>CM057078.1:31310450-33810450 GCA_029379335.1 Thymus mandschuricus
ACGTCAATCAATTGCCCAGATGTTGGTGGATCATTAACGTCATTGCATACTATCCTATAAAGCTGAGATGTAGTAGGATCGACGGGCATTGTGCAATCAAAATTTGAATTTCCAAATCTAAGTCCGGTCACCAATGCATGATCTCGAATAGTGTATTCAATATCTAGTCCCCTAAAATGGAACCAAATGCCTCGGGTCGAAAAGATTGCCCTCGACAAAATCCCATGCATAGCCCCAGAACTTATGCAATCCGGGCTCCAATAAAGAAAGTGTCCAAATGGTCCATTGATAAATCTATGTACCAAATTCTCACGCCCTACAGCATGTAACACCTTCTCAATCTCCGCTAGTACGCCTACTCTGTAGTAAGTGTTCGGTTTTGCATCTGCTAGCCTATAATTGGGTCTCCGATAACGTGGAGGAGACAGTGCCTAAAAAAACAAATATAAATAAACATATGAATTTAATAACCAATTCGAATTCGAAATGAATTTATACTAAAATCAACAAATTAATTATGAAATCATACGTAATTCAACTAAAATCATACGTAATTCAACTAAAATCAACAGATTAATTAGGAAATCATACGTAATTCAACTAAAATCATACATAATTCAACTAAAAAAACAAATTAATTATGAAATCATACGTAATTCAACTAAAATCATACGTAATTCAACTAAAATCAACAAATTATTTATAAAATCATACGTAATTCAACTAAAATCAACAAATTATTTAGGAAATCATACGTAATTCATATTGAATTATACGTAATTCAACTAAAATCAACAAATTAATTAGGAAATCATACGTAATTCAACTAAAATCATACGTAATTCAACTAAAATCAACAAATTAATTAAGAAATCATTCGTAATTCAACTAAAATCATACGTAATTCAACTAAAATTATACGTAATTCAACTAAAATCACCTAAAATCAACAATTCAACAATATCATATTAAATTATACGTAAGTCAACTAAAATCAACAAATTAGAGCCATATTTCATGAAACCGGTCGACGAGGAAGCCGGAACCGGTGAAACCGGCGGTTTCAACTTTCCGGCGAGATTCTCGACCGGTTTCAACGGATCCGGCTTTCTCGTCGACTTTTATTCACAAAATTGTAGAAACCGGTCGACAAAGTCGCCGGAAAATTGAATCCGGTCGACCGGTTTCAATTTTCCGGCGACTTTGTCGACCGGTTTCTTCATTTTCCGGCTTCGAGTGACAAATTCAGTGCTTTACCATAATTTCGGCCGGAATTTCTTCGTCTGAATAACTCAATCCATCTACCACATTCCGCACTTAACAGTTTGATAGATCAAGCTTGTTAATCACTGCAAGCTTGATAGATCAACCTGTCTATCTCTGTAAAGAACTGCCTGACCAGCTAGTTCCTCAAAAGACAGTTTGTTTTCCAAAAATAAAAAACGGTTGGCTATTGGTGTATTCCCCCCCCCCCCCCCCCATACACCAATTAACTCTTTCTGGGACCAACAAGTGGTATCAGAGCAGTGGTTCTTTTGACCGCTGCTTTGCATACTAAAAACTCTTTTCAAAGTTTTTGGTCAATTAGAACAGATCCTTTTGTAAAATCTTTTTCATTCATATCATATCACATCAGTCATAGATTTAAGTAAAGATTAATGGTCACAGTCTAATCTTATTTCTCACTCCATGACTTATTTCTATATGAATCAGACTCTGTTGGTCTAGATTCAAATATGTGCACATACTTGCAAATGTGTTTCTTAGATTGTGGTAAAACATTTACTCTCTCCGCCCCTCTTTAACAACAATCTTGTATTTTTTGTTCAGGAAATTTTAGACGTAATGTTAAAAGTAAAAATTAAGAGAAATAAAGGGTTAATTCGTTCCATTCAGGAAACATGACTATTGAAGTAGTTAGGACGTTCCAATATTGTACTCCCTTCGTTCCTTTCTACTTGAGTCACTTGTGTACTGGGGTGTCTCTTTCATCTTGAGCCCTTACCCAATGTAGCAATAATCAAGCCCAACAAAACAAGTGGATAAAAAGTCACACTCACAGTCCTTAATCTCCGTATTCACTTAATAAGGCTCAAGAAGAAGGGGACAGAGGAAATATATACAACTGTCGACTATTGAAGTGAGACGGATGAAATACTATTTGTTGTTTCGTATGTAAGTGATTAGTTTGTTTGTATGCTAGTATTACACCAATTATTAGGTTACTCCAATTATTAGGTATGTGTATCTTTCCAATTAACTATCGAGCGGACACGTGTCATGAAGTATATTGTGGAGTTTTGGTCGACCGATCTAATCAAACATTTTCACTTGGTAAAGATTAATGTTTTGGAATTGATTTATGACCTAGCACTAAAATCAAAAGTGAACAATGGTATGAAGAAATCAAAAGTGTCAATCTAATTTTTCGTGTCGAAGTTATTCATTTGTTCCACATCAATTTGAAAAATGTTTCGAACTTTATATATATATTGGACAACTCTCCCTTCTTATAAAACCATTTAAGTAGATGAACAACACAATTTTTTAATATTTTGCGTGATAAAAAGGGACGATATTTTTTAAAGTGACAATTATTGCATAAATGCTTGAAAGTGAAAATTATTATAAAAAAGAAATGAAAATTATAGTAATGACTGAAGTGACAATATTTCAATAATTTTTCAAGGTGATTTTTTAAAAAATAATTTAAAAGAGTATCTATATATATATACTAAAGTAAAATACTTTTCCCTCCAATTTTTTGGAAGTTTGTGCTTAATTAATAATTTTTTATATATATTATGTTATTTTATATACAACTTTTTAATACATTTAATCCTATAAAAATTAAATGTAAGCATATTAATTAAATTTCAAACATCAATATTAATTTTTACTAACTAATTTTTTTCATTTCCTCTTTCTTAAATGCTTTATTTAGTAATCTTTTTATTGTATAATAGTACAACTAAGTAATGAGTATCTCAATTTCATACTATAATATTTTATTTTTGAATATCTTTTAATTCTTTTGACTATATATATATAATATACTACTACTATATAACGTATGAATAAACCAGGTGACTTAGCACACCTGACCACCGGGACTTGGAAATTTCTTGGAATGTGGGATGAGAGCTTGGTGTACTAACATCTAACCAAATGACTAATATTTGTCCGATAAAAAAAAATAATAAAATAAAATATAACATATGAATATCAAACGAGACTAATTTAATGAGACAGAGAGAGTAATTTTTTTATGCATGGTTATTTTTCAATTTTCACACAAATAATTTATACAACGACCCATAATGTATGAACAATTTGATTAATAATGTTAGAAATCCAATTAAATTATTAGTTATATAATCCATATCTATACTTGAATATTACGTTAAATAATTTATACAAGTGAATTATAAATCAGCACGTTTATACAAAATTTTACAGATATATAAACAATCGAATGCAACATACGAGTGTATTAGTCATATAAAAGAAATACACGTTTTCATATTTTAGAATTGAAATTATTAACTATGACAAAATATTAGTTAGTTTTTAACTAAATATTAATAATTCTATTTATTGAAATAATTAATAAAAATATTAAAATAGTGGTTCTAAAATTTCCCTCCAAAAACATTAATATACGAGCCTCATTAATTATTTCATTTTATAGATTAATTATTTAGTTTAACATTTTTCAAAGTTCATCAATTTTTTGTCAAGTATTAATGTATTCAACTTTTATAGATCAATAACATTATTATAATATTAATTTTTAAATCAACATTTTAATTTTTATTGAGCAATTGAAAATATTCCATCTATAATAAATGAGGTATTTTTTTGTTAACAAATAAAGATAGTGAAGTGATATCAAATCATAAAAAATGATGGTGATAATACTACATACAAAAACAAAAAAATGCATGTTTCGAAGAATCATCTAAAAAAAACGTGTATAAACTGTAGAATCGAAATAAGTATTTCTTATGTTACTTTTTGATGAAACCCCTGCATTGCGGGGGTACAATTCTAGTTAGTATTGTAAAGAAAGAGACAATTCGATAAGTTTTGTCCTCATGAAATTCGATTAAATGACTCCTTAATTGTCACATTTTCAGTGCGCAAATATTAAGTATTTACAAATTAGGATATTATAGGAAGCTTTGTTCTCGCAGTTACTCTCTCAGTGTCTCTCTCTCTCTCTCGAGTATTTCCAAACATTTGCAAGTGTAATATTAAAACCAATAATTAGAACTGTTCGATCTATTCATATCTTTGTTCAATAAACCTACTCTTCCTCCCCTTTCATACGTTCGTTTTTGAAAGAAACATGTCTCCGACTGTACTATTTTACTGCTCCCTCCGTTCCAGCTCAATTGTCTTGTTTTATTTCAGCGTCGAATTTTTGATGCAATGTTCAAAGTCATGAAAAGAAGGGGTCCACGTTAAAAGTAAGGTTTAATTCTTTCCATTTAAAAAAACAGAACAATTCAAGTGAGATAACTCGATTATGAAAGCAAGACAATTGATCTGGAATAGAGGAAGTAATAAATACAATAGAAATGCTCCTCTACCTACAGTTGTCACTCTTAATGTACTCAACGCTGATGAAACAGTGATAGAGTTTAATTTTTTAGATAGATTAGGGTAAATATTTAAATATTTTATTCATTAATAATGTCATGTTATCCGTGAACACATTGAAAATGTCCACGATCGTCAGAGAGCATTCCTCATAAATACAGACCGTATAAAAAAAGAAATGCAAATATGAAATGTTAGTCGGTAATTTACGCAAATGACTCTATTTTTTTCCTCCTTTTCTTTTTTTAAGCATTAACGTAGAATTTAAAGATCTCGCTACGGATATAAATAATTCAAACTCGAAACGTTTGGTCAGTAATAAATGTACCAAACTTTTTCCTATTATTTAAATTTCTAAAATTTTGAACCCAAATCATGTGAAAATATTCTATTCGATCAAATATTTACTCATATGTACCCAAAATATATGTGTAAATGCAATGGCACACAAAACTAATTGATGAAATCCAGTGAAAACAACAAAAGCACATTATTATTTTTTGACACACATTATTATTTTTCCATAAAGAATATTTTTATTTTTATTTATGAAAATGAAAAAAAATTGACCCACAACTACCTTATCTCGGCAGTCACATATTTGAGTGGTTGGAAGAGGTGATGTAGATAAAGAAATGGATCAAATTATTATTATTTCCCACACCCTCCTTATCTCTCTACTCACACATTTTTTAGTGGTGGTGGAGTTTTTTTGGATAATAAGAAATATTCTCATTTTTATTATTTTTGGGGGACTTGCTTTATATATATTGAGGGAGTGGGAGAGGGAGAAACAACAACCGGTGCAAGCATTTAGTAGTGTACTAACTAAGTGAACTCATTTCCGAGAGAGCAATGGCCGCCTCAATGGTCTCCGCCACCGTCGCCGCCCACACCGCCCCGGCTCAGGCCACCATGGTGGCTCCTTTCACCGGCCTCAAGTCCGCCGCCGCCTTCCCCACCACCCGTAAGAACGCCGACATCACCACCATCGCCAACAACGGCGGAAGAGTCTCATGCATGAAGGTTCTTAGCTAAACCCTACTTACTTACTCGTCGGGAAAAATGAATTTCGTTTTTCCTGACGAGTAAAATTAAGCATAATTGAGTATGTTTTTAAATTTTGATAGATTATAAAATTTCAAATGTGATTATAAATCAACAAGTACTTTAGTCTTCACACATAGAAGCAAATTAAGTAAGAATTGGATCATTTTATTTTAAAAAAAAATAAAAATTGCATAGAGCTTATTATTGTAGTTTAGTGAGCTTTAATTGGGTGATTAATTGCAAATAGTTTGGAAGCATGCTTAATTTGCTTAGTAGGTAGTGATGAACAATAAAAAAAATAAATTATGTCTTTTGGTGAAAGATCTCGAGTTGGATTCTTTCATTATACGGCCTTAAATTTCCTGTTAAAAGAAAAATGAATAATTTGTTGAATTTGTAAATATGATAGGTGTGGCCGACCGAGGGACTGAAGAAGTTCGAGACCTTGTCATACCTCCCACCTCTAAACAGGGAGCAACTCATCAAGGAAATCGAATTCCTCATCCGTGAGAACCTCGTCCCTTGCCTCGAATTCGAGTTGAAGGTACGCACATTCTTTCCATATACTTTCGATTTAAAGAATAATGAGACGGTAAACGTAAAACTAGCTAGATGAGTTTTATAAATATTTAGCGAGAGTGACGAATGTAAAGGTATATAATGCAGGAAAAGGACGGATTCCCCCACCGTGAGAACAACCGCTCCCCCGGGTACTATGACGGGCGGTACTGGACAATGTGGAAGCTCCCCATGTTCGGGTGCACCGACCCGATCCAGGTGTTGAAGGAGTTGGACGAGGTGTCGACCCTCCACCCCAACGCCTTCGTCCGGATCATCGGGTTCAACCCCAAGCGCCAGGTGCAGATCATCAGCTTCATCGCCCACAGGCCACCAGGCTACTAAGCGTTGCTGCCTTGCCTAGCTTGGATCATCTCTCCTTTCAACTTGGTTGTGAATTTGTTTTGACTTGAAAAATTATCTTCTTTTGTTTTTCTTTTGTATCCAATTTGTGAATTTCCTTTTCTGCTTCGGATTCCCGATGGGAATAGGATTGAAATGTATGAGGATATATATATAATCATATCATGAACAATCATTTAGTTTAAATAAATGCTTGTGTGTTTTTGTTTTTTTTTTTATTACACTCCAATTATTTACTACTAGTTCATACTATGAAACAACAATAACAATCATATACATATTAGTTCAATATCACATAGTCGAGATAGCTTGAGCCAATTAAAATTATCGATTTGGACTGCAACTTTGGACTGCAACAGTAAACAATACTGATCGGTCTTGATAACTGTTCTTGTCGATATGATGTAATGTATCGATATGATCATAATGAGAAAAGCTCTTTTAAATCAACCCTAGAAATTGGTGAATAACTAAAGATCTCGAGCCTTAATTATAACCGGATCTTAATTCAGATAAGCTGTTAGACATATATGTATCCTCCACTGTTACTTTGACCTACCTGGTTTCAGGGGCGGAGCCAGGAATTTGAATATACCCGGGCAAGATTTTATCAAAATTTTCGAGTCAAATACTACTATGATTCAAAGAAATAAACTTGAGAAAGAGAAATATTAACAAAATGAAAATAAAACCAAGCTTTAGTTATAATAAAAACGTACAAGATATGTTCGTGCATTGACCTAACCATAGGGGATTATGATTAATGTATCGGACCTAAAAGGTCTCGAGTTTGAGTCTCCCGTGGTGCCAGCTTTTAATGTGAGAGAACTCAACAAAAAGTTATTTTCTCTTTAAAAAAAAGTAGGACTCACATTTTCTCCTAAACATTAGAAATCTAATTTTAATAACATTAATGAAATTAAGAAAATTCCATAAATATTGTAAAGCAAATGATACACAAAAATATTGTTCCTCTTTAACCTTGTTAATCAAGGAAATTAAATAACTTTTATGTCTCTTCGATTTTATTGAAACAAATATATCAACACTAACATTGCTATATAGTAGTATTTGAAATGTAAGTAAAAGCTGAACAATAAATATAACACGAAGAGGAAAGTGTAAAAAATACTCTCCCGTCTCATTATATTAGCCTTATTGGAATATGACACAATAATCAAAGAGCATAGATCTAAAGGGATTTCAAAAAATGTTTTTTCATGTTAAATTCTTTCCTTTAAAAAAAAATGACTAGTAAATGGGGAAAAAAGAAAAGAAAAGAAAAGTATAACTAATTTAATCTATTGTCTTTTTTTACAGATGGAGGTCTTTTTGGAATATTTTAAAATCAGTAATCGTTGTTATTAAGTAGATAGTCAAATCACATATATTTAATGTATAGGAGGTGGACGAAATGTATATTTGTTAGTATTTCAAAAATAAGGAAATGCACTAATAGTAGTAATGTTTTTTTCTAATTTCACCCGGACGAGAGCCTGGGTTGCCAGGGCCCTAGCTCCGCCTCTGCCTGGTTTAGAGTTTGCTTAATTATAAGCTCAATATCTTCGTATCTTGGATGACATGAAGACATGTATAATGTCTAATCAGCCGCATCGAGAAATCGTGCCTATTCAAGATCGAGAGATTCCCTTAGAGAGCTCACAAAGTTTATTATACCGAAGTCATTAAATTCAAGTTATAATAGGATCACAAGTATAGAGGGATTTTAAACATAGCCAAATTTTTTCTCTTCATAGCCCCCTAAATATATAAAAAATAAAAAATCATTGTAAAATTACTATTTTAACCTTAAATAACCCGTAGCCCCCAACATCAAATTCTTCATCACAAGCCTCCGTATATACACAGCGAACCTTTACTTTCTTTTTTTTCTTTTTCTTTTTTGTCTCATCATTAATCCGCTAAGCATTAATCTAACTACTATGATTGTCTCTTAACATATTTCAATTTAACTTAGCCTTTCCATCCAATGCAGCAAGGGTAGCACTCAAGAACTTAAGCAAAAAAGCTCTCATTTTCCCTTCATTTATCGACGAGGAACCCATTCTTGAGCATGCCTCTTCGTCACCACGAATGTGCGCGGCATCTTGGAAACGAGAAGGGTCCTCACGATCTCATGCATTTTTTTTTTTTTTTTTGATCGGGCAAATGTTAGATGTTAGAACGCCTAGTTCCCAATGCATACTCCAACAACAAATGAAATCAATCGACGCATCTCACTTCTCATACTCCAACAACGAATGAAAGGTGCGTACGTAATCAAGGAGTTCATGAGGGAGAAAGGCGCCGCCATTGAACGACTTCCACATACGCCTTTCAGTATTGAGGACGAGAGGGGATTGATGGAGGGCGGCTTCTAGATCTGATTCTTGGGGCTGCAAAGTGGAGTTCGACGCAAATTCCATTGGGTATTGGGTTTATTCGATTATGGCAATCGAGGTTTCTACGGTGCATGAAGATTGAAGGTCGGAGGAATGAATACTAGATTGCCAGAAAGCAGAAAATTCTTCTTTCTATCCATCTCTTCCGCTCTCGTCGTAAGCTCACGTTCAAGTTTAGTTGAGTGGAGGCTATCACATTTTGGGGCTATATATAAAAAGAGTGGGGCTATGGATTATTTAAGGGTATAATTTTATCTTTGCGATGACTTTTTATTTTTATTTAATTAGGAGGCTATGAATAGAATTTTTTTGGCTATATTTAAAATCCCCCCAAGTATAACTAGAGCTCAATAGCATTGATTGGGCCTTAAGGGGCAACACTCATGGGCCATATATAAGTGAGGCCTCATCACTTAAAATAGACATGATTAAGATTAATATCTTCATATTTTAATAAGTCATAAATAATTTATGTATATAAAGAGAGAGTTAATGAGTTTGTTTCATATAAAATTAAGAATTGTTTGGTAGGGTAAATACAAACAAATTTGAACCATTAATCTTACTAAAAGTTACGCCATATACCTACTTAAACAATGTTACAATACACAATAAATATGAAAATACTTTTAAGTATTTTATTTTATGAAATAACCTTACTTACATATTTAAGCATGATCACATGCATATTTAAGTATGATTGTGTATACCTAAGTATTTTTTTGCATATTTGCACACTATAATTTATTTTTTACGAAAAAATTCTATTGTTGTGTGTAAGATCCTATACAAAACAGTTTTTCCTTAAAAAATACTAATGCATATATACAATTAATATAGTGCATTGGTTCGGATAATTTTTCATTTCTTACATAAAATCTATTTCTAATTTGAATCTCTAATCTCTCTATATATGTGTGTATATTATTCATTGATATAAACGAATTAAAACTTAAATATTTCAGAACATAAGCTTATAGTGTCCAAATCTAATACTACCTCCATCTCATTAAATAAGCCCCAAACCAGTTTGGACCAAGAACCAAGGAAAAAAAATCAGGGGAATTTAATTACAGCATTAGCCAAAAATTAGGATCTTAGATTACTGTACAAAAGTTACTGTAGCGGAGTTACTGTAGCTCATTTTACTGTTCATCTAATAAAAAATGAATTAAAAAAAAAAAAAACAAAGTGGAAAACAGATCAAGAACAGATCAGTTTGCAGTTCAACTCTAAGGGGGGAAATTTGACATTTAAATTTCCCCCCATTTCACTAGATACAATCTATATATCTATCAGCATAGCATCATTTGGATTGAAACACTCATCAAAACTGAGCAAACTCTCTCAAGAACAGAAGAAGATGGAGAAAACAGAAGAAGAAGGAGAAGATGGGGAAGATGGCAGATGTTCCAGCAGAGAGGAAGACTCAGATCATGCAGTTCTTGCTGCAGCTGGAGAAGAATGGGAAGATGGGCAAAGGAAGCATCAATGAAGCTGCAATCATGTTCCAAATTTCCAGATGGAGTGTACAAAGAATCTGGAAATCTGCAAAACAACAAAGAGAAAGGGGTGAGGCCATTAATGTTGCTGCAAATAGAGATGGCAGAAGCAGAAAGAAGAAGCACACAATCAACTATGCTGTTATTGAGGCTATAGACCCCAGTAAAAGATGTACCATTTCCAGCCTTAGTGATGCATTAGGTCCATTGATTTCAAGAGCAACAGTGGGCAGGTGGGCTAAATTACTGCTCAGACACCATAGTAATGTTATTAGGCCTTTATTGACAGCTCTTAACATGTTATGGAGGTTAGGTTTTAGTCTACGAGCCTTACACTTCGATTTTACTAGGAACACTCCAACATTCAAGCCCATGGAAAATATCATTCATATAGATGAGAAATGGTTCTACTTATAAAGGAAAAGCTGCAGATACTACCTGACCCCAATGGAGGCAGACCCCCTTAGAGTTACACAGTCAAAAAATTTCATCCCAAAAGTCATGTTTATGTGTGCAGTAAGTAGACCAGTTTTTAGGGGAGATGGGAGTGTTCTCTTTGATGGAAAGATTGGTATATGGCCATTCATAGAGGAGTATACAGCAAAGAGAAACAGCAGCAAGAGACCAGCAGGCACAGTGGAGCTAAAACCCATTCAAAGCATCACAAAAACAGTTGTGAAGGATTGCAATTTAAAAGAGGTAAGTCAGCCTTTTTTTTATCTCCATCAGTTTCCATCATTTGTGATTGTCATATTAACACACTAACACAATGCTCAATCTCACAGATTCTGCCTGCCATCAAACAGAAATGGCCAATTAGTATGAGCAAGAGAATACAAATACAGCAAGACAACTGCAGAACACACATCAACAACACTGATCCAGAATTCCAACAAGCAGCAAATGCAGATGGTTTCAACATACAGCTAGTCCAACAACCATCAAACAGCCCAGATTGTAATGCAAATGATTTAGGCCTATTCACAGCAATCCAAAGTTTACAGTAGAGGATGAAGTGCAAAAATCCAGAGGATCTCATCAAGGCAGTGCATGAAAGTTTCCAAATAATGGAGCCACAGACATTAAACAAGGTGTTCTTATCATTGCAGTGTGTATTAGTTGAGATCATGAAATGCAAAGGCATGAACAACTTCAAATTGCCACATATGTCCAAGGATTCATTGTTAAGGCAGGGTTTACTACCTCAAAACCTTGATGTTCCAGAATACATAGTGAGGGAATGCATAGATCATTTGATTGCAGAAGAAAGAACTGAAGGATTAGACATTTTGATGAAAGAATTAGGCATCAATGTCCCACAAGGTTTAGGTGAAATGTTTGATTTGAATGCATAGAGTGAAGACTGAAATGGGAAAGTAAACATGAAGCTATTGAAGACATGAAGTATTGCAGCAGATGGCAGTAGGTTTAGGTTTTCAGATAATGTATGTTTAAGTTTCCATTTCCAGTACATTTTGAAATGTTTGATTTGAATGCACATCGTTGAATATCATGTATTCCCAGTCATGAGTAAATTGTAAAATCATCAAATAGTGTAGGCACAGACAACCAAAACCATGTAACAGAGGCTGAAACCACTTCAATAGAGGCCAAATCATAATTATATACTTAAACATGTCATCACTGCAGCTAATTAGGAGCCCTAAATCCCACAGTTGCCCAAGAACAGACCATGATGCACAGTTCAGATAACATCAGCAGGGAATCCTCACATGCACATACTACCTCCATATCAAGAAATAAGCCCCAAAGCAGAATGTAATACACCAAGAACATAGTATCATTTGACCATACAATGTAATCAGCAGGTTATAATGTCAAGAACGGAGCATCATTTGACCATACAATGTCATCAGCATGTTATAATGTCAAGAACAGAGCATCATTTGACCATACAATGTCATCAGCAGGTTTTAATGTCAAGAACAGAGCATCATTTGACCATTGTAAATGTCATCAGCAAGTTTAAAATGAAATCACAGAACAGCTAGTCCAACAACCACATAAAGAGAGGGAAGGATACAACCCATTTTTATATCCACAGCTGCATCAAATGGTTCCTCCACAGCCCCATCAAATGGTTCCTCCACAGCTGCATATCCAGTTCACCCCATCTGCATATACACCAACAACATAGCATCAAATCAAACCATCTATCAATCTTTTTACGACCCTCAGCTCTAAAATGTTACACAAAAGCAACGCAGCATTTTTGTGCTGAGGGTTCATAAAAAGATTGATAGATGGACCGCCATGTATTAGTGCTCAGATAACCCCATCTCCATCGTCATTGCACAGAGCCGCCTCGGAGCTCCCAGCCGCTTCAACCCCGCCGCCGACGGTGGCCCACGATGGGAGAATCCGGTACCGGTAGAAGTAATCTAGGAGCCGCCTCCATTTCTTCGGGTCAGATGTGTCCGGAGATGGAGGAGCAGCTGGGACGGGCAACGCCGGCGCCTCCGGTGAAGGGAGCCCAAGATCTAGGGTTTGCCGAGGGGGGGGAAGTCGGCGGAGAGTCTGGATATTCATCCAGTTTCGCCCCCCTTTCCCGGCGAGGCAGACGGCGGCGATTCCGACCCAGGGGGTCAGATATGGGAGGAGGGATGGGACGAGAACGCCTCCGGCCGCGTTTATGGAGATTTCCCGCGGAGGGAGACGGCGGCGAGGGAGGGGTAGGGTTTTGGGGGCTCCCTTCTTCATCCGAAGGGATGGAAAGTTTCGCTCCAACCATCGACGGAGATGGAGGAGAGAGGGAGAGCGACAGATCGGGAGAGGGAGAGGGAGATCTAGGGTTTCACAGAGAAGAGGGAGGCGGAGAGCTCGAGTGAGAGATCTAGGGTTTCGCAGAGAAGAGGGAGGCGGAGAGCTCGAGAGAGTTCGAGAGAAATGACAAAGAAGAGGAAGGCGGAGAGGTCGAGAGAGTTCGAGAGTAATGACAATGAGAGGGAGGCGCAAGTGAGGGGTAGGGTTTTGACCCCTCACAAATTGGGCTCCGCCAATTTGGGCTGAACAATTAGGGGCCCAATTATGTTAATTAAGTGTAATTAGGGCCCCTTATTATTTTGTGATGGGATGGCCCATTAGCTCTAATTTTTTACCAAAAACGGAAATGGGGCTATTAGTTGAGACGGACCGAAACTGCATCTGGGGCTAATTTAGCTAGACGGAGGTAGTAACAGGCGGCAATGCAATTAATTTTTATTTTATTAAAGCTTTACAAAAGAAATTGTAAGGAGACTCGAACTCGGGACTTTTTAGGTCCCATATGTTATTCTTAACCTCCTACTGCTTGGCCAACACACGCAATTAAATTTTACAATAAGGTATAATGAATGGTCATCACCTACCTCCTCTCCACATTAAATTCGACGCAATATTTTGAAAGTTCAGTTCAGTAGTGAAAGCTTTAACATGAAATTTCATATATAAAATGTCAATGATTTTGAAAATTTATAATAAGGAAAAAGGGGCTTAAACTCGTTGTCCCGTGTAGCCCTGTCATACAATAAAGTAACATCAACATTGAACGCATTAATTATATCGACGGCGGGCAAGCTAGGGAGCAATGCACACTTAAGACATTGTTTGAGCTGATTAAAACTCTAATCAAATTCTTATACTCCCTCTGTCTACCATTTACTGACACAATTACTATATTGGGACGTCCACCATTTACTGACACTTTCCGTTTTAGGACGTAGAACCCACAATCACTTTAACACTTTATACATCTACTTTTTATTATTTTAACATTTTAATACTATTAAAAAAAATCAAATGGACCCACAATTATTCCACTTTAACACTTTAACACATTAATTTATTATTATACCACCAAAATGCAAAAAAAGTTGTGCCCATAAAACTATGACACTATATAGTGGACGGAGGGAGTATTAAAAAAAAAAATTAATTTTGAATAGATGGCCCTTTGGGTAAAGCCTAAAGGTAAACAATCCGATCCCACTTGATTAATTTGAACGAGAGAAAAAAAAAATGAATGAAAAAAATGAGAGGTAACAAGTAAAATAGCCATCTGGATATGAAGGGCTGTGCTGCATTTGCAGTTTGAAACCTCAAATTGCACACAAGAAAACAAGATTTGGCACATGCCACGTGGCGATCCCACAGAGGGTGCCAAGCGATAAGGCAGCCATCCACCCATTTGTGGTCGCGAGAACCTCCAAGGTCACACCGCACACCCCCATCCGACGGCCCATATCCGCCCAAATCCTCGGATCACGGCCGCTCGATCAAAATCCGAGGCTGGTTCACGAAATACTAGTATAAATAATGGGGGAGTGAAGAACCATAGCACCCATTGAGCGAGTGCGAGAAGTTAAATACTATTAAGTACTACTAAGCCTTTTCTAGCAATGGCCGCCTCAATGGTCTCCACCGCGCCGTCTCCGCCCGCACCGCCCCGGCTCAGGCCACCATGGTGGCTCCTTTCACCGGCCTCAAGTCCGCCGCCGCCTTCCCCTCCACCCGCAAGAACGCCGACATCACCACCATCGCTAACAACGGCGGAAGAGTCTCATGCATGAAGGTACGTTCTTGATTAAACCCTACTTGCTTACTTGCTCATCAAGTAAACAAATAATGAAATTATATGTATATATGCATGTAGTGCTTACTTATTCATTAAAGTTTTGATTAAATACTTCAAATGTGCTTAATTCAACACCTACTTTAGTCACAAACAAAGCAAATTAATTGAAATGATATTAGATTGGAAGCATGTTTATTTATTTGCGTGTATCGACCTGACCTGTTAGTAGTAGTTTAATGTACGTGACTAAAGATTTCAAGTACGAATGGAAGTTCCCTTTCATATTTTATATCGATGAATTCAAAGATAAAAATGGAATAATTCGGTAAATTTGTGAATATGATAGGTGTGGCCGACCGAGGGACTGAAGAAGTTCGAGACCTTGTCATACCTCCCACCTCTAAACAGGGAGCAACTCATCAAGGAAATCGAATTCCTCATCCGTGAGAACCTCATCCCTTGCCTCGAATTCGAGCTGAAGGTAAAACTAGCTAGATGAGTTTTATGAATATTTAGCGAGATTGAGTGACGAATGTACGGGTATATAATGCAGGAAAAGGACGGATTCTCCCACCGTGAGAACAACCGCTCCCCCGGGTACTATGACGGACGTTACTGGACAATGTGGAAGCTCCCCATGTTCGGGTGCACCGACCCGATCCAGGTGTTGAAGGAGTTGGACGAGGCGTCGACCCTCCACCCCAACGCCTTCATCCGGATCATCGGGTTCAACCCCAAGCGCCAGGTGCAGATCATCAGCTTCATCGCCCACAGGCCACCAGGCTACTAAGCCTTCTCCTCTCGGCTCCGTCACTCGAGCCATGAGCCTACGCTCATGGCTCGAGTTTATATTTGAATTCCTTTTTGTATTATCCAATTACTCAATTTGTGGACTACTACTACAACTACTTTCTCGTTTGTGTTAGTATTTCGGATCTCCGATCGAATGGGATTGGAATGTATGAGGATGCAATTAATGTGATTTTATTAATAAACTATCGTGCATATTTGTTTTTTCTTCTTATATTATGTACTCTCTCTTTAATTTTTTAGCATTATAGTGAACCAATAATTTCATTACTCCCTACAATCTAATTTTGCTCAATCAATTTTGCCTCCTTTTTCTTTGACATATAAATATCCATCACTTTAAAAAAGGGGAAAAAAATAATAAATAAATAATAAATAAATAAATAAATTGATTGCAAAGCCAAAGCCTTTAATTTGTGAAGCCCACCACCACATGCAACTTTAGTTGGATATTTTCGATGTTTCCGACTGAACTTCCCTTCTTTCTCCCCACCACCTAACAACTTCAAACACTAGGCCATACGCTTCATCCTTTTTCGTATGGCTTCTAGTTCTATAGTCTATTAGAGCCTCTCTCTCTCTCTCTCTCTCTAGCTCTCCACATTCAAACTTCAAACTAGGCCATAAGCTTCACCCCTTTTCATATGGCGGCTTCTATTCTATTAGAGCCCGCCTCCCCCCTCCTTCCTTCCTTCATGTGTGTGTATACTATTATACCGTTTTATTAGTTTCATTTGTTTGGACACGAGAAACAATAAAAATGGGGATATGTAGTTATAACAAGTGAAAATATTGAAAACTACCCATTTTCAAACCCCCAACCCTAAAACTACCCATTTTTTTTTCCCATTTAAATCTACACTTTTTTTTTTTTTTTTTGATAATTGGATCAAATTCGATCAAGTTGATGATTTGACATTTCACATGTCAAATCATTTTATCTCCGTGATTCATTTAACACACTCGTGAAATAATACAGTGAAATAATAGAGTGTACTGTTCTAGTGTACGATCCACTGATACTGATAATAGAGTGTGCATTATTTTCAATTTGTCATACACCCTCAAAATTTTCACAAGAAAAAAATTTGTATGTTATCAGCTCTGTGAGAGGATAATCGGCAAAATATTTCTTAAAGAGCTTTTTTGAAGACCGAAATACAGGTAATTACGTTTTATATGTTGTTTAAACGGTGAATATTGTCTAACCGGTCGATGAAAGGTTGAAACCGGTCGACCGGTTTCAACTTTTCCGACCGGTTCGTACGTAGTTCGACTTAAAACGTGATTTTAAGCCGGAAAAAGCTTGAACCGGTCGACAAAGTCGCCGGAAAGTTGAAACCGGTCGACCGGTTTCAAATTTTCCGGCGACTTTGTCGACCGGTTCGAACGTAGTTAACCTTAAAACGTGATTTTAAGCCGGAAAAAGCTTGAACCGGTCGACAAAGTCGCCGGAAAATTTGAAACCGGTCGACCGGTTTCAACTTTCCGGCGACTTTGTCGACCGGTTCAAGCTTTTTCCGGCTTAAAATCACGTTTTAAGGTTAAATACCTATTATTTTGTGACTAGAATGCCAAAATTCAAATGTGGTCGAGAATTGGTCATCTTAACTGTTCTCAGGATTTATTCTAATTGAATTTCATACGGTTTGGAATGAAACACTTGTATTGTTGAATTTGATTAATTTCTTGGATTGATTTCGTGTTTATAGTCGTAGAATTCGTATATATATCACATTAGCATTTTCCGGTTTATTGGTTTTGTTGAGCGGTTTATGTTTTTTATATAATTATCTTTTGGTTAAATTTTGTAATTAATTTTGTGTAAAATTTTGTTGTAGATGTCGTTTGTGTACGTGAATCTACGTTACGGAGGCGATTGGGTTGATTGTGTCTACAATGGTGGCCAACAACGTACTCTAGCTATTGAAGCATATGCATTGACGGTTTCCAATTTGAAATACAAAATAAGGGATGTCATTAGCTCTTGCGAACTAGATTTTGATGTTTTCTATTTGAAGACATCACGGAAAGGCCGAAGTATCAAGTATCTTTTGACGGAGAATGAGGATTTTGCCAAGTTGTGCAGAAAAGAACGTGAACCAACTGTTTATGTGTGTGGAAACAGTGAAGTATCCTCCTCGCATGGCGGCGGATCCTCCTCGCATGGCGGCGCTAGAGAGGATTCAGTACATTCATATGTCCCTACTTATGAGCCTCAAGTACCGTACGTACCTTCTTACGATTATTATGGGATGTCAGAGTCCAATTCGTACAACGCAAGTAGAAATTGGGATGCTGAGGTGGAGGTGGATGCGCTTCAGAGGACAACTGCTTCGTCAACTTGGTTCGAGGACTCTTTTCTTGGTTCATTTAATCGTGAGTCGACTGAACGAGGAAATACTATCCCAGACCTAAATCAGGAAACAGGTTCGCATGTAGAGCATGGAGAACAACCATTGTATGAGGACGATGAAGATGCAAACGATAAAGAATATGAAGAAGAATCAGAAGAAGAATCGGAAGAAGAATCGGTAGTAGATGAAGACGAAGATGATGAAGAAGAAGAAGTAGAAGAAGAAGTAGTAAGAGAAGGAGAAGTTGAATTGGAGAGTGATGACGAACCTAGAGCCAAATCTAGGAGGAGGAATATGAATAGGGCGTTGTTTGCTGAATACACAACATGGATTCAAGAAGAAGGTGGGATGCAGAAACTGTTACAGTTGTTTTATCCTGATCCAAATGAAAATGAAGCTAACAATGCAGTCGACGAAGGCCCCATGGTGAATTGGATAGTGCCGATGGTCCCTATCCGCCCCAACATTTCAGCTGTATGCATTGAAGAAAACCCGAATGTTGAGGGGTTGGTGGAAGGCGCGATGTATGATACCAAGGAAGAGGTCCACATTGCAGCCGGTTTATGGAATTTGGAAGCCGGTGCCAAATGTGTTACACGAAGATCGGAACCTGATAGACTGTACTTGGCATGCAAACATTCCAAGAAATGCCCCTTCCTTCTACGTGCCCAGGGCGATGAGACATCTTGGCATGTCCACCGGTTTCAACTTTCCGGCGAGATTCTCGACCGGTTTCAACGGATCCGGCTTTCTCGTCGACTTTTATTCACAAAATTGTAGAAACCGGTCGACAAAGTCGCCGGAAAATTGAAACCGGTCGACCGGTTTCAATTTTCCGGCGACTTTGTCGACCGGTTTCTTCATTTTCCGGCTTCGAGTGACAAATTCAGTGCTTTACCATAATTTCGGCCGGAATTTCTTCGTCTGAATAGCTCATTTCTTCCGAGTACGCGTTGAAACCGATCGACGGCTACTATACCAATTCTTGTGAGGAAACGGCCGGGGACGGAGACGACGTCGGGGGACGGCTGTGATGTCGGAGAATTTCGACCGGCGGAAGTGGGGGAGAGAGTTTGAAACCGCTTGGGTGGTGGAGGTGTGTTGCCGACCGGTTTTGGAGAGGGGGGAAGAAGAAAAATCACGGGTATAGGGTATGGGAAAATAACAAAAACAAGAATCAAACTTTTGCTAAAAACAATGGTGAGTGTGGTGTCAGATTTTGGGAGAAAAACAAGAGAATCTTGTTTTAAAATTTTAAATAAAAAAATGGAATGGGTATTTTAAATGGCATGGTAATTAAAATGGGTAGATTTAGGGTTGGGGTTTTCAAAATGGGTATTTTAAATTTTCACCACAAAGAGGAAGAGTTAATTGTAGTTATTATTCTGTCATCTTAGAAAATGAGACTAATAAGTAGACAGACGAAATAGAAAATGAAACTAATGAAATGGGACGAAGGTAGTATATATATTGTTCGAAAAGGCTCGCATAGAAATAAAATTTGGTGTGAGAAATGTGAATGGATCTTAATCATTAATCTTACTATTTTGATTATTTGTTCAGCATGGTTGCAATACATAATTAGCATGATATATACTCCATAAAATTAAGCATGATTGCCAAAAACATGTATATATTCAAGACATGTCTAAACTTTGTACTCCATTTTCCCCATTATATTAGTCTCATTCGGTTTCAGCATAATATTTTAGGAAAACTTGTTTAAAGGTAAAGCGTAGTATGGAGTAGTATTATTTTTCATTTTCATGTAAATGTCGTATTTCTTTCTTTCAAATTAGATCGACTATTATATATGCAGTATTCATAAAAACATATATATTGATAATTTGATCTTATTAAATAAAAGATCTCAACGATACCTTTAATTTGATACTATAAAACTTGTTCAAATCGAAAATTTAACGGGAAATTTATGAAAATTTTAAAATTTGCAATTTAAATTGCATTTAATTACATACATAGTTAAATATAGTAGTAATCTTTTCCATTTTTAGTAACGAAACTAATAATTTGGGACAGATAAATATAGTAAATTGATTAAGAAAAATGAGACAGATCACGAACGGAGTACTTCAGAAGATGTCCAAGCGTCACACCATTTTTTCAGAAGATGGTTGAGCTTAATCTATCTAACTAATATTATTTGTTGGCAATATAGAAAAGAATGATACAATAATATTGCATTTTTATATGTCAATGGAAGGTAACCTAATCAACACTTCTCCATACTTGTAGCTTAACAACGCTGAAAAACCTTCACGGATTTGGCCTCTATAAAAGTGTGATAGAAACCCTAAATCAATATCAAGCTTCTTTTTTTGTAATCAAATCAAAGCAAAGCTTTCCATCAATGGCAGCAATCAACTTCCACCTCCTTCTCTCTTTGATCATCACCATCTCACTCTCGAGCCTCCATGCAGGCCGGGCCGCGCGCCACCTCATGCAAGCTACCGCCCCGGGGTTTCCTGCCATCCCGTCGCTCCCTAAGGCCGCGATGCCACCAATGCCGACTCTTCCGGCCATGCCAACTATCCCGTCCCTGCCAACTTTACCGACTAATCCCACCATGCCATCCGCCACACTGCCGCCGCTGCCCAGCATTCCTCTGCCAACTATTCCATCACTCCCTAAGGCCACATTCCCCGCCATGCCAACCGCCACATTGCCGCCGCTTCCTAGCACCCCTCTGCCGACTCTCCCAACTAACATTCCAACACTGCCAAAGCCGACGTTGCCGACAATGCCAGGCATGCCTTCGATTCCAACTGCAATTCCGTCCATCCCCGTCTTCTCCCCACCACCTTCAAAGTAGGCCCATGGCTATGGATATGCATCAGTTCACCCTTTTCCGTGCAACTTCTTCTATTGTATGAGAGCACACACTTTCACTATTCTCATATTCAGTCTTAGCTATTCATGTAGTATGTTCCATTTCCGATTCTTCCTCGATTGATATATATGCTGTTATATTTGTTTCTTGCCCATTCATGTTGTAATATTAAACACTATTTGAAGCGTGTCAATATTGTATACTTCATATATATTCAACAAACGCCTCGGGTAATTAACTTGAGAGAACTATATCGTGCATAGCTACCACAATCTAATAAGCAAAAGAACATATTTTACCTCGACTACAATGTATTGTCGACCAAGATCGATGTTGGAAGCAAAAATTAGAAACAACGATATCCCCAAACAAAGTTGGCTCCTTCACCTCTTTCAATGGCCATGGAGACATGGTTGCAAAGGTTCTACTCAACAAGCAGAGAAGAGTGTGATGGGCATCTTGACATCGGAGAAATCTTGAAAACCGACAGAGTTGAACGAAGTGAAAAAAGTAGGGCGAGGAGGCACGGAAACTTCAACGATACCTTCAAGCATCTGAGTAACTCTTCTCATGGGTGGTCTCGAGGAAGGATCTTCTTGGATGCACCAAATTCCTACCATCACTAGCCTCTTCACACTCTTCATGTCATTCTTAGCTTCTCCATCATTCTCCACCAGCTTCTCAACTTGCCCTTCCCAGTAGCAGTCGTAGGCCCA
Organism: Thymus mandschuricus; assembly: GCA_029379335.1. Taxonomy (NCBI): domain Eukaryota; kingdom Viridiplantae; phylum Streptophyta; class Magnoliopsida; order Lamiales; family Lamiaceae; genus Thymus; species Thymus mandschuricus. Next base: position 31,332,238 of record CM057078.1, read on the forward strand.
ATCAACCAAGGCCTCCTCTTGATCTCCCAACCCGAATTTCATACTCGACATGCAACAAACCATTTCAAGAAGCATCACTCCGAAGCTGTAGACATCTACCTTCACAGTGATGGATGCTCTTCTGAACCATTCTGGTGCAAAGTATCCAATAGTCCCTCTGATGTGCGTGAGCGGAGCTCGACTCTGCTCCGAAAGCAGGAGCTTTGCCAATCCAAAGTCGGAGATTTTGGGCGTAAGGTGCTCATCCAAGAGTATGTTTTGAGGCTTAATATCGCAGTGTATGATCTGAGTGCTGCACTCTTCATGCAAGTAGCTCAGCCCCCAAGCAATGCCAAAAGCAATCTGCTTTCTCTGGTTCCAATGAGGCCTCGACAAGCCAAAAAGATGGCCAGCCAAAGAGCCATTGCTCATGTACTCATACACCAGAAGGCGGTTAGTTCCTTCGTTGCAGTAGCCAAGAAGCTTCACCAAATTCTTGTGGTGAGTCTCGCCAATTGCGCTAACTTCAGCGGCAAACTCCTTCTCCCCTTGCTTCTCCGCCTCTCCCAGCCTCTTAACTGCAATCAATCTCTTCGGAGTAGACGGAAGAACCCCCTTATAAACAGCTCCAAAAGACCCCCGCCCTAGTTGTTCCTTGAAGCCTCGAGTTGCCTCCTCCAGTTCTTTGTAACTGTACACTCTCATCCCATTTACAGTTGACGAAGATGTCTGCAAACTCAGCAGCTTCTTGTGGTACATCAAAAAGGTAGCGATGCCTATAGCTGTCAAGAGAAGTATGTTAAGGAAAACGGAGCTTCCGAGAAGCGCTGACACAACAACAATCACAGTAGACTGGTTTCTCCTCCGATCAGGACAGAAACTCGTCACGTTGTTCTTGGGAACCATGAGCAGCACCGTCCTATTCACAGATGGCGATTGTTTCCCATTGGAAAGAGGGAACCTCTTCATCCAACAGTTGTTCCCATGGTGAACAGCAGCTGCACAGAAACAATCGCGACGGCAGAATTGCTTACATGCTTCCTTGTCAACCATATGTCCTATTTGATGCTCATAGTCCGTGTGGACAAAATCGGTGTTGTTCAGCTCCTTGAAATCCACAAATCGAGAATCGGTCTCCCATCCATCAGGGTGGCAGCTAGGCGAGGGGAAGTCCGGCTTGCAGCCTCTGTAGGGGTCGAGGGGGTCCAAAAGAGAGTATCTCTCTGGACAGAAACAAGTGGGTTTGCCATTGGAGTTGACGCAGAAGCTGTTATAACCGCAAGCTCCACTCCCTATATAGCCATTGATGGCGCTGCAGACATCTTCTGGGGTCGTTTGGACCACAGACCAAAGAGAAGTAGTGCAGGTGGCAGCATCAAGACCGTAGTTTCTTCTGGGGTGATTGTAGTGTCTGAAAACTCCATCGAAGTCCAGCCTCGCCATGTGGTAGAAATTCTGTTTGGATCCCAAGTCTCTCTTGGTGATGTTGTGTATGTTTTCTTTGCCATTGTGAAGGTATATATATCCTACTTCATCATCAAACACGAGGTGGGTCTGGGAGGTGGAGCCATTAGATTGAGTACTGGTTCCACTAGCCCAGTACCGACTGACAATGAACTTAGTTGGCAAGACTAGATTGTAGAGCACAAGATCTCCATCTTCTTGCATCTGGAGAAGGAACCTTCCATCTGCATAATTCGTTTTGGATCGACGAGAGGAAAGGCTCCCAAGCACGCCAATCCTCTGCCCAGGCAAGATGGTGTCAGTAGGACTACCGAAGCTTTCCCATACTCGGGTAGAGTTTTCATTTAGCAGCACGAAGTTGCCAGAATCGAGCATTGCAGCACAGTTTGTTGCTGTCTGCTTTATCGCCCATATTTGCTTGCCCCTGGAGGTTAGAGAAAGGCCTTCGCTAGTTAGCTGGATGCTGGAATCTGGTGGAACTGGATGATCCTTCTTGGACCAAACTATGGTTTTGTCTGGTATCTTGTTGAACCATATGGCTAAGAGGAAGAGATCTTCATCGCCATCGTCAGAAGCTGAAGGCCGAGGGCGAAACCCGAATGCAAATTCTTGAGACGGGGAGAGCCACTCGAAATCATCTCCACCTGCGTGCAATTCTGAGCCTAAGTTGATGCGGCAATCAGATTGAGCTGCCGATAAAAGAGGAAACACTAGAATGAACAGTGAAAGAAACAAAGGAAATGCTATGCAAGGAACAATGTCCATATTATTGAATCTAGTGTTTTCCATAAGGAAATGATGTTATGCCTTGTTTATAGCTGAAGGGAAACCTTATCAAATAGTAGTAGCAGTAGTATATATTTCATGAAGTCCCTACGTCTTGGATTTTATTGCATAATTTTCTCTGGCTTTGTTAAAATTTTCCACAAACGTAGACATCTTGAGATCTCTGCATTAATCATTCTTGTCTTGAGATGTAGTTAAAAGTCTTCTCCCATGTGGAGGCTAGCTACTGGGAACCTGCAGTTAAATAATGAGAGATGGAACTGGTCAAAGGTCAAACGTTGAATTATGAAGATGATATTCTCAGGCAACTTGGGTCGAAAAGATGCCAATTTTACAGTTAAGATTTTCAGTAAGGTAAACTGAGATTTCACTGAAAGTGAGGCACTAAAGAAGGAGAGGAGAGGAGGGACAGAGACTTTGAAGCATTTAAGCAACTCTTCTCATGGATGGCCTCGAGGAAGGATCTCCTTCTAAACTTTACATCACTAGCCTCTCCATACTCTCTTCATATTTAATTTACATTCTTCTAACTTTAGCTATACCGTGTTTTTAACTAGGACGCTCTCGTCAGAAAAGAAAATCAACTGTCTTAACAGACATTCAATTCATTTCATCAACTAATGCCAGCCAGAGCTCATGCCGAAAATCTGCATTCACATCTATGTGCTTGCGGTAAACACAATTACTTGTGATTCAATAAGAAAAGAAGTGGAAAAAGTATCATTAGACATGAAATTCAGCTGATAAAGTATTGTCTAAAGCTGCAATCCTCAAACCTAAACAATGGGAATATCAATTAAATAATGTTTCGAAGCTTGAGGGTTACTTAAAATTATAACAGGATAGTGATAGGGTAGAATTGCCATACCAATGTTGCCTCAGCTTCCTTCAAATGTTTCCCAGCCAGCCAAGGTGATAAAGCATCCTAGGATCGAAGCTCGAAGAAGGCCAGCACCTGGACTCGAGAGCTAACAATAGAGACTGGAGCTGGAAGATGAATGGAAGCAACTTTTTCTTTTTCTTGAAATCAAGTTCAATGAGTTCATCATCTCTAGTTATCATGGTAGGTAGAATAAGCAATCCACAAGAGAAAAAACTACAGCCCAACACCGAGGCTGGCTTCTCTCCACCCCTTTCGAAACACATATAAAACGAACCCCGGCCTTTCAACCATCACCATGTAGACATAACTGTGAAGTTCTCTTCAGCAATCGAATAACCATGTTTATGGCCAAGACTAGATAGTTATGTTTGCTTTTCAGTTACGGAAAGCTTATTTAGTAATTGCCATAGAATAAGCTTCAAATAGAGCCAAAGGAGATGAAGAGAAATCTTTGTGCAAATAGATAAAGTATACAAATCTGCAAACCAAGGAATTCCAGGCACATTAAAGCACTAATACGAGATAATACATACACATAGATACTCCCTCCATCCCATTGCTATAGAAATAACTTTTTTCGTCACCAGAATTAAGACAAGAGTAATAGTAGTGGATAACGTAATGTGAATGAATTTTAGTGCGTTTAAATTTGCCATTTTAGGGGATGGACGAAAATGGAAATGGAACGTAGAGAGTAGAAAGTTTATAAGAAAATTCAGAAAGACTAAAATTACTATTAAAGAGCATTTCCCTACATGACTTCCACACAATTTTCTTTGGCAATTCAAAGAAATACCAGAAGAGCAAAAAACTAACTCAAAGGAAGCTATACCAGAACACTTTCTGTCATCACTATCCCAAAACAGGCTAGAAATTTTACAGAAAATGAGAATTATGAGTACCAAATCAATAAAGAAGCAGAAAAATCGCACCGACTCCAAGCATCGATATTTTCCTACACCACTAAACAAAATGTTTATCACCTTCAAGCTCCAGTCAGTTCTATGAACATATTAATCAAAGGAGGGACCTCTACAAGGTAGCTCTTTTATAAACTCATCGGTCTACCATTTCCCAAATCGAAATCGCAATGAAAACCTACGAGCACATCGTCGTCTCCCTCAAGAAACTCCACTCCGCCAACTGATTCGCCTCCATAACAAGGCTGCAAATGATGATTTTCGTCTTGCTCCACATTTGAGCAACCCTCTACTCTAACTCCATAAATAAAATGTGCCTGCTCGCCATCGATTCTAAGTCCTCTGCCCAACAATTTCTTGGATTTCCAGGGCACAGATTTCCTCCTCTTCATTCGAATCCTCTCTGCATTGCCCCCCACCGAATTTCCGCCTGCATTCTCGGGTCTTTCACCATTGCCATCTCTGTTGTTGCCCCTGTTTCGACATTCAGGTCCGCTTTTCGCCCCCACGCCATTACCATGCTCCTGAAATCCTGTTTTCTCAAATTTTTCATCATCTGCAACTAAAATACAATCTTCATAGCTAGCAGAATTAAGATCCAAGTCTTTACTTACATTACCTACGTTACCTACATAATCAGCCGGCTTAAACGGAAGCCACATTCTCCCTCCTATTTCTTGTCCATAGCTACCACGAACGTTAAACGGCATAAACCCAGGGCAGCAGTACTGGCCCTTCGCCACCACGTCCGGCGGCGGAGGCCCCCCAATCGCCACCGCATGCATCACCCTTCTGCAACTCTCATTCGCGCACCTCAAGCAGCAGTCCTCGAAAATCGATTCATACTCGTACACGTAATAGCAGTAAGGGCACATTGTCCAGAAGGTACCCCCGCCACTCCCAGGAGTGCTACCACTCATAAACCTCCTCAACTCGGCATCAAACTTGACCTTCTCCTCGGAATTCGACAGCACGGTCCACGCTTGGAGCGTCAGATCAAACGCCTCCGGCGCGAAAGGGTACGGATTCGTCTCCGGATCCACAATCGAAGATAGGGTTTGGAAGCTGGAAGCGATTTGAAGGTCGTCGGTCTCGAAATAGGGGAGATTGAGAACGGCGTAGTAGTCGTGATGGGCGGAGGAGATTTTGGGGGCGGCGAGGATCGCGGCGGTGGAGTGGACTCTGATGGCGTCGGGATTCGTCGGTTCGGAGTCGCGGGCGCGGGAGGCGTACTTGCAGCAGTCGGCGAAGAGGCCGCGCTGGAGGAAGTAGTCGGCGGCGGTGAGGAGCCTTCGGATTTCCGGTGTGGTACCGTCGGAACCCTCGGTACCCATTTTAGAGAGAGAGAGAGAGAGAAGAGAGATTTGGTGCCGCTTTCGAATAGTAAAGGAATAAATACGGGTAAAGGATATTTAGGGGAAAAAAAATAAATCCTAATCCAATTTTGATAGGTAATTAACTAAATATTCTTGTACTTTATATACATCTAGATAGATGTAGATATTATAAATTTATGGTAAATAGGCATCTAATTTGTATATAATTTTTATTTTGAGATTTACTACTAGTACTGAATTACCAATAGATTACTGTATACTAGCTTTTTAATTTTTTATTTTAATAGTATAATGTTTATTCATAGATTTATTTATAGTTTCATAGTTTGTATATACGCTGGCAAGTGCGATGCTAGCACTGTCTTAGGCTGTTAACATTATAAAAACTAGATGAATAAAGTATGAAATAATTAAATTCCTTTTTTTATTGTAAAATATTGTAATCCCTTCGTCCTCCATTTAGTGACGTTAATACTATATTGGGACGTCCTCCATTTACTGACAATTTCCGTTTTAGGACGTAGACCCCACAATCACTTTAACACTTTAACACTTTATACATCTACTTTTTATTATTTTATCATTTTAATGCTACTGTATTAAACAATTTAAATGGATCCACAATTATTCCACTTTAACACATTAATTTATTATTATACCATAAAATGCGAAAAAAGTCGTGCCCATACTCCCTCCGTCACTAAATGGAGGACGGAGGGCATATGATTTTTTATTTTTTACTTTTTTTTAATAAGAATCGTAAACTTTGGTATGAGTATAAACTTTCACCATGGTTAAAGGAAAATGGGATTTCCGAACTTTTATGCAGTTTGATTGCATATTTTCTTACGTCGACAATATAACGTTTACTCGTATACATGCATGCACTAGCCTACAAAGATTAAATTTTTGAATCAAATGTCCCGAGTTTAAGTTATTGTCCTCCATGGAGATAAGTGTAGTACACTTACGTCCAAGGCATGTGAACGAAATCTAAAATTGTGACGATACTTAGCTCAACTTAAATCAATTACATTAACTTATAATGCTACAACAAAAAGATTCTCAAAAATTAAGAACAAAACTTGATACTGTGTAAGAAGGCTAAGATTAGTTTACATCCTGAAATCTATTTCATGTAAAACTCAAAGCTTCAATGTCCTCCGAACACTGAACACCGTGCCTGTGTAAGTTACAGTCAACGCCACAATCGAAACACCGACATAGATGCAGGCCGTTGTAGCACACACATACAGATACCTGGAATAAAAAAATTAAAAAAAAAAAAAAAAAAAAAAAAAAAAAAAAAAAAAAAGAAGATTATAGTAGACACGAGAGCTCGTCGTTATGCAAGAAAAAGGTCCCTTGCTGCTAATTGTGATCAACCAACAACTATCAAGAATCGTAGGGAGCATTAGGAATTCTCAATGCCAGTGTTATACGTTTATCTTCAAATCTACGACTTTTCCTCATAGAATCAATCGTAGAACAGTAATTGGATTCATCTTGGCATGAGGAATTTCAAACTCAGATTTAAGAGTCTGCATAATAGTAGGCTTGACATTGAGCGGACTTACTTTGGTGAAAAGACACTCCAAACGAATAAGTGGTTCCTCATTAGAAGCAATACGATTGTGTAGGCGAGAAGGAGAACAGAATTCAGTCCGAGTGGAACTAGACATGTATAGGCGAGTCTTGTCTTCAGAAGATGTCCAAGATCAACATCCTGGGAAATGGCAGGTGCTCTTGAATCCAACGCAGAAACATCCATTAAAGTGCTGAGAAGAGCTAACATCGGAGAAGCGTACGTGATAATAAACATTAAAATACCAGAAATTACAGTTGAGTGGCTTGACATGCCCTGTAAATCACCAGATCAGTGACATGAAAGTAAGATACGCTGAGAGTTATTACACAAATACATGAGCATGAGAACATAATTCGAAAGAGAAACGTACTATGAAAGCCCCGGCAACATCAATTGTAGCAAGAGTGTTGGTATTACCAAGACCAAAGTGACCAGCCATTCCCAAATAGTACAGAGCAGCAACCTAAAAAGTGCAGCCACTCGTGATTTGATATATATAAAAGCGGTCAAACGAACACTACAGTCTTCCTAAAATAGTCAGCAGACATATTACCAATGCAGTTAAGAAAACCAAAATTCGAGAACAACCCATTTTATTTTACAGAGAAAAAACAAGAGAAGTAAAATTGGTTTCTTAACTTCCCCAGTTTTAAATTCCAGGTCCAGGCATATATCAATTAGTTCCAGTCTACAAAGATAAAAGGAATATATTTGGCATTTGCTCATTCATCTGCATCAAAATTTGAACTCGATGTTTATAAATAGAAATGCAATTAACAAATACTACTGCAAGTGACAACGCAGAGAGTCGGTAGTTTATGCTCTACAGTTCAAAGGACCAATTCCATTTTCTTACGTAACAGAAAATGAAGGGAATGAAAGGGGATCAAATGGTATTTTCCCATGAGGATATAGAGTACACATTGAGATTTAACTGACCTTAACCCAGTGCTTGAGATGGATGCCACCCTCAGAAAAATACCGTAGGCTGGCTAGGATTTGCACGAGCAATAAATATGTGGGAACTGAATTTATAGGCTGTTGCAGCAGAATTTGTAATAAACACCAAGAGAATGCATAACACCAGCCAATTACAAATATAGAATCGTGAATGCTCCCTAGCTGAAGTTTGCACTGTCTTTCCTGTAAAGCATCACTAGATACTCTGAAGGTGTCACTCGGATTTTTTGGATCTCTGGTTGGCATCAACCATGGCAAAGCAACCAGGATCCCCACAGTAGAAGTTCCTATGAGTGCATAAATTATCTGTATCATTGTAGTACTCTGAATGCTCGATGATGTAAACGTGCCATCTTGGTATTTCAACATTTGCTCCAAAATGATCGATGCAGGAACCAAATAAATCAGCAGTAAGAACATGACTAAATTAATTTTCAACCGAATTGCCAAAAGAACGGCTGAACATGTCATGACAATTAGGACCAATGACAACAAATGCAGGGACTTTACATGAACAGCCCCTGCCTGAACAAGTATCTTTGAAATGTCTGGTAGATGAGCCCAGTTGACACCACCTTGATGCCAGGCTCTGAGAATTCTCCCACATACGAGAACTGCTATGATGCAATATATGCTACGAAGAATTCTTACTCTTTGCTCCAACGTCAAAGTGAGAGCATTGCCATTGGTGATGGACTGTATTGTTTTTCTCAGCAAGATCAAGAAAAATGAAGATGTCATGAAATGCCAAATGTATTGTTCTTCCTCTATCATAGAGCTTGAACCCATACTTAATACGAGAATAAATATTACAGTCATGGTAAATATGTCCTCCAAATGCCACTTGTGAGTGTTGCCATCAGTAGCAGACATGTATTCGCTTCCCATGGATTTATTCTCTCGGCCAAGGACAAAGAGGAGACTCATAAGTACCAAACAAGATAGAAGCATTGCTGTTATTCCTAATGCAAGTTGAAGAAAAGGCTTCTGTAATACCATGAAACAGAGAGCCAGCAAGGAAGAGCAGAAATGAATATCAGTGTTTCCTTAGAGAAAATGAACTTTCAGATCAAAGAATTTATACTTACATCAGTTGATCTTCTTGATAACCACCTGCTTGCAATTCCAAGGAAATCACGATATGCCATAACTATGGTCTGGTAGTCATCTCCGTCAACGGATCTGTTTTGAGAATAAAAGAAAATAATTACAGATTTTTGCTATAGCTGGATTATTTACATACATAAATATTTGCACGATGCTATAAAAAATTAATAACCTCAAAGAATTTTTTGATTTCCAAGACTCGTGGAGTTTATTGGCAGCTAAATATGAGCAACAAAACCTTTTTGCACCATCATTTTCACCACTTCCTAACTCACATGAGAATCCTTCACATTCAAATTCGGTGAAGTGGGTTTGTAGTAGCCTCAGCAACTGCCAAGAATTTACTTCTAGTATCCTCAGCTGTTGTTCAGCTGCTTTATGAGGAAGATACAAGGAGAGACACACTGATTATATGAAGGTCAAGTGACATTGGTAATCAAATTCAGATAGAGCGACTGTGTACAGAAAGAACAAGTCCTGAAACTCCAGCCCAGTTTGAGATTATGACAAGCTTAGGTGCTTTTATACAAGACAGATACCCCAACCTCAAAAGACGTCCTGTATTATATTTATCAACCTATCAGCGTATAAAAAGCATTGGTCTCAAATAACATGAGCGTGTTACCCATATGCATGTGATGTGTTTGCACCATACCGAAGTGTGTATCTTAACTAACAAGCTAACATATCAAAACCTTCTATGCCGTGACAACTGTAATCTACATTCTAAATCATGTCCTTTTCTACTTGTGTAAGTTCTAGATTATTTTTTTCTTTTACTATTCTGCTTCTCTCCATCTCCCATCCTTCTGAAACAATACTTATAGGTACTGTTGATTAACAAATCCATGGTACTCATTATTCACCTTTCTATTTGGATACAAATCAAGTCCAATTGTCATATTAATCAGCAAAATTATGTCCACCAAATTTGGCATGAATCTCTCTCACCAACAAGATTCCAGATTCTACCATTAGTGCCTGCTATTTGACTATCTTACAAGAAATAAGCCAACAGTACATTTCAAAAGCTACAGCCAAACATGAATTTCATGATGATCTGGCAATTAGCAGCTCATATTGTATCAGCTGGAACGAGGCGTTATTTTCAATATTAGTATGTATGGTCCTTACTGTTTGACATGCATATTTTTAGTTAATAAAACAGGTTTTTCAGTTGGTTTGGGCTCGAGCTCCAATTTTGGAGTCTCATTGAGCAATTTATAAGTCGCCCAATTCCCACAGAGAAATAGTATATTTTCCACTTCTTCTTCTAATAGCTAGAAGATGCACATAAAGTATCAGAGTATAAGTGGCTCCAAGAATTGAAGAGGTGCAGCATTGCAAGTGAAACATATCTATGGACAAGAATAAGAACAAGATTATAAAATTAAAACCTCTGAGAGATGAGAAAACATCAGTCATCACAGTGCCAATGTTATTTTTTGGAATCGGCACACTAAAGAGGAGAGCCAATGTTGAGGCGATATCAACCTAAAAATCCAGATGAAGATGAAAGAAATTATTTAGTAATTGACTCCATGTATATTATTATCCAGATAAGGACTAAAATTTATTTCACAATACCTGGTAAGCTTCTTTAATATTTTCAGTACCAGTAATTTTTTCAGCACCAATAAAAAGTGCTAAAGAATCAGTTTCCTCATATGAAGACCCCCCATGATTACCACCATCTGTCATGCCATGATCACTTACTACCACCTGAAATTTAAATAAAGCAAATTAAAATAGATGTATAGCACTATAACTACAAAGCTAAGAAATGGTAAGAGGATCTTATATATGCTATTGATATCAATATTTTGGACATAGTATTAACAAAGTAAGTTCAAAAATCAGCAATAAAGTCAAGTAATTATATCTTAGAACATACAGAACATAATTATATCTTAGAATCACAGTAAAGAACATAATTATATCTTAGAATCACAGTAAAGGAAGGTTGATCTTTAGCATACTTTACCTCTCCAAACTAATTAACTACATTGACGGAATTAAAGAACATACAGATGATGTTCCTGTATTAAGAAAATATCATTGCATTATAGCAGGTAAGGATGAATATTGAGCACATATTTGACACAGTTTGGATAATTTGGAGAATACATTCAGTTTTCTTATGAGCATCGTTTGAATATGTTTCTATCATGGATTCAGTTTGCAATAATTTAAAGGTATGATGCATGCTGTATTCGAATAAATTCTCTAACTTACAGAAATGAATCCATGCCACGTATATTTTTCTCCAACTTCAATGTGGTATTTTACTATAAACTCATGTAGATGAAGTATGATGTATTAACCTTGACCATAGCAGAAAAGGTATTCAAAGAATCCTTGCCAAAAGATCTTGTAAAGTTAAGTGAAAAAGTCAATGTCAAAGAAGGAGGTTTATACCTAACCACTAAGTTAAAGCATTTCCCAGACCTCATTTCTTGCAGTGCTCTTGAACAAACACCCCATATGTGGTTACACAATCATTAAAGTAGCTAATTAAGCAAAATTGGAAAACTAGATGCGCACCAGAAACTCCAGATGAGAATAAAGCAGCACGAACCAAAAGTGTCCCTCTTTGGTTATTTCCTTGAGTTAATGTGATACTCGAATGAATCCTTTCAATTACTTTGTCCATCTCCGTTAGCTTGGGGCTCATTAAGACACTAGCAATAAAAAACAACCAAAGTATGAGTATGAAATGTAATACTAGTATATAGCAAGATGGAAAGCATTACCTATTACGCCCACCAGTATGTCCTACATGATCCAATCCGAGATAATGAAGAATCTGTTACGATTAGAATTTCGTTAATATCATCAATTTGAAGAGTGCTTCACTTCCACTATTACTCACCTATTAGAAATACTTCATCGTCTTTTAATAAGCCTTCAGTATTTTTATTCATATTACATTTCATACCGATTCAATATTTTAAAAATTAGAAGGAAAATTCTTAATCTTAAATTAGATACGACATCCAACCAATAATATGAAATATAAACTTATTAAAAGGAAACATAAGCATGAATCGAATAACAGATTTTATAAAACGTATACTAGTTATTTATCAGTAGAGCCGGAATATGTATGGCCTCTCTGGAGCCACTTTGAGGTCTTTCTGATATGAGGCATGGAAGGGAGCCACTAAGGCATACTATTCGTATGAGGAACATTGAAATTAGAGAGTAACTTTCTCACAGTCTATTTCCGGAAGTTTTCTTGATTCCCTCGTTAATTGTATTAAGGAACTCTTGAAAATTTATTACCCGCTTCTATTGAAGTCAATCATAAGGATCTCAAGCCTTTTCTCACCATAATGTAAGCAGAAATGATGAACTAATATATAAATAAATAACAGTAATCAGACAATGAGATGAAGATATATATCAGGCTATTATTCATAACAATAACAAAAACATTTCAAGTGTGGAGAAACAAATTATTGCAATGTGATGCCACATATGAAACCATCATGCAGATTACTTGAGCAAAATATATATTTAATCTACAGTTTTCTGTTCATTTTGTTATTGCATGCAATCAACTGATTAAAGCTTAGAAAACCAACAGGAAGCATAACTTACAGGGAGATAGTGTACTTTATCATTTAAATTAATCTAATTTCCAATCTTGTGTCCAAAACATTCATAGGAAAGCGTATTATAGTCATAAATGTCATTCTTGGCGAAGGATAGACTTACTAAAAGATCCCAGTCAGTAGAGTAAAGCTCATCTGTCAAGTGACGAGAAACGTTATGATCCACTTCAACGGTGTCTTTGACCTGTGAAATTAACATGGTAAGAGTGCTGAGCAAAGAATATGATGTCGTTTCCTGTTAGTGCCTCCTACCGCACTCATGCAACAAAAAAGTTGTGGATTGACTGAGACGTCTAGCCAATGTTGCTAGATGTATCGCATAATTGCTTACAAAGAAACTGCTAACTCCATCATGCCTATCAAACATATTTGGGAATAGCTTAAGCCATGTTTCATCACCAAGCATCATCATTTTCCAGCCAATCCTGCGGAACTGGGCTGCAAATAACACAGAAGTAGAGATGTAAAACATGGGAGGCCCTCCCCTCTTTCCTTTTTTCTCTTCTAAAATGTAAAAAACTGACCAATAAGGTTATCCTCCAAAAATGCTTGAGTATTAAAATTAGAAGCTACATCAAGGAATCCCCCAATAGCTCCAGAAACCATAGCCTGCTTTTAGCAATCACCAATCAGCATCTGTTACTAATTCTGGTAAAAACATATCCATCACTCCTGAAGCAAAGAGTGCCGACAGGCAAAAAAACAACAAAACACCTACCTTTAGGCGGGGCATTGTAACGGTCGGAGGTGCAGCCTTGGCATGATAGCCAATCGCCAATCCACTAGCCAATAACGACTGCGTGTACGGCATAGCTTCCATAAAAACCTTAGGGGGAGGCTTCCCATCTTTCTCAAGAATAAATTCAGCTGGCAAGCCATCAATAACCTGAACCCCAACTTGTTAAATATACGTAACAGAATTCGACCCTATGAAAGTAGCAACAGAATTCGTGCCAATCGACACTGTGAAAGCCTACGTACCATTAATATCAATCTTTCAAACAATGGAGGAACATCAGATAGTTCCTGCACTCACAAATATCAAGGCATACAATATAAACAATACTCAAATTAACTATTTTTTTTTTTTTTTAAAAGGATTATTCGAGTAGGAATCAATCAACCAAAATCCCATCAGAAATCAAACGAAATTAATAACCATTTTCAATAAGAAAAACAACAAATTAACACCTGGTATAATGATTTGAGCTTTTCAGGAGGCAAGGTAGTAATATTGCGATCCAAATCACTCGCATCGGCACCCGGGGGATAGAAGCTCTCCAACCCACTACAACAAGCAAAGGAAACAACAAACCCCGCAGAAATTTAGAATAAATCGACTGTAAAAAACGGAGAATAAACTGGAAAAGCCATGAGAAGATTGGCGAAGTTGAAAGTGGAATAAACTGAAAAGGCACACCTCATGCCGGAGAGAGAAGGCTTGACCGGGAAGAATCCAACAATGAAAAGCGATAGACCGATAATCTGAATAATCACAGCTGAAACTGTGAACAGAGTTAGGTTTCTGCATGTCAATGAGTAGTCACTGCCCATTCTCGATGGCATCCGCAGTTGCGCGCGTGTTTTTTGTGCGTGTATATGTGTTGTGTGTTTTGATTGTTGGGGACTCGGAGAGAGGAGGGAGAGAGAGAGGAGGGGTGTGCTGCTATTGGGCCTTATGGGCTTCAAATCATTAAGTATGGGATTATAACTCATACGCGAGTCATATTTTATGGGCTCATTTGGTCTGTGCAGACGGTGATTATGGTTTCGAATACTCTCTCCGTCCACGAAACACACGCTTGGAATGTTATGACGCAATTTTTAAAATTTATAACGATTGATGGATATAATCATGTTTAAAAAGGTCAAAAATGTAAAAGAAATGTGATTGACAAAGTGATATTTGGATCTCACATCTTGTAATGAATGGTTGATATAGCGATAAAAATCTAAATTTTCCAGTGGTGCCTACGTCCAATAATAACAAAGCACATAAGTCGTAGATGAACAAATGAGGTAATAAGAACGTGATAGGTCTTAAGGAAGGGGAGTATCTATGTCTTTTTTATTATTATTATTCGAAAATACAAGGTTCTATTAAAGGTAATAATATATTTTTCCCTTTTTCCTCCCTAAAAAGAAGTGGTTAATTTTTTTATTTCACTAAATGAAAGAGGTATTTTACTCCTTGCCCCTTTATACATTATGAGCTTATAAATTACTCTCTCCGTCTCATTCTAGTTGACATGTTTCATTATTTTATATTTCATATATATTCAACGAACACGTCAATTAGAATGAGACGGCGTTTAAAGTTTCAATTATAAAAGGTTATCGGTTCGTTGTGTGTTAACTAATGTGAGAACTTGGCAAGAAAAGGTATCACCGCTATATGCTATGGCGCGACGTGGAGTGTGAAAATCAATCAAAGTTGATTTAAGTGCGAATACAATAAAACTAAGCTCGCGCCAACAACATTTACATAATTTCCATAATTATAAACACATGGTGAAAATAGCAGGCAGGTTGCCCATCATTACAACCAAACAAATCACAAAAAATTACATAAGCTCCCGTCTCCCCAACGAGACGGGAGCCCGGTCCCACGCTCTGCCTAGACGAGGCGGAGCGAGTATCATGAAGTGATACAACAAAAAGAGGCAGCAGACAGAACGCATACCATAACCTCATGATTTGACATCCTTGAGCACACCCCCCTTCTCAAGCTCACCAACCAGGTCTCTTAATGCAGGAACCTTCATGGCCAGAGTTCTGTACAGTCTTGAATACCGAGCCCGGGTCCCATCTGCCGTCCTCGCGAGAGCAAGAAGGCTCAGAGCTTCCGGAAGCTGTGCGAATGCTTCTTTGATCTCCTCTAGGCTCATGTTTTCAAGAACACTCGGTCTTGGGACGACCCTAACAATTTCCCCTCCCTTGGGCTCCTGCACTCGAGCGTCTGCCTTGATGACGAGCTCTGAGCTTGAGTTGGCCCCACATTTGATTATGAATGGAGTCGTGGCACCTGTGTTGAACTGCAGCACGTTCCACTGTGCCACTTCTGTTTCAGAACTGTTCGTCGTGTCTGAAGAATATTTGGAACTGGGTGGTGGTTCAAGTAGCTTGTCGTCTTCTTCTGCAGTCGACTGCATAGGACAATAGCAAGAAAAAAGATGAGGAGGGAGAAAATGCATATTGATGCACTGATATTGAATTTAGGCACATACTTCTACATCGTATCGAGCTTCTGAAATGTGTCTCTGGGCGCATGGATGGTCGATGTCAAGTAACGAAGGCATCTGTTCCAAGAGTTCGTCTAGAGACACAAGCAACGATCGTTTCTTGCTCTTACTCAGTACGGTGACAGACGTTTGCCTCATTATATCCTGTTAATGCAGAAGAATTTCAAATCATTCTGGGTTTTTTAATCAACGAAATAGCAATCTAACAGAATCGAGGAAAAGCATACCTTGACTTGCTTTAGTATGGCATCAAGGGAAATCAATGACGCAAGTCTTGCATCCTCAGCAGCAGTGGAAGGATTTCGGATCGGTGCAGCACCTTCTTCCAGGTTTAACATCTCAGCATCATTTTTCATTTGTTGCAAAATCTAATTCAAGGAAACAGTAGGAAGTATAAACAATTGATAATTGAGTTACTTAATTTGTACATAAATTGCATGGAATTGCATCATGCACTATGCAGGTATTTCCCCTAAGGCCCTACCGGCGGTAAACCAGGTTATAAAAATGAAAACAATAGCAAGAAAGTTCCTGAATAGAGAAGGTGAGATGAGCAAGACAAGAGAGTAGCCAGCCAATTATACGAACCTTCCTTCTCTTGTGATCAACGGACTCAAGAGCTGAACGTAGCTTAGCTACTTGAGCAGAGTCCTCTGCTGCTTCAGTCGCCAAAGTACCAGCTATATCCTGAAGAACCAACACAACAGTGGGCATCACTGTATCAGTACACAAAAACCAATACCATACAGAGCAAGTAATCGCCGTCAATTGGTAAACAGTATCAGAAATAAATACACATTCAGACAAATTAACTAGATAATCACATCGTCTTCGGTAGGAGAACAAAGGTACAAATATAGAGAAGACTTTAGGAACATACCTTCAGATGTTGCAGCTGTGAAGTATAAAGACGTCTAGCATATTCAGATAATAGCTGGCCTAGAGCATCAGTAGTAGGAGGCCTGGCAGCACCAAGTCCAGCCATCCAACCATCCATTATCGCAGTGGATAGAAGTTCGAGCTGACCAGTTGCTCCGGCTACCGTGTCATCAGCTACAGAAAGGAAATCAAAGTTCTCGGCAAGCCAATTCCGGATTTGACGCTGGAGCTCACCAGCAGGAGTATGAACAAACAGGGCTGCAAGAGCCTTGTTTCCAATTGAGTATATTTTTGCTTCTTCGGTTATTTCCCTGAGCTTTCCACCGGTTATATGTTGTTTCCATGAATCCTGTATTGCAAAATTGGAGTTAAATGTACAAGTACACATCATTAGTCGCACATATGTATTAAAATCTATGCAGGAGAAATGAATCGTTGCTTATATACATGATCTAAAGAGCAAAACATAACAAATGTTGAAATGGAAGTCGGAAGAAACACAACACAGCACAGCTAAAACATCTCACTACATTCAAGCATCAAAGAGAAATGGGGGATTAATTAGGCCAAATTACTCCCGTCCCATTTTTTCCATTTTCTGCAGTCAGGCCAAGCAACTTTAGGAAACCATTGCCTTTTTTATTTTTGTTTTGCTTTGCAGAAAAGGGTTCATCTACTGTATATCTAATACTTTAATATTGCTTTTGTTTAGCAAAGTATTCGAATATTGCTTTGCTTTTGAAATAAGAAGGAAATGGTCTAAATTCACATCTAATGCTTAATCTCTTATTAGAGAAAGTCTTGCGAGTTATCCTATACTGGAATAACAAATAACATAAGATAGCCTTAAATGTCTACGACTTAAAGATGATGATCAGTAAAGATGGAAACAAGAAGGATAACAAGATAAGCTACCTGATCAATTCCACGTATCTTCAGAACTACTGATGACAACTTTGATTTCTTTTCTGGCTTTATATTTACTTTGAACCCTTGAATTTGATCCTCAACCAACATATTCCTCGAGCTGGAATCATATCGTACCGGTGATCTTCCCGGGCTGCTACTACGGCTAGAGCTTCTACTACGTCCATTATTAGGCTTCTCAAGAAAGCGCTCAACGGGAGAAACCTTACAACATAAAAAGGATTTTTACTTTAAACTTTCTTCGAATAACATAAGAAGATTTTTTTAACAAGGTTGAACATTTAGTCTGTGGAACCATTAGATAGGCACCTTAATCGATTGTAGTTCGGGTGATCGAGCAAGCAAGGACCGTATATACAGAATCCTAACACGGGAGACAAGCATGGTGTCCATCACTCTTCTGGGCTCCATTTTACGAATAAAAGCAAAAACGGCATCTCTTATTTCAGCAAGGATTTCATGCTCTCTAGAAGCACCTGCCTTGATGACTGCAGCCAGTACCTATCATATAACAGTTGAGCTTCCTTAGCAGCTAGATAACCATATTTGATATCATTAGAACAGTACGAAACTACTGGTGCACAAAGAAATCTTATGGCTCAGCCTGGGTCATAGAATCCAAATATACCATTTACAATAAATCCAGAACCTGAACTATATAATATTGAAGAAAGAAGTGGTGCTGTGCTATAGCTTTACTGTGAAAAATGAGTGTTCCACTGGAAGATGGTCCAAGACTGAATACATGAGCATTGTGATTATTGATTAATGCATGCTTGGAACTAGCTTATTTTCTTTAATCTTCTGTGAAGTGCTCCCAAAAGGTGTCCGCAGACGACTTATTTTTTAGATCAAACTTGACAAGCAGGTACAGTCACATCAAAATTTATCGTGAATTTCAAGCTACACATAATCATGATACCAACAAAGAATAGGCCGCACAAGAGCATATCATGAATTTCTAAGGAGAGCAGCAAAAAATGCAAGCGAGAAACAAACTACAATAAAATGTCTATTTAGAGGGTCCATGGAAAGCGTTAAGGAGATAACAATAACAAAAATCATAGAATGACTAAATCAATAGAATTAAAGCATAGAGAAACAGGAAACAGCTTCTACAGTTTAACTTTATAAGCTACAGTTGATTTCATGAGAATATGGATGTTGATTCTTACCAGCATCAAGAGCTTGTTAGCCCCATCTGAGATTGCAGCAAGACTGTCGTACTGCTCTGGATCAAAATCATTCAGGGCAGAAGTAAGATATTCACCGGCCGGTGTAGTTTTGACAATATCAGTACCAGTCTTAACCAATGCAATAGCTCTCTCAGTCTTTTCAGAGGCTAAAGGTGAAGCACCATCACCGGGACGTCCTTTGGCATTGGTATTCTCATTCCTATGAACCAGAATTCAAATAGAGTCAGACTGACATAACAATTATAAAACTTAATGGAAGAACACGGGCAAACAAACTCGAGTTTATAGGAGATGATACAGACTAAAGATAACCAAGTTACTCACCTTTGCAAATCACGAGACTGACCAAGTGGTCCCCTAGGAGATGGGCTTGACACCTGAATGAATAGATCAAGCAAGTAACCAGTATGTCCAAAATATAATACTGGGACTAGAATAAGAAATTACAACAGTGACACACAACCCGTGGCAAAACAACAGCATCAAATATAAGTTAGATTGAACATTGAAACCTGTGGTGATCCAGCTACGGAAGCCTTCTCGGTCAGTCTGTCAAACAACTTCTCATTCTCTTCATGTAACCTCTGTTGAATAATGAAATCAAATAGGCCAACTTAGTCACATAGTGTTTCAAGATAATAAATAACAGCAAAGACACAATGCTTCTTATAGGTCTAAATGGCAAGAATTTGCAGATAAGAACAGGCATATAACTTTGTCAAACCACTGGAGACTATACAATTTTCTAGTCCATAAAAAGTTACAAGAAATAATATTAGACATAATCATCTTGCAGACAGTTAGCACGGCAAGTACCTCAATGAGTGCATCCCGTTTCTTCAGTTCATCCTCGAGTCTCTTAGTAACAGCAGAAGAATCCATGTCATCACCTGTGGCTTTGTTGCTTGAATGCTCTTCAGCCTGTGATGTCGAGCCATTTGTTGTCCTAGTCTCATTGGAAAGAAGAGCTTCATTCAATTGCGCCTCAACACTCTTCAGCTTGGCCTACACAGAGACAACAAACACGATGAGAATTGAAGACCCAGTCATAAATTATCTCTTTACAACTGTATGTGAAATTCAGTTTTAGCAACATCTGATTTATTGCTTATTTGCTTCATAAATTCAGGACTTGGCATTAATCTAGAGCCACTTATGCACTTCTTAACATGAATGAAATTTCAGAATATTTGGCACATAGTGCAACTATGTGGCAAACGTACCTGGAAACCATAACTGTTCACAGTAGCACCCTACAAATCATGATTCCTTAACTTTACTAGAAAGAGTAGTAAGTTATAGTTCAAGGGCATGGGAGCACTCTAAGAATTCAATTTGCACAATCTGCATAAGTGAATGCTTTTTTTTTCAGTTATGATTGTGAGCTGTGCCTTTATCAGAAAGCCAGAAACGTGACGCAGAGTCATCGAAGAATGACAACCAAGACTAGAAACACCCTACCCAGTTCTATAGATCTTAAAGACAAGATAACTTCTGGTAAAGAAGATGTAACTTATTGGCAAAAACATAGAATAAAGTCACAGGAGCTGCTGCCGAAAGGATATAATTCAAGCCAAGATTTGGAAGTAATCCGTACTACCATTAAGACTAGTCTATATCCTTTAAAGACGAGAGGGAAAAAGTTCATGGCACTCTTCTTCAGTTCCAACATGTTAGAAGCATGAAATCACTCAATAAAGAGGTAATGCATATAAATAAGGCATGTTTTCCAGGATGGGGGTTAACTTAAGACAGAATTCTGAGCCAACCTGCAACATTTGAATTGCTGAATTCTTTTCTTCTATCTGTAATTTCTGCTCTTGCTCTGCTTGTAGAAACTGAGTTATTTGGTTTCGTAGTTGCAGGTTCTGTTCCTTCTCTATCTTAAACTTATCTGAAAGCATTATATTCTCCGTCTGCAATGAACAGGAAAAAAGATTATAGATTGTGAGAAAAAGGAACCTATAAAAGGTGCTCATGAATCAGGTTACTATCAGTTCAAGCAGCATAATCAGAACAGCTTATCAATGAATAAATATCACCAATTTAATGCCTAATGATAGCATGGACTACTATTTAACAATTTTCGTGAGTAAAGGGTGTGACAGAATAATCTAGAAAAACCTTACAAGACACAGTACTTGAAAAGCATGATGTACAAACCTTTAGATCTGACTGCAAAGTAAAAGAAACTTTCCAGGCCTTCTGTACTTCATTGAAGAGTAGAACACATTGATCATTGGCTTGTTTTAAATCT
Organism: Thymus mandschuricus; assembly: GCA_029379335.1. Classification (NCBI taxonomy): domain Eukaryota; kingdom Viridiplantae; phylum Streptophyta; class Magnoliopsida; order Lamiales; family Lamiaceae; genus Thymus; species Thymus mandschuricus. Next base: position 31,353,380 of record CM057078.1, read on the forward strand.
TGTTTTAGCCCCATGTTTTCTAACTTTAAGTCACTGACATCCTTTTCCTTTTCAAGCAATTCTTTACGTGCATCATTGGCCTGCAAGAAAGATGGTAGCAGAATTTAGTAGACATTTATCTCACGCTTTATCTTTGGCCTTTTTTTGCCACACACTTGCATTCAAGAGGTAATCTGTAATCTAATATACAGATGATCTGCAAGTTTTTCATATCATGAGCAACTTAGTTCCTCCACAGGAAGATAAAGCTACATAAATTCATCTTCTTTACAAAACCTGATAATCATTTTGCACTTCCCATCCATTACTATGACATCAGATTGATAGGATGAACAGGTCAACATTTATGTGAATTGATCCAATTAGTTTCATGAACATCTTTACATAAGCCGTTTGCGTCCCCCGTCTATTGCTAGTTTGATAGGATGACAATGTCAAAAATATTGGTCACTATAACCCCATCGAAAAAATAAATTAAGTGGTCTTACAATATCTTTCCACTTCTTGATTGTATCTCGGTTCCCAAGGCTCAACATAGCATTTCGAGCTCTAGAAGAAAAATTAAGGGATGATAGTGTCTCAGACATGCTGGGCACATTGGGACAGATATTTACAATCATCAATGTTATCGAGCTTCCACCTGCAAATAGAATGACACTACAGAGTTGAGTCTAAGACATTGAGAAACCCCAAAAAGTATGAAAACTAGAGCTAGCAGAAGCTTCATTTGAAAATAATACTTGCAAGGGAAGAAAGGAAGGTAATCTTGTATTTGCATGTCTCTTCCATAGTTACATATTCATGCATTGGGTTCAGTGTGTAAAGAGCTGAGGTAAATGTGTAATATAGATATCATGTATTAACCAGTAAGGCATTGGAAAGGTGAAACTTGTGAGCATCTTACTGTGCCGAATGATTATGAATGGGGAAAAGTTGAAATAACTTTGCTTTGATTGGCAAGACAAAGAACGTTGCTAAGACTCTGATAAAACATTGAAAAGAGCATATACAAGTTTTGATGCATATCCCAAAAAGAAAATGATCAAAAGTTGTCCAACTCTCTTCCCAATTTGGATGCATATCCTGCCAACTGGAATTCTATACCTCTAGATTAAGATAAAAATGGACAGTACCAACTAGCAAAGATATCAATACTATTTTACGATGAATAGTCATGGATTCATGTTCAGTATAGACTCCTCTAAAAACCATTTATAATGATTAGAAATTTAGAAATGGAAGGTGACAAATAGGTGGAGGAATGAATAAAAACCAGAGCACCTAGCGAATCTGCAAGAACTTTTGTCAGCACGGAGTTCTCATATGGAATGCTATCCTTCTTCGTAGATACGGATGCCAAAACATCACCCAATCTGCAGAAACAACATAGACATTCATATGAGAGCGAGGAAACAATAGTGAAAAAAAGTCAAACAGTATGGATACAATAAACTTTTAAATTAGTAACCTCACTGCTAATGACATGCTGTCTCCCATTTTTTTAATTGTCGTTAAAACACTTTGCACGCATATTAATAAATAAAACTTTCGACTAAATTACCCTAATTAATGGGATTATCTCTTGTGAAGAGCCAATAGTCTTTTCTCTATGCCGTTGAACATGGACAAATACAAAAGAAGAACTAATACGAATAACTCTTGGAATACAATCCCAAAACGAAAATTAAAAAGAAAACAGTAATAAAAATTCTAAAACAAAAATTAATATAAATAGGAGGGAGTACTAAGAAAAGAACATATAGTTTAATGTAACCATGGAACAATAAATAGAAACCCAAACAATTTGCCTACTGAAAATATAAATACCCTTTAACCGTTTGCCCACACAGACATAGAACCATCAAAATGAGTGAGGGTAGACAAACAAATAAATAAATTTTTATCATTAAAAATAAAAAAATAAAAAACTCATCAACTAAAGAAAGCAACACAGACAGCAAATTCATATGATATTTGAATTGAGTAAGAGCCTGTTAATGTTCCAAAAATGCAACTAAAATTAATGCAAAGCACCAGAGTCAATTTCAACTTCAAACACACCAAAGATGCCAAACGTTAAGATAAAGAATTGCAGAGTCAACAGGAAAACCAAAAAGTGCTCAAACTTACGCTGAAAGGGAATTTAAGACATGCAGCAATTCTGTAGCGTGTTCCCCAGTTTCATCCTCTACTCTTGTACTCTCACTTCCGGCCAAATCAAGTAGAGAAAGCTTGCTATATATATTGTCACCTGTGATCAAGTTCGTGTAGTAAATGTGTATGATGACAATCCTACAATATACAAGCCAAAGAGAAACAAATTATGGAATGGGAAGAAAATAGGGAGTAGAGGTAAAAAAGCCTTTTCAATTAGAAAGTGGAATAGAAGCATACATGCAGCATTAGATTCTTGATTTTACATGAAACTAACATGCATTATAACGCAAACAGGTCGGATCCCATTTAAGGAAACAGTCGTGCAACATATGGGTAGAGATTATGATATATCTTCGGAAAATACTGTATACGCCTAAATTAAGTTATTTCCTTCCTAAAATAGATTAGCTGATCTAAGATATATCTACATGTACTTGATGAATACCCTGAAAATGGACACTAACCTCATATTGTCCGCATACCTGCATGGTATGAAATGCGTAAAAAGTAGAAATAACGCACATTTATAGTTTGAATTTAATATGGAGGTCTGGTCAAATCCTACTTACTGTATATATTTCTTATTTACTAAATGATGAATATGTTGATAGGATGGTATCATTAAAACACCATTAACGTCTCCAATTTTCTTCCCGAGCACTACTTAATTGTAAGTAAGACTCTCAGATGAGCACTCTTATTTTAGCATCCAAACATCCAACCTTTTGCAGCTCATAGACCACCAAGGACTATAACAGCAGTATGTACAACCTACAAAAGATTCTCCTACTCTAATCAATTTTATGCCCAGATAGATATAAAAATGAACTCTTTGGTGGTGCCCCCATCCAACAATGTGCTAATATATCAAGTGTCATTTTACTCTGTCCTGCCAGTTACATTAGTCCTAATTAGATATCATTCTATCAAGCACTTTTTGCAGAAAAACATAAACACAAATTAACAAAACCTAACATAGTTCTATTCTGTGCCCTACTAGTAAGCTCTTCATTTGAATTTCTGTAGTTTCATTTTTCATACAACCTAAAGTAGCTATATATGAACTGAAGTAGAGATCCACTCAAGAAATTTTGGCATATTTCTATGTTATATGTATACTAAGGGGAGTTGATTTAAAATGCTGTCAAGTTTATGACTGACAGCAGACATGTATGCGTTTCTGTACCAAAAGAAAAGGATGAACGGGCCAATAAAAAAACAGTGCAAAATGAAAATGCAAGCCAAAGAACATAATACAAATGAGCAAAAGCACAAAAAAATAGAATAAAATTCCTGAACCGTACAGATGGGAAACTTTAAACTTCAAGGTGTCAGTTCCTCTGTTGTGAAAAGCTGTTTTGAGAATCCTGTTGAACTCAATAGGGTTCTCAACTTTTTCCTGGACAAGTTCTAAAACGCAATCCAATGACCCAACATAGACCTTTGGTTGAGTACTTCCAGACTCCAGAAGCAAATCTGTTATCTACAAAAGGAAAGGTGAGGTCCAGCATCAGCATCTAATTCTAATGGTGTTCAGCATGATATTTGTGGGAGGTTTCATGTTGTGATTGGTATGAGTTCAATTGCAGAAGACATTCAACATATCTTTTGGTCTTTAATGATTCTTTTTCAACTTTATAGAATACTTTTACAATGCTTAACACATTTTGCCTACAATAAAAATTAACTTTTAGGTCAAACAATGTTTTCCTCTCTTTTTTAAGTACCCGTAGTAGATTTATAGAGAGTTCTAGCCAAAATTTTCTACAAGAAGCTGTGCACATGACGAATACCAAAGCCATGTGAGGTAGATGCAAGTAGCCCATCATAAAAGTTGGACAGTAACATAAACATTGATGTGGATGGAGAGGAACCTGTTCATTATATAGCTCAAAAACGGAAACTGAGAAACTGTATCGAGAAGTTGAAGTTGCATCTGAGTTGGATAAATCAAAGAGCTCCTCAAAAGAACGAGCATACAGACCACGATCGTGGCTAGATCCTTCCTGGAGGAAGATGGCAAAGCTATCAGAAAACAGAGTAAGCCCACATGTTATGATCAATCTGATATAACATGAATAGATCTACTTCGTTCTAATTTTTTTAATGCAGTTCATTTAGAGTAGTATTCATAGGAACAAATAGAAAGAAAAATGCATGATCAAAGAAACGCATGATAAGGTAATATATAAGATATATTACCAGTCAACGAACAATGATGAGTGAATTGATTGTCTACAAAATGCTGCAGCATGGGGAAGAGAAGGAGAAGACATACCATAGTATGCGTCTTTCCTGAGGCGGTCTGCCCATATGCAAATACAGAAACATTAAATCCATCAAATGCTGACTGAACAAATGGCTGGATATCAGCAAAGAGATCAGCTGCATAAACGAGCCCATAAGTCAGTATAGCTGTTTGAACAGCTGAAGCAAAGGAAGTGAAATAGGATTCCACCTTGTCCAACATGAGGCCCATAAACCCTGTCGAACTCAAAATCCTTCTTTGGGTTGGAGAGGCTTTCATCTTCAGTGTTTATGCGTAGGGTATAATCATCAGGAAATTCTACAACACCTGGGCCTTCGTCTTCGAATAGAGGTCTTACACGACAAAACACCTTTACATTTCCTGCAATATGTTAGTCCAGCAGGTTCAGTTTGGTGCGGTTATAATGCAAATAGGATAGCTGTTGGATAATATGAGAATTCTAGAGATCGTTAAGTATATATTAGTACCTTTGGCTGTCAACAAGTCATTAAATAGCTTCTTCTTCTCAGATAGAAGTGGAAAAATTCTTGCTTCTGTTTCAAGGGCAGCCTGATCTGAAAGTAGGCAGTTTGGTTTCAGTGAGTCAATTGTATTGATTCATGTACACAGAAAGATACTAAAAGGTACCGCCATCATGGTGCACAAGGTGAAGCTTGGAACGATCACAATAAAATAACTTGAAAACATAGGGAAATTTTGAAGTTCTTCAATAGAAAAGTTTTGACGAGAGTTGTCAACACATCTGTCCAAATTCAGGTCTCTAGCTCCAATTCGACACAATAGTTGTGATAAAGGGCACAGTTTACCTAGTTTACGAGTCTTCTCAGCAAGTACACCTAAGTAACGCGTAACTCGATCAAGTTTAGCACTGGAATATTCTTGAAGATCCATGGCTTCTTGTCTTAATTGCAAGTAATCTTCTCTAACAAGCTGTTCAAACAAAGTAAAGGCAAAATTTTCAACGACAGAGTAAGAGTAAGTACATTTGGATCGAAAGGTGAAAACGGTAAATATAAAATAAAAATGTTCAACCCAGCATTTTGAAGAATAATCTAATAGTACTTGATAAAATGCACGCAAACTTCAAAACAGTTAGTGAAGCTCTAGAGTGGACTCCCAGACTGGCCATGAGATCTTGCTCACCGAAAGCAAGAATATACCAAACTAGGAAGAAAATATATGGTATTTTTTTGTAAAACATGTTTAGCAGCATACAACACCTATAATATTCAGATAATCAAGGAAAGTGATTGTTCTACTAGCAAACATCAGCCTTGTCAAGTAGTTCTCTTGATTTCTCATCCATATAAGCTGTCCTTTTTAAGTAATTGTCCATATATAAGACTGTTTCAGCCGGATTTCACCTTGCATATAAGTGTAACAGACACAATTCAAAATTTTCAATCTGACCATTCTTTATACATAACTATCAGAATTCAGAAAACCGAGCTAATAGTACTTATCAGTCATTTTCCTTATGTAAGCCAGAACCAGACTTTTACCCTTTCTTCCTACTTGCTTTGCTAGAGAGAGCGATTTATGTTACCGCTTCTGTTTCTCTATCATTCACTACTGATTTTCAGCAGAACGTGGTAAACCTTCCTTTAACATCATATAAGAAGACAAAGGGGAAAGGCACAAAGTATGGCTGTAGACTGAAGCCAGAGATTACCTTAGGTTTAACTGACTGACTTGAGATATAAATATTACTATCAAGTTTAACGAGAACATAAAAGATCATCCAATTAACTTTCTAGTAATCATTAGTTTGCAATATCTAACACAGGTAATAGAGAAATAGCATCTGGTTTTAACAAATATAGAGCATGAGGGAGCACTGTATTTATGGCAGCTGATTAATTTCACAGCAGGCAATCTCAAGTGATTGATTAAACCCATGAAATAACACCATGTATCTCATTATTTTCTAATCATTAACACAGATTACCAATCACCGCTTCTTGATCTTAATATACCTACTAGAAACAGTTTCTTGCAAGTTAGACAGATAGGATGGACCTTAGCACATGTACTGTTTCGTATGGAGTAACCAAGTTTTCTGCACTTCATAATTCACACCTAGCATAAAACTAATTTCACAACAGAAAACAAATAATGCTAGCTCAATGAATAAATATCAGCAAATATGAAACCAAGGAACCACATAAGCTTGTTCATGAACTCTTCAGCTGTCAATACAATCCACCGGAACCAGACAAGTATAAGAGTAAAAATTTGGCATCTTAAGTCAAGCACGTTCTTTAACCAACACCAAACCCGCCCAGAGTGACAAATACAGCTGCCACCATTTTCGTAGAATCTAAACAAAAGCCCAGAAACTTCCCAAGCATCAAGAGCTCTCGTTCAATGTCCTCCACGAAAATCGATTTCAGGAATCTCCACATTCCGAAGTACAATCGGCACACGCATACGAATCGGAAGCTAAAAAATCGGCTGATTTTGCTTAACTAATCTAAGCAATCCCAGCAAAAAGGCTTCAACCAGCTTAAAACACAGAGATGTTTCAAAAGCATTGCCTCAAGAAAACTCTAAAGAGAAAAAATACCAAAAAAAAGTTCCACTCTACTCGGCAGCTGACAGTCAAAAAGAATGTGACGAGCACAACACTAACCTTGACTTTGTCGTTCAATCGCAGGAACTTGGAGTTGACGACTTGCTTGGCGAGGTCCGCCTGCGACGATATCGACATCGAGTAGCGGCGCGGCGCCACCGGCACCCTCCGGTAATCATCTCTCTGCTCCACCGATTTCCTCGGCTCGAACCCGGCCACCTCCCAGTTCCACCGGTTATTGCTCCCCATTCCGCCCTCAACAACAAAAATTCCCAAACAAAAAAATTACAACAAAACGGAAATGGCGTGCCCCACTGTAAGCGAAGGAGGAGATGAGTTCATGTACATGAACAAAGCTCTCTTCCTTCTCTCTCCGCCTCTCAAAACTTTTTCCCTGGGTTTTACCGCAAATCCAATTCAAAAAAAGGAAAGAAGTACAGTTATGGCCTTTCTCCCTGGGTTTTACCGCAATCCAATTCAAAAAAATTTAGTGGTGAAGGGAGGCGGTGAGTGGTAACGAGGTGGGACACATATGGGAATTCGGGTTCACAAATAAAAATTGAATCTTTAAGCGATTTTGTGTGTGTTGTGGCTGTGGCGCAAGGGTTCGCTCTCAGCGCCTCGTGAATTTTTGACGACTCCATTAAATTCTTTTCGTTTTGGATTTTGTTGGAGGGAGATGGGATTTCTAAATTTTCTCTCTCTACCTTTTTTTTCTTCCCTTTTTTTTTTACAAATTCTACTTTATTATTTTTAATTTCCAACTACAATAATAAAGTGTGATAAAGTTGCCATCTTTGGTAAGTATTTTACTTGCTACTGATCTGTCCGTCACATTTATATTGTCTTGTTTATTTTTAATATGAGATTTTAGATACAGTGTTAAAAGTGAAAAGTAAGAGATTCGTATAAATATGTAAGTGTTAATTCTTTTTATTTTGATAAATAAGATAATTTATGTGAAACGGCCTGATTACAAAAGCAAAACAATTGAATAGAACTGTACAATATAAAGTGTTGATTTCTTTTTAGTCGTATCATTCATAGCATTACCTTTTTCTTTTTGAAAAAATTTAATTCTGTAAAAATTGTAGATCATACTCTTCGACATGTAAATTCTTTTTAACTACGTTTTGAAGGAAAAAAAATAGACGCATTGAACAAAATGAAATGAGCATTTGTTGACTAGAATTTCCAATGTAGCTCTTGACTTTCCTATTGGGAAAATAAGGGACATGTCTTAGAAAAAAAATACTAAATTCGGAAAACAAAATTTGAAATTTGCAAAAGTTGTTTTATTTATATATTATTTTTGTTGAGAATAAAAGTGCAAAAGTTATGGTTTAGGGAGTTTAATTATTAGGCAAAGGTAATCAATCCATTGGCATTAAAGTTTTATGCATGTGTTATTTTGACTGTCCAATCCAATGCCAACTAATTCTATTTATTTATTTTTGGAGTGAACAACTAAATTTAATATTGGAAACTTACAATTAATGGTTACCAATCTAGAATATGTATAAATGAAGGATTACTCTATATATAGCGGAGAGATCACGTACAAAAGACAAGTCCAATAAGAAATGATAAAATGATTTGGGTCATTGATCTCAATGTGATCTATGGTCCAAAGTAACTGGTGCATTATAATTATACTGAAAATTCATTATGATGGTTGATGCATTATAATGCACAATGCATTATAATTAGGCATACAATGCATTATTTTTTATTTTTTTTACGATAACTGTATTTTGTATAGGATCTCACCCCATTCTATACCTTTCATTTTTATTTTTAATTTGGTAACATCTTTTTGTAGAATATCATATCACAAAAGGAAAAGTGAGCCCAAGCAAAATAATTTGCTTAGGTTTGCTGAGTTGGCAACAAAAGCTTGGACCAATTAGTAGTGTTTGTGTTTTAATCTTGCAAATCAAGTCATAGAGATTCCATATGAACGTGTTTCTCCAATGTGATATTGTGATAAGTACACTCCAGATGCTACGCATGTTTTTCGGCGTCGAAAATCACTAAATAGCTAAATTTATCATGCATTAATGCATTATTATATTTCATTCACTAGGCTAAAATAGTTATAAATGCAGAGCTCGAGCTGATCACAAAGTGATTTTATCGAATTAGATTTGTATATTTATCCTAAATCGATGTTGTCAAAAAATTAAACTCATTTTTTTGTTAGACCTTTTCTTTAGATTAAGCCATATAATTAGTACAATTATGCTAAAATAGTTACACATGCAAATCGATAATGTGAAAATTATTATACAGTACATATATAGAAAAAATCCCACCAAATAAATTTTATTACCCTACTAAAGAAGTAAACCTTAAATGAAAAATTGAGCGTTCCTCATTTCTCCAAATGTATGAAAAAGCTATTATCGTGACTTGGAGTGAAAGGATTTATCTTCTTCGAAAATGGTTATCGGCTGTATAAAAAACAACAAGATGAAATGCTGGAAAAAAAAAAATCATTTTTCACATTCTCGACCAAAGAGAAGCAAACAAGAACGCACCTTTATTGAAAATCGATAAATTATAAATTTGAAACTAAAATTAAATTGAGTTGGATGTTTGTAGGCCAATGTTATTTCTCTTATTGGGCCAAGTTAATTAGATTCGACTTGAACCACATAAGCCCATTTCAATATTTTATGTAAAATTATTGCAAAAAAATAAAAATAAATTAATAATACTGTCTTTATCTCGTCTATGATCTTTAGACCCTATTAACTTTTTAGCTAATTTTAAACTTTGAAACGATATATTTTAAAATACAGTTTTGAAGTATAGTTTTTAAAAAAACTAGAACATATGCCCGTGCGATGCACGGGTCTATATTTTATTGAAAATTTAGTGTTAATATTTTTAATTCAGTATTATATGAACTTTCATTTCTTTTTCGGACACGAAATAAAACTGAAAATATGCTACTATTCATATTGCACAAGAAATATTAAAATATTTCAAATTCATTCATGTTTCGCAATTTGTAAAGACAATGTTAAATTGTATAGTGAGGAGTATATACTAATTTAATACATTTTATTAATTTATGATGAGCGATTTATATTTACTTGAAATCATTTCCATTTGTTCATGTTAAAACATTAGTATCACATCCAATTTTCATCAGCATTTTAGTGGAATGAAAGTTCATATTAATCCAGCTACTTTTAATGATTTTTGTTTCCTTCAACTTTTATTTGTAAGATATCTTACTTTATTGATTTGATTTTCTTTTTTTTCATACAAATAATTAATAGCTCCTTTATAAAATTTACCTATAACTAATCCTCAAACTTTAAAAATATTTTTTCAATAACATACCGATATTATAAAAATATAAAAAATAAGTACAATGGTGCTCTTATCAATAATAAATACATATAAAACATATATTATATAGTATGTGTTGTATAAATTATATTTGTTCTTCTCATTTTATATTTAGCATTCCAATTCGAGCACAGTATACTTATTTCATATATGTGACTATAATAAACGGTTATACTACATTTGTGACTATACCTTTTTTAATATCTATGATCGATTAAATTAGATAAACGATTTATAAATAAGAAATCAAAGTACTTATGTTCTAATTAACTATATAGACTATACTTACCTAGGCTATAACATAACATTTTTATAAATATATTAAACTAAATTATCTTTCTCAAGAACAACTATTCCTTTTATTTTGCTTTCCAATACATTTTATTCTCGCAATACAATTAGGCAAATATTGACCTCTTTCCTCCTCCTTTTTCTTTTCTTTTCTTTTCTTCTTTTTTATTTTTTTTATTTTATTTTTTTATTTTTTTGTTTTTAAAATTTCGAATTTTTTCAGATTATTTTCTTCCTACATTACATACCCTAAGTTTCGAAGCCTTATCTTTTCATTTCTCTTTACTACTACTTCTTCTTCTTCTTCTTCCAATATGGTGACACTTTGGGTTCCAATTAAATCTTCTCTCTCTCTTTTTTTATTCAATTTTCAAGACATAAAAAATTCGTAAATATTTAAGCATGAGAATAAAATCAAATATAAATGGAAAGCAATACAAAGAATAAATAGTATAACGACAATATGCATCTCACTATCTATTTATAAGTTGGATGTACTAATAAGGAAAAATGTGAAATTAAACAAAGTTAGAGATCAAATAATCTGTTTTATCCAAAAAGGATTGACACAAATAATAATAATAATAATAATAATAATAATAATAATAATAATAATAATAATAATAATAATAATAATAATAATAATAATAATAATAATAATAATAATATGTCATGCTCTTCCCTTCCCTTCCATTCCAATGTCATTTTGTTTAGTAAAATATTTTCGTAGTAAAGTTGTTACATTTACTACTAATTAAAAATGGTGCATTTATGGTGGGTAGGAGTTAAAATAATGTATTGGGAAAAAAAAATATTAATGGATATTCCAATTCAAAACTTTCAAATTTCCAAACATCAATAGGGATAAATTAGGTCTTGCAGACTTGCACATTAATAAATTATTCAAAATTACAAAAATGCCTTATTTGATCCAGATTAATTTGATCCACTTAGATTTAACCAATTATTTATCGTAATTATACGATACGTGCAACATTATTGAGAAAATCATTTTAAAAAGTTTTTATTTAAAAAAACGGAACGCCATATTAAACCATTTTACTTGTAGTGATTACTGACCATGTTTAATATGATTAATTTCTTAGATTGATTTTTTTTTTTTTTTGAGAAAATTGAAAATATAGGAAATTATTTAGGTACAAAATTGAAAATAATAAATTTTTTATTTTGGTACAAAATCGAAAACATATTTCTATTCATTTGACTGACTAAAAAATTGCAAATTTTTTGTAACTCTAACTATTTATGTATTGGCACTTTGGCAGCATCATATAGTAAAATCATCATTTAAAATTGAGCAAATAGTGATAATTTACCAAGCAAAAAGAATAAATTAACATATTTACTCTAGAAGCAATACAATGTTACGTGTGACAACGAAATTATAAATCTTTTAATTACAAAAGGCAGAATTAGAAATTAAATTGATATATGAATTAAATTACTACAAAATTTACAACAATTGATCTCGAGTGATTTTTTTGGGGATGAGTTGATTTTAATTAGAACAATTATATCATAAATATGCATACATATCCATACATGGTGTTCCTAAACATTACAATTATTTAATTATCTTCGATTAAATCAGACATAATAATTTTTTAAATTTCATTAATACTGATATTTCAGTTTCTTTAATCAGATCTCCCGTAACCATTTAATCCTATATAAAATTACGTTTCATTATAAATGGACATGTCTTTTGGTAATCGAAGAGAACATATGCATATGATGACTTTTTACAATATTGTGAAAATAAACTTCTATTCGTTTTCTCAAAATAAAAATAAATATAAAACATAAAAATGAATTAATGATAACAATAGTAATGATTTATTAAAAAAAAATAAAAATAATTACCTCATTATTATCATCTTGCAAGTCAATAATCGACTTTACATTGCTTCCATGAGTGCTCCTTCGATTGGACCCATCACCTATTTTAGCAGTGGTCGCTTGTGACTACTAATAAACAACAATTGTAGTTATCATAAATCTACATTTATTTATAGAGTTTAAAACCCCTTTTGAAGGGTTGCGCCTAATCCGTCAATTTACAATTATTTATAGAGTTTTAACACCCCTTCTAAAGGTTGTGTCTATTCGAAATTTTAAAAAAAAATAAAAAATGTTTGATATTTTAATTAGAAGTGAAATTACAAAAATACCCCTCGTTTTCTGTTTTTATATAATATATATAGATATTATGAGTGTCGTAGTGCTCATTAAAAAGATCATACTCCAAAAATATATTTCAAAATTTATCATTATGAAATATGAAGCACCAAAACTATCTAAAAAATTACTAGGGTATAAAGATTACGAACGGAAATAGTTTTATAATTATATATATATATATATATATATATATATATATATATATATATATATATATATATATATATATATATGAAAATGTAATTGTATATTAGGAATTACTAAATAAATGTGATACCTACTAAAAGGTGATGAAGTGACAGCTATATTATAATAACAATAGAGAGAGCTGGTTTAATTAAATAATTGAATTTTCATTTACACAACCAACTAACAAGACTAATGATAGTGAGATATTCAGCTACTATATAGTTACCAATTAAATTCAATTATAATTTTGCCAAAATAATTGAGTTAATTTCGGCTACGCTATTAAAAAATTTGTACTTTTCTAGGATGAATTACTTGTTAGTTGTTGCCTGAGAGTAGGTTTGGTTGACAATAAGAATTTGAAAGAAGATAATGTTTAGCTTCACTCATCAAAGTTTTGCTTGATATCATTTTTGTATAGTTCGAGTTTAGGGAGGGAAAAAAAACTAAAAATATGTTCCGATCCGGTCCATGTGTTGAGTTCGACATTTTTTTAAGAGATAATAGTTAAAAATACCCATTTTTATAAAAAGTAGTACTTCTATACCCATCATATAAGAAGTAGTACTTCTATACCCATTTTCAATTGAAATGTCATATATACCCTCCAACTTATCAAATAAAACAAAATTGTTATTCATAAAAACAAAATTGGTATTTATGTCGTGGGCCCCACCCGACATAAATCCAAAATTGAATATTCTAACTACCCCACCCTCCCCTCTCCCTCTCCCTCTCCCTCACGACTGGAATCGTGTTTTTCACCCCAAAATCACACTCGTGAACTCGAATTTTACCCTCCCCCAAATCGGAATTTTTTTACCGTTCCCGTCGCCGGCGCCGTCACCGACATGAGTTCCACACATTCCGACCACGATGAACCCGAAACATCGAGGAGAGCCGCCCAACGCCGCCCACGGCCCGCCTCCCGTCGCCGGCAGCAGCAGCCGGCGGAGCAGCCCGTTGAGCCCCGCGTCTTCCCCGATCCCCCACCTCCGGTATGTCCTTTTCTATATTTGTTTACGTTCAATGTAAAGAAGCATGAAGCATGTTATGGTTTCGAGCACTTTGTTTAATAAGCATGGAGCATGTTATGGTTTGAATCGAATTTTGTGAAAAATTGAAAATTTTACTGTTTTTGATCATAGGTACACGACTGAAATTGAATTTCAGTCGTGTACATACACGACTGAAATTGAATTTCAGTCGTGTAAAGTCAATAATTTTGACTGTAATACACGACTGAAATTGAATTTCAGTCGTGTAAAGTCAATAATTTTGACTTTACAGTCAAAATTATTGACTTTACACGACTGAAATTCAATTTCAGTCGTGTACTTGGCCGAATACAATGCATGAAATTTTACAATTTTTTTTTTTTTGATTCGTTTTGTTTGTTCTCGATTTGCAGCCTAGGTTTCAATGGATGCGGGGCCGAATGCAGGGGTTTAGAGGGCAAATAAACCTCTACATACGGGACGACGTGGTTCGGTCGATTCCCCGCGTGTTGCGTCGAGTAGGCGGCCAACGCTTGCTCGATAGATTTACGGAAGGCCCGTTCGGATACCTCCTCGAGATTCGGAGGAACGGGAGCGCGAACAACGCCCTCCACGAGCTTCTAGCCCGAGAGCTCGAGGATGAGTCGATCCCCGAGATGGAGAGGTGGTTCCACGTAGGTGGGCAGGTGATACGGTTCCGTGCCCAAGAGTACGCCCTCGTGACGGGCCTGGCTTTCGGAGAGTCGCCTTTCAACCCTAAAGGCCGTCACGACCCTCCCCAAAGAAGCCTCCTCTACACGAAGTACGGGGGCAAATCCCCTAAGATAAATAAGTTGAAGGCGGACTTCAACGACGACACGAGTGTACTGGGAGACGCCGACCAGTATCTGAAGGCGGCCAACCTCCTCATGTACTACCTCATGCTACTCGGCCACGACAACCCGACGATCGAGGACTGGGCATGGCACCTGGTGGAGTACGAGGAGCAGTGGAGGGCATTTCCGTGGGGAGCGTGGTCGTTCCAGATCATGCTCTACCAGCTGCACGTGATGAAGAGGGACCCCGCCCTCATAACGGGCGTGCGACCCGCCTATCACCTGTACGGGCCGGTCTGGGCCCTGAACATTTGGGCCTACGAGGCGATCCCCCGAATGGGGCAAGCATGCGGGGTTCGGGATCGTCCGACACTGACCCCCCGCCTCAGAAGATGGGCCACGTCCTCCTCTTCGTGCAACTTCAGGGGATTCTTCGATAATCCCGAGGTAATTGATTTAGTAGTTTTTTAGCTTGTTTAATTTATTTGACGTTCGATTTCTGTAAATTTGCTTTAAAAGTCAAAGTCAACCTTTTTAAAATCCAATTCAGTCGTGTAAGTCAACAATTTTGACTTTAAAGTCAAAATTGTTGACTTACACGACTGAAATTGTAATTCAGCCGTGTACAACACGGTTGAAATTGCAATACAGTCGTGTAAGGTCAACAATTTTGACTTTAAAGTCAAAATTGTTGACCTTACACGACTGAAATTGAATTTCAACCGTGTACTACACGGCTGAATTACAATTTCAGTCGTGTACTGTGCCGTGTGTTTTGATTGAAAATTTAAATTTGACTCCTAACACCTCTTGTTTTATTTTTCGTTGTAGCTCGAGGTTCATCCGACACTGGAGGCGGATGATTACGATGTTCTCGAACTTGGATTCCAAAGTCTCGAGAGCATCGAGCCGATCGGCGTGGCCTACGTTCCCTCCAAGCGCCACGAACAAACCAATCTCCCGCCCGAGAGAAGGGAGTCGAAGGCGAAGCGCGACATGGCGAGGGCCCTGGAGAAGCTCAAGTGCAAGGGCAAGGGCGCTTCTGAGGCAGTGGCCCCTCGTCGTCGTGCTCCACGAGCGGAGCGAGCTCACTCCGACGGCGGGGTCGAGATGCCGAGGCCGAGGGTTGAGAGGAGGCCCGAAACATGGGCGTCGAAGAGGCCTCGGAGCGAGCACGCTGAACCCCGGCCCTCCGGCTTGATCTGTTGCGCACACGGAGATCCGTGCGAGCGCGGTCCCCTCGGTGACGACTTCTTGGACCGATTCGGGGACCGTCTGGTGTCCCGATGGGAGCAGGATCGCTCAGGGACCGGATTTCTAGGCCGATTGGCGAGGGCTATCGCCGGGGAGCTGAAGAAGTTCGTATCCAAGAGTCCGAGCCGCAGCCGTTCTTCCTCCGGGGGCGAGGGACAGTCCCGTGTAGGTGAGCAGCCGTTTGCGGGGCTCAGGGATGTCCACGTCAGTGAGCACTCGCTTGGGGGGCTCAGGGATATCCCGATCGAGAAAGCAGATGAACGGCACTCCGTGAGTCGTGCCTCCGGTGGTCACGTCGACGTGCCTGAGCCCTCCCAAGGCTCCCATCACTCTAGGTTGAGTGAGTTTGTTGAGGAGATAGATAGGATGGGAGCGAGCTCAGATGAGGAAGTCACGCGTGTCTCGACTAGGGAGACACGCCCCTCAGCCTCTCTACTATCTCCATATGTTGCAGAGCGTCCCAAAAAGCGATCCTCTCCGTATCAGAGGTTTAGGGAATCGGGACAGCCCCACGTGGAGATGAGCCGGACCGGGTTCTACCTTACACAGGAGATCTTCTCCACGATCGAGGACACGACGAAGTGCCTCACTGCTCTGGTAATTTTTTTACATGTTTTGTTTTGTTACTTTTACGCTTGATTTTGTTCTAATTAGGGTACTAATAAGATTATTTTGAAAATGATTACAGGAGATAGACCTGTACACGGTCTACTGGCAACATAGACTCCAACAAGGGTACCGTCTTCTCAATGGTGTTAGCAAACTGCACCACATAGTTCTGCCCCTGTCGTTTTACGTAAGTTCGTTTTCTCATTTTCCGTTTTCATTTGTTTCAATTTCCATATTCATGTATTTCAATTTGATAAAAAACCTAATAAAAACCATGTTTCCATTTCAAATAAATAAAGACACAACTCCGAGACGAGTACTTGAAGTTTCACCCCAACTCTTCGACTTGGGGGTTGGCAAACGAGACTTTGAAGTACACGAAATGGGAGATCCCCTACGATTTCATCGCGGGCTGGGAGGGGATTAACACGTACCAACCGTGGATCACCGGCCAATATGTAAGTTTTTAATATCCTATATTGATTATATCGAATTTAATTCTTCGTATTGCTAAATCGTGTTTTTTTTTTCAGTTTCTCGTCGTTTGCCATGTCTCCTCCTCCCATTGGATCCTGTGTCGGGTGAACGTTCCTTGTTGGTGCATCGAGGTGTACGATTCCCACTATTGGATGTACGAGGGAGATGAAAACCATCCACTCAGGCAATCACGGATCATCCAATGCTTGCCCTTGTCTCGCCTCTTCTCACGCCTCTTGGAGTACAATCCCCAATACTTCACGCGTGTCAACTCAAATGTCAAAAACTGGAAGACACGATTCATGGACATCCAGTTCGCCCCTCGGGAGTATCAATTCGTCCAAAACGATGGCGTGAGTTGTGGCGTGTACGCGTGCATGTATTTGGACTTGCTCCTTGGGAACCATAAGATATACCATGGCGACGAGAAATTGGTCGTGGCACGATTTCGAAATAAGATGGCTTCGAGAATTTTCATGACTTCGAAGGGATGGAGGAATTGGTGACAAATTGTATTTTTTTCGAATATTGAATGATTTTGATGCTTATTTAGATTTGTAAATTGTTGAATTCGAATGGTGTTTCTTGTTAATTAGATTTATTTGAAAAAAATTTTGTTCGAATGATGTTGATTTTGGTCATTACAAGTGAAGAATCGAAAATTGTCAAATGGTGCAAAAATTGTATTTTTTGGACAGTTTGGACTCTAACATTCGGCTGAGTACACGGTTGAAATGTAGTTTCAACCGTGTACTCAAGAACTCCAATCGTGTACCCTAAGTCGTGTACTTAAGAACCCCCTATTTTTTTATTTTTTTTTTTTGATTTTTCAATTCGTGGGACTCAATTGAGTTGGAATCACTGTTACTTTCATACATTGTGCAATCTTATGATTCGATCACGTTACGTGAATTACAAGTTTGTAAGAACATTACGTTCGTAAGTTAGTTCTAGATCAAACGTAACCTTAGTAGTTAGACTATATAAGTGACACTCACTCTACACTTCATACTTACATAACATATCCTTCAATTCAATTGATTTTTGGCTTAATTATGACATAACTTACGTTATTACACGTTTACAAAACTTAATAGACTCGAGATACACGAGAAAATCAAATGAAACACGAGAATTTTAGGAATTTTGGCTTAATTTTGACTTTTTAGGCTTAATTTTGACTTCTCACGACAAGGGTACACGCTATTTTTCATTTTAAATCGTGTAGAGTCAACATTCGTGTAGAGGGCATTGACTTTTATTTAATTTTGACTTTGTTGACCTTACACGGTTGAATTAGATTTTCAACCGTGTATACACGATAACAATTTACATTTGACCGTGTATGGTCATTTTAAATTTTGACTTTTTTTTTGTTGACTTTACACGAGTAATAGGATAATTTGACCGTGTATACATGATTAAATCAAGTATATTGTCGTGTACTTGGCCGAAGGTATCCATTTTATAACACAAAAAAACACAAATTTTGCACCAAATGATCAAATCAAACACAATCTGATAAGATTACATCCAATAACATTCTTAAACATCCAAAAACGTTCATTAAGATCCAAAAAACGTCAATTTGTACAAAATAGAAATAAAAATATAATCAAGCATCGGTATCGTACGGACATCGAGGCCTGGTATGCTCCTCGCTCTTGCAAATGCTACATTTTTTCTTACCTCTTGGACGTCGAGGGGGAGCGTTTAGATCAACTCCGCAAATGGGAAGCGAGGCTTGGCAACTCCGTCGCTTGTGCCCGTATTGTCCGCATCTTGAACACCTTTGCCGGTTCGTAGAGGATTCTCCTTCAACGGCTGATCGAGCTCTTGCCATCGATGGTCGCCCGGCTTGCCTAGGTACAAGAGGGGGTAGCACCCTCCATCGTGAAATGAATTCGGGAACACTCCACGTCTCGGGATGAGGAACCGGTTGAATTTGAGGAGAATACGTAGCAACTAACGTGGATTGCCTGAAATAATGGCTCACGTAGTCAGTTGCCCGCCCACCGGAGTGCCTGTAACAACATACAATACAAAAACGTTTAGAAATCCAATTGAAATACGACAAGCATGAAACTAAAATAAAACGAGAAGTAGCCGTACCTTATCGCCGCACAAGCGTGTCGACAAGGGATGCCGTCTAACTCAAACTCACGGCATTCGCAAGTCGAGTTTTGGAGATCGACCAGGTAAGTCTGCTTTTCACCTTCGACTCTCCAAAGGGTGGGCGTAGGCGTTCCTCTGACGGAATAGCGACGGCCCCATTCCGACGATGCCGACATCTTCGTATAGGCCTTCTCGGTGAGTTCATGTTGGCGAGCTAGGGCACTAGTCCGATGTTCGTCGAACCACTTCTCGACGACTATCCGATACACCTCGATCATGGCACAAATCGGGAGTCTCCGAGCCCACAACAACCGAGCATTCATGGTCTCGGCGGGATTCGAAGTCATGAAGCTCGTACGTCGGACGGGACACTTGCACCTCGCCCACCTCGGCAGGCCAATGTCGCTCAACCTCCTGTAGATCCCGCCTCCCTCCCTGCTTAGGTCCCTCAGATTCCCCCAATATTCATCGAATTGGGAATCTCGATAGGCATAGGCTGCAGACTCGAATATAGCCCCCGCATGCCTCCCGTACCTAACGAAATTTCTCTGGAGGTGAACGAAGCAGAGGCCGTGAGCAGCGTGCGGAAAGACGGAGTCGATCGCATTTGTGATGCTCACGTGCTGATCGGATACGATCAACAAGTCCGAGGGCGCCCCGAAACTCTCTCGGACTTTGGCCAAGAACCACGTCCAAGATTCGTCGTTCTCTATGGGACCGAATCCAATGGCAAGGGGGAACACTTGCTCGTTCCCGTCTTTCGTCACCGCCACAAAGAGCGTCCCCTTATTCTTCCCCTTCAAGTGCGCCCCGTCTACTACGATCACGGGGCGTAGCAAACCATTTCCCCACGCCTCGATGGACGGACCAAAGGCGAGGTAGAAGTAGGTCAGACGGTGGGTGACGTGGGAGGTGTGGATGTCGTACTGGGTGCCCGGATTCATCTCCTTCAAAAGGTAGAGGTAAGAAGGGAGCCTCTGATAAGACTCGTCGAAGGCACCGTACGTCATCTCTATAGCGACGTTCCTCGCACGGAGAGCGAACGGGTAGTCAATCTGAATACCGTACTCACTCTGTAGCTCGTCCACCATCTCCTTTGGCTTCAACACTGCGCCCTCGGTGATCAATCGACGAGCGTAGAATGCTCCTAATACCATGGCCGGCACCTGTCGTTTGTTGTTCGAATTTAAATCAACTAGACACGTGTGATCGGCCACGTACTTGTTGATCTTCCAAATCCCGCCTTTCTGCGTTGCATTCAACTTGAACTCGCAATCCTTCCCCGAAGTGCACCTAAAACCCACACGGCCTTTGTCGGAACGAGGGATACAATACTCCTTCCGGAGATCCATGTGCAGCAATCCGACGGCTATATGCAAGTCATCCTTCTTCTTGAAGTATCCGTGCTTTCGCAACTGACCCAAGGCCGGTACCACGTCGGGATCGATCCATCCTAAAGGGAACGCGGTGTCTAGATCGACATGCGGTATCTGTTGGAACGGCTGCTTGAAAGCCGCCCCGACCCAGATCTTGGTTCGGTTGTGTTGAGTCGATCGTGCACATAATGTCATACAAAAGCTCGAGTACATACCTTACGATTATGGAAACGAGGAATCCGAGTCGCGTCTGATCGATCTACGGTTCTGATCTTCTAGGATGTGATCCCACACCTTCAGATCTTGAGACTTGGTGGACGTCTCAAGATCACGGAACCTCGATCTCCCTCACTCAGAAGCCCGGCGCCGACTCTCTCTCTCTACCTAGGGTTTCACGCAGAAACTCTCTCTCTCACAAATCTCGTGTGATGAGAACTCAAAGAGGAGGCTAGGGTTTATGATGAGAGACTTGAGTATTTATATGGTTCATAAATAAGGAGATATGATTCCTTATTTATCTTCAACCATATTAATGCCATATCCCATATTTATTCTTTTCCATAACTTACAAATCTTATTCCTTTATTAACACGGAATTAATAAGGAATTAATCTGTTCAGTTATGCAACTGTATATCCGGAATTAATTCTAACAGATAGAATTTATTCTCATATCAGTAGAAGAATAAATAACTAAATATATACCAAATATATTTATTGATATTTATCCCCATAAGATTTAATTAAATAAATCTTATCTTATTAGATTTAATCTTATCCATATACATGGATATAAATCCAATATATATCATATACTGGGCCTGAGTCCAATTATTGAGCCCACACTCAATAATACCATTTAGATCGATTCCTGAGGTCTGTTTGGGCCACCCTAGGGATCGGATACCAGACAGAGTTGGGCCTTATCTAATTCGATATTTCCATGTCCACCCCTGAACATGTATCTCATTAGAACTATAACGCACTCCACTAAAGTGTTATAGCTGAATCACCGCTCTGTCCCAATTATGTAGATTGGGTAGGTATTTTGTATAGTTCGACCCCCGTGTTTAAGACCTTCCATATCCGTTAACCAATTTAGAGCTACCATGACTGCTCCTAATTGTTAACATCTATTCCTCAGGTAGTACCCGTTCACTCCTCATTATTATACCTGAACTTAATCAGCATGCATGACTTGGTATAATAAACATTGTGAACTCCCTTGAGGGGATATCGTCAGCCTGCACTCACACAGGACACGGCTTGTTGATAACACTTATTAGACATACTATGCATCTTCGTGTTACCCAAAGTACGACATGATTAAGATGAACTAACGAGAAGTTCATGTCTTCGTAAATCAAAGTAACATCGATGAATACATATACATCTAATAGTTTACCAAGGTTAAGATCGAGCTAGAGCCTGAGATCCATAGCTCTTCACCTATATCACCTATGATATAGGGTCAGTATCAGAAGAGCATCATCTCTATTGATCCTCAGTACGTTCCACCGTACCAGCATAATTAGTGATTAGGACTCATCACTACCATTAAGCTGCAGTCTAGACCGCCCAAGCTATCTCGACTGTGAACTGTTTATATCTCATCATTATCAACGACCTTCGTGATCCTCTCCGAACTCAGATCGACACGTGGTCTAAAACATGAGATAATGGGCTTTATTCTTGCTTAAACATATTCTTCCAGATAGGGATTGTTAACAGTGGACCGGTGTCGTAACCACTAAAACAACCGGTTTTGCTTTAGGTATACAACAACCCCAACAATCTCCCACTTATACTAAAGTAAAACCTTTTAGTATACCAACGCGTCTACAGGAAACCATATGACTTCATCCATGAACTATGTTAACAATCGCAATCGTTAACAACCATCATACACTTCTTCTCCCACTTATACTTAAAGATTTTACCCTTTTAGTGTATATTGCCGTGGGAGGCTCACTAAGACATGTCAGCCACGTGCTACAGTATACCTGACATGGTGCACTTAGTGAAGGAACCGTCATCGTACATTCCTCTAGTGTTTCTATTTCCTCCACGATATCGCCTTAGTAATGGTACTCACTATGTTGTTACCGGCATTTCCAAATCTCAGAAAATTTGTTACTGCACTTAGAATTCTCCAGGGGGTGTAAGAATTCTAACAAATTGAGATTACTGCCAATTCACGAAGCCAAGCCCTGAATTATCTAGCTCCCTCTCAGCATTTCACTGCGTGAGAATCTTCAAGACAATTCTGCTTCTCACGTGAATCCATAGTATAAGGTCGATGATGATGTCGTTTCTAGCTACCATTCGATTATCCGTGTCCACAAACATGATGGACTATATCCGTTACCATGCACACAGCATTAACACATATTTGGCTTCTTATGCAATATCCAAGTGTATTGCAAACTTTGCCATAACAGTAGTCTATGAAGAGTACTTGAATAATGTTATACTATCCGACTGTAGGATATATCCAACATTACTCCTAACCTTCATTCTAAACTGTTCGGATAATCACCACTTATTATGTCAGACAATACTTTCACACTTTCTCAAGTGCTAGTCATACTATCACACAATGTACAAGACAACCATTTCAACGTCTTTTGTAGATGAAAAATATACCATTTGTCAACACACTTCATGAACGGACTTATATGTGTTGTTCGACAAATGAATGCTTTAATCATTGAACTACACATATCAATGTGTTTGTCCCGAAGCATAGAACTGTTGAGAAAATTCTTCCCTTTTCTCAAACCACATCCATGTTCGCTCATGTATGTCCTCAACTATTATGAGCATACAACTTGCAAGTCTTTCGAGTGTTAAACTCATAGACTAATCAATGATAGGCAACCATCTTCATCTAACTTATCCTTTATCAGTCAACTTGGTCTGTTCATTGTCCAAGAAACTAGATTTCTTGATGAACAATTTACAATTTTCGAGACACACCCGAAAATACTCCCACTGTGACAAGGATCCTTAAATAATCTTGTGCAGATCCTTTTGGTTATCTGTCTTGTACTTCCGGCCTTATGATGTTCCAATCCACAATTTCTTTTTATTCTTGGACGTTAATCAAGAATAAATGATTGTCTTTCCTTGGAAAATAACTACCTGTCCAACTAATTGCTAAATCTAACATCAAAATTGCGACACTTCGTGTGCAAACTATCCTTATTTCCGAACAAATTTAACCATGAAACTTACAATTAGCATTTCCGTGGGAAGGGAAAACGCGATCTCAGCGCGAATGCTAATCAATTCATAATAAATCACAATGAAATCTATGATCAACATAAATGCTAATCACTTCATTTCGAATAAGGAAAGAGAATAGATTTAGACATAGTGACGTAGTATTTTGTTAAAAGACAATATTGAACAAGAAGTACCACATTTATCATAACACATTTTGGAATATCCTTCAAAATTCACAGTTATTACTCCCACTACGAATGATATATCAAAACAACCAGTATTAAAGAAGTAAATCCTTAATACAATGTAAGAAAATAATCATCCATTAATATCCAAAACATAAGTATCCTGCCAAAATAAGGCAACCAAATGTGGTAAAAGAGTAATAAACCAGAATCTAGTATCCAAAAACTAAGATAAAACGTAAGATAGAAATCTCCAAGTCTGCTGGACAACTGCATCAACTGAATGTTGCTTGTCGAGCTCAAGAACTTGAAGTCGTCCTACTCGTTCCTTGTAGTCGAACCTACAAAGATTGCAACAAACCACAATTAGTATCCACTAGTTAAATCCGTCCGTGGGGACTAAACTAGTATAATTTGGTTTTTAACGTTACAAGAGTCTGACATACCTCCATCTATCTTTAACTTCTTGTTCCTCCTCTGATAGACCTTTATAATCGGAGGTTTCTCCTTCCTGGCATCACTCACTTCCTCAGTAGGCTGATCAGAGCTCAGCTCATTCACGTCGTGAACGAGACTTACAGACTCGGAATCGCCCACTTCATCAATGGATTGATCAGAGATCAGCTCATTCACATCGTGAACGAGTCCGTCATGATCAAGATCATCAATCCTTAGTGACTGGAGGTACTCATCAATGATGGACTCATTGTCCCGGGCCGTAAAACATTGATTGACATCAACATTCCTAATAGGACGATCCCAGAACTTCCTCTCCGCCTCATAAGAAGTTCGCAATATATCAATCCTCTCCGCATCTACCACGAGTAACTCCGCAATGAGAGCCATTGGGTCCTCGTGAACGATGTGGGTCGGGACGACTGCTTCTCTGAGGGCCAGGAACCAAGTCGGGAAACATGCAAGTAGAAGCTCGCAAACAGTCTTTCCCGACATACTAACACCACCATAGAACACGTACATCCGTACAAGGTTTTTAAACCTCATGAGAAATCTCTTTAGGTTAGGGAAATCAGGGGAATCCTCATACCTCAAGAAACCTATCTCTTTCCGTGCCAGGAAACCGAGTAGTCGAAATCGAAAGGAGTCCGGAACACCATCAGAATAAGCTAAACGACAAATCTTCGTGCGAATAGAATCAATAGACATATCTGAAATAAATAACAAGTAAACAACTTATAAGCGCAAATAATTTATGTTATCAATGTTAGAAACCCAATAATAACATTGAACTAACAAACGAGTAGCCCGATACTATTTACAAATAGTCCACTATAGGTGAATGCTATCCATAAAATTATCGACCATGACCGCAGTCTATTTTATTTCTTATCCCATCACACGGACCACAGTGAAACAAAGAAATAATAACCCGTGCCTCAGGACCCTGCTAATTCGAGAAGTGACCTCTATAGGAGGATTCATCAATAAGCAGCTAAGCTACAACCATATTTTAATATTCCGAAAAATTAATTCTATTAAGAGTAACCCACCTGTTAAGGAGGAATTACCTTTATAAAATCATTTTTCCATATTATCAATTTTGAATTTAACCAATGAACCATAATCAGTGTCTCCTATAGGGAGGAAGACTCATTGTCAACGCGAACACTAATTATTTCATCTTAAATCAAATTATATTATTGAAGTCTAAACCAATGAAATCCATAACTAGCATCTCCTATAGGGAGGAAGACTCATCGTCAACGCGAATGCTAATTATTTCATTTTTAAACCAAATATGGAGGTCCTTTAAATCAATTAACAGATAATCGATTAATTATACCGCTTAGTCTTTTTAAGGGTTTGTGTGACAATCGTAGCACATAGACAATTAAGTCCTATCACATGATTTCTAAGCGCAAGTAATAAAACATGCTCGCATTGAAATCATTAAAACCGGCATGCTATGACCCCTATGCATGTTATTTCTATTACGCAAACAATGAAAAGCAACTATAACATGCAAAACATGCTGATCATATTCATCGCGTAATTTAAATCCATCCATAGCATGCATAATAATTAAAACGAATAAATAGGCTGCCGACCGGGAATAGAAAGCCCTATCTATTACATTTAATTAAAATAAAAAAACCCCGGAACAAGCTCCGGTCTTTAATCTTCAATTTCTGGAAGCCAATCCCGATCTTCAAGTCCACCTTCCAAAATTAGCAAGTGCTCGAAATAACTAGGGTGCGGAAAACCCTAATTACCAAAAACGGAAAGCGAATTATTTCGAAACGAACTAGGGTACGAAAACCCTAGCCGTCGACGATCATGCCTAGGTTTCGGAAAACCCTAGCCGTCGTCAACGTAATGGGCCGAACGTCGTAAAAACGTGCAGCCCGTCGTTCGAAATCCGGCCACGCGCCGCCGCCGAGTCACGCGTGTAGCACACGCGCCGCCGCGGTGCATGCCGGGGACCCCGTTTCGGCTCCACGACGAGCCTGACGTGGCTGGGTCCGGGCTGGGTGCGTCCGTTGCAACCCAGCCCGAGCCACTGCTCGTCACCGTCGCCAAAACCCCATCGCCGTCACCGTTTTCGCCGCTGCACAAAACAGCGCCGCCGCCGCGAGCCACCGCCGGTGGCTGGAACGCCACCGGTCGCTCCCACTGGCTCGCCGGCGTCCCCAGCACCACCGGAGGTGCTGGGTTCGAGCCCAGGCAGTCGTGGCTGAGTCCGGCAGCAGCGCGCGCGCAGGGGACAAACCCAGCCGCCGCCGCTGCCGTTGATCAACGCCACAGCCGCCGCCGCCGGTGGTCCCCGACCACCAGCCTCCTGTCCGCCATCGTCCGCGCCACCCGCCGCCGTCAAACCACCGTCGAGCCGCGGGCTTGAGCCCAGCAGCGCGCGGGCCAAGAACCCGCTAGGGTTCAGGCCGCCGCTGCTGAAACTCGCCGCCGCAGCCACTGCCGCGCCTCCACCGCCGGTCTGGTGCCGCCTCGGCCCTGGTTCGACGTCGAGCCGTGCGCTGGACGTCCGGCCAGCCACGGTTCAGGCCTACAGCAGCGCCGGCAGGCCCGAAAACCCGTTAGGGTTTTCAGCCGCCGCGCTGCACCAGCCATCGCCGCCGTCCGCCGCCGATTCTGCCGCCGCCAGCCCTCGTTCCGGCTTCGCCTGAACCCTAGGATGAACCCTAGGGTTCAGCCGCCGTGAAACGACGAGGGGGGCAGCCGCGCAAATCGCGGCAGATTACGCCGCCGTCGTCGTGCGTTCGACGCGCCGCCGCCTGCGGCCGTCGATCTCCTTTCGTCTCTTGTTCGTTCCTCGGACCCCGATCTCCCACCATCTCTCGATTCCAGCAACAATTACAATGCAAAATCGAAAAATACAAGGAAAAACGAATCCTAATCTAATCGGCACCTTATTATCTCGCCGATTTAAAATTAAAACGAACAACGATAAATCGAAAACAATAAAACAACGCACATAATTTCCCGGACAGCAGCATGCACACATAATCATAATGACTCGAATGCATGAACATTAAATTCGTCTCAACACAGAGCCGATCCGAAAACCTCGGGCTCTGATACCAATTGTTGGAACGGCTGCTTGAAAGCCGCCCCGACCCAGATCTTGGTTCGGTTGTGTTGAGTCGATCGTGCACATAATGTCATACAAAAGCTCGAGTACATACCTTACGATTATGGAAACGAGGAATCCGAGTCGCGTCTGATCGATCTACGGTTCTGATCTTCTAGGATGTGATCCCACACCTTCAGATCTTGAGACTTGGTGGACGTCTCAAGATCACGGAACCTCGATCTCCCTCACTCAGAAGCCCGGCGCCGACTCTCTCTCTCTACCTAGGGTTTCACGCAGAAACTCTCTCTCTCACAAATCTCGTGTGATGAGAACTCAAAGAGGAGGCTAGGGTTTATGATGAGAGACTTGAGTATTTATATGGTTCATAAATAAGGAGATATGATTCCTTATTTATCTTCAACCATATTAATGCCATATCCCATATTTATTCTTTTCCATAACTTACAAATCTTATTCCTTTATTAACACGGAATTAATAAGGAATTAATCTGTTCAGTTATGCAACTGTATATCCGGAATTAATTCTAACAGATAGAATTTATTCTCATATCAGTAGAAGAATAAATAACTAAATATATACCAAATATATTTATTGATATTTATCCCCATAAGATTTAATTAAATAAATCTTATCTTATTAGATTTAATCTTATCCATATACATGGATATAAATCCAATATATATCATATACTGGGCCTGAGTCCAATTATTGAGCCCACACTCAATAATACCATTTAGATCGATTCCTGAGGTCTGTTTGGGCCACCCTAGGGATCGGATACCAGACAGAGTTGGGCCTTATCTAATTCGATATTTCCATGTCCACCCCTGAACATGTATCTCATTAGAACTATAACGCACTCCACTAAAGTGTTATAGCTGAATCACCGCTCTGTCCCAATTATGTAGATTGGGTAGGTATTTTGTATAGTTCGACCCCCGTGTTTAAGACCTTCCATATCCGTTAACCAATTTAGAGCTACCATGACTGCTCCTAATTGTTAACATCTATTCCTCAGGTAGTACCCGTTCACTCCTCATTATTATACCTGAACTTAATCAGCATGCATGACTTGGTATAATAAACATTGTGAACTCCCTTGAGGGGATATCGTCAGCCTGCACTCACACAGGACACGGCTTGTTGATAACACTTATTAGACATACTATGCATCTTCGTGTTACCCAAAGTACGACATGATTAAGATGAACTAACGAGAAGTTCATGTCTTCGTAAATCAAAGTAACATCGATGAATACATGTACATCTAATAGTTTACCAAGGTTAAGATCGAGCTAGAGCCTGAGATCCATAGCTCTTCACCTATATCACCTATGATATAGGGTCAGTATCAGAAGAGCATCATCTCTATTGATCCTCAGTACGTTCCACCGTACCAGCATAATTAGTGATTAGGACTCATCACTACCATTAAGCTGCAGTCTAGACCGCCCAAGCTATCTCGACTGTGAACTGTTTATATCTCATCATTATCAACGACCTTCGTGATCCTCTCCGAACTCAGATCGACACGTGGTCTAAAACATGAGATAATGGGCTTTATTCTTGCTTAAACATATTCTTCCAGATAGGGATTGTTAACAGTGGACCGGTGTCGTAACCACTAAAACAACCGGTTTTGCTTTAGGTATACAACAACCCCAACAATCTCCCACTTATACTAAAGTAAAACCTTTTAGTATACCAACGCGTCTACAGGAAACCATATGACTTCATCCATGAACTATGTTAACAATCGCAATCGTTAACAACCATCATACACTTCTTCTCCCACTTATACTTAAAGATTTTACCCTTTTAGTGTATATTGCCGTGGGAGGCTCACTAAGACATGTCAGCCACGTGCTACAGTATACCTGACATGGTGCACTTAGTGAAGGAACCGTCATCGTACATTCCTCTAGTGTTTCTATTTCCTCCACGATATCGCCTTAGTAATGGTACTCACTATGTTGTTACCGGCATTTCCAAATCTCAGAAAATTTGTTACTGCACTTAGAATTCTCCAGGGGGTGTAAGAATTCTAACAAATTGAGATTACTGCCAATTCACGAAGCCAAGCCCTGAATTATCTAGCTCCCTCTCAGCATTTCACTGCGTGAGAATCTTCAAGACAATTCTGCTTCTCACGTGAATCCATAGTATAAGGTCGATGATGATGTCGTTTCTAGCTACCATTCGATTATCCGTGTCCACAAACATGATGGACTATATCCGTTACCATGCACACAGCATTAACACATATTTGGCTTCTTATGCAATATCCAAGTGTATTGCAAACTTTGCCATAACAGTAGTCTATGAAGAGTACTTGAATAATGTTATACTATCCGACTGTAGGATATATCCAACATTACTCCTAACCTTCATTCTAAACTGTTCGGATAATCACCACTTATTGTGTCAGACAATACTTTCACACTTTCTCAAGTGCTAGTCATACTATCACACAATGTACAAGACAACCATTTCAACGTCTTTTGTAGATGAAAAATATACCATTTGTCAACACACTTCATGAACGGACTTATATGTGTTGTTCGACAAATGAATGCTTTAATCATTGAACTACACATATCAATGTGTTTGTCCCGAAGCATAGAACTGTTGAGAAAATTCTTCCCTTTTCTCAAACCACACCCATGTTCGCTCATGTATGTCCTCAACTATTATGAGCATACAACTTGCAAGTCTTTCGAGTGTTAAACTCATAGACTAATCAATGATAGGCAACCATCTTCATCTAACTTATCCTTTATCAGTCAACTTGGTCTGTTCATTGTCCAAGAAACTAGATTTCTTGATGAACAATTTACAATTTTCGAGACACACCCGAAAATACTCCCACTGTGACAAGGATCCTTAAATAATCTTGTGCAGATCCTTTTGGTTATCTGTCTTGTACTTCCGGCCTTATGATGTTCCAATCCACAATTTCTTTTTATTCTTGGACGTTAATCAAGAATAAATGATTGTCTTTCCTTGGAAAATAACTACCTGTCCAACTAATTGCTAAATCTAACATCAAAATTGCGACACTTCGTGTGCAAACTATCCTTATTTCCGAACAAATTTAACCATGAAACTTACAATTAGCATTTCCGTGGGAAGGGAAAACGCGATCTCAGCGCGAATGCTAATCAATTCATAATAAATCACAATGAAATCTATGATCAACATAAATGCTAATCACTTCATTTCGAATAAGGAAAGAGAATAGATTTAGACATAGTGACGTAGTATTTTGTTAAAAGACAATATTGAACAAGAAGTACCACATTTATCATAACACATTTTGGAATATCCTTCAAAATTCACAGTTATTACTCCCACTACGAATGATATATCAAAACAACTAGTATTAAAGAAGTAAATCCTTAATACAATGTAAGAAAATAATCATCCATTAATATCCAAAACATAAGTATCCTGCCAAAATAAGGCAACCAAATGTGGTAAAAGAGTAATAAACCAGAATCTAGTATCCAAAAACTAAGATAAAACGTAAGATAGAAATCTCCAAGTCTGCTGGACAACTGCATCAACTGAATGTTGCTTGTCGAGCTCAAGAACTTGAAGTCGTCCTACTCGTTCCTTGTAGTCGAACCTACAAAGATTGCAACAAACCACAATTAGTATCCACTAGTTAAATCCGTCCGTGGGGACTAAACTAGTATAATTTGGTTTTTAACGTTACAAGAGTCTGACATACCTCCATCTATCTTTAACTTCTTGTTCCTCCTCTGATAGACCTTTATAATCGGAGGTTTCTCCTTCCTGGCATCACTCACTTCCTCAGTAGGCTGATCAGAGCTCAGCTCATTCACGTCGTGAACGAGACTTACAGACTCGGAATCGCCCACTTCATCAATGGATTGATCAGAGATCAGCTCATTCACATCGTGAACGAGTCCGTCATGATCAAGATCATCAATCCTTAGTGACTGGAGGTACTCATCAATGATGGACTCATTGTCCCGGGCCGTAAAACATTGATTGACATCAACATTCCTAATAGGACGATCCCAGAACTTCCTCTCCGCCTCATAAGAAGTTCGCAATATATCAATCCTCTCCGCATCTACCACGAGTAACTCCGCAATGAGAGCCATTGGGTCCTCGTGAACGATGTGGGTCGGGACGACTGCTTCTCTGAGGGCCAGGAACCAAGTCGGGAAACATGCAAGTAGAAGCTCGCAAACAGTCTTTCCCGACATACTAACACCACCATAGAACACGTACATCCGTACAAGGTTTTTAAACCTCATGAGAAATCTCTTTAGGTTAGGGAAATCAGGGGAATCCTCATACCTCAAGAAACCTATCTCTTTCCGTGCCAGGAAACCGAGTAGTCGAAATCGAAAGGAGTCCGGAACACCATCAGAATAAGCTAAACGACAAATCTTCGTGCGAATAGAATCAATAGACATATCTGAAATAAATAACAAGTAAACAACTTATAAGCGCAAATAATTTATGTTATCAATGTTAGAAACCCAATAATAACATTGAACTAACAAACGAGTAGCCCGATACTATTTACAAATAGTCCACTATAGGTGAATGCTATCCATAAAATTATCGACCATGACCGCAGTCTATTTTATTTCTTATCCCATCACACGGACCACAGTGAAACAAAGAAATAATAACCCGTGCCTCAGGACCCTGCTAATTCGAGAAGTGACCTCTATAGGAGGATTCATCAATAAGCAGCTAAGCTACAACCATATTTTAATATTCCGAAAAATTAATTCTATTAAGAGTAACCCACCTGTTAAGGAGGAATTACCTTTATAAAATCATTTTTCCATATTATCAATTTTGAATTTAACCAATGAACCATAATCAGTGTCTCCTATAGGGAGGAAGACTCATTGTCAACGCGAACACTAATTATTTCATCTTAAATCAAATTATATTATTGAAGTCTAAACCAATGAAATCCATAACTAGCATCTCCTATAGGGAGGAAGACTCATCGTCAACGCGAATGCTAATTATTTCATTTTTAAACCAAATATGGAGGTCCTTTAAATCAATTAACAGATAATCGATTAATTATACCGCTTAGTCTTTTTAAGGGTTTGTGTGACAATCGTAGCACATAGACAATTAAGTCCTATCACATGATTTCTAAGCGCAAGTAATAAAACATGCTCGCATTGAAATCATTAAAACCGGCATGCTATGACCCCTATGCATGTTATTTCTATTACGCAAACAATGAAAAGCAACTATAACATGCAAAACATGCTGATCATATTCATCGCGTAATTTAAATCCATCCATAGCATGCATAATAATTAAAACGAATAAATAGGCTGCCGACCGGGAATAGAAAGCCCTATCTATTACATTTAATTAAAATAAAAAAACCCCGGAACAAGCTCCGGTCTTTAATCTTCAATTTCTGGAAGCCAATCCCGATCTTCAAGTCCACCTTCCAAAATTAGCAAGTGCTCGAAATAACTAGGGTGCGGAAAACCCTAATTACCAAAAACGGAAAGCGAATTATTTCGAAACGAACTAGGGTACGAAAACCCTAGCCGTCGACGATCATGCCTAGGTTTCGGAAAACCCTAGCCGTCGTCAACGTAATGGGCCGAACGTCGTAAAAACGTGCAGCCCGTCGTTCGAAATCCGGCCACGCGCCGCCGCCGAGTCACGCGTGTAGCACACGCGCCGCCGCGGTGCATGCCGGGGACCCCGTTTCGGCTCCACGACGAGCCTGACGTGGCTGGGTCCGGGCTGGGTGCGTCCGTTGCAACCCAGCCCGAGCCACTGCTCGTCACCGTCGCCAAAACCCCATCGCCGTCACCGTTTTCGCCGCTGCACAAAACAGCGCCGCCGCCGCGAGCCACCGCCGGTGGCTGGAACGCCACCGGTCGCTCCCACTGGCTCGCCGGCGTCCCCAGCACCACCGGAGGTGCTGGGTTCGAGCCCAGGCAGTCGTGGCTGAGTCCGGCAGCAGCGCGCGCGCAGGGGACAAACCCAGCCGCCGCCGCTGCCGTTGATCAACGCCACAGCCGCCGCCGCCGGTGGTCCCCGACCACCAGCCTCCTGTCCGCCATCGTCCGCGCCACCCGCCGCCGTCAAACCACCGTCGAGCCGCGGGCTTGAGCCCAGCAGCGCGCGGGCCAAGAACCCGCTAGGGTTCAGGCCGCCGCTGCTGAAACTCGCCGCCGCAGCCACTGCCGCGCCTCCACCGCCGGTCTGGTGCCGCCTCGGCCCTGGTTCGACGTCGAGCCGTGCGCTGGACGTCCGGCCAGCCACGGTTCAGGCCTACAGCAGCGCCGGCAGGCCCGAAAACCCGTTAGGGTTTTCAGCCGCCGCGCTGCACCAGCCATCGCCGCCGTCCGCCGCCGATTCTGCCGCCGCCAGCCCTCGTTCCGGCTTCGCCTGAACCCTAGGATGAACCCTAGGGTTCAGCCGCCGTGAAACGACGAGGGGGGCAGCCGCGCAAATCGCGGCAGATTACGCCGCCGTCGTCGTGCGTTCGACGCGCCGCCGCCTGCGGCCGTCGATCTCCTTTCGTCTCTTGTTCGTTCCTCGGACCCCGATCTCCCACCATCTCTCGATTCCAGCAACAATTACAATGCAAAATCGAAAAATACAAGGAAAAACGAATCCTAATCTAATCGGCACCTTATTATCTCGCCGATTTAAAATTAAAACGAACAACGATAAATCGAAAACAATAAAACAACGCACATAATTTCCCGGACAGCAGCATGCACACATAATCATAATGACTCGAATGCATGAACATTAAATTCGTCTCAACACAGAGCCGATCCGAAAACCTCGGGCTCTGATACCAATTGTTGGAACGGCTGCTTGAAAGCCGCCCCGACCCAGATCTTGGTTCGGTTGTGTTGAGTCGATCGTGCACATAATGTCATACAAAAGCTCGAGTACATACCTTACGATTATGGAAACGAGGAATCCGAGTCGCGTCTGATCGATCTACGGTTCTGATCTTCTAGGATGTGATCCCACACCTTCAGATCTTGAGACTTGGTGGACGTCTCAAGATCACGGAACCTCGATCTCCCTCACTCAGAAGCCCGGCGCCGACTCTCTCTCTCTACCTAGGGTTTCACGCAGAAACTCTCTCTCTCACAAATCTCGTGTGATGAGAACTCAAAGAGGAGGCTAGGGTTTATGATGAGAGACTTGAGTATTTATATGGTTCATAAATAAGGAGATATGATTCCTTATTTATCTTCAACCATATTAATGCCATATCCCATATTTATTCTTTTCCATAACTTACAAATCTTATTCCTTTATTAACACGGAATTAATAAGGAATTAATCTGTTCAGTTATGCAACTGTATATCCGGAATTAATTCTAACAGATAGAATTTATTCTCATATCAGTAGAAGAATAAATAACTAAATATATACCAAATATATTTATTGATATTTATCCCCATAAGATTTAATTAAATAAATCTTATCTTATTAGATTTAATCTTATCCATATACATGGATATAAATCCAATATATATCATATACTGGGCCTGAGTCCAATTATTGAGCCCACACTCAATAATACCATTTAGATCGATTCCTGAGGTCTGTTTGGGCCACCCTAGGGATCGGATACCAGACAGAGTTGGGCCTTATCTAATTCGATATTTCCATGTCCACCCCTGAACATGTATCTCATTAGAACTATAACGCACTCCACTAAAGTGTTATAGCTGAATCACCGCTCTGTCCCAATTATGTAGATTGGGTAGGTATTTTGTATAGTTCGACCCCCGTGTTTAAGACCTTCCATATCCGTTAACCAATTTAGAGCTACCATGACTGCTCCTAATTGTTAACATCTATTCCTCAGGTAGTACCCGTTCACTCCTCATTATTATACCTGAACTTAATCAGCATGCATGACTTGGTATAATAAACATTGTGAACTCCCTTGAGGGGATATCGTCAGCCTGCACTCACACAGGACACGGCTTGTTGATAACACTTATTAGACATACTATGCATCTTCGTGTTACCCAAAGTACGACATGATTAAGATGAACTAACGAGAAGTTCATGTCTTCGTAAATCAAAGTAACATCGATGAATACATGTACATCTAATAGTTTACCAAGGTTAAGATCGAGCTAGAGCCTGAGATCCATAGCTCTTCACCTATATCACCTATGATATAGGGTCAGTATCAGAAGAGCATCATCTCTATTGATCCTCAGTACGTTCCACCGTACCAGCATAATTAGTGATTAGGACTCATCACTACCATTAAGCTGCAGTCTAGACCGCCCAAGCTATCTCGACTGTGAACTGTTTATATCTCATCATTATCAACGACCTTCGTGATCCTCTCCGAACTCAGATCGACACGTGGTCTAAAACATGAGATAATGGGCTTTATTCTTGCTTAAACATATTCTTCCAGATAGGGATTGTTAACAGTGGACCGGTGTCGTAACCACTAAAACAACCGGTTTTGCTTTAGGTATACAACAACCCCAACAATCTCCCACTTATACTAAAGTAAAACCTTTTAGTATACCAACGCGTCTACAGGAAACCATATGACTTCATCCATGAACTATGTTAACAATCGCAATCGTTAACAACCATCATACACTTCTTCTCCCACTTATACTTAAAGATTTTACCCTTTTAGTGTATATTGCCGTGGGAGGCTCACTAAGACATGTCAGCCACGTGCTACAGTATACCTGACATGGTGCACTTAGTGAAGGAACCGTCATCGTACATTCCTCTAGTGTTTCTATTTCCTCCACGATATCGCCTTAGTAATGGTACTCACTATGTTGTTACCGGCATTTCCAAATCTCAGAAAATTTGTTACTGCACTTAGAATTCTCCAGGGGGTGTAAGAATTCTAACAAATTGAGATTACTGCCAATTCACGAAGCCAAGCCCTGAATTATCTAGCTCCCTCTCAGCATTTCACTGCGTGAGAATCTTCAAGACAATTCTGCTTCTCACGTGAATCCATAGTATAAGGTCGATGATGATGTCGTTTCTAGCTACCATTCGATTATCCGTGTCCACAAACATGATGGACTATATCCGTTACCATGCACACAGCATTAACACATATTTGGCTTCTTATGCAATATCCAAGTGTATTGCAAACTTTGCCATAACAGTAGTCTATGAAGAGTACTTGAATAATGTTATACTATCCGACTGTAGGATATATCCAACATTACTCCTAACCTTCATTCTAAACTGTTCGGATAATCACCACTTATTGTGTCAGACAATACTTTCACACTTTCTCAAGTGCTAGTCATACTATCACACAATGTACAAGACAACCATTTCAACGTCTTTTGTAGATGAAAAATATACCATTTGTCAACACACTTCATGAACGGACTTATATGTGTTGTTCGACAAATGAATGCTTTAATCATTGAACTACACATATCAATGTGTTTGTCCCGAAGCATAGAACTGTTGAGAAAATTCTTCCCTTTTCTCAAACCACACCCATGTTCGCTCATGTATGTCCTCAACTATTATGAGCATACAACTTGCAAGTCTTTCGAGTGTTAAACTCATAGACTAATCAATGATAGGCAACCATCTTCATCTAACTTATCCTTTATCAGTCAACTTGGTCTGTTCATTGTCCAAGAAACTAGATTTCTTGATGAACAATTTACAATTTTCGAGACACACCCGAAAATACTCCCACTGTGACAAGGATCCTTAAATAATCTTGTGCAGATCCTTTTGGTTATCTGTCTTGTACTTCCGGCCTTATGATGTTCCAATCCACAATTTCTTTTTATTCTTGGACGTTAATCAAGAATAAATGATTGTCTTTCCTTGGAAAATAACTACCTGTCCAACTAATTGCTAAATCTAACATCAAAATTGCGACACTTCGTGTGCAAACTATCCTTATTTCCGAACAAATTTAACCATGAAACTTACAATTAGCATTTCCGTGGGAAGGGAAAACGCGATCTCAGCGCGAATGCTAATCAATTCATAATAAATCACAATGAAATCTATGATCAACATAAATGCTAATCACTTCATTTCGAATAAGGAAAGAGAATAGATTTAGACATAGTGACGTAGTATTTTGTTAAAAGACAATATTGAACAAGAAGTACCACATTTATCATAACACATTTTGGAATATCCTTCAAAATTCACAGTTATTACTCCCACTACGAATGATATATCAAAACAACTAGTATTAAAGAAGTAAATCCTTAATACAATGTAAGAAAATAATCATCCATTAATATCCAAAACATAAGTATCCTGCCAAAATAAGGCAACCAAATGTGGTAAAAGAGTAATAAACCAGAATCTAGTATCCAAAAACTAAGATAAAACGTAAGATAGAAATCTCCAAGTCTGCTGGACAACTGCATCAACTGAATGTTGCTTGTCGAGCTCAAGAACTTGAAGTCGTCCTACTCGTTCCTTGTAGTCGAACCTACAAAGATTGCAACAAACCACAATTAGTATCCACTAGTTAAATCCGTCCGTGGGGACTAAACTAGTATAATTTGGTTTTTAACGTTACAAGAGTCTGACATACCTCCATCTATCTTTAACTTCTTGTTCCTCCTCTGATAGACCTTTATAATCGGAGGTTTCTCCTTCCTGGCATCACTCACTTCCTCAGTAGGCTGATCAGAGCTCAGCTCATTCACGTCGTGAACGAGACTTACAGACTCGGAATCGCCCACTTCATCAATGGATTGATCAGAGATCAGCTCATTCACATCGTGAACGAGTCCGTCATGATCAAGATCATCAATCCTTAGTGACTGGAGGTACTCATCAATGATGGACTCATTGTCCCGGGCCGTAAAACATTGATTGACATCAACATTCCTAATAGGACGATCCCAGAACTTCCTCTCCGCCTCATAAGAAGTTCGCAATATATCAATCCTCTCCGCATCTACCACGAGTAACTCCGCAATGAGAGCCATTGGGTCCTCGTGAACGATGTGGGTCGGGACGACTGCTTCTCTGAGGGCCAGGAACCAAGTCGGGAAACATGCAAGTAGAAGCTCGCAAACAGTCTTTCCCGACATACTAACACCACCATAGAACACGTACATCCGTACAAGGTTTTTAAACCTCATGAGAAATCTCTTTAGGTTAGGGAAATCAGGGGAATCCTCATACCTCAAGAAACCTATCTCTTTCCGTGCCAGGAAACCGAGTAGTCGAAATCGAAAGGAGTCCGGAACACCATCAGAATAAGCTAAACGACAAATCTTCGTGCGAATAGAATCAATAGACATATCTGAAATAAATAACAAGTAAACAACTTATAAGCGCAAATAATTTATGTTATCAATGTTAGAAACCCAATAATAACATTGAACTAACAAACGAGTAGCCCGATACTATTTACAAATAGTCCACTATAGGTGAATGCTATC
Source organism: Thymus mandschuricus (assembly GCA_029379335.1). Taxonomy (NCBI): domain Eukaryota; kingdom Viridiplantae; phylum Streptophyta; class Magnoliopsida; order Lamiales; family Lamiaceae; genus Thymus; species Thymus mandschuricus. The sequence goes on from CM057078.1 coordinate 31,392,496, forward strand.
CATAAAATTATCGACCATGACCGCAGTCTATTTTATTTCTTATCCCATCACACGGACCACAGTGAAACAAAGAAATAATAACCCGTGCCTCAGGACCCTGCTAATTCGAGAAGTGACCTCTATAGGAGGATTCATCAATAAGCAGCTAAGCTACAACCATATTTTAATATTCCGAAAAATTAATTCTATTAAGAGTAACCCACCTGTTAAGGAGGAATTACCTTTATAAAATCATTTTTCCATATTATCAATTTTGAATTTAACCAATGAACCATAATCAGTGTCTCCTATAGGGAGGAAGACTCATTGTCAACGCGAACACTAATTATTTCATCTTAAATCAAATTATATTATTGAAGTCTAAACCAATGAAATCCATAACTAGCATCTCCTATAGGGAGGAAGACTCATCGTCAACGCGAATGCTAATTATTTCATTTTTAAACCAAATATGGAGGTCCTTTAAATCAATTAACAGATAATCGATTAATTATACCGCTTAGTCTTTTTAAGGGTTTGTGTGACAATCGTAGCACATAGACAATTAAGTCCTATCACATGATTTCTAAGCGCAAGTAATAAAACATGCTCGCATTGAAATCATTAAAACCGGCATGCTATGACCCCTATGCATGTTATTTCTATTACGCAAACAATGAAAAGCAACTATAACATGCAAAACATGCTGATCATATTCATCGCGTAATTTAAATCCATCCATAGCATGCATAATAATTAAAACGAATAAATAGGCTGCCGACCGGGAATAGAAAGCCCTATCTATTACATTTAATTAAAATAAAAAAACCCCGGAACAAGCTCCGGTCTTTAATCTTCAATTTCTGGAAGCCAATCCCGATCTTCAAGTCCACCTTCCAAAATTAGCAAGTGCTCGAAATAACTAGGGTGCGGAAAACCCTAATTACCAAAAACGGAAAGCGAATTATTTCGAAACGAACTAGGGTACGAAAACCCTAGCCGTCGACGATCATGCCTAGGTTTCGGAAAACCCTAGCCGTCGTCAACGTAATGGGCCGAACGTCGTAAAAACGTGCAGCCCGTCGTTCGAAATCCGGCCACGCGCCGCCGCCGAGTCACGCGTGTAGCACACGCGCCGCCGCGGTGCATGCCGGGGACCCCGTTTCGGCTCCACGACGAGCCTGACGTGGCTGGGTCCGGGCTGGGTGCGTCCGTTGCAACCCAGCCCGAGCCACTGCTCGTCACCGTCGCCAAAACCCCATCGCCGTCACCGTTTTCGCCGCTGCACAAAACAGCGCCGCCGCCGCGAGCCACCGCCGGTGGCTGGAACGCCACCGGTCGCTCCCACTGGCTCGCCGGCGTCCCCAGCACCACCGGAGGTGCTGGGTTCGAGCCCAGGCAGTCGTGGCTGAGTCCGGCAGCAGCGCGCGCGCAGGGGACAAACCCAGCCGCCGCCGCTGCCGTTGATCAACGCCACAGCCGCCGCCGCCGGTGGTCCCCGACCACCAGCCTCCTGTCCGCCATCGTCCGCGCCACCCGCCGCCGTCAAACCACCGTCGAGCCGCGGGCTTGAGCCCAGCAGCGCGCGGGCCAAGAACCCGCTAGGGTTCAGGCCGCCGCTGCTGAAACTCGCCGCCGCAGCCACTGCCGCGCCTCCACCGCCGGTCTGGTGCCGCCTCGGCCCTGGTTCGACGTCGAGCCGTGCGCTGGACGTCCGGCCAGCCACGGTTCAGGCCTACAGCAGCGCCGGCAGGCCCGAAAACCCGTTAGGGTTTTCAGCCGCCGCGCTGCACCAGCCATCGCCGCCGTCCGCCGCCGATTCTGCCGCCGCCAGCCCTCGTTCCGGCTTCGCCTGAACCCTAGGATGAACCCTAGGGTTCAGCCGCCGTGAAACGACGAGGGGGGCAGCCGCGCAAATCGCGGCAGATTACGCCGCCGTCGTCGTGCGTTCGACGCGCCGCCGCCTGCGGCCGTCGATCTCCTTTCGTCTCTTGTTCGTTCCTCGGACCCCGATCTCCCACCATCTCTCGATTCCAGCAACAATTACAATGCAAAATCGAAAAATACAAGGAAAAACGAATCCTAATCTAATCGGCACCTTATTATCTCGCCGATTTAAAATTAAAACGAACAACGATAAATCGAAAACAATAAAACAACGCACATAATTTCCCGGACAGCAGCATGCACACATAATCATAATGACTCGAATGCATGAACATTAAATTCGTCTCAACACAGAGCCGATCCGAAAACCTCGGGCTCTGATACCAATTGTTGGAACGGCTGCTTGAAAGCCGCCCCGACCCAGATCTTGGTTCGGTTGTGTTGAGTCGATCGTGCACATAATGTCATACAAAAGCTCGAGTACATACCTTACGATTATGGAAACGAGGAATCCGAGTCGCGTCTGATCGATCTACGGTTCTGATCTTCTAGGATGTGATCCCACACCTTCAGATCTTGAGACTTGGTGGACGTCTCAAGATCACGGAACCTCGATCTCCCTCACTCAGAAGCCCGGCGCCGACTCTCTCTCTCTACCTAGGGTTTCACGCAGAAACTCTCTCTCTCACAAATCTCGTGTGATGAGAACTCAAAGAGGAGGCTAGGGTTTATGATGAGAGACTTGAGTATTTATATGGTTCATAAATAAGGAGATATGATTCCTTATTTATCTTCAACCATATTAATGCCATATCCCATATTTATTCTTTTCCATAACTTACAAATCTTATTCCTTTATTAACACGGAATTAATAAGGAATTAATCTGTTCAGTTATGCAACTGTATATCCGGAATTAATTCTAACAGATAGAATTTATTCTCATATCAGTAGAAGAATAAATAACTAAATATATACCAAATATATTTATTGATATTTATCCCCATAAGATTTAATTAAATAAATCTTATCTTATTAGATTTAATCTTATCCATATACATGGATATAAATCCAATATATATCATATACTGGGCCTGAGTCCAATTATTGAGCCCACACTCAATAATACCATTTAGATCGATTCCTGAGGTCTGTTTGGGCCACCCTAGGGATCGGATACCAGACAGAGTTGGGCCTTATCTAATTCGATATTTCCATGTCCACCCCTGAACATGTATCTCATTAGAACTATAACGCACTCCACTAAAGTGTTATAGCTGAATCACCGCTCTGTCCCAATTATGTAGATTGGGTAGGTATTTTGTATAGTTCGACCCCCGTGTTTAAGACCTTCCATATCCGTTAACCAATTTAGAGCTACCATGACTGCTCCTAATTGTTAACATCTATTCCTCATGTAGTACCCGTTCACTCCTCATTATTATACCTGAACTTAATCAGCATGCATGACTTGGTATAATAAACATTGTGAACTCCCTTGAGGGGATATCGTCAGCCTGCACTCACACAGGACACGGCTTGTTGATAACACTTATTAGACATACTATGCATCTTCGTGTTACCCAAAGTACGACATGATTAAGATGAACTAACGAGAAGTTCATGTCTTCGTAAATCAAAGTAACATCGATGAATACATATACATCTAATAGTTTACCAAGGTTAAGATCGAGCTAGAGCCTGAGATCCATAGCTCTTCACCTATATCACCTATGATATAGGGTCAGTATCAGAAGAGCATCATCTCTATTGATCCTCAGTACGTTCCACCGTACCAGCATAATTAGTGATTAGGACTCATCACTACCATTAAGCTGCAGTCTAGACCGATAGCTCAGCCCAAGCTATCTCGACTGTGAACTGTTTATATCTCATCATTATCAACGACCTTCGTGATCCTCTCCGAACTCAGATCGACACGTGGTCTAAAACATGAGATAATGGGCTTTATTCTTGCTTAAACATATTCTTCCAGATAGGGATTGTTAACAGTGGACCGGTGTCGTAACCACTAAAACAACCGGTTTTGCTTTAGGTATACAACAACCCCAACAGTATCAACCAATGTCGAACCGCCTCCTCGTTAGCGCGAGCACGAGCTTCGTCGTCACGGGGCTCTTGGTTTTGTGAGTGCATGCTACGAAGCCCGATAACCCTATCAATATGGCCGGGCTCGCGGATCCATGCTTCGAATTCAGCCGTTAGGCTCTCAAGTAATTGGGATCGTTCCTCCACATTCCTTGCTTCCTCGCCCTCGGACTCGAGAGACTCTTCTTCCGACTCCGGCTCTTCTTCGTCGCGTACTTCGGATTCAAATGCATTCGATCTCGGGATCGACTCCTCTTCGACGGTATAGTTCTGAAAAATCGTCGATCGTTGGGTAGTATGGGCTGCCCGATTTGCTCTACTAATGACGTAGATCGTCGACATCTCCCTTCTCGCGATGCACATTCTAAGCAAATCCCCGGTGCTCTTTAAAACGGCCTTCACCATCTCCCGCTCGTTGAGGTTCGTCAAGTGGAATAGCAAGTGCTCCGATTCATCACCCAAGTAAAGTTGAACGTCTCGCAATACGTTTTCATAGCTCAAACTCGCTATGGGATAAGTGACGAGAAAAGAGTCTCCTCCTACGTACGATATTCCCTCCCAACGACCGCTATGACGGATATGAATTCTCTGATCACCCATCTCCATCTGTACCAAAAAAAAAAAGAAAATTAATAATCTGAAAAATTTTTGTTCTTCAGTACACGGTTGAAAAGTTAATTCAACCGTGTATACACGGTTAAATTACACAATTTGTCGTGTAAAGTCAACAATTTTGACTTTCAATAGTTGACTTTACACGACAAAAACATACAATATACCGTGTATACACGGTTGTTTTGGACATAATATCGTGTACTTAAGAACAATACTTTTTTATAATTTTTTGGAATATTACTAACAATAAATATACAAAATCATATATTACCTTGGTATTTTGTCTCGAATAAACCACTTGAATCTCTTCCGAAATTTCCAGAAATTCGAGAATGCGTACAAATCTACAAATTTTCACTCTCAATAATTAGGTAGTGTAATGTTGTGATACAATTACGTCTATGCTATTGTTTTGTTCACTTTTTCTGATTTTTAATCAATGCTAACCACCTATCATATTCTATTTTTACTGAATATGCAGATTTGGTTGTTGTAGTTAATTAATGCAAATTTTTTTTTTTTTTTTTTTTTTTTTATTTCCACGTTAAATTGAATTTTGTTTATGGAATTGGTTCACGACTACAATTGAATCGTGAGAGGGAGAGGGAGAAATCAATCGTGAGAGGGAGGGCCCCACAATCCAATTGATTTTAATTGATTTTTTGGTTTTATTAGACAAGTGGGACCCAATTACTAAGGGTATTTATGTCTTTTAACTACAAAATGGGTATAGAAGTTATACTTCTTATATGATGGGTATAGAAGTATTAGTTTTTATAAAAGTGGGTATTTTTAAACTTGGCCCTTTTTTTAAAGTCGATATCGAATAAAATTATGGAATCAAATACTCGACGTGTGTAAAGAATAGTGATTGTACAATTAGCATATCAATACATGTACAGTAAAACCTTTATAAATTAATACTCTATAAATTAATAACCTCTTTAAAATAATAAAATCTTCCAGTCCCGACTCGGGCCTTTGTAAAAAATCATCAAATTCGATAAGATAATAAAATAATAACTTTTCAGAAAATCCCTTTATAAATATTAGGTCCCATCAAAACTCTAAATTAATAATTCATAAATATACAATTATAAATATTATGATAATTTGCTAAAATATGAACAGATTGTTGATTTTTCTTAAATTTTAAATATTATGGTTTTTGTACCTTAACTAACTTTCAAATGATAATTTTCATCAACTTACTCTTGTAAAATTTTTTGAGTGCACATAAGATGATCTCTCTTATACTCACATAATTTGTACGCGTTTGATCATTCATAGATGATTTTGCAATGCCTTTTAGATGAGAACACATGATTGAGTGTTATGAATTATTTTATTTATATATTGAGATTTATATATGTTTCACTCATCATGCATGCATATATTTAATTGATTATAATAGTTATTTAAGTACAACGAACTAATGTAAACATGTATATCCAAGTAATTTTAATGACTTTATACATGCGTCAATAAATATACTAGTTGATTGTATACAATGAATTGATATTATATATAATTATATTTAATTTTGAGGGAATTTGTTGATAAATAATATAATCAATGAGAACGTATATGAATTTATTTATTTATTTTCAATACATATGTACTAAATTTGCTTAATTTAAAAAGTCCCTCTTTTAATTAATATAATATTAATTTATCGATATATTAATATTTCTCTAAATTAATAAAATTTCATAGTCCCGAGGTTATTAATTTATAGAGGTTTTACTGTATGTGAATAATCAAATTGTGCTCTAGGCCCTAAACAAATATCCTCTTTTTAATCCCGTTTATAATTAAAGTGGATTATTATCTAGTACCTGGTTACACTTTAATTAGGCTCTTCTCACCGTTAACATCATACTCGGTTATATTTATTAAAACTCGTGTCGAAATAAACATACATAGTCGATAAATTACTTTGTACCGTACTATTCAATTCGTCTCACATGTGTGATTATATTGTTTACTTGTATATTTTCTTACCAATTAAAAATTTTAACATCTTTGGCTTATAGTATTACATTTCATTTTCATTTAATTTTTATTATCCATGTCAAATGTTTTTTTTTTTTTTTAATTTAAAAACATAAATTTTAAAGATCACGTCATAACGGACTCTAACTCGAGACATTTAACCCTAAATTTTTATTAACTATGCCAACATGCGTACATTGGGATCAAACGGTTTTATCATCTACTTAACCCGCGGGGAGGTAACCCTTGACTGCACTCAGTGGTGGAGCCAGGAATTTTTCATGGTGGAGGTTGAGTTGGCTAGTAGTATAAACTAGACGAGAACTATTAGTTTTTTTCACAATTGACGTGGGCTGACGAGAATAAAACTCGACGAAAATCGGAAATTTTAAGAACTAAAATAAAAATTAAAAAAATATTGGAGTGGGCTTAAGCCCACTGTAGCTTGTGGGTGGCTCCGCCACTGATGTCAGCACTTGTACCTTGCAAAGAGCTCATCGCGCCACGTCATAGCAGCTGTACAGGTACAACCTGCGATGCAGCCTCGTAATTGCACGTATGAGCACTGTAGAGAATTCACTCCCCATAATAGTAAAAATTAATAAATCAGGAATAAACAATAAAAATGCTATTTATAGGTATACCGACTCTTCGAGAATAATTTCCTCAAATATTTATATTCTTTTGAAGCAACGCGACAAACACTGCACCAATTTAATTGCATAATTTCTGGCATTTCCAATAATTTAGTAAATACTCCCCCCGTCCCGCCCGATTTGGCCCGTTTTCCAAATCGGGGTGTCCCGGCCGACTTGGCCTATTTCCTTTTTGGGACCAACATATCACTTTCACTTTTGTAGTTTAATACTTTTAAATTGTTAAGAATGAATTTGATTGGCTAGTTTTAATTTTCCTTTATTGGGAACACAAATTCAAGGTTATTAATTAATGTAATTTACTCCTCCTTAAAAATCGTGCCGAAAAGAACTAGGCCAAATCGGGCGGGACGGAGGGAGTAAGAAATTACCGTTTTTGCTTTTGTTGTAGACTTGTCTTTTTCCTCTTTGGTTTAACGTAGTACTCCCTCCGTCCATAATTTAGTGATACCCTATTTTGGGCACAGTTTTTTTTTTTTCATTTTGATGGTATAGTAATAAATTAATGTGTTAAAGTGGAATAATTGTGGGCCATTTGAATTTTTTAATAGTATTAAAATGTTAAATTAATAAAAAGTAGATATATAAAGTGTTAAAGTGATTGTGGGGTCTACGTCCTAAAACAGAAAGTGTCAATAAATGGTAGACGTCCCAATATAGTAATAGTGTCAGTAAATGGTGGACGGAGGGAGGGAGTATAAATTTTGTTGAGTGTATTTTATTAGTATTAATTTTTCATGTCTATGGAGGAATGCTCCCCAGTTTTAATACGATGAAAATAATGTCTTGTGCAAGGTTTTGTTTGTTTGAGAAAGAAAGTTTTCATGCATCTGGTTGAGCGAGCGGTAAGGGAACGTCGAGCGAGCGGTAAGGGTTAATACTTGTAGACAAAAGGTTATAGATCCGGGTGTTTTGTAAGACAATATTCATAAATTACAATAAGAGAGTATGAGTTATCGAAATTTACATAGGTTTACGTATTGCACGTGTAAGGTAATGTGATACATTACACTGTTCGTTTCAGACGTCCATGAAGAATGTGATACCGATCTGTTATGAGAATACAAGCCCTTTTACATATTATCTACAGGGGGTGTTTGGTAGATAAGATGAGATAAGTAAAGATAAATAAACTTAGGATTAATAGTGTGAATAGTAGTAAGATTATTAATCCTACACGTTATTTGGTAGACGAGATAAAAAAAAGTCGGATAACTAATCTAGCGTTTGGTAGGCAAGATTCCAACCCTAGATTAAAGTTGTAAAGACAAAAATATCCTTGTAAAATTCTAATATTTACACTAATGTCCAACACAAAACTGTTTAAATATTTTCACTTTCAAGAACAAAAACTCTGGGTCAAGATGAACTTCTAAGAACAAAAGCCAAAATATTCATATATTTCAGCAAGTTAAAAACATAAACTAGTGTGTATATATAGATCTATTACAAGTTCAAGTTCTTGATCAACAGAAGCTAGTGTATATTGCAGTTCAAGTTCTTAAACTACTGTTCAAGCTCTTGATTAACAGAAGCACATGCCTTATAGAAAGACTGCTCCCACAGATCAAACTGGATCTCCATCTTCTCCGATTCCAAACTGCAATCCAAATCGCGCGAATTCATTTCAACGCCCTCCTACCAGCTGCAGAGAAGCAAAGAAGGAAGCAACTCCCTAACAAGTTTAGACACGAAATGCCCCCATGGTCCATGTCCATCAAAAACTCCACAGAAATCCATATCTTCTTGAAACCCAAACTCCTAAAACACAAATACAAATTCCAATTCCAATCAGAAAACCATACTTATTCAAGAAAATATTGAAGTTTTGTAGCAGTGATCAATCTAAGAGTGTTTATTCTTTTTAATACCTCCCACAGAATGAAGCAATCTTGATTAGTTCCCTTCTTGCCTCGTTTCGAGTGGCCCGAAGAGAAGGCCTCCTTCTTCTTGGCATTGACAGAACCAGAAGAAGTGATCAACAGTTCATTCCTCTTTGCTTCCTTTGCTAGAACAACAACATCCCCTCCAGTACCAAGCATAGTCTTCTTTTTACTACCACTATTTGATACAATGTTTTTCGAGAGGGTGTTGAATATATTTGAGAACTGCACCATCTTGTTTACAGTAAGATCAATCCCCAGTCTGCAAATTCATTAGCTGAGACATAAATATAAGTTTGAACAAATGGACTTCTGTAATGTTCACTCTCTCTCTCTCCCTCTCTACGCATACACATACAGTTACACAAAGTTATAATCTTTAAGCAAAAGGAAGCTGCAGGGGATTAAAATCAGGCAATATATTTTACTGAAGTTCATCACAGAATTTTTAATTAATACCAGGACTCCTAATTTAGGTTAAGTATGTTATTTTGAAACTCACTGCTCAAGTCTTAGTCTCTGTTTGAGCTCTTAAAATGTGTTTGCTCTTAGGATGCAGATGTTATCTGATCTGATAAAGGAAGGTCCCCTCTCCTATCGTAGTAACAATACTTCAAATGAACCAGTAGAATCTTTTACTCAAATAATTTTCTGTCTGGTGTAGCTCCTAGTTCCAGATAGATAAATGTACTTAACCTCAGTTTACAAAGTTTTCAAAACTTTAACTTTGTTTTGAAAATATGTAGAGAACAAATCCAGTTTCATTAATCTTCAAATCAACTTGGTAAATTTTGTGAATTATTATTTTGCTGTGTACTTCTTAGTGATTCAAGCTTTTAAAGGATGCCATTTGCCAAAACATTTGTGTATTTATTTCATGGTTTTGTAGTATGAAGAAATGAAATCTCATCACATCAGAACATATCTTCTTCAGTAATAAATTAGCATGCATGATTAATACTTTCAATCAGTTACGTTCAGAATTATACCTGTCTATATTCAAATCTTTCTTCGACTGGAATCTTATTAAGCTTGATAACTGATGTGAAAATATATACTATGGAGAACCACAGGGGTAGCAAGGGTGGCACCCAGACTCTCGAGGATTGCTATTGGGAGGCTTGGGCTTGTCTATGCTCATCTTCCACACACCTCAAAGTGTGATTCATCTTCATTATCTATGACCAAGTTGCAACTGAAGCAAATAAAACCATGAAAGAAAATGGTGAATATCCCCTGTCATCAGATGCAAGCCACCAAAATTAGGGTAATGAAAATTACTTGTGCTCAGCGAATTTGGCCACAGGAATCCAATCTGAAGTTGTCCTTCAACCCAGCTTCGAAACCTAGCAATTCCTGCACCAAAATCCAGCTTCGAAACCTAGCAATTCCTGCACCAAAATCGCGGTTGATTTCCAGAAGAGAGTTGAGCAAATTCAATTTCAAAATCTTTCGAACGATTCGAAAGTACCTTGGCGATGTCGGCTCCACTCTACGGCGACGGCAGAGAAAAACTCGGCTGCGAAAATATGTGTTGGAAAATGGCTTCCCGTCGCGATGAGAGTTGAGAGAAAGAAGGAAGAAGAAGGGTAAGAGGGGAAAATATCACGCCAATCTTGAATACTGTTCAGAGTCGCGTGTTTTGTCGGAGGGGGAAGGGGCCGATCGATAATCGGTGTGAAACAGTGAATAAGAGCGGGCCTCCAATTTTATCCAGGGCTCATAGGATTATTCATCTCTCCTACCAAACAACAGATAACCCTAGATAAACCCAAATAAATAATCCTATCTAGGCTTAATGTGGGCTACCAAACAGCCCCAAAAGATACTCACTTCATCGTTACTTAACTTTATCTCAGCTAAGTTTTATACTTTTCAAAAGTATTTACAAAAACAGTCTTATCAACCTTTTTATTCTATATGTCCTATTTCATTTGGTCTGTTAACTGAATAAATATAAGTTTAAAATAACACGGTATACCAAATAAATCGAGAGGAGATTATTGCGCCACAAAACGGGAATCGGTGGACGAGGAAGTAATATTTTATTTTATAGTATTTTATTTTAGGGAGTGAAGATAATGTGCACAACTTGCACTATCAATCATATTCTTCATTCTCATCCTATCCTTCTACCCATATGTCTTTATTCAAAACCTCATAAGAGATGGGGACTTTTCTTTTTCTCTCTCAATATATATATATATATATATATATATATATATATATAATGAAATGATTTTCTTTTCTTTTTATTCACCTTTAATTCCTTTTTTGTCACTTCCCTTTCCATTACAAATACAGCATGTCGGTAGTACAAAATTCAAAGGTAATAGTTACCCAAAAAAGATAAAGTTGACCAGGAATTAATACATGCATTCTGCATATACATGAAATTCACCCACTTTATAGTAAAAAAAAAAAAATAGTTATGTTTCGATCTCATTTTAATATTTTATACCTTACATACTCGATAAATGAGACTAATATAATGGAAATGGAGGAAGTAGATTAAAATAAAATTTGTATACATCCAAAGAGATCATCGCCTTCTCCTTGTCCAATGATCTTAGATGGGAAATTAGCAATTAATAATAAAACAAAAGATTGGGACATGCTTCACCACAAAAGGCCCCTTTCCATTTACATATTATTATTCCTAATTTGGGATGGGCCTCCCTCACAATACTACACTCTCTCTCTCTCTCTCTCTCTCTCTCTCTCTCATCTCCTTTAATTTCATTGGTGACCTTTGGGCAAAGAAGGAGAGCAAGCAATGGAAGTTTTGATTAAATCCAAAATCCACAAAAGTTTTTTGAGTAAACCCTTATTCTGCTTCTGATTCCACCTTTCCTTCTTTCACTCGATTCTATTTTCTTCAATCATCATAAACATACTGTCTCTCTCTCTCTCTCTCTCTCTCTACCCTAGATCTGGTCTGCAAGAATGAAACGATTGTGAAATGAGGTTAACCCCCTCTCTCTCTCTCTCTCTCTCTGAGTGTGTGTGTGTGTGTTGGATTGCTTTGCTATAAATATGAATGAGGCCTGAGGGTTGAAGGGTTCCATTCTTGGGATGTTCTCCAAATAGAAATAGGGCAAATTAAAATAAAGGTGCAGCTGTGCCTCTCTTTCTCTCTCTTCCAACCATCCTAATTTGGAAATTTCTTGCTCCTCCTTTATCTATTCTCATCCAAACCCCAACCCAACCGCTCTAGAACAAGAACAAGAAGAACACACTCTTTCTCTCTCTCTCCACATACATATTGATCTTACTGGGAATTAAGCAATCCATTAGAAGAAGAAGAAATGGCGAGGGAGAAGATTCAGATTAGGAAAATAGACAACGCGACAGCGAGGCAGGTGACCTTCTCCAAGAGAAGGAGAGGGCTCTTCAAGAAAGCTCAAGAACTCTCCGTCCTTTGCGATGCTGACGTGGCACTCATCATCTTCTCCTCCACCGGCAAACTCTTTGAGTATGCTAGCTCCAGGTCACCCTCTCTCTCTCTCTCTCTCTAAGTAAGATGCGTTGTTAATTTCTGTAGATAGCTAGTTTAGATGTTTATTAGTAATAAGGAAAATAAACATTTTGTTACTTGATTATACTCCCTCCCTCCCTCTCTCTCTCTCCACTTGATTAAACTCTATATATTTTCTCTCTCTCTCTCTAAAGTTCTTTAGATCATGAAATGGTGACTGAATTAATCATAGAAGAAGTGGAAAATGGGTATTGAGATTATTATAACAAGTTGTGCGGTAGTGCTATTGCCAATTGCAAGTAACAATATAGTAGTAGTAGCAATCAGCATCTGTGATTTATTTCTACCTATTTTGTTTAATCTAATCGATCGAGGCGTTAATTAATTAATTATTTAATTGTTGATTCGCCGACATGTATTATTAATTTAAGCATCACATACATGTGTGTGTGAAAGTGGCGTACATAATCTCATCTTAGTTGACGCTTTTGTTGAATACTCCTATATAAATGTAGAATAATAAAAACGCATTAAGTAAAATGAGACGGGATGTCATTGTCAGCCAAACAAAAATAGCATTAGCTATTCTTGGTTGTCATGAGGCCCCTTATGCATTGCCACTAATTATCTTATCTGTTTTTTTTCTTCTTCTTATTGTGCATTATTAATTAATGTGGTGCTTGGACCTCTAGCTTTCACTATTTGTCACATGTTCTCTTGGTCACTTATTTTCCATTATTAATAGTACTAATAATGTGCATTGCTCATTATTATACATATCTTAGAGTACAAACAAAAACACTTCTTCATACAATATTGTTGAATTAGGGAATGAGTTCAGGAGAGTGAACTCTTGATTTGATTAGGACCAATAATGCAATGCAAGTAAGCCACATATATGATAGATTGCAAAATTATGTGCTCCTCTCGCCGTTTTTTTTTATGCATCCTACTTTTATTCTGGTTACCTTCTGAGTCTTCAATTTTAGAATTTGATAGTAAAATAATTAAAAATTTACCATGTTATTCATATAATTAAGTGATATACATTACATGTATAAGTTGTTATTTAGAAAATGGGTATAGTAAATGAGATTGAATTGTATATTTACATACCTGTAATCTAAATACGTTGACATTTATAGAAAAACGGAGGGAATAGTGCTTGGTTAATAGGTTTTGATATCAATGCAAGACTTATTATTGGAGTACAATAATGGAGTAATTAATTGTTCTCATAAATATGTGTATTAAATGTAACATGGGCTGAGACCACATTATAGAAATTTGAACTTGACATATAGGTTTGTTAGTAGTAAAACTTTGAGAATATAACATAATATGTATAATGGAAATGAGAATTGTGAAATGATTCTCAATTTGCTTAACTTTCATATCATAAATGGACACAAATTTTCTTTTGACCATCAATTAAGAAGAGATGTAAAGGCTGCTTCAGAGAACTCGAACTCGAACTCGAAACCTTTGATCGTAAGCATTAATCCACTTGAGACAGGTAAACAATCGGAAATAGTAGGTGATATTGTTTTATTGCATTATGTTTGATTATTATAAGAATATTAGTAATAATTTAGGGGATTAAAAGCCGTTAACATATCGATAACCACTACATAGTATAGTACCTATCATGAAAAAAATAAAGTAGATAAGTAGCTTTGAAAAGTCGCATGTTATATTGTGCAAGCATAAGAGAATTACACATGGTGGAAAATTATTAAGTAAAGGAATATAGAGAGCAAGAAAAATTATTTCCTTCCCTTATAAAGCAAAAAAGAAAGTTTTATTGTTGCACGTGTACAGAAAAAAAAAAAAAAGTTAAATCAAGCTTAATTCATAATACAAGTTTCCTCAAAGGAACAAGGATGAATGCATGCATTTTGAATTCATTTCGTGTTGAAATTGCCCTTCTCTTTCACTTGTCCTTTCTCTTACTAACGAGTTTACGCCTTTTTTATTACTCCCAATTACATACCCCTTCGTCTCATTCATCTAGGGATAACTTATTCTCGTCACGAGAATTAAGACGTTAAGTGATAGTAGTAGATAAAATATAGCGTGAATGAGTTTAGCGTGTTAAAATTTTGTCATTATATATGATATCCTTATATCAGTGCGACAGACGATAATATGAGAGTAATCTTGAATTTGTACACAAATAATAGAGAGAGATGGTTTCCATCTGATCTCTATTATATGTTGAAGTTATATTTGGATTTATCAGTGCTTCAAATAATGCAATTTTTGTGTTATAGTATATGTTTTTGGAAAGACGTACATGAATTTATTTTTTGCTTGTTTTAGCATATGATAATGAATATTGTGCGCCAACACTCAATATACATAAACAATGCTCCGATGTGGGAAAATTCTTCTTCGTCATCGACTTGATTAGTTACTTGGTTTGATTTTGATCTTACGCAGCATGAAGGAAATACTCGAACGCCACAAACTGCACGCGAAGAACCTCGGGAAGTTGGAGCAACCATCGCTCGAGCTGCAGGTAGTCGACGTCTATGCTCAATCTCGTATTTCCTCGACTTTTCTTGAATTGTTGTGCAAGTAGTTAAATGAAGTGTGGTGTAGCTGGTGGAGGATAGCAACCACTCCAGATTGAACCAAGATGTCGCCGAGAGAAGCCATCAGCTTAGGTAAATAATACTCGTAGTACATATACATAACTTCTTACTACCATGCAATGCTTGCAAATAGAATTAAATGAGTTTGTTTACTTGTATAAATAGGCGAATGAGAGGCGAGGAGCTTCAAGGATTAAGCATCGAGGAGCTGCAGCGCCTCGAGAAATCCCTCGAGGCTGGATTGAGCCGAGTTATAGAGAAAAAGAGCGAGAAAATCATGGAAGAGATCGCCCTACTTCAAGAGAAGGTAAGCATATATATCTGCAAGTGATGAGTTGAAGTTAAATGACGCCGTTTTCATTTCTGATCATTCGACTCGTCTTCCTTCACAGGGCAAGCAGCTGATGGAAGAGAACCAGCGACTGAGGCAACAGGTAAGATTAATAGCTTCTCCGACAAACTAACACGAAAGTCCTTCGATTTTTTGGCAACATTAATTTATAACTGTACTTTATGTCAAATACTACTATATATTACTAGGTGAATAGTAGTATATCGGATGGAAGAATAAACAGCGTAGCATCCGAATCGGACAACAAAAACGTGGCATATGACGAAGGCCAGACCTCGGAATCCGTGAACGCGTGCAACTCCGTCGGACCTCCCCAAGATTACGACAGCTCCGATACATCTCTGAAGCTGGGGTGAGAGATCAGGGTTTGTTTTGATCGATTTCATCTGAAGATTTCTTGTTCTGATATAAAAATGGATTAAATTGCAGGCTGCCTTACTGTGGCTGAAGAGCAGAGATGAAATGATCAAGTTACATGAAGGGTACAATTTAAATATAGGTAGCTAGCTAATTAACTCCTAATATTTGAGTTAATGTGTTAAGACATAGTTTATTTCATGTAGTCAACTTATAATATCTAGTTTCTACTTTTAGTATGCTATTTTATTTTTTTGTGTGTATTTTATGAGTACGTATCCTATAATTTGTAAATTATTTTAATTCAGACACCGATAACTAAAATAATCTACAGAGATGCATAGTTAAAATAATCTGAATTTTATCGGAGTTGACTTGTGTCCTAAACTTTGTTTCAAGAATAGTGTTAGCATGTATGGTATGCACGAATTGACTAAGAATGAAATGCCTATTCTCAACTAGAGGTGCCCACAGTTCCGGTTCCGGTTCTAATTGGAACCGAACTGCCGGTTACGGTTTTGTTAGGGGAGGAATCGAAACCGAATTGCCAATACACGGTTCCAGTTCCGGTTCTAACCGGATAAAATCGGACATCTTTTTTTTCTTCAAATTTTAAACTTTTTTATTTCATAAGGTTTTGGACCTTCTTTCAATTATATAGGTGCATGTTCCTCCCACGCTCTTATTTGCTATTTTTTCAATGTTGGGCAAATGTATGTGCTTGTATAAGGGTGTCGCCCTTCTCAAGTTTGATAGTTTTTCAATGTGGGATAGTGAGATGTGTTACTCTTCTCATAGTTTGGGATGTGTTAGATATTCCACATCGAAAAAATAAGAAACTTGAGAAGTGTAATACACTTATAAGCAATAAACATATCTCAAAATGAAAAAATAACAAATGGGTGTTTGAGGGTAACACCTATATAATTGAAAAAAGTCAAAATTTTATATATATTTAGCTATTATTTATGAAGTTTAACAAATAATGTTACGAGTATTTGTTTAGAAATCATATTTAAAAAAAATTAAAAAAAAATTATATAAATTGGGCGGTTCCAAAATTTGGAACCGCCAGTTTGGAACCGGAACGGGAACCGAACCGCCGGTTTCGGTTCCAAGCCTTAGAAACCTTAACCGAACCGCCGGTTTCTTTTTCGGTTCCGAACTGCCGGTTCCGATTCCGATTAAAAAACCGCCGGTTTCGGTTCCGATTTTAACCGCTGGTTCCGGTTCTTTTGAACACCACTATTCTCAACTCCATTCCTTATTCATGGATGATTTTAAAAAATATAATCAGGAATGATTAAGAAATCCTCCCACTGCTAGGTATTTTTCTTTATAATTAATCTCTTGCAACTCTTATTGTATTTTTCAATATGTAGCTTTTGAAAGTGCAATGTGATAAAAAAATCTAAAAAAAAAATTACCATCTAAAAAGAACAAATTTTTGGAATAGTATATAGCTTTACATTGAAAAATCATAGTTTTTAAATATAATAAAATTTAATTATATAAAACACATTATAAAATGATATGTAAAATAAAAAAAAAAATATATATATATATATATACATATTAGAGATCGGGATTGGGTCATTGATATTTGATAAAGCATATAAGTTGTGAAATTGAGTAGAGTTGTAAAATACTACTACCTCCATCTCACTAAATAAACAACATTTCAAAATGGCACTAGTACCAAGAAAGAAATAATGTGTGGCTATGATTAAATATGATGAGAGATGGTTAATTACAACCAAGTATTTTTTTACCATTTTAGGAAATGTGTCTAATAAATGAGATGAACCAAAATGACAAATGTTGCTAATTTAATGAGATGAAGGTAGTACTCCCTCCGGTCTTTTACAGTTGAGTCACTTTCCCGATTTGGCCGGTCTCTCGAAGTTGAGTCGTTTCCTTTTTGGGTAAAAATTAAGTATTAAACACACAACTAATTGTACATTTGTACCCCTTATTTTACTTAATTAACATACTAATTACGCCCCCAATTTCTCAATTTCTCCATTATCGTCATTGCCGTCTCTCTCGAAATAATTTTAAATTAATTTAAAATAAATCCAGAAAATTTTTAATTTTATAAAAAAAAAATCCATAAAAGTTTTTTATTTTAATTTTAAATATCAACATTAATTTTATAAAAAAAAAAATTCCAGAAAATTTTAAATTAATTTAAAATAAATCCAGAAAAGTTTTAATTTTATAAAAAAAAAATCCAGAAAAGTTTTTTATTTTAATTTTAAACATCAACAATAATTTTATAAAAAAAAAATCCAGAAAATTTTAAATTAATTTAAAATAAATCCAGAAAAGTTTTAATTTTATAAAAATAAAAATCCAGAAAAGTTTTTTATTTTAATTTTAAACATCAACAATAATTTTATTAAAAAAAATTCCAGAAAATTTTAAATTAATTTAAAATAAACTGAAAAACAAAAAAATATTAATTAATAAAAAAAATTTTATATTAATTAAAATAAAATAAGGGAGAGAAATTCATATACCCCTTTTAAAACCCTTCATACACAAAATACCCCTCTATAAATTTTGATACACAAAATACCCCTTTCATTTTTTTAATAGTAGTGGGACCCACTTGAGTTGATATAAATATGGTAATAATTGATGTTTTTTATGGGAATGAGGAGTGTTGTGTATTTTATTATTTGTTGGGGAGGGGGAGAGAATCAAGGGAGATTCTCTCCCAACAACAAACGACAAACCTCTCCCATCTCTCCCTTGGCTCTTTACTCCCCCTATTTACTCCACCACCCCAACGGCAACCTCCCCTTCCTCCCCTATTAATTGAGAATTTATTCCCTTTCCCTCACCCCAAGCTCACCCAAAGCAAGCAGCCCCAATCCCAGCAGCAGCTTCCCTCTCTCTCTCGTCTCTCCCGATCCCTACCGGAATTGCTACTCCGGCAACATCCCCCATCGGATTTCTCTCTCTCTCTCTCTCTCTCTCTCTCTCCGTTTCTCAACCCCCACGTTATTTCCGGCAAGCATCCACAACTCCGGCAAACCGCCCCGACACACCGGAGTAGACTTCGGATCCCGTCGCCGTTCGAAAACAAGTAGGTAATATCAAATAAGTATATTATTCGAATTTAAAAAAAAAAAAAAATTGGATCTTCTGGCCAAATTCACGCCGGACAAAAGTCGCCGGAGTTAATATCACGCCGGCGTGAAATCATCCGGCGTGATATTATCTCCGGCGACTTTTGTTCGGCGTGAATTTGGCCAGAAGATCCAGTTTTTTTTTTTTTTAATTATAAATGTATGTTATTTAAATTTTTCGTAGCATTCATATTTTTTTAGGCCAATTTCGAGTGTAATATACAATTTATCTTTTAAATCTCAATCGATATTAGTTCAATTTTGAAATAAAGATTTGTGTAACATTAGTAGAATTACAAAAAAAAATAAAATTGGTTGTTCCGGAAAATTTCACGCCTGAGGTCGCCGGACGGAAATCATATCACGCCGGAGTTATATAACGCCGGCGTGATATGATTTCCGGCCGGCGACCTCCGGAGTGAAATTTTCCGGAACAACTTTTTTTTTTAATCGAATAATTGTATGTTAATTTAATTTTTTCGTAGTTTTTATAATTTAATTAGACCAATTTCGTATGTAACATACTATTTTTCTTTTTAAATATCATTAGATTTCGAATTTAATTTTTTTATTACAGATTTGTGTAAAATTATGTTTGAAGTAGGGATATGCACTATCTTAGATTCAAAGATTTGTGTATAATTAAGTTATTTTTAAAGATTTGTGTATTGAATTTTAAATTTGAATTTTTCAATTATGAGATTTGAGTGCTAATTAATTTTTGAAATATGATGTATATTTTCGAATGCTAATTTGGTCGTTGAATATTAATTTGAAGGGTTTGTAGACGGGAACGAGGCCGGCAAAATTAGTGTTCACACCGGAGACGAATCCGGAGTAGAAGTCGTACGAATTCCGTAACAACAAAAAATGGTACGTTTTAAGTAATACTCGAAGTTTTTTATTTTTCATCATTATGTATTTTAAATGTACGTTTATGTATTTTTTTTTTATGATATTTTTGCTTGTTATAATGTTTTATCTATTATTTTTAAATGTGTTTACTAAAAAATCTCAATATTAGTATTAAAAAATATATGTATACGTAGTTGGGTTGAAAAAAAAATATTGTAGATTCGGGGAAAAACACGCCGGATAATTGTCGCCGGAAAACATATCACGCCGGCGTGAAATAACGCCGGCGTGATATGTACTCCGACGACGATTATCCGGCGTGTTTTTTGCAATAATGTTCATAATAATTTTTTTATCTTCTTTATGTTATTAAAAATAATTTTTATGTAAACTAAATGTGTTTTAGTATGATATTTTTTTATTAGGCATGTAATATATATTTATTAGGTATGTAATACGCATAATATTTTTTTTAACTTATATTTTATTTGTGAAAAAAATTTATTGAGTTACTGGACAAAAACACGCCGGAGAGGAGCTGCCGGAAAACAAATCACGCCGGCTACATATCACGCCGGCGTGATTTGTTTTCCGGCAGCTCATCTCCGGCGTGTTTTTGGGCAGAATGTACATTATTGTTTCATTATTCATTTTCCGAATATATTTATTACTATTATCTGATTTCGTGTTTCTTTTTTTTTTTTTTTTTTTTTGGTAGGAATTGAGCGCGAACGTCGTTCCGCTACGTCGCCGAAACAATTTCAACAAGAAAGTTACGACGTTGAACCTCTACCATAAAACTCAACTATTGAAGGATGTCGAGAAAGCTTTAACGGAGGCAGGCGGAGAGCAACTGCTCGATCGATTCAGGGATGGGCCTTTTGGGCATTTTGTGGGGTGGCGCCCGGGGCAGTCGAATGCCCAAGTACTGCACAGTATCCTCTGTCGAGCTATTAGTGAGGACGGAGGCATGTTCTTCTATGTAAAAGGAGAACGCATTGAATTCACTGTTGCGGACTTTGCCTTGGTGACCGGATTGAAGTTTGGCGAGAGCTCGTGGGATCCCAACAAGCATTTGAATGCGAATCGTTCTCGACTCCACAAGAGGGTGTGTAGCAAGGATTTGTCTAAGGGGAGGGAACTGTTGGGTCTTATCAACACGAACCCCAAACGCTTTCAGAACGATCAGGATACCCTAATGTCACTGGTGAATCTGCTGATTGCCAACACTTTCATTCTCGGGCACGATATCAAGAACGCCCCTTTCGCCTGGTTGTGGCGGCTTGCCGATGATCCGGAGGAGTTCAACCGGTTTCCTTGGGGTGCATACAGTTTCCTCACCCTTCGGTATTACGTCCAGCACGCCGTAGACTCCGATGCCTACCACTTTTACGGGCCGGCCTGGGCCTTGATAGTCTGGGGATATGAGGTGATCGGAGGTATTACTCAAGTCGCTGGAGTACTTGAAAACGAGCACGCATACCCGAGGTGTTTGAGATGGAAGTTCGGCAAGAGCCTGCGGGGGGAGACGACTGTGGAACAGTTATTCCAGATAGTCGACGATCCTCGGTATGTGATGTGTAATATCGCACCGGACCAGTGGGAGGCCGGGCTCGTGTATTTCCAATCGTCCCTGGTGGCGAACCCATTGGACGTATTCTTCTACGTGCCGGTAGCCGTGACCGGCGAGCCTTCTCAGTTTCCGCCAGAGGCGCGTACACGTCGACCGATGCACGACCAGGACGACATACTCGACGGTACCGGAGGACGTCAGAGGAGGAGCACCCAGAGCCGAAGCTACATGGGTGAGGAGGAGCAGACTTCCGCCCGGGGATCCAGGAGCAGACGCGATCCCGGGAAGAGGCCGAGGGAGGACACTTCTAGCGGCAGCAGGGGACACGATATCCCCAGCTACGCGACGCCCGAGGACGTTAGGAGGATCATGAAAGAGGAAATAGCAGAGCAGAATGCAGAGATCGACAGGAAGCTTGAAGGCTTCATGGACAAGGTGAAATCAATGTTCGAGGAGGTGAAGGCCTTGTTCAGTTGCAAGTCTTCAAGTATTCCACGGTCGGTCTCACAGCCTCAGCGCGGTCGTGGCGGTCGTGGTGGGCGGCCTCCTATTGTCACTTCGGGGCGGGCTTCTTCAGCACGCCCTTCGGGTGCTGCGACTACCGGAGCAGGAGGTTCTAGAAGCTCCGGGATACAGCACGTGACGGCCGAAGTGGGGGACCGTCGGGACACGACCCTCCCGTTGTACACCGACAGTGGGCCCTCCGAGCCCTCGACTACGCTCGGGATGTACCAGGATGCTTCATACTCTGATGCATGGACTGCATTTACGGGACAGGTATAATCTGTTCGGAAATAATTTTCACTTCCGAATTCGTGATAGATAATATTTATTTTGTTATCATTTCTGTACCAAAATAGACTGAAAAAATAATTTGGAAGGTTAAAATGTTTTTCACGCCGGAGACATGTCATCGGAGACGATATCACGCCGGTAGGGTTTCATTCCGGCGTGATTTGGTCGCCGACGACTGTTCTTCGGCGTGAAATTCACTGTAATTTCTATTTTTATTTTTTAAACTTTATTATATAATCTACTAATTAAAATTTGATGTTGTCGTGCCTAATGTTGAATAAAACGTGTGTTTAAGATTACGAATTTGACATACAATTTTGTAGGCGTCGACATACATCCCTCCGTTCTCGGCACAGTACACGCCTCCGGCCACGTACCAAGATTATCAGCCGGTCACGTACCAAGATTATCAGCCGGGCCGATTTTCACTTCCGGAGAACATCTCTAGCGCTGATTATTCTACTGCGATGGCGCCAAACGTTACCATCCGTGCTCGAGCTCGTTCATCGACTTCGCAAGTCGAGCGGGGTCAGGTATTCTTCCGAAATTAACCGTGCTTTTATTGGTCTGTATCGAGCACGTTAATAAATTTTTTTGAACTAGTCATCAGGTTCATCGGAAATCTCCTTAAAAGCGGTGGGTGTATACACACCGACGTACGAACCAGTATGGCCTTCCTCAAGAGTCCAAGAAGACTTCAAAATGTGGATCTCCACGTGTCATTACTCCTATGAGTTGCGGCATGTCCCTGATCAAATCGCCGCGGTGAAAGCCGGAGAACTAAAGGCGATGATACGTGCCGAGATAGAGTGGAACCCACTGGTACGTTGTTTTAAATATAATCTTGCCGAGCCATGGTTTTATACTTAATATACGCTCGGAAATTTTTTTATGTTGTTACAGGTGCTTGATTTGGCTCTCATGACTCTACGGAAACAACTTCAAGAAGGTGTTCGAGTTCTCCCTCCATACACGGGTGGTGTAGTTATGATATGCAATACGCAAGTTCTGGTATGTTCATCTTTACCTTAATTTGGAATTGAATTTGGTATGGAATTTATAAATATGAATTAAACGTCGGATAATACACCCGGGGATTAAAATCACGCCGGAGAATGTTCTTCGGAAGTAAATCACGCCGGCGTGAATGAGTCCCGGTGTGATGTACTTCCCGTGCGTGTTTGTCCGGCGTGATTTTAATCCATAGCCCTATTTTACGTTTAAATTATTATTGGCATGTTTTAATTGTGTTTTTAAATGGCATTTAAGGTGGATCTGAAGGCGACCTATGAACGCCTTACGAAAGACGTCGAATTCCAGAGACTTGGTGACGATAATGCGGTGAGGTTCCATTGGATATTGCAAAATTGGGCACCAACGGCGTACTTATCCAATTTGATGCATAACCGGTCACCGACATACTAAACAACTAACTGGTGGCAGACACAAGTGGTATGAACGAAACAATAGTTATTAGTACTCTAATTTTCATAAGTGTTTGCTCGTATAATCATTAATGTCTCCTTCTATATTGTTTAGGTTCTTTTGCCTTGGGAGGTTCAAGGTCGTTACGTTGGGGTTCTCCTAAACCTACCACACAAGCAGATTTCTGTGCTGGATCCGTTGTACTGGAGCTTGGACCGTGCCGGGAAGACACAAGTGAAAAAGGATCTAGCTGCATTGATGGTACTCCTACCGTATTGGTTAATTGTAGGCGGTTATTACGAAAATAACGTCTACAATCTTAAGGCTCCATTACCTGACGAGGCGAGATTTACGCTGTTCTTTAGGAAGACAGATCTGCTAATTGGGAGTGAGCATCCCAAATGTAGTGGCGTGGTTACGTGCTTGAACATCGAGCGTGCATTTAGCGGGAGTCCAGCCGTAGAGGCCGCAACGAACCATTGTTGCATGTATAGGAATTTGTATGCTTGTAGAATTTTTAGATATGCTACTGTTTAAAACGACGTGGATCTGACTTCTCTGCAAATTTTTATAATTCGATTGCACATTTTGAGTTGAATTATATCTTTGTAAAACGTTAGAATTGAAATAAATCATCGTGTAACTCATTTACATTATATTTAAAATTATAAATCGAAAATACGAGAAAAGGCCAGAACAAGAGTGAAAAACTGGATGATTTACGCGGAGCAAGTGGAGCGCCCGCTCCCTGGAACTGGAGCGCTCGATCCAGGTCAGTTTCGAAGAATTACATTCATTTAAAAAACTCACGCCGGACAAAAGCCCCCGGAAAATAAAACACGCCGGGGGAACAGCACGCCGACGTGTTTTACTTTCCGGCGTGATGTGTCCGGTGTGTTTTTAATTTTAAATGTAATATTGATGTTTTAATCATAATTATGTTAATTAATTATGTTAATATCACTTAAATATTAAAACGACACACAAAAACATTGTCTAAACATTGAAACAACGAGTTTTAGATTAACATTCCACTAATAGGTGCTACTCAATCGTATTGGTTTGCACAAGGTTGCCGTGCACCGTGTTGTTCGCCACATTGACGACATCTCCGAGGGGCACGCCTGATTGTCCTTTCTCGTGCCCCCCTCCGTCTACGTTCCGGTGGTCTCCCTGGTTGCCGTTCGTACGGATTGGGTAGAATTTGTACACCGACGTAGGCACTCGGCACCGTCCACTCTTCTTTCTTGGGAACTGGAAATATTTGACGGTTGTAAATCTTGCCATAGGTATCCCTTCTGTAGTAGTGCACAATGTATTGATCTACCGCCTGGCCATTTTCCCTGTTGATATAAATAAATGTCAGTCGTAAACGAATTATTAGATAATTTTGAGTTTAAAAAAATATAACTTACATCATTGCTGCGATCGAGTGTGCACACGGTATGCAGTCGAATTGCCATCTGTGGCAGTCACACAACATGTTCTTCAAGTCCACATGGTATACGTTGTCTAGTGTCTGCACTCTGAAATGAGGCACGTCGAGGCTGATCCGGGTGACCTTGTACCTATGCGATCGTTCCAACTGGACTCCGATTTTTCGCCGAGCCTCTTCACATATGGGGTGGGTGTCGTTGCGATACCTGAGTCTCCTCTCATCAAACCACTTTTCGATAACGAGCTTCGCAGCATCGAGGCAAGCAACTATAGGCAGTCGACGCGCCCAGAGGAGGGTATTGTTAAATGACTCTGCGGCGTTCGAGGTCAGGGTACTGAACCGGCGAACAGGACACATGCTGCGAGCCCACCTCGCGGGTCCGTTGTCCATAGCCTTCTGGTACGCATCGGGGTTGGTGTTGAGCATCGATGCCATGATGCTGTGGAATTCATTCTGATCGTACGTGTACGCAGCTTTTTGGAACATGGCACTGATAACTAGGCCGTATGTCATGTGCTGACTCAGGTGGTAGTAACACAACCCATGGTGCGCCTCCGGGAAAACGTGAGATATGGCATACTCAATCGATACGTGCTGATCAGATACAATCAACATATCAGTCAAGTTCCCGTAAGCCCACCTCAGACCCCTCATGAACCAGGTCCACGACTCATGATTCTCCTTACGCCCTACTCCGTATGCCAAGGGAAATAGTTGCTCGTTCGCATCCTTCGCTACAGCTACGAACATGACGCCGCTGTTCTTGCCCTTCAGGTGAGTGGCTTCGACGGATATAACCGGCCTAATATGCCCGTATTTGTACGCCGCTATACAGACAGCTAGGGCAACGAACACCTGTCGAAATTTGCACTCCTCGTCTATGTCGAGATCGGTGACTGTGCCGGCGTTTGAAGTCTCGAGGGCACGGAGGTAGGCGGGCAGATCTTGGAACGACTCTTTGTGTTTCCCGTAGATAAGCTCCACGGCCTGATTCCTTGCCCTCAAGCAGACGTTGTAACTCGCCTTAATGCCGAACGACGAGAGCAGCTCGTTCTGAATGATCTTAGGCTTCATTATCGCGGAGTCGCGTAGGATCCTCTTCGCAAAGTACGACGCAATAACTTTAGATCGGACCTTCTTTCGATCGACTGTCCCAAGGTTGGGCCCGCACGAGTGTTCGGGTTCAAAGACTGAAATATGACCCAATTCCCTTTGGAGCTTACGGCACGAACGTTGAAGAGGCACTTTGCGTCCGCCGTGCATCTAAAGACCAGCCTCTTCTTATCCGACTTATTGGCGTAGAAATTTTTCCGAGTCTCCATCTGCCACAAACCGACGGCAGTATACAGATCCTCCTTGCTTTCGCAATATGCTCCATACCGCAATTCGAGGTTACTTGCGTCTTCCTCGTTGAACACTGCAGATTCTGTAGCCCGAAGTGGGACCACAGGCACTAACCAGTTCCTCATGTGATCCGTATCAGTATCCAGAGGTGGTTGGCTCCTACCGTGCAGGTCTGGGAACATCATAGCCAACAGTCTGTTGAACCCGCCTTCTTCAGCTATCCAGGCAGTCCACTCGGCCATCAGGGCCCTAGGAATCTGTCGACCTTCACCCGCCCACACGTTCGACTGGTCGCTGTCCTCGGTGGATCCCTCCAGCGACGGCTCATATTCATCCTCATCGTCATCGTCATCGCGCAAGACATCATCTTCGTTTGGATCCTCCTGCTCATCCCTTCCTGATGTTTGATTCAGGTCGGGTATTTGATCGTCACGAGCATCTGCAGCACGATGAGACGAACTGCCTCCGAGGTTGTGGACTTGATACACCTGCTCATCCCAATCTGTGGAATTGATGTTCTCTACGATGTGATCAAGCTGTGAATATAAGTCCTCCGTGTGGCCATATGTGCTGCCAAATTCGAACGAAGACGGCTCCTGGTAAGACGGGTCGAATTGGGGGATATACGAAGAAGAAGCACCGACATGTGAAGACGAAGCACCAACGTGTGAAGACGAGCCTCGGTTTTTGGTAATCACGTACACTTCTGGGCTAACGTGTGTAGTGCATAGCTCAACCACTTGCTCGTTCGACTTTAACTTCGATTTCCTAGTACGTCCAGTGCGCTCGGATATCGTAAAGTAGAACATATCGAAATCACTACCGACCAGGTAGCAATTCTGAGCTACCATATATCTCAACCCATAATATGTGAGATCACTTTCGTCCCACGAAAATTCGACCTCGTTGCCATTCTCGTACCTTCTCTCGTTCCATTGACCTCCGTAATAAGCTTTGATCTTTACGGAATCCATCTACAATATACAAATGAACTCAACTTAATCATACGGCGAAGAGACAATCAATTTGTAATGTAAAAATAACCACGGAGTAATAAAATAAGGGTACTGGAAAATTTCACGCCGGAGAAAGTTGGCCGGAAACTAAAACACGCCGGCGTGATTAACATAAGCGTTTTTAGCTTTCCGGCGAACTTAGTCCAGCGTGTAATGAAGCATATTTCTTGATTTATTTTTTTACTTCGTATTATGCTGTAACTTGGTTTAATTTACTCACAAAAATCGTACAAATATAATATAAACTCTTAGAATACATCTAAAAAAATTATTTCTCTATAATTAATTCATATGTCTCAAATAATTCATTAAATGAAACTTTGTACTATAAAATATGAAACAAAAAAAAAATCCTATATTTTACCTTATTACACGCCGGAAAAAGGTCGCCGGACAGAATATCACGCCGGCGTGATTAACACCGGCGTTTTTATCTTTCCGGCAAACTTAGTCCGGCGTGAAATGAAATTTTTTTCTTAATTTATTTTTTTACTTCGATTTATGCTGTAATTTGGTTTAATTTACTCAAACAAATCGTACAAATATAATATGAACTCTTAAAATACATTTAAAAATATTAATTCTCTATAATTAATTCATATGTCTCAAATAATTTACTAAATAAAACTTTGTAATATACAATATGAACCAAATTATTTTTTCCTTTCTTTCAACTTATTTCACGCCGGAGATTGGTCGCCGGAAAGAATATCACGCCGGAGTGATTTTAGCCGGCGTGATATTCTTTCCGGCGACCTATCTCTAGCGTGAAATATTACAGTACTATCATTAAAATTTTCCTTCATATAATTCTATGGTTTCGTTTTATTTGCACAAATACAGTGCAGAAATTAAAAAATTTAACTATTGATATACATAAAAATAAATTCATTATACATAAATCATTCATAGGTCTCAAATACCACATGATATAAAACTATGTGCTATAAAACATGAAACAAAAAAAAAAAAAAAAAAAAAAAATTGGACCATTTTCACGCCGGAGATTGTCTGCCGGAAAGTAAATCACGTCGGCGTTATACATTCCCGGCGTGATTTATTTTCCGGCAAACTTTATCCGGCGTGAAAACTGCCAGAATACTTGTAATAAAAATTCTAATCGAATGATGATTTACAAACCTTTGAGTATCGGATGTTCTTCGCCTTTCACTTGTATTTTCTCCTTCACGAACTGTTTCCGATTATTTGGGGCAGAATCCAATGCAATAAATTTTTACGAATGAGAATTGAGCTTCATTGAGCTGCTATATATTGAAAATTTTCACATAGGATACCATATTTTACTGTTCATCACTGTGCAAAATTGAATGCACATTCAGTAGTAATGCATCTCACTTCGTATTATCACTGAAGAGTTTGTCGACTGAGAAAATAAAGCAAATGACAAAATTTTTATGTCACATCTCTATCACACTCACCTAGGAGTGAGTGATGTCAAAAAAATAAAGGAAAATTCATTTTATACAATAAACATAATTGTAAAATGGTATAAGGGGTATTTTGTGTATGCTTTTTTTTTTTTGGGGTATTTTTTGAATGAGTGTTTTTAAAAGGGGTATCCAAAAATATTTCCACATAAAATAAAGTACTTAGTAATTATAAATATAATCCCATTCTCTTCTCAATTACCAAACATACTTAAAGTACTAAACAACTCTTCTTAATTCCCGTGTCGAAAAGTTTCGACTCAACTGTAAAAGACCGGAGGGAGTATATAAGTGGAAGAGAGAGAAATTAACATACTCCCTCCCTCCGTCCCTTAATAAGTGTCCCGAGCCGTCAAAATTTTTGTCCCCTAATAAGTGTTCCAGAACGAATTTCCAAGCAAAAATTACACAAAAGTACCAAAAATACTCTTCTCTTGAAAATCTAAAATAGCACCCCTTCTATTTCGTACAGTAGCTTTGATTTTGAAAAAAATGTAATAAATTGCTATTAACTCTTCATCTTCTACGGGTGACTCTTCATGAACCTAACCAGCAATATATCAAATTCACCATTAAAGATTATGATCTCCATTATTTCTACCACTTTACTTGAAGATAATAAAGCATGATGGCATCTTCTGAAGAAGATAAATACAGAGTAAGGAGAATACTAAGGTAGGGGAGATTGAAGATAGTTTCCACCTCAATATTCCGGCAGACCGTGGTTCCAACTCCGATGTGCCGGCGGCAAAAAGTGGTTCCGATTCCAACATCCAGGCTGTAGAAAGTGCTTTGGAATCCCACATCTTGGCGGCGGGTCGTTTTGGTTTTGACCCCAAAATGTGGGGTATAATTTAAATCAATTTCCAGCAAGATTGAGAAGTTCCTTGAATCTTCATTCATTTTTGCTGATAAATTTCTTAAGTGTGATAAATTTCTTATAGCAATACGTTTTTTTTTTTACACATTTGGCGCCATCTCAAAATTTAAATGGAAGATTGAGTGTATTGTGTTCATCAAGGAAGTTAAAAGGACTCACAATTGTCTTCTTGCTGGAGTATGGAGGAAAGAGAAGGCAGCTTGGCCACTAAAAGTAGGAGAAAAACATTAAAATAAAAAATAAAAAAATTCAAGGATTTTAAGGGCATAAATGTCAATTTACCCTTCTCCTTGGTTTGCACAAAATGGTGGTTGGGGACATTTATTTAAGGACAGAGGGAGTATTATTTATTAAAGTAGGAGAAAAACATTAAAATAAAAAATAAAAAATTCAAGGATTTTAAGGGCATAAATGTCAATTTACCCTTCTCCTTGGTTTGCACAAAATGGTGGTCGGGGACATTTATTTAAGGACAGAGAGAGTATTATTTATAGGTTGTGTTGTAGAAGGTTGTAGATAAAGATAGGAGAAATATATAGAAGTAACCACTTTCATATTGTAAATAATAGCCACCCATATAAAAAATACAAATATTAACCATTTTTTGTGTTAATTGTCCTATTTACCCTTAATTGTTTTACTTAAATTCTCCCTATTCTTTCTTTTTCTTCTTCATTCTCCCCTGGTAATCTGGTATCGCTGCTCTTCATCTTTTTTTCTTTCTTTTTTTTTCTTTTTTTTTTCTTTCGTAATTTAATTGTTCGCTCCTTTTTTTTTTTTTCCTTTCTTCTTCTTTTTTTTTTTCCCTTTTTATTCTTGTTTGACCTTTTCCCAATTTTTTCTTGTTCTTTTTTTTTTCCAATTTTTTTTTTCTCTTTATTTTCTTCTTCTTCTTTTTTTTTCCCCTCTTCTTATATAATTTTATTTCAAAATATACAAACATATATAAGTCGGATAATAATATATTATTTAAAATTCGCTTTAAAATATATAAATACAAGACTCATGTATTCGAATACATGAATCATATAATGCTAATCATGTATTGGTGTAAATCTATTGCATAATACAAGAATAAACAAGTCTTGTATTCATGTATAAGGGTAATTTGGTAAGAGTGACTAGTTTTTGTATTTTTTATATGAGTGACTATTATTTGTGTTTACTATATCAAAATGGGTATTTTAAGGGTTGCCCCATAAAGATATGATAGTCTAAATCAGTCGGGTTGAGTTGGGCCGCCCTGGGCTCATTGGGCCAAATTAAGAAATCCGACATAACCAATTTTAAAGTGATTCTTTGCAGTAACTGTAACAATCTATATATATATATATATATATATATATATATATATATATATATATATATAAAAAGAGAGTTTTTCAATTTCAAATCAATTGAAAAGTAGTTAGAGTGGCAATTTTGTAATAACATACAAGATCATGATTATTTATGTGTAATAGTAATGAAACGTGTGAGGGGTAGTTAATTAAGTTTCCAACAATTTAGGAAAAAATTAAATAGTTGGTTTGTTATAAGGATATTAAGGAGTAAAAAAATATTATTTGCAAGTTATTTTTTTACGCAATATATGCCTTTTCTAATTAATGATATTTAAATAAATTGCAAAAACAATGTTGATTTTTCAAAATATATCAATTTTGAATTCTATAGCGCATCTATTTATATGTATATGTAAATCCTATATACATATTATCTTATTTAAAAAATTTCATAATTTTTGAAAGTGGGATGCAATTGAGGCATATGTTAATTGAACTGTAGAAGCGCAACCATTAAAAAAAATCTAAAAAGAAAAAGACACAAATCCACAAATAGCTTTGGTAGACATTTTATTTTTTATTGTACCCTACATAATCTAATATATTGTACAATTTTTTATTTTTTTTTATTGTGATTCTTAATTGCTTTCATGGAGAATATCCATAAAGTTTTTACATACGTGTATAGCTAACCGGTACCATAAAATAGACTAACATATCTAGCACGGAAGATAAATGAAAATGACCTTATCGAATAAGCCTTAAACAAAACAACAAAAGTTGGGGGAGAAGCAAGAGTGAACTGGTTTGCAATTTTAGAGCTCAAACTATTAAAGAATAAATAATAAGGCGTATTTGACAAGAGTAAACTTATTTGAAAAGTTCATAATTAAGCTCTAATAAAATGAGACACTTTTAATATTATTATTTTAATTATAAATTATAATTTGAAATCGGAGAATGTCGAAAGTCGCATATAAGAATGGCAGTTTACAACTTGGTCAAATCCGCTGGTCCAAAACAATTGGACAATTGGTAGGACTTGGGTCGTCATTTATTTTTAAGTAAAAAAAAATTTGATTATTGCATTAAAAGTGTCATGTTTATTATGTATGAAACACTCCCTAAAAATTAGAAATCAATTTTATTTTTTTGTTAATACAGTATTATCAAATACCTAATCACGACTAAAGAAGGATATACATTTGACTCATTAATTCAGATATATGTTTCTTGAATATGTTACATTTCTTGAATATTATTTTTTAAATGTATATGAGTGTAAAATGATCAAAATGTAACATACACCCTCTATCTCATTCATAAAAAAGGAGAACATTTTCCCAGAACGAGAATTAAGACGAGAGTGATAGTAACGATTGAAAAACTGCCGACGTTGGATGGAGGCTCGCGTGGGATCACTGCCGACGTTGGATAATCTTCGCAAACGAGTCGATGCTCCGGGTGCAGATTGGTTAGGCTGCTGTTGTAAGCAAGAGATCGAGACGGCACAACATTTTTCTATTGAGTGCTCCGAGGTGCATAACATTTGGAATAAGATTGTCCAATGGTGTGGCTTTTGATGGGCGACTCCAAGGAAGATAGGCTATCATTTCCTCAGCTTCATTGAGTCCATTGGAAAAGGTAAAATTAAATTTATTTTGGGAGGTTTATGAATTTGTGTTGTTTGGGTTTTGTGAAAATGGAGAAACTCGGTTAAATTCGATCAAAAGGAGTGAAATTTTCGCCGAATTGAAGAGGAAATTAAGGGTCACTTTTGGAGTTGGTGTATTGCTAGAGGCAGGGGCGAAAGCTGTATGTAGCTTTGATTCGTGGAGTAGAAACCATTTGTGTGAGTTATGGATGAACGATTGACTGTAATTGAGGTACGCCTTGTACCTTTCCGATAATCTCATTATTATCTCTTTTCCCTATCAAAAAAAAAAAAAAGTAACAGTTGAAAAACAACATACCATGAGTACGCTTAACGTGCTCACTACTGATGTGGCAGTGTTAAGGTTTCCTTTTTAAGGGGGGTATATATATATATATATATTAATCATTTTATGCATTATTGGAATATCATGTCATCCGATGACACATTAAAAATGTTCATGGCGGGTAGGGGATCATTCCTCTTAAAATGATATAACTGACTTGTATTGTTTACTAATAGTGAAAATTGAGTCTTACCACATAATGTGATAGATAAATATAGTAAATATGTTATGTTAAACGATGTAGTAAATGGTAATAGATATTGTGACAATGAGTATATATCCAAAAATAGAAAGTAGAGAGCTTTGGGAGACAACCTAAAAACGAAAGTATATAAAGAGTTTTCAATAATATGGAGAGTGCGTTAAAATTCTCTCTTGGAATTATTATATGCTTAGGGTTGTGACTTAATCTTCAATTTAGATTTTTGATATTAATTGATTCGATTCGATTTGACTTTTGCTTGAACCGAACTCTAAACCGTGCATCGCTCATGTGCAAATTCTAATATAATTAACATGTGAGCTCGAGATGCTTTTAGTTAAATAGGCCTGAACTATTTTTAACAGTCTTACCAATAAATATACTCCATCCGTCCTCCATTTAGTGACGTTAATACTATATTGGGACGTCCTCCATTTATTGACAATTTCCGTTTTAGGACGTAGACCCCACAATCACTTTAACACTTTAACACTTTATACATCTACTTTTTATTATTTTATCATTTTAATACTATTAAACAATTAAAATGGACCCACAATTATTTCACTTTAACACTTTAACACATTAATTTATTATTATACCATAAAATGCAAAAAATACCTGTACCCATATTCCCTCCGTCAATAAATAGAGGACGGAGGGAGTATTTAGAATTGTTAAGCGAGCTTATAAAATCCAATGAGCTTGGGCTTGTCCGAACGTTTGCATTATAATAGTTCGATTTATTTAACAATAATAGTCATTCTATTTCTTACTAATAATGTCAACCACAACTAGTAAGAACTGAATCATTTGTTTCGTTTGTTTTCCGACATATCCTCGTTTCATTACTAAGTTCATCTCATTTATGCTAAATTTTATTCCGACACGCTACTACAAAAATATATGCCAAATGGGCTTATTAAACTCAAATTGGGAAAAGCCCAGGACTGGCCCATGCTCTCTCAGCTTATTAAACATATGTAGGCCTTTAACGGGCCTACATATGTTCCACAACACAATGCTCCGTTGCCCACCGTTACATTCTTAACGTGCCCATGACTAACGTGATAGTGCTACAATTTACTCTTTTAAATAGGTCGGAGTATGTATTTGAATTTTTTTATTCATTAATAGTATGTCACGATACTCATGAACACATTAAGGGTGCCTACAGTGGGTACGAGCATTCATGTAACTAATGATTACAGTTGAATCCATTGAAGATTAATACAGATC
Source organism: Thymus mandschuricus (assembly GCA_029379335.1). Lineage (NCBI taxonomy): Eukaryota > Viridiplantae > Streptophyta > Magnoliopsida > Lamiales > Lamiaceae > Thymus > Thymus mandschuricus. Next base: position 31,427,038 of record CM057078.1, read on the forward strand.
TACTAGTCTTATTTCAAACGGTAATTTCAAAAGGTAGGTCACTAATCATGAATGTAGATCGACACTTGCCATTTGTAGGGGCGATTTGTAGGGGCGATTTTTACTTATCGAAACATGGATTGTATTATTGATTCATAAATTATACTCCCTCTGTCTTATTTATAAGGGATAACTTTTTTTCGATACAGGAATTAAGACAAGAATAATAGTGGTGGATAAAGTAGTGTGAGTTTTACTAAGTTGAAATTTTGCTATTTATAGTAATATCACTTTATGAGTGAAACAGATGAAAATAAAATTTATCCCTTTATAAATGAGATGGAAAAATATTAATTTAATAGTATATAATATTGAATACAAAGAGATGTATATAAATATGACTTAGCGCACCTGGTTACCGGGCTCCTCCCATGAAGGAGTGACTCGAGTTCGATCCCTAGTGGGAGCGAATTTAGGAGATACAAGGTGCCTTGGAGATTTCTTGGAGTGTTTGGGAGCTTGGCGTACTAACATCTAATCATACCCGATGTTTTATTTATTTTACACCTTAGATATATTCAAAGAACACGCCAACTGACATCTAATCATACCCGATGCTCAGTTTAGTTGATGTTTTATTATTTTACACTTTAGATATATTCAAAGAACTCGCCAACTGAGATATTAAAGTCGGAACGATACATCACAATGGTTGTTGATGGCGTGTTAGAGCCACACATCCCATGTCGGCTCGAGCAACAATAAACAAACTAAGAGAAAGAAGAAAGACTCGAACACTTAGCTATCACATTTGTTCAAAGTCCCATTTTTTTAATTCTTTGCAACATTGGATCGATACATTATGTCCAAGAACAAATCACACTTAAATTAAATATCAATGAAAATAAAAAAATGAAAAGAAAGCACATGAACTAAAGAATAAACACTTCCTTTTCCTCCCCCTTTGATTGCATAAAAATTGGAACACCACGCCAAAAACACCTCTCTCTCTCTCTCTCTCTCTCTCTCTTCCACGCAGTAAAGACAATATCACCATTTTTGAGTATTTACTTTTTCATAGTATCAAGATGGAGTACGGCAGTGTCGGTGGGGGAGCTGCGGCGAGGGCATTAAATAAAAGGGTCGAAGCTAAATCGGCATCAGTTCCGTGAAAGGCTCACGAAAAGTGAAAGCCCACAACCACAGCTCACGATTCAGTCCCTTTTGGACACGTAGAACCCTAGCGAAGCGGTGCGCTCTCTCTCTCTCTCCTCCCAATAAATCTATCCGTTGCGCTGTCGGGGGGTCCCATCTGGAAAAAGACACCTTCACACCAGCATTCCTCTCTCCTCATTCCCTACAAAAAAGAGAAAAAAAAATTAAATCTTGTGTACTTGCATTATACACACACTGAGTTTGTTCGTACGTACGTGTATGTGTGTGATTCCATTACTGTCGTTTTCGGGCAATGATAATAATTATAGTTTAAGTGGAATCAAGAATTGTTTTCTTTATGTTGTAGTGGGATAAAGCTACGATCTTTGGATGTATTTATTAATCTAAGATAAGAGGCTAAGAGCCCCTGAAGATGAGGTGGGATTTGTGAATTTCTTGGAATAATTGTTTATGCAAGTAAATTCTTTCTTGATATGCTGCATTTGCGTGGAAGAAGTGTATTAAGTACTGTGCATATGAATATAGTATGCAGATACGGGTATAGGTGCCGACATGTGAGATGCTTTTAGTGAGGCTGATAATGAGGATGGTCCCTCTTTAATTGCTCTCTCTCTCTCTCTCTCTCTCCTGCCGTGAAAGTTGCTTTAGTTGAGTGTTCCGAGATTAAGACTTGAAGCCAAAACCCTTAATTAAGAAAATAATATCGTTTGCAGTGATTAAAGATCGACAGCCATTCTTGTTATTATGAGGCAGGGCTCTCTCTCTCTAACTGAAAGCCATAGAGGAGGAGCTATGGCTGGTGCTCTTGTGCTGCTGCTGCCCTTTCTTTTGCCTAGCCTCTTCACCCCTCTCAGCCATGCCCTTCCCTCTCTTCTCTCGGTATGTTCTTGATCTCACTGTGTGTAATGTTCTTGATGGTGATCCATTTCTATTGTGTGCCTTTGTGCCTTCTTGTTTGCTTTCTTGCTTAATGAATGGGGTTCAGTTTGGGTTTAAGAGAGATGAACTTGCACAAGCTGAAAAATTGGAATAAATAAAATACATTGCAGGATTTTTAACCGTATTCTCGTGTCTTGTATTGGTTGGAAGCTTTACTCTTGTTGTTATTGTTGCTCTTCTTCTTCTTCCTCTTCTTCTTTTTTGTGGGTACTGGTAACTTTCTTTAATTAGATTGCATCTTTCTCAATTTGGAAACATCCTTAAAGAATGTGGGTAACTGAAGGAAGGCAAATGAGGGTAGGGTAAATCATAACAGTATACTTATGATAGTTGAACAATGAACTCCCTAAAGAATTGCAGTTTATTTCCATATTGCTGGAGTTCTGAAGTGCTTGGTTGAAACCTCAATTGTTGAGAATCCATTAGGTTCTTATGGACACCGAATACCTGAGACCGCGGTAGGGAGGTCGAACCTGTATGATCTGGTTAGGTGTTGGGAATTTCTGGATATTGTTATGGTTCTCAAATGGATGGGTTTGAATTCCTGGAGATTAGTGAATTACTTGTACTGGTTGAGTTATTAGTTGCCCAATCTATTTTGGAGGCTTTCTCTTTAGAGGATCAGAAACTAATTCTCAAGAGGCGTTTGCTCGATAATTTGAGGTGAAAAACGTCCTTGATTCTAGATTACAGTTGGCTTCGACAGCTTAAGTGGAGTTGAAATCAACTAGCTAGAGGACGGGGGTGCATAATTCTGATCATGGTCAGAATTAGCAACTTTAGGGGCGGTTTTGTTAAGGCTCTTGGAGATTTATATCTTTAGGAATTCTGATATATATTATCTGTTTTGACGACTAAGTCTGCTTCTAGTTTGTTACTCACTGCGTCACACTCAAAATGACTCGTTGCTATTATTTTACAGTCACGTGTATTCAAGAAATGGGTCATTCTTGAGTTTGGGGGGGGGGGGGGGGGGGTAAATTTCATAGTGAGTGTATCTAGTCCAGGAGCTAGACATTCTTGTTTGCTTCATGTCTTATTTGTTAATGATTCATCATTGTGCAAACTTATATTGATTCTCATAGCTTATTACCTGCCGCAGGAATGGAATGCTCCTAAACCTAGACATTCACGCTTGCTTAAGAGTGCTTTGCAGCGAGAAAGTGTGAGTAAGATATCATTAATCAATTGGCGCATCTTTAGCATTTGTTAAGAAACAATCCGATGATTTTTCAAGTAACTGATGCCTATTTCGACCTTTTGTTATAGTCTGATAGACAACTGACTGACCTATGGATGCCGTTACCTCAACAACCAATGAAACGCTGTGTCCGACCAGACAGTTCCTCCAGTAAGTCATAAGAAAAGAAGCAAAAGTTACTCTTTAATCAAGCTTGAAATACTTTCCCAAATAGCGGGGTATACTCAACTGGAAAAATATGCAGATTTTCATTTTGATTCTCCTTAATCATTGGCTCTTTTTTTCCCCTTCGTGTGGAGCAGCACTGCCCGAGAAATCTCAGGGATATATTCAGGTGTTTCTTGATGGAGGACTAAATCAACAAAGAATGGGAGTAAGTACTTGTATTTATTGTAAAATGCTATGTAGCAAGGTTGAGGTGTATTTCCTCAAAATCCATCGGTATTTTTTGTTCTCCGTCACTGATGTATATACTTTTGTTTCCAACTTTCCAAAGATTTGTGATGCAGTTGCGGTTGCAAAAATATTGAATGCAACCCTCATAATTCCATATCTTGAAGTGAATCCTGTCTGGCAAGATTCAAGGTATATATTGATAAGTTCATCAGCGCATTATTGTATAATCCCGTTTATTTTGTTTGAAGGTGAAAGCTGTAACTTAGTGTGATTATACCTATTTCTCTATTGCAGCACATTCATGGACATATTTGATGTGGAGCACTTTATCGATGTGTTGAAGGATGATATACGTATTGTAAGAGAGTTACCTGATGAATATTTTTGGAGCACAAGGGAGTATTATGCCACAGCCATTCGAGCTACCAGAATAAAAACAGCACCTGTTCATGCTTCCGCAAACTGGTACATGGAGAATGTGTTGCCTGTCTTGCAGAGGTTGGTTTAATTTTATTCCTCCATAAGCTTCTCGGCGTATTAGCTTTGGTCTATCTCGACAATTGTTTGAGCAAGCCTTCTTAGTTAGCTTATATTATTCCGTCTTTACTTAGAAAACTTGAAGGCCATATAGGCTCGTCCAAAGAGTTTGAAGCTTAATTTCCCCCCTTAAAAAGAGCATTCAGATTATGCTGCTAATATGATATCTTTTCATCAAGCAAGATATTCATTGCCACATTGGATTCTATTGTATTATGTTGTTTACGAAACTCAAAAAATATTAAATTTTGGTGCACTTCAAATATAAACGCTAAAATAATTGGTGTATCTTTGTATTGTTCAGTTATGGAATTGCTGCGATTGCACCATTTTCTCATCGTCTGGCCTTTGACAATATGCCGGAGGAGATCCAACGACTAAGATGCAAAGTCAATTTTCAGGCTTTGTCGTTCGTTCCTCATATCAGATCTCTCGGGGATGCTCTTGTTAGTAATCTCAGGAATTCTCCAATTTCAAGTAGTTCAGACAGAAACAACTACCTAAAAAAAGTTACTGATGCTAGTGACATACAAGGGAGTGGAAAATTTGTTGTCCTCCATCTTCGTTTCGACAAGGTATGCTTAGCTCACCTATAGCAAAGTTTGACCTTACTTCTGAAGCACCTTTTGCATATAGTAGTCATGCAACGGATTTCATACTGTACTGCAATATTTCTTGTATATCCTTATATGGAGATGCTTTTGTTAGGATATGGCTGCACATTCGGCATGCGACTTTGGTGGAGGCAAGGCTGAAAAGTTGGCTCTTGCCAAGTATAGACAGGTTATTTGGCAGGGAAGAGTGTTAAATTCTCAATTTACCGACGAGGAGTTGAGGAGTCGAGGACGGTGCCCATTGACTCCTGAGGAGATTGGATTGCTGCTGGCAGCTTTGGGATTTGACAACAGTACTCGCTTATATCTAGCTTCCCATAAGGTCTGGACAAATATCAATATCGTATCTGGATTTCTTTCTCCAGATGATTTCATGTCTGAAAATCAGCCCTCTTCTATTTTGGCATTCTGATAATTCTTTTGTTATGTCGTTTACTTCAGGTATACGGTGGGGAAGCTAGGATCTCAACCTTGCGGAGTTTATTTCCTCTTATGGAGGACAAAAAGAGTCTGGCATCTTCAGAAGAACGAGCTCAAATAAAAGGAAAGGCCTCCTTGTTGGCTGCAGTTGATTACTATGTCAGCATGCATAGTGATATCTTCATTTCCGCTTCACCCGGAAATATGCACAATGCTGTGGTAAGCTCCTCTCCTCTTCTGGTATCTCCAAATAATCGATTGCACAAGTACGTCATAAATTGCTTACTATATCAATGCTTCGTAAAATAGTTACTAGAATAGGAAAAGAGTTGCCATGGGAAAATATGTTACCTTGCATCAAAATAGATGCACAGTAGCTTGATTATGTACTTATTTCTGATTCCACAACCGAGTTCCAACGAGTTTGTATCTCAACTTGAAATCCCAGGTGGGCCATCGAACGTATGAAAACAAGAAGACCATAAGGCCAAACATGGCATTGTTGGGGCAGCTTTTCTTGAACAAGAGCCTGAGTTGGCCGGAGTTTGAAGAAGCCGTTGTTGAAGGGCACAAGAACAGGCAAGGACAGCTGAGACTACGGAAACCTGCACAGTCCATATACACATATCCTGCTCCCGATTGCATGTGCAATGCTTGAGGTACCTTTGCTGCCTACCGGTATAAATTACATATGCTCTGCTCCTGCAGTTATGTACTATTACAAAAAATAAACGATGCCCCCCTTCCGTTGTTTAGTTGTAGAGGCGCATCACGACCTGCATAGTTATTCGGAAATTCATTGGGGGGGTCGAAAATCAGCGTAAAGATCTGGGGTTGTATATTATTTATTGAGTTTGGATTGAAGATTCTTGTGCAGTAGTTAGGATGAATATTGGTGTGGTGTAAGTATATTTTTATTTAATCACTATTTATTTTTACCTGTCCTAGCCTTCAAGATTAAACTCCAGCAGTTTATTAGTCTTAATTATGGAATCTTGGAGTTTAAATGTGCAATTTTTTTGTTGGTTTACTCCATTTTACCAGTGATAGTTGAACAACATTCAGTTGAGAGAGAGAGAGAGAGAGAGAGAGAGAGAGAGAGTATTCCCACAAAGTCACTGTATGTACGTGTATAAACATAAGGGTCAGATCCGTTACTAAAGAGGATTCTGTTAAAAATAAAAATAAAAAATGACGCATTTTATGCACAACTATGATATATACAATTGTAGTGCACCATGCATCAATGCGTTGCTTATGCTTTCATAATGCATTAGTCATCATAATGCATTATCAATGTGATCATAATGCAACAGTTAATATGCATCGTAAATCACACTATGATCAACGATTTAGGTCACTTCTCGTTTCTCACGTGACCTGTCTTTTATTCGTGATCTCTCCGCTATAAACATAAAATTGAATATTTTTATTTCCACACCAATAATTCACTGCAAAAAAGCGAACTACACAATTTTCAGGTTCAAATTCTCGTTCAAAAACTTATATAGAAGAGAAATTTATATATTTTATTTATTTAATTTAATACGAGGAAATGCAAGAGCAATATTGATAGTATAATAATACAAGACCCGAGTATTTACAGTTTGTACACGTGGCAAAATTCCACTAATTCACTATTTCTGCTTATTATCACCAACTGGAGATCCTCCTGTATTCAGTTGTTTAGAGTCACTGTTTTCCTTCTGATTCACTGCATGACCATTGCCACTACGCAATGGAGCCAGCTCTTTCGTATCTTCCGAATTCGGTGACGGCACTGTATCTTCTTCGTCGATGGGCAGAGTTCTCTTCGAGCCATCCAATGCCACACCAAGAACTATGTTCTCTTCCAGAGATGAAGGTTTGGCTGGAGGAGCTTGTCTTACATCTTGTTTAGACTGTGAAGTAGACGGGGCCCCGCCCTCCTGGGGTTTATGGCTCGCTGCTTCTTCAGACTTGGGAGCAGTCTTCGTTTTGGTTGCAGGCCCTGTTGTTGTTTCTCTGGGTTTTGAATCAGTGTTCAAGTTTGTTTCGCCTTTAGCATTATCTTTACCCTCTGCAGCTGCGGACTGTGTTGATCTTGGTGCAGCCTTTTCATCTTCGTTCCCATTTATATGTGCTGCTGATCGGACCTGCGTTTTAGTCTTATCTTCCGCATTGGTTTTACTGGCAGGCTCGAGTAAGAGTACTGGGCGGGTTGAAGTAGCTCCCTCTCCCCAGGGATAAATAGAATCTGAAAATGGCATGTCATCCAAGTCGGCATCTCTGTATACTTTCTGGACAGTACGGATGGGTGTGGCTAATCGAGCACGATGGTGTGATATTACTCTCAGAAGGTCTAGAAGAATAGCTTCCTGAATGGAAATATGGAACCGAGTTAGCAAAAGAGTGAAGCAGCAAAGAATGGAATTTGTTAACTAGAGAGTGAAGCAATAAAGAATGGAACCCTTACCTTGACGCACAAGTATTCTTCAAAACGAGAGGTCTTCACAAAGCAGGACACCAATATCTGAGTTTTAGGAGCTAATGAGATAACATCATACGAAGCATGCGTCGAAAATTAATAATTCAGCTGATTCTGTGACATCTTTGTTGTTGATTTACAAAACACTTAAATTCCTCAAAGAAAATAATGCTGGAAAAATGATTCCTTAAAAAAATCAAAACTAACCAAGAGGGACTGGTTTTCAGGATGAATATTGTCCAGAAATACTCTCCTATGTAATTTCTGTTGTTCCACTTGAGGATTCTTCGCCAGAACCTTGCGCATGTCGGCTACAATTTTCTGCATGGAGGGCCATGGTAAATCAAGTAAGAAACCAGATTCTTGAGAATGGACTTGATCTTACAGAATCCGTAACCGAAGGAAAAAGTAAACGTAAGTCCTCACATTAACTTTTCCGACATCTAAATGACTGATTGCCAGATGAGTTTTTATACGCCAGTGAGTCTTTTGACTGAGATTCCTTACAACATTCACAGTGAATTTGTGGTTTGGAATGTGGACGGCTTCGCGGTCATCAGCTCTAATAATTGTTGGTGACCACCATCCCACATGCTTCACGAGCAAAATTGCAAAAACGATTAATAGGAACCTTGAGTCGTATATTCAGAACGATATGTAGAGATGCTCTGAAGACTAAACAACATTAATGTAGTTTGGATGCGCAAAAGTCAATGATCAGACGTATATATCATCCCAACAGTGGGACAGAATTCAGAGGCTTGAGATCAGAAAGATCATTTAAGAATTATCCAGCACATAAACGGTTGCATATGATTAGTTTGTAATTAGATGTTGTAACGAGACCCGATACTAACCTCAACTGTCCCAGAAACATCATAGCCTTGAATCTTAGTTTGAATCCATTCATTTAAGACAAACGGCCTGGTCGTATGGATCATCACACTCGAAAGGAAATTTGTGAAAATCTGAACATATCAACAAACTAAGCTTTTCAGAGACATGACATGACCAGCCAGTATATTGCATAAACTGAAAATATTAAGCAGGAAAAATTAGAACTTATTTGCACCTCTCGTCCAGCGAGAGTGATCAAAACAGTCCCGAATCCTCCAGCCGTAATCCACTTTTGGGTCGAGAAACCTAGCAACTCCATGAACAATGATACAGCAGCCACCCAAACAGCTGTGTATAGAGTTCTGCCAGCAAATTGGAAGCCCATCTGCAAAGAAGGAAAGTACAGCATTCCCATTAAAACAATCCCCATTAGATGGATCCTTCCTTTTAAGGAATGTTTCATACAACAGTTATGTTTCTTAGCTCCTTCACATCGCTTTTCCGCTTAGGACAATTAAAGTCTCTTCCCTCAGCTATGACTTTAGAACTTGGTTATGGAATTGTAACAGTTATTATCGGATAGGCAAAATTGGAGGACTGAGAAGCTATGGTAGGACCCTTAGTCCCTTACATTAGTATTAAGATAAACATAAATAAAGACCTGTTAGAGTATCATTCTTGAAATGTTAAAGGGAAAATTTGACTGGTTACCATTCTCGGCAAATCCATCGAATGTTGAAGATTAAAATTACAATCTACAAGATGTGAGTTACATGAGATGTCCATCGTTATATGGAAGCAGTATGGTTAGTGACAATTCAATAAAGCAGTTTAAAGCAGCTACCAATTGGCCTAGTAGGTGGGTTCCGCTGATTGGCTTATAATTTAAAATGGTAACAAAGATTCTGGAAAGGTATACAAAGATATTATGAATGTATGATAATCGAAGCATCCATAAATAATATCAGCAAGCTAGATTAACTAACTTCTACATTTGTGTTTACAGTGAGCAACAAATCGCAATCAAATTGTGTAGCTGATAAGGGATAGCACATCAGGGGAGAAGAAAACCTATAAATGAACTAAACTTGTCCTTGCAATATTAATAAAACTTAATTTAATGGGACTACTAACCTTCTGTATCTGATACTCCTATTTGAGGGTGTTACATGTAATAAGGGAAAGCTACACTTGTGCAAATGAGGGTGTTACATGTAATAAGGGAAAGCTACACTTGGCTGCTATCTCCATAAGTCTTGATTGTGTATCTCAAACATTTTCATGAAAGCATTGGTTTAACTAATTTGATGTAACATAAATTCGAAATAAGCTGTTATTTTGCACAATACTCGGCAAGTAATAATTTTGGCGTTGAACGGTGCTTCCTAGAAGTAACTTGGAATTTAGAATAAAAACTCTGGTAGTTAAGTTCGTATATGCATCTCTAGAAAAATCTCGAATATAAATAATGCTGTTGCTTGAAACCAAAAGAGTGAAACATACATTACTAGCATCAGTGAGTTCATTGCTCTCCATGAAGAACTTTTGTGCTTGTTGAATCACACTGCATAAAGTAATACAAAGAAGGATTAGTCCTTCCTTCCTGAAGCAGTTGTGACATGAACACAATTATGGACAAAGAAATACTGTTTATACCAGAGGTAACTTTAGATAAACCTGACATAAAAATTAAGAAAGAACATGCAAGACCCATTTAAGTCTTATGAACCAAAATTGCTTAAAGACCATAGCTCTTTGTGTTGTACTGCTTTTGTCCACTACCGACATAAGTTTCTAGAAGCTCATTCCAGATTTCTTTGTCAAAAACGGGAAAAAGGCAAATGAGTAATACAAATAAATTCCACACTTTATCTGATTACAAATAAAAGAAACGCCCAAAGTCAAATTTAGCAGTTTTATTTCTCCCATGTGCACTTTAGAATCAATATATGCACCGATCCATGACTTGAAGATCAGTTATACAACAGACAGCAGATGTACACAATGCAATTTCTAGATTCACAAGTCAGTCTACAAGAAATTTCATGGAGACATGTATGAAGTTATGCATTTGTTGAATAATATAAGGCTAAAGGCCCATCATCAATCATGGTAACCAACTACTTGGGATAAACTGAAGCAACCCCCCCGACGGACCCTAATAGTGATGATACGGACATACTGTTGTCAACCTTCGAGCAAACAACAATTTTTATCCGAGTAAGAAGTATAAGCCAACAGACAATGATACTGACCTTGAAAACAAATATGCAAAAGCCAGCACCGTAGACAACGATCTGACAAAGTTTAGGAGCCGTTGTTTCACTATCTGACTAGCTTCTGAGGGAAGAACCACTGGATCCAATACTCTGTAAGAGATTGCATACCAGTCAGTATGAGACAAAATCAGTTTTGTTTTGTTTTTGCTTTTGTTTTTTGTAAAATAAACAACCTGCAGATGTAGATTGCTCCTGCCCATAGCAATATAGGTTGAATGTAAGAGGCCGTGACATGGAACGTAATACTCCTTCGCCAGCTGCTATCATTTTTCTGCATTAAGTATGTGGAACATAGCAACCAAATAAGTCACTCCACTTCATGTAGGCTCTTTCTACATAATTTGTTTGATAAAGAGCATAAAACTGAGAGTGTTGATGAAAGAAGCATGGATAAAACTGTATAGCCAATGCACATACCCCAAGAAATATATTTCTGCTTTGCTGGACAAGTGGCCTGAGTCCCCATATCACAAAAATAACAAAACCAACGGCTGAAGCCAATTTGATCACATGGGGATTTCCTGGCAGACGATTCAATGATCTGCAGAAACCCAAGATTTTTTTTTATCATGAAATACCTCTGAAAACCAAAGATGCATGTAGGTGCTTAAACAAACACAATACGATGCAAAGCACCAGCATATCTAAGAAATATACATAGTTCAAATTAAAATTCATGTATCCGATCTTTATATTAACCTTGTTCTGACTGGGTTTGCTGGTATAATCATATTCAAAATCTTAGAGATCCACTTCATCTGCTAATACCTATTACGCATCTAACGATCCTCAAGATAATACATCCTTACTTAGGCATCAATTCTCTGCATACACCTACAAGTATGATAAACACACCGCATATATCTTTTCTTGTTGTACTCATCAAATCAAGCTAACAGCAAAATCATTGGCCATTTGGCATGTTCATGAAGATGTGTACTTTCTGCCTACACGACATTCAAAGCCGAAGGACGTAATCTTAAATGTCATCATTTTGGGGTGTAAAACAGTTGCAAAGATCACGAGGCACAGAAAACAATTTTAGCGAAAAATACGCTTCTCATATATATGAATACATGATATTATGAGAATGTTGTTTTGACATGCTGCTAGGCTTGCACAAATGCTTGGTTTGGAATTTCATGAGTCTAGTGATTACTACATGTGACTGTGAGGTTACGAACATTTCCATTCCAAAGGAAAATGAAAATTTTCACCGTGACATCCTTGATGGCTATCACTTAGCCATATGTTATTCACTCTAAATTATCTCATCCCCCACCCCCACTCCCAACAAGAACCCCTTCTTCCCTAACTCAAAAACCACTATTGTCACTAAAGAATAAAATTGCCCTTAAACAAATTATTTCAATATAGTATTTTACTTAAACAAACACATGCCCCCACACACATGTGAGTGCGTGTATATTATGCATTTCAACATACTTTATAAATGTATCACAATGGTATATTATGTCAAGTAGATTACTAATATTAGCACGTAATCTGTGAGCTAAATTTGATAATCGGATTAATACTATTTTCTAGTCCTTTGCTGTAATACATAGACTAGGAATTGGTTCTCTTTCTCCTTTTCTCATTGAGAAATGGATTACATTAACTAGTAGAAATCTGCAAATTAAGTTCCTCAGTCGGTTCAATTCCCCAACTTATTATAATTACTATACTAATAAACAACTGAAACGTAGACTGCAAGAAGGCAAAAACAAAACTCTTAACTGGGGAACATAAATCCGAAGAAGAATCGATTGCCAGTACTATAAAAAAAATATGCGAAGAATCAACAAACTTTCAACCAACATTCGTCACTGATCAAATAAAATAATCCAACAGCAAAGAAGTAATGAGGTTGTTGAAGTCAACAACGTGATTACCTTGCTAAAGTTAATGTTGCATTCTTTATACACGTAGCATCCAAGGAGGGCCCTGGCCCTGTATTTAAAACACAGTTGCATCTAAGCTGTTTATTTCTAGAGGAAATATTATACGCTCTCTTTATCCTCTTCGACAGATCCCTACTCCAAGAACACCGTTCCTGGAGAAATCGTAATAAACGAAATCATTCTCTCACCAGAAAACTTCAAGTAATTCAGATAGGAATCTCAATTCTGAGAGGATTCTTTGCAATCGAAAGAAGAAGAAAACGAAGCAGATGGGAGACTGACGAACGGCGGTATGTGAAAATTCACAGGGAGGAGGAAATTACCAGAGGAAATGGTGATGAATTAGTGCGTAGAACACAAAATTCGCCTCGTGCTTCTGAATTCTGCAAATACTAGCAAAATTCAAAAAATTATAGAATCAAACGACGAATTAATGAATGGAGATAGATTTTGATTAGATGCGCACTCGGTATCGAGCGTAATTGGCATGGTTAGTGCAGGTTCCGAGCTCGAGAGAGAGGCTGAAAGGGCTGAAGATATCCATTATTGGATGAAACCGAGAGGATCTGTCTCCAATATATGCATACATCAATCATCAATACACATGTAGTATCATCAACGTGTCTCGAACCTCGAATCTCAAGGGGAGGGCTAACGTCTTACCAATAAATTGTGTTTTCTTAACCTCGTTTAACATAGATAATGTCCTATTTCTAATAGATTCGGCACACAAATAATGTTACGTTTTTATTTTTGGAAATGAGTGATGCTATTCGGCCATAATGTGGACGACCATAATTTAACTTTTTTTATTTTTTTAGTATCAAATAATTTATATATTTATGCCAAACTTTTTAAAATTATAAAAAAACTCAAAAAGTGATACTCCATATTTTTTTTACGTATTTTTTAAAATTAATCTTTTTATTATTTGATAATTTTTTCTATTTTAAAGAATTTCTTACTTTTTTATCTAGAAAAAAAAGGAAAATATGTAATTTTGGGAGAAAAAATATTTTTAAATTAAACTATTAAAGTAATAAATTAAAGTTATCTTAAACTATTTTTAAAATTACATATATTATGAAAAATGTCGTTGTGTGGCCGGCCACATTATGGCCAAATAGCATTATTGTTTGGAAATTTTACTCATTTTTTGGAATTTTTTGTAAAAAAAAAATGAGAACGTTATTATGAGTGGAATAATTATTTTTAATGTTACTTACAGTAACATTATGAGGCTTATAAAGAGTTTAAATTTATTGAGAAATTATGAATTGTTTAAACATAAATGGAAACTACACAATGTTAAAAAAAAAAAAAAAAGCATCAAGTAGTATATTTTTTTATAATCCACAAAAATGGATGCGTAATTTACTCAAATATGAACCCTAATTATTGTTTTTTAACTCGTACATATTTTTCATGAATACGAGTGCGGCAAAGGATTATCCACGTGCTTATAACATCCGAGAAAATTGTGAATATGGCCAAATTGGTGGACCATTCATTTGGATATTAGAGATTCATAATCCCCTCGAATAATTTTTTTTTTTTTTAAATATTGACGCTAAATTTAAAGATTGTGTCGTAGAAGATTTGAATTCGAAATGTTTGGAGCTGAGAAGATTTAAATTTATGACATTTGGCCTCAAAACATAATTCCCTATCACTAAATCAAAACATGCACAAAATCTCTCTCTAGATTTTGAATAATTCCTCCCTCTCATATTAATTGTGGCTTGTTTAGTTTCGGTACGATATTTTAAATGCAATGTTAAAAGTGAAACGTAATTCATTTCATTATAGAAAACAAAATCAATCGAAGTGAAAGTAGGACGTCCCAATTAAAAAATGAAGCTAAGTGAAGTTGGTCACGAGAGGAGTAATAAATTGATTAAGAAAGAACAAAAAAATCCATGAGAGCCGGACTGGACTGCCACATTTTTCTTGCGTATGCTCATGTTTTGGACTTATACCCAGTCAACGTTCAAACTTTTAGCCTCCAACTCCAACTACTCTCTCTCTCTCTCTAAAAAACACCAGCACTCCGTTTCAATCACAAACTAGGCTTCGCCTTCCAGTTGAACTGAACATTCTTTTCTTTTCCTTTCAAACACAGTCAAACCTTTCAACAACCCTAGCCTCAATATTTTTATTTTTTTTATATCTGTAATGGAGGAGGTCAAGAAGAAACAGATAGCGATCATGCAGGTCCGCGGCGGCGGAGGGCGGCGGAAGCCTCCTGCAGCCTGCCCCCCGACGACGACCAGCAGAAGCAATAGCGAAGAGGAAGTGAAGCTAGCTGGCTTAGCAATCAGCTTCAACATACGGCTGAGGTCCGCCGACATGCCCCTCCCCATGCAGGAGCGCGCCCTCCGCCACGCCCGCGCCCTCCTCGACGCCGCCGCCGCCCACCGCCGCCCCAACCCCACCCTCCTCGCTCGCTCCCTCAAGAAGGTACGCTAGCTACATAAAATGATGTTTGTTATATGAATTATGAAACCATTTGCGTATATATTTAATTAATGAATTCGATCGATCGTTTGTTAGGAGTTTGACTCGGTGTATGGGCCGGCGTGGCACTGCGTGGCGGGGACGAGTTTCGGATCCTTCGTGACTCACTCACCGGGTGGCTTCGTCTACTTCTCCATTGACTCGCTCTCCTTCCTCCTTTTCAAGACTCAGGTTCATCCCATCCCCTCTGCTCCACCCTCACTACAAAAATCTTGATCAATTATCAATTCAATTCCTTGTAAAATTGCCAACTACTAGCAGTTTTTGTTAGGTTTAAATTTCAACTTCAGTCAATATAGTTTGTGGGGTTTTCTTCTTCATGGTACTGTATGTTGCAGAGATGAGAGAGAGAGAGAGAGAGAGAGAGAGAGAGAGAGAGAGCATTTTCAGTTGTTATGATGTATGGATATTTCGGTTCAAATATTCAAATGATCACAAAATTTGATATCCAATTGAGTAACAAAACACGCCCAAAAAGATGGAATTTTGAATTTATTAACGTACTACTCCCTCGCAATTCAATTTGTCCTATTTTTTTTTTCCGACACTTAAGTTTAAATGTAGTTTTACAAGTTAAGAGCTACATGCCCACATTCATAGAACAATTTTTCACATTTTAGAAAACAAAACAATTCGTGTAGAACAACTCAGTCAGAAAAGAATGACAATTTAAGACAGAATACTTCACTCAAATTGTGAAAGACGAATTTATTAGTATGAATGAAAATTTGAATTGATTAACGTTCCACCTATGTGTGGGGGGCCAAAAGGAAGAGACATATTATGAGACTGCTGCAAAATAAGTTCAAAATTTTGAAGCAAATAATTTAGCAAAGTAGATATGATGATAGACTTGTCATAACTGACACACCATACTCCGTATTCATTTTTTACCCTCTAGTCACTACTTATTCAATACATATATATAGATAGATATATTTATACGCAATCTCATTAGTCATTACTCGAATATAGCGCGTCAAACCGGACGGAACGGAAGGAGTAGCAATTTATGTGGATTAAGATCCCAGAAAAGTTAAACAAAAAAAGGAAATGAGAAATGTTCATGAAAAATTCAAATGGCATTGAGATCAATACTAGAAAAGAATTAGACTAGGGAAATCAGGAAATCCACTAACAAGGAGGATTTTAGTGAATTTTTCAGTAGCATCAATGGAATGAGATCATATTCCAGGCAGAAAATAATCTATGAATGTACAAAACCCAAAATAGTCAAGAAATAAATATAACAAATAAAAGTTAAACCTGAATCTGTGGTTAATTGTTGATGATGTTTCTCAGTGGCGATCTTTCATCATAACTGGCTTCAACTTTCTTCATGGGAGATGAGAAAATGTTGATGTTCTCCTGTTCTTCATCATCATCTCCAGGGAGGGACTTCACAATATTTCCTAGTTTCTCCATTAGCTGAAGATCTTCAACTGTTAGCTTGTCCATCTTCTCGGAGAGAGATTCGATCATGTTCATCAAGTTCTGGTTTTCTAATGATAACATCCTGCCGTTCTCTGTTAGAGTCTTGATGATTTTCTCCGAAGTCGAAATCTTGGATGCAAGTTCGCATTCCAGTCCTTCGATCTCCACGTCCTTCTTCTGTAGTTGATCTTCGATTTCCTGTATCCTCTTCTCAGAATCGACCAGGTTCTTGTCCTGCTGCTCCAATCTCTGTGTTAGGTTGCGAAGATCGTCTTCTAGTTCGACGATCACGATGTTCTTCTCTTGAATCTCCACCTCCTTCATCACTGCATCCGCCTTGATCTTTTCCCAGGATTCACGGAGGACGTTCGTCTCCTTCTGCATCCGCGACAGCTTTGAAGAAAACGAGGACGAGGAGCTTTCAAACTCGTGTTCCAACGATGAGACAAGCTGCTGGAGATCGCTTATTCTCTGGTCTTTCTCTTCCACAAGCTGGTGAAGAAGCAATTCTCCTTCCAAGGCTTTTCCTTCTGCGTTCAGAGGCAAGTTCTCATTCACTTCGACGAGCTGCTGTTGAAGATCGTCAATTTCTCGATCTTTCTCCTCGAGTTCACGGCTGAGACTTTCTTTCTCCTGCTTAAGGTGCAGCTCGACTCCTGTTTGTGCAATAAGAGAAGCTTCTACTTCTCTACGCATTTGATGGTTTTGCTTGAGGTTGGCTTCCAACTGTTCAGCCACAGATTGCCATATCCTCAACTCAAATTCAATTTCATTTGCTTCACAGAACTTCTCATACAATTCTTCGTCTGCTCTGTCCAGGGCTTCTCGAACTTTCTTCAAGTCATCTTGTATGAGAAGCATTTGCTCTTCGGAATGCATCTGGGAAGAAGCTGATTCTTTGAGCATTTCTTTGAGCCTATCTACCTCCTTCTGAAGTGGAAACTGCAGTTCTTCAAGAGTCTGCACCTTTTTCGACAAAATCACAACTTTCTCTCTTTCCTCCTCCAGATCTTCTTGAACTGTGTTGACAGCAGCCTTCTTTTGCTCCAACTCTTGCATTAAGTCAAACATATTATCCTCCACCTGTTTGTTCTTGAGATCCGTGCATGAATGTTGCGAAAACTCCGATTTCAGAACCAATAACATCAGTGAAGTCTCCTGGTTCAGTAATTCCAACTTCACTGTTAAAGAATCACAAGCTTCCAATTCTTTGTTGAGCTCATTCAAAGATGAGTCCTTGCTTTCTACTTCAGACTTGAAGTAGTTCAGCTCTTCTGATAACTTCTCCATCTGTGAACGCCATTCGGATTCTTTTGCCTTGAGATGTGGGGAGCAGCCCTTATGCAGCTGTTCTAAAGACTTGAGCTTGCTTTGAAGCTTAGAAGCTGAGGAAAAGCTCGATTCACGAATTTGAGCTTCTTGAAATTCTTTCAGAGAAATCAACAACTCTTGCTTCTCATTCTCCATCTTCCTGAACTGATACTCCATTTCTTTGTAAAGTATGTCCTTCGTCCCCAGCGAGCTCCTCAGATTTGCAATTTCTTGATCTCTCTTCATGGCTAGGTCCTCAAAGTTCGACTTAGCCTCATCATATTCAGCACAGACACTGTCTAAACTAGTTCTTGTTTCTAAGAGCTGAAGTTCCAAGACTTTTCTCTTGGTTTCCGCATGAGCCAGAGCATTGTTACACATCTCAAATCTGTGTTGGAGGTCTTGCGAAATTCTGGTTTGAGAATCCATTTTCGTCTCCAATGAAGAGATGCCATGAAGAAGCTCGGCTTTCTCCTTCTCCCACTCTTTCTCCCTCATCTTAAACTCCTTCCGAAGCTTCTCATGGGCTTCTTCTAGATGAACAAACTGTTCCTTCTTCCATTTCAACTGATCTTCTAACATCTTCTTTTCCTCCTCCAGTTTGAAAAAAGCACCTTCCCTCACTCCCAAGTCTTTGTTTGCTGCAGTCCTACTCTCACTTTCGGAACACTTCTTCTCCGAAAAATTTAGAAGCCTCTTAAATCCTTCAACCTCCTGTTTAAGTGCTGAGATTTGCTGCTCTTGGTCGAAATTTTTGGCATTCGAATCATCCAAAGCCGAGGCAAGCGCTCTATTCTCTTCTTCAAACTTGTGAAGCTTTTCATTAGAATCGAGACGAAGTTTATCATGAGCAGATGTGACATGCCTGATGATTGACTCTTTCTCTGCTAAAGTAGACTTGAGCTCATCATACATTTGCCTGGCAGTATAGATTTCACATTCTTTCTCCTTAAGTTCCTCAGATAGTTTCTCTAACTTGGAAATCGCCTCCTTACTCTTGCCCACTTGATCATTGTTAGCTCTCTTTAATCCTTCAGCTAATTCGGCTTTTAGACGATACTGTTCCCTCAGCCTTTCGATCTCAGCTTTTGCCTCTTCAAGCTCTGCATACACAGCATCCATTTTCTGATTTTGCAACTACTTCAGACAATACCTGCTGAAAATGTAAGAAAAGGATTAGCTATAGAGATAGGATATCAACTGAATCACCAAACAAATTATTCGATACATGTTAAATCAAGTAATATGTTATTATGAACAATTCAATGTTTTTACTACTGAAAACAAAGATGCAATCAAGGAAAAGAAATAAAGCTCCACAATGCAACATCAATTAGTGAAGTAGCTGTTTATGTGCTGTATTTGTACATGCATTTAGCATAAGAACTTAATAATTAGGTCTACAGACAACAACATCAACTAACGAGTAGCTATTATATTCATGTGTAACTATATTTCACACTAAGAAGGAGAGTGTACGAACAAACCAGTTTCAGCATTACTATTTAATGCGTAGGTTTGATTACATCAAGATCGAGAATACATAGGAATGAGCATTCGAAGGATACATTATCTACCACGATCAAAGTTGTTCAATCTACCCAGGCATGCTGTAGATTAGCCTGTATTAAGTCAATCTATGCTAGTTATCACCCAAAATAAACGTTCCCAAGACCGACAAATCATGCAACTCTAACCAAGTAAGGCCTCGCCTAGATCTCGGCTACAGATTGATAATATGCATTTCTAGGTGGCCATTATTAATCTAATTACGAATTGAAGTCTACAAACTGGATAGGGCATCAAACAACCTTAACTACACCAATCTTATCCACTGGAATCGAACTTTTGGGATCCAATTTCGAGACCTATATGGATAATACAACCGAAAAAGAGCTGAATTTCTGGTAAAAAACCGGTGATAAACTATGAAACTCCACATAGCAAGCATAAAATTAAACCCCAATCAACACGATACACACAAACAGATCCTTCCAATCAAAATTGAAAAAAACCTACTGCCTGTTCATGAAATTGCAGTTAAGCCGAAAAAGGCACAGATGCATCGATATACAGAGACATTCCAACACATTATCGCCAGCAAAAATATCACGATTCTCTGAAAAACCTTTATAAAATCGTTGGAAAATTTACCTGTTTTTCGCAGATCCTGGAATTCGGGCTCGCATTAGACGGAGGGTTTGAAAATTGGATACAGTCTCTCTCTCTCTCTCTCTCTCTAAAAGTGCGTGTAAGTGGGAGGTTTCAACGATATGGAGGTGTGAGAAAAAGGAGTGGAAGAAGTTGGTTCAGAGAAAAGATAGCCGTTGAATTTTTAAATTTATGCTTGGGAAGAAGTAGTCGTTCTGCAGGTGAAACGACGTCGAATCGTTAACGAATTGTTCACTTTTATTTATTCCGTTTAAAAATCTCCCCAGATACTAGCCGTTAGTCAAGAGGCCCGTATGCAATTTCAGATTGGGCTTTGATACAATTTCATCAATTCATTACATTTTTTTTAGGTCGTTTACGTCGATGAATAGATTAATCGAGGGATCGATAAATTATGAGTCGAACGACAACATATGTTCGAATTACAGTAATTCGATGTGTTTGGGTGTGATTCATATATATAATATAACGTGCATCATAATGCATTATGACTATTATTATAGTCACAATGTACCAATTAATAAAAATCGTAAATCATAAAGTAAATCGGCGATCCAAATCATTTAACGTTTTTATTTTATACCAAAATCTATTTTTTATTATTTTATATTTCGCATCGATAGATATAAAACCACTATTTCAAGATTTCGATCTAGGAGAATAAAAAATCAATTTCACTAAGGACAAAATATAAAATAAAATAATCCCACTACAAATCTATACAATTATAATTAGTCAAATTAGATAAAAATGGACTTAACTCGGATCTAATATTTGGTTCCACATAAATAAATCCAATTAAAATACCTATCAACTAATAATTTAAACTAGGGGATATAATCATATAAATAATTTTCTCAAATTAATATTTATATATTGCCCATCTGTCATGTTCGTCCAATTATTTTAATTATTAAAATTTGCTAAATGATTGTTAAATTATTAAATCGTAATTGGCCACCTAGATATTTCTAGATGTCCATTCTAATTTTCCAACACTTATTTCCCAATTAGTAAAATATTAGTTGTTACGTCTATTCTCCTCTAACTATGGAACATAATAGGGAATTAAATAATTAAATAAAAGTATAGCACTTATTAATATTGGCCACCTGTATTGTCTTTAAATCACTATGAGATAAACGACTAATAATAATTTTTTATTTGACGTTAGCCTAATTATTTAATTAAAGTTAGCCTCGTCTTTTTGCTATAATCTTGAGAGACGCGTTTATATATAGGGTGATGCTATTCGGCCATAATGTGGTCGACCGTAATTTAACTTTTTTAATTTTTTTAAGTATCAAATAATTTATATTTTTTTGCCAAACTTTTTTATATCATAAAAAACTCAAAAAGTGATGTTCCATATTTTTACGTATTTTTTAAAATTAACCCTTTAATTATTTGATATTTTTTACTATTTTAAAGACTTTTTTACCTTTTTATCTAGAAAAAAAGAGAAAAATATGTATTTTTTGTGGAAAAAATATTTTTAAATTAAAATATAAAAGTAATAAACTATAATTATAATTTACCATTTTTAAAATTACGTATATTATGAAAAATGTCGTTGTGTGGCCGGCCACATTATGGCCAAATAGCTTTATTGTTATATATAGTCTATCTATTGAAATTAAATAGTAGGAGCATGACATTACATGCTACTCCTCACAAAAG
The DNA here is from genome assembly GCA_029379335.1 of Thymus mandschuricus. NCBI lineage: Eukaryota > Viridiplantae > Streptophyta > Magnoliopsida > Lamiales > Lamiaceae > Thymus > Thymus mandschuricus. The sequence goes on from CM057078.1 coordinate 31,448,901, forward strand.
GAGAAAGCGTGACTGCGAAAAAAAACGCAATTCAGAAGGTAAGATGTGATCTCGTGATCTCTTGCGATGCATAAAAGAGTAATTAGAATTGTGTATGTTGTTCAACATAATGCCACGTAGATCAAAATAATATTCGTGTTACATAAATATAGATAATACATCAATTAACATCTTATTAATTGGGGAGTGTTATTTTTCGACGCATACCACCAGAGCCGGCCCTGTACTAAGGGGCATGGCCTAGGGTCCCCAAAATTCCAATTAACTTTTTTCTATTTTTCTGTCAACGAATTCGAGTCGTTTCATTATTTTGTATACCTCATATATATTTGTGAAACACTTTAAATTCGTTAGGATGAAGAAAGTATATTCCCCTTGCGAATGCACATAATAGAGGGGGGAAAACATGATTGTGTTCTAATAATCTACGCTTTAAACTTCTTTTCTTACAAGGAAAAATGGGTCATGTATATTATCTATTTATTACGTTGTTTAGGGCTCCATTTTTTTCATTTTCGCCTAAGGTCTTTTGAAGTACAAGAACAGCCCGACATACCATACAACATTAGATTTAAACTCAATGTTCCAAATTAATAATATAACAAGGTGCATGTATCAATAGAATACAAGTCAAATTTCGACTAACCAAAAATGTCAATTAATTTGAGCTAAGATTCTCTTATTATTCTTGTTGTGATTAAATTAAGAATATTTGTTCCTATAGTAGTAGTAATGGGAATTGGGATTGGCCCATCTCTTGTTTCAACTGTGATCAAAACTTGACCAACTACCTTTAACATGCTGAGTTCATCCCCTTAAAATATTAGTACTATACTACAACTTGCCCATTACATATATACATGAAAAAGTGATGAATCGTAAAAGTTAAATGCAATTTGCATTGTACTAGTTGAGTGGGCTTGCGGCGTTCTACTTTTTTCTTGATACATAATTTTGCTTCTATAATGGGGGCGGACTAAATTGTCATACTCTTTCCGTCCCGGGTAGGTGACGCATTTGCTTTCGGCACGACAACGTGTGATTATTAATAAAGAATTTAAATGTGCATTTATGAATAAATGAGATAATTGTTAACGAATTATTTTTTAAAAATGAAACGTGTCATGTGGAGTGAGACGTCTGAAAAGCGAAAACTCGTCATCTAACCCGGGGCAGGTGATGAAGTATATTGCAACTTGCAACTTGCAACTTGTAACACTTTTTTTTTTGTCATAAATTGTCACAAATAATCAAAATAGAAATGAAAACTTTAAATACTTATTTGACATTATCACTAAGAGAAATGATATATCACTCCAAATTTCACGGGCATTTTCGTGGACACCAATCACCGTTTACTGATTTTAACATTATTTTGTATAACTTTTACAATATTTTTATATTCTACTACAATATACATTAATATTGAGATCATAAAATTTACAATATATATAAAATCGAGACTCGATTTGTGCTTTATCACTAATATCCAAACTTTTTAAGGCGTGTTTTGTATACATAATACTTAACTAGAGAAATGCGCTGATATTGATGATATTGCGTGTTTATTTACGATTAATAATTTTAATCAAATGTATAAGTTTAACCATCCTCAAATTAATATAGTCCATATATGTATATATATATATATATGGATTTTAGGTTTGCTAGTTCCTTATTTAACGTGTTCGTGATCGATTAAGAAAACATTAATACCGTGTATAATTTAAATGAATATTTATTGACTTTTAGGGGAAGCCATTTAGATAAAAACTAGTTCTAAATAAATAATCATGCTAAAAAGTTGTTGGGGGTTGGAGGAAGTTTCACGGTAATTGACTTTTCTATGAAAATAAATACTGGAGTATTACTACTAAATAAAAAGGATGATAACTTTCTTGCATGTTACTTAATTCGATGAAAAAAAAACTAAAGGGAAATCAACTTTCTTGCATCTCACTTAATTTGAAGAAGAAAATGGCAAGCATGTTTTTTAGTCACGAGCCCATACTTTTAAATTAATTAATATTTTTTAAAATTTTTTTAATATCTTTATTTTGCATTTTGATGATATATAAGTGTTAAAATAGAATAATCGTGGACTCATTTAATATTTTTATGGTATTAAAGTGTTATAAATAGAGTGATAAAGTGTTAAAACAATTATACAACTTACGTCTTAAAACGAAAATGTTCAATAAATGATAGACATTCTAATGTAAAAAGAGTGTCGGGAAATCAAGGAAGTATTTGAATTTTATGAATTATTTTATACATGATAAATGAAATGTGTAACAAAGAACTCAATCAATTTCTATAGATCCTATCTTATCCATATATTTGTTGATTTTCTATGATCCATTCTTTTTCTTTCCTTTTTCAGTTTCTTCCTTTTGGAATTTAAAGACCCAAATGGAGCCAATTTCTTGACAATTGTAGGGAAATTCCATGCCTATTAATCATATAGAATATATGCTCCTATTTCCTTCCTTTTTTTCCTTTTCCTTTTCTTTTTTGTGGATAAAAAGTTTTACAATTGTTAAAAGAAGGGTGCTTAATGTTCATATCGTTTTCATGCTATAGATATATCTACACGTATTGCCACATAATGCTACGATAGTGTACATTCTTATATTTCCTCTGATCCGATTCGTTTCTCTTCATTTTGCATAATCTTGATTTTTGAATTGTATGAATGTTTTAGTAATATATTAGATGGTATGGTGTCATATTAATATATACGAATAATAGGAATGTTCAAATATTTTGGAGACGTACCGATAAGAAAATTTGCACAACAAAAAAGTAATAATGCAATGTAGCGTGATTACTTAAATCGAAGGAGCAATTGTTGCATAGTTTATGTAGCAACTAACAAAAATGACGTGACAACCACAGTTTTAACACCTACGCGATAAACTACAAGTAGCATTGTTGGATTTCCTTTGGAACTAAACACTTTTAACTTTAAAATTAAATCCAATCAAAGCTTCGTTTAAAAAAAAAAATATTATTGACTTTAAACTAATTATTCTTTTAATATATCTCTTTCGAAAAAAATTAGGGTCACTAATTGGACACTAATTTTTTAATTAAATTTTAGTTTTTTTATTTGCAAATAAAAACAAAAGTAATTAATTTAAAAATAAAAATAAAAATAAAAATCGAAAAAATAAATTATTAAAATTTAGTTTAAAAAAAAATAAAACTGGCTCTAATTTTTTCTAAAATAATTTTTTTAGTTTTTTTATATGAAAAAAATAAAATAAAAAATATTAATTAAATTGAAAATTGCAAAATTTAAATTATTCAAACTTCAGTTTTTTTATTTTTTAATAAAATAAAATATTAATTATAATTCCTAATTCATTATTCTCCTGAATTATCAAACCACTTAAACTGCTAAACACTTCTACTTTAATTCTCGTGCCATAAAAAAATGTAACAACTTGAAAAAATTTTGTGCCGAAAAGAAATGTAACAACTTAAAAACTTCTCGTACTGAAAAGAAATGTAACAACTTGAAAAGTTCAGAAGTACTAGTAATTTTTTTTAAGAAGAAACTAATTTCATATAGTGAGTGGTAAACACGTAAGTTACTGATTGGGTCCATTCCATGAATTAAAATGGATGGAAAATCAAAGAAAGCGGCGGGCCATCGGTGGTATTCATAAGAAGTTGAGGGACCAATTTGCAATATAGCGTAAACAGGAGGACAAAATCAACCCAATGGCCATGGATATACATATACACACAGAGACGTTTGCATCGGCGGGCACAACACCTAATCTAATCTATACATACATTATTTATATATATATATATAACCCTCATCTCTGAACCTATGTTGATAACTTGATGCCGATGCGTGTAAGATAATACTCAATATATAGAGAGGGGAGAGAGAGAGAAAGAGTCCAGGGATAATGCAATTCTTTGAGAGATAGCTAAAAACCTTCGACCCCTTTGGGATTTCGAACTTCGTTACCGATCATCTTCTTCCCTGCTTATTAACCTCTCGTCTCCTCTTGAGAAGTTTCGATTATTTTTTTCCCCCGGTGATTTTCCTTGTTTGTTTCTTCAATCCCGGCTTCAAATTTTGTGGTTTACCCATCGGTTTTCACCCTTCAGTTGAAAAAGCTGCGATCTTTTGTGGGTTGAGGAAAAGGGCCTTTTAGATAAGGTTGCCTTTGATAATTTTCCTAAATTTTAGGAACAAAAATATCTTTTCCAGAATTTGGGCTATCTGTTCTGGGACTCTTTTAATTCTTGAAAACTTGAAATTGAAGTGTGTGTGTGTGGGCATATATATATTTTCATCGCCCTAAGACTTGTTGGAATTTGAAGTCTTGTAATTCTAAGTTGGGATTTCTTGAATTCAGATTATCTTAAACCATTCTTTGAAACTCTTTTGAGGAAGTTTGTGTAATTTGTTTAAGGGGCTCTAATTTCTAGATTAATTGGATTGGTACTGCTTTAGGTTTAATAGTAGTATTTGATAATTCTTCATCGAAGTTCTGTTCTTTGATTGTGGTTGAATTCTTTAGTTTCCAATTCATTTATTCTAAAGAAGGGGGAGGAGGGGGAAAATGGCTATTTCTTTCACGAGATTATCATGGTTGTGGTTGAGTGGTAAAGATAAAGAGCAAGTCCCAAATGGTTCAGTGGTTAGCTCAATAAATTCTTTGGGGGAATGGGGCTTAGGGCTGAGAAGTGAGGCTGACAACTTGAAATTCTACTCGATGAAGAAGGGTGATGGAGGGATGAGATCATCGAGCTCGAATAGAAAACTGAAGAGGAAATGGAAGAGTAGGGAAGAGAGGAGTAGAAGGATTGATAAAGAGTATGATATGGTGTTGGTTCCTTCAGATGGGGTTGGGTTGTCAGGATCGGAATCCTCGGACTCTGATTGGTCCGTTGGGTGGATGGAACCCCACGCCCCCGATTTTCAGAGCGATGATGATGAGGGAGATGACAGTTTTGCTGTGTTAGTCCCTTGCTATAGGCATAATCTGCAGGGAATGGAGAAGGAGAATGATCATAGTATACAGTTCTCGGGTGCGGTTAAGGATCTTCCAAATGGCTACTCTGCTGGTATGGATTTGATGTTTCTTGAGAAAATTGTTCTTGTAAATGTGATAACTGTTGATTTGTATGAATTGGTGGAGACTGTTGGATGAAGGTGACTGTGTTCGATATGAGAATTGATGTTGAGCATGAATGTATTTGGCTCTGAATGATTTGTGTTTGCTGCATTTGGATTTTGATAATGTGCTCTGTGTTTTGCTCTTGGTACAACGTATAAAAATGATGGAATCATCCTTTAGAATGGGCTTTGTATAACCATGCTGTTCTTTGCGGAAGTCGGGGTTCAGATTTATTATGATAGTTTATGAATTCGTGCGTGTTTGAAATCTTGATTGCTGATGAATCAATTGCCTTTAACCTTTTATGCTGTAGAATAGTATTGATTGTGTAGGAAATTATGTTTGTCTGGTTTATACAGCTTGAGCTTATATTTGAAATTTATGTCTCCCTGTTGCTCGACTGTATTGAATGTCTCCAATGTTATACGCAAGAAATCAGAGGAATGAATACCCCAAAAATAGAAAGGACTAAAGTTATCTCTAAAACAGCTTATTTCCATCTTTAGAATCCGTTAATTACTATAAGAATAGAGGTTGGCACATTGATCTCAAACTCTCGTTTGTTTCGCTTTACTTCTTGAAACTCCTCCGTAGCTGTTCCATTTTGGGGTGCTCTAGGATCTGTAATTTGCCTTTTTCGTTCTGTCATGCCTCAACATGGTCATATGAACATATGCATTCTTGAACACGACTGATCAGTTTTCATACTCTCCTCTTTAAAACAAATTGTAAACTCATCTTTCCTTTCTTGGCATGGCAGGTGGTAGGGAATACATGGAACAGTGGCTTTCCTCTCTCCGAAATTCTTGAGCTGCTCCGATTGCTCTATTCCGCTAATTACTTCCACATTTTTCCATCATCGAATACAATCGTCAAATTTCTACATTCTGCAATTTCCTAAATATACACCCTTGCTGGAAATCCGAGGATATGGTGCTGGTGCAGAACTTGCAGTGAAGTTCATAGTTACTCTACAACTAGATCGAAGAACCCTAGCCGCTCTTCAGGTCATTCGTATCAGCCTTATGTGGATCATGGCTGGTTAATAATATATATTGACATAATGTTGAGATGATTGTTATTGTAAATATTCACCTCTGTAAATAATCTAAAAAAACTTCCTACTCTGTTCTGTAAATAAATTCTGTGCATATCTATCTGGTTGTTTCATGAAATCTCTTCTTCATTATCAATCAACTTTATTTTCAGAGAGAGAGAGAGAGAGAGAGAGTTGAAATCTATGCTCTGTTTCTTTAAGAAAGGATAGAATAGAATGATTGGTTGAAATGTTAGTATTTTTGTGGTTTATGTAGCTTTGCTGTTTCTGGATAAGAAGTAGTAACAAGTAGAAGTGATTTCTTGTGATGTCTATTTCTTCAATTATTGGGGTGTTAAATTAAGTATTATTCCTAAAAGGCCACACTGCCTAATTTGATTTAGAATCCAAAGGCTGAGAATGCAAACAATTTTGTGCCTATTATTTTCCCCTATCTTCATTGCATCTCTCTAACCACAAGATTATTATACTCATAGATTATTCTCTTGAAGAGGATGAAGTGGATGTGTTTATGTGACGCATCCTTTCGTCCCGTTTAAAACGTTATGAGTTGTCTCATTCGAAGTGTCTACTTTCCCCTTTTAAAACGAACTAGCTCTTGAAAAGTATAGAGCTTTCAACACTTTACACCTCCTTTTTAACTCGGTAACTAAAGAAATTAGAAGCTTTTATTTGTAATAAGTTTAGATTCATGTTGCTTCTGAAAATATATGTCCATTTTCTATCTAGCTTCTGAAAGGATTGTTTAAAACATACCCATTTTTATGTATTTATTTAAGTATAGTCTCTTATTTAAAATAAAGATAAAACTATTATCAAAATTACCTATTGTAATTGTTCCATTAATGTAATTTGTCAAACTTAAAAAAAAAAAACTAATATCAAATGTACTATGTTACCTAGTACCTACACAGTATTGTTAATTGTGGGCTATATGTATGTATATTTTACTTTCTTCTTCATTTGATATTTCATATAGGCCCATCGATTTCATTCTTGTTAATGTTTAACACTTTTAATTTCGATTTAGATTTATTAACTTTTAGATTTCTTAACTTTCGATTTCATTCTTGTTAATGTTTAACACTTTTAATTTCGATTTAGATTTATTAACTTTTAGATTTCTTAACTTTCGATTTAGATTTAGGGCAACTATAATGGTACAGTTTATAAAAAATGCCACCTAAGTGCCACATAAGTAAGAACCTCAAAATTAAAAAACGTGGGATGTAATTTGGGGTGCTAATTTTTTTATGGGGCCCATATTTATAAATTATATATTACTTTAGAATACCCAATATTCAAATGAATGCAATGATTTTGAAAAAATAACTCATTACAGATAAATAAAAAAATAAAAAATTTAAATCAACTAGTACTGTATTTGAAAAGAGAATATTTACAAACTACTAATTAAAATTACTTTAAAATAAAAACAAGCATACTACTCAAATAAAAAATGGCATAAAAAAATAAGTTAAAAAAATGTGAAAGAGAGGAAAAAATAGTGTATACAATTTGGACGGCTAATTGTCTCAGCAGCTTCTAAGTGCACTCAATCCTCTCATTTGCCTATAAGAGCGTGTCTACTACTTTTGCTTGACTTAAATGTATTTCAGAACACTGATTTTTTATGCAATACTAGATTCATTTCTTTCCTTTGTTATCTTGATAAGAAACATCGCAAGCGCAGGCAATGTTATGTTGTGTTTTCTGGTGTAGATAACTTTTGAACTAGAAAATCGAACTGAAATTTTTGTAGGGTTAAATTTTAATGGATGTAATGTCACACACTTGTTTCTATTCCTTTAACATTAAATTATGAGGCATTTGTTCCTTGTCCCACACCTTGATATCAACCCGAATCAAAATGGTGAGAATATCAAAGTAACCCGAATTAAAATGGTGTTGATACGCACTTTGTTTCTATTCTTTTAACAATAAATTATGAGGCATTTGTTGCTTGTCCTACGCCTCGAGAATATAAAAATACCCTGAACCAAAATTGTGTTGTGAGTGAACCGTTGAAATTAGTATAAGAAAGCTTGGAAAACTTTAGAGAGAATATTTGATGAATTTTTTATTACTTATTGTTGGATGATTGCAAATGACAAGCCACCCCTTATATAAACTTCACCTTGTGAATGGATGATGGAAGTCATTTTGATCCTATGATATGCAATTAAGTCTCTAATATTATTTTTTATTTTAAAATTTTCTATACATTCTATAATGGTTCCACACAAAACTTACCCATCTTTTTTACTATTCTATATACATGCGCCCTTAGACTTGGCTCTAAAATGAGCTAGGTAATAGGCCATGTACTCAGTACGAGTAATAAGTTGGATAAAGATCAACCCTAATGCGTATAAAATCGGATAAATGGCTCTATAAAACTTAAGAATTGAATAAAGGGTTATTGACATTTAAATACACGAACTTTGGAGGAACTTAAGTTATTCACCTGAACTTTAAACCTTGGCATATAAATATACGATCTTTCAATTTTTTGCAATTTTTCCATAAATTTCAATTTCTCCAAATTAAGTCTGACATGGCGTAATTGAATCCAACGTGGCAATACAGTTGGCTTTTTTTTTTTTTTTTAAACGATACGACGTCGTTTCGCTCTATGTCTCTTCAACCATTCAACACTCTTCCTGCATCATTCCTTGCCATGGCATCATTCTCCGCACCCGCCGCCATTCCATCGCCACCTCTAAGCAGCCCATGTGCCGACTCCTCCTTCACAAACGCCAGACAGTTGCCGAAGTACCCCACCGGCAGCGGCGACTTCAGCCGCCCGCGGCAGTTCGTCGCAACGGCGAAGTACTCCGGCTCGTCGCTCGCCTCCTCCTCCTAGGGCCTTGTTTCCCTCCTTCTAGGGCGTAGTTTTCAATCTCAATGTTTAATTTTACATAGAAAAGTATATTACTAATTTGGTTAATTAATTATTTTATAATGCTTAGAAGTTCTTGTATTGCTTATTAAGATAGACATTCCTAAACTATATGAAAAAACACCAAAGTAAATATAAATAAGCAACTCTTCAATTAATAAAATAATACAAAACAACTAATTATAGATTTAAATATAAAACTATAAAAAGTAACAAAATACATATAAATAAGAAAGAATTCACATTTTTTTTAGCTTTATTGTTTTGTTTAAGAAGAAGAAGACTAATATCCAGAATGCAAATTACGGGGCGAAGGATGCAGTTCCTTTATTTTATTTTTTTTGCACTTCCATATTAAAATAAAATAGAATATATGTGCTTAAAATATGTGCTTAATAAGTTAAATCTAGACCATCAATACTAAAATAAAATAGAAAATATGTGCTTTACAAAATAAAGACCGCGCCGCGGAAGACTTGAACTCAGAAACTTTGGCTTCGAAACTTAACCCAACACACACACATCTCTTATACTTTTAATTATATTAAAGTGTTAAAGTGTTAAAAATAGGGTGGGAAAATTACCGAAATACCGAAGATACCGTATCGACAAAAAAACAGAATTAACGGTATACCGATTTTTTGGTACGATATTTATACTGTACCAAAAAATTTCGGCACGATATCGGTATGAATATTCCCCATACCGCGGTATACCGAGATATGCCGAAAGTACGGTATGTACCGAAAAATCAGTAAATACCGACTTTTCGGTACATACCGTATTATCGGTATACTCGGTATATAACGAGAATTACTTAAATTATATATATATATATATATATATATATATATATATATATTTAATGTACTAATTATCTACATTATTTTACAATTTCATTTTATATTTACATATATTATTTTAAAAAATGAAATCGGAATTTTCGGTATACCGGTAAACGCTACATCGAAACCTTCGGCACAATATCGGTATGGAATATAGCATACCGAAATTTTTTGGTACAATATCAATACGACATCAAATTTTGGGTATGCCGTACCGATCCGGCCCTAATTGTGAGACCTATATTTCAAAATGAAAAAGTTTAGTAAATTATGAATAACTCGATGCAGTAACAGTTTTAGTAAATGATGAACATAGAATATTCTTTAAAAACTAGAGAATTCAAGAGGGTATTGCAAGTGAAAGTGAATTTGAAATGAAACTAAATGCATTTCTGAAGGCTCTAATAGTTCTTTCAAAAAAAGGTTTAGCTTAAAAGAGATGTCGAGAAAAGTAGTACTATAAATATATGCCTTTACGAATCTAAAATAATAGTGCTCTTTCATGTGGTTATAACCCCAAAGTACTTGATATGTTGAGTCTTTTTGTACAATTTTTTACGTTTCTAAATGTTGATATTCAAAATGAATTTTTAAAGAAAAATTTCTTTAACGGAATAAATACTATGACAGACATAGCTTCTCGCAAAAAAGAGAAAATTCTTCAAGAGCCCATTTTAAAACCTACCATCAAGAATGCTCGATGATCATTTCAATAGCTTCACAGAACTGCTCGGTGGAGGTAAGTTGAAAGACAATCTTGGTGGCCTTTGGATTTGCATTGTTTGGGTGTGGTGGAAATGGCGAACACAGTTAGATTCGAGCACCGAGAGTGGAATATCCAAAAAATCGTGGAAGAAGTAAAATACCGGTTTTGGAGTTTGGTGCAAGATCCGAGGAGAGACGGCAACTTCCTGTAGCCTAGAGACATGGAATAGAGGCACTTTATGTGAGTTATGGAGGATTGTTTAGTTTCGTTCCTTGGTACCCCTGGTACCTCTTTTGATCTTTTTTCTTAATAAAACTTCTTTTCTCGGATAAAAAAAAAAAAAAAAAAAAAAAACCTACCATCAAGAAACGTGGATAATCGTACTAGAATTTGGTAAAATGAAATGACTAAAGAAAGGAGACTAGGAGAGAATATTTAAGGAATAAATTGAGAAAGGGTGATTCAACGAGCTTATTTATGCACTAGGGGTTTCCTAAACATTGTATATTGAGAATTTGAGAGCACTAATACTAATATGTTGCATTAATTTGGTGAATTAGAATAAACTAAAACTAAACCTATTAATACATTTAAAAAATATAAATAATATTCCATTTGTCCATTAAAAACATGGACATTTGGCAATTTTGGCTGTCCATGAAAAATATAAGCATTCTATTTTTGACAATTAAAATTTATTATAATATCTATTTAAGCATTCTATTTTTGACAATTAAAATTTATTATAATATCTATTTTACATTACTATCTCGACTTTATATCTAATTGAAATCTAATTCAAAAATCACTTTATCATTCAAGCATCATAAACACTGAAACACGTATTAAAACACTCCGTCCACGTTTTTCATGAGGTGAAACCACTGCTAGAGCCTATAAGGCAAGATCATATATATGACTCCACATGTTATGATTGCCCGTACATTTACGGTATTTGAGTATTAAATATTTAGCTCGTCAATGGAACACTACGCAGATTCATACTCATACTCACACCAGGCATTTGTCCAGGACTACTTGACAAATTACTACTCTATATAGATATAAATAGCAGTGGCATACAATTCAGCTCTAGTTAAGAATAAGCTACTACAATTCTATCATCATATATGATAAGTGAATTCGTTCCTAATATAAATAACATCGATCTTAGAGCAGTGGTGCAGATGCAAAATCCATGGGTAAGGGATTGCCTAAGACATTGTCCATGTAATAGTGAGGGTGAGTAGCATCCATCACCACAAACTGCATATCCTCAGATGGTTTCCAGTGCCGTTTCCGTTGGTTTATGAACCAATTGTTTATTTGCTTCTGATCCAAACCAGTCGATTCCGCCAGTGCCAGCTTCTGAGATTCCTGTTAATCAATTCAATAGCTACTTCAATTGGGATGTATTTGAGGCTGGATAATGCTATGCCATAATCTTGTTTTTCACTACTATTATTTCATGATATTTCAGAAATTAGAAATATGATGACATGAGTCGAAGGAATAGCGCTTAGATCAGAACTGGACAACATCAAAAGACAAGAACAAAAGATTAGAAGTATCTAAATTGGTTTACATACCGATGGGTATGGCCATTTGTAATGCCTGCTCCACCAGTCGAGCAATTGTTGGCGAGCTTCTTTTGGCAGCTTTCCTTTCTTTCGTTTCTTCATGAATTCTTGTTTGAGGCTGCCTAAATATCCACTGTATTTCCGAAGAAGCTGACCTTTGAGTTCCCTGTCTTCTGCTTGAGGGTCGATGAAAGTGTTATTAACATCCATCTCTTCTTCAGAGGAACCATGTGTTTCCAATGCTTCAATACATGCTGATACAAACAATCAAAGCACCATCTCTTCTGTTAGATTTAGTTATAAATTTTGACGTGATAGATAATTTTGCATTAGCAAAATTTTCTTTCAGACAAAACAGTGAATGAAAGTTGATACTCATGAAAGTTACAAAATGTTACTATTATGCACATCAAAGCTATAAAGAAAGGTATTCAAATGGAGTTTAGCACTCTAAATATATATCTGTGCATTCTTCAAGACGAGATCTCTTGTCTATAATTTGGGTATGCGGAGCTCTTCGTTACAGACCATGTAGGCACATCATTCTCCATCGAGCAACGTCCTACCAGTAAGCTAAAATGCAATACTATATGGGAACAGCATCAAGGAGGATATATTGATTAAAAAGCTCATTATATATAATCCAAACATTAATGCAAACAAATGAAGAACAAAATCAGGTAGTACGATCACCTTTAGTATAAGTAGTAAAATAGAAAGACTAGGTGAGATGTTAACCCTTTTGTATGACTAATACCAATCAAATACTCCTACATGGTAGGATAGCAATAGCAATCTCTCAGCCTCCGAACAACTTCCATACTTCAATTTCAGATGAAGATTGAATATAGAGGCCGCCGGATTAATGAAATCTAGATATTACCCAACACTTTTTATCTCCTTGTGAAGATTTTAAGTTTCTACAATTTTCAAATAAAGGAAATAATTGTGTGGTGATGGGTAAAACTAAGATATATTCATTCTTGTAAAGCCAATTACATTTATTAAAAACTTAGACGAAACGACACTTAAAATACCTAGCTATTTGGCTGACAATGAGAATCATCAAACAACATTATGTGAGAAAGTGAATTAGACAGTTGCCTAACTTCAATTTGCACACTTATAAGCAAGAGATTAGCACTTGAGCTCAAATCAATGTCAGCCTTCACTCGTTTTTTCATACCCAAACCAATCTTTACAACCCTAATGCTAGTTGGTGCTAATTTTTAATAACAAAAAACATGAAGTAAATATTATAAACAAATTAACTAATGACTATTATGGCATGCTACCAAAATGAATTTACACAAATGTAGTAAATTCAAACTAGTTAGGCAACACTCTTGCAACACCAATTCACACTCAAGGATCAATATTCCGCAACAAATGAAATTAGACAAAATTATTTCCAGAATAGTGAATCAGAAATGGCTGGGAGTAAAGGGGCTTTCTTCATGAAACTGAATTTCAGGGTTAAATCGAAATGCAAGTCAATAGTATATGCATCTAGCTATATGGCTATATACCTATATTCATTTTCGAATGATGATTCACGAGGATAGTATATTGAAAATAAAATAAAATAAAAAAAGCAAAAGGGTGAACAGAAGAGAATAAAAAAATAATGAAGAAAGAGAAAGCCATTAAAGAATGGAAGAACTGCATTGCATCTGGAAACACACTAGTATTTCTATTCTATGGTAAACAAAATTTATATTTTTCTTGGAAACATGCACATGCAGATGCATTCATTGATTATATAAACAAAACTCAAAAACAGTGAGATCTGTTGTGAAGAATGTATGTATAACCCCGGCTTGGCTTTAGTATAAAACAAAGAGCAGGAGAGGAAGAGAGAGAGAGAGAGAGAGATGTTTTTAATTACCAGCAGAGCCAGAGCCTGAAGGAGAAAGAGTTAGGGCTTTGAACTGGCACTCAATTCTTGAAAGGAAAAGCATGGCCTCTTTGAAGGGTTTGGAGAGTTCTTGCTCATACTTTGTTAGCATCTCGCAGTAGGCCTCCATGAATTGGTCCAGCGCCGGATCTTCGCCGACGGAGCTCGTGCACTGCCGGCTGAGCGCAGCGGCCGAAGCGCAGGCTTCCTCTAGCTTCGCCACCACCTCCGGCGGCGCCCCAATCTGTCCCAACACTCCGATCCTCATCAGTTATTTACAAATTAATCTTAAAACAGTCCCCTCTCTCACTGACCTCCACTCAGCGCTTTCAATTAACGCAATCTTTAGAGAGAGAGAGAGAGAGAGAAGGGTTTGATTACCTTTTGACAGTTAGCGTAAGCAGACAAAAGGCGAGGGTAATGAGGATGAGCCATGATCTTAGCCTTAGCAGGGCAAGTGGATGAGTTGTTAGCGCTTTCCATAAAATAATAACCTGTGCTTGTGATGTTCTTGCTATGATCTTCAAAAGAACCGCCGCCGCGATTTATGTCGGAGTGAAGGGTGGGCGGAAGAGGGAGAAAAAGGGTGTTTCCGGCAGCGTCGGGATTAGACATTATTACAGGCCATAAGCCATTATTATTGTTTTCTCCGAAAGCCATAAAACAAGAAGAGCTACTTGAGCCACCACCACCACCACCACTCTCCATCTCTCTCTCTCTCTCTGGGGATGGGATGTGTTCTTTTTTTTTTCTTCTAGGGTCTCGGGCTTATGCCCTTCAGTTATCTTTATAAACCAAACCCTGGAAATATTTTACCCTCCCTCCTAGCCTGTATATCTCTTTCTCTCTCCTTTCTTTTTGTACACACACACACGCATAAGCAATCTTTTTTATCTCTCTCTCTCATTAAGAATGCAAGCTATGCAAGAGGCTCCCGAGTTTTATGCTTACTTGTTCAGCCTTTTTACAGAAAATCCTAAATAGTTGTTTTAATTACTAGTCAGTGCAGTGCTAGTCTGTAGTCAGTTGATGAAAGGGTTCTTTTGCTCTTTGATGGGTCTGCCTCTCTGCCTCTGGCCCTGAGAAAGCTAGTCTGTTCAGGTTTATCTTTTGCCTTTGGAAATGGCAATGGGCTTTCATTACTCTCTCTCTCTCTCTTATCTCTTCCTCTCTCCCTCGAGAGAGAGCTAAATGTTTTCATTACAATGGAGAATCCCGACCCTCCACGTGTTTACTTCCCAAAACCGGCTAATAAGTTGAGATGGTATTTGCTTTTTCCAACTTCTGTGTCATAATTTAGTACGTTGGATATGACTCCTCATTTCAATACCCCACACCAGCATGCTAATTCTGCAATTCCTCCTACCGAGGATTGTGTAGGAGTACGTTGTTCATTTTGTAAGTATAATTACATTAATGACATGGGAAGGGGAATGATTTGTTAACATTCTTCTAACATTTTTAATGTGTTCATGGATAACGTGTAATATTATTAACGAATAAAAAATTTAAGTATAAACTAATATATTCAAAAAAAAAAAAAAAAGTATGCACTAGTTGAAAATTAACCATTAGGGATGTCAGAAAAGATCAAACCAACGGGCCGATCCAAGTAGTCCGAAAAAAATAATAGGTTAAGATCAAAAAATAACACTACAAGATTAGCGTTCATTGCCGACGGAAATTTCTGCAATAGAAGTTAAGAATTCCGCCAGCGTTAGGGCCTATTGCATATCGCCGACGGAAAAGCAGACGTCGCGAAACACCGCGTCGGTAAGTGAAAACTACGGCGGAATTTCTGTCGTTGAAATCTGTTGCGGAATGACGACGGAAAATCCGACGTTATCATACACAGTCAAAGTCAACCCCTGTTTCTGTACGTGTTGCGGAATTGCGACTTGTTTTTACTGCGGAACTGCTGCAGAATTGTTAGATTTTCAAAAAAATTTTGCAATAGTTTTGTGATAATTCTGCAATAGTTCTAGGAAACTTCTTAATTTCCGTCGGCATTCTGCAATAGTTCTGGTATATTTCTTAAAGTCCGTCGGCATTCTGCAATTGATCTTGGATATTTCTTGAAATCGGTCGGCATTCCGCAAGAGTTCTGGAAATTTTCTATAGATCCGTTGGTGTTCTGCAGTAATCCTGCAAGTTTTTATGTATCAATAGCCATTTCTATAAATTTTTGCAATTGTTTTTTGGATGTTCTGCATTACCCAAACCTAGGGCTGCAAACGAGCCGAACCTGATCGAGTACTGGTCTGCTTGGGTTCGGCTAGTTTAGTATTTTACAGGTTCGGGCTCGGGTTCGAGTTCGATTCGAGCTTTAAATTCGGGCTCGAGCTCGGCTCGAGTTAAAAATTTTGAGTTCGAATTCGGCTCGAGTTCGGCTCGTGTTCGGTTCGAATTTGAGTTCGAATTTTGCTCGTGAAAAGCTCGAGTTCGGACTCGTTTAAAAAAGCTATGATTTAAGCATATTTTATTAACATTCCATTTTTTTAACCTATAATTTTTTATACATAAATGCTAAA
The DNA here is from genome assembly GCA_029379335.1 of Thymus mandschuricus. NCBI lineage: Eukaryota > Viridiplantae > Streptophyta > Magnoliopsida > Lamiales > Lamiaceae > Thymus > Thymus mandschuricus. Next base: position 31,465,566 of record CM057078.1, read on the forward strand.
GCTCGTTTACAGGCTCGATTAGAGATTCAATTAAGAGTTCGTGTAACAGGCTCGCGAACATGCTCAATTAATATACGAGCCGAACATGTTCGCGAGCAAAATGAGTCGAATACCTTACTGCTCGAGTTCGGCTCGTTAAGTTAACCGAGCTCGAATTCAGGCTCGAGTTCGGCTCGTTTGTTAACGAATTCGAGCTCGAACGAGCTTTTACCAAATCGAGCACCGATAAGTCCCGAGTAGCTCGGCTCGTTTGCAGCCCTACCCAAACCTGTTCCCATCAACGTCAAACTTATATTTCAAAGCACACTAGTTCAAAGTAATTAAATACTATTAAATCCATAGGGCTATGTTCATCAGTGCATAGTTTAGCCTACATCCTACTCAATATCTACTAGATTAGACAAAATAAGAATTTGTTTTTACAATTCCAAGGCCATATGGGTAAAGGTTACGGTCTCAAGCACCCCTCCGAGTGATAGACTCCATAAAACTTTGCATCTCTTGGCGCATTTTAGTCAACTCCGCTCTAAGCTCCTTGATTGGTGTTTAAATGTTAGGATTTTCGTAGTGTTTTCGAGTCCGTTTTCGTTATGTTTTGTGTCTCTTTCGTTTGTCTTTTGCTATGATTTGGTTGCTTTGGAGTCTTTGATATTGTAGGATAAAAAGGACGGAAATGAGAAGAAAATGAGAAGAAAGAAGCATTATATCGAAGAGGGGTTCGATAGGAGCATGTAGGCGAAAACGGAGGTCGATTTGGAGTTCGGACGAGGAAGATACGACCGAAACAAGAAAGGCGCGCAATCGTCCAGCGTACGGTGGACGAGCGTCCAGAGTAGAAAAGAAGAATGCTAAACTAGAGCTAAAACTAAGGTAAAAGTGTTGGTAAAGGTTCTTCAATTCGTGCACAAGGGATAGTATATATAATAGGTATGAAAACCTAATTATACAAGGAAACTACAGCTGGCCGGAACGTTGGACGGTCGTCCAACGTACGTTGGACGCTCGTCCAACGTCGCACTCGCATTCTTCTTCTTTTCTACTCTGGACGCTCGTCCACCGTACGCTGGACGGTCGTCCAACGCTGGACGATTGCGCGCATTTCTTGTTTCGGTCGTATCTTCCTCGTCCGAACTCCAAATCGACCTCCGTTTTCGCCTACATGCTCCTATCGAACCCCTCTTCGATATAATGCTTCTTTCTTCTCATTTTCTTCTCATTTCCGTCCTTTTTATCCTACAATACCAAAGACTCCAAAGTAACCAAATCATAGCAAAACAAACGAAAGAGACACAAAACATAACGAAAACGGACTCGAAAACACTACGAAAATCCTAACATTTAAACACCAATCACTCCTCCTCATTCTTCTTTCGTTCCTCAACCTCAGCTTTCATCTCCATAAATGCTGGATCGGATGATACTTGTATGGGCTGCGTCATAAATGGGTAATTTGCATGAGATGCTGAAGCAACATTATGTTGTGAAAGGTTACCCTGACCGAGTATTCGCCCCTTTTTGCTCCTCATGTTCACCTCCAAGTAGATTTTGTTACTTTGCTCAAGCGTGACAGGTTGTGGCAACTCCGCCTTTCTCCTTTCCACCTCTTTCTACAAAAAAATTATACGAAATATGATATGTAAAATAACCTATGACTGAATAATGTATTTTAGTAACGAAAAATACACTTACCATTATCTGTTCGGCCTTACAATTAGTCCAAATCCCTTCTTTGTAGGGAAATTTCATGTGGAGATCAATCAAACATTCAGTCGGGGCGACACCCTTCTCTTTAGCCTATCGTATAAAATAAATACACATAATTAATAGTAAGCACTACACGTAGTGAGGAAAATTGTAGGTATGGATTATATTTTTCTCAAACAAAATAAAAAGAATCCAGCAGGAGTATGACAGTACAGCTGGTACAATACATATCCAGCCATATATACATACTTGTTGCTTCAATTCTAATTACATATAACTGATTATTATTCAATATTTTCTCAAGCAATCTACCTATAATCATCATGGGAACTCTCTGTCATGTTCACAAAACAATATTCGAATGAGTGGAAATTAATTAGTTATATAATTAAACATGAATTGTTGCAGCAATAAATAAGCAAAAAAACGGCGAGACTTTAATTAAAATCATGCTAAACTACAAGGGAGAAAAAGGAAACTCAAAATTTTATAGGACAAGGAAGTTTGGTTAAATTCCCACCAGATTAAAGTTTGGTTATATTCCTAATCCAGAATGTATAACGTATTGCTTCATATGAATGTTTCTTTCCATTTTTTATTTTACTAGCTAGAATCACAAAAGGAGCAGCACCTAATGCTGAAGAAATATGCAAAAATTGAGGGATATGGAACAAATTTTGAATCAAGACAGCAGGCATGCAAAGTACTTAACCTCATATTAGAATGGTGCATGACACTACTTACCAAATCCTCAACATGTAAATCAAAAAATAATTAATAGCCCGGAAGTAAAAATGTTTGATATGGCCGGACTCGAAAAAAGCCCGAGCCCGATAGGGTTGGCCCGGTGGGTTAGCCATGAATCGTAATTGATGTGATATTTCATTACTATATTCAAAATTTTGATAATTATATCGCATTTTTAATTATTATTGAATATTTTTTTATAAAATAAAAATAAAAATGTAAGCATCATTTTAAATTTTATACACCTTTTCTTCATTTGGTGAAAGTTAAAATAAAAATTAATATTTCAAAAAATATGTTTGGTAAATGCACAATATCTAATAAATTATTTTATTTTATTTAATAATTATTTTAAAATTTATACGATGTCAATTTTATTTTCTATAAATTTAATGGTCCTTGATCTTATACAGGGTCGAGTGGGTTAGGATTAGGTAGCACGAAGAAAGAAAAAGTCCTATCCAATTAACCGGCGAGTTGATCATAACTCCCCAAAAGATTACCGGTTGGTCATACCTCCAAGAAAATTTAAATCTCTCCAAGATTCCTTATACCAGGTTGAGCCATAACTCCAAAAAAAATCCAAATAACCCCAAGAAAATCCAAGAAAATCACCGGTTGGACATAACTCCAAGAGATCTTATATCTATCACAAAGAGATTAAAATGGGTCACTCATTATAGAGAGGAGTCTATAAATTTTTTATTATTCATTATTTGATGATTGCAAATGACAAGCCCCCTTTATATAAACTCCCGTGCCGAATGGATGATAGAAGTCATCTCGATCCTATGATAAGGGGATTAAGTCTCTAAAATCATTTTTTGTTTTAAAATTCTCTATACACTCTAGAATGATTCCACCCACAACTACTTACATATCTTTTTTACTATTCAGTCTATTCTATAAACATGTACCCTTAGACTTGACTTTAAAATGAGAGGAATACGCTACGTACTTGGTGCGAGTAATAGGTTGGATAAAGATAACCCTAATTTGTACTCCCTATGTCTCATTGATATAGGGATAAATTCTATTTTCGTCTGTCTCACTGATATATGAATATTACTTAAAATGGTAAAATTTTAACTCATTAAAACTAATTCACACTACTTTATCCATTATCATTACTCTCGTCTTAATTCCTGTGCTGAAAAAATATTATCCTTATATCAATGGGACGGAGAGAGTATAAAATTCGATAAATGGCTCTATAAAACTCAAGAACTCAACAAAACGATGTTTATCCCTATCTTGATATTCACGTCATTGAATAAAAACTAAAATACATACCACTCCGGTCCTAGCTTCTTGACTCATATTTCTTTTTGGGACGTCCCATGTTTGTTGACTCATTTCCTTTTTTGGAAAGAATTAGAGTATAATTAGTACAATTAGTAAACCCCTTGTTACACTTAACATTCCATACTTAAATCTCATCCACTCATTTTTCTGCACGTAGTTCAATATAATTTAAATTTCGAAAGTTTAAATTATTATAACTTGCTCGTTTGTTATCGGATTTTTATGATTTTTATATCAAATTAAAGGTCTTTATACGATCTTTCATTTAAGATCGGACAAGAACATGTTTTTATGTATATATGATGCTCTGTTTCTAAAATATGTTTAAATACATAAACCACATTACATCAAAATACACTTTATACACTAAACATTTTCGTCTTAATTCCCGTGCAAAAAACAAATGAGTCAAAAAGCTAGGACCGGAGTGGTACAAATCTAAAATTATTCCTCGTTATCAAATTCATAAGACAAGTAATGAAAAAACATTGGCCAAATTTGGCTAGGGCTTCTTCAGTTCGACAATTTTTCGGGCTATTCTGATCATCCCATCAATTTTTCAGGCTACATTATAGTTTATTGGCACTCATTATATCTAGAATTTCAATCATGACGTGCCTACATATAATGATAAATAAATAGATTAAAATGCAAATACTACTAGTTGGTATGAGATCCGAAAAATTGAAAGGGGCAGTGGAGTTCACGTTCCACACATTGTAGCATTTCGTGCAGTTTGTTGGAGGGCACAACGCTATTTTTGGAGAGAGAAAACCTCCTAAACCAACAGTTGTCCTAAACATTTCTTGCAAGAGAGATTGTAGAATCTTGACTCTCTTCTCTCTCTCTTCCCTCTCTATTACTACTATTGTCTACTGTCATAAACTGAGAGACTCTCGTATTTCTTCCTTTTCTATCACTGCTAACACAACATCTACTACAAAGAATCCATGCATGGTGGTCGAGATTTAGAACAAGAAGAAGAAGGAGATGTTGCAGAGAGCGGCGAGCAACGCTTGCTCGTGGTGGTGGGCGAGCCACATCCGTACGAAGCAATCAAAATGGCTCGAACAGAGCCTTCAGGGTAATTTTTCATCTTTCGTAATATTCAGTGGGCTTATTACCGATAAGACGAAAATAGTATTCATACTTATGTGCATGTGAATAACACAAGAATATGTTATGATATGATGACGTGTGCTGATGAACGAAACGATTGGATCGTAGATATGGAGGAGAAAGTGCACAGCATGCTGAAGCTGATCGAGGAGGACGGCGACTCCTTCATAAAACGGGCGGAGATGTACTACAAGCGGCGGCCGGAGCTCATCAGTGCGATCGAGGACACGTACCGAGCCTTTAAAGCCCTAGCTGATCGCTACGACCTCCTCTCGAAGGAGCTCCAGAATGCTAACAACACGATTGCCACGGTTTTCCCGGAACAAGTCCAGCTATCGATGGAGGCAGAGGACGAAGCTTCGATGCCTACCCCGAAATCTCTCAAGAACCTCCAGTCCAAGAGCTCCAACGTTCCCAAGGTGCCCAAAGCATCCATGGACAGCCTCAAGGGCTTCATCAACAGCGCCTCGAAGCAGTTCCAAAACAAGAAGTCGTATAAGCCCGCCTCGAAGCCTAAGGGTCGCGTGAGGACCCTCCCGACGTCCGGCTTGAGTAAAGACGAAGCCCTCCTGGAGATCACCAAGGTCAACAAGGAGATCCTTGCACTCCAGACGATCAAGGAGTTCTGTAAGAGCTCGTACGAGAATGGCCTTGCGAAGTTCTACGCGATCGAGAACCAGATCATGGAGATGCAGGAGAAGGTCATCAAGCTGCAGGATGAGTACGACGTCGAAGGCATGATCGACGACAGTGAGGCACGAACTTTGATGGCGGAGACTGCTCTCAAGTCGTGCAAGGAAACCCTCTCCTCTCTGCAGGAGAAGCAGCAGCAGTCGAACGAGGAGGCGAAGGATGAGTTCAAGAAGATCGAGGAGGCACGCGAGCAGCTCGAGGCTCTCAAGCGCGACTGCGGAGCTGAGTCCGAAGCAGAAGCCGAAGAACGTGCAGAGGAAGAAGAGGCGCAGAAATCTGCAAAGAAGGATAAAGGCTCAGACGTCACCTCCGGATTCATACAAGAGCTGAACGACATCGAGACCTTAACGAACGAGAAAAGCTTCGACATGGGTTCATCAATGGCGCTCACAGTGACTCAGCTTGCGGAGAAGATCGATCTGTTGGTTAACAAAGTGGTCAACTTGGAAACAGCAGTCTCCTCGCAGACTGTTCTCATCAACACCATGAGGACGGAATCCGACGAGCTCCGCTCGCAGATAAAGGAGCTCGAAACGGACAAGGAGAAGCTTGCCGGAGACGCTCGTACCTTGAGAATGAGGATCAAAGAGTTGGAAGATAAGCTAAGCCAGCTCGAGGAACTCAACACGAATGTCGAAGCTCATAATGTCAAGCTTGAAGTGAACTTCGCTCACTGTCGTTGCAGCCTCGATCATCTCTCCGAGACGCTGACAAACGTGAGACCGGATGAGGAAGCAGAGGAAACCGAGTCTTCGCACACTAAGCACGGGAAGTCGAAGAAGAAGAAGGATAAGAAAGAGAAGAAGGACAGTGAGCATAAGGAGCATAAGTCGAAGAAGAAGAAGCACAAGGATAAGGACAAGCATAAGAAAGAAGAAGCTCACATTCAAGAAGAAGATGACAGTAATCTGCATAAGGAGGAGGAAGAGGAGGAGATCAAAGAAATAAAAGAAGTCGAAGTCGTCATACCGAGTCCAAAAGAGAGCCCGAAAGAGAGTTTCGACGATCAGAAACAATCGCTCCCGAGTCCACGCGACATTCCCCTGCAGAAAGAAGAAGAAGAGTTCAAAGATCAGAAAGAAAAAGAAGAAGAAGAGATCAAAGATCAGAAAGAAAAGGAAGAAGAAGAGATCAAAGATCAGAAAATAAAGGAAGACGAAGACGAAGAAAAAGAGATCAAAGATCAGAGAGAAGAAGAAACTGTTAAGATTCAAATAGCAGGTGAAGAAGAAACTGTTAAGATTCAAACAGTAGGTGAAGAAGAAGTTAAGACGGATCACACTTCTTCGAAATCAGTACAGCTTCCCGATGAGTTACCATCTCTTCTAAGAGAAAGCGAAGTAAGTAAAGCGGTGAGAAGATCGATCACGTTCTCTGGTGAATTGAAAAAGGACCGTCTCAACATGGACGATCGAACTAAAGATGGTGGCAAGGGTCAAGAGGACGACAGCGACCTGAGCTGGCAGCAGATGCTGTTGAACGGAGCAGAGGATCGAGACAAGATCCTCCTCAGAGAATACACCACCATTCTCAGGAACTACAAGGATGTGAAGAGGAAGCTCAACGATACGGAGAAGAAAGAGAGGGACATCCAGTTCGACATAACGATGCAAATGAGGGAGCTAAAGCAAGCAATCATGAAAAGGGACCAAGAAATTCAGCAGCTTCGCCACGAGTTGAGCCTTCTGCGAGGAGAGAAGGATACGAAAAAGGAGGACAAGGGTGGTAAAGATCATGATCCATCGACTGGTAAAAGTGAATCGGCCGATCAAACTCCGAAAGGCGAGTCCACAGTAGATGAGAGTGGCAAGCCAGAGTCGGGAACCGAAGATTCGGAAGCGGAAGAGAAGGAAGATGACGTGAAGCTGATCTTCAAGGTCAAAACTCCAGGAGTCTCGGTTGTGGAGGAGAGGCTGAGGATGGAGATCGATGCCCTACTAGACGAGAACTTGGATTTCTGGTTGCGATTCAGCACGGCATTCCATCAAGTCCAGAAATACAAGAGCGAAGCGCAGGACCTAATGGAAGAGATAAAGAAGCTGAGAGAGAAGAAGAAGCAAGAAGGAGGCTTGACACAGCAGTTAAAATCGGAGGTCCGACCAATCTACAAACACTTGAGAGAGATTCAGACAGAACTCACCGTTTGGTTGGAGCAGCGCGTTTGCCTCAAAGACGAACTGAAACGCAGGTTCACATCCTTGTGCAGCATACAGGAAGAGATCACCACAGCTCTCAAGGAAGGAGTCGAGGAGGAGGAGATCAGATTCAGTAGCCATCAAGCTGCAAAGTTACAAGGTGAGATTCTGAGCATGAAACAAGAAAATAACAAGGTTAGAGAAGAGCTGCAGGCGTGCCTGGATCACGTCAGCGTGCTGCAGCTTGACATCGAGAAAACGCTAAGACACTTGAATCAAGAGTTCAGCATCTGTACTGATCAGCCGCAGCTGCAGCACGCAATAAGCAGGTCGAAGATTCCCTTGAGGTCGTTTATCTTCGGAACGAAAGTAAAGAAGCAGAGGTCTCTGTTCAACTTCATGCATGCTAATAGGAAATTGCATGCTGTGAGAGCTTTACCTTCTGTCTGATCAGCGACGATGGATCTTTTTTATTTTATCTTCTTCAGGTTACACTTTTATTCTTCTTTTTGATTTGTTATCGAAGTTAGAGGTTCGTATTTATAATGATGATATGTTCCCGGCCTTCTTCCTTTCTTGATATATCCGTTTCTTGAAGCAGCTTGAAGTCTTCCAGACTATCAAATTCTCATAGCAGGCATATTTTGTACCGGTTCTTCATCTTTTGTTCCGAGCATTCATCTTTAAGAAGAATAACGCTTCACGTGTCTTACCACGCGCCATCTCTCTATTCATGAACACTATTCAGCACACACAGAAAGAATTTAAGAAACGCACAGTACTTGAACAAAGGCCAGGCTTGGCTCAAGTGCAGATAGAACTCGAAAGTAGAGAAAAGAAAAGGCCGAAACAAAGAGTTTTTAGTTCGTATTCCACAGAAACTGCTACTCAATTCATGCCATTGTTATTCAACAAGCATTTACGGTTGATGTAAACCTGTGACTATCCTTTTTGGCAGGGTTCAGACAGTGCTTCCTATGGTATTCTAAGTTCAACTCATTATTACGTTAAAAAATCAGAACTGATGGGGGGCAGGAGGAGGGGGGAAGATTCGACAGAAGAAAACGATAATCACAACTTTATTGTATTAATTAATATCATTGCAAAAAACAAGGTTGTCACTACATGAAATGCAGACGAAAGATCAAAGCAACATGAATATAAACTGGTAACAAATTTCTATAGACATGGTGACATCGACGTATCAGACTATGTGGCTATGCACCGAACCGAACCTCAGAAACCACCTTCGCTCCTCTGCCTTTCGCCATGTACAGTCCCACATGATGCATTATGTCCTGCAACATATAGCACAAGAAAAACGAGAAAAGGTGAGACAGCAATTCCAGATGTACGATGTGCTGGAGTGAATTCATAGGTAAACTGTTTTCCCAAGAAGTTCAATGACTCAATTCAATCATATTGAGGAATAGGCATGTCCTCGCTGAGTTCAATTTACTTGGATCGATACTTTTATACAAATCAATGTAGATGAAGATTTACGTATAGCAAGAGCTTAGACAGTCTAACCTGTGGATGAGCTAGAGCGCCTTTGATATTTTTCGCAACATTTACTGGAAGATCAAACGTAGCACAACCACGGGAATACACTATTACATCCTCTAACGGAGAAAGCAGCTGGCGGTTTCTAGCAGACAGGGTCGAGCAGACAAAATCAAGAACACAAATGTCTGTGCAAATACCTACAACCAATATCTAGGAGGGGAAAAAAAAGTTGCTCAAAAAGGGCATCGAACATGACAGAGAATAATTCAACAGAAATTTCCTCTAGAGAAACCGAGTAATAATCTGCAACTCTAAATTAAAAATCACTCACAACTTTGATCTCATTCGTTTTCACCCAATCCACAAAGACATTCGAGCCATCCTTTTCCAATGATCCAAGGAATCCATCAATACAATCCTTGCGTCGAATGGTCACGTTCGATTCATTTTCCAGCCATTGTAATGCTGCACAAGAATGAACAATGAGAGAGTGAAAGGATCACATTCACAGCCCATCAAAGGAGATTAACGAAGAATCATTACAAGGAACGAGTTTCGACTCATCAGTTCCAGCAATGCAGTGAGGAGGATAAGGGGGCTCCGGAACATCTGGATGGTGAGTATCAAGAAAAGCATATATAGGCCACTTTTTGTCGCAGAATTCCCTAGCAAGCTTCACAGATTCCTCAACCATCCCAGAAATCTGTGTATCTGGAGCTTGAGGCGCCTATTTCAGTTTTGATAATGTCATAAATAAAAATTAGAGCCCATTCAGTCATGAAAAGATGATTTCAAGCCATACTTAAGTACCCCCTCCGTCGTTTCAACGAAGTTGAGCCGTTTCAGTATTTTATACTTCACATATATTCAAGAAACGAACTCAATACTATACAACCACATCAAAAACACAACGTACACCAATAAAGATTGCAACTTTGAATCTCAAATAACTCAGGAAACTGCACCGCCATCAATAAATCATCAAAGCTCAAAAGATACAGCACAAAAGTGGCAGATTAACATTTGAAGGAAGAAGAAACCGTCGAACATACAAAGCATTTCGAGGCACATACGGCAATCAATACAGTAGAAACATGAGAGAGAGAGAGAGAGAGCGAGCGGGTTTCGACTTTCCACTCACGAGATTTCCGGAACCGACGGTGCAGAAGCCATTGACGATGTCAACAAGCACCAAACCGGTGTTAACCTCACCGGAGAGGAGAAGATGTTCCTGCTCTAAAGGTAGCTCATTCTTCAAAACCTCTATTGCTTGAGGATAAACCATGGCTCCTTCTCCTTCTCCTCCTCGATTCTGGATTGATTTCCTACGATTCAAGATTTAAAGTTCGGTGGAACTCGGTCAAGAAATGCAACGTCAAAATCCTACTCCTTTTTTTTTTTTTTACTAATTGATGTGTTTATATTAGTAATTGATTTCTCACCGAACAAATAAAAAAAACCAATTATAAATGCAAGCCCTAAAAGTCTCTTGAATTGACATTTCCAAAAAAAAATAGTAGAGGGTTTCTGTGTTATAATCGTGAGATCTACGTCTCAAAACATAAACATTCAGTAAATAGAAGTATAAATTTGAATACTATAAGATACCCGACATGTATAAAACAGATAGAGAATCCATTCTTGTTTTTATGGAAAAAGAAGCAATTCTGCAACTAGATTCCAACGACCCTTTTAAATATCCTTTCTTACTTTGGTGGAAGACACTCTCATTGTCAAAATGTTTCCTTTTTCCATTCACAAAATGAGGTGAAATTGTCAAAATGTGTACCTTCTTAATACTTGTCTGAATTTTGAGAATCAGGTGTCGCAATTGAAGCATAAATTATGCCTCTTTGACTTTTTTCAGAGAACCTAAGCAACAATACAAAAATCCCAACTTGTTTCGTAGGGTTGGGATGGATCATGTGTAGTTTGTTGTCGCGCTTCATTTAATTCGATGTTATCGTAAACCTTACATTTATTGGAAAATTGAGCTTAATAGAGTAGGACGGATGAAATAATTAAATTTAGATAATTTAGGGGAAAATATAAAACAATAATCTTGAACCGTTCGACCAAACTATCCTTCCTATTCGTGGATAGTCTAGGGAAAGTATTATGCAAATGGTTGTCCTCCCTAGCAGACTTTGCGAGCAAATTGATTAACGCACAACGAATATTGTATGAGGTTCTCAAAATGGGAAGAAAAAAATTCATTTAGTAAAATGAGAGACGATTTGTTTACTGATCGGGAGGAGGGCTAGGGTTGTGGAGTGCTCGAGAGCTTAACCAATCTTATACTCCTTCGTCCCTCGCAAGAAGATACGTTTTCCTTTTTAGTACGTTTCTAAAATGAAATACATTTTCTGTAAAAATGTTACTAAAGGAATAACATTTTTTACACAAGCACTCTTCACTTCAACGCACAAAATCACAATTTCTTAAATTCCGTATAAAAAAAGAAACGTCTCCTCTTGTAAAGGACGGATGAAGTACTATCCAGATAGCTTGGAACTTGTTCTAGAATACAGGAGCTTTGGGCTCGAGTTATGCTATCTAAGTACATGCAAAATACTAGTACAAGGTCTACTCCCCAAAATTCGTCTACTATATTATGCTTATAGTGAAGGAGGTTTGACGGAATTTTTTTCCACCATCAAAATTTGATTCATTTTTTATTGCAACCTTTTAATGCTTGGTGGGAGACCAACGTGAGGAACGTTGATCAAAAACTTTTACGGCAAAGCGATAAACGCGTTAGGTGTCTAATGGAACTGCCAGTAACAAAGAGGCGGAGACCTTGCGTATTTGTAGGAACACTGGGAATGAAAGGATTAGGTTTTGTTAAGGATTTATAAAATCAAATGTATGGAAGTGTAAGGACAACTAAATTTCCATACTTAAGTTAGTACTTCATTCGTCTCACTACTTACTTTTTTAATCTGGACGTCCCACTTCAATTAATTTGTTTATCAGAACGGAAAGAATTAACTTTTATTTTTCGATGCGAGCCCCATAATTTTCACATTTAACACTGCGATCTCTAGGACTAGGGCAGCTTGCCCTGTTCTTCTTCCCGGAAATGCGTTATCAGAGCTGAGCCATGAATAGCTAAATATCGCATCGAAATGAAACAAACCAATTGAAATTATACGGAGGCTACATATTTATTTAAATTGTATTCCCTCCGGTCTTTTCAAGTTGTTACACTTTTTTTCAGCATTTGTGGCAAGCGTTTTTGAGCCTCTTGATGATGAGTTTTAAAATACTTTTTTAAAGAATTTTTTCTTTTATCAGATACTATAAGTGTTGTAGTATCTCGTAAGTGAAAAAATTCCTTAAAAAGTATTTTAAAACTCGTCATCAAGAGGCTCGAAAACGCTTGCCACAAATGCTGAAAAAAAGTGTAACAACTTGAAAAGCTAAATCATTTATTGGGGTGGTACCGATATGAATATATGGGGTGACTGTGACTGCACTCATTTATTGGGGTGGTACCGAGACCGCGTTTCGTGCACTTAGTTGACTACCACCATTGCCTCATAAATGGTTGGTTGAGAGAGAGGGAGAGAGAGAGAGAGAGCGGAGAGAGAGAGATGGCTTTTGCTTGTGTGATTTCTCTCAAGAACACAATCGAGCGACTTCTGAATTCCTACAAGATTTCGTTTCCTCCAGCCTCTTACCGAATGATAGAATTCGCCTACAAGAAGGCTAAATCAATGGAGAACACTCTGAAGAAACTGGACAGCAGCAGCAAGAGGATGGATAGAGAGAGAGTGAATGCTTTGGATGCAGAGATAAGAGAACATGTATCCAAGTTCGAACACCTGCTCGAATCCCACATCTCACTTCAAATCTCCGAACAAGACCACCATCCCTCCAGGTTCTCCATAGACCTGCTGCATCTAACACCCGATGTCAACATCTTCGTCGAAACCGCACAGAAGATGGAGGAGGATTATGTCGATGCATTGGACACCATGGTACCCGAGGAGGAAGAAGAAGAAGATGATGATGATGATGAAGAAGAAGAATCTGGCAAGTCGAAGTTCATTGGACTATCCGATGTACTCCGTCGAGTCGTAAAGATCATCACTGCCCCGGTGATTGATAATTCGATGGTTTGTTGTCTCCAGGGGATGACCGGAATCGGTAAGACTGCCCTCGCGAAGGAGATCTTCGACGATCCGTTAGTCTCAAGTCATTTCGAGTGCTTCGCATGGATAAGGGTAGGTAGGAAGTTTAGGCTCGACGGAATCCCAAGAAGCATCCTAGCTCAAGTGGGCGGTGATACTGCATTAGTTGTTAGAGAAGGAGAAGGCGATGAGCAAGCGATAAGCCGGTGTTTATATGATTTTCTAAAGGACAAGAGGTACTTGATCGTGTTGGATGATATGTGGGAAACAGAAGTATGGGAATGCTTGAGGTGTTGTTTCCCGGAGAGCGAAGTCGTGCTGAGTCGAATCTTGATCACGACTAGGCTACTGGAATTGTATGAGCACATCAGCACAACTTTTTATAGCACCTTTGTGGATATGCGTTTGTTGAATAGTGAGGAAAGTTGGGACCTTTTTCGTGAGAAGGTGTTTGGTGGAGAGTGGTGCCCTCCTAAACTTGAGGAAGCCGGGAAGAAGATTGCCGAGAATTGTGATGGACTTCCTCTTACTATAATCAAAGTAGCCAAGCTCTTGTCGAATGTAGGAATTACATTGGACTACTGGAACGAGGTGGCAGAGGACAAAGAGCACCCCATCTTCGAGGATGTGTATGGTGAAATGTCAAAGGTATTATCTCCGAGTTATGACTACTTGCCTCAACATCTGAAGCCATGCTTTCTTTATTTGGGAGTTTTCCCTCGAGGTAATGAGTTCTCTAGATCGAAGCTCATAGATATGTGGATGGCCGAGGGTTTTCTCGTGCCAATTATACAAGAAGCTTTTCAAGAAAGTACTGGTACAAAGCTTTTGGCTGAGCTTGTTTCCAACAGTCTAGTCATAGTGTGTGAGAAGAGCACCTTTCTCTCTCGTGGGATACAAACTTGTCGCCTACATTCCTCCTTGTGGCACTTTGTTAAACTGGAAGTACGAAAGAACAAGTTTTTCGTCGTCCTGAATAGCCGTGTCGAAGGTTTCCAACTAGGTCTAAAAGGCCAGCGGAGATTATCCGTCCACAACAACATCTTGTTGGGCATCAAAGACGTGTATGGTGCAATAGAAGACGAGTGTGCGTTATCTGCACGTTCTCTCCTCTGTCTTGGTCCGTATCACCCGTATCCGCTACCCTTATGCTTCGGTTTGAAGTTCCTTGTAATGCTCAGAGCTCTTTCGATCCGATTGTATGAGTTCCCAGAGGAAGTGTTGGAGCTAGTCCAGTTGAGGTACCTTGCCCTTACTCATGATGGGAATCTCCCTCCTTCTATTGTCAAGCTTTTTAACCTTGAGTTCTTGATTATCCATCGTCATCTCAGCATTAAACCATATCTATCTCATTCATATTTGCCTGTGGAGATATGGGATATGCAAGAACTAAATCATCTCCACGTTATGGGAAGCGAACTACCCGAATCTACTTCGCTTGCTTTCTTGAAAAACCTTCGAACACTTTTAGATGTGGGTATAAGCAGCTGTACTAAAAGGGTTCTACGGAAACTCTCAAATTTAAGGAAGCTCGGTATCCGAATTGAGTTGGTGCCTGATAATGAAATCGAACCCCTAAGCTGTTTGAATCACATCTCTCGTCTTCATAAACTAGAATCGCTTAAATGCATAGTTGTGAATCCAGAGATGATGACGGAGCTGCCCGCTCCTCCACCTTCTCCTCTTTTAGTGTTCCCATCAAGTCTACGAAAGTTGCATTTGAGCGGCTTGTGTTGTGCATGGAAACATACGGCTGCCATTGGTTCATTGCCGAATCTTGAAGTGCTCAAATTGCAGTGCTATGCCTTTCAAGGTCCAACGTGGGAAATAAAGCAATCCCAATTCCAAAGGCTTACGTTCCTCGTGATCGAGGACGCCGATCTGGTCGAATGGAGGGTGGGAAGTAATTCGTTGACGAGGCTAAGGAACTTGAGCATAAGGCATTGCTACAACTTGGAAAAGTTCCTTTGGGATTTCGATTATTACTTCAAAGTAGTGGAAGTAGTTGACAGCAACCCTGCGGTTGAAACTTTTTTTGACCAGATAAAAGATAGAAGAGAGCGTCGCTTTCGTGATGTTAGCTACCACTCTTCATGGGTAGATGGGAAACTCAAACCATCATGATTCTTAGCCCTTTCCAAACAATATCTTATTCTATAGTATTATGTAAAACAGTAATCCAATATGTTATTATGTCTTTCTAGTTCACCAGCAAAGGTTACTAATCTGACCCGATTTCACTCTGTCCCCTTCTAATTATTTTATATCTTACATATATTTGCAAAACAAGCCATATCATATGAGACAGATAAAGTACATAACAACCTTTACTTAACATAATTAACTTATTACTGTAATAACTGAACCTATTTGAAGACGAAAGTCTCAAAAGGTTGAAATGATTACCTGTTAAAACCGTGGCAATAAAAGTCTCAAGTTCGTGTCTTTCGAGGCAAGATCTTCAATTTTTTTTTTTAAACAAACAGAAAGGACGAAGAAACCAGGTAGCTTAAACCCTTTAAGTGGGAAAGATACTCCATCTTTTATGAAAAAAAGATACAGAAAGATACGGTAACGGACAAACGAATTCAGAATATGAAACCCTGTTTAATCTGAACTAAACCTGTACGAAATGATAGCATAACACAGAGACAAGAGCAATATAGCTGTATAAAGAAAATCTGATTTCTACAAGTAATCTTCAAGATGCCTCGAGATTAAAATGTGACAAAGCATCTTCTCTTCCCACTCTATTACCATGTGTCCAACATGCTATATATCGATACATAAAATGAAGCACGGCATTTCAAAGTCGAAAAAGAATCCTACGGGGGGGTTTCTCTAAGAAATGTACCTTAGATGTGTAAGGTGGACTTTCTGCTAGCGATAATCTCAAAGCAAACCATGTACAGGGGGAATAAAATTAAACGAGCAACTCACAGAATCAATTGTTAGGTATCGAACTGAAAATGTGGAAAATCATTTGCCTTTGCCAACATCATCAGGTAACCTTAGGCCCATAAGTCCTAGAAGATTGGAGGCGGGCCCGGCCAGTCCTTCCTGAGAAGAATACGATTCGAGGAAATTCTTTACCAGATTGAAATCTACATCCACTGGAGTCAACTCTTCCATCTCATCACCCACATTGGAATTGGAAGTTCCCTACATAAGTACATACAAGTAAGGGAATAGTATAATGAAATGGGAAGCGAGAAATTTAACATAATGAGAAACAATAGTAGTATATAATTTGAGTTGTGCATCGTCATCTACATGACTAAATTCTTGCAGTAATTTAAACAAGCTGATCATTAGTGCAAGCAAAAGTTGCAAGAACCGAGTAGAACCAAGTATGAAAATTATCCATAGCATCAATTGATCAACTAAAATATTGCAAACCTCATCTTTCTTCTTTGAGGACTCCTCTTGTGCATGAACAAAGGTTTTATCAAGTGTACTAGCCTTCAGTTCCTTGTTTAGGACATCTGAATAGGAATGCATGAACTCATCCTCTCCATCTTCATCAATATCCACTGCATTATCACTCCCATCCTCATCCTCATCGTCATCTGTAAAATCATGTGATGCATATCATAAGCAGAAAATATATCAGCACCAACAGAAGCATATTGTACATAATATTGAGTAAGTTGACTTCTAGATTTGCCTATTTTCTCCTCGTGTGTTAGCAGGCATAATGCAAATTACTCCCATCCAGGCAAGGAAACCCAAATCTATGACCCAGTTTGCCACAGTGCAACGTGCTCACTAGTTAAAACCACCCGTCTGATCAAGACTGAGAGTAGATTATGATCTGCTGATATTCATGCTTTCGTAACAGGGTATGACAAAAGAGGGCATTAGATTTTGGTTTAGCCTACTAAGTATCATAGTATTTTAAGTATCATAGTATTTTAAAAGTTAAAGAAAATACTTGAATCAATTTTCTAACCAATTTCAAAATATTGTTCCTCGTTCAGCAGCAATATTCAAAAAGAACCAAAGGATAACATAATTTCCACAAAACACATAAATACAGGAGGAAATAAGAATGCTCCCCCTGGTCCCCAAGGCAAAGTAGTCAATAGCAGACAACTTCCAGAACCAACACAGCTGACAAATGCTGCAAAATTTAAGAATAAAAAACAAGCTAACACAGAAAGATTACCAAAATCAAGATCTGATGATGAGCCTTCCTCGAGATCCAGATCATTATCAATTCTGTCAGGACCACTATGTCCCATAACTGTTTCCATTTCTTTCATAAACTGATCCGCATCAAATTCTACATCTTTCATGTCCCTGAAAATATATTGTAGATATTCAGTATATAATTCACGAGACAAACTGTTAGCTTGAGCTGCTGATGCTAACCTTATGATAGCTAATAAGTCAAAAAAAAAAAAAATCAAATATTGTCACATGATATGACCATTGCTATTGATATACTTCAAACAAATAAAGCACCCACATTGATTCAGACAACGTCATTGCAGAAATTACACGGGCATTTCTAATTGTAACGTATTCCTGAAGCTCATTATGAAAGAGGATGTGCAACTGAGGAAGGAATATAAAAGTATTTCCAGTGCCAACAGCAACATATGTGTAATTATCTTTAATACATGAACTTATCAAATAATCTCTTCCTTATAACATCCCAAGAATCTTCTAACAACATCATAAGAGATTGTGTTGTCAGTCCTACTAGAAGGTGGATCAACAAATTTATTTGCAGCAGCAATAGTTGAAACCACTAGCCATGAATTTGTGTCAATTTGAAAGGGTTAAGCCAGAACAAGAACTGGGAAACAATAGCTGAGCGTTTGTATCACAAAAATTGGTTCACCTCCATTTGGATATGCAGAAGACCACCCATTCGAGCTATAATATTTGCAGTTCAATTGGGCGAGCCTACTGGGTAAACCACGGAGGGTTTCCAGAAAGATTATACATAGTAAACACACACAAAAAACAAAAATTGCATGACTAAAAGCAAAAGAAGTTACTGATTATGCAAATACTATACTGTGGAATCAGGAACGAGGATGATGACGAGCCATTAACAGGCAGAAAAAATGTAACTTGAGTCAGTCTAGATGTTCATCCATGTCACAATATATTCCTTTTACTTCTAATCACTAAAGAGAAAAGGCATACGTTATCAAACCATTTCGATACTACTGAGCAAATGGAACTTGAGCTTTACTGTTCGTTTACGATGAGAATGCAAGAGGAGAGAGAGAACCTGTCTTCCGGAAGCTCAGCTCCCTTGTAGCTAGACATTTTCTCAATAAATGACTGCATGGATTTTGCAATCCCTCCAAGATCATACTCGTCGACATCTTTGCCAGATGCTGGCTCTTCCTGCTCTTTTGACTTATTTTTCTTCTTCTGTTTTGAATTAAAAAAGTCCATCTCATTTTGTCTTTCCTGAAGAGCAGCATTCAGTTCATCTTCCCCTCCATAAAGCCATGAATCATCATCAGATGGAGGCAGCTCCTGATTGCTGAAATCATCAGGTGAATGTGGTAGCGCAAGAATTTCATCTATGCGTTTCACAGGTGCACTCAATACCTCACTGCATCAACGGCAGCACATCAGCAAATGGACACCTTTCAGTTCTAATATTAAAAGGAAACATAAATACTAACATAGAAACTAATAACCAGTAGAAATGAGTCCAGAAGGTACATGTGTTCAGCAAAATAAAACAAATTCCAAAATCAAAATCAGTATTATCCTGCATAACACGTAAATTTTCTATATCTTCAACAGAATTCACAGCATAACCATTTCTAGACTACAACAACCAACCAAAATCCAGTACCAATCAAGTTAACAGAAACAAAATGATACGATCATCAATCATATACCTGGCTCTAGAATGCAAGGAACTATTTCGATAGTACACTTCAGCCTTCTCCATCAACCTCTTGTATTCCTTTGATCCAGGCAACAACCCCTCGAAATAACCGCTCCTCTCCAAACTCTCCATGAAGGCTTCCCATGTGCTCCCCTTCCCTTCACCCCCCTGCTTCTTTCTTATTTGATACATCATCTCAAATCCACAAGCGATCTTCATCCCGAGCTCAGCCTCCAAATACCTGGCTACATTTTTCCTCTCCGGCATCGGATAGCAACCGGGAGCCTGAAACTTCTGCTGCACCAACTGTGCGTACATCGCCCTCGACATCCTCACAACCACCTCCACCATCTCCTCCTGCTTCCCCCTCGGCAATAGCCTCTCCATCTTCGCGGCATACTTCATACTATCAATGTCCCTATCGTAAAACCCCTCGACTGATAAAGATATCAAGCAGGGCTCATGCTTCAGCACCCACGCAACCGAAATCGGCACTATAACCCTCACTTTGTGGACGTTTTTGTAAGCACGCTCCGGATACTCGCCGATTTTCTTGTTCAACTGCGACTGGACCGCGTCCGGCGCGCTGGTGGCGGAATCGTCGCCGTCTTTGCTCGCCAAAAACCGCAGCGCCTCCACCAAATCAGGAGCCTCGCGGAAGCTCGACGGCGGGAGGATGCGGAGGCGGCCGCCGCGGAGGAAGACGCGGTTAATCGAGGTCTCCGGGTTGAGCCATTTCGGGAGGTGGAAAGCGCACTCGATCAATATAAACTCGCCGTCGGAATCCCAGACGCGGATGGATAAATTGGGGAATTTCTTCGAGATTTCGAAGAGGATGTGAACGACGAACCACTCGTCCTCGAGATTGTCACCGAAGCGGAGGTGGCCGGAGAGGTGAGGGACGGGCGCGGGAGCTATGGAGAGAGAAAACGGCTGGTGCTGCCAGATGTATGGGGCGGTTAGTGGCTCGACGTGGTTGAGGATTTGGAGGTGGAGCGACTGCAGCTCTTCAGAGGCGGCGGCGGCGGAGGAGGAGAGGCATGAGTCGGGGTAGATGGAGTAAGAAACAGTGTCTTCGGGAGGGCGGGAGTTCTTGAGAGAGAAAATTGAGGAAGATGAAGTAGAATCAGCTGCTGCTGCCATGGCTGTCTGTGAGGGGGTTTCCACAGCGAAGAATGAACAAAGGGCTTCTTGCGGCAGACGACGTCGTATATAGTACGAGTTTTCTTCGTTTTGGCGGTCTATTCTATTGGGTTCGGGAAGTGTAGAAGGTTTTAGAAATTAGTAAAAGGTTTTAGGCGTCATTTTTCTAATTTTATAATTTACATCATTTTAGTTGGATATCATTCCATTGTCGTCCAGCGGTTAGGATATCTGGCTTTCACCCAGGAGACCCGGGTTCGATTCCCGGCAATGGAACCTTTTGCTTTTTTTTTTTTTTAATTAATTATCTTAGTCCACTTTCGTTTAAGCCCATATCTATTTCTAGATTTTTTTAAATGCAAATATGGTTTAATGGCCCAACAAATAGATGGACCAAACGGATTAGCCCGATCACAAATAGGTTTGTCCACTATCGTTTCAACCACATGAAAAGGCCCAATCTAGGACTGAGCATAACAAACAAGAATCGAACAACCAAACAGAATCGGACGATTTCGGCCGGCTCTGGTCGGCCAAAAATATTAATGGTTCGGTATGGTAGCCTATATGCTACCCCTTGGGGCATTGTCTCCCACCACTAATATGATGCCATGTGGCTTAGCTTCTTCTATTTTAACACCACTTTATACTATTTCCAGAAAATATGTATTAAAATTTTAAAAATTGATAGCTAATTTTATATTTATATTATATTGTTTTTTTTTTTGTGAATAGGAATATAAATGTAGAAAATTATGAAATTCAAATTTTAAAACATTTATTTTTTAATATTTTATTACATTTAATTTTTTTAATATGAAATTCAATTTTAGAAAATATTATTATTACCAAGGGGTACCATTTAAAAAATGAATGAAACAAAATACCCCTTCGTCCCATTGATATGCGTTGAATTTAAGACTTTAACACTTATAAATAAATAAAACAAAAAATAAAATTACATTTAAATAAATATGTTTAACGAAAAGAGGAGAAAATAAATGAAAATAAAATACATTGTTTTTTTTTTCAATAGCCAAAACAGAGGTTGAAATAGAAAATAAGAGGGTGACGTGGCGATGGGAGGCAATGCCTCAGGGGCAGCATATACACTACCGTTCGGTATTGGTTGGTGAATGAAGAATCGAACTTCAAATCGATCGGTTGTCGATTCTTTATTTTAAAGTTTCGGTGCCACCGAATAACCGAACTATATCTAATAAGTATCATTTAAATTTATATTTTAAAACCATTATAAGTTTATAACTAAAAGTACATGTGGAGTTTTGTTGTGTAGTCAATTTATATTGTTGAGCAATAATATGATGATTGGATATTCATTACTAAGATTTTTGTCGATTTCTTTTTTCTTTTCTTTTTCTTTTAAATTTTTTTTATCTTAGTCAGTTACTGGATTACATTGTATCATGTATGTAAATGAATAGGGTGATGCTATTCGGCCATAATGTGGCCGGCCATAATTTAACTTTTTTATTTTTTTTAAGTATCAAATAAATTTTTTTTTTTTGCCAAACTTTTTTATATCATAAAAAACTCAAAAAGTGATGTTCCTTATTTTTTACGTATTTTTTAAAATTAACCCTTTAATTATTTGATATTTTTTACTATTTTAAAGAATTTTTTACTATTTTATCTAGAAAAAAAGAGAAAAATATGTATTTTTTGTGGAAAAAATATTTTTAAATTAAAATATAAAAGTAATAAATTATAGTTATCATTTACCATTTTTAAAATTACGTATATTATGAAAAATGTCGTTGTGTGGCCGGCCACATTATGGCCAAATAGCTTTATTGAAATGAATAAATAAGTAATATGAAAATTAGATAAAAATTGAGGAAAATTTTTTTTACGGCAATAATTCGGTTTTTGGCTGGTTGAGTTCACTCACTTTGGCTGATTTAGTTACAAATTCTAAGTTTTTTCAGCCTATCAATTATATTGGTTTCGACCGAAAACCGGTCGAACCGGCCGGATACTCACCCCTAGCCCAATCTTGAAGAGTCCACCTACGTCAGATAGAACGAATTGAGAAAACAACTCCTACATAATATGGAGGAAACAATTAAAATAATAGGTTCCCGCAAGAATCAGAACCAAGCGGAAACGGTTAACATTGGAGGAAACAGTTAAAATAGAAGGGTTCTCACAAGAATCGAAACCAACCTAAATAGACAAAACTAACGGACAACCCTAAGAATTTTTAAGAGAAACCCTAACGGGTCAGGCCGTTATATATAAATACCTATAATCCTACATATTGAAGGATTCGACTCTCACCTGAACTCTCCACTTTCATAATCGCCCTCTCTATCCTCTCTCAACACTCTAACATCTTCCGTTAGGGTTTAAACTTACCTACCAAACTAGTCTGAACCGGCACCGCCATCACCACGATTTATCAATATTGTCGTCGACTGACAATGAACTTGAACAACAAACATAGAACAATGTTCTTTTTCATTATTTATATTTGATTCAATTGCGCTCCTTTTCATTGTCCAACTGACTCCAATGTTGGATGTCTTTCGCCGGACACCCCCACCGGTGCTCTCGATGGGTTCTTACATTTATTGATTGTGTTGTTTGCTAGTGCTCAATCCGTCAAACCTGTCGAGACGGTCATTACCGATTATTGTAAATTTTACCATATACAGTATGTACGTAGAAACGAATTAAAGACCTTCTTTATAGGTCTTGTATGTATTACAAGTCCATATAAAAAAAAAAAAATTAATAAAAAAAATAATAATAAAAAAATCACGATTGATTAAAGGAAACGGAAAAACTACTAGTGAATGAAATTCAAAATTATGTTATCACTTATTACGATCGATACATCTTTTGACAATTAATCATCTACTACGTACTAAATAAGTGCGTTTCTTTATAATCTTCTACTACAAATTTTCTTATCTAGGAATGGAAAAGGTAATTAACACTGAGGCAACAACCGAGTCGACTCGGTGGTCCCCTTCCGCACTGCCTTCGCAAATTCGCAACATTATTAGCAGGGAAAAGAAAGCCATTATCATCAACCTTCAATACTAAGTAAACTTCATTACGGTAGGGGCATAATCGGCAATCCACCCTTCTTAATCATTTAATCTCACTGTTTTACTGTTCCAACGGCCAACAGAAAGGGCAATTCCGTAACTTCGCATTCCAGCTGATGGCAACTTTCGAGCGGCAGTGCAAAAACAAAAAAAGCGGCGTTGCTTTTCTCAGCGTAACACAGTTCAGTTCTACTCTTCACTTCGGCAGTGGAGGCTGCTTTCTCTCTCTTCTTCTTCTTCTTCGAAAACCCAGTTGGAAAGTGAACTTCGGGGAGAGAGAGGGGGAGAGATTCGTTATTTGAGTGGGAGTTGGGATGGAAGGTGGGTCGAGGCAAGAGAGAGAAAATAAGGAAGCTAGGAAGAAGGGTGAGAAACTGGGATCCGTTTTCGGGCCCAGGGTTGAGCCATTTGTACCGAGGAAAGGTTACGACCCGAGCGAGCTGAGATCTTGGGCTAAGAAGACTGGTTTCGTTTCAACAACTTTCTCCGGCGAGACCCACAGAAGCGAGAGTGTGGGGAGGGACTTGAACGAGGGGAGGAACGCCGCTAACGATGGCTATGGTGATGCGGAGAGGGGCGGTGCTTTTGGTAAGAACGACTCGATTTCTCCGAAGATTGAAATTGATCCTATTTTGGGGAGAACTAGGAACAGAGGGCCTGAAATCGAGGCGGTTAGAGGGGGCGGCAATGGGAGGGAGAGGCGTGGATTGGAGAGAGAGGATAATGAGGTGAGGAGGAATGCGGCGGCGGAGGCAGGTTCCGGCATGGACAATGGGTTGAGGACAGATGGGCATGAGGGCGGCGCAGCCGTTAGGGGTGGGCAGGGCAATGGGGCATCGAATGCTCCGGGTATGGAACCTAAAAGCAGTGATGATGTTAACATGTATGCAGATGGAGAGGATTTGGGCGATGGAGGATGGCATCCGTCGCCTAAAATGATTTTTGGACTCAAGGATAATCCTGGTTATGGTTAGTTTTGAGTGATACATCTCTACGTTTTCCGATATTTTGGTGATTGTTCGATTCGATTCCGATTTTATTGTCTGCAGTAACGATTCTACTGCATTTCGCTTTGATGGTGGATTCCTGAACTTGCATTGTTTAGTTGGTTTAGTGTAACTGTAACTGATTAGTTTGCTTATGAATTCCTAGTTTATTGTTGGATTGCATATTCGATGAAAATAGATTTTAGGTTGCTAGAAAATCTATACTGAGATCAAGAGAGATAGGCTATGGTTATTTTGTAGAAGGAATGTAAGATTCTCCAACATGCCTCTAGGTTAGTTTTGCAGGTCGAAATTCGTGATGTTAAAACAAAAACTGAATGCTCTACAGTTCTAGTTGCCTTAGCTCATAAGCGTTACATGGAACCTGTTTTAATCAGCATGAGATCTATGCTACTGCTGAGGAAAATTTCGTCATTGCTGGTTGTTCCTTGCATAAAAGATGAATGTTGTATTTAAGACTCTGAGTTAACTGGCAGTAGGAATTACAAAGTTGTTAGTTGCCTACTCTTCCCACTGTATTGATTTTTTATAACAACATCATAAGTGATAACAAACATGTGCCAACAATGAGCCGATTTACTAAACATTGGATGCCTTCATTATGGTTCTTTGATTCTTCGAAAAGCTTGCAACTCACTTCTAAATCTGTTTATACTGCAGTGCCTATTATATTATACGGGTTGCAACACTACCTGTCGCTGGCTGGTTCTCTTATTTTTATTCCTTTGATCATTATACCCGCAATGGGTGGAACAGATGTAAGCATATACTTCCGGAATTTGGAAACTACAAGACAAAATTTAATTACCTGTCCCTAATATTTTCCATTTATGTTGACAGAAAGATACTGCCACAGTAATTTCCACTATGCTGCTGCTTTCTGGCATCACAACGATACTGCATTCATACTTTGGTACTCGCCTCCCCTTGGTTCAGGGCAGTTCATTTGTATATCTGGCTCCTGCATTAGCTATCATGAATTCACGAGAGTTCCGGAATCTGACTGAAAATGTAAGCACTGGAGATGAGAACATATTATCTGATATATCGAGAACTTGTCTTCTACATCTATAAAGCAGTTAATGTTTTTGACGTAGTAACGAGGCTGACGGAGCTGTTTAAGGAAAAGTATTTGTTGCTATCTGGATCACCTAAAATTTTACATTCTGCTAAATTGTTTATGGATTAAAGTGTTATGAAGTATCTACCACATCTAGGTTAGAAAGTTGACATTTAAAATAGACATGCATCCTGTGTTAAACGATATTATAGCGAATAATTCTATCTGGTTTGAGGATTGATATTATGAGTTATTCTATTGCTTGCAGAGATTCAGGCACACAATGAGGGAAATACAGGGGGCTATAATTGTTGGCTCAGTTTTCCAGTGTGTGATGGGTTTCAGTGGCTTGATGTCTCTATTCTTAAGGTAAATCTTGAAGAGGTTACCCTCTGCTTCTATAATCTTGGGAAGTTTTTTGGCATCATTAATCACTGCAGATACTTGTAAAGGACGTTTATGCATGATTTTATACAAGCTGTCAATCCGATGTTTTGTTTGGTTTGTAAACGATCAATCGAAGGGAAGGAGAAGTCACTTATATGTATGAAAGATATAGTTAGAAGAATGGAAAATCCAAGTTTATTTATTTTAACTTGCTGCAGGTTTATAAACCCTGTTGTGGTTGCACCAACAGTTACGGCATTGGGTTTAGCATTTTTCAGCTTTGGCTTCCCTCAAGCTGGTGCTTGCGTGGAAATTAGCATTCCCGAGATCTTGTTGGTTCTCATGTTTACCTTGGTGAGCATTTCATCTGAATTTATGAGTACTAGTGGGTTGGGTTTGATCTAATAATGTAACATTTTCGCAAGAGGTTCAGATTCTGAATAGCTTATGTTACTTTTGATTGGCAAATGGTAAATATTATCTTTTTTATTTGCAGTACCTAAGGGGTGTATCTGTTTTTGGCAACAGAGTTTTCCGAATCTATGCGGTAAGTAATTGCAATTTTACATGTGATGATTATGTATCTTTTATGTAATTATGAAAATCATTGCTCTTCTGAATCTTGTTATGACTTACGAGAGATGGATCACTGCAGGTTCCCCTAAGTGTCATAATAATATGGGCATATGCGTTTTTTCTGACAGCTGGTGGGGCTTATAACTACAAAGGCTGCAGTGCAGATATTCCTAGTTCGAATATTCTTATTGATTCTTGTAGGAAGCATGCATATACGATGAAGCACTGTAGAACTGATGTTTCTGATGCAATGAGAACTGCTGCATGGGTTAGGATCCCATACCCTTTACAGTGGGGTATTCCCATCTTCCGTTTGCGAACATCTCTGATAATGATTTTCGTATCACTTGTTGCATCAGTTGAATCGGTTAGTAAGCGTTTATCCAATTTTATTGCTTACAGAAGTTCTACAATAAAGTTATCTACAGGAGCAATGGAGTTTCATTCCATGAAAATGCTCTTGCATCATATATAAGTCAGCTCTTAGTTGCATTACTCCTAGTATATCTCCGCACTATGTGCAAAAAAGAGTGATTCCTACCAATGGTTTTTGTACATTCTTGTTGCTCTTGCTTGACAAGATAAACATGAATTTCTATTGGTGCAGAATGAGACGATTAAATTCTCAAAGTCTTTTAAGCTATCTGTAAGTGTGTTAACGGTTTGAACTTGAATTGATGCAAAGGAATTACTGTGTAGGTGGGGACGTATCACACTGCATCCATGAGAATCAACACAAAGGCTCCGACTCCTGGAATTGTTAGTCGAGGAATTGGATTGGAAGGTTTTTGCAGTATATTGGCTGGACTATGGGGTTCGGGGACTGGGTCGACTACATTGACTGAGAACGTGCATACTCTTGATATAACAAAGGTTGCCAGCAGAAAAGTTCTTGAAGTCGGAGCACTGTTCTTGATCATCTTCTCATTTATAGGTACTATTTTCATCAAAACTTTTACCGTATAATTTGTCACTTGTTTTTTAGATGACTTGACAACTGAGAATCATGGCTTGATGAAGTCTGTTGCATTTGATCAAACTGCTGTATAGGATTAGAACTAGAAGTATATTTCTGAAGAATTATGTGGAATACGATACGAATACTATTACATAATCATACATATGATATGAGAACTACTTCGCCTCGTAATAATTTTCCTGGGACTTTTAACTCACCTTGTCCTCTTCATAACCATTAATCTTTATGACTTGTTCTTTTTCGTAGGGAAAGTTGGTGCTATTCTTGCTTCAATACCACAAGCTTTAGCAGCAGCCGTCCTTTGCTTCATGTGGGCTCTGGTTGTGGCATTAGGTCTCTCAACACTGCAATATACTCAAACAGCTAGTTTTAGGAACATAACAATAGTTGGTGTTTCGTTGTTTCTTGGTTTATCCATCCCTGCATATTTTCAGCAGTACCTTCCGGAGTCGAGTCTCATCCTACCTAGCTATCTCATACCCTACTCAGCAGCTTCTGACGGACCCGTCCACACTGGAAGTAAAGAAGTAAGAGTCCATCCCTTCGTTGAATCCTTTGTCTCATTTATGTGCATCATCGCGTTCAAAGTTATACAAAAACTAATGTTCAAATGATTGCTTGATTCTTCACCTGGTTTTCAGCTCGATTTTGCAATCAACGGCCTTCTGTCGATGAACATGATTGTAACGTTCTTGCTGGCATTTCTACTGGACAACACAGTACCAGGGAGCAGGCAGGAACGAGGAGTCTACATATGGTCGAATGCTGAAGATTTAGCCACGGATCCATCTTTACTTTCAGATTACAAACTACCAGGTAAAGTTTCTCGATGTTTTCGATGGGCCAAGTGTTTGGGTGTTCGATAACTCCTCGTGCAAGAACTTATGTAGGACATCACCATCTAGGTTATACTTAGTCCTGGGATATATAATTAATCAAAAAAATCGTACATATTCCATAGATTGATTTTTAATATTCAAAATCTTGCTACGGATATCATATTTTTGCTTCGATTGATCTTTGTAGCACTGTTTTTGTACATGCTGCATTTAGATGAAGATCTAAAAGAAAATAACCGGACATGATATATCTATATTGACAACGAAACATAGCTCAATTGTAAGTTAAGATGCGAAAAGACTTTTTCGTCCAAAGAATATGTCGGAAGTTTAAAACATCCCGGATGCGTGTGTGTACTCGACAATTCTACCAGAGCACAAAATTGGGTAAATACAGTCTGCAAAATGTAGAGTGGGAAAGAAACAAAAAAGAAATGGGTTTTTTTTCTTTTTCATGAGTTTCATTGCAAACATTATTTGATGTATTCCTACAAATTATCGAGGAGAAGATTAACACATTTTACACGCTTTCTTAAAAAGAAATACACTCGTAGTGAAAGGGGATATAGAGAGATCAGAGATATAGGAGAATTAGGGAGCACGTGCTCCTACCCCCAGAATGATGAAGAAAATTGAGTCAAAAAGGATGGCAGGGCACGTGCCTTGTGGTCAAAGGTCAAAAGCCACTATTGCAAGTTACAAGTAACTCTATGGTCTCAAAATCATATTTAATCACACTATTCTAACTTTTACCACAAATTTCTTTCTCACTACCCCTCCGTTTATTCTGAAAGGATCACATTCTTCTGGGCTTGCGTATTAAAAAAAAAATGATATAATACTACCTACATCTCACAAAAGTAGTCTTACTTTCCTTTTTGGTCAATCTCATATATTAGTCCACTTTCTAATAATGGTAAATAACACTTAGCTACAATTAACTATCTCTCCTTAAAATTAACAACAACCACACATTCTACTTTTTCTTAAATCTTATGTCATTTATAAGTGGGACTACTTTTGTGAGATGGAGGTAGTAGTGGTGATCCACATACTTAAAATGGGGGTTTAGTGTATAAAGGTAGTGTATTAAGGGGTTAATGGAGTGTGCACAGGGGGTTGTTGGGCCAAAATATGAAACTGACCATTTTGACTAACACGCTTAAAATGAAACTGTGTGTTCCATTTCAAAAGAAATAGAGGGGGTACTTATTTAAATATATATATATATATATATATATATATATATATATAGTTAAACTTTTACTACATGCTATGTTTTATGTGGAACAAAATTTGACACATGATCAATGTGCACCAAATTGGTAACCTGATTTGATGTAAAATATGTGTGTGTTTTATTTGAAAAGAATCAATTCACTATATAAAACTTCAAGATACAATAATAGCATTAGCACTATCACCTCTACAAATCGTTCACTTCTCAATCTTAATACTCTTTTCTAGTGAACTCGATAGACAAACAAACTTCAATACATAAGTCTAGCTGAGCATGTCGACTACTACCAACATACAATTCCCTCTTGCGTTTATATGAATATACTCTAAGTACAAGTTTCCAACACTAGTATAAGAACGTATACTTATTTAACTTTTGCAATAACAAACACGATAATCTCTCACGAACTCAGCAACCACAACTCGATGTGGTCCCTCAACATATACAATACAAACAAGCTGCAAATCCCAGATACATTCACAAGATCTTTCCAAGTTAAAAGGATCTAAACATATTACAACGATCACTTCTTTAGTTTAACACATTAAAGAGATACTTTGTCATCAGACATTACATTAATAACACTACAAATCATACATTAGATTATTCTTAGTCATTCTTCAAATAGATCAAAGAGTCGCATTGAATCAAAAAATAAATTCCTAGGTCGTGATTAAGTTATTACTATTTGCATTAATATAGTATAAAATTTGAAAAAAGGGTAAATTAAATTTGAAGTAGTAATAGTAATAGTAATAGTATAGCACGTGTGGTCTCACATGGCGACAATGATGCTAGTCAAAAGGATGAATTGGGAGAAGCGTTAATTAAAAAAATGAGTGGGGGTTTGGCTTTGGGTTAAGCAAGGTGAGGTAGGGTTGGAATCCAAATGAGCGTAAAAAGTGCAAGATGGTCGGGCAGGGTCGGTCATGATACCAAACCCGAGGCCGAGTTCGAATTCTTTATAGCGACCCGATGCACTCCCTTCGTCTCTAATTTAGCTTTTTTTTTACCTTTACTACAACTACTACTTCTATGGTAATACTAATTAATTGATTAATTATTGAAGGATTGATACATATACTCAATCCATTCTATACGCTTTGAAACACCTACCCACTAATTTACCAATGTTTGTAATTAGTAGCACATTACGATTTTACTACTAGCTTGGTTAGTGCTTGCATCTATTACTCTCAGGCGACAAAATACAATCGAGTGACAAGACGTTTGCCCTTTAATTACTAATATGTCAATGTTATGATCGGAATTGTGACATGACATCAGATCAAATCGAAATGTCGTAAAATTAAGGTTTAGGAACAATTAACCCTTATAATTACTTAATTGAAAATGTATGATGTATCTAGTCACATATGAAGCCATTAATAGTATATAAACTATGGAATGTGAAATAAATTGCATGGATCTAAATAAGGGATACTCTATTGTTTACATAGATCATTTTTATTTTATTAATTTTAATTTGATGGTTGTCGTTTTCAAATTAATAGGAGTAATTAATTAATTAATTAATCGAATTGTGGTTGATGCAAGTATCCCCTTCCTTCCCTTTGCCGTTGCTGCCACATTCACTACTTCACGTACAGAAGTTTGATTAATAGTAATTTAGAATTAGTGCATTGTTTAAGCCCTAATTATGGGTACAACAGCTGTATCAAATCTTATGTAAATTAATGTTATTTAGCACATGTTTTGTCGC
The DNA here is from genome assembly GCA_029379335.1 of Thymus mandschuricus. Classification (NCBI taxonomy): domain Eukaryota; kingdom Viridiplantae; phylum Streptophyta; class Magnoliopsida; order Lamiales; family Lamiaceae; genus Thymus; species Thymus mandschuricus. The sequence goes on from CM057078.1 coordinate 31,496,808, forward strand.
GTTTTAAATTAAATTAGGGTTTAATTAAAATTGTAAGAACAATCTAAATGTGATGATTATCATCATGTCACTGCCTCTGCTGACTTCCTGTCCCTATTGATACGAAGATATCTACCAGTATACTCTTATTCAAAGATCACTAGGTGACAAATTTTAGCTTAACTTAAATAATTTTCTTTTATAGTAAGTGTTTTTATTTTGGATTATTTCGCTAATCTTAATATTCCCTAAATAATGGAATTTGATTCAAACCACACAAGCTATGACGTTAAATTGACATGACATCGAAATATGGGAACTAAACATGACGTTTATTGTGTATATTCTCAATATAACTAGTGATTAAAAAAAAAAATAATAATTAACTACAAATTTTCATTATGCATGGTTTACGTAAATTTTTGATTTATCAGTAAATTAAAATAAAGGGGGAAAATGTGAAATAACCACTTTAGATAATAAAAGATAAATTTTAGCCACTAACTTAAAAATTATAAATTCTAGCCATTTTGGACATGAAAAGACAAAATTACCCTTAATGATCCCGATCGAACCTTAATGTTTTTTTACCTCGAGCCTCGATCGTGCACGAATGTAATATTACCTTGAGTCTCGATCAAGTCTCCTATAGATGGGCTCGATCCAGCCTTTCGAACTCATTGAAATGGGGTTCGTTCGAGCCCGAAAATGAAAAGGGGAAGAGAGAGAAGCCCTAAACCCTAACCCTTTAAGAAATAAACCCGAAACCCTAACTAATGAAACAAGTTCGATCGAGCCATTGTTATACGAAGACTCCATTAAGCATAGGAGGTTCTAATCGAGCCTCTCAGGACAAATCGAATCAATGAAACAAGTTCGATCGAGCAATTGTTGTACGAAGGCTCCATTCAAGAGGTCCGGTCGAGCCTCTTAGGTAAAATCGAACCTTAGTGCAATTTTACACTATGGCTCGATCAAATTCAATAGGCAAGAATAGACCTGCAGGGCCAATCTAGCTTCCATTCGAGTCATACATCAACGACGGCGGTGGTGATGACGATAGTGGCAACGTCGTGGGTGGAGTGGCCACAGAGCGGCGCCGACAACCAATTCAGCGGTGTTTGTTGGAGGAGGAGAATAGTGGAGGAGAATAGAGCGGCGCCGACAACCAAGAAGAAGAAGGAATGACGGCGACAGTTGGAGGAGGAGAATAGTGGGGGAGAAAAAAGATATGATGATAATTATTTTTAATTTTAATTAATTTTTCATTAAGGGTTAACTAGTCACTTTAATTAGGAAGTAGCTAGAATTTATAATTTTTAAGTTATTGGCTAGAATTTATCTTTTACTATCTAGTGTGTGGCTATTTTAACCTACTACGGAGTATCACTTAAAATTATGTCAAATCATCAAAAATGGTTTTAAGAAATTTTATATTTACACTAGTCTACTATAAATGAAATTATTAGGAATTAGTATAAGCCAATAGATTTCATCCGTTCTCCAAAAATTCTCCACAAATTCAAACTTTTAAATAATGCCGAATTCTATCATGCTATCAGTGCTTGTAAGTAGGCGGAGCTAGACTTTCGACGTAGGGGGTCACCGTCGGGCGCTTGGTCTGAGTGCTTCGGAAGGCGTGCTGGTGGCTCATTGCCTCAGTGATGGTGAAGACTCCGCCAATGGATTAACAACGACGGGAAGGGTGGCGACATCAATTGAACTGTGAGATTGGGAGTACGCAGTCTTTTCACAAATTTCTTTAGAATTGGGCTAAAATTTGATGAAATTTAGAAATATTAGTACTAAATTTTAATAATAATTTATGAAAAATACTAAAATACCCTTAATTTTTTTTTTTCAAATTTCAATGGGGTCACTTGACCCCACCGCCACCATGCTAGCTTCGCCCATGCTTGTAAGTCTCTAACCAATACTATCTCCATCCCGTCTAAGTTGAGACGTATTTCATTTCGGGACGTCTCATTTATTAGACCTGTTTCCATAAAAGGAAATAATTTAACATCACATCACCATCTACATCACACTTAATTAGCCTAAATTAATTTTAATTAAAAATGGATGTGAGTAGTACTAATAATTTAAATTAAATTAAACTCTAATTTACCATCACATCTCTATCACATCACTCTTTTATCCCATTTTCCTTGGCTCTTGTGCCATTTAGAAACGTCCCAACTTAAACGGAATGGAGGTAGTATTAAGGTCATGTGTTCAAATCTCGCTAATAGCAACTTCACTCACTCCCTAAAGAGTAACGATTGGTAGATCAAGCCCGAATGTAGAACCGAATTATGTGATAAATCATAAATGTAGAAGCTAGGTAGGTGTGTTGGTTAGTTAACGAAGGAAACGAACGGATTGCACCGCCATCGCTACAAAATATCTATAGAAGTGTCTGTGTAATAATAGTAATATTGCATGCAATAATAATACTACTATTCACTATTCTCATGCAATATTTTGCATGAATCCAAAACTTCCATTCTCTTGTGAAATCACACAAAAACTTGTCGCCCGACAATTTTCTTGACTCCAATTCCATTCTTTGGTTTTATTTACGGTTATCTCTTTCGTAAATTTTAAAATGCACACTATTTAGGATTTGTTCGTTTTTTTTTTAGAAAACGATAGACATTTTTTGCCATAGCATTTTCTGTTTTTTCTATTCTTCCTTTACGATAGATAATTATCTTGGGCAACATTTTCCCACCTTTTATAATGTGTATTGAAACATTCTCGAGTGCACATTTTGTGGACGAAGTGTGCAATGAGAAATTGCAAGGATACTATTGTTAAGGAAGATATTAATAGTAACACTCTTGACTTTTATCTATCGACTTACTTTGTTATTCTAAAGCTACCTGAATGTTTTGATCTTAAGTAGTAGAAATTGTCTAGCTTGAAAAAACAATTAATCGGGTTTAATTCAAACGGATCGATTCGATAACTTTATAGTATTGACTCGAAATCTAATGAGTTGGCCCATATTCAAAGTTTGTATAATATACGAGATTAATTGCCCTTATACACGAGCACGACCTGAATATTCATTTTCCGAATTATATAAATGCCGTGTTTTATTTATTACTACAAAAATCAACATTGTAAAGGATTATAGTGAAATGATTAACGCTATCCGGTCAATCATATCACAACATCCTATTTGGATAAATATTCTCGAAATCCATCGTGCCAATTTCATGCATATATTCAGATAAATCCGATTCCCTAACCTTTGTTTTTGAATTTAGTACTCCAATTTCACCCATTCCACTACTAGCGGGGCACGTTACGGACACATACTATATTGGGGAACTAATCCAACACCAAAATATCATAAATAAAACAGACGAGATCTTCTATCTCCACACTCGTATTTCAATCGTGATTGAAGTCAAAACCATGTAGTTTTATTTTGATATTTTAAACTGGTGGCAAGTTTAATAATCTTTTTAAACTAACAAAGTTACGTAGTTGAAATACAAATTTCACGACATGAATAAATAAATAAATAAATAAATAAATAAATAAATAAATAGTGGTTGTAATCTAAAATTCGTTTAATTTCATTCAAAAATAAAATAAAATAAAAAAATATCGCACGTAAAGTAACCCCGGATCTCATGCGCCTTTGCTCCAGACAAAATTTCCCCTGCGCCCCCTCCCATTTTATTTTAATTTACTCCTCAATTTCCCTAAATTCAAATATCTCTCTTCTCTTCTTCCCAAAACACAGAAAGGAAAAGAAAAAAGAGAGAGAAAATAAATATCTAAACATTCTCTCTTTCTCTCTCTCTAAAAACTTAAACACAAAAAAAGGTCCTGAATTTCCCCTCTGGTTTTACGCCGAATGGCAGACTGAACCGCCTCTTTCTCCCATTATATTCCTCCACCTGCCTCCCTCTCTCTCTCCTCTTTACACTACTTTTGTTTGCTAGTTACCTATACTTGGAGGACCTTCCTTCTTCTCTCTCTCTCTCTTTTACTAGTTTGTTTATATATAATGGACACGAACCGTCTCTTCCCCTCTTTCATTTGCGTGTCATTTCTCCTTGAGTAATTTTATTTCTTCCTCTCCAACTCTGCATGTGCCGTGCCCCCTCTTCTTCTTCACCCTTAAGTCTCTCTCTCTCTCTAGAAATAGGAAAAGGAATACTAACTCTCTTTAGATTTCCATGAGTAGCAACGGTTAAGGGTAAAATCAAAACAGCTGTATTTCGTTCTCGTGATTGAAGATTTAATTTTTAGAGAGGGAAAAAATGGCTCCAGAAAACAACTGGCTTTCGTTCTCACTGTCTTCAGTAGAAATGGAGCTGAATAATCCTTCTTCTCAGCTCCAGTCTACCTCCTCCACCGATTCTCACCATTTCTACCCCTTCGCCGATAACTTCTATGCCAACAATGGTAACTTTTTTGTATACGTATATGTATGTATATATGTGTTTATACGTGTGCTTGTGTAGTTAAGTTTGATTAATAAATTATTTAAATTTACGAAATCATCGTCACCTCCATGATTCGGTTGGGGTTTTAATTTGCTGAGCAAATGAAGTTTGAATTTTTTGAGAAGATGACAAGAATCTGCACCCGTGTATTCCCCCATTTCTGTTACTTTCATCAACCCTATAATATATATGCACAGATATATGTATGTATATATTTAACTGAGTCATTCGATTGACGACTCGGATCGACTCGTTTTTGTAGGGTGGCCGACTCAGAAGGAGCATCAATCCATGTACGCCGCAGCGGAAACCCACCACCTGAAGGATCACGGCGGCTCCGCCGTCTACGCCACCTACATGCAGCCGCCGAAGCTCGAGGACTTCTTCGCCGACGGCGACTCGACGGAGACCCAGGACTCATCCCTCACCCACATCTACGACCACCACCACCACAACACCGGCGGCGGCGCCACCTACTTCGGCGGGGGCGAGCACCAGGACCTCAACGCGATCTCCGCTTTCCAAGCCTTCTCCGCCAACTCGGGCTCGGAAGTCGACGACCCGGCGTTCGGCGGGCAGACTCAGTCGCCCGTCGAGTCCGGGAGCGAGTTGGTACCTTACACTCAGTGCCCCACCACAACCACCAACGCTCTCTCCCTCGGCGTCAACGACAGCAACACCCTCCGAGCTGAAAACGGTCACAAGAACTCGGCCGTCGCCCGTGTTGACTCGGAGAGTTGCAAGAAGGTCGCCGAGACCTTCGGCCAAAGAACCTCCATCTACAGAGGCGTCACCAGGTACACTAATTACTTCTGATAATTAATTTTTTTCTTGAAAAAAAAAAAAATCAATTTTTTAAAATAATTCTTTAATTTTTTTCTGAAAAAAATTGCAGGCATCGATGGACGGGAAGGTATGAAGCGCATCTATGGGATAACAGCTGCAGGAGAGAAGGGCAAGCGAGAAAAGGGCGTCAAGGTACAACTCTTCTTTTTTCGTCCATTCAAACTTTTTCAAAAGGGTTGTACTTTCATGGAGAATCCATTAAAATTAAAATTTAAAAACCCTTATTGGTTGCATGCTTCAAACACATTAATGGCGGATTCAGAGGTGGGTTCAGGTTTCAATCAAAAGCTTTTATGGTGATTGATTGATGGACTACTTCTCTCTCTCTCTTTGATGAGATGGGCCGCCATTTTTCTGCAAATGTGACTGCTTTTTGTATAGTAAATTGTTCTTTAGATTCTTCATCTCCAGGTTAATAGATATGGAGATTTTTGTTTTGTCCTGGAGTTCTTGAATTTCTGTACCTTATATTCTGGTTAAATTTGCAGTAAACAGCCACTGTTGTGGAAACTAGTGACCTCAAATTCTTTAACTTTTTTTTTTCCCTTTTACTTTTGCTTTCTTTTTTCCTTCTCCTTTCTTCCTTAATAAATGGTTTGACCATTCCACCCACCTCCCATGCTAATGTTAGCTGCTGCCCACCTTATTTTCTGGGCTCTACTGTTACTATTTTTGTTATTTCATGTTTTGTTTTCTTTCGTCATTATTCATTAATTTTACATTCATTAATTTCATCAAGCTGTTACTGCTCAACTGAAAATTGAATAGTAGTAGAATTAAGAGTTTATTACCATGAAATGATACTGTATGGACATTGAGTTAGTAGTATTCCCTCCGTCTCGTTCGATTTGAAAGATATGCATCGAACGGATGTTTTTTTGGGGATTTGATTAATGATTCGCTCGTAATTTATCATTGAATTGATTTCAATGGGGAAGATGTACTAATGGTTCTTACTTTTCTTTGCACATGTTGGGATTATGTTGCTGGGATCTACTATCTTGTGCAGTGTACTTAGGTAAGAAGCATTCTTCTTTACAGATTTCTCTTTCTTTATTACATGCAATTCATGAGTTATTGTGTTGTAAACATTGGATTAATTGTATTTGTGTTCCCAGGTGGATATGATAAGGAAGACAAGGCAGCGAGGTCGTACGATTTGGCAGCGCTCAAGTACTGGGGTCCCACAGCAACAACCAATTTCCCGGTATACCAAATCTTTTCGATTAATCAGTCAACTGTAAATGTTGATTAGTGTCTTGTATAGCGATTGTTTTGGCCAAATTTAAGTGAGGTGAAGCCTAATTGAGAATTTTTCGTTCAGATCTCCAATTATGCGAATGAATTGGAAGAGATGAAGCATGCAACTAAGCAAGAATTCATAGCCTCACTTAGAAGGTATGCATACTTCACAATCTTGGACAGTAATCATATGTTTCTCAATCTTATTCCTTAAAGACGGGAGAGGATGGGAAAGGGTGCGTGTTCTGATGAGAACTTGATCTCGACTTTGTTTAGGAAAAGTAGCGGTTTCTCAAGGGGGGCTTCGATCTACAGAGGCGTTACAAGGTTAGTTAGTCAGTATTCCTTGAGAACAACTGCTGTGCGTTGCATGCAGTTCCATGTAGCATGTTTTTTATTTGACATTACGATTTATTCATTGCAGGCATCATCAACAAGGTCGTTGGCAAGCAAGGATCGGCCGTGTTGCCGGAAATAAAGACTTGTACCTTGGAACATTCGGTATGTAATAATTCACCGTACAAGCTTTTCTCGATGACTTCTCAACGAAGCAGTTGATTAATTTGTTCATTAACTATATGTGCAGCAACTGAGGAGGAAGCAGCAGAGGCATACGACATAGCAGCGATAAAGTTCAGGGGTATAAACGCAGTGACCAACTTTGAGATGAGGCGCTACGACGTCGAAGCCATCGCCCAAAGCCCCCTCCCGATCGGCGGCTCTGCGAAACGCATGAAAGCCTCCCTTGAAAACGAAGAGAAATTAGCATTGACCTCTACTCCTCATCAAACTCCATGCAGCAGCAGTGGCAGCATCAATTTCTCCACCATACCGTGCGGGGTCCCCTTCGACTCCTCGACCCCTTACTACCATCAAAATCTCTTCCACCACCATCTCGGCTCCGGAAACCATCTCGGAGCCCCTGACGCCTCAACAATGGGAACTCCGATGAACCTGATGCAGTCGCCACCGGAGTTCTTCATCTGGCCCCACCAGTCGTATTGACCGCTGACGTAGGATATAATATTAACCTCATCTCATCTCATCTCATCTCTCATGTTTGGTGTTAGAAACTGACTGACCTGCTAAGATTTTTAGGGCTAGTTGTTTAATGGTAGGAGGGGGGCTTAATGTGATTGATGGAAAGGGTTAAGGTTTTTTGTGGGTGATCTATAGGTAGAAGAAGCTTCGATCGGTGCTGTAAGTAGGCTTCGTTTCGTTTCGATGTAGGATAAACGGGTGGCTCTCGGCGGGGATTAATTTTCAACAGGTTTTCCATCGCCAGCCGCTCTTGTAACTCAATTTTTGCTGAATCTTAATACAAATTCATGCTTATGCTTAGATGTTAATTCATGCTCGTGCCTTCAGTTTTTTTTTTTTTTTTTTTTTTTTTTTTTTAAATTACTTCCATAATTATTTTCTTGTGGCTTGATTGACTAAGCATTGGTATGGTGGAATTTTATGTGGAATATTTTGGAACAATTTTGAGACCTAAAAAAAATGGGGAATCATTATTACTTTTATCTAGTGAAAAAAATAAATAAAGTGAACCTTTTCTCTCAAATTCTGTTTGGTAGCCTAGAAGATAAATAAAGTTAAAATTAAAATCGAAACGGAGATCGAACTAGTGAAGCTCTTGTCCGGTTATGACCGATTTCGGCAGTTGGATAACGGTTCAATAGGACCTCCGGTTTAATGGTCTGAATAGGATTGGTTGCCGATCGGACTGGGCCTTTTCTAGAAAATAAGATTTTAAGATTTTTATAACTATGGCCTTTTTCTGGAAAATACATTATTACTGATTATTTTTTGTATTTAATAATTAGTGTGTCCCTTTAGAATATTGATACTCCCTCAGTCCTTCATTTAGTGACATTGTTTTCTTGGCACAATTTTTTTTGCATTTTTATGGTATAATAATAAATTAATGTGTTAAAGTGTTAAAGTGGAATAATTGTGGGTCCATTTGAATTGTTTAATAGTACTTCCTCTGTCCCGCGATTCTTGCCCCGTTTTCCTTTTTGGGACGTCTCAGGATTCTTGCCACGTTTCCTTTTTGGGAAATAATTAGGGTGTTAAGTGTGCAATTAGTAATTCCCTTATTACAATTAAATCCCTAAACCATCTCTCTCTCTGGAAACACACTCACGCACAAATCTCTTCTCTCTCTTTTCTCTCGCTCGCTCAGCATTCGACACTTCTCTCTCTCTCTCTCACTGCCCTCGTATCCGGCGGCCGTCGCCGCCGCCGTCGTGGCCTTCGAGCGCCACCCCTTTGTGGCGTCTCCCTCCTCGTTTCTATTTTCAATTTCCCTAATCCGAATCGGAAGCCCTAGTCCCCAATCGATTCACTCCAGATTCCGGCGAAGCCGCCGCTGCTCACGGCCGTCACCACCTTCGCTGCTTGCTGCCGGAGTTTTCATCTTCGATGTCACAGCTGTGCTTCTAATCGGTAAACCCTTCCCATTTCTCTCTAGCTTTCATTATTCGTTATTATATGTTATTCCCTAGTCCCCAATCGATTTACTTCCAGATCTATTCCTCCCTCGGCGTGGAGATTGACTCACAACCTCCCGTCGCCGGAATTGAAGAAGAGCAGCGTCGAAAATCAGCGGCTAGAGCTCTAGGGCGAATCGCCCCCAATTTCATAGTGAGAGATCTGATTTTGGGGTAAATCGTCCAAGAGTAGAAGAGCGAACGACGAAGCCGCAAAATCAACAGCGATGGGGAGCGCCGGAGACGGCGGCCCCGCCGCGAATTGAGGAGCAGTGGTGGCAGAGAGTGCAAGGGAGAAGAGAGAAATCGCAGAGAGAGAAGAGAGGGAGAAATCGAATAATTTTCTGGAAAAAAATAAATAATAAATCATTAATTAGTTAATTATATGAATCAGTTAATTTAAAATTAATTACTGATTTTTTTATTAATTTGATAAATATTCAAATATATACATAAATATAAATACATTAAGCTACACTCAATACCTAACCCATCCACTTAAAACACTAATTACTCCCGTCTTAATTCCCGCGCCGAAAAGAAATGGGGCGAGAATCGCGGGACGGAGGAAGTATTAAAATGTTAAAATAATAAAAAGTAGATCTATAAAGTGTTAAAGTGTTAAAGTGATTGTGGGGTCTACGTCCTAAAACAGAATATGTCAGTAAATGGAGGACGTCCCAATATAGTAATAATGTCACTAAATGGAGGACAGAGAGAGTACATTTTTTTTTTTGGAAGAAGTAATAAACCAAATAATGCAAACAATAAATTACGAATACATTAAATTTATTAGTCAATTATATTATAGCTAATTAAGTATCATTTCGCAAGTAAAAATTGAATCAAAACTAAATAAAATGAGATATAGATATTGCAAAAGTAAGCACTTATACTGACTAGCTATTACTCTCATGTCTCGCCCTAAGTGACTTATTATTTATTTATACGTGAAAATGACATAAAACTAAGTAACTTACACACTACTTCATCTTTTACTTTTACATGAAATGAAATGAAATGGGGAAAAAGAAGGAAACACATTTGATCAAAGATCACTTGATTCGAAAAATGATAGTATGAAGCAGGGAAAGAACATGGCATTTCAATTTTTTATTCCATTTTTCAGTCTTAGAATTTGGATATGCTGTGTTATTAGTATGGTCCTTTTAAGTAACTGTAAAAACCATCATTGCCCATTTTTTTCTTTATTTTCTTTATTTTTTTTATTTGCAATTTGGACATGCTGCTTCTAGTTCTTCACCAACATTTATAATTTTTTTTTAAAACAATTAATATGAAATTTAAAGATCGCGTCACGGAGAACTAGAATTCGAATCTTTAATCCAAAAGTTAACCACATATTGATTGGTCAACATATGCAAACAACAATTATTATCCGTGGGAGGCTCTTCTTGAATTGTGATCAAAATCCCATTGTTTACATAAATATTACACGCAAACAAATATCAAAACTAAATAAAATGAGATATAGATATTGCAAAAATAAACACTAAATATAGGATCGACATTTTAATGCAAAATACATTAAGATGAAACATGAAAGGGAGAATTTTCGACTATACAAACGTTTGTAGTATAGGCTATATAGCAAATGAACGTCAAGGCCATATGCATGTCAAGAGGCGAGTGGAGAGAGAGAGAGAGTTGGGAGCAGCGCGAAAAAATGCCATTGCTAAATGCTAAACGAGTATACAAGCGACCCTGCTTTTTTGATAATCTATATACGTGGAATTTTACAATTTTATACGGATTTAACCGATTTAAAAATAAAATAAAAAATAGTTTAAATTTCGAGAAGGAAATGGGAGGGGAAAATGAAAATAGCGGTGGCTGCTCCCGCCATTAATTTAACAATTTCTCAGACTTACCGTTAAGACTTCTTCCGCAACTCTCACATAATCGTTGACTGTATCTCTCTCTCTCTCTCTCTGTGTCTCTCTCTTTGGATAATTTACAGGTTAAGTATTTAACTGCTCCCGCCTTTAATTTAACAACTTCTACAGTTAGACGACTTGGGCCACGCGTGCAGAATCAAATTACCTCTAACCAACGAGATTGTGTAATTAAAATATAAATTAGTCAACGGACCAATTTGACAATTTCTCACAGTTAGTTAGACTTGGACAAGGTCTTCTCTGTTCCTTCTTCATCTCCTTTCCTTTTGATTTGCTTGAAGTTAGAGGATCAAGAGATGTCGGCTTTTGCGGCTCTGGTTTCTCTCCGGCAAGTTCTGGTAACCGTCGTTTACGTCCGACCGCGGTTCCAAGCTTACAACAGACCTCAACTCCAAAACCTCCTTCAAGATGTGGATTCGTTGCTCAACTTCCTCGAATCCTCTTCTTCTACTACTAGCGAGGCAACCCAGGAGGAACTGGAAAGCAAGATGAGGTTTGCAGCTCGTGAGGCAGAACGTCTAATCAATGCTGGGATTCTGAATCTCGACTTGACATTCTTAGACAGTGTGGGTGAGTCGTTCTTGTTCACGATTCTTTCCCCACTGCCAGCAAGGCTAGGGATGGTACTTGATTGGATCCCGTTTATCTTCGTCAAAGCTCTCATTTGCGTTGTCAATGCCGTGATTCTGTACCTATTGAATCGAGATAGATACCGTTTCCCCACCGGGACTGCCTCTCCGGAGCTGCAACGGCTATTCGATGATTTCAAAATCATCGTGGAGGAAGTGAATCAGTTGGAGGAATCGTCGTCGTCGTCGCTCGTCTCCCTCAGCCAGATTCTAGGCTCCATCATCCTTGACTGTAACAACAACACTACTCAACATCTCAAATCCCTCCATGAAAAGGTAAGTTTCCTGCTTGAAAATGCTGCTTCTTGTAATCTGGATGCCAAGATTAGAGACGCAGTTTATAAGGCAAAGAGAGCTCTCGTTGGGTTCCGACATCCGAGCAAGTCCGGTCTGATATTTGACTGGAGACGCTTCTGTACGCCGTGCTTCTGTACGCCGTTCAACGTTGTGTTGCTTCTTTCCCCTGCGCACATGTTCATGTACATGTTTAGTAGGATCGCATACTATGGTGGTAAGCTCCTGTATTATCTGAGTTTTGGCCACACAGATGAGATGATGCTCACTCTGTCCGATATTCTATGGGAAATTTTTATTGCTTGTACAGCCTACATCTGCAATGCTGTGGCTGTGTTGGCAGTTAAACTAATCCTATATAGACACGAGGCGCCGGATAATCAAGAATTGGCATGTACGGTAGATGATTTCGATATCATTGTGAGGGACGTGATGAAGATGAAGGATGAGTGCCGAGAATCGGGTGATTTGTCTGATGCTTCATCTTCTAGGCATGATTTGGGAGGAGGCAGTGGCAGAGATGTTGTAGTGGGGCTTGAAAGTGACATAGAAGAGATAAAGGCTCGTTTGCTTCAGGATTCGTCGAAACTTGAAGTCGTGTCAATTGTGGGGATGGGAGGAATTGGGAAAACCACTCTAGCTTATAAAGTTTACCATGATGCTTATGTTGTTGACCGGTTTGATGTCCGTGCTTGGACGACTGTTTCTCCGGGGAATACCCTGCGACATGTCCTGCTCTCACTTCTAGACTCTGCACGCATGCTCATCGATGAAGAGCAGCGCAAAGACAGCGACGCAGAGTTAGGTGTGCATCTCCACAAGCATCTCACAGGCAGGAGATATCTCATCGTTGTGGATGATGTGTGGGACACTGAAATTTGGGGTTTCCTGTGTAGACATTTACCTGAGAATAATGACGATAGTCGTGTGCTTTTGACTTCCCGGCTGCCGTCTTCATCATATGCAGTGCCTCGATGAAGACCACAGTTGGAACTTGCTTTGTGCAGAGGTTTTCAGGGCGGAAGGTTGTCCATTAGAATTTGAATGCATCGGAAGGAAGATTGCTCGGAGATGTGGAGGACTTCCACTTGCAATCATTGTGATCGGAGGTCTCCTCTACAAAGACATCCGATCCGATGTTTGGAGAGATGTAGCAGACAAGTTAGAAAAGACTGAAGTGCAGGATATCAAAGAGCGGTGTTTGGAGATACTAGGTTTGAGCTATAACCGCTTGCCTCGCCATTTGAGGCCATGCTTCTTGTATATGGGGGTTTTTCTGCACCGTGAGGTCCCTATCTCCACACTCATACACTTATGGATTGCAGAGGGATTTCTCAGACAACGAGACTCCAAAACTCCGGAAGAGGAGGCTGAGGGCTATGTAAAAGATCTCATCACCCGAAACCTAATTTCGGTTAGTAAAAGGAGTTGTAATGGTGAGATCAGAAGATGCAGCATGCATGATCTGTTAAGGGATGTTTGTGTGGAAAATGCTCGAAAGGAAAAGTTCCGCCACTTTGTGGAGTCGGGTGGATATGTAATAGCCCGAGGAGAACCCGATGAGCCTCCTCGTAGTCTCAGCATTGATCCTAATGCTGCAAGAACTGATGAAATACATGGCTACTTGGACTCTCTGCATCTCAGAGTAGTAAATGTACTTGGGGTTAAGTTTGGTGAGTTTCCACGTCGAATAACCCGACTTGTTAGCCTGAGATACCTTGCTTTCCAATATGATGGTTCGGTCCCTATCCCTCCATCCATATCCGAACTCCAGTATCTCGAGACACTAGTCCTCCATCATTCTTCATTTGGCAAGTATTCGTTCCTTCCTTCCTCGATTTGGATGATGCCGAATCTAAGGCATATCTATGTGAAGCCAGGTTGCCACATGTTCAAAGTTCTCGGCCACCAATTCTCATGGCAATTTTACCGTCTTGTGAACTTGCAAACGCTTGTGGGAATCAGAAACTTCGAATGGACCAAAGGCATCATCGACAAGCTTCCCGGTCTGAAGAAATTGGGGATATCATATGATTTCTCCTCTTCTGCAGATTGGTCGACATACCGGCTAGAGAACCTTGTCTATCTAAAGAAACTGGAGAGTCTGAAGATCATTATCGAGTACACCGGTCTTGGATCAGACGTATCCCGTGTTGCACCACCAAAGCTTGCATTCCCTCAGAAGCTTAAGAAACTGAGCCTGAGTGGTTGTAGGATTCCATGGGAAAGCATGTCAGCTATAGGTGCATTGCCTAATCTTGAAGCTCTCAAACTGAGGTGCCAAGCCTTCTGTGGGCCATCATGGGTGACTGTCGAAGGAGAGTTCCCTCGACTCGTCTTCCTGCTTCTGGAAGAGATGAGTTTGACAGCGTGGGAAAGCGAAGACAGCCACTTCCCCCGTCTCCAACGCCTCATCCTAAGGTCGTGCAACGTGCTAGAGGAGATCCCTTTTAGTTTTGGTGACATTCCAACGCTTGAACTAATCCAGTTGGTTGACTGTCACGATTCTGCTGTGGCTTCTGCAAGAGAGATACAGGAAGAACAAGAAAGCATGGGAAACGAGGTCCTCAAATTACACGTTGAACAGCGGAGGAGAGAGGTGGATGGGATGAGTTCAGAAGCAAGAGCAATGTTGGGACCAGGAGTCTTTGAGGTGGTTTACGATGCCATATTTAGCAATCTATTCAAATTTCTGGTGCCACTCTTGATTCTCGTATTACTGGCGTTAGTTATCTTTGGTTGAAGTAGAGGAGGGAATGGAATCGGAAGGGAATCAAGTCAAGGCCGTTATTTTTATTGAGTGTTTGGTTCAGCAGTGGAACGAGGATTCGATCACCTCTTGTCCTGCTTCGTGTTGCATTTAATTGGAAAATGTATGTACGTTGGTATCGCTTATTTCATTACATAAAAACAATATGAAAGCAAATGTTATAGCAAATCTAGCACTACTATCACTGCCTATGTACACAAAAATCTCATCTTCACTCGAGAAATTGTCGAAAAGAAAAACGAAACTACACACTAACTCGCATCCCTGTTGCAGAGGTTGTAACCGGAGATCAGAGAACTCGTCGCAAAGGCCACGAATGCCAAGAACGAGACTGCGATTGATGCACTTGCCATCATCGTGAACTCATCTTTCCCCCAGTTTGTGATCCAGTCCGTAACACTCGTAGCAGCTGATGAAGATGCCGACATTATAAGATACGCCAAAATCTGAAACATCAAAGTGGATAAACCTATGTCAAAATCGAACAACGTATGAGGCGAAAGATCATTCTTGATGATGATAGGAAATGTAAAACAGAGAACAATGTATCATATAGTCCATATTCTGGAAAAGCTTGGCCTTCTTAGATGAGCAAATGCAACCATGAAACCGGAGGCTAATAATCTTGAACGTATCAGCTGAAAGTAACGAACCTGATCCATTGAGAAATCGAAGTGGTAGCGTAGATGGTGGGAGATGACATGCTTCTCTGTGCCCAAATGGTACGCCAGATCGTAGGCTTGAAAACCAGAGTATACGAACCCCATTATATTTACAACGAGACAAAACCTGCAAAACGAAGCACGAACGCGTTCACCTTCACATTAGTATACCCGAATATCATCACAAGCATAATCCAAACAAAGAGCAAACACACCAAGCACAACCTTCTCAGAAAGAAATGTGTAAAAACTAACTAAAAAGAAGTAGAAAAGGTACTGAATTCTAAGTTTCAAGAGCTTAGTACAGAGAAATTCAAACACATTCATTGTTACTAATACTGCAAATGCTCCGAACAATCGAGCTTCGGATTCAAGAAATCGAAGAAATTGCATAATACTAACACAGGATCAGTATAACATAGCAAGAAGTACTATTTGAAAGAGGAGAAAGAAGTCGAGTTCGAGTAACGAGAGATGCATTCATCGCTGGCGGAATCTCCAGAAGACTACAGAGGAAACTAGCAATCAAGAATGGAAATTTCAAGAACACAGATTATACCTATACTCTCTGTAACGATCGTAAGAATCGCCGCTCCATCCTTTCGTTTTATCGGCGGCCTTACACTGAAGGAAATCAAGCACGCGATCACCTCAAACACTCTAACGGCCAGCGCCGCCTTCGTCGTCTCCGCCCTCCTCTCCACCGCCGCCCTCGACCGCCTATCTCCACCCACTTCACCCTCTGAGCATGTGCTATGACAATGCTTTGAAAATTTTGTGAAAAAAAAAAACACACACACAACTTTCATGTCATTTATTGTGGACAGAGATTGGAATATTATAGAGGACGAATAATGTATTGCTTACCTCATGGTGTTCACCATAGTGATTAGTGAATATCTTCGTCATTTTTCGCGTCAATATTCTTGTTTGGTTTTTTTAATTGTAATATAATTTAGTACATTGTAAATTAATATTGAAATCATTAAACCTAATATATATATATATAATCGAAGCTAGATTTGATTTATTATTCACATTTTGAACTATGAAGCAAACGAATAAATTGAGATTTAACTTTTTTTTTTTTTTTAGATTTAATGATTTCAATATTAACTTATAAGGTACTAAAATAGATTACAATTGAATATATAAAAATAATGTTGAAACAAAAAATAACAAAGGTGGTGAGGTGAACACCATTAATTAGGTGAATTAACACACAATTCCTCTATTATAGAGTTTCTAGTATATGGACTATATTATTTTTATTAATAGTACAACTCATATAGTAATTGTGATAAACCTGAGACAGTGTACTGAAGTTCATTGAGATTAAGGGGGGTGTATTCAATTCAGATTCTGCAGGATTTTTATAGACTTTTAAAAGTAGGTGAATTTTTATAAACTTTTAAAATCCATAGACTCTACGCAGAGTTTGACTAGACTCTACACAGAGTTTGACTGACTCTATTTATTGATTTTGATGGATTTTCATGGACTTGCAGTATTGTGGAATATGTTTTTTCAATTAATTTCCATGGATTTCCATAGACTCCGACGCTGAACTATTGTAACTATTTATTTATATAAATAAATGCATATGAGTCACACTTGTAAATAAATAAATAAAATTATATATATTATTTGAAAAAAAAAAAAAAAACCAATAACTTAATTCAAATTGTTTGAATATGTTTTTGTAGGGAGTATCAAAATTCATCAAATTATGTCATCTTTCAAAACAAGAATCGTATTTTAAAGAAAGTCCAATTAATGTATTTTTAATAATAATAAAAAATTACTCTTATTTTTTTCGTTCAAATGTTATATTTCAGTTTAGTCATTATTCTATTCCTTGAACCTTAAAAAACGTAGCAATAATTTAACCATAAAAAATCAAAATGAAAGTTGAGATTTAAAAGTTACATGTTCGAATTTTAGAAGAATGAGGGATTTTATGATAATATTGATTTTCAAGCAAACTCTAGTAAACAAATTTTTGGTACCAGATAGTCATAATTTGGATGTCTTTTAAAATAAACTATAATTGTTTGGAGAAAAGATAAAAAGTACGGAGGAGGGTGGCGAAAATGGTGACTTGGAGTTTTTTTCAGAGAATCCGTAGAAATCTCTGGGTTTTATAAAAGATTTTGAAAAGTGAAATCTCTTTATATTTTAAAAAAAGAATCCAGCAAAATCCATCGACTTTTAAAATCCATGCACTGTTGAATACCTATAGATTTTTTAAGACTTAAAAAATTCTGCATTGAATACCTCAAGATTTTTAAAGACTTTATAAAATCTGAATTGAATACGTACAGATTTCTAAAATCCATAAAAATTCTGCAGAATCTGAATTGAATACACCCCCCTAAGTCTTTTATTTTAGAAAATTTATGTCTAATTAAATTATATGATATTTTATTTAAGATATCAAATAAAGTATAAAAGCGGAAAAAAGAAATGTTCTGTTCTTTTACCTACTTCATATTCTTTTTTCCGCTTTTATACTTTTTTTGATATCTTAAATAAAATATCATATAATTTAATTAGACATAAATTTAAAAGAATGGGAGGTAAAAGAAAAGAACATTTCAATTTTTCCTTCCATTTTTTGTCTTGCAATTTGTATATTACAGTTTTGTTAGTTTGGTTTTTTAAGTAAGTGTACATCATCATTGACTATTTTTGTTACTATTGTTTTTTCAGCAATATTTAATGGGTTTTTTTTAATTATTTTATTTTATTTTATTTGTATGTACGTAGTAGTTGAGATCATATCTTGAGTTCATGAACTCTTCTTTAGTACATGTGGGTCCATTTCCCCCTCCCCTCACTCATCAAAATTATGATGATACGAGGATAGTAATAGGGCAATATAGTACGTAGTTTTGTAATTAGTTTATCCGACGATAAATCGGGAAAATAAAATCTGTGAAAAGTGGGCATATGATTGTTGAACATGATGGCAGACGGACCGCGGTTGAGAGCTCGCTCGCTCACCCTCCGACTAAGAGATCGAGCTAGGGTTCGAGTGTGTGTGATATACAGTAGATAACTTTTTCATGTGTGCTCTTGCAGTAGGACGTCATTGTCATACTATCATTATCATACTATCATTATCATATATACATGTATCTATAACTAGGAAACATAGGCGCAAAGGGCAGAGAGAGAGAGGGGGGGGGGGGGAGAGAGAGAGAAACAATATATATGTATCTATAACTAAGAAACATAGACGCAGAGGGCAGAGAGAGAGAAACAATATACATGTATCTATAACTAAGAAACAATATACATGTATCTATGACTATCTTGCACCTCATGGTCAGGCCGGCCCAGAGGGTGGGCCAACCTGGGCGACGGCCCAGGGCCCACCATTGTTTGGGGCCCCAAATTTCGGATACCTGCATATAAATTTTTGGTTATGAAAATTCATAAATAGATTGTTGGCTTAACCGGTTAATTAATCCTTGCATTAAACTTGTGGATGACTTGTGTTCAAATCCCTTTAGATACAACTTGTGTTCAAATCCCTTTGGATACATTAATTTTAGCTTAACCGGTTAATCCTTGTATTAAACTTTTCGATGCTTTGTGTTCAAATCCCTTTTGGCTAGATTAGCCGGTTAATCTTTGTATTAAACTTGCAGATGACTTGTGTTCAAAGCAAAAAAACGGTTAGTCCTTGTATTAAACTTGTAGACGACTTTTGTTCAAATCCCTTTTGGCTTAACCGGTATCCTTGTATTAAACTTGTACATGACTTGTATTCAAATCCCTTTTGGCTTAACCGGTTATTCCTTGTATTAAACTCGTAAATGATTTTTGTTCAAATCCCTTTGAATACATTAATTTTGGCTTAACCGCTTAATCCTTGTATTAAACTTGTAGATGACTGGTGTTCAAATCTCATTTGTCTTAACCGGTTAATCATTGTATTAAAATCGTAGATGACTTGTGTTCAAATCCCTTTGGCTTAACCTGTTAATCTTAACAGGTTAATCCTAGTATTAAACTTGTAGATGACTTGTGTCCAAAGCCTAAAAACCGGTTAATCCTTGTATTAAACTTGTAGATGACTTGTGTTCAAATCCGTTTTGGCTTAACCTATTAATCCTTGTATTACACTTGTAGATGACTTGTGTTCAAATCTATTTGGATACATTAATTTTGTGATTTTTTTCATATAATTTCTTAGTGATCATGGGCCCTATTAATTTTTTTCCTTATAATTTTTTTTAAAAAACCTCGGTATAGGGTTCAATTTACCATTTCGCCCGGGCCTATCTTTTGTCAGGACTGGCCCTGCTCATGGTTTTGCATTTTTCAACAAATATGGAGATGGGGGTGCCAGGATCAGTTCCATCCATCAAGAACTGGACGGCGGAGGGAGCTGTAACGGAGGTCGGACACCAGTATAACTGTGGTGAGTACCCTCCCTCAATTTTACTCCAATACAGTACGTATTTTGTTGAGCATGGGTGATTTTATGTTGCTATTATACATTTTTGTTTTGAATTTTTGTGCTTCACGTACGTGTTCAAAATTGAAGGAGAAATTGAGATGCTCCACTAAATTAATTGTAACAGTTATAAATTAACCATAGACATTATTAATTTGGGTTAAAATTTCAATCATCTACGAATTAATTAATTTCCGAATTCCAATCTTTGTACTAATCCTAATCATGATAGTAAAATGAGAAAGAAAATAGAAGGATTAGTGTTTCGGTAATGTAAAAGAAGTTTGAATGAGAAGAAAATCATGCGAGGAAGAATTAAAATTTCAATCATCTAAGATTTTTTATTAATTTCCGAATTTTTTATTATTTTAGTAGCTACGGCAGAAAAATTAGATTTATTTATTAATTTTTTTAATATATATTTACCAGTTTATCAATTCAGATAGATGTAAATCTTTAGCTTGCACATGTTATATATGGTATGAGGCTTATTTTTTTAAATTTGATTGTTCCACAGGGAGCTGTTGGGCCTTCGCGGCTGTAGCCGTCGTGGAAGGACTACACTTCAAGAAAACTGGACAGTTAATCAACTCGTCACCACAAGAACTAGTCGACTATGTTGACAGAGCGGGTTGCAGGAGTGGCTGGGCTTGGCAGGCCTACGACTTCATTAAGCAACACGGTATAACAACGGAACAATTGTACCCATATACGGGTGTGGAAGACCCTTGCGACTGGGTAAAGGTACAAAATCTATAATCTATATATTCAGAATAAGATAAAATTAATTAGTATTCAAACACTTATAATGTGACTAGTTAATTAAGCCAAGATAAGATAGGTAACTTGGGCTAGCTTATCATATTATTTGGTAAACTAGTTTACTTGTTTTTGGGGCCCATCAAATAAAGTCGGCCCATAATGATTCATAAGTATTAATCTTTTTTCTTGAAGAATTATTGGAGAGATGAAAATTAGAAGGAAAAATATGGCTGTGTAATTTCTTTATTTGTAGCAAGGTTAAATGATTAATGTTTTAAACAATAATAATATAGGTTAGGTCTCCGGCTGTATGGATATGGGGATATTCGTACGTTCCCCCGAATAATGAGCGTGAGTTGATGAAGGCAGTGGCTCGCCAGCCAATATATGTATCGTTAAATGAAACTCTTGACTTCACATGTTATGTAGAAGGACTACACTTTAAGAAAACTAGACAGTTAGTCAAATTGTCACCGCAAGAATTAGTCGACTGTGTTGACGGAGCGGGTTGCGGCGGGAGCTGGGCTTGGCAGGCCTATGATTTCACCATGCAACATGGAATAACAACTGAAGAACTGTACCCATATACGGGTGTGGAGGGCACTTGCGATTGGGTAAAGGTACATAATTTATTTGTTTAATATAAAATAAAATTAATTAATACTCCACTTCATAATCCCGTACATGTATCCAAACCAGTGTTTAAAAAATCGAACGGAACCACCGGTTGAACCCGGTTGAACAATGAACCGCTCATATACCGGTTCGTGGTTTTTCAGTCATTTTCAGTTTTGGCCGGTTTAACCACGGTTCAACCGAAAAAACCGTGAACTGAAGGTCTCGCCGGTTCGACCTCCGGTTCAGTTTTAAAACGTTGATCCAAACACTATTAGGTAATGTGACTAATTAAGCCAAGATAAGTAATTTGGGCTTATCATATTATTTGGAATGATTCTACACATTGATAAGAATTAAATCACTCTCTCTCTTTTTTTCTAAAGTCTTGGAGAGATAAAAATTAGAAGGAAAAGGATATGAAGTGTAACTTCTTTATTTGTAGCAAGGCTATTTAAACTATGTTGCAGGAATTCTTCAAATTATAGCACAATGCACGTATCGGATTTTTATAGGGTGCGATTCTTGTGCGATTCTCGTGCGATTCTCGTGCGATTCGCACCGGATTGGCCACGTCACGAATCCTTAAATAATAATAAAAAAATATATTGGATACGCGAATCCGAAAGTGGAGATTCGCGAATCTTGTACAGAAAGGGAACACCAGTATAATTACTTTTGAAAACTTATATTTTGATGGTTATTCTTTGCAATACTTAATTCTTTTAATTTGACTTCAATTTAAATTCAATAAAGAAAAAAAAAAGTGAGAAACCAAATACGTTTGCATTTTTTTATTGAATTGTTGCAGAATTACTAAATTATATTGTATAATTAAAATACATACATTTTGATTGAGAAAAATCATATACGTTTGTTTTTTGAAATTTTAAATTCTTAAGACTAAATATTATATGGATATTATATTTTAAAAATTAAAAATATAATTTAATATGCGTATCCTTGACGAATTGCATCTTTTTTTTTTAAATCTGTATCCACGTATCCGTATCGTATCACGCCCGCACCCTTGTATCCGTATCCGTGCAACATATTATTTAAACGATAAAAATATAGGTTAGGTCTCCGACTGTTCGAATATGGGGATACTCGTACGTTCCCCCGAATAACGAACGTGAGTTGATGAAGGCAGTGGCTCGTCAGCCCATATATGTATCATTAAATGAAACTCCTGACTTCAAATGTTATGTAGAGGTAATTGATTGCTCTTTCTATACTCAGGTCTTGTTTGGTAGATAAGATGGGATACGGTGCGATGAGATAAAATTTATCTTGGAATCTTAGGTAGTGTTTGATAGGGAAGATGAATAGGGCTGACAATTTTTGACACGACACGATAATCCGACACAAACACGCACGAAATTAATGGGTTTGTGTCAAGGTTTATTGGGTTTGTGACACTAACAATACAATACAGACCTGAAAATTTCGTGTCGTGTTCGGGTTGGGTTCGTGTCGGGTTCAGGTAACCTGTTAATATAAATATTTCATTAATTTTTTATTTTTGACTAATAAATTACTCCTAATTCGGGTTACTTCACAATCTTTCCACTTACCCGTCTCCCTTATTTTATAACTGATTTCGTGTCGGGTTCGGGTTGGTTCGTGTCAGTATTGTGTTCGTGTCGAGTTCGAGTCGTGTTCAGGTTTGGCTAATTCAAGTCGTGTTCGTGTTCAGGTTTAGATAATCTTTAACGGGTCGTGTTCAGGTTTGGACTTAACAGGTTCGTGTCACTATCAGGTCGACACGATAACAACCCGACACGCACGAATTGTCAACCCTAAAGATGAAGCAGAATAAGATAAATTGTCTTGGGTTAAATGATGTTTGGTATTCAATATGATTTTTCTCGGGGGCCGAGAGTAGGAAAAGTCCGTTCTTATTCACTATTCCCTTTGTATTATTTATCCTCCACTTTCCTTAGGATAACTCATCCATTATCAAACAGTATGAGAGATGAGGTTTCAAATTACCACTTTGCCCCTTCTTTTTTATTGCGTTATGTAGTTATCGTTTTTTTTTCCCTTTAATTTTTTCTTCATTTATTTCAATTTCCATTCCTTTCTCGCCTTTTATTTCAATTTCCATATTTTTACAGTATTTTAATTCTCAGTTATGATTTTCAAAATAGCTTTGTTAATTTCTTCTTCTATAATAGGCGAACGTAATAATAAGTTACAAAATGAGCATTAATCTATATGTAATATTATTTTACAATGATTATTAATTTAAGAAGGTTATTCTTGTCAATTTGCATTTCAATCTAGATTTTATTATTTGAAGCAAACACAAATATTAGTTATCTTAGTTTTTAAGCTTTGCTACCAAGCAAACATGTAGATTATTTATCTTACTACTATTAATACAAATTATCATAGGATGAGTCATCCTTCTATATCCTATCCTAACTACCAAACAGAGACTTAGGATATATGAGGGAGATGTGTGATAAGAAATAGAGAATCTGCTGCGTTTGGTACATAAGATGAAGCAAGTTGAGGCAAGATGAGATGAATCATCTTGGTTCATTCCATTGTTTGGTACATAAATGGAATAAACTAGAGAGCCCGAGATGAATCTCGAGCCCGGTGCTATTGCACTATTACGCCTTGTTTACTCATCTCACGTTTTTGGTCGGATGACTCATCTCCTTCTAACAAAAACGCAATATTTTCTCTCTTTTACCATTTTACCCTTAGGCCCTCTTTGAGTCTTTGGTAGCCTAGTTAGAATTAACTAAGTTAAATTTAAAGTAAGATAGTAGTACAAGGTTGATAAGGTAGTTATGGAAGATTGCTATTTGGTAATATGATTACAATCTAGGATAAAATATTTGGCCATTTGGTAGCAATGCTTATTCACTAGATTAAAAGCTTGAATTACCTTAAATAACTAGATTATTTAAAAACAATGATGACTATTCCATAACCTAGTCTAGAAATTCGGGTTCAGATTCGGGTTCGTTTATTGAATTACTAGAAAATCGTGTATCGCGTATCCGAAAAAATGTTATATCGTCAACTAATCCATCAGTCAATATATATATATATATATATATATATATATATATATATATATATATATATATATATATATATATATATATATATAGAGAGAGAGAGAGAGAGAGAGAGAGAGAGAGAGAGAGGATGAATCATATAGAAATAAATCCTGGTGTGAGAAATAGGAATAAATCTGGACCATTGATCTTGATTTGATCTGTGGTTGTAATTGATTTAAGCATGATTATAAGGTATCATAAGCATGACTAGGTTTAAACATGAATTTGTACATTAAAAAGCATAATGATGTTGTAAGCATAAATATATACTGATTTAAGTATGATTTTGTATAGTTTTAAGCATCTTTCCCATTTTAGCACGCAAGGATTTATTTGCACACGAACCACTCCCTATATATATATTTTATGAAACATTCAAAACTTATTTATTTAAATAAAAAAATGTTATTTAAAAAGATAATTAAAAATTAAAATATATAAATAAAAATTTTGAAAATGATTTTTTTTTAAAAAAAAAATTAAATCAAATCCGGGTGTTCGGATAAACTTTGCAAAATATTACAGGATAATTATACTCCAAATGGTTATACAATTCAATTTTGTTAATAATATCATAGGGGTTGGATGAGTTGAATAAGAAGAAGGGGAATAGTAAATTATGGTCGGGCCTTGTCAATATCACAGGCCGGTGAGTTATCTAACATAGCTACCAAATGGTTAGTTAAGGCAAGATTAGTAAGCAATCTTGTCTTGGCCTTAACTAGGCTACCAAATAGGCCCTTATATATTTATACAATTTTAAATAATAATAAAAATTATAACAATACTAATGAATAATAATGTAATTATAATAATAATAATAATAATAATAATAATAATAATAATAATAATAATAATAATAGGTTATTATTTAATCCTAACGATAAAAATTGAAATCGGTAAGCGTATTTACAAAGGGTAATTTGGTCAATTTAAATTTTAATTTGTACCAAACACAATATGATATCATCCGGGTTATTATTCATCTTGGCACTATTCACATGAATCATCATGAGATGACTCATTCTGCTTCATCTTGAGATGAATATCAAACGCACCCGTAGTGTTTTTTTCCCGGACCTCATTTATCCCGGGCCCCCGTAATAAAATATTTTGGCTACCAAACGTAATATAAGTCCAAATAAATTTCTTCATCCTGACAATATATAATATTGACCTCTTATTTGAATTATGTAATTCCTACACTGATTGAGAACTGTGTCCATATAGTAATTAAATCCCAAACAGGGTTATTGTTTGCATAAATATCTCGCAAACAAATTAGAGAAGATTTATGTTACCAAACTAAAAATAAAATATCATAACCAAATTAGAAGATAGAAATAAGGTAATTCAATATCCAGCTGAAATTTTGGCACAGATAGTGTGATGGATCCGACGATAGCAAGATCCCTTGAGGGGCTGAAAGTACAACCAATTGTTCCTCCGGGAGGATTTCGTCCAATCTCCCCCGCAGATCCAGAGGCGATTTCCCACGCCCAAACTGCGGTGGCAGAGCTCAACAGAAATCGCTCTCTGAGATTTCAATCCATTCTCCACGGACGACGAGCATCCGTCCAGGGCCCGGTCTACGACATTGTCATCGCCGCCACAGACGGTACCTCCCGTTCCAACACCTATCGGCTTGAGTTTTGGATCAGCCGCGAAGGATGCCAGATCATATCATTCAGACAAGTTTAACATTAACCTACTACTACAGTAGTACATCTTTTCATTTTGGTATTCTCTGAATTAGTTTAGAATTTATCATGCTTCTCTTTTTCTCTCCAATTTCTATTTATTACTATTACTAGTTTTCTTTGAGAAATTTATTACTACTCCCTCCATCCTCCATTTAGTGACGGAGGGAGTATGGGCACGAGATTTTTCGCATTTTATGGTATAATAATAAATTAATGTGTTAAAGTGTTAAAGTGGAATAATTGTGGGTCCATTTGAATTGTTTAATAGTATTAAAATGATAAAATAATAAAAAATACTCCGTAGATGTATAAAGTGATAAAGTGTTAAAGTGATTGTGGGGTCTACGTCCTAAAACGGAAATTGTCAGTAAATAGAGGAAGTCCCAATATAGTATTAACGTCACTAAATGGAGGACGGAGGGAGTTTTTGTACGTGCAATGCACTGAATAGAATTAGTGATATTATTGAAATATGGTTTCTCGATTTTTTTCTTCTATTTTTACCTGCAATCTCTCAATTGTGAAAAAAATAATAATTGTTCAAGTAGCCAACTATAACCATGAAGTAATTATTTAAATTGACAAAACACATACTATCTTCATCTCATAAAAGTAGATTCGAATACAATTTAATTTACTAATAATATGATTTTTTTTTTTCAAACGAGAAAAGTGTAAAGAAAAAGACACTAACAAGAGTTGCAAGCACCCCACACCAAAAAAGAAAAGAAAAAAAAGGAAAAAATCAAGAGCCCAAACGTTCCAATCCCTCACGGGCCTCTTTCAAACCGGGCTCAAGCGCAAGCGACTTCTCAAAAGCGTTTCGGGCCTCCACTCTCATCTCCTTAACCTCATAACAATGGCCCAATAGGCAGAAGGCCCGAGAGTTCTCCGGGCTGAGCCCGATCGCCTCCTTCAAATCCCCAATCGCCGAGTCGACCCGCCTCTTCCGGTTCAGCCCGATCAGCAGGTCGGCCCGCCGGATCAGAGCGTCGCCCCTCTCGACCTCCGACAGCATCTTCACCGCCGGCGGCGACAGCGCCAGATCCAGCGACTTGAGCGCCGTCAGCTTGTGGCCCATTAGGGTTTCGGCCATGGCTTTAAGGATGTGCGCCGCCGGGTCGCGCGGCTCGAGGGCCAGCGCCTTGTCGGCCTCGTCGACGGCGGACTTGGCGAGGTTGAAGGAGGTGGCCTTGGTCTTCGTGGATCGGGCTCGGGCCAGGAGCTGGGCCCCCTGGATGAAGTGGCGGTGAGCCTGGCTGTTGGGTCGGGCCCTCGATCGGAGCTTCGAGAAGGCCCGCTTGGGGAGCGAGTGGAGGACGTAGAAGATGGCGAGGCTGAAGATTAGGATGCACAATTGGATTACCGCATCTTTGTCCATCTCCGGCGGCGGCGGCGTTCCTGGCTTTCGCGGCTGAGGACGGCGGCGATTTCGATGCGTTCGATTCGAAGAATTATCGTCGTTCGAGACTCCAAGAGGTAATCTGGTATCTAAAATTCGGGTTTGGGTCTCTTTCTTGCACACTAAAATCTTACTTTATTTTATTTTTATATATTATTTTTCATTTCTACGAAATTCGATCGTTTCATTATTTTAAATTTTATATATACGTTTAAGGGACGAATGGAGTACGAACTTATTGAAAACAAGTTTTTTGAAGAGTCAATAATCTATAAAAATCGTTCATTTAGGGCTTAAGGGTGACTCAATGATTAAGCAGAAAAACGCCTCTAATAATAGAGTGGGTAGCTTATGATCTTAATAGTTACGGATTTAAATTCTACCAACGCCATTTCGGCTCTGAGCTATGATATACGAACATCGAAAATAGCGGCTGCGGGTTCCCACGAAAAAAGAAAAGGATCAAAAAGATTTTCCATCCATTCTTATAATAGACAAAAAAAACACCAGCCAAAAAAAAGAAAGGTATATTTACATCTCCTTTTTTGATACATACTCCTCTATCTTTATCGATTTATAGTTCCTCTTTCTTCATCTCATCTAAACTTCATACAATTCTAAGCATAAACAACTTCAAGAAAGTAGTGGAAACAAACAAGATGAGAGAGACTACAACCAAAACCAGACTTTGCCCTTTTGCTTGCTTGCTTTCTTCACTCACTCCATCACTAGCTCCATGTGGCGGTTCAAGTCCTTTAGGTAGGTTTGTGAAGAGTAGTCCTCCAAGTCGCACGAGTCCCACAGCAACGCCTTCATCCCCATCGACTTCTGCTTCACATCCGACACTTCGTTCTCGCCTTTTAGCAGCTTCACAACCTGTTTGAAACACATGTATGCGTACGTTGTTGGATATGTCGTTTTTGCATTGAGTGTGAAGAGGAGGTTACTGATTTTTATTACCCGTGACATGTTTGGTCGCATGTTGGGCAAGTGATGAATGCAAATCGAAGCTGTGAACATGGCTCGTTTCATTTCTGTGGCGTTGTAATTGTCTTCTAACTTCGGATCTGCTATTGCTTTCATGTTGTTCTTCTCCAGATATGGCTTTGCCTGTTAGAAGAAGAAGAAGAAGCACGAACTCAAAATCGTACGACAAAATACAGATGTTTTGTTTGTTCAGTATGAAGTAATGGAAAGGAGGAGTTGAACGAAACCGTACCCACATCACGAGGCTTTGCCTGCTAGAGGTATCAACAGCTCTGCGCCCAGTTATGATCTCGAGTAGAAGAACTCCGAAAGCAAACACATCAGTCTTCTCGTGAACTATTCCGTGCATGAAATACTCCGGAGCCATGTACCTGATTCGGGAACCAATGTAGATGGATTCAGCAGCAGAAGTGAAGTAAATCCAAAATATCAAACGTGAGGTAATGTCAGTCTATTACCCAAAAGTGCCTTCGATTGGAGAAACAACATGGTGAAGCCAATTCTCCGGAAGCCATTTCGCCAGTCCGAAGTCAGATATCTGCAACAACACACGCAGAGCATCATTCTTTCCACCATCAATGCCCAACTCAAGACTGCAGAATGCTCGAGTTATGGTTAGAGGAAACGGGAAAAGAAACCTGAGCTTCGTAGTTTTCAGAGAGCAATATGTTTGAGGCCGTTATGTCTCTGTGGATGATACGCCTTTGGCAGTCGCAATGAAGGTACAGCAATCCCTCGGCAATCCCTTTAATCACCTTGTACCGTCTCTCCCAATCCATAACCTCAGCCGAATCTGAAACAGCAAACCATTTCTTATCAAGAAAACTACACCCCACATGCTCATTTCAAGTTACTCTACTATCCGGTTAATAGCGTTCGAGTCCAAATATTCCTGACATAAACAAGGCGAAACCCCACCTCCATGAAGCACAGTTGAGAGGCTCCCGTGAGGAGAGAACTGGAGAACAAGGTGCAAACCGCCATCAGCGCTGAACCCGATCAACTTAGCAGTATTCGGATGATCAATGTGCGCGATGATCCCAAGCTCCGACAGGAAATCGCCAACTCTATCTTCATTGTTCTTCTGTACATTAAGTATCTTCTTCACAGCCACAATCTGACCATCCGGCAATAAACCCTGGTACACTTCAGCATGGCCCCCCTTTCCAATAAGCTTATCTGTTCAAAATTTTTGAGTCAGGCATTTCATCAAACACTTTCCGGGCTCACCATAAACATAGCTGGAATCAAAAACCTTGTCTGTACAGAACGGGACCATGATTGTTGCATGCAAATTTAATTACAATTCCACAGAATTATGTCTGAATTAACCGTATTTAATTTTGTCCTAAAAAATTAAATTCCGATGGTGACTATATTATACATATAAATTATTGAATCCCTAGCACTGAACACTGAACATGGTTATAAATGGCGCCAACTACTCATAACTGGACTAATAAATTTTCAACTAAATTCTTTTGGATTCAATATTTATTCATGCAGTGGAGAAGAAGGGTTCAACCACTTTCTTCTGACCTCAGGCAGAGTGTTGGTAGTCAAACACAGCACAGTGGGACCCACCATTCAGACTCTTCTCTACGTCTTTTTGAGAAAACAATGTTTTAAAAATCGAACCAGCGAAAACAGATCAAATCGAAAAAAAAAATCGAAGAAAAATATTAATCAAAATCATGATTATTTCATGGTTCAACCAGTTTAATCATCGATCGATTCTATCTGATTATTAAAACGCTGGTAGGAAGTATTTTATTGAAAACATTAATGTAATACCTAAAGGAAAAAAGATGTACGTTTCTATGGTTACGTTAGTTGGTGTATTCAAGATTATTGATGGCTGAACAAAAGACATAATTAATTATTTCTAGAAAAAATTGGTACTACTAGTACTAGTCAATTGAAGACACCTGCACTTTTGCATAAAAACTTGTGGACTTAAATCAAACAATTAATATTGGATGATTTACCTATCTAAATAATATTTAAAAAGAATTGAAGACTTATGTATATTTTTCACTTAGTCCTATGTTCCAAACTTGACCTGAAAATGACCTCTCCCACCATTTTCAACTGTTGGAATTCAATGATAGTTTCATTATCCAAACTCAACCCAGTAAAAAAAAAAAAAAAAAAAACTTTTGTGGAAATTCAGATAATTAGGGTTCTTCACTTTTTCTATCTATATTTTAATTTGTTATAATAGTACCAAATTAGTATGTTGAAAAAGAAGATTAACTGACTTAGGATTAGGGAAATTCAAAGCTTGAAACTGCCGAAAGCAACACTTTTCTTAACTTCATTTTCCAGAAAAAAATAAAAAATAAAAACTTTATTGAACTTAGCATTTAACAAAGCATGCGCCCATTAATATTAAAATATTCCTATTCACACAACATGCTCTCCAATTTCAAACTTTTATTAGTCATCATTTCATTCCTAATTCCATTGCAACAATTAAAAGTAAAATAAAACATGGGAATCATCTAAAATTTTCAAAGTTCCAAGTCTTTTTTAGTGTCGGAACAAATATAAAGGGTACTCGAATTTTTTACGAAATGGTTCCGATTCACCTTGAAACAGAACACTAAACATGATCAAGTTCAATTCAGTCTACCTAAAACAGAATTTCAACAGACAAAAAACAGAGAGAGAGAGAGGAGAGAGAGAGAACCTGGGCTGAAATTATCGGTGGCAAGTTTGAGCTGTTCATAAGTGAAGTTCCTCCAAGTAGGCTTAGGCATGGCGATATCATCTCCACAAGAAGAAGAGATGGCTTCCCCTGCACTGTGATTCCTCCCCAGCCTCTTCTTGAAAGCCTTCTTCGACAAGTCGTAGCCATAGCCACCTAGCAGAGGAATGGTGGAGAATTTCATGGGCGATTTCTTCTTAATCTGTCCGAACAGCTTCTTCCAATGCAGGGTTCCATAGCTCTGCTCCCATGCAACCCCGACGCTCTTCTCTATCTCGCTGCTGCTGCCGCTGCTGCTGTCAGAATACGCCCCCGACACCGGAATCTCGAGAACTCCCCTCGGAGACCCATCTTCATCGACCTCTTCCTCCGAGGATTCTTGGCCTTTTGTTATTTCCACCTCTTTCACTGCCGCGTCATCTGTTATCTTAGCCTTCTCCTTCTCTTGGATAATCTCTTTCGCGATTATGATTGCCTCAACACCTTCGAGAAATGATGAAATGCTTTAGATTTAATTAATTATGCGAAGAACAAGAATGTAATAGTGCAGAATTTGTACCTTCCATGATCGATATCAAAGAGAACTTTTTTTTTTCTTTTCAAAAGATTGAGAAAGAAAATGTTTTATTTTTTTGGTTTAGGAAAAGGGATGAAACTAGGAAAAAGGGTTGAAATGATTAGCTCGAGAGATTTTGCGAGGGAGCAAAAAACCCCATATCATTCATTCCCTCTGCCCCTTCAAGAACAGAGGAAACGTAGAGAGAGAGAGGAAGAAAGTAGAGAGAGAAAATAGATGAAGAAGAAGAAGAAGAAGGTATAGAGAGAAGGAGGAGAAGGAATTGTGTTTGAAGGTGGATATTCTTTGGAGAGTGCAGAGGGAAAACAAACCTGAGGTTAATATACGGTGAAGGGAATAAATGCTATATTTATACTTACCACATTTTCATTTTAATTACAATCTTCATCACCTTTTTTTTATTATTTAATTAATTAATGTATGATTCTAATTTTTTGAGTGTAACGGGTTACGTAAACCGATTAATGAAAAAATCGGGCATGTCCTTGTATATGATGATTAGGTACATGATTCCTGGCGTAACTACCGCTACTAGAATTGAAAGAACGAGAGATAACGAACCTCCAAGGTTATTTTCGTCATTTTCCTGTATAATTTTGTCTACTAAAATTCGATTTTGTGGTAGATAATTCACTTTTATCCCTTTTCAATGCAATGACTCGAACTTGAAATTTTTATATTTTTTATCAGGCAAGATTGAAAGGGATTTAACATATCGAATTACACATTAACCTTCTACCATTGGGTCACCCTGACGGGCAACGTAACATAATAAAATTTCACATGTATTTATTTAAAAAGGATTTATTATTGGTATCAAAATTAAGGGGCACGCCAACACATGCACATTTCATAAATATATAGTTGCCATTTATTGAGGCATCGTGTTTACCTATGGACTAAAATTACTCACATTAAACTTTAAGAAATTAAAAATAATTAAAAAACTATTGTGTATGTATGTGTATGAGATAATGGCCCACATGGCCAACTATGGTCAAATTTGTCAAGCAAACAATTTCAGAAAATAAAACTTTCCTTTTTATTTATTTTTCTGAATCTTTTTTCAAAGACGGCCGAAGCAAAGCATCACTCCGATTATATATATAAATTCCTTTTAGAGCCGCAAATGAAAAAGCATATCTTGGGTTATGCATAACAATAGTATTCCCGACTCATTCCACGTAACTCGTTTGTATATTTTAAAATTTATATATTGAATACGTAAGTAAAGTTAATTTGAACGTAGGGAGTAGGGGAATAAAATTGAAGAGAGAGTCCAGATTTGGGCGTGCAAAATATACACTAGGGATGGCAACGGGCCGGGGGCGGGGGCGGGGCGGGTATTCCTTTCCCCACCCCCATACCCGTTTAGAAAATTTTCCCCCGAACCCGCCCCCAAACCCGTTTAATTCGGGGTCGGGGCGGGGGCGGGGATTACCCGTCGGGTACCCGCTAACTTTTTTTTTTTTTCCCAAAAAACATTGTTTAAAATTATCATTTTACAATATATATTTTTTGAATATAACTACGACTACGTATAAATTTCACAAGCATATAAAACTAATTTAAGAGACATTGAACAAATTTGCAGCAAAAAATAGGGTTTTTTTGATTTGTTTTTGAATGATAGTGAAGAGCAGAAGAGCCGCCGAAGAGGGGGAGGGTCGGATACGATGATTGATTAATAATTTAATATGATTAATTGTTAATTAATGGAAAAGGAACATGGAAGGTTTCGAAAATATGAAAACTCTAATACATATTTATAATTAAATATATATAATATTATATTATTATACTTATACGGGTTGAAAACGGGGCGGGTATCAAGAAACCCGGCCCCGCCCCGAACCCGATGCGGGTATAAACTTCTCCACCCGCCCCTGACCCTGAGTCCAGAATCTATCCCCCATACCCGCCCCATTAGGGGCGGGTACCCGCGGGTACCCGATTTCGCGGGTATAATTGCCATCCCTAATATACACTACCCACAAATCACAATTCCCTTTAATTAAAGTTTAATCATTGATTATATATATGTGTTAATTAATGAAGTATAGAAGATTATTGCCCTATTTTGGAAATATTTCTTGAATAATTTTGGAATTTATTTCGACTTTGAAGCTATTTAATTCTCATGGCTTTAATTGCTCCTGTGCCCATATAAACCTTTCTCGATTTAAAAATAAAATAAAATAACTCTAATACAAGGACTATACAATTAGTGGGAATTATTCACAATTTGAGCTCTAATAGTAGTTATTTAATTTTTATAACATCAATTGGTAGTTGGTTCCATTAAATACGATGTGTAACTACTGATTTAGTACAATTATACACAATGGAAAGAGAAATATCTAACAACCATATATACATTCTTCACAAACAAAAACAACCAAATCACCAATTGAAATGAGTGAAGTACCACATTTTACTTGTATCTACTCAATGATCTTGAAACTTGAACAAATTCAACTTAACAATAATTTGGAGGTTGAGTGTAATCCTCACCATGTAAATGGAGAAAAGTTATAATGAAAACTCTTATACCTATAAAATAAAAAACAATTATGTTGTATTGTTATCGTATCGGGGAAACACTAGTCTGTATAGTCATAAAAACATGTGTCAAACGGTATAATGAGTTAAAGAAAATTGAACTATCGTGAGGTTGGACATTAATGATCTGATTCATATATATTCAAGTCGATCTTATAGTGTGCTTACGTTGGCTTTATATGCATCAAGGTCAATGTTTAAGTTCTTCGTGGGAGATGTCTCAAATTCGAATTCTTTATATTGTGACATTTAAATTTATTGTTTTAATATCATTTTTGGGAAATTATGTCATTTTAGTGGACGGTATTAAACAAAATAATATCTTGACTGAAAATAAAACATGCATGGACTAAAAAAAGGTGATCACGTAAGAATCCTAGTTTAGTAGGTAAACTAAATCCTCAACTCGTTTATAATTTTGCTAAATGCATGGGTCCGAACGTGCCAATTTAATTTCTATTACTTTTTTTTTTTTTTTTTTTTTTTGAAATACCAATTTCTGTTATTCTAGTTTGATATCTAAATTAAGTTGTCTTCATAATTTCTTCTATAGCTGACTTCTTGCAATCCCACTAATCCCCACATCTAAAATCCATTCTAGCTTCTTATACTTTTTTTTTTTAATCGAACAAAGAATAACTGTATTTTAGAAACGGTATAACAAGTATCCATCTCGAAGGTACAAGTTATAAACCACAAGTCGCACAGATGACTTCTTGCTAAACAAGAGAAAGCTATATTCGATTCTACATCCCTTCTCATATTCTTGGTTAATTTCATAACTGATTATTCTCTTGCTAGTTGTATGAATGTAGACCGTGGAGTTGAAAAGATCAATCCACTCGATTATAAAGTACTTGTTCCGACACCTCTTTCATAGAAAGCATCTTGTTTTTAGATACAATATATAGCTAAACAGACGAAGTTAAATGTAAAAAAAAAAATGGCAGATCTCATACTTTTTGAATAATCAACTTTTAGAAAAAACAAAAAAAAACAAAAAACAAAACAGAGGTAAGACATAAAAACTTATAGCTACATTTTTTTAAATCTTGATTTCTCTAATTAGTAAAATAAGTTATGGAACTTCTTGAAAATATTACTCCCATCCAGATTCTCGGTACTCCCCCGTCCCATTATATAAAACATTTTTCTTTAGTGATATAAAAATTAAGACGTGAATAATAGTAATATGCTAAAGTGATGCGTATAATTTATAAATTTGATTGTGATAAAATTCTGTATTTTCGATAAATGGTTCTTTATTAATGAGATGAAAGACGAATGGAATAGTGATTTATAATACTAAGAATTAGCAACCACTAATTGTTAATGTAGAGGGAGATAAATACATAAAATAGTGGGGCAAATAGTGTGAGATCTTTGAAGGTGTTGAAAAAGTGGGTAATGGGATTTGGTAATTCACAAATTCAAAAAGTTGGGCACCAAACATTTTACATTAGAGAAAAGTGGATGTGATTGAGATGTTAGTTAATAAAATAGTATTTGAAGTGCGCAAACATATGTAACTAATTTTGGGGTTGGTTAATGGGGTTCGCCTAAAAAGAGTCAATATATGCTTCAGTTGTTTCGATTGCTCATCTTCCACTACCTTAGTTCAATAACTATATATGGACTTTCAGAATTTTATAAATAACATATGCATAAATGTTATTTTAGATTATCCTAATTTTTTAGTTGATACTTTTATTATATATCTTCTTTTTTAATATAGTGATGCTAAATAGATTCTTGAATGTGTATTCTTCCAAATTTTTGCATACGCCTATAGTGCCTTTATTTTAAATTTCTAGAGATGATTCAGTAACTTATGATTAATTAATTTAATAATTTTGATGCAAGATAATAACTCCTTTATACCTAAACCTCAAAATTATAAAGAAACTTGTCTATATTTGAAAGTTCTTCGTACGTTGTTCATAACATCTAGCCAATCCACAATTTTAAAA
Organism: Thymus mandschuricus; assembly: GCA_029379335.1. Taxonomy (NCBI): domain Eukaryota; kingdom Viridiplantae; phylum Streptophyta; class Magnoliopsida; order Lamiales; family Lamiaceae; genus Thymus; species Thymus mandschuricus. Next base: position 31,532,952 of record CM057078.1, read on the forward strand.
AGTAAAACCAACGCCATGCTGCATGCGTTCGATAATACTCCCTCTGTACTTTGAGAGTCCTATTTGAATTGGCCACATCAATCAATGAAGAAGAGAGTGACAATAGACATTTTGAGGAGGAATAATTAATTGTAGCCAAATATTTTTTTAACATTTTAAAAAATAAAACTATTAAGTGAGACAGACGAAAATGACAAATATAACTAATAATATGGGACAAAGGTAGTATTCGTATGTTTAATCAAATCGGATAAATCTTTAGTTGTAATTTCCACCACTAGTAATTTATGGTCTACTGCACGTTGTAGATGGGCTTAATTAAAGTATCCACATACTTTATTTGAAGAAAATTATTGTAAATATATATATTCTTAAAATATACCCTACAAAAAAACGAGTTGCAATTGTGACACGAAATTGCCACATCAACGCATATTTAGTGTGTCCACAGTGGACGGTGAAACATTCTGTTTTCCAATATATACGAGTATGGTAAGTAGGAAAGAAAATGATAATTACTTCTTTCTTTACATTTGATTGCATCAAAAACTCATTTTTTTTTGTAATATGATGATGTGGGCATAGATCTCTAATCAGAAATGCATATCTATACATTAAATTTGAAATCTTGTAAGTTGTAATGGTAAACTCTACTACATTAAACAATGGTGAGGTGTTGATGAATAATAAATGAAGAGACAAGATGGCCCTTTAGAAGTCCAGATTATAACTACCCACCATACGTAAAACTAGCCACTTAAAAGCAAAAACAGTAACGAAACACCCCATTCCACACAGTGATTCGTAAAGAAACGAACATATTTGTGTGGACAAAATTCTTGCGAAGAAGGCGAGGTGTTTGATCTGAGAGAGAGAGATAGTAGTCACCGGCAAGTCTAATCACGGCCAGTTCAAGGGGTTTCAACAAACCCACACCACACACTACATTCATATTATTGCTGCACCTATGCTTCTTCCATACCACATACTACTATCACATTCCACATGATGAGCGATGAGGGGGAGAGAGAGAGATCTTGAATGTTAGTAGTACTATAATCCTGTTCGAGCATTTAATTAATTTGTTTGGGATTAGTCAGTCTCACTCATGACTCACCACATGTTTCCTAGATTCTAATCGAAAATCTCGATTATGTGAAGTGTTTTTTGATTTACTACTTTGTATGCAACTTCGTATACTTTACGGAGATATCAGTACTCGCCCCGTACAAGGTCCATCGCATGTTAATGATTTTGATTAGAGGTTGGTTAAACAGAATGTGCCTAATCTAAACTATCTAGTGTGCCTAACTAACTACCCTACATACCCAGAAATTTTGAGGATACACTAAACTTGAAGAAGAAAACAAGAGAGTACGAAACAAAATAATCTAAGTTCGGGGCAGATCGAGAATCTACATAGGTGAAGTAGCTGCATCAAAGTCACGATTCTACTTCATAGTTTAGTAAAGGAGACTCACAGCCACTTACAATGAGCGCAGGGCTTTTATTTGATACTGCTACTGTTAGTCGATCTAAACTAATTGACTGAAATTCATACAAAACTATCACGAATGAACACCAAATTTGGTTTTGGTTTAAATTTAGGCCCTGCTTGCAGTTATAAAATGCACATTTCCTGAATTTCTTTCCCGTTAACAAAACAAGCTACATGTAATTACACGAAGGAAACATAGAATCTAAATCTATATAGTTCGAACACTCAAAGAAGAGCCAACCATACTGTATAATATTTATCAAAGAGTGGAGACAAGACATTACAAGCCAGACAATAAAAGAATACTATGGATATACAGTTTCAATTCGACTAAAACCAAATAGGTTAACAATGAATACCGAACACAATTAGTTCGGTTTGAGCCGACTGAAACCTAATGAAGGCCAGATCAGTTACCTCTTCTAACACTTCATTTCAACAGAGTAGGGGGGGAATAATGAATCATGATCATCTTCATCATTCAATGAATTATCCTTACTGAGACAACTATAGGATTTAAACTTTAAGGTAACTTCAAAAACCACGATTTCAAGACGGCAAGTGGACTTCTTTTCACAGCAAACTACTATATGCTATTTCTTCAGGTGCAAATGATTTAATCTAAAACAAATTTACAAAGGCAAAAACGCACCAAGTAAAACAGCAAAGAAAAATGCAACACAAAGCCGGTAGCAACGGGGGCTTGATTTTATAGGTTGACCAACCTTTATGCCGTTGTTATGCACTTAAATGTCTTAAAAACTAATCCCTCCACCTCGTTGAAAGCATCACATTTCCAATTTAAACCTTCTCATTCGAAGTGTCCAATTTCCCTTTTTTAAAAAAGAGATCGACTCTTCAGAAAACATAGAAACAACCATTAACTACACCAAACACCTTGCCAACAAGAGATGAGACGCAAACATGATACCTTTAAAACCTGTTCCCATGGTTAACGTGCTAAAAGGTAAGGGGACGTGCTGGGAAGGACAGAAGGAGTACCAAGCAAGAAGATTTGTAAGGCAGCTTGATATGAACTGCATATAATGTGAACATGGCAAAATCCATATACATACCTCAAGACACCTCTTACTGATTTCAAGCACTAACGACTAAGAAACAAGCATTCTAGGTTAATCATCAGAATACCATGTTACCACTTCGCTAAATGAAGATGCAGACAAATCAAGAGACCAAAACTGCATCAAAGTAAAGAATCACTATAATGAACAAGAAAAGCAGCAGACTAGTTGGGAAATCAAATAGAACCTTCATACAAACACTTCTCATGTCTGCTACATAAATCGTTTGCAGGGACAACATGGGACATGAAACCCAACAAGAACTCTCTGAATTGAATAGACCCAGACAATAAAAGTTGCAGCAAAAGTGATTGGTCACAAGAAAAATATTATCGTGATAAAATCATGTTATTGCAATTACACACAAATTACCAATTCTATGAGATTAATTAATGCATATGAACCATAGATATTCATATAGGTGAATTTCCCACAATAATATAAATATATAATGCTTTTAGCCTCACAACAAAAATATATGTAAATGTACACATATTACACACAACAACAATAAGAGCTTCTAGCACGAACAGAGAAAATCGACAGACGGGAAGCATTATACAGCAAATAAGGATAGATTCATAGTAACACCTATTATCGATAAATATCCAAAATTTCATTGTCTTCCTATTTCATAACTCTGCATTATCAAAAAAGTAATCAAAAGACATTAAAAATTTTAATCAAAACCTTTCAGCGAGGCGAGCCGTCACTGATCTCAGTTTAGAATACACTTTAGCTGCAGGCGATCCCAAAATTAAGCTACAAAGCGAGTCCCTGGCGACCTTGATATTAGCAAACGATCCAAGCATATGAATCTTCGTATCAGCAATCACAATCCTCGTCCTCGTCGAGTTCTCGATCGCAAATTTCGTCTTTCCCCCTTTCCCGCTAAGCCGCCCAATCGCTCGCGACAAGTGCTCCCCTTTCAGGGTCTTCACATCCTTAATCTCAAAGGACTCGACGTACAGCTCGTCCATCCGCAACATCGCGACGGCGTCGATCACGTCAAATCCAAGCATGAAGGCGTGAACGAAGTCGGCGCTCTTCTGCAAGTTGCTTACATCGGGGGTGTCCTTTCGGGTCTTCAGCTCGACCCTGCGCGCCTTGAGATTCATCCGGATGTCGATCTTCATCTCCTCGTAGATCGGGGTGTAGATTTCGAGCCAAGCCTTCTTCAGCGGGGTATAGCGGTGGGCAGGGACGGTGACTTTCCGGAACTGGACCTGGCCGTCGGACATTTCGTGCGCCTTGAGCGGCCGGAAGTTCGGTTTCTGCGGCAGAGCGGATGGGGCTTCGACGTCCATGGCACTGGCAGAGGTTGCGGCGGCGCCGCCGCTTTCGGCCGATGGGTTTTGCATTGTGGTGAGTGTTTGTGAGGAGGGCAGGTGAAAACCCTTGCACCGAGATGTTACGGAGATTGCTAGGGTTTTAGTTCTGGAGAAATAAGGCTCTAAGGGCTTAAATAGTGGGTTTGTTGGGCTTGCTTTTAGGCCCTTTTATTGAAAGAATCCGCGGCCCAATTTTAATAGGCTGTAAAACAAGGCAAGGCGAGCCCAGTATTAGCTTGCTCGAGCTCGGCTTAATCTCGCGATTGAATTGCGGGGCGACGAGATTAATAGTCCTATCAACCAAATACTACCTCCATCTCACTAAATTAGCCCCATTTGTTTTATTGACTTTTTCGGCACGCGTTTCCACTGAAACCTAGTACGAGTTTTAAAATATAATTTCGAAGTATTTTTTTGTTTACGGGATACATCGACACTCATAGTATCCCGTAAACAAAAAAATACTTCGAAATTATATTTTAAAACTCGTACTAGGTTTCGGTGGAAACGCGTGCCGAAAAAGTCAATAAAGCAAATGGGGCTAATTTAGTGAGATGGAGGTAGTAAGATATAGAATGTGATACGGAGTAAAATACCCTATCGATCCGCTTAAATAATGGGTCAAGTCCAATAAGAAACATTTACTTCCTCTGTCCCTTCCTAAGTGACCTATTTTATTATTATATACCTCACATATGAATATAAAAGGGGTCACTTAGGAAGAGACGAGGAATAGTAAATATAGAGAATATGGTTAAATTTGTAATGGGCTTGAATACAAATATTATATAGACTCCGTGGTTGAGCCCAAAACGAAAAGGGTTCTATCAAGATCTGGCACAATCGAGCACGAGGAATGCGCGTCTAGGTTATCAATTTAATTTCTATATTGGGTAGTCACATTGAGAGAGGGGAGCATACATGTGTTACGCTATAATTGGAGGATATAATTGATTATATTCTTGAATAGTAACATAATATTGGTCCGGGAACAATCTTGTGTCCCCCTCTAAAAGACAGTTTTACCCTCTTCATTGTGTCTTATTACGGACGATGCCACTGCCCTTCATGATCACTATAAATACGAGGTGAATGGTATCCTAAAAGGTACATTCACTCTTCATACTTACTTTACTCTTTACATTTTCACGAGATTATGTGATCTCAGCGCGAATCCATCAGACATTAGAGATTTCTCCTTCTAAAAATATCAAAGCCACATACTCAATCTCGGAACCGACTTGGGCATTGGAGGTCCTTCCCCTTGGACCCGGCCCCCACCCGTTTCCCCAGTTCTGTTATGCAGGATCTCGACTCGAATCGACGATGCAAGACGGTGAGAACAAGAAACAAACGAAATAAGGGCGAATTGCTACTCGTGGACTTAAATAAATCATACTTTAATTTCTTAATTGTATAAATTTTATATCCCACTTCATTAGTCATGTTTATATACATCACATATGAATATTCAACATGAATAATGAAGTGGAATGAGGGGAGTATCTCTTAAGAGAATTCGATTATCTTCACATTAATGATAATAAATGGTGATAGGAAATGGTCCATCTCCATAGGCCCAAAGGCCCAAAACCTAGCAACAGGCCCAGACCGGCACAAGCCCAGATCGGTATAAGCCCAGCGGGCCCAGATCGGCACAAGCTCGGTCCACACCAAATACAGGCCCATGGAGTTGAGCCCTAAACCCAGAACGTGGGCTGATGGAGAAGAAACCGCAACAGACAACCGTCCATGAACCCCACGTCGCCCACTCCTCAACTGACGTCGGCGACGACTATAAATATAGGATCCACTTGTATTGTAAACACTTACGCTATTTTGAATACAAAACGTACTATTTTCCTCCCCGTGGACGTAGATCACATCGATCGAACCACGTAAATCTCCTGTGTTCCTTTACATTCCGCACATAAATCGCATACATATTTTGGGCCGCGAATCGAGGGTTCATCACTGGCGCCGTCTGTGGGAACTTGATTTGTGTTTGAATTTTTCGATTTTTGCTGCTCAAAATCACCAGCCATGCCGCATGGGAACCAGTTACTGCTAGGAACTCCCCGCCGACGACAACCCGAGGAACCAGCTTCGGCGGTGGGCGCGGAACAGCCCAGTGACGTTCCCACTAGCGATCGACCCGAGACTGGAGAAATCCCAGAAGTCCCAAATCCTGGCGAACAGAGCGCCGCAGGGAACATAGTAGCACCACCATCATCGCAGGCCCAGCCGGTCCAGTCGCACCGAGCTCCCGTGAGCTCGCGTCTGGGACCACAGGCTCACCCGACGCCGGAGGGCCATGTGGAGAATCTCACAGCCAACCGAGAACGCGAGTTGTTCGGTCCGGAAGCAACTCTACGCTTGTCTCCAGCCACCCGACCGAGCTTAGCCGCTCGTCTCTCCCCGGTCATACAGCCGAACTCAGCGGCCCCGCCTCCTCCTCCTCTTCTTGGGATCGAGGAGTTGCTAAGGAACTACCTCACCACTGCACCGGGCCGCGAGTTCCTCAACCAATACACCGGTGCGCAGGGAGTCCCTCAGTTCGGACAGGGAATCCTCCAGCTCGGCCAGGGGATTCCACAGATACCCGGTGGACAGGACTTGCGACACTATCTCCAGCAAGTCCGAGGACAGACCCAGGGATACCAACAGCCGACCTCCCACATAGTCCAGCCGAACTACGCTACTGCGCCGCCCCATGGCGCACCCCCCCAAGGACACCTAGCTGGAGGAGCGCAGATTTTCGACGCGCTCGGCAGGATTATCAGTTCGCTCTCGGAAGAAATCCTTAACACACCCATGCCCTTTGGGTATACGGTGCCGAAGATCAAGGCATATAATGGAGTGGGAAATCCGAGCAATTTCCTTAGCCAATTCAAATACAGCATGCTGAACCAGAATCTAGGGAGTGTTCACATGTGCAAACTATTCCCTGAGTTGCTAATTGATAATGCGCGGGAATGGTTTGACAGTCTACCTCCCGGGTCGATCAGATCGTACGTCGATCTGATGAATGTGTTCGCTAGGAGCTTCTCCCAGCGCGCCGAAGTGATACACACTCCGGCCCATCTGTTAACTGTGAAGCAGAGCCGAAATGAACCACTACAAGATTTCATGACCCGGTTCGATAGGGAATGCTTATCGACTCGCTGCACAAATGATCTCCTCATCATCTCGGCATTTCAGAATGCCATCAGCTCGGACCAACTCTACAGGGAGATCCTGGCGAAGGATCCACAGACTACCACCGAGCTGTGGGCCATAGCAGACAAGTTCGCCAAGATAGATGAAGCGACCAGACGCTGGAGGGAGGTAGACCGAGGTGAAACCTCAAAGAGAAGATGCACCCCGGAAAGGTGTGATGGAACGAATTCAGCGGGGTCCGATTGAGTCTCGTCTCGGACCTCGGCAGAATCCAGCACAGCAACGGGGTCCGCCGATGTCCCAGTCCGCACAACGGTCCACTCCACAGTTCACTCCTTTGAACAAGCCGAGGACCGAAATCCTCGAGTTGCACGCTAATCTATTCGAGAGACCAAGGCCGATGCGAGAGGATGGCAAGCCGAGGTCAAAGAACAAATATTGTCAATTTCACGAAGACTACGGGCACGAGACGGAGAACTGCCGGAACCTAGCTCAAGACATTGAGAGCCTAGTCCGCAGTGGCCAACTCAAGAAATATCAAGACCGAAGTGCGGGGGTCAATCAAGTAGACATCCCCCGAAATCAGAAGAAGAAAAGACAGTATAAAGGAGGAAATTGCAGTTCGGAAGCCGAGAAGAAGGCTAAGCACAGTGAGGACGACGCCGACGAGGACGGAGATTATTAGTACGACGGGGTCGTGGCGACGATCTCCGCACTCGTCAAAGGGCAGACGAAGTCGTCCCTCAAGAACGGAGCGCGGAACCTCCCGAGCAGAGAACCGGCCAGTAAGAGGTTCAAGAAAGAGGAGGCCATAACATTCTCTGCCGAGGACCCAGTGCCCCCCATGGTGCCGCACTCCGATGCCATCGTCGTTGAGGCTGTGGTCGCCAATAGACTTATCAAGAGGATACACATAGACACCGGGGCATCGGTGAACATTATGTTCAAGCACTGCTTCGACAACATGGAGTTGGATAAGTCGAAGATTGTGCCGACCACACGACCCCTACGGAGCTTTGCACAGGAAGAAACCTATCCGCTGGGAACAATCGAGCTCTCAGTTACTATAGGGAAAGGGTCGAGAAGTTCCACCGATGTGACCGAGTTCCTCGTGGTGGAAGCCAAGTCCCCCTATAACATCATCTTAGGCCGGACTTGGATGAATGCGGTCAAGGCGATCTGCTCCACATACCACCTAGCTGTGAAGATCCCAACTAAGGGAAGGGTAGCTGTGATCCATGGCGATCAGAAAGTGGCAAGGGAATGCCTGCATGTGGCGCTCAAAGGGCAAGGGGCACCACCCCAACTGCCCCAAGCATAGCAATTACCGAACTTCGAGGAGCCGAAGAGGGCGTCGCCTGCCGAAGAGAGAGAGGTGGTTCTATACGATGACGACCCCACTAAGGTCGTCAAAGTTGGGATGAACGAACACCCTCACCTTCGTGCACAAGTTATTCAGCTTCTAAAGGAGTACAGAGACGTCTTTGCGTGGTCCCCATTAGATATGACAGGAGTATCGCCCGAACTTATCACACATCGACTCAAGATCGACCCCGAGGTCAGACCGATAAAACAGAAGCAGCGCTCTTTCGCCGCTGAGCGAAATCAAGTCATAATGTCACGCCCCAACTTTTCTAAAGAGTACATTCGAGTGAGGCGTGACTGGGGTTGGAGAAAAGAAGCGGGAAAGAATGGGGGAAACTCTTGTCTTATCTTAAATAAATAAGTTATTAATAATAGAACAATGTCCAAAAGATTTTAAGCAACAACACCTTTGAAAAGGAAGCTAACCTAAATAAAATTTGGCAAGAGATATCGTACATAAACATTCATTCATATCATAAGGATCGTTTCAAGTTCAAATGGCTCTAACATAACTATGAAGGATACACTCTATTCAATAAAGAAGCTAAAAAGTCTAAGCTCTTTACAAGGGACATAAGAAGTTCAAGAGATAGAATCAAGAGTTCAACAAAATGATGAGAAACTAGCGGGAGCTAATATAAAAGAAGAACCCTAGCCTCAGCTCCGCCCCGTCAGCACCGTCACTTAACCTGAAAACATTTGGAAAATATTTGGGCTAAGTACTAATGTACTTAGTGGGCTAACATTTGGTATACATACATAAAACAAAATACAGTTTATCCATCATCATAAGACATAACTTAGAAGTTTTGTAAAAGAAATGCATCTAAGTATGCCAAAACATTATCATTTTCCTTTACGCGCATCTGTCACACTCTACAGTTACTCTTACTGTGATCCCGGACCTCTAGCCACTGTCGGATCCATTAACATTCATTTTTGGATTTCGGGTCGAAACCCAGAGAATCCCAGTCGAAGATAGTATACGAGAGAGATCAACCAATCGATATACTATCGGGGTGTATACACAGTTCAAAGTTAGCGTTTTAGACTGAACTAAGAACCTCGATCGATTAACTTCAGAGCATTAAACATGTAGAGCGCACAAAAACATTTTATGGATAAACAATTTTCTCATTTTGTAAATATCAGAGCATAACATAACTCAAAATATGTTTGGAAAGTAAAGAGCCCACCTTGATGGAAAAATTCCGTAGATATAAATCACAACTCGGTCCAATTGATTATTGCCCTTCCTCAAAACATCCTACAAGATAAATGTCTAATCTTAAAAGTATTCCAAACTTAACTCAAAATCTTATAACAACTTTTATCGAAATCTTCTAGTGTTGAACTAGATTAAAAGGCTTAATCCCAAATGAATAGTATGGTTAAACTAATTTGAAGTCATTCTTAGCATCTAACTCAATTATGGAACCAAACAAATCTATGCTCTTGAAGTTATCTCAAAATAACAAGAATTCTTATGGAGTATTCTTTCAAGAATTACAACTTTATTATCTAATAATCTAATCTCACATTCATAAGGATCGTATAGCATGATCTAATTTGCAATGCTTAAGACTATAATATGACAATCAACAGTAATTCAATTATCAAGACCAATATTTCGAGTCTAATTCAAAACAAATTTTCAAAGTTCTAGCTGCACTATGGTCTATGGAACAGACCTCAAACTTGTGCTTCGACAATACTAGTTCTGAAGTAGATTAGTACATTCAACTGAACTGCAAAAGTCTGAAATAGAAAAGGAAAGTTAGTTTTATGGCAATTTCCTACTACTGTACTATATACACATGTTTAACTCTGGAAGGGGATCTATCCTATTCATATGATTAAATAATTGCCAATCAGCCCAGTCCTTCGAATTGATCTTCCATAACCAGGACACTACCACTTATAATCCTTCTTCACTAGATTATATAGATGCTCAATGTAAAAGTTTACAACGACAGCTTGTCAATGCTTCCTCTATGATACTAAGAAAGAAAAGAACATATGAATTCATGATACAACACATCATTTCATCCCTCAAAACACTTTTAACACCTCCAAATTATTCAAGTCAACGTCCCCCAATCACCACCTCATAAGAGCCTTCTTTCCGAGAAATGAGCCTAATACACTACTTCCATTTTTAGAACTAGGAACAAGTAGAACACAGTAAAACAAAGCATGCTCACTTTTATTTTCAAGGGAATAAACCAACACCAAGCATGCCCATAAACCTTTAAACTAGCATAATCCACAATATATCAAATCAAACTTAGAGCAACGCAAATAAGGAACACTCTGGAAAATCGTAGAATATAAGCTTGGGAATCTCGAAAAATAAACGCTAGGAAATCGAACCTCGTCGAGGCTCTAAGCCCCGACTATGAGGAACTGCCTGGAGTCGGAACGGAGACCAAGGGAGGAATCAGGGGCGGCATCAGAACCCCTGGCATAGCCGTCACTGCCAGGAAACGCGCCACGGCAGCCCGTGGGACCTCGCTGGAACCTGCTTCGGTTCGGAGACACGACAACGACGGCGGGGCACGGCGAAGCAACGGGCGCGATGGAGGCTAGCCACGGTCGAGAGTCGGAGGCGTCTGACAGCGCCACGCCGGCGCCGTCTCACTTCGGCGACGAGGGCAACGAGGACATGGAGACAACGACCGAGGAGTAACCGGAATCCGACGAAGCGCAACCAGCCCTAAATTCCAAAATTAGGGCCAATTCGAATCTATGGGGAGGGAAATTGAAACCGAGAGGGACGACGAATAAAAAGGGGAGCGCCATCGGGACTCAGCGCCGGCTATCGGTGGCGAAACCGGGAGGGGGGAAGGCACCGGCGGTAGAAGCCGCTAGAGAGAGAGAGAGAGAGAGAGATGGGAGTGATGGCATTCGGTGGTGAAGTAGAAGTAAGAGGAAAAATGGGTATTATCCATATTTATTAACTAAATTGTGTGGTAAGGGAGGGAGATGATGCGGGTAAATCATAAGCCATAGATTTACTATTGTTAAAATATAAATCACCAAGTGTAGTATTCTAGCCAAGTTATAAAATATCCCACTCTTCTTTTACTACATAATGACGAATTTTATTAAAAAAAAATTTAATGTTGGAGTTAAAAAAAAATTCTCCAGGCAAGAATCGTCTCAATTTAAGATTCTAATTTGTATCAAACTTAATGGTAAAGGACGGGGTATTACACATAAAGACCGAGGTGACTCAATTGCTTGATGCGGGGATCCTCTTTGAAGTCACCTACCCGACCTGGATAGCCAATCCAGTGATGGTTAAGAAAGCTGGGGGAGGATGGCGCATGTGCATTGATTACACCGATCTCAACAAGCACTGCCCCAAAGATTGCTACCCTCTCCCCGACATCGACAAAAAGGTGGATTCCCTGGTCGGTCACAAAATCTTCAGCTTCCTTGATTTATACAAGGGATACCACCAAGTCCTGATGGATGCCGAGGACGCAGAAAAGACAGCATTCATCACGGACTTCGGCATCTTTGCTTACCGCAAAATGCCATTCGGACTGAAGAATGCAGGAGCTACCTAAAGAGGATGGTAGACAGAATATTCAAGAACCACATTGGGAAAGAAGTGGAAGTCTATGTCGATGACATAGTGGTGAAGAGTAAGGAGGAGAGCACTAGTATCACCGATCTCCGAACTGTGCTCTCCCTTCTTCGCGAGGTCAACCTAAAGCTTAACCCCCAAAAATGCACCTTCGTTGTGACCTCGGGAAAATTTTTAGGCTGCTGGATCTCCCAAGAGGGACTAAGGGCAAATCCATCGAAAGTCAAGGCTGTGCTAGAGATGAAGGATCCAAGATTGATCAACGATGTGCATAGGCTTACTGGGTGCCTTGCCTCACTGAGCAGGTTTCTTTCCAAAGCCGCAGAGAAGCAGCTGCCCTTTTTCAAGATTTTGAAAAAGGCGCCCGAATTCAACTGGAGTTCGGAACACCATCTCGCGCTAAGCCAGCTAAAAGATTACCTCAATAATCTGCCAACCTTGTTAGTGCCGAAAGGGGGAGAAGTGCTGTATTTGTATCTAGTCACCTCGGAAGAAGCCATCAGCGCGGTGCTCATACGCGAAGAGGCAGGGCGCCAACTGCCCGTGTACTTCATAAGCCGATCTCTCAAAGGGCCCGAGGTGCGATATCAGCCATTAGAAAAGCTCGCTTTGGCACTGGTCAACGCTGCTCGGCGCTTACGTCCGTACTTTCACGCACATCCTATACAAGTCCGAACAGACTCACCACTTCGGCAGGTACTGACAAAACCCGAAGCATCAGGGCGAATAGCGAAGTGGGCTATTGAATTGGGAGAGCATGATATTACTTACGCCCCTCGCCAGGCCATCAAAGGACAAGCGTTAGCAGACTTCTTGGTGGAGACCTCAATAGCCGAAGTCCCGACCTCGGCACCAGAGCCAGCTCGCACGAATGTGGCAGAACCGCCAGACTGTTGGCACATGTACGTGGATGGGGCTTCGGGAAAAACGGGAGCGGAGCAGGAATCCTCCTTATCAGCCCGGAAAAGAAAGAGTTCACATATTCACTTCGTTCCAAGTTCGCAACTACCAACAATGAAGTAGAGTACGAGGCGCTGCTGGCCGGACTCCGAATAGCCACATATCTAAAGGTTGCAGCCGTAAAAGTACACAGCGACTCGCAGGTAGTTGTGAATCACATGCTAGGAAAGTACGAAGCAAAGGGAGAAAGGATGAAGAAATATCTAGCAAAGGCACGGGGCATGCAACGAGCTTTCACATACTTCCAGCTCGAACGCATCCCCCGAACTCAGAATTCCCGAGCTGACGTCCTCAGCAAATTGGCAGCGACCCCTGGCACTTCGCCAGTGGAGGATGTACAACATAGGAGCATAGATGAAGCCGAGGTCAACGATTTGGACGATGAGCCGCAACCGACGTGGATGACGCCTATCCTAGCTTATTTGATGAGGGGGGAGTTGCCCAAAGACAAAACGGAGGCCAGAAGGATATTGTCGAAGTCATTGAGATACGCTGTTCTAGACGATGCCCTTTACAAGAAATCGTACCTCCAGCCCTTACTCAAATGCGTCGGATCGAACTCGGCAGATTATATCATGAGAGAAGTGCATGAGGGGGCATGCGGAAGCCACATCGGACCTCGGGCTCTCGCAAAGAAAATCATAAGGTGGGGATACTTCTGGCCCACTATGTTTAAGGACTGTACCAAGCTGGTGCAAAGATGTGAAAAGTGCCAATTGCATGCCAACGTGCCCCAGACCGATGTGAAGTGCTGTTGTTCGCACAATGGGGAATAGATATTGTGGGCCCATTCGATAAAGCACCAGGTCAGTTGCGACATCTAATAGTTGCAATCGATTACTTTACGAAGTGGGTGGAAGCGGAGCCCCTAGCTGCGATCACAAGTAAGAATGCCCGTAATTTTGTATGGAAAAACATAGTGTGCCGATTCGGCATACCTCATGTTCTAGTATCCGATAACGGGACACAGTTCACGGACATAATTTTTAGGGAGTGGTGTGACGAACTGCATATTCAACGGCACTTCACATCGGTAGCACACCCCCAGGCAAATGGTCAGGCCGAAGTGACGAATCGGACGATTGTCAAAGGCCTTAAGACACGACTGGAGAAAGCCAAAGGGTTATGGGTGGAGAACCTTCGAAACGTTCTATGGTCCTACAGAACTACTCCGCGAACTGCGAATGGCGAGACACCGTCCAGCCTAGCATTTACGGAACAGAAGCGGTCATCCCGGTCGAAATCGGACTGCCCAGTCCACGCACGACTCACTTCGTCGCCGAGGTGAATGACGAGAACCGACGTGCGGATCTCGATCTATTAGAGGAAAAGCGGGATGTAGCTTACATCAAGGAAGCCCGGTACAAACGACTCATAGCCCGATATTATAATCGGCGAGTTTGAGACCGGCAATATTGTGTAGGAGATCTAGTCCTACGAAACAATGAGGTCAGCAAGGCTTGCAAGCTCGGCAAGCTGGAAGCCACGTGGGAGGGCCCGTACCGAGTGGACGAGGTCCTTGGTAAAGGTGCCTACAGGCTTTCCACTATGTTCGGGGAGCCCATACAGCGGCCATGGAATGTAATCCATCTGAAGAGGTATTATACATAGATGTGGAGTATCATATAGGGTAGAGTCCTTTGTTCAGTTTGGTCCTTTGTTCAGTCCGGTCCTTTGTTCAGTTCGGTCTTTCGTTCAGTTCGGTCTTTCGTTCAGTTCGGTCTTTCGTTCAGTTCGGTCTTGTTTTCTAAATTGTTTCTCAAGTAATGAAAGTTCTTATTTTCTATTCTATTGTGTTCATGTCATTTTGCATTACTCCACTTATATGCGCATTACCTCAACATTACACACTATCCTGACGAGGACAAGTGTTACAACTAAAAACAAAATCATACGAACAGGGGACCACCCCTACCGACCTGGTCGGCAGAACAGAAACCCGATCAATACCCAAGTGTCACCTCGGCCATGGATAATAGGCGATTGCCATCCTAAAGCTGAAGGAAGACCCAAGTGTAACGTTGGCTTGTCCCTCCTTATGTGGAACTGCGACCTCGTGGGACTACAAGAGGAGCACGGTAATTCCCATCTCCCCGGTTCAGGATCGGTTTGCGGGTCTGCGCAACAGCATGTCCAGACGATCTCTAATCAATCGAGACGGAATTGTCGGGCTCAAGGCACGAAACCGAGGAGCATGTTGTTTAGAAGGCTGCATGTCAGGATACCGATCTAGCCATTTCTTCATTATTGGGTGGCGAGATAGAACTAACGGGAACAAGTTTGTAAGGTATCGCAGCTCGGATATGTAATCAGCAACTTCCCATGAGCTCGAACCTCGGTTCTTGCACTCACGAACCACACCGCGGACAGCCTCCAAGGCATCAGCCTCAACCTCGGAGATCGTCTTTCCACCGAGCTCATGAATCACTCTCTCGTACTCGGTGTGTTCGGCCTCGATCTTCTCGGCATCTGCATAATCTTCTTTCAATTGCAGATACCGAGCTTCATTAGCATCAGCCTTGATCTGCAGTGCAGTGTACTTAGCATCGAACTCATTCCGAAGATGCTCGGCACGTTTGTCGAGCCGGCCGATCTCACCATCTTTGGCATCAATAAGGATTTTAAGGCGTTTGATTTCATTTAATTATGGAGTTACGTCAAGATCGGATTTATTCTACAGAAATGAAAGTAACAGAGATAAGCAAACCGAACGAAAGATTTCACTGAATAGAGAGAGACAATACATTTACAGTTCGGACAAAAAAAAAAAAAAGGAAAATTTTACAAGAAGGGGATCAACTGACCCCGCCAGTAGGTTCAGCCTCGGTGTTCGGTGCGCGCGTTTCGGCAGCGTCCTTCACTCCAGCATCACCTTCAACGTGGCCAGTTTCCACGTCCTCCTCCTCCTCGCTCTCCGACGGCACATCGGGAGAGAGCGGGCGCTCTGCCAGCTCCTCATGAAAGGGACCGCACAGTTTCTCGAACTCGAGATCCCGATCAAACTGGCAGTCCCGCACTTCGGCAGCAGACAAGGGAGTCCGCTGCTCGGCAAAATACCCCACAACCGGAAAGGGGGTGGCTTTCTTCTGGATTTGGCGGAAGTAAATCCGCAACATCTCCTCGTCCTCGATAGGCTTGTAGCCGTACTTCCCCTTGTCAAGGGTAGGGAAGTCGGCAGCAACGCGATCGAGGACCTTAGCCACCGCCCGAGTCTTCGACGGTCCGGTCAGCGCAGAAACCAGGGCACTAAAGCCCTGGCTGTAAATGACCCTTTCAACAAGGGCCTGTATAAACTCGCCCTGGCCGGCGGAAAGCTCCTGCTCCCGAGCACGGGCCGCCACAAGTTCCTCCTCGCTCTTCGCTGCTTTCTCCTTGACAGCGGCGAGCTCGGACTTCGTAGCAGCCAGCTCTTTCTTCAGCTCGTCCTCCCGAACTGAAGCCGAGGTCAATTCCTTGGCTAGCTTGGCTTTATCACCAGCCAAGTCCTTGATCTTCTTTGAAGTTCGGTCGTTGATCTTCACCGAGCCCTGGAGGAGGTTCTTCACGGCACGGTAGACGTAATCAAAATCCTCCAGCGTGGGATCCACACCCTTCATTAAACCCAATGTTAGCAGAATGAAGAAAAGGCTACAACAAATTTTGAGAAGAAGAACTTACGGCCGGGTACGATGGGGTCGGGGCTCGGACAACGGTTATAGCCACATCGGGCTCGGACGAGGCCGAGCCCATCAGAAGCTTTCCAGTAGCCGCCAAATCGATCTCTTCGGCGGCAAAAGTTGGGGCCCCGTGAGATCGGGGAGTGGGAATCTTCGACCGAGTCCTCTCCGAAGACTCCGTCGCCCGCTTCTTAGTACCAGCTGGTGATCTGGTGGCCTCGCCCTTCCTCTTCCTCTGGGCGGGCACCTTCTTTCCTTCCTTCACCATGTTCACTACAGAGAACAGCGAGCAGCGTCAGTACCGATGTCAAAAAAAAAAAAAAAAAAAAAAACATAGGGAAGGAACCTCACCCCTCCCCGAATCCACCGAAGTGGAAGGCTCATCGGGGCTCGGCACGGCCACAGCGACATCGGCAAGGGACATCGGCATTTTGCCCAGACTGGCAAACCGTTTAGCCACTTTCTCAAAATTCTTCCGCTTCGGCAAAAGCCTAACGGGACCAGAGTGCCACCCGACCTCGGTGGCACCCTCGAACTGGCAGTAAATTTTTTTTTTTTCTGCCAGTCTTGAACTTTTGAGGGCACTTGGACGGAGAAGCCCTTGTGCTGGTAGGAAGAGTAATACCACCCCTCCTTCCTATCCTTGAAGGACACCATCCCCCCCAAGACTCGACTGAATAGGACATATTCAGACGAGAACAGGCGATGCCCAACCCAGTGATTTGACTTATACTGTTGGGGGAAATCTGAGCGGGGGAGAGATCAAAAACCCGATGTATATCGGCATATATTGCCGGGAAAGGAACTAAGAGACCAGCCTCAAACTGGTCAACATACAGAGTGACAAACCCCCGAGGGGGCCGGCAAGCCCTATCGCCGGCAGAAGGTCGAAGGAGGGAATTTGAAATTCACGGCTATTCGGTAAAGGGTGGAGGTAGAAACCGAAGAATCGTATATCCCAACCTTCCCGGAGACACCAGGAAGTTCGGGGAAAACCACCTCTACGGCGTATGGCTCCTCACAATCAGAGCGCACGCACGCACGAGAAGTATTAGAGAGAAGTAAAGGGTTAGGAACAAAAGAAGATGACGAAGCGGCGGCAGTTTCCTCCGCCGCCGCCGAAGAAGAAGATGAAGACGAAAGTGAATGTGCAGATTGAGCACGAGAAGAGAGAGAAGTAGACATCGACAAAGAAAAATCCATACTTACTTTTGAAGATTCGTCGGACATTTGCAGAAAGATGGAGTTGATAAAGATGAACAGTAGAGAGAATCGAAAGTTAGGGTTTCGTTCTTCGCAAATCAAGAGGAGTAAATGAACGATTTTTCCCCAATCATCAACATTAAAGGGGGGTGAAGTTAATGCGTATTGAATACGCCAGTAAATGCGACGACGTTTCGCTAGTCGCCCGTCCAATCCCTGCTTTATCGGTACTCCAACAGTTGCATTTAATGCACCTGACAGCTTTATAAGGTTTAGGCGGGAGATGAGTTCGGCAGTGCCGAGCTACAATTTTCAAAGGAGATCGGCACATTCAGTTCGGATCCCCCGAACTCCAAGTTTTCGAGGGGGTACGCCAAGCTCAGTTCGGATCCCCCGAACTCCATGTTTTCAAGGGGGTATGCCAAACTCAGTTTGGATCTCCCGAACTCCATGTTTTCGAGGGGATAAGCCAAGCTCAGTTTGGATCTCCCGAACTCCAAGTTTTCGAGGGGGTACGCAACTTTACTCCAACAGGAAACCTCAAACAGAGCCACAAACATCACCTCCATCACCCCAAGCTTTTTTTTTTTTGGGGGAGGGTGGGGATGTGATAGGAAATGACCCATCTCCATAGGCCCAAAGGCCCAAAACCTAGCAACAGGCTCAGACCGGCACAAGCCCAGATCGGTATAAGCCCAGCGGGCCCAGATCGGCACAAGCCCGGTCCACACCAAATACAGGCCCATGGAGTTGAGCCCTAAACCCAGAACGTGGGCTGATGGAGAAGAAACCGCAACAGACAACCGTCCATGAACCCCACGTCGCCCACTCCTCAACTGACGTCGGCGACGACTATAAATATAGGATCCACTTGTATTGTAAACACTTACGCTATTCTGAATACAAAACGTACTATTTTCCTCCCCGTGGACGTAGATCACATCGATCGAACCACGTAAATCTCCTGTGTTCCTTTACATTCCGCACATAAATCGCATACATATTTTGGGCCGCGAATCGAGGGTTCATCACTGGCGCCGTCTGTGGGAACTTGATTTGTGTTCGAATTTTTCGATTTTTGCTGCTCAAAATCACCAGCCATGCCGCACGGGAACCAATTACTGCTAGGAACTCCCCGCCGACGAAGAAGCCGCCGACGACAACCCGAGGAACCAGCTTCGGCGGTGGGCGCGGAACAACCCAGTGACGTTCCCACTAGCGATCGACCCGAGACTGGAGAGATCCCAAAAGTCCCAAATCCTGGCGAACAGAGCGCCGCGGGGAACATAGTAGCACCACCATCATCGCAGGCCCAGCCGGTCCAGTCGCACCGAGCTCCCGTGAGCTCGCGTCTGGGACCACAGGCTCATCCGACGCCGGAGGGCCATGTGGAGAATCTCACAGCCAACCGAGAACGCGAGTTGTTCGGTCCGGAAGCAACTCTACGCTTGTCTCCAGCCACCCGACCGAGCTTAGCCGCTCGTCTCTCCCCGGTCATACAGCCGAACTCAGCGGCCCCGCCTCCTCCTCCTCTTCCTGGGATCGAGGAGTTGCTAAGGAACTACCTCACCACTGCACCGGGCCGCGAGTTCCTCAACCAATACACCGGTGCGCAGGGAGTCCCTCAGTTCGGACAGGGAATCCTCCAGCTCGGCCAGGGGATTCCACAGATACCCGGTGGACAGGACTTGCGACACTATCTCCAGCAAGTCCGAGGACAGACCCAGGGATACCAACAGCCGACCTCCCACATAGTCCAGCCGAACTACGCTACTGCGCCGCCCCATGGCGCACCCCCCCCCCAAGGACACCTAGCTGGAGGAGCGCAGAGTTTCGACGCGCTCGGCAGGATTATCAGTCCGCTCTCGGAAGAAATCCTTAACACACCCATGCCCTTTGGGTATACGGTGCCGAAGATCAAGGCATATAATGGAGTGGGAAATCCGAGCAATTTCCTTAGCCAATTCAAATACAGCATGCTGAACCAGAATCTTTGGGGATTGTTCAATACATAATCTATTTCATTTATTGTAGATCTAAGATCCGGATCTAACAGAATGTAATTGGACAATAATCGTATATGATCATCCCTCTTCTTGCAAATCAAACTGGACCTAAACATCTAGTCTTAATTTTATACAGAAAAAAGCTCATGAATCATGAGCAGAGGGAGCACTTGCAATTGAGCTTTTAAAAAAGTTTATATCATTAACGATCACCGCTTCATGATGTTTCTCATTTGTTACGAAAATTTTATTTTCAAAATCACTAGCTAAGAAACTAAGAAAAATGGACAAGTGAAAGATAAAAAGGGCCCACCAGAAATTATTGAAATATATTTTTTACATGACAATATTATAATTAATGGTTTATACCATTTATCACATTAATGCTTTTCTACCTACCGTTGATGTGACATTGGCACATTGCAACATTTGTTTTTTTTTTTTTTAATTAGGGTTTATTTTCTTTAATTTGATGGGTCATAGTATATATTTAAATCGTTTTATTTGTTAGTGCCACTGTTACGTCATCCGTTGGCATATTAACTATGTCCGCATTGGATACTGAGGCATTACTCTCATTTATCACGGGTTAAGTCTTAGGTTGTGTTCTCTTTGATGCGAAAGAAAAGAAGATAAAAGAGAAAATCACCCTTTAAATCCGATTCTTTTCGTCACCTTTTATCACCTTTAATCAATGATGAAGAATTTTACTCTTTAAATTGAATACAACACCTTATTAATGAGATAATATTTTTCTCCATTGTAGTGCAAATGAAGGGGGAAGAAAACTGACCAAATATAAGAAAAGATGGGAAATAAATTTAAAGGTTGAATATCCCTTTTTCTTTCACTTCAAAGATAACGTAACCTTAATATGAAAATAATCATCCTGCTTATATAAAGTTTTATATTGTATCGCTCATTTATTCATGAGTCAAGTTCCAATATGAAAAATAACACTACAACAAAAAAACGCCTTTAACAACGGTTATTACCCGTTGTTAAACTAGATACACGACTGTGGTTGTATCCAGTGTTGTTATAAGTTCTCGCTCATAGACAACGGTACCGTTGTTGTATATCTTAACAACAACGGTTTACGCTCATAGACAACGGTTATTGACCGTTGTTGTATATCTTAACAACAACGCTTTTTTACTGATAGACAACGGTTATTCACCATTGTTTTTAATTTAAACAACAACGCTTTTTTCTGATAGACAACGGTTTAAACCCCTTGTTGTATATATGAACAACAACAATATTAACAACATATGTTAAAACCGTTGTCTTTTTGTATTAATCGAATTTATATTCATTTTTTTTAATAATATGCATTTTTATATTTATTTTTCGACCTGTTTCGTTAGTAATAACGTACAATATATATTGTGGCTAACAAATGCTATAAAACAAAACAAATCTTAAAACCAATATCATTTACAATACTATCACATTCTAATACATAAAGGTAAATATAAGTATTGTGTTATAGCTAAATTGAATAGTGTGCATATAAAAAAAGATATTAGAAGAACTATAGACCTTCTTTTCTGCTTCATCCTGCTGAAATCTCTCATGTGGAATGTAAACACCATTCTTTTCTCTTGCTGCTCGAATATCTGACTCATTCAAAATAGAATAACTTTTAGTAAAACACTTAACAGTAATATAAAGAAAAACATGGGTAACGACAAAAAGACATTAAGAACCTTGCTTAAAGCCATCTCATCGATCCATTCAACGACTCGAAGTTACATATTGGGTTGTCAAATTCATCACGAGTCAAACCCAAATAAACTAAATAAACTAACTTATTAATCTACCCCCAATTCTTGATCTATACTCATCTTTGCATGTACTTCTATATAACTTATATGTGCAAGATTCTAAACCATTATAATTTATTCATTTGTTATTCGATTTTTATAATTTTATATCACAAACGATCTTTCACATAGATGCCTTTAATCATATACTATATCGTTGTCCATAATTATATTTGTGGGACAAAGGCACTATTTGCTAAGACATGTCAATTTGCAACGAGACGTTTACATCGCACAGCGACACATGCAAAAATCGGAAACAAACAAACGCATACTTCTAACCACCCATAATTAATATGGTTCAAATTATTGAAGCAAATTGCAATACTAATTAAATTTATCTTTCCTACTGAGAAATCTGATATAATGAAATATATACGTACCCCGATATATTGAATTCCTAATGAGGAGGAATGATCTTCAACTCACCATGAGCATTTTTAATATGCATAGGTGAATAGGGTGAATTTCTCTTCTAATGATTACAACATTTTTTTAAAATAAAATTCCGGTGATCGGATTCCGAGAGATAAAAATCTTTAGCAAAAGATCGAACAGTAAATTATTTATGTAAAATTCGGCTAATATATAGAAATATAATAAATCAAAATTGACCTAATGGTTGGCTGACCCCGAGGTAAATTCTCGTCATGGAGTAATAAGATGTAAAAATAAGTTAGGGTGAATGAGTTTATTTTTAAGGAGTTTATAAGTTTGTTGTTGTTGTTGTTGTTGTTGTTGTTTTTTTTTTTTTTTTTTTTTTTTTTTTTTTTTTTTTTTTTTTTTCGAACGAGCCAATCGTTGCCAATTGAGCCCACAGTGCACGTACGACCACTCCTGATCAAATCCAATGGGTCGCGCACTTTAACCAATGTTCTAAAATACGCTAGACGCTAGGCGGGCGACAGGGTGCCGACTAGCGTCTAGGCTGCTAGGCGGGCGTCTAGGCGGATTCCAGGCGGGCTAGGCGGATAAGAGCTATTTTATGTATTTTTATTATTATTTTCACACAATACCTTATAATAAAAGTATATATCATTACTAATATACTTTCACCAACTAATTTATAATATAAGGACAAAGTTCAAATATATAAATTATATAATAATATAATATGCTAACTAATACTACAAATTTTTAATATCTTTTACATAAATGTCAACACAAATATTAATAATTTTAAAGAAATTCATAAGTTGGAATATATTATCCATGATACCTATAAAATTTTAAAATTCAATTTAAGTTATTTAACCCTAAATCCTAATTACCCAGCCTGCCTAGCTCTGCCCAACTCTACCTAGCTCCGCCTAGGCGGTCGCTTTTAGGCGGTGGTAACCTAGGCGGCCGCCTAGCATAAAATCTAGGCGGCCGAGCACCGTTTAGCGTCTAGGCGACCGCCTAGGCCGATTTTTAGAACACTGACTTTAACATTATATTAGTGCTCTGATAGGTATTAGGTTTACCTTGATTTCTAAGTGTTTTAAAGTTATATCGTTTTGTTTCGATAGTTTAGCAGGTGTTTTAATTGGTTTATATTGTTTCGATAGTTTAGCTTGTATTTTGATTGTTTATGTTGTTTCGAGCAAGATCAGGCTTTTGGGTGTCTTGAAATATTTTAAAGGACTTTTGTGTCAAAGGAAATCCTAAATGAGATGAAGATAACGAGGAATGAGTGTCAGCAAAGGTTTAAAGTTCAAGTTCGACCATGTTCAGGAGCCTTTTGACCAACCTTTTCAGCTTTAAAGGGTGGCCAAAAGGAGAGAACTCCACATTTCCCCTCGGCCGATATGAAGAACAAGCCAAGAGTGAAGGCTTATTGGCTGACCTATCGACCGATAGGTTGGACAAAACTGAACTAATCGAATTTTCTAAACATGACAATTTTTGCCATTCTCTTATTTTTTTGAAAACTTAGGTTTTTGATGTAATTGCATATCCAATAATAATCATAAACCTAGCATTATAAGAGAGTACTTCCTCTTCATTATCATTCACCTATATCTTAAATTTAAGTTTTTATTCATATACTTTGAAGATTCAAGATTCAATTTGATATTTTACACCAGTTTTTCTAATTCCTTTCTCATCTTTTAATGTAAGCTCGATCGAGCCCCAAGGCAATTTTACATTGACGCTTGATCAACTCATTTAAAATATATACTTTTGTCTTATCATTGTCAAATAAGGAGTGACTCGAATTTACATATATATTTTAAAATCGGTTATCTCTTATTTGTCTTTTTGCTAGCTTAAAT
Organism: Thymus mandschuricus; assembly: GCA_029379335.1. Classification (NCBI taxonomy): domain Eukaryota; kingdom Viridiplantae; phylum Streptophyta; class Magnoliopsida; order Lamiales; family Lamiaceae; genus Thymus; species Thymus mandschuricus. Next base: position 31,556,894 of record CM057078.1, read on the forward strand.
TAGATGGCTAGTTTGTATTTTTTTTCCCCTATTAAATTTTGATATGTGAAAAGGGGTCAATGACAGCATTTGATAAGAATTGGATCCCACACACATTAAAGATGTGTTAGGTCTCCATTTTAATATACATGCAAGAAAGCATGCATGGAGCTTGCCATAACCACAAATATTATTTCTGATGGTGTATTAATCTTCTTCCAATAAAAATAAAAAGAAAAGAAGTACTATCACTTTCTCACCTCATGGTCCTTTCCTTATGTGGCTATAAATACTAAACAAAAAAGGAAAATTATACGTGGGTAGGAGCCCAAATTAGGAGTGTATGAAATAATTAGGTGGTGATGGCGGCGGCATTGCTGGAAATCAAAGAAACACCAACATGGAAGAAAGGCCTTGCTTTTTTAGGCCCAGGAATTCTGGTTTCTGTTGCCTATCTCGACCCCGGAAACTGTACGATTCTTTATTCTTATGTTTTGTTTAAATCGTTCGTACATATAGTTATAAAATTTACTGTGGTTTATTGGGACAAAATAATACTATAATTCAATAGACTTGATTCACGCTTCTCTTATAAGTTCGAGTTTTTAGATGAGACGGAATTCTGTCATTGGGTATTGCTCATTTTTGACATACTTGATTATTGATTATTTGTCTATGCACATGCATGCATGTTGGCAAAAATCTAAGTAGTCGTGACTCATGCATGCATGATAATGTAGAAATGAAGTGAAGCTAATGTTGCTTGCACTGCAGTGGAAACAGATTTACGCGCTGGAGCTCACCACAAATACCAGGTTCTCTCTCTCTCTCTCTCTCTCTCTCTCTCTCTCTCTCTCTCCCCCCTTGTTTATATTTCCTCAGAATTACTTAATAAATAACTGCACAAAATTGGTTCTTATATAGTTGCTGTGGATTGTGCTTGCGGGGCTTGGCTTTTCACTTCTTATTCAATCTCGCTCTGCAAATCTTGGAGTGGTCACAGGTTAAAACTAATTTCGACATTTGTAATCACTTCTTCGATTCCTTTTGCTATATTATCATATCCTATTATTATTATATATTCCCCGTCTCTCTTATCTTTCATACATGCACCTGAGAAATTTATATAATATTTGATGATAATATTACAAATCCATTTTAATTGGTAATGAGTGTAAGAGGTATACTAAAATTATATTCCTCCGTCTCACTTCACTAGTCATGTTGGATATTCATATGTGAGATATATAATATTCCAACAACACTAGTGAAGTGGGACGGAGGGAGTATTGTATATGTATTTATTTAAGAGTTCATATTATTTAAAAAACATTAAATTGTTGATTTTTAAGTCTGAGCCATCATAATTTAGGGGAAAAAATTAAGAAATTTAGGATTGAAATCCATTTTGCTATTATATACTCCCTCCGGCTCAAGTATTCCGACACCTTTTATATTCACATGTGAGGTATAAATAATAAAAGATGTCGGAATACTTGAGCCAGAGGGAGTAACATATATTTTACTTAAAAGTGCTCGCAATAGAACGAGTTCTATTGTAGTACTATTAACATAACTCAAATGTTGATTCTCAAGGAAAACTTTATGGTACAAATAATTGTGTAGTATAAACAAGAAAATAAAACATAATTTAGAAAGCAAGTAAAAAGATTTTTTGGGTTTTGTTTTTAAAATGCTAGACAAATAAATAAATAGTTGTAGTACTACTTAAACAAATAAACCTTAAACAAAAACAATTAAACTACCTAGGCATGAAATCGAAAAGAAAACAAGAATAACAACGAAAACAAAAACAAATCTAGACATACTTAAAAAGAATTCTACTTGAAATAAAATAATTACTTTAAAACTTTAAAAACTAAGGAATTGATTTTGGTAAATAAATCTGACTACGAAACATTAATTAAACAATTAAGTAAATAACTAAGAAAAAGTTACGAATCGAATATGAAAGCTTGAATGTAAATCGAAAAACTTGAATTAATAAACGAACTTGAATTAAATTGAAGTCTTGGATCCAAAACGCAACGGAAGCAATAAAATCTAAAAACTAGTATTTTAAAACTGAAAAACTAATGTAAAAGTGGTGATAAATTCGTGCCTAAAATGTCTACTTATATATATGGTTTAAGAAACTAATTAAAGAAGGAAACAATTGAAAAATCGGAACAAGTCCAGCGATCGCTGGCTTTCCAAACCCAGTGGGCCGGGCGTTGGACACTATCCCAGCGGGCGCTGGTTTGCTAGCTAGCTAGCGCTTGCTAGATAAGCTCTGCGCCTGACTCGCACATTTTCACTTCGTTGTCTCCTCATTTATTCTCTCTTCTTCATGCTTTGACTCCTCTTGACACCTATTTCACAAACACACACACACTCAAATCATAGCAAAACACAAAATAAAAGAGACAAAACGATAATAAAACAGACTCCAAACATTAACCAAAAAACTAACAAATCGACACCAAACACATTTTCCAACATAACACAAGAGTACTGGAAAAAAATTGCAGGTAAGCATCTCTCTCGACACTGCAAGACCGAGTACCCCAATCCAATCAATTATTGCCTTTGGATACTCGCTGAAATTGCTGTCATCGCTGCTGATATACCTGAAGGTCTCTCTCTCTCTCCCTCTCTCTCTCTCTCTCTCTCAAGTAATCAAAGTCTGAGAAGAGAGTGGTTACAATTTGCAGTGATAGGGACAGCCTTCGCCCTCGATATTCTTTTCAATGTGCCTATTTGGTGTGGGGTTCTGCTAGCAGGCCTCAACACTCTCCTGCTGCTCGGCCTGCAACGATACGGCGTAAGTAGCAGAAAACATCACTAGCTAGCTTACTATACACCAGAGCCACATTAACATTCATGCATGGTGATGATAATTTATTATGCAATGCAGATACGAAAGCTGGAAGCGGCAATCGGAGTACTCGTGTTGGTGGTAGGCGGGTGCTTCGGCTCAGTTATGGCTCATGCCAGACCCGACGCGACGGAGATGATGGAGGGGATGTTCATTCCTAAGTTGAGCACTCCTAGTGCTACAAGAGATGCCATTGCACTTTTGGGAGCTCTTGTCATGCCGTAATTACCCAACTGCCCCTGCTATTTATCGTTTATATATTTATATATGTATGCAAGCATAATAGATACTGGGGACATATTTGTCCTTCACAAATCACAACTACTCAGTTGCTATGGATTGATTTTAAGGAGAGTATTATGTATGCAGGCACAATCTTTTTCTTCATTCTGCTCTAGTGATCTCCAGAAAGATAACACGTACAATCGACGGAATAAGGGCAAGACAAGCTTCCTATAATCGATTCTTCGCACATATATGTTATGATCATGCACCGGGACATCGTCACAGGCATATCATGCATGCTAGATAGATAAATTAGACATGATTTTGCATTAAAACTTGTACTTGCTGTCAAATATGTGTGCAGAGTGCGAGCAAGTACTTCTTACTGGAAAGTGCATTAGCCTTGCTCGTTGCGTTCCTTATCAACGTGGCTGTAATATCAGTCGCCAGCAGCGTTTGTTCGGATCCAGATATCTCTAGAGAGAACGACAGCCATTGCCGGAATATCACCCTCGCTTCAGCTGCCTTCCTTCTTAAGGTCTTCAAACCAAACTTAATCTCTTGATTACTAACACAAAAAAATATATAATTTGGTATTCTATAACTTCTATCTTTCATCTTACACATACACATGTACTGATGTACACACAAATATTATGTGTATTATGAACGCACAGAATGCTCTAGGGAATTGGAGTTCGAAATTGTATGCTGTGTCGTTGCTTGCTTCCGGTCAAAGCTCGACAGTGACAGGAACCTACGCGGGACAATATATTATGCAGGTATTCAATACTTGTCTACGTATCTTATGTTATTGACTCAAGCCTTGAGGAAATAATACAGAATTACTACTTACTCAGGGATTCCTAGAGTTAAAAATGCGGCTATGGTTGCGAAATCTAGTGACGAGGTGCATAGCCATTGCTCCGAGTTTAATAGTCTGCATTATAGGCGGTCCTTCCGGCGCTTCCAAATTGATCATCATTGCTTCTGTAATTTCTCTAGCAACTCTTAAAGTCCTTGATCTTACTTAAGCTAGATAATCATTAGTCTGGTCGAGCAAGATACTCGTCTGCTAAAGAATCTAGCTAACCGTTGTTATTCTTGAATGTTTTTAGATGATCCTGTCGTTTGAGCTTCCATTTGCACTGGTCCCGCTCCTGAAGTTCACCAGCAGTGAGGCCAAGATGGGACAACACAAGAACTCGGTGATGGTAACGATAAATAACTCATAACAAATTATTTGAATTTGTCAAATATATATAGTAAACAACTTTATAGTCCTTTTAACATGTCAACCCTTCTAAAATTTGATAGGTGAGGGTAGTTCTATGGACCCTGGGCTCAGGCTCTATTGGGATCAACATGTATTTCTTGTGTTCGAGTTTACTACGATGGATGACATCCGAGACAATGCCCAAGGCTACAACTATTGTTTGTGCTGTGCTAATAGTCCCGGTGATGCTATCATATGTTGCATTGTTACTATACTTAACATTTAAGCCAGAAACTCCCGTTACAAATCAACTGGAGTTCGATTTGAGTTCTGATGGATCCGGTGAGATAAAATCGACAAGGGAGGATGACCACAACCTTCAGCGGGCTATGGGAATCTAAATGAACGATACGTGAGATAATAGAGGTGATGCATGATATAGTGATATAGAGGAAGGTGAGAAAGCAATTGTCGGAGATGTTAAACCGATTCACGCCAAAATTCTTACTGAACAATCAAGATAGCCATGTTCTGCAGATGAGAGTCTTATCAGTATTATAGATGCGCATGTAAATAAGGGGAGTAGACAAAACTATGATATTTATATAAATATCACTTGCATTATACTTCCCATAAATTAATCGTAACCATTTACTTATTAGTACTAGTAAAGGTTACGTGCGTTGCACGTTTAATCATTTTTTTTTTCTCCTTTTCATGATAAAAGTCGCTATATATCTACTTTTATGATAAACATACTTAAATGCAAGAAGGAGTGCATTTTAACAAATGTGTAATTAATTTCGCAATCGGTATTATTTATTTATATAAATTATATTTGGATGCATGACATATCTTTATATTCTAAAATATATTTATAAATCTCAATTTTGTAAATGATTTAAATATAAAGATCCAATATAGTGTACTAAATATTTTCTTGCTCTAATTTAATGAATATAAATATTTCTTTGAATTGAAATCAAAGTTTCTTTCAATTAAAATTCATTTTTTTTCTTTCTAGAATTGGTTCTTAATATTTTTTTCTTTAGCAATCTTCACTCCATGTTATTTTTGTTACTCTCTCATTATGAATTCTTCCTCACCATACATATCGGTGATTTTCTTTCATTATCCTATTAAGTATATTAATCATGTTTTGCATATAATTAACTTGTGTATATAAGGGGAGCCACATATACATGCGATGAGTATGTCGATACGTATTATTAAAATTTTTGATTTTTTTCTCTTAGTCTTCTATCTCTCTCTCTCTTCTCTCTCCCTCCCTCCGTCCCTCCCCATAATCATTTCTGCATATAAAAGGTGAACAAAGCAAGTGAGAAGCACAAATGAATATAAAGCCCATATTTATAGAAGAGGCATAATCGAATATAAGCCCATAGAAAAACAATAACTTAAATATTCTATGTAATATATCCATTTTTATCTTTGTGAAATTGTGTATGTATGTAATATACAATTTTATCTAGTAATAATTAAAATAACGGAATAAATACATATATCTTGTATCAATTATATAAATATACAAGGGTAATTTAATCGTATGAAATAAATCTAATTCGTCCCCTATACTTCATTTCTAGCTATCATATGAATGAAATCACTCAAAAAATATTTCATTCATTTCATATTGTATATGCATACTAAGTACATGAATCAATCATTTTGTTTTATTCTATTCATATATATATATATATATATATATATATATTCATCTTATTCAAGCCTTATTTCATTCTATCACACCAAAAATTGTCTTAGATATTTTAACTAATAAAGGATATCAGCATAAACTACAAGAACATGTGAAAGAAAACTAATGAAAGTAGTAAAGGAATAAAAAATTATTATCTTAGATAAGTCATAAAGTAGACAATATAAACAAAAATAATTAATGGCGTTGTAAAATAAATGAGAGATTATGATCTTACCTCTTTTTTTGTCTAGAATGTTTAACCGCCTTTTATCAATTCTGATGACTTAGGACATTCCCAAACTAATATCCGTTTTCCAAGAACAAAAGTGAATCGAAGCTTCTAAATAGTCAATCGTAAAGTTATGATTAATTTGTAAAGTAAATTAATTACGAGTGAGAGTTAAATGAATATATGTGGTCTCACCCTATTTATACATCTTTGTCAATCTAAAATCTAAATGTCGAAAAATATAATGGAACTTCTATCTTAGCTCAAGTTGTTCTCTAATGCTTATTTCCAATGTTGTCATGCTCATTACGCATTAGTATAACTTATTAGCCGAAGTAAAATTGTTCAAAGCAACTCTTCTAAAAGTTACTCTCTCCGTCCCCATTGATTATTTTTCCAGTAAAGTAACTAAGACAAGAGTGATAGCAGTGAATTAAAGTAGTTTGGATTAGTTAGTGGCCAAATTATTTTCACTTTAGATATATCTATTTATCAATGGAATAGATGAAAATGAAACTTATATCTTTATAAGTGGGACTGAGGGAATATCTAGCACTAAACTTTACTAAATCTAATTGTAATAGTAATTTAATATTGTGATGTTATTATTGCGTGTTCAAACCTTTTTAAGATATGGAGTGTGAATTGCAATTCAATTATATATATATATATATATATATATATATATATATATATATATATATATAGTGACTTGATATGCTGAGCACCCATACGTAGGCGACTGGTGAGCGCCACACTCTCTCCAATTTTCTAATTCATCTTTTAATTATTTAATTAACAAAATTTTGTTCTCTTTCCTCTCTTTTCTTTAATTATTTTTTTCCTGGGCCTCATTTATTTCCGAAAATATACGTCAATTTCCTTATACTCCCTATTTAACCATTGTTCGGTGGAAAATTAAAATATTCAATTGTACGTGTTTATAATAGCACAAAAACAAAAATTAACAAGAGATTAAATATATGTAATTAGGGTTTATCAATTTATTTAGTGTTTATTTATTATAAAACAGGGTGTATTAATTGCATATAGGGTTTATTTATTTTCAAGTAGGGTTTATTAATTTGGTTTAGGGTTTATTTATTTTCAAATAAGGTTATTGATTCAATTAAGTTTTTTCAATGGTTGGATTAATTAAGTAGTATTTCAAGTAAAATAAAAATAAAGAAAATAAAGAAATGAGAAGAGAAGGAAAAGTAATTAATGAAATGCATGAAAATCAAATCACGGATAGCGTCGCTCATGGGCGCTTAAATATAGGCGCTTAGCATAACAAATCTCATATATATATATATATATATCTATATATATATATATATCCTCGGAACTTACTATCCTAAGAAACCAAATATCAACGTATTGCACGTGCCTAATACTACTACTATATATTAAGAATTATAATATAATCGATATAATTCAACACATTTCTATAAGTTTGAATTTGTAGCTGAGATGAATCCAGTACTACAAAATATAAAAAACTCAAGCATAAAATCCTCGGTAGCTATTAAAAAATGATAAGTAAATTAAGCCCCAACCAATGAAAGTGAAAACACCCTATCTATCTCATATCTTGGTGAAGTAGTTAATCCCTATGCACATATTGAAACATGAAGAGGATATCAATGCATCAACAATTTCTTACGTAATGTTTACTCTAAGAGATAAGAGTTGATTTATAATTTTATCCAACATAATTTCATATTTACTTCGTAGGATGACCCGCATTTTTTGCTTATATTTGAGGCTAATCATGTAATATGAATTCCATCCAAACATGCATGATATAACATTCTATACATAACTCCAAAATTTCTCAATTCCCAAATTAAACCATCCATCAAAGTATATGTCCCTCAAATAAATCACTTAATGAGGATTTTAATAAATGAGTTATAAATTGGTAAACAGAGTTTCATACTCTCTCCGTCCATTTTATCTTGGACCATTTTTTGTTACAATGAGTCTATTATTATAAAAAAATTGTCCAAAATAAAAATCGACATAGCGTGTACTTTCTTACTATCTTCTACGTCGTTTCTAGTTAAAGTAGACAAAGCCTAAAATAATAACATTAGATATAATATGCATTATCTGAATTTGTATCCCCATGGTATTACACTTCTATTGTAACATTATATTTTATTCATACATATTAATGCATACGAACTATTTATGTTGATCATATATAGCTAGAATTCAAATTTCAAATTTAAATATTCAGACTATGAAACTCATATATTTATGAATAATGAAATTAAATAAATTGCATATTTTGTTAAAGGTCTTAACTTAAACTGTCTTAGGATGAAATTAAATTGTCTTAGGATGAAATTCTCTATAAAATTGATTAGTTTAATTATAATTCTATTTTTTTCTTAATTTCTTTTTGTATTTTCCCTTGTTATGAACTAAGGATATAAATAATAAATTAAAACACCTGAACAATTTTTTTTAAAAGAAAGTAAAAAGAAAAGTTGAAGATGGGACTATTGCTAATGAAATTAGAAATTAAATATGAGAATTATAATATACTATTAATTGTTTGGCAATTGAATTTTCGGATTTAATATAGAATTAACCAATAAATGGTTGACTAATATTAATTGCTATATACTGAATTAAGGGTATTGAACGAAAATTAGATTTTTATAGAATTAACCAATTAAATGGTTGACTAATATTAATTGTTATATTGGATTAATTAAGTGTATTGAACGAAAATTAGATTTTATAAATAAGTCAACTTTTATAAATAATACAGTATGTTATTACCCAATTACCCTTTAAAATAAATTTATAATAAGGATATTATAGGCAATACATTATTTTGTAACATAAGACTCTTTTTAGTATAGGTATAGATTTCGAAACGTTGTTAACCAATGAAAGGTATTACCAACGAGGAATAGCCCGAAGTTCAGACTACGCAACGAAGTTCCAAGATCAATACCAATGATAAAACTTTTATCAATCATCAAGATGGAGGAAGGCATATCTAATGTATTATTATCTATGAATTTTCCAGATTGCCGTTTCTTTGCCGGCAATTAGTGAAGAGTGAGATATATAAACGAAAAGGGAAAAAGTGTGTAACAAAATGTTGATGCCAATTTCTTCAACTCAAGCGAATAAAGTATATGCAGCGTAAAGTATGGTAGGTTGTTAATAGAATTTGAACCCGTGACCTATTGAAAGTTCTCTACATCGTCGATAGATAGAGATAATGCATGTTTATGGAATAACGGTTTGCATGAGATGATAAACATTGAAGTTGGTGATATTTTGAAAGACAGGGTGCGTGTGAAAAGAGTACCAAAATTCCCCAAAAAAATAAATATGTTTTGCTAGTTTTTTTGCATTTCATTTTATTAATACAATCAAGCTTTTGGGGTAACATATATTTTAAGAAATGAACTATAATTTTGATGATTTTTTTCAAAATTTACGCCACGGATTACTCGATCCTACTAAGTTTTCTTTCTGATATTTTCCGGGGTCCACTCATGATTGCATATGCCAAAAACCGTTACAACGTCACCACTATGTATGTCTTTATATGCAGATTTTTCGTGTGCCTTCACCAAACGTTTAATTTGTATATTCTTCGACGGTGTCACGATTTTATTTCAGGCATATATGTTTTGCGTGACACGAATCAAATTTGTTATGGAAAAAACATCATCTCATATACAACAAAAAATAATTGTAATATCTTTTCATCAATGGTATTTTGGTGTAATTATAAAATTTTAACTAAAATTTTCTGAAATTTTCGTCTATTGAATGGTGTACTCTGGTGAAATTGGAAAAACTAATTTTAATTAATGCTACATAAACTACTTCCCAAATACCATATATACAATTAATAACAAATATAGAAGATTATATATATCAGAAAAATACAACTCACTCACACACACGTATATGTGATGATGACTTGGATCCCCGACCTATTGATTGAAGGGGAAACGTTTTAGCAACTGCGAGCGTTAAGCTTCTTTGCTGTTATTATTATTATTTGGTTGTGATTGGTCATGGAATTCTTGCATGGTGTGCCTATAACTTGACAGTTGAAGGGAAATGGCATTTTCTAATGTTGGCTCTGTATCACGTTACTCACGCTGTGTCTTCTTCCTCAGCCCCTGCCCCACCACATAATTTTTTGTGTTTAGAAATTGTTTTTTTCTAGAAATAAATTAGGTACTATATATGCTAGTATATATAAGTATATATTCACTTTTCCAATTATTAAAGAGGGAAACAAAAGTTGGTACAAACAGAAACAACGGAGAAAAGCATGCAAGGAATGAAAACAAGTTGCCCATATGCAGTTTTTCCTCGGTTCCGGATGAATTGACTTGTTTCATTTCGGCACAAGATTTTAAACACAATGTTAAAAGTGAAAAGTAATGAGTTCATATTGAAAGTATAGGAGTTAATTATTTTCATTTTAGGAAACAAGTTAGTTGAAGTGAGACGTCCCGATTAGAGAAATAAACCAAATAAAATGGAATGGAAGGAGTGTCGATGTATAATTAAAAGACTATTTTCAAGGAGTGCAAATTCGCTGCATAAAATAAAATAAAATAAATGTGGATTGTGATTTACTTCTCTTATTTATCAATAAATGGGAATTAATGAGTTAATTTGAATAATCTGTTTATTTAGTTTTTTTTTTAATTTTTATTTGAAATAATTAACATAAAATTTAAAGGTCCGCCACGGAAGATAAGAACTCCAGACCTTTGAGCTCATGACTTAATCAATCCCTTACCGCTTGGTCAACACATGCGCATTATTTATTTAGATTTATTCCTACATAAAGTATGCAGCAAAGGAAAACAAAACAATGATTAATTTTTTTTAAATGTGGGAACTTTATAATCTTTCCCTTTTGATGAAAAGTTTACGCTTGAAGAATGAAGGCCAATCGTAAAACCAATTAAAAAGGCTAATATGATTTGCTCGTAACTAACCCGTGAACCAGTAAAGCCATATGCTAAGTTATATAATACTATGTAAGTAGTAATTAATTGAAAAGAATAGTCGGATAATAAATTAAGGCTAATTAACTAATGTACATGCTTCATGATTTTAGGTATCAAATAAGTAAGTATGTTTTAATTACCCCTGATTATTGAATAAACCAATTTTGATATCTATATAATACAGTATTACTAAAACAAAATACAATGCCAAGTTTCTTTTCCCTCCTAAAATCTTGATGTTTGAGTTCATTAATTAATAAATGAGTAGAGCAAAATAATGTAAGTAAATTCTCATTTCCAAAGAAATTTTGTGCATACACCTTTTTCTTTAAATGCAAATTTCATTTTAAAAAACAATCAATGCATTTTCCACTAGAGTATAACAATTAAGTTTGCATTTCCAATAGTGTAGGTGCGGTTCACTCTCAAAAAACAAGTTTGCATTTTCAAACCATCATTAAAATCAACACCTTATCATTATTACTACTGTACTATTCTTATTTCTTTGGTGTTGCTTTAGATTTCCAATATAACAAATATATTTTCAATCATGATTTTTATTTACTTTTATTTTTCAGAAGTGTCCACCGAGTTCACCTTTCATTTATTAATCTATTATATATATAAAAACAAAACCACATTGCTAATTCTATTTCCCGCCCAAACTTATCTCGATTTTCTAATTGTTAAAAATTATTCATTGATGAGGATTGAGCCTTTTTGTTTTTCTATGGACTCAGCACCGCCAAACTACCCAATAAACTCTTTTTTTTCCCCCCTTCTTTTATTGTTATTTACTATCCTTTTCCCTATGAGAAATTGGAACGACAATCCTCACTCCATCACATTATAAATTCAAATTCAATTCTCTAAAGTTTTTGAGATTGTTCAGTTTCTTACTTTTTAATATTTTTTCCTCTACTCTCATTTTACAGTAAAAAAGAAGTTGTTCCTTCAAGGATGATCTATGGACGCATTAAGATGAAAAAGTCAATATGTTGGTGAATATTTCTATCTTCACAGGGGATAGGGATACTCTTTCCCAAATATTCTCCTTCAAAAATTTTCTTTTACTATTGACAGAAAATGGAAGACCGATTTTTTTTTTTCATCTTTTCATTTCCAGTTTTTAGTATTCAGAATCTTATCTTTGTTGGATATTGTTTGTGATTTATGATATCTTACAAGAATTCATATTTTCATATGTCTTTGGCCCATTATTATTTCAAATTATCTACATAATAGTTTACTTGAATTTAAAGCTATTATATTCCTCATGATCATATTATTATCTTTTTGTTAAGTTTGACTACTCTATTCCTTGTGATCATATTAGTTGTGATGAAGCATATTTGTCACCAAAAGACTATTAATATACAGGAAAGTTTGGCAGTGAATTTGAAGATGAAGTGATTGAAGATGTCTGAAGTTCTCCATATATATTGTAATTAAAGAATGTGATGTAATTGTTGTGTTACTTTTTCTTTAAATGAATCTCTGATATTCAAAAAGTGTTTCTCCTTTTGTCAAAAATAAAACTGACTTAACCCAAACTAGAGATGATTATTGAGCTACTTTAAGTTCTTGAAAATTTAAAAATATATAGTGATATTTTGTTACATTGTAGTAGTAATTTTGCCTTGATAATATATATTGATGAATGAACTTGATGTAGATGTTCTTAAGTTCACATAAATTGTGTGCGTGTAAATAGGGGTTAAGTTTTGAGGTCAAAGGTCTTTAATCTGATTCATCCGTGTCGCGACTTTTAAATTTTTGTTATTAAAGCTTAAAGAAAATTCACATAAATTGTAAAATTTAACTCTTCATTTATTTAGTATAAACACTAATTAATTCGTGAATTAAAATATCCATTCTCCATATTTTATGTATTCAAAATAAGAAAGAAGAAAATTTTCCCGTGCAACGGCACGGAGGACATACTAATTTATAAATATTTGACATAAACTTGGTGTATTTTGCCAAACTTTTGAAATATTTGTTTTAAATAAAAAAAAAGATTGGCCTATATAGCTTGTGGATATTGCTACATTTAACCCATGATAATATTGCAAATATAATTATGGTGCTTAATTAATGTTTTGTAGTATTAGAAAAAAACGGTTACAAGGATATGGCAAACCAGCATGGAGGAGATCACAGGCTCAGTGCCCAACAAATTAGCAATCAAAACAATTTTCTCATCATCCAAGGACAAACTCTCTCTCTCTCTCTCTCTCTCTCTCTCTCTCTCTCATCATGCCAGTACTGAATCCAGTTTGAGGCCACCATCAACTTTTTCAGACGCCACCATTCTTGAATCCAAACCCTAGCTACGTGGTCAGTTTGAGAAAAGCACAGAGGCCCCCATATACATGTGTAGCCTTTCTATACATACATACGTACAGTGGCTACCACCAACACCAATATATACATACTCCTCCGTTTATTTCGAAATGATCACTTTCTTTTGGATACGGTTACCAAGAAAATTGAGATTTGTTGTATAATGATGATGGTCTATATACTTTAAATGAGATTTAGTACTCCCTCCGTCCTCCATTTAGTGACGTTAATACTATATTGGGACGTCCTCCATTTACTGACAATTTCCATTTTTGGACGTAGACCCCACAATCACTTTAACACTTTAACACTTTATACATCTACTTTTTATTATTTTAATATTTTAATACTATTAAACAATTCAAATGGACCCACAATTATTCCACTTTAACACTTTAACACATTAATTTATTATTATACCATAAAATGCGAAAAAACACGTGCCCAAACTCCCTCCGTCACTAAATGGAGGACGGAGGGAGTATATAAAGGTAGTGTATTAAGGGCTAATGATGAAGTGCATATCGGACTGTTGGCTAAAATAGAAAATTGGTCATTCGAATAAACACACCCACAAATGGAAACGTTGTCGTTTCGAAAGACATGAAGGGAAGGAGGGATGGAGGGTGGGGGTTTTAATAGGTATTGGTGGTATATACTGACAGTGGCTGATACCAAAGTCTGAAACCCAGTTACCTGATAAGAGGGAGACAGTGTATCAGTACTCTCTACTGTCTACAATAACAACAACAATAAGAAGGAAACAAGGTCTTCTTCTCATCATCAAACAATATCAAAAACATGCCATTAATACTATTCATTAATAATGGTCCAAAACACACTGCATCAATCCCAATACTTTCATTCAACTCAATACAACAATTCAGATCTCTCTAAATCCCATTTCATATAGCAAATATCTAATTCCATGCTATGCTATGTATGCATCCACTTCTGTCCCATTCAAAATATCTCGTTTCCTTTAGAATCAGAATTATGAAGAAAGTGTAAATTGAGGATTTTTTTCGAAAGTCACTTAAACGACACAGAGCGAGTATTATACGGAAAAAAACCCACTTTGTATATACGCAAAACACAAATTAGAACTAAAGTGTAATATTTATGCCATATTGCCATCAATTTCTTACCTCATCATCATCATATAATTAATCATGAAAAGAGACTCAAAAAAGGGGTACTAAAAGCAACTTTAACCTCCTTCAATTCTTTCAATTTCTCCTTCGTTTGAATCTCATCGATCATCTCCAACAAATTAAAATTAAAAACATACGAATTAAAACAACAATAATGAACAACATTACATCTTGATCTGGACACTGATGAACTTTTTACTAAAAACTAGAAAGAAAAAATAATTTGCTCCCTTGTATAAAACCCTAAAAAACCACACATTCCTCCGATCCATCGACAACAATTAACATTTGATTTAAGGAATCGAAGAATACTGCGATAGATCAGTCCATGTCTGCACCCCATTGCTCCACCCTCCGCCGCCATTTTCACCATTCATGCCCGTTGCTGCTGCTGCCGCCGTTGCATAAGAACTAGTAGTATCAAAGAACCATTCTGTGGAAAGATTCCCACCGCCGTCTTTCCTCGGCGTTCTGATTCCGAGAGATTCTTCCTTGGACGGAATCTCCAGATCCTGAAACAGAATCGGCTGCGGTTTTGCAGAATCGCAGCCGGTTTTCTGCATTTCTCCGGGGAGAAGCGCGGCTAATCTTTGTTTCTGCAGTTTCCAGTGAAGATCTTGGTTGATGGAGCTCAACGATTCTATCGACGATGCGAGGATGCTTCGGAACCCGATTTCTTGATTCGAGATAGGGAGATTGAATCCCATTAGAGGGGAGGTGGTTGCAGAAAGATCAAAGGGGTAACAAGGGTTTGATGGAATGGCGGCGGAGGTGTTCGTCGAATCGCCCAAACCGGAGAACTGGTTGAGTAGGGAGGCGGTCGGAGCGGGGGGTGGGTGGAGGCCGGGGAAGTTAAGCTGGAAGTCCATCGCCGGCGCGACTCCCTGGAAGAATTTCAGCCCGGAGGCGAGGACGTCGGAGGAGGAGGCGTTGGAGTCGGCCGAGAGGGGCGGGGAGGTCCTCATCCTTTTGTTTTTCCGGCAGCCGCCGCCGATGGGGACGCTGCGGAGGGCGCCGCCTTTGGTCCAGTAGCGGCGGCAGGTCTTGCAGAAGTGGCGGGGCTGCGTGAGGCTGTAGTTGTTGTAGTAGCAGAATTTGGTGTTGGGCGAATCGCACCTCGGGCAGCGGAGGGCCGGTTCCTGCGGCCGGGAGGCGGCCTTTCGGGCGGTCGAGGGCGGGGGTTCGTCTTTTCCGGTGGCGTCGGGTGACATGGTGGTTGAACCCTAGTGTTGGAATGGGATGTGTAGAGAGGGAGAGAGGGAGATTATATCAGTTGAGTTTGTTTTTAGAGAGAGAGAGAGAGAGGAGGAAGAAGGTGATTGGTTTTTTCATGCATGGAGTTGATGGGGGTTTCTTCCTCCTGTGATATTCATCAAGGAGAAAAGAAAGGCAGTAATGTTGTTAGCTAGCTTTGTGTTTGGGAGTTGGATCTCATGCTCAGGAATAAAATAAAGTTCTAGAGAGAGAGAGAGAGAGAGGAGACAACTGCTGGAAATTAAAGGTAGTGGCACATAGCTTTAATAATTTCATATACTAGTAGTTTAAATCGTTGGATTTTCAGTGACGTGTACTTGGCGAATCCCACTTGAAAAGTTGAAATATAGCATGCCACTACTACTACCTTATTATTGAAACAATAAATTATTAAAATAGTATGATTTGGAAACAGTTGCGTAAGAAAACATGGTACTTCTTATCTCCGTTCCACTTAAATTGTCGACCTTAGCTCCATCTCAATTAAATTGTCATATTTTTATAATTGAGCTGTCATAAATGAATTGTCATGTTTTTAAAAATGAAATGAATCGAGTTATACCTTTAACATTGCGTCTAAAATTCTGTGTCGAAATGGAATAAGACGATTTAATTGAGAAATAGTTGTAATTGTGTATGGGGATATACATATAATAATACAAGGGACAATTAATGAAGATATCATGGGATGAGGTAGAACGAAACTTTTACATGTATTAAGGAATTGACAATTAAATGGTAACTGAAAATATAATTTAAGGGGGCGAATTCGGATTCTTTTGTTTGAAACAATTTGAAAATTTTGTACCTATAGTCTAATCTAATACTTTGTATTCCTTCGTATTACTACGTCTTTTATTACACCGACTATTAATTATCACGTGTTTAAAATATTTTTTAAAAATCAGTATAGTTTGTTTATATAGTAAAACCTTCTTATTAACATATACTATAAGAAAAGAGACATGGTCGCCACCAGTTATATTTATAAATAATTTTCATATTGTAGTCATACTTTTTTTTCCGGTATAATCTTAAGGACTTATGCCTTCCTACAAGAAAAAAAAAATCATTATCTAAATAAAAATATTTATATATTATATTTAAGATTTTTTAAAATAAGTATTTATGATTGATTTGGGTTAATTTATCAACTGTAGTATCATTTGTTTGAAGTAGAACAAAGTGTGATGATTTTATGGGAAATGTACACATGTATTAGACTAACTATATACACCAAAAATGATTATTTTTTATAGTTGATCCAAAAAACAATTAAACTACATTTTTTTAGATATAGTCCGATTAATGCTAATTAGTTACATGAATTTATATGAATTACATTTTTTACATTTTCATTATATGTAAACTCTATATAAGAATGACCTTTTAAATAAGAATTTTACTCATTAATACTCCCTCTGTCCCATTGAATAATGTCCCATTTGTTATCTTGAAATTCATCATCTATAAGTGTGGAAAAACGTGTCAGAAATCGCAAAAGGAAATGAGTCAACTTAAAAGGGATAGAGGGAGTAATATAAATCAATATATTTCACTCCTCTTTACAAGTTCAAAATTTTAGATGAAACGGAATTGTAATGATTACTATAAGTAGTAACCTAGGAAAAGGTGACTAGTATACAAGTATGTATGTATAAAATGGATTCGTACACGCAAAAGTATGAAGGAGGGGAAGCGTGAACAGAAACAAAGTATTTGTATTTTTGCAGCAACTTAGTATAATGAAAAGAAGCCCAAACCCGGGAATTTAGGGTGAAATTCTTCCAAAATGAACGTGTAAATTGTGAATTAATATACAAAATAATTAGATGAATAGTTGGGGAGAGTGGAACATCTCGTGAGGAGAAGGATGAGTGGATTCCTCGTGAAAGATAGACCAAACTTCCTCACGGGCACTTCTTTTTCTCCTTCTCCTTCTTCGATTCCTTCCTCTATTTAATTTTTCATTTCATTCAAATTCATGTTGATTTAAATGCTCAACTCAAAAATAAAATAAAATAAAATAAAATAAAATAATAACAAACTCCCTCCGTTTCAAATGAATTGTCTTGTTTCATTTCGACACAACATGTTAGTCGAATGTTAAAACTTAAAAGTGAATCTTTTCATTTGAGGAAACAAGTCAATTGAAAGTGCGACGTCCCGATTAGAAAAAGAAGTCGAGTGAAGTGGACGGAGGGAGTGCGCACTTTTAATATAAACAATGTGGATTTTTTAATAATTAAAATTCGATTTCAATATTCAATTGCTAAATTACAAAGTGTATTGGCTCTTTTTGTTAAAGAGTATTGATTTAATTTGTATATTGATGAATGATTAGATATTTTATAGGGTGAAGACGAAAAGTACAGATATTTGGGAGAATTTAAAAAAGTAAAAAAAAATCCTTTAATTTTGTAAGATCTTTTAATCCTCCCCATCGAATCATTCAAAGCAAATATATATATATATATATATATATATATATATATATAGGGAAGAGATCAAATAAAAAATCATCTACTAGTAAGAAATGAGAAGTAATCACATCCATCCGTTTTTTGTAATCCATGGCTAATATTAATCTTAGCATATATGCGTTATATATTAGTTAATTATGTATATAAAGGGTAAATTAGTATATTTGTTTTTATAATAAATAAATGACGGTTTTTTTCATTAAAAGAAGGATATTGGTTACTTTCTTAAATTATGTATATAATGTGTGATTGATTTTTTTTATTTTTTTATTCTTTTAATTTCGCATGTTTAGATTTTATTTTAATTTAGTTTTTCTTTTATAAGCTGAGTTTAATTCAATTATTCTTAATGTGCAAATTTTAAAATATTCAAAGTCAGTATATGTTGCTTGATTTGACAAATGCATTATACTATATAGAACCTATAATGCATTATAGATTAGTTCATATTGCATTACACTAATATTTGCATTTATAGCGCAGAGGTCACGTGCAAAAGGCAGGTTCAGTAAAAAATGAGAAATGATCTGGACCATTGATCACAATGTGATCTATGGTACATATTAATTTGTGCATTATGATTATACTGAAAATGCATTATGATGATTGATGTATTATAATAGTATAGACCGTGCATTATAATGCACAATGCATTATAATTATGCATACCATGCATTACAATTATGCATAAAATGCATCATTTTTTATTTTTTATTATAACTCTATTTTGCACAGGATCTCACCCCTTTATATATATAGGTGTTGCATTCATAATTTACAATTATTTTACAAACTTAGTTTCCACAAAAATGAAAACAACTCGATTCAATTTTCACTATTTTAATAATGCATTATGATTATTTATTTTGTGCATTGATTTGGTTAATATCATTCAATGATTATCCAATTGAAAGTTAGGTGAAGTTCTTCAGGTACAAATTAGTAATGCATTAGGCAGACAATTGTTATGCATGGGAAAGTGCATTATAATGCATTTTATCCTTCCACTTAATGCATTGTAATATTATTTTTCTTAAAAAAAAGCGTTGTAAGTAGTCAATAATCCATACATATTTGCTCCAAATTCATAGTAATATTTAGAACTTTCAACTCAATTTTCATTACTTTCTTTTATGATGCATTAAATAATACAATCATGCATTATATTGCATATCCTAATGCATTTGGTATTCTCAAATATATAATATCATATTAATTACATTATTTTTCTTTTGTGCATTATAAATAGTGCAACAATGCATTATCGAATGCATTATAATTCATTACGAATTGAGTAGTATTGCAATATAATATTCTTTAATTTAGCTATACATGACTTTTTTTCTATTGTTTCTTTTTTTCCCTTTTTTTTTTTTTTTTTTTTTGTTGCATCAACTAAGTTTAAAATTTTGCAATCGTGCATATTTATTTCCCATAAGTTTTGGATTGGAAATTCCATTTTAATCACTATATTTGATGTAGGAGTGGATATGGTAAATTTTATATTTACTAATTTGTCCTCAAATCAAATAAAAGTAATGCATTCAAGCTAAAATTAATTAGTGTGCAGTTTTTATGATTTAATTTGGACCATAGATTATGTATAAATCAAAGGATTAGAATGCTTCCTATTTCTTACACTAAGTGGGCTTTTTATGGGATCTCATCCCTATATATATATATATATATATAGGATATATATACATACCTACATAGGAAATATATCAGGTGAAAACTCTAAATCCAGTGAAATCTAAAAACCGCTAATATCCGTTGATTTCGTAGATCTAGAGGTTTAGATTTAATCCTGATTAATATTTAAAAATTCATTTTTTATATATTTTTAATAATTTTATATTAGTTGCAAGGACATTTTAGAAATTTCCCCTTTATTTATAACTGATTCCTAATTAATGCTGGATTATTATGGATTATTTTCCTTAATTATAGGATATTTGAGATTAAGATTAATCTTTTGTTTTGATTATTTATATATTGCAGATTTCTCAACGTAAAACGATCATAGATTTCTGACGATTACACAAGTTATTTTTTTTCTTTCTGCCAGAGTGAATTCAGATTCATATTTCCAGATTCGGATCAGAGTTCGTATATTCAACTTCGTATCTCCATATTCTAATCGGTGGTGAAGGTTGCGTTCGTATCTCCAGATTTATTTATTTATTTATTTATTTATTTATTTTTTTTTTTAATTCAGTTTTATGAAGATCGGTGTTGAAGATTGTTGGTGGTTGAATTCGTTTGATTGATTTCGTTTGATTAAATTCGTTTGAAGATTGGTGGTGATTGAAGTTCGCTATTGCATATTCGTTTTTAAACATCAGCAAGGGTCGATCATAGGGTTGTTGAAGAGGAAGAGAAGAATTTTCGCATTGTAATATGGATTACACATGTTATTAGTTCTATTAGTTTGATAATGTACAATTGTCATATACTTTTTTCGTGTGTATTTTTTTTATTTTGATATTATATAATTTAATTCGAATTTTTTTAATTAAACTGGAATGCGTGTAATATTTTTATTGCATTTTTTAGATTTAATTGTTGCATATTTTGTATGTTTTGTTGCATTTTAAAATGATTCTTGATGATTGTCTTAAAGACAACGTTGATTCAGAAAATTCGAGTGTCGTGGATGGGGAGTACTTCCCTATTTGTGATGATGGTAAGAAACGGTATCCTGGACAAATGTTTAGTAATTTGAAAGATGGTGAAGATTTTTATAGGGATTATGGTTCTGCATGCGGATTTGATATACGCCTTGGACATTTAAAAAAGTCACCCGATGGTACTGTCATTAGGAGATATATATATATATATATATATATATATATATATATATATATATATATATATATATATATATATATATATATATAGGGGGTGGTTCTCATGAGAACCCTTCACTTCATGAGAACTAGGAACCATTCTAGTCCATTAGATCATGCGAGATCTATGGACAAGATTAATCCCTACATTAATTAGTTAATTGATTTAAATCTAATTTTTAGTATGCAAAAGGGTAGATTTGTCAATAAAAAATCAAAACATACCCACTTACCTTAATTATAGGATGAACGTCATCTCCAATTCAACAACAAATCTGCGCGTCGTCTCCGATTCAACAAGGATTTGCGTCGACTCCAATTCATGCTTAAAATCTATGCTTATTATTGTCGACATATAATTTTTGCGTAATCTACTTTTCTTCCTCTCTGCAAAATCTATTTTTCTTCCTCTCCCATATCAACTCGTTAGTTGCAAGAACAATAATATATATAAAGATCTGCGTTTACTGCACACAAGCATCTCGATAGCGTAGAGATCTGCGTTTATGGCACCGAAAACGCGAAGCAACCCACCACCGAAAGCAAGAAGCGACACAACGGCGAAAAACATTACGAAGCGATCAAAAACGAAATCGATTCATGGTAAGTTACAATTATGTTCTTTTGTTGATGCTTTACTGCAATCTATCATGCACTTAAATTGAATTTGGATCTACTAAAGATACACTACAACAATTATATCAATTATATTCTTTGATGATTTGTTGCGACTGTCATAATTCATGCTTAGATTAAAGAAGCTATTGATTCATTAATGCTAAAATATGAGGCATTTCGTCAAACAATTTTTGTGAATTGTAACAATTAGTTTCATGCTTTGTTCGTAGAAATCGTATGCTTAAATATATAATTAGTTTGAGAAGCTGTTAATTGTTGATCCTAAAATATTAGGAAGGCAGTATTAAGAAGCTATTAATTATTGCTTGTATTTCTATGTTTAAGCATATTGTATACTTAGTTTAAGCATACATGAAATCATTATAACCAATGCTTATAACTTTTTAAATTATCTGCACCTTAATGTAGAAACAATTTATCGAACAATTTCCATGCATAGTAACAATAAGTTTCATGCTTTGTTCGTGGAAACCGTATGCTTATATATATATATATACATGTCTTTTAATTGTCGTTTGATTGATACATGTAAGCATGTTATATACTTAGTTTAAGCATACATGAATCCATTATAAGCAATGCTTGTAATTGTTTAAACACACTGCACCTTACCTTTGAAATATTTTTGCGAACAAATTCTGTGCATAGTAACAATTAGTTTCTATGCTCAGTTAATTTTATTGGTTTGCTTACCATTCATTTTATCGAATAGCTGACACTCGTTATATCTTTTATTTTTCATGCATTTAATTGTATTGATTCGTTTAAGCATACTAAATATTTAGTTTAAGCACTCATAAGTGCAATCGAATTTTGTCGAACAGTTTCCATGCATTCTAACGACTAGTTTCATGCTTAAATATTTTTAGATTGTTACATTGAGTTCTTTTTAATTTTTGATTATATTGTTACATTTAAGCATATTGTATATTTAGATTAAGATACCTAATCAATTAAAAGCAATGAATTGTTGATTTTAAGCTTACCATACATTTCGTTTAAGCATGTATGGATATTTAAGCATACATAATAAAAATTATACGCAATGCTTATAATTGTTTAAGCTTATTTTTTCTATGAAACATTTCATCGAACAATTTATGTGCATAGTTTAAGCATGAATTGCGACTAATGTAACCATATTTTTTGATATTATTGCTTAGATAAGGGAAATAATTTGAGCCAAGGAAGCACACATAAACGGAAGCATGTACAAGAACTTTCCGATAATGTTTTTGTTGCTCAAAAGCCAGAAAAAAAAATACTTCAAAAGGAAGGAACTGACTGGAGCATCGGAGCATGCAAAGAACGACAGCGAACCTGAGATGATAATTCCCTGACTGTGTTGTAGAATCTGCCCAACGGGGTTTAATTTTTTCCGTCAGGGATTAGTTTTCAAACACAGGATTAGTTTTGTTCAGTGCTTAAATAATTATTGTATGGTGCTTAAATATAATCATGCATGTAGAAACTACATTGTTCGTTTTTTCATTCCCTATAATTTTTAAATATAACATTGCGGCTGTGAGTAACAAGCATCAAGAACTATTTTTATAAGCAATGTTATAACCCTAAACCCAAACAAAAAACCATAAAACCTATAACCCTAAACCCTTAACTCAAATTATAGTAAGACAAATATAAATAAATTAAGCATCAATAAATTATAAAACTCTAGAAAAAAGTATAAAAACATTATCTATATCCTTACTAAACCTTAAACCCCAAACCCTAAGCCATAAATAAGCAATGTTATATCCCTAAAACCCCCATAACTACACTGATCGTTTTTCATTCCTTATCATTTTTACATATAACATTGCAGTTGTGAGTAACATGCATCAAGAACTATTTTTATAAACAATGTTATAAACTAACCTTAACCCTAATCCTAAAACCATAAAACCAAACCAAAAATCCTATAACCCTAAACCCTATAACCCTAAACCCCCATAACCCTAAACTCTTAACTCTAAAAAATAATAAGACAAATATGAATAATAATTAAGTATCAAATAAATTATAAACATCTAAATTATAAAAACATTATCTATAACCTTACTAAACCTTAATACCCAAACCCTAGACCATAAATAAGCAATGTTATCTCCCTAAACTCTATAACCCTAAACCCTAAACCATAATACCTAAACCCTATAACCCATAACCCTAAACCCTTAACCCTAAAAAATAGTAAGACAAATATAAATAATAATTAAGCATCATATAAATTATAAACAACTAAAAAATATTAAGAAAACATTATATATAACCTTACTAAACCCTAAACCTTATAACCCTAAACCCTAAGAAAACAGTAAGATTAACATGAATAATAATTAGGCACCAAATAAATTAGAAAAGGCTGGAAAAAAAAAAGTTAAGAAAAATATTATCTATAACCTTACAAGCACTGGACTCATGCTTAATTATCAATAAATATTTACTTCACAAGCATATAAACTTAATGTGACTTATAATAGAACAATGTCGTGCTATAATTAATCTAAACAACATTAGTCGTTTTTTCCATATCATTTTAACATATAACATTGCTACTATGAGTAATAAGCACCAAAAAAATATTTTTTAAGCATTGCTATCCCTAAACCCTATAACCCTACCCCACAAACCCTAAAACCCTAATGTAAATCCTTATAATAAGTAGAGTTTGGGACATTTATAATGAATAATAAGCATTTTGAGATACTAAAATAAGTGTGATGTGCATAATCAATAAGTATTATGAATATATCAAATAAGCTTTGAAATAAGAGGTACATCTACGAAATCGTGCTTTTTACGTGTAACAAAATGCTTTTTATTAAATCACTTTATGCTTTTATGCATGATAATAATTAAATTGAAAATAATGTGTATAAGCATAAATAATTAAAAAAATATAAAATGCAATGAAGGAAAATATTTTTAATTGAAATTCTAACACTAATAAAGATAGAGAATTTTGGTTGAAATATAAAATAAAGAGATACAAATTGAGAGAGAGAGAATCGTGAGTTGAGTTGGACGGTTAAGGAGAGATAAATGATTATTAAATATTAATATCTATAATTTAGAAAGTAATCCCACAATTTAAGGAAGATATAATGAAAATTACTTTGCTACCCTCCTATTACCAAAAGTGACGAAAATAATGGATCTTTTAAAGGAGATCTCAACCGTTGAATCTATTAAAATCAACGGATTACAATAGTTCCTAGTTCTCACGAAATGAAAGGTTCCCATATGATCTATTCTCTATATATATATATATATATATATATATATATATATATATATATATATACTTTTTCTACCATTAAGGATGTTGAAGATTTTTATAGGGCATATGGTGTTGAATGTGGGTTTGATTATGAATGTGGGTATAATGCATATTATGTCGATTTTGTTGCATTTATGACTCATTCTGATGCATTTTCATTCATTTTCATAATTAGCTTCAGTTTGTCATGCTAGGGTTTAGTATACATACGAGTTAGGGTTCAACTTTCCCTATAAGTTAGGGTATAGCTTGCCCAAATAGGGTTTAGCTTCCCCAATGGGTTAGGGTTTATCATTCACTACAAGTTAGGGTTTAGCTTTCCTTACTAGGTTAGGGTTTAGCTTTTTTTATTGGGTTAGTGTTTATCTACCCTACTGGGTTTAGTTCGAAGAATATGCAACAATATTATATATTTTGTGCAACAAAAATACATATGCAACCCATAAATTAAATTATGTAAGTGAAAGAAGATCTATTAATATGCAACAACTCGTGACCTAATATGCACCAAAACTATTTGAATGTGCAACAATTGTTAAGTAATCACAAACAATTCATCACAAGTCAAATTGAAAATCGATGCATATTCTAGTCATTTTGATGCATTTTCGATTGTTATGAAATTAATCAAATTTTGAACTCAAATCTCATTCAAATCGAATAAAACCACCCAAAAACATGTTCTACTCTTCAAGACGTTTCCAACTGTAGGTCGCACATTCAAATCCGATCGCCGATGAGGCCGGAATCGCATCTGAAAGTTTACGCCACTGCTAAAGTCGCGATTTCGCTACTGGGTCGACTTCTTCAGCGAATATCTCCTTCGTTTCTCCACCAAAACGAGTGATCCACCCATGAATCTCTTCGTCTCTTCAAGTAGAATAAAACCATGTGATCCGTTTTACGATTGGCATGAGGATCTGGCAGGAAATCGCGAAATAATGCAAGAGTATATTTCAGTTTTGGAAAATCCCTATTTTTATGGTAAGTATATTTAGTGGATAAATTTAGATTTTCCATTTTACTAATATGCCCTTATATGGACGAAAATTAACTATTTATTTCAGATTTTTTTTATTTCTTTCCATTAATCTCAACCATTGATTTACCCAAAATCAATGGCATCTATCGGTTTCTAGATTTCACCCAAATGTGGGTTTTCACCATAGTGTAATTAAAAAAAATGGAAACAAAGAGAAGTAGTAATATAGTAATTTCTAATATTTTCAATTTCATGTTACAATTGAATTATGGCTGGTTCTATGAGGGGGAGGGGCCATAATCTAGTGTAATATAACCAGAGGTCAACTAATGAGCTAGGTTTTCAATTAATGGACGAGATTCGACGAGACTGCTGAGAAATGATTTGGGCCGTAGATGGATTATTTTCCAAAATTACTTCATAACCATCACTCCAACTTTCCATGCCTAAAGCCATCACTTGCCAAAACAATGCACCTCCACAGGCCCCCCCGCTCCTCGCACACTTGTAGGCGTAGTCAAATATCATGTTAAAATACTCATCTCTGGACCCCACGCTGAAATTCGACGACCGCGACGACAAGCCGAACTCGGCCACCACTAATGGCTTCCCGATGGCCGCTCTCGAGTCATCCATGTGTGATTGGATCCAATTGCTCACGAACTCCGCCCGCATGCTCTCGTTCGCACTTGGAAGCCTGCGGTTGATACATTATGTCATTGTTAACATGTTGCATCTCACGTTTCTACCATACTAGGCCTTCTATCCTACTGATAAAGAGTTCAATTTATTATAATATTCAACGAGCTTTTTATCAATGGGACAGAGAAAGTAGTATAATCTTATATAGGGCCTAGGCCTATACCATACCATTCGTCGGGGTAGAAATGGATAGTTGTGAAGTCCACTTGTGGAACGCGGTTGTTGGAGACGAAGTCGGTGCCAACTAGGATGCCGCCGGGATTGTTTTGCTTCTTGTCGTCGCCGTAGAATCCTTCCAATCCGATGTCGAGGAGGTGGTTCTTGTCTATGGACTTAACATGTGCTGCCATTTCCGCCACCCACTCCTGAAAAATGTTCATCAACACATTTATATATACTTCAGAATTAAACTATATACTACTTCCGATGATATTGATTGATTTAGAACTTTTCTTCGTGTGATCGTCCGATGGTCTCTTTATATATTCATGGCCGGTATCATCTATCCTAGTTTCAATATCTCAACCATATTATAAATATTAATTTTTTAGCTATACTAGTAAATCATAAACTCAATAAATATTTACTATAACTAAGTCTAAAGAAAATAAATTTATATAAATAAATCAAGCTGGCACATTGCAAGAGCTCAACTGGAATGAGAGAGAGACCTGAATAGTTTTTCCCGAGAGGTCGGATCGGCATTGGGGTTCGTTCATGAGCTCCCATGCAAGTATGGTAGAATCATCTTTGTAAGCCACACCGCTTATCGAATTCACTCTTGTTAGCACGGCCTGTAATTACACTAGTTATACGAAATTCAAACCAATTTATATATCAAGCAAAAGAAAATTCAATCAAGATCTAGTAATCGATAGCCTCGATCAACCATTTTATCTAATTCGGCAAGAACTAAAGATCTTGACAAATTGTTCCCATGCTTATATGTATAGAATCCCTCTACTTTTCAACATTTCATCAAATTAAGGAATGAGCTAAGAGATCATAACCTACCTCGATATGATTCTTGAAGTAGCCTTTAACAACAGAGTTAGTGAAGAAATCATCAACACTGTTCAAAGACTGTCCTTGATCCCTACCCCATTCAACATACTGCTTCTTCCCTCCTAAGTCATTCCAATTGTTCATCAACATCATAATCAGGTGGATCCCATGTTTTCCGGCTTCCGACACCACAAAATCCAAACCCTAGAAACACAACTGTATATATAAGTCTCGATTTATATAGAAATAAGTCATGACATTTGATCTAACATGTAACTGATCTGGTCCATCGATTTTAATCTAATATGATATGTACCTTAAACATGACCTCATTGTACGAGCCTGGAGATATTTGCAAGGGATTGGAGCCTCCATCATTGAAAGCACAAGTCCGGGCCACGTTCATTCCATATTTTTCGACCTGGGCAAAGGTCTGAGTGACCTTAGCCCTAGTCGAAGGGTCCGACGCCATGATCATCAGCCAATAGGAGTTGAAGCCGTTGAAGAAGAAGGGCTTCCCATTCTTCACAAAGTTGATGCCTCTTGTCTCCACAAAACCACCACTCACCTCCCCCATTAATAGAATGGCTGCAAACACAAAACCTAATAAACTCTTTCTCCACATTTTGATATATATGAGACTCATGTTTAGTGGCGTATTTATATGGATGGGTTATTGCTTGTATAATATTCCTTGCACGTATTAATTAGATTATGGCAATATCATGATACGATGTCGTTTCATTACTTCTATTGACTATTATTGCAATGTGAGTGTTGGATAGTTTATTTATTATTTAAATTTTCTTTTGTTTGTGCATAACATATGGATGTATTATATAGTATGTATATTATAAGCGTGTGTGTATTGATTAGTGGATAATGGATTATTTTAATTTATTAATTAGTCGTTCAGTCTTGACGTAAATGTTATATTTTTACATTTAATTGCTTGTTTTTCCTTTCTCTTTGGAGTACTCTCCTACACGTTCTAGTATTTAATGTTTAATTCTTGTTTTCCTAATTGGGATTAGTCTTGATCACGTTCTGTTTAACGTTTAATTATTGTTTTCCTTTTAAAAATAATAATAATAATCCGGTCACGTTCTCGGGGAAATAGGTTAAAATACCCACTTGGAGATAGTGAAGATAAATAATAGTCACTTAGATAAAAAAAGATAAAAAATACCCACTCTTACTATAATACCCCCGCCCTTTCCTAATTCACGAATTTGGAGGTCGTGAAATCACTCACATAAAAAATGTGGTCGTGAATTCACCCAAAATTATGCCTGAAATCACGAATTTTGAAATCCAAGTCGTGAATTCACCCAAAATTATGTCTGAAATCACGAATTCTCAAATCTAAGTCGTGAATTCACTCAAAAAAATGCCTGAAATCACGAATTTTCAAATCTAAGTCGTGAAATCATGAATTCGAACTCAAAAATAGCAAATTGTGTTTTTAATTTTTTTCCCAACAATTTTAAATATAATTATTTGGTTTTATTTTATCATTAAATTTAGGGTTCACTAATTTTGTT
This sequence comes from Thymus mandschuricus, assembly GCA_029379335.1. NCBI lineage: Eukaryota > Viridiplantae > Streptophyta > Magnoliopsida > Lamiales > Lamiaceae > Thymus > Thymus mandschuricus. The sequence continues at coordinate 31,586,394 of CM057078.1, forward strand.
TGGGTTTATAATCATTTCGAACTCAAAAATAGCAAATTGTGTTTTTAATTTTTTTCCCAACAATTTTAAATATAATTATTTGGTTTTATTTTATCATTAAATTTAGGGTTCACTAATTTTGTTTGGGTTTATAATCATTTTATGATATTTAATTTTGTTTTTGTTTATTATATTGAGGTTAATAAATCGATATATAATTATTAAAAATATAATTTTTATTTAAAAATATTTATATAAGTATGTGTTGAGAGAGAAGAGGGAGGGGTTGTGTTTTGTGTATGTGTGTGTGTGTGTGAGAGAGAGAGAGTACTGAGTCGTGTGTTGTGTGACTTGTGTCACTGTGTGTGTGTTCGTGTATGATGATGAGTAGGTTTTAGGAAGGAGGAAGGAAGATGATTTGTTTGTACTATAATTCATTAAGGGTAATAATGTATTTTTACTTAAAAAATGGGTATATTTTATCTTTTTAATCCTAGTGGCTACTTTTTTATTTGACTATATGAAAGTGGGTATTTTCCTACTTATCTCCACGTTCTCAATATTTTATCGCTATTGTAACAGAAAATAATTTCATGAAGGTTTAATTACAAAGTGATGATACTCCTACGTATTTGATGATTTGACTCGTTGATTATTAATTTATTGTTTTAATGCTAACAATAATAAAATAGTGTTAATTATGTTAATACCCCACTGTCCATGATCTTTGTGGTTTAATTTCATTTCCGGTCATCTGCCATCTTTGTGCTTCACACCTCAAAAAGTTAATTTAAATATACTCTTTATGGTCCACTTCACTAGTCATGTTTCCTTTTTACACGAAATTTCAAATGTTTAAAGAGAAAAGTAAGGAATCCATTTAAGAAAACATGACTATTGAAGTGGGACAAACCAAAATAACAAACAAGACTAATGAAGTGGGACAATGGGAGTATTTAAATATTCACTTCACTTTAACACTCACTCACATTTAGTGAGACTCAAAAATCATCACAAAAATGCTATAAAAGTCGAAGCGCAAAGATTGTGGACTGATGGAATGTGTCCGTAAAGAAACCATACTGGACTTTGGAGTTTAGGCTGACAAAAAAAAAGAAAAGAAAGATAAAAGCAGGGCCGCTTAAATTAGAAACAATAGTTTTGGGCTGCTTACAGTTCTCAGCCCACTATATTTATATTAAGCGTTGGCTCCTTCTTCCCAGAAAAACTCTGAATTTGATTTTCGCGTAGGACTCGAGTTGAATTGTTTCGACTCCAGTTTAACCTTTTGAAGTTGATTGAAATCTCGTTTATGATTTTCATAACTGTCAGTATTTTTTTCGAGGGCGAATTCTGTCTGTATTTTCTGTGTTAGAATTTGAACTGTTTGAAGTTGATTGAAATTTCTGCACGAGGTTTACCAAATTTCAAAGTTGCTTAAACACTTTTCGTTGCGAATCGAATCGGGAAGGAATTACTGGGCCTCCTTACAGAGTGTAAGTTTTTGTTCGATTCTCAAAAGTATTTTCATTTTTTGATTGAAACCGACTCTGCTGCCTTGATGCATAGAATGTATTCGAAGAAATGCCTGACTCTTTTCTGTTTCTGGAGTTCACTTGGTTCAGTTAGGCTGAAATCAGTTTCGTGCTGCTGTAGTTGTGTGCTGATACTTTGAGTGATGGTAATGGCTGCTAGTAAACCTCGGAGCGCCAGTTTCTCGCGGAATATCGGTGCAGCTTCGAGTTCTGCTCCGAGCATTCCTGGGCTTAAGCATGGTCCAAATGGAACCATGTTACTTTCATCTGGCATTCCTGACCTCGACAGTAATTTCAAAATAACCTTTTGTTCAACTGAGTTGGCCTTTGGATTTGTTATGTGAACTATTTGAGATTTTGATGTTGGCAGAGATTCTGGGAGGTGGGTTTGCATTGGGGAATCTAGTGATGGTTATGGAAGATCCTGAGGCGCCACATCATATGTTGTTGTTGAGAAACTTTATGTCTCAGGGTTTAGTTCATCATCAACCTCTGATTTATGCAAGTCCTGCAAGTGATCCGAGAGGATTCCTTGGCACCTTGCCTAGTCCGATGGTGTCCAAGGATGAGAAATCTCGTGTTCATGAGACAGAGCAGGTGCCTTTCGATATATTTTGTAGTCGTTGGATGTGAGTGCATTTGTGAGTTTTCAATTACACTTGGCGAGTTTTGAAAGAATAAGTTTATTCTGAATTACAGGAGAAGGGGCTGAGAATTGCTTGGCAATACAAGAAGTATTTTGGGGAACAAAATTCAGAGTCTCAGAAAGGTAAATTTACTGAATACTATACTTGTCAGCTTAAGCTCATTGTTCTTGTTTGCAACTTCTGCTATCATGATAATTGTTTATCATTTTTATTCCATCATGTGATTCTTGATTCTGTCACCGCTGTTTTGTTCGGAGTATCTAAATTATGCTCCTTAGTTGTTAAACATGGATGTCTGTTTGCTCTGCATTTAGGGTTACATGGTTACACTTTCAAGAATATTATAGACAGATTGTTGTGGCCCATACGTTTTTCTCAAAAGTGGTAAAAGGTTTTGTTCGAAGTTATGAAAATCTGAAAGGAAAGTGAATCTTGCCATATACAAATAAAAGGATCTGTTTATTTTTTACTTGAACAATTGGCCTTTCATGCATAATTTGACAAAACACAAAACGAGATTAGGATGTGCAAAACGTCTCTCACTTTTGCTGCCATTGCTTGTGAGTGCCACTTTTAAATTACTTGTCTAAAAATGGTGTCGCTTGCTTGATACATAGATGGAAAGACAGAGTATAGCAATGACTTTGATTTGCGGAAGCCCTTGGAGAGGCACTTCTTCAATGGACAGCAGATTGATTGTGTAAGTCTCAAAGAATCTGCTGATCTTGGATCATTTCATGAACGTTGTTCGAGCTTCCTTTCTCAAGCTAATGGGTAATTCATTTCTCATCCATGATCAGCTATAACATTTCTTACGTGTTACCATACGAGGCCTTACTAAAAAATTTAGTACATTATAATGTTTGATCACATGACGATGACAATGATTAAATCAAAGTATTTTACTATAATCTAATTAGTCTTTTCTATTTGTAGGAACAATGGAAACATAACAGGGGGTCGTATTGCTATTCAGTCGCTGTGTTCTCCGCAGTGTGAATATTCCAACAGAGTAACTATCTATCTCGTTCTCATATTCTAATGTATGTTCTCAAAAAAAAGAAAGAAAAAAGAAGTGCATAATGGATAGAGAATCGTTCTAGAATACAGTATCAGAATGAAGACCAATAATTTCCTGTTGCGAATTTTAAATCCAACTGGTTAATTTCTAAATAGTCTAAAGCCATCTGCTGATAGATCCTTACCCTTCTGTAGGAATGGGAAATGCTTTCATTTGTTAGATCGTTGAAAAGCATTGTAAGATTATCAAATGCAGTAGCTGTCGTAACATTCCCACCGTCTCTCGTTTCAACAAGCTTCTCAATAAGGCTGCAACACTTGGCTGACACCTTACTTTCCGTGAAAGCAATTCCAGGTGTGTAATAGTATTATTTTTTTGCTTTTGCTTCATGCCTCCGCACAGTGCTGGTGAAGAAAAATAACTTGCTTTTTCATGCTTCAATAGATGAAGACAAGGAACTGGCGAAGCTTCTTACAGGATATCAGGATATGGTTGGACTACTTAGTGTGCACAAAGTTGCACGCTTTAACACTCAGGTCTGCATTTTCTCCCTATCGAAATTCCCCCGTTCGTGCATTTCATCACATATTCACCCCTCGTCACCTCCATAAGAAAATTGCATTATACTAGTATTATGTTGGCTTTGTGAAGTAAACTCATCTTTCATGTAGTGAAATTACTGTTTCTATCATAATAACGCATCCGAACTTACTTAGAACAATTTTCCTTGAGAACGATCATCGCACAACTTATGCAATAACTGTTGAAAAACAGGTCCCTGCAATTCTAGAGGCAACAACATTCTCAATGAAATTACAGAAGCGAAGAGCGTTAGTTTTGGAATGTCTAAACCAAGCTCCTGTAGATGGTTCGTCAGGAACTTCTTATGGTTCAACTGGCAGCTGCTCTTCTAAAACAGGTTCTCTCGACTTTTAGTTGATGTACGATTATAGTATTGTGTAATGCGTGGTTATAGTACTATACTGATTCTGTATGTGGGAATAGTATTTTTTACGATGGAATATTATTTTTCGACAATATTTCACGAGACTCTAAAATGAAGTAGAAAATCTGGAAATGGCAAGATTTTACCAATTAAAGTTAATATAATTTCTAAATCTTTTCTCTCTGTTATAACAATTGAATCTTGTGGTATAATATAACTAAGCCAACTAATTTCTCCTACTCATAATTTTGGGACTGAGCTTATCAATTAATGGACGAGATTCGACGAGACTGCTGAAAGATGATCTCGGTCGTCGATGGATTGTTTTCCAACACTACTTCATAACCATCACCCCAACTCTCCATGCCTAAAGCCATCACTTGCCAAAACAATGCTCCTCCACAGGGCCCTCCGCTCCTCGCACACTTGTAGACGTCGTCAAATATCCCGTTAAAATACTCATCCCTGGTCCCCATGGTGAAATTCGGCGACTTTGATGACTTGCCAAACTCGGCCACCACTAATGGCTTCCCAACGGCCTCTTTCGAGTCTTCCACGTGCGATTGGATCCACTTGCTTACAAACTCTGCCTGCGCCTCGTCGTTTGCGTTTGGAAGCCTGTGTTGATATAGTAGTATTATTATAAGTAACCCCTAATATAATAAAATAATACAAGTATAGTGAGACTGATGGAGTGTGTACTGATTGTGAGCCTATATGCGTACCATTGGTCAGGGTAAATGTGAATAGTGGTGAAGTCCACTTGAGGAATGCGATTGTTGGAGATGAAGTCGGTGCCAACTCCGACACCGTTGGGATTGTTTTGCTTCTTGTGGTCGCCGTAGAATCCTTCCAATCCGATGTCGAGAAGGTGGTTGTCGTCTATGGATTTCACATATGCTGCCATTTCCTCCACCCATTCCTGAACAATATTCATCAACACATAATCTTGCTTAATTAGGCCTTTTACCTATAGAATTTAACTTTGGATTAATTTTGAACTTTTGTTAGGTTATCTAATCCTTGATGAGATACAAAATCATACATAATTTCCAATCTAATTAGTTATTGAGCATTAAACACTGTGTTTAGACATATGTGTATATTGTATTGTTCCTTACGTTTAATTGTGAGTGATCGTTTCTAACTCGAAATCTTATCGTGTCTAAATTTGATGGAATCAATGAAATGCAATGTAACGTAATTAAACTACTCTCACATGAAATGCATGTGTGCGTATGTTTAAAGAGAGAGAGAGAGAGAGAGAGACTTGTATTGTTTTTCCAGATTGGTCGGATTGGCAACGGGGTTCATTGATGAGCTCCCATGCAAGTATTGTGGGATCATCTTTGTACGCTACTCCGCTTATCGAGTTCACTCTCGTTAGCACGTCCTGTAATTTAACATCGGTTAGCAAATTCAGATCGATTTAAATTAATTAATTTAGGCAAAAGGCAATTACTATAGTGGTCTAACCACATTAAGAACCTAATTAACCATCTTATTAAATTCCTCAAGACCTCCAAAATGGTCTTTGAGGAAATTGATTTTACTTCATAACTTACATAAAATCCCTCCCCCTTTAATTTCATATTTATTCAAAATTAATGACAAACAAGGAATTAGAAGAAAATGAAATTACCTTGACATAATTTTTGAAGTAACCCTTAACTATAGAATTAGTGAAGAAATCATCATCGTTATTCAAAGATTGGCCTGCCTCCCTACCCCATTCAACATACTGCTTCTTCCCTCCGTAGGGATCCCAGTTGTTCACCAACGTCAAGATAAGATGAATCCCGTGTTTTCCGGCTTCCGACACCACAAAATCCAAACCCTAGAAAACACACACGCGGAGTAAATATGAATAAGTGAACTCAGTATTAATGAGACAAACGAGATATGTTTCTTTTTAATATGTATTTGATGCATATATGTAGAGAAATGGTTGTACCTCAAACATGGCCTCATTGTAGGAGCCAGGAGACTTTTGCAAGGAAGTAGAGCCTCCATCGTTGAACGCCCAAGTTCTCGCGACGTTCATTCCGTACTTTTCCGCCTGCTCAAAGGTTTGAGTGACCTTAACCCTGGTCGAAGGGTCCGACGCCATGTACATCAGCCAATAAGAGTTGAAGCCATTGAAGAAGAATGCCTTCCCATTCTTCACAAACCGACTCCCTCTTGTCTCCACAAAACCTCCGTCCCGAACTCGCCTCGCCTCGCCTCCCGTGGTCATCCAAATTGCTACGAACACAAACACGAAAGCCGAACTATATCTCAACATTTTGTAACTAACTATATACTCCTAATGTTCTTTTCCTTTTCCTTGGATTTTATGTGATGTGTCTTGTTATTAATGTGGATGAGAAAGGGGGTATTTATACGAAAAGAAATTGTGTTACATAAGTATGGGTTGTTGCTTGCAAAATTAAACTAATTGATTGTACGAATTAATTACATGGTTGTGGAAGATTATATTATGTCAATAGTCTCTTTATAGATTTCGTGTTTGGAGAGATTATGGCGTTTTTGAAGATTTGATATTGCGAAAATAAGTTTAGGCATGAATTGGGAATTTTTGTATTTACCCATTACTTGTCGTTTCCATTAATTCTAGTAATATCGCAATTAATGTGTAATGTGTTATACATTATATATATATGGGTGTTTTATGTGTGTGGGGGTGAATTAATATATTGGATATATATATACTAAATTTAATATAGTCGTCTTAATTAAGTCATAATACATTGTATTACAATTTCAAGAATTGGTTTTACGTTAAAACTTGTTTAATTTCCTTTTTCTAGATTAGTCTTCATCTTGTTCTAGTATTTATTATGGATGGATCGAGTATATTTGAATTTTTCGTTATAGGGTAAAAGAAATTAATTTGGAAAATGTTGAATGTGATATTAATTGATGATTTGATTGGTAGATTTTTTTATAATTCGATTCGAATCCTTTATTACAGTGTTGTATTACAGTGTTGTATTACAGTGTTGCATTTGAGGATTTATAATTAGTCTTCTGGTTCTGCCCGCGTGCTGTGCTTATGGTGTTCGAAGCAATTGGATGTCCAACTCGGGCCTATATGACCGATCAATAGAAATACTCCACCTTTGTCGTTATATATTCCATACATCACACTAGATAGATGTCATATTCATGGGACTCCCTAAGCTAGCTCACTTATTTTTTGACGTTGCAACAATGAACTATAAAATAAATTAAATTTAGGAGCTAAAAAGTTAATAATATATGTAAGTTGTGAACGGATGGAGTAACAACTAATTGATTTGTTGCTTATCGCCCTACCTCATTCATCACGTATAATATGCAAAAAAGATTAATGCTACTATTAAAGCTATGGTGTCCTTCCATTGATAGAATTTGTTACGAACATGTAATATTCATTAAACTTTTATTTACCAAAGAATACCATAATTATTTAAATATACTCCTCTGTCTCAATAAAATTAAATTGTTTCATAAGTACTTGTGAAATAGTACATTATAATAAAGCGATTTTAATTTCGTTAAAAACAGACGGCGTACAATCAATACTATATATAATAGTAAGCCCGGATCTATTTATAGAAAATTTTAGTTTATTAATTGTAGTGCCAAGTTATATATAGGATGTTTTAGTTCATTTATTAAAGGTAATCATGTGCATTTATTTCATTTAACATTTCATTTTGTAAAATTTAATTAGACGGTGATTTATTAATTTTAAATAGAAATTAATTATATAGTATGTGATTTTTTCACACCTTGTTTGCGAAAATGAGTATTTTCACATAAGCATTCTCAAAATGGGTAAAAAAAAAAAAATCCAATTTTCACTAAAACTACTCTATTTAATCCTTCTATCCCCGTGATTAATTAATCAATACTATATATAATAGTAAGCCCGTATCTATTTATAGAAAATTTTAGTTTATTAATTGTAGTGCCAAGTTATATATAGGATGTTTTAGTTCATTTATTAAAGGTAATCATGTGCATTTATTTCATTTAACATTTCATTTTGTAAAATTTAATTAGACGGTGATTTATTAATTTTAAATAGAAATTAATTATATAGTTATTTAAATATATGTGTATATAAAATATTCAAACGAGATTAATATGTTAAAACGGGGAGTGGAACATAATACGATTAAAATAGTGAGAGTTAAAAAAAAAAAAAAAAAAAAGAATTGTACATAATATAGTACTAGAATTGTGCATGTATAACAGAAAATAAATAAATTATGTGAGTTTTTATATAAATTTTAGCATACTGTATAACATAATAGGATCAAAATTGGGCAAAATTGTGGGGGGGGAATCAATGTGGTTTCATAAATTCATAAATATTGGTTTTATAAATCTTATTAGAGATACTATATGGTAAATTTTAGAAATTTCAATGAAAAAAAAGGGAATCCGCATAAATTGGGTCATTTTTATTATAGTATACTTAAATTCAATATTTGTAAGTTGATAGGAGCAACTGATAATAATATTTAGTAACTTTCACATTCTATAATTTGTAGTTATGTATTGTGATGCTATTCAAATGTAATTTATATATATTATTATTAAATGTGTAGTAGAAATGTCAATAGTTATATTTAAAACAGGCGTTACAAATATATAGTTAAATCAAAAACATTCAAACAATAAACTATTATTTGTAAGTTTTTAAAAAAAAATAGTTTATCCCGTGCAATGCACGGATGGAAATAACTAGTTTAATGTTAATAACAATTCATACCATCGTTTACAATTTAATATCCTTTCACTTTCAATTTAATTGTCCTATTCAATACCTTTCATTTTAAATTTATCAAAGAAAAATAGGCCCAAATGGGTTTAAATTAACTAAGAATTATATGATCATTTGGACAATATAAGGAGAAATAAAATTGACTAACAAAACTAAGTACTTTAATGCAAAACTTAAGGAAGATACAAAAACAAGTTCTAAAAATATCGTCTATGCTCGAACAATCACCCAGATCGAAATTATAATTATGCAATAGTCGATGACTCAAAGTAAAACGGGTATAACTATGATACAACTTTCTTCGACGCCAAAAAGTCTGAATTTATCAATCATGCGGATCAAATCATAATAATCACAAGTGTCGATTTTTCAAAATACCAACTTATAATATTTCCAAGATATCATCATATGCCTCGTCATCACAACAAATACCCATGCTTATTATCAAATCCAAAGCAAGCCACACATCAAGACTCACTCTACTTAACACAAGCTAGAGTACTCAAAACACTTGAAGCGCAGAGAAAACAGTCTGCGCCAGAGTAAGGAGAAGGAGCAAGAGAGCAGCAAAGAAGGAAATAAAGGCCCAAGGCGTATTGAAGTAGTCTCGATTCAACGCGGCCCTCGCTCTATTCCACCACCTCCTGTGGTGAGCGTTGATCCGACCGAACATGTCGCCGTAGATGAAATAAGTCTGAGACACCATCGCAAACTGAGCCAGGCGGTTGATGATGTCCGCAGCCACTTGGTTGTCCCCTGTCATGTTCTTGATGATCCTGCACTGTGAAAGCGTTTCGACATCCCGCCTCGTGTTAACTAGAAAATCCAACAGCATCACGTAGTCCGTCACGTAGGTAGCCCGACCGTCGGGAAAGTACTGCTCGTACAGGATCAGGTTCCGGAGGAAAACATCCGTTGCTGAAATCAACCTCGAATGCACTCGTCGTTCCTTGGTGCATCCGGAACGTGACGTTGGCATCTTTGAGCTCCGTGGCGGAGGGGATGAGTTGGAATTCCATCCGACGGGGGCATTTGCTTGGATATACGTAAGCAGGGGACGAAGGGCGTGCCACGGCGTGTGTTAAATGGAGCAAATGTCGAACCTCATCGGGTTTCGTGTCCGCCATACCTTTCGAATGGTAGAGTTTTTCTATATTCAAGAAGGAGACAATCAATTCGACGAGGTTCCGTTGCTGGAGTTGCTCGTCGTCGTGGATGAGGTCGTATAAATTGCATAAGACGAAGAACGGGATCTGGTTCTCGAACAGAATGAGATCGTTCTTGAGGATGATCATGATCCACTCCATCTGAAAGATGGGATCGGAAGAGTTGGATTTTCTTACGAGTTCGATGATGAAGAAGGCGTCGAGCACCAGCATCTCGATGAACTCTGCCGAGCTGAGGTAGCTTAGGTCTTCCGCGTAGTAACCGCGCGCCGCCTCCTCCATCTCCGCAGCGGCTGAGACGTAACGGTCCACGCTCTCGCCTCTGCGGAGGAGGAGGGATTTGAGATACCAGACCTTGTGCTCCTCCATCATCTTTAGGCCTTGCTTGCCGCGGTGGTACGGGCCGAGTGCTACGGCTCTCGGCTCGTGCGCCTTGTCGTTTACGTCCCGCAAGTAGTGGTTCTGTACTCTGTAGATGCAGCGTTGCCTGGATGGTTCGCGGCAGTCGGAGAGCTTTTCGTTCATCTTCTTTGATGCCTCCTCATTCGCCTTCACCTTCATGTTCTCTTGTTTTCTCGTACCTGCATTTATCATCTATGTTTAATTATATAAATATCATACTTCCATAGCAGCAGTTTGAAGACTGCAGTAAAAGATATAGCAGGAACCATGGAAATGAAATCAAAATTGGGGAATACCCCTTTTTCTTTTTCTTCATCTTTTTCTTTATGTGTTACTTTAGTTTAATAAAGAGGGTTATCTATTTTTTTTTAGGAATGTCTCTTTTATAACCTTCATTAGTTTATGAAATATCAATGAATAAGGCATAAAACCACCCCTATAAAATTACCAAAAATCTCTTATATAGTTATATGTACTATTTTCTCCGTCCCACTTTAACATGTCATGTTTTTTTTTCGATACAAGATTTTAAATATAGTGTTAAAATGAAAATTAAAGGAAATATAAGAGTTACTATTAATTCTTTTCATTTTAAAATACAAAATTATTAAAGTGAGACTATATAAATGAGACGGAGGGAGGATGTATCGGGACAATCAACGACTCCAAGATTTTTAGTAGTTTGGAGCAAATAACACTCTTGAATCTGTTATCCCAATTTCATGTTTCATTTATATACCAAAGATTACTTTTAATTCAGACCAATTTTTGTTTTGTTGGGTCCACCCAATCAAATTAAGATTTGTAATTATTATTAAACATTTAATTACTTTTTAATAATTAAAATACCCAAAAATAGAAATTAATTAATTTTAAGTGTGTATGTCCCACTTCAATAGTCTTTTCGCTATTTTGGGTTGTCCACTTCGCTAGTCATATTTCTTAAAGTGGAAGAAATTAACCTTTTAATTTTTAATAGAACCCCTTGTTTTTCACATTTAACACTTGCATATAAAATATTGTATCGAAATATTACATGAATAGTGAAATGGAATTGAGAGACTATTAGTTTTATACTCATCGAGTTGGGAAAATAATTTCTCTACGTACCGTAAGGTGAATGTTAAAGAAAGGCGTTGGACTGCTGGTCTCATCGTGATGGGCTTTTAGTTTTGGGCCCCATTTCCACAACCGGGATCCCTGAACTCGGGAGTGGAGATTATACAAATGTTCGATTCCAATCTTTTGTTTGTTTTTTCCCTTTATTTTTTAGTACTCTTAAAGGGTTAGAATCGAACATCTGTATTACAAACATTTTTCATCATTTACTTTTGCCCTAAAACTTGGTACATGTCATCACTCAATTACATCATTACATGACATGTACCTCACTTTTGTTTGTTGATATATTTATACCAAGTCATCCGTAAACTAGCTATACAACAAAGTGAGGAACATGTCAACCAAATATTGAGTAAATAAAAACCTAAACCAAAGAAGAATAATAGATTCAAAGATTGAAAGGTTTAAAATTAACAAGCGGTTCGAACATTTATGTTTTGATGATCAAAAGGCTATCATCACAAATTAAAAGCATAATTGCAATTGATAAAAAAGTACTTATGACTAAAAGAAAAGCATCCTTTCATAGTTTCATATATGAAAATACGTACACATACACATACTTACTAACGAATGGTAAGTATGCCTATAGCTGAACAGCAGAGATAACCGTCTGAGCCAGAGTAAGAAGGAGAAGCAACACAGCGGCGACGAAGGAAATATAGGCCCACGGAGTATTGAAATAGTCTCGATTCAAGGCAGCCATGGCTCTATTCCACCGCCTCTTATGGTGAGCGTTGATCTGGTAAAAGGTGTCGGCATAGATGAAATAAGTTTCAGACATCATCACAGATTGAGCTAGTCGGTTAATGATGTTCGCAGCCATTTGGTTGTCCCCTGTCATGTTCTTGATGATGCCGCATTGAGAGAGAATCTCCACATCTCGCCCGGTATTGACCAGACAATCCAACACCACCAAATAATATGTCACGTAAGTAGGTTGATTTCCATGAAAATATTGCTCGTACAAAATGAGATTCCTAAGGAGACCATCCGTCCCATCGTGAATAGTCAGAGTCGACATTGTCAGTACCCCATTACTGAAATCAACCCCAAATGGAATGCTGCTGGTGCCTTCACTTTTGCTGAATTTGATGTTGGCACCTTTGAGCTCCGTGGCGGAGGGGATCCATTGGAACTCCCTTTCATCAGAACATTCCTTTAGATTGATGTAAATATCAGATGAAGGCCGCATAGTGGCGTGCTCCAAATGGAGCACATGCATCACTTCGTCGTGAAAATTCAAATGGAGCACAGGCATCTCTTCATCCGTTTCGAGTAAGGAGCCATGTGGCAAGAAGTAAAAGATGGAGTCAATGAGTTTTCTTTGTTGGCTCGGGCCCTCCCCCTCCCCATTAATGAGGTCGAAAATCTTGCACAGAACAAAGAAAGGAATTTGGTTTTCAAACAATACAAGATCGTAACTCAAGTTACATAAAAACCACTCCATCCGAAAGATGGGATCAGAAGCGCAATTTGAGTCACGCTTCCGGAACTTCCGTAACAGCTCGATGATGAAGCAGCCGTCCATCACAAGCATCTCGATGAACTCGTCTGTGCTCAAGTTTAATTCTTCTGCGTAACAGCTGCGTGCCTCCTCCTCTATTTCTGCAATAGCAGAGAGGTACCTATCCACACTCTCATTTTTGCGGAGGAGGAGCGATTGGAGGTATATGAGCTTGTGTTCTTCCATCATCTTTAAGGTTTGTTTGCCGTGATGGTAAGGACCGATTGCTATTATCCGTGGCTCGTGTACGTTGTCGTTGCTACCCCGCAAGTAAGAACTGTGTACTCTGTAGATGAAAGGCGACCTTATTGGTTTGCGGTAGTTTGAGAGTCTTTTCTTTAGGCTCTCTGGGATCTCATCGTCTTCATTCGCCCCCATGTTTGTACTTTTACCTGTGTACAAAATATATATACGCATAAAAATAGAAAAAACGCATAAAAATAGAAAAAACGTTGCATGCTTTGAATCAAGCAGCAGTAAATCCCCATCAAGGTGTACAAAAGCTTGAAAAATCAACTTCAAATCCAAGAAAGACGAGATTAAAATTATACCTTTATGAGCTCGAGACGACATAGCTAGCTTGCAAGTAAGAGAAGTAAGCAGCTCTTAGATGTACATGTATATATGTTGTACATTAATTCAAGAAGATTACCACTCTACAAGTTCGAGCTTTTAGTTGAGACAAAATTATATCATGGTATTAGAGCCTTTAACTTGAATCTCGCTTATAGCTACTTCACACATATTAAAAGTGTGCACTTGTTGGGCCTCCAATCCAGAAGGTAGAGTTGAAAATTGAACTTTTAGACAAATCTTAGATGAGATCGACCGAACTCTATCCTTCTTTAATCCCACTGGTTTTAAATCACTTGAAAAAATTGTGTGCATCATGTCATTGACTATTAAACATAGGTGCAAGTAGTGTGCATTGATATGTCCAATCAAATAAATTAATGTAATATTTTTCTTAGCTCATGTGCTCATGGATATAATAAATTGACCAAGAGTTTCCAATTGTTTTCGAAAAACTTGCAATCTATTGAGAGTTGGATCTCAACGTAATTAAATATATTTCCATTTCGAAATTGTAGGTACATATACTTAATTACAAGTAGTGTATTATTCATCTATATATACCTAGCTAGTTGTAAATGACTTTTACAAATATGATTCGCAGTCAACGTTTAAATATATATTGTAGGCATAATTAGAGTGAATTTCCAATCCACTTAACGAAACCATTAAATATTAATTTATTGTATTCCTAACCAGATTATCTATTTCCATTTTTGTGTATGTATCGTGTACCACTTAATTATTTTTAATAGTCATGTTTTATTTTTTTTATAAATGCTAAAATTGAAATAATATAACAAAACAAGATAAAATTTTATGTCAAAAAATTAAAAATACTATATAACCTAAGTTTTAATTTATCAAACATTTTTACCTAATAAGATTAAAATTAAATTTTAAAATAAATTATAATTTATTTTAAAATTTAATTTTAATCTTATTATTTGAAAAGGAAAACGAAATGCTAAAAGAAATTTAGCGTAAAATCATATTGAAGGAAAACGTGGGAGAAAGGCATGATAAGAAGTTTTGTTGGTTTATGAGCAGTGGCGGATTTAAGAAGGGAGCTTTGGGGGCTTAATGTTGAGATTTGCTGTGTTCATATTGAAGATGATGAAGATTTCCAGCTTTCACTTATTTTTGCGTTCATGAGGATTCGATCCTCTTCCTTTTATTACCGTTGTAGTACTTTAAATTGCAGCCGTAGGATCCTTCGCCACGTGTATGGCGAGGATCTTTTAGGGTTTAGTTGTTGAGCTTTAAGTCGTGTTTTCTTCTTTCCACGACTTTAGTTGTTTTGGATTTCATATATATTTGTACGTGAACAGTGCAGCAGCTTTGTATGAGGAAATATATTTTCTGCAGCCTCTTTTCATTTTACGTTCGAACATGGTACCAAGAGCCAGGTTCTGATCGTTCATTTTATCAAGTTCTCGTCTTTTTCATACCATCGTAATCTATGGGGAACGAGGATCATGATGATGCTCACTTCACTGATGACGAAGAAGAGAGGAAGCGTAGATCTAAGGAGCAAGATGAAGGCAACAAGGTTGATCCAGAGTCTGGTCTTAAAATTCGACAAATCGAGGAGATCTTGTTCATTCCAGCTACGGATCACTCTGGAATGCAAATAGTTTCAGCTCAACTGACGGGTTCGAACTTTCTTCACTGGAGCAAATCTGTGAAGAGAGCTCTTGCAGCAAGGAGTAAGATGGAGTTTATAGATGGTACTTTCTCTGAACCAAACTCGGATTCTGTTTACTATAAACGTTGGGTGAAGGTGGATTATATGGTTTCCACATGGATAACAAACTGCATATCAAAGGAATTTGTTGATGCTTTCTCTAATATTGATGGTAGTTTCAAATTGTGGTCTGCTCTAACACACAGATTTGGAACTAAAAATGGTCCTAAAATACTGAAACTGCATAGGGATATTTACTCCTTTAGGCAGGGGAATCTTAGTGTGTTCATGTATTTTAATCAATTGAATGCTCTTTGGGATGAGATGGACATGCTATTACCACCTATTGATTGTGTATGTAAAGCCAAAGAAGCCAATGTTCAGAGGCAGGAACAGATGCGTTTAGTTGCCTTCTTAGCTGGTTTGAATGAAATGTATGAACACACTAAGTCACAGATACTGTTGCAAAAGCCATGGCCTACATTGGATCAAGCTTATGCAATGGTGGTACAAGTGGAGGATCAGAAACAACTCAATGACTCTCCAACTGATGGAAAAGGGGTCATGGTGATGAACATCAACAAGCAAAGTTATGGATCACAGACTCACAATACTGAGCAGAAACCTCAATATCAAAAACAGAACACAGAGCCCTACAAAAGAAGAATGAGTAAGGAGGAGAAAAGGAAACAGAAATGCAGCTATTGCCAAGAAATGGGACACACAAAGGATGAATGCTTCAAATTACATGGAGTACCTGAGTGGTTTAAGAAACTGAAGGAAGGAAAAGTGCAACAGAGAGTGAATTGTGTGGAGGGAGGCAAAGAGCATGAAGGAAGTGGAGGAGTTAATACTCAAAAGGAGACAACATCAGACATCAGCAAGCTCATACACACAGAAATGATGAAGTGCATGGGACAATTTTTCCAACAGCAAAATGTGGGAAATTCTTCCAACAAAGCAGAAGCTAATTTTGTGCAGGATCCAAATAAGAAATCTACTCCTTTTGATGCTCATTTTGCTTTCTCTATTTTGCCTAGCATGGATCAAACAGAGTGAGTAGTTGATTCTGGAGCAAGCTCTCACATATGTGCTAATCCAGAGTTGATGTACACAACCTACTTGATGGAAACTCCCACTATTATCTATTTGCCAGATGGTTCTTCTAAAACTGTCACTCATGCAGGAAAGGTTAGACTCAATCCTGATATCCTATTGGATCATGTGCTGTATGTTCCTGAATTTACACACAATCTTCTCTTTGTATCTCAACTGTCAAAGTCTTTGGATATCAAGTGTGTGTTTCATCCTACACATTGTCTGTTTCACAAAAACAGCACTGATAAACTAGTGGGTGTGGGTAAGTTAGTAGGAAGGCTGTATATTATGAGTAGTGCTACAGAGAAGCATTACTTAAGCTTTTACAACCCAAATGACTTGACAGTAGAGCAGTGGCATGTATACTTGGGACACCCATCTATCACAGCTATGCAACATATGAAGGTAGCAGGAACTCCTTTTCATAGAGCAGCATTGGAAGTCCTGGAAAATTGTGAGGTATGTCTCAGAGCAAAGCAGACTAGAGATCCCTTTCCTACACTTCATAGAAGGTCAGATTCTTTGTTTGAGATGGTTCATGGAGATGTATGGGGGCCATATGGTGAGGAAAATTTGTGTAATGCAAAGTATGTGCTCACTCTAGTTGAGGATCATAGCAGGAATATATGGACATATGTGATGCAATCAAAGGAACAAGTGTGTTCAATTTTGGAGTCCTCCTTTGCTATGGTCAGAAATCATTTCAATGAAAGAGTTAAAATATTCAGGTCAGACAATGGGTCTGAATTTGTGAATTCTAGAGTTTACACTCTTCTCTCTTCTCTGGGTATTGTCCATCAGAGATCTTGTGTCTACACCCCACAACAAAATGGGATAGTGGAGCGTAGACACAGAATGTTGCTCAATTCTGCTAGAGCAATGATGTTTCATAGTGGCCTGCCAATGAGGTTTTGGCCTTTTTCCATCCTCACTGCAACTTGGGTGATTAACAGGGTACCTACAGAGGTCTTGAAGTGGAAAACTCCACATGAAGTTCTATTCAAGAAAGCACCAGACTATGGCATAACCAAACCTTTTGGATGCCTAGCATTTGCTGCAAATCTGTCTCCCTACAAAGGTAAGTTTACCTCAAGGAGTTTGAAATGCATTTTTATTGGGTATGAATCTTCTCATAAGGGTTACCTTTTGTATGACTTGGATGCCAATAAAGTATTTATATCAAGGGATGTACACTTTGTACCTAACAAGTTCCCTTTTCTGGAGCCTACTGTGGATCTAACAGAGCCTACAATTGAGTATCCTGGAATATCTGATCTGGATCTTACTGAATCCCCTGCAGAATCTGTTAGTGCACACCCTACTGTTGCTACTGATGAAGCTGCTATTGCTGAACCTACTGAGGATCCATCACACTCTGAAGTTCAGGTGCTCAGAAGGAGTACTAGAACTAGAACCCCACCAGTTTGGATGCAAGATTATGTTGGTAAGGTTACTACTACTCACCCTATTACTCTCAGCACTGGAATTGCACCACCAACCTTCCCCTACATAATAAACAATGCCTTTTCAAAGCCTCACATCTCTTATCTCTTTAACCTGACTATGATGTCAGAACCTAAGTCTTTTAGAGAAGCTATTCAACATCCTGACTGGGTAGTAGCTATCAACAAAGAACTTGATGCTCTACAAAAGAATGAAACATGGGTTTTGACAGATTTACCTCCTGGTAAGAAGCCAATAGGGTGTAGGTGGATCTTCAAAACAAAAGTTAAGGCTGATGGGAGCATTGAAAGATATAAAGCAAGGTTGGTAGCAAAAGGCTATACACAAGAATCAGGGATAGATTACCATGAAGTATTCTCCCATGTAGCTAACTTGGTGACTGTTAAAGTGTTCATTGCTGTAATCACATCCCTTGGCTGGCCTTTACACCAGTTAGATGTCAATAATGCTTTTCTCCATGGTCATCTTAGGGATGAAATATATATGCAGCCACCACAGGGATTGCAGGGAGTGTCAAAGGGAAAAGTGTGTAGGCTTGTGAAGAGTTTATATGGCCTTAAGCAAGCCTCCCGTGAGTGGAATGCTGAATTTTCCAAATTCTTGGGGTCACTGGGTTTTACAGCATCACCACATGATCCTTGCTTATTCACTAAAGGCTCACAGGAGTCTTTTGTTTGTCTCCTTGTATATGTTGATGATGTAATAGTGGCTAGTCCTTCTGTAGATCTTATTGCAGGTCTCAAATCTTCTCTGAATGATGCTTTTACCATAAAAGATCTAGGGCCTGCTAAGTATTTCCTTGGTATGGAAATCATGAGGGGAGAAGCTGGGACTTCTCTGAGTCAAAGAAAGTATGTTCTTGACATCCTGTCTTCAAATGGTATGCTCTGTTGCAAGCCAGCAGTTACTCCTTTTCCTGCTGGTCTATCTTTGAATCAAGGTACTGAGCCTCCTCTCTCTCATCCAGAGGAATATAGGAAATTGGTTGGTCAGTTGCTATACCTAAACCTGACCAGACCAGACATATCTCATGCTACTCAGCAGTTGAGTCAGTTCATGGCTACTCCTACAAAGGAACATTGGAATGCTGGTATTCATGTCCTAAAGTATCTAAAGGGCACACCTTCTTTGGGCGTGTTCTATCCTGCTTCTTCCAGTTTTTCTATGCAAGGATTCTCAGATGCTGACTGGGGAACTTGCAATGATTCACGGAGGTCACTTACTGGATATTGTGTCTTTATGGGGCCTTGTCTTATATCTTGGAAATGCAAGAAACAAGCTACGGTATCCTCTTCTTCCACAGAAGCAGAATTTCGAGCTCTTGCATCTACTACACGTGAGTTGTTCTGGATTCATAATCTTTTGAAGGAGTTTCAAGTCCATTCTCCTCTGTCTATCCCTCTCCATTGTGACAACAAATCTGCTGTTCAAATTACTCAAAATCCTGTGTTCCACGAAAGGACGAAACATATTGAAATCGATTGTCATGTGGTAAGGGAAAAATTTCTTGCAGGCTTCATTCATCCTACTGCTGTTAGCTCTGCTAATCAGCTTGCTGATTTCTTTACCAAATCTTTGCCTGGTCCTCGTTTTCATGCTCTTCTTTCCAAGATGGGGCTGATTGATCTCCATCAGCTCCATCTTGAGGGAGGGTGTTGAGATTTGCTGTGTTCATATTGAAGATGATGAAGATTTCCAGATTTCACTTATTTTTGCGTTCATGAGGATTCGATCCTCTTCCTTTTATTACCGTTGTAGTACTTTAAATTGCAGCCGTAGGATCCTTCGCCACGTGTATGGCGAGGATCTTTTAGGGTTTAGTTGTTGAGCTTTAAGTCGTGTTTTCTTCTTTCCACGACTTTAGTTGTTTTGGATTTCATATATATTTGTACGTGAACAGTGCAGCAGCTTTGTATGAGGAAATATATTTTCTGCAGCCTCTTTTCATTTTACGTTCGAACACTTAAGCCCCTGCTAAATTAAAAAAATTAAATTTTACACTTCCAAAATTATCAAATTACTACTATTTTGTGTAGATTATAGTGTAAAAGCCCCCACCATCAAACCAAATATCAAGAATATTTCTATTGAACTTAAATTTATACTATATAGCCCCCATTCGAGATTTTTTCTGCATCCGCCACTGTTTATGAGTGTTAGAGAGAGAAAGCAACATGAAGAGAAAGGCTGAAAATGGTATCTTGAATTACTGAAAATGAGAGTGCGTATATGGCTTTTTATACTGATGAGGAAAGAAGAAAGAGAGAGAGAGGAGAGAGAGAGGAGAGAGAGAAAGAGAGGTGTGTTGCATGCGTTCTACAAGCACGTGAGAAGCACCAGCTATCTCTAACTAACTCTAGGGTGACGTGGCAATCCTAACTAATATTATTATATATTCCAATAATGAGAGTTGACGAGCAGAAAACACAGTCTGAGCCAGAGTAAGGACGAGCAACATAACAGCAGCGACGAAAAAATATAAGCCCAGGGAGTGTTGAAATAGTCTCGATTCAACGCGGCCCTCGCCCTATTCCACGGCCTCTTATAATGAGCGTTGATCCGACTGAACATATCGCCGTAGATGAAATGAGTAGCAGAAACCGTAGCAGAGACCGTAAGGCGGTTAATAATATCGGCAACCACTTGATTAACTGATGCAGGGGAAGCGTTTAAATCCGTTGATTGTGACTCACACAATACCGGAAGAGAACGCAGATAAGTGAAATTCCGTTGATTCTCTGTAGAATACCGGAAGACACAAGAAAGGGGAATAAACCCTAATTTTCAATATCAAATTTGACCCCCTTTAGTACATAATGAAATTACATATATATAGACTAACTAAACAGGCCAAGCCCATAAACTGAAATAAAATATATAATCAAACTAAAACCTAACGATTAAACTATTAAATAAATTAATAACTAAAATTAATACTCTAATTATTCTTCATTCTCCATCATTCTCCCCTGCGTCGAAACGATTCGTCCTCGAATCGGAAGCATCTTGCACCTCACGGCGACGAACATCAGCAGTTGCTTTGAATTTAACATTAATCTTTTCACAAATAACACCAATAGGCTTGAACATCAAAATCAACGTATCTCGATCCGCAATTACAATATAATTTGCTGGAAGCCACATGTGATATTCCACCACCAAAGAGAACTTATCGAAAATATCAGCAACAATAATACGTGTATGAAAACTCGAATATGCAACGCCAAAAAGAAAAGGTTTACCACCGATGGTGAGCATGGACTCATGTGGCATCGCTGCAGCCTGTCCAACATCTGGAAAAAATTTCCCACTTAACAACGCATAATCTTCTGAGTAATCATGATCATAAATTGGAGGACCCAAATAATCCTCAATCGTATCAATCCGAGCAAAATCGTTATTCAAAGCTGCAAACAAATGTTCCATTGAACGGGAGGATCGTAGCAAGACTCTGGATACCAACTGATGCAGGGGAAGCGTATAACACGAAGAACTGGAAACCTTGACACTACGTGTACTAGGTTTGCAGAACAAAACTCAATATAATTAATCTTCAAAAGCTGCGTTTCTTCTCACAAGAACAACTATAAATACTACTCAAACCCTAACTTAATAAAACCCTCAAAACTACTAAGCCCATGCAGAAGAATACCAAAGCCCATGATTAAATAAACTAAATCAAATAAAACTACGAAGGAATAAATCTGACGCCGAACAGCAACCTCACGCCTTCGGTTTCGGAATGCGATCGAACTTGTCCAAGAACATCAACGCTTCATCCACGTCATCATTATCCCCCACCATGTTCTCTATGATCCCGCATTCCGAAAGGACCTCCACATCCTGCCTCGTGTTCACGAGGCAGTCCAAAAGTATCGCGTAGTCCGTCACGTACGTCGGCTTCTTGTCCGGGAAGTACTGCTCGTACACGATGAAGTTTCTGTAGAAGCTCTCCGAGAGATCTTGGATGGTAACGCTCGACATCGTCAGCACCCCGTTCTTGAAATCGACACCGGATTCGTTACCGGCCTCACCCTTCCGAAACTTGACGTTTGCATCTTTCAGCTCCGTGGCTGAGGGGATTAGCCGGAATTCCCTCTGCATAGGGCAGGCGTGTAGATCGACGTTCACGAGGGACGGGGGGCGGTAAACGACGTGCATGAGATGGATCAAGTGCTTCACTTCCTTAGGGTTTATTAAACTTACTATGTTATGACGGTAGGCTTCCTCGACTCCGAACAACAAGCAGATAAGATCGATCAACTTGTCGTGTTGGTTTGGCCCCTCAACGAGATCAAAAAGCTTGCGGAGTACGAAGAACGGGATCTGGTTCTCGAACAATATGAGATCGAACGTCATGTTCTGCAGGATCCACTCCATCTGAAAGACGGGATCGGAATTGCAGGTTGAATCGCGTCCATGGAACCTTCGTAGTAGTTCAAGGATAAAGCAGCCGTCGAGCACCAGCATCTCGATGAAATCCGCCGTGCTGATTAGGGTTACGTCCTCCGCGTAGTAACCGCGGGCCTCGGCTTCTAATTTGGCAATGGCGGTGATGTTGCATCTATGTTTCCGTCTTTGACGAGGAGTAGCCATTTGAGGTAGCCGACCTTGTGTTCCTCCATCATCTTTAGACCCTGTTTGCCGCGGTGGTAAGGGCCCACCGCGAGAACCGTTGGCTCGTTGAGCTTCTCGTTTGTTCGCTGCGAGTAGTATTGATTGTGTACTTTGTAAATGCAGCGTGGTGTTGCTGCTTCGTTGTAGTTTGATAGCTTTTGTTTTAGGCTCTTTGAGGCCTCCTCAATTCCCTTCAACATTCTTCTTCTTATTAATTACCTCTGCATTTATCATGAATATAAGTTTCTATGCTAAATAGTAATTTCAAATATTTGTAGGATCGAGTCACTCAAGTGTTTAAAAACCTAGCTAGGCCTATTCACAGTTCAGATCCTCCCTATCGGTGTAATATCCTCTATTGCATTTATAGATAATTTACACGTGACATAATCAATGATTTAGGATTTAAGATTTAAATTAATAACAAAAATATGTACCCTAACCATTTTAAATTTTTACACCCTATGAATTGACACGTGTCAATTACCTACAAACTGAATGTAATATATAGAGGATGTCTCATTGACAGACTCGGGCTATATTCAATCTATACAAAATTCAGAAACATTTCTATTTTAATCTAATGTTCTCCAAAATCGAAAAATAGCATAACTTACAACATGCGGAAAAATATCATTACAAATCGAGGGGAAAAAGTTTGAAAAAATGGATTTCTTCTGCTTTTCAACTCGCCTCACTATTGAATCATGGATCTGCCTCCCGCGCGTGTGTTGAATAATTTGTTTTTGCCTCATATCGACTTGAAAAAGTTTCAAATTTTGTGTATAGTTTGAATGACACACCCTTCATATAACGGAACTCTAATTAATCATACAAATACACGCAATAGAGAAAGAAAAAAATCTCGGTCGATGAACGCGGAGGAGTTACTTAGATAAGGAACAACATACTCATGCTAATTCTCATCCAAACGCAAAAATTTTAATCCAAATAGAAGCAAGTTCAAATTAGCATGTAGAAAGGAGATTCGTACCTGCTTTATAAATTCGAGACGAGTCTAACTTGAAGGTGAGACGAAATAAGCAGAGCTTATAGATGTGTGTGCGCGCGAGAGCACATTCAAGAAGCTTTTTACAATGATTTGCTCATATTAACAAAAATAAAATGACCAAGACTTGCATAATATATTGCACTCGTTACCATTAAACATTTATTTGCAGCACGTCGCCGTTTAATTAATAGGCAATTTGTAGCTGGAGGTATATCAACTTGCAATTTAAACTAAAGTTTCAAAATTCCATAAACAATTTGCACTCATATTATAGTTATACAAATTATATGTATATTATGCAGTCGTGTTATATGCTCTTAAAACATCTTATAAATACTTGGAAGCAATACGTAGTCTTCAAAAATGTTGAACTTACTCATGTACTACCTAATGAAACATGATTTATTATAATTATTACGGTAACTTCCACACCGTGTCTGTAATTTGCAAGAATATGTTAGAAAAACATTTCTCATTCAAGAAATCAAACAAATTGGATAAACTTGAATCAACTGACTATTCAAGATTTAAAAGTCTATGCTTATATAATTATATTGAAGAAGAGTAGAATGATGGGATTATAATTAATTACTACAAGAGATGATCGGGTCAGAGTAATGCCAGTTGTATGGACATTAGAAATAAATGTCTCTAACATCAACATAAAAATTCCGAAAATACACTCAAAATTAAGTTCGGATTATATCAATACTGAATTATTGAAACAAGCACTACTAGAAAAATGACTTATAGCTATATATATTGACATATATGACATTTAAAAAATGTCAATGTAAACTATCTAATGCAAATAGCTAATATTGTATTTGACTGAAATACTAATATGACACTTCGTTGGTAACAAATGTCACGAAAAAAAATTAACGTGACATTTTCATCTATTGCTACATCGATATATATAGATGAATCTTAAAAATGTCATTATAAATAAACTGTAACAATAACTATTTTAATGTGGCAGTTTTATATAAGTGTCCTTAAAAGATAATTTTCTACTAGTGAAATGATCTTCTAACCACCGTAGACATACCCTAACCTAACTAGAAAAGAAAACCCTAGTATTATCACATAAGCGGTGGACACATTAAGAGTGTACACGATGAGTAGGGGAACGTTTCTCTTGAAACAAGACAGAATTTCGATGTATCAAATCGATTCAAATCAGAGTAAAACGTTGTTGTGTTTTTTGTGTATTCATTACTCCATCTTAATTAAGTTTATTACCTGATTGAATAATCCGCAGACTTATACTCCTATGTACTCCCTCCAATTCTTTTTGTAAGTCTTTTTAGATTTTTCACACATATTAAGAAATTTTATTTTTGACAAATTTAACCTTATTTAATGCTAATTTATCACTAATAAAAATTTCATCTTTGGATGAATGAAAAAAACTATTAATAAAAGAAACACATTAATAAGGGCAATTGTGGCAACAAATTCTAAAAAGACTTACATTTTGAAAATCTTGAAAAGTTCAAAAAGACTTACAAAAAGAATTGGAGGGAGTATCATTTGAGATGATAAATTGGACGGTATGATAATCACTAATTATTCCCTAAGAAGCTATGTATTATTCATTTAATATATTCCCTCAAATCCCACAAACTTGAGACATGTTTTTAAATATATACTCGATCATCCGTAAAGTATAAAATAATGAAACGACTCAAATTTATTTTCATACGGATTTATTTTGATACAGAACGATGAATATGTGAAATCGTGATATAACCCGTTACAAAAGCCACAAATTAAATCTAGTTATGCGGGCTCGGAATTAGCCCAAGGTAGGATTGCAGTGTGCTTATAATGGGCCGGCCCAATATGAACTTGGGCTAGGCCCAATGTAGAAATGTAGTGGGCCCATTCATAACACTCGAAGGCCCGCATAGAAAGGGCACTTTAAACACATCCCCTTTTTTTCCTCTAATAATTGCCCCCTAAATTTAAAACTAAAATTTAAGAATGGTATGTATACAATTTTATCCCTTATTCCCTACCCCTATCATATTATTTGTAGCCCGACAATTCTTTTAATTAAGCATATATTCAACGGTATCTCGTATAAGTACACGGAGGAATGCTCCTATATTCATCGTGGACATTTTTAATGTGATCATGAAGGACATGACATACTATTAATGAATAAAAATATTAAATTATATACTTTAACCTATCTAAGATAATAAACTCTTATACCAGCAGTGAACACATTAAAAGTGTCTAACTATGGGCAGATGAACGTTTTTCTAAATACATAATTACCAAACAAATTAAAATAAAAAGTATGGAGACTCATAATATGTTTCGTCCAAAATAGTACTCACTTCATCCCGCTTCACTTGATTTTATATCCTAATTAGGACTTCCCACTTAAATTCACTTGTTTCCTAAAAATTGAAAGAATTAACTCTTATATTTTAAAGTGGACCTCTTCTTTTTCACTTTGAACACTGCTTTTAAAATCCCGTGCCGAAATGAAATAAGTTAATTAAAATGAGACCGATGAAGTATAGCAATTTATGACATAATGCACAGCGCATAATGACCTCATCACCATAAAATTCCTTATAAAGTAAAAGATCCTTTAAACTATTTGATTAAATTATTATATACAAGTATATTTTTTTCCATCCCAGGAAGAAAGATAGTCAGTTATAGGTTTGACAAAATAAGCATGTAAAATCATTAATTGTCAATTTTAACGAAGAGAAGACTCGACTAATATAGTGGACAAGATATTTTTACAAGCCAAGACTTTGAAAAAACATGCATATATATCTCAAGTCTAGTTCGAAAATGACTACAAAGTGATTTAGATTTGAGTCTTTGAGAAGATAACACTCTTTTTATTGTTATAGAATGAATGCAACGTTCATGTATAGTGGTTGAAAAGCATAGGTATCAAAAGTAGGGCTGGACAAAAATACCGAAATACCGACGATATCGTGCCGAAAAAATACCGGAAATACCGAATTTTGCGGTATACCGCATTTACGGTACGGTATTTATGCCGTCCCGCACAAGTTCAATACGGCACCGGTATCCAAAAGTGAAATACCTCGATATTACCGGAAAATACCGATACCGCACAATACCGCAAATACCGCATAATACCGGTACCAATATAATACCGATACCGCAATAATACCGTAGATATTGACATTTTGCCGATATTTTATATATTTTTATTTGTAATATTTCTTATATTTGAATAAATTTGAATTTTAGATACAACCTTTATAATTTGTATAATTGTACATATAACTTTATAAGTCAAATTCGATACATTGAAAACTAATAAACTATTGATTATGAAATTAAAATTTGTAAAACTAATGAACTATTGAATTTTAGTACAACCTTAACATATTTGTAAAACTAATGATTCTCGATTACACTTAATGCTAATGTTTGTAAGATTAAAAATTATAGATAATTTGGTAAATATCTTAAGAATAAACACTTTATTAATTTATAGCAAATCATTTATATATGAATAAACATGATAATTGTATTTAACTAAGTGTTCTCAAAGATTTGGCATAACTACGTTAATTTCGATTCTCGACATATTGAGAATTAATGAACTATGTATGACTCTATGAAATTCAAAATAATTTACGGTCACGCTTAATGCTAATATTTGTAAAATAAAAATTATAAATAATTTATTATAATTTGGTAAATATTTTAATAATAAACTCTTTATTTCTAACAAAGCATATATGAACAAACATGATACATAATTGTATCTAAATAAGTGTTCTCAAAGATTTGGCATAACTACGTTAATCTCGATTTTTGACACATTGAGAATTAATGAACTATGACTCTATGAAATTAAAAATGATTTACGGTCACGCTTAATGCTAATGTTTATAAATTTAAAAATTATAAATTATTTAGTATAATTTGGTAAATATCTTAAGAA
This sequence comes from Thymus mandschuricus, assembly GCA_029379335.1. Taxonomy (NCBI): domain Eukaryota; kingdom Viridiplantae; phylum Streptophyta; class Magnoliopsida; order Lamiales; family Lamiaceae; genus Thymus; species Thymus mandschuricus. Next base: position 31,613,905 of record CM057078.1, read on the forward strand.
TAAATTCTTTATTTCTAAGTTCTAACAAAATATACATGAACAAACATGATAATTGTTTATAAATAAGTGCTCTCAAAGATTTGGCATAACTACGCTAATCTCGATTCTCGACACATTGAGAATTAATGAACTATGACTCTATGAAATTCAAAATGATTTACGGTCACGCTTAATGCTAATGTTTATAAATTTAAAAATTATAAATGATTTAGTATAATTTGGTAAATATCTTAAGAATAAATTCTCTATTTCTAAGTTCTAACAAAGTATATATACATGAACAAACATGATAATTGTTTCTAAATAAGTGTTCTCAAAGATTTGACATAACTACGCTAATCTCGATTCTCGACATATTGAGAATTAATGAACTATAAATATGACTCTATGAAATTCGAAATGATTTACGGTCACGACTCACGCTTAATGCTATTGTTTGTAAAATTAAAATTATAAATAAATTAGTATAATTTGGTAAATTTCACAAGAATAAACTCTTCACTTCCAACAAAATATATAGAAACGAACATGATAATTGTTTCTAAATACGATTTTAAAAATATTAGTATTTTAGTTTTGCATTTTATTAATATTTTTTAAAAATATTTATTAGAAAATTCGAAATTTTTTATCAATACCGCGGTATTATCGATACTGCGGTATTACCGCGGCGTCGGCACGGCATCGGTATCCTTCTTCGTCGATACCGAGTTTTCGGTATACCGGTATGCGGTATACCGGTACTTGCGGTATCGGTATCGGTATCGAAAATGCGATACCGATCAATATCAATATCAATATCAATATCGGCGAAAAATCACGGTATCTCGTACCGGTCCACCCCTAATCAAAAGAAACAATAAAGTATTTGGAATTTGGTTGTAAATTTCTTTGCAATGAACTATACTAGATTACTAGTTTTGAACTTCTCAAGAAAGTGAATATAGTGTTTGAATATCATTCATTTGGGGCCAATTGCTAAATAGAGAAAGGTTGATGGAGGAATCGGTCTCCGATTAGTAGATGATTTTGAAATACGATGTCGCTTCTAGGACTCGGTTTTGAAAAGTTTTAATCCTTCAATATTTCATATAGAAATGTTGATTAGTCTGTCATGCATAATCATGTCATTTGCAGGTATATGAGCAAATTAAGCATATTCACGATCGGAATAGTTAATGAAATTATAAATGAGTAGAGTCAAAATGAAGAGTGTAAGATAGAATAGTTTTGTAAGGAAAAATACAAACCTATTTAATCAAATAAACTAATGGATACACTAATTAACAATTATTTCGACACTCTAGTTAAATGCCATATCAACTAATTTATTTGTTGTAGTATAAACTTAGGTAAAAAGAAAAGTTCAATAAACATGTTAATTTTTTTTTTTTAAATAAATTGAGATTGTAACATAAGAAATGCAAAGTTTTTCACGTCGTTATACTTATAATTCAAAAAAGGTGAAACATAAGTACTATTCTAGCTTGAGTTATAAGAGACCAACTTTTTTGATTAATAATCGACTTAATTAGGAATTAGTCAGATTATAAGATAATACATTGAAATTTCTCCAGTTAGTCAAATACTTTTCTATCAGTAAATATCACTCTTCCATCTTCCACAATTTTACGGTCACATTTAAAATAACACGTTTTTTTTTTTTTTATTATTTTATATTCATATAAATTTTTTAAAAAAACATTATTTGTTAATGAGATCGAATGAAAGGACTACTATTTTGTATCTAATTAATTTTTAATAATTATTTGGGATTTTGGGTTTGACTTAACAAAAGTATACCCTTCTTTTCTATATTAGCGGAGAGAGAAAATGACACATGTTTTAAAAAAAATGTATTAAAAAAATGTAGGTAAAAATAAAGAAAAATACTCTCTCTGTTTGTTCTGATGTGGCATGTTAGCTAATTTGGGTTGTTTTTCTTCAATTTGGCATGTTTCCTTTTATGTCCTAACAAACATCACGTTGATCCCTAGCATTAAAGTTATTTTTTAACTTAGACCACATATTAACTTTTTTATTATATTTTTTAAATATCGTGTCGAAAAGAAACATGTCACGTCGAAAAAAAACGGAGGGAGTATGTAGTAGTGGAATAACGATCCAATCCCATGAATAATAAAACATTTTTAGGATATCATGAGTAAAATAATCATTTCGCTGCGGAAATCCTTTAATTTTAGCACATATATAATATATTAAAACAAAATGAAATGTCAGTTATTTTTCCCGGCAAAATTGACGGTGATACAACCGAGAAATCGAGGAAATTATGTAATGTCTTTTAATTCTAGTTTTGTTATTGGGCCTACGTTAGAAGCTCAATTAGAATGTCTAGGTCCATTAGGGTTTAGGGTGTCCAACCTATTTAATGTTCGTTGTATTGTGGCCGTTTTCATTATCGTGAATGAATATTGAAGTTTCCCCCTTCTTTGCCTGTGCGTTTCTACCTTTGGAGTTTGGCCTCACTCGAAGAGTGCCGTTTATCGATACGTCTCGATCTCGAGGCGTATCACTGGTGCTTTCATTGACTTCCTTCTTCCCCGATTCTTCTTCTGTTCCTCTGTTCTTCTTCTTTGGAGTTTTGGCACACTCGAAGTTGCCTGTTCTTCTTCAACCAATTTTTATTCCAAAAAAAAAAAAAAAAAAGTGTTGCAATTCTGAAGTGAAGATCTGCGGCTGTTTGTTTTCCATGGCTAATACAGAGATCCTTGCTGCTATCAAGGAGTTCCAATCAAAAATTGAAGGCCAGATTTTAGCGACGAATGCTACCTTGAAGGAGTTCATGTCTTCTATTGATTCCCGATTCGCTGATTTATACTCTTCACCGCCCCAGCAGCGCCGCCTCCTCACTGCCCCATTCCAGCCCCCAGGCTCCGCCGCTCCTCCGCCGGAACCAGCGCCTGAACCCACCGCTATCCTGGCGGCGCCGCCGGCTGCGTCCGGCGCCAATCTGACGGCGCGGCTCGAGAAGGCAAGGTGCAAGACGTCCGATTCTCTCGCCACCTACACCCCTGTTGGATCTCTAAAGCAGACGGAGGGGAGGATAACTACCCTCGCCACTAATGGCGCCGGAAAGTACGACCTCGACGTCAAAACCACCGGCGACTCGATAACTCTCGACACCGGAGCCGACTCGTCGAGGATCGCCTCCACCGTGCTCGACTCAACTCCACTCTTCATATTCTCCGTCTACGGCTTACTGCTCCCCGTCGAGATCTTCGGTAATGATCCATCGCCGGCGCCGCTGCCTCCATCCCCTAAAGTTACTCCACCCTCACATTTCCAATTTGAGCCGCAGCCTCCACCCCCTCCACCGCAAGCCCATAGCACCAAAGCCCACAGCACCAGGCCCAACCCATGGGACACTAAGGCCCAAACATTCTTAAATATGGTGTCCACTCCTCTTACTCAACCGAATAAAAAATTTAAAGATGATGCTGCTGTTGCCTCCCGATGAGGAGTCATTTTTAACCTCTATGCACTCGAGGAAGTTTATAAGGATATTTTTTGAATTTCCACCTTGAGGACAAGGTGGTTTTGAAGGGGTGAAGAGTTGATACAACCGAGAAATCGAGGAAATTATGTAATGTCTTTTAATTCTACTTTTGTTATTGGGCCTAGGTTAAAAGCTCAATTAGAATGTCTAGGTCCATTAGGGTTTAGGGTGTCCAACCTATTTAATGTTCGTTGTATTGTGGACGTTTTCATTATCGTGAATGAATATTGAAGTTTTCCCCTTCTTTGTCTGTGCGTTTCTACCTTTGGAGTTTGGCCTCACTCGAAGAGTGCCGTTTATCGATACGTCTCGATCTCGAGGCGTATCAGTCGGTTATAGATTTTCCTCTCTTTCTCCACGTTCTCTTCATATCTTATCAAAAATAAAACCGTAACCTTCTCTCCTTAACTACAGAATAGTTTCTTATATGATAGAGTTGAAGATGAATTTTAAAACTGTCAATTACCGTAATCTTCTCTCCTGATCTACTAATCTTCTCTCCTGATCTACTAATAGTTTCTTCTATGATGAGTTGAAGATTAGTTTTAAAACTGCCAATTACGAGAACATTGAGTGCTTTTCTATATCACATGCCTCCCTTCCTCCTGTGCAAATCTCTTTTCAAATTAAAAGCCCATAGATTAACAACACCACATCCACCTTATTTTGATTAGTTGGCGTGAAGGAGATGGTATAATTTGTGTTACAAAACGTTTGTATAATCTCCATTCCTCATCAGAATGTATGTATAAATAAAGGCGTGGAGCGGAGTTATTCCCTCAATAATGCCGTGAGTGGCAAACAGATATGGACATTTCATAGTTTTTCTTTTGTAGTTATTGCTGGAATGTTTGATGATATTTGCCGGCTTTAATTGTTATTTAACAATTAAATATTAATCTAACCGGAGTTGTAATCTCAAAAATCTTCATTCAATTTTTGCAACTATTTTTGAATGTATGATGTTATGTTTATATCAGATCCTTCAATAACTCATTGAGATCAATGAGATGTTCAATTAAATGCATAGGCTTTTTTGTTGTTTGTTATTCATGTTGGTTATTTTATGTCTTTTTCATATAATAGCACATAAATATTTTATCGAATGTGTTAGACGATTACTGTTCTATGAAATTGCAATGTCATAATGTGAGTATTTGATTACCTTCGACCTACTCAATAACAATGACTTACATGGTAATTTTTAAAGATATATTTCAAAATTTTGATATTTTAAGTTTTAAATTTTGCATTGTAATTTACTGTACAACAATACTCCTTGAGTTAGAGTTGAGTTTAAGTTAGATGAGTTGAGTTGAGTTTAAGATAAATATAATTGGATGCCGTGCATCGCACGGGGCAGAGTACTAGTTTAACTAATATGAAGGACGTCCCAAAAAAAGTAAGCACACTGATATGGAGAACGGGGGAAGTAGTATATACCAGTACTTGAGAGCAAAATGTGAACACTTGGTTTATGATGAGCCCATTGACTGACAATACGGGGGGCAAAATAAAGTGATCTTTATAAAATGTTTGACCAAACTAAACTCATATTTGTCATTTCATATATTTCGGCTGTAACCAATAATTAATTCTAAATAGAAAAATTAACCCTAGCTAGTGGATGTTATAAATTCTAGAAGTTACATGAAAGAATTTTCAATTAATCTTTAGCCCATTCAACGTTTTTGATTAACATAACATTAATCCAATAGAATTTCAATATAATTCATACGCACGAGATAAAATGCTATCAAAATCAAATAACTTTTTTGGCTATGTTTTAAATAGTATTTAATCTTACAAGAATCAACAAAGTTGACTGATCATCAACAATTCCTACATACATGCATATGTAAACATTTTATCCTCAATTTTTCCAAACAGTACAAGAAAATTGCATTTTCCAAAAATTAGAAATTAATTAATACTCCTTCTGTCTCATGTTAGTGCAATTTTACTTTATATATGCATTTTAATATAAGTCTTACTTGATGTAATACATTATAATATAGAATAGTAGAATAATAGTGTATAAGATATTAAGTCGGGCTTATATTTATCTTACTATGCATTTTCAACACATTAAAATACACGTAAAAAGTCAAATCACACTAATATGAAAGACGAAAGGAATTATCGTTTGTATATAGTAGACTGGGGCGTCCTCTAAACACTTAAAAAAAAAAGAAAGTTGATGCATACTATACTCCAAAATAAAAACATTACCATAAAATAATCTTGTGTCAATGTCATGTCACTTTCTTTGTGCACCCAACGTTAATTTAGTAGCATTAATTCTCTATTCCATTCCTTCTTCCCCTAAGTCGCATTAGATTAACTAAATGTTATATAAATACTTTCTTCGTCCTCCGTCCTCAAATTAATTATTTTTTTAAAAAATAAAATATTTCACCATTAATTTCTCCCTCATTTTTTATTTTACAATTTGGTTGGAGTCAAGCTTTGCTACACTTATTAGTTATTAGAAATAAAATTAGAGTGATGCTATTTGGATCAATTTGAGGTGGATCAAATGCATTAATTATCACAAATCAAATGCAAAAGGACAAGTTTATCCTTATTGTTTTTGCTCTTACATTTCCCTTAATTTATCTGAAATATTTATATTCATGTTGGGAATAACAAGCTTAATAAATTATTCTACTCCCAAAATTTTGAATTAATTAATTTTGGTTTTCTTCTCAAATCATGATATATGGAACGCCACTTTTCTTTAATTGAAGCTAGTACTCTTCGCATGCAACTGTATATAAAATATATATATATATACAACTTCTGTTTTTGTTGAGAAAAATGACAACTTATGTTTTTGTTGAGAAAAATGACGAACTACATATATACCTTATTAACATAGGTTCAAAATAATTATTTTTACTAGAAAACAAATACATATAATATAATATATGTGTGTGTCGAAAAAAACATTCGTAATATAATACTAATGAGGAAAATATTTTTTATATTAGTAGTATAATATAATCGTAACTTATATGAAACACTTGTAAATAATTTTATTGTAAAACTAGCTAGATATTGTATTTTTTTTCTCTAATAAAAATAAAAGGAAGAAGTTTATATAAGTTTGAACTCTTATATGATATAAAATTCTTTAGCTTCAGAATGTGTGGCCAGTGTCGAGATCTTGTGTATATTTATTGGGTACTTATCAAAATGATATATGGAGTTGAAAATCAATCTCTTTCTCACGTGATGTGGAGTATTCAAAAATATAATATAAACGAATAGAGTCCACAACACCCTACTTTTGAATTATTAGATATGCTAAATTGAATCCATTTCAGGATAATTACTCTACTCGTCCTACCAAACATGACATATTATTTGAATATATATGAGATACAAAATAAGAAAACGTATCAAACTCGGCAAGACGGAGAAATCGTAATATACAACAACTTACATAGATACTACTATATTATTGTTATTATCGAATTCAATTATACATATTTAATCACAAGTTACGTCGAAATAGTGGTAGTTTGTATACTAGTTAGTTCTATTAATAGTAGTAATACTAGTTAAGCTATACTGATATATAATTTTATATCTCAATAATTTATATACACTTATTTTTGTTTTGGCTTCAAAATTCCATAAAAATAAATTTGAAAATATATTAAATAAACGTAAATATATGAAAAATAAAAAAAAGTTAAAAAATATGTTTTTTATTTACTGCAATAAATATTTATTTTGATATTTTGTACAGATAAATAATACTTATGATAGTATGATAATTTTTACAAGAGCATGCATATTTGGTAAATGCAGTGTGACATATTTTAGATAAACCAATTTATATAATTGTATTTAGTATTCAGCTATTGGTGCCTCGTTATTTTAAAATCAGATGTTATAATTAGGGTGGAGTAAAGTATTAAAAATTAATTAATTTTCAGATTTTAAATTATTTATATTTTTAGCATTTAGGGATAGTTTAGGTATACCATATTATAAATTTTATCAAATTTACAATTACGCCCCATTTGATCCGGATCAAATTGATCCGAGTAGATTTACTCATAAAATTAATAGTACTATATTTTACATGGTTGATTTCATATTTCAGTCAACTGGTAAAATAGTAATCATAGATTTGCATCATCAAAGTATAATTAATAAATAAATTAAGAACTAAAAAATTACCAAAAAAAAGTGAATAAATATATTAATGGATATTTTCCACTTTATTCACCAAAAGTTTACAGGAAATCGATCGAAATTAACTAAGTAAAATTTACATAAAATTTCAAGAAAACTCAAAAATTCCATGAGTTATCTTCATCCATCACCATAATAGGGTACTGCAGCAAAGAAGCTTCATTCTCTCTCTTCCCTTCACTCTCATCGCCATTAATAAACAAATCCAAACCGTCGAAATCATCGGACCAGATGTTGCTGTTCATGATCTCACTGTAGTAGTTGTCGAAGCTCGTCGAAAACCGGAGCTCTTCGAGCACGTTTTCCGACGAGTACGAGGAGGATGAGGAGGAAGTCGAAGGCGTCAGCGACGAGCTTTCGTCGTAATTGTTATAAGGAAGCAGGATCTCGTGGGGCTCGATCACCGGAATTTCGTCGATGCAGAAATCGGCGTTGACTAATTCCATGGGGTCAAACTTGCGGCTTTCGACGACGTCGTTTACTTCGTGGTTTACAGTTGACTCCGAAATGTTTGACTCTAGTGATGTGGGCTCCGCCTCCGCCGCCGCCGGAATTATGACTTCGTTTTCTCCCTCGGGCGTCTCCGGCGACGGTTGGACTGAAGGCGGCTCTTCGACGGCTGGCGGCGGCAGCGGCTTGTGGGTGAGGGGGTCGATTCCCATTTTCTTTAGTTTCTTCTTGATATGAGTGTTCCAGTGATTCTTGATCTCGTTGTCCGTCCTTCCGGGAAGATGAGAAGCAATTTTCGACCACCTACAAAATTAATAATAATTATTAAATTAAATGTATTATACTAATATATTTCGTTACATCAATTCAGATAGACGATACTCTATCGTATTTTCGTACTGCATCTAAGATTAGGAAAATGATGGTGGGATTGTATACTCATCAAATGTCTGCCACAAACTTTGCAAAAGAAATTATGCATGGTAATCAATCTTTTATTAAACTTTCAAAATTAATATATTTATATATACATGACATGTAATCATGGTACGTAGACTACATAGTAGTTGAAAAATATTTCTTTCAACTTCTTTTACTTTTCCACTAGTTTTTCTTTGTATGGTTGTTGAAACTTAATTGAAAGTATGTAAAAATTTCCATAAAAAAAAAAAAAATCAAGAATTAAAAACTAAAAAAAAATTGTAATCATAAAAAATAAAAAAGTAAAAAAATACCTATTTCCAAGCTGAGCATGAAGGTCAATAACCATCTTAATTAAGTCATAATACATGGTATTACAATTTCAAGAATTGGTTTTACGTTAAAACTTGTTTAATTTCCTTTTTCTAGAATAGTCTTCATCTTGTTCTAGTAATTATTACGGATGGATCGAGTATATTTGAATTTTTCGTTACAGGGTAAAAGAAATTAATTTGGAGAATGTTGAATGTGATATTAATTGATGATTTGATTGGTAGATTTTTTTATAATTCGATTCGAAACCTTTATTGCATATTAAAGTGTTATATTACAATGTTGCATTTGAGGATTTATAATTAGTCTTCTGGTTCTGCCCGTGTGTTGTGCTTATGGTGTTCGAAGCAATTGGATGTCCAACTCGGGCCTATATGACTGATCAATACAAATACTCCACCTTTGTTATATATTCCATACATCACACTAGATATATATCATATTCATGGGACTCCCTAAGCTAGCTCACTTATTTTGTGACGTTGCAACGATAAACTTTAAAATAAATTAAATTTAGGAGCTAAAAAGTTAATAATATCTGTAAGTTGTGAACGGACAGAGTAACTACTAATTGATTTGTTGCTTATCGCCCTTCCATTGATAGAATTTGTTATGAACATGTAATATTCATTAAACTTTTATTTACCAAAGAATACCATAATTATTTAAATATACTCCTCTGTCTCATTTAAAATTAAATTGTTTCATAAGTACTTGTGAAATAGTACATTATAATAAAGCGATTTTAATTTTTATTAAAAACAGACGGCGTACAATTAATGTTAATAACAATTCATACCATCGTTTACAATTTAATATATATCCTTTCACTTTCAATTTAATAGTCCTATTCAATACCTTTTATTTTAAATTTATCAAAGAAAAATAGGGGTTTGGACAATAAAAGGAGAAATAAAATTGACTAACAAAACTAGGGGTGGGTCGGGATGCCGTTACGCCGAAATACCAAACATACCGCACCGAAAAAAACCGAAAAATACCGAAAGAGACGGTATACCGATTTTTCGGTACAGTATCATACCGTACCGATAAGGTTCGGTACGGCAACGGTATCCAAAACTGCGATACCGCGGTATACCGCAAAATAGCGTACCACGGTATATACCGAACATTCGGCATATACCAAATGCTCGGTATGTACCGAATAAACGGTATGCACGGTATACCGAAAATACCGAATGTTCGGTACATACGATTTATGGTATATTCTGTATTTTATGGTATAATATACCGAATATATATCAAAATTTGTCATACAATTAAAGAGCTTTATATAACAATATCCTTTATATTTTAGTACCTACAAAATTATATGCATACTAAGTTCATACAAGATAAAGTCTCGACTCTTGAATGTATTACTACTATAAGTTTACAATATCGAAGATAAAACATACTCCTAACTTATAATCATAGTTAATGGCTACGATTTATAATGATTCATGAATACACTAACATATATAATAGTTTAATCTTTACTTATTAAAACTTTAAAAGTATGATTGTATGAAAGTTTATGAATATGATCGTATGAAGATTGAATTAAATTTTAACTACATAGCAAATTTAATCAACACTTACATTATTAGTTTATAGATTTTTAATTATTCATTGACTTTATTGTATGGAAAAAATTAAATATAAACATTTGGTATAACATAATATTGATAATTGTATATTTTCTTGGTATATCGTACCGTACCGAAGTATGGTACGGTAAACCGAAAATACAGTATGATAATGGTATGAAAGTTTTTTCCATACCGAATTTCCGGCATACCGAACATTGGTATGCCGAAAGGTACGGTACGGCAACGGTATGAAAAATCTCATACCGCAACTAATGGTACGATATACGGTATGACGAAAATTTTACGGTATGCCGTACCGAACCACCCCTAAACAAAACTAAGTACTTTAATGCAAGACTTAAGGAAGATACAAAAACAAGTTCTAAAAATATCGTCTATGCTCGAACAATCACCCAGATCAAAATTATAATTATGCAATAGTCGATGACTCAAACTAAAATAGGTATAACTATGATACAACTTTCTTCGACGCCAAAAAGTCTGAATTTATCAATCATGCCGATCAAATCATAATAATCACAAGTGTAGATTTTTCAAAATATACCAACTTATAATATTTCCAAGATATCATCATAAGCCTCGTCATCGCAACAAATACCCATGCTTATTATCAAATCTTCCAAAGCAAGGCACACATCAAGACTCACTCTACTTAACACAAGCTAGAGTACTCAAAATACTTGAAGTGCAGAGAAAACAGTCTGCGCCAGAGTGAGGAGAAGGAGCAAAAGAGCAGCAAAGAAGGAAATATAAGCCCAAGGCGTATTGAAGTAGTCTCGATTCAACGCGGCCCTCGCTCTATTCCACCGCCTCCTGTGGTGAGCGTTGATCCGGCCGAACATGTCGCCGTAGATGAAATAAGTCTGAGACACCATCGCAAACTGAGCCAGGCGGTTGATGATGTCCGCAGCCACTTGGTTGTCCCCTGTCATGTTCTTGATGATCCTGCACTGTGAAAGCGTTTCGACATCCCGCCTCGTGTTAACTAGAAAATCCAACAGCATCACGTAGTCCGTCACGTAGGTAGCCCGACCGTCGGGAAAGTACTGCTCGTACAGGATCAGGTTCCGGAGGAAAACATCCGTTGCTGAAATCAACCTCGAATGCACTCGTCGTTCCTTGGTGCATCCGGAACGTGACGTTGGCATCTTTGAGCTCCGTGGCGGAGGGGATGAGTTGGAATTCCATCCGACGGGGGCATTTGCTTGGATATACGTAAGCAGGGGACGAAGGGCGTGCCACGGCGTGTGTTAAATGGAGCAAATGTCGAACCTCATCGGGTTTCGTGTCCGCCATACCTTTCGAATGGTAGAGTTTTTCTATATTCAAGAAGGAGACAATCAATTCGACGAGGTTCCGTTGCTGGAGTTGCTCGTCGTCGTGGATGAGGTCGTATAAATTGCATAAGACGAAGAACGGGATCTGGTTCTCGAACAGAATGAGATCGTTCTTGAGGATGATCATGATCCACTCCATCTGAAAGATGGGATCGGAAGAGTTGGATTTTCTTACGAGTTCGATGATGAAGAAGGCGTCGAGCACCAGCATCTCGATGAACTCTGCCGAGCTGAGGTAGCTTAGGTCTTCCGCGTAGTAACCGCGCGCCGCCTCCTCCATCTCCGCAGCGGCTGAGACGTAACGGTCCACGCTCTCGCCTCTGCGGAGGAGGAGGGATTTGAGATACCAGACCTTGTGCTCCTCCATCATCTTTAGGCCTTGCTTGCCGCGGTGGTACGGGCCGAGTGCTACGGCTCTCGGCTCGTGCGCCTTGTCGTTTACGTCCCGCAAGTAGTGGTTCTGTACTCTGTAGATGCAGCGTTGCCTGGATGGTTCGCGGCAGTCGGAGAGCTTTTCGTTCATCTTCTTTGATGCCTCCTCATTCGCCTTCACCTTCATGTTCTCTTGTTTTCTCGTACCTGCATTTATCATCTATGTTTAATTATATAAATATCATACTTCCATAGCAGCAGTTTGAAGACTGCAGTAAAAGATATAGCAGGAACCATGGAAATGAAATCAAAATTGGGGAATACCCCTTTTTCTTTTTCTTCATCTTTTTCTTTATGTGTTACTTTAGTTTAATAAAGAGGGTTATCTATTTTTTTTTAGGAATGTCTCTTTTATAACCTTCATTAGTTTATGAAATATCAATGAATAAGGCATAAAACCACCCCTATAAAATTACCAAAAATCTCTTATATAGTTATATGTACTATTTTCTCCGTCCCACTTTAACATGTCATGTTTTTTTTTCGATACAAGATTTTAAATATAGTGTTAAAATGAAAATTAAAGGAAATATAAGAGTTACTATTAATTCTTTTCATTTTAAAATACAAAATTATTAAAGTGAGACTATATAAATGAGACGGAGGGAGGATGTATCGGGACAATCAACGACTCCAAGATTTTTAGTAGTTTGGAGCAAATAACACTCTTGAATCTGTTATCCCAATTTCATGTTTCATTTATATACCAAAGATTACTTTTAATTCAGACCAATTTTTGTTTTGTTGGGTCCACCCAATCAAATTAAGATTTGTAATTATTATTAAACATTTAATTACTTTTTAATAATTAAAATACCCAAAAATAGAAATTAATTAATTTTAAGTGTGTATGTCCCACTTCAATAGTCTTTTCGCTATTTTGGGTTGTCCACTTCGCTAGTCATATTTCTTAAAGTGGAAGAAATTAACCTTTTAATTTTTAATAGAACCCCTTGTTTTTCACATTTAACACTTGCATATAAAATATTGTATCGAAATATTACATGAATAGTGAAATGGAATTGAGAGACTATTAGTTTTATACTCATCGAGTTGGGAAAATAATTTCTCTACGTACCGTAAGGTGAATGTTAAAGAAAGGCGTTGGACTGCTGGTCTCATCGTGATGGGCTTTTAGTTTTGGGCCCCATTTCCACAACCGGGATCCCTGAACTCGGGAGTGGAGATTATACAAATGTTCGATTCCAATCTTTTGTTTGTTTTTTCCCTTTATTTTTTAGTACTCTTAAAGGGTTAGAATCGAACATCTGTATTACAAACATTTTTCATCATTTACTTTTGCCCTAAAACTTGGTACATGTCATCACTCAATTACATCATTACATGACATGTACCTCACTTTTGTTTGTTGATATATTTATACCAAGTCATCCGTAAACTAGCTATACAACAAAGTGAGGAACATGTCAACCAAATATTGAGTAAATAAAAACCTAAACCAAAGAAGAATAATAGATTCAAAGATTGAAAGGTTTAAAATTAACAAGCGGTTCGAACATTTATGTTTTGATGATCAAAAGGCTATCATCACAAATTAAAAGCATAATTGCAATTGATAAAAAAGTACTTATGACTAAAAGAAAAGCATCCTTTCATAGTTTCATATATGAAAATACGTACACATACACATACTTACTAACGAATGGTAAGTATGCCTATAGCTGAACAGCAGAGATAACCGTCTGAGCCAGAGTAAGAAGGAGAAGCAACACAGCGGCGACGAAGGAAATATAGGCCCACGGAGTATTGAAATAGTCTCGATTCAAGGCAGCCATGGCTCTATTCCACCGCCTCTTATGGTGAGCGTTGATCTGGTAAAAGGTGTCGGCATAGATGAAATAAGTTTCAGACATCATCACAGATTGAGCTAGTCGGTTAATGATGTTCGCAGCCATTTGGTTGTCCCCTGTCATGTTCTTGATGATGCCGCATTGAGAGAGAATCTCCACATCTCGCCCGGTATTGACCAGACAATCCAACACCACCAAATAATATGTCACGTAAGTAGGTTGATTTCCATGAAAATATTGCTCGTACAAAATGAGATTCCTAAGGAGACCATCCGTCCCATCGTGAATAGTCAGAGTCGACATTGTCAGTACCCCATTACTGAAATCAACCCCAAATGGAATGCTGCTGGTGCCTTCACTTTTGCTGAATTTGATGTTGGCACCTTTGAGCTCCGTGGCGGAGGGGATCCATTGGAACTCCCTTTCATCAGAACATTCCTTTAGATTGATGTAAATATCAGATGAAGGCCGCATAGTGGCGTGCTCCAAATGGAGCACATGCATCACTTCGTCGTGAAAATTCAAATGGAGCACAGGCATCTCTTCATCCGTTTCGAGTAAGGAGCCATGTGGCAAGAAGTAAAAGATGGAGTCAATGAGTTTTCTTTGTTGGCTCGGGCCCTCCCCCTCCCCATTAATGAGGTCGAAAATCTTGCACAGAACAAAGAAAGGAATTTGGTTTTCAAACAATACAAGATCGTAACTCAAGTTACATAAAAACCACTCCATCCGAAAGATGGGATCAGAAGCGCAATTTGAGTCACGCTTCCGGAACTTCCGTAACAGCTCGATGATGAAGCAGCCGTCCATCACAAGCATCTCGATGAACTCGTCTGTGCTCAAGTTTAATTCTTCTGCGTAACAGCTGCGTGCCTCCTCCTCTATTTCTGCAATAGCAGAGAGGTACCTATCCACACTCTCATTTTTGCGGAGGAGGAGCGATTGGAGGTATATGAGCTTGTGTTCTTCCATCATCTTTAAGGTTTGTTTGCCGTGATGGTAAGGACCGATTGCTATTATCCGTGGCTCGTGTACGTTGTCGTTGCTACCCCGCAAGTAAGAACTGTGTACTCTGTAGATGAAAGGCGACCTTATTGGTTTGCGGTAGTTTGAGAGTCTTTTCTTTAGGCTCTCTGGGATCTCATCGTCTTCATTCGCCCCCATGTTTGTACTTTTACCTGTGTACAAAATATATATACGCATAAAAATAGAAAAAACGCATAAAAATAGAAAAAACGTTGCATGCTTTGAATCAAGCAGCAGTAAATCCCCATCAAGGTGTACAAAAGCTTGAAAAATCAACTTCAAATCCAAGAAAGACGAGATTAAAATTATACCTTTATGAGCTCGAGACGACATAGCTAGCTTGCAAGTAAGAGAAGTAAGCAGCTCTTAGATGTACATGTATATATGTTGTACATTAATTCAAGAAGATTACCACTCTACAAGTTCGAGCTTTTAGTTGAGACAAAATTATATCATGGTATTAGAGCCTTTAACTTGAATCTCGCTTATAGCTACTTCACACATATTAAAAGTGTGCACTTGTTGGGCCTCCAATCCAGAAGGTAGAGTTGAAAATTGAACTTTTAGACAAATCTTAGATGAGATCGACCGAACTCTATCCTTCTTTAATCCCACTGGTTTTAAATCACTTGAAAAAATTGTGTGCATCATGTCATTGACTATTAAACATAGGTGCAAGTAGTGTGCATTGATATGTCCAATCAAATAAATTAATGTAATATTTTTCTTAGCTCATGTGCTCATGGATATAATAAATTGACCAAGAGTTTCCAATTGTTTTCGAAAAACTTGCAATCTATTGAGAGTTGGATCTCAACGTAATTAAATATATTTCCATTTCGAAATTGTAGGTACATATACTTAATTACAAGTAGTGTATTATTCATCTATATATACCTAGCTAGTTGTAAATGACTTTTACAAATATGATTCGCAGTCAACGTTTAAATATATATTGTAGGCATAATTAGAGTGAATTTCCAATCCACTTAACGAAACCATTAAATATTAATTTATTGTATTCCTAACCAGATTATCTATTTCCATTTTTGTGTATGTATCGTGTACCACTTAATTATTTTTAATAGTCATGTTTTATTTTTTTTATAAATGCTAAAATTGAAATAATATAACAAAACAAGATAAAATTTTATGTCAAAAAATTAAAAATACTATATAACCTAAGTTTTAATTTATCAAACATTTTTACCTAATAAGATTAAAATTAAATTTTAAAATAAATTATAATTTATTTTAAAATTTAATTTTAATCTTATTATTTGAAAAGGAAAACGAAATGCTAAAAGAAATTTAGCGTAAAATCATATTGAAGGAAAACGTGGGAGAAAGGCATGATAAGAAGTTTTGTTGGTTTATGAGCAGTGGCGGATTTAAGAAGGGAGCTTTGGGGGCTTAATGTTGAGATTTGCTGTGTTCATATTGAAGATGATGAAGATTTCCAGCTTTCACTTATTTTTGCGTTCATGAGGATTCGATCCTCTTCCTTTTATTACCGTTGTAGTACTTTAAATTGCAGCCGTAGGATCCTTCGCCACGTGTATGGCGAGGATCTTTTAGGGTTTAGTTGTTGAGCTTTAAGTCGTGTTTTCTTCTTTCCACGACTTTAGTTGTTTTGGATTTCATATATATTTGTACGTGAACAGTGCAGCAGCTTTGTATGAGGAAATATATTTTCTGCAGCCTCTTTTCATTTTACGTTCGAACATGGTACCAAGAGCCAGGTTCTGATCGTTCATTTTATCAAGTTCTCGTCTTTTTCATACCATCGTAATCTATGGGGAACGAGGATCATGATGATGCTCACTTCACTGATGACGAAGAAGAGAGGAAGCGTAGATCTAAGGAGCAAGATGAAGGCAACAAGGTTGATCCAGAGTCTGGTCTTAAAATTCGACAAATCGAGGAGATCTTGTTCATTCCAGCTACGGATCACTCTGGAATGCAAATAGTTTCAGCTCAACTGACGGGTTCGAACTTTCTTCACTGGAGCAAATCTGTGAAGAGAGCTCTTGCAGCAAGGAGTAAGATGGAGTTTATAGATGGTACTTTCTCTGAACCAAACTCGGATTCTGTTTACTATAAACGTTGGGTGAAGGTGGATTATATGGTTTCCACATGGATAACAAACTGCATATCAAAGGAATTTGTTGATGCTTTCTCTAATATTGATGGTAGTTTCAAATTGTGGTCTGCTCTAACACACAGATTTGGAACTAAAAATGGTCCTAAAATACTGAAACTGCATAGGGATATTTACTCCTTTAGGCAGGGGAATCTTAGTGTGTTCATGTATTTTAATCAATTGAATGCTCTTTGGGATGAGATGGACATGCTATTACCACCTATTGATTGTGTATGTAAAGCCAAAGAAGCCAATGTTCAGAGGCAGGAACAGATGCGTTTAGTTGCCTTCTTAGCTGGTTTGAATGAAATGTATGAACACACTAAGTCACAGATATTGTTGCAAAAGCCATGGCCTACATTGGATCAAGCTTATGCAATGGTGGTACAAGTGGAGGATCAGAAACAACTCAATGACTCTCCAACTGATGGAAAAGGGGTCATGGTGATGAACATCAACAAGCAAAGTTATGGATCACAGACTCACAATACTGAGCAGAAACCTCAATATCAAAAACAGAACACAGAGCCCTACAAAAGAAGAATGAGTAAGGAGGAGAAAAGGAAACAGAAATGCAGCTATTGCCAAGAAATGGGACACACAAAGGATGAATGCTTCAAATTACATGGAGTACCTGAGTGGTTTAAGAAACTGAAGGAAGGAAAAGTGCAACAGAGAGTGAATTGTGTGGAGGGAGGCAAAGAGCATGAAGGAAGTGGAGGAGTTAATACTCAAAAGGAGACAACATCAGACATCAGCAAGCTCATACACACAGAAATGATGAAGTGCATGGGACAATTTTTCCAACAGCAAAATGTGGGAAATTCTTCCAACAAAGCAGAAGCTAATTTTGTGCAGGATCCAAATAAGAAATCTACTCCTTTTGATGCTCATTTTGCTTTCTCTATTTTGCCTAGCATGGATCAAACAGAGTGAGTAGTTGATTCTGGAGCAAGCTCTCACATATGTGCTAATCCAGAGTTGATGTACACAACCTACTTGATGGAAACTCCCACTATTATCTATTTGCCAGATGGTTCTTCTAAAACTGTCACTCATGCAGGAAAGGTTAGACTCAATCCTGATATCCTATTGGATCATGTGCTGTATGTTCCTGAATTTACACACAATCTTCTCTTTGTATCTCAACTGTCAAAGTCTTTGGATATCAAGTGTGTGTTTCATCCTACACATTGTCTGTTTCACAAAAACAGCACTGATAAACTAGTGGGTGTGGGTAAGTTAGTAGGAAGGCTGTATATTATGAGTAGTGCTACAGAGAAGCATTACTTAAGCTTTTACAACCCAAATGACTTGACAGTAGAGCAGTGGCATGTATACTTGGGACACCCATCTATCACAGCTATGCAACATATGAAGGTAGCAGGAACTCCTTTTCATAGAGCAGCATTGGAAGTCCTGGAAAATTGTGAGGTATGTCTCAGAGCAAAGCAGACTAGAGATCCCTTTCCTACACTTCATAGAAGGTCAGATTCTTTGTTTGAGATGGTTCATGGAGATGTATGGGGGCCATATGGTGAGGAAAATTTGTGTAATGCAAAGTATGTGCTCACTCTAGTTGAGGATCATAGCAGGAATATATGGACATATGTGATGCAATCAAAGGAACAAGTGTGTTCAATTTTGGAGTCCTCCTTTGCTATGGTCAGAAATCATTTCAATGAAAGAGTTAAAATATTCAGGTCAGACAATGGGTCTGAATTTGTGAATTCTAGAGTTTACACTCTTCTCTCTTCTCTGGGTATTGTCCATCAGAGATCTTGTGTCTACACCCCACAACAAAATGGGATAGTGGAGCGTAGACACAGAATGTTGCTCAATTCTGCTAGAGCAATGATGTTTCATAGTGGCCTGCCAATGAGGTTTTGGCCTTTTTCCATCCTCACTGCAACTTGGGTGATTAACAGGGTACCTACAGAGGTCTTGAAGTGGAAAACTCCACATGAAGTTCTATTCAAGAAAGCACCAGACTATGGCATAACCATACCTTTTGGATGCCTAGCATTTGCTGCAAATCTGTCTCCCTACAAAGGTAAGTTTACCTCAAGGAGTTTGAAATGCATTTTTATTGGGTATGAATCTTCTCATAAGGGTTACCTTTTGTATGACTTGGATGCCAATAAAGTATTTATATCAAGGGATGTACACTTTGTACCTAACAAGTTCCCTTTTCTGGAGCCTACTGTGGATCTAACAGAGCCTACAATTGAGTATCCTGGAATATCTGATCTGGATCTTACTGAATCCCCTGCAGAATCTGTTAGTGCACACCCTACTGTTGCTACTGATGAAGCTGCTATTGCTGAACCTACTGAGGATCCATCACACTCTGAAGTTCAGGTGCTCAGAAGGAGTACTAGAACTAGAACCCCACCAGTTTGGATGCAAGATTATGTTGGTAAGGTTACTACTACTCACCCTATTACTCTCAGCACTGGAATTGCACCACCAACCTTCCCCTACATAATAAACAATGCCTTTTCAAAGCCTCACATCTCTTATCTCTTTAACCTGACTATGATGTCAGAACCTAAGTCTTTTAGAGAAGCTATTCAACATCCTGACTGGGTAGTAGCTATCAACAAAGAACTTGATGCTCTACAAAAGAATGAAACATGGGTTTTGACAGATTTACCTCCTGGTAAGAAGCCAATAGGGTGTAGGTGGATCTTCAAAACAAAAGTTAAGGCTGATGGGAGCATTGAAAGATATAAAGCAAGGTTGGTAGCAAAAGGCTATACACAAGAATCAGGGATAGATTACCATGAAGTATTCTCCCATGTAGCTAACTTGGTGACTGTTAAAGTGTTCATTGCTGTAATCACATCCCTTGGCTGGCCTTTACACCAGTTAGATGTCAATAATGCTTTTCTCCATGGTCATCTTAGGGATGAAATATATATGCAGCCACCACAGGGATTGCAGGGAGTGTCAAAGGGAAAAGTGTGTAGGCTTGTGAAGAGTTTATATGGCCTTAAGCAAGCCTCCCGTGAGTGGAATGCTGAATTTTCCAAATTCTTGGGGTCACTGGGTTTTACAGCATCACCACATGATCCTTGCTTATTCACTAAAGGCTCACAGGAGTCTTTTGTTTGTCTCCTTGTATATGTTGATGATGTAATAGTGGCTAGTCCTTCTGTAGATCTTATTGCAGGTCTCAAATCTTCCCTGAATGATGCTTTTACCATAAAAGATCTAGGGCCTGCTAAGTATTTCCTTGGTATGGAAATCATGAGGGGAGAAGCTGGGACTTCTCTGAGTCAAAGAAAGTATGTTCTTGACATCCTGTCTTCAAATGGTATGCTCTGTTGCAAGCCAGCAGTTACTCCTTTTCCTGCTGGTCTATCTTTGAATCAAGGTACTGAGCCTCCTCTCTCTCATCCAGAGGAATATAGGAAATTGGTTGGTCAGTTGCTATACCTAAACCTGACCAGACCAGACATATCTCATGCTACTCAGCAGTTGAGTCAGTTCATGGCTACTCCTACAAAGGAACATTGGAATGCTGGTATTCATGTCCTAAAGTATCTAAAGGGCACACCTTCTTTGGGCGTGTTCTATCCTGCTTCTTCCAGTTTTTCTATGCAAGGATTCTCAGATGCTGACTGGGGAACTTGCAATGATTCACGGAGGTCACTTACTGGATATTGTGTCTTTATGGGGCCTTGTCTTATATCTTGGAAATGCAAGAAACAAGCTACGGTATCCTCTTCTTCCACAGAAGCAGAATTTCGAGCTCTTGCATCTACTACACGTGAGTTGTTCTGGATTCATAATCTTTTGAAGGAGTTTCAAGTCCATTCTCCTCTGTCTATCCCTCTCCATTGTGACAACAAATCTGCTGTTCAAATTACTCAAAATCCTGTGTTCCACGAAAGGACGAAACATATTGAAATCGATTGTCATGTGGTAAGGGAAAAATTTCTTGCAGGCTTCATTCATCCTACTGCTGTTAGCTCTGCTAATCAGCTTGCTGATTTCTTTACCAAATCTTTGCCTGGTCCTCGTTTTCATGCTCTTCTTTCCAAGATGGGGCTGATTGATCTCCATCAGCTCCATCTTGAGGGAGGGTGTTGAGATTTGCTGTGTTCATATTGAAGATGATGAAGATTTCCAGATTTCACTTATTTTTGCGTTCATGAGGATTCGATCCTCTTCCTTTTATTACCGTTGTACCACTCCGGTCCAAGCTTATTGACTCATTTGCTTTATACACGGGAATTAAGACGAAAATATTTAGTGTATAAAGTGTATTTTGTAGGTAATGTAATGTGGTTTATGTATTTAGACATATTTTAGAAACAGAGCATCATAGATGCATAAAAACATGTTCTTGTCTGATCTTAAATGAAAGATCGTATCAAGACCTTTAATTTGATATAAAAATCATAAAAATCCGATAACAAACGAGCAAGTTATACTAATTTAAACTTTCAAAATTTAAATTATATTGAACTACGTGCAGAAAAATGAGTGGATGAGATTTAAGTATGGAATGTTAAGTGTAATAAGGGGTTTACTAATTGTACTGATTATACTCTAAGTATTTCTAAAAAAGGAAATGAGTCAATATGTGTGGGACGTCCCAAAAAGGAAAATGAGTCAATAAGCTGGGACCGGAGTGGTAGTACTTTAAATTGCAGCCGTAGGATCCTTCGCCACGTGTATGGCGAGGATCTTTTAGGGTTTAGTTGTTGAGCTTTAAGTCGTGTTTTCTTCTTTCCACGACTTTAGTTGTTTTGGATTTCATATATATTTGTACGTGAACAGTGCAGCAGCTTTGTATGAGGAAATATATTTTCTGCAGCCTCTTTTCATTTTACGTTCGAACACTTAAGCCCCTGCTAAATTAAAAAAATTAAATTTTACACTTCCAAAATTATCAAATTACTACTATTTTGTGTAGATTATAGTGTAAAAGCCCCCACCATCAAACCAAATATCAAGAATATTTCTATTGAACTTAAATTTATACTATATAGCCCCCATTCGAGATTTTTTCTGCATCCGCCACTGTTTATGAGTGTTAGAGAGAGAAAGCAACATGAAGAGAAAGGCTGAAAATGGTATCTTGAATTACTGAAAATGAGAGTGCGTATATGGCTTTTTATACTGATGAGGAAAGAAGAAAGAGAGAGAGAGGAGAGAGAGAGGAGAGAGAGAAAGAGAGGTGTGTTGCATGCGTTCTACAAGCACGTGAGAAGCACCAGCTATCTCTAACTAACTCTAGGGTGACGTGGCAATCCTAACTAATATTATTATATATTCCAATAATGAGAGTTGACGAGCAGAAAACACAGTCTGAGCCAGAGTAAGGACGAGCAACATAACAGCAGCGACGAAAAAATATAAGCCCAGGGAGTGTTGAAATAGTCTCGATTCAACGCGGCCCTCGCCCTATTCCACGGCCTCTTATAATGAGCGTTGATCCGACTGAACATATCGCCGTAGATGAAATGAGTAGCAGAAACCGTAGCAGAGACCGTAAGGCGGTTAATAATATCGGCAACCACTTGATTAACTGATGCAGGGGAAGCGTTTAAATCCGTTGATTGTGACTCACACAATACCGGAAGAGAACGCAGATAAGTGAAATTCCGTTGATTCTCTGTAGAATACCGGAAGACACAAGAAAGGGGAATAAACCCTAATTTTCAATATCAAATTTGACCCCCTTTAGTACATAATGAAATTACATATATATAGACTAACTAAACAGGCCAAGCCCATAAACTGAAATAAAATATATAATCAAACTAAAACCTAACGATTAAACTATTAAATAAATTAATAACTAAAATTAATACTCTAATTATTCTTCATTCTCCATCATTCTCCCCTGCGTCGAAACGATTCGTCCTCGAATCGGAAGCATCTTGCACCTCACGGCGACGAACATCAGCAGTTGCTTTGAATTTAACATTAATCTTTTCACAAATAACACCAATAGGCTTGAACATCAAAATCAACGTATCTCGATCCGCAATTACAATATAATTTGCTGGAAGCCACATGTGATATTCCACCACCAAAGAGAACTTATCGAAAATATCAGCAACAATAATACGTGTATGAAAACTCGAATATGCAACGCCAAAAAGAAAAGGTTTACCACCGATGGTGAGCATGGACTCATGTGGCATCGCTGCAGCCTGTCCAACATCTGGAAAAAATTTCCCACTTAACAACGCATAATCTTCTGAGTAATCATCATAAATTGGAGGACCCAAATAATCCTCAATCGTATCAATCCGAGCAAAATCGTTATTCAAAGCTGCAAACAAATGTTCCATTGAACGGGAGGATCGTAGCAAGACTCTGGATACCAACTGATGCAGGGGAAGCGTATAACACGAAGAACTGGAAACCTTGACACTACGTGTACTAGGTTTGCAGAACAAAACTCAATATAATTAATCTTCAAAAGCTGCGTTTCTTCTCACAAGAACAACTATAAATACTACTCAAACCCTAACTTAATAAAACCCTCAAAACTACTAAGCCCATGCAGAAGAATACCAAAGCCCATGATTAAATAAACTAAATCAAATAAAACTACGAAGGAATAAATCTGACGCCGAACAGCAACCTCACGCCTTCGGTTTCGGAATGCGATCGAACTTGTCCAAGAACATCAACGCTTCATCCACGTCATCATTATCCCCCACCATGTTCTCTATGATCCCGCATTCCGAAAGGACCTCCACATCCTGCCTCGTGTTCACGAGGCAGTCCAAAAGTATCGCGTAGTCCGTCACGTACGTCGGCTTCTTGTCCGGGAAGTACTGCTCGTACACGATGAAGTTTCTGTAGAAGCTCTCCGAGAGATCTTGGATGGTAACGCTCGACATCGTCAGCACCCCGTTCTTGAAATCGACACCGGATTCGTTACCGGCCTCACCCTTCCGAAACTTGACGTTTGCATCTTTCAGCTCCGTGGCTGAGGGGATTAGCCGGAATTCCCTCTGCATAGGGCAGGCGTGTAGATCGACGTTCACGAGGGACGGGGGGCGGTAAACGACGTGCATGAGATGGATCAAGTGCTTCACTTCCTTAGGGTTTATTAAACTTACTATGTTATGACGGTAGGCTTCCTCGACTCCGAACAACAAGCAGATAAGATCGATCAACTTGTCGTGTTGGTTTGGCCCCTCAACGAGATCAAAAAGCTTGCGGAGTACGAAGAACGGGATCTGGTTCTCGAACAATATGAGATCGAACGTCATGTTCTGCAGGATCCACTCCATCTGAAAGACGGGATCGGAATTGCAGGTTGAATCGCGTCCATGGAACCTTCGTAGTAGTTCAAGGATAAAGCAGCCGTCGAGCACCAGCATCTCGATGAAATCCGCCGTGCTGATTAGGGTTACGTCCTCCGCGTAGTAACCGCGGGCCTCGGCTTCTAATTTGGCAATGGCGGTGATGTTGCATCTATGTTTCCGTCTTTGACGAGGAGTAGCCATTTGAGGTAGCCGACCTTGTGTTCCTCCATCATCTTTAGACCCTGTTTGCCGCGGTGGTAAGGGCCCACCGCGAGAACCGTTGGCTCGTTGAGCTTCTCGTTTGTTCGCTGCGAGTAGTATTGATTGTGTACTTTGTAAATGCAGCGTGGTGTTGCTGCTTCGTTGTAGTTTGATAGCTTTTGTTTTAGGCTCTTTGAGGCCTCCTCAATTCCCTTCAACATTCTTCTTCTTATTAATTACCTCTGCATTTATCATGAATATAAGTTTCTATGCTAAATAGTAATTTCAAATATTTGTAGGATCGAGTCACTCAAGTGTTTAAAAACCTAGCTAGGCCTATTCACAGTTCAGATCCTCCCTATCGGTGTAATATCCTCTATTGCATTTATAGATAATTTACACGTGACATAATCAATGATTTAGGATTTAAGATTTAAATTAATAACAAAAATATGTACCCTAACCATTTTAAATTTTTACACCCTATGAATTGACACGTGTCAATTACCTACAAACTGAATGTAATATATAGAGGATGTCTCATTGACAGACTCGGGCTATATTCAATCTATACAAAATTCAGAAACATTTCTATTTTAATCTAATGTTCTCCAAAATCGAAAAATAGCATAACTTACAACATGCGGAAAAATATCATTACAAATCGAGGGGAAAAAGTTTGAAAAAATGGATTTCTTCTGCTTTTCAACTCGCCTCACTATTGAATCATGGATCTGCCTCCCGCGCGTGTGTTGAATAATTTGTTTTTGCCTCATATCGACTTGAAAAAGTTTCAAATTTTGTGTATAGTTTGAATGACACACCCTTCATATAACGGAACTCTAATTAATCATACAAATACACGCAATAGAGAAAGAAAAAAATCTCGGTCGATGAACGCGGAGGAGTTACTTAGATAAGGAACAACATACTCATGCTAATTCTCATCCAAACGCAAAAATTTTAATCCAAATAGAAGCAAGTTCAAATTAGCATGTAGAAAGGAGATTCGTACCTGCTTTATAAATTCGAGACGAGTCTAACTTGAAGGTGAGACGAAATAAGCAGAGCTTATAGATGTGTGTGCGCGCGAGAGCACATTCAAGAAGCTTTTTACAATGATTTGCTCATATTAACAAAAATAAAATGACCAAGACTTGCATAATATATTGCACTCGTTACCATTAAACATTTATTTGCAGCACGTCGCCGTTTAATTAATAGGCAATTTGTAGCTGGAGGTATATCAACTTGCAATTTAAACTAAAGTTTCAAAATTCCATAAACAATTTGCACTCATATTATAGTTATACAAATTATATGTATATTATGCAGTCGTGTTATATGCTCTTAAAACATCTTATAAATACTTGGAAGCAATACGTAGTCTTCAAAAATGTTGAACTTACTCATGTACTACCTAATGAAACATGATTTATTATAATTATTACGGTAACTTCCACACCGTGTCTGTAATTTGCAAGAATATGTTAGAAAAACATTTCTCATTCAAGAAATCAAACAAATTGGATAAACTTGAATCAACTGACTATTCAAGATTTAAAAGTCTATGCTTATATAATTATATTGAAGAAGAGTAGAATGATGGGATTATAATTAATTACTACAAGAGATGATCGGGTCAGAGTAATGCCAGTTGTATGGACATTAGAAATAAATGTCTCTAACATCAACATAAAAATTCCGAAAATACACTCAAAATTAAGTTCGGATTATATCAATACTGAATTATTGAAACAAGCACTACTAGAAAAATGACTTATAGCTATATATATTGACATATATGACATTTAAAAAATGTCAATGTAAACTATCTAATGCAAATAGCTAATATTGTATTTGACTGAAATACTAATATGACACTTCGTTGGTAACAAATGTCACGAAAAAAAATTAACGTGACATTTTCATCTATTGCTACATCGATATATATAGATGAATCTTAAAAATGTCATTATAAATAAACTGTAACAATAACTATTTTAATGTGGCAGTTTTATATAAGTGTCCTTAAAAGATAATTTTCTACTAGTGAAATGATCTTCTAACCACCGTAGACATACCCTAACCTAACTAGAAAAGAAAACCCTAGTATTATCACATAAGCGGTGGACACATTAAGAGTGTACACGATGAGTAGGGGAACGTTTCTCTTGAAACAAGACAGAATTTCGATGTATCAAATCGATTCAAATCAGAGTAAAACGTTGTTGTGTTTTTTGTGTATTCATTACTCCATCTTAATTAAGTTTATTACCTGATTGAATAATCCGCAGACTTATACTCCTATGTACTCCCTCCAATTCTTTTTGTAAGTCTTTTTAGATTTTTCACACATATTAAGAAATTTTATTTTTGACAAATTTAACCTTATTTAATGCTAATTTATCACTAATAAAAATTTCATCTTTGGATGAATGAAAAAAACTATTAATAAAAGAAACACATTAATAAGGGCAATTGTGGCAACAAATTCTAAAAAGACTTACATTTTGAAAATCTTGAAAAGTTCAAAAAGACTTACAAAAAGAATTGGAGGGAGTATCATTTGAGATGATAAATTGGACGGTATGATAATCACTAATTATTCCCTAAGAAGCTATGTATTATTCATTTAATATATTCCCTCAAATCCCACAAACTTGAGACATGTTTTTAAATATATACTCGATCATCCGTAAAGTATAAAATAATGAAACGACTCAAATTTATTTTCATACGGATTTATTTTGATACAGAACGATGAATATGTGAAATCGTGATATAACCCGTTACAAAAGCCACAAATTAAATCTAGTTATGCGGGCTCGGAATTAGCCCAAGGTAGGATTGCAGTGTGCTTATAATGGGCCGGCCCAATATGAACTTGGGCTAGGCCCAATGTAGAAATGTAGTGGGCCCATTCATAACACTCGAAGGCCCGCATAGAAAGGGCACTTTAAACACATCCCCTTTTTTTCCTCTAATAATTGCCCCCTAAATTTAAAACTAAAATTTAAGAATGGTATGTATACAATTTTATCCCTTATTCCCTACCCCTATCATATTATTTGTAGCCCGACAATTCTTTTAATTAAGCATATATTCAACGGTATCTCGTATAAGTACACGGAGGAATGCTCCTATATTCATCGTGAACATTTTTAATGTGATCATGAAGGACATGACATACTATTAATGAATAAAAATATTAAATTATATACTTTAACCTATCTAAGATAATAAACTCTTATACCAGCAGTGAACACATTAAAAGTGTCTAACTATGGGCAGATGAACGTTTTTCTAAATACATAATTACCAAACAAATTAAAATAAAAAGTATGGAGACTCATAATATGTTTCGTCCAAAATAGTACTCACTTCATCCCGCTTCACTTGATTTTATATCCTAATTAGGACTTCCCACTTAAATTCACTTGTTTCCTAAAAATTGAAAGAATTAACTCTTATATTTTAAAGTGGACCTCTTCTTTTTCACTTTGAACACTGCTTTTAAAATCCCGTGCCGAAATGAAATAAGTTAATTAAAATGAGACCGATGAAGTATAGCAATTTATGACATAATGCACAGCGCATAATGACCTCATCACCATAAAATTCCTTATAAAGTAAAAGATCCTTTAAACTATTTGATTAAATTATTATATACAAGTATATTTTTTTCCATCCCAGGAAGAAAGATAGTCAGTTATAGGTTTGACAAAATAAGCATGTAAAATCATTAATTGTCAATTTTAACGAAGAGAAGACTCGACTAATATAGTGGACAAGATATTTTTACAAGCCAAGACTTTGAAAAAACATGCATATATATCTCAAGTCTAGTTCGAAAATGACTACAAAGTGATTTAGATTTGAGTCTTTGAGAAGATAACACTCCTTTTATTGTTATAGAATGAATGCAACGTTCATGTATAGTGGTTGAAAAGCATAGGTATCAAAAGTAGGGCTGGACAAAAATACCGAAATACCGACGATATCGTGCCGAAAAAATACCGGAAATACCGAATTTTGCGGTATACCGCATTTACGGTACGGTATTTATGCCGTCCCGCACAAGTTCAATACGGCACCGGTATCCAAAAGTGAAATACCTCGATATTACCGGAAAATACCGATACCGCACAATACCGCAAATACCGCATAATACCGGTACCAATATAATACCGATACCGCAATAATACCGTAGATATTGACATTTTGCCGATATTTTATATATTTTTATTTGTAATATTTCTTATATTTGAATAAATTTGAATTTTAGATACAACCTTTATAATTTGTATAATTGTACATATAACTTTATAAGTCAAATTCGATACATTGAAAACTAATAAACTATTGATTATGAAATTAAAATTTGTAAAACTAATGAACTATTGAATTTTAGTACAACCTTAACATATTTGTAAAACTAATGATTCTCGATTACACTTAATGCTAATGTTTGTAAGATTAAAAATTATAGATAATTTGGTAAATATCTTAAGAATAAACACTTTATTAATTTATAGCAAATCATTTATATATGAATAAACATGATAATTGTATTTAACTAAGTGTTCTCAAAGATTTGGCATAACTACGTTAATTTCGATTCTCGACATATTGAGAATTAATGAACTATGTATGACTCTATGAAATTCAAAATAATTTACGGTCACGCTTAATGCTAATATTTGTAAAATAAAAATTATAAATAATTTATTATAATTTGGTAAATATTTTAATAATAAACTCTTTATTTCTAACAAAGCATATATGAACAAACATGATACATAATTGTATCTAAATAAGTGTTCTCAAAGATTTGGCATAACTACGTTAATCTCGATTTTTGACACATTGAGAATTAATGAACTATGACTCTATGAAATTAAAAATGATTTACGGTCACGCTTAATGCTAATGTTTATAAATTTAAAAATTATAAATTATTTAGTATAATTTGGTAAATATCTTAAGAATAAATTCTTTATTTCTAAGTTCTAACAAAATATACATGAACAAACATGATAATTGTTTCTAAATAAGTGCTCTCAAAGATTTGGCATAACTACGCTAATCTCGATTCTCGACACATTGAGAATTAATGAACTATGACTCTATGAAATTCAAAATGATTTACGGTCACGCTTAATGCTAATGTTTATAAATTTAAAAATTATAAATGATTTAGTATAATTTGGTAAATATCTTAAGAATAAATTCTCTATTTCTAAGTTCTAACAAAGTATATATACATGAACAAACATGATAATTGTTTCTAAATAAGTGTTCTCAAAGATTTGACATAACTACGCTAATCTCGATTCTCGACATATTGAGAATTAATGAACTATAAATATGACTCTATGAAATTCGAAATGATTTACGGTCACGACTCACGCTTAATGCTATTGTTTGTAAAATTAAAATTATAAATAAATTAGTATAATTTGGTAAATTTCACAAGAATAAACTCTTCACTTCCAACAAAATATATAGAAACGAACATGATAATTGTTTCTAAATACGATTTTAAAAATATTAGTATTTTAGTTTTGCATTTTATTAATATTTTTTAAAAATATTTATTAGAAAATTCGAAATTTTTTATCAATACCGCGGTATTATCGATACTGCGGTATTACCGCGGCGTCGGCACGACATCGGTATCCTTCTTCGTCGATACCGAGTTTTCGGTATACCGGTATGCGGTATACCGGTACTTGCGGTATCGGTATCGGTATCGAAAATGCGATACCGATCAATATCAATATCAATATCAATATCGGCGAAAAATCACGGTATCTCGTACCGGTCCACCCCTAATCAAAAGAAACAATAAAGTATTTGGAATTTGGTTGTAAATTTCTTTGCAATGAACTATACTAGATTACTAGTTTTGAACTTCTCAAGAAAGTGAATATAGTGTTTGAATATCATTCATTTGGGGCCAATTGCTAAATAGAGAAAGGTTGATGGAGGAATCGGTCTCCGATTAGTAGATGATTTTGAAATACGATGTCGCTTCTAGGACTCGGTTTTGAAAAGTTTTAATCCTTCAATATTTCATATAGAAATGTTGATTAGTCTGTCATGCATAATCATGTCATTTGCAGGTATATGAGCAAATTAAGCATATTCACGATCGGAATAGTTAATGAAATTATAAATGAGTAGAGTCAAAATGAAGAGTGTAAGATAGAATAGTTTTGTAAGGAAAAATACAAACCTATTTAATCAAATAAACTAATGGATACACTAATTAACAATTATTTCGACACTCTAGTTAAATGCCATATCAACTAATTTATTTGTTGTAGTATAAACTTAGGTAAAAAGAAAAGTTCAATAAACATGTTAATTTTTTTTTTTAAATAAATTGAGATTGTAACATAAGAAATGCAAAGTTTTTCACGTCGTTATACTTATAATTCAAAAAAGGTGAAACATAAGTACTATTCTAGCTTGAGTTATAAGAGACCAACTTTTTTGATTAATAATCGACTTAATTAGGAATTAGTCAGATTATAAGATAATACATTGAAATTTCTCCAGTTAGTCAAATACTTTTCTATCAGTAAATATCACTCTTCCATCTTCCACAATTTTACGGTCACATTTAAAATAACACGTTTTTTTTTTTTATTATTTTATATTCATATAAATTTTTTAAAAAAACATTATTTGTTAATGAGATCGAATGAAAGGACTACTATTTTGTATCTAATTAATTTTTAATAATTATTTGGGATTTTGGGTTTGACTTAACAAAAGTATACCCTTCTTTTCTATATTAGCGGAGAGAGAAAATGACACATGTTTTAAAAAAAATGTATTAAAAAAATGTAGGTAAAAATAAAGAAAAGTACTCTCTCTGTTTGTTCTGATGTGGCATGTTAGCTAATTTGGGTTGTTTTTCTTCAATTTGGCATGTTTCCTTTTATGTCCTAACAAACATCACGTTGATCCCTAGCATTAAAGTTATTTTTTAACTTAGACCACATATTAACTTTTTTATTATATTTTTTAAATATCGTGTCGAAAAGAAACATGTCACGTCGAAAAAAAACGGAGGGAGTATGTAGTAGTGGAATAACGATCCAATCCCATGAATAATAAAACATTTTTAGGATATCATGAGTAAAATAATCATTTCGCTGGGGAAATCCTTTAATTTTAGCACATATATAATATATTAAAACAAAATGAAATGTCAGTTATTTTTCCCGGCAAAATTGACGGTGATACAACCGAGAAATCGAGGAAATTATGTAATGTCTTTTAATTCTAGTTTTGTTATTGGGCCTAGGTTAGAAGCTCAATTAGAATGTCTAGGTCCATTAGGGTTTAGGGTGTCCAACCTATTTAATGTTCGTTGTATTGTGGCCGTTTTCATTATCGTGAATGAATATTGAAGTTTCCCCCTTCTTTGCCTGTGCGTTTCTACCTTTGGAGTTTGGCCTCACTCGAAGAGTGCCGTTTATCGATACGTCTCGATCTCGAGGCGTATCACTGGTGCTTTCATTGACTTCCTTCTTCCCCGATTCTTCTTCTGTTCCTCTGTTCTTCTTCTTTGGAGTTTTGGCACACTCGAAGTTGCCTGTTCTTCTTCAACCAATTTTTATTCCAAAAAAAAAAAAAAAAAGTGTTGCAATTCTGAAGTGAAGATCTGCGGCTGTTTGTTTTCCATGGCTAATACAGAGATCCTTGCTGCTATCAAGGAGTTCCAATCAAAAATTGAAGGCCAGATTTTAGCGACGAATGCTACCTTGAAGGAGTTCATGTCTTCTATTGATTCCCGATTCGCTGATTTATACTCTTCACCGCCCCAGCAGCGCCGCCTCCTCACTGCCCCATTCCAGCCCCCAGGCTCCGCCGCTCCTCCGCCGTTCCTCACCTCCGCCGCTCCTCCGCCGGAACCAGCGCCTGAACCCACCGCTATCCTGGCGGCGCCGCCGGCTGCGTCCGGCGCCAATCTGACGGCGCGGCTCGAGAAGGCAAGGTGCAAGACGTCCGATTCTCTCGCCACCTACACCCCTGTTGGATCTCTAAAGCAGACGGAGGGGAGGATAACTACCCTCGCCACTAATGGCGCCGGAAAGTACGACCTCGACGTCAAAACCACCGGCGACTCGATAACTCTCGACACCGGAGCCGACTCGTCGAGGATCGCCTCCACCGTGCTCGACTCAACTCCACTCTTCATATTCTCCGTCTACGGCTTACTGCTCCCCGTCGAGATCTTCGGTAATGATCCATCGCCGGCGCCGCTGCCTCCATCCCCTAAAGTTACTCCACCCTCACATTTCCAATTTGAGCCGCAGCCTCCACCCCCTCCACCGCAAGCCCATAGCACCAAAGCCCACAGCACCAGGCCCAACCCATGGGACACTAAGGCCCAAACATTCTTAAATATGGTGTCCACTCCTCTTACTCAACCGAATAAAAAATTTAAAGATGATGCTGCTGTTGCCTCCCGATGAGGAGTCATTTTTAACCTCTATGCACTCGAGGAAGTTTATAAGGATATTTTTTGAATTTCCACCTTGAGGACAAGGTGGTTTTGAAGGGGTGAAGAGTTGATACAACCGAGAAATCGAGGAAATTATGTAATGTCTTTTAATTCTACTTTTGTTATTGGGCCTAGGTTAAAAGCTCAATTAGAATGTCTAGGTCCATTAGGGTTTAGGGTGTCCAACCTATTTAATGTTCGTTGTATTGTGGACGTTTTCATTATCGTGAATGAATATTGAAGTTTTCCCCTTCTTTGTCTGTGCGTTTCTACCTTTGGAGTTTGGCCTCACTCGAAGAGTGCCGTTTATCGATACGTCTCGATCTCGAGGCGTATCAGTCGGTTATAGATTTTCCTCTCTTTCTCCACGTTCTCTTCATATCTTATCAAAAATAAAACCGTAACCTTCTCTCCTTAACTACAGAATAGTTTCTTATATGATAGAGTTGAAGATGAATTTTAAAACTGTCAATTACCGTAATCTTCTCTCCTGATCTACTAATCTTCTCTCCTGATCTACTAATAGTTTCTTCTATGATGAGTTGAAGATTAGTTTTAAAACTGCCAATTACGAGAACATTGAGTGCTTTTCTATATCACATGCCTCCCTTCCTCCTGTGCAAATCTCTTTTCAAATTAAAAGCCCATAGATTAACAACACCACATCCACCTTATTTTGATTAGTTGGCGTGAAGGAGATGGTATAATTTGTATTACAAAACGTTTGTATAATCTCCATTCCTCATCAGAATGTATGTATAAATAAAGGCGTGGAGCGGAGTTATTCCCTCAATAATGCCGTGAGTGGCAAACAGATATGGACATTTCATAGTTTTTCTTTTGTAGTTATTGCTGGAATGTTTGATGATATTTGCCGGCTTTAATTGTTATTTAACAATTAAATATTAATCTAACCGGAGTTGTAATCTCAAAAATCTTCATTCAATTTTTGCAACTATTTTTGAATGTATGATGTTATGTTTATATCAGATCCTTCAATAACTCATTGAGATCAATGAGATGTTCAATTAAATGCATAGGCTTTTTTGTTGTTTGTTATTCATGTTGGTTATTTTATGTCTTTTTCATATAATAGCACATAAATATTTTATCGAATGTGTTAGACGATTACTGTTCTATGAAATTGCAATGTCATAATGTGAGTATTTGATTACCTTCGACCTACTCAATAACAATGACTTACATGGTAATTTTTAAAGATATATTTCAAAATTTTGATATTTTAAGTTTTAAATTT
This sequence comes from Thymus mandschuricus, assembly GCA_029379335.1. Lineage (NCBI taxonomy): Eukaryota > Viridiplantae > Streptophyta > Magnoliopsida > Lamiales > Lamiaceae > Thymus > Thymus mandschuricus. Next base: position 31,648,465 of record CM057078.1, read on the forward strand.
TGCATTGTAATTTACTGTACAACAATACTCCTTGAGTTAGAGTTGAGTTTAAGTTAGATGAGTTGAGTTGAGTTTAAGATAAATATAATTGGATGCCGTGCATCGCACGGGGCAGAGTACTAGTTTAACTAATATGAAGGACGTCCCAAAAAAAGTAAGCACACTGATATGGAGAACGGGGGAAGTAGTATATACCAGTACTTGAGAGCAAAATGTGAACACTTGGTTTATGATGAGCCCATTGACTGACAATACGGGGGGCAAAATAAAGTGATCTTTATAAAATGTTTGACCAAACTAAACTCATATTTGTCATTTCATATATTTCGGCTGTAACCAATAATTAATTCTAAATAGAAAAATTAACCCTAGCTAGTGGATGTTATAAATTCTAGAAGTTACATGAAAGAATTTTCAATTAATCTTTAGCCCATTCAACGTTTTTGATTAACATAACATTAATCCAATAGAATTTCAATATAATTCATACGCACGAGATAAAATGCTATCAAAATCAAATAACTTTTTTGGCTATGTTTTAAATAGTATTTAATCTTACAAGAATCAACAAAGTTGACTGATCATCAACAATTCCTACATACATGCATATGTAAACATTTTATCCTCAATTTTTCCAAACAGTACAAGAAAATTGCATTTTCCAAAAATTAGAAATTAATTAATACTCCTTCTGTCTCATGTTAGTGCAATTTTACTTTATATATGCATTTTAATATAAGTCTTACTTGATGTAATACATTATAATATAGAATAGTAGAATAATAGTGTATAAGATATTAAGTCGGGCTTATATTTATCTTACTATGCATTTTCAACACATTAAAATACACGTAAAAAGTCAAATCACACTAATATGAAAGACGAAAGGAATTATCGTTTGTATATAGTAGACTGGGGCGTCCTCTAAACACTTAAAAAAAAAAGAAAGTTGATGCATACTATACTCCAAAATAAAAACATTACCATAAAATAATCTTGTGTCAATGTCATGTCACTTTCTTTGTGCACCCAACGTTAATTTAGTAGCATTAATTCTCTATTCCATTCCTTCTTCCCCTAAGTCGCATTAGATTAACTAAATGTTATATAAATACTTTCTTCGTCCTCCGTCCTCAAATTAATTATTTTTTTAAAAAATAAAATATTTCACCATTAATTTCTCCCTCATTTTTTATTTTACAATTTGGTTGGAGTCAAGCTTTGCTACACTTATTAGTTATTAGAAATAAAATTAGAGTGATGCTATTTGGATCAATTTGAGGTGGATCAAATGCATTAATTATCACAAATCAAATGCAAAAGGACAAGTTTATCCTTATTGTTTTTGCTCTTACATTTCCCTTAATTTATCTGAAATATTTATATTCATGTTGGGAATAACAAGCTTAATAAATTATTCTACTCCCAAAATTTTGAATTAATTAATTTTGGTTTTCTTCTCAAATCATGATATATGGAACGCCACTTTTCTTTAATTGAAGCTAGTACTCTTCGCATGCAACTGTATATAAAATATATATATATATACAACTTCTGTTTTTGTTGAGAAAAATGACAACTTATGTTTTTGTTGAGAAAAATGACGAACTACATATATACCTTATTAACATAGGTTCAAAATAATTATTTTTACTAGAAAACAAATACATATAATATAATATATGTGTGTGTCGAAAAAAACATTCGTAATATAATACTAATGAGGAAAATATTTTTTATATTAGTAGTATAATATAATCGTAACTTATATGAAACACTTGTAAATAATTTTATTGTAAAACTAGCTAGATATTGTATTTTTTTTCTCTAATAAAAATAAAAGGAAGAAGTTTATATAAGTTTGAACTCTTATATGATATAAAATTCTTTAGCTTCAGAATGTGTGGCCAGTGTCGAGATCTTGTGTATATTTATTGGGTACTTATCAAAATGATATATGGAGTTGAAAATCAATCTCTTTCTCACGTGATGTGGAGTATTCAAAAATATAATATAAACGAATAGAGTCCACAACACCCTACTTTTGAATTATTAGATATGCTAAATTGAATCCATTTCAGGATAATTACTCTACTCGTCCTACCAAACATGACATATTATTTGAATATATATGAGATACAAAATAAGAAAACGTATCAAACTCGGCAAGACGGAGAAATCGTAATATACAACAACTTACATAGATACTACTATATTATTGTTATTATCGAATTCAATTATACATATTTAATCACAAGTTACGTCGAAATAGTGGTAGTTTGTATACTAGTTAGTTCTATTAATAGTAGTAATACTAGTTAAGCTATACTGATATATAATTTTATATCTCAATAATTTATATACACTTATTTTTGTTTTGGCTTCAAAATTCCATAAAAATAAATTTGAAAATATATTAAATAAACGTAAATATATGAAAAATAAAAAAAAGTTAAAAAATATGTTTTTTATTTACTGCAATAAATATTTATTTTGATATTTTGTACAGATAAATAATACTTATGATAGTATGATAATTTTTACAAGAGCATGCATATTTGGTAAATGCAGTGTGACATATTTTAGATAAACCAATTTATATAATTGTATTTAGTATTCAGCTATTGGTGCCTCGTTATTTTAAAATCAGATGTTATAATTAGGGTGGAGTAAAGTATTAAAAATTAATTAATTTTCAGATTTTAAATTATTTATATTTTTAGCATTTAGGGATAGTTTAGGTATACCATATTATAAATTTTATCAAATTTACAATTACGCCCCATTTGATCCGGATCAAATTGATCCGAGTAGATTTACTCATAAAATTAATAGTACTATATTTTACATGGTTGATTTCATATTTCAGTCAACTGGTAAAATAGTAATCATAGATTTGCATCATCAAAGTATAATTAATAAATAAATTAAGAACTAAAAAATTACCAAAAAAAAGTGAATAAATATATTAATGGATATTTTCCACTTTATTCACCAAAAGTTTACAGGAAATCGATCGAAATTAACTAAGTAAAATTTACATAAAATTTCAAGAAAACTCAAAAATTCCATGAGTTATCTTCATCCATCACCATAATAGGGTACTGCAGCAAAGAAGCTTCATTCTCTCTCTTCCCTTCACTCTCATCGCCATTAATAAACAAATCCAAACCGTCGAAATCATCGGACCAGATGTTGCTGTTCATGATCTCACTGTAGTAGTTGTCGAAGCTCGTCGAAAATCGGAGCTCTTCGAGTACGTTTTCCGACGAGTACGAGGAGGATGAGGAGGAAGTCGAAGGCGTCAGCGACGAGCTTTCGTCGTAATTGTTATAAGGAAGCAGGATCTCGTGGGGCTCGATCACCGGAATTTCGTCGATGCAGAAATCGGCGTTGACTAATTCCATGGGGTCAAACTTGCGGCTTTCGACGACGTCGTTTACTTCGTGGTTTACAGTTGACTCCGAAATGTTTGACTCTAGTGATGTGGGCTCCGCCTCCGCCGCCGCCGGAATTATGACTTCGTTTTCTCCCTCGGGCGTCTCCGGCGACGGTTGGACTGAAGGCGGCTCTTCGACGGCTGGCGGCGGCAGCGGCTTGTGGGTGAGGGGGTCGATTCCCATTTTCTTTAGTTTCTTCTTGATATGAGTGTTCCAGTGATTCTTGATCTCGTTGTCCGTCCTTCCGGGAAGATGAGAAGCAATTTTCGACCACCTACAAAATTAATAATAATTATTAAATTAAATGTATTATACTAATATATTTCGTTACATCAATTCAGATAGACGATACTCTATCGTATTTTCGTACTGCATCTAAGATTAGGAAAATGATGGTGGGATTGTATACTCATCAAATGTCTGCCACAAACTTTGCAAAAGAAATTATGCATGGTAATCAATCTTTTATTAAACTTTCAAAATTAATATATTTATATATACATGACATGTAATCATGGTACGTAGACTACATAGTAGTTGAAAAATATTTCTTTCAACTTCTTTTACTTTTCCACTAGTTTTTCTTTGTATGGTTGTTGAAACTTAATTGAAAGTATGTAAAAATTTCCATAAAAAAAAAAAAAAAATCAAGAATTAAAAACTAAAAAAAAATTGTAATCATAAAAAATAAAAAAGTAAAAAAATACCTATTTCCAAGCTGAGCATGAAGGTCAATAACCATCTTAATTAAGTCATAATACATGGTATTACAATTTCAAGAATTGGTTTTACGTTAAAACTTGTTTAATTTCCTTTTTCTAGAATAGTCTTCATCTTGTTCTAGTAATTATTACGGATGGATCGAGTATATTTGAATTTTTCGTTACAGGGTAAAAGAAATTAATTTGGAGAATGTTGAATGTGATATTAATTGATGATTTGATTGGTAGATTTTTTTATAATTCGATTCGAAACCTTTATTGCATATTAAAGTGTTATATTACAATGTTGCATTTGAGGATTTATAATTAGTCTTCTGGTTCTGCCCGTGTGTTGTGCTTATGGTGTTCGAAGCAATTGGATGTCCAACTCGGGCCTATATGACTGATCAATACAAATACTCCACCTTTGTTATATATTCCATACATCACACTAGATATATATCATATTCATGGGACTCCCTAAGCTAGCTCACTTATTTTGTGACGTTGCAACGATAAACTTTAAAATAAATTAAATTTAGGAGCTAAAAAGTTAATAATATCTGTAAGTTGTGAACGGACAGAGTAACTACTAATTGATTTGTTGCTTATCGCCCTTCCATTGATAGAATTTGTTATGAACATGTAATATTCATTAAACTTTTATTTACCAAAGAATACCATAATTATTTAAATATACTCCTCTGTCTCATTTAAAATTAAATTGTTTCATAAGTACTTGTGAAATAGTACATTATAATAAAGCGATTTTAATTTTTATTAAAAACAGACGGCGTACAATTAATGTTAATAACAATTCATACCATCGTTTACAATTTAATATATATCCTTTCACTTTCAATTTAATAGTCCTATTCAATACCTTTTATTTTAAATTTATCAAAGAAAAATAGGGGTTTGGACAATAAAAGGAGAAATAAAATTGACTAACAAAACTAGGGGTGGGTCGGGATGCCGTTACGCCGAAATACCAAACATACCGCACCGAAAAAAACCGAAAAATACCGAAAGAGACGGTATACCGATTTTTCGGTACAGTATCATACCGTACCGATAAGGTTCGGTACGGCAACGGTATCCAAAACTGCGATACCGCGGTATACCGCAAAATAGCGTACCACGGTATATACCGAACATTCGGCATATACCAAATGCTCGGTATGTACCGAATAAACGGTATGCACGGTATACCGAAAATACCGAATGTTCGGTACATACGATTTATGGTATATTCTGTATTTTATGGTATAATATACCGAATATATATCAAAATTTGTCATACAATTAAAGAGCTTTATATAACAATATCCTTTATATTTTAGTACCTACAAAATTATATGCATACTAAGTTCATACAAGATAAAGTCTCGACTCTTGAATGTATTACTACTATAAGTTTACAATATCGAAGATAAAACATACTCCTAACTTATAATCATAGTTAATGGCTACGATTTATAATGATTCATGAATACACTAACATATATAATAGTTTAATCTTTACTTATTAAAACTTTAAAAGTATGATTGTATGAAAGTTTATGAATATGATCGTATGAAGATTGAATTAAATTTTAACTACATAGCAAATTTAATCAACACTTACATTATTAGTTTATAGATTTTTAATTATTCATTGACTTTATTGTATGAAAAAAATTAAATATAAACATTTGGTATAACATAATATTGATAATTGTATATTTTCTTGGTATATCGTACCGTACCGAAGTATGGTACGGTAAACCGAAAATACAGTATGATAATGGTATGAAAGTTTTTTCCATACCGAATTTCCGGCATACCGAACATTGGTATGCCGAAAGGTACGGTACGGCAACGGTATGAAAAATCTCATACCGCAACTAATGGTACGATATACGGTATGACGAAAATTTTACGGTATGCCGTACCGAACCACCCCTAAACAAAACTAAGTACTTTAATGCAAGACTTAAGGAAGATACAAAAACAAGTTCTAAAAATATCGTCTATGCTCGAACAATCACCCAGATCAAAATTATAATTATGCAATAGTCGATGACTCAAACTAAAATAGGTATAACTATGATACAACTTTCTTCGACGCCAAAAAGTCTGAATTTATCAATCATGCCGATCAAATCATAATAATCACAAGTGTAGATTTTTCAAAATATACCAACTTATAATATTTCCAAGATATCATCATAAGCCTCGTCATCGCAACAAATACCCATGCTTATTATCAAATCTTCCAAAGCAAGGCACACATCAAGACTCACTCTATTCCACACAAGAGTACTCAAAACACTTGAAGCGCAGAGAAAACAGTCTGCGCCAGAGTAAGGAGAAGGAGCAAGAGAGCAGCAAAGAAGGAAATAAAGGCCCAAGGCGTATTGAAGTAGTCTCGATTCAACGTGGCCCTCGCTCTATTCCACCGCCTCCTGTGGTGAGCGTTGATCCGACCCAACATGTCGCCGTAGATGAAATAAGTCTGAGACACCATCGCAAACTGAGCCAGGCGGTTGATGATGTCCGCAGCCACTTGGTTGTCCCCTGTCATGTTCTTGATGATCCTGCACTGTGAAAGCGTTTCGACATCCCGCCTCGTGTTAACTAGAAAATCCAACAGCATCACGTAGTCCGTCACGTAGGTAGCCCGACCGTCGGGAAAGTACTGCTCGTACAGGATCAGGTTCCGGAGGAAAACATCCGTTGCTGAAATCAACCTCGAATGCACTCGTCGTTCCTTGGTGCATCCGGAACGTGACGTTGGCATCTTTGAGCTCCGTGGCGGAGGGGATGAGTTGGAATTCCATCCGACGGGGGCATTTGCTTGGATATACGTAAGCAGGGGACGAAGGGCGTGCCACGGCGTGTGTTAAATGGAGCAAATGTCGAACCTCATCGGGTTTCGTGTCCGCCATACCTTTCGAATGGTAGAGTTTTTCTATATTCAAGAAGGAGACAATCAATTCGACGAGGTTCCGTTGCTGGAGTTGCTCGTCGTCGTGGATGAGGTCGTATAAATTGCATAAGACGAAGAACGGGATCTGGTTCTCGAACAGAATGAGATCGTTCTTGAGGATGATCATGATCCACTCCATCTGAAAGATGGGATCGGAAGAGTTGGATTTTCTTACGAGTTCGATGATGAAGAAGGCGTCGAGCACCAGCATCTCGATGAACTCTGCCGAGCTGAGGTAGCTTAGGTCTTCCGCGTAGTAACTACGCGCCTCCTCCTCCATCTCCGCAGCGGCTGAGACGTAGCTGTCCATGCTCTCGCCTCTGCGGAGGAGGAGGGATTTGAGATACCAGACCTTGTGCTCCTCCATCATCTTTTGGCCTTGCTTGCCGCGGTGGTACGGGCCGAGTGCTATGGCTCTCGGCTCGTGCGCCTTGTCGTGTACGTCCCGCAAGTAGTGATTCTGTACTCTGTAGATGCATCGCTGCCTTGATGGTTCGCGGCAGTCTGAGAGCTTTTCGTTCATCTTCTTTGATGCCTCCTCATTCGCCTTCACCTCCTCATTCGCCTTCACCTTCATATTCTCTTGTTTTCTCTTACCTGCATTTATCATCTATGTTTAAAATGTTACATTTAATTATATAAACATCATGCTTCCATAGCAGCAATTTGAAGACTGCAGTAAAAGATAGCAGGAACCATGGAAATGAAATCAAAATTGGGGAATACCCCTTTTTCTTTATCTTTTTCTTTACGTGTTGCTTTAGTTTAATAAAGTGCGTTCATCCATTTTTTTTTTTATTAATGTCTCTTCTATAACCTTCATTAGTTTATCAAATATCAATGGAATAGGCATAAAATCACCCCTATAAAGTTTACATTCAAATACCAAAAATCTCTCACATGTACTATTTCTTCCGTCCTACTTTAACATTTTTTTATTATTATTATTTTTTTTCAATACGAGATTTTAAATATAATGTTAAAAGTGAAAAGTAAAGGAAGTATAATAGTTAATTCTTTTCATTTTAGAATATAAGATTATCAAAGTGGAACTATTGAAATGAGATGGACGGAGATTGTCTTGGGACAATCAACTCCAGGATTTTTGGTAGTTTGGAGCAATAACACTCTTGAATCTGTTATCCCAGTTTCATGTTTCATTTATATACCAAAGATTACTTTTAATTCAGACCATTTTTTGTTTTGTTGGGTCCACCCATCAAATTAAGATTTGTAATTATTATTTAACATTTAATTACCTTTTAATAATTAAAATATCCAAAAATAGAAATTAATTAATTTTCAGTGGGTCTGTCCCACTTCATTAGTCTTTTTTCGCTATTTTGAGTTGTCCACTTCGCTAGTCATATTTCTTAAAGTGGAAGAAATTAACCTTTAATTTTTAGCAGAACCCCTTGTTTTTCACATTTAACACTTGTACATAAAATATTATATCGAAATGATATACTATGAATAGTGAAATGGAATTGAGAGACTATTAGTTTTATACTCATCGAGTTGGGAAAATAATTTCTCTACGTACCGTAAGGTGAATGTTAAAAAAAGGCACTGGACTGCTGGTCTAATTGTGATGGACTTTTAGTTGTGGGTCCATTTTCACAAATGGGATACTTAAATCCGGGAGTAGAGACTATAAATGTTCAATTCTAATCTTTCATTTGTTTTTTCCCTTGAATTTTTAGTATTCTTAAAAGATTAAAATCGAGCGTTAATTTGTATTATAAACATTTTTCATCATCTCCATTTGCCCTAAAACTTGGTACATGTCATCACTCAATTACATGACACGTTCCTCACTTTGTTTGTTTATAATCCAGCTATACAACAAAGTGAGGAACATGTCAACCAAATATTGAGTAAATAAAAACCTAAACCAAAGAAGAATAATAGATTCAAAGATTGAAAGGTTTAAAAGTAAGAAGCGGCTCGAACATTTGAGTTTTGATGATCAAAAGGCTATCATCACAAATTAAAAGCATAATTGCAATTGATAAAAAGTACTGATGACTAAAAGAAAAGCATCCTTTCATAGTTTCATATATGAAAATACGTACACATACACATACTTGCTAACGAATGGTAAGTATGCCTATAGCTGAACAGCAGAGATAACCGTCTGCGCCAGAGTAAGCAGGAGAAGCAACACAGCGGCGACGAAGGTAAAATAGGTCCACGGAGTATTGAAATAGTCTCGATTCAAGGCAGCCAAGTGTCACGCCCCGCTCGAGAGGGGTCAAATTTGTGAGGTTTCCCGGAATAATCTAGAGTTTACTTGATGAGTCCGGCACCTTGCGGAACATTCCGGAATCCTCTTGTACATAGTAGAGACTTGTAGAATTCTCTAGAATCTTATAGAATCTCGTAGAAGGTCATAGAAGGAGGTGGAAGCCTCTAGCCATAGAAGGATCTAGACATGGGAAGGATCTAGAACCCCTCTCCCACTTGTATAAATAGGCCCTTGGCCATTCATTTGTAACCATCCAAGTTTCAAGCAATAGAAGTTCTCTTGCATTCTCTCAAACTCTCTCTTTGCCTTCTTGTGTTCTTAGCCAAGCGACTTGGTGGGAAGGTTACCTAGCTAGCATTGAGGCGAGCTAGTCTAGGACCGCACGGCGAGTGAAGGAAACTTCGTGGGGCACAAGTTTCAGTCCGTGACAAGTGGTATCAGAGCCACGCTAGTGGTTCTGTTGCTTCCGCAAGGCAAGAAGGTTGCTCGTGAGTTCGTGGGAGATGGAGAACACAACCAACAACGCTGCGCATGACAAGACCAAGAAGAGGGACAAGTCCGTGGACAAGAGTGCTGCCATGGAGACCCGGATGGCCCGGCTCGAGAAGATCGTGGACGAACACGCTGATGTCCATGAGGAGTTGGCCCGGACCTTGGAGGGCCATGCCAAGAGGCTCGAGACACTCGAAGAGACAAACGAGGCGTTCGAGGATCAAATGTCCGGGACTCTTAACGAGATGAACCGGAGCACGATGGAGGAGTTGCGTGCGAGGGTTCCAGACGGATTGGCAGGGGTGATCGAGAGACTCGTCACCCAGATGGAGGACATGCAGGCAAGGATGGCTCTCTACGAACGGAGCTTGGCTAACGGGGAACGTGGAGGTGCGGCACCTCCCCGTCGGGACGTCCCCAAGCCAACGCCGTTCAATGGCTCGAGGAATGCGAGGGAGGTCGACGACTTCCTATGGAGCATCGAGCGGTACTTTATCTCCACCAACATACGTGACGATGCTACGAAGTTGCAAGAAGCGCCGTTCTACCTAGCGGGTGTGGCACTCCTATGGTGGAGGGTTCGTGAGGCGGACATAGCTCGTGGCACGTGCCGGATGGAGACGTGGGAGGATTTCAAGACCGAGTTCAAGCGCCAGTTCTACCCGGAGAACGTGGAGTTTGAAGCCCGGTCCAAGCTCAAGCAACTCACGCACTCGAAGACCATCAAGGAGTACGTGAATGAGTTCAAGGAAATCATGCTCGAGCTGCCGACGTTGACGGATCAAGAGGCCCTGTTTGCGTTCATCGATGGGCTCAAGCTGTGGGCAAAGCTTGAGATCCAACGGGCGAACGCAAAGAACGTGGCGGATGCGATGGTGGTGGCCGAACGGTTGGTGGAATTGAAGATCTCGACGGACAAGTCCAAGTTCCGGAAGGAGGACAAGGGGAAAGGTGGGGGAGACCGCCCACCCAAGACGGGATCGACAAGCCAAGGTTCGGGGAAGCAGGCGTCGACTCGGGTAAGCCTAGAGCTTGTCACATCTGTGGTGCCACTAACCATCTCAAGTTCAATTGTCCGTTCCGAGGGAAGAAGGTGATAAACACGGATTTTCTACGTGTTACGAGAGCTTATAATTGCGCTTTAGTGTTATTATCATGGTCGAGTTCTATACTTTTAATCTATATTTCTTATATTCTCGGATATTGCACTTGATCTCGGTTTAGTCGAGTTTTGTAGGCAAAAGAGAGGAGAAAATGGGAAATAAAAGCATTAATCATGGGCCTTGAATTAACCATTGGCTTTGAATTAATCTTGGGCCCAAAGCATGGCCCAAAAGTAGGGCCCAAGGATGACAAGTAAAGAAGCAAGCGCGGCCAGCAAATTCCTTGACGCTGCCATACATGCAGCCGCGCCTTCATGCATGCGGCTATGCATGCAGCCGCGTCTCCACGCCTCCCCTGCCGCGCCCAGCACCCCCTTCTCCGCGCCTGGGCCACGCGGCTGCCCACGCCGCCGCGCTCACCTCCATCTGCCGCCGCGTCTTCCATGTATGGAAAGAGGCATCCAACATGCGGCGGTTACGATCCGCCTTCAAGGGAGTCGTAACAGAAAATCAAGGGAAAAGAATAAGAGGGCGGAGAAGAGAAGAGGATGGACATCTCATATTTTCGGACACTACGGAATATATCACAAGCTACTTCGGATTCAATCTTGGGAGAAGAAGATCGAGGAGTCACGTCGGCGATATTCGAAGCCATAGTCTTGCTCTACGGTTTTCGTTTGTTTATGATTTTGTCCCCTTCGAAACTTGAGATGATTGTCTTCATTATGTTTGGTTAGAATTCTCTATTATTCTAGAGTTAGGGAGTAGATGAACATTGTAGATTCGAATTAGTTTTTATCAATTGATCACGACCTTCTATTGCTTCGTATGTTCTTGAGTTTATTGCTTGCTTATTTGATTAGCTACCAAATTCGTATGATTTATTGTGTTGATTCGATAGGCGAAAGATGAGAATTAACGCTCGAATAGGGAACATAGGACACACACTTCGATAAAGTCGAAAGATCTTGAGAATTGTGTGAGAGCTTATAACCTTTTGAACCTTTAGGAGTTTCATGTATTAGTTATCAGTTGGACACAACGATTCTTGCATGAAATCTACGGTTTAGGCGCTACGAAAGTAGGTTTAAGCTTATTGTGTGGTTGTTCTAGTAATAGTTGAGTCTTCTATGTGATTGATTGATTTTGATTTAATTGAATTCGTTTGTTCATCGAAACCAAAGCTCTAGAATAATCCGTCTCACATTTGATTCTCTTGTACCTTGTCGTTTATGTCTATTATTTCGCTTTTAATTAGTTTAGTAAAACAAAACCAAACGATTTATTCGTCTAGATAGAGGATAGGAAATTAGACTAGTACTCGTTAGGTTAATCAGTCCTCGTGGAATACGACCTTGCTTCCCTATCTATAATTACACCCGTACACTTGCGGTAGTAAAAATATTAGTGAACAAGTTTTTGGCGCCGTTGCCGGGGACTGATTTTCTTTCTAGTGATATTAGTTAGATTTCTTTGATACTAATTTAGACATTTTATTTTGTGTATTTCGTTTTCAATTTTAATTCGTTTGAGTTGTCTAATTGTTCTCTTTGTTGGTGTATAGGTGGTGAATGCGCACAAGGTCTTCAGGCATCACTTTAGATCCTGTAGATCCGGAGATAGAAGCCACCTGTCGTCGGAATAACGCAAGGAGAAACAAGAGGAGAATGGCAACTCAGGAGGAGTTCAACCAACTCAGGGAGCAATTAAGGATTCTGAGGGAAGCTCAAGAACGAGCAAACGTTCAACCAGCTCCTATTCAGGCTCAGTTTCAGAATGTGATAGCTCATGGGGGAATTCCCGGACCAGCCATCGAGGCTAACAACTTCGAGTTGAAGACGGGCCTAATATCTATGGTCCAACAGAATCAGTATGTAGGAGGTCCGTTGGAGGACCCGAATGCCCATCTCAGTCAGTTTTTGGATCTCTGCGCCACAGTTAAGATCAATGGAGCACCTGAGGATGCTATCAAAATTCGCCTCTTCCCATTCTCTTTGAGGAATAAGGCGAAGCAGTGGTTCCAATCTATCGAGTTGGGAGGAGATATTACATGGGAGGAACTAGCTCACAAGTTTCTATTCAAGTTCCAACCTCCGGGCCTCATGTTCAAATTGAAGATGGAAATCACACACTTCCAACAATATGAAGGGGAGAGTCTCTACGAAGCTTGGGAGAGGTTCAAGGAAACGATCAGAAAGTGTCCCAACCATGGCTTCGACTTAGGTACCCGCATCATGATCTTCTACAATGCTTGTAATGGGGAATTACGAAGACTCATGGATGCAGCCGCTGGAGGAGCATTGTTGTGCAAGGGGGGAGATGAGGCCATCGATATAATTGAGAACATGGCGTCCACAAGCTACCAGTGGCCAACAGAGAGGAGCAATCTGAGGAAAGTAGCCATGGCTGAGAACAAAGACCCTCTTGTTGCACTCACAAATCTGATTGCAACTTTGTCTAGCAAGTTCGAAACCATGATGCAGACCCGAAGCAACCCAACAGGTGAAGAGATTCAATTCGAGGAGGCAAATTGGGTCAACAATCGGGGGTTTCGACCTCAAGGAGGATATCAAGGGGGTCGATCAAATCAAGGTGGATTCCAAGGATATCAAGCACCTCCATCCCATCCGAATCTCTCATATGGAAATCCGAACAATGCTCTTCAACCACCGCCCGGATTTTCAACATCCAATGGAGTGATCAATGAGCAAAAGAAGCCGAATTTGGAGGACATACTCATGAGGTTCATCTCGAGTTCAGATACAAGGATGTCAGCGGTGGAGACACAAGTAAAGATGATCGAAAAGCAAGTGAGCCAGATCGCTAACTCTTTGAGCAATCAGCACAATCCGGGGCAGTTCCCAAGCAACACAGTGGTTAACCCGAAGGAACAATGCAAGGCAATCACGCTAAGGAGTGGCACTACTTATGAGGGACCACAGATGCCGAATAAGGAGTCCGAGGTTGGTGATCCCATTGTAGAAGAGAAGGAGCCTACATCACCAACGAAGGATAATCAAGAAGAGAAGAAAGGCAAGGAAGCACCTCCGACTTCACCAAAAGGGATATCAATGCCTTTTCCTCAAAGGCATCAAAAGAAGAAGGTGGACGAGCAATTCTCCAAGTTCTTGGATATCTTTCGTAAGGTGCATATCAACATTCCACTTGTGGAAGCACTCTTACAAATGCCGGTCCATGCCAAATTCCTCAAGGACGTGATTTCAAAGAAGAGGAGATGGGGAGACTTCGAGACGGTCAATTTGAATGAAGAGTGCAGTGCCATCATTCAACGGAAGTTGCCGGTCAAGTCAAAAGATCCGGGGAGCTTTACCATTTCTTGTGTGATCGGTGGAGAAGAGTTTGGGAAGGCACTGTGTGACTTAGGAGCAAGCATCAATCTGATGCCATCCTCCATCTTCATGAAGCTGAAAATTGGAGAAATCAAGCCCACCACCATAGCTCTCCAAATGGCGGATCGGTCCATTGCCTATGCTAGAGGGATTGTCGAAGACGTCCTCGTCAAAGTCGGAGACTTCATATTTCCGGCAGATTTTGTGGTACTCGATATGGAAGAGGATCGAGACATACCGCTCATTCTTGGGAGACCTTTTCTCAAGACCGGGAGAGCGTTGATTGATGTGGAGAATGGGGAGCTCACATTGAGGTTCAACGATGATTGCATCACATTCTCCATGTGCAAGATGATGAAGTACTTCGGAAAAGACACAGCCATTACTGCAAGCACGGAGGATTGCAAAATATTGGAAGTCGTTGATTTGTGTATTGGCACAAATTTGTCACACTCACACAAGGATCCTCTTGAGGCTTGCATTTCTAACTCTCTTTTCTCATCTCGAAATGATTTAGATTTTAATCTTAATTGTGATACAAACATTTTTTATCTAAATTTGTTTGAGTATTGCAGTGCATTGGAAAGTGTGCAGGAAATTTCGAGACAAAGAACGAAATTCTTGGAGTTGAGAAAAGAGGAAGACAAGAAGCCGGAGACGGTGGAGGTGATCCCAAAGCCCGAACTCAAACCCTTGCCGGAACACTTGAAGTATGCGTTTTTGGGTGAGGATGAGACCTATCCGGTAATTGTATCGTCCTTTTTGTCTACTCGTGAGCTTGATAGTCTTTTGCGTGTTTTGAGAAAGCATAAGTCGGCTATAGGTTGGTCTATTTCTGATTTGAAAGGGATTAGCCCATCTTTGTGCATGCATAGGATTCTGATGGAGGAAAATGTTAAGCCTAGAGCTCAAAATCAAAGAAGGCTCAATCCTATTATGCAAGAAGTTGTTAGGAAAGAGGTTCTTAAACTATTAGATGTTGGAATTATCTTTGCTATTTCTGATAGTGAGTGGGTCAGTCCTACTCAAGTGGTACCGAAAAAGGGGGGAATGACGGTAGTAAGAGATGAGTCTAATGAATTGATTGCTACTAGATTGACTACGGGGTGGAGAGTTTGTATTGATTATAGACTTTTGAATGCAGCCACTCGTAAAGATCATTTCCCGTTACCTTTTATTGACCAAATGCTAGATAGGTTAGCTGGTTTTGAGTTCTATTGCTTTCTAGACGGGTATTCTGGGTACAATCAAATAATGATTGCTCCCGAAGACCAAGAAAAGACTACATTTACTTGCCCTTACGGGATCTTTGCATATCGTCGTATGCCCTTTGGTCTTTGTAATGCTCCTGCTACCTTTCAGAGATGCATGATGTCAATTTTTCATGATTTGATAGAAAATGTGATGGAAGTTTTTATGGATGACTTCTCGGTTTTTGGAAACTCTTTTGATCATTGTCTTGATAATCTATCTCTAGTCTTGCAAAGGTGTGAGGAAACTAATCTTGTTCTTAATTGGGAAAAATGTCACTTTATGGTACGTGATGGCATTGTTCTTGGTCATAAGGTTTCTTCTGCAGGTTTAGAGGTTGATCGAGCAAAGATAGTGGCCATTGAAAAGTTGCCACCACCGTCGAGTGAGAAAGCCGTTCGAAGCTTTTTGGGACACGCCGGATTCTACCGACGATTTATAAAAGACTTCTCAAAGATCACCAAGCCATTGTGTCACTTGTTGGAGAAAGATGTGAAGTTCAAGTTTGATGAGGCTTGCTTGGAGGCATTTGAGAAGCTGAAGACGGCGTTGGTTAGTGCTCCAGTTTTGGTCATTCCCGACTGGTCCCAACCATTCGAATTGATGTGTGATGCAAGTGACATCGCGGTCGGGGTAGCCTTGGGTCAAAAGCGAGACAAAACATTCAGAGTTATCTACTATGCTAGTAGGACTCTAGACAAGGCGCAAGCAAATTACACCACGACGGAGAAGGAGATGTTAGCCGTGGTATATGCCTTCGACAAATTTCGATCGTATTTGATTGGAACGAAGTCGGTGGTATACATAGATCATGCTGCGATTCGGTACTTGTTCGACAAAAAGGATGCAAAGCCAAGATTGCTTCGTTGGATCCTCTTGCTACAAGAATTTGACATCGAGATCCGAGATCGCAAGGGGTGTGAAAACGTAGTAGCTGATCACCTCTCTCGATTAGAGAACCCGGTGGAAGGGGAAGATATTCGTGTTCCTATAAACGAAAGCTTCCCGGACGAACAGGTATTGCAAATTCAATCTAAAGTACCATGGTATGCTGATTT
Source organism: Thymus mandschuricus (assembly GCA_029379335.1). Taxonomy (NCBI): domain Eukaryota; kingdom Viridiplantae; phylum Streptophyta; class Magnoliopsida; order Lamiales; family Lamiaceae; genus Thymus; species Thymus mandschuricus. Next base: position 31,665,079 of record CM057078.1, read on the forward strand.
CGTGAATTTTCTTGCAGCGAACATTCCTCCTCCTCCGGAAGTGTCGAGCTACCAAAGGAAGAAGTTTTTCCATGACGTGAAGGTCTATATGTGGGATGAGCCCTACCTTTATCGGAGATGTGCCGACAAGATCATTAGAAGGTGTGTTCCGGAGGAGGAGTGGGAACCGATCATCCGCCAATGCCACTCATCCCCGAGTGGAGGTCACTTCGGAGCCAACCGAACAGCTTTTAAGGTACTCCAAAGTGGTTTTTATTGGCCCTCTATCTTCAAAGATTGTCATACTTTCATTACTCATTGTGATCGTTGTCAAAGAATGGGGGGAATTTCGAAAAAGCATGAAATGCCATTAACTAATGTGATAGAGGTGGAGCTATTTGATGTATGGGGGATCGACTTTATGGGTCCGTTCCCCACATCCTTTGGTCACCAATATATCCTCTTGGCTGTTGAGTATGTTTCTAGGTGGGTGGAGGCGATCCCGACGTCCACGAATGACTCCAAAGTGGTACTCAAGTTCCTCCAAAAGCACATCATCACAAGGTATGGAGCTCCAAGAGCGTTGATTAGTGATGGAGGATCCCACTTTTGCAACAAGTGGCTTGAGGGGCTACTCAAACGGTATGGTGTGAAGCATCGTGTCACATCACCTTACCACCCTCAAGCTAATGGGCAAACGGAGTTGGCAAATCGAGAAGTCAAGCAGGTGCTAGAGAAGACAGTCAATGGGAGTCGTAAAGATTGGTCAATCTTGCTCGACGATGCATTGTGGGCTTACAGAACAGCCTACAAAACCCCTCTAGGTATGTCTCCTTATCAATTAGTTTTTGGTAAATCTTGTCACCTTCCTGTTGAGATAGAACACAAGGCCTATTGGGCTGTGAAGAAGCTGAATTTCGATTTCAAAGTGGCCGGTCAAGAACGAATCCTTCAACTCAATGAATTGGATGAGTTTAGAGTTCAAGCATTTGAGAACTCTAGCTTGTACAAGGAGAGAACGAAGAGATTTCATGATAGGATGATCCAGAGGCGAGAATTCAAAAAGGGAGACGCCGTTTTGTTATTTAACTCTCGTCTCAAGCTTTTCCCAGGAAAACTGAAATCTAGGTGGTCCGGGCCATTTTATATCAATGAAGTGAAGTCTAATGGAGCCGTGGAGTTGCTAGACCCGACTGGAAGCCCGTTCGTAGTCAATGGCCAACGAATCAAGGCATATCATAGTCCCGAGCAACTCAAACAAGTGTCTCACATTTTCTTGAAGTCGCCTTGAGAAACGGTATCGTCGAGCTAACGACGTAAAATTTAGCGCTTATTGGGAGGCAACCCAATCATTTTTATTTTATTTATTTATTATTATTATTATTATTATTATTATTATTATTATTATTATTATTATTATTATTATTATTATTATTATTATTTTTCCCTTTTATTATTATTATTATAATATTTTTATTATTATTATTTTTTTTTTTACTTTTATTTTTCTAACTTGTTTTACTGTTCTCGTTTGTTTCTTTCTTTCTTTATTTAATATGGTTTAATTTTATTATTATTTAAAAAAAAAAATTTTAAAAAAACAAAAAAATATGAAAACAGGCGTGAAGTGGAGAAGAGAACGCGGCAGCGCCCCCTTCGTCGTTCCGCCGCGCCCAGTAGGCGGTTTTCCGCGTCGCCGAGACGCCCCCCGCGTCTGCCGGCGTTGGAAGCCGCGCCTGTCCCGCGTCGTCAGTCCACGCGGCCGCTCCGACCTCGTCCGCCCCGCGTCTTCATCGGCGCCCACCATCGACGCCTCCGCGCCTTCTGCCTCCCGAAACCGCGCCCAGTAGGCGGTTTTCCGCGTCGCCATGACGCCCCCCGCGTCCACCGGCGTCGATAGCCGCGCAGCCCCCGCGTCTCCACATCACTACCGGCGCACCCCCGCGCTCATCCCGCTGCAAGGCCGAGTCTGCCGGCCCAATCGGCCCAACCCACTGCACCCGGCCCAGTCCAGGTAAGTGTTAAAATCCTTAAGCTGCTGCACACACACGCACCGCAACACTTTTTCCTCAAGTTCTTCCACTCACCACCAAGTGCACCACCACTCCCTCGTCATTCAATTCACCCAACAACAGGTATGATTCTCGAACTCTCTCACTAAATCCGACTTTGAGGTATCTTTCTTCCACATTGCTTTATTGTTTGAATTGTTGAGAGAACCTTATGGCTATTTTCTCTTGAGAGGTGTAAATTGAGATTGTGGGGTGTGATGGCTCAAATTACTTGTTGAGTGTGTTGGGTTCTCGTTAAATTGCTTCCCATAGGCTATGCTTAAACTTCTATGTTGAATTTTGGTGCAAAAATGGGGAAATTTGAGAATCTTGGGGTGTTCATGCAAGGGGTGCTTCAGAAAAACGAAAATTGTTTTTGAAATTCTTCTTCTAATGTAGAATGGGGGATGATACTTTCGTTTTTCGTAGCAATTTGGTGTGTTGATTACCGTGGTTGTTAATTTGGGGAACACTCATTGGATAAAATCTCCTTTGTTTTGTAGTTATCATGCCTCCAAGAAAAAAGCGTGGCGGTGCTTCGTCTTCCCGTAATGCACCAACGGAGTTTGACCCCGAATTCTATGGCTTCGACTTTCCGGATCCGGAACAGCATCAGAGGTTCAAAAACCTGAGCCGCATAGCGATTAGGGCAACCCGATATCCTTGTGAAGCGTCGTTGCATGCGATGGGAATATACGATGATGTATGGACGTTGTTTACCCGCCTTGGTTGGAGCAATTTCTTGAAAGCCAAGTGGCTTACATATAAGGAGCTGGTCTTAGAGTTCTTATCCACGGTGGAGGTCCACAAAGCAAACAAACACCCATCACACTTCACGTTTCGTTTGGGAAATCAAGATCGAGAGATGTCCGTTGCCCAACTCAATGCCACCCTTTCTTGCCCCTGTGATAATGGTATCATCACTCTATCGGGTTTCAGTTCAGATATGATGTGGCAAAAGGTGGCCCTCACGGAGTTTGACCAAGAGCGACAGTACAAGAGCGGGCGTGCCAAGGCCACTTCCATTTCCAATCCGGTATTCCGCTACATCCAAAAGGTGCATACACCATCTTTGCCCGAGACAATACTGGAAGTGTAAGGGGGGATGAGCTCCTTGCTTTTCACTGTTTGATATCAAACATCCCGATGAATGTGGGAGCTCACATAGCCGACCAATTTGTTACGCAAGGTCTGTTGACTACTCACGTTCCGCGCAAGCTTTGCATTGGGGGATTCATCACACCGATTGCCATGAGTTTGGGTATTGATCTCTCGAAGATGAAGCCGGTAGCACAGGATAAGGACATAATGGTGGACTTAGATTTTCTGAAGTCACAGCAGATAATTCTTGGCGGTGGACGACGCAGACTTGGCATGAGGATGAAGCCTCATTATATTTTCCACCTCCCTAACCCAACTTTGACTACTTTGGCTGCTGAGGCAAATTGGCACATGAACACGCCAGCTCATTGGAAGGAGTGCGACCACGATAAGAAGAGACTTGTGGACGAATTCGGCGAGGACGATGAAGAATCTGAGGAGGAAGAGGACGCTCAAGAGTTAGAAGCTGGAGAGGGCCAGCAGGCTGCCCCTAATCGAAACGCCATGTTCCGGCCCATAATGTATGGTGATCTCCATGATATGGAGAATCGTTTGCTTGCTCGGATCGATGCCAACGAGCGTGCCTCAGTTGCTCGTTTCAAGGACTTGAAGGACACCATCACTTCTTGGATGGGTGGAGCCCGACCACCTACTCCTCCTCAGCCGTGAGTACAGGTCAGTTCGAAATATTTTCCACCACTTCTTCTTTCAAACTTATTATTTTTCTTCGTAAAAACAATAAGTTTGGGGGGATGGCGATGTGTGGAAAAATATTTCGTGTTTATTGCTTTCTAGGTAGTTAATTTGAGTCTTGTTTAGTGTCTAGTATAGAGTGGTAGAGTCATTTTTGTGTTTTCGGGTTTAATTGATGATAAGCATGGCTAGTACTTGTGACGATGAGGCCTATGATGATTTCTTGATGTTGAGTTTATTGAAAATCTTTCACTTGGGATTACTTCAAAAGTTGATTAGCATGATTGATTGATTTTGATTGTTTGACCTCTAAGAAGCTTGGATCACATATTTGCCTTTGTTGTGAGTTTTGAGCCTTGACTATCACATGATTATAGTCGTATCTTCTTTCTTGAGTGTGATTGTTCAAGCATGCGTACTTGTCTCTAGAACTTGCTCTTCTATCTCCCTCGAGGTTGCATTAGTGTGCTCAATAATTTAGAAATGATCTAAGGCCATCCTTCTTAGCCTCATTCTTCCCCTTTTGCTTGTCCAAATGATACATAATCCTAGTTTAACCCCCTTGAGCCTTTGTGTTGGTCCCGGTTAGTTAATAGGAAAAATACGTAGGGGGGGGGGGGGGGTGAATACGTATTTTGAAGTTTTTCAACTTCAAATCCCTTAACTCAGAGTAACAAGTAAGGAGCTCGCTTTAAACTTAAGACCTAGCTGAAGCTAGATCAACCGTACGTAGCTAGCCCGCTTGACCGAAGTGATGACTTGATCAAGAGGGAGTCCTTACTCGTGTATGCGGAATTTGGTGAGCTAAAATCTTTTCCTAAGTAATTAAAATATCCAGATTAAGTTGTTTAGATGCAAGTGCAATGGATAAACAAAGTAAAGAGTTTAGGGTTAGAGAGATACGACACGAAGATTTATAGTGGTTCGGAGATAACGCTCCTACGTCCACTTTGTTGCACGACGGCAACCGTTCTTTTCACTCAAGAACTTGAAGGTTACGGGTCCTTCAAAAACCTGGTCGAGATCGGGCTTCACTCGCCTGGATCTGACGAACAGTGCAGTGATTACGGGTTCACTACTAAGACCTAAACTGGACACGAAGCTTCACTCGCTTCTGTCCGAACAACAGGGAGATTCCGGGCTCTCCTTACAGCCTAGCTTCGATCGAGCTTCACACAAACGATGTAAGTGTAAGCTTGGATCTCAACTCTATGATCGAGGCTTCTTCAATCGATGAAAGAAGAGCCTTGGATCGAAACAACCTCACGACAACACTCAAAAACCTAACAGACAAGTATAGGGTTTTTGGTTGACGACACACTATGAAGAACTCTTTACAATAAGTGCAAAGATGGCTAGAGCTCTTCTTCTAAGCTTCGGATATATGAAGTGGGCTTAGAATCTAAGTGTGAAGGCTGTGAAGACGAGTTCCGATGAACTGGAAACTCGGAGAACACTTGGAAACAAAGACTCGAAGATTGCTAGAAAGCTGGGGAGTGTTTGTTTGCTGTATGCGCTCGAATGCTCAAGTAGTGTTCTCACTTCTCTTCGTCTTCATCCTTCACTATTTATAGGCGGAGGGTTGGCTGAGATCCGTTGCTTGGTTGGTGGCCTTGTCCCTCCTCCTCTCGACAGTACTTGCGCAGGCAGTAGCTTTTGCAGGTGCCCAGTTTGTCTCTTTGCCGAAAATGGCTAAGTTACAAACTTAACAGTAACTGGAGCGAGACAGTACTGTTGCGGCGCCTTTGTCGGCCTGGCAGTCAACTCTTCCGCTCCACTCTGCTTTCGACACGTGGAGATCTCGTAATTAATGCTACGATCTCCTGTTGACTGGAGTTCAAAATATGGGCGGGAGTTGTGCTGTCACTTTCTGGTAGGTAGTGGCTTGCTTTGCTTTAAGTTGTAACGTCCGCTCTGAAGTGAGCCGCTTCAGGATCATACTGTAGCGGGTCGCTTTCGAAACGAAGTTTCATAGTGACCGCTTTAATAAGTGTTGACCCGCGTTGACTCGCTTCTGCTTTTCTTTGTAGCGTTCGCTTTGCTTCGCTTTGGTGGCTTCACTTTGACTCCACTGTAGCGCTCGCTTCGCTTCGCTGGTTTCGGCACGCTTCACTTCGGTTTGCTAGACTCGCTTCGCTTTGGAAGAACACACTCAAGCGAGTGGCCTTCACTTGAATTCCTGCAGTCTAAAGCTAAGCAAAATAAAGCCATCCTAACAAATTTAGGCTTAGAAAAATTCTAACCTATTAACTACATCAAAATGGGTCGCTTGGGAGCTGGACACTTGGGGTTTTGGGATCCAATAAAAAACAAATGGCTTCGTTTATCAAGTATCCCTCAGAGTTCCCCCTTAACAAATTGGTCCATAACAATTCCCAACAATTTCCCCCTTTTTGATGATGCCAAAACCCAAAGGCTAAGATTTAGTAAATTCCAGCCTATCTAACCGTGAAGGGAAGTCCAAGCGACTGCTTCCTTTGCAGTTTCGTTTGTAATTTTTCTTTTAAGTTCCTTTCCCTTTTTTTCGGTTAAATTATTTGAGTTTGTAGCAAAAAGGTAAAGTCATTCACAAAGCGAGTAAATGACACGAGAAGAGACAGAAATTGAAATTTGGATATATGAACAAGAAGTTCACACAAAAAAATATGTAAGGAACTTGAAACTCAGAGGTTTCCTGCAGTTCCTTCCCTGTCATCCTCCTTTCCTTCTTTCGTCACTTCCCTTCTTCCTTCTTCTCCTTCTCTTCTTTATCTGCCTCCAAATCCTTTGCAATCATTTCTTCGGGTATGGTGTATGCACTGAAAACCCTTGCTTCCATCGAATCAACACTGTGGATGCTTGGTATCCTCCAAGTTTCTTCCAGTTGGAAGGCTTCATCCACCTCAGTGTCAATGATGCTGCGATTGAGGATACTGGTGCCAGGTAGGAATGGCATAATGAATTCCTTCTTGGCTGGTACCTTGATGATTAATGGTGTAGGCTCTCCAAGCTGTGCAAGAGCGAAGACTTCTTGCCTAAATTTCTCATCATAGACACTAAGAAAGTTGTTGAGCGCAGTGACCCTTGAGCATTCAGTCTGCAATGGCACTACCTCCCAATAGTAGTATGCTTTGATAAATTTCTCCTTGTAATGTAGCCATTGCTCGAGTAGTTCGTCAGGAATGAACTGCTCGATCTCACGGGCATCAGGGTGCTCATCTCTGCGCACAGCCAACTCCTCCTCCGACCGGCTGGACATTTGTGCTATGATCGTTTTGAACTTCTTTCCTGACTCGCCGCTCCAGGAAGGAAGCTTCTGGTTGAGTTGCTTGCGAATGTAATTGCGTTCTTCTCTGAGAGGGTAGCGGCCAGAGTCAATCATTTCTTTCGCAGTCTTGTGGCATGTATCGATCATAGCCTGACTTAGGCATGCATCGGATTCTTCTGGCGTGATTGGAACAAAGATACTTCTGACCAAGACGGACTGGATGACTTTCATTTCATTGAAGTGTTTCTCAATTCGTTCGTCAATGACTTGCAGTCGTTTTGTCCTTATCCTCTTTTCCTTCTCTGCCCTTGGAACAACTGCCTTCTCAACTTTTTGGCGCTTGGTCGCTGAATCATCTCTCTTAGTTTCTGGAGCAGTTCGCTTCACTATTTGCTTTGATGATGGGGGAGATGAAGTGGGTGCTTCGTCTGAAGTGGGCGCTTGAGAGCTTGAAGTACCTGCAAGAGTTTTCAAATTAAACTGGCGCTCGATCTCCCAAGCCATAGTCTCGCTCGCCTCTGCTAGCTTCCGCCTTTCCTCCTTTGTTAGCACAGTGACTGGAGGATGTCGAGCAATGGAAGAGGCAAGCACTTTATCTCCAAGTGGCTTGCGGGGTTCTTCAGGCTTTTTCAGCGGTTCCTCCTCAGTGAGCTTTTCTTTGCCTTTCTTTGCAGACTTCGCCTCTCTCTCCTCTTCTCCAGTACCACTACTCTCCTCCAACAATTTCTCTACTTCAACAGTTCCAATTACTCCACCTTGTGGCTCCAAAAGATTGGCATTTTTCAGTACCATCCCTTCCCCCTTTTTGGCATCATCAAAACCAGGGGTTGGGACGATTGTCTTTCCAGTAAGAGACTTGTGAAGTACCTCAATCTTGTCAAGTACAGCATGAAACATCTCTTCCGTTCGAGACGCGAAGACTTGCTTTTCCGACAATTCAGCATTCTTCAAGTCAAGAGCCTGTGCATTTCTCCTCAGACTTTCAAGCTCTCTCTTGTCAATGGCACTCTCTTCTTTGACTTCCTTCAATTGGGTTCGAAGTAAGTCAAGAGTCTTCTTGGTACTGAGGAGTTCGCTTTCTTTCATCACCAACTCTCCCTCCTTATTCTCCACTTTCTTTTTCAGCTCCTTCACCTCCTTTTCCAACGTCTCCTTCTCTTTACCAACTGTGACAAGTTTGGTATTCACCACTCTCAAGCGGCTCCTTTCTGCGTCACGCGAGTCCTTGAGATCATTCACTAGATTTACTTGTGCCTCCAGCACTTTCTCCTTCTCCTTCAACTCCATCTTCTTTTTGGTGATCTCGTCTTGTATACTTAAGATCTCTGCGTTCTTAACCTCCATCTCCTCTGCGTGATCCCTCATTAGTTTCTTCTCATGAATGGTTGGGGTGTGCTTAGGGACTTTAGCGTTCGGATAGGCACGCTTTACTTTTGCGTCCAGTGTATCCCAGAAGCTGGTTCCAGTGAGAAATGCATGAAAACCATTCTCACCGATGAAGTCCAGGAGCTTTCCTTCCATCTGTATGAGGTCTTCCTTTGAGAAGGCCTCCAGAAGCTTGAAGACTTTGTAGAACTCTGTGCCGCGGTAGGTGACATATGTCAAGAAATCGACCATCATGGTGAAGAAGTCATTTGACATTGGCACTGAGGGATATCGAGTTCTGAGGGTTTCAGCTGCTTGCTCTCTGTCTCTCTTGTATCTTTTGAGAGCATTCATCTGTGTGGGGGTTTTGGAGATTTGGAACTGGGGCAGCATGGAAGTATGGGCGGTATCGGCTGTTCCCGCCGATGTTGAAGGGGATTGGAAAGATGTAGCTTCAGGGGTGTCAGGGATATGGGTAGGTTCTGTGACTGGCTGAGTTTGCTCTGTTTCAGGGATTTGGGTAGCTTTAGTAGGTGAGGATTGAGATTTGTTAACTTCAATGTCCTCAAGCGGCTTCTCCACAGCCTCGCTTTCTTGGACAGGTGAAGTGTCTTGCTTCAATCTCTTCTTCCCTTGCTTTGCAGCCACTTGCTTCAAAGATGAAGCGGCTTGCTTTGCTTGGGAAGCTTCAGCTTGTGCTTTCACAACTTGCCTTGCTGCGGGCACTTCTACAACTAGAAGTCCCTGATCCATTGGGATTTTTGTTTTCTTCCACTTTTCATAGAAGATGGTGTGCTTGTTGTATATTCGTGTCATATTCCGGCCATATCATCTCTGGATACTTCATTTCCAGTGCGACAGACAGCCTTGAGAAGAGTTTCAATTTTCCTTTGCGCAGAATCTTATCTGGAGTTCCTGGTACGAATGCAAAATCGTCAGCAGCTTCGTGGATTTGCTTGAGAAGCCACCCGTGCCAGTTGAATTTCGTTCCAGTGAGGCTGTCGATGATCATGGTGGTGCCGATCAGCTTCGTCTCTGACAGCGTGTCGAGGGAACCGACATAGCATGCAATGCTCTTCGTAAAGAGTTCGCAGATGAGATTGAACGATTCCTTCAGACTTTTGCGAATGTTGGCCTCCTTGAAGTTCGGATCTGCTCTGGTGGTTGCAAATCGAACATACTGCACTTCGGCCGAAAGACCTAGATCTAGCAGAGAATCTCCTCCTTCTCTTGGTAGATCGAACACCTCGATGAGTTTACTCATATCAACCTCCACCGGCTTCCTGGTCCGTGGATCAGTGAAGGAAGATGTATTTTGTTCCTTCTTCAGATTCAGCAGAATCTCTCCAATGGCTTTCGCCAGAATCTTCGTCGGTATCAAAGTTACAAACTTCCATAGACCGGCCGTGGTCACGGCTCTACGGAAGAAACCATTCTTCTCTATGACGATAGGGTCGAGGTGGGGCTCGACGTTGATGTGATCGCCAACTTTCGTCATGAACTTCTCCATCGTTTCTGTACTCTTCTTCTTGCCCATGGTGAATTTGAAAGAAATTTGAAGAGAATTTTTACGATGAAATAGAAAGGGGTTGAGACTCGTGAGTTGCAGAAATTGCAGATCTAAGCACGAGAATGGAAATTTTTGAAGGCTGTGAAAGGTTTGCAGTTCTGCCTCGTCCCAAATATATAGAGTTAGGTCTTTGCTGACGTGGCAGGGGTATTCTGGTAAAATCACTCCTAGGGTTTTGTGCGTGGGCGGCTACCTCCGGTGATGGAACTGACGTGTCCGGCGTCATCACTGGAAAAGTGAACCGCCAATTTCGCTTGACGTGGCCACGTGGCTGTTGATGATTCGTCTCTCCCAACAGTAGTCAATCCAGCGGTTGAGATTTCGAGACGGTTCAGATTCGACGGCTGGATTGAGTGCGATTTTTCCCGCTTTCCTCGGCTTTGACGTCCACGCGCCTGTCGTTTCTTCCTCTACGCGCCACTGCATTAAATGCTTGGCAGAAAGTGAAATAGGCACTCGAGTGCAGACAGCTCATACTCGTTTCGTGCCTACTCGCTTCGAGTTGGGCCGCTTGGCCTTTACTCACTTGAGAGGCACTCGCTTGAGTGACTGTTCCGCACTCGCTTGCGATGGCTAGCTTTGAGTGGCGAAGCACTCGCTTGGCCATCTGAAGCGACTGGAATAAATTTCTTTGCTTAATTTAAAATGTTTCTGACTTACATACTTCGAGGATAAACAAGAGTGTTTTCCTCTTTGTATTTGTGTCAGATTCACTTCATATTTTCCACGTAGTGAGTGAAAGTTTCTAGCACGTTTCACCTCACTTAGTGTACTTAAATTTGAAACGCTTACCAGTCAATCTCACTTCGTAGGAGATTGATACCACAATTTGAAGACTTCATTAGGTTTGGACTTCATGTTGAACCCACTTGTTGGAATGTTCATCACTTGTTGTGTGTCCCATCTTCTTGGCGTTCGTCTTCATGGCATTCATCTTCCTCTACGAATTAGAGAGTCCTCCATCGAAGTGAATGAGAGAGAAAATGAATATAGTACACAAGCTTACTTCAACCCAGAGGGGAGCTTCACGTAAGTGTACATATTCACGACGAATGGGGGATGAGTACAAGTCCTTATCTCAGAGCAGAAATGGACAGGATGACAATGAGAATGCTCTGACAAGACAATCTCGTATTTTACGCAGAAGCATGTCACCAGCCCTGCAACCTTTTGTATAAAAAGGTAAACCTTCAAGCATCCTCCTACATGCTACAGAATGAACTTGCAGTCGACTCGCTTTGACCCAAGATTGGGCAAATTGAAGCGGTGCAAAGTTCAAGGTGAGAGGGGAATGGATTGACATCCGGCAGCTCAACTCAGTGAAGAGTGAGTAATAAATGGACATTTATCCACGATGAAGGAGATGAGAGGACTTGCTCCTCTTCGACGGAGAGATGGGAAGAGGACACAAGGTCTAGGTGCCAGCCCTGCCTAAGCTTTCACCATTTTTACGTGGGAAGGCCCGATACAAGACCCCACAACCGTTACTAGAAACGGCACTTGCGAGTGTTTATACCCACTCGCTAGGAATACTAGGCTAGGTAGCAGCTTTCCTTGCTCGCTTTGGAAGTAGCTTGCTCCGAGAGCAAACAATAGTTCCCCCTTAACCAATGGCTTAACAATTCCTGTAAGCGGGTAGGGAACGTCTTCCAACACTCCACCTTGCTCCACCTTATTTCTCCTTCTTCAAGCGAGTGAGATTTTGAAGTGACTCGCTTGAGTTGGTGAAGATCCGAAGCGAGTGACGCTACGAAAAACTAGCGACCACTCCTTCGTGCATCCTGGATCTAGCATTCTTCACCAGGGTCTAACAACCCTAATTCCATGCATAGCTGATTGAAACGAGACTCAGCTAGAGGCTTGGTGAGGATATCTGCTCGCTGGAGATCGGTGTGAATTTTCTCGAGCTTGATATCCTTCTTCTCGACATGATCACGAATGAAGTGATGTCGGATTTCCACGTGCTTGCATCTGGTGTGTAGCACTGGATTCTGCGAGATGCATATAGCACTGTTGTTGTCGCAGAAGATCGGTATTTCATTCGCTTCAACATTGTAGTCCTTCAACTGCTGACGAAGCCATAGAATTTGAGAACAGCAGCTTCCTGCGGCCATATATTCGGCTTCAGTCGTTGAAGTGGCTACACTCGTCTGCTTCTTTGAGAACCATGAGATCAGCTTGCTTCCCAAGAACTGACACGTGCCCGAAGTTGATTTCCTATCAATTCGGCACCCTCCATAGTCAGCGTCTGAGTATCCAGTGAGCTCCAGATTGTCCTCCGTTGGATACCACAGCCCCATATTGATAGTGCCCTTCAAATATCGAAGAATTCTTTTGGCAGCTTCAAGATGGCTGTGCTTGGGGTTGCTTTGGAAGCGAGCACAGACTCCAACTGCAAAAGCAATATCTGGCCTACTTGCAGTGAGATAGAGAAGTGACCCAATTAGGGCACGATAATCTGTAGGATTCACAGATTTTCCTTCTTCGTCTGGCTCCATCTTCCAGTTGGTATTCATTGGGATCTTCACAGCTTTAGCATGCTGAATACCAAACTTGGCAAGCATATCTCTAGTATACTTCGCTTGATTGATGAAGATACCATCATCCTGCTGCTTCACTTGAAGACCTAGAAAGCAGCTCATCAAGCCAATCATTGACATCTCATATTTGGTCTTCATTAGCTCCCCAAACTTCTCGCTAAACGACTGGTTTGGTGACCCAAATATGATGTCATCTACGTAGATCTGAACCCATAGCATGTCTTCTCCATGGTTGATGGTGAATAGGGTTCGATCTATCTTTCCTTTGTGAAATCCATTTTCCACTAGGAATTGAGAAAGTGTATCGTACCAAGCTCTGGGGGCTTGCTTCAACCCATATAGAGCTTTCTTCAAGCGATACACTTTGTCTCCTTGCTCGAAACCCGGTGGCTGCTCCACATACACTTCTTCCTTCAATTCACCGTTCAGGAACGCGCTCTTCACATCCATTTGATAGACCTTAAACTTCTTGGTTGCTGCATAGGCTAGAAACAATCTGATAGCTTCAAGTCGTGCCACTGGAGCGAAAGTCTCGTCAAAGTCGATTCCTTCCTCTTGGCAGTAGCCTTTGGCAACAAGACGCGCCTTGTTCCTTACTACGTTGTGGTCCTCGTCCGTCTTGTTCTTGAACACCCATTTGGTGCCAATGACGTGCTGAAATTTGGGACGATCCACGAGGTACCATACGTCGTTTCTGGTGAACTGGTTCAGCTCTTCTTGCATGGCGATCACCCAATTTGAATCGGCTAAGGCTTCTTCTACGCATGTCAGCTCAATGTTTGAGAGAAAGCAGCTGAACATGGCACTTTCTCCAAACACTTGACTTCTGGTCACTACACCCTTGGATGGATCTCCAATGATTTGGCTAGGTGAGTGATCCTTGAGCCACGCTCGCTTTGATCCGCCAGCTTCATCTTCATCGTCTTCCTTGTCACTCGCTTCACCGTCTGAGGCGACTGGATTGGGTGCTTGGCCTGTACTCGCTTCAGGAGTTTTGGGGGCAGCTTCATCTTTTCCTTGGACATTCTGCTCGCTTGAGCCTTTGATTTCTTCTTCATCCTCAAGTATGTCCCAAGTAAGAGTGTTGATGGGTTCCTCACTTGACTTTCCGTCTTTAGATTGATCCTGTTCCTGTGGATGACTTAAAGAAGATTCATCAAATACGACATGGGGTGATTCTTCCACGATTAGGGTTTTACAGTTGAATACCCTGTAAGCTTTGCTTGATGTAGAATATCCTAAGAATATTCCTTCATCAGCTTTGCTTTCAAAGGCTTTCAACTGTGACTTCCCATTGTCATGGATGAAGACCCTACAACCAAAAATATGGAAATAAGATATGTTAGGAATTCTCCCTGTCCCTATTTCATATGGTGTTTTGTCGTGTCGTTTGCAGAGAAGTGTTCGATTCTGCGTGTAGCATGCTGTATTGGCAGCTTCAGCCCAATACTTCATTGGAAGTTTTGAGTCTGCAATCATTGTTCGAACAGCTTCCTTGATGATTCGATTTCTTCTTTCAGCAACTCCATTCTGTTGTGGTGTGCGTGCTGAGGAAGTCTGATGTGCTATGCCATGCTCCGTGCAGTAAGCTTGAATGGTAGAGTTCAAGAACTCTGTGCCTTTATCGGAGCGGATGGTCACGATAGCTTGATTCTTCTCCACAGCCAATCGCTTGAGCAGTTGTGGTAGCTTGGTCAGAGTCTCCTTCTTGCTGTAGAGAAATACGACCCAAGTGTAGCGAGAAAAGTCGTCGACTACAACTAGAGTGTACTTCCTACCATTTATACTAACTGGAGTAACTGGACCAAACAGATCCATGTGAAGCAGCTCGAGCACTCGCTTGGAAGAGGCTTCTTCAAGACTGGCGAAGTGCGTTGTTTCACCAAAAAGTGTTCGCAATAGAACGAAATCCTATCGTAGCACTAGCAAGTAAAACCAAAGTATCGAATCTCAAGGAAAACTTAACAGGGCAATTAATTATGTAGTAAACCTAAAACTAAGAAAGCAAGTAAAGAATATTTTGGGGTTTTTGTTTTTAAATCCTAGGCAAATAAAATAAATCAAAGCAAGTAAATAAAAGCAAGTAAATAACTAATCTAGAACTCAAGAAATAAATCTAAGACTTAAACTAGAATAAAGCAATTAAATCTACCTAGGCAAGAATCGAAAAGAAAGCAATAAAGAAAACAACGAAGGAAACGAAAGCAAAGAAAGAAGCATAAATAAATCTAGACATGATGAATTGAAATCTGGAAATTAAAAGCAAATTAATCTAACTTGAAAACTTGGAAAAACGAAGGAATTGAAATCGAAGGAAAACGAATCTAAACTTAAAACTAGAAATCGAAACAACGAAATTAAACTAAGGAATTTAAACGGAGCAATTAAGAAAACGAATCTAAAACGAAAGCAAGCAATTAAAACGAGTAAACGAAAGCAATAAAAGAACTTACGAAAATTGAGATGAAGAACGAAGAACTTGAATTAAATAAACGCCTTGAATTAAATTGCAATAAACGAAGAACGAATCCGGATCCGAACAATAAAAAGCTAAACTAAAGTATTTGAATCTGAAAACTAAAGCTAAAATATGCTAAAAGATGGTTATAATTCGTGTACAAGGATGGTATATATATACTAGGTAAAAACCTAGATAAATAAGGAAAGAAAAGCTGGACGCCGACTTTTGGACGATCGTCCAGATTGTGGAGTGAAATCTGGACGGTCGTCCAGATGAGCTGCTGGATAACTGCTTCGCACATATTTGGACGGTCGTCCAGATTGTGAAGAAAATCTGGACGGTCGTCCAGATGAGGAACTGCCTTCTCACGGCTTTGCCTTCTCTTCGTGCACTTTTCGTCCCGTTTTCTTCCAATTTCTCCCCTTTTGCTCCTATGATACCCAAAACTCCAAACAAACAATCATAGCCAAAAGACACACTAAAAGACACAAAAACATAATGAAAACTAACACGAAAACGCAACGAAAAACCTAACAAATAAACACCAATCAAACTCCCCCACACTTAGACCTTTGCTTGTCCTCAAGCAAAACAAAATAAACAATAGACTCAAGTATCGTGAACTATATTGGCCTCAAAGCTTTTCAAAAACAACTCTCATGTTCATGATCAAAACTATGCACACAACCTTAGCATCAATCAACACAATCTACTCAACTAATTCAAAGTATGCTAATCCATCGAAGAACACTCCCAAACATGTGAAATTTTGTATATGAAAGTGAACACTCAACTCTCTCAAAGAAAAGATGTAATATAATGCACATCAAGAGGGTTCACTCAACATCAATGCAATGCAACATGTTTACCATAAGCTTGCCTTTAATCTCAACATCTCCACCTAATGTAATATCTACAAACAAGGATCAAAAAGGTCTTTATATAAGCTTGTAATGTAGGGACATTGGTTAAGGTAGGGAATATATAGGCTAAGTGACTCAAAATGCTCTAAATCATCAACCTCTTTTTTTTTTTCAACTCCAACCAAAGTATGGATTTTAATCTCCATCTTCTATCCTCCAACACACCAATTACGAACTCAAAGATGCTAAACTATACAAATCAAAGCTAACTATCCCCTTATGCTTATTTTTTTTTCTTTTCTTCTTTTTTTTTTTCTAGAGCTCAACTAATACATGTTCTTTCTAATTTGAACAAAGGCTCTAAATATATATATTTTTTTTTAAGCTTATAGGGATAGCTAACTACACTTAAACAAGCATCTCAAATTTCTTTTCTTTCTCTCCTTCTACACCACAACAAGTATTTTCAAATTTTCTCCTTCCATATCACCAACTACAACTAAGGATACCCATAATCATCCAAACCTCCTATCATCCGGTTTCACAAAGAACGGCTAATAAAGGCTCAAAAAGGGGTAAACAAAGGATTATGAACAAGGTTAGTGTATAGGAATCATGTGGCTACGAAAGAATGGCCTAAGATCATTTCCTAGTTCGTAAATATACTAAGGTCTTGATGGAGAAACAAGGCAAGTTCTAGAAACAACGAAGCAAGCATGATCACTCAATCAAGAATAGGCATAAATATGCACAAAAAGCTCAAATCTCACGGGTTCAAACTATCTAGTTCCCGACATCATAGCATACATCAAATTCATCGAATAAAATGCGTCGCTTCGCCAAGGTTCCATGCATAATAAAGATCATGAATTTTTCCAAAAATCAACAATTCTCTATCATTGGCCAAGTCCACAATACTATCATCACATGCTCATTTGACTCAACGACTCAATTAACTCCTAATGACTCAACAAAAATAAAAACTTCATGCCAAAAGTTCGAAGACCCCCCCCCCCCCCCCCCACACTTAAAATCAAGCAATGTCCCCATTGCGAGAAAATAAAAAGGAAAGGGATAGAAAAACTTATCGCATGAAGACAAACAACACACTCGAAATCCCGAGAAGGTTCCAAGTGAGTACCTACAAAACAAACACAAAACAAAACACCAAAGCGTAAAATAGAACAAAATAAAAAGAAAACAATAAAAGACTCAACAAAAATAAAAGACACAAACAAGGCTATGATCAATTGAATGGACCTCCAAACCGTGGGTCTTGCCAACGTGGATCGTGGGGAGACCAATAACGGGGATCATTCGGGTTTGGTGGAGCGGAGGTGGAGCCAATGGAGAAGTCGGTGTACCTCATCAAATGGCCCTCGATGTTCGACACCCTCCTATCCAAGCCAGACACGTGTGTAGACAAACCCGCCATTTGGTTAGACAAACCCGTCATTTGGGTGGACATGGAATCGAAACGAGCAAACATCCCTTGTTGAAAATCAGCCCAATATGGAGGAATCTCGGCCTCCATGGCCTGGCGAGCTCGGACGCGATCTCTTCGAGTGTAGTAGTGAATAATGCGCTCATCATCGTCCGGAACATGCTGCTGCTCCTCCTCGTCTCCATTCCCATCGTCCTCGTTTTCCACTTCCACCTCTTCTTCCTCTTCTTCTCCCTCGTCTTCTTCCTCAGCGTCTTCCTCCTCTTGGTGCTCGGCATCTTGCCCGGCTCTTCGAATACGACGCGCGTCAGAAAAGTAAGCACGAACGGAGGCTCGGTCCTCAACTCGAGTGAACTCGGTTGGACTCCTCATCAAGCGAGCATTGATCAACTCCGTGGATGACATTTCCACACTTTGCACCAACCCTCCGGCCTCCGAAATATCTACGCCAAAGTGACGAGCAAGGGCCGTCGCGATGTATCCAAGAGTGGGATGGGCGCCGTTCTTCGACTGCACGTGGGAGAGCTGCGTCCATATGAATGGAGCCAAACACACCTTCCGATTGTACCTAGCACACCAAAGCAAATAGACCTCCATGCCCGTTACCTTACTGGCCTCCTTTTTACCGGAGACCGTGTTAGATATGAAGCGATGGAGTATAATCAAAGCATCATCGCGTAAAAAGGAACTAGACACACCCGAAGTTCTAAAATTATTAACACCCGTCAAATCCATCCAAGCCTCATTAACATTAAAATCAGCAGGCACACAATCAGAGATATTAGGATTAGCACGAAAACCAAATACTGATTTCATCGTTTCCTTAGAAACTTCACACAAGATACCCCGAAAGGTGCATTCCATCACAACCTCATCACCACGTCTAGATAAACGAAAACTACTACACATCTCTAGACACAAACTATCATGCGCCTCCCATTGCCTAGACATACATCGCATTAATCCTAGTCGAAGAGCATACTCGCGAATAGTCGGAAAAATAGGCAAACGCCTCAAAAAATCCATATCGTAATGCCTAGGAGGGCGTATATCAAGATTTTTCAAACGAAGGTAGAGATTAGTAGTCGCGTACCTATCGGTTTCGAAAGGAACCCGTTCACGACGCCCGTACTGTTGCTCGTTGTCACCCGGTGAGTGGCGATCGAGACTCACAATGTAGGGAGTACGATTCATGGTGATGATGTGAAGTGGTTTGAGGAAGGATGGCACACGAACTGAGCAGGAATCACGAAAGTGAAAAACGGGGCAGTCTCCTATCTGGACGGTCGTCCAGATTCAACTTGAATTCTGGACGGTCGTCCAAAAATTTGGCCGGTCGCGGTGATTCTGGCCGAGCGCGGTGATTCTGGCCGAGCGCGGTGACGCGGCGGCGACGGGGTGGCGGCTGAGCGACGGCGGCGCGACGGTGACTGAAACGGACGGCGTCGGCGTTGATGCTAACGGCGCGGCGCGGGTAGCTGAACGGCGGTAGGGCTGACAGCGGCGAAGGTGCAGGTGGCTGCCGGCGGCGTGCTGACGGCGGCGAAACTGCGGCGGCGACGGTGATTCTGTACGGCGGCAGGCTGGCAGCGATGGGTGGTGGTGGTGGCTGGTTCGTTGGATGAAAGCTGTGGAGAAGATAGAAGAAGAGAGGAGATAAGAGATAGGTTAAAAAGGAGTAATGGGCCAGCTCACTCGTTTGACTCGGCAAAGGAAACGGGCCCACGGGATTCTGGACGATCGTCCAGATTTCGTAAAGAATCTGGCCGGTCGTCCAGATTAGCTACTGGCTGCGATTCGATTTGCACATTTCTGGACGGTCGTCCAGAATCCTAAAGGAATCTGGCCGATCGTCCAGATCAGCTGCTGTTAGTCGACGCCCATTCCTGCAAAAAGACACTCAAACTAACACGAAAAATCAAATATTAACAAGAAATTCAATGAAAAATACTAAATCTAAAGTTTTTATATTTTTTTTTACGTGGGTTGCCTCCCACCAAGCGCTCGTTTATCGTCATTAGCTTGACGTACCAAATACTCAAGAGGAGAGTGGGGGGTCGGATATGAGAATCGTCTCCACCGTTTGAGGCAATGTCGACCCTTCGATGTACGGCTTCAATCGTTGCCCGTTGACCGAGAAGATGTATCCCGAATCCTCGTTCTTGATTTCTACCGCACCATGGGGGAAAACTTGCACCACCGTGTATGGACCTCCCCACCTAGACTTAAGCTTACCCGGAAATAAACGAAGACGAGAGTGAAAGAGAAGTACCTTCATTCCGGGTTTGAACTCCTTGAAAGCTATGCGTCTATCATGTAGACGTTTCACCTTGTCCTTGTAAATCTTGGCATTGTCGTAGGCTTCGTTCCTTAGCTCGTCGAGCTCCTCCATTTGCAAAATCCTCCGATCATGAGCATCGTCGAGGTCGAAATTGATGCGCTTGAGGGCCCAATACGCCTTGAACTCTATCTCAACAGGCAAATGACACGACTTACCATAGACGAGCCTATAGGGACTCATCCCAAGCACGCCTTTGTAAGCCGTGCGATATGCCCAAAGAGCGTCGTTCAACTTGTCGGCCCAATCCTTCCTCGATGGCTTGACCGTCTTCTCTAAAATCCCCTTGATTTGTCGATTGCTCGTCTCCGCTTGTCCCGAGGTTTGTGGATGATAAGGAGTCGCCACCTTGTGTGTGATGGCGTTCTTCTTCATGAGCTTGGCGAACAACTTGTTGCAAAAATGTTTTCCCCCATCACTAATGATCACACGAGGGAAACCAAACCTACACAAGATATTTTCCTGCACAAACTTCAAGACAACGTGAGAATCACATGTCTTCGTGGGTATGGCTTCTACCCACTTAGACACGTAATCGACGGCAAGTAAAATATATTCGAAACCATGGGATTTAGGAAAAGGTCCCATAAAGTCGATGCCCCACACATCAAAAATCTCAACCACTAAAATAGGATTAAGGGGCATCTCATTACGGCGACCTATAGAACCTGTGCGTTGGCAACGATCGCATGCAAGGTAGAAGGCTTGAGCATCCTTGAACAAGGTAGGCCAATATAATCCACTTTGTAGCACCTTATGAGCAGTCTTTTGGCCTCCAAAATGTCCTCCACTCGGCTCCTCGTGACAATGTCGCAGCACCTCGGTTTGCTCGTGGTCGGGAACACACCTTCGAATCACCTCGTCCTTCCCAAGCTTGAACAAGTGAGGATCCTCCCAATAGTATTGCCTACACAAACGAAGAAACCTTTTCTCTTCTTGAGCGTTAAGGACGGGTTTAGTGTCCTTATCGGCCAAGTAATTAGCAATATCGGCAAACCAAGGAGTAGCACTCACTTCATTAACATTCTCAAAGGGAAAGGAATCACAAATATCATCAAGAGAAGTATAAGGGGGAGGTGAATCGAGACGAGAGAGATGATCGGCCACAAGATTATCACTACCTTTCCTATCACGAATTTCAATGTCAAATTCTTGCAATAATAAGACTCATCTAATCAACCTAGGTTTTGCTTGGGCTTTAGTCAAAAGATGTTTAAGAGCACCATGATCACTATAAATAATCACCTTAGACCCTATGATGTAAGATCTAAATTTATCTAAGGCAAAAACAACGGCAAGCATCTCTTGTTCGGTGGTGGTGTAATTCACTTGAGCCGGATTAAGAGTTAAACTAGCATAGTAAATCACACGAAGCATCTTATCGACTCTTTGACCCAAAACAGCCCCTACGACATTATTAGACGCATCACACATAATCTCAAAAGGCAATGACCAATCGGGACCGACTACAACGGGAGCAGAGATGAGTTTTTCTTTTAAAGTGAGAAAAGCATTCATACAAGACTCATCAAAGTGGAAAGGCACATCTTGAGCAAGCAAACGACAAAGAGGTTGGCTAATTTTAGAAAAATCCTTAATGAATCGTCTATAAAAGCCCGCATGACCAAGAAAACTCCTAATACCTTTGACATCACTAGGTGGTGGCAATTTTTCAATCACCTCCACTTTCGCTTTGTCGACCTCTATGCCCTTACTCGAAACTACATGGCCTAGAACAATTCCACTTCTAACCATAAAATGACTCTTTTCCCAACTCAAGGTAAGTCCACTCTCAATGCATCTCTTAAGGACTCTCTCTATTTTCAACAAGCAATCATGGAAAGACGACCCGAAAACAGAAAAATCATCCATAAAAATCTCTACAAAATCACCGATAAATTCCGAAAAAATAGACATCATGCATCTTTGGAACGTACCCGGTGCGTTGCAGAGACCAAATGGCATCCTCCTATAAGCGTAGGTCCCGAAAGGGCTTGTGAAGGCCGTCTTTGCTTGATCCTCCGGAGCTATCGCAATTTGGTAGTAACCTGACAAGCCATCTACAAAACAATAAAATTCTTGCCCGGCTAACTTATCAAGCATTTGATCAATAAAGGGGAGAGGAAAGTGGTCCTTTTTGGTGGAAGCATTAAGCTTCCGATAATCGATGCACATCCTCCAACCGGTAACCGGGCGCGAGGCGAACAACTCGTCCTTCTCGTTCTTTGACACCGTAATTCCTCCCTTCTTTGGAACGACGTGCACCGGGCTAACCCACTCACTATCGGCGATGGCATAGATAATCCCCTCCGCCAATAGCTTGTAAATCTCCTTGCGCACGACCTCCATGAGCATTGGGTTGAGCCTCCTTTGTCCATCTCGTTTGGGGCGAGCACCTTCTTCGAGATTGATGCGATGCATGCACGTGGCCGGGCTAATTCCTCGGATATCCGCCAAGCTCCATCCAAAAGCGAGCTTGTTCTCCTTGAGTATGCCCACCAAAGCTCCTTCCTCTGCAAGAGACAAAGAAGAAGAGATGATTACGGGTTTTTGATTGCCTCCCTCTAAAAATATATATTTCAAATGCGAAGGCAGCTCTTTCAACTCCAAAGGCTCCGGAATCTTCGAGCCGGGCTCGGGATCTTGAGGTGGAAACGGTAGCTTGATCCCAATGTCTCTCTCCATTCGCTCCCACTCCATTTGATCTCCGGATCCCCAACACACCTCCTCGGTATCAAAATCCTGCACAAAAGAGCACTCGGCCAAGGCATCAACCTTATCGATGAAAGAACAATTATCAATTAAATTGACCGATGACATAGGCCGACTCTTATGCACAGAAAACGAGACATCCTCTCCTAAAACGGACATCTTAATCACACCACTCTTCACATCAATCAAAGTATTAGTTGTAGCCATGAAAGGACGACCTAGCAAAAGTGTGTGCTCAATACCATTTTCTTGTACCTCACCTATCTCTAAAACCACAAAATCAACGGGAACAATCAAACCCCCTACGCGAACAAGAATATCCTCAATAATACCTCTAGGGTACCTAATAGATCTATCCGCCAATTGAAGGCTCATGCGAGTGGGTTTAAGTTCTCCTAACTCTAATTGCTTAAAGATAGAATAAGGCATAAGATTAATACCGGCACCTAAATCTAGCATACCACATGCTTCCTTACCATTACCTAAAGAGATAGTGATAACGAAAGAACCTGGATCTCGTTGCTTAGGTGGAAGAGGGTGTTGCATAATTGATGTCGCCACCTCCGATACCGCAATCGTCTCCATCTCATCGAACGGCTTCTTCCTCGATGTCAACTCCTTCACGAACCTCACGAACGGTGGCACGTTGCGAATAACATCAAGGAGAGGCAAGTTCACGTCCACCTTTGAAAGAAGCTTGTAAAGATCGGCGAATTGTTGATCACGCTTCTTGTTCTTCACACGACTTGGATAAGGAATGGGAGGAACGTAAGGGTTGGAAGTCTTGTGTAGAGGCGGGGCTTCCTTCTCGGGCTCGTCGGACTCCGTACGCTGCTCACCTGATTTGGACGATCGGCCAGAAGGGTCGGGGTGAGTTGGCCGATCGTCCAGATTAGCTGCTGGGTTGGGCGAGTTGGGCAATCTGGACGAGCGTCCAGAATCTGGACGACCGTCCAGATCAGGTACTGGACGGGGCTCTGGCGCCTGCGTTTTGGCCGACCGTCCAGATTAGCTGCTGGACGGGCGTGTTGATGTGGAGGTGCTGCCGGCGTCTTCGGTCCATTCCAACGGGGACTTGGGCCCCATCTATTTCCCATGCTTCCTTGAGGTGGCATTGACACTCCATTGTCCACGTGCCTTCCGCTCCGCAACACCGAGACGGCTTGGGCTTGATGCGGTGGAAAAGGAGGAACATATGGGGGATATTGCACCTCGTTAGCTTGTTGTGGTTGGATCCCTTGGCTCGGAATCCGCCCCGGTTGTTGCATCAAGTGCATAGATCCAGAAATTTGACCAATGGCCGTCTCGAGCCGCTTCATGTTTGCATCTAGTGCTTGGAAACGATCCTCATCGGCGGGGGGCTTTTGTGGAGGTCCTTGAGGACGAGAGTTTGGGTATGGTGGTGGTGGTGTAGGATTAGATTGAGGAGGGTAATATGGAGGTGGTGGGTAATATGGATTTGGAGGGTATTGAGGGGGTGGATAATATGGTGGAGGTTGAGGGTAGTAGGGATTTGGTGGAGGAGGATAGGGGTTATTATATGGTGGAGGACGCCTATTTGGATAGGTAGGGGGGTTACCTTGCCCTTGTGTCGGCCTCGGATTTTGGTAGCGTCCATTGTATCCCCCTTGGTATCCTTGATGAGGTACTTGAGGTGGGTATCCTTGAGCGGCGTAGACCTCGGCTCCTCCTTCGTATTGAAACTCCCCCATGTTGTGGCACACCTCCTTGATGTGTCCAAGCTCTCCACAAATCTCGCATTGATCGGGCTTCCTCTCTTCCTCCTTCGGGGCCGGTGTACTTTGCTTAACCTTCAAATTCTCGAGATCCCTATACATGTCGGCAATTTGCTTCTTCAAGTCGGGGCTCATCGAAATTGCACTCGCCTCCACGTTCCTCGATCTAACTGATTTTTGTTGAGAACTCGCAGCAAGCGTCTCGAAAATGTCCTTCAACTCATCAGCTGTCTTGACCCCTATGTTGCCTCCGGCCGAACTATCCACCATGAATTGGCAAGTTTGGTTGAGGGCGTCGTAGAAATATTGCCAAAGCAATTCCGGTGCCATTTGATGATGAGGGCATTGTTGGAGCAGCTCTTGGAACCTCTCCCATGCTTCGTGAAATGGCTCATCGTTGTGTTGGGAGAAATTCATAATCTTTGACCGCACCTCTTGAGTCTTGCGGTTGGGATAGTACTTTAGCATGAACTTCTCGCACACCGCATTCCATGTGGCGAGAGAGTTGGCCGGGAGCGCCAAATACCACGACCTTGCTCGATCCTTGAGGGTGTACGGGAAGCACTTCATCTTCAAGGTGTCCTCCGTGAGTCCCGCGAGTGGGAAAGTTTGCACCACCGTGCAAAACTCTCGGATGAACGTCAACGCATCCTCGTTGGCCAGCCCGTGGTAGGATGGAAGCAACGCCATGTGGTGAGGTTTAAGCTCATGATTCCTGACCGCTTCCGTCAGGACAATCGCCGAAGTGGTGGCTGTGAATGTGGGGCGAGCAAAATCGCCCATGACTCTAGCTGCCATGGCTTCGGGCTCTGCAAACAACAAGACTAAACCAAAGTCTTGAGAATCGATCTCCTCCTTCTCCTTCACGGCTAAGATCGCTTTCCTTTGATGGACGTTGTCGACGTAGGGCGCTAAATTCCTTTGAAGACTTCGGCGACCATGCATAAACAACACTCAACAAAAGGGTTAAACGCACCGAGTGGGAGAAACAAGAAATCGAATAAACACAAATAAAAATAAAGCAAATAAAAATACTACACAATCAAAAGCCTAAAGTTTTCCCCGGCAACGGCGCCAAAATTTGTTTCACCAAAAAGTGTTCGCAATAGAACGAAATCCTATCGTAGCACTAGCAAGTAAAACCAAAGTATCGAATCTCAAGGAAAACTTAACAGGGCAATTAATTATGTAGTAAACCTAAAACTAAGAAAGCAAGTAAAGAATATTTTGGGGTTTTTGTTTTTAAATCCTAGGCAAATAAAATAAATCAAAGCAAGTAAATAACTAATCTAGAACTCAAGAAATAAATCTAAGACTTAAACTAGAATAAAGCAATTAAATCTACCTAGGCAAGAATCGAAAAGAAAGCAATAAAGAAAACAACGAAGGAAACGAAAGCAAAGAAAGAAGCATAAATAAATCTAGACATGATGACTTGAAATCTGGAAATTAAAAGCAAATTAATCTAACTTGAAAACTTGGAAAAACGAAGGAATTGAAATCGAAGGAAAACGAATCTAAACTTAAAACTAGAAATCGAAACAACGAAATTAAACTAAGGAATTTAAACGGAGCAATTAAGAAAACGAATCTAAAACGAAAGCAAGCAATTAAAACGAGTAAACGAAAGCAATAAAAGAACTTACGAAAATTGAGATGAAGAACGAAGAACTTGAATTAAATAAACGCCTTGAATTAAATTGCAATAAACGAAGAACGAATCCGGATCCGAACAATAAAAAGCTAAACTAAAGTATTTGAATCTGAAAACTAAAGCTAAAATATGCTAAAAGATGGTTATAATTCGTGTACAAGGATGGTATATATATACTAGGTAAAAACCTAGATAAATAAGGAAAGAAAAGCTGGACGCCGACTTTTGGACGATCGTCCAGATTGTGGAGTGAAATCTGGACGGTCGTCCAGATGAGCTGCTGGATAACTGCTTCGCACATATTTGGACGGTCGTCCAGATTGTGAAGAAAATCTGGACGGTCGTCCAGATGAGGAACTGCCTTCTCACGGCTTTGCCTTCTCTTCGTGCACTTTTCGTCCCGTTTTCTTCCAATTTCTCCCCTTTTGCTCCTATGATACCCAAAACTCCAAACAAACAATCATAGCCAAAAGACACACTAAAAGACACAAAAACATAATGAAAACTAACACGAAAACGCAACGAAAAACCTAACAAATAAACACCAATCATGCGTCTTTGTCTGCTTCCCTCGTTGGCATGGTGAGCATGGATGGTCTTTGATGAAGACTTCATTCGGTATGCCTTGCACCAAACCCTTACGAGCTAAGCGATTGATTGCCTTGAAGTTGAGATGGTTCAAGCGTCTGTGCCATAGCCATCCAATCTCTGTAGCACTCCTTGCTACTAAGCACGTCTCCACTTTGCAGCTATCCCATTGTGCTATATAGACGTTCCTTTGTCTTATTCCAGTAAGCACAATCTGGGATGTGAGCTTGCTCTTCACAATGCACTTGTTGGAAATGAATTCTACCTTGTATCCCTTGTCACAGAATTGTGAAATGGATAACAAGTTGTGCTTAAGTCCTTCCACGTAGGAGACTTCTTCAATTGTGAGTTTTCCAACTTTCAGTGCGCCGTACCCTTTGGTGCTTCCTCGAGAGTTATCACCAAAAGTAACGTGTGGACCCTTCTTCTCAATGTAGTCTTGAAGTAGAGCTTTCATGCCGGTCATGTGTCTCGAACATCCACTGTCCAAGTACCAGATTTGATGACCCTCACTTGGCATGGGATCCACGGCGCCCACCTGCAATTAGACAGATTTTGGTACCCAAATCAGTTTGGGTCCTTGCAGGTTAGTTCCCTTAGGTACCCACACTTGCTTCACTTTCTTTTGAAAGGAAGCTTGTGCTTTGGGTTTCTCGACCTTCGAAAACTGTGACTTCTGCCTTAAAGCAGCTTCACATGTGCAGCAGTGTGTGCAAGAGGGGTAGCGGCTCGCTCCAGTCCTACCTATGCTCTTCCCACTTTGCTTAAATCCTGAAGCGACTCGCTTCGGATTAGCTTTGGGTTTAGAGACTGACTTAGGGTTTCTAGTCTGTTGAAGCGGCTCGCTTGGTTTCCTCAAAGCGGTCCAACTAGGGTTTTGACCCCGACTCGCTTGAGTAACCTTGGAAGTTCGAAGCGGCCTCTTTGGTCCTTCGAGTTCTTCCCCCTCAATGTTAGTCCGGTTGGACCATCTCCAGTCCGGATAACGTGACACATAGACATTACTCCTTTTCTTGAAAGGGAGATCCTTTGTCTCTCGTGTCATGGCTTGAGGCTTAGAAGCTACAACTGGTTTCTCTTTACCTTTGGATTGGTAATCTTTAGCATTGTGAGTGCTAGGGATAGTTGTATTTTGCTTACCCTTAGATTCAGTCCTTAAAGATATAGACATCTTCATTGGCTTCTTCTTAGGGCTCTCAGCCATTTTGCCTTTGTCCTTGTTAGTGGTCGCTTTGGATGCAGTGGGCATTTCCAAAGTGACTGATGGTGTCGTGTTTGAAGCACCAACAAAGACAGTTGGCTTGGAAGGTCCACCCTCATATCCAAGTCCTCCCTTTCTACCAAAAGGTAGAAGAGAACTTTCTAGTGCCTGTCTAGCGTATGATGCTTTATTTAAGTTGGCGACTAGAGTGGATTGGGTTTCATACCTTCCCTCCAAGCTTTGATGTCTAGCGAAGAGATCCTCGAACTTACTAGTCATAGCCCTTAGATTAAGTTTGACTTGGTCAAGCTCAGTGGCTAGCTTTCGGTTCTCCTTCTTGCTTTGGGACAAAGCTTGTTGCAGCACTTCGTGGTCACTTGACAGTTTAACGTGCTTGTCAAGAAACTCACTCCATGCAGAGGAATTTGCTTCCTCTTGGTGTGTGTGTGCGAGTGTAATTGAACTAGGTGAGGGATAGATGAATACCTCTCCTGTTTCTTCATCGGTGAGCGCCATGAGTCCAAGATCCTCTCCATCACTGGAGTTGGGATCAGTGAATGCGTCTGAGTCGCTTTGTGGATCTTCAGTTGAAGCGACCGGAACTTCACTTGCTACAAGCGCTCGCCTTGGAGCATCCCTCTTGGCTTTCAGTTCTTCTCGCTCTTTCGCACTCAGCTTTGGGCAATCGGATTTGTAGTGGCCCATCTTGTGGCAATGGTAACATTCCACTTCCATCATGTCTTTCGGGATCGGCTTTGTCGTCTCTTCTCCCTTCCCTTTTCCTTCTCGAGCATCAGTGCTCCTCCCTTTGTATTGCTTGTAGAATCTTTTGTATTTGCCCACTCGAGAATTCATTTTATTGAAGTTCTTGGATAAGAACGCAATGTGTTCTTCCAACTCTTCCCTCGTCATCTTGGCTAGCGACTGCTCGCTTGGCCCTTCGGCAGCTTTGAATGCTACTCCTTTTGACGTAGTGGGTGCTTCATCCTCTTCGTCGAGGTTCATTCGATTCAGATCGAATTCATGAGCTTTGAGTTCAGAAAATAGAATCTCTGGTGTGAGCTTTGATAGATCCTTGGTTGCTAGATACAACTCCTTCATAGTTTGCCACTTCCTTGTGAGAGCTCGGACAATCTTCAGGTTGACTTCCTTATCCGTGAGTTCCTTCCCAAGCGAATTGAGAGTTGCAGTGATGTTGGTGACTCTCAGTTCGAAGGTGTCGATGGATTCTCCTGGCTTCATTATCAGGCTTTCAAACTCCCGCATTTGTACGGCGAGTTTGTTTTCTTTGATTTTGTCAGTGCCTTGAGAAATGAGAGCTAGAGTTTCCCACATCTCCTTCGCTGTTGCGCACTTCCTAATCCTTGGAAGGTAGGCGTCCGACGCGGTGCTCTGCATCGTGTGGCGTGCGATCTTGTCAAGATTGGCAATCTTGAAGTCGTTGGGAGTGTACTCATCTTTGTCCTTGTCTACTAGTTGTTGTCGAACATGAGCTGCTCGTCCTTCCGCTGCTGGAACATCCACAGTGATGCTCTTCTTGATTGTGATAGGTCCATCTTCTATGACCTCCCACATGCGGTCATGGACGGAGCATAAGAAGCTCTCCACATGGAAGCTCCAGATCTCGTAGCCTTCAATGGAAAACTGTGGAAGACTAGAAGCATTCATGGTAAACAGTTAGTAGTAATGCAGTATGCGTGGGTGAGATTTTGATGCACTTAGGAAATAGGATCTGGTTCAGTGAGACAACGTGAAGTGAGTGGGGACTCACTTCGGATATGCAAAGCAGAGGCTCGAAAGAACCGCTGCTCTGATACCACTTGTTGGTCCCGGTTAGTTAATAGGAAAAATACGTAGAGGGGGGGGGGGGGTGAATACGTATTTTGAAGTTTTTCAACTTCAAATCCCTTAACTCAGAGTAACAAGTAAGGAGCTCGCTTTAAACTTAAGACCTAGCTGAAGCTAGATCAACAGTACGTAGCTAGCCTGCTTGACCGAAGTGATGACTTGATCAAGAGGGAGTCCTTACTCGTGTATGCGGAATTTGGTGAGCTAAAATCTTTTCCTAAGTAATTAAAATATCCAGATTAAGTTGTTTAGATGCAAGTGCAATGGATAAACAAAGTAAAGAGTTTAGGGTTAGAGAGATACGACACGAAGATTTATAGTGGTTCGGAGATAACGCTCCTACGTCCACTTTGTTGCACGACGGCAACCGTTCTTTTCACTCAAGAACTTGAAGGTTACGGGTCCTTCAAAAACCTGGTCGAGATCGGGCTTCACTCGCCTGGATCTGACGAACAGTGCAGTGATTACGGGTTCACTACTAAGACCTAAACTGGACACGAAGCTTCACTCGCTTCTGTCCGAACAACAGGGAGATTCCGGGCTCTCCTTACAGCCTAGCTTCGATCGAGCTTCACACAAACGATGTAAGTGTAAGCTTGGATCTCAACTCTATGATCGAGGCTTCTTCAATCGATGAAAGAAGAGCCTTGGATCGAAACAACCTCACGACAACACTCAAAAACCTAACAGACAAGTATAGGGTTTTTGGTTGACGACACACTATGAAGAACTCTTTACAATAAGTGCAAAGATGGCTAGAGCTCTTCTTCTAAGCTTCGGATATATGAAGTGGGCTTAGAATCTAAGTGTGAAGGCTGTGAAGACGAGTTCCGATGAACTGGAAACTCGGAGAACACTTGGAAACAAAGACTCGAAGATTGCTAGAAAGCTGGGGAGTGTTTGTTTGCTGTATGCGCTCGAATGCTCAAGTAGTGTTCTCACTTCTCTTCGTCTTCATCCTTCACTATTTATAGGCGGAGGGTTGGCTGAGATCCGTTGCTTGGTTGGTGGCCTTGTCCCTCCTCCTCTCGACAGTACTTGCGCAGGCAGTAGCTTTTGCAGGTGCCCAGTTTGTCTCTTTGCCGAAAATGGCTAAGTTACAAACTTAACAGTAACTGGAGCGAGCCAGTACTGTTGCGGCGCCTTTCTCAGCCTGGCAGTCAACTCTTCCGCTCCACTCTGCTTTCGACACGTGGAGATCTCGTAATTAATGCTACGATCTCCTGTTGACTGGAGTTCAAAATATGGGCGGGAGTTGTGCTGTCGCTTTCTGGTAGGTAGTGGCTTGCTTTGCTTTAAGTTGTAGCGTCCGCTCTGAAGTGAGCCGCTTCAGGATCATACTGTAGCGGGTCGCTTTCGAAACGAAGTTTCGTAGTGACCGCTTTAATAAGTGTTGACCCGCGTTGACTCGCTTCTGCTTTTCTTTGTAGCGTTCGCTTTGCTTCGCTTTGATGGCTTCACTTTGACTCCACTGTAGCGCTCGCTTCGCTTCGCTGGTTTCGGCACGCTTCACTTCGGTTTGCTAGACTCGCTTCACTTTGGAAGAACACACTCAAGCGAGTGGCCTTCACTTGAATTCCTGCAGTCTAAAGCTAAGCAAAATAAAGCCATCCTAACAGATTTAGGCTTAGAAAAATTCTAACCTATTAACTACATCAAAATGGGTCGCTTGGGAGCTGGACACTTGGGGTTTTGGGATCCAATAAAAAACAAATGGCTTCGTTTATCAAGTATCCCTCAGAGTTCCCCCTTAACAAATTGGTCCATAACAATTCCCAACACTTTGAGACCTTTTTCTTTGATAAACTTTGGGGTGGGGATATTGTGTAGGATTTTGTTGGTTTGTATTGAGAAAGTTGAAAGAATAAGGGAGAGGGTGGAATTGGATGGATCCTTTTGCTCACATAAGCTCTATTTAAAAAAAAAAAAAAAAAAAAAAAAAAAGTTGTTGAATAAAGAGCATAAGTGAGTAGAGAAGGAGTACTAAAATGGTTGAGTGATGGGGATAGTTTAGAATGGATAAATGGTTGAAAAGTTTAGCTTTATTAGCTATCGGCTTGAGTGTTTGTGGGGAATTAAGAATCATTATTTTGGGATTTTTACTCACTTAGCCAAATACTTCCTACCTACCAAAGAGCCTACATTACAACCTTAATCAATGCCCTTTTTGATCTTTATTATAAGCACACATTGAGCAAGGGAGAGGTTGAGATGAATTGCAAGCTTATGGTAGATATTGTGCATGTTTTGAATTGAGTGAAAAATTTACCTTTCTTTATTCACTTGAGAGTTGAGGGTTCACTCATATGTATTCCTATGCCGTGAGGATCCAAGTTTCGAAAAGGTTAGATTATTGAGATGTGATCATGATGTGCTAATCGATGATTGTGGTGATTTGTTTGTGATGATTTTGGTTTTATAAAAATTTTCTGAGGCCAAAATTCATTGTCACTTTGCTAATCCGTGTTTATTGTTGATTGATCTCTTGCTTCGTTTTTGTGTTTGAGGACAAACATTCACTCAAGTTTGGGGGGTTGATAAACACGGATTTTCTACGTGTTACGAGAGCTTATAATTGCGCTTTAGTGTTATTATCATGGTCGAGTTCTATACTTTTAATCTATATTTCTTATATTCTCGGATATTGCACTTGATCTCGGTTTAGTCGAGTTTTGTAGGCAAAAGAGAGGAGAAAATGGGAAATAAAAGCATTAATCATGGGCCTTGAATTAACCATGGGCTTTGAATTAATCTTGGGCCCAAAGCATGGCCCAAAAGTAGGACCCAAGGATGACAAGTAAAGAAGCAAGCGCGGCCAGCAAATTCCTTGACGCTGCCATACATGCAGCCGCGCCTTCATGCATGCGGCTATGCATGCAGCCGCGTCTCCACGCCTCCCCTGCCGCGCCCAGCACCCCCTTCTCCGCGCCTGGGCCACGCGGCTGCCCACGCCGCCGCGCTCACCTCCATCTGCCGCCGCGTCTTCCATGTATGGAAAGAGGCATCCAACATGCGGCGGTTACGATCCGCCTTCAAGGGAGTCGTAACAGAAAATCAAGGGAAAAGAATAAGAGGGCGGAGAAGAGAAGAGGACGGACATCTCATATTTTCGGACACTACGGAATATATCACAAGCTACTTCGGATTCAATCTTGGGAGAAGAAGATCGAGGAGTCACGTCGGCGATATTCGAAGCCATAGTCTTGCTCTACGGTTTTCGTTTGTTTATGATTTTGTCCCCTTCGAAACTTGAGATGATTGTCTTCATTATGTTTGGTTAGAATTCTCTATTATTCTAGAGTTAGGGAGTAGATGAACATTGTAGATTCGAATTAGTTTTTATCAATTGATCACGACCTTCTATTGCTTCGTATGTTCTTGAGTTTATTGCTTGCTTATTTGATTAGCTACCAAATTCGTATGATTTATTGTGTTGATTCGATAGGCGAAAGATGAGAATTAACGCTCGAATAGGGAACATAGGACACACACTTCGATAAAGTCGAAAGATCTTGAGAATTGTGTGAGAGCTTATGACCTTTTGAACCTTTAGGAGTTTCATGTATTAGTTATCAGTTGGACACAACGATTCTTGCATGAAATCTACGGTTTAGGCGCTACGAAAGTAGGTTTAAGCTTATTGTGTGGTTGTTCTAGTAATAGTTGAGTCTTCTATGTGATTGATTGATTTTGATTTAATTGAATTCGTTTGTTCATCGAAACCAAAGCTCTAGAATAATCCGTCTCACATTTGATTCTCTTGTACCTTGTCGTTTATGTCTATTATTTCGCTTTTAATTAGTTTAGTAAAACAAAACCAAACGATTTATTCGTCTAGATAGAGGATAGGAAATTAGACTAGTACTCGTTAGGTTAATCAGTCCTCGTGGAATACGACCTTGCTTCCCTATCTATAATTACACCCGTACACTTGCGGTAGTAAAAATATTAGAGAACAGAAGGTGGCTGCGGTCACCGAGCAGTCCGATGGAGAGGACCCGCAAATGGGGTCCCTCAAGTTCCTTAGCGCGGTCAAGGCTCGTGTGGAACCGGCAAAGGGACCAAGGAAGGGGTCGATGTACGTTGAGGCGGTGATCGGCTCCGCAAAAGTAAAGGCGCTCGTCGACACGGGTGCAACCCACAACTTCATGCGTGAAGGAGTGGCTAAGGCGATGGGGTTGGCTGTCACCCCAACGAAAGGATCAATCAAGTCCGTGAACGCAAGTGCCAAGCCGGTGGCCGGTGAGGCGAGAGGAGTCCAAGTGCAGGTCGGGGATTGGCGTGGCGCGGTCTCCTTCACGGTCATACCCATGGACGACTACGACGTGGTTCTCGGACTACAATGGTTCGATCAGGTACGGGCCTTCATCGTTCCTTACTCCGACTCTTTGATGATAATCCACGAGGAAGGTGCTAGTACCATCCCGGCCAAGCGGGAGGCGAAGGGGTCGGTAGCAATATCGGCCATGCAGTTCAACCGGAGCCTAGCGTGCTGCGAGGAGGCGTTCGCCGCGTTCGCTATGCCCGACGACGATGAGGATGAGACCAAGGGGATGGTGGAGGTCAAGGAAGTGTTGGAGGAGTTCAAGGACGTGATGCCCAACGAGCTCCCAAAGAAGCTGCGGCCTAAGACGGACGTGGACCATCGGATCAAGTTGGTGACCGACTCGATGCCGCCATCCCGCACACCCTATCGGATGGCACCGCCCGACTAAAGGAGTTACAAAGGCAGTTGAAGGAATTGCTCGACGCGGGGATGATCCAGCCGTCCAAGTCCCCTTACGGAGCCCCGGTGTTGTTCCAAAAGAAGCATGATGGGTCGCTGCGCATGTGCGTGGATTACCGGGTGCTCAACAAGTTGACGGTGCGGAACAAGTACCCGATTCCACTCATCGGGGAGCTCTTCGACCAACTTGGAGGAGCCAAGTGGTTCTCGAAGATCGATTTGCGGTCGGGCTATTGGCAAGTGCGGATAGCCGAAGGAGATGAGCCCAAGACTGCCATGGTGACGAGGTACGGGTCGTACGAATTCCTAGTCATGCCCTTTGGCTTGACGAATGAGCCGGCCACATTCTGCACAATGATGAATAAGGCATTCCAACCCTACCTCGATAAATTTGTTGTTGTCTACCTTGACGACATCGTTGTGTACTCACCCACGTTGCGAGAGCACGTGGAGCATCTTCGGTTGGTGTTTCAGGCCTTGAGGGAGAACGAGCTCTATGCAAAGTTGGAGAAGTGCTCGTTTGCCCAAGATGAGGTGTCATTCCTTGGCCACCGCATACGGGAGGGGCGGATCATGATGGATCGGGCCAAGGTGAAAGCCATCCAAGATTGGGAGCCACCCAAGGACGTGTCCCAACTTCGATCCTTCTTGGGACTCGTCAACTACTACCGCAAGTTCATCCGAGGGTACTCCCAAGCCGCTGCCCCGTTGACGGAGCTGTTGAAGAAGGCACGATCGTGGGTGTGGAGCGAGGCGTGTCAAGAGGCCTTCGAGCGACTCAAGGCCGCCGTGACGGAGGAACCGGTCCTTGCCTTGCCGGACCACACCAAGGCATATGAGGTGCACACGGATGCGTCCGATTTCGCTATTGGGGGAGTGCTCATGCAAGAGGGGCACCCGGTGGCGTTCGAGAGTCGGAAGCTCAACGAGGCGGAGCGGAGATACACGGTGCACGAGAAGGAGATGACCGCGGTGGTGCATTGTCTACGCACGTGGAGGCACTACCTTCTTGGGAGTAAGTTCGTGGTCCGGACGGACAACGTAGCCACGAGTTACTTCCAAACACAAAAGAAGCTGACGCCCAAGCAAGCTCGGTGGCAAGAGTTCTTGGCGGAGTTCGACTACACGCTTGAGTACAAGCCGGGGGTGACGAATCGTGTAGCCGATGCATTGAGCCGGAAGGCGGAGCTTGCAGCCATTAGCCAAGCCGAGACGAACATCAAGGAGCGGATACGTGAAGGCTTGGAGAAGGACCCGATGGCACAACACATCATGGAGTTTTGCAAGGAGGGCAAGACTCGACGGACCGGTTGTACGTGCCTAAGTGGGGAAGCTTGAGGCGGGACATCCTCAAGGAGTGCCATGATTCGATGTGGGCGGGGCATCCGGGCATGCACCGCACGATGGCGCTTGTGGAGGAGACATACTATTGGCCGAGGATGCGCGAGGACGTCGAGGCGTACGTACGGACGTGTCTTGTGTGCCAACAAGACAAGATCGAGCAACAACAGCCGGGCGGACTGCTCCAACCGTTGCCTATCCCGGAGCACCCGTTCGAAAGCGTGTCGATGGACTTCATCACATGCTTGCCCAAGTTCGAGGGATGGGGGACGATCATTGTGGTGGTGGATCGTTTCTCCAAGTACGGCACTTTCATTCCAGCACCACCCGACGTTACGGCCTTAGACACGGCCAAGCTGTTCGTGAAGCACGTGGTCAAGCATTGGGGACTACCGAAAACGATCGTGAGCGACCGAGACCCGCGCTTCACCGGGAAGTTTTGGTCCGAGTTGTTCAAGTTGTTGGGTTCCAACTTGGCCTTCTCGACAAGTTTCCACCCGCAAACGGATGGCCAGACGGAGCGGGTGAATGCATTGTTGGAGTTGTACCTGCGGCACTTCGTGAGCGCCAACCAACGGGATTGGGCCAAGCTGTTGGACACGGCGCAGTTCTCGTACAACCTCCAAAGGAGCGAGTCCACCGGGAGGAGTCCGTTCGAGCTAGCGACGGGGAGACAACCCATGACCCCAACCGGCCTCGCAACGGGATACAAAGGGCAAAGTCCGTCGGCCTATACCTTTGCCAAATCACTTCATGAGGAGACGGACTTGGCTCGGGCATCATTGGACAAGGCCGCCAAGAAGATGAAGAAGTGGGCGGATCTCA
Source organism: Thymus mandschuricus (assembly GCA_029379335.1). Classification (NCBI taxonomy): domain Eukaryota; kingdom Viridiplantae; phylum Streptophyta; class Magnoliopsida; order Lamiales; family Lamiaceae; genus Thymus; species Thymus mandschuricus. Next base: position 31,701,362 of record CM057078.1, read on the forward strand.
AGCGGCGGGCGGTCGAGTTCAACGAGGGGGATCAAGTGATGGTGAAGCTACTCCCTCAACAATTCAAGGCGTTTCGGTCCGTGCACAAGGGACTTATCCGAAGGTACGAGGGACCGTTGAAGATATTGCGGCGGGTCGAGAACGTGTCATACCATGTGGAGTTGCCGCCGAAGATGAAGATCCATCCCGTGTTCCATGTGAGCCAACTCAAGCCCTATCACGAAGACACGGAGGATCCTACGCGTGGGCAATCAAGTCGGGCGCCTACGGCCATGACAACCTCATTCGACAAGGAGGTTGAGGAGATCATCTCACACCGGGAGGTTCGAAGGCGGGGTGTTTCACCCTACAAGGAGTACTTTGTGAGATGGAAGGGACTACCGGATTCCGAAAGCACTTGGGAGCACGAAGAGCACTTATGGCAATTTCGGGACCGGATCGAAGAGTATCACGCCAAGGTCTTGCCGAGGACGGCTTCGACTTAGGTGGGGGAGAATGTCACGCCCCGCTCGAGAGGGGTCAAATTTGTGAGGTTTCCCGGAATAATCTAGAGTTTACTTGATGAGTCCGGCACCTTGCGGAACATTCCGGAATCCTCTTGTACATAGTAGAGACTTGTAGAATTCTCTAGAATCTTATAGAATCTCGTAGAAGATCATAGAAGGAGGTGGAAGCCTCTAGCCATAGAAGGATCTAGACATGGGAAGGATCTAGAACCCCTCTCCCACTTGTATAAATAGGCCCTTGGCCATTCATTTGTAACCATCCAAGTTTCAAGCAATAGAAGTTCTCTTGCATTCTCTCAAACTCTCTCTTTGCCTTCTTGTGTTCTTAGCCAAGCGACTTGGTGGGAAGGTTGCCTAGCTAGCATCGAGGCGAGCTAGTCTAGGACCGCACGGCGAGTGAAGGAAACTTCGTGGGGCACAAGTTTCAGTCCGTGACACAAGGCTCTATTCCACCACCTCTTGTGGTGAGCGTTGATCTGGTAAAACGTGTCGGCGTAGATGAAATAAGTTTGAGGCACCATCGCAGATTGAGCTAGTCGGTTAATGATGTCCGCAGCCATATGGTTGTCCCCTGTCATGTTCTCGACGATGCCGCATTGAGAGAGAATCTCCATATCTCGCCCGGTATTGACCAGATAATCCAACACCACCACATAATCTGTCACGTAAGTAGGTTGATTGCCAGGAAAGTATTGCTCGTACAAAATGAGATTCCTAAGGTCACAGTCCACCTCGTCATGAATAATCAGAGTTGACATCGTCAGTACCCCGTTACTAAAATCAACCTCATATGGAATGCTGCTGGTGCCTTCACTTTTGCGGAATGTGACGTTGGCATCTTTGAGCTCTGTGGCGGAGGGGATCCATTGGAATTCCCTTTGACGAGGACATGCATTTAAATTGATGTATATAGGGGATGGAGGCCGCTGAGTAGCGTGCTTCAAATGGAGCAAATGCATCACATTCTCGTTTTCTACGCTGATCCTGCATGTGTGGCCTTCATATAATACGAAGAAGTAAAAGATCGATTCCATGAGTGTTTCTTGTTGGTTCGGGCCCCCCTCACTAACGAGGTCGAAAATCTTGCACAGAACAAAGAAAGGAATTTGGTTTTCAAACAATACAAGATCGCGACTCAAGTTATTTAAAAACCACTTCATCATGAAGATGGGATCCGAAGCGAGGCTTGAGTCGGGGCTCCGGATCTTCTGTAACAGCTCGATGATGAAGCAGCCGTCCATCACAAGCATCTCAATGAATTTTGTCGTGCTGAGGCTTAATTCTTCTGCGTAACAGCTGCGCGCCTCCTCCTCTATTTCTGCAATAGCAGAGAGGTACCTATCCACACTCTCATTTTTGCGGAGGAGGAGCGATTGGAGGTATATGAGCTTGTGTTGCTCCATCATCATTAAGCTTTGTTTGCCGTGATGGTAAGGACCGATTGCTAACATCCGTGGCTCGTGTACGTTGTCGTTGCCATTGCTACCCCGAAAGTAATAACTTTGTATTCTGTAGATGAAAGGCTGCCTTATTGGTTTGCGGTAGTTCGAGAGTCTTTTCTCTAGGCTCTCTGGGGTCTCATCGTCTTTATTCGCCCCCGTGGCCGTGTTTATACTTTTACCTGTGTACAAAATATACGCATTTCTAGCTAGCTAGTAATTTTAAATAGGAAAAACGTACGTTGCATGCTCTGAATCAAGCAGCAGTAAATCTCTACCAATTAAGGTGTACGTACAAAAGCTTGAAAACTTAAATCTAGGAAAGACAGGATTGAAATTATACCTTTATGAGCTCGAGACCACATAGCTAGCTTGCACGTAAGAGAAATAAGCAGCTTTTATATATATATATATATATATATATATATATATATATATATATAGAGGATGGATCATATAAAAATAAGTCCTGGTGTGAGAAATAGGAATAGATCTGAACCGTTGATCTTAATTTGATCTATGGTTGTAATTGATTTAAGCATGATTATAAGGTATTATAAGCATGATTAGGTTTAAGCATGAATTTGTACATTAAAAAGCATAATGGTGTTGTAAGCATAAATATATACTGACTTAAGCATGATTTTGTATAGTTTTAAGCATCTTTCTCATTTTCTCACGCAAGGATTTATTTGCACACGAACCACTCCCTATATATATATATAGTTTTTAGATTAGACGGAATTCTATCATGGTGTCAGAGTCTTTGACTCGAATCCCGCTGATAGCGACTCCACCCATATTAAAAGTGTGCACTTGTTGGGACTGCTATCCAGATGGTAGAGTTGAAAATCGAGCCCACAAATGAGGGGAAGTATTAAAAATTATAATATGAACCAATAAATTATCACCCTTTCTACAAGTTCGAGCTTTTAGACGAGACATAACTTTATCCTTCTTTAATCCCACTTGTTTTAAATCATTGATAATAATTGTGTACATCATGTCATCAACTATTAAACATGGGTGCAAGTAGTGTGCATTGATATGTTCAAACAAATAAGAAGTTGTATTTTTCTTTAGCTCATGAATGTTCATTGGATACAATAAAACTTGCAATCTAATATTCTAATGAGGGTTGGATCTCAACGTAATTAAATATATTTTCATGTCGACATTGTAGGTACATATAGGGGGGTGTTTGGTAGATAAGATGAGATAAGTAAAGATAAATAAACTTAGGATTAATAGTGTGAATAGTAGTAAGATTATTAATCCTACACGTTATTTGGTAGACGAGATAAAAAAGGTCGGATAACTAATCTAGCGTTTGGTAGACAAGATTCCAACCCTAGATTAAAGTTGTAAAGACAAAAATATCCTTGTAAAATTCTAATATTTACAAAACTACTTCTTCTTCAGCCAACAATCCATTTCAAATTTACAGAATGAGGCAGCAAATATGGATAACTATATTTCACCAAATTAACAAACAACGACGAATGAAACCTCTTCTTCTTCAGCCAACAATCCATTTCAAATTTACAGTAACAAATAACAAATAACCCTAAAATCCTAAAAAATCGAAGTTCGGGGAAATCAATGATTTTTCAGATTGAAGCCAACGTAGAAACTCATATCAGGAGCAAGAACATAATGAAAATTATCTGTGCTCAGCAAATTTGGCCACAGTAATCGCCCTTCAAACCCAGCTTCGAAAACCTAGCAATTCTTGCACTAAAATCCAGCTTTGAAACCTAGCAACCCCGGCTTCATAACCTAGCGATTCCTGCACCAAAATCGCGGTCGATTACCGGAAGAGAGTTGAGCGAATTCAATTTCAAAAACTTTTGAACGATTCGAAACTACCTTGGCGATGTCGGCTCCAGTTGAGCGACGGCAGGGAAAAACTCGGCTGCGAAAATATTGGGGGAAGGGGCTTCCCGTCGAGAAAAACTCGGCTGCGAAAAACTCCAGTTGCTTCCCGTCGCCGATGAGAGTTCAGAGAAAGAAGCCGTCGCCGATGAGAGTTCAGTGAAAGAAGGAGGAAGAAGGGTAAGATGGGAAAATTCACGCCAATCTTGAACACTGTTCGGGGAGTCGGAGGGGGAAGGGCCCGATTTTTAATCGGTGTGAAACAGTGTTTAAGGGCGGGCTTCAACTTTTATTCAGGGCTCATAGGATAATTTATCTCCCCTACCAAACAACAGATTAGCCCAGATTAGCCCATATTAATAATCCTATCTAGGGTTAATTTGGGCTACCAAACAGCCCCATACTTAATTACAAGTAGTGTATTATTCGTCTTATACAAAATATTCGCAGTCAACATTTAAATATAGTGTAGGCATAATTAGGTGGAGGTATCTCAACATGCGACTAATTTAATTAGCTATTCCAAATTTGCAATTCTATAAGCAGTTTTAAACTAATATGGCCGGCCAATTCAATTCAAGTATCTTTTCAGCTTACTGAATTAAAGAAATTTATAGAAAATTCACTCTACTATATAAATTTTTACAGAATTAATTGCAAAAGCTCATAGTTTCCACGGAATCTCTTCATCTATATACTACTCTCTCGTGCATCATCTTCATACTTTATTATGTACTATTATATTGAGGTGTTTACCATCTTTAGACTATTTTTTATTTTTTGGTAGCAAGCTCCATAATACATTTGAACAATTTTTACTTTGTCACTTAACATTTTAATACAATTTAAAAATTAGACTGACTAATTATTCCATTTTAACACTCTAACACTTCAATTTATTAATATAGTACATTATCAAAATACATTAAATTCCTCGTCCGAGCTTTTTGGTATGAAGATCATGAGTAATCTAAAAGGAAAGAGAAATTAACTAATTTCCAGTCCACTTAACGAACATTCATCCTCTATCTCGAAAAATGGTGTCTCATTTGTGTCTTATTCTCAAAACTATATAATTTTGAATTATTAGGTATTTTAGCATAATTAATAGCATAATTCAACACATTCTCAAAACTACATAGTTTTGAGAATGGGAGACAAATGGAACACCATTTTCGAAATATGGGATCTCATCCGCTAAACATGAAACCATCAAATATTAACTTATTGTGTTCCGAACCAAATCATCTATTCCCATTTTTTTGTATGAATTATGTACCACGTAATTATTTTTAATAGTTGTATTATATTTTTTATAAAAGTTAAAATTGAAATAATATAACAAAACAAGATAAAAATTTATGACAATTTTTTTTAAATATTATATAACCTAAGTTGCAATTTATCAAATATATTTCACCTAATAAAATTGAAATTAAAATGTTAAAATAAATTATAAACCCATAACAGATAGGCAAACCTTAGAATATAATTGTCCAATGGAAAAATGTATGAAAATACTCACCTTTCTAAGAAAAAGATTGATTCTACTTAGAGGTGCCCACGGTTCCGGTTCCGGTTCTAATTGGAACCGAACCGCTGGTTACGGTTCCGTCGGGGGAGCAACCGAAACCGAACCGCCAACACACGGTTCCGATTCCGGTTCTGGATCCATCGGTTCCGGTTCTGGTTCCGGGTCTAACCGGACAATTATTATTATTTTTTTTACTTTTAAACTTTTTTATTTCATAAGGCTTTGAACCTTCTTTCAATTATATAGGTGTTTCTCCCACACTTTTAATTGTTATTTTTCAATGTAAGACAAATTTATGTGTGTTTATAAGGGTGTCACTTTTCTCAAGTTTGATAGTTTTTAAATGTAGGAGAATAAGATATGTTACTCTTCTCATAGTTTGGGATGTGTTAGATATCACACATCGAAGAAATAAGAAACTTGAAAAGTGTAATACTTTTATAAAAACAATAAGCATATCTTACAATCAAAATCAAAAAATAACAAATGTTTGTTTGAGAGTAGCACTTATATAATTGAAACAATAAAGCTATTTGGCCATAATGTGGCCGGCCACACAACGACATTTTTCATAATATACGTAATTTTTAAAATGGTAAATGATAACTATAGTTTATTACTTTTATATTTTAATTTAAAAATATTTTTTCTACAAAAAATACATATTTTTCTCTTTTTTTCTAGATAAAAAGGTAAAAAATTATTTAAAATAGTAAAAAATATCAAATAATTAAAGGGTTAATTTTAAAAAATACGTAAAAAATACGGAGCATCACTTTTTGAGTTTTTTATGATATAAAAAAGTTTGGCAAAAAAATATAAATTATTTGATACTTAAAAAAATTTAAAAAGTTAAATTATGGCCGGCCACATTATGGCCGAATAGCATATCTAATTGAAAAAAGTCTAAATTTTATATATATTTAGTTATTATTTATAAAGTTTAACAAATAATGTTATATTTATTTAGAAATCATACTACCTCCATCTCACGAAAGTAGTCCTGTTTGATTTTGGACTTTTCGGGCACGTGTTTCCACCGAAACCTAGTACGGGTTTTAAAATATAATTTTGAAGTATTTTTTCTTTCACGAGATACTATGACACTCGTACTATATCGTAAAAGAAAAAATACTTTAAAATTATGTTTTAAACCCGTACTAGGTTTCGGTGGAAACACTTGCTCGAAAAGTCCAAAGTCAAATAGGACTACTTTCGTGAGATGGAGGTAGTATTTAAGAAAAAATAAAAATAATAAAAATTGGGCGGATCCAAATTTTGGAACTGCCGGTTTGGAACCGGAACCGGAACCGGAACCGAACTGCCGGTTACGATTCCAAGCCTTAGGAACCTTAACCGAACCGGCAGTTCCACCGGTTTTTTTTCCGGTTCTGAACTGCCAATTCCGGTTCCGGTTCCGATTTTAACCGCCGATTCCGGTTCCTTTGAACACCTCTAATTCTACTCACATTCTTAATAAAATATTAAAAACTGAAAGTTACAAAAAGTGCACTACCTGCGTATGTTCGGATGGGATCCTCTGTCCCAAACTCTGTGTCTCAACCGTGTCCCAAATCTTTGTTTCTATTAGTTATATATTATATTTTAAAAAATAAAAATTGCATTATGTCACAAATTGTAATAGACAACAAATTATGGAGAAAAAAATAGATTTTTTAAATGTAATATGCCCTAATTTTGAATTTTTCAAGCATTATATAATCAATAAAAGTGAAATTAAATGTTAAAAAATAATTATATACCCTAATTTGGATTAGTGAACCCTAGAAATAATCATAAAATTAAAATAAATCATTATAAATTAAAAATTTTGAAAAAAATGTACAAAACTAATAGAATTAAGGATTTGGGACACGGTTGGGACACTGAAGTTTGGGACAGAGGATCCCATCCGGCATACGTTCGCCTAGTCATAAAACAGACACATCAAGATTATTTATTTTGCATTTAATTTTAATCTTATTAGTATTTTTTTTAAAAGGAAAACGGAATGCTAAAAGAAATTTAGCTTAAAATCTTATTGAAGGAAAACGTCGGAGAAAGACATGATAAGAAGTTTCGCTTGTTTATGAGAGTTGACGAGCAGAGAATAAGTCTGAGCCAGAGTAAGGACGAGCAACATAACAGCAGCGACGAAGGAAATATAAGCCCAGGGAGTGTTGAAATAGTCTCGATTCAAGGCAGCCCTCGCCCTATTCCACGGCCTCTTATAATGAGCGTTGATCCGACTGAACATATCGCCGTAGATGAAATGAGTAGCAGAAACCGTAGCAGAGACCGTAAGGCGGTTAATAATGTCAGCAACCACCTGATTATCCCCCACCATGTTCTCTATAATCCCGCATTCCGAAAGGACCTCCACATCCTGCCTCGTGTTCACGAGGCAGTCCAAAAGTATCGCGTAGTCCGTCACGTACGTCGGCTTCTTGTCCGGGAAGTACTGCTCGTACACGATGAAGTTTCTGTAGAAGCTCTCCGAGAGATCTTGGATGGTCACGCTCGACATCGTCAGCACCCCGTTCTTGAAATCGACACCGGATTCGTTACCGGCCTCACCCTTCCGAAACTTGACGTTAGCAACTTTCAGCTCTGTGGCTGAGGGGATTAGCCGGAATTCCCTCAGCATAGGGCAGGCGTGTAGATCGACGTTCACGAGGGACGGGGGACGGTAAACGACGTGCATAAGATGGATCAAGTGCTTCACTTCCTTAGGGTTTATTAAACTTACTATGTTATGACGGTAGGCTTCCTCGATTCCAAACAACGAGCAAATGAGATCGATCAGCTTTTCGTGTTGGTTTGGCCCCTCGACGAGATCAAAAAGCTTGCGGAGTACGAAGAATGGGATCTGGTTCTCGAACAATATGAGATCGAACGTCAGGTTCTGCAGGATCCACTCCATCTGAAAGACGGGATCGGAATTGCAGGACGAATCGCGTCTATGGAACCTTCGTAGTAGTTCAAGGATAAAGCAGCCGTCAAGCACGAGCATCTCGATGAAATCCGCTGTGCTGATTAGGGTTACGTCCTCCGCATAATAACCGCGGGCCTCGGCTTCTAATTTGGCAATGGCGGAGATGTATGCGTCGACGTTTCCGTCTTTGACGAGGAGGAGCCATTTGAGGTAGCCGACCTTGGTTTCCTCCATCATCTCTAGACCCTGTTTGCCGCGGTGGTAAGGGCCCACCGCGAGAACCGTTGGCTCGTTGAGCTTCTCGTTTGTTCGCTGCGAGTAGTATTGATTGTGTACTTTGTAAATGCAGCGTGGTGTTGCTGCTTCGTTGTAGTTTGATAGCTTTTGTTTTAGGCTCTTTGAGGCCTCCTCGATTCCCTTCATCATTCTTCTTATTATTAGTTACCTCTGCATTTATCATGAATATAAGTTTCTATGCTAAATAGTAGTAATTTCAAATATTTGTAGGATTGAGTTATTCAGGTGTTTAAAGACCGGGCAGTTCACAGTTCGGATCCTCTATTGTCAATCGGTGTGATATCCTCTATTGCATTTATAGATAATTGACACGTGACATAATTAATGATTTAGGATTTAAGATTTAAATAAAAAAAATATACATGTACCCTAATCATTTTAAATTTCTACACCCTATGAGTTGCCATGTGTCAATTACCTAGCTACAAATTGAATGCAATAGAGGATGTTACACGACAGACAATATCTCATTCAGGCTATATATACTCAATCTATCCAAAAGTTCAGAAACATTTCCTAGTCGATGTAAGATAAATTGGTGGCTTTCAACGTCTATTTTAAAAAAATGTTCTCTAAGATCAAAAAATGGCCTAACTTACAACACGTGGAAAAATATCCTTACAAATCTGATGGGAAAAAAGTTTGAAAATAGGATTTCTACTAATTTTCAACTCGCCTCACTATTAAATTATGGATCTGCCTCCCGTGTATTGAATCATTTGTTTTTGCCTCATATCGATTTGAAAAAGTTTCAAATTTTGTGTATAGTTTGAATGACACACCCTTCATATAACGGAACTCTAATTAATCATACAAATACACGCAATAGAGAGAGAGAAAAAATCTCGATCGATGAACGCAGAGGAGTTACTTAGAAAAGGAACAACATATTCATGCTAATTCTCATCCAAACGCAAAAATTTTAATCCAAATAGAAGCAAGTTCAATTCAGCATGTAAAAAGGAGATTCATACCTGCTGTATAAATTCGAGACGAGTCTAACTTGAAGGTGAGACGAAATAAGCACAGATGTGCGCGCGCGAGCACATTCAAGAAGCTTTTTACAATGATTTGCTTTGCTCATATTAACAAAAATAAAATGACCAAGACTTTCATAATATATTGCACTCGTTACCAATAAACATTAATTTGCAGCACTTCGCCGTTTAATAAATAGGCAATTTGTAGCTGGAGGTATATCAACTTGCCATTTAAACTAAAGTTTCAAAATTCCATAAACAATTTGCACTCATATTATAGTTATACAAATTATATGTATATTATGCAGTCGTGTTATATGCTCTTAAAACATCTTATAAATACTTGGAAGCAATACGTACTCTTCAAAAATGTCGAACTAACTCATGTACTACCTAATGAAACATGATTTATTATAATTATTACGGTAACCTCCACACCGTGTCTGTAATTGGCAAGAATATGTTAGAAAAACATTTATCATTCAAGAAATCAAACAAATTGGATAAACTTGAATCAACTGACTATTCAAGATTTAAAACTCTATGCTTATAATTATATTGAAGAAGAGTAGAATGATGGGATTATAATTAATTACAAGAGATGATCGGGTCAGAGTAATGCCAGTTGTATGGACATTAAAAATACATGTCTCTAACATCAACATAAAAATTCCGAAATACACTCAAAATTAAGTTCAGATTATATCAATACTGAATTATTGAAACAAGCACTACTAGAAAAATGACTTATAGATATATTGACATATATGACATTTAAAAAATGTCAATATAAACTATCTAATGCAAATAGCTAATATTGTATTTGACTGAAATATTAATATGACACTTCGTTGGTAACAAATGTCACGAAAAAAAATTAACGTGACATTTTTATCTATTGCTACATCGATATATATAGATGAATCTTAAAAATGTCATTATAAATAAACTGTAACAATAACTATTTAATGTGGCATTTTTAAATAAGTGTCCTTAAAAGATAATTTTCTACTAGTGAAGGAGGAATGATCTTCTACCCACCGTGGACATACCCTAACCTAACTAGAAAAGAAAACCCTGGTATTATCACATAAGCGGTGGACACATTAAGAGTGTCCACGATGGGTAAGGGAACGTTTCTCTTGAAACAAGACAGAATTTCGATGTATCAAATCGATTCAAATCAGAGTAAAACGTTGTTGTGTTTTTTTGTGTATTCATTACTCCATCTTAATTAAGTTTATACCTGAATGAATAATCTGCAGACTTATACTCCTATAGATCATTTGAGATGATAAATTGGACCGTATGATAATCACTTATTATTCCCTAAGAAGCTATGTACTTATTATTCATTTAATATATTCCCTCAAATCCCACAAACTTGAGACATGTTTTTAAATATATATACTCGATCATCCGTAAAGTATAAAATAATGAAACGACTCAAATTTATTTTCATACGGATTTATTTTGATACAGAACGATGAATATGTGAAATTATGATATAACCCGTTACAAAAGCCACAAATTAAATCTAGTTATGCGGGCTTGGAATTAGCCCAAGGTAGGATTGCAGTGTGCTTATAATGGGCCGGCCCAATATGAACTTGGGCTAGGCCCAATGTAGAAATGTAGTGGGCCCATTCATAACACCCGAAGGCCCGCATAGAAAGGGGACTTTAAAGTTTAAACACAACCCCTTTTTTCCTCTAATAATTGCCCCCTAATTAAAAACTAAATTTTAAGAATGGTATGTATACAATTTTATCCCTTATTCCCTACCCCTATCATATTATTTGTAGCCCAACAATTCTTTTAATTAAGCATATATTCAACGGTATCTCGTATAAGTACACGGAGGAATGCTCTCATATTCATCGTGAACGTTTTTAATGTGATCGTGAATGACGTGACATACTATTAATGAATAAAAATATTAAATTATATACTTTAACCTATCTAAGATAATAAACCCCTACATCAGCAGTGAACACATTAAAAGTGTCTAACTACGGGCAGATGAACGTTTTTCTAAATACATAATTACCAAACAAATTAAAATAAAAAGTATGGAGACTCATAATATGTTTCGTCCAAAATAGTACTCACTTCATCCCACTTCACTTGATTTTATTTCCTAATTAGGACTTCCCACTTAAATTCACTTGTTTCCTAAAAATTGAAAGAATTAACTCTTACTATATTTTAATGTGGACCTCTTCTTTTTCACTTTGAACACTGCTTTTAAAATCTCGTGCCGAAATGAAATAAGTTAATTAAAATGAGACCGATGAAGTATAGCAATTTATGACATAATGCACATCGCATAATGACCTCATCACCATAAAATTCCTTATAAAGTAAAAGATCCTTTAAACTATTTGATTAAATTATTATATACAAGTATATTTTTTTCCATCCCAGGAAGAAAGATAGTCAGTTATAGGTTTGACAAAATAAGCATGTAAAATCATTAATTGTCAATTTTAACGAAGACTCGACTAATATACTAATATAGTGGACAAGATATTTTTACAAGCCAAGACTTTGAAAAAACATGCATATATATCTCAAGTCTAGTTCGAAAATGACTACAAAGTGACTTAAATTTGAGTCTTTGAGAAGATAACACTCTTTTTATTGTTATTATAGAATGAATGCAACGTCGTTTATGTATAGTGGTTGAAAAGCATAGGTATCAAAAGAAACTATAAAGTATTTGGAATTTGGTTGTAAATTTCTTTGCAATGAACTATACTATACTAGTTTTGAACTTCTCAAGAAAGTGAATATAGTGTTTGAATATCATTCATTTGGGCCCAATTGCTAAATAGAGAAAGGTTGCATGGAGGAATCGGTCTCGGATTAGTTGATGATTTTGAAATACGATGTCGCATCTCGGACTCGGTTTTGTAAGTTTTAATCCTTCAATATTTCATGTAGAAACGTTGATTAGTCCGTTATGCATACACTTATTTTTAAGATAATCCATGTCATTTACAGGTACATGAGAAAATTAAACATACTCACAATCATAATAGTTAATAAAATTATAAATGAGTAGTCAAAATGAAGAGTGTAAGAATAGAATAGTTTTGTAAGGAAAAGTACAAACTAGTTAAATGTCATATCAACTAATTTAATTTATTGTAGTATAAACTTAGGTAAAAGAAAGGTTCAATAAACAAGTTAATTTTTTAAATTACTAATTAGGATTGTAACATAAGAAATGCATAGTTTTTCTTGTCGGTATACTTATAATTCAAAAAAGGTGAAACATAAGTACTATTCTAGCTTGAGTTAGGTAAGAAATTTATAATATGCATAAGAGACCAACTTTTTTGATTAATAATCGACTTAATTAGGAATTAGTCAGATTATAAGATAATACATTGAAATTTCTCCAGTTAAATACTTTTCTATCAGTAAATATCACTCTTCCATCTTCCGCAATTTTACGGTCACATTTAAAATAATACGTTCTTTATTATTTTATACTCATACAAATAAAAGAAATACATTACTACCTCCATTTCATTAAATTAACAACATTTGTCATTTTGGTCCATCTAATTTATTAGACGCATTTCCTAAAATGGTAAAAATTACTTGGTTGTAATTAACTCTCTCTCATCATATTTAATTATAGCCACACATTATTTTTTTCTTGGTACTAGTGCCATTTGAAATGTTGCTTATTTAGTGAGATGGAGGTAGTATTTGTTAATGAAATCGAATGAAAGGACTACTAGTATTTTGTACGTATCTAATTATTTTTCAATAATTATTTTGCATTTTGGGTTTGACTTGATAAAAGTATACCCTTCTTTCTATATTAAGCGGGGAGGGAGAAGTGACACATGTGTTAAAAAAAATGTAGGTAAATAAAGAAAAGTATTCTCTCCGTTTGTTTTGATGTGACATGTTTGTTTTGGATTGTTTTTCTTCAATTGACATGTTTTTTTTTTATGTTTTAACAAACATCAGTTTGATCCCTAACATTACAGTTATTTTTAACTTATACCACATATTAACTTTTTTATTATATTTTTTTGAAATATCGGCCGAAAAGAAATAGGTGCATTGAAAAAAACAGAGGGAGTTCGTAGTAGTGGAATAACGATCCTATCCCATGAATAGTAAGACGTTATTAGGATATTATGAGTAAAATGGTCATTTCGTTAGGAGAATCTTTTAATTTTAGCCTATTTAACTAATACGAAGGACGTCCTAAAAAAAGTAAAAACACTAATATAAAAGACGGAAGAGGTAGTACATAGTACTTGAGAGCAAAATGTGAACACTTGGTTTATGATGAGCCCATTGACTGACAATACTGGGGGCAAAATAAAGTGATAATTATAAAATGTTTGACCAAACTAAACTCATAATTTGTCATTTCATATATTTCGGCTGTCCCCAATAATTAATTTCTAAATAGAAAAATTAACCCTAGTGGATGTTATAAATTCTAGAAGTTACATGAAATAATTTTCAATTAATCTTTAGCCCATTCAACGTTTTTGATTAACATAACATTAATCCAATAGAATTTCAATATAATTCATACGCACGAGACAAAATGCGATAAAAATCAAATAACTTTTTTGGCTATGTTTTAAATAGTATTTAATCTTACAAGAATCATCAAAGTTGACTGATCATCAACAATTCCTACATACATGCACATGTAAACATAATTTTATCCTCAATTTCTCGAATATGCATGAAAATTACATTTTCCCAAAATTAGAAATTAATTAATACTCCCTTTGTCCCATATTAATGCGATTTTACTTTTTATACGCATTTTAATATATCAAAAAAATAAATTATAAGTCTTACTTGATGTAAATTAACTTGGGCTTATATTTTATCTTATTATGCATTTTCAACACGTTAAAAAACATGTAAAAAGTCAAATCATACTAATATAAAAGACGAAAGAAATTATCGACTGTATATAGTAGACAGTAGACTGAGGCGTCCTCTAAACACTTAAAAAAAGAAAGTTGATGAATATTCTACTCCAAAATAAAAACATTACCGTAAAATAATCTTGTGTCAATGTCATGTCACTTTCTTTGTGCACCCAACGTTAATTAAGTAGCATTAATTCTCTATTTCATTCCTTATTTCCCCTTAAGTCAGCATTAGATTAACTAAATGTCATATAAATACTCTCTTCGTCCTCCGTCTCCAAATTAATATGATTATTTTGCAATTGAGACGTCCTCAAGTTAATGTATTATTTTTAATTTATTTCACCATTTCTCCCTCATTTTTTATTTTACAATTCGGTTGGAGTCATAAGCTTTGCTATACTATACTAATATATTTTACTTGGTTGATTTCACATTTCAGTCAACTGGTAAAATAGTAATTTTAGACTTACATCATCAAAGTATAATTAATAAACATATTAAAAAATAAAAAATTACCAAAAAAGTGAATAAATATATTAATGGATCTTTTCCACTTTATTCACCAAAAGTTTACAGAAAATCGATCGAAATTAACTAAGTAAAATTTACATAAAATTTCAAGAAAACAAACTCAAAAATTCCATGAGTTCTCCTCATCCATCACCATAATAGGGTACTGTAGCAAAGAAGCTTCACTCTCTCTCTTCCCTTCATTCTCATCGCCATTAATAAACAAATCCAAACCGTCGAAATCATCGGACCAGATGTTGCTGTTCATGATCTCACTGTAGTAGTTGTCGAAGCTCGTCGAAAACTGGAGCTCTTCGAGCACGTTCTCCGACGAGTACGAGGAGGAGGAGGAGGAAGTCGAAGGCGTCAGCGACGAGCTTTCATCGTAATTGTTATAAGGAAGCAGGATCTCGTGGGGCTCGATCACCGGAATTTCGTCGATGCAGAAATCGGCGTTGACTAATTCCATGGGGTCAAACTTGCGGCTTTCGACGACGTCGTTTACTTCGTGGTTTACAGTTGACTCCGAAATGTTTGACTCTAGTGATGTGGGTTCCGCCGCCGCCGCCGGTTCTCCCTCGGGCGTCTCCGGCGACGGTTCTTGGACTGAAGGCGGCTCTTTGACGGCCGGCGGCGGCAGCGGCTTGTGGGTGAGGGGGTCGATTCCCATTTTCTTTAGTTTCTTCTTGATGTGAGTGTTCCAGTGATTCTTGATCTCGTTGTCCGTCCTTCCCGGAAGATGAGAAGCAATTTTCGACCACCTACAAAATTAATTTTAATAATTAAATTAAATGTTATTATACTAATATATTTCGTTACATCAATTCAGATACTCTATCGTATTTTCGTACTGCATCGAACATTAAAAACACAAGATAAAGCCACCGAAGATTAGGAAAATTAATGATGGTGGGATTGTATACTCATCAAATGTCTGCCACA
Organism: Thymus mandschuricus; assembly: GCA_029379335.1. Lineage (NCBI taxonomy): Eukaryota > Viridiplantae > Streptophyta > Magnoliopsida > Lamiales > Lamiaceae > Thymus > Thymus mandschuricus. Next base: position 31,717,308 of record CM057078.1, read on the forward strand.
AACTTTGCAAAAGAAATTATGCATGGTAATTAATCTTTTATTAAACTTTCAAAATTAATATATTTACATATACATGACATGTAATCATGGTACATAGACTAGATAGTAGTTGAAAAATATTTCTTTTCAACTTCTTTTACTTTTCCACTAGTTTTTCTTTGTATGGTTGTTGAAACTTAATTGAAAGTATGTAAAAATTTCCATCAAAAAAATAAATCAAGAATTAAAAACTAAAAAAATTGTAATCATAAAAAAAAAATACCTATTTCCAAGCTGAGCATGAAGGTCAATAACCACCTTCTCTTCATAATCAGAAAGCAAACCTCTCTTCACATCTGGCCTCAGATAATTAGTCCATCTTAATCTGCAGCTCTTCCCACATCTCAACAGCCCTGCATATGAAAATATCAATATTAATATGATTATGAAAATAATGAGAGAGAGAGAGAGAGAGAGAGAGAGAGAGTAAACAAACCAGCAAGCTTAGGGACAGCTCTCCAGCAACATTGGCCATTGGTGAGAATGAAGTTGATGAGCTTCCTATCTTCCTCAGCAGTCCATGGCCCTTTCTTCAGACCTACTTTGTCACAGCAAGGTTGTCTTCCCATACTTCTCTCTCTCTCTCTCTTGATCTTCTTACAGCAACACTTTATTATTACTACTATCTTACTACAACAATGCTGCAAGAAGATTAATTGTTGAAACAAGAGTAGTGAGAAAACTAATTGTTCACCACCACACACTACCTACTTATATATATAATGCAAAACTTGAGAGACAGCTAAGGTCCACCCCACCCCTCCCCCCTCCCCCACGAGCCCCTTAAAAAAGAATACTACTACTACTACAAGTCTACAATACTTTTTTTTAAAATTAAAAAGAAAAGTAATTAATCTTTAATTTAATCTGAAAAATGGGAGGAAAATTCAGAAGCTTCCTCAAGAAATGACACGGTTTTAAGTGTTTTTTTTTTTTTTAATGGATTTTGGAATTGAAAAAAAAAAAAAGATGTTGAAAAAATTGGGGGGTGGGGATTTAAGTCATGTATAGTTAGAGTTTGTGTGTTGATGTCAACCTCTGAAAGCGCCACCTCAACATACCTATTAATCTCTTCCTTAATTTCCAAGCGATAATTAAATACTACTATTTCATACTCCACCACCTTTTTTTTTTTTTTTTTTTAATATTATTGTAACTCCTAAATTAATTCAAACATGAGGATTTTATTTTTGTTGTGTTCTTTGTTAGAATTTGGACATGTTTACCGCGAAAAAAAAATCGAATCTAAGGTAAATAGTTGATGGAAATTAAAGCATTGTAGATCGGTATTTTCATTTCAATTTATATAATTAGTTAGTATATTTTGAAATATGGTATTGATACTAACGTGAAGTATAAATGTACTATGCTACTATATGTACGGCTATATATGCAAGTAGTGCAATGTAATTTCAATTTTCGATACACGCTTGGTATATAATACACATTCCGTTTCGGCTGTTTATGTGCATTAATATTAGTGGAGATACGAGTCTACTTGGATAATAAAAATGGGTTAAATGGATATTTTTGTGAATAAATAGTGACGATATGATGATTTCGAGTGGCAAGGTACGTATTCATTTAAGACGTACTGGAAAAATTGTGCGTAAATAGATATGATGGGTGGAGTATAAGCGTTTGATATACAACAACGAAAAACATATATACGGAGTAAATAATAGACATGGGGACGTGAATTAAGCAGCAAAATCATTGTCGCTAATTATATCTATTAACATTATTTTAGTAGCACTCTAAAATGGACCCACATTCTTATGTCTAAAGCAAAATCTGTCCAATATTAATTAATAACCAAAGATTAAAAGTTAAGAAATATACAGCTACCTGCAGTGAAGTAACAAATCAACTTTACTTTCTACATTTCTTTGAGTGAATAGCAAAGCTACGTATATATACTTCACATACACATGCACATACTATAATATATATCCTCATTTATTTATTTTTAGGATATTTTAATCAAAAATTTTATTCATAGTCCGCATCGATCGATACAAAATACCACGTCTCATTTATAATGAACCAGTTGATTACTAGTAAGTGAGTTTATTATCATCACGGCATAAATCATTTCGTATCCAAACGAAAAACCTTCAAAATTGTGCGAAAATTAGACATGTAGTAATAAATTTGTACAAACTTAATGAAGGGATAACAGAAACCGATCATTCCGTGTGTGAACTTTACGATCCGAAATACAAAAATTTTGTACATGTAAATAGGTATAGACGATCCCATGTGCATTTCGTATATCGTTTATTTAATAACGTACAATCGATACATGGTACCATTTTGCTAGTGCATACATATTCAAAACAATAAAACAATGCCTCTCCACGAGATGCGTGGGAGCTTTTCTATATACATTAACAAACCACTCTCCCAATATTATTGAAAGAAAATATATTAATTAATAAATATTCTGCACCTGTGATTAATTAGCAAGAATTATTTATTAGTTGACAGATCAATTGAAATCTCCATTTTAATTTCCAACTAATTATTTAAACTGCCTCCAATTTGGTAGTTCGGTTTTACATGTACTTTATATTCCATATGTAAATGAAATATATTATATTTATTTATATTATAGTATCTCATTTGTCAAAATTAATTATATATATAGTTAAAATGTTTCCTTCGTGAACAACTGTAAATGGAATTAATTAATAATCGAAGAGGAAGAAGACTTTGTTTGATTGTATTCGCCATAAAAAGAATCTAGCTAATTAATGGTGCAGTAGGAATCTACGAATTAAAATATACTCCCTCCGTCTTTTAATAAGTGTCCCCGATATAGTGTAATTTACACTACATCGGGGACACTTATTAAAAGACGGAAGGAGTACATTTTGTTTCATTTATGAATCTTGAACACTAGGGCTACCATACAAGATTCCTCAGATCGTAGAGTAAGTGCAAAAGATGCGAAAGCTACATTTCATCTTATTTTATTTTTTGTATGTACTCGCTTCGCCTGCAAAAATCATGGTTCGCGATACGGGTGAATGGGTGATAAAAGGTCAGTAAGTGTTTTACGACGAAGAAATGGTTCACCATGCACGGTATTTTTATTACTCCCTCCGTCCCTTTCAAGTTGAGTCATTTTCCCGATTGGACCGTCTCTTTCAAGTTGAGTCATTTCCTTTTTTGGCAAAAATTAGGATTCTTAACACATAATTAGGCACAACTAATTGTATCCCTAATTTCAATTAACACCCTAATTAAAAAATGTTTAAATAATAAAAAGTTCCAAATTCTAAAAACTGGAAATTTAAAATTTTTAAAATTTTGAAATATTAAAATATTCAAAAATTAAAATTCTGAAATATTTAAAATTTTTTAAATTTTGAATTTATAAAAAGTTTTAAAAAATTAAAAAAAATTAAAACGAAATTAAATTTTTTTAAATGAAATTAAAAAATTAAAAAAAATTAAAAATAGAATTAAAAAATTCATAAATTCAAAATGTTTTAAAATTTTGAGGAATAAAATAGTTTTAAAAACGACTGAAATTTTTGTAAATTTTTTTTTCAAAAAATATTTACGAAAAAAGAATTAATTTAATTATTTAAACGTAATTTGAAAAAAAAAATTGAAAATTATATTCTCAATTAATTAACTTATTTTAACAACTAAACACCCCTACCTTAATTCCCGTGCCGAAAAGTTTTGACTCAACTTGAAAGGGACGGAGGGAGTAGTAAATAGAGATGGTGTGAGTGAAGTGTGTCGGGGCATATATGATACCGCCTTCGTCCAAAAAAATCTATGTAATGAATTTATCGCCATGTATTTGATGAAGTGAATAGTGTAGATTAAGATAAAGTTTGGGTTTCACTTGATATAGCATATTAATTATACCCTACATTAAGTAGAATAGTTTTCTACATTAAGTGAGACCTAAATTTTATCTTAATATCCATTTTTTTGGCACACTGAAATGCATGTCGAGTCATTTCTTACACGTACATCATGAACGGATGGAATAGTACTATTTAGCAACTATTGGTGGATATAATATGCATACAAAAAATTAAATTAGCCACAATTTTTTTAAAAAAAATTAGCCACAAATTTTTTGGACGAGAGTAATTTTTAACTTTTTCCCGCGAGTTGCTCTTTAGTATAGATATGCATTACTATAATAAAAAAAATAATAATAATAAAAAAACCTCGAATCAAATCATTTATCGTACTTCTATAGTTCTATATTGCATCTTCTTTTGTAAGAATGAATAATTATCGCATAAAAAAATATATATTTAAAATCTACAATAATTAAAATTTAACCAAAAATGATTGAACTAATTATAAGTATTCAACCCAATACTCGACAAAATAAATCTTAATTTAATAGAATTTGATAGATTAGAAACGCGTATTAGGAATTGATTTAATATTTATATTAATTTGATAAATGCCACCTTGGTCGTCTGTGGTTGTTTCTTGAAATAGCATGCAATTTTATTAAATTAATGCTTCGTTCGTTATGGTACCATTATTAAATTCAAATTCAAAACTCTTGATAATAAATTATATTTATTATTTTGTCAAAATTAGATTTAGTCAGTCTTACATTTGATCTAGCCAATGTCAATCGATAGTTGTTATAACCATAAAATGTCTTCTCAATTTTCCAAAAAAATAAAATTATTAAAATAAATAAATCAAATTTGTCAAAGTGGGAAGGAGAAATATAATAAATGTTCAATTTTTAAGTAACTCGTGATATGTGTCATGTGTGTATTGTTTTCTCTAGTTGAGATGTTATTTATAAATTTAAAGAAACAATCACCTGCCTACTGTTATATGTCAATGCCTAGTCTATAATATTTCGATTAGGGTATAACTTTTTTTTAAAAATAAATTACGATATATATTTAAATCAATTACTCGTTAACAATTGTTGGGAACCCCTTGCAGTTTGATTTTGATGATGTTTATCGAAACCACACTTAGGCATATTTTACTTGTTTAGGGTCAAGGCCGATAGATCGACCTGCTACCTGTTAGTGCAGGTCGATGCTCTCTAATGTTTAGAATCAAGTTCGATCCACCCTGCCTCAATTGGATCGAGCTGGATCATCAGCCTGTCTATCGACCTTCCTTATCAAGCTTCCAGCCCGCTTTGACTTAGAAGATTTCAAGAGCTGGATTATCAATCAAGGTCGATGCTCCGCCTTCATGGAGCGTCACGACCTGATCCTTGCCACGTCGAGTGCCAGCAAGGACGAATATTCCCAACGGCTAGAAGTGAGTCAGCTTCCAACGGCTAGTGCCACGTCAGCCTGACTCCAACGGCTAGTTTTTCAAAACTGCCTATAAATACTTCAGCCATTTTCGGATTCAAGCACGGGAAACACAAGCTATCAACGCCATATCTCTGCCCAAATCTCTCTCAAAGTTCATATCCATTCAAGTGTTCGAAATCCGATTAGTTTCCCAAACACTTGACGAAGAGAGGTTTCCGATTCCGATAAACACCACAACGACGAAGCGTTCACTGCTGCTTGTCGATTGTTCAACAACTTCTTCTCCGACTAGTTCGAAGTTAGAAAGTTTGTTTGTGTTCTTCGCCATTATAGAGTTTTGTCAAGCTCTGTAATTAGCGTAAGGTTGTTTGTACGTTTCAGTACGAAGGTTGTAAGGGTCACGACCCAAAACTCGTGTCTAGATATTTTCAGGTTAGATTGTATCTAGAACTGATACTCAGTCAGTATAAATAAGAGAGAGGTTGAATCCAAAGGTAAAGGGATTCTCAGGTCGAGTCGATCTGACGTGGACGTAGGAGGGTTTCTCCGAACCACGATATATCGCGGTCTCTCTCTCTCTCTCTCTCTTTATTTATCGCCCTTATATTTTCTTATCAAACTGACTAGCATCAACCTGCATATCACGCATCAACCTGCTACTGTTCACCAGCCTTAAGATTTTTCAAAGAGTAAATCAACCTCCACCAACTTCCGCATTAACAACAGTTTGATAAATCAAGCTTGATACCATACACCAATTACTCTTTCCCAGGACCAACAACAATATTGACAAAAGAAATAACATTTTCTCTTCTTTCCAACGAATTTAATTATTTCTTGAATATAAAATATATATTGCAATAAAATGGGATATAATTAAGAAATACGAAGTAGTATTTTAATTTGTTTGTGTGATGAAGAGCAAAACCTATACTACCTTCATCTCACTATATTAGCCCAATTTGCTTTTTGACTTTTTCCGGTACGCGTTTCCACCGAAACCTAGCACGGGTTTTACGATATAATTTTAAAATATTATTTCTTTTACGGGATAGTCCGACACTCCTAGTATCCCGTAAACGAAATAATAGTTCAATATTATATCGTAAAACCCGTACTAGGTTTCGGTAGAAACGCGTGCCGAAAAAAGTCAAAAAGCAAATGGGGCTAATATAGTGAGATGGAGGTAGTAGTATTTAATATTATTGGTATGTTTCTTGTTAGACTAACCAAAAGATCTTATTTTTAATTGCCATAATTATGTATAGAATGTTATAAAAAATTATCATGGATATTGACATACTATTCGAACAAAGTCAATAATAGGAAAGGTGAGAGCTAGAGTATTTTTCTTTAATATTGCTCATAAACAAGCTAAAATAAGTACACTGCCAGTTGTTAACAAAATGATTAGGTTGAACTTGAAATATTATACTTCCTCCGAACATTTGAAGTTGTTAAATTTTCTAATACGGCAGAAATTAGTGATTCAATGATACAGTTAGTAATAATTAAGGTCACTAATTCGACCCTAATTTTTTGAAATTAAATTTTGGTTTTTTATTTGCAAAAATATTAATTAATTAATTAATTAAAAATTGAAAATTGAAAAAAAATTATTAATTTTTTTTTGTTTTTAATAAAACGGGCTCTAATTTTTTAAAATAAAATTTTAGTTATATTATTTGAAAAAAACGAAAAAAAATATATTAATTAATTGATTAATTATGAATTGAAATTGAAAATTTTAAATTATTCAAATTTCAGTTTTGTATTTTTCCAATAAAATAAAATATAAATTATAATCATAATTCATTATTCTTTTTAATTACCAGACTCACTTAACCTCACTACTATCTTAATTCTCGTGTCGAAAAAAAATATAATAATTTAAAAAGTGTTATGTGAAAGTAGCATATAAAGATATTTCACCGATTTAATTTTAGTTTCAAAGATCTTTGGCCCCGTTGACAAAGGAATAATTGAGTTACTATAGATGGGAAATGAGAAATTATAATTGGAACTTCCTAAAAAAGGAAATAAATAAATAAATAACTGAAAGTCAAAACATTCTTAGAATTTTCCATATTCATATTGTAGGGCGTTTTGTTATTACTTATTAAGAGATCTCCAAAAGAAAAATATCCCCTGCTAATAAAGATTGTATAAATTTTCAACTATAACGTCGGATTAATTGCTATTTTCTTCACACTATAAGATGTAACTAACATGCTAAACGTTGATGTTAAGATGTTACGTGAGTTTTTTTAAATCATACACTATCACAATCCAACAATTTAACATAATCTTTAGTGAATAAGGTTCACAAAATTAATAAGAGATAAAAAGGTATTATGAAAGGATAACCATGGAAACCCCGAAAAATAGATTAAATATGAAATCACCTTTTTCTCTTATTACATCTGGTGTGTGTGCGATTCCTTTTAAAGCCTATTTATTAAATACTCCCCCGTCCCACTTCACTTGTCCTCTTTGTTTTATTGACTTTTCGGGCACGTGTTTCCACCGGAACTTAGTACAGATTTTAAGATATCATTTTAAATTATTTTTTCTTTTACGTGATAGCCCGACACTCGTAGTATCCCGTGAAAGAAAAAATAATTCGAAATGATATTTTAAAACCCGTACTAAGTTCCGGTGAAAACACGTGCCCGAAAAGTCAATAAAATAAAGAGGACAAGTGAAGTGGGACGGAGAGAGTACAATATATGTCCACATACAAACGCATTCGATGTGATTCGAACTTACAAACGACCTATTGAGAGGTGACCAAAGGTTTTGCTAGCCAAAATAAATTGGGTTCCGAGTTAAGTTTTTCTTTTAAATGTATTTCTTTTTATGTTCTCACGATCCTATATAACAGGTATAGATATAAAAAAATGCATCCCGATTTCGTATAAAATACTTTTTGTAATGAATTATATCTATAACTATAACACTTTGGCTAACTAACAAAATCGTACATAAAAATCAATCGTCCACAACAATTAATGGATAGCATAAAATATGTAATTTAGAAATTCCATTACATAATAAATAAATTGATTAATTGACATTTTTCATTCTCCACTGAACTTAATAAGAAGTGAGACATTTACACGTGATGAAATTCAACTCGTTCGCTGCGAAAAATATGCGCCGTACTAATACTAATAACTACGCGTTTTTTTTTTTTTTTTTTTAAACTACAAAAATAAAATGAACTAAAAACTGAGTAACAGTAAAGTCAAAAGGGAATAAGAGCCAATCATTTTTCAGCAAATAAGACTTGGTGTGTGAAATGGAAACCATATTTGAAGTGTGCATTGATTCCCTAAATTGACATTTATTAATTATCTCTTCTTCATTCTTCAACTTTAAATTTTATTCTCAAATTAAAGTTTTTTTTACCATTTTATTTAGTTAATTCGGTTATATATTAAATTATGATAGATTAAATCAGAATATATATTATGGTGTATATGGATATTAATTTCACTATCAATTCAATTGGGTAGAATTTGTCTTTTAGAGAAGTAAATTGGGTAAACGTAGTTGTTACATAAAATGATTGTGAAATCAAATTTCTATGGCATAAAATCAAATTGGATAAGATGTTTATGTCATCAATTTATTATATCATCATCATCATCACAAAGTAGAATTAAATTCAATTCAAATAAATTAAAAAAAAAAAAAATCAAGACTGTTAAAACTAGAGTATATACTACTCCAATGTACGTTGAACATAAATTATGCATACCAATAACATTGTTCTTCACTGCATGAATCAATTTGGAGCGATCGATAACAAATTAAACCCCTCTCTTTCATTTTAAGAGTGACTTGTTTCTTACGAGATTCAATTAGGAGATACGTTTGAAGTAATTTTATAGATGAAAAGTGGGTATGACCTATATTTTATAGACGAAGAGAGTATATATAATATACAACAAAAGGGTGAGAAAAGTAGAGTTCCCTATAAACAAAGAAGGCATAGAGAAAGCCAAAAAAATGCATAGTGTTTGAGATGGATAGTAAAGAAAATGTGTCCCATTTGATGATAATGATGATTGTATTTAAATATTACTCCCCCGTTCTGCTGAATTTGACGCGTTACTTGAATATATATGAAGTATAAAATAATGTAATGCGTCAAATTTCATAGTACAATGAGTATAATAAAAGGAGTGACGTATATAGTTAGGGTTGGCAAATATACTATGTATACCCCTAAAATAAAAAATTAAATAGGTATGTAGAGTAGATGCTGATTATCTTTATTGAAAGATAGGAAAAGGAACACAAAAAAGTTTGGCTAATTTTTGGAATCGGGTTGCTTTTGTTCCCTAATCATATCATAAGTTTTATTTGTATATAATAATAAATAAAATAAAAAGAAGAAGAAGACATTTGAGAAATTAAGCACTATTTTATTAGTTTTTCGTTGCATTTTGTCTTTTCATGATTTGTTAATTTTTTTAGAATTGATTAACTTCTAAAAGATTAATTAAAATCCATAAATTTAAAGATATAGCTGTAGTGGGAAAAAGGTGTTTAGATGTGAGCCACATGTAATTTAGGGTGGTGGCGACGAGCATGCTGGGGCGGTGGCGGAATCACAGGGGCCGCTTCGCATCCATGCGCTCTATCCCTATTGGTTCCTTCATGTGGATAATGGGCCCCTCCGGCCAAGGCGATCTATAGCATTTTCGTATTGCAATTTTACAGCACCGACGCATAATTATCATGTGTTTGTTAGTACATATATATTCGAAGATGCAATACTTGAATGCATTGGAGGATCTGAATCGTATTAAAACGTATTTTCTCCGCATCGCAAAAAAATTCATTAATCGTCATCAGGGTTTATCATGGGGAACTAGAGGTTTCTCTGACAACCCCTTGTTTCAATTTTTTTTAACCTTCTAATTTTTTGTACCCTTTATAGTCGAAAACTATCGATTTTAACACCATCTGGTACACTTATATGCCGACACAACTTATCACCGCCATTATCATCAGTCGAATCGATTTGAACGACCTAATTAGGGTTCGTGACTAGGTATTTACGTTTCAAAATATATGAAGAATCGGAGTTTATTCGACTTAGAAAGAGATTGTTTTATCGTTATATTCAGTTGATGATTTGTCTTTATATAATCAAGACGTACCTAAAAATAAAATTGTCCCTGTATCAGTGTCACGGAGAATATTATATTACCTCACCACCTTACTATTGATGAATTGAGTGTGTAAATGTGTGATGCAATGCTTTCGTTAGGTATATGAACAAGTCAAATGTATACAGTATTCCTTTCCCATTATACAAACCAATTCCATTTATCCATTTGTACTTTTGAACATTCTAAAAAATCACCCAACTTTTGTAACTAAAAGTATTCTTATTTCTTTATATTCTCAAATTGTTATCCTATTACATAAATGTACAGTCCCTACGCGGTTTAGCCTCTTTTTGACTTGGATATAGTGCCAAAAATGACAAATAAACTAGTCGTTGATCCCTCCTTAGTTGAGTCCAAATGTAGGTCAATTGCAATGCCACCACACCTCAAATGACAAAAATACCCCACCAGCATCACCACCAAGCACCAAGAGAGAGAGAGAGAGAGAGAGACTCACATTCTTTGCTAGCTAGCATCTTCTCCATTTCATACATTGTTAGTATTATGTGTGTGTGTGATCACTTTCATTGCAAATCATTGCATTTGCAATGATAATGGGGCTTAAAACATGATGCCACTTTATTGTTCCTCAAATTTATAATCTTATCTTTTCTCCATCACTCATGAAAGAAAGCTCTACATTGTTCCAATTGATGCAAAGGTGTTTCAATTCAATGGTGTTGGGGAGTGCACTTTGCTCTCATGTGCCTACTTGTTTCAACCATTTCCTAACACATCTCAATCACTATTCTTGCCTTTGTTTCAAGTTTGTTAGGATTGGCCACTTTTTATTGCAATCTTTTTTTGAGGAAATTAAGTGTGTTTGGTGTTATAATATTTGGCATTGCTACTTTTAAGTGGCATACAGGAAAAGGGCTTTTTATTATATGGATTTAAATCTGTAATTTCTATTGGTTGAGATATTAAGAATTAATCATGATTTTTTCCCCCATGTCCATGTTGTGTTGGGAGAATGTTGCCACGTTGTTGAAGCCATGATTGTTAGAAAAAATTTTTGGAAAAAAACGAAGAAAGAAACTTAATTAAAGTGATACCTAATTTTGGAACTCAAAACTACCACTTTTACTTATACGACAACCATGCATGCAAAAATGTGTGTCGTGTATGTGTTGGCCTAGCGGTAGGTGTTAAGATTAATGTATCGGACCTGAAAGACTCTTTTGTGACAAAAAATAATAAGTGTTTTTCGTTTGGAACACAAAGAGTATATAGCTGCTAGAGTCGAAGTTTACCTATTTTCTATCAATCTCCCACATATCTACTAATGTAAATAAATCACTCACTAATGTTAAAATTACGATCATCTATTGCATTTCATATGGTCAGTTGTTCTAATTGCATAATCAAATCATTGTTAATTTAAATGGGCTTATCAAATCGTAGGCCCATTCGTCATCCAAGGCTCTAAATGCTTCTGAAGTTTTATAATTTTTGTTAACTGGTCCATGATATTTTCCCCTCACCGAAAAAGGCTCTTCTGTTAAACCTAGCTATGAACCTGTTTCATGCTACTTGATGTGGTTTGTATATAGACAAAAACTTTACAGTAAAAACTAACCTCAACTAAGTTCTAGCTTAATTTGCACGGCAGTTTCAGCGTTGTATTCCGTAACCTTTGTAGGGATAGCAGTGGGGATTCTGGTACCGCCGGTATAGCCATCCACAAGCAACTTCCCAATTTTCGACCTCCACTCAGAGCCATCCATCTCAGACCACTTGCCATGTACAACCCTGTTATAGTAGTTGAGCATTGTGCCGAGACCAGTGTTTGGTATCCAACCATATTCCATCAACACCTTAGCTTCTCCCTCGGTTAGATCATCACCAATCTGTAAGTTATCGGTAATGAGGAATTAGCAACCCTAGAAAAGTAGAAAGTAAATCCAGTTTGTAGTAACACGTCTACTTTGATGATGAATTCTTTCACTTAATTTCACATTATTTCTTGCATGACAGAAAGCTAAATGCAGAACAGTAATTATACTCGAGCATGTCTAATTATACAAAAGGTACGAGTGAAGGTACTCACCATCAGCGCCTTGTTCTCAATTAAAGTAGCCCGACTACAGCTGGTAAGCTTCATGGCAGTTACTAGTCGTTTAACTTGCCAATTTATGGGCAAGGAATCTGTCAATTCAAAGAAGTATGTTGCATAGCCATACTCGGGACGTTCAAGCACTATCCTGTAGACATGGAAAACAAACATAGTATGTATCTTGTTTTATGTACTTAGATGATAATTGCACATACTTCACCTGTTGTGCTTTTCAAAGACGAAGATAAATGATTGAAGATCACGGCACCACCCCCATTCGACAGGCCAATGTCGAAATCGTAGATAACGTGCCTGCAAGATAAATGATTCAATGCAGTGATCATAAGAACAATGAGTCTTTATGGCCAGATCATGGTGAAGATGATGCTCTTGTATTGATAAACACAGCAACCAAGTTAAGGAGCAAGAAATACCTGCTCCACCAACGCGAATAGACATTCCAAACAGTAACTAACCCTCTCTCCCTTGGACAACCGCAACGGACCATAATTCAATAAAGATTCCCGCTGAGAGAAAAGCTGTCCACATATAAACAAATCAAACCTTCATTAAGTTAACTCCAAACAAGATCCAACATGTACATACTGCTGATGGTCAATTTGCATCTATATCAACTAAGCTCCTAGAGATATATGAATAGGGGGCAAGAACTTGAAATGGCTGAGAACCATACGTATGAATGATGATCTTAGTAGCAGCACCATGAAGATAGACGAAAACATTCACAGTTCCTTTGAGAATGCCAAGGATTAGAGAGTTGGCAAAGTCAAATATCTATTGCTTACAGTCAGCCACCATACCATGAGGCAGGATAATATAATCATTCTAAGATTGCTATGACCAGCGTGAAGAAAAGCCCATCCATAGGACATGTCAACTATGTTTTTCTTTTGATTCCAACAACTGGCCTAAGGTACTAGAACTTTAGAACATACTTTACAAAATGCACGATACAAACCCCTAACAAATACAGTATGACAAAGAAAAATACTTCAATGAATAACATATACGATTGGAACAGAAATCATAAACTTTATGTTTCCTGCTCCAGGACCATCCTTTTCGCATGGTTTCCAAAAAACTGTATTGAGCTTCTAACTTCTAAGATGGAAATCAATTTATGTTGTAACTTTACCGCAGTAATGCAATCAGAAAGGTGTCATAAACTGGTTATTGCCAAAAAGAATAAATAAAAGAATTGTCTATTTACACATAGAATTCCAGATGGTATTCCTTTGACCACCACCAAATGAAAGAATCATATTGCACTTTATCCCCAATACCACTTGGGTATCTTATAGTTTTCTGCAAATCTATTCCAACGAATTTAGGCTCAGACTTTCCACTAATGACATCTTCCACCCCCTCCAGGGCTACAAGCCTACAACAATTTAGTAATACCATTAACTATATTAGTCCTTTCCATGGACCACATTGACAGGTTAGGGTGTCTATAGTTTCTTCAGAAGAACTATTTCATGAGCATAAGTGTACCATTTTGCATCCTTCATGAACTAACACAATCAAATTTTTGCATCCAAGGCGAAGGGAAACTAAAATACATATCACAAAGACAATAGACACGATTATTTAATATTCCCCCCAGTCCCTTTAGAGATGTTACGCTTCTTGACTATATGTGAGGTATAAAATAATAAAACGTAACATCTATAAAGGGACGGAGGGAGTATTCAGCAATTGTATCTAGCAAGCTTGCATAAAATGCATAAAAAATATCAAGGGACCCTCTTAAATCACTGTCCCAACCTTTGATATAACTTCTTCGAGCTCTCCAAAACTGTCTTGCAAGGATGAATCTTCCAAATCATCTTTGCTTTCTGGTTCACCATAAAGCTTAATTTCATCAAGTGTAACACCCTTCTCAATCAATACCTGTTTGTGATAACATTATCAGCATGAAACCAATGTTAAGCATGAGAACAAGCAAATAGGTTCATGCACTACCTGCAAGAGTCCAGGGGCATCTTCTTCCATTGCAGTTTCAACTGAATCCCTGCAATTAGCACCAAGAAAGAAACAATGTTAAGATTAGGCACCATTCCTGCATAAGGATTTTATATTCAATGTACAACGCCGAATAACATACGTGACAGTTTTTCGTCTTTTCCTTGGGTTGGTTTTTAGTAACTGGGCAGGTTGTGATCGATTTGCCCAATAACCTGAGGCAGAATAACTCCTTTTGCTCATATATTTAGGACTTTGGTCAGTGTTCCAACTAGGAGCTTCCTTTGATGACAACAGTTTCATTCGCTCGCTCAACAACATATGATCTAAGTAATCTTCATGTGCCTTGTCAGCAGTTTGGACTTCAGTTTTTATGAGGAATGAGTTACTAAACGGCATTTGGCCGACAGTACTTGCATTGGAACTCTTAAATGCATTGGAACTCTTAAACTTGTCAACGTTTGAAGGCTCAACTTTAACATTTGCTAGGCGTGGCCTACGTGGAGTTTGCACAATCTGACTATTACCAGGTGGATTATGATCTGCCTGGATACAGATTATTGTGAGACCAAAAGATAAAAAAGAAACCTCAAATATCAAATTTATCACACCACAATCTAGATGCTGCAGAAGTTAGATGAGCATGTGAAATATTGCACAAACTAGTTAGACCCATTTCAAACTATCAAAAAAAGTAATACCGTCTCCAGCACTGGTGATGATGATCCCAAGTATTCACTGCCAAAAAAAAAAAAAGAATTATTCAATACTAATATAAATCTGCAGACTGAACAAGATATTATAAATCTCCTACGAACATTCGATACTCAGATTCTATTAAGGAAAAACTCGTGAAAATTGCAGAGATTCAGAATCAATCTATAATTTTAAGTAATCATAACCTCACCTATTCTTGCACAACTTTTTTAATAATCCGCAAGTGTTGGATACAATAATACAAACTACAGGAGATCATGACATCAATGAGGCTAGGACTCATAATTGAATCGAGAACTAGACAAGGCATTTAAGGAGAAAATCAAAGGACCTGATGTCTAACGAGGCTTTCACAGCATTATAGAGAAGAAAAAATAACTTTGAAAAAAAAAAAACAGAGAGTGAGAGAGAATGGAACCTTGCTAAGAGCCTCTTTAACCGATCTTTCAATAACACGTGATCCAGTTCATCCAGAAATTCAATACTCGTCTCAGCATCAGAATTTGATTCTATCCCAGAGCGGTTTGACATATCAATACAGGGCCTCAAACAACCTTCACCATTGCTTTCACCACATTCGAGCTTCACTTTGACAGGATTTTCGACAACCGGAAGTGAACCTCTTTCAGCTATAACGGCTTTCTCAGATAATCCAGAAGCGGTAAAATCACTTGATCTCGCGCACTGATTCTGAGAGTTGTTTTCATGGTAGGATTCTCCTAAACGCCCTGCAGTTTTTAAGCAACCTAAACGATAAAGCATGAGAAAAATGCAGCGGAATTCTATGTGATACAAACTCGCAAGGAATGGAAGCCTTACAGTTATTCGGGATTTTCTCAGACTTCAGTTCCGAATCAACAGAGATACGATTGCCGGCGAACAACAACTTGAGCCGCTGCTTGAGGGGCATGCGCTCGAACTCCTCCTCCGACACCGTGCTTTGAGCGCCATTTTTTGAACTGATTTCTGGTTGAGACATAATCGCAAACAGTTGTTGGACGACTAGGCAGCTGAAATGCATCTTCTAAGGTCCATTGTAGAAGAAAGCAAGGGGAAAACTACCTAGGGTTTTAAACCCGCCCGGTTGAGCAGTTGTGCAATTGAACGTGGAGAGAGAGGGGGGAGAGAATCAGTTGGCGGGCAGTGTGCGAAAATAGTACAGAGATCCCGAAACGCGTGCATTGGTTGATCTCCTGAGATAGAGAGTGGTGGGAAAGGAATGAAAAGTGGGCTACTGCTTTGGGCCCAACTTACCTTTAATGGGTTTGAGGAATATTTTTTTTCCATTCTTCATAAAAAGCCCAATTTAAGGAGGTTAATTTTTATGGCGTAAATTACACAACTTTATGTCTGTTTTTTCAGAAATTTAAACAAAAAAAAAAAAAAGAAAAGAAATAAACAAACTTTATTAACTTTATTATTTGCAGTAATTTTGTTTTAAGGTGTGAAAATTAAAAACATTGAAGCTAATGTGGGGAATCGTTCTATTTGGAAGGTTAATTTGCTTTAAATGCACATTGCTTTGAAACAAAAAAGTTACCTTTAGACTTCCTACCTAGATAAAGTTTAGATTGAAGAAGTTAGAATAATTTGCGTATTTTAAGAAAATTAACCCATTTTTCGTGATACGGGCCTAGAGCTGTCAATATCCTCTGATGGGCTTTGGGCCAAAATATGTCTACCACAGCTCGGCCCATAAATCTATGGGTAATTCTAAAGATAACCCCCAAATTACTCATCGTAGCCTCTTAATTATAAATTAGAACGTTTACCCGTGCTACGCACGGAAGTAAAAATTAATTTAATCTGTCATTATATATTATGGAATATAATTGCTCTTGATAAAAATAAACAATGTAATTTTAGTAACGTGTAAATTTTTTTTAGGAGTTTTTGTTCTAACTTCTAACTAATGCTATCTAAACAATAATATTATAAGTTAAATGTCACAAATTAATTTCAACCAATCTAATGTATTGCAAAGTAGAGATCAACTGTAACATTGTTCTTTGTAAAAATACATTGGATTAAGTTTAGAAAGTCCGGTGTGCATGTCGATTATATCGGCTAATAGCATTTGTAATGTGTTTGACCATATGTTTGTAACATTTAATAGACAAAGGATGAAAACATTGAAAAATATTGAATATTGAACATACATCATTATTTGCAATTCTCCAGTTTAATTCAAATAAAGATATCTAATAACAATCTATTTCCTTTCAATGCTTTCATTTGATCCGTCGCAATTAATTTAATCTGTATGCAACTATCAACAAATATAGTGCGACAATAATTTGATGAGAAATTAACTTTTTTAAACTTAAGAATAGATTTTTACATCTTCACTTTTATTTTATTAAAAAAAAAAAAATAGACTTCAAAATTTTTGATCCGTAAGGTGGATATTTTTGAAAATCAAGGCTTTTGAATTCGTAAGGTGGATGGATATTTTTTCTTGGCACCTTTTGGATTTGATATTATAGGATTGAGTTGTTTTATCATCATCATCTTCTTCTTCTTCTTCTTCGTATTCTTTTATCCTCTTCCTTTTGTACATTTTCTTTCTCTTCCCCTTCTCCTAATCTTGCTGCGCGCAGAACACTGGTAACAACAACAGAACTCTAAGCAGAGTTAATTAAATTTTATCTTTTTATTTCGTACTTCCAAATAAAATTATTTAATTATGATTTTTAGCGATACCAACATCAAGATGCAAATAAATTTTCCCTACACCAAAGGGTCAAATTAATGTTCAACTTTTAATAATCATCCTTAATATAATTAAGATTTAAGAGAATTCTTACGAAAATAAGCATTTTTTTTTTTTTTGTACAACAAAAATGTTTCTGTGTACAGAAAATATTTCATTGCAACTTTTAATAGGAAGTGCAAGTTGATAATTAGTTACTTGATGACAAATCATAGAATATTCACTATGTAAACAAACATTTATCTCTAAATATTTATGTAATTTTTTCACTTCAACAAAATTTAAATATTCCATGAACCATAGTACTATAATACAAAAAGGAAAAGGAATCCACCCACATAAAAACAGAAACTTGCGACGAAAAAAAATAATCATAATATGTTCTTATTTTTAAAGGGTTTAGAACAATCTAAATTTTGAATAAGGATTTCATAGGCTTCCAAATTGAAATAATGACATTTAATAATCGAATCATCTATAATATTCTTCCCACCATTGATCTAGAGAAATGCATATTGTTGCTTAGGTTCCGAAATATTGGTCGATTCAAGGCCAAAACATTGATGCAACTGTGCCGATTTTCCGATCTTCGAAATTACAAAGAGAAGTTAAAAAGTAATTCTAAAAAAAATTGTCATCACCAACCGCAGAAGGGAGAAAAGTTAGACGTGTTAAGAATTACTTTTGTTGGATGAACGTATTCATGAAGAAGCACCCCTTCATTTATTCCGTTAATTTATTTTGTTAATTGGATGAGATGTGTCCCTTTGTTTATGTAGTTAATATCTAGAAGGTGCGTCTGTTCACAAAATTTGAAGAATTAATTGTGAATTAAAAATATAAATAGATAAAGTTGTAAAAATACAAAAATACCCCTAAAATTAGAAGTGCAAATACAAAATTAACCTTTGTATTTTGTTTTTATATAGTATATACTACCTCCATCTCATGAAAGTAGTCCCACTTCTATTTGGAACAAGAACCAAGACAATTGGATAAGGGGGCTGTTAGAAGCTTTTAATCAGAATAATTAAGAAAATTTTTACTGTTTAAAAACTACTGTAGCGGAGAATACTGTTCAATTTTAACTGTACATCTGAAAAAAAAAAAAATAAATTACACGTTTTAGAGCCAAAAAACAGATATTTTGGCATTCAAAAACTTAAACTTCCCCCCAAATACCTAAATCTACTCTATAAGTAAGGCAGAATACACTTCCAACTTCATAAATCAAACACTTCCAACTTCAGTTTGCTCCAGTTTTTCAGAGGAAGCCATGGGCAAGAATGCAGACCTCTCAGATCTCCAGAGAACCCAGGTAATGCAGTGCTTGTTGGGGAGCATCATCCGTGGGAAGCTCCCCCGTGGGAAGATTTCAGAGACAGCAAGGCTGTTCAATGTTTGCAGGAAGACTGTGGGAAGAATCTGGCAAACTGCATTGGCACAAAAAGAAGCAGGTGAGGTCATATCAGTTCCAAGAAAGAGCATAGGAAGAATCAGACACTTGAAGCACACAATAGATTATGCAAGAATTGAGCAGATAGATAAGAGGAAAAGGACTTCAATATCAGCACTTTCAAATGCTCTTGGCCCAGATATTTCAAGAGCCACTGTGGGAAGATGGGCTAAGCTACTGCTCAGAGTTCATACAAATACCATTAAGCCTCTTCTTACAGCTGAAAACATGCTAACAAGGTTATCATTTTGTCTACAAGCCATACATTATGATTTCACAGTCAACAAATGCAAATTCAAGCCAATGGAGAACACCATTCACATCGACGAAAAATGGTTCTACTTAACAAGGAAAAGCTTCAGATACTACCTCACCCCAACGGAAGCAGATCCATTGAGGGTCACACAGTCAAAGAATTTCATACCAAAGGTTATGTTTATGTGTGCAGTGTCAAGACCAGTTTTTGATGAAGATGGGACTGTTAAGTTTGATGGAAAGATTGGAATCTGGCCATTTGTTGGAGAAAAAACAGCACAAAGAAACAGCAAGAAAAGACCTAGAGGCACTAAAGAGATTTTACCAATACAGTCCATCACAAGACAAGTGATTAAAGATTGCATAATCAAAGAGGTAACTTCAGTTTATGTTTTTGTGAGCACATGAAGATTTCAGTTACAAGTCAGTTTCAGTTTTTGAATTCCACTTAATACATGCATTGTTGGTGATTGTATATCTTAGGTTATTCCAGCCATAAAACAGAAATGGCCAGCTTTCTTAAGCAAAAACATCAAGATTCAACAAGATAATTGTAGGACACACATCAATAATGGAGATTCAGATTTTCAAGATGCAGCAAATTCAGATGGCTTTCAAATGAAGCTGGTGCAACAACCAGCTAACTCTCCTGATTGCAATGCAAATGACTTAGGTTTTTTCACAGCAATTCAAAGCCTACAACAGAGGATTCGATGCAAAAATGCAGATGACATTATAGCAGCAGTAAAGGAGAGTTTCAACCAGCTGGACTCAATGAAACTGAATATGGTATTCCTTTCACTACAATGTGTTTTGACTGAAATCATGAAATTGAATGGGAAGAATGATTACAAACAACCACACATGAAGAAGGATTCTTTGTTGAGGCAAGGTCTGCTGCCTCAAAATCTAGAAGTGCCTGAGTTTTTGGTCAGAGAATGTGTTGATCATCTGATCAGAGAAGAAAACACAGCTGAAATTGAGATCCTAATGGAAGAATTGGGCATCTCAGTGCCACAGGTGGGAGAAGGGATAATAGATTTGAATATGTAGTAGAAGAAGGCAGTTTTAACCAAGACAGAGGTTTTTTGTGCAGTTTTTGGAAGAAAACAGGTTTTGTGATTAGTTTTTTGGTAAAAAAATCAAGTTAATTGTAAGTAAAAGAATCTGATCTACCATTTTGATCTTTTTTTGTAAAGGGTAGAAAGAATGTAAAGCTACTTAATGTAATGCAATGCAGATTTTGTTTCAAGGCAAATTTTAATTACCTCTTGAAAAAGATGCAGATTTTGTAATGAAACCATGCAATGCATTTAATTACCTCTTCAAAAAGAGACAGACAACATACAACAAGAAGAGGCAGACAACCATTCTCAGCATTTACTTCTCATCATTGCATTTTTTTTGTTTAAATGCTGATTTTAATTGTATTACTGCAGATTTTATAATGAAACCATATAATGCATTTAATTACCTATTCAAGATGGGACAGACAACATACAACAAGAAGAGGCAGGCAACCATTCAATGCATTGATTTCTCATCATTGCAGTTTTTTACTTAAAGCCAAATTCCCACAGTTCAATTTGCCATTCATTTCATACGATGTCAATAAAATAAGAAACCAACAGGTTATCAGAACACATTCAACCCATGTATTCATCATATCCACAGAAGTGGACAACAAAATCACCAAACTGAGCATTTCTTCCAAGAGACAGAACATGCAAGACAAAAAAAAAAAAAAGATTAGCAATGGATCAAGAAAGACTCTTTCATCCAAGAAGCCAACAAAAAAAGAACAGAAATTAAATCTAAGACAGAAAAGATATCACCCGAGTTCAGTCCCGCAGCTCGGTTCCTTCTTCATGTGCATCACCTCCGACGGCGCCACCTCGGAGCTCCATGCGGCAACAGCTCCGGACCCGACATCCATCCAGCTTGGCAGGGTGCGGTAAGCCCAACGGGGGAGGCGACAAAAGATCTTTGGATCAGATCCATTGATAACCCTAGGTCGGGATTACGCCGCCGGAGAAGGTGAGGCCGTCGGGGGTAGGATTTTGACCGTGGGGGTAGGCGGCTCCGTCTCTGATTTCGCCGCCTCTCGAACGAATTCTTCATCATCCTGCAGCTTTGCCCCCCTAGGCCCGCCCTTTAAACGGTGACAACGGCGAGGGAGAAATCTAGGGTTTTTCAGTTTACGGGAAGGCGCCCGTTTGACAGAAAACAAGCTTGCGGGGCTGAAGGAAGGTGGAGGCGGGGAGAAATTAGGGTTAAAGGAGCCCAGATCTGGCTGCGACGGCTCAGATCCGGTGAGATGTTGCTTGAGTTCTGCCTCCCTCTCAAATCTAGGGGTATCTGGAATACCAAGAGGGAAGTGATTCATGATGTTTGTGTGGGAAGGTTGTGCGTCGGAGTGAGACGGCGGACGGAAAAGAGGTTAGATCGGGGGAGATGGTGGTGCGATTTCTGCAGAGAGTCGGAGGTAGAGAGAGAGAGAGGAGAGAAATGTGTGAAGAAAGAATGAGGTTGGCGTATAATGAGAAGGAATTAGGGTTAGGTGTGTTTTGGGTTGGGCTGGGGTTAATTTGGGCTTAATTGTGGGTGATTAAGTGAGAAGTGATGGGCTGAATGACACTAAATTATTTCCTTAAAAGGAAACGGGACTAATAAACGAGACGGACTAAAGAGGAAAGCGGGACTACTTTCGTGAGATGGAGGTAGTAGATACTAATAAAAATAATAACAAATTTACTGATATGCCCTCATAGCCCCCAACATTTCCTACTAGCCCATCCATGTAGCCTCTCTTTGAATTTGTTTGAGTTCGTTGTTCTTCAATGTAACATACTATATCTTATGTGCCTCCAATTTGCTGTGTTGTTTAATTCTAGATGTTTCAACTTGCTTAAGACTAGATTTAATTTTATACAAGACAGAGTTTACAAGAATCACAAAACACGCCACAATTACAATCAACAGCAACCTGCAACCCATATCAAAGCCAGAAGTAGAAAAAAATCTTTAATAAGAATGACAAAAACAAGAACGTTCATGTTGGGGTTAACGACGCTTTCTTTAATTGGAATTATAACACTATCCTAATTGAATAATTCTGCAATTCTCTCTCTCAAAGAATTCATCAAAAATATATTTAGATTAAGGAACTAAGATTCAATTTGCTGGGGAAAACAAAATTTATGGATAATTAGAGATTAGGGATGAAAGGTGATAGGTATTGGAAACTTGTAGTTGAATTTGCAGAGGAAGAAAAAAGTTGACGCAGAAGAATGTGGAAAAGAAATAAAAGAAGACGACGACGATGAATGGCTATGATGGGGGTTGTGGGGTAATTCGATTCTACATTTTTAATTGGGGCTTAGGGGGTATAGTTGTACATTACTATTTTTTTTAAAATTATTTTTTAGTATGGGGCTATAAAGAGTAATTTGTGGGCTATGTATAGAATTACCCTAATGGACTGTTTGGTAGCCCAGATTAGCCCTAGATAGGACTATTAATCTGGGCTAATCTGGGCTTGTATGTTGTTTGGTAGGACTGATAATTAATGGTGGGAGCCCTGGATAAATATTAAGCCCGTGCTCATTTTACTGTTTCAGACAGACTATGAATCTGCCCCTTCACCCTCCGATTATCAATCAGCCCCTCTCTCTCTACCATTACTGCCCCTCAGGATCATAGTCCAGTCTTCCTTCCCTTCTTATTCTCAGTTACTCGGATAAGAGCCTCCTCCTTTCCCCTGGCTGGTCAGCCTCACCACGGCCACGGCGGCCTGAGCGGCAGCGACGGCGGCATCGGCGGCTGCGGCGGCAACGGCTATGGCGTGCTTGTTCTGCTCCTTGTCGGCTAGCCAGGGGGAGTCGGCTGGCGGGATGTTCACCGGAATCTGATTCAGGCCGCCGGAGTCCTTGCCGGACTTGGCGAAGCTCCACCGCCTTTTCTCACTCGTGTCGGCGCAATTGGAGTCGATTTCGACGTTCTCTTTGTCTTTCTTCATCCCGAGCAGGCCCTTCAACCACCTTGTAGCTTTCCCCATTTCTGTTTACACTGCAAGACTCTAGAGAGAGAGAGAGAAGGATCGATGCAATGGTGTAAGATTGTGCCTTTTTTCAGAGAGAGAGAGAGAGAGGGACACTAGTGTAAATATTAGAATTTTATAAGGATATTTTTGTCTTTACAACTTTAATCTAGGGTTGGAATCTTGCCTACCAAACGCTAGATTAGTTATCCGACTTTTTTTATCTCGTCTACCAAATAACGTGTGGGATTAATAATCTTAATACTATTCACACTATTAATCCTAAGTTTATTTATCTTTACTTATCTCATCTTATCTACCAAACACCCCCTAAATCTATTGGCCTAAAAATCTGAAGCCAACTTGGCCAGGTTAGTGCAATGGGTCCCCAAATTACAATAAAATAAAATAAATTTAAAATTTAAGTTTCCCATATCACCCTTACAGCCACCGCCCAAAACGGCCCAAACAATTGTTGCTTCAACTTCAACCCATTCTTCCAAGTTTGGCTCCAAACTGATGTGCTCATTGTTCCCTCTGCTTCAGTCACCATTTTCTTCGGCTTTGGTGCATTCTTGCTCCGAAACAACCTAAAAACGAAGCCTCGATGTCGAAAATCTCCCTTTCCCTCCCAACAAAGAGATTGTTTCTCGAACGGTCGCTCTTCGTGCAAATCTAAATCTCTCTCAGCGACGGCGACGGTCTCCTCCGGAAGATGATTAGGGGGCTGTACTATCCGGCAATTACACATAATTAGTAAAATATATATTTTTTTTATTTATTTTTTGAATTGGGGGGCTGTGTGCCTGTGGAGTACTCCCCCTGTCCCACTGATATATGGACTTTTTCCTTTTTGGGATGTCCCAAAGATATAGGGATCTTTTCCAAAATGGAAAATTCTAACCCAATAAAATTCTGACACATCACTATAACCCACTACCTTTCACTTTATCTCACTATCATCATTCTCGTCTTAATTCTCGCGTCGGAAAAAAAAAAAAGTCCATATCACAGTGGGACGGAGGGAGTAATTTGGTAGTTGTGGATAGAATTACCCTAGTACAATTTCCTTTGGACGGGTCGGGTAAGCTCGTGCCCACCGGGCTTTTTATGCTTTTGAGTCATGCATGTCCGATAAATTAGATCGGGCCTACCTTTTTTGAGCCCAACTCAGCCCAAAATGGGCTTGTGCATCGGGCTGGGTGACGGGCCCATTTTGACAACTCTATATGATTCCCTCAACATTGTGCATAAAATAAAATCTCGTACTGAAATGTAACATGAGTAGGAAAGTACTATACATTAATAGTTGACTTGGTCCTTCCAAATTAAGTAGCTAGAATTGAAAAGATGATCAAGAAGTTTGAGATGTAATCTTTAATTTAGAGTGGATATTTTGTTTATTCTAGTACTAGTATTGGTGAAATTAAGTTGAACACAAATCGTGTATGGTGCTAGAAACATATTGATCTATTTTTGCTGGAGTACTAGTAATATAAGGAGGAAAAAGAAAAGGATATAATTATAAAGGAAGAGGAATTAGACCGTTGGAAACCAGCTGTATTCTCCGACAACATCAGAGATCGTGTCATTTGCCACATTTTGCCCCGTCGAACCCTTCCAAACAAACCTCCCACTTTCACCAATCCTCTCTCTCTCCCTTACCTTTTTTTTTTCCTTTTTTTTTTTACAAATGTTTTCAATTGATTTTTGTTGTGTTGTTTTAACATTAGTTTAATTTTTAGAGTTCTATTACTTTTTTTCGCCTATCTACAATATTTAGGATTTTATAATTTTAGTTAGTGGGTTTTGTATAAAAAAAAGTACAATTATACCTTTAAACATTTCTTCAGCTCATCACCAAATATTTTTTTTTTATCGGAAAAAGGCAGATAATATTAATAATGGTACGCGAAGTACCGAACGAAAATGTACAAGGGAAAAATCAGAGTCAGAGGTGACAAAAAAAATTCCTAGGATCATCACCAAATATTTTAACAAATCATCATAATACATTAAACTCATATTGACCTCCTTGAACCATAAAATCATAGACGGATGAGTACTATATAACATTCCATTCAATACGAAAATTAAGAAAAAACTGTTAAAGTGATTAGTACGTAGTAGAGGAATGGTCTCACATGTTAAAGTAATGATACTTTAGTAAGGATATTAGGTAAATAATGTGAAAATAAGGTTACTATACTAAAGTAGTGTGGAGGGACTAGATTTTTTAGAGAATAACATACTCCATATGTCCCACTTTAATAGTCAAAAATACGATATTGGAACCTTCCACATTAATAGTCCTGTTTTTTAAAATGAATTTTTTTTTTACTCTTACATTTTATTTACTTTTCATTTTCAACACTATACTTAAAGTCCCATATATCTAAAAGAAATAAGACTGTTAAAGTGCGACGAATGAAGTACATATAGTGGATGTCCCAAAAATAAAATTTGTACATCGATTCATGGACTTGGAATGAGGGAGTACCATGTATTCATACTATCATCTTTTGTGTCAAAATTATAGGGCACATTTTTTTCAAAAGCTTTTAATAACAAAAATTTTAAAGGTCATGTTACGTATGATTCGAACTCGGGATCTTGGACTCTAAAAATTAACCCACTATTATTAGGCCAGCCAACACATACATGTATGTTCTTTTTATGAACAGTACTAGGCAAGCAGTTTCATACTTTTGGAAATCTTTCATTTTCTTTTATAAGTGTCCATTCATGAAGAAACAGTTAGATTGAATTACCTTATTAATAATTTCAATGCAGCTTATAAAAAATCAATTATAATTTCGATTTCTAGGTTCTAGGGTTCTACCAATTTTATTGTTTTTAGTGTGTCGTAGAAACAATCAAGAATGATAGCTTCTCTACGAATTACTCAAGGTACCAAATTAATCAAACCTTTCAATAATCTTCTTCTTCAAACCAAAAAAAAGTATTAAACCAAGGGTCAAACTAAAACTACTGTTATTCTTCCTAAGATTAATTAACCCTAAAAAGCCTTGAATGCAGCACAGTTATACTGTATGAGAGATGAAACAGGCACGTTAATCCAAACCGCGGTAAAAAAAATTAGCCTATAACCCATAACGGCTACCAACAAAGTGATTGTCTTCGCTCGAGGCAGAAGCCATTGGACCGTAAAAAGACGATCACCTTCAGTAAAAAAACACAGGAGAGACAGAGGGGAGAGAGAGAGAGAAATAAAGGAAAAGGAAAAAAACATAGAACAGGACAGAGTGAAGATGATATTATAGCCGTCCGATCAAAATCTGACAAGAACTTTTAGTAATTGATGCTCTCAACCATTTTTCCCTCTCCTTAAATACCCTCTCACTCACTACGCTTCCACTCTTCCAGAATTCCCTTCAAGTTTTTTCACTGCCTCTGTTTCTCTCTCTAAACCTCCACTCTCTCCCTTTCTCATAGAAATCTCTCTGCTTCTCTCTCACATTTTCTTTTGTTGAGGAAGGCCATGGAGATGCTGCCATTAGTGTTCTTACTTTTGGGTTTGGCAGTGTCAGCTGTTTCTGCTGATGAAGGTAAAAAAAATGCAATCTTGGTAGCTACTTTGCTTTAAAGAACTCTGTTTTTTTTGAGTAATTAATGTTATTTTAATGGTGGGTTCTTCTGTTTGCTTATTATTTTAGCAAGATTTTATGCAAGTTTCATTTTTTGGTTGGTTGTGGTTGTCAATGTCTGGGGTTTATATCTGTCAGTGTTCTTCTCTTTTAGGACTTATTTTAGCCAAACGTTTTAGTTGAAGAAACTTTGCTGCATATGTTTGAAATGGGATCTGTTCTCAGTTTTCATTTGTTATAAATTTAGCCTTAAAAAAATAACTTGGTGTTGGAATTCAGTTTTACTTTAGGGTGATGGTCAAGTTCAAACTTTGAATGAGTGAGGTGTTGAATTCATATTCTTCACTTTTCCTTTTTTCTTGTTTTTGTTTTGTTTGTTGCAATTTAGTTGGTTGGAGTTTAATGTTGAAAGGAATAACAAATGGGTTAATGGGTGTAAATAGGGCCCTACAATCGCATGCTTTTAGACCTTATTTGTCTTCTTTTAGAATGGATGCATTAGAAGCTGTATGAATAAGTTCCAACATTCTGCAAAAAAAATTAAATTGTTTTTGTGATTTTGTTAATTTTATTGGTATTGATGAGTATTTTGTTTGAGATTATTAGTGAATCATTTTTAGAATACAAAATTAGGTAGTAGTGTGTGTCTCCAAACAGAAAGATGTGGACTTTTGTGGGAACTCATTGTAATATTTGTACCCTAGCTTGTCCTAGAATTTGCTTGCAAGAGTTAAATATGTTTCTAAAATGAATGTTCAGACATTTTTTGAAGATGTTTTCATGTGATGAAAGTGCCCTTTTGATTTGTGGGGACCCTTTGTAGAGGCCTTATTTGATTGTAAAATCATGCCATGTTTCCTTATTTGTAGACTCTACAAAGTGAGTTTAAATCCAAGTGATTATATCTGAAAGATTACAAGTTTTATATGCTGCAGCTTTAAGTTCTTCGAGTTTGTAAGTTAGCGCCTTCAAACTACTTTGCTTGGTTTGCTGATTATGGATAGATGTATCGTTTTCTTCTTTCATGCATAGAAAGACTTGATTTTTCTTGACATACGATAGCATTATAAGGAGGGGAAGTGCAAACTTCTTTGCTTGTATTTCGATTGTGGTTGCCTGAATAAGTGTTTCGTCTTTTGCAGAACCCTTTATTGGAGTGAACATTGGAACAGAGCTCTCGGACATGCCTCATCCAACTCAGGTGGTTGCTCTTCTCAAAGCCCAACAACTCCGTAACGTGAGGCTGTACGATGCAGACCGTGGCATGCTTCTAGCACTTGCCAATACGGGAATAAAAGTTGCTATCACCGTGCCCAATGATCAACTTCTAGGAATCGGTCAATCCAACTCGACTGCTGCCAATTGGGTTGCACAGAATGTGGTAGCTCACTATCCTGCCACCAATATCACCACAATCTGTGTTGGTTCCGAGGTTCTCACTACAATGCCAAATGCTGCGCCTGTCTTAATCAACGCTCTCAAATATATCCAGTCAGCACTAGTGGCATCGAACCTTGACAGACAAATCAAGGTGTCCACACCTCTAGCTTCTTCCATGATCCTAGATTCCTTCCCACCATCTCAAGCCTTTTTCAACCGGACGTGGAATCCAGTGCTGGTCCCCATGCTCAAGTTCTTGCAATCCACGGGCTCGTATTTCATGCTGAACGTGTACCCTTACTTTGACTACATGCAGTCAAATGGAGTCATTCCATTGGATTACGCGCTCTTCAAGCCTCTCCCAGCTAACAAAGAGGCTGTGGATGCAAACACACTCCTCCATTATACGAACGTCTTTGATGCAATGATCGATGCTGCCTACTTTGCAATGGCTGATCTCAACATCACTAATGTTCCGGTTTTGGTGTCCGAGTCAGGTTGGCCCTCGAAGGGAGATTCCAACGAGCCAGATGCGAACACGGAGAATGCCAACACTTACAATAGCAACTTGATAAGGCACGTGCTGAAGAAGACGGGAACTCCTAAACATCCTGGTATTGCCATAAGTACTTACATCTATGAGCTCTACAATGAAGACAAGAAAGAGGGACCTCTTTCGGAGAAGAACTGGGGTTTGTTCGACTCACTGGGAAAACCGGTTTACATTTTGCGGTTGACCGACTCTGGACCTATACTGTCAAATGATACAACAAACCAAACATATTGCTCCGTAAAACCAGGAGTGGACCCGAAAATGCTGCAGGCTGCATTGGACTGGGCGTGTGGGCCCGGGAAGGTGGACTGCGCACCGTTGCTGCAGGGGCAAGCTTGCTATGAACCAGACAACGTGGCTGCACATGCAACATACGCATTCGATACTTATTACCATCAGATGGGGATGACTCCAGGCAGCTGTGATTTCAATGGGGTGGCCACTATCACTACCACTAATCCAAGTAAACTGCAACACTTCTTCTCTAAATTGAATCGTGTTTTTTCATATCATTCGTCGTGTATCTAATATTGTTGTAACATGTATTCGTTGCAGGTCATGGTTCGTGCATATTCCCCGGAAGGTATGTATATTATTTCCAACACACACTGTACAAGCATGCATATGAATAACATTACAAAGCAAGTATGGAAATTAAGAAACTTGGATTTTCTGCAGCAAGAATACTGAACATTGTGTTTTTGTTGGTGCAATAGTGACAGGAACGGGTCGTTTCTAAACAGCACGATTCCAGCCATGGATTCGAAAAGCTCAGGGACTCCGTCCAAGTTGGCAGACACGGACGTTCTTTCCATAGCCTATAGCCTGATCGGAGCACTGTGGATTGCAGTTGTGTTGTAGCCCGAAAGCGGCTGAGAAGTAGAGAAGTTTTAGGCGAGTCTCGATTGCCCTCGACCCGACACATGCGAGGTAAGATGATGAGCATGTGAATTTTGTGGAGAAGTAAAAGTAGCTTGTACAGGGAGGGAACCAATTTATGGTTGTATTCTTGCAAGTAGATGAGAGGGGGATTATTGGTTTAAGAAGTATTGGAACTCTTCACCATTTTGAGAATTCTTTTAATGGCTCGATTTTGATCATTTTCATTGCTCCATTGTTTCAAATTTTTAAAGAATTAGAATTGACAGTATATTCATATGTGAGCTATAAAATAATAATATGGATCACATAGAAAGAGACGGAGGGAAAGAGAAGGAGGGAGCAGTAAGTATAATACTCTCTCCGTCCCATTTCTAAAGGGCGTCTCACTCATATAGGGATATTACCTTATATAGCAAGATTTTAACCCACTATTACTATCACTTTCGTCTTAATTTTTGTGTCAGGATAAAGTTATCCCTTCATGAGTGGGACGGAGGTAGTAGTAAAATATGAAATCCACCTAGCTTATTTAATGGGTCAAATTAGTGAATTGAATTTTAGGGAAAGAGAAGGCAATCATTGTCCAATGAAATAGCTTAAATCTAACCTTCTTTAAAGGCATACTTGACCTTGAATAGATGAATAATGCATATACGTAACATATAATATAGACTTTTGATTAATAAGGTAAATACATAAATGTCTAGTCTCTCTATTTATTTCAATAGCGCCAAATTATTATTGTAGGTGGATGACGGGCAAGGTCTCCGGTTGGACCGTTTTTGAACCGGCTGAATCAGGAAAAATTGCAAATGAAAAACATATTGGTTCATGATTCAATCAGTTTAATAATCGGTTCGGTCTAATTTTTAAAACACTTATTAGAAGCAAACTAAATTTATCCAAAGTTATAGTCTTCCTTTTTCCATAAAACTTTTTTCCAATGGTGTCAAATGAAGAAAAAGTAGAGAAAGACATAAAAAGTTTGATAAATCCATGCTCTTTGGCATCTCCTTTTTTATACTACCTCCATCTCATAAAAGTAGTCTTACTTCTAAATGACACAAGTATTAAGGAAAATGAGAATGTGTGGTTGTAATTAATTTTGAAGAGAGAGAGTTACTTGTAGCCAAATATTATTTACCATTTATAGAAAGTGGATTAATATATGAGATGGACAAAAAAGGAAAGATTGACTACTTTTGTGAGATGGAGGTAGTATGTGGGAGGACTCCAATAATGTTCTTCATTTCATCCTTCTATTTTGGCAATGGAAAATTTACAAATACGTTAATCTTAATCCCCTACCGCTAGACAAAGGAAATCTTCTTTTGTTACAAAACGAAAGCTTATTCACACGGAACTGATTGTGTTTGTGATGGGTTGCATTTATGAGTTAGGCTCGATGATTCGCTATCAAGTTAGGATTCAAATTAAATTTTATAACAACATTTGATCTTTGTTTTAACGCGGATTAAAATTTGTGTTAGAAAATCTAACAAGGCCAATTTCACATCCATTTAAGTATTACCCAAAATTTTCTTTGATTTGATTTGTTTTGCCATAATTTGTTTAAAATGCTAAATGCCCATTTTCAATAGTTGCTTGTATGAAATGTTTTATACTACTTTTAAAATTATACTATAACCAAATGTTCATTTAATAAAATAAAAAGGGGACCATCAACTTTAACAACGAATTTTTAACATTGAGGAACGATCCAATGTTTACTATGTACACGCTTAATGTATAGCATACTCTATTCGAAAAAGGTAACGCTAATAAAAAAAAGTTTATACGTATTGTTACATCAGTCGTTGACATATTTTGATCAAACTGTTTCTATATAAACACTCCACTACATGTCCAAAACGCACAAACCGTCGGACACCGCTCCTAACCGCTTGATAATCATTTAGAGAGATTTGCCACCTTTTTCTTTTTGGGCTGTAAGCAAATCTTAATTATAAAATTAAAAAAAAAAGTATACTATAATTACATGTGTAAGAGATTCACAACTCACACATGCAAACCCACGGTTACCCCCACCCAATTACATTAAGATATTTATTTACATAATTTCAAGAATGAAGACATTTTTTACACGTCTATCTTAAAATGGAGTATTTTTCACGATTAAGACTAGCGTTGTATGCTATTTTGAGTTATCGCACTTTAATATATATTTTTAAAATTAAAAGAATAACTTTTACTTTTTAATGAAAAACATTACTTTTCCCTTTTAAACACTTGTACATAAAATTTTGTGAAGCGTAAAATTCTTTTCGATGCAAAAAAAAAAAAAAAAAAAAAAAAAAAAAAAAAAAAAAACCACTCCCTCCGTCCTCCATTTAGTGACGGAGGGAGTTTGAGCACGCGTTTTTTCGCATTTTATGGTATAATAATAAATTAATGTGTTAAAGTGTTAAAGTGGAATAATTGTGGGTCCATTTGAATTGTTTAATAGTATTAAAATGTTAAAATAATAAAAAGTAGATGTATAAAGTGTTAAAGTGATTGTGGGGTCTACGTCCAAAAATGAAAATTGTCAGTAAATGGAGGACGTCTCAATATAGTATTAACGTCACTAAATAGAGGACGAGAGGACGGAGAGAGTATTAAAATGAGGTGGATGAAGTAATATAATTCGTTTAAAAATTGGGAGAATACCCAAAAATAGCCACTTTCATAATACAAAAGTCCTTTTTTAGCCACATATAATAAAAAGGTCTTTTTCTAGCCACTTTACATATTTTATGACATTTATACCCTTAATGAAATATTTACACGAATTCAGGATTTCTCGTGTTCGTGTGCACGAACGGATATTCACGACAATTTTGTTCGTGTTCGTGTGCACGAACAGATATTCACGACATTTTTGTTCGTGTTCGTGTGCACGATCGAGTATTCACGACTGTTTCGCTCGTGTTCGTGTCGTCTTCTCCGATGAAAGTCAATCCTAATTACGTATATTTTAACATAAGACAGGAAAATTCAAGCGCGGAAAACAGAGCAAAATTGAGGAGGAGGAGGCAGAGCGGTGTTTGGATTTACCTGATTCCAAATTGTGCGTGGCGAGGATGAGCGCGCCGGAGCCGCGGGCGATCTGGTGCAGCATGAAGTCGGCGCAGCCGTCGTAGCAGGCGTGGGTGCGGTGGATGCCGTCGTGGATCGGAGACTGGACGCCGAGGGAGGCGGCGAGGCGGTTCTCCGACGACATGTACGCGCCTCTCACGAGCTTGATCCCCAGAGGCACGCGCTGCTCGTCGGCGGCCTCCTTGGCGATTACCAGCCTGTCCTTGGCGTCCTTCAGGTATGCCTGGATCGTGTTGAATATCAGAGGCTCGCCGCCTCCGCCTCCGAACTCGATCGTGTTGAGTGCGGTGGATGCCGTGGCGACAGCAACGACGGCGACGGCGACGACAGTGGTGGCGGCGGCGGCGACGAGAAGAGGGAGAAGAGGGAGAGAGCAGATGAAGAAGAAGGTGAGGAGGGAAGGGGAGAGAGAGAGCCGCTGGGTGGGGGGTGGGAATTGGGGGTTAGGGTTTTTCATTTTTTTTGTATTTCAAATATTTTTTTAATTTTAGGTAGTAAGGGTATAATGGGTAGTTTAGGTCCAAAGTGGCTAGAAAAGACATTTTTATTATACGTGGCTAAAAAAGACATTTTTGTTATGAAAGTGGCTAATTTTGTTCTTGCTCCTTCAAAATTTACGATTACTAAAAAGGAGATCTATTTGTCCCCACTCGTCTTGTTGAGGTTTTGCCTAACCAAAGTAAATGCAGGCGCATATTAGTCACACACAGCTAGTCAACTCTTCCAACATCTTTTCTCTTCTTCGGTTTTTCCTCCATTTCCCGCAAACTCACAACCCAGTACAGAAATTCCCAAAAAAAGAAAAAGAAAAAAGGTTTAATACTACTACTACTTTAATGTCGAGGGGGAAGAGAAGCAGTGGAGCAGATTCCATACTTGCATCCTCCAATTCTTGATTCTCCAACCCCACTAACTGGGAATCCGCACATTTCAAAAGGAAGCCACTGGTTCCAGCTCCCCCATCCACGTGGAATCGCAATACATACCGGCGGCATCTCCGTTCCCGAGCTGCACGCAGCCTGTTCGACGAAATGTCTGTTTCCTGCGGCGCCGAATGGGTGGTGATGCTCGGGTGCATGCGGTGGGCGTGGAAGCGCTGCACCTACATCGGCTCCGACGACAGCGCCACCTGGCCCATCGCCACCGCCGACGAGTTCGACCCCATCCCGCGCATCTGCCGCACCATCCTGGCCGTCTACGACCCCGACCCGGCCTGCTGCCGCCTCGCCCCCGCCGCCGGCTACTGGGTCAACCCCGATTGGGTGGTGAAGCGCGTCAACTACGAGCAGACCCACGGCAATGCGCCGCCGTACCTGATCTACGCCGACCACGACAACCGCGAGATCGTTCTCGCCATCCGGGGACTGAATCTGGCCAAGGAGAGCGATTACCGGCTGCTGCTCGACAACGGGTTAGGGAGGCAGATGTTCGACGGCGGGTACGTGCACAATGGGCTGCTGAAATCGGCGGTGTGGTTGCTGAACGAGGAGTCGGAGACGTTGAAGAGGTTGTGGGAGGAGAATGGGAGGGAGTACAAGATGGTCTTCGCTGGGCATTCTTTGGGATCCGGTGTTGCAGCTCTGCTGAGCGTGATCGTGGCCAACCACGGCGACAAACTCGGCGGCCTCCCGAGGAGCTTGTTGAGGTGCTACGCGGTGGCGCCAGCACGGTGTATGTCCCTCAACCTGGCGGTGAAGTACGCGGATATCATTCAATCGGTGGTGCTGCAGGTCAGTCATCTTAGAATATGCATGATTCATTGATTTGATTTAGGGGTGTTGATTGATCTTGATATAGTAACTGATTGGAAGTAGAAAAAGAATCAATGAGTTCATGTATATGCATAGGTTAAAGGAGTTCTCTGCTATCAAGTTTCATACCTTGCTTTAGAAAGAATTTGGTTTTCTGTGAGGCTATTGGTTAATCCATCAACTACAGGTTGATTTACATAGCCAGTGTTTCTGTATGCTTAAATCTTGTAGGGCTACCACCAGAATCGTATCCGTGTTCACATTGCTCAATCTGAACTTTTCTCGTTTTGATGCGTATGGCGACCTGCACTTTGCAATTACAGCCTGTTGTTAGTACTTAGTTGCAAATGGAATAGCTATTACTATGAGTCTTACTTCGTAAACCTGGAATGTAACAATTCACTTAACTTGAGGCTGTAAGAAGGAATGCATGATGTGCACTGTATTTTTGAGAATATGAAAACCATCAGCATAGGAATGGACTCAATGAGCACCCTGGCATAAAGAACTGAACTTTTAGTTATAATTCATCTTCCATCTGATTCAGTGCATGGCATGTTGTTGAAAACAACCGAGTTTCTCAACTGATGTTCTTATCTTGACATTGTTCAGGATGATTTCTTGCCAAGAACAGCGACCCCGTTAGAAGACATATTCAAATCTCTCTTTTGGTGAGTTCTTACTAGCTAAGAGTTCTCAGGCTCCTTATGAAGCCTTTAGATGTCTATACTATTCAACTTTTGCCTCTTAAAAGGAGTGAAATTTGCCATAATTTAAACCAGGTCGTAATGCTTTGGACAGTTTACCCTGCTTATTATTTCTCGTATGCCTGAGGGATACTTTCATACCTGAAGGTAGAAAGCTCAAAGATCAAAGAAGACTGTATGCACCTGGTCGGATTTATCATATAGTGGAAAGAAAGTTCTGCAGGTACTGCAAAAGACTATCACAACTTATCCTTTGGTATATATTTATTGCTTTCTTTGAAATTAAGGTTTCTGGTTTGACATAACAGATGTGGACGATTTCCTCCCGAGGTCAGAACAGCTATTCCAGTGGATGGAAGATTTGAGCATATTGTCTTATCGTGCAACGCTACATCTGATCATGCTATTATTTGGATAGAAAGAGAGGCACAGAAGGCCTTGGAAGTAAGTACTTGCAATCACATCCATTTTCGCTTTCCTTTTTCTTCTCCCTAAATATGATTCACTCTATCTCTCATCTATTCGGTTTATCTCTGAATGAAAATACCTACAATACCGAGAATATTTGGTTTACATGGTTGCAATTCTATATTCATCATAGAGCAAAGAATGATATTTGTTCTTTGGATTTAAATCATTTCACTAACACATGGAAGACTAGTTTTTAGATCTGTATGGGAAATTATAGTAAAGGTCAGCTGAACGTTTTGAGAAGTATTATCGTGCTTTCACGCACCACCACACATTTATTTGAGGATCTTCCATGTTTTATTAAGCCCCTTCGGTACTGATTAATAAGATATTGCTGCATAATACGGTCTCGAAATTTGCAGATTCAGAAATTACGAAATGGATAGTCTAAATATGACTGGATCTTATATTGGGTTTCCTAATGCACCCCTGTACGTATAGAAGCATGCAAATCACAGACTCTTGCAAGTTACTTTAATTTCTTTTACAAAAGTTCTAATGAAAACATTTATTGCATTGCAGAATCTAAAGGAGCTTAACAAAGAGACTGTAACGACTCCTCCAACAGTACAGAAATTCAACAGGAAGCTGACATTAGAAAAGGAGCACAAGGATGCACTGGAGAGAGCCGTAAGTTTGAACATACCTCATGCTGAAGCATCCTACGAAGAATCACCTGTCAAGCAGGACGAGGGAACTTCAGAAGACAGAAATGCGGAAACTAGTAAGGACAACGAAGAAGTTTCCTCAGAAAAGAAAAACCCGTCAGGTAAAAATGCTCGAACCAACTGGAACGAAACAGTTGCAAAGCTTTTCGAGAAAAAGGAATCAGGGAAGCTGATCCTCAAAAGAGATGTCTCTGAGACCATATGATGCCCCCTAACAAATTAAACATGTTCTGCAAATATGTGTAATCTCCTCTGTTTATTTTTTTCCCCTATCATTCTTTTCTGTCAATATGTTTGTACCGAAATTACAATACGGCCCTTTTTGTGAAAAATCAACCATTTTTCATACAGGTAAGTGTTAAACAGGGTAGGCAACAAAATTGCTGGAAAATGTACCATAATTTTCTAATCAAATTGAGGGATACTGCAGAAAAACTTACGACAATCTCGATAGGTTTTCGAAACTCTGAAGAACCTCCATAGCTAGTGGATCAACATCATTTCTAGCTACAAACTCATGGACTGCATCTTTGATCTGAATCCAGCTTCTACCAGGAGGTTTTCCCTGCATTCTTCCTCTCATCTCTTTCCTTATGTTTATCACTCTATCCCATTCGTTCTCGTTCGCATACATATTAGATATGAGCACCGAGGCTCCTCCTCTCTCCTTCAACACCTCTATCTTCCTAAGAACAGCTTCAGCAACCTCCAAATTGTTATGAAGCCTACAGCTACTAAGTAAAGATCCCAACACAGCCAGATTAGGCTCCATAGGCATACTCTCGACGACTCCATAAGCTCGTTTGATCATCCTGGCTCTCCCCAAGAGATCAACAATGCATCCATAGTGACGAAGATCAGGCTCAATCTTGTGCTTTCTTCTCATCAACTGAAAAATGCACAGACCTTCCTCGACTAGCCCAGAATGCGCACAAGCTGAAAGAATCGAGACTAGGGTTACAGCATCTGGAAGAATTCCACGGACGTGCTCCATTTGAGAGAACACTTGCAGCGCATCCACCCCTCGACCATGCATACCGTAGGCTGTGATCATCGCTGTCCAAGAATACAAATCCCTCTTTACTTCTTGAATTTCGTCGAAAACTCTGGTGGCGTTACTCAAATCTCCGCATTTTGCATATGCATCGATCAGCGAATTAGCAACAGAAACATCAACTTCAATCCATGCAGCCTTCTCCAACAGAGAGTGAAAGCATTGAGTAAGGTCCGTTGATCCTAGACCACCACAAGCAGACATTGTAGAGATCACAGTGATGACATTAGGATGCAGCTGAGACTCATCAGCCAACAAATTTTGGAAAACTCGAAGCGCTTCGAAGTAATTGGATCGTGCAACGAGGCCTGATATCAGACTCGTCCATGTGACAATATCTCTGTCAGGCATTTCATCAAACACTTTCCAAGCATCCACAGTCGAATCACGAACTATGTAAGCACTAAGGAACGAATTCCGTACAAACAAACTGTGATCAAGACCGAATTTCACAGAATGGCAGTGAGCTTGCTTCACAAATCCCAGATGGATACTTTGCCCATCGGCTTGGAGTAAGAACGGGAAAGTATATCTATCAGGGAGCATTTTCTCTCTCACCATCTTCATGTAATAACGCAGAGCAATCATGGGACTGAATCCCGCAAAGAATCTGATCATCGTATTCCACGAGAAAACGTTGGGATTTTCGATCGAACTGAAAATCCGAACCCCGAACTCCGAATTATCGACGCGGTCGGATTCCTCCGACTCAACCAAACTCAAGTAGAGTATGCGGCTCATGATGAACGGGTTGCGGTGAAGGCCAGAAACGAATAGGTAGGAGACGAACTGCTTGAGATGGCGAAGTGATTTGAGGCATTTCTTCTCGATGATTTGCAGCCTGGGGTGCCTTTGGAACAGTTGATTGTGTTGAACCCAGTTCGAGGGATCATCGGCTCGCGATGAAAAATTGAATCTTTTGTAGAAGACAAACTGCGGCGGCGATGATGAATCTAGAAAAATTCGATTCTTTGGGAAAATACTCCTGAATGGCATTCCAGATTTATAAATTTGAGAGGGGGAAGGGGAGCTCTGCTGTTGAGAAAGAAGGGTGAGGGTGAAGAACAGGGGTTTCTGTTTTTGGCGGAAGAAATCGCCAGTTTTTTTAGATTGAAAACGTTGAACAGAATTTTTAAATGTAACCTTATTTTATTATTTAATTATTTTTTTTAAAGCTTTAGAGTAGAAATTTTAAAGGCACCGCCGAGAACTCGAACTCGAGACCTTTAATACAGGAAACGTTCCAGAAGAAAATATTAAAATTTATTCATGCATCATGGATGTATTAGCATTACTACCCTCCAAACTCATCAATTTAGTGAATTTTGGATTGTTTTCATTTAGTATTGAGATTTGTGAAACGTTGCATTTGCTTAATTGCATCTTGTCCTAAAGCATTAATTATTGTTTTTCTAAATGGTGTTTTTTTATTTTATAATTTCAAATATTAAATAAAAGATATAATTATTATACTATGAAATTAATTAGAGTAATATATTAAACTACCCACTCTAACATAAGGAAATCAATAGTAGGTCATCAATATAAAAAACTCAAATTATACCCAAAACCGACGTAAAATGACACAAATACCCCCAATTTCTCTTTCTCGAATTCGCGCACTCCCAATTTCTCTCTCGAATTCGCGCTTCCCAATTTCTCTCTCGTGACACGCGCATCTCTCTCACCTATCTCTACTTTCTCTCTCTCATGAGTGCAGCGATCGATGGCGCCGGAGGAGGAAGCGTGCGACGGCGGCAGCGGATGAAGCGGACGGCGGCGGTGGCTCCGTATTCTACATCTGCAAAAAAGTACTCCGTATTTCATAAACTATTCTCCAATTTCTTCTTCCACCGCCATTCCCATTTTCTTAAGCCCCAATTTCAGCAGAAACCCTCGAATTCGGGAGAAGAAAGTGGAAACGAGGGTTATCGTCCTCAATTTTGTCATACTCTCAGCCATTTTCGCGCAATCGCTCCAGCAGCAGCAGCAGCCGATCAAACCGTCGTCGTTTTGGTGCTGGAGAACCGGTCATTCGACCACATGCTGGGGTGGATGAAGCAATCAATCAATCCCTCAATCGACGGCGTCACCGGCCGCGAGAACGATTAGCATCTACAACTAGATTTTTCAAGATGAAATTGGGGAGCAACGATTTGAAGAAAACCCTTCGTTTGGGCTTACTGTTGGCGGTGGTTGTCGTGTTTTGCCAGATCAGATTCTGCAGCGAATTGCCGGAGGAGACGACGATGCTCGGCGGGGTGCGAGATTCGACTCAGAACGGCCTCGAGATCGAGGATATGGGGCGCTTTGCTGTTCAGGAACATAACAAAAAAGAGGTATTTCTCTTCGCTAGGTCTGATTGATTTCTTGTCGGCCAAGAGGATTGGCCAAGAACAAACGGATGATTTTGGTTGCTCTGTATACCATTGTGAAGGAGAGTTTCAAGCTGTATGCTGATGTGTGCGAGGTTTTTGGGAGTGCTTCTTGATAAATTCTTCGATTGGAGCATCAAGACTGCATAAACGCCTTCGATGCTTATGCTAGCTCTGCAAAGAAGATTGGTGAACTGATAAAGAAGGTTATTATTAGCTTGATCAGGTAAAATGATGCTATTCCTTATGGTTACCGTAAAATTTCTTATTTATTACTTACACATGGTATTTGCTAGTGATTAGATTATTTAGTAGTTGTTGGATGTTTAATTTCTAGTGTAGTTTGTATGTACGTACAACATCTGTTAGATAATGTATGCTGATATTGTTGTAGGTACGAATATCTTAGTTCGTACCTATTTGTATCATTTTGTGTAAATGAATTTTCTATCAATTTAGTCTTCTCTCTATTGTTAAAAGATACGAATATCTCAATTCGTATCAGTTTGTATCATTAGCCACGTCTGTGG
This sequence comes from Thymus mandschuricus, assembly GCA_029379335.1. NCBI lineage: Eukaryota > Viridiplantae > Streptophyta > Magnoliopsida > Lamiales > Lamiaceae > Thymus > Thymus mandschuricus. The sequence continues at coordinate 31,758,112 of CM057078.1, forward strand.
TGTTTTCGTGTTTTTTCACGTTTTAGTGCATTTAGTGTGTTTTAATTTGCTAAGAATTATGATTTCCTAATTCGATTGTTGACTCATACAAACGAATGTTCATAATGTGAAAATCATTCCTCCCTAACATACTGATATTCGTACAAGTTAATAATTTTTATATTTTTATACTGAATTTATTACTAAATATTATGTGTATTTCTTATTCGATATGGTTACAAATTTCATAGTTCGTACCTCTTCTTCGTGACAATATAAACCATTTTCCTACAGAAAACATATTATTAATGTAACGAAATGTTCAGTTCGTACTTACTTTACTATAGTTTTGTTACGAATATCTTATTTTCATACCAACTTATAAGATAAAAAGAGAGTGTATTAGATATTTTGAATAGAAAGAATGTTCGCAGTATCATCAACTACAAATAACTATATTTTGTACCGATTTGATATTGATTTAATTTACAATGTATTTACTAGAATTTCAGTTTCTTTTGTGCATTGAAACTAAGTCTACTGAAAATCATCGTCAGATTTTTAGTTTGTTTAGATCTGGTACGCAGTGTTCATTTCGTACCTGGTTAAGATGCACGATACGGTTTAGATTTTCTATATAGGGTTTGGATACCTCAAATAGGGTTTAGATTTTTTGAATAGAGTTTAGATCAACCGAATAGGGTTTGGATTTTTACAAATAGGGTTTAGATTTCTCCAACAAATTTTAATATTCACCGACAAGGTTTAATTTTTAGTTCAGGTTTTAATTCCTCAATAGACTTTAGTACGAAGTGAATCTATTTCGTACCAATACATAATTGTTTTAGTACGAAATGAATCTTATTCGTACCAATAACTGCATAATTGCATACTCAAATATGTATTTCGTAATTCTTATATATAACTGGTACGAATTCGTTATATTTCGTACCTCCTTAAATTTATACGAATATCACAGCTACAGTAGTCAGGAAAAAAAAAAAAAAAAAACTTAAATTCGAAAATTCGAAAATAAAATAAAAATTAAAAAAAAAGGAAAAATAATGAGGAGAGAAGAGACACGTGGAAAAAGGGAGAAGGAGGGGGAGGAGAGAAGAGTGGTGTTGACTAGTAAAAGTCAAAGTCTATTAGTAAGGGTATTTGTGTCATTTTGTATCAAAAATGGGTATTTTTTGTATTTTTTAAATGTGTGTCCTTAATTTGATTTTCTTATATCATATTGGGTATTTTATTTTTCCCCTCAATTAATTACATACGTTAATATGATTATATGAGAACTTAATCAAATAAAATGCATCAAATTTGTAATCGTAGGAATTTTTTTGGTTGGGCTCTTGTCCATGTGTCAAAAGATAGAGCCCAACTTTATTTTTGAGCATCATTGGAGAGCCCAAAATGAAGAGCCCGGGCTCTCCTGCAAGAGCCCGGGCTAGACTAGAAATTTACTCGTTTTCATAAGTGTTTAGGAGTCGTTTTTAGGTCTCGTTTTGTGATTTAGTTCGTGTTTTGTATCGTTTTATATCCTTTCGAACTATATTACGCTTTGGGTATTTTGTCGTATTTTTAGGTACTTTTCGTGTGGAAATAACCCAAGACGAGACGAGGATCGAGAAAGCCAAGAAACGGAGAGTCCGAGGGTCGAAGAACGGAACTCGAGGAAGTCACTCGGCCAGTCATTCGGCCGAGTCATAGGCCGAGTGAAACTACTGCTTGAGTCACTCGGCCGAGTCAGCCTTTTCTCTTATACTCGGCCGAGTCAGATACACCTTTTACACTCGGACGAGTCACCCGAGTGAGCCGTCCGAGTCGGGACACGGGACGTGTTTACTTCGCGGGCTTTTTCGACTTATTTTGTTTCCTTTCACACTTATGATTCCTTGTAACTTTCTACTCTATAAATACCTTAGATTTAGCATTGTGAACCCGAGAATTCATAGCACTCTTTAGTTTTTCATAATTTTCTCTTTAAATTTTCAGCTTTTATTTTTGTTCAACATTGGAGTTTTATTCAAGTTTATTCAAGATTCAAGTTTCGAAGTTCTTCGCGTTCAAGATTCAATTCCAAGTTTTTCTTACTCTTACTTTTAATTATGTTCTTTCAATATATTGGTTCATGTTTGTTTTAATTATGTCTAGCTAAATTCTTAGTTGATTTTAGGGATTGAATGCCTAATTGAATTTATGTGAGTGTTTTTGTCTACAATTAGCCTTCCAATCTAGGTGCATGTTTCATGGTGCTTATTTTCATGCATGATTAATTGGCCACTAATTATGTATGCATAGTTATGTTTTTATGCCGTGATAGGATAATTGCATAATAGATCTCATGAATACATGGTATGATAGTTTGATTGTCTTGATCGAAGTTGAATTATCATATGTCTATATATAATCGATTTGAGTGTCGTGATTAAACTTAGTTGATTATATCATTGATACTTGTTTTATTTTGCACTTGATTTGATATCTATGAGTCCGGAAGGAGATTAGGATCTTATTAGGTGACGACTTGCATTGCTTTGATCGGGGTGTAGGTCATATTTGCATGTATCACATTTAGATTGGATTAAATTGGTTAATTGTATACATTAATTGCTTGCATAGATTTGATTAGGTAGGCTTCCCTAAAGTCAACACTTTTCCTTAATTGATTTTTATTCCCTTATTTGTTTAATTGCTTGCTTGCTAGGTTTCTTCTTGATTAATTATTTGCCTTGTTTCTTTATTTCCTTATTTGATTTATTGAGTCCTTTTATTTGTTTGCCTAGTATAAATACCACAATCTTAAACCCTTAAAAGCCTAGACATTAATTTAGTTCTATAGTAGAGGTATTGTGTGCGATTTCGATTTGTCAGTCCCTGTGGATACGATACTCGCTTATTCTATACTATACCTATTTTGTGTGGTAGAAAATAGTGCGATCAAATTTTGGCGCCGTTGCCGGGGATTGATTAGATTTCACATTCATATTTTGAAATAGAACTAATAGGTGATTTAGGCACTTTAATTTTCTGTTTTTCGGTTTATTGATCTAACGATTTCTTTTCTTCTCTTTGGTTTTAGGTAGTGCATGATCACAAGGTCTAAAGGGATAAATCTTATTCCGATAGACTTGGAGTTGGAGCGCTCACTAAGGGCATTGAGACGAGAGAAGAAGGCGAGCAAGATCGATACACCACCCTCTTCACTACCCGATTCACCAAGGAGTTTCGATTCGATGGGGGATCAAGCGGCGAGGAGGACTTTGAACGACCGTTACAAGCCGGTCGTTGATCAATTTCAGCAAGGAGGATGGGGGACTACCGAAGCCAACAACTATGAGTTCAAGACGTCCCTCATCAACATGGTGCAAAACAACCAATATGGAGGTTCACCGGCGGAGGATCCGAACGCACACTTGAAGCAATTTCTGGATATTTGTGCTACATACAAGGCCAATGGAGTGTCTTCGGATTACCTCAAGCTCAGCCTCTTCGTGTGGTCTCTCAAGGACGATGCAAGAGATTGGTTAGATGGATTGGACAAGACGGAGGTCACTACTTGGGCTGACATGTGCACGAAGTTTCTCAACAAATTCTTCCCACCTTCGAGAGCTCAGAAACTCATCAACGAGATTATCCAGTTTCAACAATACGAGGATGAGCACTTCTACGAAGCATGGGGGAGATTCAAGAAGCTACTCCGAGCATGCCCAAATCATGGAATTAGCAAGGAGGATCAAATCACGAACTTCTATCGTGGTTTGAACAAGATGTGTAGGAAGGAGCTCGATTATGCTTCGAAGGGAGGATTTCTGAATAACGAGTATGATGTCGCTATGGAGATCATTGAGCTGACCGTGAACTCGAGCTACGAAGAGGCTACCGATCGAAGACTTGGAAGAAGGAGAGTTGCCAACATTGGGATCGATGCTTACGAAGACTTGATGGAGAAGTATACAAAAACAGCGAATGAGTTGGATACTATCAAGAAAGGAGTACTTCGGTGCGATGCTATCACTGACGAACAAGCAAACCCAACCGAAGAGGAAGATGCCAATTTTGTGCAACAAGGGGGCAAGGGGCAATCGAATCAAGGAAACAAGTGGCAAGGAGGGCAAGGAGGACAAGGAGGTTCGAACTACCAAGGAGGTTACAAGAAGCCGTACGTTCCAAACAACCGCAACCATCCGAACTTCTCCTACGCCAACCCGAACAACGCTTTGCAACCACCTCCCGGCTTCCATGTTGAGAACGGAGTCATCCAAGAGCCAAAGAAGGAGATGTCTACCGACGACTTGATTCGTCAATATATGGCTCAGTCGGAGATGAGGATGACACAACAAGATGCGAAGTTGAGGACATTGGAGCTTACTCAAAGTACCTCGACTAACAACTTGGCGAGTAGCATCAATGCGTTGACCAAGCAAATGCAAATGTTGGAGACGCAAATGAGTCAAATAGCCAATGCTCAAGGAGGAGTCCACAAGCCCGGCCACTTCCCAAGCAACACCGAGCAAAACCCGAAGAACAACCATCAAGTTCACGCTATTGAGCTTAGGAGTGGCACTCGTTACACAAATCCATCTTTGGAAGAAGAAGTTGAAGGAAGAGTCGAAGATTTGGGTGATGGAAGCAATTCGGAGGCGGAAACGGACGAGGCGAAAGACGAAAATCCGGAAGGAGACTCACTCGGCCGAGTCACCGGCCGAGTAGAAGGAGAAGAAAACCTGGGAGGTTCACTCGGCCAAGCACTCGGCCGAGTCGCTGGCCGAGTAGCTCCACTGGATGACTCACTCGGACTCCCACTCGGCCGAGTCACCCCACTCGGCCACTCACTCGGCCGAGTACCCGGCCGAGTGGAACCCAATTCCGAGCCCGTTCTCACCCCGACGCACGAATCGACTCCCAAGGCCCCGTTTCCGCAACGTTTGGCCAATACCAAGCAAGACGAGAAGTATCAGAGGTTCTTTGAGATACTCAAGAAGGTCAACATCAACATTCCACTCCTCGATGCTCTCCGAGACATGCCAAACCACATGAAGTTCATCAAGGACGCGGTGGCGGGAAAGAAGAAGTGGGCTAAGTTCGAGACGATCAACCTCACGGAGGAGTGCAGCGCGGTCTTACAAAAGAAGCTTCCGTTGAAACAAAAGGATCCCGGGAGGTTTACACTATCATGCAAGATCGGTGATCAAGTATTCCAAAATGTCCTTTGTGATCTTGGTGCTAGCATAAATTTGATGCCTCTCTCGATATTCAACCGGCTCAAGATCGGGAGGATGAAGCCAACCACCATCTCTCTACTTATGGCGGACCGATCGGTTTCTTATCCAAGGGGGATAGTGGAGGACGTTCTCGTTCAAGTGCACAACCTTGTCTTCCCGGCGGACTTTGTAGTCTTGGATATGCCCGAGGATACAAATCAACCTCTGATTTTGGGACGACCATTCTTAGCCACGGGGAGAGCATTGATCGATGTTCAAGATGGAGACCTCACCTTCCGGGTCAACGGAGAAGAGCTGAAAATTTCGATCTACGAAGCCATGAAGAGACCCGACGATCAACGTGAGGATATCTTCTCCATCGAGACATTGATACCACCTACTTCGGAGGAGGCACTTAACCATTGCATCTCAAATTCTCTTTATGCCTACAAGGAGTTGGATGAAGCGTGTGATGAAATTCTCGAGTACCTACATCAAATGGAGGCGAACCAACCACAACTTCGTCACGAGGAAGTTCCTTACCTCGACATCAACAAGAAGGTGGATGATGGAGTTCTTGAGGACGAAGAGAAGAAGGATGCAGCGCCTAAGGTGGAGTTGAAGCCACTACCCGAACACCTCAAGTACAAGTTCTTAGGAGAAGAAGAGACATACCCGGTGATCGTGTCCTCGCATCTCACGGAGGCAAATTCGGACAAGTTATTGAGGGTCCTAAGGAAGCACAAATTTGCGATTGGATGGACGATTGCCGACATCAAAGGTATTAGTCCTTCAATATGCATGCATAGGATATTGCTTGAAGAAGGTCATCGCCCAAGAGTCCAACCTCAAAGGCGTTTGAATCCGGCTATGCAAGAAGTTGTGAGGAAGGAGGTGCTGAAGTTGCTCGATGCCGGCATGATCTATGCTATATCGGATAGTGAGTGGGTGAGTCCTACTCAAGTGGTGTCGAAAAAGGGAGGCATGACGGTCATCAACGACGAGAAGGGAGAGCTGATCGCAACAAGGCTTGTCACGGGATGGCAAGTGTGCATCGACTATCGTCTTCTCAACGCAGCAACTAGGAAGGATCACTTCCCCCTCCCGTTTCGTGGATCAAATGCTCGATCGATTGGCCAGACACGAGTACTATTGCTTCCTCGATGGATACTCCGGCTACAACCAAATCGCCATCGCTCCGGAGGATCAACACAAGACGGCGTTCACTTGCCCATATGGAGTGTTCGCTTATCGGAGGATGCCGTTCGGGTTATGCAACGCACCGACTACTTTTCAACGGTGCATGATGGCCATCTTCCATGGATTGATCGAGAACATAATGGAGGTATTCATGGACGATTTTTCAGTATTTGGTTCTTCCTTTGATCAATGTTTGGAGAATCTTGCCACGGTGCTTCAACGGTGCGAAGAGACAAACCTTGTTCTCAATTGGGAGAAGTGCCACTTCATGGTGCAAGAAGGGGTTGTTCTTGGTCACAAGGTGTCTTCACATGGATTGGAGGTGGATCGAGCCAAAGTTGTAGCCATCGAGAAGTTGCCACCACCAACCAATGTCAAATCGGTGAGAAGTTTCCTAGGACATGCCGGTTTTTATCGGAGATTCATCAAGGATTTTTCGAAGATCACGAAGCCGTTGTGTGGATTGCTCGAGAAGGATGTCAAGTTCGTATTTGATAAGGATTGCTTGGAAGCCTTCGAGACGTTGAAGAAGGCTCTTATCTCTACTCCCGTTTTGGTGTCACCGGATTGGAGTGCACCGTTCGAGCTTATGTGCGATGCAAGCGATTGGGCGATAGGAGCTGTTTTGGGGCAGAAAAGGGATAAGCTTTTCCGAGTAATCTACTATGCTAGCAAGACATTGGACTCGGCTCAAAGGAACTACACCACCACGGAGAAGGAGTTACTCGCTGTGGTCTATGCTTTCGACAAGTTTAGGCCTTATTTGGTGGGATCTCACACGATTGTGCACACCGACCATGCCGCCATTCGTTACCTATTCAACAAGAAGGACTCGAAGCCGAGGTTGGTTCGATGGATCTTACTTCTTCAAGAGTTCGATATGGAGATCAAGGATAGGAAAGGATGCGAAACGTGGTGGCCGACCATCTCTCGAGACTTGAGCAGCCCGTGGATGGAGAGGATTCGAGGATTGCTATCAAGGAGAGCTTCCCCGATGAGCAGATTTTCGTAATGGATGACTTGACGCCTTGGTTTGCCGACATCGTCAACTACTTAGTGATTCATCATGTGCCCAAGGATCTTTCGTCTCATCAAAAGAAGAAGTTCCTCCACGATTGCAAATTCTACTATTGGGATGATCCATACTTGTACCGGAGGTGTGCCGACGGAATCATTAGGCGATGTGTTCGACAATCGGAGTGGAAAAGGATCATTGAGGATTGCCATAGCGCTCCGAATGGGGGACACTTCGCTGCAAATCGCACCGCTCTCAAGATATTTCATAGTGGTTTCTATTGGCCATCGATCTACAAGGATTGTCACGAGTTCATCAAGTCATGTGATCGATGCCAAAGGATGGGGAACATTTCGAAGAGGGACGAAATGCCGCAGCGCACTATCATGGAGGTGGAGCTTTTTGATGTTTGGGGGATTGACTTCATGGGTCCCTTTCCCAAGTCTCAAGGGTTCTCTTATATCTTGCTTGCGGTGGAGTATGTTTCTAGGTGGGTCGAGGCCATTCCCACGACGACCAACGATTCGAAAGTGGTAATCAAATTCCTCCAGCGGAATATTTTGACTCGGTTTGGAACTCCGAGAGCTTTGCTCAGCGATGGGGGGAGCCATTTCAACAATCGTTGGTTAGGATCGCTTCTTGCGAAATATGGAGTCAAGCACAAGGTTACATCGCCCTATCACCCTCAAGCCAACGGTCAAGCCGAGCTAGCCAATCGAGAGATCAAGCAAATCTTGGAGAAGACCGTCACCAACAAGAAGGAGTGGGCGAAGTATTTGGATGACGCACTTTGGGCTTATAGAACGGCTTTCAAGACGCCAATTGGGAGGTCGCCATAGCAATTGCTATTTGGCAAATCTTGTCATTTACCAATGGAGTTGGAGCATAAAGCTTATTGGGCGACAAGAAGGATCAACTTCGAATTCAAGGAAGCCATGGGCCAAAGGTGTGATGATTTGCTGGAGCTTGATGAATGGAGGAACGAAGCGTTCGAGAATTCGAAGATTTACAAAGAACGAGCTGCAAGATTTCACGACTTGAGCATCAAAAAACGTAAGTTCGAAATTGGTGATGATGTTCTTGTTTTTAATTCTCGACTTCGTTTATTTCCAGGAAAATTGCAAAGTAAGTGGTCGGGGCCGTTCGTCATTTACAAGGATTTGAAGAATGGTGCATTCGAGTTGTTGAAGAACGACGGTGGAAAAATCGTAGTGAATGGACATCGACTCAAGCACTACTTCAAGCCAATGCCTCTATACCCCAATAAAGAGGCCACTTATCTTAATGACCCGAGCTAGAAAGAAGGTATCGTCGGGCTAAAGACGTTAAACGTAGCACTTGTTGGGAGGTAACCCAATATTCGTATCTTGTTTATTTTTAGTTATTTATTAATTTCTTTTATTTCTAGTGTCGTAATTTTGTTTTTCGTATTTTTGAGTCGTACCCCTTAATAAAACAATTACATATTTGAGGCTCAAGATTTATAGGCAAATTATGCTAACATGTTGCGTGTTTTTGAGCAAGGAAATAGCCCGACTCGACCCTCGGCTCGACCGGTTTTGGTCGAGCACGAGGACGAAGCAAACCGGGGAAAAATAGGTACCACTCGGCCAAGCACTCGGCCGAGTCGCTGGCCGAGTAGGTTCGAATTTCAAAACAGTAGGTTCACTCGGTCGAGCACTCGGCCGAGTCACTTTGTACCAGCACACTCGGACTACCACTCGGCCAAGTCGTCGGCCGAGTGAAATGGAGGAACTAAGTCAGTACACCCACTCGGCCGAGCACTCGGCCGAGTCGCCTTGTACATGCTCACTCGGACTCTCACTCGGCCGAGTCGTCGGCCGAGTGAAATTGAGGAACGAAGTCAGTATGCTCACTCGGACGCCCACTCGGCCGAGTCACTTCATGGACCGGCCGAGTGGCCCCTTTAGCCCATCCGATTCTCCCCTATTTTAAGGTAAGTTCTCCTATTTTTTTACCACAACACACACAATTACACACACTAACACACACAACTCTTCAAGAACACAAATCCTCTCTCAATTCTCTCTTCAATTCCATCAAAGGTATGATTTTTCTTCCTCCAATTTTCATAATTCTTCATTCTCTACGCAATTGGGAGTATATTGACCAATTAATTTTGGATTTCTATGGTTCAATTGCATGTTAGAATTGGGAGGGGAAATTTTTGAATTTTCATAGAATGCTTGTTTTATTGGATTTTTGGTGATAATTGTGTTCTATGATGATTCCTTTGATAAAATTCATGTTCAATTTTGAATGGGCTATTGAGATTTTTGATGAATTTTGATAGAATTGCAAGAATGGAGCATGAATTGAGGTTTCTTATGCTTATTTGTTCTCAATTTGAGTGTGAATTTGGATAAGAGCTTATTTTATTTGATGGGTTATGAGAAATTGAATTGCTTGAGGATTGATAGTGTGTATATATGTGGTGTTGTTGAATCATGACGTGATTGGATGTATAATGGGGGAGTATGGATTTGATTAAGTTTGGGGGGGAAGAAAAATTTGATGATGGCTTGAATTGATTTGTTATAGTATCTCGTTTTATAGGTACTACAATGGGACGTGACAAGGGTAAGAGTGTAGCCTCGTCTTCAACTTCCACCAAGAGCAAGGGGAAGCAAAAGGAGACAACGTCGAGCCGAGCCCCGCCCGCACAAGCTATGTTGTCAAATCAAGATCCGAAGGCGTTCGGAATCACTCTTCGAACATCGGAGGCCAAGCGGAGATGGTCACACTTAGTGGGGTTGAGGCACCGGCATTGTAGGTTCCTAGACCACGAGGTGATCGCCGGGATGGGGATAGCCGACGACGTGGTGACTCTCATGGAGAACGGAGGATTCACGAAGGTCTTCCAAGCCAACCTCTTGACATACCATATCCCGACGGTAGAATTCCTTTCAACCGTGGAGTTGTTGAGGTCCGAGAAAACTCCTTCGGTGCTTCGTTTTCAGTTGGGGAATGTCCAACGCGTACTCACCATGGAAGAGCTCAACGAATTGATTGGAGGAGATGATGAGGGGTTTTTCAGCGGAAATCACACCCCCGACTCGGATAACCTTTGGAAGGAGATCGTGCATTTGGAGAAGGAAAGGAGGCCATATTATGAACCGGCTAGATCGAAGGCATCATCGGTGCGCAATCCGGTGTTTAGGTACCTCCACCGACTCATTACAAGTACGATTATTGGGAGAGGAGACCCCGGTTCGTTTGGCACTATAGATATGCATCTCTTTTGGGCGTGCATTCATGGAATCAAGCAAGACGCTGCCCTTTGGTTAGCCGAGCACTTCGAGAGCCAAGCACTTCTCCATGGAAGCCAAAGAATTGGGTGTGGAGCGTGGATTACACCCATGTGCAACAAGTTTCGAGTCCCTTTGCCCAAGGATCCGGTGTCGACGGATATTCTCCTAGATCGAGAGGCGCTTCAAAGACAAGAGATGTTGTCTTTTGAAGAGGGTTACATTTGGAAGCTCCATGAGAGGAATGCAACCATGCTCCTTCGTCTCCCTTGCCCACATTTGACTAGTGTACTCGCTGAGGGTGACAAGGGACGAGGAAATTGGAATTTGAGTTCGAGGGAGCATTTGAGGGTGATAACGGAGCCGGGCCGACGGCTGCCACGAGTTGAAGAGGGGGAGGATGACTGTTTCACTAAAAAGTGTTCGCAATAGAACGAAATCCTATCGTAGCACTAGCAAGTAAAACCAAAGTATCGAATCTCAAGGAAAACTTAACAGGGCAATTAATTATGTAGTAAACCTAAAACTAAGAAAGCAAATAAATAATATTTTGGGGTTTTTGTTTTAAATCCTAGGCAAATAAAATAAATCAAAGCAAGTAAATAAAAGCAATTAAATAACTAATCTAGAACTCAAGAAATAAATCTAAGAATTAAACTAGAAGAAAGCAATTAAATCTACCTAGGCAAAAATCGAAAGGAAAGCAATAACGAAAGCAACGAAGGAAACGAAAGCAAAGAAAGAAGCATAAATAAACCTAGACATGATGAATTGAAATCTGGAAATTAAAAGCAAATTAATCTAACTTGAAAACTTTGAAAAACGAAGGAGAATTGAAATCGAAGGAAAACGAATCTAAATTTAAAACTAGAAATCGAAACAACGAAATTAAACTAAGGAATTTAAACGGAGCAATTAATAAAACGAATCTAAAACGAGTAAACGAAAGCAATAAAAGAACTTACGAAAATTGAGACGAAGAACGAAGAACTTGAATTAAATAAACGCCTTGAATTAAATTGCAATAAACGAAGAACGAATCCGGATCCGAACAATAAAAAGCTAAACTAAAGTATTTGAATCTGAAAACTAAAGCTAAAATATGCTAAAAGATGGTTATAATTCGTGTACAAGGATGGTATATATATACTAGGTAAAAACCTAGATAAATAAGGAAAGAAAAGCTGGACGCCGACTTTTGGACGATCGTCCAGATTGTGGAGTGAAATCTGGACGGTCGTCCAGATGAGCTGCTGGATAACTGCTTCACACATGTTTGGACGGTCGTCCAGATTGTGAAGAAAATCTGGACGATCGTCCAGATGAGGAACTGCCTTCTCACGGCTTTGCCTTCTCTTCGTGCACTTTTCGTCCCGTTTTCTTCCCATTTCTCCCCTTTTGCTCCTATGATACCCAAAACTCCAAACAAACAATCATAGCCAAAAGACACACTAAAAAAAACACAAAAACATAATGAAAACTAACACGAAAACGCAACGAAAAACCTAACAAATAAACACCAATCAAACTCCCCCACACTTAGACCTTTGCTTGTCCTCAAGCAAAACAAAATAAACAATAGACTCAAGTATCGTGAACTATATTGGCCTCAAAGCTTTTCAAAAACAACTCTCATGTTCATGATCAAAACTATGCACACAACCTTAGCATCAATCAACACATTCTACTCAACTAATTCAAAGTATGCTAATCCATCAAAGAACACTCCCAAACATGTGAAATTTTGTATATGAAAGTGAACACTCAACTCTCTCAAAGAAAAGATGTAATATAATGCACATCAAGAGGGTTCACTCAACATCAATGCAATGCAACATGTTTACCATAAGCTTGCCTTTAATCTCAACATCTCCACCTAATGTAATATCTACAAACAAGGATCAAAAAGGTCTTTATATAAGCTTGTAATGTAGGGACATTGGTTAAGGTAGGGAATATATAGGCTAAGTGACTCAAAATGCTCTAAATCATCAACCTCTTTTTTTTTTCAACTCCAACCAAAGTATGGATTTTAATCTCCATCTTCTACCCTCCAACACACCAATTACAAACTCAAAGATGCTAAACTATACAAATCAAGCTAACTATCCCCTTATGCTTATTTTTTTTTATTTTCCTTTTTTTTTTTTTTTCTTTTTTTTTTTCTCTAGAGCTCAACTAATACATGTTCTTTCTAATTTGAACAAAGGCTCTATTTTTTTTCTTATCTCTTTTTTTTTTCTAAGCTTATAGGGATAGCTAACTTACACTTAAACAAGCATCTCAAATTCCTTTTCTTTCTCTCCTTCTACACCACAACAAGTATTTTCAAATTTTCTCCTTCCATATCACCAACTACAACTAAGGATACCCATAATCATCCAAACCTCCTATCATCCGGTTTCACAAAGAACGGCTAATAAAGGCTCAAAAGGGGTAAACAAAGGATTATGAACAAGGTTAGTGTATAGGAATCATGTGGCTACGAAAGAATGGCCTAAGATCATTTCCTAGTTCGTAAATATACTAAGGTCTTGATGGAGAAACAAGGCAAGTTCTAGAAACAACGAAGCAAGCATGATCACTCAATCAAGAATAGGCATAAATATGCACAAAAAGCTCAAATCTCACGGGTTCAAACTATCTAGTTCCCGACATCATAGCATACATCAAATTCATCGAATAAAATGCGTCGCTTCGCCAAGGTTCCATGCATAATAAAGATCATGAATTTTTCCAAAAATCAACAATTCTCTATCATTGGCCAAGTCCACAATACTATCATCACATGCTCATTTGACTCAACGACTCAATTAACTCCTAATGACTCAACAAAAATAAAAACTTCATGCCAAAAGTTCGAAGACCCCCCCCCCCCACACTTAAAATCAAGCAATGTCCCCATTGCGAGAAAATAAAAAGGAAAGGGATAGAAAAACTTATCGCATGAAGACAAACAACACACTCGAAATCCCGAGAAGGTTCCAAGTGAGTACCTACAAAACAAACACAAAACAAAACACCAAAGCGTAAAATAGAACAAAATAAAAAGAAAACAATAAAAGACTCAACAAAAATAAAAGACACAAACAAGGCTATGATTAATTGAAAGGACCTCCAAACCGTGGGTCTTGCCAACGTGGATCGTGGGGAGACCAAAAACGGGGATCATTCGGGTTTGGTGGAGCGGAGGTGGAGCCAATGGAGAAGTCGGTGTACCTCATCAAATGGCCCTCGATGTTCGACACCCTCCTATCCAAGCCAGACACGTGTGTAGACAAACCCGCCATTTGATTAGACAAACCCGTCATTTGGGTGGACATGGAATCGAAACGAGCAAACATCCCTTGTTGAAAATCAGCCCAATATGGAGGAATCTCGGCCTCCATGGCCTGGCGAGCTCGGACGCGATCTCTTCGAGTGTAGTAGTAAACAATGCGCTCATTATCGTCCGGAACATGCTGCTGCTCCTCCTCGTCTCCATTCCCATCGTCCTCGTTTTCCACTTCCACCTCTTCTTCCTCTTCTTCTCCCTCTTCTTCTTCCTCAGCGTCTTCCTCCTCTTGGTGCGCAGCTTCTTGTCCGGCTCTTTGAACACGACGCGCATCAGAATAGTAAGCACGAACAGAAGCTCGATCCTCAACTCGAGTGAACTCGGTTGGACTCCTCATCAAGCGAGCATTGATCAACTCCGTGGATGACATCTCCACACTTTGCACCAACCCTCCGGCCTCCGAAATATCTACGCCAAAGTGACGAGCTAGAGCCGTCGCGATGTATCCAAGAGTGGGATGGGCGCCGTTCTTCGACTGCACGTGGGAGAGCTGCGTCCATATGAATGGAGCCAAACACACCTTCCGATTGTACCTAGCACACCAAAGCAAATAGACCTCCATGCCCGTTACCTTACTGGCCTCCTTTTTACCGGAGACCATGTTAGATATGAAGCGATGGAGTATAATCAAAGCATCATCGCGTAAAAAGGAACTAGACACACCCGAAGTTCTAAAATTATTAACACCCGTCAAATCCATCCAAGCCTCATTAACATTAAAATCAGCAGGCACACAATCAGAGATATTAGGGTTAGCACGAAAACCAAATACTGATTTCATCGTTTCCTTAGAAACTTCACACAAGATACCCCGAAAGGTGCATTCCATCACAACCTCATCACCACGTCTAGATAAACGAAAACTACTACACATCTCTAGACACAAACTATCATGCGCCTCCCATTGTCTAGACATACATCGCATTAATCCTAGTCGAAGAGCATACTCGCGAATAGTCGGAAAAATAGGCAAACGCCTCAAAAAATCCATATCGTAATGCCTAGGAGGGCGTATATCAAGATTTTTCAAACGAAGGTAGAGATTAGTAGTCGCGTACCTATCGGTTTCGAAAGGAACCCGTTCACGACGCCCGTACTGTTGCTCGTTGTCACCCGGTGAGTGGCGATCGAGACTCACAATGTAGGGAGTACGATTCATGGTGATGATGTGAAGTGGTTTGAGGAAGGATGGCACACGAACGGAGCAGGAACCACGAAAGTGAAAAACGGGGCAGTCTCCTATCTGGACGGTCGTCCAGATTCAGCTGGAATTCTGGACGGTCGTCCAGAATTTTGGCCGGACGCGGAGATTCTGGCCGAGCGCGGTAATTCTGGCCGAGCGCGGTGATTCTGAGCGACGGCAGCGCGGTGGTGGCTGAAGGTGGCTGGAACGACGTCGGCGAGCTGGCGGCGATGGGTGAACGGCGGTGGCTCAGCTGGCGGCGATGGGTGAACGGCGATGGGTGAATGGTGATGTGCTGCCGGCGGTGTGCTGAACGGTGATGTGCTGCCGGCGGTGGGGCTGACGGCGGCGAAGGTGCAGCGGCGGTGGTAGCTCTATACGGCGGCGGCTGTGTGCTGGTGTGTGAGCTGTGGGAGAAAAAGAGAAGAGAGAAGAGAGGTGAAGGAGAAAAATATAGGTCAAAACAAATAATAAATGGGCTGAAATCGAGTTTGACTAGGCAAAGGAAACGGGCCCACAGGATTCTGGACGATCGTCCAGATTTCGTAAAGAATCTGGCCGGTCGTCCAGATTAGCTACTGGTTGGCCACTTGTTTGCAACGATCTGGCCGATCGTCCAGAATTCCTTAAGGAATCTGGACGATCGTCCAAATGAGAAACTGAGTTCGCGACGCCCATTCCTGCAAAAACACTCAAACTCACACGAAAAATCAAATATAATAAGAAATGCAATGAAAAATACTAAATCTAAAATTTTTATATTTTTTTACGTGGGTTGCCTCCCACCAAGCGCTCGTTTATCGTCATTAGCTTGACGTACCAAAAACTCAAGAGGAGAGTGGGGGGTCGGATATGAGAATCGTCTCCACCGTTTGAGGCAATGTCGACCCTTCGATGTACGGCTTCAATCGTTGCCCGTTGACCGAGAAGATGTATCCCGAATCCTCGTTCTTGATTTCTACCGCACCATGGGGGAAAACTTGCACCACCGTGTATGGACCTCCCCACCTAGACTTAAGCTTACCCGGAAATAAACGAAGACGAGAGTGAAAGAGAAGTACCTTCATTCCGGGTTTGAACTCCTTGAAAGCTATGCGTCTATCATGTAGACGTTTCACCTTGTCCTTGTAAATCTTGGCATTGTCGTAGGCTTCGTTCCTTAGCTCGTCGAGCTCCTCCATTTGCAAAATCCTTCGATCATGAGCATCGTCGAGGTCGAAATTGATGCGCTTGAGGGCCCAATACGCCTTGAACTCTATCTCAACGGGCAAATGACACGACTTACCATAGACGAGCCTATAGGGACTCATCCCAAGCACGCCTTTGTACGCCGTGTGATATGCCCAAAGAGCGTCGTTCAACTTGTCGGCCCAATCCTTCCTCGATGGCTTGACCGTCTTCTCTAAAATCCCCTTGATTTGGCGATTGCTCGTCTCCGCTTGTCCCGAGGTTTGTGGATGATAAGGAGTCGCCACCTTGTGTGTGATGGCGTTCTTCTTCATGAGCTTGGCGAACAACTTGTTGCAAAAATGTTTTCCCCCATCACTAATGATCACACGAGGGAAACCAAACCTACACAAGATATTTTCCTGCACAAACTTCAAGACAACGTGAGAATCACATGTCTTCGTGGGTATTGCTTCTACCCACTTAGACACGTAATCGACGGCAAGTAAAATGTATTCGAAACCATGGGATTTAGGAAAAGGTCCCATAAAGTCGATGCCCCACACATCAAAAATGTCAACCACTAAAATAGGATTAAGGGGCATCTCATTACGGCGACCTATAGAACCTGTGCGTTGGCAACGATCGCATGCAAGGTAGAAGGCTTGAGCATCCTTGAACAAGGTAGGCCAATATAATCCACTTTGTAGCACCTTATGAGCAGTCTTTTGGCCTCCAAAATGTCCTCCACTCGGCTCCTCGTGACAATGTCGCAGCACCTCGGTTTGCTCGTGGTCGGGAACGCACCTTCGAATCACCTCATCCTTCCCAAGCTTGAACAAGTGAGGATCCTCCCAATAGTATTGCCTACACAAACGAAGAAACCTTTTCTCTTCTTGAGCGTTAAGGACGGGTTTAGTGTCCTTATCGGCCAAGTAATTAGCAATATCGGCAAACCAAGGAGTAGCACTCACTTCATTAACATTCTCAAAGGGAAAGGAATCACAAATATCATCAAGAGAAGCATAAGGGGGAGGTGAATCGAGACGAGAGAGATGGTCGGCCACAAGATTATCACTACCTTTCCTATCACGAATTTCAATGTCAAATTCTTGCAATAATAAGACCCATCTAATCAACCTAGGTTTTGCTTGGGCTTTAGTCAAAAGATGTTTAAGAGCACCATGATCACTATAAATAATCACCTTAGACCCTATGATGTATGATCTAAATTTATCTAAGGCAAAAACAACAGCAAGCATCTCTTGTTCGATGGTGGTGTAATTCACTTGAGCAGGATTAAGAGTTAAACTAGCATAGTAAATCACACGAAGCATCTTATCGACTCTTTGACCCAAAACAGCCCCTACGGCATTATTAGACGCATCACACATAATCTCAAAAGGCAATGACCAATCGGGACCAACTACAACGGGAGCAGAGATGAGTTTTTCTTTTAAAGTGAGAAAGGCATTCATACAAGACTCATCAAAGTGGAAAGGCACATCTTGAGCAAGCAAACGACAAAGAGGTTGGCTAATTTTAGAAAAATCCTTAATGAATCGTCTATAAAAGCCCGCATGACCAAGGAAACTCCTAATACCTTTGACATCACTAGGTGGTGGCAATTTTTCAATCACCTCCACTTTCGCTTTGTCGACCTCTATGCCCTTACTCGAAACTACATGGCCTAGAACAATTCCACTTCTAACCATAAAATGACTCTTTTCCCAACTCAAAGTAAGACCACTCTCAATGCATCTCTTAAGGACTCTCTCTATTTTCAACAAGCAATCATGGAAAGACGACCCGAAAACAGAAAAATCATCCATAAAAATCTCTACAAAATCACCGATAAATTCCGAAAAAATAGACATCATGCATCTTTGGAACGTACCCGGTGCGTTGCAGAGACCAAATGGCATCCTCCTATAAGCGTAGGTCCCGAAAGGGCTTGTGAAGGCCGTCTTTGCTTGATCCTCCGGAGCTATCGCAATTTGGTAGTAACCTGACAAGCCATCTAGAAAACAATAAAACTCTTGCCCGGCTAACTTATCAAGCATTTGATCAATAAAAGGGAGAGGAAAGTGGTCCTTTTTGGTGGAAGCATTAAGCTTCCGATAATCGATGCACATCCTCCAACCGGTAACCGGGCGCGAGGCGACCAACTCGTCCTTCTCGTTCTTTGACACCGTAATTCCTCCTTTCTTTGGAACGACGTGCACCGGGCTAACCCACTCACTATCGGCGATGGCATAGATAATCCCCTCCGCCAATAGCTTGTAAATCTCCTTGCGCACGACCTCCATGAGCATTGGGTTGAGCCTCCTTTGTCCATCTCGTTTGGGGCGGGCGCCTTCTTCGAGATTGATGCGATGCATGCACGTGGCCGGGCTAATTCCTCGTATATCCGCCAAGCTCCATCCAAAAGCGAGCTTGTTCTCCTTGAGTATGCCCACCAAAGCTCCTTCCTCTGCAAGAGACAAAGAAGAAGAGATGATTACGGGTTTTTGATTGCCTCCCTCTAAAAATATATATTTCAAATGCGAAGGCAGCTCTTTCAACTCCAACGGCTCCGGAATCTTCGAGCCGGGCTCGGGATCTTGAGGTGGAAACGGTAGCTTGATCCCAATATCTCTCTCCATTCGCTCCCACTCCATTTGATCTCCGGATCCCCAACACACCTCCTCGGTGTCAAAATCCTGCACAAAAGAACACTCGGCCAAGGCATCAACCTTATCGATGAAAGAACAATTATCAATTAAATTAACCGATGACATAGGCCGACTCTTATGCACAGAAAACGAAACATCTTCTCCTAAAACGGACATCTTAATCACACCACTCTTCACATCAATCAAAGTATTAGTTGTAGCCATGAAAGGACGACCTAGCAAAAGTGTGTGCTCAATACCATTTTCTTGTACCTCACCTATCTCTAAGACCACAAAATCAACGGGAACAATCAAACCCCCTACGCGAACAAGAATATCCTCAATAATACCTCTAGGGTACCTAATAGACCTATCCGCCAATTGAAGGCTCATGCGAGTGGGTTTAAGTTCTCCTAACTCTAATTGCTTAAAGATAGAATAAGGCATAAGATTAATACCGGCACCTAAATCTAGCATACCACATGCTTCCTTACCATTACCTAAAGAGATAGTGATAACGAAAGAACCTGGATCTCGTTGCTTAGGCGGAAGAGGGTGTTGCATAATTGATGTCGCCACCTCCGATACCGCAATCGTCTCCATCTCATCGAACGGCTTCTTCCTCGATGTCAACTCCTTCACGAACCTCACGAACGGTGGCACGTTGCGAATAACATCAAGGAGAGGCAAGTTCACGTCCACCTTTGAAAGAAGCTTGTAAAGATCGGCGAATTGTTGATCACGCTTCTTGTTCTTCACACGACTTGGATAAGGAATGGGAGGAACATAAGGGTTGGAAGTCTTGTGTAGAGGCGGGGCTTCCTTCTCGGGCTCGTCGGACTCCGTACGCTGCTCACCTGATTTGGACGATCGGCCAGAAGAGTCGGGGTGACTTGGCCGATCGTCCAGATTAGCTGCTGGGTTGGGCGAGTTGGACAATCTGGACGAGCGTCCAGAATCTGGACGACCGTCCAGATCAGGTACTGGACGGGGCTCTGGCGCCTGCGTTTTGGCCGACCGTCCAGAATCTGGACGACCGTCCAGATTAGCTGTTGGACGGGCGTGTTGATGTGGAGGTGCTGCCGGCGTCTTCGGTCCATTCCAACGGGGACTTGGGCCCCATCTATTTCCCATGCTTCCTTGAGGTGGCATTGACACTCCATTGTCCACGTGCCTCCCGCTCCGCAACACCGAGACGGCTTGGGCTTGATGCGGTGGAAAAGGAGGAACATATGGGGGATATTGCACCTCGTTAGCTTGTTGTGGTTGGATCCCTTGGCTCGGAATCCGCCCCGGTTGTTGCATTAAGTGCATAGATCCCGAAATTTGGCCAATGGCCGTCTCGAGCCGCTTTATGTTTGCATCAAGTGCATGGAAACGATCCTCATCGGCGGGGGGCTTTTGTGGAGGGCCTTGAGGACGAGAGTTCGGATATGGAGGTGGTGGGTAATATGGATTTGGAGGGTATTGAGGGGGTGGATAATATGGTGGAGGTTGAGGGTAGTAGGGATTTGGTGGAGGAGGATAGGGGTTATTATATGGTGGAGGACGCCTATTTGGATAGGTAGGGGGGTTACCTTGCCCTTGTGTCGGCCTCGGATTTTGGTAGCGTCCATTATATCCCCCTTGGTATCCTTGAGGTGGTACTTGAGGTGGGTATCCTTGAGCGGCGTAAACCTCGGCTCCTCCTTCGTATTGAAACTCCCCCATGTTGTGGCACACCTCCTTGATGTGTCCAAGCTCTCCACAAATCTCGCATTGATCGGGCTTCCTCTCTTCCTCCTTCGGGGCCGGTGCATTTTGCTTAACCTTCAAATTCTCGAGATCCCTATACATGTCGGCAATTTGCTTCTTCAAGTCGGGGCTCATCGAAATTGCACTCGCCTCCACGTTCCTCGATCTAACTGATTTTTGTTGAGAACTCGCAGCAAGCGTCTCGAAAATATCCTTCAACTCATCAGCTGTCTTGACCGCTATGTTGCCTCCGGCCGAACTATCCACCATGAATTGGCAAGTTTGGTTGAGGGCGTCGTAGAAATATTGCCAAAGCAACTCCGGTGCCATTTGATGATGAGGGCATTGTTGGAGCAGCTCTTGGAACCTCTCCCATGTTTCGTGAAATGGCTCATCGTTGTGTTGGGAGAAATTCATAATCTTTGACCGCACCTCTTGAGTCTTGCGGTTGGGATAGTACTTTAGCATGAACTTCTCGCACACCGCATTCCATGTGGCAAGAGAGTTGGCCGGGAGCGCCAAATACCACGACCTTGCTCGATCCTTGAGGGTGTACGGGAAGCACTTCATCTTCAAGGTGTCCTCCGTGAGTCCCGCGAGTGGGAAAGTTTGCACCACCGTGCAAAACTCTCGGATGAACGTCAACGCATCCTCGTTGGCCAGCCCGTGGTAGGATGGAAGCAACGCCATGTGGTGAGGTTTAAGCTCATGATTCCTGACCGCTTCCGTCAGGACAATCGCCGAAGTGGTGGCTGTGAATGTGGGGCGAGCAAAATCGCCCATGACTCTAGCTGCCATGGCTTCGGGCTCTGCAAACAACAAGACTAAACCAAAGTCTTGAGAATCGATCTCCTCCTTCTCCTTCACGGCTAAGATCGCTTTCCTTTGATGGACGTTGTCGACGTAGGGCGCTAAATTCCTGTGAAGACTTCGGCGACCATGCATAAACAACACTCAACAAAAGGGTTAAACGCACCGAGTGGGAGAAACAAGAAATCGAATAAACACAAATAGAAATAAAGCAAATAAAAATACTACACAATCAAAAGCCTAAAGTTCTCCCCGGCAACGGCGCCAAAATTTGTTTCACTAAAAAGTGTTCGCAATAGAACGAAATCCTATCGTAGCACTAGCAAGTAAAACCAAAGTATCGAATCTCAAGGAAAACTTAACAGGGCAATTAATTATGTAGTAAACCTAAAACTAAGAAAGCAAATAAATAATATTTTGGGGTTTTTGTTTTAAATCCTAGGCAAATAAAATAAATCAAAGCAAGTAAATAAAAGCAATTAAATAACTAATCTAGAACTCAAGAAATAAATCTAAGAATTAAACTAGAAGAAAGCAATTAAATCTACCTAGGCAAAAATCGAAAGGAAAGCAATAACGAAAGCAACGAAGGAAACGAAAGCAAAGAAAGAAGCATAAATAAACCTAGACATGATGAATTGAAATCTGGAAATTAAAAGCAAATTAATCTAACTTGAAAACTTTGAAAAACGAAGGAGAATTGAAATCGAAGGAAAACGAATCTAAATTTAAAACTAGAAATCGAAACAACGAAATTAAACTAAGGAATTTAAACGGAGCAATTAATAAAACGAATCTAAAACGAGTAAACGAAAGCAATAAAAGAACTTACGAAAATTGAGACGAAGAACGAAGAACTTGAATTAAATAAACGCCTTGAATTAAATTGCAATAAACGAAGAACGAATCCGGATCTGAACAATAAAAAGCTAAACTAAAGTATTTGAATCTGAAAACTAAAGCTAAAATATGCTAAAAGATGGTTATAATTCGTGTACAAGGATGGTATATATATACTAGATAAAAACCTAGATAAATAAGGAAAGAAAAGCTGGACGCCGACTTTTGGACGATCGTCCAGATTGTGGAGTGAAATCTGGACGGTCGTCCAGATGAGCTGCTGGATAACTGCTTCACACATGTTTGGACGGTCGTCCAGATTGTGAAGAAAATCTGGACGATCGTCCAGATGAGGAACTGCCTTCTCACGGCTTTGCCTTCTCTTCGTGCACTTTTCGTCCCGTTTTCTTCCCATTTCTCCCCTTTTGCTCCTATGATACCCAAAACTCCAAACAAACAATCATAGCCAAAAGACACACTAAAAAAAACACAAAAACATAATGAAAACTAACACGAAAACGCAACGAAAAACCTAACAAATAAACACCAATCAATGACCAAGAGCACGAGGAGCACGCCTACGAACATGGGGATGACGGACAGCAAGGGTATGAAGATGTGCCACAACCCGGCTTCCACATGCGAGCTCCGGAGTTCTCTACCATGCAAGATTGGCATACGGAGACGATGGAGGCAATGGATAACTACCATTGGGATGGTAGAGAGTTCGTTGACTCCCAAGTGCGAGGTGTTCGAGAGGAAGTTCAAACCTTGAGGACCGAAGTGGGAGATCTTCGTGCTTACATTGGGGGCCGTTTCGACACTCTCGACACTTACTTCGAGAATGAGAGGAAGTTTCGAGAGGAGGAGGCGAAAAGGCGAGAGGATGAACGAGCTTATATGGAAAACTACAATAGGATGGTGCATGAGATGCACTATTTCTATCCTCACTTCCCGCCTCAACATCAACGGTTCGACCCCAACAATCCCGACAACCCTCCCTTCCCTCCGCCATTTCAATGAGGTAAGTTTGTTAACTTAGTTTCTTCTTCTTTTTGCAAACTTATTCCTTCTTCTTTGATTTTGGAATAAGTTTGGGGGAGGGGGAAGAGTAACTAATGTTAACAATCTTTTGCTTGCATTTTTATTGTTTTAGTAGTTGTTTTACTTTGGGGTATGTTGAGTCTTTTAATTGTTTTGAGTCTTAGGAGTTAGTTGATTGAGTCAAGCATGATATATGAGTGTTGTGAATTTGCCAATGATAGTATGGATTGTTGATTATGAGATTTTTGATTGGATTTATGCATGGAACCTTGGCGAAGCGACGCATTTATGTGATGAATTCTATGTTATGCTTGAATATTGGGGAATCATATTGTTACCTTGGTGAGGATTTGAGCCTTTGGACATGTTGATGTCAATTTGTTTGTTGAGTGATCATGCATGCTTTGAATTTCTAGAACTTGCCTTTGTTCTCCATTAAGACCTTAGTATGTATATGATCTTAGAAAGGATTTTAGGCCATCTTTCGTAGCCACGTAATTCTTATACACTAACCTTGTGCATAAACCTTTGTTTACCCCCTTTGAGCCTTTTATGAGCCTTTCTTTCTTGAGCTTGGATGATAGGAGGTTTGGATGGTTAAGGGTATCCCTAGTTGATGTGGTTGATGATGTAGGAGGAGTTGAATAGTTACATTTGATGTGGTTGGAGATGAGAAAAGATAAGAAAAAATTTTAGATGCTTTACTTAGTTATTGACTATCCCTATAAGCTTAGAAAAAAAAAAAAGAGAGAAAGAAAAGAAAATTTTAGAGCCTTTGTTGTTCATTGAAAAATTTATTAGATGATGAGCTCTAGAAAAAAAATTTTAAAAAAAAAAAAAGAGAAAAAAAGAGAATAAAAGCATAAGGGGATAGTTGATAGTGTATTGAGTGAGCATCTTGATTGATTATGTAGTTGGTATTGAGGATGGTAGAAGATGGATTGAGAAAAAAATTCATACTTTGGTTGGAGTTGAAAAGGAGTGAATGATTTGAAGTTATTTTGAGTCACTTAGCCTATAATTTCCCTACCTTAACCAATGTCCCTACATTATAAGCTTTAATAAAGTCCTAATTGATCTTAGTGAATATGCATTACATTAGGTGGAGATGTGAGATAAAGGGCAAGCCTATGGTAAGTTCATTGCATTGCATTGATGATTGAGTGATCCTTTTGATGTGCATTATACTTCACATCTTGTTCTTTGAGAGTGTTGAGAGATCACCTATATTATATCTTCACATGTTTGAGAGGATTTCCCGATTGACATTCATGGCTTAGTATTTATCGTATGATTTGAGTTGTGGAGCTTTGAGGTTGTTTGCATAAATTTGATCTTAAGGGTTATTTTTGAGAATCTATGAGGCTACATAGTTCACAATGCTTATGTTGGTTGCTTTGTTTTGTTTTTCTTTATTGTTCGGGACGAACAATGTTTAAGTTTGGGGGATTTTGATAGACTAGAAATTTACTCGTTTTCATAAGTGTTTAGGAGTCGTTTTTAGGTCTCGTTTTGTGATTTAGTTCGTGTTTTGTATCGTTTCATATCCTTTCGAACTATATTACGCTTTGGGTATTTTGTCGTATTTTTAGGTACTTTTCGTGTGGAAATAACCCAAGACGAGACGAGGATCGAGAAAGCCAAGAAACGGAGAGTCCGAGGGTCGAAGAACGGAACTCGAGGAAGTCACTCGGCCAGTCACTCGGCCGAGTCATAGGCCGAGTGAAACTACTGCTTGAGTCACTCGGCCGAGTCAGCCTTTTCTCTTATACTCGGCCGAGTCAGATACACCTTTTACACTCGGACGAGTCACCCGAGTGAGCCGTCCGAGTTGGGACACGGGACGTGTTTACTTCGCGGGCTTTTTCGACTTATTTTGTTTCCTTTCACACTTATGATTCCTTGTAACTTTCTACTCTATAAATACCTTAGATTTAGCATTGTGAACCCGAGAATTCATAGCACTGTTTAGTTTTTCATAATTTTCTCTTTAAATTTCCAGCTTTTATTTTTGTTCAACATTGGAGTTTTATTCAAGTTTATTCAAGATTCAAGTTTCGAAGTTCTTCGCGTTCAAGATTCAATTCCAAGTTTTTCTTACTCTTACTTTTAATTATGTTCTTTCAATATATTGTGTTCATGTTTGTTTTAATTATGTCTAGCTAAATTCTTAGTTGATTTTAGGGATTGAATGCCTAATTGAATTTATGTGAGTGTTTTTGTCTACAATTAGCCTTCCAATCTAGGTGCATGTTTCATGGTGCTTATTTTCATGCATGATTAATTGGCCACTAATTATGTATGCATAGTTATGTTTTTATGCCGTGATAGGATAATTGCATAATAGATCTCATGAATACATGGTATGATAGTTTGATTGTCTTGATCGAAGTTGAATTATCATATGTCTATATATAATCGATTTGAGTGTCGTGATTGAACTTAGTTGATTATATCATTGATACTTGTTTTATTTTGCACTTGATTTGATATCTATGAGTCCGGAAGGAGATTAGGATCTTATTAGGTGACGACTTGCATTGCTTTGATCGGGGTGTAGGTCATATTTGCATGTATCACATTTAGATTGGATTAAATTGGTTAATTGTATACATTAATTGCTTGCATAGATTTGATTAGGTAGGCTTCCCTAAAGTCAACACTTTTCCTTAATTGATTTTTATTCCCTTATTTGTTTAATTGCTTGCTTGCTAGGTTTCTTCTTGATTAATTATTTGCCTTGTTTCTTTATTTCCTTATTTGATTTATTGAGTCCTTTTATTTGTTGGCCTAGTATAAATACCACAATCTTAAACCCTTAAAAGCCTAGACATTAATTTAGTTCTATAGTAGAGGTATTGTGTGCGATTTCGATTTGTCAGTCCCTGTGGATACGATACTCGCTTATTCTATACTATACCTATTTTGTGTGGTAGAAAATAGTGCGATCAGGGCTCTATGTTACTTGTGGGGCCACCATATGTGCATTACATTTTATTTTACATTTAGGGCATCTACAATGGTTGGGCTCTTGTCTATGTGGCAAAAGATAGAGCCCAACTTTATTTTTGTGCATCGTTGGAGAGTCCAAAATGAAGAGCCCGGGCTCTCCTGCAAGAGCCCAGGCTCTATGTTACTTGTGGGGCCACCATATATGCATTTCATTCTATTTTACATTTAAAAATAATAATATTGATAAAAAGTGGGACCCAATCATGGTATTAAGAGCCCTAAAATTAGAGCCCATGATTGTAAAATATTTTAAGTTTAGAGCTCTTGTCCATGTGTTAATTTATAGAGCCCCATTTGAGGCTCTCCATTGTAGTTGCCCTTAATAATAATAATATTGATAAAAAGTGGGACCCAATAATGGTATTAAGAGCCATAAAATTAGAGCCCATGATTGTGAAATATTTTAAGTTTAGAGCTCTTAACCATGTGTCAATTTATAGAGTCCCATTTGAGACTCTCCATTGTAGTTGCCCTTATGGAACTAGTGGTTCGGAACTGCCAACTAGACCTTCCCATTTTGAGTGAACCGGCGGGCCCGAACCGGAACCGGCCCGCCGGTCAACGGGTTTTAACCGGCCCCTCAGTCAACGGGCCTAAAACCGGCCCGGAACCGTTAGTAGGCGGGCCGGTTAAGGTTCAAGCATTTGAAGGCCCGCGGCCCGGCGGTTAACTGCCGGTTAGGGCCCGTCGGTTTTGTCTTTGAACCGGCGATTCAATATATACGCATAGTTATGACGGTTAACCGTCGAACCGGCGGTTTAACCTTTGAACCGCCTAAAAAATGTGAATTTTTTATTAATTTTAATATATTTTGTAATGGTGATGGTGTATTAAATAGAGCAAGTAGTATAAATAAATATAAAACATAAATAAATAGGTAATATTTAAATAGTAAAAACCTAGTGTCCAAAAGGCAAAACCTAATTAAACTATTCACCCGCGCCGCTTCTTCTTCTGTTATTTCTTCCCATCCCCGTCTAGTCGCCGTCGCCTCTTCTTCTACTTCCGTTGTTTCTTCTCCATCCCATCCGGTCGCTGTCGCCTCTTCTTCTTCTTCCGTTGTTTCTTCTCCATCCCGTCCAGTCGCCGCCGTCGGCGCTTCGCCACTTCACAAGTTCTTCTTTGCCTTCTTCATCCCTACTTCTTCCCATCTTTCTTCTTCCACGATTCCCGGTGAGAACATCGCCCAGAACCACCACCACCGCCGGCGGTTTTTTTCAAAAAAAATTGGGGGAAAACCGGCAAAACCCGGGGTTTCGAGCCGGCCCGGAACCGCCGGTTTAGAAAACCGGCCCGTAACCGCAAACACTGTTGGCGGGCCGGTTACGGTTCGTGATTTTACGAACCGTGAACCGCCGGTTCACGGCCCGGAACCGGCGGTTTATGAACCGGCGGCAGGTCTACTGCAAACTCACACTTCTCAAATATATAAA
The DNA here is from genome assembly GCA_029379335.1 of Thymus mandschuricus. Lineage (NCBI taxonomy): Eukaryota > Viridiplantae > Streptophyta > Magnoliopsida > Lamiales > Lamiaceae > Thymus > Thymus mandschuricus. The sequence continues at coordinate 31,785,993 of CM057078.1, forward strand.
CCGTAATCAAACCGTCGGTTATAACTGTTCCTCAGACAGTTCCCGGTTAAACCCGGCAGTTCGGTTCTGCGAGCAGTGGGTGGTTTCACTGGTCTTGCTTTTTGGTGACCTAGGCCATTTTATGGGCCTTCACGTGTTTATCTTGGGCCGTCGCATGCCTATTTGACTCGGCCCAAACAAGATTCTCCCATATCAAAGCGAAACCAATTGAACACCCTGATCATGAACCGGCCAAATATCTCAAATTCGAGTCTTTAGTGATGTAATCTTTATATTTATATGGTTAAAGTTTAAAAAAAAAATCCTTGAAAAATCCATGAAATTGAAAATATTTTTGAAACTCATCTACATCAAGACTATAATCTATCCACTATTTTATACGATTCCCATACATACCTTTTATATTTAAAAAAATAACCCATCTCATTTCATATTATACAAAACAAACATCAAATCAATGGTATTTATTTCTCCCTTTTTTTATTTATTTTTCCAAATATCTACTTCAAATCTTAGTAAAATCCGTAGCACCGGAAAGCCACAAAAACATACTCCCTCTGTATTTTTCGAGGTGACATGTTTTTTTTCGGAAAATATAATAAAAAAATTAATTTGAGGATTGACTTCCTTACTCTGCCTCTGCGGGTTCGAAACAGTATGAGTTAAAGATAAATGTAATGTTAGGAATAAAAGTGATGTTTGTTAATCCATAAAAAGAAACAAACCAATTGAAGAAAACAATCTAAATTAGCAAACAGACAACGTAAAAAAAAACGGAGAGAGTAGTACCCAACTAAACTCTTACACTTCTTCAAAAGACAACATAGATGTATGGATAGCATGTTACATAACAATTTCATTTTCTCTCTCTCTAAAAAAAGATCACTTCACTAAAAATGATGGAAATATCTCATGTAGAATCCTACTCATTATCCATATCTTGAAAAGGAGGTATTGAAGATTTGTTGAGTCCCTACCCACACAACTAAACCATATAGTAGTACTATTTTATTTTCCCATAATGAGCAATTCGACAACCTTATAATATAGATCAAGATTCCATGGTGGTCCTATAGCATCATCATACTCGAATTTTCAAGACCTCTTCAATCCGTTACCTACTAAAAAATTAGGGTTAATTTAATCCTAATCGGTCCATCCTTACACATAAATAAGTAGCACTCTCTTGAAAATAACACCGACGGCAAATTTTAATATAATATATGAAGATTTAAAATATAGGGAAAATAACACTCTCTCCACTATCATACGATAAAGAGTTCATTTTATTAAACATTGAATACTTACTCGTACTCGTTTATAATAAGCCCATTTGAGTTGGCATATGTGTTTAGACCTAGCTTTAGTTTGATATTGTTAGATAGCTTGTGTTGAGTTGATAGATTAAATTAATCAATTTAATACATTCAAAAATGTGAATAGATGTTGAGTTGATAGATTAAATTAATCAATTAGTTTATTTGAGGAATACTCTCATATCCATTGTGAGCATCCTTAATATGTTCACGGATGTTGTGGCATTCTATTAATGAATAAAATAATTAAAATATATATCATAATCTATCTAAAATAGTAAACTCTAGTACTACCACATCAACAGTGTGCACATTAAAAAAGTTCCATATAGTGGACAGGCCCAAGAGCATTTTTGTAGTTTATTTAGCTTAACTGGCCTTAATTATCTCAATACCAGTATTAGGAATTGCTTTTGACGAATGAGGTGGCCCAATGTGAAACTCTTTTATCAATGAAACGGATAAAATATACAAAATGACCAAATGAAAATAAACGAGAGAGTAAAACCATCTCCAAAAATAAACGAGAGAGTAACCACATTTTGTTACTCAAATTTTGGTTAAAAAGTTTACCCAAAACTCTGCATTACTATTGGAGATATCTACTCTACAACACCAACTCCAAATACCACTATAGTAGTAGTGCACAATTTACCTCTTCAGTAAATTTGAGAAAAGTAAAATTTGTCAAGGAATAGTACTCCCTTTGTTTCTTGAAATTGTCACATTTCCAGTTTGAGGTATTTTATTTGAAATGATCAGTTTTATATTGTGGCTCAACAAACCCATGTGCACAGGCTATTTCAGCAAAAACAGAGGGAGTACCCCAAGGCCAATAGTTAATGCTTATAGTTTCATACAAAGATGAAATATAACAAAACATTTGATCTCATACACTACCCACATCTACATAAATAAATATTTCTCAAAAAAAAAAAAAAAAAAAACTACATATATTTGATGAAAAGAGACACACAAAAAGAAACAAAACAGCGTGAGGACAAATCTCTCAATGCAAACAGGGAGAAAAATGCATGCAATCAAACAGTAAATTAAAATCTGAATAGTTTCCAACATCAACACCAAATTAAATAGCAGCAGCAGCATTCATTAAGCCAGTACTTGACAAATTTACACCTAAAACCCCTACACCATTACCATTACACTACAAATCTTCAAACCCTAAAACCATTGCCTTGCCCCCATAATTGGATACAAACCACCAACTTCATGCCTCAACTCCATTCTGCAGAGGCTGCACCTTCCTCGGCCTGCCCCTCGGCCTCCCCGTCTTGGAGACGCTAGGCGGGGCTGGGGCCGTCTTCGGCTTCTTCGGGGCAGGCGGGGCATTGGGGTCCTTCTTTGGGCGCCCACGGGGGCGAGGCGGGGCCAGGACGATTCCAGCAGGCGCAGGCTCCTTTGCCTTCGGGGGACGGCCCCGACCCCGTTTTAGGGGGGCGTCGGAGGTCGGGCGGAGGTAATTGTTCTTGACGAAGAGGAGCTCGCCGCGGTCTTTCATGGCGTTCAGGTTAACGGTGAGCAGATCAGCGTGTGTCGAGGGCAATTCGCCGTATTTCGACTCCAAGTGCTTCGATATTGTAGACTTGTTTACGCCCTCCGCTTCCTTCAGCTCATCTATGGCTTCCAGAATCATCTAACCAGTTAAGAAATGTAACTAATTAGCACAAGTGACCGGATTTTGGGGGGTTAGAGAGAGAAATTTTGGATTTTTCCTCAAATATTACCAAAATACATACTTCCTGGGAAACGAAATTTTCCAAAGACGACAAAAATTCAAACTTTCTTGTGTATTAAACAGTAAAAGACATGAATTCACTGTTTAATTAGCCCAGAAATTCTTGAAACTATGAAATAGAAGCTGGAATTTCATGGAAGAACAGCCCTATCAGCAGCTAAAATGCAAATGGGAATACAAACAAGTAGCCCTAAATACGATAGATCAAGCTCATAAATTTACGAACAACGACAAAAAATGGAGGGATTATTTAACACAAAAAAAGCAAAGGATTCAAAGCGAAGTCGCAGCTCTGAACACACAGCAGAAAAAATTCAAAGCTTCAAGCACAAATAAACGCATAAAATAGCAAAATTAAAGTGAAGAAAAATCAAACGGAAAGGCTGAGTTACATGCAAAATAACTCTCACCTGCGGGTACGGAGGGAGTGAGGAACGGTCGCTGAGCTCTCCAGTAGCCATTGGAGGTGAGCTTCGAGGTAACAGTCTAGAGAGAGAAACGGTCTGAAATGCTACTAAAAAAAGGTTAGGTAGAGAGAGAAACCCACGAGAATGGAAGCTATGAGGCAGGCGGTCAGCTTCGCAGTGATGAAAAGAAAATTATTAATAAAAAATTAAAAGACTTTATTTTAAGAGAGAGAGAGAAGGGTTAGATGGAATCATGAAACCAACGCGAGCTCGATTAATTTGCTAAAAAGGAAAAAAAATGAAACCGACGGTTGAGATTCAATCATCTGACGGCTGAGAATTAGGTAAAGAGTGAGTTAACTCGGATCGGTGACGTGGCTTGGACTTCGGGGTTTTCCCTTTATCCGGATCGGACTTGAGAGAAAAAATAAACTAATTTTGATTTTTTTTAAATTCCCAAACTTCTTGTGATTTTTTTATTTTTTTATTTTATTTTAAGTTTGTATTCTTTTTTACTCTTACAAAATTGTGTTGTGCCTTATACTCCACGAATATGGACTATGGGTGTCGGGTCGGGTCGGGTCGGGTTAGAAAAAGCCCCACGAATCGAATGATCAAATGGAACTGAATCGAAATGTTAAAATGCACTCTCTTCGTTTTAAATATCTTGTTTTATTTTATTATTATAGTAGACTCAATTGAATATGAAGTGTGAGAATGTAGTTGGCACAAATGGAGTACTGTATAAGAGAAAATGTACATATATTAAGATTCAGCTTGGTATTCGTTTTGGTGCAATTAGACGTTCCACTTCAATTGGATTCATTTTCCAATCAGACGTCCCACTTCAATTGGCTTATTTCTCAATAATGGAAATAATTTCAGAACAAAGTGAATTTAAGTTTGAACTTTTGTTTGAGGGAAGCAAATAGTGGAATTTGTTTTGTTTAAAAAGGAGGAGTTAGCACTCAAATGCCCTAAAGAGAAATTTTTTATTTCCTTGTACATCACAAGATTCTTTGTACCAATGTATTATTCCATGTTTCAAGGCTTTAACTTATGCTCTTTCATAGCAAAAAGAGTGGTTTTTGATTTTTCCTTTTGATTTTTCTTTTTTCTTTTTTCTTAGAATTATTGCTTAAGGAGAAAAAGTTTTAATTTCTCTTTATTGTGGGTGTGACTCAATACATTATGTTATTATTTGCTCAATATAATAGGGTAATTAATAAATTAACTCCAAAATGTTTAAAGTATTTGTAGGAAGGAATGATTTGATCTTTAATGTATGGAGACATATGAAATTTCAATATGTTTCCTGAATAATAACCTCGTCCCATTTGTTTATACCATTTTATTATTTTAACAGACTCGTTTTGAATAAAATGTGGTATAATCTGGCAGGACGTGGAAATATACTCCAATTCCAATGATAAAATATTGGACTTGTTTTGAAAATTAGATAAAAATCTCTTTTCCAGATTGAACATAACACAATGTCATTCTAAGCTTAGATATAGCATAGCATTATTCTATCCAATTGTAAAATATTTTTATCTATTTTGATAAAGTATATTATATTTGAATGTAGGAAAATTCGGTCAGTAGACCGGAACAAATATTATTATTGTCTCTGTCCAATTGATAACGAGCTCGCTAATAAGTACTCTTTCTGTCCTATTTATGTTGTCTCACTTTATATTTAGTAGAGTCTATTATAATAATGAAATAAGACAACATAAATGAGACGGAATGAGTAATTACTACTCTGTGTAGTAATAGATTCAATTTTATTAGGGCTTGCATACATTACAATTTCATAGTTTAGGCATTGACATCCAAAGATTTGGCCCAACACCAAATGTTGTGCAAGACATGGCCCAATAAAAAAATCAACACCAAATATTGGAAAATTTTAACTATGTTAACAACCTATGCAATTTACATTACATTATTACATAACTTAATGCAATAACATCTTATTCAATTTTAGTTATTGCTTGTCAATAACTTATCCGGATCTCACTCACAGGAATTCGGTTTCGAATAAAAAAAATAGTGGAACTCCAACTCACATACAAGATTAACTATTCTTCATCCCTACATCAATATATATAGAAGGACACATGTTTAGCTTAACTAAAACCATAGAGTGAAAGCAAGCAACATATATATGTAAGGGACTCATTATCATTTCTTGCTCACTTCATCCAAGTACTAATTCACAACTTGCCAAACATACTAAAAACAGTAAAAAGGAAAAAAAAAAAAACCTATGTTCAATCCAAGAAATTAAGCTCATTGTCCTCAACAAACATGTCGAAAAGCACGAGTTTAGGCGGACGAAAACCGCGTCTCCCGGCTGTTTTCTTGATGATCTTCTTCCGGCATTGATTCATCGACCAATCTCATTGCAGAGAGCTCAACGGACTTGAGATCGCGAAGATTCTGCAGAATCTCCCGGACGAGAGCCGTTCCTTGATCACCTTTAACCATGGAGCGTATGCAGTGTTTGAGAAACTCTTTATCTGCTTCAAGAGCTTGCAGCCTCTCATAAACATGGCCTAATTCTTCATGTATCAAGCTCTTCCCTTTCATGGCTTCCGCTTCTCGATTTCCTCTCTCCTCCTCATCACAACTTTCCTCTACTAATCCACTCTCTTCATCAAAAAGTGGGAGCAGTTTCTTTGCCATGGAATCATCACCATCACCATCACCATCATTGAGGTGGAGGAGCTTCCCTTCCAAAGCCTTGAGCTCTTCGAGGATGGAAGCTCTCTCTTCGTCGAATTCTGCTAGAGATATATCCGGTACGATCAAGCCCTCTATCCCCATTCCTTCGATCTCATCATCCAAATCATGATCATAACAGTCGAGATCAATGGAGGGAGTGTTGTTGCTTGAAGATGCAAGGCTCCTCCTTCTTGACAATGTTCTTGATGAGTTTTCTCTCTCCCGGTACGTCTGGAGCTCCTTCTCGACTTCCTTCTTCTCCTTGTCGCGCCTCGTCAGGAGGTCGTTGAGCAGCTGCAACGCCTCCTGGTCGTACTCGGCCTGCTCCTCCATCATCCTCTGGTACTGCAGAGCCTCCATTTGTATTGCAGCCTTCTCCTCTTGAAGCTTGGTTATCATTGCCATTGTTTCCTTAGCTGCTTCTGCTGCTGCTCTCCTCTCTTCCTCTAGCTCTGCGTACAACGCGTTCATCGCCTTCTCGTGCGCGGTCACAGCTTCCTCCTCTGTAGATCAACATAAGATTGATTGATACTATTTACTCAAAGACATCAAATTGGATGAAAAGTAGCAATCTCTTACCTTTATTCTCAACAAATGCTTCTGTTTCTGAGCTATTTTCTGCAGAATTTTGGAGCAAATTTTCTTCATTTTCTAACACTATACATAAAACCAGAGATTAATTAGAAAAGGGGAAGAAGAAGAAGAAGAAGAAGAAATCATACTACAAAACTATTAAGTACCTGAGTATTTCTCTTCTTCTTCTGAGCTATGAGTGGCTGCCATTTCTGCATCAAGGTTGAGCTCTATGCATATGAATCTATCAGAGTCCATTAGCTCTGCATTCTGCAGAAGCATGTCTGTTATATACACGGATTCCTCGTCTTCGTCGAAGGGATCATCCGCTCTCTCACTAGAATTCCATTCCTCAACCTCCACATTTGAGTCCTCAACAATCTCAGCCTTCTTCCCATCACCTTCTTTGCCATTTTCTTGAAGTTGATTACTCTCTTTCTTGACTTGATCCGGCTCAAAATCGGCCTTCTTCTTATGCATATATTCGAGAAGAACGTCCCAAGTAGGCTTGAAGAAGAGAGGCTGGGGAGAAGCCTTTGCATTCATGATCTCATCGCAGCACGAACACCGCCTCTCCTCCTCGGTTCCTAGTGAAGAATCCTCACTCATCCATGTAAAGAAAGCGACCGTGGAGGAAATGTCGTTGGCGGTCCGATTTGAGGAGGAGCAATGGATGCATAAGTTCTTGGAGTGAGCTAGCTTGTTGTGAGTGGAGCAGTAGCTCATCTTGCTTATCTCAGTGCCATGTGCCTCACAAACATGATCAAGATGGGAACTTTTCGCCTTTTCGTTGGAGTCGAAGACGTGGTCGAGCCTCGAGCACCATGTGCAGGACGGCTTGAGGCCGAAGGATTGGGCAAACTTTGCAATGAGATGGGAGAAGAAGGAGTTGAGGAGAAGGAGGAGTATTAAGATCCATTCAAGAACTGCATATGTTAGAATCACAATGATTTTAGGGCAGTTCTTGTGCAGCATGCTTGCAAACTTGTTGGCTGCCATGGATGTGTTTTCTTTGCTAAGCTTATGTGCATTAGCATCCCATGAGAGAGAGAGAGAGAGAGATGGTTTTGGTAGCCCTTTGTTGATGGAGGAAATTTTGTAATAATTTTAGTTGCAAATTGTTGAATTGTTTGGTGTTTTAATCTTATAGGGTCATCCCCATGTGGGAAATCACTTTTATTGATGTGATTGAGTTCTTGGAGCGGGGCTACTTCTTCCACCTTCATGCTTTTTAAAATTTTAGAAAGCGGCTTTTCCGTCTAACTATCTTTTATAGCATTTCGGTATTACATTTTCAATTACACCGATTCTTGATTTGAGAAATACTCTTAACACGTTACAATAATCCGTTATTGCTGAATGAAAACGTAGTGGATTATCCGATTCGGTTCTTCCCACTCCATTCCTTTTGAAATTTTAGAAAGTTGCTTTTTTCATTTAGTAAACAAATTATCACATTCATGCACATTTTCATAATCTTATGATGATTATGATAAATATGAGTATGAGTTTTCAATATCATGCTTTATTACATTCATATCATGATATAGTTACGGAAAAAAAATGATATTGTGTTGATTCTATCGGTCGATAAAGGCAGAAAATGTCTTCACAATTTCCCTATCGAAATTAAAATTTTCCAAGAGAGCCGGAAATAAGGGAATTTAAACAAAATTAACGTTTGCTACTTTCACAATTCACATCGATTGCTATACTGCGTTTATATAATGAAATAGTATTGAAAAAGTTTTGATAAAGAGATTTTGTTGATTTGAATATAGTGGAAAGTAGAACATTATTTGCCCCACCACCATCATTATATGCATAATGAGCTTTGCTAGGCTGGTTAACCAACCCTAAAGTGCACGAGTTTGGCTCTCAACAAGAATATATACCCTTTTTTGGGGATAAGTAATGTAATACCTTTATGGGTATCAAATTGTACTTTTTTTTTTTTGTAATATCAAAAAATAAGTATCATAACATTTATAGATCGTCTCGTGACAAATTTGAATTCGAAACTTTTGTTCATGCACATTATATAACCTTCTACCATTAATATATTTTATCTACTCTACTAATTCAACAGAGAATTTGAAATTTCAGCAACATGTGCTCCAAAATTTAGATAGGGCTTGTGTTTTATCAAAGGCTTGGTTAAGAATTAGGGTTAATCATATTTTATTGTATCATGCATTATCTTTTATCAAAAACGCTCATTCACCAACCGTACACTTTTAATGTGATTACCGCTAATGTGACAGAGTGTCATGTCTGTTATTTTTTCTATTAAGGTTTACACATTAACCCTTTGAGATAGATCATGATGGTATATTTAAATCATTTTACTTATTAATGATATTGTCACGTTATTCATGGGCATATTAAGCATCCCACAATGAACATAATTGGATCATTCATCTATCTATTATATATAGATGTACTTGCAATACATTATCAATTGACTTAAGCTATCTATACTCTCTCTTTTTAATCAACTGATAAGAAATTTAACGAGCATGACACTCGAACGACTCAAAAATGAAATTTCTTTTTAATCCACTATTGCTAGACCATATTCCAAAAACAAGTTGAGAATTTTCGATTATTGTTTAATTGTCCAAAATTTTGCAAATGTCATTATTGTCACAACCTAGAGCTCTTATTATAAGGGAATTCATAATTATGGAATCATGAATAGTACAAATTTGAGACAAGAAATAATTACAATCAATTAGATCCGGTAATTTGTTCAATTATTGGTTGATGGATGGATGGATGGATGAGTAAATCTTGGATTTAACTTTTTTCAAAAACTCCTAATTACTTTTAGTTGACATTCTAAACTTCAATAGCTTCCACTCACAAAAAAGACACACCCCCTCGCATACACACACCCCTCTTGAAGAGTTATTGGGTTGTCAAGGTAAAGTCGATGCTACACCCGACTCTTAAAGAGTTTTAGTATAATCGGTTGCAAATTTCTCCAAGAAAATATTGACGTGACAAAGAATAAATTTATTTATGGTCATCTTGGGGGAGAATAAACCAAGAATGGTAAAAAAAAAAAAAAAAGTAAATAATTATAATGCCTATTAGTATTTATTTATTTTAAAAAATTCCCTTAGCAAGTGGTGAATGGTGGGAGATAGTCTAATGAAACGTAGTAGTCAAGAATGGACAAGGTGTTGCAAACAAATAATGAAATAGGGGAAAAAAAGTGGTAAAAAAATTGGATTTTATTTATACTAGTACTCGCCCACGCGCGATGCGCGATAACGTGAGTTACGAATACTCGCCCACGCGCGATGCGCGACACCGTAAGTTACGAATATTTAATAAGAGCAGCGAAACCAAACGTAAACATACAGACACTAAGAGCAAACAAATATAATGTTAGTGCACTACAACAACACAATATGTTATACATTTCGGAACATTTCCTTATATACAACATCTGTCGTCACGCCTGATGCGTCAACGTGAGTTACTAAATCAAAAAAACTAAATCCGACCCCAAAAAAAAAAAAAAATTGAATCCTAAAAGAAACTGAACCCTAAAAAAAGAGACTATTTTGCAAATGTGAATTAAAAAAAAAAAAAGAAAAAAAAAAGAGTCATATCTTGATTTAAGGGAAAACAGTAAATTATAGTTTGTTTATGAAATTTACATATATGAACAATTAGGTTTTTCATGATTTTTTTAGGTGACTTATAAATATTGTGTCACCCAATGTATGATATATTTATTTTATTTATGTTCTATTTTCGGGTCCATTAAACTTGGGCCGATATCTTGTTATTTTAGACTAATAAGTTAAATAAAAATTACAGAAAAGAAAATCGGAATAAATAGGAGATAATCTAACACGTGACATTAAAGAAAATAAAAGTAAATTATAAATATTTGTTAAAATACAAAATTACAATTGTTTAAAATACAAAATCAAAATATCAAGTAATAGAAAATGAGATGAGATTTTTTTTTATTTTTATTATTTTTATTTTTTTCTTTTGTGATTCAAAGTATAACAATATTGGAGTCTATTTGTAGAGAATTGAAAATCATAGTTTTTGGTATAATTTTTAATTTTTTTAAATAAATATTTATCTACATTATTTTGAAAATAAGATTTATTTTGATATAATTATTTCCACCACTAAATATTTGCCAAGTGCCAAGGAGGAAAGAGAAGAACCAATAAATATTTGACAAGTGGCAAGGAGGAAAGAGAAGAGGGGAAATAGAGAAGAGAAGATTACGTATTACTCCCTCTGTCCCTCCTAATTAGTCCACCTTTATTATTTTATAACTCACATATATTCCTAAAGGTGGACTATTTAAGGGGGACGGAGGGAGTATTTTTTTGTGTTCACATTATTACTTGTACTATTTAGGTTTAGACCCCTGCACTTTTCATTTATTGCAAAATTGACCCCGAAATCAATTCAAAATCAATAACTGCCAAAATTGTAATTTATTTATATATATATAGATTTATTCCCACTTACTAATTTCTGCATCTAATTTCATTAAACTAATCAAAGCTTCACCTTTTCAATTCTTTTATATCATGTGACTATATGGTGGTCCTCAGCATTTTCTAAAGAATTCCTCTCCTAAATTGATAAGAATTTGTTTAATACTTCCTTTTCCCGACTCTCCCGATTCTACTTCGTTTAGACAGAGGAAGTATATATTTTCTTACAGAATCAATTTATTTAATTCTTGGTCAAAATTAAATGGGAGCATGATCGATACTATTGATTATGTTTCTCTTTTAATGTACAAACATCATAGCACTAGTGCAACACTAAGCAACTCAAGTTTTCTTTGTTCCCCACTCAAAAGAAAAAAGAAAAACAAATTTTTGTATGTAATTTTAAAACTGTATAGCATTATAGTTCATTTCTTAATTGATCAAAGAAAATCTCACGTGGCAAGAAAACGATCATTTGTATTAGTAGAATATTTATAATATTTTCTCCGTCTCACTGGTGCATAGGGTGAAGTTGCACCCCTTAATTTTTTTTATTTTTTTTATACTATATATATATAAATATATATTGCACCCCTAATTTTATTTTTTTAATATATATGTATATATAGTGCAGCCCACATATTTTAGGCCCAACATATTTAAATATAATCCATCAACTAAGGCCCATTGATAAATTGTTTTGAGCCCAACAATAATATTGTCAAGTAAATGAATTTTATTTAACCAGGAAAAAAAAAAACAAACAAACAAACAAACTAAAACTAAAAAAAACTAAAATAAAATACCAAAGTGAAGAGAGAACGAACGCAAGTAAATTGCAACAAAACAGAACTTAAAAAAAAAACAGAGGCGGCGCTGCTTTGCTCGCTCGGCTGCTGCTCGCCTGCTCCGTTTGCTATTGCAAGCAGTGTTCTAAAAAACGCTAGGCGCTAGTCGGGGCGGTGAAGGGTCGACTAGCGCCTAGCCGCCTAGGCGGATTCGTATTTTATACTTATTTATTACTAGAATTGTATCCCCGCGATGCTGGGGTTTACTCGATCGAGAAAGAGTGTAGCAAATACTCCTATCAATTATTTAATCTATGTATTTTTTTCTTGTTTTGGACAATTATTAGTCTCTGCATGTCTATTTTTATACACTACTTTACTATTATATTTTATAATTTGACATCACTGCTATCATTTATTTATAAAAATACATCATTTATCGTAAAATAAATCTTTAACACTATCATATTTCTCGTATTTTCAGTTGCCCTGTATAAATGAGTAGTAGTATGATTATAAATATAATATGAAAATTAATTTTATAGTAGTATTAATGAAATACATTTGACTGAAATTAATAGGCTAAGTTGTTATATGACATTGAAAAATATAAGCTAAATAATTAATTTATAAAATAAAATTAATGAAGCACACATATCAAGAAATTTGGAGGGAAAACTTAGAATGAGTATTTTATTTTAGTATATATATATAGATTATTTTCCTAATATTTCCAAATAAAAATATTAAAATTTTCACTATCCAAAGTACATATTATCTAATTTCATCTCAACAATGCAAATATATAATTGCAAATTAATATGGTTCAAAATTCATAAATCAATAGTCATTCAATTAAAATGTATAGTCGAAACTTTACCACAAATTTAAACATAAAATCGATAAATTAGTCTATTACATGTAATCTAATCTTCAATTTCGTCATTCTTATAATTTGTAGTAATACACAAGATGGATGAATGAGAGTTGATTTTTAATTTTTAAATTAATTGTAAATTTGTAATACACCCTAACTTTTTCCCCAGCCCGCCTAGCCCGACTTGGACGCCTAGGCGGCCGCCTAGCCCGACTTGGCCGCCTAGGCGGCGCCTAGCTTGCAGCCGCCTAGCCAAAAAACGGGACGGCCAGGCGCCGACTAGCGCTTAGGCGCCGCCTAGGCCGTTTTTTAGAACACTGCATTGCAAGTGTGGAAAGAGTATTTTCTGGAATGACTTATATCAAGAATAAGTTGAGAAATAGCTTGGGAGATCAATTTTTGAATGATTATTTGGTCACTTACATTGAAAAAGATGCTTTTCTTCAAGTTTCCGAAGACGAGATTATCAATCGCTTTCAAGAAATAAAGCCTCGTCGAAAGTTATATTAATAACTATTTTTTTAGTGCATTTTGAAATGTATTTGACATTATGATATTTTAATTTAAATGACTTTCTTTTCTTATATTCTTAATTAATTTTTCCGCACCCCGAATTGAAAGTCCAGGCTCCGCCACTGGTCTCACTTTACTTTAGTTAATTGACTTATTAGTTAATTTTAGGTTTTGTAAAATTGGTTTTGCAATGATGAATTTAAAACGGAATTTTGGAATATAGATTTTTCGGTAAAATACTACTACCTCCATCTCATTAAATTAGCCACACTTTCCATTAACTCTCTCTCTTCATAATGAATTATAGCCACACATTATTTCTTTCTTGATACTAGTGCCATTTTGAAATGTGGCTTATTTAGTACCATACAAAAAAGTTATATTAAAAAAATCTATTTTAAAATCAATAGTTACTAAACTCTAAAATCATCTAAATAGTCAACTGACTCAAGAAGAATGAGACGGAGTCGAGAAATTTAAACTCAATATAAGGCATAAAATCCTATTGAAAATAGGTTATGATAAAACAAGAACTCCCCCTCACATAAAAATGACAATACTTGCCTTTTCTGTTCTGAAATATTCACAAATTTTCAATTAGAATAATCAAAAGAAATTGCCCTTCCAATTAAAACACAGATAATCAATCACCCTAAACTAGACCTTGTAATCTCATATGCTAAGAAGCAAGCAGCATTTGCAGGAACACTTCGGGCCATGGCCGGCCCGAACCCCTTATACAGGCCCTTAACTCCCTCCGACCTCACTATCTTCTTGAACGCATCGACCGAGCCCAAATACTTGGGGTTCTTGTAGTCGTCGACTTGGAGGACGCTCTTCACAACATCCGTAGGGTAGACGGAGCCCCAGAACGTGGCTCCGGCTAAACCTCCGGCTAATATCAGCGAGCCTCTTCCTAAACTGGAAGTGTCCTGCCCCCCTGCGAGGTACTGCTTCAGCCCTTCGTACATGCCAAACATAGCTGCGTTTCCGGGAACTTCGCGTGCAAAGGTTGGCATTAACCCCTTGAACAGACCCCTGGCACCTCCTTCCGAGCGAAGGACATGCCTTGCTACGTCCATTGGCCCACCATATTTGACGGCTGCTATAGTTGCACCCGTAGCAGCAGCAACACCGGGGCCGGGAGCAACGACTGGGGCAGCAGTTGCTAGGGCACTCTGAGCTTGTAACCTGCATTGAGCGATCAAAATCGTAATCTTTAGCATCATTCACTAGTTATACTTATATCAACATGAATGTATGCATGGATATGTTACTTAGACGGTGCGTATACTACACTTGAATCGGATACTGACCTGCACTTGATCAATTCAGTGGGGCAAGCGAGGAAGGAGACAGCGACACCGGCTCCAGCCCCACAAACAACCTGCTGCCCCACGGTAAGAGGAGTGCCAGGGGCAGACCTCAAGTATGCTTCCATTTGGCCTCGGACGGTGAAGAGCACTGCATTGAAGGCTGCCACCGTAGCAAGTGGGGCTCCCATACCTTTGTACAATCCCCTCGGACCTTCTGCAGAAATCGTTTGCTTCACAGCATCGATGGCACCGGAAAATTTAGGAGGCTGCCCAGGAACCGGAGCTGGTTGACTTTGGAGCTTCACCTTGATGGTGTCAAATGGGTGACCGACTACCAATTGTGCTGCCCCTCCCACGGTTCCAGCAGTTAGATCTTTAGCTACGTCACCCATCTGCACGCAGAATAACAGAAAGCTCAGAGAGCCGGTTTCGCAAGCATAAGGAAATTAAGATAGGTAAGCAAGATAATCTTGAATCTGAAAATGTATGGCACCATATATGAAGATAATAGTTCGTTTTCATGTCAAAGTTGAACGCAAGTTCATCGTCGTATAAATGGATACATAAAAAATCACTACCTACAGTTTGTGGAGTTTAGACTGCAAACTGTTGATAACAACTACCAGTAGGGACTTCCCAAGTACCTCAAACAGATGAATGAACATCAACATTCCGAGAAAAATGAATCAAGTCAGTGATTGTTAGCTCTAAGTAACAATGCCCCCCGTTACGCTACCAGACAGACTGAGCAATTGACAGGAACGGAGGATCATCACAGACACGTATATAGCAGCTACACGAGCACAAATGCAAACAGTATTTCTAGGCGGAATTCTTAATCCTCTGAAATGAAATGGAAACATGGATCTTGAGTAAATAAGCTATGAGTGGTATTGTGTTTTCCACTAGTACGTCCTCAAGGGACCTCCTGAAGGGGTGCATTACCTAATTTATCATGACTAACAAAGGATTGAACCCGATAAGACTGCATAGAAGATCCACGAATCGCAGGCCACGCTGATCCGATACACATTCGCCTCATCAATCAGCAATCAGACTTACTTATCATTTCAATAGTATAGAATTAAAAGTTCTAGTCTTGGTTTCTCGTTCTTTTGAAGTTAAAAAAAACTACGGATCGATCAAGAACAAAAGCCAAATTACGATTTTATATACTAAATCCATGAATCAAGGGGGGCTCAAACCATTGAAATAAGTAGAGTCTAATGGCAATACCAACCCTTACTCTTTGCAAATCACTCAGCAAACATGAAGACAAAAGGATTTCTACCCAGAATTGAGTTTCAAACTACACCAAATAAACTATGCAGTAGAACAACAACAAACCAACTCGAACAACTAGTTTTCGAAAGCCAAAAGAACAAATATAAAGTAGATAGAGTAAAGTAAAGAATCATGTAAATGAATTGGGTAAAAATCTCACCTTTTACTCTTTCCCTTTAATCCCAGTTGAATGCTGCAGAAAAACACCCAACCAAAAAGGAAATGAAAACACAAGCAAGTTAAGCGCGATGCATAAAGTTAGAGGGGTGAAACCCAGTAAGGAAAGACAGTGGAGAAAAGGGTTTTAGTAATGAGTCTCAGAGCATAGTAAGATTAAAAGATAGGCTGCTTGAATTATGGGGTTGGAAAAAATTGAGGATGTAAAATGTAATAAGTGGTAGGTGATGATGGAGAGATACAATGAGATGGAAAGCACGAATCTTGGATGGCTGCAGCGCCACATGAGTAAAATCCAAGACACGACAAACATGGGAATTAAGAGAGAGAGAGAGAGAGAGAGAGAGAGGGAGAGGACAAACCAGGGAAGAGTGGGTGAGGCAGATGCGGCCGGAGTTTTTGGTGCAATATCAACCTCACAGAGGACTCCAACACCATCACCAAAAACTCCACCAGAAAATTAATGAATCTTCGGAGATTCCCTTTCCATTTTTAAAGAAAAAAATTAACCGAATTTCTTTATGTTTATAATTGATCCCTCTCTAGATTTATTATATACTCCATATGAACTGAAATGAAAATTTTGTTGATTCCTCGCAAATTTAAGCTGCCGAAACTTCAATAATTCTGATTATTCTTGAGAAGTGAATGTGTCTTGAACTTTTATCTTCGTTTCTCTTCTCTTTCAAACACATTATTCAAAAAGGGTATTGCAGTATATGATTTGTAAATTCATGTTAATGGGTTTGTTAAAAGCTGTTGAAAATGTTAAAAAAAAAAAAAACAATATTAAAGGGGGAGAAATTGAAAAATATTTCCAGATTAGTGCTGCAAAATAATGCGCACCACATCATCCACAGGACCACATCCACAAAAATTCAACCTTTGATATAGAAAGCTTATGCATTATTCTTCAATGAGGGTGGAACCAACCAACACCCTAAATACTGTACAAAAGCAACAGAGAAAACCAAGATCAACATTCTAAATCAAAACCATCTATGCTGTTATTGCCCATACACTCACCATCAACATCTCCAAGACTGTACTAACCTCGAAAATTCAGAAGAAAGAGTCGAAAAACTAAAGCTTCAGTTTCCACCATCACGTCTTCCTCAGTTCCGTGAATGGGTCGTGGACATGAAAAATGTTTACATAGTTTTGCAGACGAAGAACCACTGATGTAAACCTTGTTATAGGAATAGTGTTATTATAGTTACCTATCTTCACTTTCTCAGGTAATCAAAGAACTATGAGGTCAGGCCCTAACATATAGTAGCTCCCAAACTTTGCAAACACAAAGTTTCATCATCGACATGCATCGAGAGGAAATCACACTTCTGCTCCACCACAAGCAAAACTCACCCCTACCAAGCTCTTGCCACCATTAACATATGCATGCTTAGATGATGATAAAGCTACCAAATTAGCAAATACACACACAACACTAACCAAACAAGTACACCAGAGGCTCCTTTTCAAGTTTCGAAAAACATAAACAGTAACAAGATAATTCAGACCCTCGAGTCGAGGCCCTACTCTCTCCTAATCCTGGTTTCTCCCTTCTCAATTAAAATAAAAATAAAAATGAAGAACATACAAAGACAACCAACTCCATAAACAAAGTAAAGACCAAGAAAACATATAAACAAAGAATTCTTTAGACTACCACATGTACAAGAATCTCAAGTTAACTATTTTGTGTAAAACTAGATAAAGATTAAACCTTTAAAAATGGGGCTTTCTTTTTCTTCTTAATCTACTTTCTCAATCAAAAAAAAAAAAAAACTAATCATGTTGTACTCAACTTTTTGTAAGAGAATGCTCGAGGACCAACCTCAATCGGCTACCTAATGCATCCAATTCAGCAATCCGTTGCTGCTGCCACCGCGCATACAAACTCTCCGACCCGATTCCTCCACCACTTCCACCACTTATCACCCTCCTCGCCTCCTTCAAACACTCGTCGAATACATTGATCACCACCTTCGCCGCCACCTCCCCAATTTCGTTCCCGCACCTCGAATCCCCATTTGGAACTTCCGCTTCCCCTGTTCCTGCGCCGTCTTCTTCATACTCATCCTCATCATCATCGTCATCATCCTCAGCTGCCTCTTCCCCTTCAAACTCAACATTCACCTCACTCAATTTGACTTCTTCTCCATCATCGTCACCCTTATCGCAGAATTCTCCAAATCTATCGCTCCCACCGCCGCTGTATCCATTCACGTCGCCACCGCAATCCGAATCGAGATTGCCATAATTCTCTCGAGCAAGGGACAACGTAGGCGAAAAATCGACCTTGACGCCAATAAGACTCGAAATCGTCGATTCCGTGCATCCATCGCCGTCGTCACGACCACCACCACCGTCCCCGACGTCGACGGCATTGTTGCAATGATTGAAGCCCACATTCCTGGCACCGCTGAAGGGCGAGGTGGCGGCGAATTCCGGGTGCCAGAGGCGCCTCGACAGGTCGTAAAGCGCGCGATCATGCAGCGAAAGCTGCGATCGGTCCATGCCCTTGGAGAGGCGGGCCGAGATGACCCGGAACTTCTTCCGGAGGCGGCGGAGCTTCTCGGAGAGCTGCGATTTGGTGTAGGGCTGCGACATGGTGTCGGAGAAGCTGGCGTAGAAGATGGGCAAGTCCCTTGGGAAGGCCAGATTCTGGGAGGAGCAATCCAAGAGGCCCTGCAGGAATCGGATCTCGTCGGGCTCGGTCCATATCCGGTGGAACTTGAAGGGCGGCGCGGCGGCGGTGATCGGGTCGGAGTGAGGATTAGGGTCGGGGGTTTTGCGCTTGATGGGGAGCTTGTAAGAGGAAGAGGAAGGGTTGGTGTTGGGGGAATGAATTAGGGTGGTGGAGTCCATTGATGATTAACTGCAGATTTGGGGCTCAACCATAACCAGACTCATTTGCTGCAATTTCTTCCTTTCTCTTTCTTTTCTTTTTTGGACGATTGATTTTATTTTTGAATTAAAGGCCTTAATTTCGATTTTGATTTTGATATTTGATCTTCAAATTAGTATTGCAAATGTTAGGGGAATTTTGGTATTGTTTGGCCAAAACTTTTGCTTTTGGAAATCAATTTTGCATAGATTTAGTATCGTCACATTTTTATTACTCACTCGTCCCACACGTACGAGGATAATATTTTTAAAATTTAGATAGTTCAACAATAGTGAATAAAATAGTGTGGACGAGTATTAATGGATTAAATTTTAATTTAAAATAATATCTCTATATCAGTTGAACGAACAAAAATAAAATTTATCATAGATGAATAAGATAGATGGAGTATAAACCTATTACAAAATAAAATAAAATATTCCTCAATTCGTTAGTGGAAGTTAGAGTTCTTGATTTATCAAAACATATACTCGTTTCACAATATTAATGTAAGTATTTCCCGTTTAAAACGTTCTTATATTAGTTTGAAGAACTAAAATCAAAAGATTCTCTGAACAAAATGATCGTTTAACCAAAAAATTAACTTCTCAGTCATAGAATGATACCTTACTCTACTACTACTACTATTATTTTTCACTTTTACGTATCATTTTCTTGAAACTTGTATCGTTTTTCATATCCACGTTAATGTAGTATTATAATTTTAGAAATTTTAAATTTGAAAATTACGGTAATATACGTGACGTCGCATATTAGTGCTCACTTATTTATCACATGAAAATTTTGAATGTGATATTTCTTTTGATTTATTTATTCATTTTTGGACAAATAGTAATGTTAATGTATGTGTGAAATTGTCTTCAATTTTATTTTAATAAAAACAATATTTACTCTTCGGTGCTAGTCATTCATTCTCTATCAGTTTCCTACATAATCATATCAAAAGGAAGAGGATAAATGTCGACGGCGAAAATCTCACCGTCGGCGGCGGCAATCTCCGCCACCCTTAAACACCTCTCCGTGAGGCCTCCTCCCTGCCGGAATTTTCTTACCTCTCGGATACCCGCACCGGGAATCGGCCGGCGACCGAGAAAACTCGCCGTAACTATCTGTTCCAAAGCATCGGAGACGCTCGAAGTTTGCGCTAAAGAATCTCTGACTACTCCCAACAAGCTCGGAGACTGTGAGTTAATATATTCTCGTAATCGCACTTTTATGTTTTCATATTCTGATTGTGGTGTGGCGGGGAGAAATGATTAGCTTGAATTCGTACATGGTGTTCGATGTTATGCCAATGAGAGATAATGTATGTTATATTGTTGACACGTAATCTCTGCAGATTGTTGTTATGATTTTTTTTTTTTTTTTTTTTTTTTTTTTTTTTTTTTTTGTTGTTGTTGTTGTAATCTTCACTTCAGTAGTTGTTTATTGATTTTTCACAAAAATAATCTTCTCAAGAATTCCTTAAGGTTTGTTAAAACTTTGAACCTATTCACAGGTCCATTCACTCAAAGGGTTTTGCTTACATTGGAGGAG
Organism: Thymus mandschuricus; assembly: GCA_029379335.1. Taxonomy (NCBI): domain Eukaryota; kingdom Viridiplantae; phylum Streptophyta; class Magnoliopsida; order Lamiales; family Lamiaceae; genus Thymus; species Thymus mandschuricus. Next base: position 31,806,658 of record CM057078.1, read on the forward strand.
AAACACCTTCCCTATGACTTGAAGTTGGTTGATTTGAGGAACAAACCCGAGTGGTAATGGCTTTGGTCTTTTCTGTTTTGTATTTGGTGCTATTTTTGCTCGTTTCGATTATTCATGCTGTTTTGAAAGAGTTTATTTTATTTTCTTTGGCATTTCGTAGGTTGTTTAGCATTAATCCAGAAGGTAAAGTTCCCCTGATAAAGCTTGATGAGAAGTGGATTCCAGATTCCGATGTTATAACGCAGGCATTGGAAGAGAAGTTTCCTGAACCATCTCTTGTCACACCGCCTGAGAAAGCTGCAGTGTAGGTGCATCACTTGAGCTTCGTTATATTCACTTTTATAGATATAGTATATATCTGTGAAGTTGAATAATAGCTGGTATAAATGGTGATTGCTGAAATCGTGTACATGGTTAAACCGGTTCCTAAAACCTTTCAGAGAAAATTCAGAGTACGATTGAAGTTTCCTGACTATGTGCAAATCTTATCTGAATAGATTTTGACTTTTTGTGAACTGCATAAACTCTATGTTTTTTAGGTGATCTATTTTTGGTGCTACGTGTCTCGAAATGATGAAGTGGCTTCTCATTATGAAAAACTGTTGTGAGGGGAACAAAGAGAATAAAATAAATCAAAGACATGAAAATGAATTTCTGGAGTGTCAATACTGATTTCCCTAAATGATCTTATAAGGTGCTTTCAGTGTTCCTCTAGTTTCTTTAGCGCCGGCCGATAACTTATCATGATTTGAATGCTAAAATGCATTTCCATCATGAGTTTGACCTTCTCCCGATGCCATTCTTCACCGTATTCCTTATCTGCGTTGCAGTCTGTTTCTCTTTACCCATACTTAAGGTTTTATTGAAATGTTTTTTGCACCCCTAAATTTCTTGCTGCTTGTCCCGGATAAGTAGTACTGGCTCTGGCTGGATATGTTGGCTACTTTCCTTTTTCTTTTCCTAGACAGACCTTTTGTCCCTTTTACTTGATCTAGAATTTGCACCTTTTGGATCATGAGATTGCATTACGGCTTTGAAATCACCTAGGAATGTTTGAAGGAAAAGCATTTTCGCTTTTGTTATCTCCGTACAAATTAATAAGCAGATCAACTTGCTGGAGCCTGTGCTTAACAACGTTACATGCTACACTAATTCTAAGTCGAAGCATTCGGCTGTGGGAAGGGCATGCACAGAACTTGGTCTTTGATGTACGATTGTATGTCTTCTCTAAGACACTAAAAAAATGGTTAGGTATATCGCGTTATTAACTAGTTCTTTCCCTTAATTATGTTCTCTTAATAACTGCTCATACAGTCATATTATATCCTAATTTCCTTTTTATCTATCCTATGTTTTCTAAGATATTACAGGGTTTATTGTATTAAAGGTGCTCGTTCTTCGCTAATAGCATAGGTTAGCTGTTCATGGTCTTTAATACAGCTTCATCAATTGCTTGCAGTGGTTCAAAGATCTTTTCCACGTTTATTGGGTTTCTTAAAAGTAAAGACCCCAGTGATGGAACAGAGCAGGCATTAATCGATCAGTTGACAGATCTCAACAGTCATCTTGAAAAAAATGTGAGGATTCTATCCATTATTTTTCAGTATCGCTTGGTTATAGAAATTCGAATTTAGTGTAGACCAGTTGCTTTCATGTCATTTAATAAGATCCCAATGCTAGAGGAACTGGTAATATAAGAGGGGCTTCTGAGTATGGACATGGCTCGACATCAATTCCTTGCTGGGGTCCTTTTTGTAGCAGTTCCTCAATATTCCTTTGGCTCAAATGCGTAGCTTCTCTACAATTTCAGCTACCTTTCATTTTCAGTGGATTCTAAAACCTTCAACAGCCTTTCCGGGAATTATTAGCATATCCTGAGAATAGGATTTAGACAGAGAAGAATAACATGAGAATTATTAGATTCGAATTTGCTCGCTTGGCTTAACAGTTGTTGCTGATTGTGCTAAATTTGTCTGCCTCGTAGTTTTTGTTTCTCTATAAACAGTTGTATATAACCACTGTAATATGTCTTGATACCCTATTACCGTGACATTATTTTGTGGCGACGTGTTTACAAATCTTATTTGTAACGTTGTTCCATTTGAATCTTCCACGTTTAGGGTCCGTTTATTAATGGGGAAGCGATATCTGCCGCGGACTTGTCTCTTGCTCCTAAGCTATATCATCTAGATATTGCTCTGGGACACTATAAAAAGTGGTCAATCCCAGATTCACTTACCTATGTCAAGTCTTACATGAAGGTATGTTTAAAAACGTATCAGAGGCGAAGCTCTTTATCTGCAGCAATCTTCAAGTAGCATTTTGTATATTGCTATAAGATGTTTGTACTTATATGAATGTCATGTTTCACTGAAACTAGGTAAACCATGATATGTATATGCTTTTTTTCATCAGTATACACATGAAGTTTAGTTTGATGTTACAATCCATTTTGGTCTTGATTCTCAGACCATATTTTCGAGGGAGTCCTTCGTGAATACTCGAGCTCAAGTACAAGACGTCATTGAGGGTTGGCGATCAAAAGTTGAAGGCTGATAATCTTCAGCAGCTTCAGGTTTTATCCATTTGAGCATACAAAAACATTAGTTAGCTTCTTCTTTGTTAATGTTACAATCATAACTCATCCACTCTGCATCTTGTGCTTTGCCTATGTTAGTCTGTACTTTGTAAAGAGAGAATAATTTGTTTAATGGAGCAAGGAATGCAATGACCAGTGTTTAGTTTGTTACTTTTACCTTTTGATATATTCCCCTCCGTCCCGATTCAATTGTCTTGTTTTATTATTATAATAGACTCATTTGAATAAAAAATGAAACAATTGTGTGAGAAACCAACACACGGTTATAACTTCCGTCTTCTATTAAAAGAAGCGAGCTCTTCCACCGCCATCACCACCACCAGGAAGTGAGCTAAGAAATGCTAAACTACACCAGTAAAGATACTAATAGATACTCCCTCTATCCCAATAAGCTCGTCTCACTTTATTATTTTATAATTTACATATTTTCAAACAAAAAAAGTAGAACATGTTTACAAGAAACGGCGGGAGTATAAAGCTAGATGGATTTAAAACGAAAGACAAAAAGTGCTGATCCGGAGTCGTTTCTTAAATATATGAGTAGAGTTTGTTATTGCTACCTGAGGTATATAAGATATATACCACAAGTATAGTACTCTTACAAATTGGAAAGTAACGTGAGACGATTTCCAGTATTCCTTGCAGCAAGAAGAACGCCTTCTCTCTCTTCAACCCTACCAGTAGTATTACTCTTGCTCCTCTCTCTCTCTTTCTCTTTGTGTTGATGCATTCTCACTCCGAACACCGTCGACGACTTGCAACCATCCTCACCAAACTCCACCCTCACAACCTCCTTCAGCTCATCTCTCTCAAATGCGTACTTCGCCGCCCATCGCTGTATCTTCCCCGACGTAGTCTTCGGAACGCTTCGACTCTTTCCGAGAATCACCTTTCCGACTTCGATCTTCTCCTCCTTCAACACCGCACCTCGAATCCCTTCGCATATTCTCACCAACTCATTCCTTTCCACCTCCGTTTTTGCCAACTCCGCCACCACCACCACCGTTGCAATCCTATGATGCTCGAACGCTGCAATGCAGCCTGGCCTTAGCAGCTTGGGGCAGCTAGTGTATGCCGCCGTTTCTAGGTAATGGGGGTGTGTTTCGACGCCGGAGGACTTGATGACGTCGGAGCACCGCCCCACTACGTATAGATACCTTCCCTCTCCGGCGACTACTCCTCTGTCTCCGGTTCTGACGTAGCAACCGCCTACCCTGTTCCGCAGCCGGCCGTTGAACACTTGCCGCGTCAGCGACGGGTGGTCGAGGTAACCGACGGCGTTGCTCGGAGAAGATATCCATATCTCGCCTGCGGTTCCGTCTTCCACGGCCTCGTGACTCTCTTCGTTCACCACCAAGATTTCTATGTCTTCCTCCACCGTTTCTTCGTCGGAAGTAGGCAGCTTCGCGCTCGGGAGAAGATTCCGGCGAGTTGGCGGGAAACCGCCGCCGCCTCTCCATGCCGTGGAGACGAACGTGCAGTTCTCCGCCAAGCCATAGGATGGCGAAATGCTCGATGAGTCGAGGCCGAAGGGGGCGAAGACACGAACGAACTCCTCGATGGCGGCCTTGTAGATGGGCTCGTTGATGATGATGAGGTTCTTCATGGTGCTTAGGTCGAGACGCGAGGCGCCGCCGCCGCGCCTGACGACGAGGGGCAGCGCGAAGGAGGGGACCGGGGTGCAGGTGGCCTTGTATTTGGTGATGAGCTCCAGCCACAGCCTAGGGCGGGTGACGAAGGCGGTGGGTGAGGTTAGCACGCACGTGGCGCCGGACACGACCGTTAGCAGGAGGAACATGAGGCCGCAATCATGGTACTGCGGCAGCCACGATACGATGGTGCTGCCGGGATGGAGATCGTACGACCTCCTCGCCGCCCGGACGTTATGGGCGGCGGCGCCGGCCGTCACCAGCACCGGCTTAGGAATGGCGGTGGCGCCGGAGGTGTACTGGATCAGGTACACGTCGTTAGCCCTGCACCCGTTGTATCCATCCGGCACGTGTGAAATGTCTGTTTTACCCTTCAAATCCTCAGTACTAATCCATTGAAGCTGATGTAGAAGCTTGGAGAGGGAGGTGGTGGAAGAGGAGGAATACTCGGTGGCTCGTTGGATGTAACCACGCGCGGCAATGGCAGCCTTCGGCTTCGTTTGGGAGAGAGCCCTAACAAGGTGGTGGTGTTGGGAGTGATTTTCTTCAGATAAAGAGAGAAGGGGAGGAGTGACGGGGACGGCTAGAAGCCCGGCCCGTTGACAACCGAATATGATCTCGACAAGCTCAAGCCCCGGCTCGCATAGTATGACAACGACATTGCCTTTTTGTTGAGAAAGTGATAGTTGTGAGGAAATGGAGTCCACTGAGGTGTTGAGTTGTTGGTAGGATAAAAACGACGAGGAGGACCCGTTTTCGGCCCAAACGAAGGCGGGCTTGCGGCGGAAGGCCGGAAGTTTTGCCCATATTGGGAGGTAGAGATCGACCACCGGCTGGTCGGGGAAGCTAGGATCATAGTTCTCATGATGATTCATGATTAATTGTTGATAGTTTTGATTGTGTGAATTTAGTAGATAAGCTTGGAGTATATATATGAAGTAAAGATTGAGATTGTAAGGGTAATATACATGGGGATTGATACAAAATTAGTGAGAGTGATTGAGAAATATTCCATGGATATGCGGAAATTTTTGAGTTTTTTTAAACATGGAAATGGTACGTGGTGATTGGTGTTTGTTTGTACGTGACGTGTGTGGCTGGTTCGTTATTTACTATGTTATGGTAATAATAGCAAATTAGCATATAGTATTTCAAATATTGCATGAGGTTGTAACGGTATCATCCATGCATGTCGATACAAGATTGGTGAGTGCGACTTGAGAATTATTCGATGAATATCCATGCAATGAGTGTCCCAATGACAAGAAAAGTTACCTCGGTAGATATATACCTTCCCGATAAAGCGATCACTTTATTTCAATACGGTAATTAATTGTATGTGTAAAATGTGGAAGAGTAGTGGGTTTACAACTTTTGAATAGTTGTTTTCTACTGAAAATATAAAGTGGACGCTTTGAATGAGACATAGAGAGAATGTGGATAGTTTAAATGGGACAGGGAGAATTATGTACAAGTGAATTAAGTAAAATCATAGTAGAGTTGTATATGTGTTTCATTCCAAGTTTTGTCTGAAAGTACAGGGGAATGAAGCTGCCAGGGTGCAGTGGTTTCAGATATTGGGATAAATATAAACCAAGAACTCTCTACGAGTTCGAGTTTTTAGATGGAACTGAATTCTATTATAGTATTAGAGTTAGGCTAATGTTGAGGTCTTATCAAATCCCGTTGATAGCAACTCTACCCACATTAGACTAATGCTGAGGGCTAAATTTAGGTGATCGCTTAGCAATAACCCTATGGGGTGTGATCCGATCGTACTTACCTCTCCAGCCTCAACTGTTTTATCAGTTTTGATATTTGTAAAGGAGTAATCATGCCATGACTCGTTCTTCCATAGATGTGATAGGCAGTGTTATAAAAGTCTCCGCCTAAGTTCGCCTAGGTGCTAGGTGGCACCCCACCGATCCGGCTAATGCTATTCCCTGCCTAAGTACTTAGCGGCATCCTATTGTCGTCTATTTATTGTTTAATTAGTATTTATGTGTAAATTAATTAGTATTTATGTTAACTAAGCCATTTCTATGCATGATTTGAATGGCTAGATGGAATTAGGGAGTACATATTGATAATATGTTGAAGGTTCGAAAAATTTGTTGTATACGATAAAATTTATTGGATTAATTGGACTATTAATTATCATCTCTATTTTTATTATGAATTTGGTGGTAAAAATTATGAATAATATGGTTTCTAAATGATGATGCTATACTGTAAAAAAAAATATATACTGTATTATTTTCTAATCCACCTAGACGCTAATCCCCCTTTTACCGTCCAATTAATGTCTAGCGACTTTTAAAACATTGGTTATAAGAGACGACGGCTTACCTCTTGTTCGTGATCAGTTAGACTAGTTTGAACTGGGTTGACACGCCTTAAGCCCAAAGGTGATTTACGAAGCTCCCTTGTTAAAAACAGATTTTGTATTGGACTAATAAGTCTAATCCAATGTACAAATTTTATTGGTTTTATGGGCCGTACTAGGGATGTCAATGGGCCGGGTACCCGCCCCATTAAGCATTGCCCAAACCCAAACACATCAAAATTTTATATACCCATACCCGTCCCAAACCCATTTAAAGTTTAATTTTAATACCCATACCCGCCCTAAACCCAATGGGTAATACCCATTAATTACCCGTCAAACCCGTTTACATAAAACTAATAAACAAATATTCCTCTAGAAATAACAAATAGCAAAAGTTATAATTAACCGAATAAATTAAACTATTAATAACAATAAAAATAGTTATTTAAATATCCAAATATCGAATAAATCCAACTAACAAAACATAAAATAAATATCAAAATGAACGACAACTAAGTAATATAACATCAGCCACAATTTGCGGTTGGTTCTTATTCTTTTCTCTAACTTTATATATATATATATATATGAAAAATATAAGAAAACCTAGAAATATATACTTAACATATATATATAGAGTATATATACTTAACATATAGATATATATATATAGAGTATATATATATGGGTATGGGTAGCGGGCACCCAGATGCATACACCCATACCCAACCCAAACCCGTCACGGGTATCTATTTTAATACCCAAACCCATCCCAAACCCATTATATAGCACCCAAACCCGGCCCAATTGGGTTTGGGCAGTGCGGGTACCCGCCAAAGCCCGACCCATTGACATCCCTAGGCCGTACGTGAACTCTGTCCATTACAAATGTGAATCGGAGGAATGTCGTAGGGTATCGATTTATACTCCATCGGTTTCATTTTGATTGTCTTACTTTTCTATTTTGGGACGTCCACATTAGCTTTATTGAATAATTAACTTTTACATTTTAATATAACTCCATACATTAACATTACGCCTAGAATGTGTTGAAAAAATAAAATAATTGAAATGGGACCTAAAGAGTAACACATATTTTAAGAGTTAGAAGAGACAATTCTATAACATTGTGCTTCTATATATTGATATATTTTTAAGTATATAATTAACCATTGTGTATTTAATTTGTTATGAAATTCTATAACATTAAATTTAGTGCTAAAATTGCGAAAGCAATAAACACATTTATACAATTTTCATTTCTCTCCTACTAAAATAAACAACTTGCAAATTTTCTAGAGTTGACCTTTTGCAAACTTAATTAGAAATAGGGAGCCTATCTTAAAATGACTTTCCCATTTTAAATCCACCCAACTAAAATTAACTGCATTTCTTGAATTTACTGTTTGTGCAGTCATCACCCAATACTCACCATTAATCCACCACCATTAAAATGCTGAGAGAGAGAGAGAGAGAGAGATCAGTTCTGGCGGGAAGCAATGTAGTGAGCAAGATGATAGAGCGGCGCCGCCTTCAAGCTATCGAAAGAGGCGAGCTCCTCCACCGCCTTCTCCACCAGCTCTCCGGCGAACTCCCTGGCCCTCTCCAGCCCCATCAGCCTCGGGTACGTCGCCTTGTCGGTGGCCAGGTCCTTCCCGGCCGTCTTCCCCAGCTCCCCCGACGACTTGGTCACGTCCAGCACATCGTCCACCACCTGAAACAGCAGCCCCACGTGCCTCGCGTACCTCCTCAGCGCCTCCACCTCCGCCGCCTCCCCTCCGCCCACGATCGCCCCGCACACCACCGCCGCCTCCAGCAGCTTCGACGTCTTGTGCACGTGGATGTACTCCAGCTCATCCAAGGTCACCTCCTTCCCCTCGCTGAACAGGTCCACGATCTGCCCCGCCACCAGCCCCTCCGACCCCACCGCCGCCCCCAGCTCCACCACCGCCTGCAGCACCCTCTGCGGCTCCACTCCCCGCGTCGCCGCGGCCGCGTGCTCGAAGGCCAAAGCGAGGAGTGCGTCTCCGGCGAGGACGGCCGTCTCCTCCCCGAACGCCTTGTGGCAGGTGGGCCGTCCCCGGCGGAGGTCGTCGTCGTCCATGCAAGGGAGGTCGTCGTGGATGAGCGACATGGTGTGGATCATCTCGAGCGCGCAGGCCATGGGGAGCGCCGCCGCCTCGTCGCCTCCGCCAACTAGGCCGCACGAGGCCAGGCAGAGGACGGGGCGGACGCGCTTGCCGCCGGCGAGGAGGGAATACCGCATGGCGTGGTGGATCCTGAAGGGGTTCTGGAGCGGAACGGCGTCGTCGAGGGCCGCATTCACCGCCTCCGCCTTGGTCACCATGTAGTCCTTGAAGTTGAAGTTGGGGATGACCAGAGGGAAGAGGGTCTCTTTCGTCTTTGCTGCATTTGTGCTAGGGCTAGGGTTAGGGTTTCTGCAGAAAACCCTGAATTCTGGGGTTTGGGCATTGGATTTGAACAAGGATTTTTGAAGAAATAGGGTTTCATAGGAAGGGGAAGATGCTAGAAAGGCCATGGTTTAATTTCAGATGAAGAGAGGCACTGCACATAAAGAGTGTGAGGTTATTATATATATATATACTCACACATTGTGTGTGTGTGAGGGTTGAGATGCTTTATTTGTTTTTAGTATGTAATATAATGCTTTATTATTATTAGACATTGTAGAGAGAGAGAGAGAGAGAGAGAGAGAGAGAGAGAGAGAGGTAGTGTCACCATATGTATTAAATGGTATTATTATCTATAGGAAAGATGCCATACAACTTTTTAAACCAAAATCCGAACTGGTGAAATTGTCTTAAGCATTCCTTGCTGGAGATTCTCTATAGATAATCTCAAGAGACCTAAATATTTATTGACATAAACAAGAATTCGAAAATACTCTCTTCATCCACTGTTATAGACAATGTAGATTTTCTAGCTGAGTTTGAGATCTTTGTAATGACGAATTATAAAAAAAAACTTTTTCATTTTTTTTTAAACATTCGAAGTAAGCTATAAAAAAATTATAACTCCAAAATTTCATTTTAAAATCGATCATTACCCCAAACAGCCAGTTAGAGATATTTGTTATGACGAATTATAAAATAAACTTTTTCATTTTTTTTTAAAGATTCGAAGTAAGCTATAAAAAAATTATAACTCCAAAATTTCATTTTAAAATCGATCATCACCCCAAACAGCCAGTTAGAGTATATAGCGTCAATAAATTGTTTAATGAGATGGTACTATTATACAAAGTCACGTAACTAAAAGTCTAATTGATACCAGTTCGGATCTTCTATTACATTTATATATAACATCTTTTATTACGTTTGTACATATAATTAACATGTGACATAATAAATGTATATACACTAACATTTGAAATTTCGAAACTCTAGGATTTTAAATAACTGAAACTAGTTTATACTATTAAACAATTAGGTTTAAAATCCTGGTTGATAGGTGTCTCAATATAAATGGAGAGTATGTTATACTTATATACAAAGCATGAGTTAGAATGGGAATAGGATCATTACACGAAACGATTCCCACTAACAACATCCAAAACATTAGTATTTTATATATAGTCTCTTACACAAAATTAAACTAATTAAATTAGTGAACTTTTGTCGCGATGTATGTTTGGACTCTGATGCTTTGAGATTATCATATTCTTTTTATTAGTATTTTATAAGTATAGTATAGTATGTAATTAGCCAGTAAATAATATTTGCAGTTATAATAATCAGGGCGGAGACGTTAATTACATGGCGTTGGTGCATTCGTATAACAACGCCTCATTTCACCCACCATCAGCAATCTCTAGATTCTATACCACTTTTGTCCACTAGAAAATATACCACTTTTGTCATTTGAATCGATTAGTATTGTCGAACCGGCGTGATATTCGGTTTTGAGCTTTTCTGGTCCAACCATTCCCGAATCGATTGGAACCAATCAATATAGGACAAAATCATCGAAGTTAATTTCCAATTCAATCGGTTTGATTGGTTGGTCCAGTCCGTTTCTTAAAAAAATCACTGTTAAGAGACTAAACACTACCAATTAGCTAGTCAGACTGTCAATTCGAATTTGGATAGGTATGATTGGAGTACGCATTTAGAGATCGGATGGAATTTGGTCGAACCCAGCTCAATCTTAAATGGCTTAAAGCCTAGTAGGCTTAGACCAACTCGATTTACCCAATCGAATTTACATTATTTTTTTTTTTAATGGAGAGATAAAGGCCACAAATATTTATGCTCAAAGTTTTTTTGATTTACCCCATCAATTTTTCATTACCTTTCTATGGAAAGATATAGGCTCAGACCGGCCCGGTTTATCCTATTAAACTACACCGAGACTTCTATGTTGTGTGATGTTTTGATTTTTGTTCCTATCACATAGTATTCCATCGTCTTAAATCACTTTATATTCAAATGAGTCTATTATAATAATAATATGAGACAAGAGATTTGAGACAGAAGGAATATATAATACAAATTAAAGTAATACATATAGCATTATGGTTAATTAAGTTAATCATATCAAGCAATGAAACGTGAGTGATTTTATTGAGGTGCTGAAGAAAAATATTCCACATCTGCTATTTTGTTCTTGTGTTTGGATTTTTTATTCCAGCACATATAGACTCCAATATATAAAGTATTTTTGTTAAGTAATAAATCACACTAACATTTAAAAAATTAATTAAATAGATTAAGAAATGTAACGTGATTAATAATTGATGTGCTGAAGAGGAGTATCCAATTGCATCACGTCTGTGATCTGCTATATGTACTTGTATTTAGATTATACTAGAACCACCCCTATATATTTCATTTACCTACATACATATTTATATGAGATAATATATGTTTTTACCCCTTTTGACTTTGTCAAAACAATATTAGGTATGGAATATAGTTTACAATAAAAACACCCAATTTTTGGTTTGGGTGACAAAAATACCCCTATCTGCGATTTTTATTATTGGCTGTACTAAAATCTTCTCTCGGCTTTATTTTTAGTCTCTGCAAAAAAACGAGGGTTCTTCTCCTCTTCTCTCCCTCCTTTTCTCTCACACTCTCTTCCTCTCTCTCACCGACGACGGCGGCCAATCTTACCATCAAAATCACAGATTCGTAATCCTCTCATCAAGGCGCACACGTTGGTGGTGGTTGTGAAGCCATCCGCCGGCGGACCCAAATTAGGGTTTCGGCGCCGCTCTGCGATTTCCGGCGAATCCGGCCGGCCGATTGCAACCAAACTTCACAGGGGACCTCGCTCAGCATCTGGGAAGGTTCGCTGAAAGTTTCAGCCAAATCCAACCGGTTGATCGACGACGACGCTATTTTTCCCTTCCGGCGACGGCGACGCTGTATCTCTTCCCCTCCGCCGCTGGCTCCTGTAAGTAATTGCCAATATTTTATATTTCTGAGCTTGTGTGTTCATTTTGCCTTTTCTACTGCAATTGAAGTATATAACTGAAGTTTGAAGTTTCTGGTTGCTGAAATTTAAGCTCATCATTGTTGAATGTGAAATCCACTAGCTTTTCTATAAGTTAGTGCATATTGTTCATCGAGTTCAGGTAGAATCACGGTCCAAAACTAAATATAGTTTCATCATTTCTCCACCTTCAAATATTTAGATGTTTGTTTAGAAAACTCTGGATTTCGATTCCGTGACATCATGCTTAATTTCCGAAGCCAGTTTTGTTTTGGGGGTTTGATTTCTCTAGTTAAGCAATTGAAAAAGTATAAAACGTGTTTCGGTGTTTCTTAGATGAATTTTGCTGTGCGTTGCAGTAGTACTAATCTTGCTGAATTTGGACAATGTTAATATTTATATTTCAGCATTATGCTGTTATTTCCTTCAGATCTCCATTCCTTGCTTTTCTGTTGGTTTGCTTAACATGTTTATTTTTGATTTCCATATCATATCATAATCTCTTCAAGTTATTACACCGTGTTTTTTCAGACACTCCTTTGGGTACCTAGACAGAGAAGACACAATAGTAGCTCATGTGGTAGGTGGGGTTGATGCTTCCATAAAATTGCCTCATGGTTGGCCTATATCCGATTTGGCGTTGGGTCTAATATCACTTAAGAGCACAAGCCATAATTCTAAAGATATTTCTTTGGCGTTGGATCCCATGATCCTCGTGCATCACTTAGTGATCACATCTACACCTACAAGATGTTGGACCTCTATTCCCATCGTGGTAACTCTCTTCCCCAAATCGATTTACTAATTCATCTATGTTGTATTTACTCCCAAGGAACAATGGAAATTACTTATTTCTTATGATGAATTGATGCTTTTACTGCGCAATTCAACTTCTTTCGTTAGGTTTCCTTCGAGTAATTAGAGTTAGAGGAGGCCTGCATCTGTATTTTCACCTCCTCGTTGAATAATGAGTAATGCCGGGAGATATAGCCTACTAATTAGAGTTAGAGGAAGCCTGTATCTGTATTACTTGTAAGTTGTCAACAAATAAAATTACATTATAGTTTGCTTTGCAGAAGGAAAAATACAAATGAATCTTACACTCCGCATCCCCTTTTTCTCCCTCTTTTTGTATAATCCAGTTGTATCAATGCCATGAACGTTAGTTTAAGATGTTGAGTTCATATTGATTATGGTGCAGATGGTGTTAAGTTTTGGTTTCAGCATTAGTTTAAAGAGGTTTACTAGAACTAGTGGTTTTTACTAGAGCTTCATGAAGATTATGTTTCGATTTGTCTATGTTGTGAACTTCACTCGGTTTTTATTGCAGGAACATACTGTACTAAAGAAGGTATCATCTCAAGAAATGGCAGAACTAGAAAAGAATGGGCAAGAAGAGATGGAAGAAGGAGATGAAGAGGAAGAGGAGTATGTCATGCTTGACTTGGATGGCATAGCTGAGCACATTCTTATGCATTGCGGTGCTGTTTGAGGCTTGTGGTCTTATTGTTTACTTCTTTGTTTTTGCATATACGTTTCTGGGGGCATTCGTGAAGTTTGATTATGGGGAGATTGTGTGTAAATTTTGCATAATATAGGTACAATTTGATATTATTCGTTTACCACTTACTGGTAAACAGTACTAAAACAACATGAACGTACTTCGTAATATAGGTACAATCTGATATTATTCGTTTACTACTTCCAGTAAACAGTACTATAAGATGTATTTGGTTTACCATGTACCGGTACACAGTACCAAAAAAACCTAAATTTACTGTGTACTATAAGAAGTATTATTTGGTTTACCATGTACCGGTACACAGTACTAAAAAAACCTAAATTTACTGTGTACTTGTACTTATCGAAATATACAAAAAAAAAAAAAAAAAAAAAAAAAAAAAAAAAAAAACTGAAAATTTCTGGAAAAAAAAACGAAAAAAAAATTATAAATAAATAATTTAATAATAAATAAATAAATAAAACAAAAAAAGAAAAAAGAAAAAAAATAAAAAGAAAAATAAAAATAAAAAGAAAAATGAATGAGGAAACACGTGTAGGGAGAAGAAAGGGGAGGAAGAAGTGACCATGTACTAAAAGTAAGGGTATTATTGTCCACCATACCAAAATATGGGTATTTTTATTGTAAACTATATTCCATACCTAAAATTGATTTTGCAAAGTCAAAATGGGTATTTTCTTTTTTGCCTCAATTTATATTAGACTAATTATTTTAATAAATTGAGAAATATAACTAAATTATAATTCTATAAGGTTAAGTTATATATACAAAAATTCATTTAGGAGGTTTTAACAAGCTTCGTCCTTTAAAATAAACTTGTCATATTTAAGGGTTTAAGTTTATAAACTAACATAGTTAAATATATAATCTAACGTATCTATATATATATAGAGATTTTCTTACATTTTCTTTTTACAATTAATCAATTAAATTGTATTACATTAAATTGAGTTGAAAATCAATGAATTATGAATAATCAAAAGAAATTTTTTTAAATGACGGTATTGTTACGGTTCGAAAAACCGTGTGTTAGCTGTTCGGTTCCGGTTCCTCCCCCGGCGGAACCGGAAGCGGAACCGGAACTGTGGGCACCTCTAGATGTGAGGTTGCTAATAATGCCTTAAACCTATATTTGAGAATGCTGGTATGTGAGGAGGAGAAGCTTCCGGCCCGACGGTTCCGACAGTTGGGTCTTGTGGGCGTTATTGAAATGAGTCAATCTGTTGTGTTGTTATTCACTATTTATATAGTTGTAGCGTGTAGAGAGTAATTCCGTAATAATATGTAATCTTGTCGTCTAATAAAATTTATTTATTTTTTCCCTTTTTCTGGGCATAGCGAACACATCGTTGGTGAACCGCATAAATCTGCGTCTTCTTTACGTTTTTCTTGTTTGTTTATCGCTCTATAATCATATAGTCTCTTGCAAGAAAGCATAATATCCCCACATATCAATACTTAGTTCTTCCATCTCCTTCAGTGATCACATCTTTGAAGGCGCCGCCGATAGGAATCATAGGCAAGACATGCTCTTGATGAGGAACAATGACATCCAACAAATAAGGGCCTGGAGTATCCAACATCTTCTGCATTGCTTCCTTTAGATCTTCCTTCCTGCTCACCCGAGCTGCTGGGATATCGCAAGCCTCTGCGAATTTGAGCATGTTCGGGAAAATTTTCGTCTCGTCAGAAGGATTTCCTAGATATGAGTGTGCCCGATTCGCCTTGCAGTAACGGTCTTCCCATTGAACCACCATGCCCAAATGCTGGTTATTTAAAAGCATGATCTTGATGGGGAGATTCTCTACTCTTATAGTAGCTAATTCTTGAACATTCATCATGAAACTCCCATCACCGTCAATGTCTACTATGACAACATCAGGTCTAGCTACAGCAGCTCCAATAGCTGCCGGAAGCCCGAACCCCATGGCTCCAAGACCACCAGATGTCAGCCACTGCCTTGGCCTATTGTATTTGTAAAATTGTGCAGCCCACATTTGATGCTGCCCTACACCGGTACTGATGATTGCTTTCCCTCCGGTTAACTCATCGAGCATTTGAATTGCATATTGAGGAGGAATGGCGTCTCCGAAAGTCTTGAAGCTAAGAGGGTGCTTGGCCTTCTGCTCCTTCAACTCATTCGTCCATGATGAAAAATTGTAATTAGCATCATTCCTCACTTTCTCCTCGAGTATGGAGTTTAATCCCGCTAGAGCTAACTTCAAATCAGCACAGATGGAGACATGGGGCTGCTTGTTCTCCCAATCTCAGCTGAGTCTATGTCAATGTGAACAATCTTTGCTCGACTAGCAAAAGCTTCTAACTTGCCAGTGACATGATCATCGAACCTAACACCAAATGCAAGCAACAAATCACTCTTGTCTACTGCATAGTTTGCATACACAGTCCCGTGCATTCCCAGCATTTGCAACGCTAATACTTCATCAATCCGGGATAAGAACCGAGGCCCATTAACGTGCTTGCAACGGGGATTCCTGTAAGCTTGACAAATTTCCTCAACTCTTCACTCGAGTTCAAGCACCCTCCTCCTACATAAAGCACTGGTTTTTTCGACTCCGATACTAACCTAACTATCTGTTCTAGCAACATTTCGCTCGGAGGCTTAGGCAATCTAGACAATTACCCACCCAATCGCATCGGCTGATTCCAATTCGGAATCACCATTTGTTGTTGAATATCTTTTGGAACATTTATCAGAACCGGGCCGGGCCTACCAGAACGGGCTATAAAGAAAGCTTCTTTAACAATCCTAGGAATATCCTCAACATCTAAAACGAGATAGTTATGCTTGGTAATTGACCTAGTTAACTCGACAATTGGAGTTTCCTGGAACGCATCAGTGCCAATCATGCGGCAGGGGACTTGGCCGGTGATGGCGACCATCGGCACGCTATCGAGGAGTGTGTCGGCGACGCCGGAGACAAGATTGGTGGCGCCGGGTCCGGAGGTGGCAATGCAAACGCCAGGGACACCGGAAGCTCGGGCGTAGCCCTCGGCGGCAAAGACACCACCCTGCTCGTGGCGCGGGAGGACGTTGCGGATTATATCGGAGCGCGTCAGCGCCTGGTGGATCTCCACCGATGCACCGCCGGGGTAGGCAAAGACGTCGGTGACGCCCTCGCGCTCGAGAGCCTCCACGAGGACGTCACTCCCCTTGCGCGGCTCGTCGTCGCTGAATCGGGAGACGAACGTCTCCTTCTGCGGCTTGGGGGAGGACAAGACGTTCGAGATATGTAGCGGGCGGCGGCAGGAGACGGCTGCGGAGGCGTGCGGATTTAGAGGGAACGGGACTGCGAATCGCGCGATGAGCTTCGGCTCAGAGAGAAGAGAAGCGTTCCTGGAGATGGCCGGGGAGGCGGATGTCGAGGCGGCGGCCGCCATTATCGACGGTGGAGAGAGACTGCGGGCTGCGGTGTAGAACTTTAAAGGATTAAATAGTGAAAGCAGAAACGGTGGGTGCACGGGGAAATGGAGGGCAATATATAAGAGCGTCACTAATGGAAAAGGTATGAGGGGATGTATCCCCACTTTTCACTATTGTAGTGATGCATGGGAAGAGGTAGGTAGGGGGTGGAGGAGAGGAGAGAGGGGATACGTTTATGCTTTTGTAACATCAAATTGTGTATTAAATTCAATTATGATATAATATAATATCATTATATTTAAATTTTCATATACATCAATATGCATATTATATTATTATATGATATTAATAATAATTATTGTTTTTTTTTTTTTTAAAAAAAAGGATACCTTGGCGGTGAGGGGTTAGGCTAATCATGCAAATAAAATAATGTTAAGTTATGGCTTAACCGAAATTAGGTCGATCCTAACCTCGAACAAATGAGTCCTAAATAAGCAATGTACCAACCGACGACGGTAAGGTACAATACCAAGATGAGGAAAACGCCAAGAGCGCAAAACCCAAAACACAATACAATGAGTGATCCGAAAGTGATCAGCCCGAAAAACTAACAAACCAAGACCTATCAAAAACAAAACCAAAAAAAGAGGATACATGTACTATTTATACGAAAATCTAAAGTTAGGAGATCCTGACTGATCCATCTTGATTAAAACATTCTAATAATAATTATTGTTGGTATAAATGATTCTAATAAATGAACTAAAATATTCTATAAATAGCATGACACTATTGTTTAGAATACTAGTTATTTTCACCCGTACCATGCATGGGATAAAATGAAGCATTTGTTTAAATTTTATCAATAGTAGTATATTGTTGGAAAGTTTATACTTTAACATTTTGTATAATATATTTTTTGTTTTGATATTTTTATTGGTTATGATCATATTTTATTCCTAACATAATTGGATATAAAGGGTGATATTTTGTGAATCAATATATATTGACCATAATATATTATCGTGCGTCTATATCATATTTGAAATTAAAAGAAAATTAAAAAAAAAATGAAAAACAATAATTTATTTTGAAATTTATAATTTATGCATCAAATGGAAGTGTTTGTAGTAGAAATATAAAAATAATATAAAGTTATACAATTAAAAAGTCAAAATTTGAAAAAATAAGTTGGGAAGAAACTTATTTTTGGAGCTTTTAAAGTTCTTATAAGCAGCCAGACAACATATAATTAAGCTTAGCCAAACACCGTCTTACACTACAAGAAAAACTGCACTCAGTGGCAATGATTTTCGTCACTATATAACCTAAAATCGTTACTAAAACTAGTTTGTGCGACATTTGTAGTTGTTGTTATAAATACCGTCACAAAACATTTAGCTACAACGTTAAAAATATTGTCACTATATTATTTTTTATAGTGACAAATAAAGTTGACGGTAAAAATAGTGTTTATGTGATGTAATACTAGTGTCACTATATTTCATTTTTATAGTGACACATAATGTTTGTCACTGTTGTTCAAATTTATTGTGACATAGTTTTTTATCACAAAATCTAAGAACTATAGTCACACATCATTATTGTCACTGTATCTAACATATGTGGTTATAATTATGTAGAGGAAAAGTATTACCCACACTTATAAACATTTACCTACACTTATATGTTATATGTGTGTTACTAAATGTATCTACCGTGTGAATAAATATATTTTTGCTATAATATATGTAATTTATATTTTATCATACGTTTGAGTAATCATTTTTCACTAATTAAATACAAAAATATTTTCTATATTTTCTTTAATTGAGATAATTTTAAAATTTGTATCAACAGTAATGTATTTAATTATGTTTCATTTATCGTACAAACATCAACTAACTAATAGAATCAAAATTAAATACAACAAATACAATGTATTTATTGAGCTTCGATTTTTATGTAATTTATAAAATTAACGATGTGAACAATAATATTTAGGGTACTAGAACTAAACCAAATGTATAATGCGAAATAAATTAATGTCAATGTCGACAAAACGACGAAATAAATTAATGTCAATGTCGACAAAACGAATGCGGTGCTCACGAGGTATGTAGCATAACATTTTTTTTTTCTCTCTACATAAAAGAACGGTAAAATGAATGTTATAATTAACTATATTCAACAAAAGTGATACAATTAAATATTGCTATAATAGATATTCAAAAAAAAATAAAAATATTGCTATAATAGCTACTAGCTCTCATCTACTATCTCAATTCAACACGAGAGATAATATTCTATGAGAACATTGAGCAACAAGATAAACAAATCTAAACTCCAAATCTCCAATATAGATGATGCCTTGCTTTGTTGAACCCTATCAAATTTCACCTCGAACCACCGGTATCATTCTTGGCTACTTTGCTTCGGATACAAAAATAAGCAAGCACCTCCCACATAAAGATAATTTGGTTTCTTTTTCCGAAAGCTCTCGATAGCCTCTTGCTCGACGCCGACACAAGCACACCTGCCACATGTTTCACAAAATTCCTAAAAAGTTAGCCAGAGTGACCAATAATATCAAATTACTACAGCATCAAAATTCATATCCCAGAGACTCATACTTCAACTTATTCCTAAAAGCAAATTTCTGATTAAAAAAAAAAAAAAAAAAACAACTAGCGCACACAAATATGATACGGTCTTATATAGTGCTAGTTAATAAGAGAAGGGAGAGAGAAGAAATTATTCAAACGTGGTGGAAGTAACGTGATAGTGGGAGAAAAGGAAATGTCGCCCACAACTAAAAATAAAAAAATTGTTTGGCGGGATAGTGAAATTTTTACACCGATTATTTTGTTGTTGTGTTTTTTTTTTAAGCTTTATAAAAAAAAAATCAACAACCGTTCATTTAATTTCATTTAAGATTTAAGATTAATTCTTTTTATTTTTTCGTGTACATTTCCTTTTAATTTTCCTTTGCTTTAACTGAATAAGATTTCAAAACTAAATGAATTCAATATAAACATATTAATCTAATAATATATACATATGAACGATTGGTAATTATGTATGGCTAATTTACATGTGGCTAAAAGATCAATTTCTTGTAGTGGGAATGAAATAGAATACTTAGATGTTCAAGCTACAGTGAACTCAAATCATGCACATATATTTCTCAATTAGCTTTCAAAGAGACTTATCTCATATTAAACGTGATCAAGCTTATTTTTGAATGAGCATTCAATTATTAATTGCATAAAATGCACGGTCACACATATTCCAGAATGAGATTAAAAAGTATGTGCTGTAAACTTTTATCAAACATTACAGTACACGCAACAACTAATGGATCATCATTAAAGAGCGACTCTGACTATTGTTTATCACTGCTACATTTTCCCTTTTCCTAAAGAAACTTTTGTGTCAATTTACATATGTTTTTAGTGATAAAAGTACAAACATATTTAACATATAATGAATAAATATTAATAACAAGAGAAAATATTAATAAAATTAGAAGTACTGCAATTTTTTGTACATGAATATATTATCAATGTCTTTATGTTAACAGTGACAACAATATGATTGTCACGAAGTTATACTGACGATAACCACCGATAAAAAAAATTATCACTGCTAAATTTTTTTGTGACAAGAGATAATATTATTGATAAAAGTCCGTTTGCAGTGATAAAAATTAAGATTGACACTAACATATAGTGACAGTAAGCACCGACAACAATGTAATTTGTGACTATTGAATTTTTTGTGATATAAAAAATTCTCATCGCTATATGTATGTTTGTAGGAACAAAAATATGATCGTCCATAACTTATTGTGACGATAATCATTGACAACAATGAAATTTGTAACTGTTACTTCTTTTTGTGACAGGCGAAAATATTTTCACTATATGTATGTTTGTTGTGACGAAAATATGGTCGTCAATTATATTGTTGTAACTAAAAGCAGTTTTTCTTGTAGATCACATCCTTAATTTTGGAAAAATATACTGAAGGGTACAAAATAGTTGTAGTATTCTATACATTACATAGACACAAAATTTTATATAAATCAAAATAATTTAATTATACGTCATGATTTATGTTTTTGTAACGTCATATTTATTTGCTTATTAAAGAATATTAAAAAAAATTATGATATAATATTTATAATAATATTATTATTATCATTATATAATATTAATAATAACTATTGCATAAATGCATGTAATTAATGAACTGAACTTTCTATAAATAATTACGTACTTACTAATTACTATTATATATTATATATATATAGATTCACGCACATACATATATAATAAATAAAAGAATTTTTTGTTAAGTAATCAATAATAACATTTAAAAAAATTAAATAAATAATGAAATAGATCTAACGTGATTAATAAATAAAGATATATATCCGTTTCAACTCAAAGGCGCAAACTATGTGATACTCTCTATACTCCCTCCATATTTTTCGACGTTGCCTATTTCTTTTTAGCACAATATTAAAAAAGTATAATAAAAAAGTTAATACATTTTAAAGAAAAATGTAATGTTAGGAATAAAAGTGGTGTTTGTTGAGCCATAAAAACACATGACAATTGAAGAAAAACAACTCAAATTGACAAATATGACACGTCAGAAAAATTAGTAGGAGTGAAAAATGGGGAAATTTTGCTCATTAAAAACACCATTCTAATTGTAAAAATAAAAGAAAGAAAAGAATTATGCCAAAGTATGGGCTTTCAAATTTAATTTATGAACTTATAAACAAAATATTTTTTGGGCTGCAGTCCATTATAATTTTGATGAAGGTTCAATCCCATGTTTGGACCACATGCACAAGGTTTGTCCAAAAATATTTTTATTAGATTCTTGTTGCAATTTTTATTTTTAAGGTCCTTACCCTTTTATTTGTGATCTATTTCTCCTATTTCTTAAGCTAATTAGTAGTAGTAATTTTATGGGCAAAAAAAAAAAAGTAAAAATTTATATAATTGTATTCATAAAAAGTTGTGGGGCTTAACAAAAAAATAATCACTTTTGATTAGAGATAGCTAAAATATATTGGCCCCTCTATAAAAAATACTCGTTTTTATTGTGAAGGGACAAGATTACCCCGATCTCCCCCTCACCTTGTTTGGACCCGCAACAGATCTATTGTGGATTCCGTATGCATAAGTGTCATAAATTTGAGTATGAGAAGTTGAAAATGTAACCAAATTTTATTTTTGTTGGCTGGATTTTACTCTGATTAATTATAAGTTATTTCAACTGTATTTTTGTCGAATTTCACCTATTTCAGCCCTAATTATTTCGAATATCCAAATTATCAATCGATCAAACTTATGTTTGATACAGTTTCTCACCAGCAAATTGAGTGCTATCTCACACACTACTCACAAACAAGTATAATCGGTCACGTGTGTGTGGCCTTAGCCCAACGATAGAGTATTAAGTTTCGAGACCAAATGTTCCAAAATCGAATCCTCCGTAACGCGGTTAAATTCCTGGTAATACTTTTAAAAAGAAAAGAAGTATAATTGGTCACCATAGTACAATTTCCCAATCAATCTCTATGGGTAATTGTAAATGTCCCTTGTCAAAATTAGGCAATATGCATGTAAACCACAAAAAATATCCACATATTTTCTTAATTTAGAATTAATTTTGGTTGGTTAGAAAATGGGACTGGGGGGTGGGGACCTTAGGGTTCAATAACTAGTTGAAGATGTTTAATCTATGATATGATGTTTGCATGTAGACATATATTAAAATGCACATGCTTCACCACCACTATTTATATATTTATATTGTTGAGGTCCTCACACTCTTACTTCACCACTCTCAATTGAATGTCTTTTGAAAGCTGTGATGGCTAATTCATTCATTGCATTAATGGAGAAAACCCTAAAAAGCTTATTCATATTCACTTTGTAATAGTGATACGGTTCTATGTTCTATCCAGTTTTCGAAATAATACTTTCTTTAACAGTTAGAATTGAATTCATGTATTTCAATAATGGAGCTCTATGATTTTACTATTTATGGAAAAGTTAATGGCTTATTGAGCTCATAAAATTTTAGTTTTTATGTTAAGTATTTCAATATCAACAATACTTCAGTTGGTAGTAAAACATACGCATTAACGTTGATACGCCTTGAAACTATATTAGGGTATACAAAATTGGTCGAGGGTCTTGCTGATATGGGTTGTTGGGCTTATGGATGTCATTGGGCTGAGCTCATCTATTGTGTTCTTTTCGCTAGCATATACTTGTAGAGATCTATTCTGTAATCTGTAACCTAGCCGTCTAATAATATATGTTCTTCTTTACAGTCCATGGACGTACGTAGTCAACATAACGTTGGTGAAACACGTAATTATGTGTCTTCATCACGTTTTTGTTTGTTTTTCAATCTTTAATCCTAAACTCGTCACAACAATTAATACTGCTGTCAAGAACAAAAGTGGTGACGACTAGACCAAGAATTGTTGAAATTGCTAAAATGTGAATTTAAAGATTGTGTCACGGAAGATTCGAACTCAAGACATTTGGTTTCAAACATTAACCCGGCCCTAACTCTCGGCCGAACACTCACATAAAAATATATGTACTTTTTTTACTAATACAATGAATTCTTTACATATTTAATTGATATTCCATATGAATGAAATAAATGTGCATGTACATGTCATTGTATATGTATACGTGTGTGTGACAGTAACATAACATATGAGACGCGTATAGTATGTAAATGTATGAATGGATGGCCATAGCGATTAAGACCCCCGTCCCCCCCAACACCACCCCGTTGTCGAATATCTAAACTATACTATAACGTGTGGAATCTGGTCCAACTCTAAAAGCTGCTACACTGCCCATGCTCCCACCGAATCATATGAATTGGATCGTGCGAGAACTAATTCTGTTATGAGAATGAAAAATCGATTCCGGCATATGTACATCTAATGTTGTAACTTATATCTTAGCCTAAGTATACAAACGTTTGTAATACAACGTTCGATCCTGGCCTTTCGTTTATTTTTTATTTTAATTAATTTCCTTTTGATTTTAATACACTTCGAGGGTCATGATTGAACGTTTGTATTACAAACGTTTGAACCATCTCCTTTTACCCCAAAAATTGTGGGAGCAATAAATGGGGTTTTTGTAGGAGAGAAGTGAAGGTGATGTATGCACATGCACATGGGGGAGTGTTGTGTTTAACTGTTTTATGGGCTCATTGTCCTAAAATCCTGTTGTCACTTCTACGGTGTCATTGTTTCCTTCCTTGTTTATTCATTTACTACTACATATTTACTGGATTTTCTATAGTTTAAAAAAAAAAAAAAAACCCACTAAACCTGAAATAATGAAAGTGTGAAGTTATGGACTTAGGAACACTATAATTCTTTTAGGGTGATTTTGTTGTATGATTAAACTTTAACTATGATGACCGAAGCTTAGACCTTTGAGCATAAAACTTAACATTTTTCTACTAAGTCAATTCAAACACATTCAATTATGACTTTTTCTTTTTAAATTACTCCCTCTTTTGAGTAGTACTTCCTCCGTTTCTTAAAAAATGATCACGTTTTCATTGTATATGTATACGTGTGTATGACAGTAACATAACATATGAGACGCGTATAGTATGTAAATGTATGAATGGATGGCCATAGCGATTAAGACCCCCGTCCCCCCCAACACCACCCCGTTGTCGAATATCTAAACTATACTATAACGTGTGGAATCTGGTCCAACTCTCAAAGCTGCTACACTGTGCCCATGCTCCCACGGTGTCCCACCGTATACATATGAATTCGATCGTGTGAGAACTAATGTTGTTATGAGAATGAAAAATCGATTACAGCATCTGCACATGTACTATTACCAATAATTTTAATTTCCACATCTAATGTTGTAACTTATATCTAATTAGCCTAAGTATAAAAAATAATTGTGTTCAACAATTTGAATTAGGTACTACAGTAATTCTTATTGAAATACTCCCTCCGTCCCCATTATATTAGTCTCATTTGTCATTTTAGTTTGTCCCACCTATTAGTCTCATTTCCTAAAATGACAAAGAATACTTGGCCACAATTCACTCTCTCTCCTCAGGATTAATTACAACCACACATTTTCCACTCACTCTCCACTCACTTGGTTCATGTGCCGAAAGAAATGAGACTAATATAATGGGACAGAGAGAGTATGTATATAGACAAGAGAAGAATGGGATCCCAAAAATTGTGGGAGCAATAAATGGGTTTTTTGTAGGAGAGAAGTGAAGGTGATGTATGCAGATGCACATGGGGGAGTGTTGTGTTTAACTGTTTTATGGGTTCATTGTCCTAAAATCCTGTTGTCACCTCTACGGAGTCATTGTTTGCTTCATTGTTTTATTCATTTATTGCTCCCTCCGTTCCTTTTATAAAGGGATAATTTTTTTTCGACACGGGAATTAAGATAAGAGTGATAGTAGTTGATAAAGTAGTGTGAATGAATTTTAGTGGATTAAAATTTTGTCATTTAAGATAATATCTGTATATGAGTGGCATTGACGAAAATATAACTTATTTCTTTATGAATGAGACGGAGAGAGTGCATATTTACTGGATTTTCTATAGTTAAAAAAAAAAAAAAAAAAAAAGGTCCACTAGACCTGATATAACGAAAGTGTGAGGTTATGGACTTAGGAACACTATAATTTTTTTAGATTGATTTTGTTGTATGATTAAACTTTAACTACGATGATCAGAACTTGAGATTTTTTATCATAAAACTTAACATTTTTTCATTAAGCCAACACAAACACACTCTCTTCAATTATGACGTACTTTTTTTTAAAATTACTCTCTCTTTTGAGTACGTAGTAATTTCTTTTTCGGTGAGATTATGTGAGTTTTCTTATGAAAATGCTTTTATATTCATTATTAATTGAAATCCATTTGACAAATCACAAGTCACAACTATTACATAATTAAACATATGGTATGGGAGTGAAAAAAGGAATTCATAATAAAGCAAAACACATGACACAATTATTGTCGATTTCAATTTCAACTTTCTTCTCTTTTTTAAAAAGAAAAAAAGAAAAAAGGAAAGCTATATACTATATGTCAATTTTTTGAATGATAAATTTAAAAATACTTTCTTACATTCCTCCCTTTATAGTAAAGACTTTTTGCTAGTCTGCTCCTTTTTTCAAAGAGGTTTATGAATTAGTGAAAGTGTTCCCTCGAAAGTTGTCACTCTTTGAGACTTTGATAGAATGATTAGGGTTACATAATTAAATTAATTTCCATCTTAATCACCTTGAATAAGACCCATCATGTCCTAATCAAATACCAAATGACGCCATCATCAATCCGCTGCCCGTCTATTTCACCGAGTTAATACCTTTTACATCGTCTCACTTCAATCCTTATACTATCTCTTTTTTCGATATGATATTTTAAATGAAGCGTTAAAAACTTAAAAGTGAAAAATAAGGAGCTAACTTAACTAACTATTAGGAAATAATAAAGGGGACGGTTCACGTGAGACAACCGATTAGGAAAAACAGTACATTTTTTTTTTATCGGAAAAAGGATAATTTTATTAAAGTAGGACAAAGAGAAGTAACTAAATTAAAGTAAATATAACAAACTATTTACCACTCCACTCGAATCTAAATTTTTCACATTTTATTAGGGGTGTCTAAACGGGACGGGGCTAGTTACCCGCCCCGTTTTCGTCGGGTATTCAAACCCAAATAAGGTGAAAATGCATTCCGCCTTCCGCCCCAAATGGATATTTCGGGTATCCAATACCCAAGATTCAGGTAATTCGGATAGTTTTCGGGTATCCAAACTACCCGAATAATAATATGTAGTTTTTATATTTTTTATGAAATTAAAATTTAACATAAAAATAATAATCGTCAACACTATTCTAATATTATTTTCCAAAGTTATATGTCTCTTATTACATATAATTATCATCCTTTGAAATAAAGTACAATCGTGACTTGAAAATTTGAAATTTCAAACTAAACAAATACAATAAATATTAAAATTATAAAATAATACAATTAATTTAAAATTGTTCGGGTATTTGGGTACCCATGATCGGGTAATCAGGTACCCAAATACCCAAAAAAAATTAAAAACCCATCCGTAACCCGCCCCGCTATCCAATTAAGCCGGGTTCGGGTACCCGCAATACCCATTCGGATCGGGTATTTCGGAACATATCCGAATACCCATACCCATTTAGACACCCCTACCTTTTATAGAAGATAGCATAGCCAGTAAATTAAGACTTAATTATAATGATAATCAAACTTGTAACAAAGTATACAAATAGATAAAAGTTGTAATTAAAACTTCAATTTTGTGTTGTAATGGATTAGGATTAAGAACAATACACAAACAGAAACGTAAAGAAGACACATAATTATGTTGTTCACTAACGTTGTGTTGGTTACGTCCACGTGCATGAAAGGAGAACAAATATTATAAAGCGGCTAGTCCCGACCAACTCTGCGTACCTAAATATAGATTTAATGAATATCCACTAAAATTATTAACCATATATTCAACCTCGTGTATATGTGCAGGCTCAGATGCCCAAAATTTTTAGCTTACACAAAATAATAACACCAAATGCATGCTTGAAATTGACAAATAATTTCGTTTGTTTATTATTTTTTTTTAAAAAAAAAACTGAAATTTTGTTACTTAATTCACGGAATTTTGGAAGAGTTACAAAAAATTACGGCAGGGGGAATTATGTTATTTTATTTCGTAATTTAAGATAAAACCATGGTTATAATGACGATGATAATTATTAGTGACTGTGACAAATAATTGATGTTTGATTTAATTAACCCAAATTTAAATTTCCTATTGTTTTTACCTATGTTTTATCTTTCCTTTCTCCTACTATACCCTACAATTTGAATTATTATAATTGTATAAATTTGCATCGCATTCATATTTTATTATAACCGTAAACATCATGTATATAGTGGAATTTAATTTGTTGAAAATGAAATAAAACTCTTTATCATAAAAGGGAGGAATCTTTCTGCAGATTGATTGCTCTGTTCTAATATTATCCTTCTTTTTATTACTACATACCATTTCAAAATGTAATAAAACTCTATCATAAAAAGAAGAATCTTTCTGCAATTTGAATGTTCTCTAGTAACCCCGTCCCGTTATCAACGAGACGAAGAAATATTATGTTGCAGATTCATCTCCTCAAGAATATGATACGATATAAAGTGATAAGATAAAATACTAAATCTACATGTCTATAATGACAAATATAGGTGGGTAATATTCTCAACAAACTTGCACTCGACAAAATGAGATCAAACGTTAGATATTTTGAGCTACACCTCCCATTATTAGCTTAATTCAAAACTTAAAATTCAATATTTAATAGCAAATCAATTGAAATATGTTACTCGTATGTTTTATTAAGTGGAGTACTATTGAGCAACTCTTTTAGACACGAGAGGGTAAAAAAAGATCTAATGAGGTAAATTACAAGTAAACCAGAACGGTAAAAGGTAAAGAAAAACTGTAAAAAAAATAAAAAGAAACAAAAAAGCTGACTTTTGAGGTAAAAAAGACAGGATTTGACCCATTTTAGTGGCTGTCCCTCAATCTCTCTCTCTCACTAACCCAACTCAGCGACACTCCACTGTACGAGCCACCGCACTGAGTTGAGTCACGTCGACTCGGTAATCTCTCCCCGAGTTCTACTCGTTCGCCGCCGCAAGCCGCCACGCGGAGGTGGAGATGAGCGGCCGAGTGTGCCAGCCCAGCATCAAGCAGCCCTCGTTCTCCTCCACCTTGTACCCGTCCCCGCCGGCAAAGAGGGCGAGCAGCATGCTGGCCTGCCGGAACGCGTTGGAGCCGAGGTGGACCGGTCGGAACCCGACCGAGTCCAACCGGGCCCGCCACTGAGCCAGCGTCTCGTGCCGCTCGACTCGCTCCGTCCCCTCGCAGGCCACCACGTTGCAAATCTGCCGCCCCAGGTAGACCTCCGTCATCACCGCGTCCTGGCTGTCCGGCTGAGTCAACCCGGCGCTCTCCAGCGAGTCGAACATCGTCGAGTAGTAGTGCAGCGCCTCGTTGAACCGGTCCACGAACCCACCGCCGTTGTGGTTCCCCTCCTGCTCCACCACCGTCACGATCTTCGGGCCCAGCGCCCTTATCAAGCTCAGGACCTTCTCCACCGCGCCGGGCCGGGCCAGCAGCCGGTGCAGCTCGTACACCGAGTTCACCGCCACCGCGTCGGCCCGGCCCGGCCCGATCAGCATCTCCGCGTCGAGATCGGCGAGGGAATTGGTGACGAAACCGCGGAACTCGAATTCCACGCCGATCGTCTCCGCTAGCTGAGCTAGCTTCCACCCCACCTGCTGCAGGGCGTCGGTGTTGTCGGGCTGCGGCGGCCCGATTCCCGTGAGCCGTATCGCCGGCGGCCCGCCGGGCCGGAGGGCCAAGGCCTGCATCAACGCCGGCCATTGCATCCCCTGTTTCAAGCCGAAATCGATGACATGGACCCTCGCTGCCCCGTTGAACGCCTCCAGAATCGCCTGGTTCGCCGTGAAATGCGCGAATTTCAGGTACGGCCCGGTTTCGTAGAAATGCATCTGCAGCATGTCGGAGTGGGAGGTATCCGGCGGGAAGATCTTGTAAATCTTCCGGGCCAGCGCCTCCGCGAAGTAGGTCGCCACCTTCCGCATCGCGCCGACCTGCGAGACGGCCAGGATTCCGACGCGCTTCACCAGCGCGTCGGCCAGTTTCAGGTTGTCCTGCTGCACGGCCTCCGCGCACGCCATCAGGCCGTGGACGAGCCTCACGCCGGCCTCCTGCGAGTCCACCAGCACCACCGCCGCCCGCGCAGCCGCCTCCTCCTCCTCCGCCGCCGCGCCGCTCTCGTGAAGTCTGACCCTCTTGCTGGACACGTCGAGCTCATTGTTGCCGAAAATGGCACCGCCCGGGATGGCTCGGAGGTCGTCGTACCTGGCGCTGCTGGTGGGAGTGGAGGACGAAGATCCAATCTGGTTGGAGATGAGGAGCATGTTGTCGACCCAACCGGAGAGATCGGAGGGATTGTAATGAACCGTATCGTCAGAGAGAACCGGAGCTCCGTCTTCGACAGAGGAGCCCATTGCCATCTCCAGCTGCTCCATCTTCTCCGCAACCTCCGCCATCTCCGACGACTTCACTTTGTACCCCAACACCGCAAACAGCTCATCCATTCCGGCGTCCGATTGCTTCTCCTCCGCCCGCATCTTCGTCTTCCCGTTGGACAAACCCGCCGCCGCCGCCGCCTCTTTCTTCCCACGATCACGGCTTCGCTTCATCCTGAAAATGGACACAGCTAATCAGCTCTTCTTCTCCGGCGGTGGACAAATTCTTCCGATAAATCTTCACGAGTTTTGGGTTGATTGAAACTCGAAATTCATGGGTTTTTCCTGTAGGCTGTGTTCGTGATTCTGGATTTGTGAGAGTGGATTTTAATTTGGGTGTAAATAGAATAGTGAGTGAGTGAGAGCAGAACAGTGGAGAAGATAAGAGAAGCAGACTATAGCCGTAATAATGGTGAAGAGGGTATTCTGTTTTTATTTTATTTTTCAAGGAAATTAAACAAAACAATTCCGTAATACAAAAATAGAAATATCGATTTAAAATAAAATTATGGAATTAATTATAGTAGTTAAACACTCTTACTTCTCCTCACGTGTAAAAATTAATTATTGGATTCGCAATCACCATTTTCTAAGTATTTTATTTTTCTTGATTTTAATCAGTGGGACTACCTCATTCACCATTTGGATGTACCACTATCGAAACATAGGCGTTTCTATATTTTAAAGTATCTCGAATATAATTGAAAAACTTTTTTTTTCGGGAGTACACAACTATTATAATCTTATGTAACTACACTAATTTACATTAGTTAAGCTAAATTGGACCTGTTTAGTTAATACTCAATCTGTTTCTTTCGAAATGATCACATTTCATTTTCGGTTTGTGATTTGCGACATAAGTCACATAACTCTTGTCTGTTTTTAGCCCAATAAACTCATGTGAGGTAAAAGTTAAGCATCTATTATCACTTAATCAAAATCCTAAAACTATGCAAACTAACCCTTAACTACTCTAATCTTCCGTTTCTTAAACTTTACTACTACCTCCATCTCATATAAGTAGTCTCATTTGTTGTTTTCGTACATCTCGTATATTAGTCATATTTCCTAAAATGGTAAAGAATACTTGGCTACAATTAACCCTCTCTCCTCACAATCAATTACTACAACCACATATTTCCTTCCTCATTGGCTATTGTGCCATTTTCAAATGAGACTACTTATATGAGATAGAGGTAGTATATCCAAATGAATCTGATCATTTCAAAAGAACCAGGAATATAAAAATAGGCTAGACTAATTGAGAGTGTAGAAAACAGGCCCAATAGGCTGTAAAAGATGGAGTAGTAAAAAGTGGGCGCGTGTGTTTGGGCGGGGCAGCGAAATGGCGCAAAATGCTGAAAAGATTCGAGGATTACAGAGTGCGGTAGGGTCTACCGTGGACCTATTCTGCCAGCCGTACGATGTTATGCATCACTTCCTCTGTGGTCCCCTTCTCTCTTTCCCCACTCTCAACTGCCGCGCGTGCACCCTACTTTCCTTACTCAAACCCAACCTACCTAAAAATAACTCTAAAATTAGGAGTATGCTAATCAAATACTATAGTCCCCAATAATTTAGAGTTAATTATATGTTCAATTTCTTGTGAAATGATCATGTTATTTTAATGAATCAAATTTTAGAAATGGGATTTTAGTAGTAGTTCATCTTATCTACTCTTTCCGTTTCACTTCATTTGACATATACAATAAATATACGTGAGGTATGAATGAAGTGAAACAGAGGTAGTATCTATTTGTGATACATATTTAAAATACTGATATTACCCTGACGTAAAAGAGAACGTAAAATATAAGAGGGGATATAAGTTATTTACGATCTATAACTCATTTACTTTGATATATAAAAGTTTGCAGTGGTTCAATTCGCGGTCTTTCGTTACTCACCACCTAAGAAGAACAAATGTACAATCAAATTATAATATAAAATTGGATGAATTAATGTTGTTCAACGCTCCATATATGAACTAAGATGAGATGAAAGAAAATTTAATGGCACATAATAAGAAGTGAATAGCTATTTGTTGTGTTACTTCCTCGAATTAATCGTCACTTGCATCATTTCATATGGTTGGCTTGTCTCACTCATTTCATTTCCCTCTTTTAATGCTTGTATTTTTACGTGGATTTAAAATTTGGATTCTGTATTTTCAAACTTTAGGCTTCACAAGGTGATAAGCTAAGGACTCCGTCTAATAGGAACCGGTGATGTATATATGTGTTACTTCGTATTTCACAATCACAAAAACTTTCATTTACACTCATTAAGGGCCAAAGAAGATTAAGATGTCGAACTTTGTGAAATTGTTGCGAGTTAAGTTCTCTACCTCTCTCGAGACTTTTAGGTTCGTCACGAGAATTTGACGAAATCAAGAAAGTAAATATCTTTAAGTGTTTTATGATCAAGGGCCCAAGGCATTGTGCATTATTCTAGTTGGTAGCATGCGCATATAAATAATTGTACTTTGTTGGTCGTCCAATTTTAATTACGCTGCCAACCACATTTATAGAGTACTATTACAACTTATGATATGATGAGACGAGTCTTTTACCCTATAACACCTACAAGAATTATGTAC
This sequence comes from Thymus mandschuricus, assembly GCA_029379335.1. Lineage (NCBI taxonomy): Eukaryota > Viridiplantae > Streptophyta > Magnoliopsida > Lamiales > Lamiaceae > Thymus > Thymus mandschuricus. The sequence continues at coordinate 31,839,422 of CM057078.1, forward strand.
ATATAGGCAGCCTGGGCAGAATCCTTATCTCTTAATTAAATGAGTGGTCTATTTTCATTACTCAAAATATCATTTTTACTTAGTAATACACCTTCTATTTATATGCTCTTCTTATTAATTACAAAGAACTACATTAGGTCAAAAGTAATACTTGTACTCCACTATTGATTTTAACTTTTAAGGGTAAGTCTGTGTGCTCTTTGCGCATGGGTCATGCTAATCTGTTTTTGTATTGTTCCGATTTTATCTGATGTACCCGAAGGAAATATATAGTATGCACATCGATCACATCTTTTGTAGAGTAGAACTACAACATTTGTAATAAGAATGAAAAAAATCATAGAAAATCCAATTAAGAGACATACCAATCGTTCAATATCAAGAATATTTATTGAGATCTTCGACAATAGGTTTTCATGCTTAATTATACTTTGTCATCATTTTCGTCTAAAGGTTTAGTAAATTAAAAGCGTCTATTCTGAGGTTTCATTAATATAAATGAGTTTATTATCAACGAGAGACTGACATCCTTCCGACAACAATAGATTATGATTTCCGTCGAAATCACCACCTGCAGTGCATGTGGTGGTTTTGCGGTTTTGCTGCATGATGATGATTTAATGACATTTTTATTTCAAAATTCAAGAGCAAAAAATCCCAATGAGATCGAGGTTGCTGCAGAATTAGTCAAAAGAAAGTAGTACCAAAAACTATTTAAACGCATAAATAAATAATTCGGTCTGTCCTTATCGATAACGTTTTCTTATAGTAGTAGCATTAAACAAAATTAGATGTGGTTAATAGATCACATCGAGATTAATGCTGGATTAGTAGTCACTTATTAAACTAATCACACGCACATTATTGATCTAATCACAATTACTTTATTTAATTAATTACTTGGATACCCCTTAACAAGTCCGAAGCAACCAATCATCGAACTCATACACTAATGACACTTTGCCCTATATTGGCACCGTTTATAGTAAAACACGATACTTCTTTTGTTTCGTTCAAAATAATCACTTTATTTGACTCACTGATTTAGAATAGCTCAACTTAAACTCAATTCCTTTCACCCTCTCATCAGCTAACCGCTTCTCAACCATATTTGATCCCGTGTTTTCTCAATTCCTGTGTTCCTATCGTATTCTAGATTTCAAATTAATGAATTTTATATGTAATTTTCCTTCAATTTTAATCTAATATGATTAAGTTTAATACTATCTTTGTCCATAATCTTTAGACCATGTTAACTTTTTAGATGATGTTCGACCTTGATAATGATGAATTTTAACTATACTTTAAAATGTATTTTAAAATTCATCGTTTCTAAACCGCAAAATTAGCTAAAAAATTATCATAGTCTAAATGGAGTGTAATTGATTCATGGATTCATGTATAGTCCATTGAATTCGAAGCCCAATTCAATCCGATTATACGATTTTATAAAATCAATAGCCCAAGAAAGGCCCAACAACAGTCGCACATAATTGGGCCTTTGAAATATTCGGCCCATTTATACGAAGCCCAAACTATAATAATATTAATTTATTTAGGTTTGGAAATATTAATACTTGAATTTAATTTATCATCGCATCTCTTCCCTAAAACCCTACCCTTCCTCAGCCCTGAACCCTCCGCACCAATGTCTTCCGCCACAGAACTGCGGGCCGCCGCCGCCGCCACCCCTTCAAGAGTGAGTAAATCCACCGTAGAGTCGGCCGTCGCCGCCTTACTGAAACACAAAGCCTCCCAATCAGCCAACGAGAAGCCCCAATTGCTGCCTCAGGACGATTATTTCTACCTCAATCTAACCCTAAAGAAGATCCCGTCGAACGCTCGCACCAATCCCTACAGAATCCCGCTCCCGAACCCCATCCTCGACGCCGCCGGCACGGAGGTCTGCTTAATCATCGACGACCGGCCGCGGACGACGACGCCGCCGTCGGACCAGATGAAGAAGCTGATAAAGTCGCAGGGGATTCCGATCTCGAAGGTGATTAAGCTCTCGAAGCTGAGAGCGAACTACAAGCCATTCGAGGCGAGGAGGAAGCTCTGCGACAGCTACGACGTGTTTTTGGTTGATAAGAGGATCGTCCACCTCTTGCCTAAGTTGATAGGGAAGGAGTTCTTCAGGAAGAAGAAGCTGCCGTTGGGGGTGGATTTGGGGAAGAAGAACTTGAAGTTGCAGGTGGAGAGGGTTTTAGGGAGTGGGCTGCTGTTCATCCGTTCTGGGACTTGTTCGGTGATGAAGGTTGGGAAGATGGAGATGGAGAAGGATTCGATTGCGGAGAATGTGGTGGCGGCAATCGAGGGGGCAGTCGAGAAGGTGCCGAAGAAGTGGGATGGTGTGAGGAGCTTGCACTTGAAGTTCTCTGATTCGGTTGCTCTGCCCATTTACCAGGCGATGCCGGAGGTGAGGCTGAAGATCGAGGGGTTGAAGGAGGTGGAAGAGGCAGGGGAGGTTACTGAAACGAGCGATAATGACGTTGCTAAGAGTGGGGAGAAGAGTAAGAAGAAGAAGAAGGGGAGGATTCATGAGGTTCGGTACATGGATGCTGGTGAGGATGTGGATAGTGATGTCGATGGTATGATCGCGATCGAGGAAGCTAGGAGCGTAGGCGAGGTGCTTGTGGGGAAGAAGGAAGATAAGCTAGTGCAGAGTAGTGATGATGAGGAAACGAAGGCAGGGAAGAAGAAGCGCAAGGGTAAAGCCCAGAAGGAAAGCAGTGCCTTAGGAAATTCAAAGGGGCAGAAACGGGCCAAGAAGAGTGCCAAATCTGAGGAGGAGGTGGAGAAGAAGAAGGAAGAAGCTGTTTTAAGTGTTTCAAAGGGGGATAAGGGGGCGAAGAATAAGGAAGAAGCTGTTTTAGGTGTTTCGAAGGGGGATAAGGGAGCGAAGAAAAGCTCGAAACCCGATGAGGCTTTGGGTAGGAAAACGAAGAAAGGGGGATCGTCGGTTAAAGAAGTGGCTGCTGCCCCTGAAATGAAGGGGAAGAAGAAGAGGAGTGAGGTACCAACACAGTCAGCTGAAAAGGTGAAGGATGTCAAGAAAAAGAAAAGGGTCTCAGCTAAATGATCAAAATTCAGCAAAAGATTTATAGCGATTGCTTGATTGAATCCTCAAAAAATTTTGGCTACTAAACTGGTACTGTAATCTTGATCCCTTAGAGGTGTGTGTTTCTTTTTCATAAACAATATCTGTATTCGAATTTACTCAGTATTTCAAATTCTGGTGCCTGATTGAGAAGAAGAATTGTCTGTGGCTCTTGATTATTTATGAAAATTGCTTTTTCAATGACTATTTTTAGCAGAAAATGTTGCATTCTTGAAGTTGTTTGGTCATTTTCCATACTGGAATTGGCTGCTGCTGTGATTGATTGACTCATTGAATTTTTAGCATATGTAATTACTTGAATTAGTAATGATTTGCATTTTGCTAAACTATGGTTAAAATCTGACTTTTGCCTCATTATTTTGCAAAGTTTATTCCGTTTAGTGAAAATAGTTGCTTGCAGTGAAGGATTTGAAAATTCTACCTTTGTTTGTAGGCAGTTTGCTTCTATGGCTAACTAAATGACTCAAGAGGGTGTGGGTGAGCTAACTTTTGGTTCGTTGCACTTCGATTTATATCTCATCTTTCGGTACTCGGTTTCTTGTACTTTGATCTGTTAAGTAAGAATTTATTCAATCGTGCAAAAGGGGTCGCTGGCCACGCCACAAACAACCGAGATGCAAAGTTCAAAAAGAATCGGAACATAGAGCGTTTAACTTACATATAAAGAGGACGAATCGGATTTTGTGTTGCCCAATATAGATCGAAATTTGAATACCATAATCTAATTTTGATTGACTCTACTAAGTCGATGCATTAAAACATTCATAAAGTGTAAAATTACTCGAACTTTTGACCCTTGTAGTGATTTTAACATGACTTAGAATAATATCGAACAATGAATAAACGGAACAAAAATTTTAATTTAGGAATATTGAATCTTCGTTTCCTTCTCCCTCCATACACGATTCATGACATGTATTATAAGATTCATTAGGGTAGTAGTCTACCTAAGATAACAAAGATGCAATTAAAAAAAAGGAATATTCTATTTTAGAATTCCACCTTTCCTTTTCTTCTCATAGCTAGAATGATAGCAGTATAATCATAATGTAGTTTTATATTAGAATTTCTTGAACATGTAAATTCTTTTTTGATTAAAACTAGTACTAAATATTTTGATAGAAAAATAATTACTGTTCAAATTTTAATTTACTCAGCTACTAAAAATAAAATAAAATAATAATAATCCGTATAAGGAACACAATTTTCCGTGAATAATAACTTTTAGATTTACTACCATTATACTGGTATCAAGCAATAAAGCATGAATTGTTGAATTTTAGTTATTTTCCCTTGTCTGCCAAAATTCCGCCCAACTCACCTAAACAGTAAAGAAAATTTTCTTATTGGACTTCCAGAATTTATTTGAAAAAACAAAATTAGTATTCAATCTTTTCTTCCACAGCAGACAACCGAACTCAAACACAAAGTCCTCCTTCAAATAAATAAATGTTAAATTAAGTTATAAAACAATCGACAAACTCGGTGATCAATCGATTTTCTAAATCCACAAACTTTTAAAAATTAAAAAAATCTAACATAATCTCAATTGAATATACCCTCGATAATTATCACATTACACAATATAATCTAAATATTACTAATAATATTAAGTACACTTTTATTTGATTTAGACAATTCATGCATATAAAATACAGTAATCATCAACACCATCAACCTTTTTATCTGCAAAAATATAAAAAAGTATTATAGAAGTCTGAATTATACCTAAATACCTAATGGCAATACAAAGTCAAGCTTTTAGACTTGATGGGATTTCGTTTACCACATCACTACTACCCTTAGATTTTTCTGTGTATATATACAGCATTTGCAATTCTATTACAAATCAAATTTTCTGTCTGTCACAATCCCAACAGAACTCAATAATCGTTGTAATATTTCTCGAACCGAAAAGGAAAAAGGCCGATCAACTGCTCCATTACCATCAACTTTGCAAAGGGCAAGTTGCAAAACCGAACATCACGAACCTCAGCTTCTTCTGCTATAATAACTTGTCGCCACGGTACGTTCTTTTTCCTTTTGAATTTCCCTCTTTTGGTTATTTCTTCGAAACCCTTTTCGTCGTTGGAGTTAGATTTTGCTGGGTTTGTTATTACGTATGATGTTCCTTTTACTGTAACTTTCATGGGTTTTCTTGTCTGAGTTGAATATCATGCAAAAGGGACATCTGCCTATAATCTAATTCCAGTTTAATTTTTTGTTTTTTTTATATGTATGTGATTTGCTTTGTTTATTAATTCAGAGGTGGCGAGGATGAAGATGGATCGACGATGGATAATAATACTATGTATCTTCTTCCTCGTTACTACAATTCATGCAGAGAGGTAAGTTCAGGTTTTTTTTTTTTTTTTTTTTTTTTTTTTTTAATAATAATAAAAATAAATCTATGAATGGAATAGATTTCACAAATCATTATTTTGATTTAGTAGAGCATCACCATCAGAATATATTACCCTAATTCATGGGGGAAGAATATTTTTCCTCCATATATAGTTGATCGAATAATAATCAACATAAGCGACTTAATTAGTCAAATTTGAGTCTTGGAATTTTTTTTAAAGCTTTATGGCAGAAATTCTAAAGACCACGCACAATATGGAGGACTCGAACTCAGGACCTCTAAATCCTGATATGTTAATCTTAATCCCTTATCGTTAGACCAATACACACGAGTCCGGAAATTTTGTGTTGAATCCCAAAAAGTGCAAATATTTTAGTGGTTGGATGTGGAATTAGTAAGAGTAGTATTAAATAAATTATGATAATGTATAGGTGAACTTGTTGAAGTCTTGATATAAAGTAGGCGTCCAACCAAACATTTCCCTTTTTTTTTTCCTCTCCTTCTTCACTCCATAGTTATAACTAACCCCTCTTAATTACAACCGAAACCTGCCACCTTTGAATTTATACACTCTCATTTTTAAATAAAAAAACATAGTATGTTCCAAAATGTCAAACGCGCAGTCATAATTTAATCTTTGTAATATTCTTTTATTAAACAAATTTATCTGCAATTTTGTTCTCCACCAGTAATCAAGGGCCACCATCACCTCCAGTCAAGCTCCACATTACAGATAGCCATGTAAGCTTCTATAAATATAAATACTCCTCTGTCTCGTCTCGTCTGAGTACTTCTCTTTTATTAGTAATGTTAAATTAATGATATGTCTTTTTGCAGGTGGAGATAGACAATGGGATAGTTAAAATTACACTACTGAATCCAGCCGGTTTGATCACAAGCCTCGGATACAAAGGAGTCAACAATATTCTTGAGTATCGAAATAAAGAAGGAAGAAGAGGGTCAGTACATATATTAATTAATTAAAACTCAAAAATCCATGAAGAAATTATTTATTAGTTCTTGCATTTCCAGTACTGAATGAGTTCTTACTATGATGCAGGTACTGGGACATTGTGTGGAATAGGCCTGATCGGAGCGGAAGCCATTTCGACACGTACGATTTCTACAATCTTTACGAACTAACTAACTAACAATCTCGAATAATTGAAAAACCGGTCTATGTTATGCAGGCTCTATTGCACGAGCTTTAGAGTTATAGCGGAAACCGATGATCAAGTCGAGGTTTCATTCACAAAGACATGGCATGGCTCCCTTGACAACCAAGTGCCTCTCAACATTGATAAGAGGTACATCGTCCTGCGTGGCTCCTCTGGCTTCTACTCGTATGCAGTCTTTGAGCACATGGAGGGATGGCCCGATCTCAACATAGACGAAGCACGGATCGCCTTCAAGCTTCACCAAGACATGTATGTCCTAATTAATGTAAACTTTTAATCAAATATATATTAGGCATGCACATATATATATACTAACTCTATACTTAAATTTGTGTATATATTAAGGTTTCATTACATGGTTATATCGGACGACAAGCAGAGGATCATGCCGTCGGAGAGGGACAGGGATGTCGGGTCTACCCTTGATTACAAGGAAGCTGTTCGGCTAACAAATCCTACCAATCCACAACTCAAAGGAGAGGTATATATAAACCTTTAGTTATTTAACTTATTCATCTATCTATTTGTAAACCAAACTAGTACTAAAAAGGTATAATGATCTAGGTGGATGACAAGTATCAGTACTCGTGTGATAACAAGGACAACCACGTGCACGGATGGATCAGCTTCGACCCGAGCATCGGTTTTTGGGTGATAACTCCGAGCGATGAGTTCAGAGGTGGTGGCCCTGTCAAGCAAGATCTCACCTCTCATGCTGCCACTACTTCTTTATCTGTAAGTCTTCGATCTTTAAATCAATCGAAACATGTTTCGTATGATTGAACAATCGGTGATATGATGGACTAATGCACATTTGGTTGATTTTTTCACGGACAGACGTTCTTCAGCGCGCATTATGCTGGCGTCGACTACGGAGTTCGACTGCGCAACGGAGAGCATTGGAAGAAGGTGTTCGGCCCTGTTTTCATCTACCTCAACTCGGGCGGTGATCGGAGAGAAATCTGGGAAGATGCTAAGAGACAGGTGATCAATCATACTTGAAATGCATTAGGAAAACATCTCACATTTACAATTAATTGCTGTTTACTTTTAATATCAGATGGATGAGGAGACAAAGAAATGGCCGTACGATTTCCCGTTGTCACGAGACTATCCCCATTCCCACCAACGAGGGGCGATCACCGGCCGGCTGCTAGTACGCGAGAGGTACGTCAGCAGCAGGGGAGAAATCACAGAAGCAGAATCAGCATATGTGGGGCTGGCCCCACCCGGAAATGCTGGATCTTGGCAAGAAAACACTAAGGTTTGGATGCGTATTTTGAAAAACTAGCCGTTAAGTTTGTGGTTACTATTCATCCTGGCTCTGCTGACACTCTGGAGCTTCGATTTTGTCAGGACTATCAATTTTGGACACGGACCGATGAAAGGGGCCTTTTTAGTATCAGGGGTGTTAGGGCCGGCACTTACAACTTGTATGCTTACGTGCCGGGCATAATCGGAGACTACAAGCACGAAGGCGCCATTACAATCCGTCAAGGTCTTTATTCTGCCTCTACAGTGGTACTCATCAAAAGGTCTTTAACTATTTACTCGACGAGAAGACTTATCTCTATTATGTTTTCTTTCAGGAGACGAAGTTCAAATAGGCGATGTTGTGTACACCCCTCCGAGGAATGGCCCGACAATGTGGGAAATCGGGATTCCTGATCGTACTGCAGCTGAGTTCTACATTCCTGATCCGCCCCCGGGCCTTGTAAACAAATTATTCATCAACCACCCCGAAAAGTGAGCTTTTATCTACGTATCGATCTTGATTTCGACTACATTATTCCTATTGGATTAAACTTCATGTAACAAAAAAAATTCTTGCATAATAGTAGGTATAGGCAGTATGGTTTATGGAGTCGATACACAGATTTATACCCCGATCATGATCTGGTCTACACCGTTGGAGTTAGCGATTACCGTAGAGATTGGTTTTTCGCCCATGTAACCAGGTACACATGCACAAATAATATATGCATGCATAACAAGCTAATATACTCAAAGTTTATAGAAAATCACTAATGCAAGCTGCATTTTTCAGGCACGTGAACCGAAACTACGTACCGACAACGTGGCAAATAGTATTCGACGCAAGGAATGTGGTGAGGAGAGGAACTTACACGCTCCGACTAGCGTTGGCATCCGCTAGCTTTGCTGATATTCAAGTGTGGATCAACAACCGGGACGGACGTTTGCCTCGTTTCTCGACGGGAATGATAGGAAGGGACAATGCGATCGCTAGGCATGGGATTCATGGGCTCTACAGACTGTACAATGTGAGTATATCGGGATATGAATTGGTGGAAGGAAGAAACACGATATATCTGAGGCAAGGACGTGGCATGAATCCGTTCGTCGGCGTTCTCTACGATTACATTCGCCTCGAAGCTCCGGCGACAAGCTTTCACTAGTTACATAACATGCCATGTCTATATTAGTTCGTTACATTTATATTCTTTTCATTCATCTATTATAGATTTGCATGAATTATTTCTAGAGGCATAGTGATTTTTTTGATGTTTTTCCTTTTTCATTGTTTGCTTAGTATAGTATAGTAATTTTTTAGGCTTTGCTCTCTTCATACAAGTATGTAAAGAAGAGTTTTTTTTTTTTTTTTTCCAAAAATATTATTGAAAAAAGAGTTATTTAATTTCCTCTCTATCTCCGGATGAAATTCTCTGTACCAAACTGGTGTTTCAATTGTATACGTACCCAAATCAAAAGTACGTAATTTTGATAGTTTAATTGAAATTACAGCAGTTAGAACTTAAAAGTATCAGAACGAAACTATATAATTTTAATTTGGATACACAGTTGAACCACATGATTGAGTACAATGGATCCCATCCTCTCTCTCTTCCATTATTTGCATACAGAATGAGCGTGTGTCGTGTCCTAATGTTAGGGAATAGGAGTAATTTTTTTATTTGCTAAACCAAAAGTTTTGAAATTTTGACTTCGAATCATCCGCGTCGTTTTCTTAAAATTTGTGTCATTTGTTTTTTAAAAAAAAAAGAAAAGAAAAAAAAAGTCTTGGACAACTACATACTATGTACTATGTAGTCTCCAAAATTTGAAGGCTTGAATCCTTTTCTATTTTTTGTTTTTACAAATCAATATCAATATATATATATAATACCGTTATAGATCTTCGTCCCACGTGGCATCACATGTGATTTTTTTGAATATTTTCGAATATTCTCATTGATTTGGCTTATTAAAGATTAAAATTTAATTAAACATATCACATATATTAATTGATATACATTACGATTATTCTATATACATATCAACGCAACTAATAATTTATTAATGTATTAATTGATAATATAGTATTAATTATTAATAATTTTATTATAAATTACGGTTTAGGTGTAGAATCCACAATTCTATATGCATATCAATTAATTATAATTATTAATTAAGTTTATTTAGCTTGATTTTTTTTCCCTATATTCTCAAAGCTTCGGATTTTTAATTCATTAATTCTACGTAATTACAACTATATTTATTTTATGAAACTATATGAAGCAACAACAGGTTTTGTGTTAAGAGAACTATAACTAAGATTTTTATTTTTAGTTTAGCATTTAACATATTTCATTAACATAACAACCAACAGGCACTTGATATCCTGAATACCGTTACTCGATTTCATCTCCGTCCTTAACATGACATACTAATCATGTACATTGTACATGTATCTAAAAAATAGGAAACATCATTAATCTACTAAGAATTTGTAATAATTAATTTCTCTAAGTTTATATATTTTGAGGAGAATAACTATTATAATAAGTAACGGGAGGTTTGACATTCAGACCACGTATAATTATTTGAGAAATATTAGCTCTTATTGACGTATTTTTATATCAATATACATGTTCGACGGATGCTTTAGATATAAAATAAGTACAACTTTCTATCAATTTAATTGAAATAAACAACGGGTATTTGTTCTGATATTTTTCTTTCAAATTTTGCAATAAACATTGATTTTAAAATTGATTATAACTATGTGAAACTCTCTTTGACATTTTTTAAAATTAAAAAAAACAATGGGCGGCTTGACTTATTTTGATGTAACGACATTTTATCTTTATTACAGTAAACAACGAGCTACCTAAAAGTAGCAATATAAAGTGATTCATTCGAATATTGACGTTAAAATTGATTATAACTATGTGAGAGACATATTTTATTTATTAAAATATACAAAGGGCTGCTTGACTTATTTTGATGTAACGACATATTGTTTTTATTACAATAAATATCGGGTTACGTGAGACTCTCTTCGGCATTTTTTTTTATTAAAATAAACGGACGACTTGACTTATTTTGATAACTGACATTTTCTTTTTATTACGATAAAAAAATAATAATTTAAATACTACCAATCTTATAAACCTACTTTTTATTATCACAATTAACCTCTTTGACAATTTCGTTTTATTAAAATAAACAACGGATGACTTGACTTATTTTAATATTCTTCTTTTATATATTTGATTACAATAAACAACGGACAGCTTGACATATTTTTTTATTGTTTGTAAGTACATAAAAATAAAAATCGAGAATCAATTTATAAATATTTTTAGATAAATTTCACTGATAAAACATTTAAATGTTAAAAATAATTAGCACCCGTCGATTTTCGACGGGTAATAAACTAGTTATGAAAACAAAAAAGAAATTAACAGAATGAAATTTATATATGTTGGCCTTAGACAACCTTAATAATAATAATAATAATAATAATAATAATAATAATAATAATAATAATAATAATAATAATAATAATAATAATAATAATAATAATAATAATAATAATAATAATAATAATAATAATAATAATAATAATAATAATAATAATAATAATACAACGAGAACGAGGTAATGCTTAAATAATTTAGAAAGAACAGGTGAATTTATAAAGTCAGCTAAAACACTATTATAATCCTTATATTATACGCACATCTCAGCAAGGTAGTATTAAAATTGTGACGCCCATGTTCTTAAATCTAAATTATACCTTAATACCTCTGGCTAATTATATTCCAAACTATCTAATTGTTAATTAGCATTGATCATGAGAGTTCATGGGACTAATTAATCTGCCATATAATAATTTATGTGCTATGAATACATACGACTGCTGCTACCATTCTTGTTCTTCTTTTATCCAACAATATTTGCAGCTTTGTTCCAAGGGTAAGTAGTTTGGATTTTCCTTTTCGACGTCGTTGTCGTTGGATTTTCCTTTCATCGCGTTCGTGTTTAGGTTTGAATAACACATGAGATGAAAATGGGAGCAAAGTTCTGAAGAAATGAAGAAATATTTGCTGGTAAAGAAAGAAGAATCAATTTTCAGAGAGAAATCAAAACTCTCTAATCGGATTTCATTTCAATCAAGTGTTTAAGAATACATCCCATCACTATTTATAATACTAACTACTTAACTACAGTATTAACTAACTAACTAATGAAGAAACGCAATAGCGTTTTTATTAGTAAAATGAAGTGATCTGGGCCGTTGGATTATAAATCTACGGCCCAGATTAAACCTCACTTATTACACTGCAAGGGATCGAATCCCACAATCAACACACTTTAACCAACTTTCTTCTTCTTCCTCACTGAACTGTCACCACCTTCCTCTTCTCCCTTCTGTTCAACTTTCTGTTCTTCATTCATCTCCTCATTCTTCTGCAACTCAACCTGAGTATTCCTACACCCCCCCTCAAGCTGGAGCTGGTGGAGATCCACCAATCCAAGCTTGGACAAGAGCTCAAGAAACCGGGGAGAAGCCAAAGGCTTGGTGAAAAAATCTGCAAGCTGCAATGAAGAAGAGACTCCACGAGGATACAAGAAGCCCGAAACATACCGCTCTCGAACGATGTGACAATCCATATCTATGTGCTTAGTCCTCTCATGAAATACACTATTTTTGGTGATATGTATAGCCGCAAGATTGTCACACCAAAGAGAAATTGGAAGCTTCACATCCACATGAAAATCTCGCATAAGATAGGAGAGCCAAATGAGTTCACGGGTAGTGAGACTCATTGCTCTATACTCAGCTTCGGCAGTAGAAGAAGCAACAGTCTGCTGTTTCTTGCATCTCCAAGAAAGAAGCCCTTCACCAAAAAATACACAGTAGCCACTCAGAGACCTACGTGTATCCACACATTTGCCCCAATCCGCATCCGAGTAAGCCCTCAACTCAAAATTACAGGAAGAAGAGTAGAAAACACCAATGGAGGGACTGCCTTTAAGATAGCGCAGAACATGAAGAGCAGTATTCCAGTGAACACTAGTAGGCTTAGCCACAAACTGGCTGAGTTGCTGAGCTGCATAAGAGATGTCAGGGCGAGTTAAATTCAAATACAGCAGCTGCCCAACAACTCTGCGGTATGGTTCAGGATCCAACAAATAATCACCATCCTTTCGTGAAAGAATGAGACCAGGAGGGAAAGGAGTAAGAGCTGGACGACAACCAATGAGGCCAGCATTAGAAATTATATCCAAAATGTATTTGCGTTGATTGAGAACAATCCCTTCAGTGTTCCTAGCAATCTCCATACCCAGAAAGTATTTAGCATGACCCAGATCCTTGATAGTAAAAACATCATCCAAGAATTTCTTGAGGGCAAAGATATTTTCCTCCTTTGGCCCAGAAACAAGAACATCATCCACATAAACTAGGAGACTGAGAAAGTCAGGACCAGTACCTTTAGTGAAAAGGCAGTGATCACTCTGGGATTGAGTGAAACCATAAGCTCGTAGTTGTCTAGTGAATTCTGCGTTCCACTCCCTTGAAGCTTGTTTGAGTCCATAGAGACTCTTCTTCAGTTTACACACCTTCTTAGAATCTGTATGATGAAGTCCAGGTGGGAGAACCATGTAGATTTCATCCTTTAGAAACCCATGTACGAAAGCGTTATTGACATCAAGTTGATGGATGGGCCAATGATATGCTGCTGCTACTGCAAATAAGAATCTAACAGTAACCATTTTAGCTACTGGAGAGAAAACCTCAGTGTAGTCAATCCCATATTCTTGATTGTAGCCTTTAGCCACCAATCTTGCTTTATAACGCTCAACTGTACCATTGGGATTAAGCTTGACTTTATATACCCATTTGCAGCCAATGGGATGCTTACCTGGAGGTAGGTCACATATCTCCCAAGTCTGATTTTTGTGCAAAGCCTCCAGTTCTGTGTCCATTGCCTTCACCCATTCTGCAGAACCACTTGCTTCCTTATATGTTCTAGGTTCAGTCACCATGGATAGATTGAACAGATAAGCAGTATATGTAGAAGTAAGTGCTGGTGAGACAGAATAGGGAAATGTAGGAGGTGTGAGACAAGTAGGATTAGTACCCAAATGTGAACCAGTAATTAGATTGCAGACATAGTCTTGCATCCAAACTGGTGGCCTACGATTCCTACCCTGAGCTAAAACTGGTGAGAAACTGCCATTATCAAGAGTAGAAGAAGTAGGCATGGGTGTAGGAACCACAGATGGCTCACTATGATGATTATCCTCCTCAGTTTTATTAGGATGAGTATCATCCATCACTGCATCAGATTCAGGAAGGGAAATTGAAGCTGAATCATCATGAAGTGATGGTGACTCAATATGACTCTCATCATCTGAGGAAACATGTGGAAGAGTATCATTATTAGTAATAGGCAAAGAAATAACAGGAGAATCACTAAGATTTGGCAAGGAATTTGAAAGTGATTCTTGCTGTTTAGAAGGGAATGTGTCTGGGAAGAACTTAACATCCCTAGATACAAACACTTTATGTGACTCAACATCATAAAGTGTGTATCCTTTATGATAGGTATCATACCCTAAGAAAATGCACTTTATGCTTCTACTATCAAATTTACCTCTTGAAGGGGTCAAATCCACTGCAAAAGCTAAGCATCCAAAAGGTTTCAGCAGGCCATAATCTGGTTTCTGCTTGAAGAGGATCTCATATGGGCATTTCCAATCAAGTACCTTGCTAGGCACTCTATTCACAAGCCAAGTAGCTGTAAGAAGAGAATATGGCCAGAATTTTCTGGACAACTCACTGGTAAACATAAGGGCCCTTGCTGTATTCAGCAACATTCTATGCCTCCTCTCAACTACCCCATTTTGTTGTGGAGTATATGGACATGATCTTTGGTGCAAAATCCCATTATCAGCAAAGAGTCGACTCACAAATCTATTCACAAACTCACTTCCATTATCAGTCTTGAATTGTTGAATAGGAATATGAAACTGAGTTTTGATTAGATTGATGAAGATCCTGAGTATCTCTGAAACTTGTTCTTTCCCTGTCAACAAGTAAATCCATATCATCCTGCTATGATCTTCAACAAGTGTTAACATGTATTTTGTACCACACATGTTATCTTCAGTATAAGGTCCCCATATATCTGCATGCACCAACTGAAAAAGAGAAGATGTCCTCTTATTCAATATAGGAAACTGAATCCTAGTCTGTTTTGCCTTTTGACAAACCTCACAGGCCTCAATTGCATCTTTCTCTTGCAGCAACCTCTGTTTATCCAATATATCCATGTGTGTCATGGCAGAGTAAGAGGGATGTCCCAAATATATATGCCATTCCATCATAGTCATCTTCCTTGAGTTGAAAAAGTTTACATGATAATTCACAGCAGCTGTATCTATGATATACAAATTTCCCTTCATTCTTCCCACTCCTAGTAACTGATCTGAATTGTCCTTTTGGAACACACAATGACTTTGATAGAATATACACTTTATCCCAAAATCAGCAATAAGTCTTGCCACTGACAATAGATTGTGAGTGAAACCAGGTATATACAGCACATTCAAAAGAATTATATCCTTATTCACCTTCACCTTACCTCCACTTCTGACCAATCTTGTAGAGCCATCTGGCAAGTGAACTATCACTGGTTTCTCCAACAGATGAACACTACTAAACAATTCAAGAGTTGAACAAATATGTGTACTTGCTCCTGAATCCACTACCCATATTGTTCTATCCATACTAGACAGAATGCTGAAAGCATAATGTCCTTCAAAGGGAGTATTCTTAGTTGAAACTTCCTGTACCATGTTCACTTCATTCTTAACAACATTTCCTCCGTGCTGATTCATAAAACTGCTCATGTACTTTGCAATTTCTGCCTGAATAACCTTACTCATATCCATGTTATCCTTTCCATCTCCTCCACTATGTGTGGAATGTGCATCATCATCATTTTCTGCATAATTCACTCTCACCTGCTGTTGCCTGTTTTCCTTGAACCTCTTATACCATTCTGGTACTCCATGCAACTTGAAACAAGTATCAGCTTCATGTCCATTCTCATGGCAATGTGAACACCTCAACTTTTTCTTATCTTCCTTTGACAACCTCTGTTTGTATGGTCCACTTCTAGGTCCTCCATTGCTGTCATAACTCCCCCTTCCAGTTTGGTGTACATTCATACTCATATATCCTTCACTTTCAACTGAGTTACTCATCATTTTCCTCTCCTCAACTTGCACTATCAATGCATATGCCTTCTCTAAGTCTGGTAAAGGATCTAACATCATGATCTGATCTGTCACAGACTCATACTTGTCATTCAGCCCTTCCAAAAACTTAACCAAACGTTGTTGTTCCTCTCTAGCAACTATAGTACCTCTAGCATCACAAACACAATTTAATGGAGGAAGAACAGCATCTAATTCATCCCACAGACTCACTAGATTGTTAAAATACTCCAACACACTCTGAGTTCCTTGTGAAAACTTGTAGATCTGTTTCTGAAGTCTATAGATCTTAGGACCATTATTTCTACCAAATCTCAGATTTATAGCTTTCCATAACTTTGCAGTAGTATCTATGTGCGTAAACGCATTCACAAACTCCTTAGAAATAGAATTTGTAATCCAAGTTGACACCATACAATCCACCTTCAACCACTGAGAGTAATAGCGAGAAGTAGGAGGGGGTTCTGTGAGCGTACCATTGATAAAATCGAGCTTAGTGCGAGCTGCAAGAGCTCGACGCACAGATCTACTCCAATTGATAAAATTTGTTGATGTCAGCTGCGCAGTTACGAGTTGGATTCCTGGATGATCGGACGGAGGTAGGTAGAGGATCTCTCCTATTTGTCGAGCTGAAAAACCAATCGGTAGATCTGTATCTCCTTCTCCTTCTCCATCTGAACTCCCTCCACCGTCATCATCCTTTGCACCTTGTACACGCGGCGGCGACCTCTCTGGAACAAAGCGAGGCTTCGTTTCTGGATTAAAGCGTCCATTATTGGATGACTCTCCTTGCTCTTCCTTCCTCATTTGCTCAAAGTTTAATCGTTGTTGTTTCACCATGGATGAATGAATGAATCACAGGTAGAAGATCGATATGAAACCCTAAGAAATGGCTCTGGATACCATGAAGAAATGAAGAAATATTTGCTGGTAAAGAAAGAAGAATCAATTTTCAGAGAGAAATCAAAACTCTCTAATCGGATTTCATTTCAATCAAGTGTTTAAGAATACATCCCATCACTATTTATAATACTAACTACTTAACTACAGTATTAACTAACTAACTAATGAAGAAACGCAATAGCGTTTTTATTAGTAAAATGAAGTGATCTGGGCCGTTGGATTATAAATCTATGGCCCAGATTAAACCTCACTTATTACACTGCAAGGGATCGAATCCCACAATCAACACACTTTAACCAACTTTCTTCTTCTTCCTCACTGAACTGTCACCACCTTCCTCTTCTCCCTTCTGTTCAACTTTCTGTTCTTCATTCATCTCCTCATTCTTCTGCAACTCAACCTGAGTATTCCTACAAGTTCTGATGAGTTCGACTATATATATGATTTCCTTTTGCAGATTCCGATAGGCGAAAACATGGAGAAAGGCCAACGACGATGGTATGTTACATTGCTGTGTTTCTTCTTCCTGCTTACCGGCATTCATGCAGCCAGGTTTTTCTTTCTTAAATTGAATTTGTATATAATTACGTACCTAACAATGATAGTAATCTCTGTCCGTTCCAATGAAAATGGTCTCGTTGAGTCGGACATGGATGTTAATAAACGACGTATTATATTATAAAAGTGAAAAAAAAAAAAAAAGGTTGTCCCTTTGGAGGTATTGGAGTGACGAAATTAAATCTTAGATAAAACACGGTTAATATTGATGAACTTCGAGAGCAATTTGTGTAAAATTCCGAGCATATTGAGGATGTTTATTGCATGTAGTGCGGAATTTTTCTTTATATTGATATACAATAATTTTACGATATGAGACTATTTTACTAGGAAAGAAGAGAATAGTAAATGAGATCATTTTGTCTTAATAATTTACGAACATTGTATTAGAAAAACCTAGTTAATAATTAGTATAAAATTAAACCAGAAATCATGATATTTATTCAAATAGTAAAAGAATACATAAAACTATAAATAAATAAATTTGAGAAAAAATTGATACACTCAAATATCCCCATGTGGGGAAGTTGAACGTCCTATATATTGGGAAGTTTCAAACAACTAAAAATTAAAAAGGATGAGATTCTCTGTCCCAAACTTTGTGTCTCAATCGTGTCTCAAATCTCAATTTTTATTAGTTTTGTTCATTTTTTTTCATTTTTTTTTAATTTATAATGATTTATCTTAATTTTATGATTATTTCTAGGGTTCACTAATCCAAATTATGGTATATAATTATTTTTTAACATTTAATTTCATTTTTATTGGTTATATATAATGATTGAAAAATTCAAAACTGAGGCATATTACATTAAAAATATATATATATATATATATAATTTTTTCCCCATAAATGTCTATTAAAATTTGTTATATAATGCAGTTTTTATTTTTTTTTTAAATATACTCCCTCCGTCTCTTTCAAGTTGAGTCATTTCTTTTTACAGTTTTTCGGCACGCTTTTCCACGCTTCTAGATGATAAATTTTAAGATGTATTTTTTTTAAAAATAATTCTTTTACGGGATACTACAAGTATTGTAGTATCCCGTAAAAGAAAATTTTCTTCAAAAATCCATTTTAAAATTCATCATCTAGAAGCGTGGAAAAACGTGCCGAAAAACTGAAAAAAGAAATGACTCAACTTGAAAGGGACAAAGAGAGTAATATTTAACTAATAAAAATTAGGATTTGGGACACGATTGCGACAGAGGATCCCATCCTGTTTAAAATATATATATTCCTTTCATTTCTGGAATTTTAATGCATAAATCCCACCTACTCTAATTTTATAGTAACAACTTGCTATTTAATTTAATTAAAAAAATTTACTTCATTAAATTGCAGTTTGATCTCACATAGTAACAACGATACATCGTCACCTCCAGTCAGGCTCCGTGTAACGATCACTCATGTAAGTCTACAAATCAATTACTCCCCCGTCTCGTGATTTCTGAGCCTCTTTCCTTTTCGGGACGTCTCGCGATTTCTGAGCCCTATCCTTTTTGGGTAATAATTAAGCCACTAATGGTGCAATTAGTTTCCCCTTATTAGAGCATCTCCAACAGTTTCCCCTATTTTCCAGCAGCACCATCACTAAAATAGTGCAGAAACAGTAACTCATCTCCAACAGTTCGCACTAAAATACAGCAGAAAAGGAATATTCCAAAATATCCTTTTTCATTCATTTTTTTAATAAAATGTGAACATGATTTAAAAAAAATGACAATGATATAAATTTTAACTCATTTAATTAAGATAAAATAAGTAGATATTGCAAATATTTAAAATTACATTCTTAATAAATTATAAAATTACTTCCGGTTGGAGCAACAACAAATTATGCGGAAACGAAGAAACACACAACAAGGCAACGCTCACGGTTTTGATATGTTTCGGAATTTATTTTCCGGTGCCGGAGGAAGTGGAGATGGACTTTCGGATTATTAGGGGAAAAAATGTATCTTTAATTTTTTCAGTTTTATATTAACGTATGTTCTCATGCATGGTGTAGTTTGTTTTGTACTTTAAATTGGCAATGTTATGTAATTTTACGTTTTTCTTATTAATGCATTTTTGTTTTTATATTTTGTTTCATCAATTTATATAATCATTTTGTATATATATTTGTATCACACGTAAATTATACATAGAGTTTAAAAAGAAGAGAAAATTAGTTAAATTATTACAAGTAACATACGATAAATTGTGAAAAGAACAAAAAAAAAAAAATAATTAAAAAAATTTGATACACACAAAACAAATAAGCATATACTCCTATCAAATTAAATTGTGAAAAGAAAAAAATAAAATTATTACTCATACAACAAAACAAACTAAATTGAAATACTACACCACAAATAAAAATCGGAAACAAACACGAGCACAAAATGATAAACACAAAATTATAGTGCAGTGAATAGTGTTACTCTATATTTAGGGGAACACTGTTCATTGCACTATAATTTCGCTATTTTAGTGCGGACTGTTGGAGCAAAACTCTGCACTAAAATAGTGCTCAGCACTATTTTAGTGTTGCTCTTGGAGATGCTCTTACAATTAGTCTTTTCTTTAAAAATCCATTTAAGTTTATTAAAAAAAAAAAAACAAAAAAACAAAAAAAAAAAAAACTAAAAATCGAACAATAAACAAACACACCCACCATCATTTACTTCCCCCACCATTAATTCCCTCAACCAGATCTGAGGGTATGAATTGGAAACCCTAGCCCCCCAATTCATTCGTTGTTCATCTTCGATCTGGGGATCTCCGGCCGAAATCCCTCATCTCACAGATCCCCCTCTCCACCGTCGGCGTGGTCTTCAACCCGCAACCCCCCCGCTGCATAGAATCGCCGCCGCGGCGGGCTCGCAGGCCGCGGGTGGCCCCCGGCGGTGGAGCTGTGCGTCCCCTTCATCTCACATATCCCCCTCTCCGCCTCGCGATTATTGAGCCCTCTGTTTCATCCGCCCCGCGGCGAAGTGGTGCTCCTCCACCACGCATTCCGCCGCTGCTGCTTTCGGGAGGTTCTTCAACGCCGCCGCCGGCCTACCGAAATCGGAGATGAAGAGTCTCCCGAAAGCAGCGGCCCAGAGATGTTCCTTCGACCCCAATCCCCTTCGTTCCCGATTCCTTGGACCCGAATCCCCTTTACAGATGAAGTCTGTAAAGGGGATTCGGGTCAGGAGGAGGAGGAAGGCCCTCTGTTTCTTCCGGCTTGGTGTTAATGGCTTCCGATCTTTGGCTTGGTTTCATGGCTCCTCTCTGTTCCTTTTTTGATGGCTTCCCTCTGTTGATTTTCTGATGTAGTACTGATCTTTGGCTTGTTGGTGTCCTTCTGATTAATGCATGCTTTATGAATATGTGGAAAATGGTTTTGATGGTTGTTGATATGAAAATTGATGAGGATTGGTGCCATTATTTACTTGATGTTTGTGGTTTGATGTTGGTGTCCCCCTGATTAATGCATGCTTGATGATCTTTAGTAGAGATATATGAAAATGCATTTTCTCATTCAAAAGATGATAAGTACAAGTCTTTTGAAAAATAAAATGCAAACATGGTTAACTGCATATCATGCAATTACAAAATGTGAGTCATATATACTGCCTATGTCCAAAAAAATGCAGTGATCTTCATCTTCTCTGCTACCTCTGCATGAGCATTGCTTCTAAATTATTGATGTGTTTGCAAAGGCTGATTCCAAACCTGTTAGCTGCTGCATCCCAAGCCTTTGAACCAAGTTATCTATTCCATTAAGCTGGCCATTTTGAACTAGATAGTGGATGCTTTCCCTTGCCAACTCCACTGGAATTGTGAGGCTGACTGGCAGTGTTCCTTCCCTTATGAGCCTGTCCTTTCCCATGTGAGGGATTTTGTAGTTGTTGTGGCCTTTCACCTTCATTATCTCTGTTAAAACTCCTTGCAGTGTTAGAAATACTTTGTTAAGGGTCATTGCTGGCAACTCTTGAAATGCATCTTGCACTGCATTAACTAGATCATCAACTGTTTTGCACAATCTCTTATGTTGTAGGGATTGAATGACATTAAAAAAGCCAAGATCATTGATGTTGGTGTCAGGTGAGTTTGGTGGTTGCTGTATCAGCCTTATGTTGAATCCATCAGCACTAGCTGCTATTCTGAAATTAGGATCTGAATCTGTAATATGTGGCTTTGCATTATCTTGTTGAATGCATATATGTTTGGATGCATTTGATGGCCACTTCTGTTTGATTGCAGGAAGAACCTTATGGCATTGTTTAATTGGAAACAAGTGTAAGTATGTACTCTGGATGAAGGCATAAAAGCAGCAGTACATTCCTAATGGGTACCTGATTGATGATACACTCTTTGATCACCTCTCTTGTGATTGATTCTGTTGCTTTTATGTATGGAGTGCCCTTGGGTCTGTACTTGCTGTTTTTTTTTTTTGCAACTTCCTGAGTTATGAAAGGGAAGCATCCTATCTTTCCATCAAATGAGACTGCCCCATCCTCATTTAGTATGGGTCTGGTCACTGCACACAGAAACATGATCTTCCCAATGAATTTTTTGCTTTTGCATGCCCTATATGGTTCCTCCTCATCAGGTGCAAGGTAATACCTGTATAATGTGAATGATTAGCAAGGTTAAAGCACTTTCTTCATGACCAATGATGTAACACTATGAACTGAGGTCAGATTTCAAGTGAAAAAATGTTCAACCTTTACCTCCTTTTCTCTTTGGTTATGTAGAACCATTTCTCATCCATGTGCACTATGTTATGCATAGAGGAGTACCTCAAAGTGTTCATTACTCTGTCAAGCTCTAGATATTCTAGACTGAATCTCATCCTAAGAAACTTATTTGCTGCTGTAAGTGAGGGCTTGATGGATGATGAACAAGCTTTAAACAGCCCAGCTTTCCACCATCTCTGTAATGTAGCTTTGCTGACATCAATAACAGCTTCCATTGCTCTGAAACTGCTTCTATCATGACATTCAGAGCTTTAAACTGCACATAATCTGGTTTCATGTTATGATCTCTAATTCTTCCCTTTTTTTTTTAAATGAGATGAACTGCTGACCCCTTTGCTTGTTGATCTCTTGCCTGTTTCCACAACCTAGTCACAGTGGACTTTGATATTCCAAATCTTGTTCAAGCTTCAACAAGTCTTCCTCTCATGGGCTTTCCACCAGAAGACCCTTGAAGAATAAACTGCACAACCACATTCCTCTCCGATTCGGTGAGATTTTTTGGTCTCGACACCATGGCGAAGCTGCTGCAGAATCTGTTCTTCTTCTTCTTCTTCCGGGCTTTCCACCTTCTTCTTCTCCTTCTTGGCAGAGATGTTCTTCTTTTTTTTTATTGTAAAGAATGGTGTGGAGCTAGATATACTAAGTAGAGTAGCTTACTTTTTGAGTTTTGAATATGGCGCCCAATTTTTAGAGGTTAATTTCCCTCTCTAATTAATGGATGATGGGTTTGTTCTTCTCACTTCAGTTTTTTTTTTTTTATTTTTTTTTTTTTTTTTTTTATTATTAATGTGAATTTTTGTTTTTTTTTCCCAAGAATTGCCACAATCTTTGTGTTTGATATAGCAATCGCAAGTTTCTCTCTCTGAATAAATTTTTTTTTTAATTATATCATTAAAATTAATTAACCACAAAAAAAATTAATTAACCTCAGAAATTAAATTTAAATCTGTAAAATATTTTTTATAAATTTATTGAGGTATATAAATAATGTTAAATCCCTAAACCACATTTCATCCCTAAACAATACACTTAAAACACTAAACACTTTTGCCATAATTCCCGTGCCGAAAAGAAAGGGCTCAATAATCGCGAGACGGAGGGAGTAATATATATTTGAAATTGAAATTATGCAATCAAACCAAAACCAATTCACATTCTCCTGCCGAACTTTAATTTGTTGCAGGTAGAGATTGATAATGGCATTGTTAAGATCACGTTATCGAATCCGACCGGCATGATCACGAGCATCGGAAACATTACGACCGGCAATGTTCTTGAATATCGCAACAACGAAGACGGAAGAGGGTGAGAATTCCAACTGCTTTGATTAGAATTCACCAAAAATAAACCCTACAAAATATTCATACAATAGGAAGGTTCTGTTTGTACCCGTCCACATATGTAGCTAGCTAACGTTATATTTCCTTTGGACACGGGAATTAGATATAAAATATGAAAAAGTGTTAGGGTCAGACTTATTAGGGCATGTTCAATGCTAGAACCCCAAATGGGGTTCTTAAAGGTGCCACATAGACAAGATCTCATTCATATTAAAAAATCACAATGTTAAGGTTTTTAATAAAGGTTCTTATCATAATTAAAGGGTCCCACTAATTTAATTATTTGAGAAAATAAGAGAGAGAAAAAAAATAAAAAGGAATGTGGGCCCCACTTTTTCTTAAGAACCAGTATCTTATATAAGAACCCGGGTTCTTATTTAGGGGATCTCCAATGGGGGTGCTAATTAAGGTGTGAGTTCTTGTTTTTGCCACATAGATAAGAACCACTCCATTGTACATGCTCTTAAAGAGTTATCTTTTCCCGAAAATAGAAACATGCAGCTCGGCATTATATTAAATACGAAAACAAAACGTTATCGATGAGATGAAAAGAGGTGTAAGAAAATACATGAGACTGTCATATGTATTGTGTCAAAGTTCATGAGAAAACATATTTATGTATAATTAATTATAACAAATGAGTTTTTACCGTGCAGTTACTGGGACATTGTGTGGAGTAGGCCGGATCGCAACGCCAGTCATTTCGACAAGTGAGGATCCCGACCCTCGTTGATTCAAAAACACCGATGCCTTGTTTAGTGTAAACAAGACATCATTACCGAAGTTGTTGATGTATGCAGACTCGATTGCACGAGCTTCAGAGTTGTAGCAGATACCGATGATCAAGTCGAAGTTTCATTCACAAAGACATGGCAATGGCATAGCTCCCTTGACAAAGAGTGTCTCTCAACATTGACAAGAGGTACACTGTCCTAAGTGGCTCCTCCGGTTTCTACACGTATGCAGTTTTCGAGCACAGGGAAGGATGGCCCGATCTTAACATAGACGAAGCACGAATCGCAGTTAAACTTAACCAGAACATGTATGTGCTCACACTTGCAACTTCATCATATACATTAAGCATCCATATTTAAGTTAAATAAAGGTCATTAATTTGTGCGTAATTAGATTTCGCTACATGGTGATATCGGACGACAAGCAAAGGATCATGCCATCGGAGAAGGATAGACAAACAGGGCAAGTTCTTGATTATCAAGAAGCAGTTCTGTTAACAAATCCAAGTGATCCGAGACTCAAAGGAGAGGTATAATAATACTTAGTTGTTACAATATTTTATTTTATTTTGGAAATGAAGTAATTAAATTGAGTTTTTGTACTTAACTAATTAGGTTGATGATAAGTATCAGTACTCGTGCGACAACAAGGATAGCCAAGTGCACGGATGGCTCAGTTCCAACTCCAAGATCGGAGTTTGGGCCATTATACCTAGCCACGAGTTCTGAGCCGGTGGCCCCACGAAACATGATCTCACTTCTCATGCCGGATCCATTTCTCTAGCTGTTAGTACACTTTTAACAATCAATTAATTGTTACTCCTTTTGTCCTGTTTCACTAGTCAAGTAGTCATGTTGTTTTGCAACACGGTTTGTTTGTTTGTTTGTTTTTTTTTTTTAATTTTTTTTATCAAAGATCACATGAGAGTAAACACCCTTTAAAGTTAATATTATTATTTTGAAATGTCTATAAACTGACATTATTGATTCATAGGTGTTCTTCAGTAACCATTATGCTGGTTCTAATTTTGGGATTAGATTGCGCAATGGGGAGCGGTGGAAGAAGGTGTTTGGCCCTATTTTCATCTACCTCAACTCCGACAATGATCGAAGATCTATATGGAAAGATGCTAAGAGACAGGTCATTATTATTTCTCCTCCTTTCGTCCCACATTTTAGTCATGGGTGATCGGACACAAAAGATACTCCCTCTGTCCCTCTCATTAATGGATAATTTTTTCCCGGCACGGGAATTAAAACAAGAGTGATAGTGGTGGATAAAGGAGTGTGAATGAGTTTTAATGGGTTATAATTTTGCTATTTAAGGTAATATTCCTTTATGAGTGGGACACGCCAAAAACTTGTTCACTAATATTTTTACTACCGCAAGTGTACGGGTGTAATTATAGATAGGGAAGCAAGGTCGTATTCCACGAGGACTGATTAACCTAATGAGTACTAATCTAATTTCCTATCCTCTATTTAGACGAATGAATCGTTGGATTTTTGGTTTCTAAGCTAATTAAAAGCGAAATAATAAACATAAACGACAAGCAACGAGAGAATCAAATATAAGAAGAATTATTCTAGAGCTTCGGTTTCGATGAACGAACGAATTCAATCAAATCAAAATCAATCAATCACATAGAGGACTCGACTATTACTAGAACAACCACACAATAAGCTTAAACCTACTTTCGTAGCGCCTAAACCGTAGATTTCATGCAAGAATCGTTGTGTCCAACTGATAACTAACACATGAAACTCCTAAAGGTTCAAAAGGTTATAAGCTCTCACACAATTCTCAAGATCTTTTGACTTTATTGAAATGTGTGTCCTATGTTCCCTATTCAAGCGTTAATTCTCATCTTTCGCCTATCGAATCAACACAATAAGTCATGCGAATTTGGTAGCTAATCAAATAAGCAAGCAATAAACTCAAGAACATACGAAGCAATAGAAGGTCGTGATCGATTGATAAAAACTAATTCGAATCTGCAATATTCATCTACTCCCTAACTCTAGAATAAACGAGAATTTAGCCAAACATAATGAAGACAATCATCTCAAGATTCGAAGGAAACATAATCGTAAACAAACGAAAACCGTAGGGCAAGACTAGGGCTTCGAATATCGCCGACGGGACTCCTCGATCTTCTTCTCCCAATCTCTTCTCCAATGTCGTATTTCAACCGTAAAAACTCCGAGAGAGCTTCCTTCACCCCCTCTTCCTACTTATCCTTCTTCTTTTTCTCCTTCAATCGGGACGTTACGAGTCCTTTCAAAGATGATCGTAACCGCCGCGCTTTGAGCGCTCTTTCCAAACGGGTGAGACGCGGCGGCAGGCGTTGGAGGGCGCGGCAGCGTGGCTGGTGGCGTCGCAGGCACGCGGAGATGCGGCTGCTGGGCGCGGGGTGAAGACTGCCTAGACGCGGCCGCGTCTTACTATGGAGAAGGTGGAGACGCGGCTGAATGGAGGAGGGCGCGCTGCTGTTGCATGGCCGCGTGGGCTTGTGTCATGCATGCCATGCTTGTTGGGCCATTGATATTGGGCCCATGGTTTTGGGCCATGCTTGGCCCAAATGTGAAATTAGGGCCCTCAATGCTTTTATTCGCCTTTTCTCTCCGTTTTTGCCTACAAAACTCAACGATACCAAGATCAAGTGCAATATCTTCGAATATAAGAAATGTAGATGAAACGTATCGAACTCGATCATGATAATGACATTAAAGCGCAATTATAAGCCCTTGAAACACGTAGAAAATCCGTGTTTATCAACCCCCCAAACTTGAGTGAATGTTTGTCCTCAAACACAAAAACGAAGCAAAGAGATTAATCAACAATAAACACGGATTAGCAAAGTGACAATGAATTTTGGCCTCAGAAAATTTTTATAAAATCAAAATCATCACAGACAAATTACCACAATCATCGATTAGCACATCATGATCATATCTCAATAGTCTAACTTCTTCGAAACTTGGATCTTCATGGCATAGGAGTACATATGAGTGAACCCTCAACTCTCAAGTGTATAAAGATAGGTAAATTTTTCACTCAATTCAAAACATGCACAATATCTACCATAGGCTAGCAATTCATCTCAACCCCTCCATTGCTCAATGTGTGCTTATAATAAAGATAAAAAAGGACTTTGATTAAGGTTGTAATGTAGGCTCTTTGGTAGGTAGGAAGTATTTGGCTAAGTGAGTAAAATTCCAAAATAATGACTCTTAATTCCCACGAACACTCAAGCCAATAGCTAATAAAGCTAAACTTTCCAACCATTTATCCATTCTAAACTATCCTCATCACTCAACCATCTTAGTACTCCTTCTCTACTCACTTATGCTCTTTATTCAACAACTTTTTTCTTTTCTTTTCCTTTTTTTTTTTTTCCCCTTTTTTCATTTTTTTTTCATTTTTTTTCAAAGATAAGCGAACTAGAGCTTATGTGAGCAAGGGATCCTTTCAATTCCAACCTCTCTCTTACTCTTTCAATTTTTTTTTCAACACAAATCAACAAAGTCCTATACGATATCCTCATCCCAAACCCAAAGTTTATCAAAGAAAAAGGTCTCAAAGGCTCAAGGGGGTTAAACTAGGATTATGTATCATTTGGACAAGAAAAAGGGAAAGAATGAGGCTAAGAAAGATGGCCTTAGATCATCTCTAAATTATTGAGCACACTAATGCAACCTCGAGGAAGATAGAAAAGCAAGTTCTAGAGACAAGTATGCATGCTTGAACAATCACACTCAAGAAAAAAGATAAGACTATAATCATGTGATAGTCAAGGCTCAACACTCACAACAAAGGCAAATATTTGATCCAAGCTTCTTAGAGGTCAAATAATCAAACATCGATCAATCATGCTAATCAACTCATGAAGCTAGTAATCCCAAGTGAGATTTTCAATGTATTCAACTTCAAGAAATCATCATCGGCCTCATCGTCACAAATATTAGCCATGCTTATCATCAATTTAATACAAAACACACACAAAAAGACTCTACTAACTAATATAAGACGCTAAACAAGACTCAAAATAAAATAACTAGAAAGCAATAAAAATTGAAATACTTCTCCACATTTCGCCATCCCCCCAAACTTATTGTTTTTACTAGTAAAAATAAAAAGTTTGAAAGAAGAAGAGGTGGAAAAATATTTCGTACTAACCCGGAATTTCACATGCCCTTCTTTTTCTTCTTATAGTTCTTCAAGTGGCCAGGCAATGAATGAAATTCAAGTTTCAGAGTCGTCTCTTTCTCTTCTTTACTGTGCTCCAAAAATTGTGCTTTTCGGATTATAATTTTCGGCACACTTTCTAAAGCAAACTCATCAAGATAACTGGAGCATAAATAAAAAGAAAATTTTGAAGAAAAGAGAGAAGTAGAAATGCAAGCCTCGATAGGAATTTTGGGCGACTCCAAATAACCTTTCATGACACCAGAAACAAGCACACCAGGCACTTTGCACTCATCCATAGGCTTTGGCTCATATTCCTCCACTTCAATCTCGACGACCTCCGACTCTTGATCCGGCATATTTGGTCCCTCAACAGTGGTGTCACTTCTCAAATTAACGGGTATGCATTGCTCCTCAAAATCCACCACCGTATTGCTTGGAAACTGTCCTGATTGATGTAAGTTGCTCAAAGAGTCTGCAATTTGGCTTATATGGTTCTCCAACGTCATCATTCGCATCTCAATGGTAGAAAGTCTAGCGTTGGAGCCTGAGATGTACTTTAAGAGAATTTCTTCCAAACCCGGTTTCCTCGGCTTGTCAATCTCACCATTAGATGCTGAAAATTCAGGAAGTGGTTGGAAAAAATTATTTGGATTCTGATAAGAAAAATTTAGATAAGACGGAATTTCTTGATATGGGTATCCCTCTTGACTCGAATGACCTCCTTGATATCCTCCTAGATTAGAACAAAAACCTCGATCATAGGCCCAATTAGGACTTTGAACATCAATGACCGAATTTCCCGTAGATTGCTCCCAAGCTTCTATCTTTTTTGTCAAAGATGCTATCTGATTAGCTAGGTTGAAGAGGGGGTCATTGCTCTCAGTTGCAACCACATTCTTCCAAATGAACCTCTCCGTCGACCATTGAGAACTATTTGCAGCCATCTCGTGAGCATTCACAACCTATAATCCAACTCCAAGAAACAGTTTAGAGAACTGAAAATAAAAGAATAAACAAAAATATTTTTTAAAAAAATGTCTAAATTAGCATCAAAGAAATTTAACTAATATCACTAGAACGAAAATCAGTCCCCGGCAACGGCGCCAAAAACTTGTTCACTAATATTTTTACTACCGCAAGTGTACGGGTGTAATTATAGATAGGGAAGCAAGGTCGTATTCCACGAGGACTGATTAACCTAATGAATACTAATCTAATTTCCTATCCTCTATTTAGACGAATGAATCGTTGGATTTTTGGTTTCTAAGCTAATTAAAAGTGAAATAATAAACATAAATGACAAGCAACGAGAGAATCAAATATAAGAAGAATTATTCTAGAGCTTCGGTTTCGATGAACGAACAAATTCAATCAAATCAAAATCAATCAATCACATAGAGGACTCGACTATTACTAGAACAACCACACAATAAGCTTAAACCTACTTTCGTAGCGCCTAAACCGTAGATTTCATGCAAGAATCGTTGTGTCCAACTGATAACTAACACATGAAACTCCTAAAGGTTCAAAAGGTTATAAGCTCTCACACAATTCTCAAGATCTTTCGACTTTATTGAAATGTGTGTCCTATGTTCCCTATTCAAGCGTTAATTCTCATCTTTCGCCTATCGAATCAACACAATAAGTCATGCGAATTTGGTAGTTAATCAAATAAGCAAGCAATAAACTCAAGAACATACGAAGCAATAGAAGGTCGTGATCGATTGATAAAAACTAATTCGAATCTGCAATATTCATCTACTCCCTAACTCTAGAATAAACGAGAATTTAGCCAAACATAATGAAGACAATCATCTCAAGATTCGAAGGAAACATAATCGTAAACAAACGAAAACCGTAGGGCAAGACTAGGGCTTCGAATATCGCCGACGGGACTCCTCGATCTTCTTCTCCCAATCTCTTCTCCAATGTCGTATTTCAACCGTAAAAACTCCGAGAGAGCTTCCTTCACCCCCTCTTCCTACTTATCCTTCTTCTTTTTCTCCTTCAATCGGGACGTTACGAGTCCTTTCAAAGATGATCGTAACCGCCGCGCTTTGAGCGCTCTTTCCAAACGGGTGAGACGCGGCGGCAGGCGTTGGAGGGCGCGGCAGCGTGGCTGGTGGCGTCGCAGGCACGCGGAGATGCGGCTGTTGGGAGCGGGGTGAAGGCTGCCTAGACGCGGCCGCGTCTTGCTATGGAGAAGGTGGAGACGCGGCTGAATGGAGGAGGGCGCGCTGCTGTTGCATGGCCGCGTGGGCTTGTGTCATGCATGCCATGCTTGTTGGGCCATTGATATCGGGCCCATGGTTTTGGGCCATGCTTTGCCCAAATGTGAAATTAGGGCCCTCAATGCTTTTATTCGCCTTTTCTCTCCGTTTTTGCCTACAAAACTCAACGATACCAAGATCAAGTGCAATATCTTCGAATATAAGAAATGTAGATGAAACGTATCGAACTCGATCATGATAATGACATTAAAGCGCAATTATAAGCCCTTGAAACACGTAGAAAATCCGTGTTTATCAACAAACGAAAATAGAATTATCCCTTTATGAATGGGACGGAGGTAATAGTAGGTTATTATAGTTTTTCTTTTTGGTACGAGAATAAACTTTTAGGACAATTAATTGAGACTAAACTTGTGAGATTACTATATTTGGAAACATCTTAATTTGTAGTTTATATTTTTTGTGTAGTAGGCTGCAAAAGAGACCGAGAAATGGCCGTATAATTTTCCGTTGTCCCAAGATTTTTCCAAAGCTAATCAACACGGTTCAATCTCAGGCCGGCTCTTTGTGCGCGACAAGTTCAACAACATTGGGGAACTCACACCGCAAACTTATCATTCGTGGGATTGGCTCCGCGTGGAGATGTTGGATCTTGGCAAGAGGAATCTAAGGGCTATCAATTTTGGACACTAACTGATAACAGGGGCCACTTCAACATCAAAGGTGTTCGACCGGGGATTTACAACTTGTACGCTTGGGTGTCGGGTGTCATAGGAGACTACAAACACCACGAAAATATTACAGTCCAACAAGGTTTATTTTTCATCTCAACACCTTTTGTTAGTTTCTCATTGTTTACATGAAGATTTATATCTATATGTCTCCATTTAGGAAGCAATGTTCGAGTGGGCAATGTTATGTACTATCCTCCAAGAAATGGTCCCACGCTATGGGAAATTGGAATCCCCGATCGCACTGCAGCTGAATTCTACGTTCCTAATCCATCCCCCGATCTCGTAAACAAACTATACATAAACTGATACGAGCCTTGATCATACCAACTATGTGGACGGGGTGGATACGGATGTTAGCGAGGAGGAGCATGGCTCGAGTGACGGGGAAGAAGGGCTCGATGATGAAAGGGCCGATCCACGCGTGGAAGGAAGGCCCAAACGGGCCATCAAAGAGCCTACGAAGTTACGGGATTTTATTAGATAATCGGGCCTAGCCCAATTATCGTATTATCGAGTCTATTTTATTTTGTAAATCTTTTCGGGTTTTCTTATTGGTTCTTTCCCGAATCGTACGAGTCGAACCAATCAGGGTCCTAGTTATAAATAGAGGGATTAGGGTTTCATTATTATCATCTATGAAAATAAACCCTACTTTTCTTCCCGCATTTTTATCTTTTCTTCGTTCTTGCGCCAAATTGACGTGATCGTCGGGGAGAGCCCGCGACCGTCGTAGTTGTTATCCGGGTGTTCGCGTACGTCTTCAAGATAGGAGAAGCTTTCTCTTATCAACTGGTGCCTTCATTGAACTTTTCCCTTCCGCTATCGATGAACCATAACCTTAATCGCACGTCGCAGCCTTCTTCGACGGCGCCGCTGACGTCCAGGCCGGTGGTTTCACCGGCGTATGTGCAGCAGTCACAGCAGCCCTCTTCCTCCACCCAATTTCCGGTGGATAAGTTGATCACCGTGCTGCAGCAAGGGTTCGCTCAGCTTGAGGTGCGATTCGATGCCTCCGATCAACGCTTCGTCCCGCCGTCGTCGCGACCAAATCCGGAGCCACCATACGAGTTGCAGGGGACAGGCTGGTCTTCGCAATGGCCTCCGGTGAGCATCCAGACGCCGTCGACATCGGTGACGTTGCCTTCGACGCAACTGCTAACTTCGGCAGCATGGCAGTCGGGTGAGGATTTTCGCCGTGGTAATACGGGGCAGCAGGACAGTCACGCGTGGCGCACGGCCCCCCACTCGACCACCGTGGCAGTCACACCGTCACCACTCCGTCCACGGCGTGGGATCGACCGGTCGTTAGCCGCGAGGAGAATTATGGCCCTCGTTCGTCGTGGGAATCCCATCATCCACGAGGGGGTCCTCCCCATTCTTCGTCCGAGCCATCCCGCTTTATGCGTTTGGATCCTCCGATGTTTGATGGCTCGGACGCGCAATCATGGGTAACGCGTGTTCAGTATTATTTCGATTATATTTCGTTACCTCTTGACCAACGCTTACATAGTGTTATTGTTTTGTTTTCGCCCCCGGCGTCGGATTGGGTTTTTGCTTATCGGGAGGCCAATCCTCATGATTCGTGGCCTCAATTCTTGGATGATGTGCGCCGTCGCTTCGATACCAACTACTTTGTGGACTACATCGAGCTGTTATCCAAGCTTACTCAGACAGGGTCTTTGTTGGATTACACCAACGAATTTGAGAGGCTAATGAATCGTTCACACGGCCTTACCGAATCGGCGCTCGTCCCGATGTATATTGGCGGTCTCCGGAAGCCTATCCGAGGCCAAGTGCGTTTGCAGCATCCTCGTTCGGTGTCGGCAGCCATGTCTCTTGCGGCCGAGTTTGATAGTATGGGGGACCGTGGAAATCAAGTTGGGAATCAGGCTCCCCGACGGCCGTGGCCTCCCAGGGAGTCGAGGGGATCTCCTTCAGGGGCTAACCCTACAGGCCCGAGTTCGGAAGCCCCAAAAACAGCGGTTGCCGTGAGTAACGGGTCTCGTCCCCGTGAATTTTCGAAGCTACCCATTGTTCGATTGTCATCAGCTGAAAGGACGGAGAGGAGTCGGAAAGGGCTCTGCTGGTATTGCCCCGAGAAGTGGAGCCTCGGTCACGCGTGCAAGAAGCCGGTGTTGGCTTATATGGGGACGGACGAAGATCTTGCTGCGTTGGAAACTGCGGAGTCCGAGTCTTCGGAGCCGGAGGTTGTAGCGGAGGATCTTTCGCATTTGTATCGCATTGTCGGCTGCCCCCGGTCACCCTCGGTTGAGTTTCAAGGAGTATTGGGTGCGAAAGAGGTGTTTATTATGGTGGACACCGGGAGCACGCACAATTTTGTGCATCCTCGGATTGCGGAACGATGCCACCTGCCATTGACGCCGATTACGCCTTTCCGAGTCTATATGGGCAATGGCAACTCTCTATCTTGCTCATATAAATGCGCCAATGCCAAGCTTCAAATTCAAGGGAATATTTTTCATGTGGAGTTGTTCGTGCTCCGTCTTCACGGCCCCGATGTGATTCTTGGGATGGATTGGCTTCATGCACTACGTCGCGTTACAAGTGATTATGAGAAGGGTACCTTTGAGTTTGAGAGCGACGGTAGGCGAATTTGTTTGGATATTACTTCCCGATTACCTCGACAGGTCTCCGCTAGAGCTTTTATGTCGCTTTTAAATCATCGTGATATGGGGGCTTTGTTTGAATTGATTACGATCGAGGACTCGGGGGCTTCTTCCGAGACCGCGAGTACGGAGGGAGCGGTGGTTTTCCCTCCTGAAATTCCAGAGGCCGTGCGTTTGGTACAGGAGAGCTTTCCGTCCGTCTTCGCCGTTCCTACAGGATTGCCTCCTTTGCGCCGTTTTGATCATAGAATCCATTTGTTGCCGAATACGAAGCCGGTGAACGTGCGCCCTTACCGGTACCCGTACTTCCAAAAGAACGAGATTGAGAGACAGGTCAAGGAGATGCTGGAATCAGGAATAATTCGTAGAAGCAACAACGCGTTCTCATCCCCGGTGCTTTTGATACGAAAGAAGGATGGTTCGTTTCGCTTCTGTATTGATTATAGGGCCTTGAACGGAGTGACGGTTCCGGATCATTTCCCTATTCCGACTTGTGACGAGCTGTTTGATGAGTTGGGAGAGGCGAGGATATTCACAAAGTTGGACTTGCGTTCTGGGTATCATCAGATCAGGATGCATGACGAGGATGTATTCAAGACGGCATTTCGCACTCACGATGGACATTTCGAGTTCCTAGTTATGCCCTTTGGCTTAACAAACGCTCCGTCGACCTTTCAGGCGGCCATGAACGATATCTTTCGCCCCCTGTTGCGCCAGTTTGTAATTGTCTTTTTCGATGACATCCTGGTTTACAGCCCTTCGATAGAGAGTCATGCTGAGCATCTGGCGGAGGTTCTTACTATTTTGCAGTCGCACAAGTTTTTCATTAAGCTGTCCAAGTGCTCATTCTGTTGCTCGGCTGTCGATTATTTGGGTCATATTATCTCCGAGGGGCTCTTGAAGGCGGATCCGGCAAAATTAGAGGCGATGGTTGCTTGGCCGAGACCGAAGTCAGTGAAGCAGTTACGTGGGTTCCTAGGCCTCACAGGGTACTACAGGCGCTTTATTTCGAACTACGCTATGATCGCGGCGCCATTGACGGATTTATTAAAGAAAGATGCGTTTGAATGGTCATTTGAGGCATCTGAGAGCTTTGCTGCATTAAAGGAGGCCATGACTTCAGCCCCGGTCCTACATTTACCGGACTTTTCGAAGACTTTTGTGGTGGAAACAGACGCTTCGGGGCTTGGTATTGGGGCGGTTTTGATGCAGGACAACCACCCGTTGGCATTCTTCAGCAAAAAGTTGGGTCCAAGACGGCGAGTGACATCTACTTACCATAAAGAACTCTACGCTATCGTGGAGGCCGTGCAGAAGTGGCGTCAGTATCTTTTGGGTCGAGAATTTGTGATTAGAACGGATCAGAAGAGCTTGAAGGAATTATTGCAGCAAGTTATACAGACGCCTGATCAACAATTATATGCTCGGAAGCTAATGGGGTTCAAGTTCCGGTTCGAGTATAAACCGGGAGTGGCTAACAAGGTTGCCGATGTCTTATCCCGTTGTGAGGAGGAAACCGGTAGTGAGGAGAGGACGGACGCGCCCGTAGATGCGGTGGAGCTTTTATGGCGGTGTCGCATCCTATGCCGGATATTATGGAGTTACTTCGCGTGGACGTCCGATCGATTCCGGAGCTTTCCGAGTTGGCAGCGGCTGTAGAGGCGGGTACGGCGCCTCGGGGTTTTTATCTCCGCGACGGGCTCCTCTTTCGTGACCAGCAGATTGTGGTGGCGTCGTCTTCAGAGGTTAAGACGGCAATTCTATACGAGCATCATTCAACTCCCGCGGCGGGTCATCCAGGCGTCGAACGCACATTTCGACGATTAGCCACGTCCTTTTATTGGCCATGCATGAGGAAGGACGTGAAGGCTTTTGTGGCTGCATGTTTTGAATGCCAAACAACGAAATATTCGACGCAAAAGCCGGGAGGACTTCTCCAACCTCTCCCGATTCCGTACCAAGTTTGGGAAGAGGTATCTATGGATTTTGTGACGGGCCTTCCGCAATCACGAGGTTTTACGGCGATAATGGTTGTAGTTGATCGCCTCTCGAAATATGCTCACTTCGCGCCGCTTCCTACAAATTTTGACGCATGGCGGGTAGCGAAGCTCTTTGTTGAGACGGTAGTAAAGCATCACGGGTTCCCGACGAAACTTGTATCGGATCGTGATTCGATTTTCCTTAGCGAAGTGTGGGAGCATATGCTCAAGTTAAGTGGGACGAAGTTGCAATTCACTACGGCTTATCACCCTCAATCCGACGGCCAAACTGAAGTGAAGAATCGAGGGCTTGAGCAATATTTGCGCGCGTTCGTTTCCGAGCAGCCGGCGAAGTGGTCCAATTTTCTTCCATGGGCGGAACTTGCGTTGAATTGCTTTCATCATGAAGGCTTGGGAACTTCCCCTTTTCATGCGCTGTATGGGCGGGAGCCTCCACCCTTAATCGCAGCGCGTCCGTCGGCAGCTTGTCCGAGCTCGGTGGCGGAGGTGATTCGCAGTCGGGGGGAGTTGTTGGTGTGGTTACGTAAGAATCTCGAACGTGCACAACAGCGAATGAAGGATGCAGCCAACAAGCATCGAAGGGATGTTCAATTTTGTGTGGGTGATAAAGTGTTGTTGAAGCTTCAATTGTATCGGCAACACTCGGTGGCCAAGCCGTTGTCGGTGAAGTTGTCGCGCCGCTTCTATGGGCCTTTTGAGGTGGTCGAGCGTATTGGGGAGGTGGCGTATCGGCTCCGATTGCCGGAGGACAGCCGGATACATGACGTGTTCCACGTTAGCTTGCTTCGGCCTTATGTGGACGGAGGAGGAGTAATTCCGGCCAAGTTTCTAACGTTTTTTGCTCGGGGAAAGGCTGTTGCCCGTCCTATGCGTTTGGTGGAGCGTCGCAGTGTGCAGCGGGATGGGAGCGTTGTCGATGAGGGTCTATTGGAGTGGGATGATGATGGAGGTCGAGTGCCCTCTTGGGAGCCGATGGAGGTTGTAAAGCGTTGTTTTCCTTCGTTGCTCCTTGAGGACAAGGAGGTTGATAAGGCCGGGGGAGTTGGTACGAGCCTTGATCATACCAACTATGTGGACGGGGTGGATACGGATGTTAGCGAGGAGGAGCATGGCTCGAGTGACGGGGAAGAAGGGCTCGATGATGAAAGGGCCGATCCACGCGTGGAAGGAAGGCCCAAACGGGCCATCAAAGAGCCTACGAAGTTACGGGATTTTATTAGATAATCGGGCCTAGCCCAATTATCGTATTATTGAGTCTATTTTATTTTGTAAATCTTTTCGGGTTTTCTTATTGGTTCTTTCCCGAATCGTACGAGTCGAACCAATCAGGGTCCTAGTTATAAATAGAGGGATTAGGGTTTCATTATTATCATCTATGAAAATAAACCCTACTTTTCTTCCAGCATTTTTATCTTTTCTTCGTTCTTGCGCCAAATTGACGTGATCGTTGGGGAGAGCCCGCGACCGTCGTAGTTGTTATCCGGGTGTTCGCGTACGTCTTCAAGATAGGAGAAGCTTTCTCTTATCATAAACCATACACAAAAGTAAGTTTCGTTTTCATCTTCCCATTATGGTTGATTTCGCTGAGAAAAAATATAGTACCCCCATTATTTGTTTTGCATTGAAGAAATTATCTATTCTTATCATGAATAATTCACATGTGTAGGTATAGGCAATACGGTTTGTGGAAAAGGTACACAGATTTATATCCCGATCAAGATCTAATCTACACCGTTAAAGTTAGCAATCACCGTAAAGATTGGTTTTTTGCCCATGTAACCAGGTCTGAATAAATATATTGAATATTAAAAACTAGCGTGCCCTATTTTTTTTATATTTTTTTTAAGTTTCGAGATATCTAACATTGCTAGTGCATTTTCAAGGCGAGTGAACGGAACCTACGTGCCAACGACATGGCAAATTGTATTCAACGTGAGCAACGTCGTTAAGAACGGAACTTATATGCTTCGACTGGCACTAGCATTGGCCAATTTCGCAGAAATACAAGTGTGGATCAACAGGCAAGATAGGCGGGGACCTCTTTTCTCGACAGGGAAGATTGGGAACGACAATGTGATAGCTAGGCATGGAATTCACGGGCCCTATAGATTATACAATGTGAGCATACCAGGATCTCGACTTGTGGAAGGAAGGAACATCATATATCTAAGACAGTCACGTGGCGGCTCGCCATTCGCCGGCGTACTCTACGACTACATTCGCCTCGAAGCCCCCAGCCCTCTTGCCTTAGGGTAACCGGAATCATCTGCTTTCTTTCTTTTGGTTTTTGTTCATGTATTAATTAGTTTTTCACGATAAAAACTTAATTGTAAAAAGGATCGTGTTGAGATTTGATGTTTATATATGGTGAAGATGAAGATGGAAGCTGTTGCTATTGCTGCTCTGTTTTTATTTGCGTTTAGTTGGATTCGATCTTTGGTTCTCTTTTACCGTTAATATGTTTAAACTATAGCCGTTAGATCTTTTGCCACGTGTCTGGTGAAGATCTTTAGGGTTAAATAGGTTAAGTGCTTAAGTCGTGCTTTTGCTTACACGACTTTAGTTGTTTTTGCTTCCATATATATTTGTACGTGAACTCGGCAGCAGCCATGAATGAAGGATTACTTTTGCAGTTCTTCACTTTACATTTTACGTTCGAACATGGTACCAAGAGCCAGGTTCTGATCGTTCGTCTTTTGTCAAGTTTATATCTTTACTTCATCATTATAATCTATGGGAAAAGAGGATCAAGAAGATGCCCATTTCACTGATGATGAAGAAGAAAGAAAGCGTAGATCTAAAGATCAAGAAGGTGGCAACAAGGTGTGTTGCTGCATGGATTGCATGGAGTATCTTTGTATGGCATAATTTATGTATGCGTAGGAATTCTCGGTGGAGTGGAATTCCTTGTGGATCAAGGATTACAAGATATATTATATTCTCTCCTTAATTAGAAGATTTGCATGGAGATTATATCTACCCTATTAAGGATATCTTTTAGATATGCCTTAATTATCTCCTAGGGTTTTACGTGGAGTATATAAGCATGAAGATCTCAATTGGAGCGGCTGCGCGTTTTGGATATTTTCGTTGAGAGCTCGTCTTCTTCGTGCATTCGAGAGTTTGAATTGATTATTCATTCATTAATTGGGGTAGTTTGTTCTTTGGTGAGTGATTGTAATGTCTTGAACAATTCCTTGTTCAAGATCGGGTTTAATCTTTTCAATCTGTGAAAAGTGTTTGGGTAGACTAGAGAGAGTTTACCGTGAGGATTCATTGGTGAGGGTAGAGTCGGGTGAGGAGAGAACGTTTCAGTGTGGCTGTCGTTCATATATCTTGTATCCCTTATACTCGTCATAGTGAATTATTTCTTGGAATAGTTTCCCCCAGACGTAGGTGTATTTGTCACCGAACTGGGTTACCAACTCGTGTTCTCAACTGTGTTACTTTATGTGTTACGTGTTGAGTTACATATACCTACCAAAGTAGGGATTATACAATTTCAATTGGCACCAGAGCAGGTCATCGAGGTGCGGTGTTAGATCCTGGGATATCTGTATAATCCGTTGGTATTTTGGTGGTGCTTGCAATGAGTACTATCAAGGAAGGTGGTTCTACAGTTAGACCACCGTTTTTTGATGGCGCGAGTTATGGGTATTGGAAGATCAGAATGGCCTCGTTTATTAGATCCATTGACGAGGCTGCATGGACCGCAGTGGAGGTTGGTTGGAGCGCTCCAAAAGATGAAGACGGCTCAGAGAAACCGAGAACTAAATGGACGGAAGAGGAGCTAAAGTCTTCTGGAATGAATCAGAAAGCTATCAATGCTATTCACACGGGTGTGAGTGTTGAAATTTTTGCGATTATCTCCACGTGCAGATCTGCCAAGGAAGCATGGGATATCTTGGAGATTACTTACGAAGGAAATAAACGGGTGAAGAATCAGAGGCTGCAACAACTCACTTCACAATTTGAGTCTCTCAGAATGGACGAGAGTGAAAGCATATCAGATTTCTATGCTAAGCTGCTGAGTTTATCAAATGAGTTCTTCTCGTTGGGAGAAAAGCTCACGGAAGCTAAGATAGTGAGGAAAATCTTGAGATCTCTTCCCGAGAGATTTGATTACAAAGTTACTGCTATCGAGGAAGCTAAGGATGTTGATGAACTATCTCCAAACGAACTTATTGGTTCCTTAAGGACGTTTGAGATGGGTATGCGTGTGAATCCCAGTGAAAAGAAGAAGTCCGTGGCATTCAAGGCTTCATCTACAAGCCAGTCTGAAGAGGAGCTGACTGTTGAAGATATGGCGGAGTGCATTGCGTACATCTCAAAGAGGTTTGGGAAGAAATTTTTCAGGAAAGGAAATGGTGAAGGTAACTCCAGATTTCGCCGGACTGAGAATCAGAGTACTTCTCAGAACAGAGGTCCAAATGGCTCAGAGAAGAAAGAAAATGGAGATAGGGGACCACAGTGCCATGAGTGTGATGGCTTTGGGCACATCAAGAGCGAATGTGCGAATACCTTCAAATATCAGAAAATCAGCAAAAAGGCGTTTCAAGCCACTCACAGCGATGAGGAGGTCACCGATACTGAATTTGAAGAAGGACAGGATGCTTCTCATACTGCTCATGTTGCTACCGTGAATGGTCCAATGATTCAATCTGTTGTCGCTGATCAAGATCCATTCAAAGTTGGAAATGAGGAGGAAGAAGAAGAGGATGATCAGGAGGACTATGATGAGTTGATGGATGCATGTAAAAAGGCTCTAATTTTGAACCAGAGCCTTACGGAGCAGGTCAAGAATCTTGAAAGGGAAAGAGACACTTTAAGATCCGAGATTGAATCTCTTCAAGAAAAGCTCAGAAGCTGCGAGGTCGGAAGAAAGGAGACTGATGAAGAGCTGAGTCATATTCAGAAGTTGATAAGGATGATGAATTCCAGCACCGAGAAGCTTGACGAAATTCTCAGACTTGGAAAAAGAGCTGCATATAAGGAGGGCCTTGGATTCAACCGAAACAACTATCAACAAGTTGGATACCAATATCAACAAAGAGCTCATAGGCAAGACTGGAGCAAGACGGAGAGAGGAGTCGAAGGATGGAGACAATCCAATGACTTTGTTGGAACTCAATCCAGTGGGAAAACAGTTAGGCGTGAGGAATGGAGGCCTAAACTAACTGAAACTTCAGTTGCTGTTGAACAGAAATAAGAAGAACAAGGAGCTGCAGAAGAGGTACTCAAACAAGAACACCACAAGGTACCCGAGCATAATCCAGATTCTGAAGTATTTATTCCTCTCTGTCATTACTGTCATAGACTTGGCCATATCAGACCGAGATGTCGGTTCTATCTTGGTGATAAGAGGCAGGAGATGATCAAATATCAAAATCGAAGGAATCAAGGCCAGGGCTATAGGGCTTATGTTGTTCACACCAGTAACAGCTCCAGAGTGGGGAACTCCTGGTATATTGACAGTGGTTGCTCGCAGCACATGACAGGCAACATGGATCTCCTTATTAATGTGCAAAGTTGCTCGAATGAGTCAGTCGTGTTTGGTGATGGTGGAAAAGGTAGAGTTCGTGGAATTGGTACACTGAATGTACCTGGGATGCCAGTTCTGGATGGGGTCCTATATGTTGAAGGTTTGAGAGCTAATCTGGTCAGTATCAGTCAGCTGTGTGATGATGGAATGAGCGTTAGTTTTGGGAAAAATGGCTGCATCATCAACAAAGGAACAGATAAGTTTCTGGAGGCAACCAGATCGGCTGATAATTGCTACATCTTCACTCCAAAGATCACAAGCTACAGGGTCGTCTCTAAGATGAGTGAAATCTAGCATCAGAAGCTCGGGCACACACACTACAGAAATATTCAGAGGCTTATTCAACTGAACGCCATTGAAGGAATTCCCAAGATTAGATTTGGAGATGTGGAGTTTTGTGGACCATGTCAACAAGGGTAACAGACTCAGGAGGTACACAAGAGAGTACTCCGGATCACAACAGCTAGAGTCCTTGATCTCATGCACATGGACTTGATGGGACTGATGCAAGTTGAAAGTTTAGGAGGAAAGAAATACATTCTTGTGTGCGTTGATGACTTCTCCAGATACACATGGGTTGAATTCTTACAAGAAAAATCAGACACGTTCGAGGCATTCAGAGTCCTGTGCCTAAGATTGGAAGTAGAGAAGGAGAGCAAACTCAAGGCCATCAGGAGTGATCATGGGCGTGAGTTTGAGAACCAAGAGTTTATGGAGTTCTGCCAATCCAAAGGGATAAGACATGAATTTTCAGCACCGATCACACCTACACAGAATGGTGTAGTTGAAAGGAAAAACAGGACCCTGCAAAGCACTGCCAGAACCATGATGAAGGCGAAAGATATTGCTCTTAGACTTTGGGCAGAAGCATTTGATACGGCATGTTACATTTG
Organism: Thymus mandschuricus; assembly: GCA_029379335.1. NCBI lineage: Eukaryota > Viridiplantae > Streptophyta > Magnoliopsida > Lamiales > Lamiaceae > Thymus > Thymus mandschuricus. The sequence goes on from CM057078.1 coordinate 31,882,108, forward strand.
TAATAGAGTGTACCTCAGACCGCAGACAGAGTTTACAGCTTATGAGATCTGGCGAGGAAGGAAGCCAAATGTGAAACATCTTCACATTTTTGGCTCACGATGCTTTGTGGTAAACGATAGAGTGCAAAGGAAGAAGCTTGATGACAAGGGAATTGAAGGAATCTTTGTAGGCTACTCCAGAAACAGCCGTGCTTACAGAGTGTACCTGAAAAATCAAAGCACTGTTATTGAGTCAATTAATGTTACTTTTGATGACTCAGTGGATGGCGATGTAAATGCTGAAGAAGAGGTCCTGATCACCAGTACTACAGAGAGTCCTCAGAATCCTAGCAAGGAGAATGATGTCAAAGTTGAGGAGATGACTCTGAATGGTACTTCAGACATTGCCGAAACAAGAGTCCATAAGAATCACTCAGCTTCAGACGTGATTGGGCATATTAATGATGGAATACAGACTAGGAAGAGAGAGATAGACTTCAAGAAGTTAGTTTCTCACATTGCTACGGTTTGCTTTGTCTCAAAGATCGAGCCCAAGAATGTCACTGATGCTTTCCAGGATGAAAACTGGATAGCTGCCATGCAGGAAGAACTCTTGGAATTTCAGCGCTGCAATGTATGGTATCTCACCTCTCTCCCCAAAGGTGCTAATGTGATCGGAACAAAGTGGATATTCAAGAATAAGACAGATGAGCAAGGGAACATCACTCGTAACAAGGCCAGATTGGTTGCTCAAGGATACTCACAAGAGGAAGGTATTGATTACGGGGAGACATTTGCTCCAGTCACCAGATTGGAATCTGTGAGATTTCTGATGGGTATGGCTAGCAGCTTAGATTTCAAGCTATACCAAATGGATGTCAAAAGTGCTTTTCTGAATGGGAATTTAGAAGAGGAGGTATATGTTAAGCAGCCGAAGGGTTTTGAAGATCCCGAGCACCCAGAGTTTGTTTACAGGCTGAACAAGGCTCTATATGGTCTGAAGCAAGCTCCCAGAGCTTGGTACAACACGCTGGCAGAGTTTCTTCTGAAGAAGGGATATGTGCGAGGAAGTGCTGACAAGACCTTGTTTGTTAAGCAACATGGAGGTCACATATTTATTGTCCAGGTATATGTTGATGATCTGGTTTTCGGTTCTAAGTCAGAGGCTCTTGTGAATGAATTTGTGAAATTAATGACCTCTGAATTCAAAATGAGTATGTTCAGGGAATTGAAGTTCTTTTTGGGGCTTCAAGTCAAGCAGTGCGAAGATGGCATCTTTGTGAGTCAGGAGAAGTATGCTGAAAATTTGGTGAAGAAATTTGGCATGGCGAGTTCTAAATCAAAGAGGACACCAATGGGTACATCGGTTAAATTAACCCAAGAAGGAGAAGGCAAGCCTGTGGAACAAACAGTGTACAGAAGCATGATCGGTAGCCTATTGTACCTAACAGCCAGTCTACCGGATATTGCTTACAGCGTTGGGGTCTGCTCGCGATTCCAATCTAATCCTAAGGAGAGTCATCACAAGGCTGTGAAGAACATTATAAAGTATGTCAAGGGAACATGCAAGATTGGCCTATGGTTTGGGAAAGGAAGTTCTCTGAAGCTTACCGGATACAGTGATGCTGATTGGGCTGGAAATCCAAATGATCGTAAGAGTACCACTGGAGGATGTTTTTTCTTGGGAGATAATCTAATCTCGTGGCATAGCAAGAAGCAGAATTGTGTCTCTCTGTCCTCTACAGAAGCAGAGTATATAGCAGCTGGGAGTGCCTGCACTCAGTTAATCTGGATGACCAAAATGCTGTATGATTATGGGATTGATGAGAAAGAATATGTCTTGTTCTGTGACAATATTGGAGCTATCAATCTATCCAAAAATCCAGTCAGTCATTCGAAGGCCAAACACATTGAGATTCGACACCACTTTATTAGAGATCTTGTTGAAAATAAGACCTTATCTCTTCAGCATGTCTCTACTCGTGTGCAAGTTGCGGATATTTTCACCAAACCTTTAGATGGAGAAAGGTTTGAGGCTTTACGAAAGTCTCTTGGGATGTGTATAATCTGAGCTGTTCAGATTATGTTTATTTTATTTCATCTATTATGTGCTTTCTTGGTGTGATGGGTGGTGTTATGTCTGGTGTTACATCTTGGGTACTTATCTGACGTGGTATTTTTGTCAGTTGAAAAATGGGCTATTTTTCTGCGCGCCCTTTTGCTATTACTGTTGCTCTTTGGAATTCGAACCGCCTCTTGCTTATTGCAGAGTATATCTTCTCTGCTTCTCAATTTTGTTAGGGTTCCTATTTCCCTAAATTCCTCCGCCAGAGTCGCTCATCCCTCTCCGATTATCTCTCGTCTCTCTGCCGGATTTCTTGAATTCTTTGTGCTGCAACCATGGTTTCTTTCCAGCTCTCTGAAGGTATTGATCTATCCTTGCTACTGGCGGCTGTTTCACTAAAAAGTGTTTGCAATAGAACAAAATCCTATCGTAGCACTAGCAAGTAAAACCCAATGTCGAATCTCGAAGGAAAACTTAACAGGGCGATCAATTATGTAGTAAACCTAATCTAGCCTAAAACTAAGAAAGCAAGTAAATAATATTTTGGGTTTTTTAATTTTAAATCCTAGGCAAGAAAATAAATCAAAGCAATAAATCAAAGCAAATAAATCTAATCTAGAAAGCTGGAAATTAATCTAAGAATTAAACTAAAGAAAACAATAAATCTACCTAGGCAAGAATCGAAAGGAAAGCAATAAAGAAAGCAACGAAAGAAAAGAAAACGAATCTAGACATAATTAAACTAAATCTGAAAATCTGGAAATTAAATAAATACTCTAACTCTAAGAACTTTGAAAACGAGCGAATTGAAAACGAAAGAAAAACGAATCTAAACTAGACTTTGAAAACCGAACGAACGAAATTAAACTAAGGAAATTAAACGAGGCAATAAAGAAATCGAATCTAGAACTAAAGCAAGTAATTAAAGCAATTAAACGAAAGCAATAAAATAACTTACGAAAATAACGAAGAACGAAGAACTTGAATTAAACTGCAACGAACTACGAATCCGGATTCGAACAAAAGAAAGCAATAAAAACTAAAGCTAAAGTATTTAGAACTAGAAAACTAAGGTAAAAGCTTGTCATAATTCGTGCCCTAATGGCATATATATACTAAGGTAAGAGTTTGATCCAAACTAGGAAACAATAAGAAAAACACGCCAGGCGTGGAGCGGGCGCTCCAACAGACGGGAGCGGGCGCTCCATAATAGCTGCGCAAATCTGCTTGAATTTATGAACTGGAGCGGGCGCTCCACCACCCTGGAGCGGGCGCTCCGACGATGCCATGCAAATCCCACTGGTACTGTTCATGGAGCGAGCGCTCCAACTCCACGGAGCGGGCGCTCCAACTCACGCGCGCTGAATATCCAATTTTGCACTCCTTTTTCTTCCTTTTCTCGTTCTTTCTCCTTCTTTCGGCTCCCATGATCCCTAACAAGTAAAATACTCGAAACACCCAAATCATAGCTATATAGACACAAAACGACACAAAAACAAATAATAAATAACGACTAAAACCTAACAAAATGACACCAAACAACTCCCCAACACTTAGACCTTTGCTTGTCCTCAAGCAAAATAATCATATAACTTAGACTCAATTCAAATAATCCAAATCATAGAACATTTAATCATCGGAATCGACAAACTCAAACAAGGTCACTTTAATCCCAAGTTGCGAACAATCATCATCAACAGACCATGCGGCTTATAAATCAATCCAAGTAAGAGGAAAATCAATGATAACACACATCTCACAATATCTCGATCATCACAACTTAGACAACTAGCCTACTTCCCCTTTTTATTCAACAAATAAGCAACTCTTTTCTTTTTTTTTTTTTAAACTTGTGAACGTTTATAGCACAAAATTCACTAGGTTTAATCATCGATGGGTCACATCGAGCCTCCTAGTGCGGTTTCCCGTACCCATTGTCAAGAGGGGTAGAATGCCTACGAACACTTATTCTAATATACACGAGTATCATCTAGGACGATGTTCATGAAATGTGATCATTCGAGGGTCTCTCGAAGCCTTTTCATGTGGTTTCCCATGCTCATTACTCTAGTATTTTTATACGTTATAAGCAAGAGGAGCAGAAATCCTATCAACTCTTTATTCACATAAACACAACTATTTTTTTTTTCTTTTCTCTTTTTTTTTTTTTTTTTTTTTTTTTTTTTTTTTTTTTTTTTTTTTTTTTTTTTTTTTTAAGGGGAAAGTAAACTAGCAATCCAAATTACAACAATCTAGACTAATCACTCAACCAAAAATCATAAATCATTTTCCTCAAACTCACATCAATTCATGCCCCACAATTCATCGAATCATAATATATCACAACTCAAGATTAAACCAACCTAATTTATGCTCAAATCAATTCCAACAACTAAATACTCCATCATCAAATCATTCAAATTAATCCTAAATTACATGCTTACATGCTTGAACACAAACAAATTTGTAAGTGGGGAAAATAAACAAAGACACAAAAACAAACAAGACACGAAAACACAAACATCAACTAACATGTCAAAAGTGATAATTATTCACCCCCCCCCCCCCCCCCACACACTTAAAATCATGCAATGTCCCATTGCAAGAAAATAAATAAAAAGAGAGGAGAAAACTTATCGCTTTTGACGACCACAATTGGCACAAAAATCGGAACCGTGATCGATCCCAAGAATTGCAACCTACAAAACAAACCAAAAACAAAAATACCAAACAAGCATAATATCATCTAAAATAACAAAAACACGACAAATAAAAATAAAGAAAAACAAATAGCTATCAAGGGTGAAAGTTTCGAGGATCATTTGGATCATTAGGATCCCAAGGTGCCTGAGAAGAAGAAGAAGTAGGGTGAAAATCGGTATACCTCGAAAGATGGCGCTCAATATCATAAACCCGATTCTCGACCCCTTGAACTCTCGTCCCCATGTTTTGCATCTGAAGTCCCAAGTTCTCCATATTCGTCGTCATCGACTGAAATAGAACAGCATGGGAATCCAGTCTCTCGAACAACCCGGTCTGAAATGTGTTGAACCCCTCTTGATATGCGCGAAAGTACTCGGGGGGTGCCTCGGGTTGTGCAGCTCCAGCTCCTTGATCCATGTCATCTCCTTGAATTTCCTCGTGTTCGGCGGTGCTCCATGGATGGCAATGTAGTTTCTGACCGAACCGCGTAGATGCCATGGCTTGAACTGAGTGGGGGAAGCTAAGTATGAGCCATTGATGAGCTCAGCTGGGGTGATCTCCCGGCTCGGGACGAGAGACATCGGAGGGCTAGGATAAAATGGCACCGCCATATAACGAGCTATCCCCGTAGCTATCTGAGAGAGGGCGGGGTGTGCATTGTGCCTCGACTGGTTGCCAATGATCTGGTTCCAAATGAAATGGGAGATGCTCACCTGCACATGATTCTTAGCAGCCCACAACAGGTAACACTCCGGGCCACTAACCTTGCTCCCTTCTATTTTTCCTGTTACATTGAATGCTAGGAAACGATGCAACAGTAATAGAGAATTATCACGAATAAACATAGAAGGGGCACCCTTTTGTCCCCAATTATCACAACCAGTCAACTCTTTCCAAGCAGCAAAATAATTGAAATCATGAGGCACAAATTGGGAAGCATTATCAGAATAATGAAAACCGAAAATCTCATGCATGCGATAGCAAGAAACTTCACAAAAAATTCCACCCAAATTGCACAGAAATGCAGTCTCATCCTCCTGACCCTCATCAGTATTTTTTCCTAATCTCGCAGTACACAACATTTCCAAGCACAAGATATCATGTCCCTCCCATTGGTTATTAAAATACTGAGTTAAGCCTAGGACCTCTAAATATTGAGCAAGTGAATCCCCTAGGCGCAATCCCTCAATAAACATAGGCGAATAATGACGAGGGGGCAACAATTCCATATTTTTTAGATGAAGATACCGATTTGTTACCTCATACCCATCATCGGTATCGAAGGGAACACGAAAGGAGACACCGTATTCTCCCGGTGTAATTCCTCCAACTGGACGAGCGGACATTCGGGCGGAGAATGGAAGACTAGATGACGCCGCTCCAACAACCGGGGCTGCTCTCTTTCGTCGAGACATGGTAGCACCTGAAATCTAGAGGAAAACCGAGAGAAAAACGTAAAAAGGAACAAAGAAAAACAAAAGAAAAATTTAAACTGAAAATTGGCGGAAAAGGGCGCAGATGCACTGGAGCGGGCGCGCGTATCTTCTGGAGCGGGCGCTCCAAACTGATGAACGGCGCGGACGCTCCTGGTTCTTGGAGCGGTCGCTCCTGCAGAAAAGTGGCAGCGCTGGTTCTGCTGATGGCGGCGCACGCGGCGAAGGCAGGCGGCGGCAATGACGGCGGTGCAGGCGGTGGCTTCGGGCTGGTGGTGGTGGTGCGGACAGCGGCGGTCGGCCCCGATGCGGTGAAGACTAGAGACGATGACGGGACGGGTTGGTGAAGGTGGTTTGGACAGCGACGGCTCCGGTGATGGTTGGCGGCGGCTCCGGTGGTGGTAAAGATGAGAAGAATTGAGAGAAATTGGGGCTAGGGTTCGTGCACAAGTAAAACAAAAGGAGTTAGAATGAAAAATAGAAAAGAAAAAGAAAATATACCTGATTTGGTAAGGTGGAGCGGGCGCTCCAACAAGAGGGAGCGAGCGCTCCATTCGGGCTTCGCTACATAATTTTATTCAGCACAACTTGGAGCGACCGCTCCAATGATTTGGAGCGAGCGCTCCACTCCATCCTCGAAAACCTGCAGAAAAAATTAGATTTTTTTTTTTTTTTTTTTTTTTTTTTTTTTTTTTTTTTTTTAGAAAATACGTGGGTTGCCTCCCACCAAGCGCTCTTTTAACGTCATTAGCTTGACTTACAAAAATTTAATCAAGACGAAAACGAAGGGGAATCGGGGATAAAAATGGTCTCGATTTTTGAAGCAACGTCTCTCCTTCAATGTATGGCTTCAAGTCTTGACCATTAGCTGAAAATATGCACCCCGACTCTTCATTCTTGATCTCCACAGCTCCATGGGGAAAAACTCGAACCACCGTGTAAGGATCTCCCCACTTGGACTTGAGCTTGCCCGGAAAGGAACGAAGACGAGTTTTGAAAAGAAGGACCTTCATCCCGGGCTTGAACTCCTTGTAGACGATCCTCTTGTCATGGGGCCTCTTCACCTTGTCCTTGTAGATTTTTGCATTCGATGTAGGTGGCGAGTTTTCCTCTTCTACTTCATCAATCTCCTCCAAATCCCGTAGACGTTGCTCGATGTCCTCTTCCTCATCCATACAACTAAAGAACTCGTCATCCTCTTCAATGAGCTCTTCAAGACTTGTTACCCTATTAAAATCCTCACAAATATTTTCCTCAACAAGAGGGTTAGCAAGCTTAACATAAGAACAAGTATGAATAGAGGAAGTAGGAATAGAAGACGAATTTTGAAATACCGAAAACGTCATCGAACCCCCCTTGCCGGCCATGCTCAAAGTTCCGGAGCCAACGTCGATTCGAGTTTGAGTAGTTGCCATGAACGGTCGTCCTAGCAAAAGAAGATGACCTTTCCCACTCCTAGCTCCTCGCCCCACGTCTAGCACAACGAAATTGGCAAGAACTCGAATACCTCCCACAAGTAAAACAACATCTTCCATAATCCCCAAGGGTCGACTCAAAGAACCGTCGGCTAACTCGATGTAATAATCTGTAAGCTTAAGATCCCTTGAACCCATTCTTTCATAAATCGAATAAGGCATCAAGTTCACCGCTGCCCCCAAATCCAACATTCCCGACACACGATCCCCATTATCCAAACTAACATCTAATGTAAAGCTTCCGGGATCACCTTGCTTCGGTAGAGATGAGAGATGACCGGTCGAGGTGGGAGAGGTGTTAGAACGAATTCGGCTTGCTTCGACGGCGGCCACCGTGTGACTCCTCGTTTGCTTGTCTTCGTCTTGCTTCTTGCTCTTCAATCTGCTCGGGAAAGGAATAGGAGGGACGTAAGGGTTGGGTGCCTTGTGAAAATTGGTCTCCTCCTTTTTCTCCTCTGTTTCGGTGGCTGGCGGCGGAACAGGGAACTGGAGCGGGCGCTCCAAGGATTGGAGCGGGCGCTCCATGCTGGGCGCGCTGGAATTAATATTCTGCTGGAGAGGGTGGAGCGGGCGCTCCAAGTATTGGAGCGGGCGCTCCTTGCAAGGCTCGCTCTGAATTTGCAGGAGTTGGAGCGGGCGCTCCAAGGGTTGGAGCGGGCGCTCCATTTCACGCGCGCTGGAATTTGAACTTTGCTCGAGAGGGAGCGGTCGCTCCATGGTCTGGAGCGGGCGCTCCATTTGCTGCGCGCTGGGACTGCTTCTCGACGGGATCCAGCTGCTGCTCGGGTCCCAACGTCCACTAGTTGGGCCCGTTCCTTGTATATCGGGCATGGCGACACCATTATCCACCGTGCTTCCATCCCTCAATACCGAAATTGATTGAGCTTGATAAGTAGGCGGATGTTGGGGCGGAATCGGAGGAACATATGGAGGATATTGCACCTCGTTGGCTTGTTGTGGTTGAATCCCTTGGCTCGGAATTCACCCCGGTTGTTGAATCAAGTGCATTGCCCCTGAAATTTGTCCAATAGCCGTCTCGAGCCTCTTTATGTTTGCATCAAGGGCATGGAAACGATCCTCATCAACGAGAGGCTTTTGTGGAGGTGGTTGAGGACGATGATTTTGGGGAGGAGGTGGAGGGTATGGCGATGAAGGATAATATGGAGGAGGTGGTGGATAATATGGGTTTGGTGGATATTGATGAGGAGGATAATATGGTGGTGGAGAGGGATAGTATGGATTTTTAGGAGGGTAGGGATAATTATAAGGAGGGGGGCGACGATTTTGAAAATTCGGGTTCGTACCTTGCCCTTGAGGTTGTGGTCCTTGTGGCATGTAACCTTGGGCGGCATAGACCTCAGCTCCTCCTTCGTACGTGAATGCTCCCATATTTTCGCAAACCTCCTTGATATGGCCTAGCTCTCCACAAATATCGCACCGGTCCGGCTTCCTAGTCTCCACTTGAGGTGCCGGTGCGTTCTGCTTCATCTTTAAATTCTCGAGATCTCTCAACATATCGGCCATCTGCTTCTTCATGTCGGGGCTCATCGTGACCGCCTTTGCCTCCATCTTCGTTGACCTAGATGACTTTTGTTGGGAACTTGCAGCAAGAGTCTCGAAAATCTTCTTCATGTCATCGGCTGTCTTGACCGCAATATTTCCTCCGGCCGAGCTGTCCACCATGAATTGGCAGGTCTGATTCAATGCATCGTAGAAGTATTGCCAAATAAGCTCAGGGGCCATCTGATGGTGAGGACATTGTTGAAGTAAGTCCTGAAATCTCTCCCAAGCCTCGTGAAATGGCTCGTCGTGGTCCTGAGAGAAATTCATGATTTGCGACCGCACCTCCTGAGTCTTGCGGCTAGGATAATACTTCAACATAAACTTCTCACACACCTCATTCCAAGTGTGGAGAGATTCGGCTGGGAGCGACAGGTACCATGACTTTGCCCGATCCTTCAGAGTGTAGGGGAAACACTTCATCTTCAGGTTGTCCTCCGTAAGGCCTGATAGTGGAAAAGACTGCACGACGGTGCAGTACTCCCGAATAAACGTAAGTGCATCCTCGTTGGCCAGCCCGTAATAGGAAGGGAGCAACGCCAGGTGGTGAGGTTTCAGCTCGTGATTTCTGACCGCTTCCGTCAGAACAATCGCCGAAGTAGTGGCAGTGAAGGTAGGGCGAGCAAAATCTCCCATATATCGTGCCATCGCTTCGGTCTCAGCAAAAACAACACTCAGCAAACAGGGTTAAACGCACCGAGTGGGAGAAATAAGAAAAACGAATAAACACAAATAAAAATAAAACAAATAAAAATACTACACAATCAAAAGCCTAAAGTTTTCCCCGGCAACGGCGCCAAAATTTGTTTCACTAAAAAGTGTTTGCAATAGAACAAAATCCTATCGTAGCACTAGCAAGTAAAACCCAATGTCGAATCTCGAAGGAAAACTTAACAGGGCGATCAATTATGTAGTAAACCTAATCTAGCCTAAAACTAAGAAAGCAAGTAAATAATATTTTGGGTTTTTTAATTTTATATCCTAGGCAAGAAAATAAATCAAAGCAAATAAATCTAATCTAGAAAGCTGGAAATTAATCTAAGAATTAAACTAAAGAAAACAATAAATCTACCTAGGCAAGAATCGAAAGGAAAGCAATAAAGAAAGCAACGAAAGAAAAGAAAACGAATCTAGACATAATTAAACTAAATCTGAAAATCTGGAAATTAAATAAATAAATCTAACTCTAAGAACTTTGAAAACGAGCGAATTGAAAACGAAAGAAAAACGAATCTAAACTAGACTTTGAAAACCGAACGAACGAAATTAAACTAAGGAAATTAAACGAGGCAATAAAGAAATCGAATCTAGAACTAAAGCAAGTAATTAAAGCAATTAAACGAAAGCAATAAAATAACTTACGAAAATAACGAAGAACGAAGAACTTGAATTAAACTGCAACGAACTACGAATCCGGATTCGAACAAAAGAAAGCAATAAAAACTAAAGCTAAAGTATTTAGAACTAGAAAACTAAGGTAAAAGCTTGTCATAATTCGTGCCCTAATGGCATATATATACTAAGGTAAGAGTTTGATCCAAACTAGGAAACAATAAGAAAAACACGCCAGGCGTGGAGCGGGCGCTCCAACAGACGGGAGCGGGCGCTCCATAATAGCTGCGCAAATCTGCTTGAATTTATGAACTGGAGCGGGCGCTCCACCACCCTGGAGCGGGCGCTCCGACGATGCCATGCAAATCCCACTGGTACTGTTCATGGAGCGAGCGCTCCAACTCCACGGAGCGGGCGCTCCAACTCATGCGCGCTGAATATCCAGTTTTGCACTCCTTTTTCTTCCTTTTCTCGTTCTTTCTCCTTCTTTCGGCTCCCATGATCCCTAACAAGTAAAATACTCGAAACACCCAAATCATAGCTATATAGACACAAAACGACTCAAAAACGACACAAAAACAAATAATAAATAACGACTAAAACCTAACAAAATGACACCAAACAGCGGCTGCTGTTCCCGTAACCACTGTTCCTTTGTTGCCGTGGTACGGCGCTGGGTTGGTTGAGGAGGCGGCTCCCTTATCTCCTCGCCGTGATGTTGCTCCTCCATCCCCGCTCCGTGATTCCGTTCCTCCATCTCCTCCCAGGGACGAGGCCACCCAGGAGCCCCTTCACCCTCTATTCGGTGATGATGATTCCATTCCTCCTCCGCCGCCGTCTGAACCCTCTCCTAGGGTTTCGGCTTCTGCCTCTTCGGTGGAGCCCCCTCAGCGGAGAAAGCGAATCAAGCAGGTTGCTAGGAAGGAGAAGTCCCCTCCTCCTCCGCCGCTCCCTGTTGGCGGCGTCGCCCGTCGCACGCGGTCTCAAGCCCGTGTGCCTCCCAGCACTTCTGGCTCGGCCTCTAATCGGAAGAGGAAAGCCCCCTCTCCTGCCTCTGCTCAGGGAAGCAAGAAGTCTGCAAAGGGAAAGGGCAAAAGGCCTGTGATCGAATTGGACTCGGCGTCTGATGCCGAGGTCCCTGTTCCCAGTGGTTCCGATGATGAAGACGTGATTCGTCCCTCTGCTCCGAAAGGTACTGAAGGTTCTTCATTGTCTGCTGGTTATACATTCATGCCTATATTCCGAAGTGCTTCTTTTGCTAAATTTTGGGATATAAATCGAGAGAAGATTATCATAGTAGATAGACCTGCCAGGGAGTTTGATCTGAAAAGGGCAGGGGTCTATGAATGCATTTTTCAGTCGAAGCTGTTGACTACATTGGCCGAAGAATTTTGTTGGGTCAAAGATGTGATCATGGAGTTTTACTCCAATCTTAGCTTGTCCATGTTTGATATTTCTTCCCCTGATTATCATCGAGGTTTCATTCGGGGTCAGTTCTTCAATTTCTCTCCCTCTCTCATTGATGTGTTCGTTTGTGGTGAAATTGTGATGGAAAGTCTTGAGCCTATCGATGCTGACTTGATTGCTGCTACCTTGCTGGGCAAAGAAGGTGCTAAGTGGCCTGTGACGGCCAAGAAGCTTCGGGCTTCTGCTCTTGCTCCGAAGTACAAAGCGTTGTACTACATAGCCAACAGAAATTGGGTGCCTACGACCCATAAGACATATGTGAATCTCTCTTTGGCTACGTTGCTGTTCAAGGTGGGAAAAGGTCTTCCTGTGTCTTTTGGTAGACTGGTATTTGAGGCTCTTGCTGAGCATGCAGAAAAAGTGGTGTCAGCTAACAAAGCTATTTGCTTTCCTCGAGTTTTGTATGCTTATTTTTGCAAGTTTGTAAAGTTTGAGATTCCAGATGGTGCAAAGGCTCCTGCTGCCTCTTTCATGCGATTCACCAAGGCTCAGACCGGTATTGCGCCTGAGTCTCCTCCATTCAGCACGAGGACAGAAAAGGCATCCTCTTCCTCGATGCCTCATGAGGTGAATGTAGATGATATCCAGCTGCCATTTGGTCCTGCTCCTCCGCACTATGAACCAGTGGTTTCCAAGCTCATGTTCCAGGCTATCTCTCTGGAATATGAAATGACATGTGAGCAGATTCGGATGCTATTTAAAAAGAAGGAGGAGATTGAAAAGCTGTTTATCTTGGCCGGTGGAACTCAGCCAGGGGGAGCTGCTGCTGCTCCTGCTCCTGCTTCTGATGGTGCTGCAGTTGGTGCAGATGGTGAAGGTGCTGATGATGAAGATGCTGTGGATGAGGAGCTTGAAGCTGAGTTGCCTTAGCTTGGCATTTCATGTTTGCATTCAAGGGGGAGTATCTGTAGGTATTTTTTGATTTTGTTGCTCTGCTGCTTCTGATTCGATATGGTTGTTTTACCTCTTTGCTATTCTGGTTGGTTGGATGACCAAACAGTTTGTTTTGTTGTTGATGGAGTGGATTGGACATTCTGTTTCTGGTCTGTAATAGTTAATAGGCCACTTTGTGCTGTTAATGATGCTTGGTTTTCGGGTGAAGCATCTTCTGGTCAGCTGGTGTTATATGTGGTGTTATAAGTGGTGTTATGCAGTGGGTTCATTTTCTCTCTTTATGTGGTATTCTAGTCCGGGTGCGCTTGGCTAGTACTTCGTTTTAGAGAGTGTTTGTAGCAAGGGGGAGTTTTCTGCACTATGCATTCGAGTATGGTTATGTGGGTGCGCTCCTTGCCTACTTGATTTTGCATTGGGTGCTTTGTATCTTGGAGGAGTTGTGTGAGTTGCATGTGTTGGTGTGATTGCATACATAAAATGCCAAGGGGGAGATTGTTGCTGCATGGATTGCATGGAGTATCTTTGTATGGCATAATTTATGTATGCGTAGGAATTCTCGGTGGAGTGGAATTCCTTGTGGATCAAGGATTACAAGATATATTATATCCTCTCCTTAATTAGAAGATTTGCATGGAGATTATATCTACCCTATTAAGGATATCTTTTAGATATGCCTTAATTATCTCCTAGGGTTTTACGTGGAGTATATAAGCATGAAGATCTCAATTGGAGCGGCTGCGCGTTTTGGATATTTTCGTTGAGAGCTCGTCTTCTTCGTGCATTCGAGAGTTTGAATTGATTATTCATTCATCAATTGGGGTAGTTTGTTCTTTGGTGAGTGATTGTAATATCTTGAACAATTCCTTGTTCAAGATCGGGTTTAATCTTTTCAATCTGTGAAAAGTGTTTGGGTAGACTAGAGAGAGTTTACCGTGAGGATTCATTGGTGAGGGTAGAGTCAGGTGAGGAGAGAACGTTTCAGTGTGGCTGACGTTCATATATCTTGTATCCCTTATACTCGTCATAGTGAATTATTTCTTGGAATAGTTTCCCCCAAACGTAGGTGTATTTGTCACCGAACTGGGTTACCAACTCGTGTTCTCAACTGTGTTACTTTCTGTGTTACGTGTTGAGTTACATATACCTACCAAAGTAGGGATTATACAATTTCAAGGTGGATCCAGAATCTGGGCTGAGAGTGCGACAAATCGAAGAGATCCTTTCCATTCCAGCTACAGATCATTCAGGAATGCAGATTGTCTCTGCTCAGCTGACGGGATCAAATTTTCTCCACTGGAGCAAGTCTGTGAAGAGAGCTCTTGCAGCTAGGAGTAAAATGGAGTTTATTGATGGTACTTTCCCTGAACCGAACTCGGACTCTATCTATTACAAACGTTGGCTGAAAGTTGATTATATGGTATCAACGTGGATAACAAATTGTATATCTAAGGAATTTGTTGATGCATTCACCAACATAGATGGAAGTCATAAACTGTGGTCTGCTCTAACTAACAGATTTGGGACTAAGAATGGTCCTAAAATATTGAAGTTGCATAGGGACATTTACTCTTTCAGACAAGGCAATCTTAGTGTGTTCATGTACTTTAATCAGTTAAATGCACTTTGGGATGAGATGGATATGCTTTTACCACCTCTTGATTGTGTGTGTAAAGCCAAAGATGCAAATATTCAGAGACAGGAACAGATGCGTTTGGTTGCTTTCTTGGCTGGTTTGAATGATATGTATGAGCACACTAAGACTCAAATACTTTTGCAAAAGCCATGGCCTACTTTGGATCAAGCATATGCCATGGTAGTGCAGGTGGAGGATCAAAAGCAGCTGAATGATTCACCATCTGATGGAAAAGGAATCATGGTGATGAATGTCAATAAGCAGAATTATGGAACACAATCACAGAACACTGAACAGAAAGCTCAGTATCAAAAGCAATACACAGAACCTTATAAGAGGAGGATGAGCAAAGAAGAGAAGAGAAAGCAGAAGTGCAGCTACTGCCAAGAGATGGGACACACCAAGGAAGAGTGTTTTAAGTTACATGGAGTCCCAGCCTGGTTTAAGAAATTAAAGGAAGGAAAGGGACAGCAGAGAGTAAATCTGGTGGAAGGAGATAATGCACGTGAAGGAAATGGAGGAGGTACTGCACAAAAGGAGCCTGCATCAGATATCAGCAAGTTGATCCACACAGAGATGATGAAGTGTATGGGTCAGTTCTTTCAACAACAAACTGGAGGAAATTCTTCTAACAAAGCAGAGGTGAATTTTGTGCAGGATCCTAACAAAAAGAGCACTCCCTTTGATGCTCATTTTGCCTTCTCCATCTTGCCAAGTATGGATCAAACTGACTGGGTAGTAGACTCTGGTGCCAGCACACATATTTGTGCCAATCCAGAGTTGATGTATACAACCTACTTGATGGAGACTCCTACCATTATATACTTGCCTGATGGGTCTTCCAAAACTGTTACTCATGCAGGAAAAGTCAGACTTAATCCAGATATATTGTTGGATCATGTGTTGTATGTACCAGAGTTCACTCATAATCTTCTATCTATCTCTCAGTTGTCTAAATCTTTAGACATTAAATGTGTGTTCCATACTACTCACTGTCTATTTCACAAAATCAATACTGACAAACTTGTGGGAGTTGGAAAATTGGTAGGGAAGTTGTACATCCTCAGTGCAGCTTCAGAGAAACATTATTTGAGCTTCTATAATCCCGATAACCTCACTGTGGAACAATGGCATGTCTATTTAGGTCATCCTTCTATCACAGCTATGAAACATATGAAGATAGCTGGTACCCCTTTCCACAGTGCTGCTTTGGAAGTCTTGGAAAATTGTGAAGTGTGCCTCAAAGCAAAGCTAACAAGAGATCCTTTTCCTACTTTGCACAGAAGATCTGACACACTATTTGAGATAGTGCATGGAGATGTATGGGGGCCATATGGTGATGAAAACTTATGTAATGCAAAATATGTTCTTACTCTGGTTGAAGACCATAGCAGAAACATATGGACATATGTTATGCAGTCAAAAGAGCAAGTGTGTTCTATCTTGGAAGCTTTCTTAGCTATGGTCAGAAATCACTTCAATGAAAGGGTTAAGGTATTCAGATCAGATAATGGTTCTGAGTTTATCAACTCTAGGGTGTATGCTCTGTTCTCTTCTCTGGGAATTATTCATCAGAAATCTTGTGTCTACACTCCACAACAGAATGGGATAGTGGAGCGCAGACACAGAATGCTGCTTAATTCTGCACGAGCAATGATGTTTCAAAGTGGCTTACCTATACGGTTTTGGCCCTACTCTATACTCACAGCAACTTGGGTGATAAACAGAGTCCCCACTGAAGTTTTGAAGTGGAAAACACCCCATGAAGTGCTATTTAAGAAGGCCCCTGCCTATGGAATCTCCAAGCCTTTTGGTTGCCTTGCTTTTGCTGCCAATTTATCTCCCTACAAAGGTAAATTCACCTCTAGGAGTTTAAAATGCATATTTATTGGATATGAGTCTACTCACAAAGGATATCTCTTATATGAGCTGGATACACACAAGGTGTTTATATCAAGGGATGTTCATTTTGTTCCTAACAAGTTTCCTTTCTTGGAACCTACTATGGATCTAACAGAACCTGCAGTTGAATACCCAGGGATATCTGACATGGATCTTCATGACTCTGCTGCAGAACCTGTTAATCCACATGCCCCTGCAAATACAGAGATGGAAGCTGGTGATTCATCTACACAACCCTCTCAGTCAGAAGTTCAGGTACTTAGGAGAAGTACTAGAATCAAAACACCTCCAGTTTGGATGCAAGATTATGTGGGTAAGGTTTCTACCACTAATCATATTTCTGTGAGTACTGGTGTGGCACCTCCAACCTTTCCCTACATCATCAATCATGCCTTCACCAGGAATTACATAGATTATCTCTTCAATCTAACCATGATGTCTGAACCCAAGACATTTAGAGAAGCTGTGCAGCATCCAAACTGGGTAACAGCCATCAATCAGGAACTTGATGCTTTGCAGAAAAATGAAACATGGGTTTTGACAGATCTTCCTCCTGGAAAGAAACCAATAGGTTGCAAATGGATCTTCAAAACTAAAGTTAATGCTGATGGTAGCATAGAGAGATATAAAGCTAGGTTGGTGGCTAAAGGGTATACACAGGAATCAGGTATTGATTATCATGAAGTATTCTCACCTGTAGCCAATTTAGTCACAGTTAAAGTTTTCATTGCTGTTGCTACTTCTCTGGGATGGCCTTTACATCAGTTGGATGTCAACAATGCTTTCTTACATGGTCATCTTAAAGATGAAATATATATGCAGCCACCACAAGGTCTTCAAGGAGTTTCTAAAGGGAAAGTTTGCAAACTTGTAAAGAGTTTGTATGGTCTTAAACAGGCATCACGAGAGTGGAATGCTGAGTTCTCCAAGTTCATGAAGTCTTTAGGATTCACAGCATCTCCACATGATCCTTGCCTTTTCACTAAAGACTCTAAGGATTCCTTCATCTGTTTGTTAGTCTATGTAGATGATGTGATTGTGGCAAGTCCCTCTGTTGATCTTATCACTGGCCTCAAGTCTTCTTTAAATGATGCTTTTACTATTAAAGATCTTGGACCAGCCAAGTACTTTCTTGGTATGGAGATTGTGAGAGGAGAAGCTGGTACATCTCTTAGCCAGAGGAAATATGTGCTGGATATACTATCTTCTAATGGAATGCTTTGTTGTAAGCCTGCTGTCACACCATTCCCTGCTGGTCTCTCATTAAATCAAGGCATTGAAGCTCCTCTCACACATCCTGAAGAGTATAGAAAACTGGTGGGACAGTTACTATACCTCAATTTGACCAGACCAGACATCTCTCATGCTACTCAGCAGTTAAGTCAGTTCATGGCATCACCAACTATGGAACATTGGAATGCTGGGATGCATGTTCTGAAATACTTGAAGGGAACACCTTCTTTGGGTGTATTCTATCCCTCTACCTCTGATTTTGCTATGCAGGGTTTCTCAGATGCTGACTGGGGAACCTGTAATGATTCAAGAAGATCTCTCACAGGTTTTTGTATTTTTGTTGGTCCTTGCCTTGTTTCATGGAAGTGCAAGAAGCAACCCACTGTTGCTTCTTCTTCCACAGAAGCAGAGTATAGGGCTCTTGCTGCTACAACTCGGGAGATGGTTTGGATTCATTATCTTCTCGATGAATTCCATGTCCATTCTCCTCTCCCAGCTCCTCTTCACTGTGACAACAAATCAGCCTTCAGATCACACAAAACCCCGTGTTTCATGAAAGAACTAAACACATAGACATTGATTGTGATGTGGTTAGGGAGAAGTATCTTGCAGGTTTTCTCAATCCCACAGCTGTAGGTTCTGCAAATCAACTTGCAGATTTCTTCACTAAGTCATTGCCTGGACCTCGTTTTCACACATTACTCTCCAAGATGGGACTGATAGATCTCCATCAGCTCCATCTTGAGGGGGGGTGTTGAGATTTGATGTTTATATATGGTGAAGATGAAGATGGAAGCTGTTGCTGTTGCTGCTCTGTTTTTATTTGCGTTTAGTTGGATTCGATCTTTGGTTCTCTTTTACCGTTAATATGTTTAAACTATAGCCGTTAGATCTTTTGCCACGTGTCTAGTGAAGATCTTTAGGGTTAAATAGGTTAAGTGCTTAAGTCGTGCTTTTGCTTACACGACTTTAGTTGTTTTTGCTTCCATATATATTTGTACGTGAACTCGGCAGCAGCCATGAATGAAGGATTACTTTTGCAGTTCTTCACTTTACATTTTACGTTCGAACAGATCGGAATATGACTTTCTTCATGGTATGTGTAATTATTTACTTTGTTTCGCTCTCTTCGTGTGTCTTGCGATACTTTAACGAAAGAAGTGAGAAGAAAAAAGGTAGAAGTAGAACATATCAAGTGAAATCCCCTATACTCATTTTCATGTATATCGTATAACAAATGTTGATGTTTATTAAGTTTATACATTTTCTTTTGACGATTTCGACGTATTATGATTAATGATAATTTTAATATATCTTTTAAGGTTCAATCATGCATTTCAGGGTTTATAATTATTTTTTAACATTTAATTTCAATTTCATTCGGTAAAATAGGGTTGAAAAATCAAAAGTTATGGTATATAATTTTTTTAAAATTCTATTTTTTTTTAAATAAAATTTTTCATTTTCTATTTTTACAAAAAAAAACATCATAAAAATAATAAAAATAATTATTTGGTACATAACTATTACATGTAAATGGGGACAGGGGATCCCCATCCGGAAACCTATAATTAATTTCGTTAAAATATGACAAGATTTTATTATATTAGGGTGAAAAAAAGATTAAAATGCATACAATAAAACCTTGTTGGAAAAAAAAATACTTATATAGTACTTTTTTTTTTTGGAAGAAATAAATATTGACACATTGCCTTGTGTGCCTAAAAACAATATCACAAGAGATTAAAAGCTATATAGGATAACAGCAGAAAGTCTTCGATTAAAAAAAATTTAATAGAATAAAAAAATGTATTTATATATTTAAACTAGACTACTAGTCTATTATTATTATTATTATTATTATTATTATTATTATTATTATTATTATTATTATTATTATTCAATAAAGGGGAGGAGGAGATCTAATATTTAAATAGATTTAGAAAGAGCGTGAGAAATTAAAAAGTGAGAACACTATTATAAAATGTAATAATTATTATACGCATATCTCATCGTACTAATATTAAATTTGTCACGCCCATTTTTCTATAATCCAAATTATACCCAAAGACCTGGCTAATATTTCAATCAATATCAAGTTGTTAGCCTTGATCAGAGTTCGGTGCACGATTTATTAATTTAATTATAATTCATTAATTCTTCCTTCAATTTTATTTTATGCTTTATATATATGAAGACGAACTGCAGCTTTCTTGTTCCAGTTCTAACTAACTTGTTCCAACGGTAAGTATAGTAATACGGAGTACTATTTTTTCTGTTTTTGCTTAATCAGATCTTAAAAACAGTTCCTTGCCGTTAGATTTTTCTCTCATTGTGATCGTTGTTGAGTTAAAACAAGCTGAAAATGGGAGCGATCATGGAGAAAGGTCGACGACGATGGCATGTTACATTTCTCGGTTTCTTCTTCATGCTTACTGGCATACATGCAACCAGGTATTGTTTTTAAGGGTTAATGTCATTTAAATACATGAACTTTGGTGGTTTTCGTTTTTTCTTATGAACTTTCGACTTTGTTACAAAAATACACGAACTTTCAAATTGTTGCAATTTTCCCATGAAAGTCAATTTCCCCCCAATTGTATCCTACGTGCATGACAACCGACAATGATTACGTGGCATTGATCGAAAGTAAAATATACGACGTTGTTTTGAAACTGCCAAAATGGGTGTCGTTTAAATACACGAACTTTGTCACAAAAATACATGAACTTACTCAGCGCCATGGCATTGCTTACTCAGCGCCAAATCAGCCCATTAAGGCCACATCATGCAAATTAATTGATAAACTAGGATTGAATTTGACCGGAATTGACTTTCAAGGAAAAATTGCAACGATTTAAAAGTTAGTGTATTTTTGTAACAAAGTTAAAAGTTCATGGAAAAAAATGAAAACCACCTAAATTTCGTGTATTTAAATGACATTAACCTCTTTTTTTTTTTAAATGTATGAAACTTATATACTATACTATGTGTTACTATGTGTATATCTTTGAATTATATTTCAATGTTTTGATTTTCTCAATCATCATCTTTTACTTGAACCATACAACGTAGGTACATCATGGTCTTCATGCATGTGTAAAAGCATAATCGACACACTAAATTATACCACCGTGGGAAAGTTGAACCCACTTATCGGGAAGTTTAAAACAACTAAATTAAACGTGCAAATTAAATTCTATATACATTCCTTTCATTACTAAACTAATGCATAAATCCCACCTAATCTATTTTTTTTTAATTTCTAACGTGCTTCAACGATCTCAAGTGTTATTTAATTTAATAAATAACAAAAATACTCCATTAAACTGCAGTTTGATCTCCAACGATTCATCATCACCTCCGGTTAGGCTCCGTGTAACGAACACTCATGTAAGTCTACAAATTAATCAATTAATTAATGATGCCCGAAATTTATTATTATGTTGAAAGAGTAAATGCCGAGCTTTGTTGCAGGTTGTGATCGATAATGGCATTGTTGAGATCACGTTATCGAATCCGGCCGGCATGATCACGAGCATCGGAAACATTACGACCGGCGGCAACGTTCTTGAATATCACCATGAAAAAGAGCAAAGAGGGTGAGCACAAGTGCTTTAGAATCCACCAAATTAAAATGACAAGCCTTGCAAGAGATTTTAATGAATTATTATACTAGAGGAAGTTTATGTTTAGGTGTGAAAAGACGATATGGTCCTCACTTATTAAAGGGTTAGCAATTTACCGATAATATAAACATTGCACTAATTATACAACCGAACTAAGAATTCATAACGTTATCTATGAAAGAAAAGGAGCACAAAAATTGTAACTAATGAGTTCTTTACCGTGCAGTTACTGGGACATTATGTGGGGTAGGCCGTATCACAACGCCACTCAATTCGACAGGTGAGGATCTAGATCCTCACCGATTTAAAGACGTTGTTGCCTTGTTTAGCGTATAGTACAAAACATCAATGCTGAAGTTGTTGACGTTGTAGGCTCAGTTGCACGAGCTTGACGGTTATAGCGGAGACCGATGATCAAGTAGAGGTATCATTTACCAAGACATGGGATGTCTCCCTTGACAATGAAGTGCCTCTCAACATCGACAAGAGGTACATCGTCCTACGCGGATCCTCTGGTTTCTACTCGTATGCAATTTTCGAGCACAGGGAAGGATGGCCGGAACTTAGCATGGACGAAGCACGAATCACCTTTAAGCTTAGCCGGGACATGTATGTACTCACATTTCATTTGCAACTTATCATATAGATTAAGCAATCTTTAATAAACTTTCGTAAAATTTGTGGTGTAATTAGATTTGATTACATGGTGATATCGGACGACAAGCAAAGGATTATGCCCTCCGAGAGGGACAGAATAGCCGGGCTTGTTCTCGACTACAAAGAAGCCGTTCTCTTAACAAATCCGAGGGACCCAAGACTTAAAGGAGAGGTACAGACGCACTCGAAAGATTATTATATGTTTAATACCAATATATTAATTCTTACCATCATTTTTTTTCCTTCATAAACGAGGTAAATTGAGTATTCGAACTTGTGTTAATCAGGTTGATGATAAGTATCAGTACTCGTGCGACAACAAGGATAACCACGTGCATGGATGGATCAGCTCGGATTCTAAGATCGGATTCTGGGTCATTACTCCTAGCGACGAGTTCCGGTCCGGTGGGCCCACCAAACAAGATCTTACTTCTCATTCTGGCCCCGCTTCTCTATCCGTTAGTACGTACTCTTTTAACCATCAACTAAGTTTGTTGGATTATTAATTTATTATAGCTAATCATTGAGTTGCATGTATTCATATTCACAGGTGTTCTTCAGTAGCCATTACGCTGGATCTGATTTTGGGATCAGATTGCGCAATGGGGAGCAGTGGAAGAAGGTGTTTGGTCCGATTTTCGTCTACCTCAACTCCGGCAACAATTGAAGATCTATATGGAAAGATGCTAAGAAGCAGGTCATTTTCTACTCCCTTTGTCCCACAAATTTACTCTATGAATTTTCGGGGAAATATATTGTTTGAGACCAAATTAGCGAGGTTAATACATTTGGAAAAATCTTAATATATACTACATATATATTTTGTACGTACTAGGCTGCAAAAGAGACCAAGAAATGGCCATACAATTTTCCGATGTCACAAGATTTTCCCAAAGCCAATCAACGCGGTGCAATCTCCGGCCAACTCTTTGTACGCGACAGGTTCGGCAGCAATGGGACACTCACACCGGCAAACTTATCATACGTGGGATTGGCTCCGCGTGGAGATGTCGGATCTTGGCAAGAGGAATCTAAGGACTATCAATTTTGGACAGTAACTAATGATAAGGGTCAATTCAACATCAAAGGTGTTCGACCAGGGATTTACAACTTGTATGCTTGGGTGCCGGGTGTTATAGGAGACTACAAACACAATGATGATATTGTAATCGAACAAGGTTTGTTCTTCGTCTCAACACATATTGTTAGTTGCTCAAAAGTTTATACGGATGCTTATGTCTATATGTATCGATTTAGGAGGCCAAATTGAAATGGGCAAGATTGTGTACTATCCTCCAAGAAACGGTCCCACACTTTGGGAAATCGGGATCCCTGATCGATCTGCTGCTGAATTTTACATTCCTGATCCATCCCCCCATCTCGTAAATAGACTATATCTAAACCATACAGAAAAGTAAGGTTTATTTTCATCTCTGTATTATAGTTGATTTTGCTACATTTCATAAATTCTTTACTCCTATCTAATGAATAGTTCGCGTGTATAGGTATCGGCAATACGGTTTGTGGAAGAGATACACAGATCTATATCCCAAACAAGATCTGATCTATACAGTTGAAGACAACAATTATAGTAGAGACTGGTTTTTCGCCCATGTTAATAGGTCTGTATAAATTAATATATTAAATATTTAGAATCAAACTAGCTAGCATGCCCCTCTTTTTTTTCGAGTGTCAATATAACTAACATTGCAAGTGCATTTTCAAGGCTGTTGAACGGGACCTACGTACCAACAACATGGCAAATCGTATTCAACGTGACAAATGTGGTTAGGGCCGGAAACTATACGCTTCAACTGGCTCTAGCATCAGCCAATTTCGCAGAAATTCAAGTTAGGATCAACAGCGAACGAGGGCGTCGCCCTCTTTTCTCGACAGGGAAGATTGGGAAAGACAATGTGATAGCAAGGCATGGAATACATGGGCTCTACAGATTATTCAACGTGAGCATACCGGGAATTCGACTCATGGAAGGAAGGAATACCTTATATCTAAGACAGTCCCGTGGCGGCTCACAGTTCGTCGGCGTACTCTACGACTACATTCGCCTCGAAGCCCCCATGCCTCGTGCCTTAGGGCAATCGGAATCGTCTGTTGTATCATCCTATATCATTGGAAGAGTTTTCTTATTTTTACTGGTTTTTGTTCATATATACTAAAGTTAATTAGTTCTGTGACCATGAAAAATAAATAAAAGGGAATATGACTTTCTTACTTTCAACTAATTGCATGCAAGTAATTTTTATTTTATAAAAATAATATATAATTATCAAAAAGTTAAAAGAGTTAAAGACACGAGTAGGACACCAAAATCGACATGATACCTTCACCCACAAAATACGTGGACATTTTATCATTTTGGATTGTCTATAAAAAAAATTGAGCATTTCTTTTTAGCCATTCACTTTCACTCGAATGTCAACCAAAATCCATTATTATATAAAATATCAATTATTTCATTATTCTATGCTTTAAATCAAATTAATTCAAAAACCTAACTGTTATTCAACCATTATAAATATTAAAATCCGTACAAAATTCTTCATGGCGAAGGTGGTAATTGTTTAACAATATAAAACCACACGGATCATCGATCTATTCTCATTATTACATTACCAACTTTGTACCAATAATGATTTTACTTCAACTTTTTTTCGTCTGATTAATTCTTCGATGATTTTATATATGATCCAATCTAATTTTATACAAATTGACTAAAGATCACCAATTCAATCAGAAGTTACTATTTATTTATTTTTTTACTATTTAATCTTAATGTTATTAATTTAAACGTATCAGTTTCTCATATAGTAGGTTACGAACATCTTAACTAAATCATGTTATCACTTTTATTATAGTCTTAGTAGAATTCTCAGCTTCATCTATTTTTCATGCTATAAGTACTACAAAATTCCTATTCCTATATTCTATCAATATCATATATATACTTTGCTGGGAAAGTTGAGAAATTTCATCTTTGTAACAGGTCCGAAGTACGTACTCTTTCCGTCTTTTTGTTCCTCAAAATTTGTCGTTGTTTTCGACAGATTTTTCTTCGTTTGTTACGATAAATGTATAACTACTTGTGTGTGTCATCGAGCACGATAATGTTTCTAGCTAATGGTGCTTCTTCGTAGTCAGTCAAACCGCGTTTAGAAGATAACCTGAGTTCGATTTGATTTACGGTTTATCGCAGGTTCCGATGTGGCGAAACATGGACAAGGGTCGACAATGGTGGCCTCGTATCTTACTATGCTTCTTCTTCCTTGTTACCAACATTCATGCAGCCAGGTTTTTTATTTTTTATTTTATTTTATATATACTTGAATTCCATGTATTTCATTGTTTTGATTTTCTTCATTCTTAAATTTATGCATAAATCCCACATGTTTAAGAATTTATTTTTTAAATTACTTAATCTTTCCTGTAATTTATTTCTTTGAT
This sequence comes from Thymus mandschuricus, assembly GCA_029379335.1. Lineage (NCBI taxonomy): Eukaryota > Viridiplantae > Streptophyta > Magnoliopsida > Lamiales > Lamiaceae > Thymus > Thymus mandschuricus. The sequence goes on from CM057078.1 coordinate 31,907,532, forward strand.
CTTTGTTCTTTGATTTACAGGTTGATCCCACGCGCGGCATCGCCTCCAGTCACGCTCCATGTTACGAACAGACATGTAAGTCTACGAATCACGAATCGGATCATCTATTGCAATCGACTGATCACAAAACTACTACTATATTTTGCATGAGTAATTGTAATAAGAGTTGAACTCTGTTTCCAGGTTGAGATATACAATGGCATTGTTAGAATCACGTTAATGAATCCCTCCGGCATGATCTCGAGCATCGGAGACGGAAGGACCGCCAACGTTCTTGAATACCGCAACAAAGAAGCCCGAAGAGGGTCAAGAGAAACATAAAATTTTTAATATATAAGAAATTCATTAGTACATTTTTTCTATTTACACATTGTAACAATGTGGTTAATAATTTGGAATGCAGTTACTGGGACATTGAGTGGAGTAGGCCGGACCGCAACGGCAGCCACTTCTACACGTAAGGATCTCCGAAAAATAAACACCGACATCTTCTTCTTCGTGTAGTAGCACAATTTATTTACATCTGAACTCGCCAACATCTTATGCAGGATCGATGGCACGAGCTTCAGAGTGATAGCAGAGACCGAGGATCAGGTCGAAGTTTCATTCACCAAGACATGGCATCACTCCCTTGACAACCAAGTGCCTCTCAACATCGACAAGAGGTACATCGTCCTCCGTGGTTCCTCTGGTTTCTACTCGTACGCTATCTTCGAGCACATGGAAGGATGGCCCGATCTCAATGTAGACGAAGCACGAATCGCCTTCAAGCTTCACCAAGACATGTATGTATACTAATGTACACATTCCATCAAATATATTAGGCATTCATATAATATATTTTTATTAATTCAATAAAAATTGGTGTGCATATATTTAGGTTTCCTTACATGGTGATATCGGACGACAAACAGAGGATCATGCCATCGGAGAGGGACAGGCGAGCCGGCCGCAATCTTGATTACAAAGAAGCTGTTCTGATCAGAGGAGAGGTACAAACTAGCTAGAAATTTTATTAAATATAGTGTAACACTTAAACAATTACCATTCTTTTTTTCTTATTGAAAAGAAAGAAAGTAAATGTATGAACTTGAACTATTCAGGTGGATGACAAGTATCAGTACTCGTGCGATAACAAGGATAACCACGTGCACGGATGGATCAGCTTGAATTCACACTCGGGATTTTGGGTCATTACCCCTAGCGACGAGTTCCGAGCTGGTGGCCCTATCAAACAAGACCTCACTTCTCATGCCGCCACCACTTCTCTGGCCGTCAGTCCTCCAAACATCAAGCAATCGTTAATGTTTTATATCATTGTTTTAAAACATCCATAGATTGAATTTCTTTTTTCATTTTGATTCACAGATATTCTTTAGCGGGCACTATGCTGGTGTCGATTTTGGGGTCAGATTGCGCAACGGAGAGCGGTGGAAGAAGGTGTTCGGCCCGGTTTTCATCTACCTCAACTCGGGGTACGATAAAAGATCGTTGTGGGAAGATGCTAAGAGGCAGGCTGCAGAAGAGACACAGAAATGGCCGTACGATTTCCCGTTGTCGCGGGACTTCCCCCATGCCCACCAACGCGGTGCAGTCTCCGGCCGCCTCTTCGTGAATGACAGGTATGCCCGCCGAGGAGAGATCACGCCGGTGAACTCTGCATACGTGGGATTGGCCCCACGTGGAGACGTTGGATCCTGGCAAGAGGATTGTAAGGGCTATCAATTTTGGACACGAACAGACGAGAGGGGCCACTTTAGCATCAAGGGCGTGAGAGTGGGCACTTACAACTTGTATGCGTACGTTCCTGGAGTCATCGGAGACTACAAACACTACGACGACATTGTAATCGAACAAGGTTTGTTCTTCGTCTCTAGACAATATGTTGTTAGTTTACTCATTCTTTAATTTATATGGAGACTTACTTATATCTTTACGTGTATGTTCTTTTAGGAGTCGTAGTTAGAATGGGCAATATAGTGTACAATCCTCCGAGAAACGGTCCCACTCTCTGGGAAATCGGGATCCCTGATCGTACTGCTGCTGAATTCTACGTTCCCGATCCATCCCCGAATGTCGTAAACAAACTATACATAAACCATACAGAAAAGTAAGTCTTCTCTAACCTTGTCAATCTTGATTGAAAAAATTATTTGATTTCTTTAGCAAAATTAGAATTCTTATAGCCTAATGAATAATTCGTGCATTATTTTGGCAGGTATAGGCAATATGGCTTGTGGAATAGATACACGGATTTATATCCAGATCGAGATCTAATCTACACCGTTGGAGTTAGTAATTACCGTAGAGACTGGTTTTTCGCCCACGTGAATAGGTCCGTATAAGTAATGTTTCGTTTTAATTTTATGTTTTTGAAGTTTGATTCTATCAAAGTAACAATGCAAGTGCATTTTTTTCAGGCACGTGAATGGAAACTACATGCCAACAACGTGGCAAATCGTGTTCGAAGCGAGAAACGTGGTCAGGACAGGAACGTATACCCTTCGACTGGCCCTTGCATCGGCCAACTTCGCAGAAATTCAAGTGTGGGTCAACAGGCATAGCGGGATTCCCCCTCTTTTCTCGACAGGAAAGATTGGGAAAGACAACGTCATAGCTAGGCATGGGATACACGGGCTCTACAGATTGTACAGCGTGAGCGTACCCGGGTTACAGCTCGTGGAAGGAAGGAATACCGTGTACCTGAGACAGGCTCGTGGCTCCTTCCCATTCGTCGGCGTCCTCTACGACTACATTCGCCTCGAAGCGCCCGCTCCCGAGGCATTGTAGCAATCGGATCGAGTCATCTACTAATCATGTCTGTGATTTTATACATGTGGTAATATTAGGAATTGGTAGACGATGGACTAGTTTAGTTAGAATTTCTTTTTAGTTTTGTTTTTCGAATTAGTTTTACATCTTTAAATTAATAGAATAGTACTTATAAATTATAATTGATTTACCTTTAACTTGTATATATTTTACCCTTCAATTTAAATTTTAAATATATGTTGTGTGATTGATTTTAGAATTAGTGGATTCACTATTCTAATTAGGGTTCACTTAAAGAAATAATGAAAATGGCTAATAAATATAAAACTAGGGCATATTAAATGTTTGAACTTTGAACCATAAGTATTTTAATTATAACTTCTTCTTTTTTTTTTTTTAGAATAAATATTATAAAACTAATAAAATAAAAAAACTTCACAAGTTGGGACACTAAAAGTGATACAGAATCAATCTTTGGAACATGATATGAAATGAATTAGCTAGCTAGCAAGGTTTTTATTGTGTATAGCCCTTCATTTTGACAATGCTCTTACCGGGACATGGTCTCGGACGAAAAGCCGGTAGTCCGGGACGATCAAGCAAGCACAAGCCGCTACAACATGTACACGTTGTTCGAGCATTCAGAAGGGCGGCCTGGTCATCTCAACTATAACTGGCAAAATATGTCTGGCCCGCTGGGCCGGCCCGTCGGGCCGGAGTTTTTGGTTGGGCTGAGCCAGCAAAATTCTAAAACCCTATTTTCTATACTATTTTTTCTCTCATGCTACTTTGTAATTCAAAACAGAGATTAATGACTTTTTTTTTTTTATTTATTTAGATGATGAATTGGAAGACATTTAGTTGTTTTTTATTGTCTTATTAATTTTATTTTTGGATTTTTTGTATGACTGTATCATGTTACTACTTATTTTATTTTATTTAACTTGTTGCATAATTTATTAATTTATTTTATAAATTATTTAATACCTTAAAATATGAATTTTTAGTAAAAACTTTTCCGGGCCGGTTTGGCCCGCCCGCCCTGCAGCCCTTAGGTGGCCGGGCTGGGTTTGAAATGTAGCAGCCCGAAATTTTATAGGCCGGGCCAGGCCTACAAGGAAAAGCCACAAAGCCCGATGGGCCGGGCCCGGCCCGCTACTTTTGCCAGCTCTAATCTCAACACGTGAAGGGAGAATAGATTTCAAGCTCCACCGGAACAAGCAAGTCATATAAATGAAGGATAGATGAAAAGGAAAATGTATAAATAAAATTTAAAAAATTCAAGATCGCCACTGATCGAGTATTAATGTTCTGGTGATGCAAGAACATCATTTCCAAAGGAAATTAATGAAAGCTTGTAGTATATATTGGGGGGAATTATATCATTTGCTTTTCCAAAGAAAACAACATTTTAATATACACAGTGATGACAACGTGTTGGATCTGGATCGGAGTTAGTTCGCACCGATTGAATTTCGGTATTTTAAATTTAAATCCAAATTTGGTCCAAATTCGTTAAAAGATACTACACCGTATCATTTAAAAGTAGAAAAATTACTTAAAACAATTTTTTCCTCTTATAAAATAGAGAATAGAGATCAAATTTGCAAGAGTTTTTGTTGCAACGAAAAAATCCTCTTTTCTTTTTTTCTTTTTCCTTAAAACTTTGATTTGTAATGATATTGGACCGTGAGAGTTGACCAGTTAGCTCACGACTGACTCCTCCATGATTGTATTAATGTGAATAAAACAAAAGTTGTAAATTTATTTAAAACATGAAAATCGACAAATTCAATTTGAGTTTTGTGTGAATTCCCAAGTAAGCCCGTTGCCACACGTAAGCGGTGATGTTATTTTCACTTTTTTTTTTTTTTTTTTTTTTAAGAAATAATCGTGTACAAACACAATTATTTTAAGGCATAATAAGGCAAAAAGTTACAATTAAAGAACCCCAATCATTTAGTCAATTCACTAAGGTATATAAAGATGGTGGAATTCACATGATTTGTTGAGGTTTAGAGTTGATTAAGGGGATCAAAACAAAAACGTAATCATTTCGTAAGAAATAGAGGGAGCACGCAGTTCGCTACGGGAAAAACATGGTATCGTGATATGTGCCCAATGACCCCTTTTGGCATTGAACTGAAATCCAAGATCAAAAATTAAATAAATACTGAAATCTTACAAATTTAAACATCAAATTAAATAATTTAAATCAAGGGATAGATGACTTATAGACATAGATCCAAAGATGTATGGAAAACGATAAAAGCAAATTACATCATGAATTTGGACCAATCTTACTATTTGGGTCTCACTTTGAAATAATTAGCATTTAAATACACAATACTTGGATCCATATATATATTGAAGATTTTGATTTAGGGAGTTATAATTAAAGGGCACAAAAACAAAATTGATGACAAAGGTTAAAAAGAAAATGAAACATAAATTACAACAAATCAAACTTCATAATTTAATATGCGAGTTTCCCTAGTCTATAATGACGGCAGGGCCAAATTAGGAAGAGCGCACAACAAATTAAGGAGAGCGAAGCCAACATTTATTAGGACGGATTGGATCCTCTATTTTTAAATCATGTTTTAATTGTGCATTCAAAATTAAAACCGTACAATTTTGATAGCTGAAGAGATTTTTGAATTTGCGATAATTTAAAAATATTAAATTAAAACTACGTAATTTGCATTGGATAAACAATTTAAACACATGCTATTTTTAAAAATAGAGGATTTCGTCTATCCCGTTTAAGATAACATTTTTGCATCATCATTTATTAGGCTTGTAGGAACTTGTAGTTGTCATTTGTGGTATGCACCGTATAATACCCTGCCTTAATAGGATAAGACCCAAAGAATCATCGAATACATTTGAACTTGCCACTAACTCAATAGATCACAAACTAACTATTTACCTAGTGTTTTAAAAATCAGACCTAATCGACACTTAAATCGGTTGAATCATGATCTAATTATACTTTCAGTTTGCGGCGGTTCAATTATTGTTCAACTGCAAAAACCGTAAATCAGAGGTCTCGCCGGTTCGATCTCGGTCTAATTCTTAAAATATTGATTTTACTATTGAACCACCTCTTAAATACTCTTGTCCAATGCTACTAATATACAAAGGAAACAACACAAATACTACAGAGGATGGAATTTTTTTTCAATCAGACAAACACAACTCATCCATCCACACACTCATCTAAGGTATCTCAAAACCTCAACCTCTAGGTTTGGATGGTGAATATCTTATCACTAGACTGCACTCCGTTGAAAAATAGGATATTCTAAAATTATATAAAATGTCTCAATAACAAAACATAAACAATTAGTATGAGACCGGAAAAAGAATAAGACTGATGACATATTTTATTGCCTCTCTCTGAGTGGAGGCCATGATATTATTAGTATTTTAATGTCTGTTATTGGAGTGCTAGTTAGAAAATTCCAGTTGCCAATAAATACCCCCACCCCCACCTTCCTCTGTACATCCAAAAACAAGGGTATTCGTATATCCTTTGCTGAAAAACACAAAAGCTTCAAAAATGGCAAAATCCCCAGAAACAGAGCACCCAGTCAAAGCCGTAGGGTGGGCCGCTAGAGACCCCTCTGGTGCTTTCTCCCCTTTCACCTTCTCAAGAAGGTTCAATTTCAACCCAACATCACACATCCATTTCTTGATTGATTGTGTTTCTTATTCCTACTATATATAGTAAGAATATAACTGTGAATTTCTTTCCTATTTTTGCAGAGCTACCGGCGACCTTGATGTTCAGTTCAAGGTTCTTTACTGCGGCGTCTGCCACTCCGATCTCCACATGGTCAAGAACGAGTGGGGATTCACCCAGTACCCCATCGTCCCTGGGTAATTAATTAACCATTCCTTCTTTCGATTCTCCGTCCCGAACGAAACGCACCCGTTATCTGAAGTCCGCAAGAGCTTTTCCAGAGAAGGGGTGCGTTTCGTTTTTATATAGGTTTGGTCAACGTTTATATATTTGCAGGCATGAGATCGTGGGGATAGTAACGGAGGTGGGCAAGAAGGTGGAGAAGGTGAAGGTCGGCGACAAAGTCGGCGTCGGCTGCCTCGTCGGATCCTGCCGGCAGTGCGACCAGTGCTCCGCCGATCTCGAGAACTACTGCCCCAAGCAGATCCTCACCTACAGCGCCCCCTACCACGACGGCACCATCACCTACGGCGGCTACTCCGACCTCATGGTCGCCGACGAGCACTTCATCATCCGCTGGCCGGAGAATCTTCCCATGGACATCGGCGCCCCCCTCCTCTGCGCCGGCATCACCACCTACAGCCCCCTCAGGTACTTCGGTCTCGACAAGCCCGGCATGAACGTCGGGATTGTCGGCCTCGGCGGCCTCGGACACGTCGGTGTCAAGTTCGCCAAGGCATTCGGGACCCGGGTCACGGTGATTAGTACTTCCTTGAGCAAGAAGAAGGAGGCGATCGAGAACCTCGGTGCCGATGATTTCTTGGTTAGCCGCGACCCCGAGCAGATGCAGGTAGTTTTATTTGCCAAACACTTTTTTTAAAGAGCTTATATATACTTCAGATCATATTATAAGTTGTTTTGAACGGCTTATCAATTTGTGCGCAGGCCGCCGCGGGTACCTTGGATGGAATCATCGATACAGTATCTGCGACACATCCGTTGCCGCCGTTGTTAAGCTTGTTGAAGCCCCACGGCAAGCTCATCATGGTCGGTGCACCGGAGAAGCCCCTCGAGCTTCCGGTTTTTCCTCTAATCATGGGTGAGCGACAAGTTTTTTTTTAAAAAATTATTGTTACTATATATGTGTTTGTTTGTTTAATTCGTTACTAATGAAAATATGAAAATGATAGCGAGGAAGTCGATTTCCGGGAGTGGGATCGGGGGCCTAAAGGAGACGCAGGAGATGATCGATTTCGCAGCCGAGCACCAAATCCTACCGAACGTGGAGATAATCCCAATAGACTACGTGAATACGGCTATGGAGCGGCTCTTGAAGTCCGATGTTAAGTACCGGTTCGTCATTGACGTCGCCGGTTCGCTGAAGCCGGAGTAGAGCATTGGCATGTTCGAGCTAGTATATCATTTGCGATTAATGTTGTGATATTTGGTTTGTTGTGTTTTGTTACGTTGTTTGAAGTGTGACTGGTTGGTACACAAGCAGTCTAAATAAACTTTGTTCGATTAAATGTTCCAAAGAAATTGTTTTAAGTATTTTTGATAATTTGAATTTGCCCTAAGAATATTCCCTCGGTTGGTGTAACATAATTTTGTTATAATATTGGAAAGTGTACTAAATTTAAAGTCAATTTGAATTAAAATGAGATTAGGTGTGCCAACTATTCAAAGTTTTTTTTTGTCAAGATCTATGAACAACTATTATTATTCCGATACGTTATTCTTAACCCTCTAGTCGAACCCGGGTCAATTTTTAAGAGAAGAGTCTGGTGATTAGGTGCGCTAAGTCACCTGGTTAACTATTATTTTATGTTAATTTCAAATGATTTTCATTATACTATGTATATCATCAAATGATTAGGGATTATGCAAATGCCAATTGGTATGGAATCGGAATTAAATTAAAGACAATTATTATAAACAAAGAGGTCTAGCCTCGTAAAATATGTATAAGCAAATTTCACTAAAAGATGTGTTGCGTATTACAATATTCTTTGTCAAAATATAGAAGTCTGCATCATATTTTAAGTTCTTAATCATTAGTTAGGAAGGGTATAAGTATTTTGTATTGAGTTTACTTTTTGTTTGTTGTAAATATATATACTTTCGAGTAATGTTTTCAAAATTAGATTGGACTCGGCCAGGAAATCGGCCATAAATTTCAGTTTTGTGGTTCCGACCGGTTCATACGCGGTTAAACTGTAAGAATTTGAAACTCGAAATCATGTCAATTCCACTTTTGATTCGATTTTTTAAAACAATATTTTCGAGACGAAATACTTTTCGTCATATTACTTCAAAACGACAATGCTCTTGGACCATCATTGTAAAATAAAAGAAAACGCAAAGTGCTCGTCTACTGTCTACATTTAGAGCCCAAAATGAGATTCGTTGACTTTGTTTTGAATATGTGGATAGTATTAGTACACTTTGATAGTTAGACTAGCCGTATAGTTTGCTTAAAGAAGAGTACTGGTTTATAAGTTTTAGAATCTCATCTATATAGTCTACATATATATAAAAAGATTACACTTTTGGTAGTTATCAATTTTCAATTGATTGCGGGGTCAATTTTGTAATAAATGAAAATTTCAGGGGTCTAAACCTAAAAACTATAATTTAGGGGTCTAAAACTAAAAACTATGACCCAGTGTGAACACAAAAAACCATCCGTCATATTTTCTTCTCTCTCCCCTCTTCTCTTTCCTCCTTGCCACTTGACAAATATTTATGGGTGGAAATAATTACATCAAAATAATTCTTATTTTCAAAATAATGGAGATAAATATTTATTTTAAAAAATTAAAAATTATACCATAAATTATGATTTTCAATTCTCTACAAATAGACACCAATATTGCTATACTTTGAATTAAAAAAAAAAATCTTCTCATCTCATTTTCTATTATTTGATATTTTGATTTTGTATTTCAAACAATTGTAATTTTGTATTTTAACAAATATTTATAATTTACTTTTATTTTATTTAATGTCACGTGTTAAATTCTCTCCTATTTATTCCAGTTTTCTTTCCTGTAATTTTTATTTAACTTAGTGGTCTAAAATAATAAGATATCGGCCAAAGTTTAATGGGCCCGAAAATACCCGAAAATAGAACAGAAATAAAATAAATATATCATACATTGAGTGACACAATATTTATAAGTCACTTTAAAAAAATCATGAAAAACCTAATTGTTCATATATGTAAATTTCATAAACAAACTGTAATTTACGGTTTTCACTTAAATCAATACATGACTTTACGGGTTTTTTTTTTTTTTTTTTTCTTTTCTTTTCTTATTCACATTTGCAAAATAGTCTCTTTTTTTAGGGTTCAGTTTTTTTTAGGATTCATTTTTTTTAAGGGTTTAGTTTTTTTGATTTAGTAACTGACGTTGACGCATCAGCCGGGACGACAAATGTTGTATAAGGAAGTGTTCCGAAATGTATAACGTATTGTGTTGTTGTAGTGCACTAACATTATATTTGTCTGCTCTTAGTGTGTTATGTTTACGTTCCGTTTCGCTGCTCTTATTAAATATTCGTAACTTACGGAGTCGCGCATCGCGCGTGGGCGAGTACTAGTATATATAAGGAGATTACAATTCTGGCAGTTTTCAATTTTATATTGATTTCGGGGTCAATTTTGCAATAAATGAAATTTTCAGTGGTCTAAAATTAAATAGTACAAGTAACAGTGTGAACACAAAAAAATAATACGTAATCTTCTCTTCTCTATTTCCCCTCTTCTCTTTCCTCTTTGCCACTTGGAAAATATTTATTGGTTCTTCTCTTTCCTCCTTGCCACTTGGCAAATATTTATTGGTGGAAATAATTACATCAAAATAAATCTTATTTTCAAAATAATGTAGATAAATATTTATTTTAAAAAAATTAAAAAATTATACCAAAAATTATGATTTTCAATTCTCTACAAATAGACACCAATATTGATATACTTTGAATCACAAAAATAATAATAATAATAATAATAAAAATTAAAAAAAAAATCTCATCTCATTTTCTATTACCACTCCGGTCCTAGCTTCTTGACTCATATTCCTTTTTGGGACGTCCCATGTTTGTTGACTCATTTCCTTTTTTGGAAAGAATTAGAGTATAATTAGTACAATTAGTAAACCCCTTATTACACTTAACATTTCATACTTAAATCTCATCCACTCATTTTTCTGCACGTAGTTCAATATAATTTAAATTTCGAAAGTTTAAATTATTATAACTTGCTCGTTTGTTATCGGATTTTTATGATTTTTATATCAAATTAAAGGTCTTTATACGATCTTTCATTTAAGATCAGACAAGAACATGTTTTTATGCATATATGATGCTCTGTTTCTAAAATATGTTTAAATACATAAACCACATTACATTCCCTACAAAATACACTTTATACACTAAACATTTTCGTCTTAATTCCCGTGCAAAAAACAAATGAGTCAAGAAGCTAGGACCGGAGTGGTACTTGATATTTTGATTTTGTATTTCAAACAATTGTAATTTTGTATTTTAACAAATATTTATAATTTACTTTTATTTTCTTTAATGTCACTTGTTAAATTCTCTCCTATTTATTCCGATTTTTTTTTCTGTAATTTTTATTTAACTTAGTGGTCTAAAACAACAAGATATCGGCCCAAGTTTAATGGACCCGGAAATAGAATAGAAATAAAATAAATATATCATACATTGGGTGACACAATATTTATAAGTCACCTAAAAAAATCATGAAAAACCTAAGGGTGCTGCCTCCAATAATAAACTTAAACTTCCTAACTTTCACTAATGCCACATTATTATTTGGGCCCCACTCAACTTTCATTATTTTTTCTTTTTCAACAATAAACCTAACTTTCAACTTTTTCACCTCCAATAAATTGATGTGTGTTCCACTCTCACTTTTTCACCTCCCACTTTATTTCATGAAACCAACTTCCAAAATTAGAAGTTGGGCTTTCAACTTTCAAAAATGAAAGTTGAGTCCAATGGTTGAAAGTTGAAAAAGCAACTTTCTTTCAACTTTTAAAATCCCATAAAAGCTACCATTGGAGGCACCCTAATTGTTCATATATGTAAATTTCATAAACAAACTATAATTTATTGTTTTCACTTAAATCAAGACATGACTTTACGTTGTTGTTGTTGTTGTTTTTTTTTTTTTTTTTTTTTTTTTAATTCACATTTGCAAATAGTCTCTTTTTTTTAGGGTTCAGTTTCTTATAGGATTCAATTTTATTTTTTATTTTTTTTGGTAGGATTTAGTTTTTTTTGATTTAGTAACTCACGTTGACGCATCAGGCGTGACGAAAAATGTTGTATATAAGGAAGTGTTCCGAAATGTATAACATATTGTGTTGTTGTAGTGCACTAACATTACATTTGTCTGCTCTTAGTGTGTGTATGTTTACGTTTGGTTTCGTTGCTCTTATTAAATATTCATAACTTACGGTGTCGCGCATCGCGCGTGGGCGAGTATTCGTAACTCACGTTATCGCGCATCGCGCGTGGGCGAGTACTAGTTTATTTTAACAATAATTAATCATACAACTTTTTGATAATTATTTAAATCACATAAGGGCATCTCCAACCCTCAACACGAAAAATAAACTCATTTTGCAGTTTACATCACATCAAACAGTAATTTATCCCCAACCTAACAACTCAAACTCAAACTCAAAAGAATATTCCTTTCCACCACACTTTTAATGTTTTTATAACTACATTCACATATTTTTTTATACTACCTCCATCTCATATAAGTAGTCCCATTTAACATTTTGGTCCATCTCATCTATTAGTCTCATTTCTGAAAATAGTAAAGAATATTGTACTTGACTAAAATTAACTCTCTCTCTTCAGAATCAATTATAGCCACACATTTCCTCCTTTATTGGCTCTTGTGCCAATTTCAAATGGGACTACTTATATGAGATGGAGGAAGTATTACATTTTAGACCTACTATAAATTTTCATTTAACATTACTATATAATAAGATACATTACTTTTAAAAATACAATTATTAATAATTCAATTTTTTTGCTATGATTAGAATTACTCCATAATTAATGAGCCTCAATAATATTAATTAGCCTAAATTAATGGGCCCTAAATAATAAAGATCCAATTTTTAGCCCAAGTATATGGCCTAATATAAACTAAAATAAGCTCTAAATAAAACTTGTCTAAATAGAAATTGGCCCAATAAAAATTTAAATGGCCCAACAATTAATAAATCCTAAATACTGGCCGTCTTCTTCGTTGGTTTTCTGCGTCTTCTTCAATCTTTCTCTGCAATTCTGTCTTCTTCCTTTTTTCTTCATCCACAAACACAATAAAATACAAGCAGAAAGATTCAATTGCAATTTTCCAAAGATCAAAAGTGATTTGCGTTCTATGAACAGTACCAACGCAAATTTGTGTCGGGAGGAGAGAGAAAATCCAGAACAAACGCTTTTTGCATTCATCTTTGCAGTTGGATTGGGCATCAAATCCAACCCCATTTTGCGATTTGCAGTGGGGTTGGAGTTGCCCTAATTCATGCCAAGAAAAAGTCAAATATAATATGCTTATCTAATCCAATCAAGCACTCCCTCTATCTGCTACTTTTAGAGCCTCTTTCATTTTCCGTATGTTCACAATCTATTGAGCCTTTTCATTTAAGAAAATGGATCACACACAGAAAAGTTACAATCGTACCCTTTGAACATTATCATAATACATTAAACGCTATACTGATCCCTTCGGGCCCTAAAGATCATGAGCAAAGCTTACCTCCTTTTGGTAATCAACACCTTCAAATTTTTGACAAAAGGATTTTGGGGAAGAACCAAATACACAAGATATACGATATGATTGAGAAACATTGATTGTGGTCAAATTATTAATACTATTATTAGACATTCTTTATGTAAATACGGCATTGACTATTGAATATGACCTCTTTATTGTTATATTTTCCTAAATTGTTGTCTTTATTGGAACCCTTTTATATGCTGTATGTAGTCCATTAACATCAACATTTCACAGTACATACCAAACAATAAATACAGGGACCTTTAAGTGGACAAAATTTGTCACATTCATCTAAAATCAATTATCATTTTGGATCTCATTTATAACGCATCATGATAACATATACTCCTTTCGTTCCATTTATATTGTCTCACTTTATATTTAAATGAGTCTGTTATATCAATAAAACGAGACTAGGTGACTTAGCACACCTGACCACTAAGCTCCTCCCTTAAAGGAGTGACCTGGATTCGATACCTTGTGGGAGATATAAGGTGGCTTGGAGATTTTCTTGGAGTGTTTATCGAGCTTGTTGCTCTTTTAAGAGATCTTAAATATATATGGCACAACCCAAACTAATACTGGGCCGGCACTCTTGACTTGGGATTGGCCAACTTTGACACTAATAAAGATGATCTAATATGCAAATGTCGAAACGGACGAGATCTTCTATTATATTAGTATAACATTTTCTATTATACCGACAAATGATTATCACGTGTCAAAGATATTTTTAAAATAAAAAATGAAACATGTCATATTTATGCATAATAGATGATCTCATCCACGTCAAAATGCAATATTTCATTGAAAAATGCCACTATATATATGCACTCCATATACTAAACCCCTACTTAAAGATTCTGTTTTTTCGTTCTAATCGTCGTATGTACCTGTATCAACATTTTGTACGTAACATCCGACAACATGAAAACAATTGTACAAAAATATAGAATACGATCGACACACACAGGCCGGCGGCGATCCGCTCCCACTATTCGGCGGCCACGCCACCGCCCCCACCAGAACAAAAACGCACTCACACATTTCTTTTAAATTTAAATAATTCCAATTATTATGCTAATTAACTTTTGCACCACCACCACCACTTCCGACAGTGCTTTGAGTGTGTGTGTGTTTAATTATTGATTTTTAAGTAATGATGATTCAAAGTCTAGAGCTGAATTGTATAAGTTATTAAAATTCAAAAACGAATTAATATAGTTGGAATTGGTGGTGTGGAAAAAATGGGAATTGAAGAAATTGGTGTTGAAATAGTTGAAATTGAGAGTGAAGAGTGAAGAATATGTTGACAAATTTTTTTTTTTTTTTTAATTTTACAGTAGAAATTATAAAGGCCGCAGACTCGAACTCGAGACCTTTCAGGTCCAATACGTTAATCTTAACCCCCTACGGCTAGGCCATCATACGCACTGAAGCACACATATGTTGACAATTCTGTTGCAATAGTGTAGAGCTAGGTTATGGGCACTGTGTGTATTCATACACATTGTGCGCTAAGCATATGCATCATCGCCACAAACTAATTCTTGACTCTTCTTCCTTGTAAACAATTCATTCCTTCTCTCTCTTCCTCTCCATTTTCTCCATATTTCTTACTCTTTTACCAGAAAACAACCATGGCGAAATCACCCGAAACAGAGCACCCTGTCAAGGCTTTCGGCTACGCTGCTACCGACTCCTCCGGCCATCTCGCCCCTTTCGCCTTCTCCCGGAGGTAATCTCTCTCCCTCTCTGTCGTGTTCTCTTATTGTCGTTTATTTATATAGCTCTTGAAAATAATTATGTAATCTATAACCAAACAGCCTAACTCATCGTTAGTAAACCACGTAAATTTGTGTCTTGTTTACGTTCCTATTCGTTTATTGGCCAACAATCACAATCCCTTCCCGTTCACAGGGCTACCGGCGATGAAGATGTGCAATTCAAAGTGCTCTACTGTGGAATCTGCCACTCTGATCTCCACTTCGCCAAGAACGAATGGGGCTTCTCTGTCTACCCTCTCGTCCCCGGGTAAGATTCACCTTCTCTCTCTCTCCTCCCATCCTTTCTAAACATCTCTTCCACCTTTTCATCAACCTTTAACCGAACTGCAGGCACGAGATCGTCGGAGTGGTGACGGAGGTAGGGAAGAACGTCAAAAAGTACAAGGCCGGCGACAGAGTCGGCGTCGGGTGCATGGTCGGATCGTGCCGGTCATGCGAGAGCTGCGCCGCCGACCTAGAGAACTACTGCTCCAAGATCATCCCCACCTACGGCGGCGCCTACCACGACGGAACCCCCACGTACGGCGGCTACTCCGACATCATGGTCGCCGAGGAGCACTTCATCGTCCGCATACCCGATAACATGCCCCTCGACGCGGCCGCGCCGCTTCTGTGCGCCGGGATCACCACCTACAGCCCCTTGAGGTATTACGGCCTCGACAAGCCCGGCCTGCACGTCGGCGTCGTCGGGTTGGGCGGTCTAGGCCATGTCGCGGTTAAATTCGCGAAGGCTTTCGGGGCTAGGGTTACGGTCATTAGCACCTCGCCTAGCAAGAAGGACGAGGCGCTTGCGCATTTGGGTGCAGATAACTTCTTGATCAGTACCGATGAAGATGAAATGAAGGTATGTTTGATTTATGCTATGAAACGAAACACATCCGTTTTCTGAAATACGTGATAGCATTATTAGAAGGGTCGTATTTCGTTTGGGACGGAGTGATTTTGACTCGGTATGCAATTAGTTGCATAAACTTCAGACTTTGAATTCAAAGAGTTGAGAACTTGAATTACAACATTGGTCAAAGTTTGTTATGCAGTTTTTCTCAATTCAGTACTTATTGTTGTTTTAGATTTGAAAACATACATTGACATATCTTGTTAAAAAAAATAATAATAATAATAATAATAATAAAAAACAGAGCAAGTTTGTATGTTGCACCTTAAACCGTGAGCACATATCGTTATTTGTTCTTTTTAACATTATTTTGTTCGATATTTGTAATTGTTTTGTATTCTACTATGTTATACATTAATATTGAAATTATAAAATTACAAGACATATAAAAAATCGAGACTCGATTTGTGTTTTTCGCCTTTTAACTTCAAAAAATCAATGAAAACACAAATCGGGTCTCGATTTTTATATGCAAATTTTATGATTTCAATATTAATGTATAGCATAGTAGAGTATAAAACAATTGCATAAATTGAATAAAAGAATACTAAAGTGAGCAAACGACGATAGGTGCCCACAAAAGTTCTCATAGTTAGGGGTGCGGCATATCATATCTCATTATTCTTGTATTTCATAGGCTGCTATGGGAACAATGGATGGCATACTTGACACTGTATCAGCAGCACACCCTTTGATGCCACTCTTAGGGCTACTAAAGAATCACGGGAAGCTTATAATGGTTGGTGCCCCTAATAAGCCTCTAGAGTTACTAATGTTCCCTCTACTAGCCGGGCGGAAGATGATAGCCGGGAGTGGGATCGGAGGGATGAAGGAGACGCAGGAAATGATCGACTTTGCGGCCAAGCACAACATCAAGGCAGATATCGAAGTCATTCCCATTGACTACGTTAACACGGCCATGGAGCGCCTCCTCAAGGCCGATGTCAAGTACCGTTTTGTCATTGACGTGGCCAACTCCATCAAACATTAAACCCAAACCCCCTCTGTTGTGCTTTTAAGGTTTCAACGAGTACACGTATACTTGAATAAGAATATCAATAATGATATTTGGCCATGATGTGGCCTGAGAATGGTGCGGAATGTTAGACAATACATTATATTATACGTCTATCGAATTATAAAACGAGACT
The DNA here is from genome assembly GCA_029379335.1 of Thymus mandschuricus. Taxonomy (NCBI): domain Eukaryota; kingdom Viridiplantae; phylum Streptophyta; class Magnoliopsida; order Lamiales; family Lamiaceae; genus Thymus; species Thymus mandschuricus. Next base: position 31,924,654 of record CM057078.1, read on the forward strand.
TAATACATAGATACAGTGCTTTGCTTGCTGCTGATCAGATACAATTTCTGCATTATTCCAATAAATTATTACAAGATTATACTTTGGAAAAATTAATGATGTAGTTTGTATTAATTAGGATTTAATTACCTCATCTTCTCTTGAGGCTGTTGTTGCATTTCTTTTTGGTGGTGTTGTTTCTGGGGATTGAAGTGTCACAAACTTCAGAGCTGGTGCCACTGAATGATGATTTCCCCATGAATAATTGAGATGCTCTGCCTTGATTCATTCTGTTACATAAACATTAATTGCCCTCGTTAACGGTCCGTTGATCGATCAAATCGATGACGTACAGAACAATTTCACGACCAGACGAGCTCAAATTTATTCAATCCGGAATAAGGTTACCTATGCAAGCGCTTCTCCAAGAATCTTGCCAAGGTCGCTCTCCGGGCCATCGCCACCGTCGGAACATGACCTACTCATCAAATACGGAGATCACTTACTGAAATATTCGTATGCCGGAACAAATGCCCTATTTCATAGATCTACTTGAATATAGCAATAGACTCGATCTCGTTAAAATTAGCTCGATTAAAACGTAACAATAGGAAGGTAGACGTACCAGAGCGGCCGGTGGATGGATTTCCAACAACATAGATACTGTTTTCAGCTGACATGTTCCTACAAAAACATAAGTGAAATTCTGTATAATCAGCTTCTGCCACGTGTGCTTCCCCATCTACTAATCACGTGATTAGGAGCCTCATTAACCCCAACACGCATCTCGTGTGGAGAGATTCAGTCTTTCAAGGAACATATACATATAACTAACATATCCAAAAAAAAAAAAAAAAGTGAACATTTTATGGTTTGACCCACTTTACTACTTCAATTAATATTATTAATATATTATATTCATCCTCGTCTATTTCTAAATGACTGATTTTATTATTTTATATCTTGAATAAAATTTAAATTAAGGAGTTGTTTAAAAAAGTAACGGATAATATTAAAGATGAACTTTCATGTTTACGGGTGAGAAATTGAGGGCTATCTTTAATTTGTTTATAAAATCCTAATAAAATGTCACTTGAACCTTATTTTATTTGAGTTTAAGAGTAATTAAAAATTAAAAACCTTAAAAAGGTTCATAATCTTGACTTCTGTCCTGTCGAAAACTAACAAGATCCAACTCAGAATTAAATAATTATAAAATTTTACTACATAATCTATCGAAAAGTCCAACAGATTGACCCGACCCGACTCGACCTGACTCGACTCGAATCTTTAACATAGACAGAGATCTCCCAGGAAATGGGGATGAGATTTGGTACCTTATGTCGGGAGTGGCAGCATCGTTGAGGTCATAGGGAAACCCACCACCGCCGCCCGGGCGACGGAAGGCCGGCGGCGCAACCAGAAACAGGCCGGGCTGTTTCTTCAGGCTACAAACGGTGCTGCCGCTGCACGACGGAGAAACCGCCGTCTTATCACAATCTGCAAATTCCCACTTCTTCTTCTTCTTCTGTAGCTACAAAATCAATTTTTAAAAAAAAAAATAAATCAAAATCAAGAAAGTTTAATAAAACTTAAGAATTTTGTAAGAAAATAAATAAAACAGTAGAAAAAAAACACACACATCGGAGAAATTAAAGGAAGAAGTCGAACTGAGAGATAAAGAAATCTCAACACCTCCACCTGCAAATCAACAACATTAATCCTTCATCAAATCAAAATAAAAAATCAAAAATCAAAAAATAAACAAAGAATAATGAAAATTTACCAGTTTCTGCAAATGGACTTTTGAGATTTTCTTGCTTCGATTCGTTCTTGTGAGAATTCAAGCCCAGAAAATCTATCTCCATAGTTTCGGATTTAGAGTAAGAAAGTTGAGAGAGAAATCACAAGAAAATGAAGCAGATAATATTAATGAAAGAATAGGTTTAGAAATAATAATAATAATAATAATAATGGATATTTGGAGGGGTGGGTGTGGGGAAAGGTCTAAGCTAGAGCCAATGAATGGCTAGCTTTTAACAAAGTGAAAAACACGTGCTGGGATTGAAAAGATAAAAGAGCAACCACATAAACTGCACCACGTGAAACTTTGCAACATTTGAATCTAACGTTTCTCAGCATCCAACGTTACCCATTTCCCCCATCAAAATTTGTTCATTTTTAGTAACTCTGCTATTTATGATGTAATAAAACTTTAACAATGTACAGGTTTGTATCACGTGATGAATTCCGCATTTGGTCGTAGAGATGAAGTTACACGCACTTTGGTTAAGTTTGGTTTGTGGTCGAGATTAGAGCTGTCAAAATTGACCTGACTTGATTACTGATTGAATTGGATGTTTTCTAGTTGAAAGATTCATTTGGCTTGGTTTCGGTTTGATAATAATTTTGTGTTGTCTTTTGGGTTAGGGTAGGAGCGCTCTTTCGTCTAAGGATGCCTAACGGCCGCACTGAAATCATTTGGAGGGAGGCAGGACAAGTGGGTAGTTTATTTGGGGTGGAGGTCTCCTAAAAGGGTAACGGAGGTGTGCGAAGGTAGGCTCAAGCTAAGATTATGCTCGTGAGTGTAATGGTATAAGTCTGTGATGGATTTGTATACTAGAATGCAGGCCTTTTAGCTTGTATGCATGTGTTGTCCATAACCACTTACAATCTCTTATCTGATTAAGTATGAATTGTTATCCATGCATCAAACATCTATCTATTATCTCAAAGTTGTAGGCTTTATGGTGTGTTGTAGATCACAGAAGATCATAGTTGTCGGTTCCTCTAGAGATATAAAAGGGTATCACAGTCGAGACAGTTCTGGATATAACTGTCGGTTTAGGCTGTAGTATAGGCTGCATAAGTAGCTTGTCTTGGCTACTTGTCTATGCTAGTACGTGCGTGTACTGATAGGATTACAGTGAGGTGAATTCTTCTATTCTGACCTATGTAGAAAGAATCAAGACCTCGGTGACTTAAGATGAACCTTAACTCTAGTTGAGTCCTAAGGGTGTATAGTTGTAGTCTGCTTCTTTGATTTAACATGGGTGAGAGTTCAGAGGATCAGTAACTCAATATGCTTCGTATGGGAAGCAACTACAGCTAGTACGACTCTTAGTGTAACTGCAACAGAGCATCGTATCCTGGTAGAACAGATTGATCACATCCCCTGAGGAATTCATTAAGGATTATCATACCAAACCCTGTAGGTGGATTAAGTTCCGGTATTGATGAATAAGGAATGAATGGTATTACTCAGGAATGATAAAGAAGTTGAATAACACGAGCAGTCAGAAGCTCTAAGTTAATCAACGGATGTGGGATATCTTAAATACGGGGGTCGCTAAGTCTAATACTAGCCCTGAACTCAACAGGGGTAAAACAGGTAATTCAGTACTATTACTCTAGTGGAATGTTTTAGTACTTATGGACTAAATTATACTCTGGGCTGAGTATGGAGAATTTAGCCACTGGGAGGCCTCGGTTTTACCAGCTAGTAGATCCCTGATCTGGCCCAAAAAGCTCAATAGGCCACAGTATAAGGAATAAGTGGGTCGTCATATAATTGGGCCCAGTATGGGGCGCCAATCAGCTCTTGGACGCCTAGTCCATCAGTTGCAGGCCTGGCCTGCAACTTAAGCCCAAGTCTCACTTGGTCTCTCCTATATATACCCCCTCAATGTCTTGTTGACCTAAGGTTTTGGAATATACGAATGCACTTAAAATATTCCAACAAGAAAGGGAGGCTAGGGTTAAAGAGAGAGAGACGCGCGCCGGCTTCTTGAGCAGTGACGGCAGTTCCCGTTTTCCGTGGCTGATTCCGAGGTTCGTTGTCCATCCAACGTCAGAATCGAGCAGGGATACAGATCAGAAGATCTATTCGCGAGTTGTCTTCATCCTAAGGTAATCGATCTGAACACCCTATATTCCGCACTTAAATTCATAGGAGCATGATAGGTTTTATATCGATAAATATCCGGAATAGATCCTCGGGACGAACCGATCTTCATTGATCATGGTTCCTTCAGTCTGCTTGACTGTCAAACAGACTGGCCAAACAGAGACGAAAGTCAGCCATAGTGATTCGAGAGTCCCGAGTGTTAGGGCTCTAGCTCAGCGGATTGAAGGTACGCTGGGGATAACAGGTTGATGACTCCCAAGACCTCTTATCGACGGGGTCGTTTGGCACCTGGGCTTGTCCATCTAAAATTCTATATAAAAAAAGAGTCGTAATGTTTTAGAAATTAGTTGTGTCTCGTATGCCACTTCTACAAATATAATTTATGGGAGCTAATAGTAAGGAAGCTAATGTTAAATCCTTCCTCCATTCCACTCTAGATGATTCATTGCTTTTAAGCACGAGAATAAGTAGAGAGTAGTTTGAAATATGTAATTGTTAATAAATAAGAGAATTGTTTATAAAATTATTTTCTAAAATGGAAACGAGTCATCTAGAGTGAGACATTTCAAAAGAAAAACAAGTCATCTAAAAATGCAGCATAAGGAATACTTTTTTAATCCTTCTTAATTTATACTTCTTCCAACGACGGTTATCCAATAAAATTAGAAGGGTTGAAAAATGTAACGAAAGGAATATATAGAAGCAAAATTGTTACATTAGCTTGCGAGGTGTACATTAAAATATCCCAGCTAATACTTCTCCAACTATATAAAGGTTGATGTGACGGGATATGCGTCGAATTTAATGAGAAGTTGAAAAGTATATATGGGTTTAATTAATAACACGTTTAAATTGTTAAGATGGTTGAAAATTTGGATTAGTACATCATTTTCAATGCGATGAATTAATCGAATAGTTTTAAACTTTTAATGGTTGAAAGAAAAGCAGTTAATTCGCTCTAAATAAATACTCCCTCCGTCCTTAAATAAGTGTCCCGAGCCGCCAAAATTTTTGTCCCACAATAAGTGTCCTATCACATATTTCAATGTAAAATTTTGGCTAGACTACCAATTTTACCCCTATTATCATTACACTTTTTTCACTTTTTCAATTTTCAATGTAATGATTAGGGGTTAATATGGTAAATTTATACAATTCCTTGATTATTGCACTTTGGCGGCCCGGGACACTTATTTAAGGACGGGGGGAGTAGACACTAGGTAGGTTAGAATAGGAATAGATACTAGGTTAGTGTAGGAGTATGTATGGTTCAACATTAGTTAGTTAGATGTTGTACTACCACCGACATGGAAATTCATGCTTGCTAAATTGAAATATGTACAAATGTTACTCCCCTCCATTCCTAACATGGATGAGAATCGCTATTGCATTTTGATATGTACTCATACTAGAATTGTACCCCCGCGATGCAGGGGTTTACTCGAGAAAGAGTGTAGTAAATACTCACATCAATTATTTAATCTATGTACTTTTTATTGTTTTGGATAATAATTGGTCTCTGCATGTCTATTTTTATACACTACTTCACCATTATATTTTATAATTTGACATCACTACTATCATTTATTTATAAAAATACATCATTTATCGTAAAATAAATCTTTAACACTACCATATTTCTCATATTTTCAGTTGTCTTGTATAAATGAGTAGTAGTATGATTATAAATATAAGATGAAAATTAATTTTATAGTGGTATTAATGAAATACATTTGACTGAAATTAATAGACTAAGTTGTTATATGACTTAGAAAAAATAAGCTAAATAATTAATTTATAAAATAAAATTAATGAAGCACGCATATTAAGAAATTTGGAGGGAAAACTTAGAATGGGTATTTTGTTTTAGTATATATATATAGATATGCACCAATCGATCGTATCTTGTGTTAAAAGCTTTTCCAAAGCCATATTTTTGCTTATGGAATTTAGTTTATTATTGATTTTGATGTATATTTGACATGTGTCGATCGTCCTTCAGTGTAACAGGAAATGACATACTGAAATGCGTTCATATCTTCCAAGTAGTTCATTGTTTTTCCATTGGTCATTTCATGCTAGTTGCACAACATTTTTTTAAATGAAAGAGATAAATTAAACTTTACTTTTGACTGCAGATCGACTTCTTAATTTTCACCCAAAATAAACATTTACTTCTTCTTTTCTTCTTTGTAAGAGAATACATTTTTTTTTTTGGGTTAGTTCTCTGTAAGAGAATACATTTCTTAATTTCCTTTATAAAAAAATATTAAAGGAAATACAAATTTTGCACATGCATTCTCTACTCTAACAAACAAACTCACTCTTAAATTTTGTATCAAAAAAGATATGTCTCATCTTACAAAAGACGGAGTGAGTATAAAAATGTATATATCCCACACAAAAAAAAGGTAATAATTTGGAACGGGTGGATAATTCATAAAAGTGTACATGGAGTATTTATAGTTCATGTACTAATTTCATTTTTCTATGCTATTATACCTAAATCACTTATTAAATAGAGGAGTCCATTGGTCAGGTGCACTAAGTCACCTAGTTACATCAATATCCTAATTTAAGAACGTTAGTATTAATGTTGATTTATTTTTATGTCATTTGGGTTCTGCCAATAGTAGATGTGCATAATTTCCTTTTTCGTTTGTACACGATAGTTGGATACCTTTAATTTGAATACATGAAACCCATATATATATTACAAAAAAAAATTAGGTTGCGTTCTCTTTGATGCGAAAGAAAATGAGAAAAAAGAGAAAATTACTCTATAAATTTCACCCCTTTTCTCACTATTTATCAATGAGGGGGGATTTTACTCCTTAAATTGGTGATAATATTTACAACACCAAATTGGAGAGATAATATTTTCTCTCCATTGTAGTGCAAATGAAGGGGAAAAAAATAGAAAAGGTGAGAAAAAAGGTGGGATTCATAGGGTAAATTTCTTTTTTCTCTCATTTTCTTTCGCATAAAAGAGAACGCAACCTTAAAAGAAAAAATAAACTCTAGTTCCCATTTTAAATTGAGTACAAATTTTACTTAGCATCCACTTATTATTTAAAAAAAATATATTAAATATAGTGGAGTACTAGCTTATATTGATCAAGATTCAAAGTCACCATTGTTCTATTACTATTTCATCTGTTCCAACGAATTCAAACATTTAATTTAATACATGTAAAATATAGAATAATTAAGCGATTTAAGCTTATTAATAAGAAGAGATTAGTAAATGCAGGCTCGTGTAAAACATGTCGTCCCATGAATTGTACGGAGGAATGAGTGACGAAATCACTCCAATCAGTCACGGTCTTATTATCTCTTATCCACAAATAATATAATAATAGCAAAATTGAATTATTAACGACCATGCATATTTGAATCATGATTCCATGAACCCAAACTATACACGACACTTTATAGATAGCGTGATTTTCATGTCGTAACATTATTTTCATTATTTCTTGACAACTGTCCACACTTGTGTTTCGCAACGGATGTGGGCCCACCAAAAATTAGAATGGCACTGAGGCTTTTAAATTTTGTGTCGAAAAGAAAGCGTCAAACACAATAAACAAAGAAATTGAACTATTGGGAACCAAGAAACGCACTAAACAGTCTAAACCAATGTAGAGTTTATTTATACAAGAGGACACTTATTTTTCCTGTAAGCAAGAGGACATTTATTATTTACTACTCCTGTCGTCCCACTCAAAATGAATAACTTTTTCCCGACATGAGAATTAAGAAGTGATAGTAGTTGATAAATTAGTTTGAATGTGTTTTAATGGTTTAAAATTTTACTATTTAAGGTAATATTCATAGATGAGTAGGACATACGAAATAGAACTATTGCTTTCATGAAAAGGACGGAAGGAGGAATATAATAGTAATTGAATATTCTATTTTGATGACTCCACACTCCACAGTATCTCAAAACCTAAAATAGTTGCTACAATAAGCCAATAGAGTCACATAACAATAACAATAACAACAGCAACAACTTCTTTCTTGTACCACATATTAAGGCCCAATACATACTTAGGCCCAATAAGACTTCATGCCAGGATAGCCCATACATATATAGGCCCAATAAGACTTTGCGTTGGGCTGAGATGCCACATATTTTATTTTAATTTGTTTTTTATAACTAGTTAGTTTTGATTTGTATTTTAAATTTTATATAGTAAAAGTCCTTGAATGCATACATAGTCATCAAGAGTGAATACATAGTATTCCATCCGTCTCACTTCAATTGTCCTACTTTTTTAATAGGGTCGTCCCAAAAATTGTTTAGTTTCTAAAGTGGGAAGAATTAACTCTTACATTTTAGTGCGAAACCTTTACTTTTCACCTTTTAACGTTGCGCATAAATTCTCGTGATGAAAAAAAACATGACAATCGAAGTGGGGTAGATGGTGTACATGCCTGGCTAATCGGCTATACTTCAAGATCCATATACTCTCTGTCTCGCTTTTCTTTTTCATATGTTTCATAACATACAACACCTTTTAAAATCATTTTATTTCTATTTTTCTTAATTATTGTGTCACATCCTAATGAGACAACCATGTGACTTAGCGCACCTGACCACCGGGCTCCTCTCTTTAATGGGGGACCCGGGTTCGATCCCTTCTGAGAACGAATTGGAGAGATATAAGGTGGCTTGGAGAATTTGGGAGATATAAGGTGACTTGGAGTTATTGAGAACTTGGTGTACTAACATCTAATCTAACAACTAACATTTGCCCGATTAAAAAAAAAAAAAAATCCTAATGAGACTATTAAAGTAAAATAAAGGGAGTAGTAAATTCATCACATGGATTGTTGAGTGACTATTGAAGGAAAGTACATAGTAGATATGTGAAGAAATTAGGGTGATGGGAGAATTGATGGGAAGAAGCACAACCACATTTATTGACTATAGCTTAGTCAAGTGTTATTCAATTTTGTTTGTGTGCATTAAGAACCTTTCCTCATTGATTAGAACCAAAAAGAATAGCATCACATGCTCATGAGTCATGAGTAAAGTACCACTACACAAATATGATTGAACACAAGTTATACAAAACATGGAGAGGAATAGAGAGAGTATAATAGAAAAAATAACTACCGAGCTATATATGCAAGCCGTACACGATAACATGAAATTGAAAATTTATACAACAGACGACTCGAATACACGAACTTGTGACAGAAGGGGATAGAGCCCACCAACTCTACTAGGCTAATTATATGATAAGTTTAAATTATTCAACAAGAATAAATTGACAGGTTTTATAAAGTCTGGATATAATCAAGATTAGTGATGAACTTATACCTGCACAGCACCGACAAAATAAGACTAGTTAATCTAGCTATTGCCACTACATATACCAAATTAAATAATGAATGAAACTAATCACTTCACCAACATACGTGCAATAAGCGAAGACGTGAAATTAAACACGTTAAAAAAATCAATTAATAAATAAATAAAAGAAGAACAAAACAAACCAATCATAAAGCAGTACTCCCTCCTCTATTCCGTTTCATTATTTTATAACTCATATATATAAAATTGGATGTATCGAAGAGAATATTAAATTACAACACAAGTTGAGAAGAAAGGGTATGTCTCTATTAAATAAAAATGTGACAACTTCACAATTGATTCTGAATCAAAGAACCTCAACAATTATATAGAAAGAAAGAAAGAATCAAAGCAGAAAAAGGAAAAAAAAATAATAAAAATCAAGAATCTAAAGTTTGAAATCACAATCTTTCTATCACTAGTTTGTAAACCAAACACAAATCAATTCAATCTTGAACAATATCACCACCACCATCGGAATCCTCAGCACTCCTCGAGCAAACCTCCTCGATCTTAACCGCCACCTCCGCCATCGACGGCCGCTTATCCGGGTACGGCGCCGTGCAATCGACCGCAAGCTGCAGCATCGTCACCATATCCTCCTCCACACTCTGATACCGGAGGAGCTCGACGTCGAACAACTCGGCCGACCACTCCTCCCGGACCACGGACTGCACCCATCGAGGCAGGTCGACTCCCTCCTCGTTCGTCAACGAATGAGTCGGGGCCTTCCCTGTCAGCAGCTCCAGCAGCAGGACACCGAAGCTGTACACATCTGCTTTCTGCGACACCTTGTGGGCATCGGTCACCTCCGGTGCACGATACCCGGCCACACGGTTGGGAGTGGCGGACGGGCCCGCGAGCTGAGCGAGGCCAAAGTCGGAGACACGGGCCTCGTAGGAGTCAGTGAGGAGGATGTTGGAGGACTTTATGTTGCCGTGGGAGATCGACGGGCCCTGCGAGTGAAGATACGAGATCCCTTTCGCGGCACCTAGGGCGATCGAAGCTCTCGTTTCCCAGATCAACGGCGTCCTTCCTCCTCCCTTGTTGCCTGCAAATTGCAACAAGTTTCCAATTAGGATATGTCTTAACTTTAGACATGAAATTAACAATAATCTTGATTTAGAATGAGATAAAAGCTAAGACAAGATGTAGAAAAGTGGTTGAATCATAGCAATATGTCTAGACAAGATAGAGTAGTGGTTGAATTTAAATTGAATCAAACAAAAACATAATGTAATGACAAATTCATAAAGCTAGTACACTTGGACTTCTAAGTAATGACAAACACAAAGAAACTACAACACTCATCCATAGTTTGAAACAAGCAAGATGATCACTAAATCGAGCCCAGTTCAGTTGGTAAGACATTTCGTCTCCAATCGACTATCAGCAGATTGCGTGTCACACATTAGGACAAATGAACAATTTGAATAACACAAAAATGCATATGAATCAAAGAAAACACAAGCATTGGATTTTGAATAAATCAAGAAAAGTGAAGTAAAAGGGAAGAAAATAACCATGTAAGAGTGCAGACAAGCTTCCCATGGGCAAGTAATCATAGACAAGGAGCTTCTCTTCACGGTTGTAGTAATAAGCCCTAAGGGGAACCAAATTCTGATGATCCATTCTCCCTATTTCATCCATTTTCGCCCTCAACTCCTTCTCCCCCAAATTCACATCCCTCAGCCGCTTCACGGCCACGGCCAGCCCGTTTTCGAGCACCGCCTTGTAGGCGGTGCCGTACGTCCCCTTCCCCAACACCTCGGCCGATGCCCTAAGCAGATCCTCCAAGTCGAAATTCCACCCGGTCTTCCCGTAGAAAATTAACCCCTTATCCTTCCCCTTCCCCTTTCCACCTACTGCCGCCGTAAAACCACTGCCGCCGGCGGCGGCGGGGACGGCGGCCGCCGTCTCCAGGATTTCAATATCTTTCTCTTTGCCCCTGCCCTGATGGGTCTTCTTCCTAGACAGCATTTTATACAGACAGAAGAGAAGCAATAGGATCAAGAGGAAGCCGATGATCGAGCCGATCACGATTCCGGCAATCGCCCCGCCGGAGACTTTTTTCTTCGGTTTTACGTCGCCGATGCAGGGATCCAGCGGCTCGCCGCAGAGGGAGTTCCCGGCGAATGAGGCTATGGGCTTTCCGGCGAGGCCGCGGGGGACCCTGCCGGTGAGATTGTTGTCGGAGACGTCGAACTGGACTAAATTGGGCAGGTTGAGGTCGGGAATCGAGCCGGAGAAACGGTTTTTCTGCAAGTAGAGCGTGCCCAAACGGATCAGCTTGTTGAACGACGGCGGAATCGGGCCGGAGAAATTGTTCTCGCCCAAATTCACGCGCACGAGCGTGGTGACGGAGAAGAGGGAATCGGGGACTTCGCCGTCGAAGGAGTTGTGCTGGAGGTATAAATTCCGGAGGGAGGTGAGGGAGGAGAAGAGGTCCGCCGGGAGGGGGCCGGTGAGGGAGTTGTAACGGAGGCTGAGCGTCTGGAGATTGGTGAGATTGGAGATGGTGTTCGGCGGCAACTGGCCGGAGAGACCCATCGCCGGGAGGCGGAGCTCCACGACGGAGGAGTTATCGGCCGAGCAGATGACGCCGGCCCACGAGCAGTGGGTGGCGGCGGACAGGTTCCAGAAGAGGACGCGGCCGCCCACGGCGGAGCGGAGGGCGAGCAGAGCCGCTCTGTCGGAGGCGACGTCCGGCGCGGCGGAGGGAAGGAGGAGGAGGAGCACCGCCGCCGTGGCGAGGAAGAGGCGGCGGAAACCGAAAGGACCCATTTCCTCAAATTCGGCAAAATCGAAAGCCGCCGAAATGGTGTAAGGGATTTTCGAGGAGTTTGAGGAAATCAAGAGAGTTTCATGTTGTGTTGTTGGTGTCTGAAGAAATCAAAACTCTGGTTTTTGACAGTGGGAGGGAGAGGGGTTATTGGTATGGTAGTATAAAATACAGACTGTAACGGAATGTGGGGGGAGAGAGAGAGAGAGAGAGAGAGAGGTCCAATGGGAGTGTGCGTTGTGATATACTTGTATCTATTAAATTCAAATCCAGTTGGAAACAATTTTTTACCGTAAGAATTTATTTTTAGTATAATTTATTTCCTTAAGGGGTTTTTATATTTAATATTGGAATAAGAAAAATTTGTCAATAGTCGTAGTAATTGTGGTAAAATGTTTATAGATATGGAAATGCGTATCTCATACATCATATTTTGGGTTTTAATTTATTTTCCTAAGAAATTATTGTGGAAATATGCTTCTCAATATATGTATATGGATATTGAATGTGTAACACATAATCCATGTATAATTATAATAGTGGGCATATTGCATATAACTTACTTTACCTGCACTATTTTATTAAACTCTAAAGCGAGGGAATGATGTCCTCGTGATTGGCTTCAATATTTGAATTCAAAGAGAGAGAGGGGAAAGAATCAAATGTGTACCCCATGTCCCATGATCTAGGTATATCTTTAGCACAATATATATACAGTGTTTTAAAAAATCTCTGCTTAGACGGGACAGTATCGGGTATTGTACCGTCCAATTAACACTTAATACGTTTAGACGATAAGCGACGCCTTACATGTCTAAAGTTGAAGTTTTATCGATAGTATTTAGGTTCAGAGTAATAGTCACTTAAATAAATTAGGTTGTATCATACGGAATTCGGATGGCTAGATGGGTTATGGATAGTATAATTAGATTGTATATTAGTACATATTTCAACAATTGGGATATTTTGTTGAAGACCACAAAGTTTATTAAATTGGACCGGTTAATAAGTTCGACAATAAAATTTGGAAGGAAATTTCTATTGCTAAAGCTCGGAAAAAATGTGAATAATATATTTCAATTAATTAATTAATGAACCCAACAAATTAAACTTGGTGGCGTGGTTTATTAAATCCTTATAAATTAGACACAACAAACACGAAATTAAAAAATAAAACCCCACAATTAACAACACTTTCCTTCTAATTTCTGCCTACAAAAATGAAGAGAGTGTGTCGTTACAAGATTTATTAAAATAGGAACAACATTAATAGTGCAATCAATATCATTGAAAATAGTCAATTAAGAAAGAGAATGAAAGAAAAAAATTGTAATTGTCGGTGATCATCAATTGAATTCGGTTGTTAGCACATACCAATGCACAGGTATATTAATAAATTAAAATACAGCCCTAAATTTATTAATTTGTGAAAATCTGACTTATTCAATAATGGTTAGTACTAGGTTGTAATAATAATAATAATAATAATAATAATAATAATAATAATAATAATAATAATAATAATAATAATAATAATAATAATAATAATTTTGAAAATGATTTATACCAGCTGAGAAATAGAGTTTGGTAGACTTAACAATAACAGAGTTTTGTACATCAGAAATCTTAATTTTCATGTCTATTATTATCAGACGCATACATCTACAAAAGCGATTAACGTGTGAATTTTAAATACGTGAATGTCGCGGTATGAAAGACTCAGATTCACAAACATTTTGTCATAGAGATTAACCCCATTACCTATTACTGCTACATTACAACCTATATTTGCTTCATTTTTGTTCCCCTTCTTCACGTTGTGATGCTCGGTCACTGATTCGTAGCTGATAGGAAATGGCCCACCTCCCTAGGCTCAGAGGCCCAAAACATAGAGGCAAGCCCAGATCGTGAAGCCCAGATCGGTGAAGGCCCAATGTGCCCAGTTCGGCAAGCCCAATCCACGCCAAGTACAAGCCCAGGGAGTTGAGCCCTAAACCCAGAACGTGGGCTGATGGAGGAAAAACCGGAGCTGAGAAAACCACCCACACCTCCATGATCCCACCTCTACAACCGCCATGAGTTTCATCTATAAATAGGAGATTTGATTATATTGTACACATTCATGCTATTCTAAAGACAAAGCTATAGGTATTCTCCTCCCCGTGGACGTAGATCGATTTGATCGAACCACGTAAATCTTTTGTCTTACTTTCAATTCCGCACACAAACGTCTATCCGAATTTGGGCCGCGAATCGAAGGTTCATCAGTAGCATTAAAGCTCTCAATATAGTCCAAACTCAATTTATGAATTATGATAATGAATTATTAGTAACCGTCATTATATTCATTCAAACCAAAAATAAAAAATAAAAAAATCCTGAGAATATAGATTATTATTAAAAGCGTAATTAATTATTTATTCCATTCCGAGTCACCGTATAATTTCAAGTTCATGCGTCTCCTTTATTGCTTAATAGTATTTGATATCCTCACATTAAATAGTGAAATCGAGAATACAAAGTCAAATTTAACTCCCACATTATAAATAATAAATAAATAATTAATGGCTTTTCGGAATTTATGGCTTAGTGGATTTTTTACAACAACAATGTGCATGCGTGTAATAATCTAACGATAGGGGATTAAGTATCGAGGTTGAAGGTCCGAGTTCGAGTCCTCCGTGGTGCCGCCTTTATATTTTTATTACTATTAACGTTTTGAAAAACACAACAACAAATACAATTGAGAAACTATAATGATTGTGCATTAAGGTATGTATGTCTAGTCAAGTGCATAAACATCAAATTAATAATAAAGTCAAAAGGTTGACCGCAATTAAAATTAATTCATGTGTGTCCATTCAGATTCAGTTGTGACTGTCATTATTTTGTTTGGTGGGGCATCATTATTTTGCATTAATATTAATAATTAATCCAATATTATCATGTAAAAATAAACATTAGTTATGAATTTCCTCAAAATATTGATGGTGTATTATTGTTAGTTACATCTTCGCATTCAGGGCCCTCACTTTTCCTGCTAAGAATTTATATTGCCTAATTCAACTTTTTTGTAATGGGACCGAATATTATAAAATATTTTTTCAAAAATGGTAATAATAATAATATTAATAAACAAAGTGATGAGAACTGAGATAGTTGATCGCGATTCCAAAATTTGAAAAATTGGCCCATTGCTCTATTGAGACATGAGACAGAAGGAGTAGAAAATCGCAATTACCGAGAATAATGGTGTTAACCAGTGTTTTAAAAACCATGAACCGTTCATGATTCCAGTTCATAGTTTTTTTCAAAAAAAATCGGTTATGGTCGGTTGAACCACGGTTCTTAACCGGAGGCCTCGCCGGTTTGACCTCAGTTCGGTTCTTAAAACATTGGTGCTAACTCACTGGGAAAAAAAAAGTAAAAATAAATAAACACACAACCCTCAGTTGGTGTCATTAATAAGATGCCAAATCTAATTAAAATTAGGATATCTACTTAAAATAAAATAAAATAAATAAATAGCAAGACAGCGTGTGACAGCTACTTAGAAAATGAAGATTCATATTATTCGCTGCATTGCATAATTTATTTCTCCCAGAAATGCTTGCTTCACTTGCAATAACCAGTGTTCATTTCATGGATGCACACCTCAATACTTCTCTAAGAGAAATAGAACAACTGATTACGACTCAAAATCATAGGAAACGGTCCGTGTCTCGACAGAAAGATAGTGTTTCGTTTACCAAAGGAGACAATACTTTGTAAGATTACACTAATTTCTGCAAAAAATGGATTCCCTCTGTCATGTCCCGTTTAAGACGACACGTTTATTTAA
Source organism: Thymus mandschuricus (assembly GCA_029379335.1). Taxonomy (NCBI): domain Eukaryota; kingdom Viridiplantae; phylum Streptophyta; class Magnoliopsida; order Lamiales; family Lamiaceae; genus Thymus; species Thymus mandschuricus. The sequence goes on from CM057078.1 coordinate 31,940,531, forward strand.
TGATAATAGCGTGTCATCTTTGACAGTCATCTTGGAGGGGGGAGTTATTAGATCCAAACAATCATAACTTAACGAGAACACATGGATGTCAATGTATAAAAGCTAAGACTTATAATCAATGATTCAACCTCATAATAAGTCCCTATCAGCCAGTAGAGATGAATTCAATGTAAGTATGTAAGTAAGCAACTAACTATATGTATCGAGCTTAAAGCTTGAGTAGGAAGAATATTGAGCACCATATAGTGAGATACAGATTCTTCGAAGCAGGCCATTCATGCTGAACAATCACTTCGCAGAAGCAATTTACTGCTAAATCCCACCTCAAAGCTTAGATAACCACATTCCGAAACGCAGCTAAGTCAAATCGTTAGTCTTCATAGACACAGAATGAAGATTGTGATGATTAAAGACAGCTTCGAAGACTATGAGTATCAATTCACAGCGACTTAGGGTCCAAAAGAAGCAGTTTCTCCAGCCTCAAAAGTAGGCCAATCCAATCCACAGAAAACTTTTTCTCATTTTTGCTTAATATATCATAGAGATATGTCATCATTCGTTTTAAGAGTTCCAAGGATGGCTTTTCAGCCTAACTATGACCATAATAAACACCTAATAACCTATTACCAATCATTTTTTCCTATCATTTTTTTCATGATTAATACCAAGGTAACCTTGTAAACTATACAGCCATATTCTTGAGAATCAGAGACGAATACCTAACTCGTTCCACACAGATCTATGAAGAAGCACACTGGGGACAATATCAGGATGAAATTAGGGGGAGCAATACCTAACACTTCAAAGCTAAAATTTAGACAATGGGCATTTTAGTTGGAAGTAAATGATACAGCCAGAAAACTAGAACGGTTAAGTTCTCCTAATAGAGAACCACACAATTCAGCAGCATGTTTCATGGCAAGAACCATAACCATGAGCATCTGATGAACTTATAATTATCTTCATTATATACTAGCGTCCTATTGCTCAGTGAATGAAACAATTGATTGCATGACAAGATTTGGCCAACTTTTTGCAGAACTTGCTGCAAAATAAGGTGCCAAAAAGTTTGTTTATAGAATACTAGAATCGCAGACATAAACAACAGATAACTTGATCAGTTTACAGATTTATTATTCAACCACAGTGAAACCATACGGTTAAGGCTAATCACACAGCACATTCATAACTAAGCTTCTCTATTTACACTTCTTCTCGATATTCAAGCACATGGACTAATACAGTACTACCTACCATACTTTTAAAATACTTGACATGATCCCAGTAATCGAGTGGATTTGCATTTAGCAACGTGAAGTGTTACAACATCATCTTAGTGATGTCTTACTCCTAAAACAACATACCACTTTGCCATACTCTTAAGCCAAACAAAAACTTCTCGTCAATCATCATATGTAGACAATTTGTTATTGCAAACTAACCAACTCTATCTTAGTTACACCGTCACATTGTTAGTCACAGTAATTGCAGCATTCAAGATCCAATGGGTAGGAAATCACATCCATAAAAACAACTATGTTCATATAACATATTTGCATGAGACTATGTATTGGAATACTTCATATTCATACATGAACATAGATAAAAATTATTCAACCCCAAAACTTGCAGCCTAGTTCGCATCATATTAAACCAACAACATAATAAAATCCAACGAAAGCAGGAAAAACCATGTTTAAAGCTTCAGATCAAACACGTAGATATGTAGCATACACCAACAACAAAACAGATCCTAACAATTACGACAGACAAAAAAACTAAATTAACCGCTAGAAGCATACTGTAAAGATAGATTTGACGATACCGACATGGAAAACAAACCACGACGCCCCTCCGGAAATCAGTCCTGCGCCTTGAGCTTCTCGATCCTCTTGCTGAGCTGGTCGATCTTGACGACGAGCGCCGTGACGGAGTAGAGCAGCCAGTAGAAGATGAGGGCGGAGGCGATGAGGAGGGCGTTGCGCTGCGATTTCATGATGGATTTCTGGTGGCGGAGGTGCTCGGAGGGGGAGCACGAATCGGACTTACAGGTGGGGCGGTGCTCGTACTTCCAGTAGATATCCATGAGGAGGAAGAGGCAGAAGGGGACGATGGAGAGGAAGGGTTTGAGGAGGCCGCGGGTGACGGTGATTAGGCCCTTACGGATCGGGTCGAGACCGGGAAGGGTGAGGAAGAGGAGCATGATCGCCTCCGCGCCGGCGGCGTAACCGAGAACTACCCATTCCAACGCCATTGATGGTGATCTGAGCCTGAGAGAGAATGTGCGGAAAGAGGAAAAAATTGGGATTTCCAGAGAGAGAAAGTAGACCGGGGGAGATATTTAAGGGGAAGCGGTGGAGAGGAAAGTGAGTGGATTAAGAAAAGAACCTTTAATGGGCGTATTGGGCTCATTTAATCGAAACCAGTTAATTTCTAGTTCTGGCCCAATAAAATCCAAAGCGATCCCAAATTGATTTAATTTTTTTAAAGATCTAATTTTTTTCAATTTGTACATTTAAAAGTAAACGTGAATTAAGTGCGTGGGAAAATACTTTTCTGCTGTGAATATAAGGTTGGAACTTAGCAAATCACTCCATTTTAAATAAAAATCCACACAACAATCAAGTTCGACCTTAATGTATCGTACTCCTTCCATCATTGTTAAGGCGATATGTTTTCCGTTTTAATACGTCTCTCGTGCAAATTCCTTATTACTCACTCCATTCCCCTTAAATAGTCCACATTTATGAATATATGTGAGGTATAAAATAATAAAGGTGGACTAATTAGGGGAGGACGGAGGGAGTACATACGTATTCACTTTTTAACACACAAATTCACAAACTCTCAAGTCTCGTGCTGTCTCAGTCAACAAACAATTATCTACTCCCTCAGTATTTAAATAAGTGTCCCGAGCCGTCAATTTGAAAAAACCAAGGAGAATGCTAAAATGACACTTATGCCCTTAAAATCCTTGATTATTTATTTATTTATTTTTGTCTTTCTCCCACTTTTAGATTTTCAAGAAGGGTAGTTTTGGTACTTTTGTGTAATTTTTGCTTGGAAAAATGTGATAGGACACTTATTTAGGGACAAAATTTTTAGCGACTCGGGACACTTATTTAAAGACGGAGGGAGTACTTGTTATTCATGATCATCACTCGTACTAGCATAATTTTACATACAACACAGGCCGCAAATACTCCAAATTTGACATCGGAAAACACATATCAAAGTTTGCTGGTAACGTTGATGTTTCTGACTTTGGAGAGTTTGGCGGTAGTATCCTTGGGTACAACCACCGTAAGCACACCGTTCTCCACCTGCGCTTTGATCCCATCGACCTTCACATCTTGTGGGAGCTCGATCTCCCTCGAGAAATCCTCTCCCCCAAACGCTCTCCTCTCCGCCACGTGCCAAACAATCTCCTTCTCCTTCTCCTTCTCCTTCTCTTTCACGCCTTCAGCCCTAATTACCAGAATGTTCCCATCCTCAACCTGCACTTCTATATCCTCCTTGCTGTACCCTGCAGCCTCAATCAAAATCAAACCAAAATGAGCTCCGACGAGAACTTTTCCGAGCTCGATCCTCGATGCGATCGCAAAATTCGAAACGAAACACAAAAAATCTGGTTAATGTGAAGCTGTGAATGAGGAAGAGGAGGGGAGGAGGGAGGACTGACCGGGAACGTTGAGCTTGAAAAAGTGAGCGGTGGGGGACTCGAACCAGTCGAGGAGAGCGGTGGATCCCGGCGATGCGCGGTGGTAGATGGTGGGGCTGAGGAAGAAGCGCCGGAAGGGGTCGCCGAACAGAGCCATAGTGCTAGTTGTTGGTATCTTGTTATTTGCGAATTGGGGGGGGGATATGGGGGTGTGTTTGGATGAGGTTTAAATAATCATTATTTTTTTTTGGAGAATGTCAAAATCTGGAGAGTTCCACAGAGTTGGAGAAGATGATGAAGGAGAGAGGGACCTGGTATGTTCTTTGAGAGCATATAGCCTACTTATCCAAACGTCTTCAATAAGATCATCTATTACATTTATATATAATTTACGTGTGATAAATTTTAGAATTTAGAAATTTGAAATGATTAGAAATATGTTTTTATTATTTAAGTTTTAAATTATTAATTATCTCATATGTCAATGATTTACGAATGTAATAAAGACGTCATACGATAGACAATAGAGGATCCGAACTGCAAACATATATATCTACTAAAAATGGATTTATGTTTGAGTCTTTTGGTATATAAGGGAAATAATTGACATGGAATTTAATCCTAAAAATAGAGGAAGTACACTATTTGTAGACATTCAAGAAAAAGAATAAAAGAAAAACGAGTTAAATGAAATGAAACAAAGATCTGTAATTTAGAGTCAGTTAATTATCCATCTATTTAATAATGAACCCTTTCACTTCTATAGAGTAATAATTTATTGATCATTTGAAAAAAAGTTCGAGAGATATATTTTATGTTTTTAGCTATTCTCAGGCTCAACTACAAATTGGATGGAATCTTCTTCTCTAAATTGGTGTACCAATGGTACCCGATACAAAATTAGGAAGTTTTGATACACACTAATAATCAAACTCAAAATAACCACTAATTAATAGAGAGAACTCGAAACTTCCTAATTTTGTATTGAATACATCATTGATATACCAATTTGAGGACATAGGATTTCATCCGACTTGAGTGAGATAAGGCCCAAACCCAAAGTAACGCTAACTGGGTTGGGCTCACTTAACTTTCGATTTTTTATTTTTATGTTTATCAATTAAAATTTAAAGATCATGTTAAAAAGATTTGGACTTCGAACGTTTAATTTAAAATTTGCTTAATCTTCTACTGCTAGATTAATACACGTACACAATTTTAGACAATGTACTTGCTTCATCTATCGATTATCGGCCAATTATCTTGCTTCATGTTGAATTCATCACAAGACTATAATAAAAAAGATAAAAGTATAGTCATATGTGACCCATATCATAATATATAGTACTATATATTAAAGTAATAAGTCAAATCCCATTTTCATAAGACTAAATATACCAAAAAGCTAACTTTATTTTTGTTTTGCTTTAAGCCTTTTAATAAAACCTTTCGGCTTATAATATTCCATCACCAAATGAATCCTTCGTGTTTAAGTATTACTAGTGTACGTAAAAAGGTGCTAAAACACGACGGTGATCGAGAATATACCAAAAATATATCAAGATTTAAATAGGGTATAGAGGAAATACAATATTAATCTTGCAATGCAAAACCAAGAGAGATGCTCGAATATTACAACATCATAAATTTAACAGAAGAGATCTTATTAACATGTTATATAACAAAATGAACACAAGTTAAATAAAATGTAAAAACACAATGTACATCGATCGATCATATGAATGTACAAAAAAGAATAGGCCAATCTTCCTTCACATTAATCCGACATGCACATTCCACTTATTTCCCTGTAACAAAAAAAAAAAGATCGAAACAACGATAAATCATTTTTTATAGATGACGTAACTGAGACAGATGAATTAATCATTCAATAATTAAACTAGCAAGTAATAGAAAATTGGAGTGCAAAGTTAAAGAAATAGAAATAGCTAACCATTTCTTCCACAGAATCGTGTGAGGAAAGAGAGGAAGACGATGACCAACACTATAGCAGCTAGTAATCCAATTATGAGAGCAAATGTCTTCTCCGACTCACTATGTGAGGATCCTGCAATCAATATTGTACCAACGGATTATTGTAACATGTCAAAAGTATTTTTAAAATGAAGAATTATTAGAAAGTCCCGTATCCAAATATGTTTAGTTTTTTAGAGTATTTTGACACGTGTCGATCATGCGTCAACACAGTAGGAAATGCAACTTAGAAATGCAGAATGAAGCTAAAGAATACTAGTATAGAGTTAACCATAATACAGTACCATGGTTCGCTCTTGCATAATTCTGGGCCCCACTGGTGGTGTACCTAGCATAACACTTAGCCAAGAACACGTCCCCAAACACAGCGCCGCCGCACTCCGCCTTCAGCCGCCGTATCGCCTCCGTCAAGCAGTCCTGGCACTGGGCGGCATTCAAGTCCCCGACGCACTGCGCCACTCCATGAACGTCCTCGGAGCCCCCGACCCGGTACAGCCCGCCTGCCCCGCTCATGCCCGCCAGCATGGCGTCGCGGCGGGCCATCCCGGCGGCGTCCTCGCCGTCGGAGGGCCCGCATTTCCTCATGGCCACCGTCTTGTCCTCCGCCCCGATGAAGGATGCGTTGTCGTACTTGACGAAGCAGCCCTCCAGCTGGACGGAGCCGCCGCAGGCCCCCGGGCAGAGGGGGCCGAGGCGGGTGGCGGCGCGCGCTACGCAGGTGGCGCATTCCGGCATAGCGAGGTCGCCGCGGCACTGGTAGAGGCCGTAGACGACGTCCTGAGGGGTGGAGCCCATGATGGTGAACTTGTTGTAGGAGGAGTAAGTGGCTGAGTTGACCAGGGATGTGATGAGCGAGTTTAGGTTTGACTCGTAGGGCGAGCCCGGGGCGTAGTTTATCGCGGAGCAGCCGCCGTAGAGGAAGGAATCGGCGGCGGAATCTGCGAGGGTTAAGAAGAGGAAGTGAAGGGCTGGAATTAAGAGAACGAGTTGGCGTGCGTCGTTCTTGGCCATGGAGAGAGAGAGAGAGAGAGAGAGTCTGAGTTTGAGTTCTGCTTATAAGCTTTGCTAATAATGGGAGTGCGATTGAGAAGAGATTCTCTTTTATTAATTTATTTAGTAAACGAACTTTATTACACTGTAAGGTTGATTTTTGTTTACATGATTAATTTGATGACTTTTGTAAATTGTGGCATTATATGTTACAACCGTAATACGAAAAATGAACAGAATCGAGCCTAGAGTCAAATTCTATCTTCTTCGTAAGACAATATTGCTCCGATATAGTATAATTGAACTATAACAATTGTCTTCGAGATACAACGGTTCTTCGTTCTCGAGTTATTGCACTACGAGTCGAGAATCCGTCCGAGCAGACTAATTATATTAGTCTGTTCCCTCTTCTAACGCTGATAACAGACTAATTAGCATGTCATCATGGAAGAGATGTAAAGAGTTTATGTTAGTTGATATCATGAATATATCACTTAGTAAAGTTAATACACTACCAACAACAATATGTAGGTTGAGATATTGTAAAAACTACATTTTTTGCAACAACGAAAGACGCACGTTTGGTATAGCAATCATTTATGGTATGTACATCTATAATGCATCGTTCGTCATAATGCCTCAGTTAATCTAGACGCTATAGGTTCTTTTTACGCCATCCCTTGGCCATATATATTTACTCGACTTTTTGTTGGCTTTTTATAGTTTAGTGCCAATAGGACTAGACATGAATCGATGTCACCCAATTTTCACTTGTTCCAATCAAAGCATGTATTGATTCCTCATGCATAAAAGCATCAACTTTTGTATAGACGCATATATATTATTGAAATCAAGCCTACGTTTCTTCCTCAATTGTAAATGAAATAAACAAACTTTGTTGCTTATGGACAAACATCACCAACTGTACCATCGCACTTCAACTAACTTTTTTCTGCTGGAATTCCACCTCAACAATTCTAAAGCAAATTCACCATCCCAAATTGGGAGCAAATTTTGCTCAATCTCTCCATTCTTCACTTTATCTCTTTATCACAAAGATGAAACCATAGATATACTTGATACCTTGAGCCGTCAGACGCGCCATCTTAAATGAGACGGAGGGAGCGTCAAATTTTGGTAGAAATTCTTGTACAAGTAAACATACATTTCCTGCCAGCATTCTTCACATAATTAGAAAAGGGAATAAAACTTCTTTAAACCATTATCAAGATAAGATTGTTCAGAGCAAAAAACAGAAAATGTTCTTACTTTCTCCAGAGCAAGAAATGAACATTAATATTCTTCACCCAGATTAGGATGCTAATGATCAGTATAAAATAGATTAGCTGCTGATGTGATTCCATGGAAAGAGCTAAGATGGAAGGCCTAACTGCTATGATCGGCCAAAATTTCTGTTTCTTGAAGCACGTTGAGCTCACCGTCGTGAAGAAACTGATGTCCGTCAAGGATTGCAACTTTGAGGTCACGGACGGGGGTGGGAAGATCGTGTTCAAGGTGAAGGAGAAGGTGTTCAGCCTTCACCACCGTCACCTCCTCCTCGATGCTACAGGCACTCCCTTACTCACCTTCATGAAAAGGGTACTGCTTTACTTTGAATAGTTTTCTTGATTTCATTCAGATTGAATATTTAAGAAGCTTTGATGTTCCTCGCCTCGTATTTTCAGCATTTGAGCATGCGTAAGAGGTGGCTGGTTTACCAGGGGGAGAGCTCAAATTCTCGTGATCTCCTCTTCGTTGCCAGGAAATCTACGCTTGTCCAGTCCAAGACGGAATTAGATGTGTTCCTTCGTGGTAATGAAGGCGAAAAGGAATGGGATTTTAAGGTTGTCGGAAGCTGGTTGGAGAGGTCTTGCATCATATATGCAAGGGACTGGACCCAAATTGCAACGGTAAGGTTTTCGTACTTGATTTGCGCCGTTTCGTCACATTTCTTAAGTTTATATCGTTTGAAAATGGAGCTGCAGATGCACAAGAAGCATACAATCGGGAGCGTTGTGCTGGGGAAGGACACGTTCGGTGTGACTGTCTATCCGAATGTCGACAGCGCCTTCGTCGTTGCCCTTCTCATGATAATGTATGAAATCAGCAAAGAAAAAGATGATTAATGAAGATGAAGATGGTGACTGAGACCTAAGTAGTTCCAACTATGTTACTGAAATTATGAATTCTGGAAATAAAAACAGAGTGCTCTGTTTATTTAGTACAAATTGCTCAATCAAACCTGCCCACGAACATCGAGAAACTACGTCATTCGACTGCATCTACTGCCCTAAAACAAGTGCATAAGGAACATGAAAGAGGGTGTTCAAAAGAATGCCTGATGCATTACTCTTTGAGAGATGAGGGCCTTACATTCTCGAAGGAAACGACTAACTACGTTACTCATAAGCGTAACCTATACACGACTCCTCGAATACCATGAAAAACCAAACAAGCCTCAAGACTTTAGCCATATCTGGTTTCAAATATACAAAGTCACAGGTTCATCATGGCTGCACTTTCCAGCCTCCACGGAGTCGGGATTCGACTTGATAATCGGTGCTACAAGTTAGATTTCATGTCGGCGTTAGTTTGTGGCGTGAGACGGCTCACTAGCAACTCTAACGCCTCTTTCATCCACCAGTACTGGCAAACCTTCCTGGCCTCTTTCACACTCACCTGTTGAGATCAATTCACATTTCATATAATGAGCATCAAACGAACAAAAGGCACGTTATATACGGAGATGAGACGAAGGTGGCATAGCGTACCCATATCCGTTGGCGGACATCTTTCTCCGGCCAAAACTCGAGCTGCTCTTTCACAAGCAAAGGGAACATGTGGGCTTCATAACCGGTATCACCGCTTTTGCTCTCGAAATTCCACGTTCCCAACATTCGCTGCAGTTTTTCGAGCACAATGGCATTAATCATACGTATATATACACACAAAGACACTCATCTCCTCAAGCAAAATACATGTTTTTACAAAAACTGAATGTAATTCTGCATATTTTTCTTGACAAACAAGTTGCAAAAGAACCATAAAGTTCAAAAAAGGCGAGGGTATGAACGAACCTCGACGTCTCCGACTACGCCGGCCTCCTCCACCGTCTCGCGCAGCGCAGCAGCTTCGATGGATTCGTCTATTTCCCATCCTCCCTGAGATCAAAACCATTAAAAAAAACCATAAGTTTCTAGCAAGTAGTAATTTTTTTCAAGTAAATAGGTAAAATTTGAGGAAATTGAGGTTAGAGAGAGAGTGGAAACACCTTAGGAAAGAGCTTTCCCTTTCCTTTCCTCTGAGAAGTGATGACAAGAACTTCGATTTCATCCTCATCAGCCACAGATCCACGGCTACCGCCCTTGTATCTATACGGAATGCACCTGCAAATTCACAAACATATATCCATGGATCATTACATCGCTTCTAACTTTTAAAAATTGAGTCTTTCCTCAAATTTTGGCAGCAATTTTTGCCCATATCCTCTCGAAACAGCATTTTACAATTAAGTTGCAGAAAATAAAAAGCCCAGTTTAGGAAGAAGGTGTGAAGCTCAAAATTCGATGAAATTGAGCTGATTGCGCTTCTCTCTCTCTCTCTCTCTAAAAAGGGTTTACTTCATCACAGAGTCAACTTCACACCGTTATGAAGACAGACCAACATATTTATATACATATGGAACTAGTACTGTGTGTGTGGTTTCTAGAGAGAGAGAGGGGGGGTTATCCTTACCCGACAACTTGGCGGTGGCCGTGGTCGTTATAGCGCTGCAGTTGTCGACCAGTACGAGAGACGAGAGAAAGCATGTTCTTCAATTCCATGTTCGTCTCTTTTACCATATTCCCCCTCCAACACCCCTCAACCCTCCAACATATACTATTTTGTTTTCAACAAAATAAAAAATAAATAAATTGCAGGCAAGAAAGAAAGGAAGGAAGAAGGAGGAGGAGGTTGGTTCCGTCCGGCCACAGCACAAGTTGTTTATTTAGAGAGGGAGAGAGAGAGAGAGAGGAGACTTAGTTTGTGTCTACATTTAATTTTGGTTCCATTTGGATACCGTTGGGATGAAATTGTGACAGTTTTAAAGACCCCATTTCTCTCTCTCTCTCTTAAAAAAAGAAAAAGAAAAAGAAAAAAAAAAGTCGAAATGAAAACTCAAGCCCAGACGTTACGTCGGGGGGACACGTGTCAGTCCCTGTCGACGCATGCTCATCAGCTTCATTTTATACGTACGCATGCATATTAATTATTTATACTACCACTACTATTAATATAGTCGACATAATCCACGTCCTTCCACCGTCCACGATATATGCACTTTAAATTTTTAGACATGTATTTTAATATGTTGAAAACTAGATATGTAAGTAAAAAATTATATTTCACCAGATGTAATATTACAACGATCTCATTTTAATCCTATTGTTTCATTTCGGTATGAGATTTTAGTCGTAATGTTGAAAGTGAAAGTAAAGGGTTGACACTGTAAATTAGTAAACAAGTCAATTGAAATGAGATATTAAAATTAGGAAAGAAAACCAAATAAAATGGAACGAAGAACCCCCTCTTCTTTTCCCATCAATCATCCAACAAAAGACTCAAATGAAAGCAAATACTCTAATCAACCATTCTCTAACCGCTTATTTGTTCCTTTCAATCTTGTTATTTATTTTGCGTGTACGTGCCACTTGTTACATCATACGCATTAACGTCGAATAATACTCTATCTGTCTCACTCATAAAAGATTAAATTTATTTTGTAGTCTCATTTACGAGGGACTATTTTTTAAAATGTAAATAAGTAGTTCTGTCATTTCAATAAATTAAAAAAAAAAATTATCAGTCCAGTTATTCTATTATTCAATAAAATAAATTATGAAATTTAAGATTAAGTTAATTCCAAACTATAATTACAAAGAGTGAATCAACACACAACACCCGGTTGTTGCTAATCAATACTCTATTAATTCTCATGTTCTAAGAGTTGATCGAGTCCTAAAGCTAACGGAGTCCTTCATCAACGAGACCGATAGAGTATAATCGAATAAGACGAGGCTTGACACAGGACTTGTCATGACTTATCTTTCCCTAACCTAAGAGTAGGTGGCGCTGACGTGCCATTTGTGGACAACATTTGCGGCTTCATACACGGGGCTTTCGGCACTCTATCGATTTTGTAGCAACACATTTTCCCTTCAAATATCATTAATTATGTTTCACAATCATAATTAAATCTACTATATACACCATAGTAACTAACTACCTGCCTTTCTACTTTACTTGTAAACTAAATTTAATTATAGGGAACCTCGTAATTCGTAAAGCTTGCACCGCCCAATCTTTTTATAGTTTTTTATTTTATTTTTCAAATTCAAGAGTTAAATTTTATTTAACTTCATAGTATACAATTAGTGTACAAGTTCGGTTATAATCACTTTTAGGGTTTTGAGTTTGTGTTTCACATTCAGAGTTGATGGGCAGAATAACAGATCGAAGTTCTCTCACATCAATCCAACAACATAACATAACGTTTGTCATAACAAAGTCGATGATATATCCGACTGACTAATAGAGCTGTGTAATAAGAGTTGGAACATAATTTTTTATTATTTTTTAGAAGGGGGCATAAATATATTAAAAGTGAAACTTCAAATTAATAACATATGTCAAAATACTCTCATGTTTAAATGTAAGAGTAGAGTGTTTTTACACTCCACCTGATATAGAAGAGATCCATCTACTATCGTGCATATAAAATAGATTTTTCATCAAAAAAACATTAAAAAATGATGCGTTATTTGCTCAATTAAATATATAAATGTATTCGTCGTAACGTATTGATTTTGTATTGTTATAATGTATGTATAGTGCATTATAATGTATTCTCGCTACAATTATAAATCACGGTATTTAAGTGTAGATCTCGATAGAATAAATGATTCAGATCCTTTCGAATTTTTTTTTTCCCCCCTTTCATATAAGTTCATAGTCTAACTAAACAAAAGACGCAATAAAATACTACCTAGTATTGAATCATGTTAGTGGATGAGCCAAAAATAATTGGTGAGTGTAGTTTCAATTCACCTTTAATTTTCCTAATGAAACCAAACTTAACAAATAAAGTATGTCTCTGATAGTAATATTTTGTCTTTTCACCATGTCACTTTTGATTTTTCCTTTCTTTCTTTGATTATCAAATTGCTTATGGTCTTCGTTATATGGCAACTCTTCATATAAAAAAAATGAATTTTTATTTTAACAACAGCATATGCTAATATATATACACTATATTGTGAAGGGTAGACTCATACACTTATTTATTGATAGTATAATAATATATGACGATCGTCGTATCAAATGTCTTATTTTCTGTTCCATTATTTAACCCATTCTTCACCCACATTTTTTTTTGTATAATTAATTGATTGCTCTGTCTTTAATTTTCTTTTATTTAATAACCGCCACGCTAATGAATAATGATGGGTTTATATATAATAAGCATACAATTCATTTATTATTGAATATTGAGTCTTTGAATATTGCTTAATAATAAGAGGGAGGATTTTTAATTAATACTATTTCTCTATGAATACTATGCAACATATATGAATAGCTGAATTTGCGAATCTTTTATTGTATTTATAAATAAATAACATGTGCAGTAACTAATGATTTATGATTTGTATAAGGAAAATATATATATTCTAGTGAAAATATTGAAATCTACCCATTTTGAAAACCTCCACCATAAAACTACCCATTTTTTTTTCTCTCATTTAAATCTACCCATTTGATAATTATTTGGTAATTCAATTAAAAAAAAGATTTGACACGGAAAGACAAATGTGAAATAATACAGTTCAACTTTTCCGACCGATTCGTACGTAGTTCGACTTAATAGCCGGAAAATGGTCAAACCGGTCGACAAAAGTCGCCGGAATGTTGAAACCGGTCGACCGGTTTCAAATATTCCGGCGACTTTGTCGACCGGTTTGTACGTATGTTGACTTAAAACGTCAATGTAAGCCGAAAAATGGTCAAACCGGTCGACAAAGTCGCCAGAAAGTTGAAACCGGTCGACCGGTTTCAACTTTCTGGCGACTTTGTCGACCGGTTTGACCATTTTCATGGTTAAAAGTCGACGAGATTGCCGGAACCAATGAAACTTGATGCGGTACGATTTATGCAATGTCTCGATCACCCGAAGAATTCGCTCAAGTTTCAGAATTTGGCAAAATCCTAGTGTTTTTCGGGTGGAAACGACGTTCTGAGCAAAACTCATGCCTTTGTCATGAGCGCTGGCGGATTTTGGGCAAATTCCATCATTTAGAGGGTCAAAACTGCAATTTTATAGTTTTTCGGGTTATTTCGTAATTTTCGCATTTTGGTGATTAGGGTTTACTATTTATTCGTTGTCATAACATTGTAGCAGCAGTTTTGATTGAATTCGAATTTGATTCTCTCATTTTACGAGTTTCGTTCTTCCTGTCACGCATACGCTGCATCAAAATCGGTCGAAAATCTCGCCGGAAAATGATAGGTATTCTCGACCACAGTTGAATTTTGGCATTCTAGTCACAAAATAATAGGTATTTTGACTTAAAACGTCAATGTAAGCCGGAAAATGGTCAAACCGGTCGACAAAGTCGCCGGAATGTTGTAACCGGTCGACCGGTTTCAAATATTCCGGCGACTTTGTCGACCGGTTTGACCATTTTCCGGCTTACATTGACGTTTTAAGTCAAAATACGTACAAACCGGTCGACAAAGTCGCCGGAATATTTGAAACCGGTCGACCGGTTTCAACTTTCCGACGACTTTGTCGACCGGTTTGTACATTTTCCGGCTTTGAGTGACAAATTCAGTGCTTTACCATAATTTCGGCCGGAATTTCTTCGTCTGAATAGCTCATTTCTTCGTCAGCTTTGGGAGAAAAACAAGAGCATCTTTTTTTAAAATTTTAAATTAAAAAATGGAATGGGTATTTTAAATACCATAGGTAATTAAATGGGTAGTTTTGTGGTGGAGTGTTTGAAAATGGGTAGTTTTAATTTTCACCCTATATTCTAACATTTAAATTTTCTAAACTTAAATTTTTTTGCCACATGTCATTAATTTTTTATACAACAGAATATGCAACACAATTTAGTACTAATAGAAGATCTCATTCGATGCTATTGACTTTTTGTCATCAAATCTCCTTTACAAATTCAGCTCCAAGCATTTGTATATAAATTCATTTGTTATACCTACAGGTGAAATATAACTCGCGTTACTACATCAGTTGTAAATACATATTGTTCGGTGTCAATGGTGTGTAAAATATGAAACACTTGACTTAAGCTTTACTTTTATTTTAATTAATGGATATGAGAAACTTAAGATATACCATAAATCAACCTATAATAATTCTTATCAACCTGTAATAATTTTGAATTCACTTAGGGTCCGTTTGGTAGACGAGATATGTCAGGATAAGTAAATTTATCTGGGCTATCCTATGTTTGGTAGCCAAGATAACTTATCACGGGGGCCCGTGATAAGGGTGAGGCCCGGGATAAAAACACTACATTTTCCCTATTTCTTATCCCACCTCTCCCCCCAAGATAATTTTTATCCTAAGAACCCAAGATAATATTTATCTTATCCCACCTTATCTCATCTTATCTACCAAACAAGGCCTAGTTTTTACTCAAATATAAAAGTGATACTGACATGCATTAATAGTGAATAAAAAAGGTGCATGCAGTAACATGCATGGAGCTCCGGGGCGCACGTAGCCTACTTCAAATCTAAAATGGACCAATCAATTATAATCTGAAATCAATTTAAAATTGACCGAGTCAAGCACGGACTATATACTTGCTTTCGAGCTCAAGCTCAATATATACTACGAGGAATACTCTCCGAATCCACCGTGAACATTCTGGATGTGTTCACCGATAATGTGACATACTATTCATGAATAAAGGAACTATATATAACCTAAGTTATCTGAAAAATGTACATCCTACTAGCACTGCCACATTAGCGACAAACATATTAAGAGTGTCCACAGTAGATACGATAGCGCTTCTTTATATACTACTCCTCTGTCCCGTGGCATTAGTCTCACTTTCCTTTTTTTGTCCGTCCCATTTATTAGTCTCATTTCCTTAAAAAGAAATAATTTAACATAAAAACACCTTTTAAAACCCCTTTATCTCTGCATGTCTTGGTTACTGTAACATATCCAAATGGGACTAATGTCACGGGACGGAGGGAGTACTAGGTTTAACAAGCTTGCTTGAACTTGAATTGTATGTATATAGTAATACGTGAGCGGAAAGTGTTTTTTAGAATTCTAGAACTCAAATTTTAAAAGATCACCAACGATTTTTTTGGCTCCATTATATTTAATTCAAAAATACTATTTAAATTTCCTATCAGTTACAAATGAAACACACCTCTTATCTTAAATTTATGAAACTTTATTCAAAAAAAGGGTACGTTTTATTTGGAACGGATGAAATAGCGAACAATATCGAAGTAGGAGTAGACAGGAGTGTAATAGGGGGAGTGGCTTTTGAGTCATGACCAGCAGACAGCAGTTGACCCCAGCAAGTGTATGTAATGTTCCTTGAAATTTACCCGCAATTTCCCTCCAACCCTCTCTTTTCTTCAAACATTTGATTGCTACCATTTTTTATTAATTTAATTATTTTGTTACATTGAAATGTTCAACGAATAATTAATTAATGGTGTGTGAAAACACGTACTAGTGCACGCCCACACTTTCAGAAACTCTTATCGCTTTCTTCGTGAGTCTTCTCTCTTTGGATTTACTGAATTGAAGCCAACAAATCGAGTTGAGCAGCATATTGCTATTATAAGGTGTTTTATTCCCATTTTGCTTCAACTATCTCACTTCTAATACAAGACTCTCTTCGTTTTATATTGATTACGCATTTTTAATTATTTTAACAGACTCAAGTGAATAAAAAGAGGCGTCATCTGACGAAACAGGGGGAGCATAATATAATACTCCGTACTACTTCACAATGTAACTCCATTCATTGTATACCTCAATCTATTTTTGCCCTAGTCGTAAATCGCACGTAATACTTTGTATCGATGATTTTTTTGAGTAAATTTTAGGGTATAGTTTATTTTAAAGAACAAATCTACTTATTGTGGACGAAGAAAGTATGATTTATCCTTCTGGCGCTCGTATTTATAGGGAGAGCTCATTACACAACAAAAGGACCATTCATGTTCTTCTTTTCCAAGAGAAGCAATATTGTTGTATCTAAATATTGTTACGTTTAATCGATACACAACAACAACATGCATGCGTCCACTCTCTTTGTTCTTCCGATTTGTGTATTTTTATATATTTTATATATACTTTACGTATAATTAAGAAACACATACTATTTAACGGATATCGGAGGGAGTATTATCTCATTATAATTTGGACGTGAGAATCCTAAACACATATAAAAGGCGATTATAATTATAGGAGGTCCTTCGATAATTGCATGTGAAAGTTCTCCTATGTGGGGAACACTCCCAAATTTGTTAAGGAAATTAATTCTTATTAACGCACTGTCGGTGTTAATATCAAAATATATGGGGACAAACTATAACTATTTTCCTTCGCTGTGACAAACAACACGTCCAACATCTAAAATATAAGGTGGACGGACCTTATTTATAAAGTGGAATACCATTACATTAGTATGAGGCCTTTTGAGTAGGAGCTCAATAGCAAAACCGTACGAGCTTAGGCACTAAGTGGACAATTTCATACTAATGTGGTTCGATAGCTCGTCTGGCTGTCCATAACATCCTTTCTTCTAGAATTTGAGAGCAACGTTAGCCTGGTATGCTCACCATGAATATCATGAATATGCAAATCAACGATGCAGCATTGTCACGACGATTTTATTCTAATCAAATCCAAAGTTTCATTATAGTACACCCTCCGTCCCCTAATAAGTGTCCCCCTCCGTGAGAGGGGATGAAACACTTATTAGGGGGCGGAGGGAGTATTCTTTAACAATTATTTACATTTGCCTCCTCAAACGACGTCGTATTAGGTACGAGAGTAGTCGTCATTACTTCTAAGTTCTAAGTAAAAGACAAGACAAATCTTGGATTTGTTAATAGAGAAACGAGAGGGTTTTGTCACCTAGTGTGGAAATTGCCTCGAAAAAGACATCCATTTGTTTTTGCTACCAATTAATATTAATTATATAAACTCGATATTTAAGGCTTATCCCCTTCTATGAAAAATATTAAATTTCAATTAACATTAATTATTATGAGGGGTATTATACAGTAAATGGAATAATTAGTGTCGAGCAGTAAGGGAATAGGGAGGCTACATGCTTCAAGATTCCAATTTTAATACCAACAAATACAAAACCGATGCTAGGCCGGCGACCGGCATGAATCTTCCACGCCCTATATTATACTACGACTACCAAACATTATTTACAGTCGGAATTCACAACGGAAAAAGTCTATCACCTGACTTCAGTCAGTTGACATGTTTTATTACTAATTTATATCGAATATATAAGAATTAAATTAAGCAATGACTAGAGAGGTTTTTGGATTTAGAGGAGGATACAAGTCTTGATATGGACAAAAAAAATAATAATAATAAATAATAAATCTCTACAGAGTGTGAACCGATATTTGAAGCCTAAAAATTTAATCAAATTAATAAAACCAAGTAATCTTTAGAACGAATAGTAACTAAATAAATTAAACTAAGTAAGAATTTTCCAAGGGCAATTTAGTCTTAAAATTCTTCGAATGATTGAAATCAACATCAACAATTAGACATAAGCTTTGTCTATGTAAAGTTCGGAAGTTAACACGAGACGGCCTTTCGACAACAAAGCATAGCACAGTTAGTAAGACACTTTTTAATTAAGAGATCAGAAGTTCGAGCCATATCGGATGCATGAATGTGTAAAGATTTGAAAATGAACTAGGCCCAGCCCAATAGAATATTGGGCCTCAAGCCTTAATTCAATACTTACCTTGCAATTGAATATTACATGAAGCTAGCAAGAATTCTGCTACATGCACACTTTGGCTGAACAAATACATAATCAAAATACAACAGTAGACATCTAAGTTACAACAGTAGACTAAACAGAAGCTTCAGAATCATCCTCCGAGGCAGCTTCAGCCGTTGCCTCGTCATCCTCCTCGCTCTCAGCATCGTCGTACTCATCTATCTTGAATGTGGTCTTGGCTGCCATCTTCGTCATGGCTGCCGTTTTGCTCGCCCTCTGCGAACGGCTGTTGATCACAGCCGGAGTATTTGGAACCACGGAAGTTGGAGAGACGTCTTCATCAGAGGAAGACTCTTCCTCCCTTGCTCTTCTTCTACTACGCCTTACCTTGCTTGGTTGTGGTGCCGGAGTAGGGGGTACTTCCAGCTCCACTCCGTCGTCTTTCTCCAAGTTGAATGTTAGTTCCAACTTCTCTGTTTCACATCAGAAAATCATATGAGTCCGAGGTGAAGGGCCGACGTTTCTATACAATACTGTTTTAAGTGGAAGGTAACATGTCCTTCAAAAGGAGAATTCTTTCACTTACCTAAAATCGAAGTGCTTTCCTCGGAAGACAATTGTTCTTCTGGATTTTTGTCTATTGCCTTTAGACGTTCGGCCATATGCCGCAGCTCCTTCATGAGATCCTTTTCAGCTGCTACAGCTCTGATCAGGCGACTCAAAATCCGCAGCATGAGTTTTATAACTCCCTGTTCTGAAACCCGAAACTGAAGAGACACGAGTATTTTACAAAGTGCAGCGACGTATGATTTTTCTGCAGCTGTCTTCTTAGCATTGAAGCTTGCCATCTGAATATAGGAGAACCATAGAATAATTTAGGCAGGCCAAAAACAACTAGCAGCAGAATTAAAATAAATATGATGAACTTGGTAAGTATTTTGTTTTATTTTCATTAGAACATGATTGCATCAAGATCTACAAGCTTCTTAAAAGTGAGCTTCACAAATGACAAGCAGGAAGAAAACAGATTTGAAGCATGTGTATTAGGTTAAAAGGAAAACAAGAATTTTTGTTAAAAACATTAACTGAAGTAATTCTTCAATATTTTTTGAAACAACTGAATCTCAGACTACTTGCAATAATGCTAAATTAAGGAGCATACCTCTACTGCAATTTGAACTGCTAGTCCTTCCTCTCCACTCTCGAAATCAAGTGAAGGATCTATCACTATGTCAGGATTCTCATTTTTATTATCTGTTCCTGTAGTATCCTTTGCTAATAAAGGAGCTTGAATCATTTGCAGCATAAAGCGTGATGCTTGGACTGCATTTTTACGCATGTTGGATACTGTCAAATTGGATCCGGCAGCATTACCATTGATTCCAGGCCACAAGGAACGCATTACTGGCATGAAGGCCTTTGACAAACGTTTCTGTATTCAGGGAAATGTGTTTATGAGAGAAAAAAATAAGACATGCCCTCACTTGATTTCTAACTGAAATGCTTAGCAAAACTTCTGCTGAATCAACTCATACCTTGTGATTTACAGAGAGGGATGGATAGTGCTCAAAGAAAACTGACAGACATTGTTTCAACCTACAAAATATCAGACAGTCAATGAGTATTCTGTTTTTCATATAAATTGGCCTACACGATGATTGAAAGAAGTAGCCAACCTCTGAAATTCCTCCTCTTCACTACTGAAGTACAGTTTGATGAGCTTAGCCAAGATCAAATGATGTTTAGAAGTGTGTATTCCTGGAAATTTATTGCTTAGTAGTAGAATCTTTGCCAAACCTTCTCCCAGGACATCTTGAATTGATTGGTTTTCTTCATCCTCGTCTAAATCATCCCAATCTTGTTCAAGGCCCATGCACAACAGATCAAGCAGTTCAATATCCAAATCCTCACTTCCTTCGCCAAATTTAAAAGGGGCTGACGAGATTTCATGATCATGGATACGTGATGAGAGGTTACAATTCATCGCTTTATCCATTTCATCTGGGCCGTGCCATATTGCAAGATCAAGTAATGCCTTAGAAGCCATTATTGTAATGGTAGAAGGACCCTTCACAAAAGAACATCTTAATTGCTTCACTATATTCTCGCTGGGCTTTCTTTCTAACAAGCCAAAAAGACCAAGGCATCTAACAGAGGCCCTTTGAACATCCAAGTTGGAGTGTTTTGCCTGTAAGTGCAGACCATCAATAAAATACTACTTACTGCAGATTAAGAGACAAGACAGGGCGAGACTATAAACCCAGTCAAACAAATGAAATAAGCATACTGCATACCACTCAATAGAAAAAGAAAAGGAGGTGAATAGGGGAACCATTAAAGTCTTCCAGAAGCATACCCCAGGAAGCAATAGAGAATGAAGAATCTCAGTAGGATCAATTGCATTTCCTTGCATACGACGAAATGAAGTTGTGTTTTCCAAAAGAAGGCCAACCACAGCAAGGCAGTGCAGCCACTGCTTCCAATCTGCTGTCCTCTCCCTGCAAGGCTGAGCAAGCTCTTCTACCACGTTAAGAATAACCTCTTCAAACTCTCCGGTGGCTGCATGGACTTTCTTAGCTAATTCTGCTACAGCAGCAGCCCAATTTTTCTCCCCTCCTAAATTGAAGCCATCTCCAATAATGACTTCATTTCCATTCTCATCCACCTCGTGATCAAGAGCTTTATGCAACAAAACCTGAACAAATTCACTAGCCACTTTTCTGTTTGAAACATCAGAGAAGTCCAGCATCGTGCCCAAAAGTAGCAGTTGTCTAGATACAAATCGGTAGTTTGCCCCTGTAAGATTAGATGGCATCATGACACAAATTGTGCAGTATTGAAGTCAAAAAAGTTTTTCTGGTAAAGTTCACCTACCAGCAGCAATGTGAGCATTAACCAATTCAACATATTCAGAAACAGACGCAGGAAGAATTTTATCAAGTAGATCATTTTTGTCTGAAGCTTCCTCTGCATAAACTGCTGATTCTGTGCCCATAGTCATAGCAGCATCCGACCCTTTTTTCTGGTTGATCATAAGAAAACATTAAAAAAAAATGCACAGCTGATGAAGGCATAGTTATAATTTCTTCATACTGGGTGGACAATGTAGTTCTACTATTCATGCATGGCTGTCGACTTTGTAATTTGATTCTCAATTTTAAACACTATAAGTGGCACACGAAAGATCCAACTATAATGTAGGATCAAGTAGAAAGTAAATAACACGTTTCAGCCATAACGGAATCAACATCAACATTTTAAAGAGCAAAAAGCAAGTCAAAAGAGTCCTTCCAAAAGAAAAACTTGATAATCAGTGGAGTGAAACAATATAATTATGAAATACTTCAAATACATAAGCAAAAAATCAAAATTATTTAAACCATGATCAAACAAAACTAACTTGAGAATAAATCATCGAAATTTCCATATAAAATGACCATCTAAAATCAGCATGAAATTTCTAGGATCAACAAAATACATATAGCTGCATTGTCAAAATCAAGTACTTACATGTGCTTCCATGTTTAAGTGCTTACAAACCATTCTCCAATAAACAGCAACTTCTGGGTCCATTAGCTCAGCAGAATGACCACAGTTTCCTGCTTTATATTGGAAGGCATATTCAGAGTGAATTTCCAGGCTTATACTTAAGTCATAAATATTAATAAAATCAGAAAATAAAGAGAAAGAACCCTTGACAGTTATCTGCATAGAATAACAATCAACAATCTCAGCATGAGAAAAAAATTATCATTAAACAACTGTAAAACGTCAAAAGATTTTAGCAAGAGATGCAAGCTAATAATGAGTACAACATTGTCCTACCAGTTTTATTATGTCAACAAGAACACACCTTATAGTTTCTCTAGCTAATGCAAAGAAATAAGATATCAAGTGTTTTATAACAGACATCACGAACATTTTAACCCATGTAAATATATTCCTCAAGTTGTTTTAGACTTCAGAGAATTAGATTGCAATGGAACATGCATAATGTCATAGTACATAAAAGTGTAACTGAGAATGAAAAATTGACCACCTAAACAAGTAAATTTTAAGATATATGGCATGCTAACCTTCAGCTGAGTCATCACCGGATGTAATGAATTTCTGAAGAGTTTGGCCATCATGCAATTTCACTAATCCTGCTTTCAGAAGAGTAGACATTACTGTCTCCCCCACTGATTCGTATGTTTCAACATCTAGAAATTTAAGTAGTTCTACAGGGTCTCCATTGCAACATTTTTCAAGCCACTCATCCTTCAACATCCTGAGGCACTCCTTTGCGACAGCTGCTGACCGCTCAGCAAGCCCCCTCCGAAGAATAGTTGTTCTTAGCTTAATGCTGAAATACAAAATGAACCCGATTCAGACAAAATAAGAAGGTAAGCCTGGCTAATAGGGGCCAAATTGAGTACGAAGGGATTACGTGGGAAATGAGTATGAACGCAACATAAATCAAAACAACACAACAAGCTTCAAATATAATGCACTGAGAGAAATAAAAGGCTACATATTCGATTAACCTGAGGCTTTGTAATGGGAATTTACTGGCCAGGACACAGTATGCTGCCTTCCGGACTGATTCATTCACATCCAGAGTGCAATCAATTATCATTGATAAGGTTTCACTTGAAGGAGGCAAAGATAACACAATAACTTTACGAACATCCTGCAAATTTGGTAATAGTCAAACAAGAGAACAAGCCCAAATATAGTAATCTGCATATTTAATAATTCTCCCTTAGTAGCATTTGAGAAAGTCATAATGGATATCGGATTAAGTGTGTAAGTATATCCTAGTCCTATATAAATAAGAGGAAGTCTGTAAAAGGATCCAAATGATTTTGTCACAAATAATAAGGACATACACCGTTCTGCTCGAGCGGCAGCTTCTCAAGGAACAACTCCAGAATATCACGGTTCTCTGAATCATTTGCAAACCGCGAAAGTGACCTGATAGCAAATGTTCGAACTGATGTGACCTTATCACCAGCACGAATCTTCATACATTCAATCACCGCATCCCAAAGTTCACTGCTCACCTCCATATCATCCGGCAACCGCATAATGATCTACAAAGTAACAAATATATAAAAGATACATTAATATAAGTGAATTCAGATTGCACACTCTTAGAAAATACTATATCAGCTGGGAATGCTAGACCTCTATAGATTCTTCATTGTGGACTTCTTAAGTTTCTATTTTGCAACTCAAAAGCTATAAATACTTGGGAGAACCAGCAACATCAATCATGGAAGCTAAAATACTTCTCAATTTTGGATCTCACAAAACTGTTCCAGCCCACAAGGAGTTTTTAAAATAATTGAATTCATAGAACCAACCGACAATTGGGACATTCCGAAACAATAAAAATACAAGCAAAAGAGCTGAAAACACACCTCCGAAACGATCTGACATGCCCTGAATCTGGCAGTCTTATCCGCCGCGGTAGCCGCCTCCAGAAGAACCCTAAGGAAATTCTCCAGAAATTCATCACCGGAATCGTCTTTATCACTCCGCGAGCAAGCTAAATCGGAGACAAACTTGACGATGCGTTCGGAGGAGGAGGTTCTCCGCTGGAAACTGAAAATAGGCGCTAGGGCTTGGCAAAACGGCGCGCAGAATTCGGCCGGAGACGACGAACGGAGGACTATGAGCTCCTTGAGCTTGCGCCTGAGAGTAGCGCTCGAAGACCGAGCTTCTTGGAAAATCGTCGCGATTTTCTCGGCAAGTTTCCGGTGGACTTCAGATTCTCCGATCGCCATTGTTGATTTTTCTGAAGATTTCCCTTTTTTTTTTTTTTTTTTTTTTCCCCTTCGGTTCGACCTTTTTGAAATGACTTTTGAACTGAAGAAGCGGGAAATAGATTTTAATCGGGCCAGTTAAATGGGCCTACGATTACTATTGATGAGGCCCAACGGGTTTAATTGGCCCCACTTCTTCAGGCCCAATGGGGTTATTTTATTGTTTGAAGGCCCAACTAATCATAAATTTTTATTCTTAAAAATCTAATTTCTTTCTAGATATTTTGTGAAGCTATGAGATATATTTTGCTAATTTTAATACTTCATCCGTCTCACTTCACTAGTCTGTTGGAATATTATATACCTTACACATGAATATCCAACAATACTAGTGAAGTCACACGGATGAAGTACTTCGTTCGTACCACTTTATTAGTCACAATTCGTTAGTTCTACTTTATCTATACGTTTCTTTTAATACAAAATACATTTTAGAAACATGATTATTGTGTCATTCCCTAGTAAGATTTATGAAATGGGACAAGAGTAGTAGATATATAATATTTGTTTCAAAATTATAATTATTCTCTCAATATATGAATTATTTAATCGACAAAGGCTTTAGAAAAGAAAAGGATTGACACGATCATACTTAAAGTTGTGCGACGAATCGATACAGTCTCATAATCAAGTCATTATCGGAGTACCACTAATTTGCCGAATCGTATACACAGAGTGCCTAATGCTCAATTTTTGGAACACGATAATTGCTAGCCTAATTGAAAACGAATGGCCTAATTTTCTACTCTTGGTAACATGAATTGCCAAATCCTTTTCCTTTTCTTTCGTTTAAGCTAATGATTTATAACGGTATTTCAAAGAAAGGGCAACTCGGAAATAAGTAGCTAGAGTAAGTTATCAATCAATACGGGCCCAAATTCATTCCCACTCTAACCCTAGGCATGTTGGAATTTTACTACATTTTCTCCTTTTGAAGAAGCAATGGTGTAAAGGAGTTCCAAGTAAGGTATTCTCTTTTCTTTGGAAAGCGATTCGCGATCGGGCTCCAACGAAAAATAACTTGTTGAAACGTGGAATTGTGGTTGATGATCGGGATAAAATATGCACTTTTTGCTTTCACCCTCTGGGGGATATCGACCATCTATTGTGTTCTTGTAGCTTTTCGTATGATGTATGGCGAAAATGTTTTGATTGGCTTGGTTTTGAGATGGTTGGATCCAATATCCTCATAAATCATTATTGTCAATTTGTTACTGGTCAAGGAGGGAAGACAACGAAGAAGATGTTGAATATCATTTGGCAGAGTGTCTGTTGGAGCATTTGGAAAGCGAGAAACGATGCAATCTTTAAGGGGATCAGGACTACCACCGAGAATATTTTGGAAGGAGTTAAATTTCGTACTTGGAAGTGGTTGCGATCTTTTTTTCATTCTTCTTTTATTTACTCTTTTCACGATTGGTGTATTAGTCCGATGTCGTGTTGTCCGATTGAACTTTTTTTGAGTCGGATTGATGACATACTCGATCTTGTAAGGGTTTTGAGTACCCCATTGTACTCATTTTCTTAATGTTAATTATTCGACCTTTCAAAAAAAAAACTAGCTCACAAAGCTGTTTTTGATAATGGTCAATTGGTAACGGTAATGGTCATTTTGATTGGTCCGACTTTTACGTGTGTTTGGTCGAGTAATAAGTATTATACCCTAGATCAACTTGGGTTTAAATCCCCTATAGTGCGAGTTGTAAATTTTTGTCAATTTATACGCAGTCATCATGCAATATAAAAAATATGCAAGTTTTGAACGGAACGAAGAAAAAACGACAAGAACGCCATCTATGAAACGAGCGCAGCACAAGACTTAGTGGGAAATGGCGCGGGGCGACTATGTCGATGAAGAAAGAGAAGAGGCGATGGAACGCAAAATCGCAACGAAGATATGATTGGGAGTTTCAAGGTGGCCCATGGGCCCCACCAGTCGAGTGTTGGGCTTGGGCTCTTCGAAGCAGACAGACACGTGTCGTTAAATCTGATGCCCTCTTTGGATTTCGGCATCTTGGCTGTCCCTCGTCCTTCCACCGTACAATTTCTTTATTTTATCTCCACTTTATTAAAAAATCCCATGTTATCTTATCTTACCACTAAAAAACACACGACGCCGAATTTCCCACCATTTTTCCATAATGTCAAATGTCTTTGGGCCTCATCGAATAAAGTATTGAATGATTGATATAGTTTGTGGCCATTTAAATCTTTTCCTATCCCCTTTCTCTACATATCCTTCGAATCGTATATCTACAGTATATAATATACTTCCTCCGGCTCAAGTATTCCGACACTATTTTCCTATTGGACCGTCTCAAGTATTCCGACACCTTTCTTTTTTTGGAAATAATTAACTAATTAATTGTACAATTAGTAATCCCTTATTACAATTAACTTTTCCTTATTATAACTAACAAAAAAACCATTTCTTTACCAAAATTAAAAACATAAAAATCAAAAATATTTTCCAACAAAAAAACACCAACTCACATTTAATTCTACACCAACACACATTCAATTATACACCCACCAATAATTTCCCAACCCTAAATCAATCCATCCGCCTCCTTCTACTTCTATTCTTCCTCATTCTTCCCCAAATCCCTCTGCAACCCTAAATCGATTCTCACTCTCTCTTTCTCTCTCTGGATATGGACTCTTCGCCGCCGTCGGGCGAGAGCCAATCTCCTCCGTCGCTTTGGAGATCAACTCGCGGACCCCCCGTCGCGACTCGCGACTCACCTCCGCCGTCGAGAGAGCCAATCTCCTCCGTCGCGATGGAGATCAACCCCCCCCCCCCCCCTCCGTCGCGACTCGCGGTGGCTGCAGAGGCCGACGCAATCCTCGTCGTGGCGGGCCCGCAGGCCAGGTGGTATCTCCCGTCGACGCCGTACCTCACAAACGCCGATCTGCTCGCCGTCCCATGGGAATTCAGTTCCACGCGACCGAGGATTACTCCAGCCCTAGCCCCCCCCCCCCCCCCCCCCCCCCCCGGAGCCCTAGTGGAATCCGCTTTCCTATTTCTCCTGGGCGATACGGTGCTCTTCGCTCCCCCTCATCAATTGGAGTGCGAGTGCAGAGGCCCAGACATGGTACTCCGCCATTGTCGCCTCCTATAGCCGATGAATGGCAACACCACCGTCGTCGATCTCCACATGCAACCCTTCCTTGTGCGATGGGCTCACCGGCGCGGCCTTGGAGGCTATTATCAGCCCCAATCGATGCCCCTTTGCCAAGAGTCGAATCGCCGCCGCCGCCGATTGCAATCGCCAAGGAGGAGGAAGGCCGTGAGGGATCCGATTCATGGGGTATGGGTCCTCCCAGATACTACCGTAATGGGATACCCATTTGGTTGCCTTTTTCCCCCTCAACTAAGTCTTGGGCCATTATGGATGCTGAGATGAAATCCTCTACTGCATCTGAGAGTGATTAGTTTGGTGAGACTTTCTTACTTATGAATGTGTGGTGAATTTGTTGTTATGTGGATGTTTGGTGATGGAATTCTGTTGTGATTGAGGTGTTGATGTGAGACTTTCTGTTGTGATTGAGGTGTTGATGGAATCCTCTACTGCATTCTGTTGTTGATGTGTTTTGGAGATGGAATTCTGTTGGGATACCCATTCTGTTGATTCTGTTGATTCTGTAAGTTGGAATTCTGTTGATTCTGTAAGTTAGACTCTGTTGTTAGATTACTTATGAATGTGTGGTGAATGTGTTACTCTATGGATGTTAGGAGTTGAGAGGAATATTAATTGCATTTTCACATTCAAAAAGTTTGGAGTACATAGTTTTTGAAACTGAAAATGCATACATCCAAAAGATTCTGCCCCTGCTCTGTTCAAAATCCATGCTTTCCATTACTTGAAATCTCTGCACTTGTAGATTTAAAGCCCAATTCCAGTGAGTTGTTGCATCCCCAGCCTTTGTACCAATTCCTCAATACCTCTGACTTGGCCATTTTTCACTAGATACTTTATGCATTCTCCCACCAATTCTGCATCCACTTAAAGAGTGAGAGGAAGAGTTCCAGCACTAATCAATCTATCCTTACCCATGTGAGGGATCTTATATTTGTTGTGACCTCTGAACTTCATAATTTCTGTTAGACAACACTGTAATGTGAGAAATACCTTATTCAAAGTAGCTGGTGCTAGTTCATGAAATGCATCTTCAACAGCTTTAACCAAATCATCAACATTCTTGCATGTTCTCTGTTGTTGTAAAGCTTGAATTGCATTAAAGAAACCTAGGTCATTGATATTTGTATCTGGTGAGTTTGGGGGCTGCTGCACTAATATGATATTGAATTCATCTCTTGTAGCAGCCTCTCTGAAATCTGCATCACTATCAGTTATATGTGGTTTGGCATTGTCTTGTTGGATATGTATATCCTTTGATAATTCTGCAGGCCATTTATTCCTAATTGCTGGTATGACCCAGTGTTGTGAAAGGCGTTCTGAGGCGCGCCTCAAGGCGTACGCCTCAGCGCCTCGGCCTGAAAAACGCCTTGAGGCTTGCGCCTCAGAAGTTGTGGTTGAGGCGGCCGCCTCATATATGTGAGGCGCACGCCTCGCCTCACAAAGCCTCATACTCATTGAGGCGCAGCGCCTCATTCAAATACTTAAATTGATAAATTGGCTTGGGCTTTTCATATTTTTTTGTGGGCTTTAACTTATTAATACTTAAAATTAAAAAGCCCATTCTGAATTTCAAGCAAAGCCCTAATTAATAACCCTAAATCAATTAAAAAAATAAAAAAAAAAAAACAACAGAAACTGAACTTCAGTCGCGAGCCGCGAAAAAGCTCTTCCTCCTCCTTCACTCACAACCGCTGCCCAACTCCCGCCTCTGCCCAACTCCCGCTGCTGCGGACCGCCGCCGCTGCTACCGGACCGCCGCCGCTGCTGCCGGACCGCCGCTGCTGCTACACACCTCAGGTAATCATAATTCATAACTTTTTGCTGCTGTTGGAATCTATTATGTGTTGATGTTGCTACGCCTATTATTCCTTGAAGTATTTTGGTTGATTTAGTTGTTTAGGAATGCAGATTGCAGTAAATACTAAATAGTTTCAGTTTTGAGTTTTCATTCAGCTTTCCCTTTCCATTTCTCAGTTTATGTCAACAAAAAAATGAGTGAAAGGAAGAAGAGTACCACAAAATCTGGAAAATCCCAAACTACGCGAAAAGATCCGTGTTGGAAATATGGAACAGAAATACCATTGGTGGGGAAATCATACAAGTATATCCAGTGCAACTTTTGCAAACAAACTATCACAGGCGGGGTTTCAAGAATGAAAGAGCATTTTGTAGGCTCTCGCTTAGGAGTAAGGGAGTGTCCTTCTGCACCCGAAAGTGTTCGAACTGAAATAGGGAATTATAAGCAGCTGAAATCAAATGAGAAGAAGAAGAGGCAAGATGAATTCGATGAGAAGGTTGATGCGGGGTCATACTATGGTAGTTCTTCTCAAGCTTCCGTGTCCGTTGACAAACGGAGGGTTAGAGGACCAATGGATAGGTTTGTAGCTCGTGGTGGTGATGAAAATGCACAAGCTACTCAACAAGTGCTGCCTTTCAATGCTAAAGAAGCAAGAAGATTGGTGTGTTTGGATATTGGAAGATTCTTCTTTGAAAACGGGCTTTCCTTTAATCCTGTTGAATCACCTTCATTCGTTTCAATGTGTAGATCCATCGGTGAATATGGTCCATTGTTGAAGACTCCTTCAAGGCATGAGTTGTGTACTTGGATTCTGAAAGAAGAAGTCAAAACAACTGAAGCTCGTGTTGATGATATTCGGAAGACATGGATACAAACAGGTGTATCCATATTATCTGATGGTTGGAAGGACATGAGAGGGAGAAGCTTGATTAACTTCTTGGTGAACAACCCTCATGGCACTGTTTTCCTTAGATCTATTGATGCTTCGGATGTAGTTAAGGATGCCAAGAAGCTATTTGAACTTCTAGATGCCATTGTAGATGAAGTTGGGGAGGATTTGGTTCTCCAAGTTGTGACAGATAACGCTAGCAACTACAAAGCTGCTGGAAGGATGTTGATGGATAAAATAAAGCGTCTATATTGAACACCATGTGCAGCACATTGCATCGATTTGATGTTGGAAAAGATTGGACAGCTACCCCAGCACAAGCATGCATTGCTGAAGGCAAGAAAAGTGAGCAATTTTATTTATAATCATGGGTATGTGCTTGCAATGATGAGAAAATTCACAAAGAGGGAGCTTATTCGTCCAGCAGCTACTAGATTTGCCACAGCTTTTCTCACTTTGGAGAGCATGATTCAATCAAAACAACCTCTAGAAGCTATGTTTACTTCTGTGGAGTGGGCGAATTGTACATGGGCAAAGAAGAAAGATGGAAAGGCAATAAAGAAGATCATTGTGCATGATAAGAACTTTTGGCCTAGTATTTCGTATGCTCTTGATACGACAAGCCCTTTGGTAAAAGTGTTGAGAATGGTTGATGGAGAACGAATGCCTGCAATGGGATTTATCTATGGTGCTATGGATATTGCTAAGGAAGAAATCAAGAAGAATTTGGGAGATGATTTAGGGAAGTACAAAGAGATATGGGATATCATCGATGCAAAATGGGATTTCCAAATGCATCGTGACATACATGCTGCAGCTTACAGTCTCAATCCTCGATATCGATATTCAGAGAATTTTTCAACCCATTTCGAGGTTAAAAGGGGGCTGATGGCTTGCATGGAGAAACTCATTCCCCCTGATGACTTATCAAAAGCCGATGTCCAGTTGGATAAATTTCGAGATAAAGAAGGACTCTTTGGCGCAAGGCAAGCAAGGGATACTTACCAAACTAGAACTCCTGGTAAGTGATTAAATATTATTTAATTTATATTTTGGTGATTGAAATAATTACTTACTTAGTTACTTTAGTTATTTGGTTAATATTGTTTTTTGTATGTTTTTTTATAGCAAATTGGTGGATTCAATTTGGAGATGAAACTCCAGAGCTTCAAAGTTTCGCTGTGAGAATTTTGAGTTTGACATGTTCGGCTTCGGCTTGTGAACGGAACTGGAGTATGTTTAACCAGGTATATTTATAATTATATATATTTTAGATATAGTATTAGTATGAATAATTTTATATATTTAATTAAAATATATAATTTATAATTGTTAGGTGCATACAAAGAGGAGGAATCGTTTGGATACAAAAAAGCTCAACTCATTAGTGTATGTCATGTACAATAAGAGGTTGAAGGATAGAGCATTGAAACTGCAAAAAGACGATGTTGATCCATTAGTTCTTGATCATTTACCTTCCGATGACGAATGGTGTGTTAGTGATAGGGAAAATTCGAGTGATGAAAGGGATGATGAACATATGAGCCATATGACTGATGAAGAATTTAATGCTTTACTTGATTCCGTACCACGTTCAACCGAGGAAGCTTCAAGCAGCCGTAAGAGAAAGAAGATCACAATTTCAAAAGGTAAAATTAATTTTTGACTAGAAACATATAGCATTTTCTATTTGAATATCTCTAATAAATATATATGCATTATTAACGCAATATTATATATAGGTCAAAGTAAAAAAGCTTACACTATCATTGATGAAGAAAAGATTGAGATTGAGGATGAGGAAGAAGAAGGGGATGAGGAAGAAGAAGGGGATGAGGAAGAGGATGAGGATGAGGATGTCCACGAGGATGAATATGAAGATGAGGAGGATGAGGAGGAGGAGAAGGATGATGAGGAGGAGGAGGAGGAGGAGGAGGAGGAGAAGGATGATGAGGAGGATGAGTGAATTTGGAAGAATTAAAAAACAATTTGGTCTTTTATGCTTTTAATTTGATATTTCAAAAACCTCTAAGAGTCTAAGACTATTAAATTTGATATTTTGTTTGTTAATTCTCTATTTAGTATTTTTTCTTATTTAAAAAAAAAAAGTTGTCTTAAGTTTGAGGCTTGCGCCTCAAAACGCCTTGAGGCTTACGCCTCGCCTCAATTTGGGAAAACGCCTCAAGTACGCCTTACGTACTTTACAACATTGGTATGACCTACATGAAAGTAAGTGCAATTGTATGAGTAAGTGCAGATTCTGCCCAATGATGAAAGTAAGTGCAATTGTATGAGTAAATGCATATTCTGCCCAATGATGAAATGCTAAAAATCAACTTATTGCATAAGTTAAATAGATTCTTGCTGGTACCTTTTCTAATAAGGCTTTCTTCATTACTTCTCTAGTAACTAAATCCACAACCTTAGTGTATTTGGTGCCCTTGGGTCTATTTTTGCTATTTCTGAGGGCTTCACCCTCATCTGTGAAAGGGAATATCCCTATTTTGCCATCAAATAGTACACCTCCATCTTCCCTAAGGACTGGCTTGCTCACTGTACATAAAAACATGATCTTGCCTATGAACTTCTTTGATTTACATGCCCTGTATGGTTCTTCTTCATCTGGTGCTAAGTAGTACCTGTGCAGTGTTTAATTAAATTGACCAGTGATGATTTTAATTGAATTCTGAGGTCAAAAACAGAGAATGTGTGCTAAGTAGTACCTGTTGTTCCCTTTGGTGATGTAGAACCATTTCTCATCTATGTGCACAATGTTGTGCATAGATGAGTATCTTAGTTGGTTGAGAACTCTATCTAGTTCTATAGCTTCAAGTGAAAACCTCATTCTCAAAAATTTGTTATCAGCTGTGAGCATGGATTTTTGGGCAGATGTGTGGATGTTGAATAATCCAGCCTTTGCCCATCTTTGTAAAGTAGCTCTGCTCACTTTCAACTCTCCCTCCATTTTTCTGATGCTAGTTCTAACATTTATAGAGAGTGACTTCAACTTCACATAATCAGGTTTCATCACATTGTCTCTTTTCCTCCCAAATTTTTTTGAAACAACATGAATCACTAACCCTCTACTTTGTTGCTGTGATGCTTCTTTCCATAATATGTGTATTGTAGATTTTGAGAGTTGGAAGTGGTTTTGAGCTTCAAGAAGCCTACCGTACTTGGGTTTTCCAGCTGAAGAACCTTGAAGTATGAACTGGACGATGATATTCCTCTCATCTGTGGAGAGATTCTTCGGTCTTGGTGCCATTGAAGTTGAAGACTTTGAGCTGCAACTGCAGTGTTCTGTTCTCTTGTTGCTGCTGCTGCTCTTCTTCTTTTTTGTTGCTGCTGCTCTTCTTCTTTTTTGTTGCTATGTGAATGTTAAGATTTGAACTTTAGTGGAAGATATAGGTTAGGTGTAGTAATTCAAATTAGCCGCCTTTTTTTGCTGCTCAATTTCCCTCTACTCTTTCCCACCCAATCTTGATTGGACATGTGGAAGTGTATTTTGATTGTATGGGATTTTTTTTTATGGATACAAGTTGTATCATCAGTTTTTTAATTTGTCTTCCATATTTAATTTGCAATCACAGAAGTGAAATTTCGGGAAAAAAAAAATAAAATTAATCAGTAATTATTTTAATTAATTATTGTCGAAAAAAATAAATTAATTTAATTTGCATTTTTATTCATTTATTTATCATTACAAAAATACAAATACATAAACAATCAACACTAACTAAACACAATACACTTACACCACTAAACACTTCCGTCTTAAGTTCCGTGCCGAAAAGAAAAGTGTCTTAATACTTGAGCCGGAGGGAGTAATAGTGATGCAAATTCGGAGCACGACGTTCATTCACATGGTTATTTGACACATCTTCTATGTTCTGCGTTCTAATATATTTAAAATTCATTTTATTTATAATAAAATAACATATTTTTTCTAAATCAGAAAAACAATAATATTAAAGAGGAAACAGCATACCAGAGGTGCCATTAAAAATTACTCAGACTTCCATAAGTTGCAGAGGCAACTCCTATTTCATTTTTCAATCCTATAATGATCAATCCTACATGCACAATTAAGTATTCTATAGTCATTGTAGTTAAGTAAGATGAGACGAAAAATATGAAATTGTCAGATTTACCCTATTACGATTCCAATATATATTTTTTCTTTTGACTTAGGTAATACTATTTGGAGACATTGAATAAAATTTATTATTCCATTCATCTCAAACTCATAAATCAGTTTATTATGAAGTACTCGAATTTCAAACTTTTGGCTCACAACCTAATCCGAGAATCGTTAAACCAACCGACGTAGTAACAACGAGTTTTAGTACTAACACTTAAAGTTGCACTAAGCTCACTCCAAGAATGCCTCGTTATCATCCACAAAAAATAATGCGGTACAAATTCACATGGCACCTGTACGTGTTTTCTCACAGATTAAAATAAAAGGCATTGAATATTAAATGAATCGGTCAATCTACACAATTTCATAAAATTCAGTGAAGCATTGTACTACTAAATTAATTCAGCTATGCACTAATTAAATTATGCTGGTTTCATTAATTAACGCGGTCCATGTTAATAATAATAATAATAATAATAATAATAATAATAATAATAATAATAATAATAATAATAATAATAATCTCATATCTTCAAACTAGTGGGAAAAAATGACCTCTCACCTAATCGATAATTATTTTCTTCTTTTGACAGAATCTAATCAATAATTC
Organism: Thymus mandschuricus; assembly: GCA_029379335.1. Lineage (NCBI taxonomy): Eukaryota > Viridiplantae > Streptophyta > Magnoliopsida > Lamiales > Lamiaceae > Thymus > Thymus mandschuricus. The sequence goes on from CM057078.1 coordinate 31,975,585, forward strand.
TAAAGATGATAATATGTAAATTTAGCACATATATCTGCAAAAAAAAAAATCAGAAAAAAGAAAGAAGGTACGTGACTACCCAATCTATGTATAAATTTGGGAAGAAACAAAGATTTTCCATAAATGTAAAAATGTGAAAGACCCAGCTCATAGAAATAAACAAAAGTAGATAGTGCAATTCATGTCATCAATATCCACTTCCTGCAAATCCTTATCTGGAAAATTGGAACCCATTTCTTTATATATGAATGAGGTTCGAGTGATCTTTGATGCGTACGTGACTGTGTGCAAGTCGAATGGCCGGATTGAAATATATATATATATATATATATATATATATATATATATAATTAGTTTTATAAAAATCTGATTCGAATTTCCGATTTGGCAAAATGAATCGGACGTAGGTGTCCTCTCCTTCTTCACAACGAACAAGATTTAAAGATCGAACGTAGGTTTCATCTGTTTTAATTTTACCTCAGTCAAAGCTGGGAAGTGATGCTCCAAAATTCTAGAGAGAGAGAGAGAGAGAGAAGGTGGTGAGAAAAGGAGAAGGAAGAGGTATGGCAGTTCGGAATCCGCCGATTGCGGCGGCTGCTTAGAGAAGTCCTCCCGTGTGGAAAAAGAAATAATCATAAAATAAAATCATATTTTAATTTTCTCTAAAACTAAAAGTAATCCAATACACCCTCCGTTTCTGCTTTGTATCATGAACAATGTTCTAAAAAGCGCTAGGCGCTAGTCGGGCGGTGGAGGGATGACTAGCGCCTAGGCGCTAGGCGGGAGCCTAGGCGCCGCCTAGGCGGATTCGAACTATAATGCTTATTTTTACTATTCTTACAATATTGTTGCCAAATTTATAATAAATACACATACTATGACAATTGATATGTTAGTTTCATAATTATAAATCCAAAATCATACATAGAGTAGCATAGTTTGCCTAAATATAAATTAATTAACATATAAAGACTATTGATTAAGCTACAAGAGTGGCTCGTTGGGTATTGCATAGAGCTTAGGCGGATTACTTATTAGTCGGGCGGCGAGGTACTGACTAGCGCCTAGGCGCCGCCTAGGCGGACCTAGGCGTCGTCTTTTAGAACACTGATCATGAATGGTGAAAATTCCTATGTTGTTGGTAATCGCATTATTAAATTCGGAATCTCTAAAAATAGTATTTTTTTATTTTTATTTGATTTTAATATTAATATTAATATATTAAGAGGCGTATGCAGTCTACCGAGCTGCTGCCACTATATATCTCTCCAAATTCTAACCCCCCGTTTTTCGATATCATCATTTCTGATTCAGAGAGAGAGAGAGAGGAGAGAGAGAAATCAGTAGTGGAGAATTGTGTTTTTGGTGAAAAATGTCTCAGCTTTCAGATCTCATCAACCTCGACCTCTCGGAAAACACCAACAAGGTCATTGCTGAATATGTATGGTGTGTTTTCTTCATCACTCTCTCGATCGCTCTACTTCTACGGCGGTTATCTCTGTTTCTGTGTTTGCGTGTGTTTTTTCGCTACTGTTGGCTGAAAGGGGGGATTATTTTAGCGATTGGTTGAATTTTACAAGGATTTCTGCGTTTCGCGTTACTCTGTTCCGTTGATCTGTACAAGAATCGAAGCTGTTTGAGGTTTTTGTAACGTTTGAATCTGTCTATTCTGATTGAGGATGTGTATGTTATTATGTGTGCTGAGATCTCTCTTAGGGTGACTTGTTTCGGACTGATTCCAGATGATGACTGCAGATCTTTCTCTATCCAGACATATCTTTCATAGGTTGAGTAGTTTTAGTGTTGGATCCACTCATCCACATACGTCAAAGTTGTTTTTTACTTCGCCGATTCCCATTTCTGTTGTTTGTGCTTTTAAAACCCTTTATACAATCGAAACGCTACAATATTTACGATCATGTCGTTGTACGGTCCGATGATGAAGTGCAAACTAGCCTACTCAGTGTACTGGTTTGGCTACTGGTTTGGTTCTTCACTGATATTTCTGCTTTGATTGAGCTTTGAGAATTGATAGTTTTTTGTTACTTAGAACCGTGGAGGGATGATTTTGTGGTCTAGATAGGTATAATAGTAGTTATTGAATGTGCTAGAGATCAATTCAGCTGAGCTTGTTGCGATTTACGCCTGGTCATAGCTTGAAGATATGTTAGTTCGTGTTACTAAGAAGATATAGACTTTGTCAATTTCATGTTATCTAGTCATCTGTGGAATTTATGACTGATGATACATCGGTTTTGCTTAAATTGTTGGCAGGATTGGTGGCACTGGTATGGACCTCAGGAGTAAAGCAAGGGTATTGAGCCTTGCTTTCACCAAAAAAAAAAAACTTATTCTTGATCCACCTTCTTTTCTTATTTAAATTTGATTGTTTAATGTTTCTTTTATAGACTCTTTCTGGACCAGTAACTGATCCGTCGAAGCTGCCGAAGTGGAACTATGATGGCTCTAGCACAGGACAGGCTCCTGGGGAAGACAGTGAAGTCATCCTATAGTAAGTCGTGTACCCTGTTTTGTTTTCTTCGATTGTGTGTAATCTGGCGAAAAGAGTTGCAAATACTAATTCTGTTGTATGATGTGTTGCACCCAGCCCTCAAGCAATTTTCAAAGATCCCTTCAGGAGGGGGAGCAACATTTTGGTTAGAATTACTACTCAAATACTCTTGAAATGCTCGTCAGCTGTTTCTAACTATCGGGACTTGTATTCTGTATTGAAGGTTATGTGCGATGCTTACACGCCAGCAGGTGAGCCTATCCCTACGAACAACAGACACAAGGCAGCCCAGATTTTCAGCCACCCTGATGTTGCTGCTGAAGTACCATGGTAATATATCATGTAATTATTCCGGTGTAGGAAACTTTGCTGAAGAGCATCCTGATCCTAAAATACTTCTTGTTTTGTTTTCGATAGGTACGGTATCGAGCAAGAATACACTTTACTGCAAAAGAGTGTTAAGTGGCCTCTAGGATGGCCATCTGGAGGTTATCCTGGACCTCAGGTGATAATCTTTTTTGTGCTAAACTTTTTTAGCTTTTTTGTTTTGTTTTTTTCACGGATCTTTTTCCCAGGGGACATACTGAAGTATTTGATGTATAACATACTATTATACTATTATTAAACCTTTGGCTTATTTGTTGACCAATGGCTGGTTCACATGCTTGGTATGGGAAAATGGGAATGAGAATGAAATCATTGTAGTTGCTCGGTGCGGGGAACAGGTTGATCTAGGGAAAGATACAGCTATTCCACAGCAATCTGAGAAGCTTTGTAATGGCACTTTCTTCTTCCTTTTCTGTCTTTTTTTATTATAATGCAGTCTCCGTTGCATGCAGGGCCCGTATTATTGTGGAATTGGAGCAGACAAGGCTTTTGGGCGTGATATCGTAGATGCACATTACAAGGCATGCTTGTATGCTGGAATCAACATAAGCGGCATTAATGGCGAGGTGATGCCTGGACAGGTAATAATTTCTTCTGTAACTGATCTACTAGTTGGGAGTTTTATACTGATTATCTGATGTGATTTACAACTTATCATTTTTTTTAGTGGGAATTCCAAGTAGGACCTGCCGTTGGCATCTCAGCTGGTGACGAGTTGTGGATTGCTCGTTACATTTTGGAGGTAATCTTTGCCCTAGAATAAATGGCTGCATGAGATAATCATTTATATATATGTGCTGATATAATTATTCTTTCGTATTGACAGAGGATAACTGAAATTGCTGGAGTAGTTGTTTCGTTTGATCCCAAGCCTATCGATGTGAGAAATTCATCTTGTTTTTGTCGTGGCATCCTTGAATTTGTCCAATGTAAAATGGAGAATATATCTGCAATAAACTTTACTTACGGATTTTCTCTTTCGTTACATTCGTAATGGTTTCAGGGTGACTGGAATGGTGCTGGTGCCCACACCAATTACAGGTAAAGTTTTGATTAAAAAAACTCATCCTTTGATATTCGGCACATATTGTTTGGTTTAAAATTCATGTTTTTCAAATCTTGTCACAGCACGAAATCCATGAGGAACGATGGAGGCTACGAAGTGATCAAGAAGGCCATTGAGAAGCTGAGTCTGAAGCACAGGGAGCACATTGCTGCATATGGTGAAGGCAACGAACGCCGCCTCACTGGCAAACACGAAACAGCTAGCATTGAGACATTCAAATGGGTAATAAGCTCCTCTACAATTTGCAATGAGAAACAGCATCCCAAAATAGATCAACCGACTTATTGATCAAATAATAACTTTTTATGCACAGGGTGTTGCAAATCGGGGTGCATCTGTCCGGGTCGGGAGAGACACGGAGAAAGATGGCAAGGGATACTTCGAGGACAGGAGGCCTGCTTCCAACATGGACCCCTACGTCGTCACTTCAATGATCGCCGAAACCACCATTCTTGGAAAGAATTAAAAGAAATCTGATTAGATTAGCGTAAGTTTCTTCCTTATCATTACTGCTGCTACTACTTCTATCATTAACTCCTTGTCAGATTCAGACCTCTAATTTCAGGCTGCTTTTGGGCCTTAATAATAAGAGTTGATGTACTATAATATTATTGTACAACACTGAATTTGCATCTATTTTCTTCTTCATTTTAGGGTTCATGCATTCATGTTCAAATTGCTTGCTATTCTGCTCATGATTTAATTTGTGCATTTTTATGTATATACAAGTTTTTGGATCCTTATCTTTCTTATGTATAATTTTAGGAGTAAAAAGATTGAATCATCGAAGGACGCAACCTAAATGAAAATTTTATTACGTGACATTGTAACATTAACCGTTGACACGTACATGTCAAAAACGACTTATATAGGGAGAATTTTGGATTAATCATCGAAGGACGTGACGCTTTCTTATAGAAAATTTGGCCTTTTTTGATGAGAAGTTTGTTTTCGTGCTCTTACAAACGCATCTAATTAAAGGTCGTTTTCAATAATACTAGCATTATGCCAAAATGCAAGTTAATACGTGAACGGACTATTAGCTCCAAAAGCATATAATATGAATACAAATTGAAAAAAAAGGAAAATCACCATCATAAATTGGAAAAAATATATGTCTTATCCTAATTATATAGATAAGATGGTTTTATTTGGCTTACACATCTTTTCCGTATCGAAATTAAATAGACTAATCAAAAACTTTAATGGAGTATGACTAGCGAGTGGAAACGGCAATTCGGAAAGAAAAACCAACTAGAACAAATCAATTAAAAATAGAAAATATATTTAACAATCATAGCTGACGTGATAATGATATAATAAAATAAATATTATGTATAAAATTAAATTGAAAAAATAAATCCTATTTAAAAATATAAATAAACCTCATGAAAAATTTATTAACATGTCGATGCCACATCTGTCATTAGCATATTAAATACCTACTGTGAATATGATGTGTGCGTTTTTCATAATATTTAACAGAGTATGAAGTGATTCCAACCATTTCTTTTAGTTATTTAAGAGTGCCTATAACAAATTCGGAGGAGAGAACAAATTTAATTTCAAGATAATATACTAATTAATTTTGATTACTAAAGATATTATATAAAATTATTTATTCTAGGACAGTGATAGACTAATAGCAATAGATCACAAGAGTTGGTTACAAAATGCCAAAATGGCACCTATGTGACTATGTCTTAGTACGTACTACTTGATTCCCTAATTATACGATCGCGCCTCGAAAGATTCGAATTTAAGACATTTGACAGTGAAACTTAATCATATTGCTACGTCAGCACACGCACACATAACTTCTGTCATTCTTATTTCCTACTACAGCTTGGCACATGCTATCATCAAATTCATGCTTGTGGGTTCTATTTTTGTGAGTTATAGTAGTATTTTTTTTAGCCTTGAGGGAGACAATAGCCTTTATTTCTACGGGCTCCATCACCTTCTACTGTCAAGTACTTATACAGAATTGAAGGTTCAATATAATTTAGAGCTCAAATTCTTTTAATTGAATTAAAATTAGTCTCCAAACGTATGATAACTTTAATCGACCTATTTGTTTGGAACTTTGGGTCAAGTTTTGACGAATCAAAACCATTAATTAAGGGTCCAAATCAAGAATCAACTACCTCACAGTATGGTCCAATTCTTAAGCCAAACTTAATGTTTTGGCCTTCAATAAATTAGTTGATTGTCGGTTCACACCATTCCACTACTTTAATCCACATTAAAATTAATTAATACTCCCTTTACAAGTCACACGGATGAGATCCCTTATCCCCAAATTTGTGTTCCAATTGTGTACCGACGTCAAAACTACGTAGTTTTGATAGTTTAAAAAATTCTTGAATTTGAGGCAGTTAAACATATCAAAACAAAACTACGTAGTTTTGACTTGAGTACACAATTGGAACACAAATTTGGGGACAAAGGATCTCATCTGCAAATCACAACCTCAAATGATGTTTTAATCTATTTGGAGTACTTCTATTAGGGGTTTCAAAAAAAATTATGAAATCAATTTATTAATAATTGGAGTACTAATCATGAGAACTACTAACCAAATGTTGTAATAACACGAGAGTTTCATCTCTAGGGTTCCAATTTTTTGATTTAACAAACTTATATTGTTATGCATCTCTTATCCCTATGTTTGGTTTGGGTTCTTTTGGAATGGAAAGGAAATCAATTAATTAATTTCGTTATTTATAGTTTGGTTTGAGTAATGAGTTATGCATTAGCTTTAGTCGATATTGACCGATGGTTCACTCACAAATTGTTACCTCTAAAACTAGAGGAGAAATAAGGAGAACGATAATTTTTTACGAGTTATTCATTTTCCGTTACCGAATCAGTCATTCAAAGGGACAAAATACTTATTGTTATTCATTTCCCCTCAACTTGAATCTATTCATTTTCATTCCTTAGTAGAACCTAACGACACCTTAGACTCTTTAATTATGCGAAACTAACCATCAACGATGAATATATTAAAGTGTAACATTCGGGAAATCGGCACCGATATATCTCGAAAGAAAAAGGGGAGCCCCCATCCTAGGACAAGTACTAATTACTCCTCAGGCTCACCTAACAGGCAACGTTTCTAAAGGCTCTAAGCCCCCACCAACTTAAATGACAACTAAACCATCCACCTTTCTCAAATTATTAACCACAAAATCAAAAACCAATTTACACACACCCACACTCACAACTGCAAATTATAATTACTCCTCTTCAGACTAACACATGGAATCTCCTATCTCAACTATTTTCATTTTTTAGAAAATTAACAGTAAATTTTAAAGATGTGCAATGCAGGATTCAAAATCAGGATCTTTAGTTCTGAAACTTAACCACATATCACCAAACCAACACACGCACACACTCCTAGCTATTTCAACTTTTATGTACCAATCATGTCTCGACTATATAATTAATGAATTTTATATACTTTTTTTCTCAGAGTTTCAATATAGTACAATTAACAACGTATTTTCAGATAAAATTATTAATCATAATTCACGAAACTATACTAATTTTATGTTCATAAATGTGACAGCCCGAAATTCTAAAATTTACGGTTATCATTATTATTAAACATTTATGTATTTTTATGTCTCATAATAGTGTACTAAGTATATGTATTAAATATTTTAAATTATGCATTCATGTCGAGAAGTTGAAAAGCCAAAAGACACAAACCTTTCATTTTCCGTAATAAATTCGTATTAATGATTTCAACACTATATATAGTGATGAGGCGTTGTTCTATTGAGTAAAGAGATTTCTACGATTCTTGTTTTCTTTCACTTTTTCGAGTAGAGGCTTTGTACGGTTAGAAAGTTCTGTCTTATATTTTGAGTTGATCGAAGTTGTGTCAAAGCTTAAAGTTCAAGGTGTGGGATTCTTTTAAATTATGCACGTTGATTTGATTTTGTCCCTTTTAATATTACGTGACTTGCCGTGTGATTATTTGACGTTAAGTGTTGAGCAGGACCGTTCAATTAAAGTTGTCCATTTGACTTTGCTCTCACTATATATTGGTGATCCCTATATGCGTTTGACTTTAATATTCATACGTGCCTCTGTTTTATTAATTTGGACAATCTCCGCATAATATCTCACACTAAGTATTTTTATACTTACCCTCAAAGTTTAACATTTCAGGTAACTAAGCTCGGAAGCACGTGGGGGATCGAATGACAAGTCAAAAATATTTTCATCTCAAAATAGTTATTTCATATTTTCCGCATTAAATTTTATTGTAATTTATTTTTATCATCTTATTTAGATCGGGGTGTTACAATAAAAAAACAATTTATATGAATAATAAAATGCATGATTTGAAACACGACTGAGACACTATCCTTAAGACTCATAATCTCATCAATTAAACTAATGATGTCAAAAGCTACATTAAAATACATACTAATGACTATGTACACGTCACGCCACACACAAAAATGAAAAAAAAAAAAAAAAAAATAGGAAAATAGAAAAAATAAAATTCCCCATTTACAGCACTGAAACCGACCTACATACACAACTATACTAAACGAGTAGTATTATTAAATCGTGGAACTTCACATCCCCACACATTTCATTCAATTCCATCCCTCCCAATTCAACATAATAATCAATACTACTATACTATATACCATTTCTCAACCTCGAATAATTCCATTCTTCCATGGATCCTAAATTACCAAAACCTAACAAAAAATCCGAATCCTTCGCCGCCGACGAATCGGCCCTCGCTAAATCCGCTGCATGGGCATGGTACGAGCACGGCTCCGGCTCCGATCGCCGCTCCCTCCGTGAAGTCGACGTCTGGAGCTCCAAAACGGACCCTAGGCCGTCCAGGTACAAGCTCGAAGCGTTGCGGAACGTACAAGACGTCGATGCGCCGTCGAAGAACTCTCTGCTCCTCGATAGCTACGAGATAGAGAGGATTTCGAAGCAGCTGAATCAGTACATAGAAGCCTCTCGTGCCAAGTACCACCGGCCGCCGCCGCCGCCGGGGGAGGAGAAGGGTAAGGTTTTGTTGAAGAGGAGGAATATTATACCGAGAGGGTTTTGGTTGAGGCACGTGCCGGCGTGCGGGTCGTCGAGGGATGATGTGGTCGAGCGGCGGAAGAAGTTGCCGGAGAAAGGCGGCCGCGTTGCGGTGGTTGGAGATGTCGGCTGCCGGCCGCGGCCGCGGGCCATCCGCGCTTGATCGTAATTAATTAATTAATTAAAATTCAATCATTTTCCGTATATTGTGGATTTTATGTTTTCACATTTTGGAATTGGAATTGACGTTTTGATTTTTATTTTTTTTTACTCCTAAGTGTGAAATATTATGATTAATTTGGAAATTTGTGGAGTATGTGTGCAATTTATGATTTTTTTAAAGTAAAATTTATATCAATTATGTGAAGTAATTAAATCGAAGATGAAGAAATTGAACAAAATTAGACAGTACTATACCAATTATATACTACCTCCATCTCATATAAGTAGTCCCATTTGTTTTTTGACTTTTTCCGGCACGCATTTCCACCGAAACCTAGTACGGGTTTTACGATATAATATTGAACTATTATTTCTTTTACGGGATACTAGGAGTGTCGGGCTATCCCGTAAAAGAAATAATATTTCAAAACTATATCGTAAAACCCGTACTATGTTTCGGTGGAAACGCGTGCCGGAAAAAGTCAAAAAGCAAATGGGACTACTTATATGAGATGGAGGTAGTATGAGTTTCAGTTAAATAAATACTATGAGAATATGCGAATGAAGGAAAAAAAAAAAAAAAAAACAGTAAAAAACTAATTACCATGAAGCAATAAATTCAGACAAGGACGTATATTGCTCTTCGTATCAACAATTAAATGTAGAGGTGTTCAAAAGAACCGGAACCGGCGGTTAAAACCGTAACCGTAACCGGAACCGGCGGTTTTTTAACCGGAATCGGAACCGGCGGTTCGGAACCGGAAAAGGAACCGTTGGAACCGGCGGTTCGGTTAAGGTTCCTAAGGCTTGGAACCGTAACCGGCGGTTCGGTTCCGGTTCCGGTTCCAAACAGGCGGTTCCAAATTTTGGAACCGTCCAATTTATATAAATTCTATTATTTTTATTTTTTTAAATATAATTTATAAACAAATATAACATTATTTGTTAAACTTCATAAATAATAACTAAATATATATATATAATTTGGACTTTTTTCAATTATATAAGTGTTACACTCAAACACTCATTTGTTATTTCTTCATTGTGAGGTATGTTTATTGTTTTTATATGAGTATTACACTTTTCAAGCTTCTTATTTATTTGATATGTGATATCTAACACATCCCAAACTATGAGAAGAGTTGCATGAGGAACACTTATAAAATTGAAAGAATGTTCAAAGCCTTATGAAATAAAAAAGTTTAAAATTAAAAAATAAATAAATAATTGTCCGGTTTTTTCCGGTTAGAACTGGAACCGTAACCGGAACCGGCGGTTCTGGAACCGGAACCGTAACCGTGTGTTTGCGGTTCGGTTTCGGTTCCTCCCTCGACGGAACCGGAACCGGCGGTTCGGTTCCGGTTAGAACCGGAACCGGAACCGTGGGCACCTCTAATTAAATGCACTCCATTATTTAATTAATTCTTATATACTACTACCTCCGGTCCGTCTAAGTAGGTTGGTTTCTAAATGGAACACAAACCAAGTAAAGTGGGTATAAAGGGTGATGTGATGGAGATGTGATGGTAAATTAGAGTTTAATTTAATTTAAAATATTAAACCTACTCACATGGAGATGTAATTAAAATTAATTAAGTGTGATGTAGATGGTGATGTGATGTTAATTTTTTGCCATAAAAGGAAAGGAGTCTAATATACGGGATGTCCCAAAAAGAAATAACAGTCTACTTAAACGGACCAGAGGTAGTATAGTCTTTTTTGGCGTCCTTGTGTATACTATTCCTCGGTTTTCCTTTTCACCATTCTTCAATACTTCAATCATCGAAAATCTTTTTTTTCAAAAAAAATAATTACTTAAGAAAATCAAGTTCGTCGACATAAATCTAATCAAGTAATTAATATTCTGTATCTGATAATGATATAAAATTTATGAGAAAATATATATATTTTGAGTGAATTAATAAATTAAATTGAGATGTGCTAGTATTTTAAACGATGATAAGAAATATTGCGAGGCTAGGGTGCGGCCTTTAGCAATATTGAAGATAAAAAAGAACTCACGACTCGATGTGTTGGAAGTTGGCCTTGCAATAAAACGTTGAAAATTATGTTTCATGTGACCCTACCTTTAAATTTACTGTTGGAATGCTTTGAAAAAACTAATTAATAAAAAAAAAAAAAATTGAAATCATAAGTACCTTCATATATAAAACTTTTTAGAAATATCCGAAATGACATTAATAACTTTATCCAGCACAACACTCACCGGAATCAACTTGTAAATATAACTGGTACATAATAATTAGGGCCAACTTTAAAAATACCCACTTTTATAAAAACTAATACTTCTATACCCATCATATAAGAAGTATAACTTCTATACCCATTTTGTAGTTAAAAGACATAAATACCCTTAGTAATTGGGTCCCACTTGTCTAATAAAACCAAAAAATCAATTAAAATCAATTGGATTGTGGGGCCCTCCCTCTCACGATTGATTTCTCCCTCTCCCTCTCACGATTCAATTGTAGTCGTGAACCAATTCCATAAACAAAATTCAATTTAACGTGGAAATAAAAAAAAAAAAAAAAAAAATTGCATTAATTAACTACAACAACCAAATCTGCATATTCAGTAAAAATAGAATATGGTATGTGGTTAGCATTGATTAAAAATCAGAAAAAGTGAACAAAACAATAGCATAGACGTAATTGTATCACAACATTACACTACCTAATTATTGAGAGTGAAAATTTGTAGATTTGTACGCATTCTCGAATTTCTGGAAATTTCGGAAGAGATTCAAGTGGTTTATTCGAGACAAAATACCAAGGTAATATATGATTTTGTATATTTATTGTTAGTAATATTCCAAAAAAATTATAAAAAAGTATTGTTCTAAAGTACACGATATTTTGTCCAAAACAACCGTGTATACACGGTATATTGTATGTTTTTGTCGTGTAAAGTCAACAAAGTCAACTATTGAAAGTCAAAATTGTTGACTTTACACGACAAATTGTGTAATTTAACCGTGTATACACGGTTGAATGAACTTTTCAACCGTGTACTGAAGAACAAAAATTTTTCAGATTATTAATTTTCTTTTTTTTTTTTTGTACAGATGGAGATGGGTGATCAGAGAATTCTTATCCGTCATAGCGGTCGTTGGGAGGGAATATCGTACGTAGGAGGAGACTCTTTTCTCGTCACTTATCCCATAGCGAGTTTGAGCTATGAAAACGTATTGCGAGACGTTCAACTTTACTTGGGTGATGAATCGGAGCACTTGCTATTCCACTTGACGAACCTCAACGAGCGGGAGACGGTGAAGGCCGTTTTAAAGAGCACCGGGGATTTACTTAGAATGTGCATCGCGAGAAGGGAGACGTCGACGATCTACGTCATTAGTAGAGCAAATCGGGCAGCCCATACTACCCAACGATCGACGATTTTTCAGAACTATACCGTCGAAGAGGAGTCGATCCCGAGATCGAATGCATTTGAATCCGAAGTACGCGACGAAGAAGAGCCGGAGTCGGAAGAAGAGTCTCTCGAGTCCGAGGGCGAGGAAGCAAGGAATGTGGAGGAACGATCCCAATTACTTGAGAGCCTAACGGCTGAATTCGGAGCATGGATCCGCGAGCCCGGCCATATTGATAGGGTTATCGGGCTTCGTAGCATGCACTCACAAAACCAAGAGCCCCGTGACGCCGAAGCTCGTGCTCGCGCTAACGAGGAGGCGGTTCGACAATGGTTGATACCGCACGTCGATCTAGACACCGCGCTCCCTTTAGGATGGATCGATCCCGACGTGGTACCGGCCTTGGGTCAGTTGCGAAAGCACGGATACTTCAAGAAGAAGGATGACTTGCATATAGCCGTCGGATTGCTGCACATGGATCTCCGGAAGGAGTATTGTATCCCTCGTTCCGACAAAGGCCGTGTGGGTTTTAGGTGCACTTCGGGGAAGGATTGCGAGTTCAAGTTGAATGCAACGCAGAAAGGCGGGATTTGGAAGATCAACAAGTACGTGGCCGATCACACGTGTCTAGTTGATTTAAATTCGAACAACAAACGACAGGTGCCGGCCATGGTATTAGGAGCATTCTACGCTCGTCGATTGATCACCGAGGGCGCAGTGTTGAAGCCAAAGGAGATGGTGGACGAGCTACAGAGTGAGTACGGTATTCAGATTGACTACCCGTTCGCTCTCCGTGCGAGGAACGTCGCTATAGAGATGACGTACGGTGCCTTCGACGAGTCTTATCAGAGGCTCCCTTCTTACCTCTACCTTTTGAAGGAGATGAATCCGGGCACCCAGTACGACATCCACACCTCCCACGTCACCGACCGTCTGACCTACTTCTACCTCGCCTTTGGTCCGTCCATCGAGGCGTGGGGAAATGGTTTGCTACGCCCCGTGATCGTAGTAGACGGGGCGCACTTGAAGGGGAAGAATAAGGGGACGCTCTTTGTGGCGGTGACGAAAGACGGGAACGAGCAAGTGTTCCCCCTTGCCATTGGATTCGGTCCCATAGAGAACGACGAATCTTGGACGTGGTTCTTGGCCAAAGTCCGAGAGAGTTTCGGGGCGCCCTCGGACTTGTTGATCGTATCCGATCAGCACGTGAGCATCGCAAATGCGATCGACTCAGTCTTTCCGCACGCTGCTCACGGCCTCTGCTTCGTTCACCTCCAGAGAAATTTCGTTAGGTACGGGAGGCATGCGGGGGCTATATTCGAGTCTGCAGCCTATGCCTATCGAGATTCCCAATTCGATGAATATTGGGGGAATCTGAGGGACCTAAGCAGGGAGGGAGGCGGGATCTACAGGAGGTTGAGCGACATTGGCCTGCCGAGGTGGGCGAGGTGCAAGTGTCCCGTCCGACGTACGAGCTTCATGACTTCGAATCCCGCCGAGACCATGAATGCTCGGTTGTTGTGGGCTCGGAGACTCCCGATTTGTGCCATGATCGAGGTGTATCGGATAGTCGTCGAGAAGTGGTTCGACGAACATCGGACTAGTGCCCTAGCTCGCCAACATGAACTCACCGAGAAGGCCTATACGAAGATGTCGGCATCGTCAGAATGGGGTCGTCGCTATTCCGTCAGAGGAACGCCTACGCCCACCCTTTGGAGAGTCGAAGGTGAAAAGCAGACTTACCTGGTCGATCTCCAAAACTCGACTTGCGAATGCCGTGAGTTTGAGTTAGACGGCATCCCTTGTCGACACGCTTGTGCGGCGATAAGGTACGGCTACTTCTCGTTTTATTTTAGTTTCATGCTTGGCGTATTTCAATCGGATTTCTAAACGTTTTTGTATTGTATGTTGTTACAGGCACTCCGGTGGGCGGGCAACTGACTACGTGAGCCATTATTTCAGGCAATCCACGTTAGTTGCTACGTATTCTCCTCAGATTCAACCGGTTCCTCATCCCGAGACATGGAGTGTTCCCGAATTCATTTCACGATGGAGGGTGCTACCCCCTCTTGTACCTAGGCAAGCCGGGCGACCATCGATGGCAAGAGCTCGATCAGCCGTTGAAGGAGAATCCTCTACGAACCGGCAAAGGTGTTCAAGATGCGGACAATACGGGCACAAGCGACGGAGTTGCCAAGCCTCGCTTCCCATTTGCGGAGTTGATCTAAACGCTCCCCCTCGACGTCCAAGAGGTAAGAAAAAATGTAGCATTTGCAAGAGCGAGGAGCATACTAGGCCTCGATGTCCGTACGATACCGATGCTTGATTGTATTTTTATTTCTATTTTGTACAAATTGACGTTTTTTGGATCTTAATGAACGTTTTTGGATGTTTAAGAATGTATTTCGAGGTAATCTATTCAGATTGTGTTTGATTTGATCATTTGGTGAAAATTTGAGTTTTTTTGTGTTATAAATTGGATACCTTCGGCCAATTACACGACATTATACATGATTTAAACGTGTATACACGTTATAATTACCCTATTAATCGTGTAAAGTCAACCAAAAAAAGTCAGAATTGAAATGGACGTTACACGGTCAAATGATATTTTTGACCGTGTATACACGTTTGGAACTACATTTTGACCGTGTATGGTCAAAAAAAAGTCAAAATTAAACAAAAGTCAATGCCCTCTACACGAATGTTGACTATACACGATTTCAATTGAAATATACCGTGTACCCTTTCCGTGAGAAGTCAAAATTAAGCCTAAAAAGTCAAAATTAAGCAAAAATTCCTAAAATTCTCGTGTTTCATTTGATTTTCGCGTGTATCTCGAGTCTATTAAGTTTTGTAAACGTGTAATAACGTAAGTTATGTCATAATTAAGCCAAAAATCAATTGAATTGAAGGATATGTTATGTAAGTATGAAGTATAGAGTGAGTGTCACTTATATAGTCTAACTACTAAGGTTACGTTTGATCTAGAACTAACTTACGAACGTAATGTTCTTACAAACTTGTAATTCACATAACGTGATCGAATCATAAGATTGCACAATGTATGAAAGTAACAGTGATTCCAACTCAATTGAGTCCCACGAATTGAAAAATCAAAAAAAAAAAAAAAAAAAAAAAGGGGGGTTCTTAAGTACACGACTTAGGGTACACGGTTGAGGTTCTTGAGTACACGGTTGAATTGCTCATTCAACCGTGTATCCAGCCGAAGGGTTAGAAAAAAATGGCCAAAAAAAAACAATTTTTCCCCCATTTGATATTTTTCAATTCATCACTTGTAATGACCAAAATCAACATCGTTCGAACAAAATCAATTTCAAACAAATCTAATTAACAAGAAACGTCATTCGAATTCAACAATTTACAAAATCTAAATCAAAATTCAATATCAATCAATATTCGAAGAAAAAATACATTTGTTCACCAATTCCTCCATCCCTTCGAAATCATAAAAATTCTCGAAGCCATCTTTTTTCGAAATTTTTTCACGACCAATTTCTCGTCGCCATGGTATAGCTTATGGTTCCCAAGGAGCAAGTCCAAATACATGCACGCGTACACGCCACAACTCACGGAGTCGTTTTGGACGAACTGAAACTCCGGAGGGGCGAACTGGATGTCCATGAATCGTGTCTTCCAGTTTTTGACTTTTGAGTTGACACGCGTGAAGTATTGGGGATTGTACTCCAAGAGGCGTGAGAAGAGGCGAGACAAGGGCAAGCATTGGATGATCCGTGATTGCCTGAGTGGATGGTTTTCATCTCCCTCGTACATCCAATAGTGGGAATCGTACACCTCGATGCACCAACAAGGAACGTTCACCCGACACAGGATCCAATGGGAGGAGGAGACATGGCAAACGACGAGAAACTGAAAAAAAAAACACGATTTAGCAATACGAAGAATTAAATTCGATATAATCAATATAGGATATTAAAAACTTACATATTGGCCGGTGATCCACGGTTGGTACGTGTTAATCCCCTCCCAGCCCGCGATGAAATCGTAGGGGATCTCCCATTGCGTGTACTTCAAAGTCTCGTTTGCCAACCCCCAAGTCGAAGACTTGGGGTGAAACTTCAAGTACTCGTCTCGGAGTTGTGTCTTTATTTATTTGAAATTGAAACATTGTTTTTATTAGTTTTTTTATCAAATTGAAAAACATGAATATGGAAATTGAAACAAATGAAAACGGAAAATGAGAAAACGAACTTACGTAAAACGTAAGGGGCAGAACTATGTGGTGAAGTTTGCTAACACCATCGAGAAGACGGTACCCTTGTTGGAGTCTATGTTGCCAGTAGACCGTGTACAGGTCTATCTCCTGTATTCATTTCAAAATAATCTTATTAGTACCCTAATTAGAACAAAATACACAGTAAAAGTAACAAATCAAAACATGTAAAAAAACTTACCAGAGCAGTGAGGCACTTCGTCGTGTCCTCGATAGTGGAGAAGATCTCCTGTGTAAGGTAGAACCCGGTCCGGCTCATCTCCACGTGGGGCTGTCCCGATTCCCTAAACCTCTGATACGGAGAGGATCGGTTTTTGGGACGCTCTACGACATATGGAGATAGTAGAGAGGCTGAGGGGCGTGTCTCCCTAGTCGAGACACGAGTGACTTCCTCATCTGAGCTCGCTCCCATCCTATCTATCTCGTCAACAAACTCACTCAACCGAGAGTGATGGGAGCCTTGGGAGGGCTCAGGCTGGTGAAAAGGACTGTGAGCTCGGTCAGCCGTCTCGATCGGGATATCCCTGAGCCCCCCAAGCGAGTGCTCACTGACGTGGACATCCCTAAGCCCCGCAAACGGCTGCTCACCTACACGGGACTGTCCCTCGCCCCCGGAGGAAGAACGGCTGTGGCTCGGACTCTTGGTTGATACGAACTTCTTCAGCTCCCCGGCGATAGCCCTCGCCAGTCGACCTAGAAATCCGGTCCCCGAGCGATCCTGCTCCCATCGGGACACCAGACGGTCTCCGAATCGGTCCAAGAAATCGTCCCCGAGGGGACCGCGCTCGCACGGATCTCCGTGTGCGCAGCAGATCAAGCCGGAGGGCCGGGGTTCAGCGTGCTCGCTCCGAGGCCTCTTCGACGCCCATGTTTCGGGCCTCCTCTCAACCCTCGGCCTCGACATCTCGACCCCGCCGTCGGAGTGAGCTCGCTCCGCTCGTGGAGCACGACGACGAGGGGCCACTGCCTCAGAAGCGCCCTTGCCCTTGCACTTGAGCTTCTCCAGGGCCCTCGCCATGTCGCGCTTCGCCTTCGACTCCCTTCTCTCGGGCGGGAGATTGGTTTGTTCGTGGCGCTTGGAGGGAACGTAGGCCACGCCGATCGGCTCGATGCTCTCGAGACTTTGGAATCCAAGTTCGAGAACATCGTAATCATCCGCCTCCAGTGTCGGATGAACCTCGAGCTACAACGAAAAATAAAACAAGAGGTGTTAGGAGTCAAATTTCAATTTTCAATCAAAACACACGGCACAGTACACGACTGAAATTGTAATTCAGCCGTGTAATACACGGTTGAAATTCAATTTCAGTCGTGTAAGGTCAACAATTTTGACTTTAAAGTCAAAATTGTTGACCTTACACGACTGAAATTGTAATTCAGCCGTGTGTTACACGGCTGAAATTGCAATTCAGTCGTGTAAGTCAACAATTTTGACTTTGAAGTCAAAATTGTTGACCTTACACGACTGTATTGCAATTTCAACCGTGTTGTACACGGCTTAATTACAATTTCAGTCGTGTAAGGTCAACAATTTTGACTTTAAAGTCAAAATTGTTGACTTACACGACTGAATTGGATTTTAAAAAGGTTGACTTTGACTTTTAAAGCAAATTTACAGAAATCGAACGTCAAATAAATTAAACAAGCTAAAAAACTACTAAATCAATTACCTCGGGATTATCGAAGAATCCCCTGAAGTTGCACGAAGAGGAGGACGTGGCCCATCTTCTGAGGCGGGGGGTCAGTGTCGGACGATCCCGAACCCCGCATGCTTGCCCCATTCGGGGGATCGCCTCGTAGGCCCAAATGTTCAGGGCCCAGACCGGCCCGTACAGGTGATAGGCGGGTCGCACGCCCGTTATGAGGGCGGGGTCCCTCTTCATCACGTGCAGCTGGTAGAGCATGATCTGGAACGACCACGCTCCCCACGGAAATGCCCTCCACTGCTCCTCGTACTCCACCAGGTGCCATGCCCAGTCCTCGATCGTCGGGTTGTCGTGGCCGAGTAGCATGAGGTAGTACATGAGGAGGTTGGCCGCCTTCAGATACTGGTCGGCGTCTCCCAGTACACTCGTGTCGTCGTTGAAGTCCGCCTTCAACTTATTTATCTTAGGGGATTTGCCCCCGTACTTCGTGTAGAGGAGGCTCCTTGGGGGAGGGTCGTGACGGCCTTTAGGGTTGAAAGGCGACTCTCCGAAAGCCAGGCCCGTCACGAGGGCGTACTCTTGGGCACGGAACCGTATCACCTGCCCACCTACGTGGAACCACCTCTCCATCTCGGGGATCGACTCATCCTCGAGCTCTCGGGCTAGAAGCTCGTGGAGGGCGTTGTTCGCGCTCCCGTTCCTCCGAATCTCGAGGAGGTATCCGAACGGGCCTTCCGTAAATCTATCGAGCAAGCGTTGGCCGCCTACTCGACGCAACACGCGGGGAATCGACCGAACCACGTCGTCCCGTATGTAGAGGTTTATTTGCCCTCTAAACCCCTGCATTCGGCCCCGCATCCATTGAAACCTAGGCTGCAAATCGAGAACAAACAAAACGAATCAAAAAAAAATTTTTGTAAAATTTCATGCATTGTATTCGGCCAAGTACACGACTGAAATTGAATTTCAGTCGTGTACATACACGACTGAAATTCAATTTCAGTCGTGTATGGTCAACGATTTTGACTTTTAAGTCAAAATCGTTGACTTTACACGACTGAAATTGAATTTCAGTCGTGTATTACACGTCTGAAATTGCACTTCAGTCGTGTACCTATGATCAAAAACAGTAAAATTTTCAATTTTTCACAAAATTCGATTCAAACCATAACATGCTCCATGCTTATTAAACAAAGTGCTCGAAACCATAACATGCTTCATGCTTCTTTACATTGAACGTAAACAAATTTAGAAAAGGACATACGGGCGGTGGGGGGTCGGGGAAAACCCGGGGCGCCGCCGGCTGCTCCTCCTCCGCCGGCGGCTGCTGAGGCCTACGACGGGAGGCGGCCCGTCGGTTTCGAGGTGCTTGATTGGAGGTCCCGGCTTCGTCTTGGTTTGTCATCGGAGACGGCGACGGTAAAAAAAATTCCGGCGAGAGGGGGGGTTAAATTTCAGTTTTTACACGCCAAAAATTACTCAAATCGTGTAAGGGAGAGAGATCGTGAAAGAGAGAGAGAGAGAGGAGGGTGGGGTAGATTGTGGGGTAGATGGAATATTCAATTTTGTATTTATTTCGAGTGGGGCCCAAGACATAAATTCTAAATTTAAGTTGTTGGATTATAATTTTGTTTTATTAGAAAAGTGGGAGGGTATTTGTGACATTTCAATACAAAATGGGTATAGAAGTTATACTTCTTATATGATGGGTATAGAAGTATTAGTTTTTATAAAAGTGGGTATTTTTAACTATTAACTCTAATAATTAATGTAGATAAAACCATTATATGGTAAGCCATTACGCACAACAATGTATTCACAAGTAAAATATGACGCTAGGTGGTTCGAATGACACGAAAAAAATCATGTATTTAATTTGCCTGGCACAATTTCTTCATGTCATACTCATCAATCAACTCCGCATCAAGACATTACACGAAATGTCATCATCTCGTGTCATGACATAGATAAGATATGAATCGACGAATTGAAAAGAACGTGTGTTGACATAGCGGTACGGGGTTAAATTTCATAATCAAATATCTCAAGTTCGAGTCTTTCGTAACGTAGCCTCTAAAACTTATGTCAATTGCTTAAAAAAATGGATTACACTAAACTAGTTTTTCGTACATCTCTTATTAAGTAGAGTTTTGTCCCAAAATTTTGGTCCAATAATTTATTTAATCTTTAAAAAAAAATCTCAAATTCTAGTTAAAAAAATTGGCCCAATAACTCTAAAATGCCCAATTCGAAGCCCACTTCAAATAAAAGGTTCAACTTTTTTTGTCGAACGGAAAAAACCGGCGCCGGAATTCCGGCATGGCGGCTAAGAAAGTAACAAGAATCCACCACCGCCACTCCGCCGCAGCCGCCGTCCCCTGGTACGCTCCGCCGCCGTTTCGCCAAATCCAAGACCCAGACCCAGACCCGGTACTCGCCGCCCTATCTCAAGCCATCCAAAACGCTCCGGCGAAACCCCTCCACGCCTCTCTCAAGCAGCTCCTCCCATCTCTCAACGCCCAGCACATCGTGAATCTCATCAACCTCAACCCCTTCTCTCTCTCCCCACCCTCTCTCTTCTCTCTCTTCCAATGGCTCTCCGCTCCCGCCAACTCCACTTTCCGCCACACCCTCCATTCGTACTGCACCATGATCCATTTCCTCTGCTCCCATCAAATGTTCTCAGAAGCCAAAAGCTTGCTCGCTATCTTGGTTTCAAGAAAAGGGAGAAACTCAGCTCCCGATGTTTTCGCAGCAATTCTTGAATTCAAAGGTAATCAAAGATCCGATCTTTACGTTTTCTATGGACTGATGGCTGCTTATTTAGAATCTGGGCTTGTTCTTGATGCCATTCAGTGCTTTAGACTGGCCAAACAGCATGAAATTAGGGTTCCCTTTGATGCTTGTAAAATGGTTCTTGAACATTTGATGAAGCTCAGTTCTTACAAATTAGCTTGGGGGTTTTATGAAGAGATTTTGGAATGTGGGTATGTTCCAAGTTTGTATTTTTTCAACATTTTGATGCATAAGTTCTGTAAACTGGGAGATTTGGAGCTCGCTCGATCGGTTTTCGACTCGATTAGGAGGTGGGGATTGAAGCCTAGTGTGGTTAGTTACAATACTTTGATGAATGGTTATGTTAGGTTGGGTGATTTGGGTGAAGGGTTTAAGCTCAAGAGTGTAATGGAAGAACAGGGGGTTCGGCCCGATGTTTATACATATAGTGTTCTTCTCAATGGGTTGTGTAAGGGTAGGAAGATGGATGGTGCAGATGAGTTGTTCAAGGAGATGATCGACAAATGGCTGTCTCCGAATTATGTGACGTTCACTACGATGATCGATGGCCATTGCAAGAACGAGAGGGTTGATTTAGCCATGGGTGTTTATAGACAAATGCTGGCTAAAGGATTGGTGCCCGATTTGATCACTTATAACGCTATCATTAACGTGCTTTGCAAGAAGGGAGATTTGAAGGAAGCAAGCGATCTTGTTGAAACAATGCGTGTGAAGGGGTTGAAGCCTGATAAAGTCACCTACACTACCCTTATCCGTGGAAGTTGTGAGGCGGGGGATATGGAGACTGCGTTTCAGCTGAAGCAACGAATGTTGAAAGAGAATATTGAGCTTGATAATGTGGTGTACACCGCCCTTATCTCCGGTTTGTGTAAGGAGGGGAGGGTAGTCGATGCAGAGAAATTGTTGAGGGAAATGTTGAGAGCCGATCTGAAAGCCGATGTTGGAACGTACACAATGGTTATGGATGGATTCTGCAAGAACGGAGAAGTTAGGAAAGCGTCCTCGTTGCTTAAGGAAATGCAGAGAGATGGGATTTCGCCCTCTGTGATCACTTACAATGTGCTTATTAATGGCTATTGCAAAGTAGGCCAGTTGAGAAATGCAGACATGCTTCTTGCAGCCATGATGAACCTCGGGGTCGAGCCTGATGACATCACGTATAACATCCTTCTCGAGGGCTACTGTAAGTACAGAAAAGGAGAAGATGCATATAGACTGCGTAGCGCAAAAGGGCTCGTTCTTGACTATGCTTCGTACAAGTCATTGATCGCAGTGGCGACGCCAAAGAGGGGCATTGGGGGTACAGCTGTACCCCCAAAAAAAAAAAAAAATTAGTAGTATTAGTGCGGGTGAGGTGTTTGATTAAATGACGCAAAGAGGTTATGGCAAGCAAACTGCTTTGTTAACTGCTTCTTTATGCTGATAGATTTGTGCCTAATTCCCTTTGTTGCAGAGAAGGGCCATAAGTATCAAGATTCTAAGATATATGGTATTTTTAATGTTAGATTATTAATTTTCGCACCCCCGAATTATAATTCCTGGAGTCGCTACTGATTGATCGACAGCTTAAGTAGCAACTCGAGAAGCCGTTCGAAGGAATGACGAAATTTTCGATGAAGCCCTTGTTGGTTGCATTGTGCAGAGAGCAGAAGCAGCTGGTTATGGAGTTTGTTGTACATAAAGGATAGAAACACATGAAATGAAATAGTGTATGAGATTGTAATAATATACATGATTTTTTTTTTCTTTTTTTTTTGGTTACGAAAATTACTCGGCCCAATAAGATATAAAAGCCCTCATAAAATCCATCAACGGCCCATTAAGAGTTATTTAGGTCATTCAATCCATGACTATCTTGTGCTCGATTTTCTTGACACGCATTTGAATGTGTTTGAAAGTAGATATTACGTACGATGAAGTTTCGATCAAACTTGATTTAGATTATTTTAAAGTTTAGAATAATATACTATATCAACTTCGACCTAACTTCAATTCATCGGTAACATTAACTCTTCGACACATTAGAATGCGTGGAATATAGCCTAATTAACATTAAATTAAATAAAATTAAAACTTCACGAGCACCCTGTGCATGTGGAGTGTAGGCCATATGAAAATAACTAGGGTTTGGCAAATGTATAATACTTGGTTCCAAATCAAGAGTAATTAATAAGTCTAATTTAGGCATCTATTTTATTTTTTATTTTTAATTTAATTAAAGAGGGCTCACTGTCGAATTGAAATTAAAGATGCTTAATTGGACTAGTCATCACGGGAAATTTCTACTGCCTTCCAACTTGGGGCAATGTTTTTTTTTTTTTTTTTTTTTTAAATAATTGACTTTTCATCTCATCTTACTAATTTATTTTGAAAGGGAAATCTTATCTATTAAATTATTAATTAACTACTAGTAATTACTTTAGTTGGTGGCTTTTATATTTGATAGCGTTGTTTTTGTTTGTTTAGTTTCAGCTAGGGAAAGTGTTTGGGAGAAGAAAAGAGAATACGAAAACAAATAACCGATCAAATTTCGTCGCATTTAAAAGTATGAAGTTGTGTAAAGAGGTGAGATTTATTAGTTTATATTATGATTCCCAATACTTTCATTTACTCGTGGGCTCGATTTCAACTCTACCGTCAAAATAGGAGGACCAACAAGTGAACACTACTTTTAATATGTGTGGAATTGCTATCAGCGAAATTTGAACACATGACATGACCTCAGCGTTGACCAAAAGTGTGATATTATGATAGAAATTTATGTCATATCTAAAAACTTCAAACTTGTAGAGGCCAAGGGTGAAATATATTGATTTATATATTATGATTCCAATAATAATTCTATTGTAACTTTTTCCCTTTTCCAATAAGATTTGTGAGATACTACAATGATACAAATTTAAAAATACTCATTCTTCCATATCACTTTAATTGCTTTATTTTCTTAATCGAACGGCTCCCATATCAATTGTCCTATTTTTTTGAATGGACAGATTTAACTCTTACTTTCAATCTGAGTTTCTTATTTTCACTTTCATCACGGTATCTAAAAATTTCACAAAATGAAACAAAACGATTGAAGTTGGACGTACGGGGTGAATAATAGATTATCTTTCATAATGTGTGAGTAAACCGTCACCGCAAAGAAGTTGCAATTGGACATGACGTGGAAAATTTCTACCTAGAGGGGAAAAAATAATAGAAAGAAAAAGAAACTCGTTGAGGCGTCACCCTCAGAAAAGTTACTAGTAACATAATTTCACCTCAAAAACGTGTGCAATGTTGATTGCAGAAACGAATAATAGTGTAACTGTGACTGTGGGGAAGAAGAAGATGAACAACAACAAGAAGGGCAAGGTGGCGAAGAATATTAGGGTTTGTCTTCTACGTGGCAATCAAGAACAGAGTGGTGGACCCTAATTAATTTTACCCTTCACTTTAATATTCTCACTACTCAATATGTTTAAATTGAATTTCGACTTTTTAAATACGATCTTTCATTTGAAATCCGTCATGACTAAGTATAGTATAAATTTGGGATGCACTTGTTTAATTAAGAGACTAATAATTCGTATTAAAATATTTTGTTACCGATCCGT
Source organism: Thymus mandschuricus (assembly GCA_029379335.1). Taxonomy (NCBI): domain Eukaryota; kingdom Viridiplantae; phylum Streptophyta; class Magnoliopsida; order Lamiales; family Lamiaceae; genus Thymus; species Thymus mandschuricus. Next base: position 32,000,466 of record CM057078.1, read on the forward strand.
ATTTCTTGATATCGGTATTAAATAAATTTGAGATGGGACGAAGAGAATAACGTCTACTACTACGAATATTTATAATGAACAGAACAAGTGTCGCATGAATTAAGGTGGAATGTGACACTTGACAAACGTCCAAGATTGAGACACCCCCAAAACAAGGAAATATATATATTGGGTTATTTTATTATTTCACGTAAACATAACATAAGTTGAAATAATTTGATAATTCCACGAATAAAAATTGAATAGTGCTTAGTAAATTAACATAAAGTGGGATGAAGAATTTCAACAAACGCTGAGGTCTACATTAAAAGAACAAATAGTGGAGAGAGACTCCTAAAACAAAAGTGTCCCCAATAATTGAATAATTGTGGACCGACCACGGCTATGTTTTCTTGTGGCGATGCTTTTTCCGCTAAAATTAATATTCTCTCGTCCATCGTATTTGTTCTTCGACTGTTAAAGTTGAGATGAAGTTATTGGCAAATTTGATATAATATATTATTCTACACTATGTAAGTATATCTAAATCAAATTCTATTTAATCTTTATCGTAACATCGACTTTTAGACACATTAAAATGTATATTGAAAAAATCGAAGCACAAAGATGATGGAAGATACGAACATGTATCGTTATTAACAATTACTACTACTTAGTAGTACTGTATGACTTAGTTTTATTTTTTTGAGACAAATATATGACTTAGTTGAAATATGTAGAGAAGTCAAATAAAATAAAAACTTTCATATAACTAACTCGACAAGATTTGACGTAAATCCTCTTACATATTACACCAAAATAATACCCACACATCATGAGCTACATTACATGTACGTCACTTGTGTGTGTGACTATGTGAGAAAGAATATTTATACACACATACTCTCTTCGTCTCATTCATTTAGAAAAAACTTTTTTTTCAACATCGAAAATTAAACGATCGAGGGTGATAGTACTTGATAAACCAGTGCGAATAAATTTTAATAGGTTAAAATTTTATCATTTTAAATGATATCCCTATATCAATTGGACATACGAAAATGGAACGAAACCCTATATTAATCGGAGCATATAATTATATTTATAATACTATACTCTTAATTAATTATAAGAGTGACACCATATAACAATGTTTGCATCAAACTAGTCAATCAAGCTACACGCGTTGAAAATTACATATATTAAAACCAACTAATTCACTAACTTTTCATGACTATTCATTATTAAAATTTTGTATAGTGATAGTAATATACAACTATATACACAAAATCAAACCCCTTATTTTTTTTTATAAATTAAAAAAAAAAAAAAAAAAGTTCATACCGATTTGCTACAATCGGCCGCCCCAAACCCTATTTGTCTACTATTCATATCAAACTCCACCCAAAGATTTTGTTGATGAAAATTCCCAATAATATTACTAGTAACCCCCAAAGCTTCCGATCGTCCAATCGCGACGCAATGCACACCACCTCCGACCTCGTCCAAAACCCGCTCCTTATTTATTACGATCTCGACTCCGTTTTCGAACTCGAACGCCATGTCGCCTATCGACCGTCCGGTCTCGGTCACGTCCCCGTCGAAGCACATATCTAACGACCCTCCGTAGACGTAGCCCTTTTTCATTTTTGGACCCGCTAGCCTAACGACTTCTTCCCTTATCTTGGCGTAAGCAGCATCCACTAAGAAAGTGTACTCGGTGCCAGAGTCGATCATCGTCTGTCCTGACCCGGTGGGGTCGGGGCGGAAAACTGACTCGGAGATGTTTAATTTTTTCCCTCCAATTTTGATCCCGACGAGGCCGACCGTGTAGGCGTGGGGGTCAAAATTGGGGGAGCGTTGACTTTGGGGGAGGGTCAAAATTTTGATGTATTTGAATGTGTGGGAGTTGGGGTTTTGGCCTAGGTGGAAGCTGCCGGTCGGGGCGGGCAAGGCCCGGCCCGGCCGACGTGGCACGCAGTAAGAAAATTTTGGCACCTTTGCTTGGGAAGCGAAGGAGAGGCGGCCGAGGTTCATTCCGAGAATGCCCTCGGCGTCGGCGGAGTCCGTGGCGCAGCCGAGGATGAGGGGAGGGGTAGTTTGGGAATCGGAGAAGGTGAATTTTTCTCTGACGAGATTGCCCTCGGCGAGGGTGCCGTCGGCGTAGAAGTAGGAGTAGTGGCAGAGGCGGTTCTGGTCGCAGGTGGTGGGGAGGGTAAAATCGGGAATCCGGGGCTTGCAGAGGGGGTGGTTGCAGGGGAGGACGGAGAAGGAGGAGGAGAGAGAGGGGTCGAACGACGTCGGCGGCGGCGGCTTCTTAGGGGTTTTCCGGTGGCACTGAATCCACGACAGCTGGCTGCCGGTGTCCACCACCATCTTCTGCGTCTGCGGCGGCGTCCCGATGGGGAGGGAGACGATCAGAGCCATCGAGTACTTGAACGACGACTGGTAGTTGTACCCGAACTGCGGTGGCGATGATCCACCCCCGGCGGCGGCGCTCTTCGCCAGCAAGGAGGAGACATACCTCGCTTTGGAAGCAGAGGTTTCCGAGAGGGGAGATGAAGTGAGAGGGAAGGAGAGATGGAGTGTGTTTTCCTGGAAAGAGAGGCTGAAGGAAGTGAAGAACGCGAAGAAGAAGAGGGGAGAGAGAGAGTTGCAGGAAGCAGCCATGGTTATGGGAGAGAGAGGTGAGGGAGAGAGAGAGTAGGGGCGGGGGATTATATATGAATTTGAAAAGGAAATGAACGCGGTTTTCACTTTGCTAATTGTAATTGTAGAGTGGTTGTATCTAATCTAATAATAATCCACCATTTAACTTTATATTTTAAAAAAAAAAATCTTTAAAGAAAAAATAAAAGAAAAGGAGAAAAAGAAGAAAAATGAGAGTTTAGCTATACTATATACCTAAGCTTAACCTAGAGTGCTAAGAGTATAGTGTATGGTTGGCCACATATTTCTTGCGTGGTCACGTTTAAATCTCTAAATGTAATTACTTCCGTCGATTTTATGGAAATATAATTGGATTTCGAAGAAAATGTCTATTTGGAATTCCGAATTCGAAAGTTCAGTTTGTTACGGATGGTTTTTCTAACTCCACCATTATATGGTACACGATATCAGAGCAAATTTGATGTGAATTATGCTAATGAATTTTCAAAAGAGAAAGAGGGAAGCAACACTTACCAATGATAATTATAATATATAGTATCATACTTTACAGCTACCATACATGAGTATAATTCAATACTTTTGACTCACCACCAAAGAAATACTAGTTCATAATATTATTATGCAAAAATTTGAATTATGAAAAAGAAAAATGGGTGGTTAGAACTCTACATACCTAAATTTACAATAACCAATGTATATTAAAATGAATTGAATTGCTATATATTTTAAGGGAACATTATATTCCTTTTAGAATTAGGGATAAAGAAATAATAGCCTCTATTGTGGGCTTTTACTTTGCCTTGCCAATTAAGAAAATATAAAGGCATCAAATAAAAATGACAAGTTATTCATTAGAATGCACACTTGTCTTCAATTTAAGGCATCTCATCTTTCTTTCCTATTTTCTTTTCATTTCTTTTTCATTAGATTTTAGTTTAATTTTTAGGTGGTGACCTTTGAATGTGTGGGGCCAAATTTTGAAAGGGTGGGGTCCATAATCATGCCCTAATTACACATGATTTTTTTCAATTGGTGCATCTAATTTGTCACTAAATTCCACTACATTGTTAAATATATGTTATTATTTGTGATACTAGTAATGGTCCATCTTTGTTTCCTTTTGTTCCAATTTTTAGTGGTTCACATGCACATACAAGTTTCTTGTTTTAAAAAAATAAATTGTTTTGAAATTTATTATGGTATTTGTTTTATTTATTTGGTGAGTATAGTAAAAATCTTTAGTGATGTGATATGATGTTATAAAAGAGAGAATCTATGTATGGTGAGTTCTTATGCTTGGCTTCTAATTTACATATATAGGTCAATTGTAATAGGGAAGACATATATGTAAACGTAGAGTTTCGTTCATATAGAAATAAATCTTGGCGTGAGAAATATAAACATGTTTGGACTGTTGATCGTAGTTTGATATATTGTTGTAATTGACTTGCGCAAAATTATAAGGTATAATAACCATGACAGATTTAATCATGAATTTTTACATGAATAAGTATAATGGTGTAATAAACATAACTATGTACTGACTTAAGCATGATTTTGTACAGCAATAAGCATTTTTCGCATATTAGCACGCCATTATTTATTTGCACATGAATCGTTCCATCTATATGTATATATACATTGCATTAAAACTTAGAGAATACATAAAATTGAGATTAGTAGGCAATTTATAACATTAATTTTATAAGAACGGTTTTCTAGTTAAGTTGAATATATATCAAATTAACTTACCTTGCATTTGAAATGGTTCGACACGTAAGAATTGGGCAAATATATATGGGGACGAGCACATGCTGAAGGCTGAAGCTCCACGATACTTATCGAAATTTCTAGTTACTAGTGTATATTTCATCTGAATTTTATATTTGATTTTAGTTTTCAGATTGTGAAAGTAAATTGAAAGGGAGAAAACGTGATAGTAAAGCCATATATACTGTGTGTTATCATTAATTTCCAGCAAGGCTTATAATTGAATGAAAGCTTCTTCCTATATGTGTATAATTACTATTTCATTTTCAAGTTATCATTACAATTGACCACCCAAGTACAAATGTCAATTAATTCTAATTAACATGTGTTGTTTTCATCATCTATTATCTCCAAAGATTTAAACTCGTTTCACACACGCTCAAACGAAGGAAAGATGATTAGTATTACATGCATACTAATTATTTTAATTGATATGACGAGTTGTTTGCTCTAAATCCTTAAGCTTTCTACGAATTCTGAAAATTTCTCTAAATATAAGATATGTTCTATATCTACAGGACATCCAAATTTCCCGAATTCCACTAGTGATCATATCTCCGTTCGAATCGAATATGTTGTGGTGTTGAGATCGTAAATGCAGCAAAATCGAAAGTCAAAACGACATAGTTTTGATATTTGAGAAATAAAAATAATTAATTGCTAGCTATTGACTTAAGCCTCATGATAAGCATACAATTGATCGAAGTAACAACTGATTAATTAAAGCATGCAAACAAGGTTTAGAGTTAAGTCTTAATCGATCTTAATGTTATTCTCTATCGAATTTAAATACATGAAATAGATTGAGTACTTAATAATATTAAAATAGGCAAACTTTTTGAAGCCAAGATAATAACAATTGCCAAATTTTCATATTCCATTATATTGTGAAAGCTAAATGCTTGAAATTAACCCTTTTAAATTTCCTCTTGATCAAGCCCATATATTCTTTTTCTTGAACTCTCTTTGCTTTTCTAAATTACATAGTTACTTTAATAACAATAGAATATAAGTTGCATCACCACAGAAGATTCGAACTCCTATTGTTAGCCACTAAGCTAACAGACCGTTTTAATTTTGAACCACACAAATGCAAGAAATAAAATAAAATAAAAATGGTATATAGTACTCTCTCCGTTCCGCTCCATTTGGCCTATAGAGTGAATAGATGTGTGGTATAAAATAATAGAGTAAGCCAAATGGAGCGGAACGGATGGAGTATGTAGTTTACGAATTCAAAAAATGAGCTTATAGTGATCCATGTGTCAGAATTAGAGTACTCAAGTTGTCTCACTCGCAAGTTGAAATAATTTAGACACGCGTAAAAGATTGAGTTGCTTCAATTTGTTATTATTAATATGATCGAATGTGACATTTGTGCAGATATATATCAATGTCTAATTAACTTAATTCATTAAAATCAATCATCTTCTTTCCACGAGAGACATTGCCATGAACCATACGATCGATATCAATGAATTGATACAAAAGTTTAAATAGTATTATTAATTAGGAATAAGGGAACACATCAATTTTCATTTAATGAAAATGACTATTTATTTCGTTACATCAATCTTAAAATACCATTTGATAATAATCCTAAGTATATAATTTCCTCATATAATTAAAGTACTTGTCCCTTATTATAATACGCTATTTCTATCATCAGTAATGTCCCGATTTTTCTGTTTATATTTTATATAAGTATTACAAGTGAGATTATTGGGACGGAATGAGTAATATTCATCGATTATAGACATTAATTAAAAGATAATATAATGTCGCTTTTTACTGTTTAAGGGTGTGTGAAATCAAAGTTGAAAGTTGAAAGCAACTAGCAGCTATTAGTTCATAATCATGGGAATTTACCAACCACAAATATTACATATTTAAATTAAATAATATACTCCATCTGTCTCATTTATAAAGGGCGTCTCACTTATTAAAGGATATTATTAAAAATTTCAAAAATTTTAACTCACTAAACCTCGTTCATACTACTTTATCCATCACTATCACTCTCGTCTTAATTCTCGCTTCGAGAAATTATTATCTCTTTATAAGTGAGACGAAGGAGCATGTCGGACTAAACGATATAAGAATGTATGGGGGCATGCATGCATGCATATGCGGCTTTGCAATTTGTTTTTGGAGCCCACTCACATGACTCACTCTCAACACTTGTGACTTGTGAGACTCTTACTATTTTTTATATATACATTTTTCAAATTAAAAGTACAATGAATCGAGTGCCGACACCTTGTTGCGATACCTCCTTCGTCCCACTTCAATATAATAGTCTCGTATATTATATTGGAACGTCTTATTTCAATAGTCATGTTTCCTATTGTATTGAAATTAAATTAGGTGGTAAAATAATTTTTTTTTTTTAATTTCTAAACGTAAACTAGTACCTTCTTCTTTAGATAAATAACACATTCTTAATTTATTAATTATATTTCATTGTTCGCCTTGAAATGCCTGGCAACACTATAGGTATTAATATTATTTTTGTTTTAATAGATCGACATGGATCTTGTTTTCTTCTTGTTGTAAATTTATGTGAAGACTTAAGAATTAATGTGTGTCTCTATTATTTTATACGTAATTCTTTGTTGGTATTAATTATTGTTGGCATTGAGCAAAAACCTACGTCCATGTGTATAAACAATTGAAGAGTAGATTTGTCGTATTAAACAAAACGGAAGAATTGTTGTCGACAAATTCGTTACATTTGGTAGTGGAGAAGGAATCATGACGGTATGTTGCACCCTCCTCAAACCTTATCTACTCTAATAGAGATGATTATTATAATCTTATACCTATTGGCTATTGATATTTGTCGTGTATTAGGTCATTTCAAGATGGGATTTGTGTCAATGGCATTCTTAAATAGTACTACCTCCGTCTCATTAAATTAGCAACACTTTCCTTTTCGGTCCGTCTCAACTATTAGCTACACTTCCGTTTTTGGCAAATAATTACCCCTAATGGGCCATCCCATCAACTAAAAATCAGGGCCCAAATTATGGTTAATTAACCATAATTGGGCCCTAATTGTGCAACCCACTGTTAGCTGGGGAGAGGGGAGCCCAATATGTGAGGGGTCAAAAACCCTACCCCTCACTTCTCCGCCTCCCATTATTGTCATTTTCTCCATTTCTCTCGAATCTTCCTCTTCTTCTCCGCCTCCCTCTTCTCTGCGAAACCCTACATCCCTCACTCGAGCTCTCCGCCGCCCTCTTCTCTGTGAAAAAATACCTCTCCCTCTCCCTCTCTCTCTCCCGATCTCTCACTCTCCCTCTCTCTTCCATCTCCTCCGATGGTCGGAGCGAAGCTTTCCATCCCTTCGGATGAAGAAGGGAGCCCCCAAAACCCTACCCCTCCCTCGCCGCCGTCTCCCCCCGCGGGAAATCTCCATTCTCGCCGGCGGAGGCGTTCTCGCCCCATCCCTCCTCCCAGATATGACCCCCTGGGTCGGAATCGCCGCCGTACGCCTCGCCGGGAAAGGGGGGCGAAACTGGACGAGTATCAAGACTCTCCGCCGTCCTCCCCCCCGCCTCGGCAAACCCTAGATCTGCGGCTCCCTTTACCGGAGCCGCCGGCGTTGCCCGTTCCAGCTGCTCCTCCAGCTCCGGACAGATCTGACCCCACGAAATGGAGGCGGCTCCCAGATTACTTCTACCGGTACCGGATTCTTCCATCCTGGGCCACCATCGCCGGCGGAGTTGAAGCGGCTGGGAGCTCCGAGGCGGCGCCGTCCACTGACGATGGAGATGAGGTGATCTGAGCACTAAAACATTCAAACCGGCCCATCTATCAATCTTTTTGTGAACCCTCAGCACAGCAGTGTTTAATCCTTCATCTCATTTCCTCTTTTCATTTTAGCGCTGAGGGTTCCAAAAAGATTGATACTTGGTTTGATTTGATGCTATGTTCTGTTCTTGTATATGCAGGTTGGGTGAACTGGATTTGGCGCTGTGGAGGAACCATTCGATGGGGCTGTGGAGGAACCATTTGACCATCTGCTGATGGATATATACATGGGTTGTATCCTTCCATGTGTTTATGTGATAGTTGGATTATTTGTGGTGTTATTTTTGTATGTGTATGCTGATGACATACAACGGTCAAATGATGCTCTGTATTTGACATTCTAACTTGCTGATGCCGTTGTATGCTCAAATGATGTTCTGTTCTTGTCATATGAACCTACTGATGACATAGAATGGTCAAATGATGCTCTGTTCTGGTCTATTTATGTATTGAGATGGAGGTAGTATGTGCATGTGAGTATGGTCTGTTCTTGGGCAACTGTGGGATTAGGGGTCCCAATTAGCTGCAGTGATGACATGTTTTATGTTTTATTTATGCATTGGCCTCTGTTGAAGTGGTTTCAAACTCTGTTACATGGTTTTGGTTGTCTGTGCCTACACTTTATGTGATTTTACATTAACTCATTACTGAGAATACATGAATTCAATGATGTGCATTCAAGTGTTCACTGATTACAAAAGGTACTGGAAATGGAAAGTTAAACATAGACTATATGATAACCTAAACCTACTGCCATATGCTGCTGTTCTTCAATCTGTCTTCACTCTATGCTTCATGTTTACTTTCCCATTTCTGTCTTCACCCTATGCATTCAAATCAAACATTTCACCTAAACCTTGTGGGACATTGATGCCTAATTCTTCCATCAAAATCTCTAATCCTTCTGTTCTTTCTTCTGCAATCAAGTGATCAATGCATTCCCTCACTAGGTATTCTGGTACATCTAGGTTTTGAGGTAGTAAACCCTGCCTCAACAATGAATCCTTGGACATGTGTGGCAATTTGAAGCTGTTTTGTCCTCTGCATTTCATCACCTCAACTAATACACACTGCAATGATAAAAAGACCTTGTTTAGTGTCTGTGGGTCCATTATTTGGAAACTTTCTTGCACTGCCTTGATGAGTTCTTCTGGATTTTTGCACTTCATCCTCTGCTGTAGACTTTGGATTGCTGTGAATAGGCCTAAGTCATTTGCATTACAATCTGGACTGTTTGATGGCTGTTGTACTAGCTGTATGTTGAAACCATCTGCATTAGCTGCTTGTTGGAAGTCTGGATCAGTGTTATTCATGTGTGCTCTGCAGTTGTCTTGCTGTATATGTATTCTCTTGCTCATACTAACTGGCCATTTTTGTTTGATGGCAGGCAGAATCTGTGAGATTGACATCAGTGTTAGGGATTTTAAAATGAGTGTTCTCAAATGATGGAAACTGATAGAGACTTAAAAATGGCTACTTACCTCTTTTAATATGCAATCCTTGATAACTGTTTTTGTGATGCTTTGAATGGGTTTTAGCTCCACTGTGCCTGCTGGTCTCTTGATGCTGTTTCTCTTTGCTGTATACTCCTCTACGAATGGCCATATACCAATCTTTCCATCAAATAGAACACTCCCATCCCCCCTAAAAACTGGTCTACTTACTGCACACATAAACATGACCTTTGGGATGAAGTTTTTGGACTGTGTAACTCTTAGGGGGTCTGCCTCCATTGGGGTCAGGTAGTATCTGCAGTTTTTCCTTTGCAAGTAAAACCACTTCTCATCTATGTGAATTGTATTTTCCATGGGCTTGAATGTTGGAGTGTTTCTAGTAAAATCAAAGTGTAAGGCTTGTAGACTAAACCCTAACCTCCATAACATGTTAGGAGCTGTCAATAGGGGCCTTATAGCATTACTATGATGTCTGAGCAGCAACTTAGCCCATCTTCCCACTGTTGCCCTTGAAATTTATGGACCTAATGCATCACTAAGTGAAGAAATGGTACCTCTTTTACTGGGGTCTATTGCCTCAATAACTGAATAGTTGATTGTGTGCTTCTTCTTTCTGCTTCTGCCCCTACCATTTGCAGCAACATTAATGGCCTCACCCAAAGCTCTTTGTTGTTTTGCAGATTTCCAGATTCGATGGACACTAAATCTTGAAATTTGGAACATGCTTGCTGCTTCAGTGATTCTCCCTCTGGCCATCTTCCCATTCTTCTCCAACTGCAGCAAGTGCTGCATAACAAGTGTCTTCTTCTCTGCTGGAACATCATCCCTCTTCCCCATCTTCTCCTTCTTCTTCTTCTTCTTCTTCTGTTTTCTCCTTCTTCTTCTTCTGTTTTTTTCTTCTTCTGTTCTTGAGAGAGTTTATATCCAAATGATGTTAAGCTGATGGATATATACATCATATCTAGTGAAATGGGGGGAAATTTGAATGTCAAATTTCCCCCCCTCACCACCGAGTATGATCAGAGTATGGTCTGTTCTTCAATCTGTTTCCCACTTCTTTTTTTTTTTTTAATTTTTTATTGTATGAACAGTAAACTGATGAACAGTAAACTCCGCTACAGTACCTATTGAACAGTAATTATATGCTTAATCTGCTGTTTATTCCCCTGATTTTTTTTTCCTTGGTTTTTGGTCCATTTCCTTGTGTTGCTATTTTAGTGAGATGGAGGTAGTATGATAAAGATAGCATAAACGTTTTTCGGCCTACTGTTTGCATATGAAAATGTATTCACAAATGACGTGAGGAAACCAAGTATAAGTACATTGAAATAACATGAGAGCAAAATAGAATATCTAAAACGTTATACCGATGACTTTGGAAAAACTTAATATGTCCACTACTGATGTGACAATTTCGTATAAATTATTTTTATGATTAGGGGTTGGTAGGGTATAATTTTTTAGTAGGAATTATGTCAGAGTGTATAGTTATGAAACTTTTATCTTAAATATATCACTTATACATGTGGAATAAAGATTGAAAAAATATTTTTAAACGAATTTTGTAGATTAAAGAAATTTTTTATACCTTCTCAAATTAACTCCCCTAAAAAAAAGTTAAAAAAAAAAAAAAAAAAAAAAAAAAAAAAAAAAAAAAGTCCAAGTGAAAAGAAGAAATTAGTTGGATCGTAACCGTGATGGGCTAATGTACTCTTCATCAATAAATTTAATATTGTCAAGAAAACATATGTTGATCAAAAGAGGACAAGATTGAGAGAAGAATGTTATGGACAAATAGTGCATGAATAGTTTAAGGTCGGTTGTCATAATTAACATACTTTGGATGAAACACATTCTTTTATTCTCATATCATATAATAATTTTAAACTACGATACTCATTCCGTTTAAGAATTTCTGAGCCCTTTCTTTTCAGCATTTGCGACAAGTGTTTTCGAGCGTCTTGATGATGAATTTTAAAACATCTTTTAAAAGACTTTTTACTTTTACGAGAATACTACATCATTTTTAGTATTTCGTAAAAGAAATTTTTCTAAAAAAAATATTTTAAAACTCATCATCAAGACAGTCAAAAACACTTGCCTCAAATGCTGAAAAAGAAGAGCTCAGAAAATCTGAATCAGAGGAAGTATGTTATTTCATCAATATATGAATGTAGGCGCTTAATTATTACTGTCTCTCAAATTTAGCTCATAGATTGAATATACGTAAGGCATATCGTATTTAAAGGGAGATCAGAGTACTATATGTATAAATATTGGGTAACACCATAAAAAAGAGGCCTAATGATGGATATATGTGTGTAACATCAACCTCAACCATAAGCAAAACCTTCTCAAAATCAAGCATCAATCTAGAAACCTATAAAGCACATATATATATCAATTGAGTATATGCCCATACTTCTTCATGGACCACATCTATCATCAAATATTATCACTTGTCTTTATTTATGCTTATCTCCACATTTCTTTTTAATTAGGAAGAAGAGAAGGCAATGTCATCTTGATGAAGACCATTTTCTAACATGGCACATGAAAAACAAGTAATGGAAAAATTGAATTTCTCGATTTTTTTAAAATTTAAACTACATATGAAAGTATTCAAAACAAAAAAAAAAAAAAATGTTTTTGAAGATTTCAAAGACACAACAGATATACGAGCAAGCGCACATTCTGAGTGCAAATGATTCGCCATCAACAAAAGTATACAACTTCTTTTGATGACATTTTTTGGGTTCGATACGAAAGATTCCTAACATTATTGAAGGCTGATTAGATTGAGATATTTATTGTTTCAATTTCTCAAATGTTTGGTCAAGTTTTTTTGTAATGTTAGGTATGCATCTACTTCATGAAGCATGCTTGTTGCTTGAGTATGATTGTTCCTACTTTAGCTAAGCTAAGGTAGGATATGATGTATAGTCATCCTTTAATTGTATACTAATTATCTTTATTTGAAAGTGTTTTATTCATTATATTACTTAATATAAAGGTGTAACGGCAAAATAAATTAAAACACGGTAAGTATTATATAGGAATGAAGCATATTTAGGTTCACCAACTGTATTTGTTTGCATAAAAATTTATATTGTACACTCTTATTTCATTTTGAATAATTTTTTAAAGAAACCTATGTTTGCATATCTTTTTTCCTCGAAATTAATATTTCATGATTCAAATTAATTAAAGCCTTATAGGGAGCGAGTAGACTTTTTCTCGAGATAATGAATTGCTCCATTCGATGCGACTCTATAAAAGTATGTAACACACAAATTATGTTCTAGGAAGTCTCGAGAGGAACTTAATCCTACTTCTCCCGTCCCACCGGATAGTGTACGTTTCTATATTTTACACTTCACGTATATTCAAGAGACGCACATCGTTCACTAAGACGGAAAGAATAATAATATTCGACCAAGAAAAGTGCCTCAGCCAATATATATAAACAAATGAAAATGCATCTGTTGATATGACAACAGAAATTTGAGTACAAAAAAGGGCAGCAAATACCATAGATTGCAGTTATATTGCCATTTATGAGCAAAACACTATGGCATATGGCAAGGAATTACAAGTTTACATTTTTAATCCCATGTTCTTTCTCTCTCTCCCCAAACAAACAACAAAATACTAAAAGAAGATAAGAAATGGCACCTTATTTGAAAAAACACCAAAACTCCAGTTTACTTCTTCAACAGTAAGGAACTGCACTGCGCCATAATCTTCGACGCCCTTGTAATCGCATCGGTCATATAGAAGTTCTCGACAGCAGCTGTGAAAGGAGCGGCGTCCGCCTTCTCCTTAACCACTGGTCTTAGGGCAGCAGTGGAAAACACAGCTGCCTCTCTCTCATCTACGCGCAATAGATTGGGCGCCACAGTACTTATTCGAGATCTGATTGCACTTAAATTATCATAAGGTAGTTGCACGCCCGCCACCTCAGACAAAGCTCTGATAATTTTCCAGTCATCCCTCGAATCACCGACAGTGGGGACTGCAGGTACAGTGGTTTGGGCACATCCCTCGGTGTTTGCATAGGTGCCTTCTTTCTCGGTGAAAGCTGAAGCTGGTAAGATTACATTGGCACGGTACACGCCGCGATCTCCATGGTGGCCTTGGTAAACCACGAATGCATCTTCAGGGGCCTTGTCCAAATTTTCATCATCTGCACCCATCAAATACACAAATTTGGCGGATTCAATGCTCTTTTCTGATTTTCCAACGAGTCCAAGGTCAAGAGCAGCAGCTTGAGCAGCGTTGAGCAAGAGGACGTTAAGTCCGTTCCATTCAGGTCTCACTGCATTTATTTTCTTAGCTATGGACTCAACTACTGAAAAGATTGCATCCTTATCCTTGCGTTCGAAAATCCCAGCACCGGCGATTATGACAGGGTTTTTAGCATTTGATAGGGCAGAGAAGAATGGATGGCGTCCCTCAGCAAGTGCAGTCAGTGTTTCTGGTCCTGTTCCTAGATGCTCGTGATCGTAGTTGAAATCGGCTGGAGGGCCCACATAGCCAACTTTCGCATTAGTTGCTACAACTGTTTTGCGGATTCTGGCATTCACCATGGCAGCCTCAACCCTGGGCTGAAAAATAAAAGTAACTTGTTTGAGGTGAAGAACAAAAAAGAGTTCGGAAGAACTGAATACATCCATGCCACAAGGAAGAAAAACAGATGTTGTATGTGCAAATCTCTTTCAACTATTATGAAGTTTATCAACAATATCTAAATCTACCTCGTCACTGTGTGATATGGGCATGTAATAGATTACAAATTCTTAGAAGCGTGTGATAGTAGGGTTGGTAGCCATTTCTATTATTAATGAGTATCATTGTGGTTCATAGATCAGATGTGCTTATATTTCTATCTCCCATATCTCACCACCACACCTTCTAATTATTCCAGAACCTACAACCTCAACATGAAGGTATAGGTTGAAGCTAGACTACCTTCCAGAAAAGATCATCATGAACTAAGCACGAGTATCAGAGATTACTTGAATAAAAAATTACGACTTTATGACGAGCCATTATAACATGTTGATAAAGGAAATAAAAGACCAAGTAGATTTGTTAAAGTTCCGACATATATTGAGTAGTGTTGCTTTATAGTCATTAGCTATCGATATCAATGAGCAAAATATAATTTACCTGTGTACCAACTAAGAGGAAAGCATCAGCTTTCTCCAGCCCACTAATGCCAGTGTTCATGATATATCCAGATCGTAGGTCTGCATTTGCACTGGTGCCATTTCCTTCGCACCAAACATTATCTGACCCCATCTTGTTCAAGAAATCCTTTAGCGCTATCATTGATTCAGCATCCGACAGCTTACCAGCAACCCCAACAATTTCTTCCGGCTTAACTTTGTCCATTACCTCTGCGACAACTGCAAGTGCATCGTGCCAGCTCACGGTCTTAAAGCGCCCATCAGCACCCCGGATCATTGGATCATTTAGCCTTTGCCTCTTCAGACCATCATAAAAGAAACGGGTCTTATCTGATATCCATTCCTCATTGATATCCTGCACATAAGTATCGTAGGGCATATGATATTAACTCAAATTGAATGACAAGCGATTTGTATTACTGTAAGCCATAAAAACCAGAATGCATTAAGTATAAATGTAGAAAGCATAATTATGACTAATGATGTGCAGAGACAATTGAAAGATGATGCAAAACATAACACACAAAGAAAAGTAAATAAATGTTTCACATTCACATTTGCAGACTATCCGCTTAATGTTGATACATGTCAGCAAAACAACAGCACAACTCATTGCAGCAGCAATAAAACCCCACATTTAGCTGAAGGAAATTAATAACCCAAATTTGACTGAGCTAGAATCTAAGTTCTGGGTCATCATTTAAAAGCATAAACCTGACTGTCTTCCAATTAGCTCATCATCGTAATCAAATCCCCAAAAGAACTAAAGAATAAAATGAAGCACAAATGAGACTTTACTCAAATGCACAGATTACCTCATTCAACCGGGGAACAACACGCATGACCTCAGGACCCCTACTATCAATGCGGATATTTGAACCAACCGCATCTGTTATGTCAATGCTTTCCGTTCCCTTTAGCTCCCAGTTACGGGCTTTAAAGGCAAAAGGTTTTGATGTCAGGGCACCAACAGGACAAATATCTATTACGTTGCCTGACAATTCACTGGTCATAAGCCTCTCAACGTAAGTTCCAATTTCTTCTCCACTGCCACGACCCAACATGCCAAGATCTGGAACACCAGCTATTTCTGATGCAAACCTCACACACCTATTTGACAACATGCCGCATGATAAATAAAAGCTCTTGGTTTAAAACAATCAACATGAAATTCCAGCTCTACACCTCTATTTGTGTGAGACATAATAATTCTCACAAATAACATCACCCAAAAGTGAAGAGGTATGGAGTTGAGGAACATCATAATAATCAAAAGAACAAGAGGAAAGTTGTTTCAATTGAAGGGCATCATCACCTAGGTAGTATATTTTCACAATCTTAAACGGCCAGTTTTCATGAATGAACAAACTCGAATATCAAACGAAGTTTGCATATAGATTACAAGTATATGATTTACTCCATATCCATAACTGATATATATCCTATGTGGTAGTGGTAGCTCAATTTTTAAAGCATAACATGAAAACAGCTTGCAATTTCATTATGATTCTAGTCAAGAGCAGGCAGTCCATTTAGAAAACCTAAGAAATTAACTAATAAACACAGTGCTAGCTATTTCAGGCTAAAAACCTGAGTTTCCATACAGACATTTATATAGATAACCAACCAATCTCCCAACTCGGCCTCTTTATGATGTTTCCCACTCATGCTAGTAACTACAAGACATCCTCTGCCACTAAATTCGAACTTAACCTTACCGTGGTTCCAATTAGTTATTTATTTGAGACATTGAAATGTTGGACACTACAACTTGAGACAATAAAAGGATAACTCTTGCAGTATTAAGAGGATACACAAATTTGAAGCTCCAGAAATTAAATATTTAAAATTTTTAATAAGGCACAAACCTGGTGCACTGGATACATCGAGTCATCACTGTCTTAACCAAAGGACCTAGGTTCTTATCAACTACCGATCTCTTTGTTTCAGTAAAACGTCCACGATCGGACCCAAAAGCCATGGACTGATCCTGGAGATCACACTCTCCACCCTGGTCACAGATTGGGCAATCCAATGGATGGTTCATCAAGAGAAATTCCATCACCCCTTCTCTAGCCTTCTTTGCAATTGGCGTGTCCGTCTTGATTTTCATTCCTATGGACAAGTGGTGAACAACAAATGTCAGGAGAAACAAATCAACACTAGGCTAAATTGAAGGTAAATGATCAAAACTGTGTGCACCCAAATTGCAAAGGCGTAAACCAAACCATCCTAAGCTCTACACAACACAGCCACTCCGGAGAAACATATTCAGTAAGAAAGTTCTTCACTTAATCACAAAGCAACAGGCTTGGATAGTTATATGATCGTGTCCTCTTCACTCAGACCGACGACATCCTCTGGAACTAATACTAAGAATAACAAAACCTAGCAATCCTATTAGACTAAAGACCAAGAACATTCTTCTAAAGAAGCAATAAAATCGTCATCAACCTATAATGAAACAGCAATGTTCTATTCCATCCAACGCATAGGAAAGCTGCACATTCAAATCAAATAGAACATCCCATGTCAATCAAACATAACAAAGCCCCCAAATTCCAACATCTTAAAATAAAATTTTACTGAATTAAACATTTCCAATTCCATGAATTCCCAGTTTATCACTTAAAATAACAAACAAAAAATAGCACCATACCTGGGAGAGCGGGCATAGCGCAGGAGGCGACCGGCTTAGGCGATTTCTCGACCTCAACGAGGCACATGCGGCAGTTTCCGGCGATGGAGAGTCGGTCGTGGTAGCAGAACCTCGGAATATCGACGCCCGCAAGCAGGCAGGCCTGCAGCACCGTCATCCCCTTAGGGATTTTGACCGGGTAGCCATCGACGAAGACCTCGATTGCGTCATCCGGGTTGGGGAAATGGACCCGGGCGCCGGCGACGGGGTTCCTCTTGGGGAGATCTGGCTCGGGCTGCGCCGCCGCCGCAGCTGGTTCAGCAGAGTTATGGAGCTCCGGCGTCGTGACGATGGCACGGCGGAACTGGTGGTGGGGATTGGAGGCGGCGAGGCGGGACGATCGGAAAATGGCCCGAGAAGCGAGTCGACTCAGTCCCATCTGAGTAAGTTTCAGGCGATTCACCAACGGGGGAAACCGAGTTTGGGAGTGTGGGGGAGCTATGTGTGTGCTTGTGTTGTCCACAATTTGAGGGGACGACGAAAAGGGGGAAAGATCCGGATTCCTTACGGGTCAGCTTTACGGGTAGGTTTTTCCGGGTCGACCCGCTTCACCCCGAATCCGCACCGCCTTCGTTTCGATAGGTTGCTCTCATCAATATATACTCCCTACCAGTGTTTTAAAAGACGCCGCCTAGGTCCGTCTAGGCCCCGCCGTCCGACTAATATGTAATTCGACTAGGCTCTGTGCGATACCCAACGAGCCGATCTTGAAGCTTAATCAATAGTCTATTTGGGCTACGTTTAGGCAAACTATGCTATTATATGCATGATTTTAGATTTATAATTATAAAATTAACATATTACTTGTCATAGTATGTGTATTTATTACTCCCTCCGTCCCACTGGGATAGGGACCTTTTTTTTCGGCGCGAGAATTAAGACGAGAGTGATGATAGTGGGTTAAAGTGATGTGTTAGAATTTTATTGGGTTAAAAAATTTTATTTCGGGAAAGGTCCCTATATCAGTGGGACGTCCCGAAAAGGAAAATGTCTATATATCAGTGGGACAGAGTGAGTATAATTTTGACAACAATATTGTAAGAATAGTAAAAATAAGTATTAAAGTTCGAATCCGTCTAGGCTCCCGCTTAGCCGCCTAGGCGCTAGTCACCCCTCTACCGCTCGACTAGCGCCTAGAGCTTTTTAGAACATTGCTCCCTACGTCCCGCTAGGATAGGGACCTTTTTTTTTCGACGCGAGAATTAAGACGAGAGTGATATTAGTGAGTTAAAGTGAAAGGTAGTGGGTTAAAGTGATGTGTCAGAATTTTATTGGATTAAAATTTTCTATTTCGGGAAAGGTCCCTATATCAGTGGGACGTTCTGAAAAGGAAAAAAGTCCCTTTATCAGTGGAACAGAGGGAGTATATAATACCGTTATGGATCTCGATCCTACGTGGCATCGCGTAGGATTTTCTTGAACATTTTCTAATATTCTTATTGATTTGACTCCGATCATACGTGGCATCGCGTATGATTTTCTTGAATACTCCCTCCGTCCCACTGGTATAGGGATAGTTGACTGTCTTTTTGTCTCGCAAAAAGGCAGTCAACTATCCCTTACTAGTGGGACAGGGGGAGTATTTTCTAAAAAAATTTATTGATTTGGCTTATTAATTAATAATCAATAATTAATAATTTAATCCAGCTATATTACATCAAGGAATTATGTCGCTTATGATTTTCTTGAATATTTTCTAATATTCTTATTGATTTGGCTCTGATCCTATGTGGCATCACTTATATGATTTTCTTGAATATTTTCTAATATTCTTATTGATTTGGCTTAATGATTAATAATCAATGATTAATAATTTATCCAACTATATTACATCAAGTAATTATGTCTCACATCGATTTGTTACAAGAACTTGATGATACAATACCTATATAAATAGATCAATATATTTTCAACAAAATCAAGCGATTTGGTTCATGTGAAAATTTAACGGGATAAAGTATAAAAATTATAACTCATTTTCATATTTACTACGAGTAACGGATTCTTATTACAACTTTTATTTATAATTACAAAATAAATTGAATCCCGTCGAAATTCGACGGGCACTGCATTAGTTACACATTAAATATGTAACCGCCATAAGAAAAATATTAAATGACGATTTCAATATAATTAATGAAGTCCCCGTCTGATACGTGGAGTAGTTAGTATTACATATGTAACCGCCATAAGAAAAATATTAAATGACGATTTCAATATAATTAATGAAGTCCCCGTCTGATACGTGGAGTAGTTAGTCGAGCGGTAGAGGATTAATATCCGAGACCAAATATCGAGACCAAATGTGTGTGAGTAGTTAGTCAAGAAGTATAGGATTAACATACAAAACCATTTTACGGAACAATCTTATAGTATACGTAACATTTTTTTTTTGTTTAAAATCGAAAATTATAATTCAAATTCACATAATAAATCTGAGGCATGAATTGATGATCCAAAATTTGTACAAATTGCAGGAAATTAGGGTTTTCTTTCTTTCCATATATCCCTGAATAATGATGGGAACCATCTCAGAATCAGAAGTCATTCCTAAAAACATAAATCCAGCTGCTAAAAGTAGTGAGTGTATCAGTCCCTCTTCAGAGCCTTTCTAACAAGAGTTCTTCCTACAACTATCAGAAGGTAAGCCAAAAGAGTGACGATGATTCCTAACAGCAGAATTACACGATCGTACGTTTCATCTTGCATCGTGTAAACCCTCACCGATATCATATCCCAATTGCTTTCTGTCCAAACCGGATCCTTAGCGCCCATCAAGTCTGACCGGTTGCTAGGTAGCAATGTCCACCCTTCGGATCCGTACTTTAAACGAGTCGAGTAAGCAGGAACATACCTATTGTATGAAGTCATAAACTGTAAATACTCATAATAGATCAATGGTTATGTAGTGCTTTATTTGGTCTATGATAGAGTGTAATTACCTGGTTGTTGAGACGACGCAGACACCTTTCTCAACAGCCTCTTGTCTGATGCACAATTCACCGTCACCGTTGCAGTGTTTTGGGCATGAAGAGCTTGCATTCTTAGATTGGAGAGAGGTCTTCTCAGCGAGAAAGTTCCATACAAACCTTGAAATGTCACCGACATAAGGAGGATAACGTGAAGTAGATGGTTCTCCTATTATTACACCCACATAATGGCCAGGGCAAGTGGTCGAGGGAGAGATATAGCGATTCACCAACCCACATGATAACCCGGGATCACAGGCTAAGAGGCAACCGAGAAGTTCTTCCACAAAAGAGGCATTGATATTTATACTGTTTATAATCGAAGTATCTTTTCCACCGGCCTGAATATATAGAGTGCGAGCAATGAGGGAAGCAGCTGCTACGACGGATGAAGAGTTTATATTTGCTGCATCAAACAAAAACATCAATATTTAAAGCCATATTAGTAAATCGGACAAGTAGCAAATACATCCTCAAGGTTGCCACCCCTGAGCAAAAACCAATTTTCTCCTCATTGATTCTATCTTGTACACAGGAACTCTTGGCAAGACTCTTCAATATTGGATGCAAATAAATAGCACTTGTGCAGATTGTTCTAGCAAGCGTTCTTTTCAACTCTTTAACTTCAGCTTTTTGTTTGACGCTTGAGCTGAAGATATACTGAGAAATCTATAGTCTCCGGAAGTTCATCCAAGTTATCCCCCTTGTAATAATGCAAGACTTAACATTTCCTCAAATCTTGTATCACAGTCGCCTATCAATGCGTGCTCTATTAGTTCATAGAACTCACTTTCTCTGCATGCTTCATCAAATCCCTTCAACGTGATATCTCTGCCTTACTCAAGATAGGTCTCCTTATGGTTTTCATAGTCTCCATCTTTAGAAACTTTGAGTGCACAAGATTTAGAATGTTAAAAACTCCCGTCTCATGGTTCTGATAATATGTAACGTTTCTTGTTTACAACCATTAGGGCTTAGGGGTGTCCCACAATAAAACTAAAAGATGCATAAAACTAATTTTGCCCTACAGTGTCTGGACCTTCATTAGCAGAGGTTTTATTTGCAACACTCATACGAACGTTGATAGGCTGGAAGCGCCTAACATTTTGTTGCAGTTGTTTTTGCTCAGACTTGGCAACCTCAAGGGTTGTATTTGCTACTTATCCTTTAGTATATTACATGTAAAAGGAGAAGAGAACAAGGCAAAAGAATAAGAAGTTGGCTTTACTCACATAGGTCATCTAGATGACTGTGGTAGAACTTGTTGCTAAAAGCAGAATCAAAGTCTTCCAAAACGAGGCCTGAAATCTCTGGTTTCTGCAAACAAGATCCGATTATCAAGAAAATTTTCAACAAAATCCATTAGTAAATAACGGAACCAAATTCCATTAAAAAATCATAAGACGCATATTTGGTCTGAGAAGCTAAGCCAGACTATATATTATGAACAATAAATGATCTAACCAGGATTACTTAATGATATAATTATATGAATATACTAGTATGTCTTATTGGGTTTAATAGAGTACTAGACGAAGATATGAATTCTGAAACAAAATACAAGTTCATGAATCACTACATAAGAGTCTCACATCGATAGAAAACCCATTTTATTAAGGCATTCTCTTAAAAGGGAAGCCAAATATTTCCTCATTTTGGGTGATATTTTAAAGCTGGTAGTTACATTATTAGACGCTAAACATATTAGAAATTTTCTATCATTTTCTATTTTGTACATTTTCTCAACCACGAACTAGCAATTATTGTTTGACAGATTAACATCTTGATAGAACAATATGACTATAACCAAAACTCTTAGGATATAACTGAATATAAGATAAAAATCTGGCTACATACTTTCCTTGAAAATTAGTTTAATCTACTCTCTCTCTTGTCTTCCTCTATCCCTTCGTTATTGCCAAATGCATCACAATATCATAGTATATAAGTAAGGGATATGGATAGGATAGGATATTCAGAGAAATGCCACAGGAAGGAATAGACTGTAGAATGAGGCTACATGAAAAAAAAAAAAAAAATCCAAATTTAGTAGTTAAACCATGTTTCAGTCCTCACCTTTGTGAGAAATGTCATTAGTGAGGAAGGAGGTATCCCAGGGTTCGATGAGCTGGCTTTTCTTACCATGACATTTCCAGACAAGGATTCTTGTGCACGTTGTAGTGCACTTAACGTTTCATTCACAGAGGTTGTAGCCTACAGAGTTCATAGAGTAAGACAGAAAATTGATCAAATTTTGAGCTTTATTGCATCGTGGAACGATGGAAGAGGAAACCCAGAAACATAATACTAGTAAGTAGCAATGCTGTCGTACGCTAAGATCCTAGAATAAACAATGCCTTACCCCTGTAGAATGAGCGAAGAATGTTTTTGTGCCTTGAGGAAAGTTCTTTCCAACAGATCCAATTTCCATCACCTACACAAAAACTCATACTCTTTAGAACCGTTTTAACTATAAGAATATGTCCAAATTGTGTTTATAACAATCTCTTATTTTGAATATTGCAAAAGGCATTGACGAGTCCTCTCAGACAGGACCTCATTAAAATAGAAATCTGAATACTACAGCTCGAAAGAATAAAGGTTAATGGTGTGTGTGCCTTCTCTTTGTAGCATGGATGACAATTTACATATGGTGGACCATCTATTCAACTCTTTTGAAATTAACCCCAAGTCACAACTAAAATAATATTAGATTAAAATAATTCAACCTCAAAACTTCATTATACACTATATAGCTGAGACTAAATAACATTTCAACAATCAGCAAAGGAGCACACTACATTGCTGCTGTGGCTAAAAACATTTTAAAGATCATCAAAGGACCGATTTGTGTACTACAACATGACATATTGTCCTGTACTAGCAGGTTTCGTATCAGAAACCCCCAAGTGCGTAAGTGGGCAACGAGTAAAAAGTAGTTGAACTACAACTCAATATTGTATAGCCCATGATTGATTTTTGATAAAGTGGTTCAGGAATATACCATTTCAACAGTTGCCATGTCGAGTCCTTTAATGGTGTCTGATTGTTCATCGAATTCCAGCAAAAATCTCCGGCTACCAAGGTAACCCCAAGCCTCTCCAGTGAGAACCAAAAATACCAGCTGAAGCACAGAAACAAGAGAGAAGTTTTTCAGACAGCGCAGAAAACTAAAAACATCAATAAGTCACATTTGAACTACATGAGAAGAAAAAATTACTTGTGAGCAATAACAGGAAATAGGTATCTATTTTAACTTTTTCTTTTGGCATAGGAAAATGAGAAGTTTTAAACCGGTGCAATAAGCACTCCTAATTAATGCTGATGGAACTATAACCTATAAAAAAACAATACCATTATCATGCTAAGGATTAAAATCCTAGCAGAAGAACACTCTGTGAGCAATATCTGCAATGGATAAATAATCAGACAGAGACTAACCTGCTTATCTACTCCTGCCAGTTCGTTGACATTTGAAAGGGCATCAACTACAGCAAGCAGAGCAATTAACCCCTGGCCATTTAAAAAGAACAAATACAGATAAAGAAATGTACTTTGTCCAAGTAAAAGTAACTTAAACACAGGAATGCAATGCAACATACGGATATAGGGGACTCTGCGCCAAGGCTTTTATCACGGAAAAAAGATGCAGAATCCATAGATGTAATCACCAGGATAGTTGGTTTCTCTTTATGTGAAGCTGATAAATCAATTGGCGGAAGCGCTGACAAGACACTGCCCTTCAAATCAAACACACAAAGGTAGAAAAACCTAAGTAGGCCTTACACAATTCTTTTGTTTTCAAATCATGACAACAGTAAAGTAATATTGGGAAAAAGAGTTCAATAAGAGTGTAAATGGTGTTATTCATTAAAAAACTCCAACATGCAGTCAAGAAGTAAATTATACATAGTTCATTGCCTAAGAAAGCACAAAACACTACTGAGAAAGCTTGTACATAAGTACTGAGCCAATAATTGCAGGCGAGCCAAATTAACATTCTACCTGCAACTGCAAGTTCCTCAACTGTATATGTAAATTATCAAGTCGGCTAAAAGGTTAAGTAGGATATTGGACTACACAGAAACTTATATACCAAAAGAAGTAGATAACGAGTTCCTGACTACGTCACTTCAGTGTTACTTGTGCAATTACATCCAACATAAACATCCACTGAACCACGCTAACCAAATATACAGTCACAGAAAATGTGATATTGTGATGACTGCCCAACAAGTTGCATAAGTCGCAAACATTAATTTCAGACTTCAAGTTGCTAACTTAATAGCTAACTGTCTTCTTGAACTTAACCTGCTACTGAAGCCAGAATATTCTAGGAGCACAAGTAAGCAGGAACACTCCAATAAGTTGAATTGTAGGTAACAAAATATCTTCCAAGTGTCTAATTCAACCTTAATCATATACCAACAGTTATGCCCGACTACCCATATCCAATGCTAATAAAATTGCACGCCAATCGATAAGATATAGGAAACCTACTGAAAGATATAATAAAGGAGTATTTGTTCCAGTGGAAAATGACCCTGGCCCCATTTGATATTATAACCATCATTCAATTAGCAATAACACGTCAGCTTTATCGGTATCAGGCATCAGAAGCTATTCATGGGAGTCACAAACCGAAGAATCACATCATCAAAATTCCTTGCAACTTATGACTTATAACTTATAAGAGAAACTTTAATATGAATTTGATCTAAGATTTGTGCGACTAACCTGTATCCTCCCAGAGGAAGACAAGTTCCTTCTTTCAGACAAGAGTCTGAATCATGTGTACCAGATTTTGTAGTCTGTTTGAAATGAGAATTAGCATGGCTGTTCTCCATGTCAGCAGTATTTATTTTATAATGAAAATGACTAATTTTCTTGCAGAACTACTTACCTGCATTACTAGATCAAACTCAGAAACGACTTTAGTGTAAGACTTTTTATTGTTCTCACTCGCTATGGCAGCCTGCAAATTCAAAATATCTCATTTCTTTAAATTTAAGAATAAAGAAGGCAAAAGATGAATGTGATAAAAATGCAAAACCACAACATTCAACTTCAACAAATTGAAAAATCATCTGCAATAAGACATATCTTATGCATAGACTAATATTGTATGCAAGAAGATATTACTATTCTCCCAAAGTGTTACTCCTTTGTCTGTGTCCACGAGAAGGAAAATATTTTTCTCTGGCCAAATATGCAAGCTACGGAGTACTTTTTATTCATTTTTTTTTGGGAAAAATATGCAATTAACTTCATAGTTGGCAATGAGGTCAAACTCAAGGTAAGAAACTATCTTTTGAAAGCCAACTACCTGTTGCATGGTTGATGTGCTAGTCTCAGAGAGCAAAAACACCGGGAAATTATAAGCTTTCCACATGATTCCAGATCCCTGATGAGGCGCAACAATGATAATTATCTTGAAAGAATTGAATATGCCAATATGTAATGGAGAGAGGAGTAAGCCTGCAGCCTAAAAGTTGCTATTGTTCAATCACAAAAACAATTGTTTCAATCTACAATTAATCAGTTTCAAATTAGTTCCTTCATATTTTCTGAAATGTTTCTGCCTACATGAAATTTCACTAAACTCCTGACCGCTGCATCCCAAGATATTGTGTTATATGACACTCGATATGAAACTAACCTAAAAAGCTAGTTTAGTTTGTAACGAAAAAGGTAGTATAGGAGGTGCAGAAAAAATAAAATTACCTAGGTGAGTTACTTAGAAACATAATAGTAGCAGTCTAGTTGGTCACTAGGTTGTTCAGTTTCAGTAAACTATAGCCCACAGAAGAAATAGTTCTATCAGCTTTCTTCTGTACATAAAACCTACAGACTACAGTAAGTGCATTCAAAGCCTATGTCTACGACTACAACAATAAGAATATATATTTTACCACACAAGCAAGAACTAAGTAGTGGGCTTTGATTTCAGTTATTTCTGTATTTACCTGGAGGACATAGGCACCTAAGGTGAAACAGGATGGAGAAAAGGTACTAAGTGAACAGAGAAAACTAAACCTTATCTCATTCACAATACAAGAGACGATAGCAATTAATTAACTAAAGTCAACCCCCTTACACTCCTTTCCAAAGCATGATCGAGCAGAGTACAGTTTACACCTATTGAGCGTACCCCTTTTTCTCAATTGTAATTGTAAACTTCAACCCACTTTGAGGAATAGCATATATTATGTATTTCCATAACGCTTTCAAAAAATTATTTACTCAAGAAAAGCCAATATAAGATGCCATTATTTTTCATGACATACAGTTGGATTCCACTGAAAATTGTTGTTAGAATATGGAGCAAATTCTGCCTGTGGAAACTTGACATCTGGAGAAAACCCTGCAAGGTAAAAAAATGATGGGTTATATTATCAGACTTTCTTATTTTGCTACACGTTAAACGAATTGATTGAATCATTTACCCTTCAAACCATTTTGAACCTCACTTCCTGATTCAACCAATATACCAACCACTTTCCTAGCATATTCTGAATCTTTTGATACTCTGAAACAGAGAGAACAGATAACATGAACTAAAAGGATGGATTCCTAGCATTACTAATAAAGAAAAAAAGTTAAATATGAACCCCAAAATAGCACACAAATGCTCACATGCACTTAACATGCTTGACCTCATGATCACAGTTTGTGTGCAGAGAGGTTCAAGCCAAAACTAAGTCTACTAAGACTCAATCTCTCATGTAGCACCACCAACCATATATCAGTAACTATAAACAGAAAGCTAGCCCTGTGTTCGAATTTTATCATTTTCCGTTTACATTTTATCCTATAACTCTTCAAATCAATTAACATGGATCACGCGTCCCAACACATTTCCTACAAAAGTATATCTATAAACCAAATTGTGGAAGAAATATATTGGGTAACAATTTTGAGAAATTTCAGGCATGCATGAGAAAGAAATAAGTACGTGCCTTGACAGCAAGCTTTCAAATTCGTCTACCGAAACGAAGACTGCAGCTGGTCCAGTCAACTCCTTTGAATTCTTAAATCTAACAATTGGGGCAACAACTTTCCCGCGGCCAGGATCTAAAGTACAAATTTATTAGTAAATGAGTTTAATATTGTGTTAGATACATTTTGCATTAGTGATTTTACAGAAGTACCAACTTGAGCAACCAATTTCCCCTGAAAGGTTGAGTAGACGGACACAAGGGAATCCCTCGATCTCAGTGTACATGGACTTTTCAAGATCAGGAACTGACTCAAATGAATTTGTCTCTCCTGAAGCTGTGCAAAATCATCGTGATTTAGATGTAAAACACTAAAAAGAATTCAAACAATTACGAAAAAAAGAAGGAAAAGAAGGGGTGGGGTCGAAAGTATAATCAGCTGCAGTGCTATCATACAAGATAACTGTACGGTTTTAAGATAACATTAAAATAGCCATTTCAAAATAAAAGCATTCCAGTCTGGCAGAATAAAGAATACTCCATGGTTAACTACAACTTTAATTTCATGGTAGACTAGAAATCTCTCACTGGTAATTTTTGCATTCTCATCGGATGTGCTCAACTCCATTGAGCAATTTACACCCCATAGAGCATATTAAACTTCAATTAACAGAACCAAAACTTCTCAATGAGGGCCGTGGCTCACCAATAAGTTCGAGTCTACCACAGAATAAATTAATTGACTGATCATTTATACACAAGTATTGTCTGCCATAAAGATGAGTCAACAAAGAAAGAACTCCTTACATTCTACAATATTCGTAGGATAAAATTGTTGACCAAACATATTCAGTGGACATCACACTAAAAACAAGTACTACAACTTAAGGAGAGGTGTGAAAATGCCATGTATCTAATCTACAATTCTAGCTTCGCAAACAGAAGAAGAAACCAAGTTGAAGTTTCCCCCAATTAGCACACTGTCTCACATTCCTGTTATCCTGTCCTACAGAGTGAATTCAAACAGTAACAACTACATTACCCGATTATTCGTTATAATCGGAAATCAAGAAAAACTATAAGTGCACCCCTCACCCCACCCCTAAAAACTCTCCAAATTTTATTAACTCAAAATCCCTCTACTATAACTAACCGCCAACCGTTAGTATTACTAGCTTTCATAATCTATCAACCATTTTTCCTCCATCACATAATCGTTAGAAATTCGTAACTTTTACAGTTACCTTGCCAACCAAATGAAGCCACCAACAGAAGTCAGATCATACTTCATTTGTTTAACCCAATCAAGAGGAACCAAACCCATCAAAAAAAAAAAAAAATCTCCACCAACTGCTGAATTTTTTGGGGAACAAAATACGAAATGCAATTGAAGAGGAGGAAGAGGGAATCGAAGAGAAGTAAGAATTAACCTGAGAAAGATGTTTGGAAGCAGTAGTTGAAGAAGAGTAGAGACAGCAGCAGCAGCGTGAGCTTCGACTCCATGGCGATTTAACTGAAAAATCCCCTTGCTCGAGAAAGTGGAATGGGGTAAAAGAGAAAACCTAATCAATCCATGGACGTCGAATCGAAGCTCCGATGCTGTGGAAATGAAAGCTGTTCACACTAGTATTGGTCTTTTTTATGCAAACCTCTCAGTCTTGACTAGACTCAAATTAAATTTTACTGTTTTTAATTACTCTCCATTTCATTTGATTAGTGATCAAACTTTCATACTACCTCCATCCTCTCTTGTTTTTTTATTTTCGTGTGTCTCACTTATTAGTTATTAAAGATAAGCAGGGACGAAGATAGTATTTTTTCAAAGATAACAAAAAGTCAAAAATGAAAAGTTGATAATTCAACCCATCTAATTATATATGATACAGTAATTAAAAAATGCAAAAACTAAGGGCTTTAAAAGGTACACCCTCCGTCCCCTAATAAGTGTCCCCGATGTAGTGGACGGAGGGTGTATTTTTATTTATTCCTCCGTCCGTGGCACTTAATTAGTTCACCTAGGATATGTCACAAGGAAAATAGAGATAGAGGGGTTTTAAAATGTAGGGTGTTAATTTGCTTCCTTTTGGGAAAAGTAGACTAATAAACGAGACACACAAAAATAGAAAGATGGAGCAGTTAAGTGAGAGACCAATAGAGTGAGACAAAGTGAGTGTTATTTTATAAATCCGAAAGCCATTTTTTTTTAAAAAAAAGAGTATGCTTTGTTAACCGACTAGTTATTTATTTTTTCCCGTAATTTTAAGTATAATATTAAAAGTGAAAAGTAAGGAACATAACGTAGCATAAGACTTAAATCTTTGTATTCTAGAAAACAAGACTATTGAAGTGAGTACATAGTTGTTGAAGCAGAACATAAAAAGTATTATATAAATACAAATAGAAATGATATGTTAGTCACCCATGGTGGACATTGTTACGAGGGTAACAAGCTAGTCCCTAAAACGTGCCGAGCCACGGGCATGTTTAGGGCGGATTGGCGTCGGGGTGCGTGTGTCGTGCCTTGGCTGGAAATGTGGAATGGGAATATACTTACCAGATGATGAGGGGCATCGGGTCGAGAAGCCCGGCGTTGTGCGTCGGACGCTGCCTGCGGGATGAGGGCAGCACTCGGCCGTGCGAGCTTGATACGAGTATCATATCTACGGAAGCACGGGAAGATAGAAGTCGTGAGATTCATGAACCCGAGTTAGTGTCGTACGACACGAACGTCGAGAATGAGGGTAGGGTTTCGTCACCAGCTTGCCACGTCGTCCGGCCCTTCTCACCCACGACCCTCCTCGGCTTGGGATGTGGCGCAGCCGCGCTCGGCATGGGACCAGTAGCAGTCCCCCCATCATACGGCGCTTCCGTCGCACGACCCGTCCCGCTTAATTAAGATGGATCCGCCCATCTTCGATGGCACGGAGGCACCGGGTTGGATTACGAGGGTGGAATATTATTTTGATCACATTCGCCTACCGGAGGATCAGAAATTGCACTACGCCGTGATGTTATTCGCTCCGCCGGCCATCGATTGGATTTTTTCTTATCGAGCGAATAATCCGTGGGTCTCTTGGTCGCAGTTTCTTGACGATGTGCTTCGGCGTTTCGACCCGCATTATTTTGTTAATTACACGGAGCTTCTGGCAAAATTGACGCAAACCGGGACCGTGGCCGACTACAACAAGGAATTTGAGAGATTGATGAACCATGTCAAGGGTGTTTCAGAAGCTACGTTGCTCTCTATGTATTTGGGAGGTCTCCGTAATCCTCTCAAGTGTCATGTTCGGTTTCAGCATCCGGTATCCGTTGCCGCGGCAATGTCGATTGCCATGGAGTTCGACACGGCCGGGGAGAAGAGTGCGGCCACTCCTGCGCGTCGGCCTTGACAGAACAGAGACTCTCGGCCGACTACGGGGTCGGATATTCCTTCCCACCCTCCGGGCGCGAGCTCCACGAAACAACGAGACTACTCTAAGCTTCCGGTGGTTCGTTTAACGGCGGCGGAAAGGGCGGAGAAGACTCGCCTTGGCCTTTGTTGGTATTGCTCAGAAAAGTGGTCAAGGGAGCACGTTTGCAAAGGCCATTTTTTGGCATACATGGGCTCGGATGGGGAGGAAGAGGAGGATGTCGAGCCCTCGGCAACCACGCCGCCTACTGGGGAGGTGATCACAGCCGATTTATCCCATCTTTATAGCATGGACGGCCGTGCTCGACCTACGCCATTGGAATTTCAGGGCTCTTTGGATAATGAGAAGGTGCAGATTTTGGTAGATTCGGGGAGTTCTCATAACTTCTTACATCCGAGAGTGGCGGAGAAGACGCAGTTGGAGTTGGAGGAAATTACACCCTTCCGGGTGTATGTGGGCAACGGCCAATCTCTTACTTGCTCAAATGTGGCGCCGAAGACGGAGATTCGCATTCAAGGCCATGTGGTGGTTTTAGATCTCCATATTCTTGATATTCATGGCCCCAATCTCATCCTTGGGTTACCTTGGTTAAGCTCCTTACAGCGGGTGACTAGTGATTACGGGGCCGGCACGTTGGAATTTCAGCTTCGGGGGAAGCCGGTGTGTTTAAAGGTGACGCCACGCTCGGCTCGGCAAATATCGGCTCGTAAATTGGCCACTCTCATGTTACATCAAGAGGGTGTGGATTGTTTCGAAGTCGTGCCCGTCCCCGATTCTGCGAAGGCCGACACCAGCGGCTTAGGTCTGCCCGAGGACATTCCTCCGGCGGTTCGGGAGGTGCTTTCTACTTATGCGTCAGTTTTCTCGCTCCCGACGGGCCTCCCTCCCTCTCGAGCTTTTGATCATCGGATTCATTTGCTTCCGGGCACCAAGCCGGTCAATGTTCGACCCTACCGTTACCCCTATTATCAGAAGACTGAGATCGAGCGGCAGGTGCGGAAGATGTTGGATAGCGGCATTATTCGACGGAGTTGTAGTGCGTTCTCTTCACCAGTACTGCTCATTCGAAAGAAAGATGGTTCTTTTCGGTTCTGTATTGATTATAGAGCTCTAAACAATGTCACGGTGGCCGATCATTTCCCTATTCCGACGGCGGATGAGTTATTTGACGAGCTCGGCGATGCTAGGGTTTTCACAAAGCTTGATCTGAGGTCCGGCTACCATCAGATTCGAATGAATGAGAAAAATGTTTATAAGACGGCCTTTAGAATGCACGACGGGCATTTCGAGTTCCTCGTGATGCCCTTTGGTTTGACGAATGCTCCGTCTACTTTTCAGGCGGCGATGAATGAGATCTTCCGCCCCTTACTACGTCGCTTCGTCATTGTTTTTTTTTTTATGATATCTTGATATATAGCAAGTCCGTCCCTGAGCACGCCGAGCATCTCCGGGAGGTATTCACGGTCTTGAAGGAGCATAATTTCTTCATCAAGATGTCCAAATGTACGTTTTGTTGTGCGACGGTCGAGTACTTAGGGCACATTGTCTCGGACGGTTATTTGAAAGCGGATGCCGCGAAGATCGATGCCATGGTGGCATGGCCGACTCCGACGACGGTTAAGAAGCTTCGGGGATTTCTTGGTTTGACGGGGTACTATCGGAAATTCATAGCGCATTACTCGATTTTAGCGGCGCCATTGACGGAGTTACTAAAAAAGGATGCTTTTGTTTGGTCCCAGGAGGCCGAGACGAGCTTCAAAGCTCTCAAGACAGCCATGGTGTCGGCCCCCATCTTGCGACTCCCGAATTTCATCAAACCTTTTTGTGTGGAAACTGACGCTTCAGACTTCGGGGTGGGCTCAGTCTTGATGCAAGAGGAGCACCCTATCGCTTTTTTCAGCAAAAAAATGGGACCTCGTCGTCGTGTGGCTTCTACATATCATACGGAGTTGTACGCGATAGTCGAGGCCGTTCAGAAATGGAGGCAGTATTTGTTGGGCCGCGAGTTTGTTATCCGTTCCGATCAGAAGAGCCTTAAAGAGTTGCTTCAGAAGGTGATTCAAACGCCAGATCAGCAGTTATATGTGCGAAAGCTTATGGGGTATAAATAGACGTGCTTGGGCTAACCGGCCCGCCGGTTCGGGCCCGGAACCGGCCCGGAAGTCAACGGGCTTAGCCCGGACCGCCGGTCAACGGGCCTGGACCGGACCGGGACCGTCAAAACGCCGTGCCGGGCTCGGGCTCGCTCTCCTCGGACCGTAGACCGGCGGTTAACCGGCGGGCCGGGACCGCCGGGCCTAGCTTAGACCGCCGGGCTCAAAGAGCCGTTGGGGGACCGCCGGGCCCAAACGGCTCCTAGCCGTTTTTTTGGCACTACACACCCTCCTAGCCGTTGGCCAACGGCTAGTAGCCGTTGGACCACCCCACCCCACCCATTCATGGCCCAAAACCACCCATATACACTCTCAACTATATATACTACACTCTTATACAACATAATTCACCCAAATTACTCTCAATCTCTCTCAATCTCTTTTAATCTCTCTATCTACATTCTACACTACTTACTCTCAAGTCTCAACTCAAGCTCTTGTCTCAATCTCTCTATCTTTCAAGCTTACACTTACATACACTCTTACTTACTTACACTCACTTTCCCCATGGATAAAGTTGTCAAGATTGTTGGGTAAGGGTAAGGGTAAGGCCATTGTGACTCAAAGCGAAGGTGAATCTCGACCGAAACCGAGGTCCAAGGCGGAAAGGGCGGCAATGGCGGAGGAGATTGATAGGCTAATGGCCGAGCGTCTTCAACAAGAAGAGGATTCGAGATTTGAAGCTATGGTTCATGAAATGGAGGAGCACAATTACGAATACCAAGGCTCCACCAACGACGTCGATGATGATGAAGGCAACGACGAGGGCAATGACGAGGGCGACGACGAAGGCGAGGACGAAGACAACATGCCTCCTCCGCCTCCGAAGTCTAAGAAGATGCCCTCGTCCCACATCTTCGTCAAACACTTTAAAAAAGTGGAGGTCGTTGTTGCCGAAGGTCTTCCTCCCCATCCCGATCCCCGAAAGAGATACGTGGCGTATTGCAACTATTGCTCATCTTCCTTCAAATGGATCGAAGGGGGAGGCTATGGCACGTTGTCAAGGCACATGGAAAGAGTTCATCCTTTCGAGGCCGGAATATCAACCTCTCAAACTCAAATTCGAGGTACCGCCTCTTCGACTACGGATTACCCGGGTACGTCTCCTTTATTTAAATTTGACAAAAATCGATATGAAGATAGGGTTGCTAGATTTGTTGCTATGGATAAACAACCTTTTAATTTTGCGGATAGGATAGCGTATGAAGATAATTTTAAAGAGGGATTAAGTCCCAATGCTAATAAAGTCACTAGGTCAAATGTTCTTAAAAGGATTAGGAGACAATACATGGAAAAAAAAGGTTGATTTGATGAATTATTTGAGTCGTTTGGGGCATAAAGTTTCTATTTGTGCCGATGTTTGGACCGATAATTATAATAGGAATAGTTTTATGGGAATTACTTGTCATTGGATTGATACAAAATGGAAAGTTCAAAAACGTTTGATTGCATTTAGGGAGTTCGAGGAGCCTCATTCGGCTCAAAATATTGCTCTACTTATTATTACCGTTTTAAATGAGTATCGATTGGTTAACAAAGTATTTTCGGTTGGTTTTGATAATGCATCGTCAAACACGGCTAGTATTCCTCAACTCATTGATGCATGTTCACCTTCTTTTCAAGGAAATATTTTCATTCTAGATGCATTTGTCATATTTTAAATTTATGTGTTCAAGATGCGCTTAGTATTCTAGATGAAACCGTTTGTCCTATTCGAAATGCCATTAAAATATTGCATTCAAAAAAAGTCGTGGGAAAGAAATGGCAAAAGTATTGTCGTCAAAAGAATATTGTGTATACGTGTTTTAGACTTGACGTCTCACATCGTTGGAATTCTACGTATGAAATGCTTAATGGTACTATGGAGTATAAGGGGCATTTATGTGATTTTTTTAGAAAGGAGTTTAGGGACATTCAATTAGTTCTTACCGAGTCTCATTGGGATGCTTGCATGGAGGTTTTTGGATTGTTTAAAGTTTTTTATAATGCTACTAAACAATTATCGGGTGTTTACTATCCTACTTCGGTTGATGTTTTGGAACATTGCACGTATATTGCTTTGTCTTTTAAAAGTTGTTTTCAAAAGCCACACTTGACGGGTGTGATTTATTTTATGGTTCAAAAGTGGCTCAAGTATTTTAGGGATATCCCGGAAGTGTTCTTGCTTGCTAAGTGTTAAGATCCTAAATGGAGATATGATGGTGTTTGTCAAATGTTGACTCTTTATTATGATGCTTTTAAACAAATGGACATGAGTGGTTTTGTAATTGATGGTGAACAAATCTTCTTTGATCTTCCGGATGTTGATGTAGTCAAGGTTAGGCTAAATAGGAGTTTTAGAGCTCTTTTTGATGAATATTATTCGTTGCATGGTAGTAGAGACGATTCTTCTAGCAACTCTAGTGCTTCTTCTAATTTTTCTATGACATCTTCATCTTCTTCGTTTGCTTTACCTCCTTTTATGGATCCAATGGATCCCTTAGTTCAACAAATGCAAGGTATGTACAATACTAGAACCTATGAAAATCCAATGGCCCAAGGTAATGGTGAATTGGATATATATTTGCAATCTCGTTTTATTTATGGTGTTGAAGATAGTGCTCCCTCGACTGATGTGTTGCGATGGTGGTCGAAGAGAACGGAGTTCCCCATACTCTCTATCATGGCGAAGGAGTTATTCGCCGTCCCGGCATCTACCGTGTCCGTTGAACAAGCCTTTAGCACGGGAGGACTCATGCTAGATCAAAGAAGATCAACTATGAAGGCGGATAACATTGAAGCTACAATGTTGCTTGATGATTGGTGCAAGGCCGACACTAGATCTCAAGAACCGGAAAGGGATGATCGAAATGAGAGCGACACGGAAGCCTTCACGGAATCGGATCGTGGTAGATCCGGATCCGGTAGAGAGTAGAAATGATTCCAATGTAATCGAACTACGTGGACTTTGATTCCTCTTAGAGGATACGTAGGCAACTCAATTTTTTAAATAAATTGAGCTCAAGTCCCTTAATAAAATTTATTTTTCATTTCAATGTCAACAACTCAACATCCTATTACTTATTGTAGTGTCAAATTTCTTAAATTGAAGTTAAGTTATTTGTTCTAAATTATCAATGGAAAATTCCAAGTGAAGTTAGTGAATAACTCAAAATTTTACAACAATTCAATGAGTTCTTTTAACATTAAAAATTTTACTACATTGAAATGATTTCATTTCAATGTCAACAACTCAACATCTTATTACTTATTGTAATGTCAAATTTCTTAAATTGAAGTTAAGTTATTTGTTGTAAATTATCAATGAAAAATTCTAAGTGAACTTAGTGAAATACTCAATATTTTACTACAATTCAATGTGTTCTTTTAACTTTAAAAAAATAAAAAAACTCAAAATTAAAATATAAAAGTTAACATTTTCTATTTATAAGATTATTAGAATAATAATTATTACATTTATAAAAGTTTAAAAACAATACAAATGAAAAACAAAAAAATATATATATATATATATATATATATATTTTTTTGGTAAAAGCCGTAGCTTCACCAAAACAGGGGAGGGGCTCCCCTGTTTTTCCCCTGCCTCCGCCAGCCTGCATGCATGCAAACCGGGCTCGGGCCGGCCCGCGCGGCCCGCCGGTTCTGAACCGGCCCGGGACCGCCGGGCTTGAGCCCGGCCCGGGACCGTCACCCTCTTCTACCGGTCCGGGCTCGGTCCTCCGATTTTAGGACCGCGGCCCGGCGGGCCTAGCCCGAAACCGGCGGGCCCAGGCCCGAATACACGTCTAGGTATAAATTCCGCATTGAGTACAAGTCGGGAGCATCAAACCGGGTCGCGGACGCCTTGTCCCGACGTGATGAAGTTGAGGAGGCAGTGGCCGTGGAGAAGTTAGATGGTGATGACGTTGATGAGGTGTTAGATTGTGGGGTGTTGTTTTCGACGATGGCGCACCCGCTGCCGGAGATCATGGATGTCCTTCGGAATGACACGGAGATCTTGCCGGATTTAGTGGAATTACGTGCGAAGATTCGGGAAGGCGTGGCTGCATCTCACTACCGCGAGGTGGATGGGATTATTTGGCATGGTACACGCATGGTGGTCGGGGCCCAATCTCATGCAAAGTATGCTCTAATTTATGAATATCATTCTACACCTTCGGCCGGCCACCCGGGGGTCGAGCGGACTTTTCGGAGATTATCTACCTCCTTTGTGTGGGACGGGATGCGCAAGGATGTGAAGAATTTTGTGGCAGCATGCTTCGACTGTCAGACGACTAAATATTCGACGCAGAAACCGGCCGGGTTACTACAACCTCTTCCGATTCCCGAGCAAGTTTGGGAGGAGTTGACGATGGATTTTATCACGGGTCTTCCCCAGTCGAAAGGGTTCGCAGCTATTATGGTGGTGGTGGATGGCCTTTCGAAATATGCTCATTTTGCGCCTCTTCCGGCGAAGTTTGATGCGTGGAGAGTTGCCAATGTGTTTGTAGAGACGGTGGTGAAGCACCATGGTTTTCCTAAGTCTATCGTTTTCGACCGTGACTCCGTGTTTCTTAACGAGGTGTGGGAGAATTTGCTTAAGTTGAGTGGGACGAAGCTCAAGTTTTCGACGGCTTATCACCCGGAAACGGATGGGCAAACCGAAGTTCGTAACAGGGGCTTGGAACAATATCTCCGTGCGTTAGTGGCAGATCGACCGACGAAGTGGACTAGTTTTCTTCCATGGGCAGAACTAGCCCTTAATTGCTTCCACCATGAAGGGCTAGGGACGTCCCCGTTTCGGGCTCTTTATGGCCGAGAGCCTCCCCCCTAGTGGCGGCAGCGCCGGCGGCAACATGCCCGGCTGAGGTGGCGGGGTTGATTCGGCAGAGGGGTGAGCTCATTGTGTGGTTGCGAAAGAATCTTGAGAAGGCGCAACAACGCATGCGCTCGTCGGCCAATAAGCATCGACGTGAAGTAGAGTTTAAGGTGGGAGATCGGGTGTTACTGAAATTACAACTTTATCGACAACATTCGGTGGCTAGGCCGTTGTCGCAGAAGTTGTCTAGGCGTTACTATGGCCCGTTTCCTATTGTCGAGAGAATTGGGGAGGTCGCTTACCGTTTGGAGCTGTCCGAAGGTAGCAAAATTCATAACGTTTTTCACGTTAGTCTACTTAGGCTGTTTGTGGAGGGGATGGAGTCGGGACCGGCGGAGTTTCCGGCCTTGTTTGCTCGTGGCCGTGTCTTGGCTCGACCACGGAAGATGGTGGATCAACGTAGAGTGTGGAAGGATGGTGAAGTGATTGAGGAGGCTTTGGTTCATTGGGATGATGATGATGGCTCGATTCCAACGTGGGAGCCGATTGCCTTGCTTGCTAAGAAGTTTCCATCTTTGTTCCTTGAGGACAAGGAACGAGTTAACGAGGGGGGAGTTGATACGAGTATCGTATCTACGGAAGCACGGGAAGATAGAAGTCGTGAGATTCATGAACCCGAGTTAGTGTCGTACGACACGAACGTCGAGAATGAGGAGACGCGAGAGGAAGGAGGACGTGGCCGATCCACGAGACGGGCTCGACCTCCGCGGAGATACGAGGACTTTATTCCTCATCGTTAGTTATTTTATTCGTTAGTTATTTTATGTTATTTTATTTTATGAATTGGGCTTGGCCCGTCGTTCTTTTTAATTTGGGTCGAGCGGAATTATAAGCTACTTTACGGGTTTTCTTTGTTGGTTCTTTCCCGTATCGCAAAAGAGAGTCGAACCAACCCTAGGGGTTTTAGTTATAAATAGAGGATAGTTTGTAATCTTTTATCATCGATCAATACAAACTTTATTTTCCTCCAATTGTTTTTCCTTCTCGTTCAAGTTATTGGCGCGTACTTCGGGAGTCTGTCCCGCGTCAGTCTTCTTCGTCTCGTTAGGGCTAAAACCCTAACAGAGCTACTCGACGGGCGTGAGGGCACCAAGTGCCGCAGTATCCGACGGGGCCAGCGAGCAAGGCATCGAGCGAGTGCTAGGAGCTTGGCGGGCAACGACAGTTGGCGCCAACGCAAGGTCCCGGGTTAGAGTCTTGTTGGGGACACTTGACGAGGCAGTTACGTGCTGTGAGCAGCACGCGTGTGTGGGCAACGGTTGAAGGCAGTTCGTGGGGCGGTTATGCTTGAACGTGGGCGGTTGTGGACACAACTGCCCCGTTGTGCTGGCACGCTGGATGGGTGCCACCCGGCGCGACGGTTTTCGACGGACGACCCGATTTCTTCCTAGTGTTGGGGGATTGTCCAACCTGTTTTTTGATATAGGCTTGAGGGCTCATTGAGCAGCACGAGTTGTGTGTGCTTGCCTTGAGGTTTC
Source organism: Thymus mandschuricus (assembly GCA_029379335.1). Taxonomy (NCBI): domain Eukaryota; kingdom Viridiplantae; phylum Streptophyta; class Magnoliopsida; order Lamiales; family Lamiaceae; genus Thymus; species Thymus mandschuricus. The sequence goes on from CM057078.1 coordinate 32,039,854, forward strand.
CTTTGTGTTGTGAGTTAATACGAAGGTTGAGCGTGGTGCTTGTAATTCTTGTGTGTGTTTACTATTCCGCTGTGCATACTTGAATTTGGCTAAGGCAAATACACTAAATCCTAATCCTAAACACGAGTGTTGGAAAGGGAGAGAAGGCTGGTCGATTGTGTGGGTCGACGCCGTGCAAGGTGTTGCGAAAAATTTCGTGAGTGCAAGCCTTGTAACAGACACCACCATAAGTACCTTTGTCGTTTTCCCACTTTAACATTATTTTATTTGATTTTTTTTTTAATTCTGTATATTCTAAGACTTTAAGAATTATTATTAAAATCATTAAATCGATGCCCCTTTGCCAAGAGTCGAATCGTCGCCGCCGCCGATTGCAATCGCCAAGGAGGAGGAAGGCCGTGAGGGATCCGATTCATGGGGTATGGGTCCTCCCAGATACTACCGTAATGGGATACCCATTTGGTTGCCTTTTTCCCCCTCAACTAAGTCTTGGGCCATTATGGATGCTGAGATGAAATCCTCTACTGCATCTGAGAGTGATTAGTTTGGTGAGACTTTCTTACTTATGAATGTGTGGTGAATTTGTTGTTATGTGGATGTTTGGTGATGGAATTCTGTTATGATTGAGGTGTTGATGTGAGACTTTCTGTTGTGATTGAGGTGTTGATGGAATCCTCTACTGCATTCTGTTGTTGATGTGTTTTGGAGATGGAATTCTGTTGGGATACCCATTCTGTTGATTCTGTAAGTTGGAATTCTGTTGATTCTGTAAGTTAGACTCTGTTGTTAGATTACTTATGAATGTGTGGTGAATGTGTTACTCTATGGATGTTAGGAGTTGAGAGGAATATTAATTGCATTTTCACATTCAAAAAGTTTGGAGTACATAGTTTTTGAAACTGAAAATGCATACATCCAAAAGATTCTGCCCCTGCTCTGTTCAAAATCCATGCTTTCCATTACTTGAAATCTCTGCACTTGTAGATTTAAAGCCCAATTCCAGTGAGTTGTTGCATCCCCAGCCTTTGTACCAATTCCTCAATACCTATGACTTGGCCATTTTTCACTAGATACTTTATGCATTCTCCCACCAATTATGCATCCACTTGAAGAGTGAGAGGAAGAGTTCCGGCTCTAATCAATCTATCCTTACCCATGTGAGGGATCTTATATTTGTTGTGACCTCTGAACTTCATAATTTCTGTTAGACAACACTGTAATGTGAGAAATACCTTATTCAAAGTAGCTGGTGCTAGTTCATGAAATGCATCTTCAACTGCTTTAACCAAATCATCAACATTCTTGCATGTTCTCTGTTGTTGTAAAGCTTGAATTGCATTAAAGAAACCTAGGTCATTGATATTTGTATCTGGTGAGTTTGGGGGCTGCTGCACTAATATGATATTGAATTCATCTCTTGTAGCAGCCTCTCTGAAATCTGCATCACTATCAGTTATATGTGGTTTGGCATTGTCTTGTTGGATATGTATATCCTTTGATAATTCTGCAGGCCATTTATTCCTAATTGCTGGTATGACCTACATGAAAGTAAGTGCAATTGTATGAGTAAGTGCAGATTCTGCCCAATGATGAAAGTAAGTGCAATTGTATGAGTAAATGCATATTCTGCCCAATGATGAAATGCTAAAAATCAACTTATTGCATAAGTTAAATAGATTCTTGCTGGTACCTTTTCTAATAAGGCTTTCTTCATTACCTCTCTAGTAACTGAATCCACAACCTTAGTGTATTTGGTGCCCTTGGGTCTATTTTTGCTATTTCTGAGGGCTTCACCCTCATCTGTGAAAGGGAATATCCCTATTTTGCCATCAAATAGTACACCTCCATCTTCCCTAAGGACTGGCTTGCTCACTGTACATAAAAACATGATCTTGCCTATGAACTTCTTTGATTTACATGCCCTGTATGGTTCTTCTTCATCTGGTGCTAAGTAGTACCTGTGCAATTGACCAGTGATGATTTTAATTGAATTCTGAGGTCAAAAACAGAGAATGTGTGCTAAGTAGTACCTGTTGTTCCCTTTGGTGATGTAGAACCATTTCTCATCTATGTGCACAATGTTGTGCATAGATGAGTATCTTAGTTGGTTGAGAACTCTATCTAGTTCTATAGCTTCAAGTGAAAATCTCATTCTAAGAAATTTGTTATCAGCTGTGAGCATTGGTTTTAGGGCAGATGTGTGGATTTTGAATAAGCCAGCCCTTGCCCATCTGTGTAAAGTACCTCTGCTCACATTCAACTCTCCCTCCATTTTTCTGATGCTTGTTCTAACATTTATAGATAGTGACTTCAACTTCACATAATCAGGTATCATCACCTTGTCTCTTTTCCTCCCAAATTTTTTTGAAACAACATGAATCACTAACCCTTGAGTTTGTTGCTGTGATGCTTCTTTCCATATTCTGTATATTGTAGATTTTGAGAGATGGAATTGGTTTTGAGCTTCAACAAGCCTACCGCGCTTGGGTTTTCCACCTGTAGAACCTTGAAGTATGAATTGGGCAATGATATTCCTCTCATCAGTGGAGAGATTCTTCGGTCTTGGTGCCATTGAAGTTGAATACTTTGAGCTGCAACTGCAGTGTTCTGTTCTCTTCTTGCTGCTGCTGCTCTTCTTCTTTGCTGCTGCTGCTCTTCTTCTTTTCTGCTGCTGCTATTCTTCTCTCATTCTGTAGTTGTTATGTGGTAGATATAAGTTAGGTGGAGAACTAATTCAAATTAGCCGCCTGTTTTTGGTGCTCATTTTCCCTCTACTCTTTCCCACCCAATCTTGATTGGACATGTGGAGTGTATTTTAATTGCATGGATTTTTTTTTTTTTTTATGAATACAAGTTGTATCATCATTTTCCCTCTACTCTTTCACTGTTTTTGCCTATGTTGTTAATTCATCAGTTTTATATTGATCCATATTTGATCAATTAATAAATCATCACTTTTTAATTATGCCTATTTTAATTGTTCCATATTTGTGCATTCACAAAATTGGAATTCCGAAAAAAAAAAAGAGTAAATAATTTAATTAATTACTGGCGAAAAAAAAATTAATTTATTTTGCATTTTAATTATTTTATTTATCATTACAAAAATACAAATACATAAACAACCAACACTAACTAAACACAATACACTTACACCACTAAACACTTCCGTCTTAAGTTCCGTGCCGAAAAGAAAGGTGTCTTAATACTTGGGACGGAGGGAGTAATGAGAATATATACATTTTTTTAAGAAATCCGAGAGCACTCTAATATTTAAATTTAATAATCTATATATATATATAATAAGATTATAAAAATAGAAGTTGTCAATTTAGCATTAATTTCGGGGGTAATTTTGCAATAAGTTATAACTTCAGGAGTCTAAACCTAAATAGTATATGCATCAGTGTCAACAAAAAAAAAAAAACATTCATCATCTCCTCTTCTCTCTTTCCCCTTTTCTCTTTCCTCCTTGCCACTTGGCAAATATTTATTGGTGGAAATAATTATAGCAAAATAAATCTTATTTTCAAATTAATGTAGATAAATATTTATTTAAAAAAATAAAAAATTATACCATAAATTATGATTTTCAATTCTCTACAAATAGACACTAATATTGTTATACTTTGAATCACAAAAAAAAAAAAAAAAAAAAAAAAAAATCTTCTCATCTCATTTTCTATTATTTAATATTTTGATTTTGTATTTCAAACAATTGTAATTTTGTATTTTAACAAATATTTATAATTTACTTTTATTTTCTTTAATGTCACGTGTTAAATTCTCTTCTATTTATTCCGGTTTTCTTTTCTGTAATTTTTATTTAACTTAGTGATCTAAAATAACAAGATATCGGCCAAAGTTTAATAGGCCCAAAAATAGAACAAAAATAAAATAATTATACCATACATTGGGTGACACAATAATTATAAGTCACTTAAAAAAAATCATGAAAAACCTAATAGTTCATATATGTAAATTTCATAAACAAACTATAATTTACGGTTTTCACTTAAATCAAGACATGACTATACGTTTTTTTTTTTTTTTTTTTTTTTTTTTTTTTTTTTTTTTTCACATTTGCAAAATAATCTCTTTTTTTAGGGTTCAGTTTTTTTTTAGGATTCATTTTTTTTTAGGGTTTAGTTTTTTTAATTTAGTAACGTTGACGCATTAGGTGGGACGACAAATGTTGTATATAAGGAAGTGTTCCGAAATGTATAACATATTGTGGTGTTGTAGTGCACTAACATTATATTTGTCTGCTCTTAGTGTGTTATATTTACGTTATGTTTTGCTGCTCTTATTAAATATTCGTAACTCACGGTGTCGCGCATCGCGCGTGGGCGAGTAATAATTAGAAGTGGAATAATTTAAGTATAAATCTAGAATAAAATTGATGCACGAATTTATTCTGTGCTGTAGAGCTCACTATTTTTTTCCTATTAAAAGATTTTTTGTTTTATACTACATACAAAATGAATCAAATGCGATTTTTTATTTTAATTATTAAAAAAAAAAAAAGCAAACCAAGTAGTACAAAAGACAGGAAAATAAGACATTCGGTTTCATCCACATAAAAAAAGAAGCTATAATCTTATTTCTTTTTTCTTGGACAAATTTACTAACGTGAGTAGTTGCAAAATATAGGGTATGAACATGATTTACTAAAACAAATTCCCATTATAAGTCGAACGGAGGGAGACTTAAGTTAGCAGTAACTGCAGAAACAACCATAACATTGAGCATCAAATCATAAATAGTTCAAATCATGACCCGAAATCAACTTCAGCTCGCTTTAGCACAGACGACACTCTCGCAAAGAACTCTGGCTCTCGTTGTTTTATATCTTCCAGCGACATCGATTCATGTTCATCAGCCTGCAACCAACAATCAATTTTCTATTAGTTTGTTATGAAATTGGAAGCTAAATTATTTTGAGATAAAATCTCCAGTTCATAAGGAACTAGTTCTAAGTTTCAGTTTCGCTGCTTCGCTGCATGATCTGGCATACATTCGATTTCATTTGCAGCAGATGTATAACAATCATATTCACCTTTTCTCATGACCAATATTGGCAGACAAAGCGTAACAGTGAAATAAAATCTAATAGACAGTGTTCGGTATATTGCCCTTCTAACTAGGCACTAGTTACAATGTACCTCTTTAAATCTTAGGAGAACTAAATTCGAGACAGAAGCTGGTTTCCTGCAATCCCATCTGAAAATGGCATGAAGGGTCATAACAAATGATTAAAATACAGACAAAAGATCAACTCAAACCAATGCTAAATTATACAGCCGCATATTCATAAAAATCCAAGACGCTGAAACGGTTGGAAGCAAATTTAAGAAGAAAAAAAATCATTCAGACTCTCCCTTACCTGATAAGCATTAAATCATTCACTGAACGCCACATTCCACGTCCCACATCCTTCGGCGATTCATCTCTTGCACTCCGGCCATGCCACAACTCTTTGGCTACATACATAACCTCTTGAACATCAACCTAGAGCGACAAATCATGTGACACAAATTAATGCGAGTATTGGTTTGATGAATAACAAGATATGATTTATTAAAAGATAGTGCATGAAAGCACACAGGTGAGGTGCAGGGTGTGCTTGCTTGATTTGGCTAGCGAATTTTATTATAGATTCCAGTCCTAGCTGATTTAGGATTAACTACTTGGAATCCAAAAATCACTTGGGCGACCATCCAACTTGAGACAGTTATGAACTCTATCACCAAGTAGCGGTATACAACTACACCTTCCATTAACAAAGCTAACACGTTTTTGAAGCTTATATAGACAGCCCTTTTGTCGCAACAAGTGATAGTGATTGGATTATTAAAATTCATGAGAAGATGGCAGACTACTGAACCGGCAGTCTACAAGTTTAGCATGAGAAATCCCATTAGTGCTTCATGTAACAATGGTGATCGATGTCCTGCAAGTGTAATTTCCAGTTTAAGGATTAGCCAACGAAGTTGACTTTCCTTCTCCTACCTCTACTTTGTGGGCCAAGATGTAATTATTTTGAAATAATTGCTGCAGATTAATGGCATCGAACATGTCCTTAAGAAGCTGGAGAATAAGCCTAAAATCTGGAAGAGAAATGCCTGATTGAGTACCTGAACTTGCTCTGCTGTACCGTATTGTAACTCCTCATGCTCAATGAGCCTCTGATGGAGAGTTCGGTAATGATCTGTATCAAAATTAACAACTGGCTCCATATGAACTTGCAATTCTGCTAATTGAGTTACAACATATGAAGCCATAACTTGTCCAAAAATTGCTGGAATAGTTCCCAGGACAGGAATGATGCGAACTCTGAAACCTGGAACAATCTAATAACCGCTTCATCAAACTGATCGTTATATTTACTCTTTTACGAGCATAACCAACAGGCTTAATAATAGAAAATTTATGCTTATTAGCTCTTCCAGAAGAACAACGTTTTATGAGTAACATATATCTGCTAAAAAACAGTATAACAGCCGCTAATAGCTAATTATTACGAGAATCATCTCAAAAGGTCCCAACAAAGTATTAAAAGCTTACTTGATAATCTGAAGGATTTTCTTCTTCCCCATTTGGTGCTTGGAAGGGAAGTAGTTTTGCCTTGGGTTTCTCTGATGAGAAAACCACAGGAATACCGCCTTCAATGCCGTACCCCTTCCTTAAGCGGTGCCTAACCTGAAAACTGATTCGTTTAAGAGTTCAACTCGGCTAGCACACAATAGATTGAGTTTTTATATCAAGCGATTGAGGTGATGAAAATAAGTGTTGTATACAAAACAAGATACAGAACACCAAACTATGAGAAGTCTAATTTATTTATTTATTTGAAGCAAAGGTATCTGGCAGACAAAAAAAGAACAACATAACACGCCAGAAAGCAGAAGCTAATATCCAACAGAAGAAGATTTAATAGAAAATAATATCTCAGATTCGTTATGTTATGCATAGAAGATCATGTGTTGCATATTTAAATAAGTTGCGTCTTGATTGAAGATGTTTTTGTCCTAAAATCACCAGAGTTTGCCCACAGAAAAGAACTAATGAAGCACAAGGTTTTCGGTAAGTGTAATTGCACATAATATATTTAAGACCTAGACCAGTTTATTAGTTAGGATTCCATTCATGAATATAATGTAAAGTTAAGGGAACATATCAGTACTGAACGGGATAATGGATCATTGGTTGATTCTCTCAAGTCAGCGACACGTATTCTTGTTGGATCAGCTCTTGCCCCGGCTCCAGTGGCAGATAGAACTTTCAATCCCCTCCGCACACATGCAGCAAGAAGAGCCACCTAAAAGACACGATGAGCAAGACATTACAAAATCTGGCAGTATGTGAAAAATTCATTAGCGGATTTTAGAAATAGAATGCCTAAATTTTATCGAAGACAGATCTAAGATTGGTGGAATAAATTTCATCAGATAAAAAATAGAGTAGAAGTTCAATACAAGTTTTTCCCAATTTCATGTATCTCTCTGCAACCATGTCCATCCGCTCAATGTATAATCGTATGACCACTTCGAGTTCGAAGTAGAGAAGGATTTCATTGAACAAGCGTCCTACATTGATTTTGTAATAAAGTGAAAATCTAGCCTTATTACCCTCTTTAAGCTTAGAAGATCAAACAATTTGAAATACTTCATAAGATGTGCCTCTTTCAGTATATTAATAGATAAATATAACCAACTAAGAATCTTATCTACTGAACTCTGTAACATCATTCATGCAGAGAGCATAAATGTTGAAAAGTGTGAAGTTTATAAGAGTTCCGTTTTTTAGCCTCGAATTTACAAGAGTCAACAACACCCAAGTTAAGAATATAAGTGTTAGATTACAAGAAACAAACAAAAGATAAGAAGACACTCCACCTTTGTGTCAATGTTATCAATGCAATCTAAAACAAAATCAGGGTTTCCGGAAAGAATTTCATCTTCAGAAGATGAATCATACAGCATCACTTTTGCATCTACATGACACTCTGGAAATATTGCTGAGAAATGCTTCTTCAGACATAAGGCTTTTGGGGTACCAACATCCTCTCTCGTTGCAACAGCATGTCTATTCAACGATGAAACTGAGACCTTTACAAGAAAGTGATAATCAGTTTCTGATTAAATAGTAGCATTTTGAGCAAGGAAGAACTTCCTATTAAGACTCCGAAGATAAAGATATTAGAGGGTCTTTTCAGTAGTTCCCTTAGTTACTTGACTATACTGCAGTATCTCTAAGTGAAGCTCCAAATTGCAATCGACATCCCATATTGTGTATTTCTTCCTCTTGAATTGTTTTATTATCTTAGCGAGTAATAGAAAAATCAACATATAGATGAGGACTTAAGAATGGTCTATGTGAATAAGCAACAATCAGAAGGAAGTGCTAATTGAGTTGAGATACCTGATCAAAATCAACAAGAAGAAGCTTGCCTACACCAGACCTCAAAAGCATAGATGCAGCATGACTCCCAACTCCTCCAAGGCCAATGACAACAACATAAGAAGATACCACTTTTTTCTGGTGTTCTAAGCCAAAGAACTGAATATTCCTAAGGAAATTAACAAACCAAGTCAGATTAAAAGTTTAACACTTTTTCTCTGTTCTCAAATTGCAACAGCAAGATCTTCTGATAAAAATGCACATAGCATGATACTAATTGCTCCATAGTTCTTGACCCCTGTGCTAGTTACTGTGGGAACAAAATTCTATTAAGAAACTAACTCACTATTGAAGTATAACAAGCACCAGAGAAAAAGTGGGGCCAAAGAGAAAAATAGGAAAAGGGAAAACATAAACCAGCTATTGTCACCTTGTTAGTTGTTCGGACACAATTTCATCCATTAGCAGGTCACTAACCCCCACTCCATGATTCCCATTCTCCGATAACTTACATTCTGCATCAAGAAAATTTGTTTAAGTGCTAATAACGCATAAAGATGCTGAATTCAAGATGCAACAACAAGAATTCCTCCGTGTGGAGGCATTCTTAAAGCTGACAGATATCTGTCAAATCTTCTTAAAGCTGATAAAACAAAGCAACAGCTGCTGAGGAATCAGGCAAGAAAAGTAATCACCAAATCTGCATCTTTGTAGAGGCATATTCACTTCATAAAAACAAATAAAAAAGGCACTCGAAGGCAAATGAAGCCGCACACATTCGGGTTGCACATCCGAATGATCCTACTTCTATGAATAAGTATAAGCAAATTCTCCTAAATAGCAGAAATCTGATAATTTGGTGTGAGCAGCATGCAATAAGTCTACTTTTCGATACCGGCATCGAAGATAAAGACTCCTACCCCTTACCAATTCACAACTGATTGCACTACATACTAATCAGACACTGGATATGAAACACTAATGCTCAATGCTCTCAGGTTTCATCAAGTAAATAGCACATAGAACTATCTTCAAACAAATCATATGCCGCATAACAATTATACATATATGTGCGTGAGTGTGTGTGAAATAAACAAAGAGAATCAGCACACCTTTGGATTCAATGAACTCCGCATTAGCACATTCCCTTCCACTCTGCCTGCGCAAATGATCGAGAAACAACAGTATAAACCCTAGTTTCTTCAGAAATTGATGTTTCTACAAGGAAATCAATTAAAAAAAAAAAAAAAACTTAAATAGTATACCTGGAGAGAAGTTTGAAGGTAGCAAGGGTAGCAGCAGAACCTAGTAGAGCTCCAGCTCCAACCATCAACAGATACTTCCCTTTCTCGCCCATCTCTCTCTCTCTCTCTCTACAAATTCACCCGCCGACCAACTCCTGGGGTTTAACTTCTAAACCTTGCAACTCAAATTTTCAGGCAACTAAACGGCCTTCTGTTTTTTTTTTTTTTTCCTTTTTCTTTTTGCTTGTTAAAAAAGTACTGCAATTTTTATTTTTTTTTGCTTATTATTTTTATTATTTGAAATCATTAAATTGAAAAAAAAAAAAAAAAAAGGAAAAAGAAATTCCGAAGTAGTATCGCCCAAGGTTTATGGTGCGGTGCCGACCCAAATCCTGACCCGGTTAGGAGTAGACGGAACGGTGCCGTTTTGTGTGCTTTAATCGCGTATAAATACTCACATACTAGCAAACACTTTCTTAGATTTTAAAATTCTCACTACTCGTAAATTAGGGTTTATTCATCCCCTCCAAAAACCCCAATTCCTCGTCCCCAGTTTTCCAGCCATGGCTCGTAACGAAGAGAAGGCGCAGTCGATGCTCAATCGATTCATCACCATGAAAGAGGAGGAGAAGAAGAAGCCGAAGGAGCGCCGCCCGTACCTGGCGTCAGAGTGCCGCGACCTAGCGGAGGCGGACAAGTGGCGCCAGCAAATCATGCGCGAGATCGGCCGGAAAGTCGCCGAGATCCAGAACGAAGGCCTCGGTGAGCACCGCCTCAGGGACCTTAACGACGAGATCAACAAGCTCATCCGAGAAAAGGTGCATTGGGAACGGCGCATCCTGGAGCTTGGAGGGCCGAATTACTCGAGGCATTCCGCGAAGATGACTAATTTGGATGGGAACATCGTAGATGTACCCAACCCTAGCGGTAGGGGCCCTGGCTATAGGTACTTTGGCGCCGCCAAGAAGCTGCCTGGTGTCCGGGAGTTGTTCGAGAAGCCCCTGAGCTGCGGAAGAGGCGCACCAGGTAATTAATTTACTATCGCTGTTTCTTTTACTCGGTTTATAACGCATTTACTAATGGTTTGTTACTTGTCGATGATCATGATACATGTGTGGAATTTAATCTAGAGGTTGTTGTAAGAATTGCCATGATCAGAGTTATAGAAGTTTGAAAAGAGTGGATTTGCACGTTCAATACCCAAGTCTTGTGGATAATATATAATATGGATTTTATCTTATTTTAATCTGATTCATGCTTGGGGGGCAAACTTAGATATTTGAATTAGTTCAAACTTAGAATGTGTTGTGTACAATTGTGGAATAAGCTTTCTAAGGTTTGTAAATGATCTGTCATTCATCGTATTAAATATAGCAACACGGGACAATCTTAATTTGCTAAATCAGGAACCTAGTTATGTGCAGACACATACAACTGAACACATGTATCTGGTAGGGAATAATCTTAATTGTAGATTGGAGTATGTTATGACGTGGCATCAAACTTGTTGCTTACTTCTTGAGCCCTGTGTACTTTGGTGGGACTGGCTGTGAAAAACCCTACTTCTTTCCTTGCTATAATGGAGAAGTGGTTGGTAAGTTCTGCTAGCAAACCTCATTTTCATTCTCTCAGAATCTGAACATCGCATGAGAATAGGGATTCGATTATACGTATTTGTTAATAGTTGAATTTGGATGAGTTGTAGAGTTGCTTACACAACTGGCTCAAGCACTAACAACACCATGTAACATAGCAACCAAAACTAACGAGCTTGAGTCGAATTTATGATGATTTTGGTCAAAAAAATGTTATTCTTTAAACATGTGAAATTGAGCAAATGGTATAGGTGATATTTTTATCTCTATTTTTTCGTTGTAATTGCTATGATCATTGCTCCCTCTGATATGTATGAATTATTTTTTTCGGATTTCTGCTTGCAGCTATCTTAAATCTCATTTTTGTCCCGACCTTCTGGCTTGTAAGCCTTGGGATATTATCTACAAGGTTTCTTTCTCGTTCGCTCCCTCTCTCTGCATGCTTATTTGGATAACATGCATATATTAATCATACGTGCTAATATGCATGTAGAAGAAAAGAAGAGGTGAGGTTTCTTCTCTGGATTAGATTGCTACGGGTTCATAGACTGATAGATTTCTTCCAGAGGATGGAAAAGGACATCAGAATCAATTATCTATTTGTGAGAATCGTTAAATTACTTGATGCTGAACTCTACTGCACACACACAGCTGCTTGTATCTTCTACTATCTAGCCACTACGCTTCCTGAGGAGCAGGAAGGTTACATGTGGATCGGGAGTTTAAAGTTGGGTGACTTTAGTTACTCACACTTCAGAGAGATATATATTTGGAACCGCTACACTATCTCAATGTACTTTGCCATTTTTACCATGGCAACCGTAGGTGAGCCTTTGTTTTTTTGCATCAAGCATAGAATTTGCTCTATCTTTCATGAAGTTGGTGAGTTTAATTTTGCACGAGAAATCGTTTTCATATAGTAAATGAAGAAGTACCTTGCTGGAATATAATTACATCAATAATGTCCATCTTTTGATTTTTGATTTATGCTGTCAATACTATTTTGTGACTTTCTCCTACACTATGCTTATGATATCATCCTTTTTTGTTTCTCTCTCGTACAGGTTATGGAGATATAGCAGTCAATCTGAGAGAAATGATATTCATTATGATCTACGTTTCCTTTTATATGATTCTCGGTGCATATCTGATCGGTAACATGACAACACTGATCGTGAAAGGATCAAAGACGGTTCGGTATAGGGACATAATGAGAGATATTACAAATATATGAACAGAAACAGACTCGGAAGGGAACTTTGAAGTCAAATAAAAGGGCACTTGCGTTTGCAATATGAAAGCAGCTATACTCATGCTGCTGTTCTACAAGATATCCCAATGTCCATTCGTGCCGAGGTAAGAATCTGGGAAACTCTGTACCGAGTATATATATCCAGCTCATTTTTGTGAGTAAGAAATCGCAACGCATACTATAATATCCTATGGTCTATAACTGAATTATGTGCACCTTTATCTGGTTATAAAGAGAAGTGCTTGGTTTGTGTAACATAAAAGCAAAGAAATGACCATTATCGATGACACAACTATTCGTTTGTTGCAGATTTCTCAAACTCTGTACAAGTCATATGTGGAAAATGTTCCGATTTTCAAGGATTGCTCCCAAGAATTCATCAATCAAATTGTAAGTTATCTGATCATTGAGTAATTTTGTTTATTAATTAAATACACTATCTGCAAATTGTTCGTTAGATATGGTTGTGGAGCGATAATTCCACCAATTTGGTTGTTCATAAACGAAGTTGTTCTTCGGATACTGACAAATATTTCTTTAGCTCAGAATTCATCGTTTGGTTTTCAGGCTACTAAAATCTTTCCTAACATATATCACTCCGCAGGTAACTCGAGTTCATGAAGATTTTTTTCTCCCGGGGGAAGTCATAATGGAACAGGGGAATGTTGTGGATCAGCTCTATTTTGTTTGCAATGTCATTTTGGTAAGACATTATAACTAGTATACGTATTTTATCATGAAACACGAGCATCTCCCAAAATCTCCCATATGATCTACACATTTTCATATTGCCATCATTATTTGCTTATGCAATGAGATATTTGTAGCCAAACCTTTGCAAGACTGATGTTCTACGAACCCGAACTACTTTCTTAAGACTTAGTAGCCAACAGCTTGAATGGGACCTATATTCTATGGAACTGCTAATTCATGGAACATGTTCTAGTTATGACTTTAGGCTGAATTATGTTTATCCATGCTTCCCTTGTGGATGTCACAGACTCACAGTAACTGAAAGATGGCATATCTTGCAGGAGGAGGTTGGAATCAGGGCAGACGGAATAGAAGAGACGGCGTCTCTTCTAGAGCCTAACAGCTCGTTCGGAGAGATTTCCACGACGGTCGTAGAGTCTTGAATAACTTATTACAGGTAATAAAACCGAAGAAACATATAACCTTTGGGAGTTAATCTGTGGATTCCTAATACCATGAACTATGATAGGGAAAAGAATCTAATCTTCGGCTGAAGCAATTGGCTTCGGATGTTACATTCCATCACATTTTAATTGTTTTACTTTTCTAATTGGATCGTCTTATATAATTTGTCCCTTTTATTCTAAAATGGAAAGTATTGACCATTGTTTTCCCAATATAGACCAGTTACTTTTTACTTTATACACTATGTCTGTACCGAAAAGTATTATGATGATTGAAGTGAGTCAGAGGGAGTACTTGTCTCCCGCTATTTCGCCTGAGAAGATAAAAAGTACTCCCTCCGTCCTCAAATAAGTGTCCCGAGCCGCCAAAATTTTTGTCCCATAATAAGTGTCCTATCACATATTTCAATGTAAAATTTTGGCTAAACTACCAATTTTACCCCTATTATCATTACACTTTTTTTACTTTTTCAATTTTCAATGTAATGATTAGGGGTTAATATGGTAAATTTATACAATTCCTTGGTTATTGCACTTTGGCGGCTCGGGACACTTATTTAAGGACGGAGGGAGTAAGTTTATTCTGCAAAAAAAAAAAAAAAAAGAAAAGAAAAAAAAAAGAAGAAGAACATTTATACAAAAAAAAATTGAACAATTTTTTTTTTTTTTTTAATCGGGCATACATTTCATACAAAAATAATAGTACAATTATATTATTTTATATTTTAAACATATACTCCCTTTGTCCCTTATTTCCCTTTGTCCCTTATTGAACATTTATGTAATAAGTTCTTGAAAAATAAAAAAGAGATATTATCGTTATAAATTGGAGGGATAATGAATTAGCGAGGAATTTTTTTACGATAAATATATTTTAATACAATAAACTAATTTATACTGTAGCAGATAAATGTATTTTAATACAATAAATTAATTTTACACGTGTACGCATCTGATGCAGAAGCCTTAGCATCGACGAAGCATAAGGGCACGGTATAAATACTAGCAGTACTTAATTCATTAATACCCTTTTCACTTTGATAATTCATTAATACCATTTTCGCTTTGAAATTTAGAGAGGGAAAATTAGAGAGAGGAGAGAGAGAGAGCGCTGTTCGACGATCGGAGCCATGGACTTGAGGAGGGGAATTGATCTTCTCCGGCAACTAGGAGACTCAAACAGAGTGGCTAGGCGCTCGCGCGATAATGCCAATTTCTACCGTGGTCGTGTTAGCGATATAAAGACCAGAATTGCCACCGCGACTCGGGAACTTGAAGAGCTTGAGAACGATCTCGAATTGCCACCGCGACTCGGGAACTTGAAGAGCTTGAGAACGATCTCGACCGCTGTCAGAGGCGGCTCAAGGAGGTGGAAGATCGTGAGAAATCCAGCCATCAAAAATCACGGGATCTGAGAACGGCGATGGAGGAGGTTGGGATAATTATCCTTGAGAACCTTGATGATGTAGATTTGGTTGAAAGTATGATGCAACGATCAGCCATCGACTGCAGATTCTATTCCACATCAGCTGCAGTTAGGGCGGAAATGGAAGAATTGAATTTTACTTGTCACCGGATTTGAGGTAAAGTTAAATTCTAATTACAATTTTGATGAATCTTGATCTTTTACGTGTCACCCCTATCCGAATTTATCTGAATTTAGAAAGTTATTCTTTTGTTATGAATCTTTAAACTGCCTAATTGTGCTCATGTTCTATGATATTTATTTTGGGTATTCTAAATTAGGTTTTGGCCTTGGGGTATTGGGATTGTTGATTTATCTGTTTTTAGTTTGATCTCGAAATTGCTGTGTATTCTTTTTCTCTTGAACCTAGATATTGATTTGATCTTACGATTTTCGTATCGCTCTGAATCTGGTTGCTGCATGTCACCACAGGCAATTAGTTTATTGAGTTTTCAGTTTGACGAGACTTGTTTTTCTTGGTAGATATGCATCACTTTTGTGGGGGTGTAAATGGAGTAGGGTCTATATGTCGGGTTTGGATTGTAGGGAGTTGTTTTTCTCTGTGTTGTTTATCTGTTTGAATGAGTTTCTATCAGCAGAAACAGTTGCTTTCGAAGTTCGATATGTTTACTTGTGTTAGAATTCAGTTGTGTGGGGTGTAGTGTAAATGGAGTAAAATTTGGAATATAGAATGAAGCTAAAGTGAGTTTTGTTCTAGAATGTCTTGTTTATCTGTTTGAATGAGTTAGTTGTTTTCGAAGTTTGATATGTTTACTTGTGTTAGAATTCAGTTGTGTGGGGTGTAAATGGAGTAGTATAGGAATATAGAATGAAGCTATAGTGAGTTTTATTCTAGAATGTCTATTCCTCACAATTGCTCTTTGTGATGCAGCAGAACCATGGCAAGGATCTCAGGATGCAGCAACACCATTTTAAGTCCCAAATTCCAGAAAATTTCAGCTGCATTTCAGTATAGACATCGTTTTTTGGCAAGCTATTTCATATACTTTTGTTGAGAGATATTAGTTTCATAGTTATCCTATGCGAGAGTTATGTTTCAAATGCTATACTACACCGATTGTAGTTCATGTTATAGACGGTGTATAGGAGTGGAAGTGCAGAAATGATTGTTGAATCTCATGGATACTTGTATAGAATTTAGAGTTTCTTGTCACTCTGTCCACATTTCCATGAATTTGCCATCCGTAGGAGAAAATTAGTAGTACGTTTTGAGTTTTTCATGATTCGGGTTTTACTCGAGCAGCTATATGATGTATCTTGTGCGTTACTCGAGCAGCTATATGATGTATCTTGTGCGTTTTGAAATTTTCATGATTCGGGTGTTGGAACTGGAGTTGTAGCCACCCGGTTTTGCCGCAACACTAGACTTATTAATTCCGAATCAGCAGGAACCGATGTTGTAGTTATGTACAACACGGGAGCCGAGTCTGATGCCATTACAAAGGCCAACTCATAATCATCAGTGATCTTCATTCTAACCTTTTGGTTAGTTTTTGGGGAGATAACCAGTGCATCTATCTCATACAAGTAGCGAGCCTTCGGCTTCTTCAAACGCATTTCAATCTTGCTTAATAAATTTTTATAATTCATATCAAACTCGCGCATAGGAATGAGCTCTGTTCGGCCGCCGTTATACTCGTCGGTGTCAGCCCAGTCACCTCCGTGGACAATGGTCATCGAACGCTGGCTCATCTGCATAATGGAACACATTTAGCATACATATATCTAATGGTACTAATAGTTACTTCAGTACCAACGAGTTACTATACTGAACATACAGGTTTGAAACTTCAAGTAAATCAGGGTTTGAAACAAGTAATTCATCAATTCAGCAGCTATTGAGGAATTATTCATGGAAGTAAAATGCTCCAGGCATATTAGTTACCTTGAATCTCGATTAGATAATCAAGGGCGACACAAACTGAGATGAAATCTATTTTCCGGCGACTGTATGACCTACCGGCGACGGCGCAAGGACTGAACCTGTACTTCGGCGACGATTTGGACTTCCTGCGACAAGTTTTTGGACTTCCGGCGCCGGTCTGACCTACCGGCGACGACGCACGGACTGAAGAGAGGTTGAAGAGAGGTCGAATTGAGCTTGGAGAGAGGTTGAAGAGTGGTCGAATTGAGCTTGGAGAGAGGTTGGGGAAGCCGAAATAATGAAGAGAGAGGTGTGGCCGAGCTGAAAAATGAAAATGGGAGAGGAGGGAAAAATTTGGGGGTGGTTCGTCAGGGGTGGGGGGGGGGGGGGGGTGGAGGGGGTTGGGGGCGAGCTGAAAATGGGAAGAGGAGGGAAAAAATGCCGTTCAAAGAAGGTCGAAGGGGGGGGGGGGGGGGGGGGGAATGGGTTTGAGGGAGTGAAAAAGAGTGTATTTTGGACCAAAAATATTACTTTTGACAAAATTTGTGTGGTTTTATAATTCTGACATATATTAATTTTTGCTATTGTGGAATGACATTTTACACAATTATCACTAATTTCTTACTCATTTAAACATAAAAATAAACAATATAATACCTAATCAAACAATGTGCATCGTAACCATTAAAGATACACATTGATTATTTAGTAAGTAATTAATGTATACATCTATAAAATTTTCTAATTCAAATTCGAATAGTTGAAACCGATGCTATTTAAGTATAAAATATGAGTAAATATTGCTAATATTTAATACTACAATACAATTTCATGCACCCGATTTAAGGTCATTACGTAATCAAGGACAATTAATTAATTACTAAATTCTCCGCAATCACTCTTTCCGATCTTATAGTATAAATTCTCTGTTTGATCGGGTAAAATCTATAACAACGATCTACCTCTATACATGAAGTACCTTCCCGACTATACAACTTTGGATGGGTGCATCCTGTATACACACACTCTGTTTATCTCCACCATCATCTATTTCAGATGAATATATTTATAGTATCTCTTCCGACGTAGTGTGTCACAATAAAAGACGTAGACATCGAATATAAGATTTTCCCACAATTATAGAAAAATAAATAAAATTGTGGATTTGATAGACTCCGTACTTTGACCGCACATTTAACTGGTTTTATAAATTTCTTGAATATTTACTTATGATGTCGTTTTGATTTATTCTAATTAAATGTTTAAGGTTATTTATTGATTATTACACATAATTACATGTTCAAACATTGTATTACCCTACTATGCCGCAACAAGGTGCTAGCATCTCCTGATTAAGATGCGCAAATGTCTACATGAGCGTTTGGAGCTCTCAAAGTTGATCTCGATATCGATCGATTCCTTTATCACATGTATATATTGTACCCGTATTGAGCAATGTATGTTATACTAATTGATATGCTAATTGATGCGTAAATACAATTTTTCTTGACAAAATAGGATAGTTGATGAAAAAGTATATCTTCTTTTGCTGGTTGATTCTTCAATCTATATATTATATAAAAACAAAGTACGAAAGACATTTTTATCATTTCATAAATCGGCATTTTGTCAATTGCTAACTTTTGATTGAATTAAAAAATGATACTACATGGTCAAAGTATCCACATTTACCATGAATTAGAATTACAACTATGTTGGTAATTAATCATTTCCTCTAAATTATTAATGGTTCGTTTGAAGACACTTATATTAATGGTATATAAAATATTTTAGAGTGATGCTATTTGGCCATAATGTGGCCGGCCATAATTTAACTTTTTTTATTTTTTTTAGTATCAAATAATTTATATATTTATGCCAAACTTTTATAGATTATAAAAAACTCAAAAAACGATACTCCATATTTTTTACGTATTTTTTAAAATTAATCCTTTAATTATTTGATAATTCTTACTATTTTAAAGGATTTATTACCTTTTTATCTAGAAAAAAAGAGACAAATATGTAATTTTTGGGGAAAAAATATTTTTAAATTAAAATATTAAACTAATAAATTATAGTTATCATTTACAATTTTTAAAATTACGTATATTATGAAAAATATCGTTGTGTGGCCGGCCACATTATGGCCAAATAGTATTATTGAATATTTTAATTGGAATATGCTTAAGGTGAGACTTGAAATATTTCTACATACTTAAAATCAACTAATCATATAACGTAGAAAATCCCCACGCATCGCGTGGGTGTGTTACTAGTACCTTCAATTATTGATCCTATTTTTAGTAGTACTAATTGATGTTGAGATGAATGAGCAACTTTTTACTATAAATTCTACTATAACTAGACAAGTGTACTACATCTCGATTTTAATTTTATATTTAACACTTAGGAATACCATATAAGCATATGACTCTAAGAGGGTGTTTGGCTAAGCTTATAAGCTAGCTTATAAGACGTTTGACTGCTTATAAGTTGTTTGACTGCTTATAAGCACTCTAAATGTGTTTGACAAAATAAGTTCCTTAAGAGCTTATAAGATGCAAAAATAAGCAAAAAATGCTTATAAGCACTCCAAAAAATAAGCTCCTTCACCCCAAGTTATTTATTTATTTTTTTTGCTTATTAACCACTATAATTCTATTTTATTTTTATATTTATATTATATACACTTCCATTTGATGTTACAACATTATGATTTCAAAAAAATTATTTTTTTTTTTAATTTTCAGATTTTATTTTTTTATAATCTCCTCAAGCTTATAAGCTCCTTTATCCAAACACTTCAACAACTTATAAGCTCTTACCCTCATATATCTTATAAGCTCTTAAACATCTTATAAGCAGTTAGAGCTTATAAGCATTTTGAAATAAGCTTAGCCAAACGGGCCCTAAGTTTTTCTCATTCCCCTTATGAAGGAGGATCATGGAACAAGTGGAAGAAGCTCTGAAAACCGGTGGGGAAGAAGGGAAGATGATAATCATCATTCATCGCGATTGTCAAGCAAGGGAAATGAACCGTTGAGGATGTTCGTAGAGTGGTGAGTTTCGGCTTCTCTCAAAAACTCATGCCTTAACCTTTTGTGTGTTTGTTTAATTCTGTATATATCTCCATTTTGTATCTGTTTATCATTTGGATACTTGATGTCATGTGCTGTTTTAGAGTCTATATATGTTATCTCAATATAAGACTTATGTTTCTTAGAGACAGTTCAAATTTTAAGGTCTAGGTTTCTTGAAATCCCAACTTCATCTCTTGAAAGGGAGTTCAGCTCAAGATATGGGCTTTTTTTTTTTTTTTCTTTTTTTTTTTAAGTACAGGAAATTCGACTTTGGAGAATAACCTTTTGGCTGGAGGGGCACGGTGAGAATTCACACCTTATGTTATTTGATCCATTGTATTCACAAGTGCTTGTGCTTGATAGCAATTTCTCATCTAATTCCTATTGTGTTTGTAGGAATCATTCTCCAAAGAAGTAGACATTGCAGCTGAAGTTCTGAGGTGAAGTACCCAGTCCTGTCTGGACAAGCACGGTGCTTACATCAAAGAACGGCGAATGCCTGAAGTTGGTTCTTGTCGATTCAGAAACAGGTGGAATCGTGGACTGTGTCCCAGAATCTTGTGTAGATGCGGAGATTGTAGTTCTTGAAGAGAAGAATGACATGACTCAGGCTCACTTCGTCAATAGATTCTATAGAAATCTCAAAGAAGGTGTTGGAAATTTGAGGGATGCCAAGTTGGGACAGGCTATGCTCGTGTAGGCTAGGGGGAAAAATCAGGCAGAATCTTTATGCACGGACCCCACCGTTCAAGGTCATAGATAATCGAGACAAAGGTACGTTGTTCTCACTGACCTTTTGTGTGTGTGAAGATCAATGTGATTATGATTAAATATCAGAGGAAGATTCCATATAAAGTGATGGTTTCCTATTGCAGATAGGAAGAAACATTACACTCCAAGCTTTCTTCCGAAGTTTGGAGATCGGTGGTGAGCCATGTAAACACCTGACAGAGGAAAACATCGAGACTCTACTCATTTGGTTCCATGTCAGTCGCCAGGGGATAAAACAAGTAGTAATAAATACTCCTTCTCTACTCTCTATAGTCTATACTTGCTCTAAGTAATCGGGCTGGTTTTGCTCTTAGTGTTCGCTCGTCTGACTCATATGGCATGATTGTCATATACATACGGATATTACTTGATGTTGGCAGTGGTGATCGCAAGTGGAAGGCTATAGTTGCTCATGCAAAGACCTGCAATACTGATGATCAAAGGATGCACTATGAAGATGATCCAAGGATGTACTCTCACAAATATCCGAAAGAGCCTCAAATGAGCGCTGCCTATAATTTTGTGGTAAAACTGAACGGGGTAATCAAGCAGTCCCATTTTGTTCCCATTGATAATCTATCTTCTCAGGAAAAGGTGTCTTTCTCTGAGTAGATTCTGGCATATGCTATCATAGTATATGCGACAATTTCCTCGAAATTATCTTGTAGCTAATGACTAATTGGCACCTAGTAGGATCGTGAATACGAGTTACTCGGTGCTGTACTCGAAGGTTCTGCATTCGGAGAACGATACAATACCCCCTTTGATGTTAAAGCTTCCCTTCCATACAGATCATCCCATGAAGTAATTGCTTCCACTAACTCCTCATTCCAGCCTGTTTCTCAACATATCTATCAGGCAACAGAATGAGGTTCTTCGTCTCAGAGCATCGATCCTAATAATGTGGGTGATTCTGTGTGTTCGCACTCTGGTGCATCGCAAGAAATGGGAGAGCTTTGTGACCCTGCATAGCCTTTAACACGCATACACACACACGCACACACACACACACACACACACACAGAGAGAGATCGACCAATTTTACGAAAGTAATTAACTTGCTAGATTTAAATTGTGAAATTTGGAGAGAGAGAGAGAAAGAGAGGACTAATGAGTGGGAGGTTACAGTGAGTAGTCACCCGAGCATGCTTGACTGGGCAACGGGACATACTGCTAACGAATCTCAAACTGAAGAAAGGTGTAGTTACCAATCTCCTCGGAGATGTCCTAGGACTGTTATCTTTCGACAAACATTTCCATCCCGTGAGCATGCTGTCAGAACACGACAAGGAAATTTGAACACTTTGGACAACCAATCATGCTCCTTCGTGCACACTGTTTTCGACTGGAATCATAATGAACGATTGACGATTACATATACACAGGGCAAGGCTCTGGAGCTATTAGCTTTTGCTCATAAGAACTGAAAGGACGTGGAGCCCTATAACGAGCCGGATTGCCTCCGTTATCAGCTCTCGGTCTCTTTGGGATCGAACTTCAACGAACTGTTTGACAGGGCATTGCAGGGGTTTTGTGATGATTTTTTGTGCTCCAGTCCAAACCTCATGCTCAACGAGTGCTTTGAGTGGATTTACAACGCTCAGATCGTTGTCTATCGACCAAAGAGGTGGAAGAAAATCTCCAGACTGAGGTTCTCACTCAAGGAATGGATGACTGTATCATGCAACTAATTTTAGCCTATACTACTTATTTATGTATTAATTTCATTACATTCACATTAACATTGTCCGAACTCCTTATATTTATGATGTGGAGTCGTGCTTGTCGTTCTTCGTTTGATTCATTTTTACTTGAGAAATGAAATGATGGATGAGTTCAGTTCTTCATTATGGAAATATTCGCCCCTTTTCTTTTCTTTCTATTTTTTTAATTTTTATTTTTATTTTTTTTTAATCTTTACAAGTATTGTATTTTGAATTATTTTCCTCGAAATCATATTCTGTAATATTATACATATAAAAGAAAATCATGAAAATAATAACATAAAATTAGAAATTCGATGAAATCTTACAGTTGGGAGTTAGTTAAGGAGTGTGTCTGGAGCTCACTGCGTAACACGGGTTACAAGGTGGCTTTCGTTCAGAGAGAGAGAGAAATGAGGTAGCTCACGTTATTGCAAGGCGATTTTGTTTCAATTCCTCGTCTAATGTAGGGAGGACTCTCTGAATTGGCCTAGAAATCTGTTGTTGAATTTTATGTAAGGAGCACCATGATTATTAATAATATATGCGGTTTCTTGTTGCCATTTTTATTATGTTGCGTTTTCTTTGATGTGAAAAAAAAAGAGAGACAAGAAAAAATCACCCTTTAAGTGCTCGTTTGGTTCAAGTTGGATAACGGAAACGGAATGGAATCAAGTAAAGTAAGGGAATGGAAACAATAATGGTTACTTTTATTAAGTGTTTGGTTTAATGGTAGTAAGAGAGTCACTTGTGAGGGGATTCCCTTTCCCCTTGTTTCCCCTCCTTCTTGAGGGATAACAATCTAAAGGATTGGGTTACCCTCAAGTAAGGGTAATTGTTAACTTGTTGCTCAAACCAAACAACAAGTAATTGATTCACTTAATTGTTTCCCTTTCCTTACCTAAAAAAAGGTGAACCAAAGTCTCACCCTTTCGCCACCTTTTATCACATTTTATCAATGAGAAAGAATTTTACGCCTTAAATTGAAGAAATATTTACAACACCTAATTGGAGAGATCATATTTTCTCTCCATTGTAGTCAAACGAAGGAAAAAAAGGGCAAATGTGATAAATTTAAGAAATAAGTAAGATTTTAAGGGTAAATATAATTTTTATTTCACATCAAAGAAAAC
This sequence comes from Thymus mandschuricus, assembly GCA_029379335.1. NCBI lineage: Eukaryota > Viridiplantae > Streptophyta > Magnoliopsida > Lamiales > Lamiaceae > Thymus > Thymus mandschuricus. The sequence continues at coordinate 32,063,545 of CM057078.1, forward strand.
CCAACCTTAATGTATACGTACCATTATGATATTACCAATTACACATTTAATTTGTAGAATTTATATTTAAAAGGAACTCAAAACAAAACCTACTAATTATAGAATAAGCGAGCTAGAATAAGCGAGCTATCCGTACATATGGTAAAATACTTGTAACACAATAAACTGAAGTGTTATTTTAAAATATATATATATACATGCATTATTATTAATGGGTATGATCATATTCATAACTTTTTCTTTGAAGTTGTATTTTTTATTTTTATTTTTTTTATCGGACAAATGTTAGATGTTAGATTAGATGTTAGTACGCCTAGCACCCAAACACTTCAAAAAAATCTCCAAGCCACCTTATATCTCCCTAATTCGCTCCCACCAGGGATCGAACCCGGGTCACTAGCATGCAATTATGTATTCCCACCAAAAATAGCTATATAAATAAGGGGCAAGGACAACAATAGCCATTTTCATAAGATAAAAGTCTTTTTTAGCCACTAATAATAAAAATGTCTAAATCTAGCCACTTTGTACCAAATATTCCAATTATACCCTTATTATTTAGAGAAAAAAAAGAGGGAAAATAAGGTTATATATATATATATATATATATATATATATATATATATATATATATATATATATATATATATATATAGGGGTGAAATCTTATGGGAGATGGTATCAATCTTGAGAACTAGGAACCAATCCTATCCACTCATTTTAAAGAATCTAATGGTGGATATTAATTCTCAAATTATCTATTTTACTTTTTTAATGATTTATTTCTAATATTAAAGGGTAGATTAGGGAAAAAAAGAAAAAAAGATTATGCGTTCCAAGATTGTAGCCATTTCCTATAATTAATTATTCTATTAATTAACATAAATATTTGAATGCAACTAAGACCTATTTATATGCTTAAATAATCATATTTATATGCTATTTTCCTATTTATTTATGCTTAATAACCTGCATATGAAAAGTACATGCTTTTTTTTTTAAATATCAATTCATGTTTAAATATCGTGAATGACGATGACAAATTGTGAATGACAATGAATATTCAAATGCAACTAATACCTATTTCTATGCTTAAATAATCATTTTATATGTTATCTTCCTATTTATTTATGCTTAATAACTTGTATATGAAAATTACAAAAAAAAAAAAAGAATAAAAAAACATAGATGAATATTCGAATGCAACTAAGACCTATTCTTATGCTTAAATAATCATATTTATATGCTACTACCTCCTTCCCATTTAAGAAGGTTGATTTCAAAATGGCACAACAACCAAGTAAGTGGGGAAAAAAGGGTGATGTGATGGAGATGTGATGGTAAATTAGAGTTTAATTTAATTTAAAATATGATAACTACTCACATCCATTTGTAATTAATATTAATTTAGGCTAATTAAGTGTGATGTAGATGGTGATGTGATGTTAAATTATTTCCTTTTATGGAAACAGGTCTAATATACGAGATGTCCCAAAAAGGAATATCAACCTACTTAAACGGGATGGAGGTAGTATGATCCTATTTATTTATGCTTAATAACTTTTATATGAAAAATTAAAAAAAAAAAAAAAAATAACAAAACATAGATGAATATTCGAATGCAACTAAGACATATTCTTATGCTTAAATAATCATATTTATATGCTATCTTCCTATTTATTTATGCTTAATAACTTGTATATGAAAATTACAAAAAACAAAATAAAAAAACATAGATGAATATTCGAATGCAACTAAGATTTATTCCTATGCTTAAATAATCATGTTATATTCCTATTTATTTATGCTTACTAATTTGTATATGAAAATTACCAAAAAAAAAAAAGAGAGAGAATATAAAAACATAGATGAAAATGTCAAGAAGAAGAAGAAGAAGAAGAAGAAGAAGAAGAAGATTACGGCATAGAAAATTTAAATGAGTGATTAATCCCTTGAAATATGGAACAAATAAATGAATATTACATTAATATCCTTTTCCTAAACAAAATATGCCTTATTTAATTAATTTCCATGAATAAATCATAACCATCAATCTATTGAAATGGAGGGTCTAGATTAGTTCCTAGTTCTCACTAACTAATATGGTTAGCATATGAACCAATCCCTATATATATATATATATATATATATATATATATATATATATATATATATATATAGTGAGGGGATCAAATGGGATCCCCATCCTTCGGTAGTAACTAGGATCCAATCGTGTACGTACATTTATTTAAATCAACGGTTTATATTAATTATGTGCTTTCCTATTAAATAATTCCTAAATTGGTGTTAAAAGGTTATAATAGTAAATAGTTATAATAACCGTAAGAATGTATTCCTCAAATTATGGGATTTGTTATCTCTATTTTTTCTTTTCATTATTAAAATTATTTACGTATAATTTTTTGTCTGCCCACATTTCTCTATTCTTCTTCTTGTTTTTTCTTTTACCACGATTCTTTAATTAATGTTGAAAGATTTTGCTATTTGCACAATTTAATTTGTCATTTTATTTCTTGAAGTGCGATTCTAACAACATATTGTAGTAAATAACATGGAAACTAAATACACAATTAAAAAAATAGTAATTTAAGCAATGCAAAAATGGGAAAATACAAAATAAGCTTATATTTAATGTAAATAAGCCGTTCAAAAGGGGTAAACAAGCAATCAAAAGTAAAATATAAAAATTAAGCATATATTTAGTGTAAATAAACTATTTGAAAAGTGTAAATAAGCAATCGAAAATGTGAAATAAACAATTCGAAAGGTGTAAGGTACAAATTAAGCATATATTTTAGTGTACATAAGGGCATATACAATGCTAGAACCCCAAATGAGGTTCTTAAAGGTGCCACATAGACAAGATCTCATTCGTATTAAAAAATCACAATGATAAGGTTCTTAATAAAGGTTCTTATCATAATTAAAGGGTCTCACTAATTATTTTATTTGAGAAAATATGAGAGAGAGAAAAAAAAATAAAAAGGAATGTGGGTCCCACTTTTTCTTAAGAACCAGTATCTTATATAAGAACCCGAGTTCTTATTTACGGGATCTCCAATGGGGGTGCTAATTAAGGTGTGGGTTCTTGCTTTTGCCACATAGACAAGAACCCCTCCATTGTACATGCTCTAAGCAATTTGAATATTGTAAACGTAAACATTTATGATATACTAATAAAGCAATAAAATAATCATATTTAAAATAAGCAATTTAGTATAAAGTAAAACAATCAAAATAAGCAATTCGATCTGTGTAAATAAGCATTTCAATAGGTGTAAATAAGCAAATAAGCAATTCAACTAGAAATAAGCAATTTAACATGTGAGACATAATCACACAATTTAAGCAAATAAACAATTTATCATATGTAATTAAGCAATTCAATTAGTGTAAATAAGCAATGCAACATATGGAAAATAAGCAATTTAATAGGAGACAAGAATAAATAGTTGGAACAGAACAAGAATCCTATTTTAAATATAAATTATCAAAATCAAAGGGAGACATAATTACACAATATAAGCACTTAAATGGGTGCAAATAAGCATTTGAAACATTATAAATAAGCAGGTGTCTACCCTAAATAAGCATTTCAAAATATTTATATAAAAAATATAATTATGAACAAAATTATCAAATAATCACCAAATTTTCAAATGAAAAAAAAAGAAAAGAAAAAAAAAAAAAGAGAACTCAAAACTAATTACCGATCGAAATTTGTTCTCATATTATTAAACTGCAATAATATCTTATCCTCCACCCTAATTAAATCCTTAAATACCGGCAATTTTGTAGTTACGGTTAAAGTTGTGCACATTTACTCATCTATCCTTTATGATAGTGCAATAATTAACATAATAAATAAAACTAATTAATCACATTAAATCTGGAGCGTCCAACTACATAAGATCAACGGTATAGAATGGATCATAGTTACTACCTAAGGGACGGTTCCTATTGGATCCGCTCCATATATATATATATATATATAGGAGTTGGATCATATGAAAACCAAATATTTCGTGAAAATGTGAAAACAATGCACTTTCATTCATAACTGATGCACTTTCATGCATATCATGTTGCACCAAAAATATAAAATATTATTTTATTAAAAAAATGCATATATTTTTGGTGCAACATGATATGCATGAAAGTGCATCATGTTATGAATGAAAGTGCATGGTTTTCACGTTTTCACCAAAAGTAAGGTTTTCACCATATCCCAACCATATATATATATATATATATATATATATATATATATAGCGGAAAGATCACATACAAAAGACAGGTTCTGTAAGAAATGAGAAATGATCTGGACCATTGATATGTGTGATGTACGGTGTAGATTAACTGGTGCATTATGATTTTTACTAAAATGCATTATAATTTTGTAGATAAAGCATTATAATGCATTGTGCATTATAATTATGTGCATCATGCATTATAATTATATGCATAAAATGCATCATTTTTTTATTTTTTACGATAATCCTATTTTGTACAGGATCTCACCCCTATATATATATATATATATATATATATATATATATATATATATATATAAAATTAGGGTTAGAAACGGGGACTTTCACCCCAACAATCAAAAATTGAAATACAGCCGCCGCTCATACTCTTCTCCGACAAACCACCGATCGGAGCCGCCAGTATGTCTGATTGGTGTTTAGATGTTTAGATTTTCATCATATTTTCGAGTCCGTTTTCGTTGTGTTTTGTGTCTTTTTCGTCTGTCATTTGCTATGTCATTTGCTATGTTATGGTTGTTTGGAGTTTGGTTCTTGTAGGATCATTAGGTGAAAGGATTGGAAGGAGACGGGTCGAAAAAGGTGAGAAATTGAGGAGAAATCGAGCAAGGGGCGTGTATGACGTTGGACGACCGTCCAAGGCAGTGGACGGCCGTCCAGAGTACGCTGGACGAGCGCGCACATGCGGTGGACGACCGTCCAGAGTAGAAAGGAAGAGGAATGTGAGTGCTACGTTGGACGAGCGTCCAACGTTCCGGCCAGCTATTGTTTCCTTATATGATTAGGTTTTCATACCTAATATAAATATTATCCCTTGTGCACGAATTCTACAACACTTTTAGCATTATTTAGCTTTATTTTTCAGCACTCAAATACTCTTGTTTAGTTTTGCTTTGTTCGGATCCGAATTCTTCGTAGTTGCAATTTAATTCAAGACGCTTTATTTAATTCAAGCTCTTCGTTCTTCGTCTCAATTTTCGTAAGTTCTTTTATTGCTTTCGTTTACTTGTTTTTAATTGCTTGCTTTCGTTTTAGATTCGTTTTCTTAATTGCTTCGTTTAATTTCCTTAGTTTAATTTCGTTCGTTCGATTTCAAGTTTTAAGTTTATATTCGTTTTTCTAGTTTGGATTCTCTAGTTTTTCAAAGCTTTCAAAGTTAGATTTAATTTCTTTTAAATTTCCAGATTTCATTCATCATGTCTAGATTAGTTTATGCTTTCTTCGTTGCTTCCTTTATTGCTTTCTTTTCGATTCATGCCTAGGTAGTTTAATCGTTTTCTTAGTTTAATTCTTAGATTTATTTCTCGAGTTCTAGATTAATTATTTACTTGCTTTTATTTATTGCTTTGATTTATTTTCTTGCCTAGGATTTAAAATAAAAACCCCAAAATATTCTTTACTTGCTTTCTTAGTTTAGAATTTACTACATAATTAATTGCCCTGCAAAGTTTTCCTTAGAGATTCGACATTGGGTTTTGCATGCTAGTGCTACGATAGAATTTCGTTCTATTGCGAACACTTTTTAGTGAAACAAATTTTGGCGCCGTTGCCGGGGAAAACTTTAGGCGTTTAATTGTGTAGTATTTTTATTTGTGTTTATTCGATTTCTTGTTTCTCCCACTCGGTGCGTTTAACCCTTTTGTTGAGTGTTGTTTATGCATGGTCGCCGAAGTCTTCAAAGGAGTTTAGCGCCCTATTTCGACAACATCCATCAAAGGAAAGCGATTTTAGCTGCTAAGGAGAAGGAGGAGATCGATTATCAAGACTTTGGTTTAGTCTTGTTGTTTGCAGAGCCCGAAGCCATGGCAGCTAGAGTCATGGGCGATTTTGCTCGCCCCACATTCACGGCCACCTGACTCGGCTATTTCTAGCCTATCAATAATACAATAACCGAACTAGCTAGTAGTCCGGGTCGAACCTCAAGGAGTGAATGTAGCAATAGAAGATCAAGTAGTTCACGTAGTCCCTATCATACTATCTAAGCACATATACATGATTTTGGTGTTTTATAACTAGGCAAGTAATGAGTAAATGAAATAACAAGCAAAATATAAAGGCAAACAATGTAAAGAACAAATAAAGGAACAAGTAGAGTAATCGATAAAAGCAAGCAAGGATTCAAATGATTTCCGGTGTGATTAGGCTAAGGACTAGTCAAGTGATGTATCAAACCATTTTAATTCCTTTGAGTGACATTATTACATAAATCAAGCTATCTCATCCTCCTAAGACTTGATAACTAGTGGATTGAATAACATGCTTACCATTCTAAATATATTACCAACTCCTAAAAGCACAATGCCTATTATTCTAACATCAATTTACATAATTCTTTCTAGGAGCAAGGTAAATCAATACTAGATAATATGAGCAAGGATTCATGCCAAGTGCTATGAATGGAAGCTTCCTAGGCATTCCATCAAACACCTTGTATGCACTCATGGATGTCAATCATTCATGCAATTAAATCCAATCAAATCCAAGGGCAACTCAAAGGAAAGGTAGATCCACATCAAAAGCTATCAAATCCTAGCCTAATTCACATCATCCATCATTTGAAACCTCTAAGCATCAAACCATAAACAACAAGTAAAAACATAATGAAAATGACAAGAGAAGAAAATAGAGAAGAAATCTTCAACAATATCTTCAATCTCCAAGCATAATCTTCAATAATATTTAAAAATACTAAAAAGGAAAGAGGGAAAGCTAGGGTTCTAAAGTTGTTGTGCACAAATGAATTATAAGTGAAAACATATCCAAATGAGGCAAATAACAAGGTATTTATAGACTTCCCATAAGTTGGGGTCAAATTGCAATAAAGAGAAACTTGAGTGAGAAGGTGGGGTAAAATTTGTAATTTCTGGAAAGTTGACCAAATGTGTGTCTTGTGCATTTCCGCCCACATTTCACAGTTTGCGCGCTCCCACGGTTTTGGCTCGTTCTCTCTCGTCCGGCATCGGAAAATTAATCCGCAAAGTGCTACGGCTTCCTCTTTCGATCCTCTTCGACATAGGATAAGTCAAACTTGCCTAGAAAATTTCCAAAGCACCTGAAATTAGCACGGAAAACGAGAGAAAGCGCAAAGCATATAGAAAATGCATAAATTATAAAATCCTATCATTTCCTATTCATTTAAGCACACATATCAAAGCCAAAACCTACCAAAAATATCTTGAAATGCATATAAAATACCGGTTTGTCAACTCCCCCAAACTTAAGCCATTATTCGTCCCGAAAATGGAACAAAACAATCAAAACACTCAAACCGAATGGGTATGCAATTCAAGATCTTCGATGTCTCAAAATACTCACTCAACAAAGCATTTTCAAGCATGGAACTCCCAAGGTGCATCGAACAATCAATAATCACACAACACTTTCAACTAAGAAATCAATCACTCAAGCATAATGAAACTCCAAACCTCTCTAGGTGTAAGTGTATCGCTCTTTCTCTCAAGTGTATGGAAGAAAATTTACACTCATCGAACTCATGCATGCATCGCTCTTACCATAAGCTTGCCCTAAATCTCAAGATCTCCATCGCTTGGTTGTGCACTAGAACTAAGATCAATTAGGTCTTTTATTTAGGCTTGTAATGTGGGGACATTGGTTTAGGTAGGGATTTTTAGGCTAAGTGACTAAGAGACCTTTTAAGTACTTTCACCTTCTCTTTCCACTCCAAGTGTGAATTTCTCCACCTTCTACCTTCACCATTTCACCTCTTTACACTCTTTAGTGCATAAGCTTAATTGAAGCTTCTCAAATATTCATGAATAACTCCTTTATGCTCTCATTCACAACTAACTTTATTCAAACTCTTTTTTTTTTTTCATCATTTTTTTTTCTTTTGTGAGAATTCCATTCTCATTTCTTTCATTTTTTTTTCCTAGAGCTCATAGGAGTATTCTCATCTCAAAACGACTTCTTCAATCAAACTTCTCAAACCTCGTTACTTCACAACTTCATAACCTCTCAATGGATTCCCTTAACCAACCTTCACCCCCTTTCATCCGGTTTAGCAACAAAGGCTTCAAAGGCTCAAGGGGGACCACAACGTTAACATTTTATTTGGTTAGTGTTTAGGGAATTATGAGGCTAACAAGTGATGGCCTAAAATCCCTTCTAAGTTCTCGTGGCACATATAGCAACCTCGATCGAGATTAAAGGCAAGTTCTAGAAGATAGCAATGCAATACATGGCAAACTCTCAAGAAAGAAAAGAACGTTATCAATTCAATGTTTTGGCTCAAACCTCACAAGCTTTTGTTTAGAGTTCAAGAGCCTAAGATCAATCATTCCTAGTTAATCATGTCATGCAACCATTTCATGCTCATTACACACATGAGAGATTCCAAAAATATGATATCATTTTTCGCTCAACTCATCATCGACATCTCTCTTGAAAGCAAAGGAATTGACAACCACACTATGAAAACCAAGACTTCAAGTGATTCATTCAAAAGAAAATTTAAAAATTTTGCAAATTTTGCAAGTAAGCACACGTTTACACACATATGAATCACTTGAATCACATTCCAACTTATTCGCTCTCATCACATACCAAACTCACTCAAACACAAATTCATCCCTTTCAAGCATCCAAATCAAGCACAATCAACTCTAATGAAAAACCGAAGAGAGAAAAGTAGTTTAAAGACCTTATCTTACCCCCCTCCTCCAAACTTATTTTAGAAACAAAGTCTAAAATGAGTTTGGAGGGAAGAATAATAAGGAATTTAAACTATACTCACAAAGGTCCAAGCTATGTTGAATATCACGTCAAACGCTATTCAATCTAAAGCTTGCTCGATCGGTTTTTTTACCCTCCTTTTTTTTTCCTCGTCTCCACTATTCATTCAAATCTTTCCAACAATCACTCACCACATTTCGGAGCTTGCCTTTGTGCCTACATATGAAACAAGTCTCAAGCAAGATTTAATTACATTTGCCTCAACTCATGAGTTACAAGAAGTCAAATTCATGCTCATATTCAAGAATTCACTAGCAAGACAAACCTTCTAGCTCAAGAACAAGCAAACTAACACTATCCTCTTATATGACCAAAATGCACAAAATCATGCCAAATCAAGAGATAAGTGTAGCAAGCTTCTTAAAATATGCTAGGAACATGATACATTCAAGCTCAACATCATGTATGCCAATTTGAATTTCCAAAAATTTGCAAGAAAATAAAGAAAATTAATTCTTCAAAATTCCCACACATTTCTATCAAGAGTCTAACAACTAACGATATAGCCAAAGAAATCCCATTAGAGCAATGAGTTGGAGCATATTACCTCATGGTCTTAGCAAAATTTGAAGAAAAACACACTTCTTAGCTCAACAAATGGAATTTTCGTTTTTTCACTCAAAACACCATGAAAACTTGAAATTCTTGTCTTGAAATGTAGCTTAAGTGAAGAAAAACACTTTCACCAAAGGATTTGACATGATTCTTGGTGGTTTGAGAGATATAGGTGAAAGAAATTTGAGTTTTTGTGGGTTTCTTTAAGGTTAGAGCAACAATGGAGTTTGGTGTCTTGAATGGAGAAGATAAGGGAAAGAAAAGAATGCACAAATGAGAGGAGGAGGGGAAATTTCGGTCAACGGAAGGCTGGAACCGTTGACCAAAATTTGGAAAGGCAAATTTCAGGTCTAAATTTCGACCAAAGTTCACTTGAAATCCAACCAAAATTGGCTTGAAATTTGGAGCCTTTGGTCGAAATCTACGCTGTCCTCCCGGACGGCCGCCGGATTCCGAAGGGTTTTCCAGCCGAAAATGACTCTCCCCCCTCCTTTTGGGTCTTGTGAATCCATACCAATCGACAGAATCGAATTCCGACGAGATTTGCTACTCCGTTTTGCCTTTTCCGTGAGACTGCGCAAAGCTGGAAAAATGTTCAAAAATTTTCTAAGTGTTGAAGCATAAAAACTTGAAAATTTTCAAAATTTTTCTAAGGCATGGAAATCTTCCAAACTTGAAAAATGTCAAAAAATTTCTAAGGCATGAAAATACTCTCAACACTTAAAAAATTCCTTCCTAATGCAAGTTTAACCTCACTCTCAACCCTTATTCAAACAAAACGACTCAAACTAAACTTTATTTTGAAAAACAAGTAAATAAAAGGATACGTGTTGGGGTGCCTCCCAACGAGCGCTTGTTTAACGTCGTTAGCTTGACGATACCTCAAACGGTGAATCAAGGGACATCAAACAAGGTTTTGCCTCGACTCCCAAAGCTTGAAAATTCCCCAAAATTTGCAACCTTCTCATGACATGGATTTCCGCTCTCGTCTTGAAACTTGATTCCCCCAAACTTGGTGAAACCTCCACCTCGAGACGGATAATTCACCTTCTCCTTGAGCTTCACTCCTTGCTTCTTCAAGCCACGCCCTTGAGGCACTTGATCGAGCTTTGATGGCGAGACAACCTCGAGCTTGTAGCAAGATGCTTTCTTTGACTCCTTCATTGAATCATAGATGGAAATGACCATTCTCATCATCTACTCGGAATGTGAGATTTCCACTCTCAATGTCCATAGAAGCTCTTCCGGTGGCGAGGAATGGGCGGCCAAGAATGAGAGGAGTGTCCCGATCCCCCGGCATGTCGAGTACAACAAAGTCGGCCAGAAACACAAACTCTCCAACTTTTACAAGCACGTCCTCCACCATTCCTTGAGGCCTAGTGATGGACTTGTCGGCCATTTGAAGCTCTATCAAGGTAGGCTTGAACTTTCCAATCTTCAACCTTCTAAAAATCGAGAGGGGCATCAAGTTGATGCTAGCTCCAAGATCACACAAAGCTCTCTCAAATCTTTGGCCTTCAATCTCACAAGGAATCAAGAAGCTACCGGGGTCTTTCCTTTTAAGGGGCAAATTTCTTTGCACAATGGCATGACATTCCTCGTAAAGCTCCATAGTTTCACAAGCTTCTAGCTTCTTTTTCTTGGCCACTATTTCCTTTAAGAGCTTTGCATACTCCGGCATGTCCTTCAAAGCATCAATGAGAGGAATGTTGACATTTACTTTCTCGAACATCTCAACAAACCTATTCATTTTGGAGTCCACCTTGGGCTTGGCCAAACGAGAAGGAAACGGAGCTTTAGAAATCACGTCCTTCTTTGGAGTAGGGAACTCTATCCACTCATGAGGTGGTTCATCTTTTTCATAATCAAAAGCTTTCTTCTTAGGAACATCTTCCTTTGGCATAGGTGCTCTTGGAGACTCCATTTCTTCTTCTTCATCATCAACGTCCTCCACTAGGACTTCTTCCTTCTCCTTTTCATCTTTTTCATCACCAAGCCTCATTGGCTTCTCAATCGATCTTCCACTTCTCAATTATATAGCGTCCACACTATCAAGAGATTCACTCAAACTCACTATTTCTGAGGGAGTTGTAGGATAGATACCTTGGAATTCTTCATAACTTCTTCGTTCTTTGATAACCCTTCCAAGCTCATGGATATAGTAGGCCTTCTCCATCCTCTTCAAATCCATCCCCCTTGCATACATCACCCCATTGTTAGCTCTCATTCTTTGATAGTAAGAGCTCATCCTCTCTTTCTCTTGAGCTTCACGTGGAAGATTCTCATAAGGTGGCCAATGATCCGGCTTTGTGAGAAAATAAATCTCATCTCCAAGGGTCATCGGAGTCTTCTTCTTTTCATAGCTATCATGGTCATGGGAGAGGTCCCTTGGAGGAACTCTCCGACCCCCCCCCCCCCCCCCCCCCCCATTCTTGCTCTCCAAAAGGTCGCATCGACTCAACTTCATTGACCACACGAACCACCTTGCATTGTTGCTTCGGGTTTACCTCCGTGTTACTCGGATATTGCCCTTGCTTATGTTGAGAAGCAACATGGCTAGCCATTTGACTCATTTGACCCTCAAGCATCTTGATATGCTTGTCCATGGAAGAAACCGTATTCTCCAAGGTGGTGACCTTTTGACCCGTATGGGCAATAAACGTTCCTTGTTGAGTAGCCATTTGAGATTGGCTATCCACCAATTGCTTCAACATTTGCTCCGTAAGACTTGGAGGCTTTGTCTCTTCTACAACTTGAGATTGAGGAGCATGGAATGCATTGTTGGGGTTTCCATAAGCAAGGTTTGGATGATTGTTGAAAGTAGAGTAGGAACCTTGATTTTGGTGATTGAATCCCCTTTGAAAGCCTCCTCATTGGTTGATGAAGAGAACCTCCTCCTCACTCAAAACATCACCATTCTCGAATTTCTTGATGGCTAACATCTCCTGCATGCCTCTTTGGCCCTTTTCATAGTCCTTCTTAAAAGTAGTGAATAATGAAGTCAATTCATCATATCTCTCATCCGATAGAGATGCAACCCTCTTTTTTGAAGTCCGTTCCATAGGCCATTGATAGGCATGAGCGGTCATCTCCTCAATTATCCTCAATGCTTCCTTAGCATGCTTGTTCAACAAGCAGCCCCCCGCGGTGGCATCAACTACACTCCTTGTATGAGAAGTGAATCCACTATAGAAGTGAGTTACATGTTGATCTTCACTCAAACCATGTTGAGGACATTTCCGGAGGAGCTCTCTATACCTTTCCCAAGCTTCAAATAAGGTCTTATCCCCATGTTGAGAGAAATGTGAAATCTCCGAAATCATCTTGTGAGCCTTTGAGGGAGGGAAGTACTTTGATAAGAAAGCTTTGCAAAGATCTTGCCAAGTGTGTATCTCCGACTTATCCAATCCTTTGTACCAATCCTTGGCTCTATCCCTCAAGGAGAAACCAAACATCCTTAGTCGAATGGCATCACAAGGGACACCATTTAGCTTAACGGTTTCACATATCTCCATGAAGGAAGTGAGATGTGCATTTGGATCCTCTAAGGGGCTTCCTCCGAATTGAGCATTCATAACCATTTGAATCAAGCCGGTCTTCAACTCGAAATTGTTGGCATTGATCGCGCCCCACTCCCCTCTTTGATATTGTTCCGTTGGAGCTTGATACATAGAGTTGATGGGAGGTGGTGGCACCTCATTTGCCTTCCTTTTTTGCTCATCTATCTCCGCTTGCATTTCTTCCATCCTCCTCATGATGGCTTCCATATTTGGGTTTTGATCACCCATTCTTTCTTCTTCTCTAGAATTTCTTCTTCTATGCCTTCTCTCAAATTCCAAGACAAGTGGCTCTACAAGTCTCCCCTTGGACCTTGTGAGCATGTACCTTCAAAACAAAAAGAAAAAGAAATTAAAAACAAGCTTAGATTAGTAACAAGCGACTAAACAAACTATTGAAAGGTCTATCTAATCACTCCCCGGCAACGGCGCCAAAAATTGACTCGGCTATTTCTAGCCTATCAATAATACAATAACCGAACTAGCTAGTAGTCCGGGTCGAACCTCAAGGAGTGAATGTGGCAATAGAAGATCAAGTAGTTCACGTAGTCCCTATCATACTATCTAAGCACATATACATGATTTTGGTGTTTTATAACTAGGCAAGTAATGAGTAAATGAAATAACAAGCAAAATATAAAGGCAAGCAATGTAAAGAACAAATAAAGGAACAAGTAGAGTAATCAATAAAAGCAAGCAAGGGTTCAAATGATTTCCGGTGTGATTAGGCTAAGGACTAGGCAAGTGATGTATCAAACCATTTTAATTCCTTTGAGTGACATTATTACATAAATCAAGCTATCTCATCCTCCTAAGACTTGATAACTAGTGGATTGAATAACATGCTTACCATTCTAAACATATTACCAACTCCTAAAAGCACAATGCCTATTATTCTAACATCAATTCACATAATTCTTTCTAGGAGCAATGTAAATCAATACTAGATAATATGAGCAAGGATTCATGCCAAGTGCTATGAATGGAAGCTTCCTAGGCATTCCATCAAACACCTTGTATGCACTCATGGATGTCAATCATTCGTGCAATTAAATCCAATCAAATCCAAGGGCAACTCAAAGGAAAGGTAGATCCACATCAAAAGCCATCAAATCCTAGCCTAATTCACATCATCCATCATTTGAAACCTCTATGGATCTAGCCTAGCATGGATCTAAGCATCAAACCATAAACAACAAGTAAAAACATATTGAAAATGACAAGAGAAGAAAATAGAGAAGAAATCTTCAACAATATCTTCAATCTCCAAGCATAATCTTCAATAATATTTGAAAATACTAAAAAGGAAAGAGGGAAAGCTAGGGTTCTAAAGTTGTTGTACACAAATGAATTACAAGTGAAAACATATCCAAATGAGGCAAATAACAAGGTATTTATAGACTTCCCATAAGTTGGGGTCAAATTGCAATAAAGAGAAACTTGAGTGAGAAGGTGGGGTAAAATTTGTAATTTCTGGAAAGTTGACCAAAGGTGTGTCTTGTGCATTTCCGCCCACATTTCACAGTTTGCGCGCTCCCACGGTTTTGGCTCGTTCTCTCTCGTCCGGCATCGGAAAATTAATCCGCAAAGTGCTACGGCTTCCTCTTTTGATCCTCTTCGACATAGGATAAGTCAAACTTGCCCAGAAAATTGCCACAGCACCTGAAATTAGCACGGAAAATGAGAGAAAGCGCAAAGCATATAGAAAATGCATAAATTATAAAAACATATCATTTCCTATTCATTTAAGCACACATATCAAAGCCAAAACCTACCAAAAATATTTTGAAATGCATATAAAATATCGGTTTGTCACCACCACTTCGGCGATTGTCCTGACGGAAGCGGTTAGGAATCATGAGCTTAAACCTCACCACATGGCGTTGCTCCCATCCTACCACGGGCTGCCCAACGAGGATGCTTTGACGTTCATTCGAGAGTTTTGCACGGTGGTGCAAACTTTCCCACTCTCGGGACTCACGGAGGACAACTTGAAGATGAAGTGCTTCCCGTACACCCTGAAGGATCGAGCAAAGTCGTGGTATTTGGCGCTCCCGGCCAACTCTCTCACCACATGGAATGCGGTGTGTGAGAAGTTCATGCTCAAGTACTACCCGAACCGCAAGACTCAAGAGGTGCGGTCAAAGATAATGAATTTTTCCCAAGACAACGATGAGCCATTTCACGAAGCATGGGAGAGGTTCCAAGAGCTACTTCATCAGTGCCCTCATCATCAAATGGCACCGGAGTTGCTTTGGCAATATTTCTATGATGCCCTCAACCAGACTTGTCAGTTCATGGTGGCAGGGGCGGGGCAAAGAGAATGGGGGCCCTGTGCTAAAGGTTAAAAATATAGGTATATTTAGTAATAGTGATTAAAAATAAAAACTTAAAAAGTTGCATTCAAAAGGATTCGAACCCAAGTCCATGTGCATTCTAGTCCAAATCTGTTGCCAACTACTCAACAATTATATTGTGAAAGTTTTGCGAATATTTTTAATTATATACATATATACAACATATAGACCAAATTTTCGGGGCCCTAATTTTTCGGGGGCCCTGTGCGGTCGAGCACCCCGCACACCCTTCTAAACCGCCCCTGCATGGTGGATAGTTCGGCCGGAGGCAACATAGCGGCCAAGACAGCTGACGAGTTGCAGACTATATTCGAGACGCTCGCTGCGAGTTCTCAACAAAAATCAGCTAGGCCAAGGAAAGTGGAGGCGAGTGCAATCTCGATGAGCCCCGATTTGAAGAAGCAAATTGCCGACATGTATAGGGATCTCGAGAACTTGAAGATTAAGCAAAGTGCACCGGCCCCGAAGGAGGAAGAGAAGAAGCCTGACCAATGCGAGATTTGTGAAGAGCTTGGACACATCAAGGAGGTGTGCCACAACATGGGGGAGTTTCCATACGAAGGAGGAGCCGAGGTCTACGCCGCTCAAGGATACCCGCCTCAAGTGCCTCCACCTCAAGGATATCAAGGGGGATACAATGGATGCTACCAAAATCCGAGGCCAACACAAGGGCAAGGTAACCCTCCTACCTATCCAAATAGGCGTCCTCCACCATATAATAACCCCTATCCTCCTCCACCAAATCCCTACTCTCAACCTCCACCATATTATCCACCTCCTCAATACCCTCCAAATCCATATTATCCATGATTGGTGTCTAGATGTTAGGTTTTTCATTGTGTTTTCGTGTCCTTTTTCGTTGTGTTTTTGTGTCTTTTCGTGTGTCTTTGGCTATGATTTGGTTGTTTGGAGTTTTTGGTACTTGTAGGATAAAAAGGGCGGAAACGAGAAGAAAAGTAATCATTGACCTCGAGTTCTAACCTCTCATGATTTTATTGACGATTCATTTTGGATGTAATGAAAGCATTATATCGAAGAGGGGTTCGATAGGAGCGCATAGGCGAAAACGGAGGTCAATTTGGAGTTCGGACGAGGAAGATACGGCCGAAACAAGAGAAGCGCGCGCAATCGTCCAGAACGTGATTTGGACGATCGTCCAGAATCTGGACGATCGTCCAGATGATTGTGGCGTGAAGTACCAGTACCTGATTTGGCCGAACGGCCAAGTCCTTAACAAATCTGGACGACCGTCCAGATGTCCGCGTCCAGCTATTAGTTTCCTTATATGATTAGGTTTTCTTCCTATTATAAATACTAGTACTTTGGGACGAATTGGGATCATCTTTTACCAATCTTTTAGCATATTTTAGCTTAGTTTCCAGCACCTAAACACTTTAGATTAGTTTTACTTTGTTCGGATCCGGATTCTTAGTTCGTGCAATTCAATTCAAGTTTTTCTTTATCTTCGCGTTCTTCGTTCTTCGTTTAATTCTCGTAAGTTATTTATTGCTTTTGTTTACTTGCTTTAATTGCTTTGCTTTAGTTTTAGATCCGTTCTCTTAATTGCTTCGTTTAATTTGCTTAGTTCTAATTTCGTTCTTTCGATTTCTAGTTTAAAGTTTAGATTCGTTTTTCTAGTTTCGATTCTCTCGTTTTTCAAAGCTTTCATAGTTAGATTAATTAGCCTTTTAATTTCCAGATTTTATTCATCATGTCTAGAGTAGTTTATGCTTTCTTTATTGCTTTCCTTTCGATTCTTGCCTAGGTAGATTAATCGCTTTCTTAGTTTAATTCTTAGATTTATTTCTCAAGTTCTAGATTAGATTATTTACTTGCTTTAATTTATTGCTTTTATTTATTTTCTTGCCTAGGATTTAAAATAAAAACCCAACAATTCCTTTTACTTGCTTTCTTAGTTTTAGGCTAGATTAGGATTTTTGCTACACGATTATTTGCCCTGTTAAGTTTTCCTTGAGATTCAATACTTTGGTTTTACTTGCTAGTGCTACGATAGGATTTCGTTCTATTGCGAACACTTTTTAGTGAAACAATCCACCATCTCCATACTACCCCCCTCAACCTACTCCTACACCACCACCACCATACCCAAATTCTCGTCCTCAAGGACCTCCACAAAAGCCTCCCGTCGATGATAGTCTCTCTACATTCCTTCATGAGGCTAAATTGGCACGAGAGGCTCAAGATGCTAACATTAAGCGGCTCGAGACGGCCATTGGTCAAATTTCTGGATCCATGCACTTGATGCAGCGACCGGGGCAAATTCCGAGTCAAGGGATTCAACCATAACAAGCTAACGAGGTGCAAGCCCCATATCCCCCGTACGTTCCTCCTTTTCCACCTCATCAAGCCCAAACAGTTTCGGTGTTGCGGAGCGGGAGGCATGTGGATAATGGAGTTACGATGCCGCCTCAAGGCCATTCGAGTGATAGGTGGAGCCCGAATTCGCGTTGGGGATCGACACAAAATCATGCAGCACAGCACGCTGGACGGGCGTCCAACGTCCCTGGACGACCGTCCAACGTTGGACGATCGCCCACTGTCACGCCAGCCTTTGGACGAGCGCCAACGATTTCACCAGCGAAGCCCGCGCTGGACGGGCGTCCAACGTACGTTGGATGACCGTCCAACGCTGATGAGGAGCAGAATGCGAACCCCACCTTGGACGAGCGTCCAGAGCACGTTGGACGACCGTCTAACGTCAAAAAATTGTGCACGGATTCTGAGGAAGCCGAGAAAGAGTCCCAACCTCTGCACAAGACGTCCAATCCTTATGTTTCTCCCATTCCTTATCCAAGTCGTGTGAAGAACAAGAAGCGCGATCAACAATTCATGGATCTATACAAGCTTCTTTCAAAGGTGGACGTGAACTTGCCTCTTCTTGATGTTATTCGCAACGTGCCACCGTTCGTGAGGTTCGTGAAGGAGTTGACATCGAGGAAGAAGCCGTTCGATGAGATGGAGACGATTGCGGTGTCGGAGGTAGCGACATCAATTATGCAACACCCTCTTCCACCTAAGCAACGAGATCCAGGTTCTTTCGTTATCACTATCTCTTTAGGTAATGGTAAGGAAGCATGTGGTATGTTAGATTTAGGTGCCGGTATTAATCTTATGCCTTATTCTATCTTTAAGCAATTAGAGTTAGGAGAACTTAAACCCACTCGCATGAGCCTTCAATTGGCGGATAGGTCTATTAGGTACCCTAGAGGTATTATTGAGGATATACTTGTTCGTGTGGGGGGTTTGATTGTTCCCGTTGATTTCGTGGTTTTAGAGATAGGTGAGGTACAAGAGAATGGTATTGAGCACACACTTTTGCTAGGTCGTCCTTTCATGGCTACTACTAATACCTTGATTGATGTGAAGAGTGGTGTAATTAAGATGTCCGTTTTAGGAGAGGATGTCTCGTTTTCTGTGCATAAGAGTCGGCCTATGTCATCGGTCAATCTAATTGATAACTGTTCTTTCATCGATAAGGTTGATGCCTTGGCCGAGTGTTCTTTTGTGCAGGATTTTGACACCGAGGAAGTATGTTGGGGATCCGGAGATCAAATGGAATGGGAGCAAATGGAGTGAGACATCGGGATCAAACTTCCGTCAAGATCCCGAACCCGGCTCAAAAATTCCGGAGCCGTTGGAGTTGAAAGAGCTCCCTTCGCATTTGAAATATATATTTTTAGAGGGAGGCAATCAAAAACCCGTAATCATCTCTTCTTCTTTGTCTCTTGCAGAGGAAGGAGCATTGGTGGGCATACTCAAGGAGAACAAGCTCGCTTTTGGATGGAGCTTGGCGGATATTCGAGGAATTAGCCCAGCCACGTGCATGCATCGCATCAATCTCAATGAAGGCGGACGAGATGGTCAAAGGAGGCTTAACCCGATGCTCATGGAGGTCGTGCGCAAGGAAATCTACAAGCTATTGGCGGAGGGTATTATCTATGTCATCGCCGATAGTGAGTGGGTTAGCCCGGTGCACGTCGTTCCAAAGAAGGGAGGAATTACGGTGTCCAAGAACAAGAAGGATGAGTTGGTCGCTTCGCGCCCGGTTACCGGGTGGAGGATGTGTATCGATTATAGGAAGCTTAATGCTTCCACCAAAAAGGACCACTTTCCTCTCCCTTTTATTGATCAAATGCTTAATAAGTTAGCCGGGCAGGAATTTTATTGTTTTCTTGATGGCTTGTCAGGTTATTACCAAATTGCGATAGCTCCGGAGGATCAAGCAAAGACGGCCTTCACAAGCCCTTTTGGGACCTACGTTTATAGGAGGATGCCATTTGGTCTCTGCAACGCACCGGGTACGTTCCAAAGATGCATGATGTCTATTTTTTTGGAATTTATCGGTGATTTTGTAGAGATCTTTATGGATGATTTTTCGGTTTTTGGGTCGTCTTTCCATGATTGCTTGATGAAAATAGAGAGAGTCCTTAAGAGATGCATTGAGAGTGGTCTTACTTTGAGTTGGGAAAAGAGTCATTTTATGGTTAGAAGTGGAATTGTTTTAGGCCATGTAGTCTCGAGTAAGGGTATAGAGGTCGACAAAGCGAAAGTGGAGGTAATTGAAAAATTGCCACCACCTAGTGATGTCAAAGGTATTAGGAGTTTCCTTGGTCATGCGGGCTTTTATAGACGATTTATTAGGGATTTTTCTAAAATTAGCCAACCTCTTTGTCGTTTACTTGCTCAAGATGTGCCTTTCCACTTTGATGATTCTTGTATGCATGCTTTTCTCACTTTAAAAGAAAAACTCATCTCTGCTCCCGTTGTAGTTGGTCCCGATTGGTCATTGCCTTTTGAAATTATGTGTGATGCTTCGAATAATGCCGTAGGGGCTGTTTTGGGTCAAAGAGTCGATAAGATGCTTCGTGTGATTTACTATGCTAGTTTAACTCTAAATCCTGCTCAAGTGAATTACACCACCACCGAACAAGAGATGCTTGCTGTTGTTTTTGCCTTAGATAAATTTAGATCATACATCATAGGGTCTAAGGTGATTATTTATAGTGATCATGGTGCTCTTAAACATCTTTTGACTAAAGCCAAGCAAAGCCTAGGTTGATTAGATGGGTCTTGTTATTGTAAGAATTTGATATTGAGATTCGTGATAGAAAAGGTAGTGATAATCTTGTGGCCGACCATCTCTCTCGACTCGATTCACCTCCCCCCTATGCTTCTCTTGATGATATTGGTGATTCTTTTCCTTTTGAGAATGTTAATGAAGTGGATGTTACTCCTTGGTTTGCCGATATTGCTAATTTCTTGGCCGATAAGGACACTAAACCCGTCCTTAATGCTCAAGAAGAGAAAAGGTTTCTTCGTTTGTGTAGGCAATACTATTGGGAGGACCCTCACTTATTCAAGCTTGGGAAGGATGAGGTGATTCGAAGGTGCGTTCCCGACCATGAGCAAGCCGAGGTGTTGCGACATTGTCACGAGGAGCCGAGTGGAGGACATTTTGGAGGCCAAAAGACTGCTCATAAGGTGCTACAAAGTGGATTATATTGGCCTACCTTGTTTAAGGATGCTCAAGCCTTCTACCTCGCATGTGATCGTTGCCAACCCACCGGTTCTATAGGTCGCCGTAATGAGATGCCCCTTAATCCTATCGTGGTCGAAATTTTTGATGTGTGGGGCATCGATTTTATGGGACCTTTTCCTAAATCCCATGGTTTTGAATATATTTTACTTGCGGTTGATTATGTGTCCAAGTGGGTGGAAGCCATCCCCACAAGGACATGCGATTCTCATATTGTTTTGAAGTTTGTGCAGGAAAATATTTTGTGTAGATTTGGTTTCCCTCGTGTGATCATTAGTGATGGGGGAAAACATTTTTGCAACAAATTATTTGCCAAGTTGATGAAGAAGAACGCTATCACTCACAAGGTGACGACTCCATACCATCCACAGACTTCGGGGCAAGCCGAGACGAGCAATCGACAAATCAAGGGGATTTTAGAGAAGACGGTCAAGCCATCGAGGAAGGATTGGGCCGACAAGCTAAACGACACTCTTTGGGCTTATAGGACGGCATACAAAGGAATCTTAGGGATGAGTCCTTACAGCATCGTCTATGGGAAGTCGTGCCATCTACCCGTGGAGATCGAGTTCAAGGCGTATTGGGCCCTCAAGCGCATCAATTTCAACCTCGAGGATGCACATGATCGAAGAGTTTTACAAATGGAGGAGCTTGACGAGCTTAGAAACGAAGCCTACGACAATGCCAAGATCTACAAGGACAAGGTGAAGCATCTACATGATAGACGAATAGCCTACAAGGAGTTCAAACCCGGAATGAAGGTACTTCTCTTTCACTCTCGTCTTCGTTTATTTTTGGGTAAGCTTAAATCTAGGTGGGGAGGTCCATACACGGTGGTTCAAGTTTTTCCTCATGGTGCGGTGGAGATCAAGAATGAGGATTCGGGATACATTTTCTCGGTCAACGGGCAACGATTGAAGCCGTATATAGAAGGGACGACATTGCCTCACACGGTGGAGACGATTCTCATCTCCGACCCCCCACTTTCCTCTTGAGTATTTGGTACGTCAAGCTAATGACGATAAACAAGCGCTTGGTGGGAGGCAACCCACTTTATTTTTATTTTTGTTTAATTTTTAGTAGATTAGGGTTTATTTTCTTTTTATTTTATTTTTGTTGTTTTTCGTTCGTTTTTCTTTAGTGTTTGTGCAGGGATTTGTTATAAGGATTACAACGGCAAGGAAGGCCTCGAGAGGGAGCAAAATAATCCATTTGGTGCAAAATTTCGCGAGGGCCGCGTTGGACGGGCGTCCAACGCACGTTGGACGAGCGTCCACCGTATTTTTGAGTTGGCATAATTTTTCAGCGAATGCTGCGTTGGACGAGCGTCCAACGTAAATTAGTCCCATTTTAATTTCAGCGAACGCCGTGCTGGACGGGCGTCCAATGTACGTTGGACGAGCGTCCAGCGCAAGACGGGCCCCCCAGTTCAATTTTGAGTCGATTTTCTTCTAGGTTTTTACTTAACCCCTTTTCTATCCCTCTATTTCTCACAATTATCTCTCCCAAGTGCAGAAGTGCAGCAAGCCGCCGCCGTTTACAGCCACCACCGCCGGAGTCCGCCGCCGCCGCGCCCATTGCTGCTCCTCAGCCGCCGTCTACGCCGTCGAGCAACCACAGCCGTCAAGTTTCCAGCAGCCGCCGCCGCCTACCGCTGCCCTTTTTTCCCGTCGCCCGCCGTCGACGAGCCCATGCCCAGCACCCAGATTTACCTTGGACGAGCGTCCAAGGTGCGGTGGACGAGCGTCCAGCGCCAGCTGCTGCCCGATTTGTTCTCGGCCCGTTCCGGCCCATTTTCGACGTCAATCCACCCTGTCTCATCCCCATTCCACATATCTCACTACCATGGTTTGTGGGGAACTTGGAGAAGCTCGCCCTCTCACCGATGGACGCATCCCGTTGCATCGCCGCCCCAGCTATTACCCAGACGGAGTCTCCGAGGAAGTCTTTGGCCGTCAACGGGGCGTTCCATTCCCTACGGAGAGGTATGAAACTACTAACTTCTATCTTCGTTTACGTGGTTTGGATATTCGACCTCCTAGGCATTACAATATGGATTTTCTTCGACGTTTACCTGTTAGGGATACACTTAGAGGTTACATCAATTGTTTGGGCCTTATGCATTTAATTACACATGCTTGGGATGGTCATGAGAGTCTATGCATTGAGATGTGCTATAGTTTTCATTTAGAACGCAATGATGAGAATGAGCTTTGCATGTATAGTACTTTTAGGGGTGAGTTGTGGGAGATTTCTAGACGAGTGATGCATGAGGCCTTTGGATTTCATATGGGTGATAATTTGTCTGAGTTCGTTCCTGCTGATTTTGATGTTTCCCATGCTTGGTTTGCTTTGACGGGTGTGACGAACTATAAGCCTTCCGGGGTACCTAGTGCTTTTATCAAAGATGATGCTTTATTGATCCTTCACCGCTTTTTATCTTGTATGATTACTGGAAAGAAGGAACATAGTAAAGTGAATGCTTTAGAGATTTATTTGCTCCATTGTGCTCGTAATGGTATTAGGGTGTGTATGGCTCCGTTTATTTGGTCTCAACTTACTAATGTGCAAACCAAGAAGGGAGCACACCCTACTTTGAGCTATGTTGCTACAGGTTTGGCACGGCACTTGCGAGTCGATATTTCTCAAAGCGCAGGTTTAACCCCGAGTGAGGAAATCACCTCAATGAGCTTATGAATGCTCATCTCATGCGAGGGGCAACTGAGTTTGTTCCGGTTCGAGAGAGGGGCTCTGTTAAAGCCTATCATGCTACTCGTCGCCAAAAAGGACTACCGAGTCAAGAGTCGGGGGATGAGGAAGAAGAGGTGCAAGGCCACGATAATGAGCAAGAGGGCGATGAGGAGCATGGTGACGATGAAGAAGAAGAAGAGGATGGAGAAGAGGAGGAGCACCAACACGTCCCGGGCGATGACGAGGGCCTAGTTCACTACTACACTAGGAGAGATCGAGTCCGGGCTCGTCAGGCTATGGAGGCCGAGGTTCCACCTTATTGGGCCGACTTTAGGACCAATTTTACACAATTTCAACAAAATGTGTTTAATCGGTTCGATGATTTGTCGACCCAAGTTTCGAGGTTGGGATCTCGGGTGTCTCATATTGAGAGTCATTTAACTCGTTATATCGACTTTTCGGTTGGCCCTCAGCTCCACCGGACCCGAACGACCATCGGTTTTAGTCTCCTTACGATCCCCGTTGGCAAGATCCACGGTTCCAAGGTTTGTTCAACCCATAACATTGTTTGTGTCTTTTTATTTTTGTTTTGAGTCTTTTATTTCTTTTTCTTTATTTTGTACAATTTTACGCTTTGGTGTTTTGTGTTGTGTTTGTTTTGTAGGTACTCACTTGGAGTTTCTCGGGATTTCGAGTGTGTTGGTTGTCTTCATGCGATAAGTTTTTCTATCTCTTTCCTTTTATTTTCTCGCAATGGGGACATTGCTTGATTTTAAGTGTGTGTGTGTGTGTGGGGGGGGGGGGGGGGGGTCTTGAAACTTTTGGCATGATATGTTCGTTTTTGTTTTGTATTTTGCTTGGTTTGATCGAGT
Organism: Thymus mandschuricus; assembly: GCA_029379335.1. Classification (NCBI taxonomy): domain Eukaryota; kingdom Viridiplantae; phylum Streptophyta; class Magnoliopsida; order Lamiales; family Lamiaceae; genus Thymus; species Thymus mandschuricus. Next base: position 32,088,178 of record CM057078.1, read on the forward strand.
CTTGTTTGTTTGATCGAGTCTTCATGTTCCCTCACTTAGGATTTTGTTTGATTTTGAGCCCTATAAGCATGTAACTTAGGATCAATGTGAATGATTCAATGATGGAGTATTTAGTTGTTGGAATTGATTTGAGCATAAATTAGGTTGGTTTAATCTTGAGTTGTGATTGATTATGATTCGGTGAATTGTGGGGCATGAATTGATTTGAGTTTTGAGGAAAATGATTTATGATTTTTGGTTGAGTGATAAGTCTAGATTGTTGCGACTTTGGATTGCTAGTTTACTTTCCCCCTAAAAAAAAAAAAAAGTTGTGTTTATTTGAATAAAGAGTTGATAGGATTTCTGCTCCTCTTGCTTGTAACGTATGAAACTAGAGTAATGAGCATGAGAAACCACATGAAAAGGCTTCGAGAGACCCTTGAATGATTAAATTTCATGAACTATGTCCTAGATGATACTCGTGTATATTAGAATAAGTGTTCGTAGGCATTCTACCCCTCTTGACAATGGGTATGGGAAACCGCACTAGGCGGCTCGATGTGACCCATCGATGATTAAACCTAGTGAATTATGTGCCATAAACGTTCACATGTTTTAAAAAAAAAAGAAAAAAAAAAGAGTTGTTATATGTTGATAAAAGGGGAAGTAGGCTAGACGTCTAAGTTGTGGTGATTTTAGATATTTGTGAATGTGTGTTATCATTGCTTTTCCTCGTACTTGGATTGATTTATAAGCCGCATAGTTTGTTGATGATGATTGTTCATAACTTGGGATTAAAGTGACCTTGTTTGAGTTTGTCGATTCCGGTGATTAAATGCTCTATGATTTGAATTGTTTGGATTGAGTCTAAGTTGTGTGTTTATATTGCTTGAGGACAAGCAGGTCTAAGTGTGGGGGATTTTGATTGGTGTTTAGATGTTTAGATTTTCGTCATATTTTTGAGTCCGTTTTCGTTGTGTTTTGTGTCTTTTTCGTCTGTCTTTTGCTATGTTATGGTTGTTTGGAGTTTGGTTCTTGTAGGATCATTAAGTGAAAGGATTGGAAGGAAACGGGTCGAAAAAGGCGAGAAATTGAGGAGAAATCGAGCAAGGGGCGTGTATGACGTTGGACGACCGTCCAAGGCAGTGGACGGCCGTCCAGAGTACGCTGGACGAGCGCGCACATGCGGTGGACGACCGTCCAGAGTAGAAAGGAAGAGGAATGCGAGTGCCACGTTGGACGAGCGTCCAACGTTCCGGCCAGCTATTGTTTCCTTATATGATTAGGTTTTCATACCTAATATAAATATTATCCCTTGTGCATGAATTTTACAACACTTTTAGCATTATTTAGCTTTATTTTTCAGCACTCAAATACTCTAGTTTAGTTTTGCTTTGTTCGGATCCGAATTCTTCGTAGTTGCAATTTAATTCAAGACGCTTTATTTAATTCAAGCTCTTCGTTCTTCGTCTCAATTTTCGTAAGTTCTTTTATTGCTTTCGTTTACTTGTTTTTAATTGCTTGCTTTCGTTTTAGATTCGTTTTCTTAATTGCTTCGTTTAATTTCCTTAGTTTAATTTCGTTCGTTCGATTTCAAGTTTTAAGTTTAGATTCGTTTTTCTAGTTTGGATTCTCTAGTTTTTCAAAGCTTTCAAAGTTTGATTTATTTTCTTTTAAATTTCCAGATTTCATTCATCATGTCTAGATTAGTTTATGCTTTCTTCGTTGCTTCCTTTATTGCTTTCTTTTCGATTCTTGCCTAGGTAGTTTAATCGTTTTCTTAGTTTAATTCTTAGATTTATTTCTCGAGTTCTAGATTAATTATTTACTTGCTTTTATTTATTGCTTTGATTTATTTTTCTTGCCTAGGATTTAAAACAAAAACCCCAAAATATTCTTTACTTGCTTTCTTAGTTTAGGATTTACTACATAATTAATTGCCCTGCAAAGTTTTCCTTAGAGATTCGACATTGGGTTTTGCATGCTAGTGTTACGATAGGATTTCATTCTATTGCGAACACTTTTTAGTGAAACAACGTCCGGCCAGTCGAAGTCGCCGGTCAAAGCTCCGCCCATTGAAGGTGGTTGGATAAATGTCGCTAACGTACGTCCACATAAGTAAGAGGGGGTCGACGGAGAGTTACACGACCTCAACTTCAGGGACCGTTCCCCTCGGCGACGATGGTACCGGAAATAATTCAAGCGACGACTTCCAGTCAACGCCGCCTATTCGCCGGAGAAGAATCATCAGTCCAGAGGTAAATTTTATAAACTCTAATCTCCTCTAAAATTCTTTTTATATGTATTTTCATGGAATCTATATTAATATATAAAAACAGAGTACGAGGGGTAATTTTGTAATTTTTTCCAATTATATTTAAAATTTACAATTATGTTTATTTTTAGGATTATCGATAATTTATGAGTTATTCATAATTTTAATATTTTGAAACTGCTAATTTCACACCTCTTCGCCTATTGAAAAATCTTTTCCAACAATCGCGCCTTCATATCAAAATTAAATCAAAAGGGCGCGTCCAAATGGTGGCGGTAGACAATTTATAAATTAATTGACAACAGAATATTGATTGCAATGAAATGTGAAATTAATCCCATGTTCTTCGGCACGTTGGATTAACAATTGAAACACTTTTAACAGCAGGGGCCGTGATGAATCTGAGTTCTTTAGTAGTATCTTCTCTCTCTATCTGCAATTAATGGCATCAAATGCCCTTGAAGTTTAATTGATCTCTATCCATCCTTGGTTTCCAGTTTACATCTTTATTGCAAATGACGTAGTATTCATGGTTGGTGGTATATGTTATAGTAATTATTTTTTAATTCTTAGGAATAGATTTCTCTTCGCTTGCCTTTCAAAAGAGTTCTTCACGAATGTGTATATCAATCGTTATTTAATTTCGTCTTTTACCGGCCGTTTCTGTTTAACGATTTTTATAGTTTAAGGTTGTGTTCTCTTTGATGCGAAAGAAAAGGAGAGAAAAGAGAAAATTACTCTATAAATTACTCCCATTTTCTCACCTTTTATAAATGAGGGGGGATTTTACTCCTTAAATTGGAGATAATATTTACTATAGAGAGATGGAGGAATAATTTCCAGCATACTTTTATTGAATGAGAAGATACACTTATATATAAGATACAAGATACGAAACCCTACGCTAACTTATATACAAAGCCCATAATAAATAAGCCTATAATATATAAATCCTAATACACCCCCTCAAGATGGCAATCTAAGTAATGCCAATCTTGGACATGAGAGAATGAAGACGAGGACGAGGCAAAGCCTTAGTGAGAGCATCAGCCAGTTGATCAGCCGACGAAACATGAGCCACCCGAATATGCGCAGATTGAATGAGTTCACGGACAAAATGATAGTCAATCGCAACGTGTTTCATCCTCGAGTGAAAGACCGGATTTACACAAAGATAGGTAGCTCCAATATTATCCGAATAGAGTACCGACGGCCCAGACATCGGAAAGTGTAACTCAGATAACAAGGAGCGAAGCCATTGCACCTCGGACGCAGCATCGGCAATAGCTCGGTATTCAGCCTCCGTTGAAGACCAAGCAACAGAACGTTGTTTACGAGAGCTCCAGGAGATCGGACTAGATCCAAGGAAAGTGATATAGGCTCCGGTAGACGCACGACCATCCATATCACCCGCCCAATCTGCATCAACAAAGCAATGGAGTACGCATGGTGAAGATGGACGAAACACAATACCGACATTGCGTGTGCCATTCAAGTAACGGAGTAGTCTCTTAACCGCACCCCAATGCACCTCCGACGGTGCATGCATGAACTGAGCCAACTTATTCACGGCATAGGCAATGTCAGGACGAGTGAAGAGGAGATACTACAAACTCCCCATAACTGCTCTATAAGCGGATTGATCGGCAGGAGCCGTTCCATCAGAAAGAGACAGAACCACCGAGTTGGACATGGGCGTTTGAACCGGTTTGGCATCAAGCATGTTGAACTTAGCTAGGAGATCGGTGATATACTTGCGCTGTGAAAGAACACACGATGACGAAGATCGAGTGACTTCTACTCCTAGAAAGTAAGATAGGGAGCCAAGATCCTTGAGAGAAAAGGTTGCCGCAAGAGTGGACGCAACCTTTTGAAGAAACTCTTGATTGTTCCCTGTAAGGATAAGATCATCAACATATACAAGGAAGTAAGCGAGAATACCATCACGACTGTATACGAAGAGAGATGCATCCGATATGGTGGGACAGAAGCCCATGTTGCGCAGAGATGCCTGTAATGCCATGTACCAAGTTCTAGGTGCCTGCTTGAGACCATAAATGGATTTCCGAAGTTTACAGATATACGATGGAAAATTCTTGTCAGAAAAACCCGGTGGTTGCGACATATAGACAACATCGGTGAGCGTTCCATGTAAGAACGCATTGTTGACGTCAAATTGACGAAGAGGCCAACCGTGAGTGACTGCTAGAGAAATCAGAACACGAACAGTAGCGTGCTTGACAACAGGACTGTATGTAGCAGTGTAGTCAATGCCAGGTCGCTGGTGAAATCCTTTGGCAACTAGACGGGCTTTAAACTTGTCAATGGAGCCATCAGGTTTACGCTTGATTCGAAACACCCATTTGCAGCCGATAACATTGGTGGAGGTGTCAGGAGACACAAGATCCCAGGTCCCATTGTCGAGCAAAGCAGAGAATTCCGCAGACATAGCCTCTCGCCAGCGCGAGTCTGAGAGAGCCTGAGAAACAGTAGTAGGCTCAACGTCGGATAAAACATCAGATACCAAGCCATACCTCGGATTAGGCTTGTAGATGTTGTTGCGCGCCCTAGTCGTCATGGGATGTTGAGATGAGGTGGGAGGCGGTGAAGGTAGACGGGAGGGAGACGTGCGATGCGGGGGCGTAGGCGGTGGCTGCGGTTGTTGAGTAGGCAAGAGGACGGGAGGCGGTGATGGAATGTCAGGGGGATCAGCCGAGGGCTGATCCTCACGAGACGGCTTGGGAGATGGGTTTGTGTGACACGGGAAGGTGTCTTCGACAAAATCGACATGACGAGAGGTGTATAGCTTGTTGTTGGATACATCTAGACACAAATAGGCACTTTGTGTGAGAGAGTAACCTACAAATACACAAGGACTGGAGCGATTTTGAAGTTTATGGGAGGTATATGGGCGAAGCCACGGGTAGCATAGACAACCGAAAACCCTAAGCTTCAGAAAATTTGGTGAGTGAGAGAAAAGTTTCTCAAACGAGGAGCACATGTTTAGGTTAGGCTTAGGGAGACGATTGATGAGATATACAGCCGTAGCAGTAGCAAACGGCCAGTAGGCATGGGACATGTGAGCAGAGTGAAGGAGAGCAAGAGCGGTGTCGTCAACATGACGATGGCGACGTTCAGAGAGACCGTTGTGTTCAGGAGTGTGAGGGGGGGTGGTGAGATGTGTGATACCGTGAAGAGTAAGATGATGGCGTAGAGCAATGAACTCTCCACCATTATCGGTATAAAGGGTGACGATTTTGCGCTTTAGGTAGTTTTGAACTAGGGATTGAAACGCAATAAACGTAGGTAACACATCGGACTTTCATTTTAATGGGTAAAGCCATATATAACGAGAATAACGATCAACAAATATAACATAATACTTGTAACCATCATGAGATATAACAAGAGAGGTCCAGACATCCGAAAAGATCACGTCTAAAGGAAAAGAATATTTGATTGTAGACTCATGAAATGGGAGTTTATGACTTTGAATACATTTGCATGAATTACATGAAAATGAGGAGGGTTTCAAAATACGTAAACTATGAACTGAAGCAATGTGATCTAAGACTTTAGACGAGGGATGACCGAGACGAGCATGCCATATGGAGAGAGGCTGTTTAACCGATACTAAGGCAGAAGGAACTGAAGTAGAAGAGGACAACGGCCAGTAATAGAGCCCATTAACGCGCCTGCCGCGAAGGCGAACGTCCCCCGTGAGCCGATCCTTCACCTGAAAGCCAGACGATGAGAAAACAATATCAACATCATTTTCAGCACATAAGCATGATACAGAAATCAGATTGCGAGACATATTCGGAACATGCAGAGAGTTCGAGAATATGAGAGATCCAGATTGCGGAAGCGATAGCACACCGGTGTGTGCAATGGACAGATTTTTACCATTACCAATTAGCACCGAATCAGGTCCCGTGTATGGTTGATGAAGGGAGAGATTCGCAAGGTCAGTGGTAATATGGTATCACGAGACTTTTAAGGTTAAAACCCTAATCGATCCTCCGCCGCTCCTATCAGTTGTCATCATGACTTCTGATTCCAGCCACAACCCCACGCCCGTAGCTCTCTACTCCGCCGTTCAAGCTCCTCTAAAACTCACCAGTAGCAACTACACTTCTTGGAAATTTCAATTCCAAACCCTTCTCACAGGCTATGATCTCATCGGCTATGTCGATGGCTCGAAGCCATGTCCGTCCGCCACCATCGTTGCTGCTACGGCCACCGCTGCTGAGGGTTCTGTTACGGCTGCCACCTCGTCTCCGAATCCAGCCTTTGCCTTTTGGGTTCGTCAAGACCAGCTAATCCTTGGTGCAATCATCGCTACGATCTCTCCGTCACTCATACCGTTCATCGCTTCGGCGAAGACATCTCGTGAGGCATGGCTCATTCTTGCCACTACCTATGGAAAACCATCTCGAGGTCGTATACTAGCCCTCAAATTGGAGAGATTATATTTTCTCTCCATTGTAGTGCAAATGAAGGGGAGAAAATAGAAAATGTGAGAAAAGGTGAGAAAATGGGTGAGATTTATTGGGTGAATTTCTCTTTTCTCTCCTTTTCTTTCGCATCAAAGAGAACGCAACCTAAATGTTGATCGTTTCAGGTTTTGGGCTTTAACAATGGCGGTTCTCTCAACTGAGTTCTAATTGATATCGGAAAGAAAATAGTTAAGATAATAAACAAGAAAATAGTAAGTTGTATTACTTGAGCATTGTGACTTTAAAAAAAAAAAAAAAGATCATATTATCATTGATTTTTGGTGAGTCCTATTTTTCTCTACAACGTCATGCATTCAGCATGCAGTTAATGAACTCAAGTTTGAAACGAGTGTACATTGAAATCTGTCCAAAAACAGTGTTATTTTTCATAAAATAGAGTTTCAAATTGCTTCAGATGACATGTGTCAGGGTGGGGCAAAGAGAGTGGGGGCCCTGTGCTAAAGGTTAAAAATATAGGTATATTTGGTAATAGTGATTAAAAATAAAAACTTAAAAAATTGCATTCAAAAGGATTCGAACCCAAGTCCACGTGCATTCTAGTCCAAATCTGCTGCCAACCACTCTACAATTATACTACCTCCATCTCATCTAATTAGCTACATTTGCATAGTAACATTTTCGGCACGCTTTTCCACCGAAACTTAGTACGGGTTTAACGATATAATATTAAAATATTATTTCTTTTACGGGATACTACGAGTGTCGGACTATCCCGTAAAAGAAATAATATTTCAAAATTATATCGTAAAACTCATACTATGTTTCGGTGGAGATGCGTGCACGTCACATCAATAAAGAAGTGTAGCTAATTTAGTGAGATGGAGGTAGTATTATGAAAGTTTTGCGAATATTTTTAATTATATACATATATACAGCATATAGACCAAATTTTTGGGGCCCTAATTTTTCGGGGGCCCTGTGCACCCCGCACACCCTTCTAAACCGCCCCTGACATGTGTTCAGTATTGTATGCGTGTACTTGACAAGGTTATAATTCATACTGTAAGATTAATATATTTATTAATAAGAATTATAATAACTATCATGCTTTCCTTTTGGGAAAATATGTTCCATTATGCCTATGAATTAACGAATAAGGGAGGCCAACATACTGTTATTAATGATTGTGTTGAAACAGAGTAAGAGTTAGAAGTATGTTGGGGTGGAAAATTATGATATTATTGGGTTGAGGATTTGAAATTTCAATGCTACATTCAAATTGACTATTACAGAAATTACTCAATAAATTTTAGCAAAAATATGATGACACATATTCAAGTCAATAGAAATGATGTGCTACTTATCTAATGGTGTTCACCTTTCTGAGCATTTTTTATTTTGACATTATTTTGTTCGATACCTTATAAATTAATTTTGAAATAATTAATATATATATATATATATATATATATATATATATATATATAAATCAAAGCTCGATTTGATTTATTATAAACCTTTTGAACTTATAAGAAAAAACGAAGAAATCGAACTATAATTTTTATATATTTTTTTTGGATCTAATGATTATAATATTAATTTATACGTTATTAAAATATATTGCAATTGAAAAAATCCAACAAAATAAGGTGCTCACAAAGATGAGCACCATTAGATGAGTTGCACCTCATTAATTTTCAAGTCAGTTCAGTCAAAATACGAGGAGAGAATAGATTTACGTAAATTAGGTCACTTAATTTTTATGTCAATAAAATTTAAACGTGGAAAATCATGTCCATGACTCATGTTCGTTATTTAAATCAAAAGAAATTAACGAGGATATGAGTTGTTCTTTTACTATGACAAATTTAGAATTCTATTATAATATATTAGTGTATTTTTAATTTTAAAAAATTATCGTTTTAAAATTAAGTACTCCCTCCGTCCTCCATTTAGTGACATTGTTTTTTGGGCACATGTTTTTTTGCATTTTTATGGTATAATAATAAATTAATGTGTTAAAGTGTTAAATTGGAATAATTGTGGGTCTATTTGAATTTTTTAATAGTATTAAAATGTTAAAATAATAAAAATTAGATGTATAAAGTGTTAAAGTGTTAAAGTGATTGTGGGGTCTACGTCCTAAAATGGAATATGTTAGTAAATGGAGGACGTCCCAATATAGTAATAATATCACTAAATGGAGGACGGAGAGAGTATTTATTGTAGTTTATAGTAATGAAAATAATAATTAGCCTCAATTACTATTTCAGAAGCAAATGTGACTAAAATGAATATCATATCATAAATTTTCAATCAGCTCATAAGGATTATTAAAATGATTTTTTAAAGAATTTTGAGATAAAATTAACATTACATTTTAGATAAATTTTGAGAACCCTTATTGACAAAGTTTGCATTGACAGATTTTGTGTTTGTAAATTATAAATCTACCCGGATTTATTAAACGTAATTTCCGCACATCGTGCGGGTAAAATTTTCTAGTTTAAGTTTAAATTGAAGAACAAATTGTTGCAAAATTAAGAATGTTTCTGGATTTCAAATTTGATTATGAATGTTTTTTGAAATTACTGCAAAATCTTCAATTTAAATATGATATTGTTGCTGCTAAAATCTTCAATGAATGTACGAACGTACGACTACATTGTTTCGTGTTCGTGTACACGCATTCGTGATAGTTGTCGTGTGATCGTGAACAGTTAACGAATTTCATTAATTTTCCAGATAATTTCCTTAATTTTACTAAATCAATTGCATTTTTTTGGTTCGCTTGGCCATTTGAACTTTAATCGCTTAGTAATTTCTTGTTTGTTTTTATTGGAGAATAGAAGGAGCTGATGCATCAGTTGTCTCTTGTTCGTGTACACGACTCACGACTACATTCTTTCGTGTTCGTGTACGATTATGAAGAATAGTTTCGTGTTCGTATACACGAGCTATGAGGATGCAGCCCCACAAATTCGATGCCTTGAGCAATAGAATTCATTAAAAACCTAATGCTATGTGTATGTTAATTATTATTTTTTTGTGATTTACAGCGGCCACGCGAGTATGAATGGGTTTATAGGCGGCCAAAAATGCAAATACATAGCACCGTCCAGCTTTATTGCAAGGAACAAATTATAGCTCAGATACGAAAGAGATTGGAGATGTTTGGTGAAAACACATATAAGAAGTTCAAAAAATCAATTGAGTGTTGTATTTGGCAATGTAACATGCGGCAATGCACTTTGTTGATTTAACAACTCCATGTATGTCGTTTGCATCATAGAGGGTAACGGTAACTTTGGATTAACAGTCACAAAAATTTTTGAGGCAAAACACAATTTACCCATTTCCAACTTTAAAAACTAAATTTTGCTTTGTATCTTAAAAAACACAAAATATAGCCATATTTTCAAAAATGAGACAAGATTACCCTTCACCATGTGCGGTTATCTCTCTTTCCCCTCCCTTTTTTTTATGACAATTTAACTTTTCTCTCTCCTTTTCTCTTACTTTTTCTGCCACCCACCACTTTTCTCTCTCCTTTCTTTATACTTTTCCTGCCACCCACCACTTTTCTCTCTCCTTTCTTTATACTTTTCCTGACACCCACCAACTCTTCTCTCTCTTTCCTCTCTTTGCATGAATTTTCTCCTCTCTTCTCTCTCTTTTCACCTACTTTTTTCTGACACACTCTCTCTCTTCACCACTAATTATTATCTTTCTTAAGTGCATAGTGATATAAAAAACTGCACAATCACAGTACGATTTTGTATGTTTCGTACTGGACGTTAGTTATAAGATTTTGTAGTTTCGTACTGTGTTCTTAAGTACATATAGTAATCTTTTTTGTGTTTCTTACTGTGTACTTAAGTACGCAGTAAGTTTTTCTTCCCTTCGTACTGTGTACTTAAGTACACAGTAAGATTTTCTTCCTTTCGTACTGTGTACTTTAATATATCATGTAAATTGAACAAAAACTTACACAAGACTAGTAATCTTTTTTGTGTTTCTTACTGTATACATAAAAAAAGATTACTAGTCTTGTGTAAGTTTTTGTTCAATTTACATGATATACTAAAGTACACAGTACGAAAGGAAGAAAAGCTAACTGTGTACACAGTTAGCTTTTCTTCCTTTCGTACTGTGTACTTAAGTACGCAGTAAAATTTTCTTCCTTTTGTACTGTGTACTTTAGTATATCATGTAAATTGAACAAAAACTTACACAAGACTAGTAATATTTTTTTGTGTTTCGTACTGTGTACTTAAGTACACAGTAAGCTTTTCTTCCTTTCGTACTGTGTACCTAAGTACGCAGTAAGATTTTCTTTCTTTCGTACTGTGTATTTTAGTATATCATGTAAATTGAACAAAAACTTACACAAGACTAGTAATCTTTTTTTGTGTTTCGTACTGCGTACTTAAGTACGCAGTAAGCTTTTCTTCCTTTCGTACTGTGTACTTTAGTATATCATGTAAATTGAACAAAAACTTACACAAGACTAGTAATCTTTTTTTGAGTTTCGTACTGTGTACTTAAGTACGCAGTAAGATTTTCTTCCTTTCGTACTGTGTACTTTAGTATGTCATGTAAATTGAACAAAAACTTATACAAGACTAGTAATCTTTTTTTGTGTTTCGTACTGTGTACTTAAGTACGCAGTAAGATTTTCTTCCTTTCGTACTGTGTACTTTAGTGTGTCATGTAAATTGAACAAAAACTTATACAAGACTAGTAATCTTTTTTTGTGTTTCGTACTGTGCACTTAAGTACGCTGTAAGATTTTCTTCCTTTCGTACTGTGTACTTTAGTATGTCATGTAAATTGAACAAAAACTTATACAAGACTAGTAATCTTTTTTTGTGTTTCGTACTGTGTACTTAAGTACGTAGTAAGATTTTCTTCCTTTCGTACTGTGTACTTTAGTATGTCATGTAAATTGAACAAAAACTTATACAAGACTAGTAATCTTTTTTTGTGTTTCGTACTGTGTACTTAAGTTTTCAAATTTCAAAAAGCGAAACAAAGTTTGATGGTTTCGAGTAATCATACCCAACCCAATTGACTTTCAAATTAAACAATTCTATCAAAAGAAGAAGTATTCACCACATTAATACACGATCGAACCAAAGTAATCATCTCGTATAAAATAGATCAATCTTGAAGATTCTTGACATTGATATGAACAACTTATAAATGCCATCTCTTCTTCTTCGTGTCGAGATTATGCTTCAGCACCAAATTTTACTCTTTTGTGAGCTGATTAAGAGGATTTCCAAGTCATCGAGCGTGATATCATCGATCAAGTGAGATTTTTTGGTGTCTCTAATTCTATATGGAATACATCTGCAAAAATTGCAAAGAGAGACAAAAATTAGCCACGATTTCAGAAATGAATTCAAAAAACAAAATAAAAAATAAAACAAATTCAAAAAACAAAATAAAAAATAAAGCAAAAACAAATTCAAAAACAAAATAAAAAATTAGCCACGATTTTTTGCATGCACAAATTCAAAAATAAATTCAAAAACAAAACAAAATCAAAAATAAAGCAACCAGCAAAACCGTAGTCAAAAATAAATCACATACAAAACAACAAATTAAGTGGGTTTCTTTCATGTTGTAAGGGGAGAAGGGGCCTAAGCACGGCAGATGCCGTCCACTGGTTTAGCTAATGGAGATATTAACTCTTCCGGGAACCAGTGACGCCTTGAGCAGCTGCGTCGTTCAGGTAGATGAAGTCGTCGTCGGAGGAGCTCAGCTCGGCCCTACACAGCTCGAGGCGGCGGATCGGTGGAGGGCGAGTTGGTCGGAGAGGAGGCTCAGCTCGGCCCTACACAGCTCGAGGCGGCGGAGGAGCTCGCACACGACGGCGTAGGCGCCGCCGACGGGGTCGGAGGCGCGGAAGTGGGCCTAGTGGACGAGGGAGGTGACGGCGTCGTCGAGCAGCGGCGGCGCTGGTGACGGCAGGCGCGGAAGTGGGCCTCGTGGACGAGGGAGGTGACGGCGTCGTCGAGCAGCGGCGGCGCTGGGGTCGGAGGCCTAGGTCCTCGGCGCAGACCTTCACCATCGATGACGAAGTGGAGGGAGGTTTGTTTGATGAGCTTCTGGCCGGATCTGCAGCGGCGGAGGTCACCTGGCTGGAATCTTGAGCGGCGGAGGCAGCGGCACCATGGGGTAGAGAGAGAGAGAAGAGAGAGAGAGAGAAGAGAGAGTGAAGAAACTATGAAGGGAGATGGTGCGTATAAGGTGAGAAAAAAAGAGAAAAAGTAAATAGTACTCCGAACCTAAAAAGCAAGGGCATTTTTGTCTACCGAACCAAAAATCGGGTATTTTTTGTATGTTTTTAACTTCCGAAGCAAAATTTTGTTTTTACACTTAGAAGTGGGTATATGACTACATATTCTCAAAATTTTTGGCAACCACAAATTTTCCAAAGCATACTTTAGATCGGCATCATTCCTAATGTCCATCCTCAAATTCTTAAAACCAGGAACATCAACCAAGAAACTAATCAAGAGGTCATGTCTTTCTCCATTTGCAACAACAATATCTTGAATTTGGGTCAAAAACTTTCAAATGTGAAGCCAAGAGGAACTAGCATAAATCTTCTTTCACCACCAACATAGCTTTCATTCAACCATTTCCCCCCAAACCAAACAATTGTGGATTTTGTACTCATCTGAAAAGGACAAGAAATTACAAAACTCATAAAACATAAATTAAAAAAAGAAGTTGTTTTAACCATGTTCGTGTTCGTGAAAATCGTCTACGTGTCTACATGGCCGTGTTCGTATCACAATTTATCGTGTTCGTATTTAATTGATCGTGTTCGTGTACAAATAGTATTATTCGTGTGAAAACAAAACCAAGGAAGATTATCGAGAGAGCTTGCTTCTCCCTCTGCGTATCAATGTACGAACAAGCACATGAAAACACGACAACAACAAATATTAAGTTTAAAATTGAATTATCTCACAGGCATTTTGGTAACCACTTAGCGTGTTCTTCTACTATAGAATTCTAGAAGAACACCATTGATGCAATCATGAAACATTGATTAAACAAAACAATATATCTTCTTTATTACATAATCACCCCAGAAATCGAATATTAAGTTCGCCAAAGTAGATTTCTTGCCTTGTTACAAACTGTTGATGCGGAGGAGATCGGCGGAGGAATTCGCTCTAGAGTGGATCCACGAGAAGGTCGGCTTGAGTGGAGATCGGCGGAGGAATTCGCCGGAGGGAATCGATGGAGGAAGTCGGCGGAGATTCTTCATTGTTTAACGATGTGCTTTGTTTCTCTATTCTTCTTTTGTAAGAGTAATGGTAAATTTAGTTAAGGGGCAAGGACAAAAATAGCCACTTTCATAACAAAAAAGTCTTTTTTAGCCACTAATAATAAAAAGGTCTAAATCTAGCCATTTTAGACCTAAACTACCCATTATACCCTTACTACTTAAAAAATATATAATTAAAAAAAAAAAAAAAAAAAACCCAGTCGCACTCTATCTCTCTTCTCCCTCTTCTCGCCGTTGCTGCCACCGAGCACACCATCGTCGGCGTTGTTGTGCTCTCTCTCTCTCCCTCTCCCTCCTCTCTCAATCTCTCCCTCTTCCCTCCTCTCTCGCTCTCTCTCTCTCTCTCTCCCTCCTCTCTCCCTCTCCCTCTCCCTCCACACACACTGTATAGCAACCATTGTCGTCGTTGTCACCACCGGACAAGGTCAACAGTAAATCGGAGAAGACGAAGAACAATCGTCCCAAACGAAATAAGCGTATCATTATTGTTGAGCACACGAACACGAGCGAAACAATCGTAAGTACCCGAGTCGTACACACGAACACGAGCGAAACCGTCGTGAATACTCGGTCGTACACACGAACACGAACAAAATTGTCGTGAATATCCGTTCGTGCACACGAACACGAGTAATCCTGAATTCGTGTAACCCTCAACTTATTATTTCAGATTTTAATTTTAATTTTGTCAATATTTCATTAAGGGTATAATTGTCACAAAATATGTAAAGTGGCTAGATTTAGACCATTTATTATTAGTGGCTAAAAAAGACTTTTATCTTATGAGAATGACTATTTTTGGGTATTCTCCCTTTAATTAATATTATTAACAATGGTAATTAATATTATTATTAAGGGTATAATTTTACAAAATTTGTAAAGTGACTAGATTTAGACCGTTTTATTATTAGTGGCTAAAAAGACTTTTATCTTATAAAATTGGCTATTTTTGGATATTCTCCCTATAAATAATATGTATTGTTATAGTATTGCCTACATTGAAACATCAGGAACCAGAATAAAGTCAATAGACTCAATACCATGCAAGGTATCTCCAAGATACATCTATGATCGGTTCATTAGCCTAATTAAAATGACAGTTTATAACCCAACACTTTTCACTACAAAATAAATTGAATATGTATTGACAAAAGTATATAATATTCAACAAATTAGCATTTGATTCATCCTTAATTTACACATGGTATTAGCATGCGATTTAATTGTAATTAAAATTAGCATGAATCATACAATTTCTATACTTATATATAGCTACGCTTTAATAACTTGAAGTGGAATTGGAATTTAGCAAGGATGCGTAAACTAATTATATGTCAAATAATTTTATATTCTTACATCAAATTAAACCTTCATATTAAGTACTCATTTAGGAAAACTCATAATGAGAATATTAAATGATATTCGACCAATCCTAATTGCTCCTAACCATTTTCCTTTTCTCTTTGGGATCGAGAAAAAGTTTTTAATTGATGTAACTGACCAGTACAAGGATAAGGGGTAACAACTAGTGGTGGCCACGGTTCCGGTTCCACACCCTTGGAACCGGAACCGAACCGCCTATCTCACGGTTCCATATCCGGTTCCTAACCGGCGGTTCCGGTTCCGGTTTGGAACCGGTGGAACCGGCCATTTTTTTTTTTTTAATTTTATTTTATAATTTAAAATTTAAACATAGTATTCAATAAAGGTAGAAACTACATTCAAATATATAAATGTTAGTTTCACACCCACTTATATTATTTTTTCAATGTGGGAGGAGTTCTCTACATTTATAGAGTGTTATCTCCTCCCAACTCTAGTATTTTTTCGATGTGGGACAGGTAAAGGCGTGAGATGTGCTCAAAGAAGAAGAGGTATTTGTCAAAGAAGAAGAAGGTAGTTGTCCCACATCGAAAAAATACTAGAGTTGGGAGGAGATTACACTCTATAAATGTAAAGAACTCCTCCCACATTGAAAAAATACTAGAAGTTGTTTTGAAACTAACATCTATATGTAATTGGATATAGTTTCCACCTTTAAATTATTAATAATATATATATATATGTATATATATATATATATATTATTAAAAAAATATTTTAAAAAATAATAAATTGGCCGGTCCCAACCGGTTCTGAACCGGAACCGGAACCGCCGGTTCCGGAACCGCCGGTTCACGGTTCTGGCCTTCAAGAACCGAAACCGGACCGCCGGTTAGTCCGGTTCCTTTGGCGGTTCGGAACCGCCGGTTCCGGTTCCGGTTCCAGAACCGGTGGTTCCGGTTCTGGTTCCCGGTTTTAACCGGCGGTTCCGGTTCGGTTGGGCAGCACTAGTAACAACCCATTACAAAAGAACTAAACTCAATTTCAAAATAAATACTAAAAATCAGTATGAAATATATATAATGTTGAATTTAGTAAAATAAATACTAAAAATCAATTTCAAAAATAGAAACTTCATATTGGACACGAAAACAAAAGTTACTAAAATTATCTATCCGTAGTCGTTAATAGTTATTAAGTAGATGTATATTTTTTGTAGAGCAATTTCATACTAATATACATACACACAAAAGTATAAAAATGAAAATAAATTAATAATTTGCAATAACTTTAACTTTTGTATCATCAACATACAATTAATTGGTTGGTTAGAATGTTAAAAGAAAATCATGATACACCATCATTACATTTGTTTTTTAAATAAAATAAAATTAAAAGATAATACAAAATAAAATAGAGTATTATTTATATATCGATAGAAGTTACTAAAAAATGCAGTTTATAGTTGTTATTAGTATATAGATAGATTTGATAGAATTAGAATGTTAATTGAACTATAAATATGATAAATACCGAAAAACATATTCTATTTATATGCGGAACATGTTTAAATAGAATTATATGAGGGTCTTAACATGTTTGTGAAGAGGGCGACACAATGTGGCTTGCTGGAAGATGCTGAGTTGGGCCGCAGTAACAAGGTGCCGGTTCCCCATTTGCGATATGTCGACGATACTATTCTTCTGAGCTCAGCAAAGCTTAAAAATGTGTGGGCGATGAGATGCATCTTAAGAAACTTGGCAAATATGGTGTCAACATCAATGATAACAGACTTGGTAAATATTCTTAGCTGTGTTGTGGGCCAACTTCCATTTTCCTACCTTATGTCGGAAGAACTACTCTTTTAAAGGTAGTACTTAATTCAATTCCAATTTATCAGTTATCTTCCTACAACTATTGTGAACGATAATTTTCGTGCGAAGGAAACGGTGAATTTAGCAAAATTGCTGGGATATATAGCATTTGTGCCTCCAAAAATTCATGGAAAAAAGTTATTTTGCTGGTTAAAACAATAAATTCGAATTTTGTGAGTTACATAATTTTGTGATTATTTCATTTTCCCACTATATCTTACAGTATAATTTAGTTCTTGGAACCAGAGTACTTGATTTTCATTCTTGAGGATTATAACGATGTTTACTATTCTCTTCGGATTTTCATATTAAATTTTAATGGGAAATGTAATAATAAAATAGCCAACATAATATTGTTTTTATTAATTAATTAAATAGATCACCCGAAAACAAAGAAAAACAAATCAAAGCAAAATACAAAACGACGACTTCTCTTCTCAAAGGATGGTGAAAGTGACAGTGTAAGGAATGTAGGTTCTAAATTCCTCCTTCGCATGAGCCCTTGCAATCCTCTCTTCCTCAACCTTGTTGAGCCGAGGGAACCGGCCCCACGGTCGATGCGGCTTAATCTTGAAGCCACGTGGATCGATAACAATCTTCTCTAGGGATTTGAAATTCCCCGCCACGTGTCTAATCAATTCGAACTGGCTCATTGTACCCCGATACCCAATAAACTCCATTTCCTTAATATTGTTGGGGTCTCTACAGACTCTATCATAATGATAGTAGTACGGGACTGATCTACTAAAACGACCGCAGTCTGAAATTGCTATACCCTTGCGATGTGATGCCTACAACATAATTAATTAATGATTAAAAAAACAACTTAATTGATTAAATAGCGGATTAATTGAAGGACATGAAAGTAATTAAATTAATTAATGTACCTCTACCACGAATCTCTGCAACCGACGTGATACACTCATGAAATTAATTACTGGTAAGAGAGAAACGGAGTCGTCAACGTAACCATTAATACTCACCACCAATTCCGTTAAATTTCTCATCCAAACACCCTTAACCATTCTTGCACATTCCTGCACGCACTAAATTAGTTAACAATAATAATAAAGAATATTCCCTCCGTCTTCCATTTACTGTCACTACTGACACTAATATTATATTTGGACGTCCTTCATTTACTGACCCTTCACTAATACTATATATTTGGACGTCCTACTAACCCTTCACTAATACTATATTTGGACGTCCTCCATTACGCTTTCCATTTTGAGTCGTAAACCTTACAATCACTTTTAACACTTTAACACATTAATTTATTAATATATCATCAAAATGCAAAAAAACTTGTACCTAGGGTCACTATATTGAGGACGAGAGGGTCACTATATTGAGGACGAGGGAGTATTAATTATTCAAATTAAACACTTGAAAATATATATTTAAAAAAAAAAAAACTTATGTTAATTTATTAATTTGTTTTTGTTTTTAAAAAAATGAGACTAATAAATATAAATAAAATAGAACAGATGTACCTCCCAAGAAATGTTGTACTTAACATATAGTTTGAGCATCTGTAGCTGTGGAAGTACAGAAGAAAACATGGTAGCAATGGATGTGAAGCGATTGGGTGAGAGGGGTTGTATCCAAAGCTGGGTGAGGAAAGGAACGTCGACGAGCTCGAAACGTCGTATACTGTCGCCGCCGTACTTGAAGCATGCGATATTCGAACCACGAACAACCACCGATCTTAGTTTCTGGCACGAGCTTATCTCGAGGCACTTAAAACACGGAGACGTCCGGATAACCTCCAAATGCGATAGCTCTTGAGACCCAGAGATCGAAACTCTTTCAAGAAAGGGACAGTTTCCCAAGAACAGCTCTACGGTTGCGCCGCTAACATTCACTAGGTGCAAGCTCAGGACCTTGAGAACCCTCAAGTTACTGGGGAAATTTCCCTCTCTGTACGGAAATCTATAAGTATTAAAGGATCGATCTTCATCCGCACACGAATTAATCAAGTCCAACTCTAGGGTTTCGGCCTTCCTACCGACGGCGTAGCTAAGCCAGTCGTCAATCCACTGCCTGTGGGAAGCGGACAGGTCGAACAAGACTCGGAACTCCTCGAGATGATGATCATGCTGCATTAATGTTAACCTAGTGATTAGGCGATCGGCCCATCTAAGGTACCTGCACTTTGCATACCCAAAATTAAATTATCATGGGCTAATCTATAAAAACATAAAAAATCCTACTATAAAAAATATACACTAAAAACATACCTGCATCTCTCCTCATACACCACTGACCCTTGGTGCTCTTGCGGCAAATATCCCGACCTTTTTATCAACTTCAACGACGTAGTGCCGTCGAGATGTAGCTTACGCGTAAGTGCCCACTTGTGTCTCCATTGGTGGGAGAGCGTGCTGGTGCGAACAGCTTCCTTGAGCGACAAGAAAGATAGTATGAGCCCTAATGCTTCATTTGGGAGCACGCTTATTCGATCCACCTAACATATGCAGATACACTGTATACATGAGATTTAGTCTATCTCGAATTCCATTTCGTTTGGGACGGAGGGAATAATAAGAGAGTAATTACCTTGTCATCTGCAGATGTCAATAGCCGCTCTTTTTTCACTTTCACCATTGTATTTCTTCGCCGAAAACAAAGTAATGAAATAATTTAGGGTAGAAGCAGATTCTACTTATATAGGCAGAGATTAGAAAAGAATGATTCCTCTAATAGAGATATAGATGTTGTGGTATATATATACGATAGGTTAGTCAATTGGTTGCGAACAAATCATATAGATAAACTTATGCAAATAATAGATATGGTGGTGTTAATCTAATATATTGACGGTTATATATAGCAGAATTAGCTGTTCACGTGTTGATTTGAAAATTTATGGATACATATCATTGATTTGAAAAATTATGGATACATATCATTGATTTGAAAAAAATTATGGATACATATCTCTAATTCTCCATTCTCCAATCTCGCAGCTAAATAGGGGGAAAACAAAAATTAATCCCACATATTCTAGCAAAATTAATCTTCAATCGGCATCTGATTTTATGTGTTCTAGCTAGCTTATAATAAAAGAAACGTCAAAATAAAATAAAAATTAACCAGCATGCACATTAATGTGCAACGGTATATGTATAAATTAATTACTATTTACTACTATGCAATAACCTATGACATACATGATATCCTCCGTCCCGATTGATAGGAAATGGCCCACCTCCCTAGGCCCAAATCGGAAATAAGCCCATATCCTGAAGCCCAGATCGGATAGGCCCAGCTCAACAAGCCCAGACCATGGATAGGCCCAGGTCGGCAAGCCCAGTCCATGCCATGCACAAGCCCAGGGAGTTGAGCCCTAAACCCAGAACGTGGGCTGATGGAGAGAAAATCGGAGCAGGGAAGAACTACCCACATCTCCACGACTCCACCTCTGCAACCGCCAGGAGCTCCATCTATAAATAGGAGAGTTAATTATGTTGTACTTACTTACGCTCTTTTGAATACAAAAACATACTCTTTTCCTCCCCGTGGACGTAGATCGCAACGATCGAACCACGTAAATCTCTTGTCTCTTTTTTACTTTCGCACATAAATCACATACGAATTTGGGCCGCGAATCGAAGGTTCATCACTGGCGTCGTCTGTGGGAACATAAATTCGTGTCTGAATTTTTGATTCTTGCTGCCCAAAAATCATCAACAATGCCGAATGGGATGACAACGCTGCTGGGAACTCCTCGCCGTCGACGGAGTCGCCGACGACAACCGGAGGAACCAGCCCCGACGGTGGACGCGGAGCAACCCCAAAACAACATCCCTGAGGGCAATCAGATCACCACTGGAGAAATCCCAGAGGCCCTTAACTCCGGTGAGCGGAACGCCACTGTGGACACGGCGGCACAGCCATCTTCACAGTTAGCCCAGCCACACCGAGCTCCCATGAGTTCGCGCCTGGGACCACAGGCTCACCCGACACCGGAGGGCCATGTCGAGAATCTCACTGCCAATCGGGAGCGTGAACTATTTGGTCCAGAGGCAACCCTACGCTTGTCCCCAGTTATCCGACCGAACCTAACTGCTCGCCACTCTCCAGTCATTCAGCCGAACTCTGCAGCCCCACCGCCTCCACCGCCTCCAGGGATCGAGGAGCTATTGCGAAATTACCTCACCACAGCATCCGGGCGTGAGTTCCTCAACCAGTACACGGGAGTCCCCCAGTTCGGACAGGGAGTCTCTCAGCCCGGACAAGGAATCTCTCAGTTCGGTCAAGGACAGAGGCCCGGACAGGACTTGCGACACTATCTTCAGCAAGTCCGAGGACAGACCCAAGGAGGCCAGCAGCCGAACTCCCATATAGTCCAACCGAACTATGTCACTGCTCCGCCCTATAACGCACCCAACCAAGGACACCTAACTGGGGGAGCGCGGATCTTTGACGCGCTTGGTAGGATTATCAGTCCGCTCTCGGAGGAGATCCTCAATACACCAATGCCCTTCGGGTACACGGTGCCAAAGATCAAGGCGTACAACGGAATCGGAAATCCAAGCAATTTCCTTAGTCAGTTCAAGTACAGCATGCTGAACCAAAATCTGGGGAGTGTGCACATGTGCAAGCTGTTTCCTGAACTGCTAATCGACAATGCACGGGAGTGGTTCGACAGTTTGCCCCCCGGGTCGATCAGATCGTATTCCGATCTGATGAATGTGTTCGCTAGGAGTTTCTCCCAGCGTGCCGAAGTGAGACACACCCCAGCACACCTGCTAACCGTCAAGCAAGGCCGGGGTGAATCCCTACAAGACTTCATGACCCGGTTCGATAGAGAGTGCTTATCGACTCGGTGCACAAACGACCTTCTCATCATCTCGGCATTCCAAAATGCTATCATCTCGGACCATCTCTACAGGGAGATCCTGGCGAAGGACCCAAAGACCACTACCGAACTGTGGGCTATTGCGGACAAATTCGCTAAGATAGAGGAGGCGACCAGACGTCGAAAGGAGGTTGACCGAGGTGAAACCTCAAAGAAGAAAGATGATGCACCCCGAAAAGGGGTAATGGAGCGAATTCAGCGGGGTCCGATTGAGTCTCGTCTCGGACCTCGGCAGAATCCAGCACAGCGAGGTCCGCCTACAAGTCAGCCCGCACAGCGGCCAGCTCCGCAGTTCACTCCGTTAAACAAACCAAGGACCGAGATCCTTGAGCTGCACGCTGGCCTGTTCGAGAGACCACGGCCGATGCGGGAGGACGGCAAGCCGAGGTCGAAGAATAAGTACTGCCAGTTTCATGAGGACTACGGACATGATACAGAAGACTGCAGGAACCTGGCTCAAGATATCGAGAATCTAGTTCGCAACGGACAGCTCAAAAAGTATCAAGATCGGAGCTCGGGGGTAAATCAAGTGGACGCTCCCCGAAGTCAAAAAAAGAAAAGACAGTATAGAGGAGGGAATTGCAGCACAGATGCTGAGAAGAAAACAAAGCACAATGAAGATGATGCCGACGAGGACGGAGATTACCAATACGAGGGGATAGTTGCTACGATCTCCGCTCTCGCCAAAGGACAGACTAAATCGTCCCTCAAAAACGGAGCTCGGAGCTTGCCGATCAGCGAACCCGCTAACAAGAGGTTCAAGAAGGAGGAAGCCGTAACTTTCTCGGCCGATGACCCGTTGCCCCCCATGATGCCGCACTCCGATGCCATCGTTGTTGAGGCTGTGGTGGCTAACATGCTGATCAAAAGGATTCACATCGACACCGGGGCATCGGTGAATATCATGTTCAGGCATTGCTTTGATAACATGGAGCTGGAGAAGTCAAAAATCATTCCAACCACACGGCCACTGCGGAGTTTCGCACAGGAGGAAACCCATCCCCTAGGGACGATCGAGCTGCCCGTCACAGTAGGGAAAGGGCCGAGAAGCACCACTAACATGACCGAATTCATGGTGGTGGAGGCCAAGTCCCCATACAACATAATCCTAGGCCGTACTTGGATGAATGCAGTGAGAGCGATCTGCTCCACGTACCATTTAGCTGTGAAGATCCCGACTAAGGGAGGGGTAGCCGTTATCCGTGGTGATCAGAAAATGGCAAGGGAGTGCCTGCATGTGGCTCTCAAGGGGCTGGGAGCAACGCCCGAACTGCCCCAAGCATAGCAATTACTGAACTCCGAAGAGCCGAAGAAGACGTCGCCCGCCGAAGAGAAAGAGGTGGCTTTGTACAATGACGATCCCGCTAAGGTCGTCAAAGTCGGGCTGACCGACCACCCCCATCTTCGCGAACAGGTTATTCGGCTTCTAAAGGAGTACAGAGACGTCTTCGCGTGGTCCCCATTGGATATGACAGGGGTATCACCCGATCTGATCACACATCGGCTAAAGATCGACCCCGAAGTGCGACCGATCAAGCAAAAGCAGCGCTCCTTTGCAGCGGAGCGGAATCAGGTCATAAAGACCGAAGTGACCCAACTGCTGGATGCTGGGATTCTTTTCGAAGTCACTTACCCGACCTGGATAGCGAACCCGGTAATGGTCAAGAAGGCTGGGGGAGGATGGCGCATGTGCATCGATTATACCGATCTCAACAAGCACTGCCCTAAGGACTGTTACCCTCTGCCCGAGATCGACAAAAAGGTGGACTCGCTGGTCGGTCATAGGATATTCAGTTTCCTGGATCTGTATAAGGGATACCACCAGGTCCTAATGGATGCCGAAGACGCGGCTAAGACAGCATTCATTACGGACTTTGGCGTCTTTGCTTACCGCAAAATGCCATTTGGGTTGAAGAATGCCGGAGCTACCTACCAGAGGATGGTAGATCAAATATTTAAAGAGCATATCGGAAAGGAAGTGGAGGTCTATGTCGATGACATAGTGGTGAAGAGCAAGGAAGAAAGCACTAGTGTGGCCGATCTTCGAACTGTGCTCTCCATCCTTCGCAAGGTCAATCTGAAACTTAATCCCCAAAAATGTACCTTTGCTGTGACATCGGGGAAGTTTTTAGGTTGTTGGATTACCCAGGAAGGGCTGAGGGCGAATCCATCAAAAGTTCAGGCCGTGTTAGACATGAAGAATCCAAAGTCAATCAACGATGTGCACAGACTTACAGGGTGTCTCGCCGCACTGAGTAGATTCCTATCTAAAGCTGCAGAGAAGCAGTTGCCCTTCTTCAAAATCTTAAAGAAAGCACCCCAATTTGATTGGAGTTCGGAGCATCATCACGCCCTAAACCAACTAAAGGAGTATCTCAGGGATCTACCGACCTTGTCAGTACCGAAGAAGGGAGAGGTGCTTTTTCTTTACTTGGCCACCTCGGACGAAGCAATTAGTGCAGTTCTCGTGCGCGAAGAGGCAGGTCGCCAGTTGCCAGTTTACTTCATAAGCCGGTCACTAAAGGGGCCCGAAGTGAGATATCAGCCGTTGGAAAAGCTAGCCTTAGCACTTGTCAATGCTGCTCGGCGATTACGCCCATATTTTCACGCGCACCCAATTCAAGTCCGAACAGATTCCCCACTTCGGCAGGTGCTGACGAAGCCCGAAGCCTCAGGACGAATAGCGAAGTGGGCGATAGAACTGGGAGAGCATGACATCTCTTATGTCCCCCGACAGGCCATCAAAGGGCAAGCCTTAGCAGATTTCTTGGCTGAAACCTCAATATCCGAAGTCCCGAACTCGATACCAGAGCCAGTTCGTACAACGGGGGAGGAACCTCAAGACTGTTGGCATATGTACGTAGATGGGGCCTCGGGAAAAACTGGGAGCGGTGCTGGAATCCTCCTTGTCAGCCCAGAAAAGAAAGAGATCACATACTCACTTCGCTTCCAGTTCGCGACTACCAACAATGAAGTGGAGTACGAAGCTCTGCTAGCCGGACTCCGGATAGCCACCGATCTGAAGGTCGCGGCCATAAAAGTACACTGTGACTCCCAGGTAGTCGTGAATCATATGCTAGGCAAATACGAGGCGAAGGGAGAAAGAATGAAGAAGTATTTGGCTAAGGCACGGGGCATGCAGGGCTTTTTCAGATACTTCCAGCTCGAGAGAATCCCCCGGACTCAAAATTCCCGAGCTGATGCTCTCAGCAAATTAGCAGCAACGCCTGGCACTTCACCGGTGGAAGATGTCCAGCATAGAAGCATAGACGAAGCCGAGGTCAACGATCTAGATGAGTCACAGCCGACGTGGATGACCCCGATCCTAGCCTATCTGGAGAGAGGGGAATTACCTGAAGATAAGACGGAGGCTAGAAGGATACTGTTGAAGTCATTGAGATATGTTGTTCTGGACAATGTCCTTTACAAGAAATCGTACCTTCAACCCTTGCTCAAGTGCGTCGGCCCGACCTCAGCAGACTACGTTATGCGAGAAATGCATGAAGGGGCATGTGGAAGTCACATCGGACCTCGGGCGTTAGCAAAGAAAATTATTAGATGGGGATACTTTTGGCCCTCGATGCTCAAGGATTGCACCGAACTCGTGCAGAGGTGCGAAAAGTGTCAGTTACATGCAAATGTGACAAGGATACCGCAAACCGAGCTGACTGCGATGCAGAGTCCTTGGCCGTTCGCGCAGTGGGGGATAGATATAGTAGGCCCATTCGATAAAGCACCAGGTCAGTTGCGACACCTCATAGTGGCAATTGATTACTTTACGAAGTGGGTGGAAGCAGAACCCCTATCCGCGATTACGAGCAAGAACGCCCGGAACTTTGTATGGAAGAACATAGTATGCCGATTCGGCATACCTCATGTCCTCGTATCCGATAACGGGACCCAGTTCACGGATAGGGTTTTTAGGGAATGGTGTGACGAGCTGCAGATTCAACAACATTTCACATCAGTAGCCCACCCTCAAGCAAATGGTCAAGCCGAAGTGACGAACCGAACTCTCGTCAAAGGTCTCAAAACCCGGCTAGAGAAAGCTAAAGGGTTATGGGTAGAAAACCTTCCGAACGTTCTATGGTCCTACAGAACAACGCCGCGAACAGCAAATGGCGAAACGCCGTATAGCCTGGCATACGGAACAGAAGCGGTAATCCCAGTCGAGATCGGACTCCCCAGTCCGCGCACGACCCATTTCGTAGCCGAAGTAAATGATGAGAACCGGCGTACGGACCTCGATCTGCTAGAAGAAAAGAGGGATACAGCTTACATAAGAGAGGCCCGATACAAACAACTCATACCCCGATATTACAATCGGCGAGTTCGAGATCGGCAATATTGCGTAGGGGACTTAGTTCTCCGAAACAATGAGGTCAGCAAGGCTTGTAAGCTCGGCAAGCTGGAGGCCACATGGGAAGGCCCATACCGAGTAGACGAGGTCCTTGGTAAAGGCGCCTATAGGCTTTCCACTCTGTCCGGGGAGCCCATACAGCGACCTTGGAATATAATCCATCTGAAGAGGTATTATGCATAGATGTGGAGTATCATGTCGAGTAGCTCGGTCATTTTTGTCTTTTGTCAGTTCGGTCTTATTTAGTTCGGTTTATTGTTCAGTCCGGTCTTGTTTTCCAAAAATTATTTCAAGTAATGAAAGTTTAAGTTTTTTTTTCCGTATCTCTTATTTGTGTTCGCATCATTCTGCATTACTCCACTTATATGCATGTTACCTCTAACTCAAAACACTATCCTGACGAGGACAAGTGTTAGTAAAATAAAATCGTACGAACCAGGGGACCACCCCTACCGACTTAGTCGGCAGAACAGGAACCCGACTAGACCCAAGTGTCACCTCGGCAGTGGATAATAGGCGATATGCCATCCCGAACCGAGGGAAGACCCAAGTGTCACGTCGGAAGCCGATGTCAGGCTCCCAAGCCACTTCGGAAGATTCGAATATGACCTACGCGTCAGTTCGAAAACGAAAAAAGCAGAAATGCGATTCGAAACAGGCAATAAGCCAACAGTTACACTAACAGAGTTTATACAAAATGTGTTTATTATTTTGCAGAATTTTACAAGTCACGTGTTAGAAGGCCCGCCCTCATCTGGCCTCTTACTACAATTAAAATAACTAGCCCAACCGCTAGTCGGCGGGTTCATCAAAAAGTCAATATTTATATCTTCCTTTTTTCGGGAGCTTTGTCCCGAACTCCGACCACCACCGCGCCCACCACCGCCTGACATCCCAGTTCGGCTTGATACAGACCGGGAAGAACTTCGACCTCGGGGGACTATCGGAGCTCGGTAATTCCCATCCCCTCGGTTCGGTATCGGTCTGCGGTTCTGAACATGCATCAGCATGTCCAACCGGTCCTTAACCAGACGAGATGGAACAGTAGGACTCAGGGCGCGGAACCGGGGAGCATGTTGCTTACTAGGCTGAACGTCGGGGTACCGGTCAAGCCACTTCTTCATTATTGGGTGGCGAGATAGTACCAACGGGAATAAGTTCGTCAAGTAGCGCAGCTCGGATATATAGTCAGCAACTTCCCATGAATCCGAACCACGATTCTGGACCTCCCGCACGACCCCCCGCACAGCCTCGAACGCATCAGCTTCGACTTCGGATATCGTCTTGCCGCCGAGCTCGTGGATAACCCTTTCGTATTCGGCATGCTCGTCTGCAATCCTCTTGGCATCCGCATAATCCTCTTTTAGTTGCAAATATCGAGCTTCGTTGGAATCAGCCGTAATTTGCAGAGCGTTATATTTGGCGTCAAATTCGTTTCGGAGGTGTTCCGCAAGTTTGTCAAGGCGACCGATCTCACCATCCTTAAGATCAATAAGGATTTTCAGACGCTTTATTTCGTTTATCAAAGCAGTCTTATCTGTATCGGATTCGTTCTACAGAAAGTAAGAGAAAAGTAAGCAAAGAACCGAGTTTTCATTCATAAGAAAAGTGAATACATTTTACAAGTTCAGTACGGACATCAGCAAAAAAAAAAAAAAAAAAAAAAAAAAAAAAAAAAAAAAAAAAAACAAGGGGGGGAAGGGATCAACTGACCCCGCCCGTAGGTTCGGCGGTTGTGTTCTCGGTCCGCGCCTCGGCATCAGCATCCTCCAAATCTTCACCTTCCAGCACGGGGGGCGGTGTATTTGGGGACAGCGGGCGCGTCGCCAGTTCTTCGCGGAAAGGGATGCACGCTTCTTCAAAATCGGCATCCCTGTCGAACTGACAGGCCTGGATATCGGCAGCCGTGAGCAAGGCTTGCCCTTCCGCCAGATACCCCACGACGGGGAATGGAGAGGCCTTCTTCAAAAGTTGCCGAAAGTATATGCGAAGCACCTCTTCGTCCTCCACAGGCTCATACCCGAACTCCCCCTTGTCGAGATCGGGAAATTTGGCGGCCACCCGATCAAGCACTTCGGCCACCGCCCGTTTCTCAATCGTCTTGGTCAAAGACGACACCAGTTTACCAAAACCCTTGCTAAATATTATTCTCTCAGCAAGGGCATGGAAAACGTCGCCCTGGGCGGCGGCGATCTCTGCCTCCCGAACTCGGGCGGCTACAGCCTCTTCCTCGCTCTTCGCCACTTTCTCCTTGGTGGCGTTGAGTTCGGCAGAGAGACGGTCGACCTGCTCCTGCAGTACGGCTTCCCGAGCTGTAGCCTCGGCGAACGCCTTTGAAAGCTTGGCCTTATCACTGGCCAAGACCTTGTTCTTCTCCGCAATACGGTGGTACTTCGCCACCGACCCTTTAAGGAGGCTCCTGACCGCGCTATTCACACGGTCGTACTCCTCAAGAGTAGGATCCACACCCTGCATTGGATTACTACCATCAGTCTAAAAAAAAAAAAAAAAAAGGGGGCAGGTGAGATCGAGGAGAGTTGAATTTACCGCTGGGAATACCGGGGCGGAAGTGCGAACCTCAACCAGATCGGGTTCGGACGACGCCGAACCCATAACAAGCTTTCCTGCAGCCGCCGCATCGACCTCCTCCGCGGCTACAGAAGTGTTACCCCGACCTCGGGAAGTAGGAATCCCAGACCGAGTCTGTTCGGAAGACTCGGTCGCCTGCCTCTTCTGCCCGGACAAGGAAGAAGTGGACTCACCCTTCCTCTTCGGCGGAATCGGCTTCTTACCCCTCACCAGATCCACTGCGAGCAAACAGAAAGTTAGTACCGATGTCAAAAAAAAAAAAAGAAAAAAAAAATGGGGAAAAGGGACCTCACCCCTCCCCGGATCCACAGAAGTGGAAGGTTCATCGGGGCTCGGTACCGCCGTCCTGAGATCGGCAAGCGACATCGGCATTTTGCCCAAACTGGCAAAACGCCCCACCACTTTGCCGAAATTTTTGGGTTTTGGCAGCAATACGACCGAACCGGAGTGCCACCCGAACTCAGTGGCACCCTCGAACTGGCAGTAAAAAAACTTCTTCTGCCAGTCCTGCACTTTTGAGGGAACCTGGACAGAAAACCCCTTCTGCCGATATGAGGAGTAGTACCACCCTTCCGTCCTAGACTTAAATGACACCATCCTGCCTAGGGTATCTATCGAAAAAGGGATACCCAATCGAGAGCAAGCTATACCCATCCCGGTTATTTGGCTAATGCTGTTCGGGGTTATTTGGGCAGGAGAGAGACCGAAGACACGGTAAATGTCGGCATAAATGGCCGGGAATGGTACACACAGACCGGCCTTAAAATGGTCCTCGTAGACAGTGACACATCCACGAGGGGGACGATACGCCCTATCGTAAGCGTTCGGCCGGAGAAGAAGGACAGAAGGGGGAAATTCGAATTTAACGGCAAGATCGTAGAGGGTGGAGGTAGAAATGGTGGATTCTAAATCCCCCACGCTCCCAGCTACTCCGGGAGCCTCCGGAAACTCGACTTCGTGCCCGTACGGCTCCTTACAGTCGGACCGTACGTAGGCACGCCTACTTTCCGGGAAATAAACCGGAAGAGAGTTCGACGAAGAGGCGGCGACGATTTCTTCCGTCGCCGCGGGAGAATGAACAGGGGGAGAGTGAGACGGAGAATGCGAAACAAATGGAGATTCGACCTCCCGAGCGGACGAATCAGAGGACGTAGGAAACGAAACAGATGAAGACATAACTTACTTGTGTGAAGTTCTTGGCAGTCGATGAAGAGAAACTGTTTGGAGGAGAAGAACAGCAAAGGAAATTGCAGATTTAGGGTTTTCAGTTTTTGAAAATGAAAGTAGAATGATTATTTTTACAATCATAAGGCATTAAAGGGGGAAGGAGTTAACGCGTGTTCAATACCTCATTCAATGCGACGACGTTTCACAAAACGTCCAATCGGCCCTTTATCGGTACCCCAAGCGTCGCATTAAATGCGGCTGACAACTTTAACATTGGGCGGGAGACGAGATCGGTATGACCGACCTCCACACAAACACAATTCAGAGGGGGTACCAAGATCAGTTCGGCATCCCTCACACAGTTCAGATGGGGTATCAAGATCAGTTCGGTTTCCCTCACACAGTTCAGAGGGGGTACCAAGATCAGTTCGGCATCCCTCACACAGTTCAGAGAGGGTACCAAGATCAGTTCGGCATCCCTCACACAGTTCAGAGGGGGTACCAAGCTCAGTTCGGATTCCCCTCACATAATTTTAAGGGAATACGTTACTACGAATCAAAACAACACTCACCGAGCACAACGCCAAGACACGTCACCTCCATCAACCCACGCTTTTTGGGGGGGGATGTGATAGGAAATGGCCCACCTCCCTAGGCCCAAATCGGAAATAAGCCCATATCCTGAAGCCCAGATCGGATAGGCCCAGCTCAACAAGCCCAGACCATGAAGCCCAGGTCGGATAGGCCCAGGTCGGCAAGCCCAGTCCATGCCATGCACAAGCCCAGGGAGTTGAGCCCTAAACCCAGAACGTGGGCTGATGGAGAGAAAATCGGAGCAGGGAAGAACTACCCACATCTCCACGACTCCACCTCTGCAACCGCCAGGAGCTCCATCTATAAATAGGAGAGTTAATTATGTTGTACTTACTTACGCTCTTTTGAATACAAAAACATACTCTTTTCCTCCCCGTGGACGTAGATCGCAACGATCGAACCACGTAAATCTCTTGTCTCTTTTTTACTTTCGCACATAAATCACATACGAATTTGGGCCGCGAATCGAAGGTTCATCACCGATTTTTGTGTCCCAATTGTGTCCCAAATCATATTTTATATCAGTTAAATATTATATTTAAAAAAATAAAAATTGCATTATATAACAAATTATAAGGGAACTTTATAGGAAAAAAATTAGACTTTTTAGTTGTAATATGTCCTAGTTTTGATTTTTTTCAAGCATTATATAACCAATAAAATTGAAATTTATTGTTTAATTATATACCCTAATTTGAATTAGTGAACCCGAAAAATAATCATAAAATTAAAATAAATCATTAAAGATTAAAAAGTTTGAAAAAATATATATATATAAAACTAATAGAAATTGAGATTTGAAACACGATTGAGATGTTCGGAACAGGGAATCTCGAGTGCCTATGCATAACATGCAGTATAATTATTATATAAATGATAAATCAGTAATTAACTAATTAGCACGAGGATTCAGTACTCTTTCAGCATTCCATGCATGCATGCACATGTAGGATCAGAAAGTCATTTGGTTGCGAATCTTGTGATTGATGAAGCTTATCTATATACTTATATATTGTATTACATATTGATGGCCTATTTTATAAAATTAAACTTCCTATTCTATCTTTTAGTTAGAAATTAATGAAAGAAAAGAAAAAATCAACTTTAAAATCTTCCTTACTTTTCATCTTTTCTATTTTTTCTCCTTAATTTGCACTATAGTAGAGAGAAAAATATTATCTCTCCAATTTGGTGAAAATATAATCTCTTCAATTTGGTGTTGCATTGTAAATATTTTTTCCAACTTAAAGAGTAAAATTGTCCGTCATTGATAAAAGGTGAGAAAAAGTGACGAAAAAGGTGAAATTTATAGGTGATTTTTTCTTTTATTTCATTTTCTTTCACATCAAAGAGAACGCAACTTTAGTATAAATTTATTTTATTTACTTATTTTTATTTTAAAAATCCAATAAAGTAAAAAGAAAAAGAAATTTCGAACTGGATTAGGTGCCCGACCCGAATCCTGACCCGATTAGGCGTACCGAACGGTGCCGTTTTGGTAATTTCATCGCGTATTAATGGTCCATAGCAAACACTTTCTGTGAGATTTTAACATTCCCACTTTTCGTAAATTAGGGTTTATTCATCCCCTCCAAAAATCCCAATTTCCTCGTCCCCAACTTTCCAGCCATGGCTCGTAACGAAGAGAAGGCGCAATCGATGCTCAATCGATTCATCACCATGAAAGAGGAGGAGAAGAAGAAGCCGAAGGAGCGCCGCCCGTACCTGGCGTCGGAGTGCCGCGACCTAGCGGAGGCGGACAAGTGGCGCCAGCAAATCATGCGCGAGATCGGCCGGAAAGTCGCCGAGATCCAGAACGAAGGCCTCGGTGAGCACCGCCTCAGGGACCTTAACGACGAGATCAACAAGCTCATCCGAGAAAAGGTGCATTGGGAACGGCGCATCGTGGAGCTTGGAGGGCCGAATTATTCGAGGCATTCCGCGAAGATGACTGATTTAGATGGGAACATCGTCGATGTACCCAACCCTAGCGGTAGGGGCCCTGGCTATAGGTACTTTGGCGCCGCCAAGAAGCTGCCTGGTGTTCGGGAATTGTTCGAGAAGCCCCCTGAGTTGCGGAAGAGGCGCACCAGGTAATTAATTTACTATCGCTGTTTCTTTTACTCGGTTTATAACGCATTTACTAATGGTTTGTTACTTGTCGATGATCATGATACATGTGTGGAATTTAATCTATTTTTATCATCGAGTCTTAGGATATAAAGGTTGTTGTATGTTTGATTAGAATTGCCATGATCAGAGAGTTATAGAAGTTTGAAAAGAGTGGATTTGCAGGTTCAATACCCAAGTCTTGTGGATAATATATGGATTATATCTTATTTTAATCTGATTTCAGCTTGGGGGGGCAAACTAAGATATTTCAATTAGTTCAAACTTAGAGTGTGTTAGAGTGTGTTTTGTACAATTGTGGAATAAGCTTTCTAAGGTTTGTAAATGATCTGCCGTTCATTGTATTAAATATAGCAACACGGGACAATCTTAATTTGCTAAATCAGGAACCTAGTTATGTGCAGACACATACAACTGAACACATGTACATCTGGTAGCAAACATGTTTATCTTTACTGTTTTCAATTTTCTGTGAAACTGCATTTATCTGTCTGAAGAATTAGTCTTGCATCCATATATAGTAATGGAAAAGTTACGTCCCACTTCTGAGGTTTAGTAGTTCTTTATCTAATCTTCTTTGCCGTATGTATTTTTTTTTTTTTTTTTGGATTCTGAAATGATGCACCGTGAGAATACTTTCTTACTTGTCATTGGTCAGTTGTCTTATTCTGCTAAACAAACTTATCTTTGATGAGTAGAAAGATGAGAGGGTACTCAATAGTTAATGTAAAGTTGCACAATCCTTTTCACGAGTCTTAAGTTTCTATTATCCAATTTTTTTCATATATTTTGTTTTGGTGTCAATGTTGATAATTCGATATAAATCTCTTTTGTGATCGTGATGGCTTTGCTTATGGTCCTTTTCTAATATTGTATGTTAAATCCTGTTGTAGATATGATATATACAAAAGGATCGATGCAAGTTACTATGGTTATAGGGATGATGAAGATGGCTTATTAGAAAAACTCGAAGGTCCAGCAGAGCAGAAAATGAGGGCTGCAGCTGTGGCTGACTGGAAGGAGATGGAGAAGATAAAGCTGGAAGCAAGGAGAGCTGTAAAGAGTGGGGAAGTAGTAGAAGTAGGTGTTGTGTCAAAGATTTTATTTGAGGAGGAAGAGGATGTAGTAGAGGAAGAGAGGATGAAAGAGAGGGAGAAAGAAGAGAAGGAGAAGGAAAGAGAATTTATTGCTCATGTGCCCCTGCCTGATGAGGATGAGATAAAGAGAAAAGTACTAGAGAAGAAGAAGCAAGAAATGCTGAGCAAGTATACAAGCAATGAGCTGCTAGAGGACTTGATTGAAGCAAAGGCCTTGCTTAATATCCAGAAATAGAAATAGACGGTATGTTTACCTGCCAGTTAGTTTTCACTTTTATGTAGTGTTAATTGTTTGAACTTGAAAAGAAAAACATTCTAAGACTATTAACTACTTGTATTGAACTATTCAAATCATAATCTCATTTTGCTGCAAATTGGAGTATGTTATGATGTGCCATCAAACTTGTTACTTACTTCAATGCTGCATCTTGCTACGGATACGAAGATATTACGATTTTCCTCATAAAAGAGCGCGTAGACATCAATGCTGAAGGTAAGTGAGCTCCAGAAACAACTGCTCCGATTCATATTCTGATTCACATCGCTCAAATTGGCGTTTCTGTGAACAGATAACTTTGGCAATACTCTGTTGCTGGAGGCAATCAAGAACGGGCACGACAGAGTTGCTGCATTACTCTCTAAAGAATGGGCCACACTGAAAATCGAGAACGTTGGCAGCTACTTGTGCTCCGTTGTTGCAAGGGGTGATACGGATTTTCTGAGAAGGTTGTTATCAAACGGCATCGACCCCAACTCAAAGGACTACGATAACCGAACCCCCCTTCACGTAGCTGCCTGCCTCTCACGGACTTTACTTAATGGCAAAGCTGCTTCTCGAAGCAGGGGCCAATGTCTTCACAAAAGACAGGTAACATCAACACCTTCTCTTTCGACTCGTTGAACTCATTTCTCCATCACTGAAGCATTGACATTACATATTTACTTGGTGCCACTTCCAGATGGGGAAACAGTCCAATAGATGAAGGGAGAACGTGCGGAAACAAAAACATGATACGGCTTCTGTAAGAGGCGAAGACAACCCAAATAACCGAGTATCCTGGTAGCTCCGGCCATGAGGTCACAGGTACTTAATCATAAATGGATAAGAATTCATATTACACATCAGAGAACACGGTTAATATTATCAGTTTTTGTAGCAGAGCAAACGTATACACACACAAAGAAGAGGAAATGCACAGTGTTCCCGTTTCATCCATGGGATCCTAAAGAAGGTAGAAGACATGGGATAGTGATGTGGGTCCCTGGCACCATGGAAGAGGTAATAGAAGCAGCATCAAACAAGCAGGAGCTGGCCGAATAAGAAGAAAAAGAAAGAGAAGGAGAGTGCATTATATTATCTGAAGATGGGTGTAAGATACTTGAGGCCGATATGATGATGGATGGAGACAAACTGTATCTCGTTATACAAATTAAATACCTACTTAATTTAAACTCTCTATATCATTATATATAATCCCACTTCTTTTCATGTATTCCGATCTCCTCATTTGCCGGAGTTGCTTAATTTTATAGCCGAACGACTTCGGAGACCTTCGACACCTTCGTTTTGTGAATAAATCTATAATGAATTCATCGAGTAAGAACACTTATTAGGTAGGGATGTCAAACTAGCTCGAACTGTGTCTTCATTTTTATTATAGTTCCCAAAAAACCAATAATGGTAAAAAAGGAAGCATGTATATAAATCGCCATTCCAAGAGGGCAGAGAGGTACATTTACCCCATAAGATACTAGGACATTTCCATAATTTTACGATTTTTAATTTTTAATATTTTTTCAAGAAATTTTAAACTTGGCTAAATTTGAGGAAAATTTAATGTTGGCGATCTCTTTTTTATGTAAAAGAAAATGTGAGGGAAAAAAAACCCTTTAAAATTCACTCTTTCATAGGGATGTCTAATGGAGCGGAGGCGGGGAGTAAAATTTGGAGTCAGGGCTAGGGCGGGTATACGAGCTTATATCCGAATCGGATTCGGGGCGAGGCCGGATTTATAGATACCCGCCCCGCATCCGCACCGAATATACTTAATATATAATATATATTTTAATAATATATTATACTCAAATTTAAATAAAGGG
The DNA here is from genome assembly GCA_029379335.1 of Thymus mandschuricus. Classification (NCBI taxonomy): domain Eukaryota; kingdom Viridiplantae; phylum Streptophyta; class Magnoliopsida; order Lamiales; family Lamiaceae; genus Thymus; species Thymus mandschuricus. The sequence continues at coordinate 32,124,305 of CM057078.1, forward strand.
TTTTTCATATTTTGGACACTTCCCGTGTCCTAGACTTCCAATCTTCCACAAACGTTATTGCAATTTGACAAATAAATAACAAATAAAATTGACTATTCGAACTATATAAAGATAGGTCTCCGTTCAAGTTATTGCCCGTTGGTTGCTTTTGAAATTGAATTTTGATTAAATTAACCTTTACTTTTTAAAGAACCCCTTACTTTTCAATTTAACACTACGCATAAAATCGCGTGTCAAAAAGAAAGAAGACAAGTGAGAGTATATAAGTATTTTTTTTCCCCTCTGAAAAGGGTTGGCCACTAGTGGTGAAGGTGGTACAAAGCCAGCTGCATACCACTATTGCCCCGTCATTCCTAGTTCCCAACATTAAAAACTCTAGATGTTGATGTTGTCAAATGAGATTTTCTATTTCCTTTTTTTATATATTTGTTGAGTATCGATTTTTATTAATTTTGTGCAATTTTTTCAAAAATTTTGAAGTGTTATGATTTAAGTTAATTTTTTAGAATTATTTTCTATATATGAACTATCCCTTCACACACATTCATTTATACATGGAGAGAGCTTGATTCGTATAAACATGAATTTTAGTGTAAGAAATATGAATATATTTGAACTATTAATTTTAATAAGATCTACGACGGTTATCGACAAGACCATGATTGTAGTGCATATAATAAGCATGAACAAACCTTACACGTAAAATTTTACATGCTCGTAAAATTTTACACATATATCTAAATAGTAACCTCATGAAATTTTTTTTATATATGTTTGGTCATTTTTGCATATTCGCACACTAAAACTTAATCATATGTAGCTTTCCTATATATAGATATATAGGGCACTCAATATCATTAAAGTTGTAGTTAAACTAATTAATTATCAAGGATGCGATGATAAGCAAATAAATAAGAGAACATTGTTTGTGTCTAATCTCCTCTAATGGAAATCCACAGAAGCATAAGCCACTAGCCGTTATATATAAACCACAATTATCTTGATATATAAGAAAATGTGAATACTGCTAATAAATTGAACTATTTTTATAAATACTTTTGCATTTCCCAATTATAATTTATTTGACAAACAAACTCTTTCGGATAGCAAATTATAATAATCAGCATATTTTGACGGGACGGACTACGGAGAGCGTATTATGCGAATTTAGTAGGAATTCTTAAGTGCAACCCGTTGTTTATGAAGAAGTGTATTAGGTCGTGGCTTAATAAATTAAGCAAGGCATTAGTTTTGTGCTATTGTTGAAGTGGAAAATTAATCATCATCAATTAATCAGTGTTAATTAATGAGGAATAATAATTAGGGAATAATTAACAATAATGGTCGGTGTTTTTGTATTGCACTTCGTCGATTTCCATTAGGACGCTAGTACGTGGCTCACAACATCCTAATTAATTGATTTTTTTTTTCTTCCAATAATTCCAACCATTAATTTTATTTAATCACTTCATCTCCTCCTAACTTACTAAATTCATAAGTTTTTGTTTAACTTAAAAGGAATTATAAATTGCTAACGGCTATATTTCTTGGTAAATTAATGTAAATTTTCATATTTAAATATATTTGTGGCATTAATTGGCATCGTAAAATTCAAAATAAAATACATTTTTCATATGTATGGGTGACGGTTTAATTTGTATGCCCTTCTACCCATTTAGTCTGATGAGACATTTCTCAAATCGAGTTTACAAGAATGGCTGCATCTTAGAATAATTACTATAATCTGACTTCGCTATATTAGAACAATTTTATGCAAGTCACCCTATGCTAGTCACCTTCGTGTTCAACATTATTTCGTTCGATTTTTTCAATTGTAATATATTCCAATACCTTATAAATTAATATTGCAATCATTAAATCAACAAAAAGTATAATTATCATAGCTCGATTTATTTTATTATTAATTTTTTGAACGTAGAAGGAAAAACGAACATATCGAACCTTGATATTTATACTTTTTGTTGATTTAGTAATTTCAATATTAATTTATAAGATATTAGAATATATTACAATTGAAAAATACGAACGAAATAATGTCGAAATGAAAAAATGACGAAGGTGCCCACAAAATTGTCCACCATAAGGTGACTAGCATATTATTTCTCTTTTATCTTACACCAGTATAATATAAATTACAATTCTAGTTTCAGTTACGCTCGTTTACACACTTTCTTACGCAGTTTCCATGCACATTAGTAACTATCAAAATCAACTCTTTTTTAGTAGTATTAAATTGGAAAAAAGTAACAAAGTATATTATTCTTTTACAACTAAAGTAATGTAATGCTTATGATTAATTAGTTTGAGTATTATTTTCACTGCAGAGGTGGATGGCTTTTGTGTGTGTGTTTTCCCTTTTCCTTTCCTTTTTGTCATTAATCAGATAACGATAAGAAAAAAAGATGTATACGAAAAAGTCGTACATTATTAATTAATTAGGCGATCTTGATCAATAATTTATGATACGTAATGAAGGCCGAATTATCATAAGACAACTTATCATTAATGACATATCAATATTTTCCTATGTTACATGTATGGATAAATTGTCGATTATGGTATGCATGTGTTTCGCCGAACGGTAGGAGGTTAATTATTTTTTTAAAAGAGTCGGTGTTATGAGTTCTTATACACTTAACACTTTGCATGTGTCCTATAATTATCATACAACGTCATGATTTCATCTATTGGAAATAATTAAATTTGTGGATGGCTGCTATCTATTTATGCATGAGTTGACTTACCTCTACAAACCATGCACGTTTCATAACTATTTTGAGAGGTTAAAAAAAATAAAAATAAATAAAATGGGAACCTTGTGTGTAATTATAGAATTATAATTAATCTAATATATTTACCCACTTGATTATCATACTATAATCTAATTTCATACTTAATCTGTGATCATTTATAGATAGAACTGTCGAATTTTCGCGTCGGGCTTTGATCGGGTTTAAATGATCAAAAGTTGAGTCATGATAAGCCATTCATAAATTCGCATGAAATGACATACTAAATCCAACTCACGAAATAATTTATAGTGTCAAATAGTAGGGCAGGTTCGAGGCCTTCAGGTTTTTGAGTGTTATGAGTCGGTTCGAGCCAAAATTCTTGCGATCCTTTAATTTCATAGCCTGATCGAGCTTTGTCCGAATTACGAACAAATCGAGAGCCAAATTCGACAACCCTAGCTATTCAATTTTGAATACAAAACACAAGCACAAATTGTTGACAGTTTGTATCAATGAAAGGTACAATATTTGACATCATTAATCACAAATCAATACTCAAATCTAGGGTTACCATCATACAATAATTCAATTTAAAAATAGTTACATAGTACTATATAATTAAATAATCATTAATTAATTAGCTGGTTACCTCCATATATATTCCTATACCGACAAATTCAAAATGCTTTCAGCCAGCCAAACCATACAATACTGTACAACATATGAACTTGTTTCATTAATAATATTCGTTATATATTAATAATTACTCCCTCCGTCCTTAAATAAGTGTCCCGAGCCGCCAAAAATTTTGTCCCTAAATAAGTGTCCTATCACATTTTTCCAAGCAAAAATTACACAAAACTACCAAAACTACCCTTTCTTGAAAATCTAAAAGTGGGATAAAGACAAAAATAAATAAATAAATAATCAAGGATTTTAAGGGCATAAGTGTCAATTTACCCTTCTCCTTGGTTTGCACAAAATGGCGGCTCGGGACACTTATTTAAGGACGGAGGGAGTATATTACTAGAATATTATTGTTTACAACAAGAACAAAATACCTCTTCCCATAATTAATCTCTTTAATGGTTTCTTAAATTTTCCAATGATATCTAATCACGTGTAGCAAATCGCACGCCAGTTCAATATAGTACTATATGCTTAAATGAGATACTTCCTCCTCGATTTTTTTTGACACGCATTTCAATGTGTCTAAATGTAGATGTTACGATAATATCTAGTCTAATATAACTTGATATAAGTACATCATGTTCGACCTATATAACATCGATTTTTTGACACATTGAAACGCATGCCAAAACTGTCTCAACACAGGTGGGCGGAAGGAAGGAGTATTTAATTAATCCAACAATATATTCACATAAATAATAAGTATATCGAGTCAGGTTTATTTAATATTCTTTTAAGAAAAGTTAATTCTTTATTAATTATTATTCAGATCTACACCTGTATAAATAAACGATGGATCGGAGCTTCATGAAGGAAAAAAAAAAAAAAAAAAAACCCTCCAAAACCATCCCTCCATTTCTCAGCGTCGATCGCAGCCGTCGATTTCGATCGACTGCACCATTCGTTCTTCCCTTTCCCGTGAATCCCAAACCCACGTGAATCCTTTTCCCCCCATTTTTTCCGGCCGAAATAATTCCATTTTCTCTGAAAATCACGTTTCCACAAAAAATACTCCAAAAAAAAAAAATTAAAAAAAAAAATCAAATTAACTTCCACCACCAATCAACGGCAACCTCCAGCCCCAGGGTGCATAATTATTACTGAAAAACCCTCTCGATAATTCGTGCTTTTGCTTCGAGAACCCCAGCGTGAAATCCGATACCTCTCTCCATTTTTCCCGCGCGGATTGGTGGCGGGAGCAATCGATCGGGGAAAATGGAGTCCTTTAAGAAGAAATCGTTCAGGATCCGGCACAGCGAGGAGAGCGGCTCCGGCGACAATGGCGGCGGAGGGGAGGACTTCGTCGTGGAGGATTTGATCGACCGAATCCAGTCGTCGCGCGGCAGCCGCCTCACTCTGGTCGAGAACGAGTTGGCGATGGAGTCGACTCGCCGGAAATTCAGCCGGGAAAACGTCATCAACGGCCTCAAATGCCTCTCTCAGGGCTTCATCATCCACCCCGATAACAGGTAATATATACATACACACATATATATATACACACGATGAGACCATGAGAGAGAGAGGGGAGGGAGGGAGGCGGTGCAGGGTTTAATAGAGATGAGTTGAAAATGTTGGGGTTAATTTTTGAATTTAGAGGAAGTACAGGGGCTTATGAGTGAATTATGGAAGATTTTCGGGGGTGAAATTCCCGCCACCGATGCTGATGGACACGTGGCGGAAAAGTATTGGGTTGTGAGAGGGCTGGTCTACGTGGGCCGAATACTAGTTGTTTGACTTTTGGGTGAAAATAAGAGGGTGTTTGAATTGAAGTTTAGTTTGCTTAAATCATGAAATTAAGAGGAATAATTACAGCTAATGGATTAAGATTAAATGATAAGTGCACTGACGCGTGTATAGATTTTTTCAGATTTTTTTTTTATATAATTATAAGTCAAAGGTTTAGTTTTTAATTCTTATTTTTATATTATCCCGTATCTTCATTTTATTCGAGTAGTTGATATAGTAATAATAGTATACGTCTTCAAAGTAATTTTTGACAAAATCTTCGTCCGTCCCGTGCTAGACGATTTACGTTTTATTTTTGAAATTGATTAATTTGTATATGCTTTATTTATACAATCTGAGTGTCTAAATCTCTAATTTGTATACTAATTAAGTGTTTAAGTGTCTGATTATTTATTCAAAAGAAAAGTGGGTCGTCTAGAGTGAGACAAAGGGAGTATAATATAGTATCGATTGATCGAAGCATAGAACATAATGAGTTATATTAAGTTACTATCTCTGAATATATCGTAATAATCATAGTACTATGTTATTAGTAGTAATAAATTGAATAAGAGTATATGATTCAATTTAGAAGTTTTCTACCAAAATTCACTTATTTATCCTTATTTAGAAGTTTCTTAACCAAATCCCTCGTTTGATTCTATTTTAGTAAACATGACTGCATAGATTACCATACCAAATTTAAGTCACTGAATATAGTAAGTCAACCTGTGTACTATATTTGTCATACTCAACATAGTAAAATTAAAAAAACTTCTTACCAAGAACAATGAAAAAAGGGAGTAAATTCAAACAAGTTTGAGAACATGGAATTGCAACTGCATTACTCAGATAGGAAAAATCATATCCGAAATCTTACGTTTCTTCGATTTTCGATTAATCTGTGGGGATGAAATCCGATGACAAAGTTCTTGTCAAAAATGTAGTTTTGTTGCATTTTGTAAGGAGCATCGATAAATTTTCAAGGAGGAAGAAGGTAGATATGGCATATTTTGATAAATGAGTAAAACTTTTTCTCGTAATCTTTGTGGGTGTGGCTCCCCCAAACAATTGAAACAGTTAAGCAGAGTTACTCCAACTGATCAAGCATTTCTCTACGACCGGAATCTTGATCCTCGAATGAAAAAATATGCAGGTGGTACAAGGCGTGGGAGAAGTTTATATTAGCATGGGCGATATACTCGTCGTTCTTTACTCCAATGGAGTTCGGATTCTTCAGAGGACTTCCGGAGAATCTCTTCATATTAGACATTGTTGGCCAGGTGGCTTTCCTTTTCGACATTATCTTGCAGTTCTTTGTAGCTTACAGAGATAGCCATTCCTACAAAATGGTTTACAAGCGTAATCCAATTGCCCTCCGGTAATTCTTTCTCTCTATTTTTTTCATCGTAATTGACTATTTGTTATGATCATTGCTCCCTTTAAAACATGCGAATTATTTTGTTCGGTTTGTGCTTGCAGGTATCTTAAATCTCATTTTTGTCCCGACCTTCTAGCTTGTATGCCTTGGGATATTATCTACAAGGTTGCTTTCTCTCTCTCTCCCTCTCTCCCTCTCTCTCTGCATGCTTATTTGGATAACATGTGTGTAGTAATCATACTTGCTAACAGGCATGTGGAAGGAAAGAAGAGGTGAGGTATCTTCTCTGGATCAGATTGGTACGGGTTCGTAGACTGACAGATTTCTTCCAGAGGTTGGAAAAGGACATCCGAATCAATTATCTATTCACGAGGATCATTAAATTACTTGCTGTTGAACTCTACTGCACGCACACAGCGGCATGTATCTTCTACTACCTAGCCACTACGCTTCCTGAGGAGCAGGAAGGTTACACATGGATCGGGAGTTTAAAATTGGGTGACTATAGCTACTCACACTTCAGAGAGATAGATATTTGGAAGCGCTACACTACTTCAATGTACTTTGCCATTGTTACCATGGCAACCGTAGGTGAGCCTTTGTTTTCCACATCAAGCATAGAAATTGCTCTATCTTTTAGCATGAAGTTCGATTCTTTCATGAGTTTCATTTTGAACGACAGATCGTTGTCATTACTAAATGATGAATATGAGAAAATACTCCCATAAGTACTTCAATAATGCTTGCTGTCAATACTATTTTGTGCCTTTCTCCTACAATATGCTTATGATATCATCCTTTTTTTGTTTCTCTCTCGTACAGGTTATGGAGATATACACGCAGTCAATCTGAGAGAAATGATATTCATTATGATCTACGTTTCCTTTGATATGATTCTCGGTGCATATCTGATCGGTAACATGACAGCACTGATCGTGAAAGGATCAAAGACGGTTAGGTATAGGGACAAAATGACAGATATTACCAAATATATGAACAGAAACAGACTTGGAAGGGAACTTCGAAGTCAAATAAAAGGGCACTTGCGTTTGCAATATGAAAGCAGCTACACTGATGCTGCTGTTCTACAAGATATCCCAATGTCCATTCGTGCCAAGGTAAGAATCTGGGAAACTTAAATTGTACAGAGTATATATATCTAGCTCATATATGCGTCTATGAGTAAGAAATCGCAACACATATTATAATATTCTATGGTCTATAACTAAACTATGTGCATCTTTATCTTGTTATAAAGAAAAGTGCTTGGTTTGTTTAACATAAAAGCAAACAAATGAACATTAGCAATGACACGATCATTCATTTATTGCAGATATCTCAAACTCTGTACAAGTCATATGTGGAAAATGTTCCGCTTTTCAAGGATTGCTCCCAAGAATTCATCAATCAAATTGTAAGTTATCTGATCATCGATTAATTTCGTTCAATAATTAAATGCACTATCTGCAAAATGTTCGTTACTTTATATGGGAGTGGAGAGATAAGTCCACCAATTTGGTTGTTCATAAACGAAGATGTTCGGATACATGAACTTTAGTGGGAAGAGTAGTATAAATGGTGCAGTTTAGAGACCACATGTTATGTAAAATTCTTCACCATATGTATCCTTCTAGTTTGCCTTTTGAATGACAAATACTTCTTTAGCTCATAATTCATCCTTTGGTATCGGCTACTAAATTTTTTCTTAACACATATCACTCCGCAGGTAACTCGGGTTCATGAAGAATTTTTTCTCCCAGGGGAAGTCATAATGGAACAGGGGAATGTTGTGGATCAGCTCTATTTTGTTTGCCACGGCATTTTGGTGCGACATTCTAACTCGTATATCGTATTTTTTTATCATGATACACGATAACCTCCCAGAATCTTATATACGATCTCCACATTTTCATGTGGCATCATTATATGCTTATGCAATGAGATATTTGTAGCCAAACCTTTTGCAAGACTGAAGTTCTACGAACCTGAACTCCTTTCTTAAGATTTAGTTGCGAACAGCCTGAATCGGACCTATATATTTTGTGGAACTGCTAATTCATGGAACATGTTCTAGTTTATGATTTTAGGCTGAATTTTGTATCTATATTTTTTTTTTCTGTGGATGCCACAGTAACTGAAAGATGGCATATCTTGCAGGAGGAGGTTGGCACCGGAGCAGACGGAATAGAAGAGACGGCGTCTCTTCTAGAGCCTAACAGCTCGTTCGGAGAGATTTCCATTCTTTGCAACATCCCTCAGCCTTACACTGTTCGCGTCTGTGAACTATGCAGGCTCTTGCGTATTGATAAACAATCCTTCTCGAACATTCTTGAGATATATTTCCACGACGGTCGTAGAGTCTTGAATAACTTATTGCAGGTAATAAAACCGAAGAAACATATAACCTTTGGAAGTTAATCTGTGGATACCTAATACCATGAATTATGATAGGGAAAAGAATCTAATCTTCGGCTGAAGCAACTGGCTTCGGATGTTACCTTCCATATCGGTAAACAAGAAGCTGAGCTTGCTTTGAGAGTGAACAGTGCAGCTTTCTACGGTGACCTCTATCAACTGAAAGGCATAATCCGTTCGGGAGCGGATCCAAGCAAGAAAGATTACGATGGAAGAACAGCCTTGGTATGGTTTGATTACTTATCTATCCATCAATATTTCGTTCGATACATATTTTTGTGAGTCACGTTTAGGAATGGAATGGATGATATGACATAAGATAGTGATGGAAAGGTTTGCCGTTTTCTCAGCATCTTGCTGCATCGAGAGGATACGAAGATATTACGGCTTTCCTCATACAAGAACGCGTAGACATCAATGCTGAAGGTAAGTGAGCTCTAGAAACAACTGCTCCGATCCATATTCTAATTCGCAAAGCTCAAATTGGTGTTTTCGTGAACAGATAACTTTGGCAATACTCCGTTGATGGAGGCAATCAAGAACGGGCACGACAGAGTTGCTGCATTACTCTCTAAAGAAGGGGCCACACTGAAAATCGAGAACGTTGGCAGCTACTTGTGCTCCGTTGTTGCAAGAGGCGATACAGATTTTCTGAGAAGGTTGTTATCGAACGGCATTGACCCCAACTCAAAAGACTATGATAACCGAACCCCCCTTCACGTAGCTGCCTCTCACGGACTTTACTTAATGGCTAAGCTGCTTCTCGAAGCAGGGGCCAATGTCTTCATAAAAGACAGGTACATCAGCACCTTCACTTTCGACTCGTTGAACTCATTTCTCCACCGCTGAAGCATTGACATTATATATGTACTTGTGCTGCTTCCAGATGGGGAAACAGTCCAATAGATGAAGGGAGAACGTGCGGAAACAAAAACATGATACGGCTTCTGGAAGAGGCGAAGACGGCCCAAATAACCGAGTACCCTGATATCTCCGGCCATGAGGTCACAGGTACTTAATCACATACATGAATAAGAATACATATTACATATCAGAGAACACGGTTAATATTATCGGTTTTTGTAGCAGAGCAAACGTACACACACGCAAAGAAGAGGAAATGCACGGTGTTCCCGTTTCATCCATGGGATCCTAAAGAAGGCAGAAGGCATGGGGTAGTGATGTGGGTCCCTGGCACCATTGAAGAGCTAATCGAAGCAGCATCAAACAAGCTGGAGCTCGTCGAAGAAGAAGGAGACGAAGAAGGAGGATGCATTATATTATCTGAAGATGGGGGTAAGATTCTTGAGGCCGATATGATTATGGATGGGGACAAACTGTTTTTGGTTAAACAAACACCTACTTAATTTCTCATTATATATAATCCCACTTCTTTTCATGTATTCCGATCTCCTCATTTGCCGAGTTGCTTAATTTTATAGCCGAACGACTTTGTCTTTCGGACATGTTCGTCTTGTCAATAAATCTCTAACGAATTCGTCGAGTAAGAAGTACACTTATTATAGGTAGCGATGTCAAACTAGCTCGAACTGTATTTTCATTTTTATTATAGTTCCCAAAAAACCAATAATAAACATCAACAAAGGGTAAGAAAGGAAGCATATAATTATAAATCACCAAGAATTCTTCAATGGCTTCTCCAAGAGGGCGGAGAGGTACATCTCATTGAGCTCCTCCCCTCTATCGAGCTTCCTCCCCACCTCCCACCGGAGCTTCCGGAATCCGACGCTCTGGATGAGTGGCGCGTAGAGCTCATCCAGCTCGTCCCCGACGCAGAAGAAGTGGTCGAGCCAGAAGAGGCCGCCCGGGCGGAGCACCCGGTAGATATCGAACAAGACGAAGTGCAGCATCTTCGCCGGGATCCAGTTGCTGAGCACGTGCATGGAGTGCACGATGTCGAGGGTGTTGTCGAAGAACGGGAGCCGTTGTGATATGCTGACGTAGAGGGGCACCACCCCTCTCGCCGCCACGAAGTTGTTGAACGGCCCGTTCAGGTTCATGGTGGTCGTCACGATCGTCACGTTCCGCTCCCTCATCCTCACGGCGAACGTGGCCACCCCGCCGCCGATGTCCAGCCCGATCCGGACGGCCCCCGGCGGCTTGGCCGCGAGCACCTCGTCGATGGAGAAGTCGAGCTGGGACGAGGGGCCGGCCCAGCGGCGGCTTTCGCGGCCGGCGAGGTCGAAGCAGTCCTTGCAGTCGTCGAAGGCCCTCTGGTTGCGGCCGCGGCCGACGAGGCAGGAGTAGTTCTTGCAGGTGTAGGCGGTCCAGACGGCGGAGGAGTCCGGCGGGGTGGACCAGAGGCTGCGAGGGAGGGGGAGGGGCTCGGCGGCTCGAGGGGAGGCGGCGGGGCGGCAGCGGCGGCGGGGGAGGGGCTCGCAGCCCTTGAGGAGGAGCTTCTGGGCGAGGAGCTCGTCGTCGGGGCAGGAGGCGTTGACTTGGTAGGACATGAAGCGGCGGAGGTCTTGCGGGAAGAGGGTGCAGGAGCTACCCACCGACGGCAGGATCCGGTCGGAGTCGAAGTTCCGGTTGAAGCCGAATGGGAGCTTCTGTGGAGATGTGAAGGCGATGAACTCGGAGGGGAGGTCGGCTAACTCCGAGGCATTGCCGGTGTCCTCCTTCTCCTCCTCCTCCGGAGGCGGTGGGTCGACAGCGGCGGCGGTGGAGGTGGTGGTTTGAAGTTGAGGGTTGAGAGAGCATGATGAGGAGTGGTAGAAAGTGGTGGAGATGAAGAGAGTGAGGAGGTTTGAAGAGAGGAGGAGGAGAAGGAAGAAGGGGACAGAGGAGGAGGAGAACTCCATTAATTAATTAATTGTGGGTTTGGATCTGTAGTAGTGTTATGCCTATGCAAAGTTGAGATAGATTGATTGAAGTTAAATTAAAAATGAAGGTCAACTAAATTAATTATATATGGGGAGTAGGTTATTTTGTAAGCTACTAGTGTTACTTTGTTTATAGAAATGTCGAGTGGTTGTAGTGAGTGGCTTGGACTTGGAGCATAATTTAAATATGGGAGTGCCGGAGTGGGTGTTACTTTATTACGTGAGTGACAGACCCACTCAAGAGAAACTCAAGTGCTTTGGACCTTTCCATATAGTTTTATTTCTACTCATTCCGACTAACCTATTACACATACTTCGTCCCATTTCACTTGACGTCGTTTCATTATTTAATAAATTATATATGTTTAATGAACGTGCTAATTGAAATAGGACTGAGGGAGTGCTTTTATTGAACCTATACCTATTACAATAATTTAAAAAAATCGTATAAAATGAACGGAGGAGGAGGAAGAAGTATTATTTGTATAAGTTTGAGCTTATAGTGTCAATTCACATGCATTTGATATATAATTACATTTTGTCTTTTCTGTGTATGGGGACCGGAGAATACTATGGCCACTGAATTTTATTACTCTCTTTGTTTCTTCTGAAATGACCAAATTTTCGTTTTAAGACGTGTTATTTGAAATGACTAGTTTCCTATTTTGGTCCAACAACCCTACGTGCACACCCCATTAACCCCTTAATACATTACATTTATATACTAAACCCCTATTTAAGTATGTGAACCACTACTATTATACAACAAACCTTCTTTTTGTTAATACGCAAGTCCAAAAGAATGTGACAATTTCAGAAGAAGCGTAGGGAGTATAAAACAATCAAGTTGATAATCATTTATCAGTGTTAATTGGGTCAGGCCGGTCTGGCCCATGTATGCTAAATTTGATTGCTAAAAGGGTAATTCTATCCACAGCCCCCAAATTACTCCCCACAGCCCCTCTCAAAAAATAAATTAAAAATAATATTGATTTTACTATCTCACCCCTTTACCCACAAAATAAATTACTTAAGTGTCATTGTACAGCCATCCAGAGAAAGAGACGCATGCTTACAGATTAACAAACCATCCCCAAGTTATTCTTCCCACGTAAAATAATAGTTTGAATCGCCAATTAACTAGAGAATGAGGGAGGCTGACGACGTCTCCTTCTTAGCGCGGCATTGGGAAGATGACCTCTTCATCGATTGGCGCCGCCACCACTCCTCCGTCCACCACACCTGGAGCTCTTCATGTGGCTGCCGCCGCCGCGGAGTATAATTCATTGTGCGTGTGCCCCACGTTGGCCATCTGTGAACCAGAGAGCTTTGCATTGCTTTACAAAAATTATTTGAGTATTCTCTATACATCTTCCGTTATATTTCTCATTCCATTTTCCCTCTTAAGATATGTTCAATCTTTGGTTGGGACAGTTTTTGATATGTTCTATCTCACGACGAACTGCACTTATAGATGCAAATGGCTCGTAGGCGGCGGCGGAGGCACGATTCAAACTCTTTTCAGGCAAAGCTTTAGCTATCGAAAGAATAATGAAAGAATTGATGCGGTTGCGGCAGCGACGATAGCTAGAAATTTAAAAGGAAAATAAATCGCATTTTCAAAGCTTTCAAAATTTGAAATGTAAAATAGTTTCATCTATTCGAAAGATTTATGGCCGGCGGTGATGGTTGTGAAGGCCTCCAGCGAGGTGGAGGTAGGGAAATAAGAGATTTTTGGCTGGAAAATCGTGGGAGCAGTGATTTGAGGGGCTTTGTGATGTGAGGATAAATTTGTAATTTCCCTTATTTTTATTTTTAATTAATTGAATTGGAGGCTGTGGGGAGAAATATGGAGGCTGTGGATAGAATTACCCTTGCTAAAAAGAAGTCCAATAAAGGCCCGTTTTAGAATTATGGCCCATTCCAAACGCACAATTCGTTTTGGAACACCAAATCCTACCGTAAATCATTTTATGTATATTCTCATTTGTCTCGACTCATTCACCATAATTCCACACAACCACACATTTTATTAAAATAAATGTTTGTAATCTATAATTTATTAAAATAATAATTAAGAAAAATGTAAAAAAAAAAAAATCCACTTGTGATTTGTGAATCAAAAATGGCCTATTTATAATTCTTTTTAACATTCTTGAATCCCATAGAAGAGTCGAAGCACTCAACCTTGTCTCTATACAAATTCATAACCCTCAACAATTCACTCACCTTCTCCTTCATTCCTCCCTCACACCCTACTTGTAAAACCACTAGCAGCTTCTGAAACCCCCCAACCCTCATTGCCTCCACCACCCCATCCTCATCACATCCCCCTCCCACGCACACTTTCCACAAACTCGAGACGCAAAGCTCCGTTGCCGCGCCCGACACTCGTAGGATCTTCTTCACGAGTATCGGAACGGCCAGCGCGTGCCAGCACGCGCTCTCCCTCCCTTGTTCCGTTCCGCAAACCTCGTCCAAGACGACCAATGCCTTCTCGCAAACGCCCTTACTACCGTCGACGAGAATCTCAAGAATCGAATCGATCAACCCTAGTTTCACAAATTTGGACGTGATCGTGGGATCTTGAGAGGAAACCATCACGTGGTGCATGACTACTAGGCATGCATGTGTGGATCGAGGGCAAATTGGTACTTTCAACGCTTGGAGCAACGTTTCTTCTATCCCTTCGATCTCCATTAGTCCATCGACTAAATCTCGGCCTTCGTCGGAGATCACGAGCTCTTTCAACACAAGGATCGCGCTCCGCCGTGAGGAGAGATCGCCGCCGTTCAAGAGCCGCTCCATGCAGAGTAGTGACGCCGGCGATCTCAGCTTCGAAACGCCTTGTTTCCCTAGAGGGAAGCTCCACGTCAGCGCGGACAGGACCTCCTTTGACAGATTCCCATGTTTGTCAACCGAAAAGCGCGCGAACGACTCGAACGTTTCTGCCAACGTGTCACCGATCCCGTTTTTCACGAGGCATTTCCTATTACGATCGCTCTCCTTAGCCAAATTCTTGATTTTCATCAACATTTCTAGGCACTTGCTCTCGTCGCGGCCTCTAGCGGCGGCCGCCAGCTCCGAGTGGAGCTGGTTAACCTCGTACGGAGCGAGAGGAACCCTAGGAGTCGGGATCCTCTCGACCCCATTCGACTTGTTCTCCTCGCACCAATCTTGGATCATCTTTCTCAAGGCATGATTAGGGATTTGGTCGGAGCTTCTCAAGACCTGGTTCGACACGGGGCACGTGGCATGGCCTGTGTCGATCCACGTCTCGATGAACTCGCGGTCGTAGGTTATGCCAGTGGCCAACGACACCGGATCCTTCATCAAGTGTAGAGAAATGGGGCACCGGAAGTGAGTGGGGACTTCGACTTCCGTAGCCGAATTAGCGGTTTGTTGGCCGTCGTCTCTTTTTCCGGCGCCGTGGCTGCGGCCGCGACCCCTCCGTCTCCACAAAGAGCTCATGATCTATAGAAGCTAGTACTATAAGTTTGAAAGAAAATGTATATTTATAGCTAGCGTTTGTTGTAAAAATGTTTGAGAAATATTAGGTAGAGAGAGAACATAGGAGTTAGGAGAGATATAGGAGGAAGGTTTAACATTGATGTATTTGAATGGAATGTTTGACTGTTGAATAATATGTGAAAGGTGGAAGTCGTTTTTCGTATCCTAACTAAGGGCCCGTTTGGCTAAGCTTATTTCAAAATGCTTATAAGCTCTAAGTGCTTATAAGCTATTTAAGAGCTTATAAGATGTATGAGGGTAAGAGCTTATAAGTTGTTGAAGTGTTTGGATAAAAGAGCTTATAAGCTTAAGGAGATAATAAAAAAATAAAATCTGAAAAATTAAAAAAATAATTAAAAAAATAATTTTTTTGAAATCATAATGTTGTAACATAAAATGGAAGTGTATATAATATAAATATAAGAATAAAATAGAATTATAGTGGTAAATAAACAAAATTTGAAAAAAATAAGTTGGGGTGGAGGAGCTTATTTTTTGGAGTGCTTATAAGCACTTTTTGCTTATTTTTACATCTTATAAGCTCTTAAGGAGCTTATTTTGCCAAACACATTTAGAGTGCTTATAAGCAGTCAAACAGCTTATAAGCAGTCAAACATCTTATAAGCTAGCTTATAAGCTTAGCCAAACACCCTCTAATATATACTACTAATATAAATAAGTGGGAAATTAAAAAGAAGGGAAAAAAAAAAATTAAAAAAAAGAAGTAAAAGAGTTGAATGAGATTTGACTTGTTGACTCAGTCAAGGGTTCTCCGAGTCGGACCAGATTTTTCTATTTTTTCTTGTTGAAAAGGGAATTGGGAAAATCTCATTCACTACTTTGAAATTTGAAACAACTAGCATGAAATTTAAAAGTTACTATACCGAGGACACAAATTTGGGAATCGATGTTTTGAAATTTAGTTGTTCATTGGCGCGGCTAACCAAAATAAGATCTAAATAACTATTCTTTGAGGGAGAAGTATTATGCTACATACCTTATGCTACATACTTCGTGAGCACCGCTTTCGTTTTATCGACATTAACACTAATTTATTTCGTTTTATACATTTGGTTTAGTTCTAATACCCTAAATATTGTTATTCACATCGTTAATTTTATAAATTTCATAAAAATCGAAGCTCGATTTGTTCTTTTTATCATTCATTAGTATTTATAGAGAAAATGGACAAATCGAGCTTCGGTTTTTATGAAATTTATAAAATTAACGATGTGAATAACAATATTTAGGGTATTAGAACTAAACCAAATGTATAAAACGAAATAAATTAGTGTTAATGTTGACAAAACGAAAGCGGCACGAGGTATGTAGCATAAAGTATGTAGCATAACATTTCTATTCTTTGAGGTTATCTTGCATCGTATATGTTCATAAAATATATTGTTCATAAAAAAAAACATATTGAGATAGTATTTAATTTGATATACAAAATTATAGAAATCCAAAAATAAATGAATAAATTATGATAATTTTAAACTTCATGATTTAAGTTATGTTGAAATACATGCAGATCAGTAAATAGATGAGTAGTTGGTAAATTAGATTAATAAATTACTTTAATTGAAATAACATATTTTTAATATTTGTCGTTTCGAGGATAGACCATTACCAACAGGACATCTTGAAGTAAAATTGAGCTATAATAGATGAGACAGAGTACATAATATCATCAAATGATTTATATATTCGATCAAAAATAATACTCAACGACATATTTTGATTTTTTTTTTTTTTTTTAAACAATTAACAGGAAATTTAAGGGCCGCACCACGGAGGACTCGAACTCGAGACCTTTCAGGTCCGAGATTTATTCTTTAACCCCCTACCGCTTAGCCAACACACACACACACACACAAATTCGCTCCCAAAGAGGATCGAACCCGGGACCCTCACTAAAGAGAGGAACCCGGTGGCCAGGTGCGCTAAGTCACCTGGTTACATATTTTGATATTTGTGCTAAACATTTGATAGTGTTTATATCTTAGTGTGTATTTGTAGAGGTCGAATCTACAATTACTGTTGTCCGGACGATTCGGTCGATCCGGTTGATTAGGGCACTAGCAACCTGTAACCAATACAATTAATGGACATGTTAGAGCCCTACGAAGAACACCGGAGGGGGTGTCGGCCGTAGGACCTCCGACGCTCAAGTTAGTACGGTATTCGAATATTAGAGCGTAAAAACAAACAATAACGAAAGTAAATAATAAAGCAATGGTGGTGGTCGCGGACGACTGTGAGCGTTCGGTAGGAGGGGGTGATGTGAGAGATGGATCGACGAAGGAGAGAGCTTGTACGGCTAACCTCGGCGGCGGTGGACGCGAGGTGATTGCAAAGTATGCGGTGAATGCTAGAGAGCAGTTGAAAGCGTAGTGGAGAGTATAAGCGTATATGGCTAGTTGCGAGAGTCTAGATGGTTGTTCAACCTAAATCGTTCGTATATATAAGACGACTACCCTCCATTAGGGTTTACCGTAGTCGTACCTATCTCTCCGGCCTCAACGGCCTTGCTGGTTGAGATATTTGCGGGGGAGATCTCCTTCCTTGACTCGTTCTCCCCATTGAGTTATTGGATAGAGTCAATGCTCTAGTGGGCGCGATAAAGCCGGCCTGGCGTGGCGGACACCCTTCAGCCCAGTACGTACGGTCTGACGTGGTGGGCCTTCTTCGGCCCGGTATGTCCGATCTGGCATGCTAGTTTAATCAAGTACATTGATTTATTGGGCCAACGAATTTTGTCCACTACAGTATTCAAACTCCCGGCTTCGTTTGGCTTGTGCTATTGCACACGTGAATTATGAAAGTAATATTTAAAACGTGAAGCATATTTAGTAGAAATTTAACAAGGTACGATGTTTACACATGAGAAGTTTCACACGTTTATTTTCCTTAATTGGATGTGTTCACACACTTTCACTACCGGTCCAACCCATCCACTTTTAGATACATTAAAAGTAATATTCTTTGCGGTGACAAATTATTTATATCCTATTTAATAATTTATTCAATCTTATTGAATGGTCAATTACGACCATACCTTGTACTATAATTACCTAGTTTAGGGAACAATGGTAAACACAATAAACAGTCAATATTAAAAGAAAATTCTGCGTACCATATTATTTTCAGTAAATTTACTGCTAATGGGCTCATTAAAAACCTTATAGTAGTATTAATTTAAAATCGTATCAATATATAAGATATCAAATACTCCTCATTTCACTAAATAGTGGACGTTTCTTGAATATGTATAAAATATAAAAACGTGCACAATTCGATAGGATATAGAAGAAGTGATAATTATGTAAAATGTCATTCCACAATAACAAAAATTAATATATGTCGGAATTATAAAAACACACAAATTTTGTCAAAAGTAAATTTTTTGGACCAAAATGCCCTCATAAAGTTAACTTTTGACCAACTTTTTTTCACTTCCTCACACTCTTTTCCCCCTCCTTTAGCCCCTTCCCAACTCAAATTTTTCTAACTCCCTCTCTCTTCAATCCCTCACTCTTACCTTACACTATTTTTTCTCTTTCTAAATAAGTCGCCGAAAAATTCATCGGAAATTCATCACGTCATTTCCCTGCTGTCCGCCGGCTGCAACACCGCCGCCGGTACCTATCTCTCTCTCTGACCTCTCTATCTTTCTCACCTCTCTATCTCTATCACTAACATCTCAATCTTTCTCTCTGTTTTTAAGGTTTTTGCAGGTGGAGGAAACGGCTACCTCGAAACTCCGGCTGGGACGCCGCCGTCGAGTCGCCGTCCACTGGAGTCTGTAGCCGTCGCGGCCGTCCTAGGTTAGTCTCTCTCCCCCTTTCTATTTTCTGAAATTTCTCCCCTCTCTCCCTATTTCTCATTCTTTCTCTTCTTCGAATTAGGGCTCGGGACGAACGCCCCGTCATCGCAAACCTTCGGCTGGAGACGCTGCCGTCGCTGGAGGTCGCCTCTGCCGCCCCGGACAGAGCTTCAGCTTCATTCCTTCCCGTCGGGGCCTAGCGCCTCGACGGTGGTCAGTTTTCGATCCTCTATTCCCCCTTCTTTCATTTATATAAATCCGTATGTTTATGCTTGTTGCGTTTATTTCTATATCTCGATTATGAACGTTCATGTGAGATTTTCAGATTTGGAATACTTAATTGGTTCCAAAAATTTGCAATAGCTTTAGCCCTTTGTTTAACTACGAAACTGATTTCTTTTATAAGCATGCTTAGTATTGAATTTCATTCCGATGGATTATTCTTGTATTTTGCTTCTCTAGCTGAATTCGATTATGTTGGCTGAAAATTTCATAAGCTATTATTGCTTCGAGCTTTCAAGCCTTCGGAATGAAAAGGTACATCTCGGCATAAAGAACTATTAGATGTTGCACGTAAAGGTTATGATATATTCTAGTTCTAGGTGTTCAGTGTTTGTGAAAGTGGATCATGTTAAAAGAAAATAAGAGTTCATAAGAAAATAGGTAAAAGTATGGTTGTATGATTTAAAGTTCTCCTTTCAAAGATAAATTGAGCTTAACAAACTACATTAAGTTCATCTTTAGAATCCTTAGTCCTTCAATATTCATAAGCTGATAAATGAGCATGAATTAGTTCTGTAATTTTAGAATGAACAAAAGGCTGAGCTAGATACTAGATATTGTATCCTAGCTTACTAATACATTGTGAAAATAAAGTTAAATACGGAATATGAATTATGATAAGATGGGAGATTCATAATCTACATATATAAATTGAGAACTTATTAATATTGTGACTTGGCAGAGATTGAAGATATGGTATTGGCAGACTAAAAGTTCTAATAAGAATGATCCGTGATTCAGGTATCAAATGTTTGTCTTCTGAATAGTCTTTTCTCTAGGTAGTCATCCTGTATATGAGAGTTCTAGTTGTTATCTTTTATATTCTGGTGTTTTTTTAATCTATTTCTTTTTATCAAGAGTACAATATGAAATATTTGGTAGCATTTTAGTTCAGTTCTTTGAGCTTAATATTTACTGAATTCCGTTAGTGCTTGCATGGAACTGTATTCTCTTTAACTTCACCTCTTCATGGCTTCGTTCATACTGAACTTGCCATCTTTTGACTCATATTGAAAATTCTCATATATATATATTTATCTTACATTTAGGTGGGATCTGATTATCATAAAAGTATTCAATTCATTCAAGGTTCGGCGAGGGATGTGATACTTATTATGCACCTTCTACACATAAATTCCTTGAGAAAATGCTACGGAGAAGTTTTGGAGCTAGTACTCGCAGTTGCAGCTTATATATTGTAGTTTTAGTTTGCTACTTGTATTTTTAGCTATTTCTGAGGATTTTGGCTGAGCTTATTGTGTACTCCTGAGCTCAAGTGATAACAATAGTTTTAGATTCTTTTCTTATTTATTGACTTGATGTTTTAAGCGTTGTAATTCTTTATCATAGAAATTAATAAAAAAAAAATGTTTTGGTAATGCTTTGATTTAGTTATAATGATTTGTATGAAATGTGGTGAAAATTACTAATATCATAACTGCAATATTAAATTATAATAAAATGGTACAAATTATATGGAATCACTACAACAAAAAAGGGATATCTGGACACCAAAAAGTGCCCCAATATATAGTCTTTCGGGGCACATATGATTTTCGGGGCACTTGTCTCATGTGTCGCGTGTAATCGTGTCGCGAAAGAGTTTGGGACACTTTTTAAGTGTCTCAATAAGAATGTCTTTCCAGTCATTTTCTTTTGTCCCAATATTGGTTTTCGGGACACATATAATCGCTCTATTAATAAGTTTAAGCGATACTAATTTATGCCTTCAGATGAAATGTCGAGACACTTATTTATGTCTTCAAATAAAATATTGAGATACTTATTTGTGCCCTAAAAAGAAATTTTGAGACACTTATTTGTGCCAATTAATTATCATTTGAGGCACTTATTTATGCTCCGTATTAGTACCTCGTGACACTTTCTTCATGCCCTTGAACTTAATTTGAGGCACATAAATTAGTGTTATGAGGCAGTTATGAGTGTCTCAACGTGAACACACATGACACTTATTTAAAATTCAAAATTTGTGCCCCTAAATTATTAATACACATGCACACACTCGTAATTGTATATATATGATGACACATATTATACACAAACATAAAGAATATATCTTTAATACAAATTTACTTAAAATTAATTTTTAGCATCATCAACATCTCAATACAAAAACAATCCAATGGCAACTAAACTAAATAGCGTCATGTTTGTACAAGACATGAAATGCAAAAGTGATGCCATCATACCATCATAAACAAAAAGTCATTTGAACTTGATAGCTTCAACAAATCTTGCATCAATTTTCATTATCGTCCAAGATAACCTGCATTTTATATAAATAACAAGATACACAAAGAGATAAGAAATATGTTATTGATAATATTACATAAACAGACAAGTTGTAAACGTGAATAGTCACTAAAAACAAAAATGAGTAATAAATTGACAAAGTTGACAAAAGACCCCATAAAACGAGGTTATAATACACACCAACTCTCTAACACGGATTAGCAATGCATACTTAAAAAATGAATGATTATCAACTTACTTTATTTGATCATAAGTCCTTATTTGCTTACATAACCTAAATTAATGCAATATTATGGAGGAAAATAGGCCAAAAAATCTAGGCTAAAACTACCAAGAGATTTGAAAATATTTTTTCACATGAAATCTAAACCCGTTAATTATAAACCCTCTATATCGTTTTCCCACAGGATTTGGACCTCGAGCAAGTGCCCTAAGTTCTTCAGATACTTGGTTCCCAGAATGATATAAACATTCAACCTGTTAGTAAAAATAAAGGAATTAATCAAAGGTAACACATGTGAAATGAACCGTGACCCTATTAGTAAAATATAAAAATTTAACTTACATGGTTATAAAACCATTTGGAAAATGTTTCACTGTGTATCCGCTCAATATCCTTTTTAGGCAGACGAGGATTTTCACGTTCAACCAGAGCCTTATGTTGTCTATATAATTTATTTTACAATATATAAGAATATCATAATAAGATGGTAATTCAATAAAAATGAATGCAACTAGTACTTACTTGATGAAAGGTTCAGTCGAACTACAATTGAATAGAACATATTGGTGTGCCTTACTTATCTTTTCTGCATCAAGATTAATATTTTCTTCCTTTCCAATATGGCGGCCGGGGTTAAAAAATATTGGAAACTCTGTTGTGAGCTCAGCACCAGAATCATCATTTCTTCTAATTTTATTGAACCTTGTCTCAACATCATCCAAGTATCTAGAACAAAATGTTAAGCATTCTTCAAGCAAATATGCTTCAGCTATAGAGCCCTCTGGGCGACTTGGATTTCGCACATATGATTTCAATGTGGACAAGTACCTAAAGTTCATAAAATATTTAATTTCTAGAAGTTTTTATTATTAATTAATATATCAAAATAATAATGTAAATACCTCTCAATCGGATACATCCAACGGTATTGAACTGGTCCGGCAATTCGAGCCTCATATGCCAAATGAATAGGTAGATGAATCATGATATCAAAGAAAGAGGGAGGAAAAATTTTCTCCAAATCACACAAAACTTTGGCAATGTCTTTTTCCATACGAATCAAGTCGGTGGGATTTAAAACCTTAGAACAAAGCTCCCTAAAAAAACTGCACAGTTTTATCAATGGATTCCTGACATGCTTTGGCAGAACCTTACGCAATGCTATAGGAAGCAATTGCTGTACCAAGATGTGGTTGTCATGACTCTTCAAACCAGAAATTTTATTTGATTTTGCTTGAATACGCCTTGAGATATTCGAAGCATATCCATCAGGTACTTTAACATTTCGAAGAATATCACAAAACACATCTTTTTCCTTTTTGCTCATTGAAAAACAAGCAGCCGGTAGATACTTCTTGCCTGACTCCATTATAATAGGATGGAGTTCGCTCCTAAGACCCATGACTTCCAAATCAAGACGAGAATTTTCATGATCTTTTGATTTTCCATCTAGATTCAATAGAGTACCCATAACATTATCACACACATTCTTTTCTATATGCATGACATCTAAATTATGGCGTAGCATGATATCTTTCCAATATGGCAAGTCAAAGAAAATGCTTCTTTTTTTCCAATTGTGCGGAAGGGGTGGATTATCATTTACTTTCTTTCCAAATCTTACATTAAATCCAGCTAACTCCCTTAATATCATATCCCCAGTCAAACATCGAGGAGCACTACGATGTTCTTCATTGCCATCAAAAGACCTAGCATTTCTGCGATAAGGATGATTGCGATACAAAAATCTACGATGACCCATGTAAGATTGTTTACGGCTTTTAGGCAAGTACATGGAACATGTTTCCTTATGACACGGTGGGCAAGCTAGTTGCCCCTTTGTACTCCAACCAGACAAATTTGCATATGCCGGAAAATCGTTAATTGTCCATAACAAGGCAGCACGCAAAGTAAAATTCTGTTTGGAAGATGCATCATATGTTTCAACTCCAGACCATAATTCTTGTAATTCCTCTATCAATGGCTGCATGTATACATCGATGTTGTTCCCAGGGGATGATGGTCCAGGAATTAACAAAGTTAAAAAGAAAAATGGCTCTTTCATACACATCCACGGAGGCATATTATACGGGGTCAATATAACAGGCCATGTACTATGAGGTATAGTCATTGTTCTAAATGGACTAAATCCATCAGCTGCCAAGCCTAGCCTCAAGTTCCTCGACTCACTAGCAAAATCAGAATATCGACGATCAAAGTCATGCCAAAGGGGAGAATCACTAGGGTGTCTTAAGTATTCATCCTTAGTGCACTCGTTTTTATGCCAACTCATGAATGATGCAGTTTTAGATGACATAAAAAGTCTCTTCAATCTAGGCTTCAAGGGGAAGTACCTCAAAACCTTTGCTGACACCTTTTTGCACTTTACAGATAAGTTGTCCTGATTTGCATTGTTATTTTCCATTTCAACATATCTAGATGCATTACATACATGACAAACAGTGTCATTCTCATGTTGTTTCCAGTACAATATGCAATCATTAGGGCATGCATCTATCTTGATATAATTGAGTCCTAAATCCCCTATTATCTTATGTACCTCATAGTAAGATGTAGGTAATGACTCTGTCACATAAGGAAATGCTTCTTTCAATAACTCAAGCAGCATTGTGAATGATTTGTTAGACCACTTTCCAGTAACTTTGATATGAAAAAGCCTAATTATGAACTTCAGCCTTGAAAACTTCTTACACCCCGGATATAATTCATGTTTAGCATCATCTATCAACTTGAAAAAAGCCTGAGCATTTTCATTCGGTTCATCTTCTACATTTTCATCCATATTGTTGACCCCGAAAGTATCATATATCAAATTATGCATGTCACTTGGCATATCTAAATGCACACCATCATCAAAACTAATAGAATTAGATGAAGATTCTTCCCCGTGTGCTGTCCAATGTATATAACCCTTCATAAAGCCATCAACCGTAAGATGTTCTGTCGCAGTTTCCCTATTTACCCACTTTGAATTCTTACAATGTCTACACGGGCAAATAATTGTTCCATGAAGACTTACTCTAAGAAAAGCCATATCAAGAAACTGATTTAAGCCTTTT
Organism: Thymus mandschuricus; assembly: GCA_029379335.1. NCBI lineage: Eukaryota > Viridiplantae > Streptophyta > Magnoliopsida > Lamiales > Lamiaceae > Thymus > Thymus mandschuricus. Next base: position 32,149,310 of record CM057078.1, read on the forward strand.
TTATATTCAGTTGATAATCTATGTGTTTGCATCCAGCTTTTGTCCATTATGAACCTACTGAAAAAAAGAAGGAAAAAAAAGGGTGGGGTCTCTCTATTAATTATTTAACGCACACACAATTAGTAAGCTATCTGCTAATAAAAAATATAAATAAAGCTTTAAGAAGAAACAACATAATTTATAAAAAAATGATAAATATCAAGCAATTTCATATGCAAACAAAAATTGACTTTATATGATTAAAAAAATCTATAATGCATTAGAAATGGTACCTTAGCATAAAAAATTAGTGTCTTCCCAACTCTTATTATAGACCAACCTACAACAACAAAGATACATACGTTAGATGACAACTAAAGAATCAACATAACAAACTTCAAGAAGCAAATATTCATATAATATAGATAATATAATTCTCTAAATGAGGGAAAATAACCAATAAGTACCATTAGTGTTGTTTATGATGAGAGTAAGAGTAAGTGGTCTTTGTACTTTGTTTACCAACTTTAATCTTTCCAAAAAAAAAAATTCTGCAACTGCTAACAGACATGACACCAAAATTCAGCAGCTACTTCGAAATGTGAAAAACTACATAAAGGTACTGGACTTTTATTCAAGCACCATGCAAGTATTTAGACTTTCCAACAAGATCATTTGTGAAAAGGGAAAGGAGCCTAAAATTAGAACATCAGAAGCAAATAAAGAAATGACAGCACTAATAACAGGTACTAATTAAGCCATAGACAAAGAGTCGAGTTCCCAATCAGCAAAGACACTCTTGCAAATATAGTGGAGCAACTTTAACTTTAGGAGATCAGAACAAGTAAGCATTGTAAAAATCTCCATTTCCTTAGTATTCTGAGAAATCTGCACTTGAGTGTATACATATTAAAAAAGGTAGCTGACTTAAGTCAGAAAAATACCGAGTAGTAATGAAATTATCCCATGGAATCCAGCAACAAAGTCAAAAACGAAATTGATCAAATTATCAACCCAGAAGAACATGCTGAAACGCAGAAAGAATGCATAATAGTTTAGTTCATTATTTCTCTGTTCCAATGCATAAAAGGAATTTACCTTTTCCACTCACGTCTCTCTCTCCCTTTCCTCTATTCCAATTCCTCAATTTATATATATACACTCTGGCAGAACCCCAAAATAACAATTCCTAGAATTGAATCAAAAATTAAATCACAATTTTATATATGCATACTCTAACTTCTGTACTAAGAAATTTAGTAGAAACAAGAATATAGAAATTCAAATAAAGAGATGCAAATTTCCAAATCTTTGGAAACCCTACCTGTATTATTTGGATGAGCTGTTGCTTCCGGGAGTGGGAGTATCGCAGCAATGAAGTTTTGAGGTGGAAATTTTTTGAGCAGAGCGACGGCCGTGTTAATTGGGATTTGTTTCGATTCTGGGAGAGAAACTGCAGGGGAGGGCGGCTGTAAGAATTTCGTGGGGGAGGGAAGGAAACTGGCGAAGCCGCGTCGGGGAGGGCTGGCCGGGGAAGGAGAGAGGTGAGGCGGAGGGGGAGGGCGCTGGGGAAAGAGAGGTGAGGCGGAGGGGGAGGGCTCGCCGGGGAAAGAGAGGTGAGGCAGAGGAGGAGGGTTGGCCGGGGAAAGAGAGGTGAGGCAGAGGGGGAGGGCGCCGCGGGAAAGAGAGGTGAGGCGGAGGGAGAGGGCTGGCCGGTGAAAGAGAGGTGAGGGAGGGAGGGTTTTTTTTTCACTGGAAGAATGGCGCGATTTGGTTCCGCCAAAATACTTAATTGATAACAATTTCATTTAAGTGCCCCAATTTTAAATTTTTTTCACTATGTGCCCCAAATTAACATTGTAGCATCACTTAATTAAAAGTGTCTCTAAATAAGTGTCTCAATATCCCTTTTTTGTTGTAGTGAATTTATAATGAGGGATTCAAGATAATAAAAAATGTCATATTTGGATACTTTTCTCCACATCAGCTAATGTCTCTATATAATATTATATCAACACAATAATATGTCATCATAGGTGGGGAGCTCTATTGCTACACCTCGACTAGCGACACAACTACTCAACGTGGAGAAAAGTAACATGTTGCTATAGGTAATTTATTGTGGCATATTTATGTGTCTCCAAAAGCAAATTTTGTAGTAGTGTATATTTAAAATCTACTCATGATCATAAAGCTTGATCTCAATTAATGCTCAATAGTTGGCTTGGTTGCGATTAAGGATCAATATTGTCACTAATAGAATCAATAGTACTTCGTTTGGGTTTCCGACTAAGGTTCTAGTATTACCAATATTATCTTGTTTTCTTATATTGTCCTTATGAATGCATTTTGAATGCATTTTGACTAGTTCTTGTATTGTTACTAATAGATCCAATAGTACCTTGTTTGAGATTCTACTTATGGTTCTAGTAGTAACAATAGTAACTCATTTTTATCAATAGTTCTTTTGAAGGCACTTTGACTAGTTCTGATATTGTCACTACTAGAACCAATAGTACCTCATTTGAGATTCCAGATGTTGTTCTAGTAGTACCAATAGTAAATCATTTTTATAAACAGTTCTTTGAAAGCATTCTGAATAGTTCTTGTATTGTCACTATTATCACTAATGGAACCAGTAGTACCTCATTTGAGATTCTACCTATGGTTCTAGTAGTAACAATAGTAACTCATTTTTATCAATAGCTCTTTTGAAGGCACTTTAACTAGTTCTGGTATTGTCACTATTGTCACTAATAGAACCAATAGTACCTTATTTGAAATTCTAGATGTTGTTCTAGTAGTATCAATGGTAAATCATTTTTATAAACAGTTCTTTGAGAGCATGTTGAATAGTTCTTGTATTGTCACTATTATCACTAATAGAACCAATAGTACCTCGTTTGAGATTTGAGATTTTTGATTAGTACCAATAGTAACTCGTTTTTATAATAGTTCTTTTGAAGGCATTCCGACTAGTTCTTATATTATCACTATTATCACTAATAGAACCAATAATACCTCATTTAAAATTCGAGCCGTGGTTCTAATGGTATCAATAGTATTGATACCTCATTTAATAAATAATCTTTTTGTGCACATCAGCCAACTTTCGGTGATAGCTGTCCATTGAGGGATTGGTCTCACTAGTAGAAATTCAACTTTTTAATACACGAAAGGGTCATTAAAGTCCATGTAACGATAACTAAAATTTAACCAGAAATAGTTTGTTGATTCACCTATTATTTGTGTAACTAAATATGGAAATTTCATATCTATGCAATATAGTTTTTTCTCAACAAAAAAGAAAAGAATAAACAATCTATATAATAATACAATTCTATACAAGAGTAATCCATTAACTACAATTTGCCCGCCAAGCTATCCAGTCCTGAGTTCCTAAAAATTGCAAAAATGACAATAACAATTAAGCAAAGAGGTATATAGAGCAAAGAGAGCAAATACCATACTAAAAATGCAGGTAGAAAGTCGAAAGTAGAAAGTAGCATAAGGGGTCCCAAAAATGCAGGTAGAAAGTAAAATCAATGAAACATCGAATTTCAAAAACAAAAGGTTTTTCAGAACAACATTGGCAATACAACAATTCTCCCAAATTCTAAAAACTATTCAAAAAAAAAGAATAACATAGTAAATTAACATACTAGAGTAACTATGAGAATATTATTACCCTTGGAGAAAACAGGGGTTTGGCCAATGAGCTGCTCTAGCACCTAAAATTCATCACACAACAGAGAAAACTTAGCGGCAATACAACGATAATAAGAATCCAAGAGAGCAACAAAAAAAATACAGCGCCGCCGCTGTACCATAATTTGCTAGGAATGCTCATAAATATATACCTGAAAGTGAGGAACAATCCTCATCAGGAAATCCGGGTTACACTGGAAATTGGCATCGAAAATGGCAACAAATTTGTAGTCCTTTACATAGCTGCAATTCATGGCAGACTTACGTTTTCCAGCTTTATAACCTTCTCTTATCACTCTAAGCCTGTAAACGATATTCACACCATTTTGCTGTCATTTCTCCGCCTCTTCTTTGATAAGGATATGAGACATTGGATCATCGGAATCATCCAAATTTGGATCAGCATTCTCCCCTTAGGCCAGTCCAATTTACACACAGCTGCAATCGATTGCTGATAAATCTAACAGTGCAATTTAAGTACAAATAGCAAACACTTAGACACTATTATTACTCTATAAATGAAAGTGATCAAATTGAGAATATTTGAGAGAGAGAGAGAGAGGTACCTCTATAAATTAATCACGTGTAAACTTACGTTCCAGAGTGGACAGAAAAGCCGATGAGATGGAAAAGATGGGGTGGGCTGCTGCTTCTTCGTCTTGAGTCATTTTCACCACAATCTGAGATACGCAAATATGATTGATAGATAAAAAGGGAAAAAGGAAAATTGGAAACTCCATCCTTCCTATCTTGTTACCGCAGATTTACCAAAACTGATGAGATTTTACTTGAGATTGAATAAAATAATGGTTTTGAGAAAAAGCAAGGGTTCCGATTACATTATTCTACAGCAAGCCAGGATACAAAATTGAATATCTACCAAAATTCACAAAGAGAAAAGGGACTTCCGCTATGGAGGGTTAAAAAGCGAGAGATTGAGCCACTAACTAGAGATTCGAAGATTTCCTTGAGACATTGAAATTAAAGGAAAAGGAAAAAATTAAATTTCAGTGGAGCCGTAGAAGGGAGTTGGGTAAATTTAAGTCATCATCAATTGAAAAGAGAAGATCGAGCGAAATACCTTGAAGAACATAGGGAACCTTGGCAGAATGGGAGTAGCTTGGCAAAACGAAGATGTTTTTCGAGAGGGATAGATCTGCACAGCGCCAATATTGCCCTCGAGGAGCATCGGAAGGTTCAGGCACCAAGCGTCATACGTGCCGCTGTATCCGCCGTAGATCTGCTTTTCTTTGTTTTTCAGAGTAAAAAATTATGTCCCGTTTCGACGATAAATCAGATGTTACCTGAACCATCGCACAAACACACTAGCAACGAAAATGGGAAACCATTCATATGTAGAGAAACAATAGCACTTTGATATAGTGTCTCAGACATAGTAAAACTACAGGAAACTAAATAGCAAAATCTAATAGTGGTGGATTGAAGTGGAGTAACGAAGACCCTCGAAAAAAGTAACAAAAATAGTTTACCGGGAATGGATAAGTTAAACCTTGATGGCGTACTTCCTCAAGGGGAAATGCATCTCTTTCTTTTTCTGCTTTTCTGTCTTCAAAGATGCCTGCAAATGACAACAGAACAAAATGCAACTATATGTGTAAGAACAGGACGAACCAACATAGACGAACAAACAATTTCAAATGTGAACTAGGCAACAATTATCTCCTTCAAACAAGAAATAGCCTATGCTAAAGTGGCAGGTTATCTGAGCTCCATAATCAATCTTTGAATCTTTGCAATTACAATAACACGCCGAGAACATAAATTAGCAGTTGAAATTAATTAGACCTTTACATAAGAATCATTGTATCCACATACATATGTACATCACTAGTTCTAGAAAAGAAGAAAAATGAACCAAGTATAAACAAAAACGTGCAATCGTCGGTCAAACAAACCAGTATCTACAAGCATCAACTTCAATTCCTGAATTTACTTATGCAGATTCATGGTACATAAATGGTATTGGAAACAGGGATTCACAAATTCTCAGGAACCGAAACAACTAACTTATTGCATTGACAAAGAATAAAATTCGGTAGTATACAAAACTAACAAAAGATGAGATAAAACCTGGTGTTTGGTCAACCGGCGGCGGATGGCGCGGGTCTTCTTAGGACGGAGGTCGAGCGGCAGATACTTTTTGTTCTTGTAGGCTTCCCTGAGAGCGGTCTTCTGCTTCTGCGAAATAACGGTGAGCACCTGCGCAATCGACAGCCTCACGAGCTTGATCTTCGATAGCTTGTTGGGGGCGCCGCCGGTGACCTTCGCCACCCTCAGCAGCGCCATCTCCGCCTTCAAATCTTTCAGCTGCGCCAGCAGATCCGGCTTGTTCTTCTGCCTCAACTCGTGCACCTTAATCCTCGCCATTTCGCTCGAGAAATTGGGGTTTAGGGTTTGCTGTTGGCGGAGAGCGCACCATCCGCCGTAGATTTGTAGATCTGCTTTGAAATACTGAAATGAGGAAAATTTGAAAAAATGGGGGAATTGGGATGAGAGAAACTGAAAAGGTCGGAGGGAAAGGTGGAAAATGTATGGGTCTAGTGTTTTAAGAATTCAAAATTTTTGAGAAAAGAAAAGCAAGGGTATTTTGGTCCTAAAAAATGCTTTTAAGAGGATAGTTGACAAAATTTGTGTGTTTTTATATTTCTGACATATATTAATTTCAACTATTCTAGAATTCTAGAATGACATCTCATTTTTTCCCCCTATAGAGAATATATAAGATCTATTGTATCCTCACTTCAGATTGCTTGGGTTTAGGCCTTGAGCCCACTTCACATAGTTTTAGCAAGACACTACTACACTTGCTAATAATATTAATTATGGAAACGAGTGGGCCTCAATGTTGTAATCCACCATTAGAAAGGGCCCAAACTTTTAGCACGTAGGGCACATAATTAGGGTTTTTTTTAATAGTTATTATTTAAAAATAATTTTTAAAATAATTTTATATCATGCAAACACACCCTCATAAGTCACAAACACGTACGCACACTCAAGATGACTCGAACTCTCATCCTCTTGGTTGTAGAAGAAGTGTCTTACCAATTGCATTGCGCTTGGTCGTGTGCATTTGACATTATAATTGTCAAATAACATGGATGTCAAATTGTAGTAGAAGATAAACAAGCATTAAGGGAAAAAAAACACAATAATTACATACTTACCTTTTCACTCTCAGATATCCGTTGTTGTTTGCCTACTATCGTTCTTTCTGGTATTTAACTACTAAAAAATAGTTTCTGATACGTCGCAAAATGCCAATTTTCTTGTAGTGTAGGAAAATTGAGCCTTAAAAAATTGAATACTTTGATTATGGAATAACCGATCCTAATTACTAACCAATTCCATCTGCACCCTAGTTAGGCATAATCAACACTAAATAATAATCACACAAACAACCTAATTAAAAAAAAAAAAACTATAGTCATATGTACGACCGGATTGAATTATTATTAATTTTAGATTTGTTGGTTGAGCATGCTTCTCAAAGTAATAATTATTTGATTGGCTACGACATTAGGAAATCTATCTTACGTGAAGAAATCTTGCTTCATTAATTGTTTATTTAAGAAAATACTTTTGAAACCCTTAATTAAATGATGGGAGATACTCTAGTTTACTAATCCAAATCTCCAATGTTTAATACTATCAATTAATACGAATAACTACTATATTATCAAGTCAAGTCATGACTAATAATGTCATTTTTTTTGAAGTCCCATGCATCCTCATTCAAACTTGACATGCATGTCCAATTGAAAAAAAAAAAAAACCTACTCCCTCCGATTTTTTTATAAATGTTACTCCCCCGTCCCGCGACAATTATCCATAAGGGGAAATATATGTGAGATATATAATACTCCCTCCGTGGGAAAAAATCAATTTTAAAATTCATCATCTAAAAGCGTGGAAAAGCGTGCCGAAAATCACAAAAAGAAATGACTCAACTTGAAAAGGACAGAGGGAGTAATCAAAGTGGACAATTGTCATGGGACAGAGAGAGTACTATATATATATATATATATATATATATATATATATATATATATATATATATATATATTTTTTTTTTTTTTTATCGGGCACATGTTAGTTGTTAGATTAGATGTTAGTACGTCAAGCTCCTCCTAAACTCCTAAGAAATTCACCAAGCCAACCTTATACCTCCCCACATTTCGCTCCCACAAGGGATCGAACCAGGGTCATTCTCTAAAGAGAGGAGCCCGGTGGCCAGGTGCGCTAAGTCACCTTGTTACATAGGGAGTACTATCATTAAATTGTACGCACAATTAAAGTGTGTGTAAATTTAGATTTTAACCCATTTATTAATATATACTCCCTTCATCTCGTTTATTCAGGTATATATAATTTTTTCCCACCACCAGAATTGAAAGAAAAGAGAGTAATAGCAGTGAATAGTAATGGAGGAATACTCCCCTACCCACCGCGAACATTCTTAATGTGCCCACGGATGACGTGACATTCCATTTATGAATATAACGATTAAAATTTATACCCTAACATCCCTCTTAAAAAAGGAAACCCTAGCACTTCCACATCATCGGTGAGCACGTTAAGTGTGCACAGGGTGAGTAGCGGAGCGTTTCTCAAAGTAATGTGCATGGATTTTAATAGATTAAAATTTTATCATTATAGGTAATATCTCTATATCAGTGAGACAAACGAAAATATAATTTATCCCTACATTATAGGACGAGGAGTAGATAGGGATAAAGTGGTAAACTTTTGCTAATAGACCGTAAAGTTTTGAAATGCAGATAAACTCAAAATGAAGAACTTAAAAAAAGAGAATACTGTATTTCTTTCGTTAAAATTAGTAATTAATTAACCGTAGCTTTGAACTTATCTTCAGCAACAAACTTTAATACCAAACCCTAGACATCTATAGGTGGAAACTCTCATGTTATTGTCATAAGATAATATATTAGGTCAGAAACTTCAGTTTTATATGGAAAACAGCACCTTAATTGCTGTCTTATAATGTAATACTAGCTAACATGAAATTAATATTATACATAATAGTAATTGTTTAATTTTAACTATATATGTATGTTGTAATGGATCCATTCTTATTCTTAGACATTAAGGTTGCGTTCTCTTTGATGCGAAAGAAAATGAGAGAAAAGAGAAATCCACCCTATAAATCCGACCATTTTTCTCACATTTTCTCACATTTTCTATTTTCCCCCCTACATTTGCACCACAATAGAGAGAAAATATTATCTCTCCAATTTGGTGTTGTAAATATTATCTCCAATTTAAGGAGTAAAATCCCCCCTCATTTATAAAAGGTGAGAAAAGAGGAGAAAGAGGGTGGAATTTATAGAGTAATTTTATATTTTCTCTTATTTTCTTTATTTCACATCAAAGAGAACGCAACCTAAAGCAAAAATGAGGCTGCATCAGCCGACGGAAGAGGACAAATGCTACTGCCCCAAAACAACACATACTTTGGGGTTATACGATGTAAGTTGTATATTAATTATTAAATTATTTTTTGAGATATTTTTGTGCTACGTAAATATATATATATATATATATATATATATATATATATATATATATATATATATATATATATATATATTCTCGGTTTTCTTTCGAAATAACCACATTTTTTTAGGTTCGTTTTTAAAAAAGATTGGAATTTATTGTATAAACGTGGTGACTCACATACTTTATATTTAATATATATATAAAGAGTACTATTACAAAGTCATCTTGAGCACTTAATTCCAACATAGCTAAATTATTTGTTGTGTGTAGTGTGGGGATGGAGGTACATATAGCTAGGTTATGATAGCCCAAACTTATATTATAAAAAAATATATGAGTTGGATCTATTATTAGGGTTAAGTTTTTCACTTTTTCATATTACCATGAGAGAGAGAGAGAGGTAATTAAATTAAGATATATATTCATAGTATGTATTGACTGACCAATATAGATAACTATAATTATGAGTTGACATTTTGATAGAGAAAATGGCTTACAAGATTAATTATCTAATTAATTTATACTAATTCAAATAACAATGACACTATCTAGTGATGGAAACCCTTTATTAGGAATGAGATAGAGACGGTTAATAGATCCTCTATAACTAATTTTGAACTAATTAAAAATGAATAGATATAAATTAATCCATGCAAAGTAATTAATGAAAACCCTTTACCATTTCATCAAATTATGTAATTTAATCAATTAATTAATTAGAATGTGATGATCCATAATCCGACATTAGCAGAATAAACAATTACAATTAAGAAACTGATAATGATGGCCACGAGAGGCCTTAATTACCCTCATAATTTAAACAATTATCTCATCAAAACTATTCATCAATAAAGCCAAGGCATCTACTTTGTCCAAGAATCTTTAATTCAATTCCTTGTATTATTTTCTAAAAAGATAGTAGTTTAGCCTCATATATATGTACTCCCCCCTTCACCAAATTAAGGGCAAATACATACTTCAATTACACAATGAAGTCTTCATCAGCTGTGAAGAAAGAAGCAGATAAAATAGTGTGGTTCGACCCTACTGCAACGGAAGAATCGCCTAAAAGGCGATACATCGGGGTACGGAAGAGGCCGTGGGGGAAATATGCAGCCGAGATTAGGGATTCCACTAGGCATGGAGTGAGGGTTTGGCTTGGCACATTCAATACTGCGGAAGAAGCTGCTTTAGCCTATGATCAAGCTGCATTCGCCACCCGAGGAGCCCTAATTCCGCTGAATTTTCCGTTGGAGAAAGTTGTGCAGTCGCTCGAGGAGATGAACTTCAGATGTAAGGAGGGGTCGTCGCCCGCGAAAGCCCTAAAGGAATCTCACAAGATGATCAGATTACAACCTTCCTCAAGAAACAAGAAACCTAAAGAAGAAGAAGAAGAGGAAATAGTGGTTTTTCAGGATTTGGGATCTGATTTGTTGGATGAGCTCTTGTCTATGAGTTCTTGTGGTGAATAAATCCTTTCAACAAATGTGTATGTTTTGTGATTAAACTTTTTTCTCATCTTTTATTATTATTTTTTTATATTTTGATTAGTTTAGTTTAGTTTCTTTCTTGTTTTTTCCCTTGTTTATAAACTTTGGATCTCTTTCTGTATCATCCATTTTAGGCTGTGGAATATGAATGTGGTTTAGATTTTGAAAGACATAATATAATAAGAAAATGATCAGACAAGTTGATACTACCTCCATCTTATATAAGTAGTCTCATTTGAAAATGGCACAATAGCCAATGAGGATGAAATATGTGACTGTAATTGATTGTGAGCAGAGAGTGTTAATTGTAACCAAGTATTCTTTGTCATTTTAGAAAATGTAACTAATATACGAGATGTACGAAAACGGCAAATGAGACTATTTATACGAGATGGAGGTAGTATCATTTTTTGACAACTATTGCTCTTAACTTTTTTGGATGTTAGTACAAAATTGAATAATAGCCCACTTGAGAGGGTATGATTTGAAGTGCAACTAGTTAATATGGGAGCCCACATTTTTACTTTTGGATTTTGGAGATAATGAAGAAGTTTAATAGTAGTAGAATATAATATATGAGAAGTGATATGCTAGTCACCTTATGCTACACACCTTCGTGGGCACCTTCGTATTCGACATCATTTTGTTCGATTTTTTCAATTGTAATATATTCTAATACCTTCCCGGAGTTCAGCAACCTCGTCGGCGGCTTCCCGGAGTTCAGCTCCAAGAACCTCAACCACCCGCATCTCACCAAGAACAACATCTTCATCGGAGCTCTCCCGGAGACCCTCGCCCCCTTCTCTTCCCTCCACCTCCTCGACAGTGCTCCTCCGACGAGAGGTTGTTGCCGTCGAATCTGAAAATAAATGAGAGAGAAAGAGAGAAGAGAAATTTGAATTGTAGTGAGAGAAATAAATGAGAGAAAGAGAGAATGTGAAAGAGAGAGATGGGTATAGTTCAAAGATAAAGAGGAGGGAGGATTTCACTACATGACAAAACCCAAAGCTAAAAAGCAAGGGTATTATGGCACACCAAAGCAAAAATTGGATAGTTTTTGTGTTTTTAAACATACTAAACTAAATTTAGTTTTCAAACTTGAAAGTGGGTAAATACATACATATTCTCTCCCAGATATGCGGTAAATTAAGGTACTACTCCCTCCGTCCCACTGGGATAGGGACCTTTTTTTCCGGCGCGAGAATTAAGACGAGAGTGATGATAGTGGGTTAAAGTGAAAGGTAGTGGGTTAAAGTGATGTGTCAGAATTTTATTGGGTTAAAAATTTCTATTTCGGGAAAGGTCCCTATATCAGTGGGACGTCCCGAAAAGGAAAAGGTCCATATATCAGTGGGACAGAGGGAGTATTAAATTATATAATATTTGGGGAAATGTAATCCGCCGACGGAAGAAGACAAAATCGCATTACTTTATATTAATGTTTACAAGATTTTCAACATATAATATCATATAATATCACGGCTGTTACATTCATATACATAGACAACCCTCTTCTGCAATTCTTTCCTCTGAAAGCTCTTGTGAATCTCATGCAGTAGACAGAGAGTAGCAGTTTTTGTGAAGAAATCGGTACGTTGTCGCCTGATCCAACGGAGACGATGACCTACATGAAACAGATCATTCAAGTGTATATGTATGTAAGTGATCACCTTCATAACTCAAATGTATTCTTCTTTAAATCTAGCAATATTCACTAACTCACATTACTTATCATCAGTTGTAATCCTATTTTACCTCTTTTCGGTTTTGCCACCATGTGTTTTTGTACTGGCCTACAGGCCCGTCTCAATGTATATTGAGGCCCTGTGTCATTATATAATTAAGTCCTAAAATTTTACCAATATACCTATGTCTTAAAATAATATTTATTAAAATATTAATGCAAAAAGATTTTTTTAGGAGAATTCAAAATTATTTGCAAAATAAATAGTAAAAATAAATAGATTTAGTTTTGGGGGAGAAGAAAAAAAAGAAAAGTGAAAAAAAGAAGAAGAAAAGAAGAAGAAGAAGAAGAAGAAGTAGGAAATATAGCCCAAAAAATGGAAGAGGAAAAGAAAAGGGAGGGAGAGAGAAAAAAAAAAAAGAAAAAAAAAAAGAGAGAGATAGAGAAATTTGGGCTTTTAAATTAAATTGGGCTTGATATAGAAGTAAAAAAAAAAATGTTAACTAATATTTTATAAAGAGAGAACTTAAGAAGAAAAAACATTTGGGGCTTTAAAAAAAAATTGGCTTAATATATTTTAGGGGCCCTATTTTTCAAGGAACCTTGTTCTATAAAACTTGTTGGGTCTGCTCATAGACGGGCCTGCTGGCGGAGTAAGTACATAAGTACTTTATTTTAGAGAGAGAGAGAGTCTAATATAAACTTTAACCTATGGTCTATATGGTTTAATTCATACGGGGTGTATGTTTGTGTGTATTTTTCACTTTCTTGAACCTTGTTTTTAAAATTCATGATTGGGAAGTTGCAAATTTGGGAAGGAATATTTGAGCCCTTGACCTACTCTCTTGGCAAGAAATGATACTGAGAGAAAAGATTAAGAATCTAGTCAGAATTTGCATGTATAAGTAATGAAAATGAGGATGAAGTTCCACATAACATGTGCACGGCTTATCTATGGAGACAAAAAAAGTTGTGCACATGTAATACGGTTAAACGAGTTGCTACTTTAGTACATGTACATTCAGAATAGACGAATTTTCAGATTTGACTTAAAATATCTGTCACTACCCTATTTTTTATATATATAATTGTTAAAGGATATATTAATAGCTAACATTAATTCTTCTCTTCATATATAACTCTAGAATCAATTATAGCATAATTATTAACATATAATTATACACTTTAGTGCTAAAGTTTTAATTTAGAAAAACAAAATGCACCCCCATGAATAGTTCCACCTATTTTGTAATGAAAAGAGGGGGAAATTAATTAAAGAAAAATATACAGTTAGCTAGAAAGCATATTAGATACCGGATTATTTTAAAATAATAATAATTATTATTATAATTTGGATTTAAGTGTACGTAATAGTAGTTAGCCTTGTACCAAAACGACGTGATATTTTTGATTCATTATTTTATTCTCGATCACTTCTAATTTTATACGATTGATTATTAATTAATTATTAAGGGGAAATATAGGAAAATAGCCATTTTGATATTGTAAACCAAAATAATAGCCACTCATATAAAAAACACAAATACTAGCCATTTTTTGTGTTAATTGTCTTATTTACCCTTAATGAATTTAATTTTACAAAAATTAAAACATTCTTTATCTTTTTTCTTTTCCTCTCCTTTTCTTTTTTTCTTTCTTTTTTTTCTTTCTTTTTTTTTCTTCTTCTTCTTTACGCTGTCGCCTGCTTCTCTCTCTCTCTCTCTCTCTCTCTTTTCCCTTTACTTTTTCTTTTTTTTTCTTCTTCTTCTTATTTCTTTTTTCCTCTATAATTTTATTTTATAATATACAAACACATGAGTCGTATAATTGTGCATTAGTTAAAATTTATTTAAAATAATATAAATATTTGACTCATATATTTGTATATTTGTGTATTGGTCAAATTTTATTTCATAATACATGAATACATAAGTCATGTATTCGTATATTCATGTATTGGTCATATTATATTTCACAATACATGAATACATGAATACACGAGTCATGTATTCGTGTATTCATGTATTAGTCAAATATTTATATATTCATGTATTAGTCACATTTTATTTCACAATACATGAATACACGAGAATGGTTATTTTAAGGGTTGCCCCAAGAACAAATGAGTCTTGTATTCATGTATAAGGGTAATTTGATAAGAGTGACTAGTTTTTATGTTTATTATATCAAAATGGTTATTTTAAGGGTTGCCCCAAGAATTAATTATAGTCATGCATTCTTTACTATTTTAAGAAATATGATTAATAAGTGGGATCGACGAAAATGGATGAAAATAGTATATACATATAATACTCTTGCACCGGGAATATATATTGTTAGTTAATAAAAATCAATAACACTCTCTCCGTTAACTATGCAATTTCATATTTAATCTTATCCAATTTTTTTTTTTCTTGAACATCAACTTATACTCCCTATGTTTCTTCTCGGCACGCACCTTAATAAATATGTGATTAGTTGATAATGGATAATTATATTGGGTTGCATATGTGTATTAGAGGGTTGATTAAGTGTTAATGGAAAATTATATTGGGTTGCACATGGGTATATTGGGCTGCAAACCAAAATGTGGTCATTTCGCACAACACGCTCCTAATAAGAAATGGGGCCGTTTCACAAGAAACGGAGGAAGTGCATCACATTGGTTCCGGGAATAAAATGATAAATTTTTACCTATTTTACCATCAAATTTCAAAATGATACACTTAACAACAAACTATAAAAATAGAAAGTAAGACACTTATAAAAACGGAGGGTACATATTATATATATGGATTTAAAGTGTTGAAATTACCTCTATATTTATTTATGGAATTGATAAAGGCAGAAGCAATACTGCACTAAGATGTGAGTCATGTGACCAGAAACACTTGAGGTTAAATAAAATTTCCCCTTAATAATGTTTTCTTCCATTTCCCCCTATATTCTCAAAGGTGGAAAATTGATTTAATTAATATGTGGGAAAGTATAATACCACTTCAAATGGTGTGAAAATACTATTATGATTTAAAGTAAAAATGTGAGATAAAGACTATCCATTGAAAATTTTATTCTCCTATTAAGAACAAGGGTTTTATTCAAGACCGGGTATTTGTTTATAGAGAAATGATCCCTTACCCACAATAAACATTTTTAATATGCATACGGATGATATGACATACGATTAATGAATAAATTGTTCAAAATATAAGTGGTAACTTATTTAAAAAGGTAAACCCCAGCACTATCACATCAGCAACACTACATGTACTAAAAATGTCCACGATAGGCAGATAAACATTTTTCTTTATTTATAATTTATTTATAATGTTCCGAAATAAGATTCTACCATTAGTGAACAATAATTTTCTTAGTTGTTGAAGTGAGGATCAATAATGAAGGTGATATATATATATACAACTCCAAATATTCTTTTATATATATATATAGGGAGTGAGAAAATGAGAAAGATGCTTAAAACTATACAAAATCATGCTTAAGTCAGTATATACTTATGCTTACAACATCATTATGCTTTTTAATGTACAAATTCATGCTTAAACCTAGTCATGCTTATAATACCTTATAATCATGCTTAAATCAATTACAACCATAGATCAAATCAAGATCAATGGTCCAGATCTATTCCTATTTCTCACACCAGAACTTATTTCTATATGATCCATCCTCTATATATATATATATATAGTGGCATGTGATAGGCACACTTTTCACTTTCACCATTTTCTCCAAAACAAAAAAAACACACATACACACAAAAAACACAAAAAATTGTCAAACTTTGTGTAAAAGCCAATTGTTAAAAGCTGTCCTAGAATCTAACATCTCATAGTCCAAAATCCAAACTCATTTAAGGCTTCAACTCAACCCCCTTTCTTTCCACAAACCCCCTTCACCTATTCATTCTTCCAAATTGGAAGATGAATGCTTCAACTTTCGAAAAAGAAGAACAGCAATTTGAGATCTCTAACAATGGAAATGGAAATAACCCTACCACAGAAAAGAGATACATTGGAGTGAGAAAGAGGCCATGGGGGAAATATGCAGCAGAAATTAGGGATTCGACGAGGCAAGGACGGAGGGTTTGGCTCGGAACGTTCGACACTGCAGAAGAAGCTGCTTTAGCCTATGATCAAGCTGCATTCGTCACCCGAGGAGCCCTAATTCCGCTCAATTTTCCACTGGAGAAAGTTGTCAAGTCTCTTGAAGAGATGAACTTCAGATGTAAGGAGGGGTCGTCGCCCGCGAAAGCCCTAAAGGAATCTCACAAGATGGTCAGATTACAACCTTCCTCAAGAAACAAGAAACCTAAAAAAGTTGAAGAAGGGGAAGACGAAGAGGAGGAAATGTTGGTTTTTCAAGATTTGGGATCTGATTTGTTGGATGAGCTCTTGTCTCTGAGTTCAACAAGTGATGAGTGAGAAACACTACTATAACATTTGTTGTACTGTTTGTAAGTAAATCTTGATCCCTTTTTACCTAATCGATCTTTTTCTAATTATTGAATAATTTTCTGGGTTAATTTCTGCTGCTTTTTCTCGATTTTCTCTTCTTTTCTGATAAACCCTAGATCTCTACTGAGTTTATCTCAATTCAGATATCAATTAATTGTTGAGTTGAATATTCCACACTTTGTTGTTTACCCTTTTCTACTTTTGGTATTGAACTCAACCCTTGCAAAAAATTAGATATGATATGCTCTCAAAACTGTATATAGGAGTAATTGTTTCAAGAAATTTAAATGAGAAAAAAATTGGATAATTCAGGCTGGAAACTTTGAATTATATCCACACGAAATCAACTACATTGAGATTTTATAGAGAGTACTCTGAAATCTGAATCGATAAATCATACTCCCTCCGTCCCACTGGGATATGGACCTTTCTTTTCGGCGCGGGAATTAAGACGAGAATGATGATAGTGGGATAAAGTGAAAGGTAGTGGGTTAAAGTGATGTGTCAGAATTTTATTGGATTATAATTTTTCATTTTGGGAAAGGTCTCTATATCAGTGGAACATCCCGAAAAGGAAAAAGTCCCTATATCAGTGGGACGAAGGGAGTATCACATTTGAAATTTCGTTGATGTTGACTAATTAATTGTTGTGAATATTTGAAATTTCATTAGCATACTTATATCATTATATATACGTGAAGTATAGCAAGGATATATATATCTCAATTTCGTTTCATTGAGACTTTGTTCGATTTCATATTTTGATCGAATTCTCACCTCAAGAAACACTGACTAGTAGACTAATTGTATTCTCACTTGCAAATCACCATTATGAATTATTGAGGAGTGTGAATTAGGTTCTCATTCATATTGTTCACGTTGTATATCATCTTCCCAATTCCGCTGAGTATACACAGTTTAAAATGAGACTATTGATACGCTCAACTTAATCTCTTGTTTCAGTACTTGATTTTTAATGAACTTGTTCCAAAAATGAATTAATTTCTACCATTTCCTATCAAAAGTGAGAAAAGTGATAGTGCAGTTTAAGGTTTTAGCTTTAGCCCTAAATCCCTGACTAGCTAGTTTAGATCCGATGGCCCGAACCGTGGTGGCACTAAGGGGCAACCGCCAGCCTCACGCGAAATGCCCCACATGATTTATATATTTACAATCGAGATGACTCAAGTCTTAACCTATTAGTTGGATGTGAATGCGTATGAGTCAATAGTTGTGGTATTAATTTGTAACATTTTATGAAATTTCAAAATTTGACATTCATGTCCATCAAATTGAAAGAAATGTAGCGTTGAAAAAAGCAAGAGATATATAAAACTCAAATTGAATAATTTTCATTCCATAATTTTTAACCCATCACGATGAAGCACAACTTAGTCGATACTTCATTTTTCCTTCAACGAATTTATGTCGTACGGGTCATATTGGATGCGTGAACGTGTTATGTTTAAGTAATGGTCGTGACAAACATACTAGTATGCAAAACCTACCAATTTCATATATACTTTGGTTTAGAGAAAGAAATAATGAACATATCCTTTTCTTGATGTCAAAATTATATTAATAAAGTATATTCCCAAATCCTACGTTTTCATTTTTATTTGTGAAAAAATATACTAGTATTAAATAAGGTAGGTGTGATCTTCACCCTGGCGCCGACGGATGAAGACAAAATCCACCCTCAAAATTCTAAAAAGCTAATTTTATAAAATTTATTATTAATTAAATAAGTGTATAATATCTTGACAATGTTGTTATCTCACAACGTTTCATTTTTCAAAAACAAAACCCCATCTTCGATTCGGACAAACCTTTCCTTGCATTCCTCAAATTACATAAAGTAAAAATCATCATTCAAAACCAGTCTCGTACACCTGAAATTACACTTCTTTTTTCAAATGATAATTGTCGCTTTTAAACATTGTCACTTTTTCTTCCGCATATCTATCACTTTTATTAATTATTATTTTTAAGTATATCACTTTTATTCATGACGATTGTTACTTTCGATTTGAACATACAGACAATAAACATAATCGGCATGGTTAAAATAATAAAACACAAAGCAATTTCACACCGATCTCGTTATTCTAAAAATATTACTTTTTCCATCTCATTATTCTCGACTATTTATTAAATTTACAAAGAGAAATAAAAATAAAATAAAAATAAAATAATAATAATAATAATAATAATAATAATAATAATAATAATAATAATAATAATAATAATAATAATAATAATAATATATGGAAAAGACAGTATACTATTCATATAAGTAAATCAAAGAGTACGAAAAATGATTAAATAAAAGGGGAGGAATAGAATCCCAGATATGCGGTAAATTAAGCTACTATTAAATTATATAATCTTTGGGGAAATGTAATCCGCCGACGGAAGAAGACAAAATCGCATTACATTAGATTAATGTTTACAAGATTTTCAACATATAATATCATATAATACATGGCTGTTACATTTATATACATAGACAACCCTCTTCTGCAATTCTTTTCTCTGAAAGCTCTTGTGAATCTCATGCAGTAGACAGAGAGTAGCAGTTTTTGTGAAGAAATCGGTACGTTGTCGACTGATCCAACGGAGACGATGACCTACATGAAACAGATCATTCAAGTGTATATGTATGTAAGTGATCACCTTCATAACTCAAATTTGTTATTCTTTAAATCTGGCAATTCACTAACTCACATTAAACTTGATCATCTGTCGTTGTAATCCTATTTTACCTCTTTTCGGTTTTGCGACCATGTGTTATTGTACTGGCGTAGTAAGTAAATAAGTACTTAATTTTAGAGAGACGAGAGAGAGAGAGAGTCTAATATAAACTTTAATTAACCTATGGTATATATGGTTTAATTCATATGGGTGTATGTTTGTGTGTATTTTTCACTTTCTTGAACCTTGTTATTAAAATTCATGATTGGGAAAGTTGCAAATTTGGGAAGGAATATTTGAGCCCTTGACCTACTCTCTTGGCAAGAAATGATATCGAGAGAAATTAAGAATCTAGTCAGAATTTGCGTATACAAGTGATAATTAAAAATGAGGATGAAGTTCTATATCACATGTGCACAACTTATCTATGGAGACAAAAAAGGTTGTGCACATGTAATACGGTCAATGAGTAGCTACTTTAGTACATGTACATTCAGAATAAACGAATTTTCAGATTTAGCTTAATATATCTGTCATTACTTTTTTTATTTTTTTATTTTTAATGTAATTGTGAAAAGATATACTAATAGCTACCATTAATTCTTCTCTTCATATATAACTCTAGAATCAATTATAGCATAATTATAACATATAATTATACACTTTACTGCTAATGTTTTAATTTAGAAAAACAAAATGAACCCCGATGAATAGTTCCACCTATTTTGTAATGAAAAGAGGGGAAAATCAATTAAAGAAAAATATACAGTTAGCTAGAAAGCATATTAGATACCGGATTATTTTTAATAATAATAATAATAATAATAATAATAATAATAATAATAATAATAATAATAATAATAATAATAATAATAATAATAATAATAATAATAATTTGGATTTAAGTGTACGTAGTACTGTAGTAGTTAGCCTTGTGCTAAAACGATGAGATATTTTTGATTCATTATTTAATTCTCGATCACTTTCTAATTTTATACGATTAATTAAATTATCAATTACTCCGTATACTGTTAATCATTCGTATTTTTGCCGACGGAAGAAGACAGAGGGCGACTGACCATATACTAATAGTCAATGTAAAAGAGGATATGTGCCTATATAGAAAGAATTAATTTTATGAAAGAATTTTATAATTAATTTTAAAAGTCAATGTAAAAGAGGATATGTGATTAACTGATTATATAGAAAAAATTAATTTTAGGAAAGAATTTTATAATTAATTTTAAAGAGAATGAATTAATTATAGTCATGCATTCTTTATTATTTTAGGAAATATGGTTAGTAAGTGGGATGCACGAAAATGGATGGGGACAGTATATACGTATATTACTTTTGCACCAGGAATCATATATATTGTTAGTTAATAAAAATCAATAATACTCTCTTCGGTAACTATGCAAATTCATATTTTAATCTTATCCTTTTTTTTTTTATCGAACATCAACTTAAACTTCCTATGTTTCTTCTCGGCACGCATCTTAATAAATGGGTGGTTAGTGGATAATGAATAATTATATTGGGTTGCATATGAGTATTAGAGGATTGATTAATTAAGTACTCCCTCTGTCCCATGACAATTGTCCACTATGGAAATGACACAATAACCAATGTCATAAGAGATAGAGGTATTTATATTATATTGGTTGTGAGAGTGTGATGTTTTCACTTTTGGTAAGTGGACAATAACTGAGACGTCCCAATAAGGCAACATGGACAATTGTCATGGGACGAAGGGAGTATTAAGGATAATTATATTGGACTGCATATGGGTATGTTAGGCTGCAAATAGAAAGTGATCATTTCGCACAACACGCCCCTAATAGGAAATGTGGTCGTTTCGCAAGAAACGGAGAGAGTACATCACATGTGTTCCGGGAATAAAATGATAAATTTTTACCTATTTTACTATCAACTTTCGAAATGATATAGTAGACTTAGTAGTACTTAATAACAAACTATAAAAATAAAAAGTAAGACACTTAAAAAAGAAAAAGAAAAGAGGGAGTATATTATATATATGGATTTAAAGTGTTGAAATTTACCTCTATATTTATTTATGGAATTGATAAAGGCAGAAGCAATACTGCACTAAGATGTAAGTCATGTGACATAAACACTGAGGTTAAATAAATTTTACCCTTAATAATGTTTTCTTCCATTTCCCCCTATATTCTCAAAGGTGGAAAATTGATTTAATTAATATGTTGGAAAGTATAATACCACTTCAAATGGTGTGAAAATATTAGTATTATGATTTAAAGTAAAAATGTGTGAGAGAAAGACTATCCATTGAAAATTTTATTCTCCTATTAAGTACAAGGGTTTTATTCAAAACCGGGTATTTGTTTATAGAGAAATGATCCCTTACCCACACTAAACATTTTTAATATGCATACAGATGACATGACATACTATTAATGAATAAAATGTTTAAAAATATAAGTCGTAACCTATCTAAAAAAGTAAACCCTAGCACTATCACATCAATAAAGGCACATGCATTAAAAATGTCTACGGTGAACAGGGGAACATTTCTCTTTATTTATAATGTTTTGAAATAAGATTCTACCATTATAATGGATAATAATTTTCTTAGTTGTTGAAGTGAGGCATCAATAATGAAGGTGATATATATACATCAATAATGAAGGTGATATATATAGTATTATATACAACTCCAAATTTTCTTTTTTGTACAGTTGACCCCTTTACAGCTTATATAGTGGCATGTGATAGGCACACTTTTCACTTTCACCATTTTCTCCAAAAAAAAAAAAAAAAAAAAAAAACACAAAAAAAAACACAAAAAACACAAAAAACACAAAAAAATGTCAAACTTTGTGTAAAAGCCAATTGTTAAAAGCTGTCCTAGAATCTAACATCTCATAATCCAAAATCCAAACTCATTTAAGGCTTCAACTCAACCCCCTTTCTTTCCACAAACCCCCTTCACCTATTCATTCTTCCAAATTGGAAGATGAATGCTTCAACTTTCGAAAAAGAAGAACAGCAATTTGAGATCTCTAACAATGGAAATGGAAATAACCCTACCACAGAAAAGAGATACATTGGAGTGAGAAAGAGGCCATGGGGGAAATATGCAGCAGAAATTAGGGATTCGACGAGGCAAGGACGGAGGGTTTGGCTCGGAACGTTCGACACTGCAGAAGAAGCTGCTTTAGCCTATGATCAAGCTGCATTCGTCACCCGAGGAGCCCTAATTCCGCTCAATTTTCCACTGGAGAAAGTTGTCAAGTCTCTTGAAGAGATGAACTTCAGATGTAAGGAGGGGTCGTCGCCCGCGAAAGCCCTAAAGGAATCTCACAAGATGGTCAGATTACAACCTTCCTCAAGAAACAAGAAACCTAAAAAAGTTGAAGAAGGGGAAGACGAAGAGGAGGAAATGTTGGTTTTTCAAGATTTGGGATCTGATTTGTTGGATGAGCTCTTGTCTCTGAATTCAACAAGTGATGAGTGAGAAACACTACTATAACATTTGTTGTACTGTCTTGTAAGTAAATCTTGATCCATTTTTACCAAATCGATCCTTTTCTAATTATTATTGAATAATTTTCTGGGTTTCTGCTGCTTTTTCTTGATTTTCTCTTCTTTTCTGATAAACCCTAGATCTCTACTGAGTTTATCTCAATTCAGATATCAATTCTCGTTGAGTTGAATATATTCCACACTTTGTTGTTTACCCTTTTCTACTTTTGGCCTTGCACAAAATTAGATATGATATGCTCTCAAAAACTATAAAGTAATTTTCAAGAAACTAAAATAAGTAAAAAAATTGGATAATTCAGGCTGGAAAGTACATATATAAACTTTGAATTATATCCACACGAAATCAACTACTCCGTACATTGAGATTTTATAGAGTACACCCTCCGTCCCCTAATAAGTGTCCCCGAGGAGGGGACACTTATTAATTAGGGGACGGAGGGAGTACTCTGAAATCTGATTCGAGAAATCACAGTTGAAATTTCGTTGGTGTTGACTAATTAATTGATGTGAATATTTGAAATTTCTAACGCATCAATTGCAGTTTTATTTGCCTTAAGGCTCAAACTACAGTAATTGAGCACTAAATTCAGCCATTCCTCTTTTGTATGATTGACTGTATAATTTGATGGAAAATATATATGTGTGATTTTATACATGAATAGTGGAATTAAAATGATGTTATGATCGATGTATATTAGTTTGCTGTAATTTCTATTGAGGAGTGTGAAATAGGTTCTCATTCATAATGTTCACGTTGTGTATGCTCGTTCCGATTCTGCTGAGTATACACATTTATGTTACTGATACACTCAACTTAATTCCTTATTTGAGTACTTGATTACAATGAACTTGTTCCAAAAATGAATTTCTTCCATTTCCTATCAAAAGTGAGAAAAGTGAAAGTGCAGTAAGATTTAAGGTTTTAGCTTTAGCCCTAAATCCCTGACTAGCTAGTTTAGATCCGATGGCCCGAACCGTGGTGGCACTAAGGGGCAACCGCCAGCCTCACACGAAATGCCCCACATGATTTATATATTCACAATCGAGATGACTCAAGTCTTAACCTATTAGTTGGATGTGAATGCATATGTGCAAATCCTTTAGTAATGCTAGCTTAGTGATATCTTAGAAAGTATTAATTTGTAACATTTTATGAAAATTCAAAATTTGACATTCATGTCCATCAAATTGAAAGAAATGTAGCGTTGAAAAAAGCAAGAGATATATAAAACTCAAATTGAATAATTTTCATTCCATAATTTTTTAACCCATCACGATGAAGCACAACTTAGTCAATATTTCATTTTTCCTTCAGCGAATTTATGTCGTACGGGTCGTATTGGATGCGTGAACGTGTTATGTTTAAGTAAAATGGTCGTGACAAACATACTAGTATGCAAAACCTACCAATTTCATATATACTTTGGTTTAGAGAAAGAAATAATGAACATATCCTTTTCTTGATGTCAAAATTATATTAATAAAGTATATTCCCAAATCCTACGTTTACATTTTTATTTGTGAAAAAATATACTAGTATTAAATAAGGTAGGTGTGATCTTCACCCTGGCGCCGACGGATGAAGACAAAATCCACCCTCAAAATTCTAAAAAGCTAATTTTATAAAATTTATTATTAATTAAATAAGTGTATAATATCTTGACAATGTTGTTATCTCACAACGTTTCATTTTTCAAAAACAAAACCCCATCTTCGATTCGGACAAACCTTTCCTTGCATTCCTCAAATTACATAAATCAAAAATCATCATTCAAAACCAGTCTCGTACACCTGAAATGACCAATATACCCCTAGGGAAAGAACGACGAAGAACATCGGCCGTCGACGGGTCGATCGGCGACGAACAAATGGCAGAACATCATATCCGGGTTTCGTTTTGATCTAATGTAAGTGAACTTCAAATTTTGGCGTTTCATTTTGGGCGAAACTAATTTATAAATATGTGAACCTATGTAGGAAATTTTAGATTGAACGTTCGTAAGAACATTAGCTCACGTAACGTTTTGTTTTAAATTAATTATATTAGTTTGTGCGTATTGCAATTGGAAAGCATAGTTCTTGATTTGAATGAAATAAATGGGAAATAGTAGTTTGAAGTATTCGAAATATATTAAGGAAATCATGTTTTGATAGGCAAATCCCAATTGCCTTGTACTTGGATTTACTACTTATATTCTAAAAATTAGATGTTGTATAAATTTTATTATCATCTTTGTTATCAACTATGATTAGTTTACTAGTTATTTAAAAGAAACTGTTAATGAGCTGGATCTGTTGAAATCTGTGGGTGAGATTGATGCTAATCCAATCACGTCCTCCTGTAGTAGTTGCTAAGTTTTGATGAAACTAGCTAGTTAGCGGGCTGGCTCGTTGGAATTACTTGGTGGCATACCAACCTCATATTAAAAATATATTATTATTTTAATAGTTGATAGTTGGATATTAAAGTCAGAAATATGATATTCTTTTTCGACAAAGACTAAGGTGTGGCTGGTCTTTATAGTGCGGTCAGAAATTAGTGAATGAGCTGGATCTGTTGGAATCTTTAGGTCAGACTGATGCCAAACCAATCATATTATACTTTTATCATTATATTTAAAAAAACTAGTTAGCACACCGACTCATTGGAATTACTTGGCGGTTATTCTCCTCAGACTTACTATTATATCTATAGCCGGCCAGAGCTTAAAGTTATAAATATGATATTCTTACCTGATAAGGACTTAGACGTGGTCAAAACTAGTTAATGAGTTGGATCGACTGAAACATTTTGACATAGATAGTAGTTATACTAATTATTTACTCCATTTACATGCTAATAATTACTAGTGACATCCAAACCATTCACACAAAACCAAACCTAAGAGACTTTAGATTTCTAATGTAAAAATAATGTCGTTGCAAATTGAATTCTCTCATCTCTCTTTTTTTTAATCGGTTGATATAAATAGATAATGTAATTAATTCCTTAGTTGCTACATTAAAGGAATAAACCAACATAAAACACACATGAGCATTATTGGGAAGGCGTTTTGTACATTCGATGAAGATATAATTAATTGGTTTAATTTAGTATTGAAAATGACGTGTGGAGTGACATGAGGTAACGCATAAACTTAATAAATAATTGTTTAGTATTTTTTGGGAAAAGGTAAAATTACATGCAACTAGTGCAGTACCCGTCGAAATTCGACGGGTTTCAAATTATTTTGTAATTACAAATAAAAGTTTAATAAAAATTAAATAATTTTTTATATTAATTATTTCAAGTAGCCCGTTACTCGTAGTAAATATGAAAATGGATTAAGAAATTAACATTTTTACGATAGATATGTTTTATATTTTATCTCGTCAAATTTTAACATGAAAATGTTATTTTAAAACAAAATTTATAATAAAATAAAAATATATTATGCCTCCCGTTGTTTATTTTATCTAAACACCTTTCAGATAGATCTTTTTTAAAGGAATAAAAAGGGTTAACATTGCTTAAAGAACTATACGATTTAAGTCACGTCAAAATTCGATTTGAATCACTTAATAAGAATGTCCATAATTAATATCAATTTTTGACGGGATTTAATTTATTTTGCAATCGTGCATAAATTTTTTAATCTAAAATACATAATTATCTATATTAATTATTGTAATCCGCCCGTTACTTGTAACAATAAAAAAAAATGTTAAAACGTAATATTATAATCTCATGCTAGCCCGTTATTCGACGTAACGTTAGCATGAATAGTGCAAATCTACCCGTTAATTTCGTTAGCCCGTTCGATATAACGCTAGCATCTATATTTAATTATTGCAATCCGCCCGTTACTTGTAACAATAAAAAAATACGCTAAAGCGTAATATTATAATATCCTGTTAGTCCGTTGTTCAGCATAATGTTATCATAATTAGTGCAAATCTACCCGTTAATTTTTCCGTTAGCCCGTTCGAGGCTTTTTAGAATTTTTCATTTTTTGAGATTTCTACATTAATATAATGTAGTTCCTCAAATCAAGTATGATTTTGATTAACACATATAATGTAAAAGAAAATTTTATTTAAAAAGATATTTTGAAACTAATCATCAAGACGCTCGAAAACGCTTGCCGCAAATGCTGAAAAGAAACGCGTCACAAATCTTGAGCCAGAGGGAGTATGTACTTTGTCACTAAGTTCTTGTGAAAATTCTATGTGGGACAGGAATCCTTATTATAATATAATTGAAGTAAATTATCGATGAATATTGATTTTTCGTTTGTAGGGATAAAATTGAAGATAAAATATATATTTTTATTTATTTAAGGGCATATAGAATAATCGTAATGTATATCAAGCAATGTATGTGATATGTTTAATTAAATTTTAATCGTTAATAAGCCAAATCAATGAGAATATTGGAAAATATTCATAAAAATCATACGTGATTAAATGTTAAAAAATAAAAATTAACGGGTATATTTACTCAAATAAAATATGGATTTTGATGGAGATACATGATCTATTTATATAGGAATTTTGTTGCTAAGTTTTTTAAAAAATTCGATGTGGGACGAAAATCCTAATTATAATGATTTTAATCTTTAATAAGCTAAATCAATGAGAATATTGGAAAATATTCATAAAAATCACACGCGATGCCACATAGGACGAAAGAGTATGTACTTTGTCACTAAGTTCTTGTGAAAATTCGATGTGGGACGGGAATCCTTATTATAATATAATTGAAGTAAATTATCGATGAATATTGATTTTTTATTTGTAGGGATAAAATTTGAAGATAAAATATATATTTTTATTTATTTGAGGGCATATAGAATAATCGTAATGTATATCAATTAATGTATGTGATATGTTTAATTAAATTTTAATCGTTAGTAAGCCAAATCAATGAGAATATTGGAAAATATTCATAAAATTCATACGTGATTAAATGTTAAAAAATAAAAATTAACGGGTATATTTACTCAAATAAAATATGGATTTTGATGGAGATACATGATCTATTTATATAGGAATTTTGTTGCTAAGTTTTTTTAAAAATTCGATGTGGGACGAAAATTCTAATTATAATGATTTTAATCTTTAATAAGCCAAATCAATGATATTGGAAAATATTCATAAAAATCACACGCGATGCCACGTAGGACGAAGATCCGTAACGGTATTATATATATATTGATTTGCATTAAATAGGTTGGGGTCCAAACCAAGAAAGCTACTCTACTTGGATAATAATTAATAATAATAAAACTATAGTATATAAATTAAAATAGTATCCGCCGACGGATAACGACAAAATTGGGGGCCCAACACTGCCCAAATAAAAATTGATGTCAGCCCATAGTTTATTTATTATTTATATTAGTATTAATTGAATGATGTCAGACAATATTAACAATAATATCATTGTGTATTTGGAATTTAACTTGGATTTGACCAAAGTAGGGTATTACTACAATATGTAAGAAGTTAATTTGGTGCTAATACTATCTTTCTTCTGTCTGTTATAATTATATACTATTTGTTGTTTTGAGAAGTCCGTAAAAATTTTGTACGTATTTATTTACTTTAGTAGATGATCCACAGTACATTCATATTAAAACATTTTTCTTTTTCGATTCCAAATATGAGTTTCATTTTCCATTCACGACGACACACCCTCTAACATTTACTAACACTCGTGTCAAGACAGTGAGGCACAACTACGACGGATGGAGCCATTTGGGCTCCTAATCTAAGTGCTAATTTAGTGCCAATTATGGGAATTGAAGGTGATTGAAATGGATGCAGATCCAACTAAAAACATGGGCTTTGGAAGGTAATTCATAGCTTTGAGTATTGCTATTCATAGCCCCATATTACTTCCTTATAGTCTCTTTAAAACCACTATACACCCATAGTTCTATAACTTTAAGAAAATTAAAATTTCAATAATTGTTAACTCGAGTTGGAGTATTTCACGATATGTTGAACTTTCGGTAAGCAGTATATCTTAATATTTGAATATGTACCTTGTCGAAAATTTAAGTGGTATTTTAATTAACTTTTTTATACCGTACAAATGTTATACCAAAATTTCGATATTTTTGGCATCAACAAAAATAGAGCTTAGCCTTATTTGACCCGTGTATATATACAAAAATACAATATTTTTATAATTAAGAGTAGAAAAGTATTTGAAGGTGGCATATAAGGTAGGCAACATATATTGAGAAAATTTGTCACATAGCACATATCAATTAACCTAAAAATAAAAAATTAATCAAGTTATGTATAGAATAGTTAGAATATTAATACTAAAAATAGATTAAAATGACTTTATTACTACCATAATACAATTTGATGATTTTTAATTAATTTATGATTATTTTTATTTGATAGCGACGAAGTTTTCTGGTGACACTTTACAGCTTATAATATTCTAACCTTAAATCATCTTTCTTTGTCACTCTTAATAATTGGCCTAAATTTTTTTAAAAAAAAAATGTTAAAAAAAAAAAACTATAAAAATCTAGCTGTATTCTCGTTTTGTTTCTGTATAGATGTGATTTTCTTCAAATAATTAATTAGAGGTGAGTTGTTAGATGAATTCTTCAAGTTTTTTCGAAGGAGAAAGGGAAGAAGCAGCTCATGAGGCCTCCTCCAATGTGAATGTAGATGCAGAAAAGCATTACATCGGAGTAAGAAAGAGGCCATGGGGGACATATGCAGCAGAGATTAGGGATTCGACGAGGCGAGGAAGGAGGGTTTGGCTCGGAACGTTCGACACTGCAGAAGAAGCTGCTTTAGCCTATGATCAAGCTGCATTCGTCACCCGAGGAGCCCTAGTTCCGCTCAATTTTCCATTGGAGAAAGTTGTCAAGTCACTTGAAGAGATGAACTTCAGATGTGAGGAGGGTTCGTCTCCGGCGAAAGCCCTAAAGGAATCTCACAAGATGATCAGATTACAACCTTCTTCCACAAACAAGAAACCTAAAGAAGAAGAAGAAGAAGAAATGGTAGTGGTTTTTCAAGATTTGGGATCTGATTTGTTGGATGAGCTCTTGTCTCACACTTGTCCCACATCGAAAAAATACTCATCATCTTCTTGTGAGTAAACATATCTATTTTTATGTCTTGTTCTTAATTTTTTTTTTTCCCCTTTGAATAATATGATTTGTTGCTTCTGATTCTTGCATTGTAAGCCCTAGATCTTTATCGAACTTTCATCTAGGGAAGTGGTTTTTGAATCTGAAACTAGACAAACAGTTTCTCGTTTCAGTTTTCATTATTTCCACGGATAAGTTCGTCGGAATGGAGAGAGTAATTAGTTCAGAGTTTTTTCAAGTAGTATTTACGAAACGAAGGTTGCGTTCTCTGAATCATGCCTGAGCCAAAACAAAACCTAACTCTTGAAGTTGCTAGCTATAAGGATGAAATGATAAACATAGCAGTTTTACTATCAAATTCCGATTCGAAGAAAATAATAACAATACTCAGAATGAAACAACAAACGAATTGTATACAGATATAAGTCCTAATGTCTTTACTGTGGAAGACCTTAATTTGTTGTAGATTGTGTTTATTGATCAATTTCTCTTCAATTAATATCGCACTGATATATGCTTAAAGTGGGTAGTTAGCTAGCTACATGATTCATATAAACATAGATTAATTAAGCTAATTGTATAGAAATGTGTAAGATTAATTAATGCATATATAATGTTGTAGTACTTTGTTGATGATGATGCCTTTTCATCCTCTTACGCTTCGTACTTCTTCGTTTCGTTTAAGAGTGGGACGGAGTGAGTATATGCATAGCTATCGACTATTCTACTTATTCATACGAATCTGCAAATTAAATTAATATCATCACTACAAGAAAAAAGTTCATACATAACTCAAAATTTGTGTTATCTATTTACAAAAAGAAACTGTTAAGTATACTGGTGTTATAAAAAGTCCCCATCATACATAACACTTCTATACCGTTATCTATGTGAATTTATCATAACGGTTGGAAATTCAATACATAACACTAATATACCACCGTTATGTTTAGTAACTTTCGATAACGGTTGGCAACCGTTATTAATTTACGTATTATTCGCTATATATGATCGATAATCATTACGGTTAGTGGTCCTTACATTACGGTTACGAAGCGTTATCTTTGGTTGTTTTTAATAACAGTTTTAAACCGTTATTAATCTATTTTGGGGAACCTTTATTAATTGTTCTTATACTCATTAAAATAAATAAAAATGATACATATATTAAAATACAAATAATTCACGGTACATGATTTTAGAAACATAGTCAAAAGACAAAAATGTTCTATCAATATCTATAAATGTTTTAAGAGAACCTAATACACGAATATATCTTTTTTCGCAGCATAAAATCCTACTTATGCTTCTTTTTCACCTACAAACAATTCTTTGTTGCTTCGATACCTGCAGTCACTTCTTCTTCGAATTCTCTAACACTGCCACTACAACAGAAAAATGGCATAAAAGCATATCAAAACATTTAGAAGCATCAAAAAATTTTTTAACAAAGTTGTCACATGCCCTATGGATCCGGAAACTTAGCAACAGATGCAAGAACACTAGAGTCCATGTAGAATAGAATAAACTATCTAATAGGTAGAAGAAAAGATATTCAAAGTTCAAACTAAGAAGAATAAAAGGAGATAACTCTTCATACATAATGAGAAAAAAGAACAAGTTGTATGTGGAAAACAGTAATCAGATGTAGAAAATGTGGCACAACAAAATGTTAAATGAATGAATTACTACAGACTCATAATGTATTAAAGTTTCAGAGAGATGAAACTCGATTTATTTAGTACAAAGTTTGTAAGTTCCTACCAAAACATGTAGCATAATATGTACGTTAAAAGGAAGGCTCTTACATGACTTAAAAAAGATGCGGTAGACAACATGAAAAATATTACCTTTTTCCAAGATCAAGGAGCATCCAAATGATGTAGTTTAGGCAAGGAGCATGTCTTCTTTCTTCACTTCATAAAACTTGTGCACAGCCAAATCATGTTCTCTAAGAAATAGTAGAGGATAATAATTAATTAGATTACTAAGTTATGGACTTCATAAAAAAGAAACGGAAAATGAATAAATACTAGTATTATCTTACAGGCCAAACAGGTTTTGAAAGCAAGTCTCTAGAATCCTTCAAGAAGTTGATAATTCAGGTGAAATTACCAGATTGAGAATATTCAGTGGCCCCATTCCCTGTATAAATTACTTGCTCTTAGCTGAAACAATCCCAAAAGCTAAAATAAGTAAAGTAATCAAGACTACAGCTCTTCCTCTCAAACCCTTGTTAAATTCTGCTCCAATTTCAACCATGAATTCCTCCAAACTGAAGAACCATAATAGTGTTTTTCACCCTGTGAAAAGATCAAGAATCTTTCCTGAAGCCCATGTGCTAAAAATCAACTAAAACTAAACCAATACAAACATGAAATTCAGAAGGAAATATAACTAAAATCTAACTTGATAAAAAACAAATGTGGGGCGTTGAGTGAACAAACTCAACAACTTTGTTATTGATGAAAATCACAAGCAATAGATTCCATCATATATATAATAAAAGTTAACATGAAAATGCTAAAGCCACACGTTTTCCACCTTACTGCAACTGCAAAAATTATGAAGTTTAAATGAAGTTTGTAGATTCTCCGGTTTCATCAGCTTAAAAAAACGCAGCTGGCTGTTGCTTTCAAGAAACAATCTCTCTAAATCTTGGTGTTGAAATCAGTCTCTACTCATTATCGTGATTAATTTCATGTACTACTACTACAGTATTCTTTTCCTCATTGTTACTAAATTTTGAAGGCTGCCTTCTGCATCCCCTAAAATCAAATAACTAGAACTCCCTATAAATATTATTTAAGCATATTAAAAGCTATAATACTGTCAAATTAAACTATGAATTAAGAGAGAGTAGAAAGGGGTGATAACTCATCTGTGAACACTGAACAGTAGAGGAAATCGAATTTTTACAGTTGAAGGAGACGACAGAGACAGCAACATCCTCGCTATGGAGCCGCAGAGACATTCTTGCCGGAGCTTGGCGGCGACCTCACCGATGATTCCCAGCAAAGAAAAAAGAGTAGAGACATAGATTAGAGAAAAGGCGAGAGGACGATTGATAAAAGTTAGAGAAGGAGCATAGCTGCTCCGATCTGGTTCGGGCTGACGGTAGTTCTGATCGGAGCGTCGAACCGGCAGCGGGTGGCAAGTTGACAACCGGCGATGGATACGGTGTAAGGGAGAGGGAGAGGGACGGGGGCGGCGGAGAGATCCAGAGGTGGGCCGGTCGGGAGGGTTGGAGAGGGAGAATAAAGAAATTTTTTATACGATTAAGGCTTTGATATTTTGATTTTTAGGGTAGTAATAATAATTTGAATTTTCTTATTATTTTTTATATTTTAATTCTCATAAATAACGGTCCTTTCTTAATAGTTTTTTTTAATAGTTATAAAAAGTATATATAACACTTCAATAGATAACGGTTGTTAGTAAATTGTTAAGTATTATAATACTTATAGATTACACTTTATAAGAATCCGTTATTATTGTTAAAAGTAACACCCACATTGATAACGATAACTGTTATCTATTAACAAAAAAAAAAACGTTTATACATAACAGTTTTGTTAAAATACCGTTATGTATGCACTGTTACCTATGACATAATTTCTCGTAGTGCATGAAATTCGATCATGTTTTGATTCTAATTTGCGATTTTGGGGATCACTCAAGGGTGAATAAACATTAGCATCGGCCTTCTGATCCGGCGCTGCTGATTGTAGGGTTGAAATGCACGATTCGCTGTTGCCGGAAAGTTTCGATATTTTCTGATTGTAGCGGAGCAAGTGAAGAGGTGTGGACTCGGCGCAGGTGTTTTCGAAATTCTAGTTGCTCTTTCCTTCCGTAATTCTAGTATTTACATTAAGTGTTGGTTTATCCATAAATATGTAAGGTCGAATACTAAAAAGGAAACAATATTTGATGGACGAACAAAAATGATAAAAATGTATTGTGGACCTTGAGTATATGATTGTCTATGTGGCGCTCACTCGAATATACTTTCCACATCCACCGTTTATGAACCCAAATTTTTTTGGCACATAGTTTAATAGTATATGACTCTTTTGGTTTCATTTATGAGCATTGATTAGGTATTTTAGTGTAATTTAAAAATCTCATATAAAGACTATAGATGTAATTTTTCTGATGATTTTCTATATAAAAATAAAATGGTCTGAAGTTCAACATTTTAAAAGAAATTTAAAATGTTTATAGATTGTAGACGAGGGAGTATCATTTATCGATATTAATTAGATTCGATTCCATAAATTAATATACATCAATCCTGTTGAAAAAAAAAAAAAAAGAAAAAAAGAAGAAGAAAATAAACCTCAAAAGTTTGAATGCTAATCGGCCGAAGATCTAGGGTTACGATGCATAATCATTTATCCTTTTATATATAATAGCAAAGCGGATTCAGAGCACCACGTTAATTCACGTGCCTACGTGGCGCTTCCTATGTTCTTCATTCCTATTTATCTAAAAATTTAATTTTTTATAATAAAAAATATTATCTAATTATTCTATAATTATCATTATCATAAATATTATTATTATATCTTTAATAATTATCTTCAATATTATTCTATTCATACATGAATAGATTTTAATATATTATTTCGATAAAAAAAAGATTTTTATATATTATTTATTTATATATTTATTACTTATAAAATAACAATAACAATAACAATTACAATTCCATATAATAGAAAAGATAATAGAATCTACATGCAAATAATTATGCAAATATGATTAGCATAATAATGTAAGTATTTAACCGAATATTTTATATATTATGTGTTTTATTAGTATTATGAAATTGGTAGTAATTTAATACTATCAATAATAGTATGTGAATGAATAAAGGTAATTATTTACGACTTTCTTTAGTAATATATTAATATTATATTATAAATAAATTATATTTTTTTATATATAAATTGAATTTTATATTTGGATCTTATAATTATGTTTATTATTTATCTTTATAATTTAACTAATACTAATATTTACATATATTTGTGAATATTAAATTATAGTATTTTAATGTCAATATTATAAAAAGCACATCACGTATAGAAGAATTATACTCCATATGTCACTTGACTTATTTTAAAATTTATTTATGTGTCTTCAACATTATTCTTTTATTAGAATAAATAACGGGCGGCTTGAATTAGTTTATTTTATTTTTTATGTTTGCTTAAAAATAACACTAAACAATTAATTATTCATGTCGAATTTAACATGATACACTATACTTATTACTGAAATATTACTCTTATAAACCTACTTTTCATTATCACAAATAGTTGGCGGCTTAAATTAATAGAAGAATTATATATCGACTTGACTTATTTTAATATTTATTTATGTGTTTTCGACATTATTCTTTTATTAGAATAAACAACGAGTGGCTTGAATTATTTTAATATTTCTTTTCTTATGTTTGCTTAAAAATAACACTAAACAATTAATTATTCATGTTGAATTTTAACGAGATACATTATACCTATTATCGAAATATTACTCTTATAAACCTACTTTTTATTATCACAATTAGTTGACGGCTTGAAATAATGATATCTTATTTTAATATTTTTCTATGTCTCTTCGACATTAATCTTTTATTAGAATAAACAATAGGCGGCTTGAATTATTTTAATATTTTTATTTTATGTTTGCTTTAAAATAACAATAAATTTTTTTTTTTTTCATGTCGAATTTTGACGAGGTACAATATACTTATTATCAAAATAGGGATGGGCTATGGTGAAAACCTTACTTTTGGTGAAAACGTGAAAACCATGCACTTTCATGCATAACATGATGCACTTTCATGTATATCATGTTGCATAAAAAATATATAGGGATTATATGCATTTTTTTAATAATATAAGATTTATTTTTTTTATGCAACATGTTATGCATAAAAGTGCACCATGCTATGCACAAAAGTGCATGGTTTTCACGTTTTCGCGAAATATTTGGTTTTCATATGATCCAACTCATATCAAAATATTACTCTAATAAACCTACTTTTATTATTACAATTAACTAACGACTTGAAATAACGACATGCCGAGATGAAATCAATATAACTAATTGAGACCCCTCATTGACATTTTTTTTTATTAAAATAAACAACGGACGACTTGAACTTATTTTAATATTTTTCTTTTATATTTGATTATAATAAATAACGGGCAACTTGACATTTTAATAATTTTCATTTATATTTTACTTTAAAATAACGTTATAAAGTGATTCGTATTGAATTCTGACAGAATACAAATGCACCTACCATCAACATATTCCCCTTTAAACATATTTTCTTATTAACATGAGTAACGAGTGACTTTATATTATTTTTCTAATAAAATCATATCAAATTAAGTTACAAGTTAGATTGTAAAAGAGACAGAATTCGATTAATGTAAACTATTTTCGACGGGTAGTAAATTATTAAGTACTTTTTGTATTACATTAATTTTTTTTTTTTTTTTGTATTTCGCGGGAAACTTGGCTTTGTTGATTTCGGCACCAATTTCATTTATAATTCTTTAAACGTCGAAGATTTAAATGTAACAAGAATCGGCGTTATCGCTTGATTTATTTTGATGTAACAACATTTTGTTTTTATTCCAATAAATATCGGGCTACGTGAATACTTATATGATAAGCATACATAATAGTATACAATATAAAACTAAATATATGATAGATATTGTGTGAGATTGAAATATATCATACTTTAATATTTACAAATATATGTATTTTAGATTAATAAGAATAGCGGATGGAGGAATTGACATGTATGCATGTCGATCAACGTGGTGGTTCGAAATGGGCATCTTAACTTATTTTGATATAACGACATTTTCTTTTTATTAAAAAAATAATGGGTGACTTGACATATTTTTATATTTTTCATTTATACTTTACTTAAAAATAACGTTATAAAGTGATTGTATCGAATTTCGAACGAGATACAAACGCACCTAGCTATCATCAAAATATTCACCTTTAAACCTATTTTCTTATAAATACGAGTAACGGGAGACTACGCTCAAACTTCAATAGCTTTGTAGAAGAGGAGCCAAGCATATTATTTTGGTCCATATTTCTTATATAATTTTCATATTGTTTATTTACTTTTAATATTTTTGTATTACTTTTAAATATATTTTTTATATTTCACGAGGAACTTGGCTTTGTCGTTTTTGGCACCAAATTGAGTTATAAGTCTTTAAATGTTGAAGATTTAAATATAATATGAATCATCATTGAATTAGTTCTTCATCATTCTTAAATTCTTTTTATTGTTTGTAAGTACATAAAAATCGAGAATCATAGTCTAAAGTATTTTTAAATAAATTTCACTAATAAAATATCTAAACATTAAAAATAATTGACACCCGTCGATTTTCGACGGGTTGTAAACTAGTTTAATGATAATACTAATGTATAGATTGAAAGTGCGATCTTCATTCTAGGACGTGAGAATCGCCGACAGAAGAAGACAAATTCTAAAGTAAAAAAACAACCATCTAATAAAAAGAATTCTGGTCACGGTATTAGTAAGGAAGTAATGATTTAAGTAGTAGTATTCCCTTCGTCTCACACTAATGATCTCATATTTTATTCGAATAAATTTATTAATAATAAAATAAGATAATTAATTTGAGACGAACTAAATTTTAACATTGAAAGTAGGTTAGTAAGTTTCTATTACACAACTAATAGGCAAGATATATCTCATATTTGAAGTTTTGAACATTTCTCCTTCCATTTATTCCTCTATAGGAATCTTAAATTTACATGGGAGAAACTCATATTTAGCCACTTTCACTATAAGTGTAACTTATATAGCCACAAGTTTAAAAGTGTGAGTTTTATAGCCATTGCATGAAAATACATAAATACCCTTACTTTTTAATTGGGACCCACCTCTTTTATTATTTTCTTTTATTTTTCTAATTATCAAGAGACACTTTCTCTCTCTCCCCTATTTCTCTCTCTTTCCAACCGTTCAACACGGTTGATTGCCTTTTTTTTTTTTTTTTTTTTTTTTCAATTTCAAGAAATGAAATAATATTTAATTTATTTACCTTTGTATTTTTTTAATTAATGTCCTTACCGTGTTCATTAGTTGAACACGGTTGATATTTTGTTTTTTTTAATTCTATTTTCACAAATATTGTAATTATTTTATAAAAAAAATCAATAACTAAATAGTAATGCATTTAATTTATTTTCAACTACCAAATCTGTTTTTATTCTCTTCATTAATTGAAAAGAGTAGATAGTAGTAATAAATGTGTCAAAAATTGTGTTGAATACAATAATAGCAACAACAACATTCATTCATTCGAACATAACAAAAAAATTAGAGAGAGAGAGAGAGAGAGAGATTTTTTTTGCAAAAAATTCTATTTTTCGTCTATTAATTTCTGGGAAATCGAGGGACTATTTTCGGCCGTGGAATTGGGAATATTCAAGGTTTTCCAACTAATATAAAGGTACGATCGTAATTTCATTTCGTTTCGCATATTTTCGATTATTTTTTTGCTCAAAAAAAATATAAAATTGAAATTGTTCTTCGTGGCACTGTTGAGACCATAGTGACACTGTTGGATCATAGTGGCACGGTTGGGCAAACCATGCCCAAAATTTATTATTATTTTTTTTTTAAAATACGGTAGAGGCACGGTTGGTTTGGGATTTCAACCGTGTGACACGGTTGAAATCCCAAACCAACCGTGCCTTATATAATTAATTTTTTTTTAAAAATTTTTTAATGATGGCACGGTTAATTTGAGATTTCAACCGTGTCACACGGTTGAAATCTCAAATCAACCGTGCCCCTACCGAAAATCTAACAAAAAAAATCTTGTGTTTTTTCAGGATGTCGTATCAGAGAATCCTCGTGCATCACAGTGGGCATTGGGAGAGGACCTCGTACGTGGGAGGTGATAGTTTCCTCGTGCACTTCCCCATATTAGGAATTACACGTGATAAGGTGCTTAGGGAGATCCGTGATCAATTGGGCTCCGAATCGGAGTACATATTGTACTACTTGACGGACCTAACCGATCATGGGAGGATGAAGGTTGTTCTGAAGAACGACACGGATTTGCTTAGGCTTATCGTCGAGCAGAACGATTTGCCAACCGTGTATGTGATCGAGAAGACACAGAACATCAACTTTCGCACTCCTACGACACAACAATCCACGGTTTTACAGAACTTGAATATTGGAGGTCCTAGTCATCAAGAATCGGAGTCTTCGGATGAGGAGACGGGGGATGAGGAGGCGAGAGATGAGGAGGTGAGGGCTGAGGAGGAGAGAAATGAGAGGGCTGAAGAGGCGATTGATGAACAACAGAGGGTCGACTTGTTTGAGTCGTTAACTACCGAGTTTAGAGCATGGATTCAGGAGTCGGGGCGTGTTGATAGGATCATCGGGCACCGAAGCATACATTCAGATAATCAAGACGGAAGATCCGATGATACTCGTGCAAGTCATGAAGCCATAAGAAATTGGTTGATTCCGTATGTCGACCTAGATACGGCATTGCCTCTAGGCTTTATCGAGCCCGATTACAGCCCCTCACTTGGACAATTGTGTGTGGATGGCCTCTTCAAGGAGAAAGATGAATTGCAAATAGCCGTGGGCCTATATCACATGGAGAACCGACTGGAGTATACCACCGAACGCTCAAGCACAACGCGTTTGAATTTTGTGTGCACCCAGGATGATTGTGCATATTTGCTGCGTGCACGACAGAAGGGCGGGATATAAAAGGTTAGGAAATATGAACCCAACCATACGTGTCAAGTGGTTATAGACGGAAACAAACCGCGACAGATTTGTGCCAAGGTTTTAGGAGCTTTCTTTGCACGTAGACTCGTCGTTGAGGGATCCGTGTTGAAGCCGAATGAGATGATGAACGAGCTACAAACTCAGTACGGCATTGAGATAGGCTACAGCTTTGCACTGCGCGCGAGAAACGTAGCGATCGAGAGCATGTACGGAAGTTACGAAAAGTCGTATCAGAGGCTACCGTCTTACCTCTACCTGCTGAAGGAGAGAAACCCGGGAAGTGTGTACGATATGGTGACATCGCGTGCTGACGATCGACTAGTGTACATGTTTCTTGCCCCTGGACAGTCCATCGAAGCCTTTCAAAGTGACTTGCTCCGTCACGTGATTGTTGTTGACGGGACACATCTGAAAGGGAAGAACAAGGGGACCCTCTTTGTAGCTGTGACTAAAGACGGGAATGAGCAGGTGTTTCCTCTTGCAATAGGATTAGGTCCGAAGGAGAACGATGAATCATGGACATGGTTTTTGTCGAAGGTGAAGAGTTGTTTCGGGGCGCCGGACGATCTATTGATCGTTTCTGATCAACACGTGAGTATCATCAATGCCGTGAACGCCGTTTTCCCTAACCGAGCACACGGCCTCTTCTTCTACCACATCACGAAGAATCTGAAATCGTTCGGGCAACATGCCTTGGGAATTTTCAAAGAGGCGGCCTACGCAAATCAAGATTCAACGTTCGATGAAAACTTCGATGCCTTGAGATGCTTCGGCCGTGAAGGGGGCGGAATTTATAGAAGGTTGTATGATATCGGCCCTCCGAAGTGGGCGAAATCAAAGTGTCCCGTCCCA
Organism: Thymus mandschuricus; assembly: GCA_029379335.1. NCBI lineage: Eukaryota > Viridiplantae > Streptophyta > Magnoliopsida > Lamiales > Lamiaceae > Thymus > Thymus mandschuricus. The sequence goes on from CM057078.1 coordinate 32,190,205, forward strand.
CGCACGAGTTTCATGACTTCTAATCCGGCCGAGACAATGAATGCACGGCTACTGTGGGCTCGTCGGCTGCCGATATGCTCGATGCTTGAGATGTATCGCACGATCGTAGAAAAGTGGTTTGACCAACACCGTCAAAGTGCCCTTTCTCGAGAGCACGATCTCACTCCGAAGGCGTACGAGAAGATGTCGGCAGCCCATGAATGGGGACGTCGCTACCCGTGTAGGACGACAGCGACTCCCAATTTGTATAGGGTAGAAGGCGAGAACGGCAATTACCTCGTGGACCTTCAAAACTCGACGTGCTCGTGCCGTGAGTTTGACTTGGACTTGATGCCTTGTCGACACGCCCACGCGGCTCTAAGGTACGACATATTCTTATGTGAGTTATACATAGACGAGATTGAATGGTACGACTGATTTATTTATTCATGCTCAATCAGGTATTCAGGTGGACGAGCAAGTGATTACGTGAGTCACTATTTCAAACAGTCTACCTTGGTAGCCACCTATACACCAACCATCGAACCCGTCCCTCATCCGGAGTCGTGGGACGTGCCCGACTACGTGACCTCATGCGTTGTGCGTCCACCTCTAGTACCTAAGCAAGCCGGACGACCAAGGGAGTCACGTGCAAGAGCCGTAGGCGAAGAAGGAACGTCAACATCGACGGCTCGACAAAGGTGCACTCGATGCGGACAAGCTGGGCACAATAGGAGAGTGTGTAGAGCTCCAATTCCGATTGGCGGTGTCGACTTGAATGTACCGCCCCAAGATGCGGAGCCTGGTAGAAGAAGGAAGAAAAAATGTAGAATATGTCAAAGCCAGGAACACACGAGACCTCGATGCCCCTTGCGAGTGGTAGAATAATTTTTCGATTATTTTTATTTCGATAGATTGAATCTCATGTTTGGATTGAATTGAATGTTTGGATTGGAATGAATTTCAAATGTCGATTGAATGTTGTACTAGGTATGGGAAATAAAATGGGCATGGTTGATTTTTGGACTTAGAAAAAAATTTGCCATTTTTTTCCCCATTGTCACGGTAGAGGCACGGTTGAAATGAAGATTCAACCGTGCCTCACACGGTTAAAATCTCAATTCAACCGTGTCTTGCCCTCTGGACGGTTGACTTTCGAGGCACTGTTGACTTTCTGGTTTGACCGTGTACCCTAACAGTGTACCCTAACCGTGCCTACAGTCAAGGGGCAATTTTCGAAAGTCAACCTTCTAAAAAATCGTTAATTTCGATGTTAGTACATAAATTAACCGTCAATTACACATTATTTACTAACGATACATCAATTATACGCCGATAACAACAACAACGAACTCAAACGACACTCGAATCTTTGGATAATGAGGTAGGGGACCATATACATTGTAGGAGTGTTTCATCTTAGGAAGTGCCGATGCATTAGATAGATTAGATTACGCTATTTTAATCATTAAAACCCAATGTTTTCCGCTATATTTGTTGTTTTTTAATCAACTATGTCATATAATAGTGACGTCACACGCTAATTACGATCAAAAAATCGAATTTTGTACAATTTGATCAATTAGGCACGGTTGGTGTTCTTAGCGGCACTGTTTGGCACGGTCAAAGGGAAAGTCAACCATGCCAGACGGAAGTCAACCGTCTACAGTGTGAGGCACGGTTGACTTCCCTTATTGACCGTGCCAGACACGGTTGAAACTACAATTCAACCGTGTCTGTACCGAAACAAAAGCAAAACATGCCTCAAATTTTTTCTAAGTCCAAATTTCATCCAAGTCCTACTCTTGCAAAATGACAAAGATTGCACTTTCGATAATCTAATACGATAACCGAATTCCATAAACAAGTTCAATAAATAAGAATCAAGGTTTTTTATACATCTACGGGAAATGAATCCTAGATAGATCGATTTTACCATCGACAGGATACAACGAAAGAGTAAAAATTCTCATAGCCAATTTCTTTCGTTGCTTCTTGATGAACTTCTCCTCATCAACATTTCGTAGAGTTGCTGGATTCGAGCTGAGGATATGATCCAAGTACAAGCATGCGTATACGCCGCAGCTCACACCGTCGACTTGGACGAACTGTTGATCGTCAGGCATGAATACAATCGGCATAAAGTCGGTCCTCTTCTTGAATGGTAGAGTAACATGTTGAGTCCAAAAGTCCGTCTGGGCAAGGATTTTAGGGAAGAGGGGACTTATGCATAGGAGTTGTATCGTGCGATGATCTCCAGTCTCGCCCTTTTCGAGGCGATACAATATTGAATCGTACACCTCAACCCTCCACTCTGGAACGCAGACGCGAGCGACCACGTAATGATTCGTCCCGAGGTGGCAAACCATGACAAACTGTAACAAACGAAGCTATAATTAAATGCACACTAAAGTCGGGAAAAGAGAGGGTCGAAAAAAAAATGAATCGTACTTACATAGTTGGCATGCTTCCAAGGGATGTACGTATTTGTCCCTTCGAAAACCTCCAACAGGTTTTTTTTGGCCTTCCATTGCCGATACGTCTTGCCCGCGTTCAAGCCTAGCTCCGGATCGTTCTTGTGCTCCGCTTCGAGGGCTCGATTCAAATCCTTCTGTATTTCCAACAACAATTTACAATGAGAGCTACACTTTGTAATTAAAAACGTTAATGCAAAAACGTTAATTAATAATACAACTTACGTAGTAATCACACCCCGTCAGTATGACTACACCGTGTGCTACTCCGGGAGCTAAGGCCACTCGACGGCGTAATCGAGACCTCCAATACAGGATGTAGAGGTCAATAATCTGAAAATGCACAAACAAAACACAAATTAATGAAATCTTGAATTGTGATCTAAACACACAAATAAAAACGAATTCCATAAACACTTACCGGCGCTTCCATTTCAATCTTCGGGTTCTCGATTTCATCAAAGAGACTTTGACCCATCTCGAATGGGAACTCTTGACAGGTATTAACTTTGGCATCCTTCCCCGAAGCTCTAAACTGTGCATAAGCTTGTGTCACTGTCCGCTTAGAAAGATGCGCGTCTGTGTTCGCCATATACGGACTCTGGAGGAAGGAGGAAGGCTTGATTTGCCGGCCGGCTTGAGTCCTATGCCCGGCTTCCGGATCAACCTCTAAGTCCGAACCCTCCGATTCGGGTGATTCTCGACCGTCACGAGCAGGCGAGGGGACATCACGCTCGAGCTCGCGTACGAAGGACCCGTGTGAGGACGAGGCTTCCCCTCCTCCCCCCGGTGCTTGAATCGGTGTCCGACTCCTCGACCTCCTAAGGGCCTCCTCGATCCTCTGACTACCCCCGCCCACGTGCGAGTGATACGACGCCTCGGGAGACGGTCTCCTCGATCCTCAGCCCCCGAGAAGGCCCTTAGCACGTTCGACGACGGCCTTGGCGAAACGAGCAACAATGCTATTCTCGTCTGTATCCCAAACCAGTCGATCACCGAACCTCTCGATGAACCGGTCCATCGCCGCATCGTCTCCACGACATCCGAGCCGGCACGGATCCCCGTGGATGCAACAGACGATGTCGCTCGATTCCTCGTGACGAGATGGCTCGGCTCTCGGGCGCTTTGACGGTCCCTCCCCTCTACGGCGCCTCGACTGCGCCTCGTCAAGCGTGTCCCGATCCAGGGCTCCGAGACGGAGAGGACGGGTAGGCAACTGTCCCTCGGAAGAAGCACGGGTCGCTCGACGGGGAATCACGACCCGTTCAGGGTCCCGACACATCAACCTCTCTACGACCCTGGCCATATCTCGGGCCACCTTCGATCTCCTCTGCTCCGGCTCCGCTTTCTTGTGGGCGTGGCATTTCGGAGCATCGTACTCCAACACCAGAGGGTTCGGGTTCTCAAGACTGAGGAGATAGGGCTGTCGTTGCTCTTCCTCGGATGGGCGGAGCCTCGCGTGTACCTCAAGCTGTATACACGTATGAAATTCGTTAGTTAACAACGTACGCATGAAACGACTAAATAAGTAAATAATTTTAATGCAAAGTGAAGTCATTAATTACCTCGGGTTGTCGAAGAAACCGGCAAAGCTCGAGTACGTCGAATAGGTCTCCCACCTCCTCAGTCGGGGCATCAACTCAGCTCTCTGTGGAGCTTTGTAGCCACAGGCTTGTCCCAAAGCCGGAATTGCCTCGTACGCCCATAAATTGAGCCCCCAAACCGGCCCGTACAAGTGGTATTTTTTTAGCTTGTTGTCGATCTCCGATGGATCTTTCTTCACAACGTCCAACTGGTGGCAAAGGATTTGCCACGACCACGATCCCCACGGGAAATCCCTCCACTGCTCCTCGTTCTCTACTAGCGCCCAAGCCCAATCATCGATGGGCGCATTGTCACGGCATTGTAGAATCAACAAGTAGACGAGAAGGTTGGCGGCCTTCAAGTATTGCTCGGCCGTGCCTAGCCTTCGATCTTCATTCAAGAAGTCATCGCTCAATTGGTTCGACTTGATCTTCTTCTTCGACCTTCCGTACTTCGTGTGGTACAGGCTCGACAACGGTATAATATGGTTTCGACCGTAGGGGTCGAAAGCGGAAGGCCCGAACTTTAATCCGGTCACAATGGCCCACTCTCGAGGGCCGCAGATTATTTCACGCCCCCCAATCGAGAACCACCTCTCGTGCTCCGGGATCGACGAGTCTTTCAACTCCCGGGCTAGAAACTCGTGTGTGGCACTGATTGCCACATCTCTCCTATTGAGCTCCATGATGTAACGGAAGGTGCTCTCCTCTAGAAATCGATCGAGGAGCGGCTGTCCCCCGACGTTTATCAATTGATCGCAGATATCTCGAAGAATTTGGACCCTTGTGTATAGGAGTACTTTGCCGGCATATCCTTGCATTCGAGGTCTCATCCACTCAAACCTAGGCTGAAAATAATACAAACAAAACATATTAGTATAGTTATAACAAAAAAAGATGAAAAACGGATCAAAAAATAAAAATTTCCCGCGGTAAGGACACGGTTGAATTACCAATTCAACCGTGCCTGGTCAACAATTATGCACGGTCAACGTAGAGGCACGGTTGACTTTGATTTTCAACCGTGTGAGGCACGGTCGAAAATCAATTTCAACCGTGCCTCTACCGTGTTTCACACAGTTGCCGTCGTCGTCGATTTTCCGATTTCAACCGTGCATTATTTCGTGATTTATAAACCCATAAACCTAAACCTTTAGTCAATCTTGTTCAATGAAAAATAACAACCAAGAACTAAACTAATCGAATACATTATCGAACAAGAAAATTCAAAAAAAATTTGAGAAATTTTTTTTAAACTCACCGGCGGCGGAGGCGTAGCCCATTCTTGGTCGGAATCGGAGCTTGACATCTTCTTCGGTGGTGGCGGCGGTGGCGACAGTGGGAGGCGGCGGCGACGGTGGAAGGGGACGGCGCCGGCGACTGTGTTTTGGGGTTTTTTTCTTCTTTTTTTTCCAATAAGTCGACGGTGGGAGGGAGAGGGAGAGGGAGAGGGTGGTGGTTGTATGGGTTTAATGTGGCATTAATGGCCCACAAAATCTCCTTTTTGTTTTTTTTTTCCATATATTCCTTTATTCCTTTTTTTTTTTTAAGTTTGTCAATGATGATGTGGACAAACTTTTGAGGGTATGTATGTCTTTTTACCCAAAAGTGGCTAAAAAACTAACACTTTTAAAGTTGTGGCTAAATAAGTTATAGTTATAGTGAAAGTGGCTATTTTTATACATTGAGACAATTTACATGAACTGAGAATATTCTTTATACTTTAGAGATGAATATGATCATAATATTTTTGAAAACTAGTGTTATTTATTGTCTGCATAACTTGAGGAAATCTTCTTATTGTGATTATGGGAGGACCAATCAAGTATCGACATGTGGCACTAGGGTTAGAGTTTCTTATTCGCCTAATGTATATCTAGTTCGTGTATATATATGTGTGTGCCGAACTAGGGTTTGGCGTGAGGAGAGAAAAGATTGCAGAGAGTTAGGGCAGAAGGAGTGTTTCTTGTTCTTGCTGTAATCTTGTACTTTGCTGCGTGAGTATCATAGTGAAGCACCGTTAACCCTCCGTGGACGTAGGATTTTCTTCCGAACCACGTTAAATCATTCGTGTTATTTTTCTTTGATTCGTTTGTTCGTTTATTCGAGTGTTGAGAATTGTTATCTATCGTAACAATTGGCGCCGTCTGTGGGAAACAGGCAGGATGATGATGGGTGCCCCTCAGCGTGGCCTCGACGATTGGATTATCGCCGGAGGTGAGCCTCCACGGTTCGAGATTATCGGTGGAGGGGAGGGCTCGGGATGTGGTCCTTGTGTTTGAGGGGAGGATTGTTGGATGCGGATGGTGCAAACAACATGTCCCACATCGGAAATATAAGGTAGGAGAACCTTATATATAAAGGGGAGCACAACTCCATTAGTATGAGGCCTTTTGGGAAGGAGCCCAAGAACAAAACCGTGAGGGCTTGGCCCAAAGCGGACAATATCATACTAATGCGAGTCGGGTGGAGCTCGGGAACCCTAACAAATTGGCGCCGTCTGTGGGAAGTATATCTCCACACTCGAATTAAATCCGAGATCGTCGTGATGTCTTCAACGAAGTTCGATGTAGAGAAGTTCACGGGGAGCAACGATTTCAGGTTGTGGCGAATCAAGATGAGAGCCTTGTTGGTGCAGCAGGGCCTCGCGGATGCGATCAAATCTGAGGCCGAAATCAACAAATCCGTTGCTGAGGAGAAGTGCGCAGAGATGAAGGAGAAGGCTCATAGTGCTATCATCTTGTGCCTCTCGGATAAGGTTCTCAGGGAGGTCTCGAAGGAGACGACCGCCGCTGGAGTATGGACCAAGTTGGAATCGTTGTACATGACAAAATCTCTCGCAAATCATTTGTACATGAAGCAGCGTCTTTACTCCTATAGGATCTTGGAGGATAGGAGCATCGTTGAAAAAGTGGATGAGTTCAACAAGGTTCTGGACGATCTTGAGAATATTGATGTAAAAATCGATGATGAGGATAAAGCGATTATGCTCCTCAATTCTCTACCAAAGACGTATGATCACTTGAAGGATGCAATGATATATGGGAGAGATGGCAACATAACTTTCGAGAAAGTTCAGTCCGCGCTCAAATCCAAGGAGCTTCAAAAGGCAAACGAGGTGAATCAAGATTCCGCGGGTGAAAGTCTCAGCGTGAAGCAAAAATTCACGAAGGGAGGAAAGTCTAACAGCCCTTCCTCGGACGTGAAGAAGCCCGACCAAGCGAAGGGGAAGGGTTGGGGCGAGAAGGAGATGCGGAGATGCCATCATTGCAAGAAGCAAGGACACCTCAAGAAGAATTGTTTTGCTTTGAAGAATAAGCAGAACTCCAAAGGGACGAAGCCGGAAGCCGCGGAGGTCGTAGAAGGGTTCGAGAATGCCGAAGCTTTGAATGTGGTGGATTCGGACATAGGAGAGGAATGGATTTTGGATTTCGGGTGTAGCTTTCACATGAGTCCTCACAAGGACTGGTTCGTGGACCTTAAACTCGGAAAGTTTGGTACCGTTCTGCTTGGTAACGATCACACATGCAATGTGGAAGGCGTGGGAAGCATCAAACTGAAGGTACACGATGGATCCTACAAGATACTCACTGAAGTTAGGTACATACCTAGCTTAAGAAGGAACTTGATATCTCTGGGTGCATTGGAGGCAAATGGGTGTGGTTTCGAATCTCAGAAGGGAGTCATGCACATCATAAGAGATGGCAAGATCATGATGAGAGGAATTAGAGATCGAGTCCTGTACTACATCGATGCCGTGACTGTGGTTGGAGAATCAGAGGTCAGCGTTCATGTTGATGCTCACTTATGGCATCAAAGGCTAGGGCATGTATTGGAAGGTGGTTTGAATCATCTCATCAAACAAGGTATATTGAAGTGCTCCAACGTTTTCAAGGCCGGTGATTGTGAGTATTGCATCCTTGGAAAGGGGAAGAATTTGGCATATGGAACTAGCAACATGAAATCGAATGCTGTGCTTGATTATATACACTCTGACCTTTGGGGGCCATCTAGAACCGAGACTCTAGGTGGAGGAAAATATTTTCTATCGATTATCGATGATTATTCGAGAAAGCTTTGGGTGTATATCTTGAAGAACAAATCTGAGGCCATTGTCAAATTCAAGGAGTGGTGCAAGGAAGTTGAGAACGAGAAGGGGCTGTCTCCTAAGAATCTGAGGACGGACAATGGGCTCGAATTTATTTCGGGAGAGTTCAATGAATATTGCAAGAAGAAAGGCATCCAACGGCATAGGACGGTTCCGGGAAACCCTCAACAGAATGGAGTCGTGGAGAGGATGAATAGAACCATTCTCGAGAGAGTTCGATGCATGCTTCCGTCTTCGGGATTGCCGCATAAATTTTGGGGTGAAGCGGCAAACACGGCGTGCATTCTAATCAACAAGTGTCCCTCTTCGGCAATAGAAAACAAGACTCCGGACGAGATGTGGTTTGGAAAGCCATCTGGCTACAATTTTGTAAGAGTATTCGGCTGCCGAGCTTATGCTCACGTTAGACAAGATAAGCTCGAGCCTAGAGCGGTCAAGTGCGTGCTCAGGTTATCCGAAGGGAGTTAAAGGCTACAAATTGTGGTGAACCGAGGATAAGGGTCAAAAGGTGATCATAAGCAGAGATGTGGTGTTTAAGGAAGATCAATTCCCCTACCTTGGACAAGGAAAGACGGCCGATGCAGGTGATGGAGGCGGTTCTAAGGCTGTTGAGGTGGAGATTCGCGAGAATGAATCCGGGACCGACTCTCGAGTTGAAGAGCAGATCGAGAGGCAAGATGAGGACGCCACAGACCTCAGAAACTATCTCCTTGCAAGAGATAGGACGAGAAGGAATATAACTCCGCCAAGCAGGTTCAGTGATAGCGACATGGTCTATTATGAGTTGAATGTTGCGGAAAATTTAGAGTATCATGAACCTGGGAATTATAACGAAGCGATCAGCTGCAATGAGAGCAGTGAATGGTTGTTAGCCATGAAGGAAGAGATCGAGTCTTTGGAGAAAAATTGCACTTGGGTTTTAGTCGATAAACCAAAGACGCAGAAGTTGATCAGTTATAAGTGGCTATACAAAAGGAAGATCGAAGTCTCGGAGAAGGAAACGGTCAGGTACAAGGCGAGGCTAGTTGCTCGCGGATTCACGCAGAGGGAGGGAGTGGATTTTAATGAAGTTTTCTTTCCCGTAGTGAAGCATTGCTCCATCAGAATTTTGCTCGCTCTGGTTGCTAAATTCGATCTCGAATTACATCAACTAGATGTCAAGACCGCTTTCTTGCATGGGGATCTTAAAGAGACTATATACATGGCGCAACCTGAAGGATATGCCACGCCCGAGACTGAAAATAAGGTGTGTCTTCTCAGAAAGTCGCTGTATGGATTGAAGCAAAGTTCGAGGCAATGGTACCTCAAATTCGACGAACATATGATGAACATTGGTTTCGAGAGATCTATGTTCGATAGCTGTGTGTATCTAAAGAAGAGAGGAGGCGTGATTATAACATATCTACTACTTTATGTTGATGATATGTTAGTTGCTAGCGCCGACTTGGTTGAGGTGGAGCAGGTGAAGTCGGATTTGAGGACAAAGTTCGAGATGAAGGATCTTGGTTGTGCGAAACGAATTCCGGGAATATTGGATATTAGTAGAGACCGGAAGGAGGGAATTTTGTGGTTGTCTCAAAGCAGCTACGTGCAAAAGGTGTTGACTAGGTTTCGCATGCATGAAGCTAAGGAAACTTACGTTCCTTTGTCTACAAATATCAAGTTGTCGGAGAAGCAAGCTCCTAACACTGAAAAGGAGCATGCCGAGATGAGCAAAGTCCCGTATGCTAATGCTGTCAGAAGCATCATGTATATGATGGTTTGCTCGAGACCGGACTTAGCTCATTCCATAAGCGTGGCTAGTAGATACATGTCAAATCCGGGAAATTTAATTTCATTGGGAAGTTTTGAAGAAAATTCTGAGATATCTGAAGGGAAGTTCGAATATTGGGATCTTGTACAAAGGCGATGGAGACTCTGAGAAGGATTGTCTTGTGGGATATGTGGATTCTGATTTCGGGGCGAACTAGGGTTCCACTGCACGAGGTAGGTTTCTTAATTAATTTGAAGAAATTAAATGATGTTGGATTTCTTATGTTGAAAAGTGACACAAATTATATTTAACTAATTATATGACTTCTTTTTATTGATTGATTAATCATCTTGAAAGTCTAAAGAGATCATGTTTTAGAAAACATAAAATCTATTTGTTTTTCACTTTTACAATCAATTGTCTCGCTCATATATACTACTACTTCCGTCCCGCCAAAGACGTTACATTTCTTTTTGTCAATTTCTGGCACGTTTTTCCACGCTTCTTGATGATGCGTTTTAAAATAGATTTTTGAAGAATTTTTTCTTTTACGGGATACTATGATAGTTGTATTATCCCGCAAAAGAAAAAATTCTTCAAATATCTATTTTAAAACACTTCATCAAGAAGCGTGGAAAAACGTGCCAGAAATTGACAAAAAAAAAAAAATGTAACGTCTTTGGCAGAACGGAGAGAGTATTATTTTATCCTAAATTTCAAACCATAATATGGACTATTGACTATATGTTTCAAGATGAATGTTCCTATATCTACCGTGAATTTTCTTAATGTGCACATAAATGTCACGACGTATTATTAATGAATAAAAGATTTAAATATATATCCTAACTTATTTCAAAAAAAGTAAACCCTACGACTGCTACATCCGTGATGAATTAAAGTAGGCTGATATATATTTATCGATTGTGATAGATCTGTCTCTTGTTAATAATTGCATTATATTATAAGTTGGATTCAAGACATGCCAACTACCTAGGTATATATATATAGTATAGCACATACTTTTCAAATATATATAAATGTACTCTTCATGGTAGACATACAGTTCCTATATAGTTTACTTTAAGTATAATTATTATTTCCAGAGATCAAGTTGGTACTATATAATGTACTGAACCTACTAGCTGATTGTCAAAACAAAACAAATTTATTTAGAACATATATTTTTATCATGTAATTTCTTTTAATGTTTCATGATCGAAAATACTATAGAATTTCATGTCGTTTATTGCATATTTTAAAAGGATTCGTATTAGAATGTAATGACATTGTAGTGATATCGTAAGTTTTTAAAAAAGAATTTAGAGAGTGTTATGTATAAAACCGCTACACAATTACTCCCTCCGTCCTTAAATAAGTGTCCCGAGCCGTCAAAATTTTTGTCCCATAATAAGTGTCCTATCACATATTTCAATATAAAATTTTGGCTAAACTACCAATTTTACCCCTATTATCATTACACTTTTTTCACTTTTTCAATTTTCAATGTAATGATTAGGGGTTAATATAGTAAATTTATACAATTCCTTGGTTATTGCACTTTGGCGGCTCGGGACACTTATTTAAGGATGGAGGGAGTACATGTTTTTTGTTGCATATTCTATTCATAAAAAATAAGCCAACAAGAGTAAAATATAAAAGATTAAGGTTGCGTTCTCTTTGATGCGAAAGAAAATGGGAGAAAAGAGAAATTCACCCTATAAATCCCACCCTTTTTCTCACCTTTTCTATTTTTCCCCCTTCATTTGCACTACAATGGAGAGAAAATATTATCTCTCCAATTTGGTGTTGTAAATATTATCTCTAATTTAAGGAGTAAAATCCCCCCTCATTTATAAAAGGTGAGAAAATATGAGAAAAGGGGTGGGATTTATAGAGTAATTTTCTATTTTCTCTCATTTTTTTCGCATAAAAAAGAACGTATCCTAAGTGAAAGAGTGTAGATTTAAGGAAACATGTACTATACACATCCCATGAATTAAGGAAGAGACTAGTTACATACAAAATTTTACTTAATCAACCCCGACAATAACTTAATTATATAATAAAAAATTTAAAAGAAGATAAAAATATTTAATGATGTATAATAATATAACTGTCGAATTATGCAGATCTACGACATACAACGGTTTTTTATAATTTATGAAGCAATTAGTTTTAAGTTCCAAACTATATATATAGTGTTACGTGTATAAATGGTTCATATCCGAACCCCTTGCCTATTGTTGTACGAAAAACTGATAATTTTTAATAGACGAACTATTCTGTTTAGCATATAGTAATAATTTGTTGTGACAAAACCAATATTGTGTGACACGGTTCAAAACGGATAATATCGTACTAATGTGGTTTGGTAGTTGTCTGGCGGTTCCTAACAAGTGGTAGCAGAGTCGATGGTTTGACTGAGCCAACGTGCATGTGGCAAACCCGGTATAAGTGGACTGCCGCTGTAAATGACGTGGGAGAATCGGGAGGCCCCTCGATGTAACCTTCAATGATTCGACAGTCTAAGTTGGAGGGAGGACATAATGTGGTCCTCGATCATCTGTTTTAGGGGAGGGTTGTTGTGACAAACAATCAACCACATCGAAAATACAAGGCCGAATGCACCTTGTATATAATTGAAGTACCCACTACAATAGTATGACCCATTTTGGGTAGGAGACCAAAAGTAAAATTGTACAGACTTGGTTCAAAGCGGATAATATCGTGATAATATGGTTCGATGGCTGCTCCGACGATCCCAACATAATTCATACTTAGTTTTTTAGAAATAATTGACTATAAATTTTAGAATTTGAGATGAGAGACTTTGAACCCACTAATGTTATGTTGCATGTCTTCTTCTTCCTTTATACGAGTATTTATTTAAATATATATTTTGTTAGCGAAACAGAACACAAACCCCACACACAGGCTCAGAAATGCTGGATACTGCTTCATGATATTGATGCATGTTTTTACACAAATCATAGACCTCTATTCACTTTTTTTATTTTCTTATATTTTTTTATAATACCAACCAATTCAGTCAATTTTCTACAAAAATACTAAAATTTAAAAGAATTTTAAAAGTTTGACTGATCAAATTAATAAAAAGGAATTAACTGTATTTACCACGAAATAACGATTCAACATATATATATATATATATATATATATATATATATATATAGGGGTGAGATCCTGTACAAGCATATGGACTGGTGCACTTACACCTTAAAGAGCTTAGCCATGAATAAGCGTGCATGGGAGAACAGCAAACATAAAGCCTTTCTAGGATCAACGTTATTCCTAACTGTAAGTTATTTAATTACATTTAATTCGATTTCAATTACACGTTAATAAATACATTATTAATAGATGCACTTACGCAGGTGTTCTATGCGGATCGTGTATCGGTATTCGGAGCAACATGCAAAAGGGAGTATCCGATAGTGATCAACTGGACCGATCAGCTATTGAGGGATAGGCAGAAAAACGAGCTACGGGACGGTCGTTTAGGACAAGGGCGGCCTGTCGATCCAATCGACATTCCAGAAACTGTTGAGAAGGCACCATCACCACAGCATGCAGACGAATGCATTGCTGATGCATCAGAATGTGAAGATTATGCATCAAAATTGTACAATCAAGCCAAAAAGATTGGGGAACAGATGGTAGAGCTACTGACCATGATCGAGAATCAGCCCACTGGGATAACCATGAATGAGAATCTGGAGAAGGCCATTAGAACTTCTCAGATGCTGTGTACCGGTGGTGGATCGGAAAGAACATCAACTGATTGTACACAGTTTGATTCTACTCAAGCAGACAGATTCTGGGGGAAGTCGGACATTCTGAAGTGCATAGCCGAGATCGAGGAAGCTCACAAGAGGGAAGGGGAATTTGAACAGCGAACAGACGATATGCCTTCATTCAGTCTTGGACTAACACAAATTCTAGAGGAGGTCAATGAAGACGCCGCAGAACCCCGAAATGATAAGCCAAAGGACGATCCAAAGTCAAACGAAGCGATCCTCACAGACAATCTGCATAAGGTATTACAACGTGTTTTGAAAATTAATAAAATTATACATGCTCAAGAAATTAATGATGTATTAAATGAAATTCCAGGAACAAAACACAAAGAAGGATGAGGGATCAACGGACTTGAAGGGAAAGAAAAAGGTATACGGGAAGCAACATTTTAGAGTAGCAACTACAATATAAAAATAATTGAAATCGATTTCATTATGTAGGTTCTGGCTGAAAAGGAAAGTGATGTTGCTGAGGAAGAAATTACAAGGGAAGCTCCGCAGGTAATGTTAATTGATTCGGTATATGAAATGATGCACTGACTGTTGATTCTAATGCATAAATTGGTCAAAATTTTGCATTATGTGTTGATTTTACCCAGCTGTCAGAAGTGGTGTATATTGTAACTTATATGCTGCTGTATGTGTAAATTTTAATGCATTTTCATACTATGATAACATGTCAAAAGCAGCCTCCTACAAGGAACTTACGGAGCAAAAAGAAGACGGAGAAATTTTGTTCGCCTAACATTGAACGCAAGATGTCAACGGCTGAACGACTAACCAAAACTGAGCGAGAAATTTCCCATTACGTACTTCTATCAGATGAGGACAGGATGTAAGTGTCTAATTAACAACATAATCATTCGAACGATCAATTTCATTTTATTCATTGTGGTACAATGTAATGTTCATAGGGAGCAAGTGATATTCAAATGTGGTGACTGTGAGTTGAGGCGTTCGGAGCTGCTGTCCATACGGTCAAACCTGTTTGTTCTTGCTGAAGTGGTGACTAGTTGGAGCATAATCTTAAATCTTGGAGAGAGAAAGCGCTCAAAGGAATCACCACTTCGCTTCTTTGCCTCCGTATCATCCACGGTATGTGTATGCATGTATATATAATATTATAGATTCAACGCATTGACTTACTAATATAATGCATATTTTAGATAAACTCTATCACTATTCCGTTCAAAACTTGGAGTACTGAGAAACGTGAAAAGTACTTCATGGATAACATCACACATGAGCTAAAACTGATTGGGATCTCAGATGTGAAGACTATTGACATGGTAATGTTGCAAATTAGATTCTGATAGTACTAAATGATTTATTCGTAATACTTTATACTGATTACAACGTTGGTGATGTGTACAGTTTTTCTTCCCATTGTACAAGGACAGCCACTTTTACATCGTATGCTTCGATGTAAAACAATCAACAATGTTCGTGATTGACAACGCGAACACGAGTGAAAGGTGCTGTATATCACTGCAAAAGTACCATGGCGCACCACAAAGATTGGTACGTATGCAAACATTGTATAAATACAAACTTAAATTGGTGTTATATATGCTGAGCTGGATCTTTTGAATATTCAGAAAAGGTTGTTTGCTGCCTATCTCCAAGGCAGAGGATACACTGAGTTGGCACAGAAGGTTGGGGGTATGGTTCACGACACACTACACCTCAGCTGGGCTCAGGAAGACAACGAGAAGGACTGTGCCATATACGTGATGCGTCACATGGAGACGTTCATGGGCAAGACAGGACGCGAGTGGAAGCATGGGATAGTACCATCCTCGACAAATCAGCTGAAGTACATGAGGGCACGCTATTGTGCAGCAATAGCAACTTCGGAGTTCAACGAGCTGAGGCAAACAGTCATCGACAATGCTACGAAGTACTGCTCGGATTTGGCCAAAAAAAGAAAGGGGAAGATTGATTTCGAAAGTGAATTGATAAAGTGGAAGTGATACATTTGCTTATTGGTACTACTTATGGTTTGTATGGCGGATAAACATGATTTGCAGACGGTTTCGAGGGCTGGTAGACTAGAATTTCAACATAAACTCGGTTTTTTTATTTGGAATTGTTAAACGTATGCAGGTGTTTCAAAAGCTTGCTCTTGCGTATTAGTAAACATAATGCTACAATTTTTTGCTGCACTAACATTGAAAAGTGATGCATACTTGAAGTTAAACAATGCACTTTTACTCTGAACATGCATCAACCATTTATTTCTGTATGTTAGCTAAACATATATTGACATTAGAGATATTGAGGTACTTTGAATTCAAAAATCGAATCGTTATTAGTACATTGATTTTTGGTGCACTAATGTAAATTAATGATGCAAAAACTAACATATCCAATGCAAAAACTATAATAATTTTATTAGCGTACAACTACATCTCATGGTGTTAGAACAATAATGACTTGCATTAAATTAAACATACCTTAAATTAACAATACAATAAATCTTAAAGGCGAAATTTCCATCAAAATAACTCAAGCAAACGTTCAAAATAACTCAAGCAAACGTTCCAATATACAAAAAGTTTATGGAAAATAAAACATATAAAACTTCAAAAGGAAAAAATATTCTAACATGCATAATAAAAAAAAAAAATCAACCACGAGAAGAACAATTCCTTGCATCATGATTGGCCATTTGCTTGCATTTGCTGCATCTTCTCTTTGGCTTACTTGCATCACGAATCACCTTATCTCTTCTGGACTGCATGTCACTCCCACTGCCTTTGGTTTTAACAGGGTCTGGAGGCAAAACACAAACATTCTCCGGGAGAGAAATGCCATAAAAATCCTGAAAACCAGCCTCCTTAGTTACCGTATTACCATCTTCTTCTACCACGTTGGCATACTTCTCTTCCAATGACTGAAAATCAAGTATTAGAGCTTTCATTCTATCAACATCCCCTCCAACTAACCTAGCACACTTCTGCGACGACTGATGCAACACATTCATTAAGTACAACTTCTCGTTCTGCCCCACTTGACAGTCATCAGCGATACATACAAGAGAATCAGACACTGCATATCGTGTCCATCTTGGCGTAATATACTTCGCAGGGATACGGCGAATACAACAATTCTTGAACACAGAATAGATATGTCGACATAGTAACCCATAGCGTACAAAATAATTGCACTCACATTCATATGTTTCTTCAGATAACGTCACATAAACGCTTAGTACCTTGTCAAGCCAACAATCTTGTATATCGTATGTCGTGACAATCGGACCTTGCTTAATATTGACTATGCTGCATGATGATGTTGCCCACCTAATCTCAGCTTGAATCTTGTCCAAAAAAACTCTAGTAGTATAAATAGATGCAGCATGCCTCTCAAACAATGAGTCATTCCGTGACTTCGGGATCGAGGATTCATCCACACTTCTAAGTTTATCAAAACCATTCCTTTGTGCATCAATTGCACTTTCAAAGTGCATCAGAAAAGTCAATAGGTTAGCCTTCTTATGCGAATACCTCTGGAAAAAACTGTTCTCGCTCTCAGACAATGATGTAGTACGGAACAAACCTGACATCGGCACATCTTTAAAATACGCAGGAATCCAACGTTCCCGAAGTGCAAACATGGTTGAAAACCATTCATTATCTAGTAAATCGTACTCTTCCATCACCATATTCCACTTCGACTCAAATTCCACCGGCTCAATAGTTTCTGACCAAACGATGTCATTAAACTCCTTAGAAAAACCTTCACTCTCCCTCAACGAAGGACTTATCTTCGTAGCAACCTTCTTCATGATGTGCCACATGCATAGACGATGCTTCGTGTTAGGCATAACTCGTTCAACTGCAATCTTCAATGCAGGATCTTGGTCTGTTATTATCATAGCAGGAGGAGACTTCATACACTCCATAAACTTATCCAAGACCCACGAATAAGACTCAGCATCCTCGCTCGTAAGCAACGCAGCCCCAAAAGTTACACATTTTCCATGGTTATCTTTTCCCGTAAACGGTGTGAATACCATGTTATACCTGCATCATTCCACAAAATAACTATATTAGTTAATCACTTTAAAAAAAAAATACATAAAAAATACATAATCATACTCAATAAATAAAATACATACTTGTTTGTTTCATACGTTGCGTCAAATGAAACAGCCTGCCCAAACGCACGATACATCTTAATCGATGTCGTATCAGCCCAAAAAATACGCGTCAATTTCTCAGCAGAATTTACTGAAAAATAGTACGTGAAATCCGGAAAAATCTCTTTCCTACTCCGAAACTTATCAAGCAGCAATTGTGCATCGACTCCATCAACAAAGGCTTTCAAATCTCGGGAAAAATTAGCAAAATCTACGCTACTACACCCTACGTCTCTATAACTACCAACTATTTCCTTAAATAGCCTGAATGATTTCATAGGGCCAATATTCGACTTAGCACAGTTCATAATGAAATTTTGATGCACATCATCCAGGTTTCTGTTGCACTTTAAGAAGTGTCTATAGTTCTCTGATACAAATGGATGTGTGTGAGCTTCAACAAACACATCAACTACATAACCCATAGAACCACAAATCTTCAATACAATCCTAGCCATGCAACCAACTCTAGTAGTAAGCCGTCTCCTTTTTTTTTGATAATCTTCTCCCTTCTCACAAGTCTGATTCACCTTACCACCCTCACCCTCACGATTACAATATATATACCTCTGGATTACTGTTCCATCTGATGCTTTTTTAACCTGACCCAGACGTACATCAAAACCACATGCAGCTCCATAATCCCTATAGAAATCTTCACCCTCTTTCAAATTACTAAAAACCTGATGCACATACGGTCTCTTATCTTCATCACAACTAGGTACATATTCTCCGTCTCCGACTTTCGATTTACCATAATCAAACTTTCCTTCGAGATAGTCACCATTAAAATCGTTATCACCTATCATACATAACGAAAATGCATCAAACAATAATATAAATGCAACGAATTATAGACTAAATGCATCAAAAAAATTATAAATTATCACATAGTGTATTTTAAATTCGTATCAAATATGCTTACAATACGTATATCGTAAATACATTTACACACAAAAAATACAATATCCGACTAAACAAAATAAAAAAAAAATAGAGAAAATAAAAACCTGAAAACTCCATTAATTTCAGAAGGTTTATGAACACCAACTGCACACTCTTGAAGACTACACGCCACAAACTACAATCTACACAGCAAATTATATTCAAAATCTGCTATAAAATCTATAACTTCTGGAGATGATGCCGTTAACCACAAATCCAAAACTCTCCGTGAAAATTACTCCGCGTGAAATAATCAGCAAAACAAATCTCCAAAACTGCCGTGAAATAATCCAAAACTGTCGTGGAAAATACTCAGCGTCCACGGGAAAAAACGAAAGGAAGAGGACGATGAACAGTATTCGATGAAATCTCCGCTGCAACAAATCTCCAGAACAGCCGTGAAATCTCTTGTATACTCAGAACAACTGCCGTGAAACCTCCGCTGCAACAATGTAAAAATATACGCAGATGAAATCGCAGAAGAAGAAATCGCAGAAGAAGAAATCGCAGAAGAAATCGCTGAGAAAATGGTTCCCAGAAGAAATCGGAGAAGAAGAAGATACGATGAGAACTGAAATCGCAGAAGATACGCAATTGAGATTAATTAACATAAATAAAATATAACTTCCAGCAAATAAAAATTAATGCACGCCCATGAAAATAGGAGGATTTCAGTTTTTAATAAATAAAATTACACTTATAACCCTAAATAATACCAAAAAATCATTAAAAAAATCGAAAAACAATATTTAATTGTTTATTTGAAATCAAATCTGATCCATTAGATCTTCAAGATCAACAGTTGTGGACGGTTTCTAAGTTTCAACTTAACAATAGTTTCTATTTGATATATCTCCTATATATATATATATATATATATATATATATATATATATATAAAATTAAGAAAACCAGCTTTTTCATATATATATTTAATGTATCTATGGCTAAACTTCGATGAACGGCAACTCAATTAGTAAGACTGTTTTCCTTTAACTAAAGGTAATGAAACTTCAATCACCATTTAATTTCCTATAACATACGGACCAAATAAAGGATAAAAGAGGTAGACAAACATTGTCCAGTATACATTGACACCAATTATATATAGTTTGGTTCATATAGAGAAATAAATTTTAACGTTAGAAATATGAATAGATATGAAGCATAATCTTATTTGATATGTGGGTATAATATATTGATTTAAGTATAATTAAGGTACCATAATTAAACGTTAGGTTTAAGCATAATTTATGCATAAGAAAACATAATTAATGATGTAAAAAGCATAAATATATACCGATTTAAGCCTCTTTAAGCATGACTGTACGTCATAATCTATTTGTACATGAATTGAATCGTCCTTCCCTCTGTAATAAATTAATCACTCTTAAAAAAAGACTAAAATTTTCAAACTTAGAACGAAGCCAATAAATACACCTTGCCAAGAATCTGTACTGTCTAATTAACCTAACTTCACACATATATTCATATTGCTACTCTTACTATTGTTCAAATCAGCAAATATTTCTATTTCAATCACAAAAGATCGATGAGTTTCTCACCCTTGGAAGCATCTGAAGAAGATAGAAATAGCTACCATTAATTCTTCTCTTCATATATAACTCTAGAATCAATTATAGCATAATTATATTCTCAGAAAAAATGTATATATATAGCATAATTATTAACATATAATTATACACTTTACTGCTAAAGTTTTATTTAGAAAAACAAAATGCACCCCCATGAATAGTCCCACCTAATTCGTAATGAAAAGAGGGGGAAATTAATTAAAGAAAAATATACAGTTAGCTAGAAAGCATATTAGTAATTAGATACCGGATTAATTATTTTAAAATAATAATAATAATAAATAATAATAATAATTTGGATTTAAGTGTACGTAATAGTAGTTAGCCTTGTACTAAAACGACGAGATATTTTTGATTCATTGTTTAATTCTCGATCGCTTCTAATTTTATATGATTAATTAAAGTATTCATTACTCCGTACATATTATTAATCATTCGTGTTTTTGCCGACCGAAGAAGACAGAGGGCAACTGACCATATACAAATAGTCAATGTAAAAGAGGATATGAAAAAAAATTAATTTTAAAAAGAAAGAATTAATTGTAGCCATGCATTTTTTACTATTTTAGGAAATATGATTAATAAGTGGGATCGACAAAAATGGATGGAAATAGTACACGTACTGTATGTTACTCTTGCACCGGGAATCATATATATTGTTAGTTAATAAAAATCAATAATACTATCTCCGTTAACTATGCAAATTCATATTTTAATCTTATCTTCTTCTTCTTCTTCTTTTTTTTTTTTTTTTTTTTTTTTTAATTTTTTTTAACATCAACTTATACTCCCTATGTTTCTTCTCATCGCGTCTTAATAAATGGGTGATTAGTGGATAATGAATAATTATATTGGGTTGCATATGAGTATTAGAGGGCTGATTAAGTGTTACGGATATGGGTTTGGGCTGCAAATAGAAGTGATCATTTCGCACAACACACCCCTAATAGAAAATGTTCGCAAGAAACGGAGAGAGTACATCACATTGGTTCCGGGAATAAAATGATAACCTTTTACCTATTTATTATCAAATTTCGAAATGATATACTTAATAACAAATTATAAGACTAAAAAGTAAGACACTTGAAAAAACAGAGAGAGTATATTATATATATATGGATTTAAAGTGTTGAAATTTACCTCTTATTTATGGAATTGATAAAGGCAGAAGCAATACTGCACTAAGATGTGAGTCATGTGACTAGAAACACTTGAGGTTAAATAAATTTTACCCGTAATAATGTTTTCTTCCATTTCCCCCTATATTCTCAAAGGTGGAAAATTGATTTAATTAATATGTGGGAAGGTATAATACCACTTCAAATGGTGTGAAAATTTATTATGATTTAAAGTAAAAATGTGAGATAAAGACTATCCATTGAAAATTTTATTCTCCTATTAAGAACAAGGGTTTTATTCGAGACTGGGTATTTGTTTATAGAGAAATGATCACCTACTCACAATGAACATTTTTAATATGTATACGGATGACATGCCATATTATTAATGAATAAAATGTTTAAAATATAAGTCGTAACCTATCTAAAAAAGTAAACCCTAGCATTATCACATCAGTAAAGGCACATGCATTAAAAATGTCCACGGTGAACAGGGGAACGTTTCTCTTTATTTATAATGTTTTGAAATAAGATTCTACCATTAATGGATAATAATTTTCTTAGTTGTTGAAGTCAGGCATCAATAATGAAGGTGATATATATACAACTCCAAATTTTCTTTTTGTATAGTTGACCCCTTTACAGCTTATATATATATAGTGGCATGTGATAGGCACACTTTTCACTTTCACCATTTTCTCCAAAACAAAAAAAAAAAAACACACACACACACAAAAAAAATATTGTCAAACTTTGTGTAAAAGCCAAAAGTTAACAAGCTGTCCTAGAATCTAACATCTCATAATCCAAAATCTAAGCTCATTTAAGGCAAGGACAGAGGGTTTGGCTCGGAACATTCGACACTGCAGAAGAAGCTGCTTTAGCCTTTGATCAAGCTGCATTCGTCACCCGAGGAGCCCTAATTCCGCTCAATTTTCCATTGGAGAGAGTTGTCAAGTCTCTTGAAGAGATGAACTTCAGATGTAAGGAGGCTTCGTCGCCCGCGAAAGCCCTAAAGGAATCTCACAAGATGATCAGATTACAACCTTCCTCAAGAAACAAGAAACCTAAAAAAGTTGAAGAAGGGGAAGAAGAAGAGGAAATGTTGGTTTTTCAAGATTTGGGATCTGATTTGTTGGATGAGCTCTTGTCTCTGAGTTCAACAAGTGATGAGTGAGAAACACTACTATATAACATTTGCTGTACTGTCTTGTAAGTAAATCTTGATCCCTTTTTACCTAATCGATCCTTTTCTAATTATTTGAATAATTTTCTGGGTTTCTGCTGCTTTTTCTTGATTTTCCCTTCTTTTCTGATAAACCCTAGATTAATTGTTGAGTTGAATATTCCACACTTTGTTGTTTACCCTTTTCTACTTTTGGTATTGAACTTAACCCTTTCACAAATTATAGATATGCTCTCAAAACTGTACATAGGAGTGATTTTCAAGAATGTGTAAAAAAATTGGATAAACTTTGAATTATATCCACACGAAATCAACTACATTGAGATTGTATAGATACTCTGAAATCTGAATTGATAAATCACATTTGAAATTTCGTTGATGTTGACTACTTAATTGATGTGAATATTTGAACATTCATTAGCATACTTATATGTGTAGCAGCAAGGATATATCTCAATTTCGTATTTTGATCTGATTCTTGTCTCAAGAAACACTGACTAGTTGATTAATTTTATTTTCATGGAAAAATTCCTAGTTATTTAGGTTTCTAAGGCATCAATTGCGAGGCTTAATTACTGCAGTAATTCAACACTGCATTCAACCATTCCTCTTTTACATGATTGACTGTATAATTTGATTGAAAATATGTGTGATTTTGTACATGAATCGTGGAAATAAAATGCTGTTATGATCGATGTATATTGGTTTGTAATCGCCATTATGAATTATCGAGGAGTGTGAATTAGGTTCGCATTTATAATGTTCACGTTGTATATGCTCTTTTCAATTATACTGGGTATGCACATTTATATTTAGAATGAGTCTACTGATAAACTTAATTTCTAACTTGATTAATGAACTTGTTCCAAAGATGAATTAATTTCTTCCATTTCCGATCAAAAGTGAGA
The DNA here is from genome assembly GCA_029379335.1 of Thymus mandschuricus. Lineage (NCBI taxonomy): Eukaryota > Viridiplantae > Streptophyta > Magnoliopsida > Lamiales > Lamiaceae > Thymus > Thymus mandschuricus. The sequence continues at coordinate 32,213,819 of CM057078.1, forward strand.
AAAAGAGAAAAGTGAAAGTGCAGTAAGATTTAAAAATTTTAGCTTTAACCCTAATTTCCAAAATATCTAGTTAGTTTAGACCTGGTGGCCCACTAAGGGGCGACCGCTAGCCTCACGCGAAATGCCACACATTTATATATACACAATCGAGATGACTCGAGTCTCAACCTTACAATTGGATGTGAATGCGTAGATGTGGTAAGAATTCCAAATTAATCTATTAATGTGCAAATCTAATGCTTAGTGATATCTTAGACAGTATTTGTAACATTTTATGAAATTTCAAATTGGCATTCATGGCCATCAAACTGAAAGAAAGGTAGTGCTGAAAATCAAGTAAAGAGGAGATATACAACCCAGATTGAATATTAGTTTTTAACCTGTCATGACGAAGCGCGACATAGTTGATACTCCTTATTCATTCAACTAATTTAGACCGTAGGAGTCAAGTTGGATGCGTGAATGTGTACATGTTATATTTAGAAGAAAAAAAAATCATAACAAACGTACTAGTAAGCAAAACGTACATACTTGCTAACCCTATCTTGTCCCCCACCAAAATTATAACATTTAGGAATAAATATAAAATTTTCTAAATAATTAAACTAATTAGTCCAAATAAATCTTAAGAACAGAGGATAATTAATTCCTTATACAGAGCAAATTTAACATGTGCCAGCGTGAAAACACATTTGTATACGTACGTGTATTGGTCTAACAGTGGAGGTTTGAAGGTGGAGAATCGAGTGGAGAAGGCCACTTCGAGAGTGCGAAAGGGCGGGAGAGGCAGGTCTTTTCAACCTGCTTCAGAAATACAATCTAAGGGAAGGCGAAACAGACAAATGGATTTGGCGAGGAACGCACGGCGGGATCTATATACTCAGTTAAAGAGGCATACAAAGCAATTTCAAAGAGAGATATGTTACTTCAATCTGGGATTGCATCCTCTTTTATGTTTACAGGTGTGTGGAAGGCTCGAGCTCCTTTCAAAGCAAAAATCTCGGCTTGGAGGCTGCTGCAAGATCGGTTACCAACGAAAGACAATCTCATCAAAAGAAATATTGCCATCCAATCTGACCCATTTTGTTGTTGCTGCAAGAAAGAACCGGAGTCTGTGTTACACTTCTTCTTCAAATGTCAGGAGACTTCTCAACTTTGGTATAATATGGTGAAGTGGATTGGATCGAGCTGGGCAATTCCGGACGAGGTAACAAATCATCATATATGTTTCTCTTCTCTTCTTGGAAAAGGCAAGATTCAACACAGACTCTATGGTCTCTGGATTTGCGTTATTTGGGACCTGTGGAAATGGAGAAACTCTGTTGTGTTTCAAGGGGTTGTCTGTGATACGAAGAGAATCGAGGTCGAAATTAAATGTCGCTTTTGAAGTTGGTGTGTGGTTCGCAATGAAGTTGAATCACTCATTAGTTTTTCTAGATGGGCGACGAATTCAATTGTTAGATTTTAGCTTGTAAATCCTTTTTATATAATAGCAAAGCGGATTCGGAGCCCCACGTTAATTCACGTGCCTACGTGGCGCTCCCTATGCTCTCCGTTCCTATTTATCTAAAAATTCTATTTTTATATATATTTTTTTTGCGTAAATCATGTATATATAATATTGTAAATCGTTTATGTATATCCCATGTAATTTATATAGATTAATTACATAAAATAATAAAAAATCAAATAATGTATTGTATTTATATCAACAAACACGTATTATAAAATAATTATTCTTTTTATATTTTTATAATGTAGTTTAAAATCATGCTATTTATCTAAAATTCATTTTATTTATAATAAAAAATATTATCTAATTATTCTATAATTATTATTAAAATCTATAATAATATTATGTTATCTTTAATATTATTCTATTCATATATTAATAAATTTTAATATATTATTCTAATAAAAAAACAGATTTTAATATATTATTTATTTTTCTATAATAAAATAACAATAACAATTACAATTCCATATAATAGAAAAAATAATAGAATCACTGTAAATAAATAGATAAAACAATATAAATTTATTTAGGTTGAATTTTGTGACAGGTAAACTTGCTATATAACCATTTGAGAACTTAACTTATTACTTTTTATTATTTGACATTTTCTTTTATAAAATTAAACAACGGATTACTTAACTTATTACTTTTTATTATTACAATTAGCTCGCTCCTTGAAATGATGACACCTTATTTTAATATTTTCTATGTTTGTTCGACATTGTTATTTTATTAGAATAAACAGCGGGCAACTTGAATTATTTTAATATTTTCCTTTTATGTTTGCTTAAAAATAGCACCAAATAATTAATTATTCATGTCGAATTTACTTATACCTATTATTGAAATATTACTCTTATAAATAGGGATGTCAATGGGTCGGGTTTTCGTGGGTACCCACCTTGCCCAAATCTAATTGGGACGAGTTTGAGTACTATTATAAATTGGGTTTGGAACGAATTTGGGTAATAAGGTAGATACGCAGAACGGGTTTGGGTCGGGTATAGGTATACACCTTTGGATACCCACTACTCTAACCCATTTATATATGTGGTAAATATATACTATATTTCACAAGTATATAAAAACTATATTTATATTTAAAAAAAAATGATTACTATTAGCAATTTTAAGGTTTTTATTAATATATACAAAGTTGCAAGGATATATCTCAAAAAAATCTACTTGATAAAATAAAAACATATATCATTAGTTTTGTTATTTGTTAACGTTTAATTTGATAGTATTTGTTTTACATTTAGTATATCGTTCGTTAGCGTTTATTGAGATACACACGTTTAAATTATAATTTTTTTATAAAAAATATTATTATTAATTTTATTTGTGTTTAACGGGTAATAAACGGGTATTACTTGATGGTTTTGGGCCGTATAAGGGTATTAAATTGAATTTTTAAACGGATTTGGAACGGGTATGAGTATACGAAATCTCAACGGGTTGGGTTTGGGAAGTGCTTAATGGGCAGGTACCCGACCCATTGACATCCCTACTTATAAACATAGTTTTTTATTACCACAATTAACGGGGACATGATAAAACGAATATAACTATTTGAGACCCACTTTGACGTTTTTTTTTTATTAAAATAAACAACGGACGACTTGACTTATTTTAATATTTTTCTTTTATATTTGATTACAATAAACAACGGGCGACTTGACATATTTTAATAATTTCATTTATAAATTTTTTTAAATAACATTATAAAGTGATTCGTATCAAATTTCGACGGGATACAAATGCACCTATCATCAAAATATTACATTTTAAACACGAGTAAAGGGAAACTTTATATTAACATTTTGTTTTTATTACAATAAACAATTATTAAAATAAACAACGGGTGGCTTGACTTATTTTGATATAACTGTCGTTTTCTTTTTATTACAAACTCTTTTTGACAAGAGGAGTGCATCAACATGCTCCTATGAAATATTGACCCATCGAATATACTTTGCATTGACATATAGATGATGATAACAAAACTTGGAGACCGTGTGATATAAATAAATCTGTTTTCAGGAAAAATGCTGGTAAGATGCAAGATTGACGATGACTGCATTATATAAGAATAACGATGAATGCTTTGTAGAAGAGGAGCCGAGCATATTATTTTGATCCGAACTTCTTATATAATTGTCATGTTGTTTCATTTATAAGTATTTTTGTATTACTTTTAAATATATATTTTATATTTCACGAGATACTTGGCTTTGTCGTTTTCGGCACCAATATGATTTATAAGTCTTTAAACGTCAAATATTTAAATATTATATGAATCTGCATTGAATTGATTCTTCATATTTAATATTCTTAAATTCTTTTTATTGTTTGTAAGTACATAAAAATCGATAATCATAGTATAAAATATTTTAAAATAATTTTTACAGATAAAATATTTAAATGTTAAAAATAATTTGCACCCGTCGATTTTCGACGGGCAGTAAACTAGTTAATATTTAAATGATGGTTGGTACGTCTTGTACCACCTCAGTGACTCATGTTTTAATATATTCCCTTTTCCCGATAAAAAAAAAAACAGTAGAGGTTTAAATTTTAAATTAATTAAAATTTTCAAATTCGTGTATTTCAGGCGGTCATTAAATTTGTCATTAAAAGTTTAGAGAAAATAGAATTCAGAATTATACAGTGAAAAAGTATGTAGAAGTTAAATAAGGTGGGTGTGATCTTCACCCTGGCGCCGACGGATGAAGACAAAATCCACCCTCAAAATTCTAAAAAGCTAATTTTATAATTTATTATTAATTAAATATGTGTATAATATGTTGACAATGTTGTTATCTCACAAATCCTGCCGTGCGTTTCATTTTTCAAAAAACAAAACTCAAACCTTTCCTTGCATTCCTCAAATTACATAAATATAAAATCATCATTCAAAACTAGTCTCGTACACCTGAAATGGCCAATATACCCCTAGGGAAAAGAACGACGAAGAAAATCGGCCGTCGATCGGCGACGAACGAATGGCGGAACATCATACAAGATTATATCCGGGTTTCATTTTTGTCTAATGTAAGTGAACTTCAAATTTTGACGTTTCATTTTGTTGCGAAACTAATTTATAAATATGTAGGAAATGTTAGATTGAACGTTTGTAAGAACATCAACTCACGTAACGTTTTGTTTTAAATTAATTATGTTTAGTTTGTGCGTGTTGCAATTGGAAAGCATAGTTCTTGATTTGAATGAAATAAATGGGAAATAGTAGTTTGAAGTATTCGAAATATATTTAGGAAATCATGTTTTGATAAGCAATCCCAATTGCCTTGTATTTGGATTTAGTACTTATATCCTGAAAAATAGATGTATAAATTTATTGATATCTTTGTAATCAACTATAATTAGTTTACTGACAGCTTAAAGAAAACTGTTAATGAGCTGGATCTGTTGGTAAGATTGATGCTAATCCAATCACATCCTACTGTAGTAGTTGCTAAGTTTTGATGAAACTAGTTTGTTAGCCAGTTGGCTCGTTGGAATTACTTGGTGGCATACCAACCTCATATTAAAAATATATTATTATTTTAATAGTTGGTCGCAGAATAAAAGTCATAAATATGATATTCTTTTTCAACAAAGAGTGGTTGGTCTTTACATTGCGATAATAATTTAGTGAATGAGCTGGGCCTGTTGGAATCTTTAGGTCAGACTGATGCCAAACCAATCATATTATACTTTTATCGTTATATAGAAAACTAGTTGTTAGCACACCGACTCGGAATTACTTGGCGGTTATACTCCTCAGACTTACGATTATAATTTATATCTATAGTCAGCCCTAGCTTAAAGTTATAAATATGATATTCTTACTTGATAAGGACTTAGACGTAGTCAAAACTAGTTAATGAGCTGGATCGACCGGAACATTTAGACATAGATAGTACTAATATATACTCATTGTTTACTCCATTTACATGCTAATTACTATAGTAACATCAAAACCACTCACACAAAACCAAACCTAAGAGACTTGAGGCGGTCAAAATTGAAGCCTTTGACCATGAGTTGAAATTTCTAATGTACAAAAAATGTCGTTACAAATTGAATTCTCTCATCTCTTTTTCTTAACCGGTTGATATAAATAGACAACTTTTATAATGTACTAATTAATTCCTAAGTTGCTACATTGAAGGAATAAACCAACATAAACACACATGAGCATTATTGGGAAGGCGTTTTTACATTCGATGAAGATATAATTAATTGGTTTAATTTAGTATTGAAAATGACGTGTGGAGTGACATAAGGTAACATATAAACTTAATAAATTATTGTTTATAGTATTTTTTGGGAAAAGGTAAAATTACATGCAATTTGCATTAACTAGGTTGGGGTCTAAACCATGAAAGCTACTCTACTTGGATAATAATAAAACTATAGTATATAAATATTAAAATAGTATCCGCCGACGGATAACGACAAAATTGGGGGCCCAACACTGCCCAAATAAAAATTGATGTCAGCCCATAGTTTATTTATCATTTATATTATAAATTGTGTCATTTAATTATGAATGATGTCAGACAATATTAACAATAATATCATTGTGTATTTGGAATTTAACTTGGATTTGACCAAAGTAGGGTATTTCACACATGGTCACCAACTCCATAACTGAAAACCGAACCGGGTGTCTGTTATAATTATATACTAGTATCGTTTTGAGAAGTCCGTGAAAATTAATTGTGTACGTACTTATTTACTTTAGTAGATGATCCACATTACTTTCTTATTAAAATAATTGTTTCATTTTTCATTCACAACGATACCCTATAAAATTTATTAAATCTCGTGTCAACACAAAAAGGCACAACTTCGATGGACGGAGCGATTTGGGATACTAATCTAAGTGCTAATTTAGTGCCAGTAATGGGAATTGAAGGTGATTGAATCCAACTGCAAATCATGGGCTTTGGGAGTTAAATGGTGTATCTTTGGGTATTGCTATTCATAGCCCCATATTCCTTCCTCATAGTCTCTATAAAACGCACTATACCCATAGTTATATAACTTGAAGAAAATTAAATTTCCAGTAATTGTTAACTCGAGACGGAGTATTTCATTATGTGTCTATATGCTGAACTTTCGATGAGCGGTACATCTTAATATTTGAATATGTGTACCTAGCGGTACAATAGTTTCTCTTTGGTTGGTACGAAAGAAAATGAGATAAAAGAGAAAATTACCCTTTAAATCTCACTATTTTCGTTACTTTTTATAAATGGAGGGGGGGATTTTACTCCTTAAATTGAAGAAAATATTTACAATACCAAATTAGAGAGATAATATTTTATCTGCATTGTAGTGCAAATGAAGGGGAAACAGGAGCAAATGTGAGAAAAGATGAGACATAAGGAAGATTTAAAGAGTGAATATCTATTTTCTTTCGCATCGAAGAGAATGCGACCTAATACAAAAAAGAAGCTAAAATACAAGGGGGAAAAACATTTAAAATGTCCGACTAAGTTATGACTATATTACTATCATACAATATTTGATCAAATTATTTGCAATATGATGATTAGTAATTAATCTATGATTATTTTTATTTGATAGCGACCAAGTTTTCTGGTGACACTTTACAGCTTATATTATTCTAACCTTAATTCTACCTTTCTTTGTCACTCTTAATAATTGGCCTAATTAAACTAATTATAAAAAAAAAAAAAAACTATAAATGAAGCCTGAATATATCTAGCTGTAATTCTCGTTTTGTTTCTGTATAGATGTGATTTTCTTCAAATAATTAATTTTAGAGGTGAATTGTTAGATGAATTCTTCAAGTTTTTTCGAAGGAGAAAAGGAAGAAGAAGCTGAGGCCTCCTCCAATATGAACGTAGATGCAGAAAAGCATTACATCGGAGTAAGAAAGAGGCCATGGGGGACATATGCAGGAGAGCCTAGGGATTCGACGAGGCGAGGAAGGAGGGTCTGGCTCGGAACGTTCGACACTGCAGAAGAAGCTGCTTTAGCCTATGATCAAGCTGCATTCGTCACCCGAGGAGCCCTAGTTCCGCTCAATTCCATTGGAGAAAGTTGTCAAGTCACTTGAAGAGATGAACTTCAGATGTGAGGAGGGTTCGTCTCCGGCGAAAGCCCTAAAGGACTCTCACAAGATGATCAGATTACAACCTTCTTCTACAAACAAGAAAGTTAAAAAAGAAGAAGAAGAAATGGTAGTGGTTTTTCAAGATTTGGGATCTGAATTGTTGGATGAGCTCTTGTCTCACACTTATCCCACATCGAATAAATACTCATGATCTTCTTCTGAGTAAAACATATCTATATATACATGTCTTGTTCTTGTTCTTGTTCTTGTTCCTAATTAATAATGTGATTTGCTGCTTCTGATTCTTGCATTGTGAACCCTAGATCTTTATCGACTTTCATCTAGGGAAGTGGCATTTGAATCCGAAACTAAACAAACAGTTTCTGGTTTTCAGTTTCATTATTTCCACGATTCAGTTTGTCGGAATGGAGAGAGTAACGTTCTTAGTTTTTTTTAGTAGTATTTACAAAAATAAGGGTGCATTGTATCATGCCTGAGCCAAAATAAAATCTAGCACATGAAGTTGCTAACTACAAGGATGAAATGATAAACATCTAATTAATTAGCAATTTTACTATCAAATTTTGATACGGAACACTTTGAAGAAAAAAATAACAAACTCAGAACGAAACACTTAAAACGTACAAATGAATTGTATACAGATATAAGTCCTAATGTCTTTACCGTGGTAGACCTTATAGATTGTATTTATTGATCAATAATTTCTCTTCAATTAATGCACTAATATGCTTAAAGTGGGTGGTTAGTTTGCTACATGATTAAATATAAACTTAGATTAAGTTAAAAATAGATTTGAGGTTTTTGACCTTAATTTTAAGATATAGTAGTATGAATGTTGTAGTACTTGGTTGATGATGATGCCTTTTCTTTCTCTTCCTCGTCTTCTTACTCCTTCGTTTCGTTTAAGAGTGGGACGAGTGGGACGGAGAGAGTGTATGACGGAGAGAGTGTATGTATGATTATCTACTTATTCATACGAATCCGCAAAAATTAGCAGCCAATTAGGATATGCTTTAGAGATAACTATAGCAAATTAATAAATATGAAATTCGATGCTGATTTTAATTTCAATCGAAATTTGGGGGTTACTTGAGGGTGAATAAACATTCGCATAGGCCCTCTGATCCGGCGCTGCTGAATGGGCTGGGGAAATATACCGAAAATTCGGTATACCGTCCATACCGTACCGAAAATACCGTAATTTGTATACCGAAATTTTCGGTAAGGTATCATACCGTACCGGAAGACAAAGGTAAGGTAAAGGTATCAATTTTTGAATACTGCGGTATACCGTTACATACCGTTATCGAGGTATATACCGAAAATAAGGTATATACCGGTATCGCGGTATATACCACTATCGCAGTATATACCAAAAGTAGGGTATATACCTTAAATTATGGAGTGAGATTAGAAATTTTTTTATGCTCTCGTTGTGTTTTGAACGAGATTGTCCACTTTTGATTCAATAAAGTAATTAAATCCAAACCTTAATACTCGTTGCACGCCTTAGATGATATCATTCGGCGACGTGGAGATCGCACCTTTGATTCAATAACCGATACCTCGCCCCCTCAAAGAGACTCCACTTCGGAAGCTCTCAATGAAAGCACCAATTGATAGAGGATGGGGCAATTTCCTCTACCAAACGAACGAAAAGAAATAAAAATACAACGGCAGACGCGAGAACTTTGCTCGTCGTTCACGCCACAAAATTACGATAAAGAAAATTGACAGTCGCGGGCTTTCCCCGTCGATCACGTCAGCGAATACGAGAGGAATAAAATACGGCAGAAAGGAAAAGTAAAAGACGGCAAAATAAAATAGGGTTTCTGTATTATATTTCTTGTTAATGAAAATAAGATACAATCCTCCTATTTATACTAAATACCTAGGGTTGATTCGACCTACGATTCGGGAAAGAATCAACAAGAAAACCCTAAAAGAACGACCCAAATAATTAAACGGGCTAAGCCCAACGACAAACCTAAATAAATAAATTAAATAAATAACGTATCATTCTCCTCAGTTGTCTGCTTTCTCCGATTGAGAAGCGAAGGAAACCGGTCTCATGGCACGATCGTTCACGATCAGGCTCAGAATGTCCGGTCTCGAGTAGTGTCCAACTGCATCAAACGAGAACTTCGCACGTGCCACGTCCTTCAAATCTGCACAAAAATCAACACTTGTTCTTCAGCAACAAATCCACATTACATAATCAATACACTTATCGTAAGGGACTTGAAACAATTCACTCACCTAAATCAGCAGTAATAAGTCCTTCCCCTTCAAAATTTGGCCCGGCTAGGACTTCGCCCGAGGGTGCAATAATAACGCTACCACCAGCAGCCACGATAGAATCCGGTTCGAGCTCGCTTTCCCAGTCTACCAACTGGTACTCCGGAGGTGGGGGGTAATCCTTCCTGAGACAGAATTGGCATGCTGAGAGCACAAACACACCCCCTTCTATGGCGATGTGCCTCACCGTTGGCTGCCACACTTCTCTATCGTCAGAATTGGGTGCACAGTATATCTCGATCCCTGTAAACCAAAATTACTTCATTTCCGTCGTCGCTTTGCCAAAATGGTTGAAACATTTCGCTAAAAGGGCTATGTTGAGACATTTTTCTTTATGTCTAATAAACTCTGTACTTTTGCGTTGAACAGCGTTATTTATTTAAACACTAGTATCTCCTAACTTTTGAAATATATATGCAACGAACACATCATATAAGAAAGATCGATTCTTTATGAAATAAAATTTTATATAAACTATTGATAATCGTACAATTGACGGTTTAGATTAACTAATGCATTATAATGCACTCTTTATTAGTACAACCGATATATTATGACCCACCAAACATTATAGTTGTACACGTTTTTCGTTATAGCACCCTACGAACTAAATTCCTAACTCCGCCACTTATATATAACGAAAATTTCAAATAATTACATAACTCATGTTAGAATTATATTGCAAAATAGGTAGGTAGAGTTAATTACCTTTAGCGTACATTGCCGTTCGGAGAAGTGGCATCTTGTTCTCCCAACAGATGACTGCTCCGAGCTTTCCGATCGGAGTGTCGAACACCGGAGTAGTCGATCCGTCTCCGAAACCCCAAACAATGCGCTCCGCCGTCGTCGGCATTAACTTCCTCCGCTTCCCAAGGTAGCATCCCTGGGGATCGAAGAAGAGGATGGTGCAGTATAAGGTGTAGCCGTCTCTCTCGATCACTCCCATCACTAAATACACCTTGTAATTCCCTGCCATGGCGGCCAACCGGTCGAACTCAGGGCCTGCAAAAGGGAGAATTGATCTTATTAATGCTTCTATTTGAAGGAAATTGAATCTAGGTTTTGGATCGGATCTGATAGGATTGAGTACCGGGGACATTAATGGCGGAATCGTGGTATTTGCGGAACTGCTCGCCGGCGGTAGGGGTGAAGTGGCCGATGGTGGAGCCGAAGTTGGAACCGCGGGGGTAGCCGCCGATGAAAGCTTCCGGGAACACCACCAGCTGAGATCCATCAGAGGCTGCCTCCGCCACCAGCCTCTCTGCTTTATCTGCAATTTTTCACAGTATATTTACTCCAACTTAGAATATATTGTTCCATATATTTTTCAGTAATGATATTTGGCGATAAGGTGACGGCTGACCACACAAGGCAATTTTTCATAATACTAGCGGAGATTACGTGCGATGCACGTATAATCTCCTCACATATGATATTTTATTTTCAATGTAATTAGTTTACTATAAATTTTAATATCAAATAAAGATATTAAAAATAATATTAATGTTTCAAGGATTTTATTCTAGTGATATGTGCAATATATACTTTTATTGAATAAAATATCCTGAATTACTATTTGAATGATAATATTGATATTCTAAAAATTTATTCTAATGATAAGGGTAAAATAGGAAAATCAAATTTTGTAAACAAGACACTTTTTATAATAGTATATAGATGTGCAATTTTAAAAATAGTTTATGATAACTATAATTAATTACTTTTATATTTAATTTAAAAATATTTTTTTTCCTTAAAAATTACATATTTCTCTCTCTCTCTTTTTTTAAAAATAAAAGGGTAACAAATTCATTAAAATAGTAAAAATTATCAAATAATTAAAGGGTTAATTGTAAAAATACGTAAAAAGATTACGGAATATCCCTTTTTGATTTTGTATAATCTAAAAAACTTTGGCATAAATATATAAATTATTTGATGTTAAAAAAATAAAAGTTCAAATTATGGTCGGCAACATTATTGCCGAATAGCATCACCTTTTTTTTCCTTTCTTTTTTCTAATACAATATTATTATTAATTTTTATTTTTCATACTACACGTACGTACTATAAAAGGTTTATCTCTATATATTCTTTTGGGACATACTGTAATATTTAGCGGGACAAAGGTACTATGTACTTATACATCAACCAATGAAGTAATAAACAATCACAATTCACAAGTGATAATCCTCAACTCCTAGCCAAAATTAACGCACTGCACCAAATCATGGTTCCATGATTCCATCCAAATTAATCTATCTAAAACAAGCTAGACTTGGGCTAATACTTACCGAGAGTGGCCGGGGTGTCGTAGAAGACGGTGGCAGCTTGTACTACGGTGGCTCGGACAGTGTCCGTGGTCGGAAGTACGGCTTCTTCAATGTTGGGGACCTTGACGACCGGTGTTCCGTTTGCACTTGAACTCATAACTTTGAAATTGATGAGACTTTTCTTATTTGTAATTTGTGAGTTGGTACACTTAGAAAGCCATAAATCAATGCTTATATATAGGGGGAAAGCAAATTTTGAGTTCATCCATGGCTGCTTTTCATCAACAACTTGCTATTAATGTAATGCTATTTGGAATTCAAAGTCGTGGGCGACGTTATTTTTTAAATACAAAGTAATACATGGTTCGTTTAATTTTATTTTATTTTATTTTATTTTTTTCCCCTTTTTTACATGGTTTTTTTTTTCCCCCCTTTTACATGTTTTTTTTTAAGAGGATCAATAATGGTTCCCCATTTCCCCCCTTAGCGTGTCTCGAACCCCCGACCTATTGGTACAGAGGCGGAGCGTCTTACCACTAGATTGCGCACCGTTGACTTTTTACATGGTTCGTTTAATTGGATAACTAGTTTTACACCCGCGCTTTGCGCGGTGCAATGTTATAATTACGGAGTTGTTATATACTCCCTCTGTCCCATTGATAAAGAGACATTTTCCTTTTTGGGACGTCCCACTGATACAGTGATCTTTCCCGAAATGAAAAATTCTAACCCAATAAAGATCTGACACATCACTTTAACCCACTATCTTTCACTTTAACCCACTATCATCACTCTCGTCTTAATTCTCGCGCCGGAAAAAAAAGGTCTCTATCCCAATAGGACGGGGGTATTGATTATGGGATAAATGAATAGATGTCTATAACAAATATAGTTTGTCCATAACCCTTTCTTAAATATAATTTGAACTTCACTCAATAATTAATAACATAAAGCTGTATAAATATCAATAGTAGGCTCACGATAATTATAAAGACTTACAATACAATTTATTATAAATTTCGAAACACTTCTTTGTACACTACATTGAATGCAGCCTTCTAATAATTATTTTCTAATAAAAAATTATGACTGTTGGTAGAGGTGTTCAAAAGAACCGGAACCGGCGGTTAAAACCGTAACCGTAACCGGAACCGGCGGTTTTTTAACCGGAACCGGCGGTTCGGAACCGGAAAAGGAACCGGTGGAACCGGCGGTTCGGTTAAGGTTCCTACGGCTTGGAACCGTAACCGGCGGTTCCAAATTTTGGAACCGTCCAATTTATATAAATTTTATTATTTTTATTTTTTTTAAAATATAATTTATAAACAAATATAACATTATTTGTTAAACTTCATAAATAATAACTAAATATATATATAATTTGGACTTTTTTTAATTATATAAGTGTTACTCTCAAACACTCATTTGTTATTTCTTCATTGTGAGGTATGCTTATTGTTTTTATAAGAGTATTACACTTTTCAAGCTTCTTATTTATTTGATGTGATATCTAACACATCCCAAACTATGAGAAGAGTTGCATGAGAAACACCTATAAAATTGAAAGAATGTTCAAAGCCATAAATAAAAAAGTTTTAAATTAAAAAATAAATAAATAATTGTCCGGTTAGAACCGGAACCGTAACCGGAACCGGCGGTTCCGGAACCGGAACCGTAACCGGAACCGGCGGTTCCGGAACCGGAACCGTAACCGTGTGTTTGCGGTTCGGTTTCGGTTCCTCCCTCGACGGAACCGGAACCGGCGGTTCGGTTCCGGTTAGAACCGGAACCGGAACCGTGGGCACCTCTAACTGTTGGGCTTCTCCACATTTCTTTATTGCTAAGTGTATACGGTTTGAATTTTTCATTAGGCAGATGAGCGGCGGCATTCCTTCCTCCTCGTATAGTTAAATAATTTTTTAATGCATAATAATTAGGTTGTAGTAGTAATTGCTACTATTAGTTTGTTAATTCTCATTTTTATCTTATTGTTTTATCAATTATCTATAAATGACACAAATAAAAAGTACTCCCTCTATTCCACTTATAAATGAACTTTTTCTTTTTTAGAACGTTTCACTAATATAGAGACCTTTTCCAAAATAGAAAATTTTAACCTAATAAAATTCAGACACATCAATTTAACCCACTATCCATCACTTTGTCACACTATCATCACTTCCGTCTTAGTTCTCGTGTCGAAACAAAAGGTCTTTATCTCAATGGAACGGAGGGAGTAGATAAAGTGAATTCGATTATTCAAAACGACTGCGTTTTAATGCACAACATGCTCTTGCAGCGTTTATACGTTGTATTTTGTATATAAATAAATACAAAAGTATATCACTTCTTTTATTTTTTGGAAAGGTTCTTTTTTTTTTAAGAAAGTAGGAGTATATCACTTTTACATTTCAGTTTTATTTTCCCTTTTTTCTAGAGTGAGCAAATTAGTACTAATAAACAGGTCACAAGTTCCTCTCCAATTTGCTTTGATTAAGTAATCCGTTACCAACAACAATAAATTGTGCATGCTGCTAATTGAATCTGTCAATCAAAGTCTAAAACATCTCGAATATATACAGGAGCTTCGTTGGAAAATTAATTACATTTTTTAAAAGTAAAGAATGTACACGATTATTTAAAAAAAAAAAAAAAAACATGTTGGTGCATTTAATTTATTTGGTGAGGCAAATGGATTCATAAACAAATGCATGCAATTTAGGCGGGAAATAGGACATTTGGGCGGGAAACTGCAAGCATAAATGATTTGGCTTTAATATTGATAGAGGATGGGGCGATTTCCTCTACCAAGAAATGAAATGAAATAAAAGATACAACGGCAGACGCGAGAACCTTGCTCGTCGCACACGCCGGATTACGATACGAAAAGGAAAAGCGGCAAATAAATAAACTAGGGTTTGTATTGTATTTCTTGATAATGAAATAAGATACAATCCACCTATTTATACTAAATACCTAGGGTTGATTCGACCTACGATTCGGGAAAGAATCAACAAGAAAACCCGAAAAGAAAGACCCAAATAATTAAATGGGCTAAGCCCAACGACAAATAATTAAATACTCGTATCAACTCTCCCACCCTTGAAAATCACCTTGTCCTCAAGGTGGAGATTCAATAAATCCTTGTATACTTCCTCAAGTGCGTAGAGGCCGCAAACAACCAATCGTCGAGTAACTTCAAGAAACACATCTTCTAATTTAATATCTCCTTCCCGAAGCTCTGCCTTTACGAGTATATCTTCTTCATATCCTGCCTCATCCAAAGGCTTGTTGTTCAACTTAGAATTGCATGAAATCTTCGTACAAAAGAACCAATCCGACTCGCATTCCATGAAATCTTCTTCCCCTCTAACGTCCAATTCTATTTGCTCCATTAATGCAGTACTAGGTGGCCTTAATGCATGCAAAAAGATTGCATGAGGATTCTATTCTAGTGGAATAGAATGCACCTCCATATAATTCTCCATCAGTAAGCAAAAGAAGGACGGCTTGTAGCAAACTCTTGTTACTCCCGGTTGAAGGTGCTTCTCCCATTTCCAACGCGACCTCAACATCCAACACGAACTCTTCTTCTGTTTTCACAACATCGGACACGAACTCATTTTCCGTTTTCGTGTCTAGTCCCGCCTCGATCTCTACCTCTGCCCGTGTTTCCGCCTCCCTGACCTCCCTCTGCCACTTCTCAAACTCCTCTTCTTCGTTCGAGGTAACACGAACTGAATACGGGGCATGGTTCTGAAAATCGTTCGAGAGCCCAAGAACCGATATCATTGGCGGCCACTCCGTACTCCCTTCAGGTTGTGGTTGTTGATGTAACTCCAATGGCGGAGGCATCGCCGGAGAGATGACGGTGGGATTGGTGACAGTTGTCGGCCCATGGGTATAAGGCGGCGGCGGGTAATAAGGTTGTTGCTGCGGCTCTGCAACAGAGTAGTACTGCACTGGCGGCGGAGGTTCGTACTGCACCTGCGACTCGTAATTGTTGTAACGATCTGGCTCGGAAGTGTTGTAGGATCGCTCATGCGACTCGTAGTTGTTGTATGACCACGCCTGCGACTCGTAGTTGTTGCAGAAGTACCAGCCTCCTCCTCCGTAGCTCTCCGAATACGCCGGCTGCTGCAGCGGCGAATCACAAGCACGCAGAATCGAAGAGTTACAGTCTGAGCGATTGCTGCACATTTCCGGATCAATACGAGGCCTTGGAAGATCCCACGAAGTGAGTGGCCTGCCGAATAGTGGATCGGCTCAGGTTCCGGCCGAGGGGTTGTATTCGCCATGGCCAAACGTTGTTCTTGTGCCTCGAGTCGAGCCTCCAAACTAGCCGCTAAACGAGCAATCCTTGCTAGAATGGCTTCTTCGAAAGCTGGAGCATAGCTAGACAGCGGCGGCGCCGTGGGTGATGGTAGAATTGGCGGAAGGAACGTCGAATACATCTCGTACACAAACTGCACGACTTTGAACCAACCTCAACACTCTTTTCTTTTTCCTATCCAACCAATCAAATCCAACCACAATCCAATATATTGCAATTCAAACGGCAATTGAAAAATACGGCAATTCAATTGATAGAAAGATGATACCAATGTTCGATGTTCCGCCCCCTCAAAGAGACTCCGCTGCGGAAGCTCTCAATGAAAGCACCAATTGATAAAGGATGGGACGATTTCCTCTACCAAGAAACGAAATGAAATAAAAGATACAACGGCAGACGCGAGAACCTTGCTCGTCGTACACGCCAGATTACGATACGAAAAGGAAAAGCGGCAAATAAATAAACTAGGGTTTGTATTGTATTTCTTGATAATGAAATAAGATACAATCCACCTATTTATACTAAATACCTAGGGTTGATTCGACCTACGATTCGGGAAAGAATCAACAAGAAAACCCGAAAAGAACGACCCAAATAATTAAATGGGCTAAGCCCAACACCAAATAATTAAATACTCGTATCAAATATATATATAGATTTAGATGTTTTGGATTTGAATTTGATAATATGTTTTGTTTTAAAGAATGTTGGAGTTTAAATACTTGGGTGCTATTTATCGTATGGTAAGTTTCTAAAATATGAATTATACATATATTGATTTATTTATTTATAATTAATTTAAGGTAAACCGTGGCATACCGGCCTAAGGTATGGTATACCGAAAATAAGGTATGGTAAAGGTATGTAATTTACTTCATACCGAAATTGAGGTATACCGGTTTAAGGTATACCGACAAGTAAGGTAAGGTAAATGTATGAAAAAATAGCATACCGTCACTTAAGGTAAGGTATAAGGTATGACGAAAATACGAAGGTATACCGTACCGACCCACCCCTACTGCTGATTGTAGGGTTGAAATGCATTTCGATTCGCCGTTGCCGGAAAGTTTCGATATTTTCTGATCGTAGCGGAGCTAGTGAAGAGGGTTGGAACGAACTCAGCGTAGGTGTTTTAGAAATTTTAGATTGCTTTTTTCTTCATGTAATTCTAGTATTCTACGTAAAGTGTTGGTTTATATGTGAATATGTAAAGTCGAATACTAAAATGAAAACATTTTTTTATGAACAGACAAAAATAATAAAAATATATTGTGGATTTTGAATATATGATTCTATATATGTGGCGATCACTCGAATATACTTCCCACATCCACCAATTATAAACCCATAGTTTTGGGCACATAGTTTAATAGTAGTATATATATAGGGAGTGGTTCGTGTGCAAATAAATCATTGCGTGCTAAAATGCGAAAGATGCTTAAAATTATACAAAATCATGCTTAAATCAGTATATATTTATGCTTACAACACCATTATGCTTTTTAATGTACAAATTCATGTTTAAACCTAGTCATGCTTATGATACCTTATAATCATGCTTAAATCAATTACAGCCACAGATCAAATCAAGATCAATGGTCCAGGTCTATTCCTATTTCTCACACCAGGACCATTGATCTTGATTTGATCTGTGGCTGTAATTGATTTAAGCATGATTATAAGGTATCATAAGCATGACTAGGTTTAAGCATGAATGTGTACATTAAAAAGCATAATGGTGTTGTAAGCATAAATATATACTAATTTAAGCATGATTTCGTATAGTTTTAAGCATCTTTCACGTTTTAGCACGCAATGATTTATTTACACACGAACCACACTCTATATATATATATATAGAGGATGGATCATATAGAAATAAGTCCTGGTGTGAGAAATAGGAATAGATATGAACCATTGATCTATGGTTGTAATTGATTTAAGCATAATTATAAGGTATCATAAGCATGACTAGGTTTAAGTATGAAGTTGTACATTAAAAAGCATAATGGTGTTGTAATAAATATATACCGACTTAAGCATGATTTTGTATATTTTAAGCATCTTTCTCATTTTCTCACGCAAGGATTTATTTGCACACGAACCACTCCCATATATATATATATATATATATATAGGGGTGGGTTCTTATGGGAGATGGTATCAATCTTGAGAACTAGGAACCAATCCTATCCACTCCTTTTAAAGAATCTAATGGTGGATATTAATTCTCAATTTATCTATTTTACTTATTTAATGATTTATTTCTAATTTTAAAGGGTAGTTTAGGGGAAAAAAAAGATAAAAAGATTATGCGTTCCACTTCCTATAACTAATAATTTCATTAATTAACATAAATATTTGAATGCAACTAAGACCTATTTCTATGCTTAAATAATCATATTTATATGCTATTTTCCTATTTATTTATGCTTAATAACCTATATATGAAAATTACATGCTTTTTTTTTATTTTTTTTTTTTATATCAATTCATGTTTAAATATCGTGAATGACAATGTCAAATTGTGAATGACAATGAATATTCGAATGCAACTAAGACCTATTATCTATGCTTAAATAATCATTTTATATGCTATCTTCCTATTTATTTATGCTTAATAACTTGTATATGAAAATTACAAAAAAAAAAATAGAATAAAAAAACATAGATGAATATTCGAATGCAACTAAGACCTATTCATATGCTTAATTAATCATATTTATATGCTATGATCCTATTTATTTATGCTTAATAACTTGTATATGAAAATTACAAAAAAAAAAAAAAATAGAATAAAAAAACATAGATGAATATTCGAATGCAACTAAAACCTATTCCTATGCTTAAATAATCATATTTATATGCTATTTTCCTATTTATTTATGCTTAATAACTTGTATATGAAAATTACAAAAAACAGAATAAAAAAACGTAGATGAATATTCGAATGCAACTAAGATTTATTTCTATGCTTATATAATCATGTTTATATGCTATCTTCTTATTTATTTATGCTTACTAATTTGTATAAGAAAATTACAAAAAAAGACAAAAAGAAAGAAAACAGAATATTAAAACATAGATGAAAATGTCAGAAGAAGAAGAAGAAGAAGAAGAAGAAGAAGAAGAAGAAGAAGAATCAAGAAGACGAAGAAGAAGAAGAATAAGAAGAATTAAGAAGAAGAAGAAGATTACGGCAGAGAAATTTTAAATGAGTGATTAATTAATCCCTTAAAATATGGAACAAATAAATGAATATTACATTAATATCCTTTTCCTAAACAAAATATGCCTTATTTAATTAATTTCCATGAATAAATCATAACCATTAATCTATTAAGATGGAAGATCAAGATTGGTTCTTAGTTCTCACTAACTAATATGGTTAGCATATGAACCAATCCCTATATATATATATATATAGGGGTGAGATCCTGTACAAAATAGAGTTATCGTAAAAAATAAAAAATGATGCATTTTATGCATAACTGTAATGCATGGTATGCACAATTATAATGCATTGTGCATTATAATGCACAGTCAATACTATTACAATGCATCAACCATCATAATGCATTTTCAGTATAATCATAATGCACCAGTTAATCTGGACCATAGATCACATTGAGATCAATGGTCCAGATCATTTCTCATTTCTTACTGGACATGTCTTTTGTATTTGATCTCTCCACTATATATATATATATATATATATATATATATATATATATATATATATATATATAGGGATTGGTTCATATGCTAACCATATTAGTTAGTGAGAACTAAGAACCAATCTAGACCTTCCATCTTAATAGATTGATGGTTATGATTTATTCATGGAAATTAATTAAATAAGGCATATTTTGTTTAGGAAAAGGATATTAATGTAATCTTCATTTATTTGTTCCATATTTTAAGGGATTAATTAATCACTCATTTAAAATTTCTCTACCGTAATCTTCTTCTTCTTCTTCTTCTTCTTCTTCTTCTTCTTCGTTCTTCGTTCTTGATTCTTTTCTTCTTCTTCTTCTTCTTCTTCTTCTTCTTCTTCATCTTCTTCTTCTATCTTGACATTTCATCTATGTTTTTATATTCTGTTTTCTTTCTTTTTTTCTTTTTTTTGTAATTTTCTTATACAGATTAGTAAGCATAAATAAATAGGAAGATAGCATATAAACATGATTATTTAAGCATAGGAATAAATCTTAGTTGCATTCGAATATTCATCTATGTTTTTTTATTCTGTTTTTTGTAATTTTCATATACAAGTTATTAAGCATAAATAAATAGGAAAATAGCATATAAATATGATTATTTAAGCATAGGAATAGGTCTTAGTTGCATTCGAATATTCATCTATGTTTTTTTATTCTATTTTTTTTTTTTTTTTGTAATTTTCATATACAAGTTATTAAGCATAAATAAATAGGATCATAGCATATAAATATGATTAATTAAGCATAGGAATATGTCTTAGTTGCATTCGAACATTCATCTATGTTTTTTTATTCCTTTTTTTTTGTAATTTTCATATACAAGTTATTAAGCATAAATAAATAGGAAGATAGCATATAAAATGATTATTTAAGCATAGGAATAGGTCTTAGTTGCATTCGTATATTCATCTATGTTTTTCTAATTTTTTTTTTTTTTGTAATTTTCATATACAAATTATTAAGCATAAATAAATAGTAAGATAGCATATAAGTATGATTATTTAAGGATAGGAATAGGTCTTAGTTGCATTCGAATATTCATCTATGTTTTTTTTAATTCTATATATATATATATATATATTTTTTTGTAAATTTTCATATACAAATTATTAAGCATAAATAAATAGGAAGATAGCACATAAATATGATTATTTAAGCATAGGAATAGGTCTTAGTTGCATTTGAATATTCATTGTCATTCACCGTATTTAAACATGAATTGATATTAAAAAAAAAAAAAAGCATGTAACTTTCATATACAAGTTATTAAGCATAAATAAATAGGAAGATAGCATATAAATATGATATTTAAGCATAAGAATAGGTCTTAGTTGCATCAAATATTTATGTTAATTAATAGGATAATTAGTTTTAGGAAGTGGCGACAATCTTGGAACGCGTAATCTTTTTTTTTTCTTTCCTAAATTGCCCTTTAAAAGTTGAAATAAATCATTAAATAAGTAAAATAGATAATTTGAGATTTAATATCCACCATTAGATTATATAAAATGAATGGATAAGATTGGTTCTTAGTTCTCAAGATTCATACCATCTCCCATAAGTACCCACCCCTATATATATATATATATATATATATATATATATATATATATAGGGGACGGTTCTCATGGAGACCATTGATTTCGTGAGAACTAGGAACCAATCTTGACCGTTTATTCTAATAAATCGGAAGGTTGAGATGTAATCTCACGATTTTCACTGAAAGGATTATATATTATTTTTATTAACCGTAGGGATATTTTGGTCATTGTGCCAATAGTGGATCTAATCCAAGCACAATATGCGGCAACTATATCTCTCATTCCTTATATTCTTTCTTCTACATTGAAATTCTCCTAAAAAAAAATTCTCCCGATTTCTTCACTCAAATAAACATTTCAGAAGAATAATCTTCATTTATTTTGACGGCTAGGTTTCTCAAATAAATAAATATTTGTTACAATAATGAATTCTAGCAATTCACTTGAATATACGCATTAGAAAAAAGTGAATTAAGCATTTGATTAATATTATGTAAGCAATAATATAATTAATATCAAAATATTACAACAATGGATTCTAGCAATTTACTTGAATATACGCATTAGAAAAAGTGAATTAAGCATTTGATTAATATTATGTAAGCAATAAAATAATTAATATCAAAATATGATACTTAACATTAAAATTTGAAAATAAAAGAGCACATTGATTCATAGATTAATATTACCCTACTCACCGTGAACATTACTTAATGTATTCACAATTAATGATTATATAATTAAAATTTTACTGAAATAAAGTCTAGAAAAAAATGAACCTTTAGGAGTTTATGACTTATAACCTTATTAGGAATAATGAATTATACGCATTCTTATAAATTATAAAATGCATTAAAGAAAAGTAAATTAAGCATTTGCATTCGTATTCGGCACAAAACAATGGATTTAAAAATAAGATATAAATGACTATTTAATAAGCATTATTACGACACAAAACAAGCATGAAACTATATTCATTCATAACTGAAGATTTTTGTTTACAATATGCTTACAGTTTTGTTTCTTTTTTTCATGTATCTGTCATTTTTATATGTTTTTTAGAGTGTTATATTATGCTTTTATATACATACAACGATGTTTATTTGTATTCGTTTGTCTCTATTTTTATATAGCTTGAATATTTTGTTTTTTGTGTTATTTATTACCAGTGCTCTCATTACAATATCGTTATGCTTATTTCCTATAAGTTTGAGATTATCCTCTCTTTTTTTTGTTATCGTAATTTAATATTAAAGTCTTTTAATTTTAATATGCTTAATTATAGATCATTACGTGCTTTCTATGTTATGTATATTATGCTTCAGTGCTTATTCAAAATTTGAATATTAATGAATTAGTGAAAATCATTTGACACAAAACTATTTACATGTACGAGAAGAGAGAGAAGGAAAGAAAGAGAAAGAGGGTAAGGAGATTAGCGTTAATTAATGAAGGTTGACAACAGTTAATCCCATGATTTTAGGAAGATAAAATTAAGATTCCTTTAATACCCCTCCACATACCAAAACTACCGAAATAAAGTTCTAATCTCAACCGTTAATTTTAGTTAATCTAAGGGTGGAGATTGGTTCCTAGTTCTCATTAATAAAATGGTTCTCATATGATCCAATCCCTATATATATATATATATATATATATATATATATATATATATATATATATATATATATATTTTGTGGTGATGTTTTTAAGTGACTCTTTTGGTTTCATTTATTAGAATTGATTAGGTATTTTAACGTGGGCTATAATGTACGTAGTAATTTTTAAATTCCAAGGCTATAAATACAGGTGTTCAAAAGAACCGGAACCGGCGGTTAAAACCGTAACCGGAACCGGAACCGGCAGTTTTTTAACCGGAACCGGAACCGGCGGTTCGGAACCGGAAAAGGAACCTGTGGAACTGGCGGTTCGGTTAAGGTTCCTAAGGCTTGGAACCGTAACCGGCGGTTCGGTTCCGATTCCGGTTCCAAACCGGCGGTTCCAAATTTTGGAACCGTCCAATTTATATAATTCTATTATTTTTATTTTTTTCTTAAATATAATTTATAAATAAATATAACATTATTTGTTAAACTTCATAAATAATAACTAAATATATATATAATTTGGACTTTTTTCAATTATATAAGTGTTACTCTCAAACAGTCATTTGTTATTTCTTCATTTTGAGATTTGTTTATTGTTTTTATAAGAGTATTACACTTTTCAAGCTTCTTATTTATTTGATATGTGATATCTAACATATCCCAAACTATGAGAAGAGTTGCATGAGAAACACCTATAAAATTGAAAGAATGTTCAAAGCCTTATGAAATAAAAAAGTTTAAAATAATAATAATAATAATAATAATAATAATAATAATAATAATAATAATAATAATAATTGTCCGATTTTTTCCGGTTAGAACCGGAACCGTAACCGGAACCGGCGGTTCCGGAACCGGAACCGGAACCGGAACCGTGTGTTTACGGTTCGGTTTCGGTTCCTCCCTCGACGGAACCGGAACCGGCGGTTCGGTTCCGGTTAGAACCGGAACCGAAACCGTGGGCACCTCTAGCTATAAATGTAATTTTTGTGAAGATTTACTATATAAAAAGAAATGGTCTAAAGATCGACATCTTAAAAGAAATTTAAAATGTTTATAAATTGTAGAGGAGGGAGTATCATTTATCGATATTAATTTAGATTCGATTCCATAAATAACTGATGGGATCCCTTGTCCCCAAATTTTTGTTCCAATCGTGTATTCGAGTCAAAACTACGTAGTTTTGTTAGTCTAGGAAATTCTTGGATTTGTAGCAGTTAAAAACATATGAATAAAACTACGTAGTTTTGACTTGGTTACACGATTGGAACACAAGTTTAGGGACAGAGGATCTCATCTGCATAAATAAATATAAAATCAATCCTTTTGAAAAAAAAAAGGGAAATAAACCTCAAAAGTTTGAATGCTAATCAGCCGAAGATCTAGGGTTATGACTTATAATACTAATGTATAAATTGAAACTTGGAAGTGAGAATCGCCGACAGAAG
Source organism: Thymus mandschuricus (assembly GCA_029379335.1). Lineage (NCBI taxonomy): Eukaryota > Viridiplantae > Streptophyta > Magnoliopsida > Lamiales > Lamiaceae > Thymus > Thymus mandschuricus. The sequence goes on from CM057078.1 coordinate 32,238,669, forward strand.
AAGACAAATTCTAAAGTCAAAGAAACAACCATCTAATAAAAATACTAATGATTTATCTAACTAATGTTCTGGCACTCCTCTCGTCTCAAACTAATAATTTCATAATTTATTAAAGTAAATTTATTGAAATAATAAAATAAGACAATTAATTTGAAACGAGGTAAAAATTAATTTAACACTAAAAGTAGGTCAGTAAGTTTCTTTTACACAAGGAATTGATATGCAATATATATCTCATATTTGAACATTTCTCTTTCCATTTATTCCTCTATACTATAGGAATCTTTACATGAACTGAGAATATTCTTTATACTTTAGAGATGAAGAAGATCATAATATTTCTGAAAACTAGGGTTCCACGAAGAAGGTTTCTTAATTTGAAGAAATTAATTAAATGATGTTGGATTAGTTAATTATGTTGAAAAGTGACACTAATTATATTAAACTAAATCTCTATATGACTTTGTCTTATTGATTAATTATATTAATCATCTAGAAAGTCTAAAGAGATCATGTTTTAGTAAACATAAAATCTATTTGTTTCTCACTTTTACTATCAATTGTCTCACTAGCTAGCTCATATATATATACTACTCCCTCCGTCCCAAGTATTCCGACACCGTCTTAAGTATTCCGACACCTTTCTTTTTTTGGAAATAATTAACTAATTAATTGTACAATTAGTAATACCTTATTACAATTAACTTTTCCTTATTATAACTAACAAAAAAACCATTTATTTACCAAAATTAAAACAGAAAAAAAAAAAAAAAAAAAAAAAAAAATCCCAACAAAAAAACACCAACTCACATTTAATTCTACACCAACACACGTTCAATTATACACCCACCAATAATTTCCCAACCCTAAATCATCACATCCGCCTCCTCTACCTCTATTCTTCCCCAAATCCCTCTGCAACCCTAAATCGATTCTCACTCTCTCTTTCTCTCTCTGGATATGGACTCTTCGCCGCCGTCGGGCGAGAGCCAATCTCCTCTGTCGCGTTGGAGATCAACTCGCGGACCCCCCGTCGCGACTCGCGACTCACCTCCGCCGTCGAGAGAGAGCGAGAGAGAGCCAATCTCCTCCATCGCGATGGAGATCAACCCGCGCCCCCCCCCCCCCCCCCCCCCCCCCCCCCCCCCCCCCCCCGTCGCGACTCGCGGTGGCTGCAGAGGCCGACGCAATCCTCGTCGTGGAGGGCCCGCAGGCCGGGTGGTATCTTCCGTCGATGCCGTACCTCACAGACGGCGGTCTGCTCGCCGTCCCATGGGAATTCAGTTCCACGCGACCAAGGATTACTCCAGCCCTAGCCCCCCCCCCCCCCCCCCCTAGTGGAATCCGCTTTCCTATTTCTCCTGGGCGATACGGTGCTCTTCGCTCCCCCAATTCAATTGGACTGCGAGTGCAGAGGCCCAGACATGGTACTCCGCCACTGTCGCCTCCTATAGCCGATGAATGGCAACACCACCGTCGTCGATCTCCACATGCAACCCTTCCTTGTGCGATGGGCTCACCGGCTCGGCCTCGGAGGCTATTATCAGCCCCAATCGATGCCCCTTTGCCAAGAGTCGAATCGCCGCCTCCGCCGATTGCAATCGCCAAGGAGGAGGAAGGCCGTGAGGGATCCGATTCATGGGGTATGGGTCATCCCAGATACTACCGTAATGGGATACCCATTTGGTTGCCTTTTTCCCCCTCAACTGAGTCTTGGGCCATTATGGATGCTGAGATGAAATCCTCTACTGCATCTGAGAGTGATTAGTTTGGTGAAACTTTCTTACTTATGATTAGTTTGGTGAGACTTTCTTTCTGTTGTGATTGAGGTGTTGATGGAATCCTCTACTGCATTCTGTTGTTGATGTGTTTTGTTGATGGAATTCTGTTGGGATGTTGATTCTGTTGATTCTGGTGAATTCTTATGAATGTGTGGTGAATGTGTTACTCTATGGATGTTAGGAGTTGAGAGGAATATTAATTTCATTTTCACATTCAAAAAGTTTGGAGTACATAGTTTTTGAAACTGAAAATGCATACATTCAAAAGATTCTGCCCCTGCTCTGTTCAAAATCCATGCTTTCCATTACTTGAAATCTCTGCACTTGTAAATTTAAAGCCCAATTCCAATGAGTTGTTGCATCCCCAGCCTTTGTACCAATTCCTCAATACCTAAAACTTGGCCATTTTCCACTAGATACTTAATGCATTCTCCCACCAATTCTGCATCCACTTGAAGAGTGAGAGGAAGAGTTCCAGCTCTAATCAATCTATCCTTACCCATGTGAGGGATCTTATATTTGTTGTGACCTCTGAACTTCATAATTTCTGTTAGACAACACTGTAATGTGAGAAATACCTTATTCAAAGTAGCTAGTGCTAGTTCATGAAATGCATCTTCAACTGCTTTAACCAAATCATCAACATTCTTGCATGTTCTCTGTTGTTGTAAAGCTTGAATTGCATTAAAGAAACCTAGTGTTGTGCACAGTGTTGTGCATATATGAGTATCTTAGTTGGTTGAGAACTCTATCTAGTTCTATAGCTTCAAGTGAAAATCTCATTCTAAGAAATTTGTTATCAGTTGTGAGCATGGGTTTTAGGGCAGATGTGTGGATGTTGAATAATCCAGCCTTTGCCCATCTGTGTAAAGTACCTCTGCTCACTTTCAACTCTCCCTCCATTTTTCTGATGCTAGTTCTAACATTTATAGAGAGTGACTTCAACTTCACATAATCAGGTATCATCACCTTGTCTCTTTTCCTCCCAAAATTTTTTTGAAACAACATGAATCACTAACCCTCTACTTTGTTGCTGTGAATCTGTGATGTTTCATTCCATAATTTGTGTATTGTAGATTTTGAGAGTTGGAAGTGGTTTTGAGCTTCAAGAAGCCTACCGTGCTTGGGTTTTCCAGCTGAAGAACCTTGAAGTATGAATTGGACGATGATATTCCTCTCATCAGTGGAGAGATTCTTCGGTCTTGGTGCCATTGAAGTTGAAGACTTTGAGCTGCAACTGCAGTGTTCTGTTCTCTTGTTGCTGCTGCTGCTCTTCTTCTTTTTTGCTGCTGCTGCTGCTCTTCTTCTCTCATGGTGTAGTTGTTATGTGGAAGATATAGGTTAGGTGTAGTACTAATTCAAATTAGCCGCCTTTTTTTGCTGCTCAATTTCCCTCTACTATTTCCCACCCAATCTTGATTGGACATGTGGAGTGTATTTTGACTGCATGGATTTTTTTTATGAATACAAGTTGTATCATCATTTTTTTTTTTTTAAGTTGTGCCTCTACAGAAAAGCTTGAATAAGAGCATTTTAATTAATTTTCCAAATTTCCAATCTCCTCTGTTTTTAATTAATCATCAGTTTTTAAGTAATCATCACTTTTTAATCAGCAGTTTTTAATAAATCATCACTTGTGCCTATGTTAATAAATCGTCAGTTTTTAATTGTTCCATATTTGATCAATTAATAAATCATCAGTTTTTAATTTTGCCTATTTTAATTGTTCCATATTTGATCAATTAATAAATTATCTCTTAATAAATCATCAGTTTTTAATTGTGCCTATTTTGATTGTTCCATGTTCACTAATATTTTTACTACCGCAAGTGTACGGGTGTAATTATAGCTAGGGAAGCAAGGTCGTATTCCACGAGGACTGATTAACCTAATGAGTACTAATCGAAATTCCTATCCTCTATTTAGACGAATAAATCGTTTGGGTTTTGGTTTCTAAGCTAATTAAAAGCGAAATAATAAACATAAATGACAAGGTACAAGAGAATCAAATGCGAGAAGGATTATTCTAGAGCTTCGGTTTCGATGAACGAACGAATTCAATTAAATCAAAATCAATCAATCACATAGAGGACTCGACTATTACTAGAACAACCACACAATAAGCTTAAACCTACTTTCGTAGCGCCTAAACCGTAGATTTCATGCAAGAATCGTTGTGTTCAACTGATAACTAACACATGAAACTCCTAAAGGTTCAAAAGGTTATAAGCTCTCACACAAATCTCAAGATCTCTCGACTTTATTGAAGTGCGTGTCCTATGTTCCCTATTCGAGCGTTAATTCTCATCTTTCGCATATTGAATCAACACAATAAATCATGCTCACTTGGTAGCTAATCAAATAAGCAAATAATACAAACAAGAACATACGAAGCAATAGAAGGTCGTGATCGATTGATAAGAACTAAATAGAATCCATAATATTCATGTACTCCCTAACTCTAGAATAAAAGAGAATTTAGCCAAGCATAATGAGGATAAAAATTCTAAGATTCGAAAGAATTATAATCGAAATTAACCGTAGGGAGAACTAGGGCTCCGAATATCGCCGACTTCAATTCTTCGATCTTCTTCTCCCAAGATTGAATCCCCAGTTGCTTCCGTAGAGACGAGCTGCAAAATATGAGATGATCCTCCCCTTCTCTCCTCCGCCCTCTTATCCTTTCGATCGAGACGTTATACCCTCCTTCAAGGCGAATCGTAACTGCTCGCGCTTTGTGTGCTCTTTCCAAACGGGGCAGGCGCGGCAGCAGGTGGAGGAGAACGCGGCGGCGTGGCAGGCGGTGTGACTGGACGCGACTGGACGCGGAGATGGGGCTGCTGGGCGTGGCAAGGAGGTGGCGATGACGCCGCCGCGTCTGCCATTGGATTGAGGTGAAGGCGCAGCTGGATGGTAGGGACGCGGGGTGATGGCATGGCCGCGTGAGGTTTCATGCATGCAGGCCATGCATGTTGGGACATGCAATTGGGCCATGCTTGTTTGGCCCATGGCTCGACTATGAGTCTTTTTTTTCTTCCTTTTCCTCCTTTTCGCCTACAAAACTCAACGGAGCCAAGATCAAATGCATTATCTTCGAATATAAGAAATATATATCCAAAAGTATCGAATTTGTTCATAATAATCGCATTAGAACACAACCATAAGCTCTCTAAACACGTATAAAATCAGTGTTTATCATTCCATATTTGTGCAATCACAAAATTGGAATTCCAAAAAAAAAATAATCAGTAAATAATTTAATTAATTGATGGCGAAAAAAAAAATTTAATTTAATTTGCATTTTTATTGTTTTATTTATCATTACAAAAATACAAATACATAAACAACCAACACTAACTAAACACAATACACTTACACCACTAAACACTTCCGTCTTAAGTTCCGTGCCGAAAAGAAAAGTGTCTTAATACTTGGGACGGAGGGAGTATTTTTTACCCTAAATTCAAACCATAATATGGACCTTTTTTTTTTTTTTTTTTTTTTTTTTTTTTTTTTTTTTTTTTTTTATGTTTCGAGAGGAATGTCCATCTACCTATCGTGGATATTTTTAACGTGCTTATGGATGATGTGACATATTATTAAAGAATAAAAGATTTAAATATATACTCTAACCTATTTAAATAAATAAAAGTAAACCATACAACTGTCACATCAACAGTGAGTACTTTAAAATTGTTCACGATGGGTAGAGGATCATTTCCCTATATTTCAAATATTAATTAAATATTTATATAGGCCATATATAACCAAGATTATAAATTGGTTCGGATTAGCTAGTGATAATAATAAATTAAAGTAGGCTGATGTTTATCGATGGTGATTGATCTATCTCTTGTTGATAATTGTATTATACTTGTATTATAAGTTGGATTCGAGACCTGCCAACTACCTAGGTATATAGCACATATTTTTCAAATATAAATAAACTAGTGCAGTACCCGTCGAAATTCGACGGGTTTCAAATTATTTTGTAATTACAAATAAAGTTTTAATAAAAATTAAATAATTTTTTATATTAATTATTTCAAGTAGCCCGTTACTCGTAGTAAATATGAAATGAGTTAAGAAATTAACATTTTTACGATAGATATGTTTTATATTTTATCCCGTCAAATTCTAACATGAAAATGTTATTTTAAAACAAAATTTATAATACAGTAACATAAAAATATATTATGCCTCCCGTTGTTTATTTTATCTAAACACCCTTCAGATGGATCTTTTTTGAAGGAATAAAAATGGTTAACATTTCTTAAAGAACTATACGATTTAAGTCACGTCAAAATTCGATTTGAATCACTTAATAGGAATGTCCATAGTGAATATCAATTTTCGACGGGATTTAATTTATTTTGCAATCGTGCATAAAATTTTTAATCTAAAATACATAATTATCTATATTAATTATTGTAATTAGCACGTTACTTGTAACAATAAAAAAATGTTAAAACGTAATATTATAATCTCATGTTAGCCCGTTATTCGACATAACGTTAGCACGAATAGTGCAAATGTGCCCGTTAATTTCGTTAGCCCGTTCGATATAACGTTAGCATCTATATTTAATTATTGCAATCCGCCCGTTACTTGTAACAATAAAAAAATACGCTAAAGTGTAATACTATAATATCTTGTTAGCCCGTTGTTCAGCATAACGTTAACATAATTAGTGCAAATCTACCTGTTAATTTACGTTAACATAATTAGTGCAAATAATATAATGTAGTTCCTCAAATCAAGTATGATTTTGATTAACACATATAATCTTTTTATATATGTACTTTATCACTAAGTTCTTGTGAAAATTCGATGCGGGACGAGAATCCTTATTATAATATAAATGAAGTAAATTATCGATGAATATTGATTTTTTGTTTGTAGGGATAAAAATTGAAGATAAAATATACTCCCTCTGGCTCAAGATTCGTGACACGTTTCTTTTCAGCATTTGTGGCAAGTGTTTTCGAGCGTCTTGACGACGAGTTTAAAATTATCTTTTTAAGGAATTTCTTCTTTTACGGGATACCTTGATACTTGTAGTATCCCGTAAAAGAAAAAATTCCTTAAAAAGATATTTTGAAACTTATCATCAAGATACTCGAAAACGCTTGCCAAAAATGTTGAAAAGAAACGTGTCACGAATCTTGAGCCAGAGGGAGTATATATATATATATATATATATATATATATATATATATATATATATATATATATTTGAGGGCATATAGAATAATCGTAATATATATCAATTAATGTATGTGATATATTTAATTAAATTTTAATCTTTAATAAGTTAAATCAATGAGAATATTGGAAAATATTCATAAAAATCATATGTGATGCCACGTGGGACGAATAGTTTCTCAAATAAAATATGGATTTTGATGGAGATATATGATCTATTTATATAGGAATTTTGTTGCTAAGTTCTTTTAAAAATTCGACGTGGGACGAAAATCCTAATTATAATGATTTAAATCTTTAATAAGCCAAATCAATGAGAATATTGGAAAATATTCATAAAAATCACACGCGATGCCACGTAGAACGAAGATCCGTAACGGTATTATATTTGATGTATATTATTTGTTATATTCTTTGATCTCTCCATGGTAGACATACTGTTCCTATATAATTTACTTAAATATAATTATTATTTCCAGAGATCAAGTTGGTACTGTATAATTATTAACAACAGAGATCAAATTAATTTAGAACAATTATTATCAATTACTAATATTTATTTTTTGAATGTTTCATGTATAGAATTCTATTGCATATGCTCTTTCAGTCATTGCATTTGTAAATGTTTTAAGTTTTCGAAAAAAAAAAAAAAAACAACATGCATTTAAATCGAGCTACATTGAGCGACATAACCCATCTTAAAAGTTATCCTAATGAACAAAATCTAAATCACTGTCGATGATAACTAAACAATAATAAAAAGATGTAAACCCTAAACCCTAGTCATATCGGAAAACGTCTGTTCTGGTCGAGGGAAAATAAGATGTGAGCGTAATACACAAACATGCATAATGCAATGAAAACATTAAGCTACAAGATATGTACCCCTTCCTAAAAATGAAAATAAAAATAAAACTTCTGCAAACAACCTAAATATAACAATACGTATAGAATGAATATTTGCAATTAATATTTAACAAAATCAAATCCAAAACTCAATATTCATCTACAAGTTTATGAGAATACAATTTTACAAATCACAATCAACACAAACACACATATCAATACAATAATAAACATCACGAAAGAAGAACACATGAGCCTATAAGAATCTTATACAATGGAACAAAAACAAATAAAAGTAAAATATTAAAGATTGAAAGAGTACGTAGATTTAAGGAAACATGTACTATACACATCCCATGAATTAAGGAAGAAATTTGTTACATACTAAATTTTACCCCGACAATGATTTAATTAAATAATTAATGATGTATAATATCACTATCAATTATACAGATCTACGACGTACGACGGTTTCTATAATTTACGAAGCAATTAGTTTTATGATCCAAAACTATATAGTGTTACATATCCGAACTGATAATTTTGAATAGATGAACTATATATTCAGTCTACCATATAATATTTTTTTTAGAAATAATTGACTAGAAAATTTTAAAATTGAGATGAGAGACTTTGAACCCAATTATTGTTATGTTGCATGTCTTCTTCTTCGTATATATTTATTTATTTATTTTGTTTGTAAAACAGAACACGAACCACACACACAATCTCAGAAATACTGGATACTGCTTCATGATTTTGGTGCATGTTCTTACACTAATCACTTTTTTTTTTTTTTTTTTTTTTCTTATATTTATTATAATACCGACCAAATCAGTCAATTTCTACAAAAATACTAAATTTTAAAAGAATTTTAAAAGTTTGACCGATCAAATTAATATAAAGGAACTAACTGTACTTACCACGAAGTAACGATTCAACATATATATTAATGGGTATAAGTTGTTTGAGGGATGTTGTTCATCCTAGGCAGGCATACTTAATTAGTGTATCTATGGCTAAATTCCGATTACGAAGGACAATTCAATCGGTAGGATCATTTTCCTTTAATCAAAAGGATGGAGGTTCCGGTTACCTTGGACGGAAACTGGGGATCATTTTGTAAAAAATAAAAAAGAAAGAGAATGAGAAACGGAGAAGAAATAGAACTTGAAACTTATATATAGATGAAAATTTTATTGATGTGGCAGCCGTTCGACATATTAAAAATATTTACGGTGGCTTGAATATCATACCTCGTATGATACGAAAACGGATGACAAACTGACAAATTCAAATAATGAAACTTGAAGCACCCTTTAATTTCCTATAAAATATGAACCAAAAAAAGGGAATAAAAGATGTAGAAACAAAAATATGAATAGATCGAAACCATTTGATCTTATTTGATCTGACTATAATATATTGATTCAAGTATGATTAAAATACCATAAATAAATTTATACATAAAAATACATAATGATGTATAAGCATAAATATATACTTATTTAAACATGACTTTATTAGCTTTAAGGGCATGTACAATGGAGTGGTTCTTGTCTATGTGGCAAAAACAAGAACCCACACCTTAATTAGCACCCCCATTGAGATCCCCTAAATAAGAACCCGGGTTCTTATATAAGATACTGGTTCTTAAGAAAAAGTGGGGCCCACATTCCTTTTTATTTTTTCTCTCCCTCTCTTATTTTCTCAAATAATTAAATTAATGGGACCCTTAAATTATGATAAGAACCTTTATTAAGAACCTTATCATTGTGATTTTTTAATATGAATGAGATCTTGTCTATGTGGCACCTTTAAGAACCCCATTTGGAGTTCTAGCATTGAACATGCCCTAAGCAATTTTGTAATTTAGAATTTATTTGTACTATCAATTGAATCCTTCCCTATGTAATTAATTAATCACTCTTTTCAAAAAACTAGATTCTTCAAACTTAGAAAGAAGTCAATAAATACCCTTGCCAAGAATCTACTGTCTAATTAACCTAAACTTCACATATATTCATATTGCTAGTCTTACTATTGTTCAAATCAGCTAATATTTCTATTTCAATCACAAAAGATGAATTTCTCACCCTTGGAAGCATCTGAAGAAGATAAAAATCTCATCACATCACAAGAAGATCCCTACGGCAACGATGGAGAAGTACAAGAATCCAAACGTCGGTACGTCGGAGTATGGCGTAGGCCATGGGGGAAATTTGCAGCAGAGATTAGGGATTCAAAGAGTGAAGGAAAGAGGGTCTGGCTGGGAACATTCGACTCTGCACAAGAGGCTGCTTTAGCTTATGATCAAGCTGCATTCGCCACTCGAGGCGCCTTCACCCCGCTCAACTTCCCCTCGGAGAAGGTGCATGGCGGAATCCCTTCAAATGATGAACTATAGGTGCAAGGAGGGATTATCTCCTGCCAAATCCATAAAGGAGCTTGTGAAGATTCGTCCGCAAATTCCATTATGGAATATTATATTCTTGGAGGAATTATTATATCTTTAGGATATATTTGGTATGATATCTTTAGGATATCTTTTGGGATTCCTTGTTCATCAAGAATAAGGATTACTTGTTCCTCAAGGATTAGGGTTATATGCAAGCCTATATATATGGGGCTTGTATTCGTTATTTGAGCGTGGGTTATTTGGAGAGCAAGAACAGCCGATATCGCTGTTTTGTGAGCTGAGAGATTTCTCGTTTCTAGTTACTTTCGGGTTTGGGGAATAGAAGATAGGTTTTCTTCTTTGAGTGTTTTATCCATTGTAACTTTGTAATCTCTCTCGTATAGTAGATCATATTCAGTTGACCCTCCGGACGTAGGCATCTTGCCGAACCACGTAAACTGCTCGTGTTCTTGATCTATTATTTTCGTTCTGCTCTCATATCATCCTCATAGATATTGTTATCTCTGGCGTTACGAGTAGTGTTCTGTGTTGTGTTATAACTTGTGTACCGCACACAGAATATTGTTGTTAGTATCCCTAACAATTGGCGCCGTCTGTGGGAATCGAATCTACGATGTCTACCACAAAGTTTGACGCAGAGAAGTTCACAGGGGTGAACGATTTTGGTCCATGGAGGATTAAGATGAAAGCTTTGTTGACACAACAAGGCTTGGCGGATGCTATCAAACCTGAAGCTGATTTCGTGAAGGCCGTTAAGGAAGAGAAGAGGGACGAGATCAAGGAGACGGCGCACAGTGCCCTCATTCTGTGCTTGTCAGATAAGGTTTTGAGAGAGGTCGCCAAGGAGAAGTCTGCTGCGGATATTTGGCAAAAATTGGAGAGTCTTTATTTGACTAAATCGTTTGCCAATCGTTTGTACTTGAAGCAGAGGCTGTATTCCTTCAAGATTATGGAGGATAAACCCATCTTGGATCAGATAGATGAGTTTAATAAGGTTCTTGATGATATGGAGAACATAGACGTCAAGATTGATGATGAGGACAAGGCCATCATCTTGTTGAATTCCCTTCCGAAGTCCTACGAACACCTGAAGGATGCTATGATGTATGGTAGAGAAAAGACCATTACATTGAGTGAAGTTCAATCTGCATTGAAAGGCAAGGAGCTGCAGAAATTGAACGAGGTCAAGCATCAAGATCAGGCTGCTGAAAGCCTGAACGTCAAGAAGAACTTTTCGAAAGGAATGTTCAAGAAGCCTTTTCATGACAACAAGAAATCTGCCAGTGAGAAGGACAAGGGATCGAAGGAGAGAGAGACCAGGAGCTGCAAGTATTGCAAGAAGCCCAGGCATATCGTCAAGGATTGTTATGCCCTGAAGAGGAAGGAGGCCCTCAAGGATCAGAAACCTGATAATGCCCAGGTTACTGAGATGGTCAAGAATGCCGAGATGCTGAATGTGTTAGATTCTAACATATGTGATGAGTGGATTCTTGATTCTGGATGCAGTTTCCATATGAGTTCACACAAGGAGTGGTTCGAAGATCTTAAGTACGGGAATTTCGGATCTGTGTTACTCGGCAATGACGAGTTGTGTGGCGTGAAGGGAGTAGGGAATGTTACTCTCAGAATGCATGATGGCTCCCTCAAGATCCTGTCTGAAGTTTGGTACATTCCCCATCTTAAAAGAAATCTTATTTCTCTCGGCGTGTTAGAAGCGAAGGGGTATGTTTTTCAGTCTGGCAATGGTGTACTTCATGTTATGAAGGATTCGAAGGTTATCATGAAAGGCGTTAGGAACCGGAGTTTGTATTACCTTGATGGAAAGCCGGTGATTGGAGAATCTGAAGCTAATACAGTTGACGATTCCATGTTGTGGCATATGCGGCTAGGCCACATTGGAGAGAATGGATTGAATGAATTGTTGAAGCAGAATTTGCTACAACATTCTGGCTCATTCAAGGTTGAGTCTTGTGAACAATGTATCTTGGGCAAAAGCAAGAAGTTGCCTTATGATACTGGGAAGCACACCTCGGCTGCACATTTGGAGTATGTCCATGCGGACTTATGGGGTCCATCTAGGACCGAAACCCAAGGAGGAGGCAGATATTTCATGGCTGTCATCGATGATTTCTCAAGGAAGCTATGGGTTTACGTTCTGAAGAACAAGTCTGAAGCCTTTACAAGGTTCAGAGAATGGTGCAGTGAGGTTGAAACTGAGAAAGGAGTCTCGGTCAAGTGCTTGAGGACAGACAATGGATTAGAGTTTCTGTCCGATGAGTTCCAGGAGTTTTGCAAGAAGAAAGGGATTAAGAGGCACAAGACTGTTCCTGGGAATCCACAACAAAACGGTGTGGTGGAGAGGATGAATAGGACATTGCTCGAGAGAGTGAGGTGTATGTTGCTGAGTTCCGGGCTGCCGAGGAAGTTCTGGGGAGAAGCAATCAACACGGCGTGCCATTTGATAAATTTGTGCCCTTTTTCTGCAATTGAGTTCAAGGTACCAGATGAGGTGTGGTATGGTGTTACCCCGAGTTACAAGTACTTGAGGGTTTTCGGTTGCAGAGCTTATGCCCACATTAAGCAAGACAAGTTGGAACCTAGAGCTTTGAAGTGTATACTCATAGGCTATCCCAAAGGCGTGAAGGGATACAAACTATGGTGTACAGTACCTGGAAATCAGAAGGTCATCATCAGTAGAGACGTGGTGTTTAAGGAGGATGTCATGCCTTATTTGGAGGAGAATGGCAAGCCACGTGAAGTTGTTAATGATGACATTGGCGCTCTGAAGTTTCAGGTGGAGCCTGAAGAACAATCTGCGCACATCGAGGGTCGCACCAGAGAGTACACTGATCGTGACTTTGACGAGGACACTGGTGCGGCAGATTTGAGAAATTACATGCTTGCGAGAGATAGGACCAGAAGGAACATTACTCCACCTTCCAGGTTCGGACATGCCGACATGATTTTCTATGCTTTGAATGTTGCTGAAAATGTGGAACATCAAGAGGAACCTCGGAACTATAAAGAGGCAGTGAGTTCCCAGGAGAGCAAGGAGTGGATGCTGGCCATGAAGGAGGAATTGGAATCAATGGAGAGGAATGGGACATGGGTACTCGTCGATAAGCCCAAATCTTAGAAACTGGTGAGCTGTAAGTGGATCTTCAAGAAGAAGTTTGAGGTTGTTGGAACCGAGAAGGTTCGATACAAGGCAAGGCTCGTAGCTCGCGGTTTCACACAGAGAGAAGGTATTGATTTCAATGAAGTTTTTTCGCTTGTGGTTAAGCACTGTTCCATTAGAATCTTGTTGGCGATGGTGGCTCAATATGACATGGAGCTACATCAGTTGGATGTCAAAACAGCGTTCCTTCATGGAGATCTAAAGGAGACCATCTATATGACCCAGCCTGAAGGGTCTATTCTGCCCGGAGATGAGGACAAGGTTTGTCTATTGAAGAAGTCCTTATATGGCCTGAAGCAAAGTTCGAGGCAATGGAACATGAAGTTTGATGAGCATATGAAGGACATTGGTTTCACTAGATCATTGTACGACAATTGTGTCTACTTCAAGAAGGGAGAGAACGCTGCTGCAACTTATCTACTATTGTATGTAGATGATATGCTGGTCGCAAGCAAGGATTTGGCTGAGGTGGAGCAGCTGAAATCTGATTTGAAGTCCAAGTTCGAGATGAAGGATTTGGGATGCGCCAAGAGGATTTTGGGAATTGATATTTCCAGAAATCGAGATAGAGGAGAGTTGTGGCTTACGCAACATGATTATGTGCAGAAGATATTGAAGAGATTCAATATGCATGAATCTAGGGAAGTGACCGTTCCCTTGGCTAAACACTTCAAGATGTCTGAACAACAGAAACCTGGTACACCAGAGGAGACACGGGAGATGAGTCAGGTACCATATGCGAATGCTGTTGGGAGTGTTATGTACACGATGGTTTGCATGAGGCCGGATCTTGCTCATTCCATAAGCGTCATAAGCAGATACATGGCTAATCCAGGGAGGTACCATTGGGAAGGACTCAAGTGGTTGTTCAGATATCTTAAAGGAAGTTCGAAGATTGGCATTTTGTACAAGCGCCGATCTGATGTACATGGAGATCCATTAGTTGGATATGTGGATTCAGATTTTGCAGCAAATTTGGATACGAGGAAGTCTCAATCAGGTTACATTTTTAACTTGTTTGGTTCTGTTATTAGTTGGAGTTCGTCTCTTCAGTCTATGGTAGCTTTGTCTACAACGGAGGCCGAATACATGGCGATGACTGAGGCCGTGAAGGAGGCTGTTTGGCTTAGAGGGATCATTGGAGAATTTGGAGTTGATCAATGCACAGTTTCTATAAACTGTGACAGCCAAAGTGCGTTGCATCTTGCCAAACATCAAGTGTTTCATCAAAGGTCGAAACATATTGATGTTAAGTATCACTTTGTGAGGGATATGGTGAACAAGAAGGAGGTGGAGATGCGGAAGATTTCGACTGAAGAGAATGCTGCTGATATGCTAACCAAAGCATTACCAACTGCGAAGTTTAGGTACTGCTTGGAGTTGGTTAGTGTGCTCTCAAGGTGAGAGACTTGTGTACTGCCCTGTGGTGGGGCATCGTTTGAGGGAAAACTGAATTCGGTGGAGATCTACTGTCATTTGCGTTCGAGGTGGAGAATTGTGAAGATTCATCCGCAAATTTCATTATGGAATATTATATTCTTGGAGGAATTATTATATCTTTAGGATATATTTGGTATGATATCTTTAGGATATCTTTTGGGATTCCTTGTTCATCAAGAATAAGGATTACTTGTTCCTCAAGGATTAGGGTTATATGCAAGCCTATATATATGGGGCTTGTATTCGTTATTTGAGCGTGGGTTATTTGGAGAGCAAGAACAGCCGATATCGCTGTTTTGTGAGCTGAGAGATTTCTCGTTTCTAGTTACTTTCGGGTTTGGGGAATAGAAGATAGGTTTTCTTCTTTGAGTGTTTTCTCCATTGTAACTTTGTAATCTCTCTCGTATAGTAGATCATATTCAGTTGACCCTCCGTGGACGTAGGCATCTTGCCGAACCACGTAAACTGCTCGTGTTCTTGATCTATTATTTTCGTTCTGCTCTCATATCATCCTCATAGATATTGTTATCTCTGGCGTTACCAGTAGTGTTCTGTGTTGTGTTATAACTTGTGTACCGCACACAGAATATTGTTGTTAGTATCCCTAACAGAGCTGTACAAGAATATAAATGATGGAAAGGGAAAGGAATATGGAGAGGATGTGTTTGTTTTTCAAGATTTGAGATCTGAATTGTTGGATGAGCTTTTGCCTAACTAGTAAGTGATCGATATATAACCAGTTGTAGACTTGCAGTAAACCTTATACTCGCTCCGATCCGTCTCACTCATATAGGGATAGTTGATTACTGTTTCGTCTGAGTGGGACGAAGGGAGTATATTTCTTGTTATTATAACCCTAGATCCAGCCCTAGATCTCAATAAATGATTCCTCCTTCATGAATAAGATTGAAGCTGTTATAAAAAGTGATGTACCCATTAAGAAATTCTCAAGTACCCTTTGTTCTTCTCTAGCAAGATTCTATGTTTTTGTATGTACTGCTGCAACTCTGATTGAAAATTATGTGAAAACTGAAATTTAGTCAAAGGTTAATTTGCTGCCCTTCTTTGTTTTGATCAAATCTAGCTTATAGATATGCCCTAGCTAATTCAGTCTGTTCTAATTAAATGAATGTTTTATGTTAATGAATATTGCATGCATTTATTCTGTCTATTTTGATACAAGCTGTTGAAAAATATGTTTCTCCGAGTGTATATATTAGTTGTCTATAAGGATAGCCGTTAAATTCTAGACAAACAATTTCTTGTGTTTAGGGCTGTAAACGAGCCGAGCCGAGGAGATCCGAGTAGGGGCGTACTCGAGCTCGATCGGCTCGTTTGAATATTTGCTCTCTCGAGCTGATCAACTCCAGCCATAATATAGTGATCGAGCTCGGCTTGATTAGCAATTTAAGAGCTTGAGCTTGAGCTCGAGCTATAATATAATGATCGAGCTCGGCTCGATTAATAATTTATGAGCTTGAGCTCTGCTCGACAGATGTTCGATAAAACTGTATCCGATCTCGAACTCGACTCGTGAAAAGATAGAATTTCATTGAATTCTACTTGACTAATCGCGACTATGAAGCTCGAGCTCGAGTAGAGCCAAGCTCGGGTTGGATTTTGAGCTCATTTACCTGCAATTTTTATCCACATTAAATGTTAAAACTCAATTACGAGCTCAATAATGGGTTCACGAACATGCTCGGTACAAAGCTCGCGAACAAGCTCGATTATATACAACCCGAACATGTTCGTGAGCAAATCAAAGCGAGTACCTTGGTAATCAAGCTCAGCTTGATATTCTCGAGCTTGAATTCAAACTCGAGCTCGGCTCGATTGTTATCGAGTTCGATTTCGAACGAGTTTTTTTCGAGTCGGTCACCAAATAGTTGTCAAGTTGGCTCCTTTGCAACCCTAATTGAGTTTACATTCTTACTAATATATATCAAGTTTCACACAATAATTTGCATTGCTCATCGATCACATGTTTTTTCCCCCTTTCTTTTGTACATTTATGGAAGTGAGCTAAACAATTCAATGTATTCATGCATCAATGTATTCTTTGGTATTCCTTATCATTCAAAATTGGTGGCCTTTTTAGCTTGGGCTTTTCAAAAAAATTTGGATCCCAAGTCCAATCGTCTATGGTGGGCCAAATTATCTCAAAGTTTTTGTTATCTTAAACTTTCAACTTTTCTTATAATAATATCAAAATATAATTTACAATAAATTTGAACATATACAAAAGAAAAGAAAAGAAAAAAGATTTTGACCACTTAGTGCTGACGTGGCTAACCGGCGACGACATGAGGATTTTTAATTGGATGCCAATAACCGCACCCAAACCGTCAATGGCCGCCGCGGATCACCGTATCAATTTCCCGACCGCCGTGGGTCCCCTCCGATCCCATCCTCGCAATCGCCAAACTCCGCCGACGAAGTTGCCGTCGCACCACACAGATATTCGATGCTGGTCGGATGTTGGTCCCGGGAAAGAGTAATTGGTGTATGGGGGGGGGGGGGGAATACACCAATAACCAACCGTTTTTGACTTTTGAAAATCAGGTCGATCTAAAGGTCGATTGTCAAGGTCGATCTTTATCAGAGACAGGTTGATCTATCAAGCTCGTTTGGGAACAAGCTTGATCTATCAAACTGTGCTTATGCGGAAGTTGGTGGAGGTTGATTTACTCTTTGAAAAATCTTTAGGCTGGTGAACAGTTGCAGGTTGATGCGTGATATGCAGGTTGATGCTCGTCAGTTTGATAATGAAATGTAAGGGAGATAAATAGAGAGAGAGAGAGAGAGAGAGAGAGAGAGAGAGAGAGAGAGAGACACCGCGATATAGCGTGGTTCGGAGAAACCCTCCTACGTCCACGTCAGGTCGACTCGACCTGAGAATCCCTTTACCTTTGGATTCAACCTCTCTCTTATTTATACTGACTGAGTATCAGTTCTAGATACAATCTAACCTGAAAATATCTAGACACGAGTTTTGGGTCGTGACCCTTACAACCTTTCGTACTAAAAAGTACAAACAACCTTTCGCTAATTACAGAGCTTGACTAAACTCTACAATGGCGAAGAACACTGACAAACTTTCTAACTTCGAACTAGTCGGAGAAGAAGTTGTTGAATCAACGACAAGCAGCAGTGAACGCTTCGTCGTTGTGGTGTTTATCGGAATCGGAAATCTCTCTTCGTCAAGTGTTTGGGAAACTAATCGGATTTCGATCACTTGAATGGATATGAACTTGAGAGAGGTTTTGAGCAGAGATTTGGCATTGATAGCTTGAGTTTCCCGTACTTGAATCCGATAATGGCTGAAGTATTTATAGGCAGTTTTGAAAAACTAGCCGTTGGAGCAGGCTGACGTGGCACTAGCCGTTGGAAGTTGACTCACTTCTAGCCGTTGGGAAAGTTCGTCCTTGCTGGCACTCGACGTGGCAAGGATCAGGTCGTGAAGCTCCATGAAGGCGGAGCATCGACCTTGATATAGAAATCCAGCACTTGAAATCTTCTAAGGCAGTGCAGGCTGGAAGCTTGAGAAGGGAGGTCGATAGACAGGCGGATATGCCAGTTCGATCCGAATGAGGCAGGTCGATCTATCGACCTTTCTCTTACAGGGTGGATCGAACTTGCATTTGAACATTAGAGAGCATCGACCTGCACTAACAGGTAGCAGGTCGATCTATCGGCCTTGACCCTAAACAAGTAAAATATGCCTAAGTGTGGTTTCGAAAAACATCATCAAAATCAAACTGCAAAGGGGTTCCCAACAATTTCCCCCTTTTTGATGATGTCGAAACCATACACTTTACAAATATTTCCTAAGATATAAAGCAATTAAAAGATCGATTGACCATAAAGGTCGATAAGGAAATATAAGAAAGGCAGATAATAAAACAAAGTAAATAAAGCAGTAAAGGCAGATGCCTGGACAAAGAGATATTGTCATCAGGTCGAAAGATGATTTTTGCTTCATTAAGCTCGATAGCGAAATACATAGAGAATTTACAAGACGGGCTGAGAGCATAAATGAATAACAAAAACAACAAAAACATCTAACTACTGCCTCTTCTGCTGGGAACGAGCTGCCACTCGTTCTTCCTGGACCTGCTCCCTCGACTTCGACTGCATACTTGCGTAAATTCCATCCCTGATTCGGCGAAAGTTGGGATCGGAATTTGACACATTGACATTCAGGCCGATGGCGGTCTGTGCGATATATTGGTCGACTCGGGAGTAATCCAAGTACCCCGAATCACCAAGAAGCAAGGGCGCGAAGAATTGCTTTGCTGGGGCCCTTATTATCGCACCGGCCTCTGCAGCCTTTTTCCGAAGCTCACCAATGAAGTCTTGGTAAGGGAATTTAAGCATGTAGGCTGCATAGGCGTCATCAGCATTGGCAGGAAGGGAGGGGTCCTGGATCCAGTAGTGGAGGAGGATGAAGAAACTGTTGAGTTCCCGCAGCAGGGCGTTCTGCCTTTCGTCGAGCCACTCGACGGCCTGCTGCTGGATTCCAGCGTACAAAACGAGGGCGGACTGGCTGATCCAATCCTTCTCCCTCTTCCTCCTTTCTTCCTCAGCCCGGCGCTTGGCAATGAAGCGCCGCTGTTCTTCAGGATCCACGGCCTGCTCTGGCGTCGCACCAGCTAGATGCATGGCAGTTATTAGCTCGGCCTGCTTTGCCAATCGAGCTTTGGCAGCGGCGGCCTCGGCAGCGGCGGCAGCAGCAATAGGATCGGCCTGGGAAGCGACGTCCTTGGAGGAAGCGGCCTGGGAAACAGGCTTCTTTTGAGGAGGAGGAGGAGCCACAGAAGTTGAAGGAATTTTGGATTTGTGGGTCTTCTTCTTCCTGGCGGCGGCGGCGGCTCTTTCTTCTTCCCCCTTTTCGACATCATCAGTCAAGGCATTGATGAGGGAAAGAAGAGTCGCATCCTCCTCCTGCATCTTGGTCACGGCATCCCTCAACTCCTGTTGACCATTGAGAAGGGAGGAGAGAGTGCCGTGAATGGCGTTGATTTGCGTGTTGGAGGTCGATGCCGAGTTGGTGATTGAAGAAGTCAGGTTGGTTACTCGCTCATCGACCTTGGCCAAGTCCTCCAACACTTCCCCGATCTGGTCGCGGGACGCCATGTTTAGTTCCTCGAGCTGGACCGGCAGGAGCTTGTCAGTATATTCCTTCAATAGTTTCACGGAAAAGTCCGTGACACGCTCCCTGGCAGCTTCATCGGCCTGGATCTTGGCATCTTTCACAATATCGACCCGGGCCTCTGCTACGGCCTGCTTGATTTGCTCGGGAAGGCTGATGATGATGGACTCGAGCTTGGCAGAAATTGTATCGAGTACGACCTCCACATCAACCTTCGAAATTTTGGGAGACGGAGCAGCAGCATCAAGAAGCTGATCACCACCCTCATTCCTGGGTGGAGATTGCTCCGGAGTTTGAATCGCATCAAACTCGTCTCCGACGTCTGCGGCGGAGTTGTAAAGAGCACGAGAGTGCGTGTAGAGAGGGCGAAGGTCGATACCCAGAATCTTGGCCTCGAGCTTCATGCGGCGCAGCACTAGAGATTGGAAATTCGAAGCCGCATCCTCCACACTGTAGAAGCCGAACTCCGCTTCCAGCGCCAACTCCTCGACCTTCAGGTCATCGAGGGTAACGACCTGTAGCAAGCCTCAAAGACGTAATAATAACTCGACTTACAAACCAGATAGAACTGGAGGCGAGTAGCAAGGTCGAGGGACTTTGGGAGTTGAGCTATCCCCGGCATCAGGTCGATAACCTTCAGCCTGGCCTCGGCCTTCATGGCGGCCACCTGGGAGTGAGCAGCAGACATCGGCTGCTCAGAGAATGGCTGGATCGGCAGCACGACGTCCTCCTCCACGGGCACATGCCGAAGGGGGGAAGACTGGGAATCTTCCGCAGTGAGATCCTGGATCTCTACAGATCCAGCTCGTTGGACTGGGGGGGACCTCACAGGTGAGGGAACAACGACCTGCGGAGAAGGTGCAGGGCGTTGCTTCGAGGCGGACGGCTCGGCGGCGGAACGGACTGGAGATGGAGTCCGTTCGGCTGAATGAGAGGGCGATGGAGAGGGCGATGGCTCCCTGTGAGGTGCAGATTCCTCGAACTGCACGGGGAGAATCCTGTGAAGCGGTCTGGCCGGTTCTCCGGAGGCCGACTGCGTCCTCCGTGGAGGAGTCTTCTTCACAGGTTGAGACTTCTTGGCAGGGCGAGAGGGAACCAGCTCGACATCGGCCTTTCTTTTCTTTTGAGTAGGTCGAGCTGGAATCCTCCAACCGACCTTGGATTCGCCGGTCTTGGCGAGGTGCGCCCTGACATTGTCTGGGGAGTTATAGTAAATCTGCGGCGCCACCCCAATCGCCATCTCCAGTTGGTGGAGATCTTTTGGAATAAACAGAGGGGGGAAGGCCGGCTCATTGGACCATTTCCTATTTTTGAAGAAGGAAATGATAATGCAGGTGGCCTTCGTCCCAAGGCGAATCGGCCTTTTCTCGTTGTGGAGAGATACCTTCACCACGGCCTTTCCCTCTGTTTCGCACACAATCTGCCTGGCTTCTTCCCAGAGCAGGGAGACCATTAACTTGGCCCAACTAATGGGCAGGTCGAGGATTACGGCCGCCAAAATCTGAAACTTGAATGGGGTGACCTGGTCGTAATTCCCGATGTGCCCTAAGAAGCACTTCTGCACGAAGTCCATCAAGAGGCGGTATTTGGGGCGGAGCTCGTTCCTCTTGAAGGAAATTGGCACATACTGCCTTTGCTCAATCAATACTCGGTCTGCAACCTGCTGCAGTTGATCCCGAGAGATTTCTGAGAGTTGCATCGTCCCTCCTTCCCCAATACCAAAAGCAGCCTTCACGGCGTCAAGAATGTTGATGTTGATCATGGCCTTCTGGGTTCCGAGGGAGACGGTGTGGGTAGACACTGAATCGCCTTCATTCCAATTATAGAAGAAGGCACCCACAAGCTTGGGAAGACTCTTCGCCGGCCGGGTGGAGATAATCTGATGGAATGGAAAGCAGGTCTCCACCAGGGCGAACATGGAATCAAGATCGCGAAAACCGAAGTTTTCGCGCACCATGTAGGGCTCGAATTTGATGCGAGCCGTCAGAAAGTCCTCAATTTCTGACCACTGCATTTCCTTTCGACCGGAGGTTGATTGTTCTGCCATTGTTGTTTTTTTCTGCAAATTTTCGAGAAGGATTAGAAAAACAATGAAGAACTTGATAGTAAATATAAACTTAATCGGTGAAAAGAGCACAAACCACGGCTCGTGATTTGATACAGAGAGTGAGAAAGTAGAAAACAAAGAACACGACGGCGGCAGATTTTTCAGAGAATGAGAATTAGGTTTTGATGGAGAAGATGATGAAAGTAAGTAATATTTTTGAGTGAAAACTGCATGCCATATAAAGATATTTCGAACGGTTGTGATCGTTCGAATTTGAAAAGTTGAAAGTTTTCAAATTACACCACGTCCGCACAATTAAAGCGCGTGGAATGTGAAACGGTTCACATCCGCGCGTGGGTTAAAGGAAACGTGCGAAATATGGTGCTTTTTCAGAAAAGAGGCAGGGAATTAAATGCAGCATTGGTCAATGTGTCAATATGTGACACTTGACTAGATGTGTTACAAAAATGGTAATCATTACTCCCTTTTTTCCTTATTTTCTGCAAAACAGCAGATCACTAAATAATGAAACACATTGAGAAATAAATATCAATAATTGAAAGAATTCAATGCGTATTGAAGAAGTTATAAGACAAAAGGGTGATACTGCCCTTTTGATTTTCCCTTCATAAATGCGGGTGGCATTCAGGTTGGTATCGGCCCGATGATATCGGTCTTGTGATAGAGAACGGCCTGTTGAAATGAACGGCCTGGGGTTGTGGCATCGGCCTGGCAAAATTAACGCCCTGGACTTGTGGTATCGGCCTGGAGAAACAAACGGTCTGGATATGTGATATCGGCCTGGACACAGACTTCAGCCTTTTTGTTCCCCCTCAAATGATGGATCACTTAAAAGTGTTCCCCTTCAATTTGAGGAATACAGGTCGATCTGTTGATGGAGAACGGTCTGTCATTTGAATCGGCCTGTAGGAAGGATGTCAGCCTGTTTGAGTAACGGCATGATGATCCACTAATAGCTTGATGGTTTGTGATCGGCCTGTTGAGGGAAACGGCCTGTTCAAATAATGACGGCCTGTTAAGATACGATCGGCCTGTTGAGTCATGAACGTCCTGATGACTAGCTGACAGCCTGTTCCCCCTTAATATCGGCCTGTCTAATTAGAAACGGCCTGTTGAGAGAAAACCGGCCTGCGTAGACTATGAACAGCCTGCTTGTTGGTCCCGATTGATGGTCCCCGAACAAGCTTTTGAGAAAGATGACAGACTGATTAGAAGATGACAGCCTGTAGGCTTACGATTGGCCTGATGGCCCAACATTCAATAACCCTAGCTTTCCACATAGCATTTTAAATCTTTCTTTAGCTAGAGGTTTGGTTAGGATATCAGCTCGTTGAATGTCAGTGTGTATCTTTTCAATAACCACATTCTTCTTTTCCACGTGATCACGAATAAAGTGATGTCGAATATCCGCGTGTTTGCATCTTGAATGAAGAACTGGGTTTTGAGTAATGGCGATGGCACTCGAGCTGTCGCGGAATATTGGCACTTCACTGACTTCAACTTCATAATCTTTGAGTTGTTGTTTGATCCACAAGATTTGTGCACAACAACTTCCTGCGGCCATGTACTCGGCCTCTGTGGTGGAGGTGGCTACTGAAGTTTGTTTCTTTGAAAACCACGAAATCAGCTTGTTTCCAAGAAAGTGGCAAGTACCCGACGTAGATTTCCTATCGAGCTTGCACCCTGCATGATCAGAATCTGAATAACCTGTAAGCTGCAAATTGTCATCACAAGGATACCAAAGACCTAAATTTGTGGTTCCTTTGATGTATCGAAGAATTTTCTTTGCTGCTTACAAGTGTGATTCCTTCGGATTAGCTTGAAATCGAGCACACACTCCAACTGCAAAAGTGATATCAGGTCGACTCGCAGTTAGATAAAGTAATGAACCAATTATACCCTTGTACTGAGTTATGTTGGCAGGTTTTCCTTCGGGATCCGGGTCGATCTTCCCACCAGAGAGCATCGGTATTTTGACAGGCTTGCTGTCTTTGACACCAAACTTATCTACCAGCTCGTGTGCGTACTTTGTTTGGCTAATGAAGATTCCTTCATCGGACTGCTTGACCTGCAACCCTAGAAAGAAATTCATTTCCCCCATCATAGACATTTTATATTTTTCAGTCATGAGGTTACCAAATTTTTCGCACAAAATGGGAGATTTAGATCCAAAATGATATCATCAACATAAATTTGTACTAAAAGGATATGTTCATTCACTTTGATAGTGAATAGCGTCTTGTCGACTGAACCACGCTTGAATCCTGATTCGATGAGGAAGGATGATAACGTCTCATACCAAGCTCGAGGGGCTTGCTTAAGTCCGTAGACGGCCTTGTGCAGTTTGTAGACTTTGCTTGAATCACCCTCCTCGAATCCAGGAGGCTGTTCCACATAGACTTCTTCTTCAAGAACGCCATTGAGGAACGCACTTTTAACATCCATCTGGTAGACTTTGAATCGTTGATGAGCGGCATAAGCTAGAAACAGCCTTATAGCTTCTAATCTTGCAACGGGGGCAAAGGTCTCATCATAGTCGATTCCTTCTTGTTGACAGTAACCCTTTGCGACCAGTCGGGCTTTATTTCTGAAAACTTCTCCAGATTCATCTCTCTTGTTCTTGTAAACCCATTTGACTCCAATGACGCCCTGATGATAAGGACGATCAACTAGAGACCATACTTCATTTCTTTTGAATTCATTGAGTTCTTCTTGCATAGCTTGAATCCAGTCAGCATCTCGAAGAGCTTCAATGGCATCTTTGGGTTCTATGCGAGAGAGATAGCAACTTAATAGAGCACTTTCACCAATCGTCCTTCTTGTTCGCACTCCTTGGTTTGGGTTCCCAACAATGAGCTCTTTTGGATGAACATCGATCCAACGTCTGCGTCGTGCTTTTTCTTCATTTGAAATGATTGCATCGGGCTCATTAATGGGTTCGCCAAACTCCGGATGAGTTGAAGGTTGATCAGTGGGAACGTGTTGTTGCTCGGACTGTTGATCAGGCTGCTGTTCGGCCTGGATGTTGAGCTGCTCCATTGTACTATCGAGCTGCTCGATTTGGGATGTAAGGTCGTGAACAGCATCAGTCTGGGGGACTGAGGGAGGGGGATCAGCCTGGTTAAGTCCGGCTGATGTATTACAGCTCGAAGTATCATTTGCATCACTTCCCCCTTGCTGTGTGACCCTAGGATCAGATTGATCCTCTTCCTCTAGATCATTTGGAGTCCATACTAGCAGATCGTCAATGGGGGAGTTAGACGGCCTGTTAGTAGCGGACTGATCTGGACATGTACTTGATTCTCTGTACAGACAAGTAGATTCATCAAACACAACATGAGGTGTTACCTCCACAACTAGGGTTTTCTTATTAAAAACTCTATAAGCTTTGCTAACCTCCGAGTATCCTAAAAATACTCCTGGATCGGCCTTGCTATCAAAAGTCTTTAATTGAGATTTCCCATTGTTATGAATGTAACACAAGCACCCAAAAGCTTTAAAATACTTTAACCTGGGGAGCTTGTTGTTCCACAGCTCGTATGGAGTCTTTCCATGTCGGGTAGTGATGATCGACCTGTTTTGGGTATAGCAGGCTGTGTTAACGGCCTCTGCCCAAAACTTCTTTGGAAGGTTGGTTTCATCCAACATGGTACGAGCTGCTTCCTTCAGCGACCTGTTACGGCGTTCCACTACGCCGTTTTGTTGAGGTGTACGAGCTGCTGAAGTTTGATGATGAATTCCACTCTTTGTGCAATATTCTTCGATCATAGCATTGATAAATTCGGTGCCTCGATCTGATCGAATGGAGATGATGGATTTCTCCTTTTGATTGCACAGTTTGCTCAGCAACGCAGGTAGCTTCTCCAACGTCTCCTTCTTTTTATACATGAAAATAACCCACGTAAATCTAGAATAATCATCTATAATAACGAGAGCATATTTTCTACCGTTTATACTCAAGGGAGTGACTGGACCGAAGAGGTCGAGATGGAGAAGCACAAGAATTCGATTTGAAGCTTGAGCCGTCACACTTGGAAAGGATGATCTTGTTTGCTTTCCAGCTTGACAGGCTTTGCAGATGTGATCTCGATCGAAGACTTGATCTGGCAGGTCGTTCACCAGCTTGTTGCGTGCGAGCTTGTTGATGGCCATGAAGTTCAAATGACTCAACCTCTTGTGCCACAGCCAACTTGTCTCGGAATCAGCCTTTGTGACCAGGCAGGTCTCTATCCAATCATTCCATTGAACAATGTAGAGTCTATCCTGCAAGATTCCGGTAAGAAGTATTTCTCCTTCCTCATTTTTCACAAGACATTTGTTAGCTGTGAATTCTACTCGTTTACCACTCGAGCAGAATTGCGACACAGAGAATAGGTTATGATTAAGACCTTCAACATATGAGACGTTAGAAATAGTTGTTTTACCAACTTTTAGATCGCTCTGGCCTCTCGTAAGTCCCTTAGAATTTCCTCCAAAGGTTACAAGTGGCCCGTCTCGTTCTTGATAATTTGATAGTAGCGTTTTGTCACACGTCATGTGCTTTGAGCATCCACTATCAATGATCCATACAGCTCCACGAGCTGCTTGGCTCCTTCTTTGAGCCTTCCCAACCTGCAATTAGTTAAGCTTAGCGACCCATTTGAGATTGGGTGCTACATCGGTTGCGGGAACGGCCTTTGGGACCCAGATTTGTTTCGCCGGTCTGCTTCTATCCGAGGCTGAGGACGAGGCAGTTGCGGTTGGGTTTGGGAGCCTTTGATTTCTTCGAGCGAGGGCGACGAGGTTGATTGGAGTGTTCTTCATAGAACCCAGGTTGATACTGCCAGTCTTGAAAATTTGACTGTTGAGGATAGTGGCAGTAGCACCCTTGATAATCCGGGTAGAAGAACTGAGGGTGATACGGCCTTTGATAGAACTGGCCTCCGTATCGCCCTTGATGAACAGCCTGTTTTTGAAAGGTGGGGGCAGGTCGACGTTGCTGGGCAGGTCGACTCTCTTTCTTTTGAGGAACAGGTTGTTCCTTCTTTTGTTGTTTTAAGAGGATGACTTGGGGCTGTCGAACTGGATTCTTCAGCTTGACCATCTTATCTGGGAGAGCTTGATGAGCTTTTCGAACACTCTTCGATTTAGGCTGCGCTTTCACGAACGTGATCTCGCAGTCTTTGTCCTTGCTTTCCTTGGATTTTCCCTTAAATCCAATACCAGAGTGATCGCGCGGATTGCGTTGCATGGATTGGACTTCTTCTAACTTCTTTCCGCTTTTCTTCAGCTGACTCAAAGTGAGTTGAAGTTTTTCTTCCTTTTTCACGAGGAGTTCGTGTCGATTTACCAAGTCAGCCAACTTTGATGTAAGGCTGTGTATTTCAGCATCTTTGGCTTTAAGGGACTCGTCCTTCTCGAGCTCCCTGGTATCGAACTCCTTGACCCGTAAAGTCAATTCTTCAACCTTTGACTTTAGGGCTTCGATCTCCCTTTCTTTTTCTTCAGCATAGGGAGTGAACCTTTCTTATAATGCTAGCTTATATTTTTCATTTTTGTCCAATAACTCAGCATTATCTTCAACGACCTCTTTGAGTGTCTCCACGAGATGAGCATAATCATCGAGTTGTTTCTTGATTTCTTCCCAAGACACAGCCTCGGATAGTTCTTCACCTTCATCTGCACATTCATCGTCAGAGAAAGAAAGTGAAATAGGTTGAGGAACTACCTTTGAAGATCCCGCGGTTTGTTGGAGTTCTCCAACAAAGCACTCTTCATCATCACTTTCGTCGAAAGCGATGTAACCCTCGTCATCACTTGACGAGCTGTCTGAGAGATGAGCTTCCTTTGTTTCTTCGGCAATCATGGCAGCTCGTTGTTCTTTGAGCTTCTTATCGCGCTTTGCACGGAGCTCGTCTCTCTCGGCCTTTGTCAGATCTGGACAATCGGTCTTGTAGTGACCTGGCCTGCCACAACCAAAACATCCACCCTCGGGTGTGTTAGAAGAATTGAAGGTTGAGGGTTTACCTTCTCCCTTTTTGTCAGGGCGGTCGTGGTTACGGCTTGAGAAGTTTCGCTTGTTGTCACGATAGAACTTTTTGTATTTGACAACCTTCCCTAGGAGCTTCTCATTTCTCCTAGCAGCTAGAGCATAGTCGAGAGTCATCTTCTCGAACTTCTTGACGATGGATTCGTCAATCGTGCTTGGGGTAGCAGCAGAGGCTGAGTCGGCCTTGAAAGCAACCTCCTTGTCGTTCTTTTCATCAGCCTTCTTGCTGGTGGAAGGCTGTGTTGATCCATGGATGCGGATCATCTCATATTCATTTCCGACAAGAATGTCGAAAAGATCTTCGGTGGTGAGAGAGTTGAAATCCAAACGGGCTGGATGCATGGCGGCATATACGTGCCAATTTGCGGGAAGGGCACGTATCACTTTAAGATTCTTCTCGCGCTGCGTATATTTGTATGGGTTGTTTGCAGCGACTTCGAGAATGAAAGAGTTTGTGCACTAACAACTGTAACCACAATGACTTGCACTGTGACAACCAATGTTGTAGACACTTACGCAGCGGAATAAAAACGAATGCAAAGACACAATGACACGAGAATTACTTTTTAGCAAGATATTTTTCAATATCTTGCCGAGCTTCAAGGCTAAAAACAATCCACTAATCGTGAACAAACAATTTACAAGTCGAGGTTAAAGGCAAATCAAAAACTCTAATCTAAACTAGAGGAACTCGACTAAAACAACCTTTTGAGAAAGGATAAACAAGTGAATAGGACTCTATCACTAAAAACTCGGTAGACGAAGATGTGTTCTACTCGAGTTGGACTCTTCTCTATTTATAGATCTCCAAATCTTGATGAGCAAGTATAATCCCACGATCTTCTCAACCAACTTCTTCACGTCTTCTTCACGCAATTCTCCCCCTTTCTTCTCACTGGATAAACCTTTCTTCAACTGAATATTCGTACTCCTCAAGAATCGCTAACGAACCACGACTTGGTCAAATGTTCCCACCCTTGTGACCACCATTGTAACCTGCATTGTGGAGACAGAAGAAAGATAAAACAGGGAATTTACACGTGGAGTATAAATTCCAACAAGCTCCCCCTTTTTGTCTTTCTTCACAAAACAAAAATTCCTGTTCATAAAACCAAGTAGCATAAAAACAGAAATATCCAAGTAGCACAAAATATTTCAAGCTATGTCGCTTGAGCCAGCATCCTCCTCATTCTCCCCCTCAATGTCTAACAACATAAGCTTCGAACTTATAAACTCCCCCTAAATCTTATAGTTCGACCTAACATCAGCAAGAAGCACATAATCATAACTTATACTAATCACAGTAAGATCATGCTTCAAAACACCTCAAGAACCAAAAACGTTAGATCAAACGTTAGAACAAATGTTAACACTTCAGCCCCATCAGCCTCCTCAACTGCTTCCACTACAGCTATCAACTTCTCCCCCTTTTTGTGAAGAAAGAGCACAAATGAGCTTTTTCTTCTGCTTCTTAGCATTTGAGAATTGATCATTGATGGATTCAAAAAGAGCGTCCACGAACACCTTCTGCTTCATAGATGTACCTGCACTTGACAGAACAATGGCTGCAACATCCAGAACCTGACATGGATGTTGAAGACGCCTCTACTGAGATGAACTCACTTGTTCGAGAAGACTATAGCCCGAGAGGAGAAGGATGAATTGGACGAGATTATGAGTAGAAATGTTGGTATGGGGAGTGGGGGTAGAAACAGAGGTTGGAATGTATGGTGATAAAACAATTTCCTTCAAAAAGAATATGAATTGATTTCTAGAAGGAAAAAATAGGTATAAAGAGAGTGCGAAGAATGAATATGGAGTCTGAAAAATGAGGAAGAGATAATTTCATGCAAATACGTAAATCTTGGATCAACGATATTTTAAACTATATCCCCACAAATAACGAGATATATCCAAAACCGAAAAAGAAATCAAGGGTATTAATATAACACCCAACAAGGGTCAGTTGCGTAGCTCTGCATCATAAAGTACGAAAATAAATCTGGCATTTTTTTTTTTTTTTTTTTAATATAAGACTCTGCTTATCCTGAGACACTTATAGAGAATCTTTGAAACTCGTTGTGCTCTTGGTTATACAGATCTTTTTTTTTTTTTTTTTTAATGCCAGATAGAATTCGAGGTTGGCTCAAAGCCGGATACAGAGCTAGCAACAAATACCACAACATTAGATGGAACACATACCGAGAGAACTCCTCAGTTTGGAAAATCTCTCGAAATCTAGGGGTTTTGTTAAAAAATCATCAATCTGAGATTCAGTATGCAAGTAAGTTACCTCTAGAATTTTTCTTTCAACCAAGTCTCGGATGAAATGGTAGCGGGTGTCAATGTGTCTGGTTCTTCCGAATTGGATTGGGTTCTTAATGTTGATGGCTGATTGGTGTGTAGATGTTAGGATTTTCGTAGTGTTTTTGAGTCCGTTTTTGTTATGTTTTGTGTCTCTTCCGTTTGTATTTTGCTATGATTGGGTTGTTTGAGTTTGGTTCGTGTAGGATCGTTAGATGGAAGAAACGGAAGGGAATGGCTCGAAAAAGGTGAAGAATTGAAGAAGAGTTAAGTGTTAGGCGAGCATGACGCTGGACGCCCGTCCAAGGTGCAGTGGACGGTCGTCCAGAGTACTCTGGACGAGCGCGCAGGATCACTGGACGAGCGCGCAGAGCAGAATTGAAGAGGAGAGCGCACGCGACGCTGGACGAGCGTCCAACTTACGTTGGACGACCGTCCAACGTTCCGGCCAGCAGATTGTTTCCTTATATAATTAGGTTTTCATACCTAATATATATATCATCCCTTGTGCACGAATTATCATCATCTTAGACATCTTTTTAGCTCTAGTTTTCAGCACTTAAATACTTTATAGCTTTTATTGTTCGGATCCGGATTCGTTCTTCGTTTATTGCAATTTAATTCAAGGCGTTTATTTAATTCAAGTTCTTCGTTCTTCGTCTCAATTTTCGTAAGTTCTTTTATTGCTTTCGTTTATTTGCTTTAATTACTTGCTTTAGTTCTAGATTCGTTTTCTTAATTGCTTCGTTTAAATTCCTTAAGTTTAATTTCTTTCTTTCGATTTCAAGTTTAAAGTTTAGATTCGTTTTTCTTGCTTTCAATTCTCTTTCGTTTTTCAAAGTTTTCAAGTTAGATTAATTTGCTTTTAATTTCCAGATTTCAATTCATCATGTCTAGGTTTATTTATGCATCTTTCTTTGCTTTCGTTTCCTTCGTTGCTTTCGTTATTGCTTTCCTTTCGATTTTTGCCTAGGTAGATTTAATTGCTTTCTTCTAGTTTAATTCTTAGATTTATTTCTTGAGTTCTAGATTAGTTATTTAATTGCTTTTATTTACTTGCTTTGATTTATTTTATTTGCCTAGGATTTAAAACAAAAACCCAAAAATATTATTTACTTGCTTTCTTAGTTTTAGGTTTACTACATAATTAATTGCCCTGTTAAGTTTTCCTTGAGATTCGATACTTTGGTTTTACTTGCTAGTGCTACGATAGGATTTCGTTCTATTGCGAACACTTTTTAGTGAAACAAATTTTGGCGCCGTTGCCGGGGATAACTTTAGGCTTTTTGATTGTGTAGTATTTTTATTTGCTTTATTTTTATTTGTGTTTATTCGATTTCTTGTTTCTCCCACTCGGTGCGTTTAACCCTTTTGTTGAGTGTTGTTTATGCATGGTCGCCGAAGTCTTCAAAGGAATCTAGCGCCCTACGTCGACAACGTCCATCAAAGGAAAGCGATCTTAGCCGTGAAGGAGAAGGAGGAGATCGATTCTCAAGACTTTGGTTTAGTCTTGTTGTTTGCAGAGCCCGAAGCCATGGCAGCTAGAGTCATGGGCGATTTTGCTCGCCCCACATTCACAGCCACCACTTCGGCGATTGTCCTGACGGAAGCGGTCAGGAATCATGAGCTTAAACCTCACCACATGGCGTTGCTTCCATCCTACCACGGGCTGGCCAACGAGGATGCGTTGACGTTCATCCGAGAGTTTTGCACGGTGGTGCAAACTTTCCCACTCGCGGGACTCACGGAGGACACCTTGAAGATGAAGTGCTTCCCGTACACCCTCAAGGATCGAGCAAGGTCGTGGTATTTGGCGCTCCCGGCCAACTCTCTCGCCACATGGAATGCGGTGTGCGAGAAGTTCATGCTAAAGTACTATCCCAACCGCAAGACTCAAGAGGTGCGGTCAAAGATTATGAATTTCTCCCAACACAACGATGAGCCATTTCACGAAGCATGGGAGAGGTTCCAAGAGCTGCTCCAACAATGCCCTCATCATCAAATGGCACCGGAGTTGCTTTGGCAATATTTCTACGACGCCCTCAACCAAACTTGCCAATTCATGGTGGATAGTTCGGCCGGAGGCAACATAGCGGTCAAGACAGCTGATGAGTTGAAGGATATTTTCGAGACGCTTGCTGCGAGTTCTCAACAAAAATCAGTTAGATCGAGGAACGTGGAGGCGAGTGCAATTTCGATGAGCCCCGACTTGAAGAAGCAAATTGCCGACATGTATAGGGATCTCGAGAATTTGAAGGTTAAGCAAAGTGCACCGGCCCCGAAGGAGGAAGAGAGGAAGCCCGATCAATGCGAGATTTGTGGAGAGCTTGGACACATCAAGGAGGTGTGCCACAACATGGGGGAGTTTCAATACGAAGGAGGAGCCGAGGTCTACGCCGCTCAAGGATACCCACCTCAAGCACCACATCAAGGATACCAAGGGGGATACAATGGACGCTACCAAAATCCGAGGCCGACACAAGGGCAAGGTAACCCCCCTACTTATCCGAATAGGCGTCCTCCACCATATAGTAACCCCTATCCTCCTCCACCAAATCCCTACTACCCTCAACCTCCACCATATTATCCACCCCCTCAATACCCTCCAAATCCATATTACCCACCACCTCCTTATTACCCTCCTCAACCTAATCCTTCATCGCCATACCCTCCACCTCCTCCCCAAAATTCTCGTCCTCAAGGACCTCCACAAAAGCCCCCCGCCGATGAGGATCGTTTCCAAGCACTAGATGCAAACATGAAGCGGCTCGAGACGGCCATTGGTCAAATTTCTGGATCTATGCACTTGATGCAACAACCGGGGCGGATTCCGAGCCAAGGGATCCAACCACAACAAGCTAACGAGGTGCAATATCCCCCATATGTTCCTCCCTTTCCACCACATCAAGCCCAAGCCGTTTCGGTGCTACGGAGCGGGAGGCACGTGGATAATGGAGTCACAATGCCGCCTCAAGGCCGTTCGAATGATAGGTGGAGCCCGAACTCGCGATGGGGATCGAGCAAAAACCTGGCAGCGCAGCACGCTGGACGACCGTCCAGCGTTTCTGGACGAGCGTCCAACGTTGGACGGCCGCCCAACGTCACGCGTGCCCCTGGACGAGCGCCAGACGCCCCTTCAGCGAAGCCCGCGCTGGACGAGCGTCCAGCGCACACTGGACGACCGTCCAGCGCTGAACAAGAGCAGACTGCGAGCCCTTCCTTGGACGAGCGTCCAGCCGACACTGGACGACCGTCCAGCGCCCAGAATGCACACACGGAGTCCGAGGAAGCTGAGAAAGAGTCCCAACCTCTCCACAAGACGTCCAATCCTTATGTTCCTCCCATTCCTTATCCGAGTCGAGTGAAGAACAAGAAGCGGGATCAACAATTCATGGATTTGTACAAGCTTCTTTCAAAGGTGGACGTGAACTTGCCTCTCCTTGATGTCATTCGCAATGTGCCACCGTTCGTGAGGTTCGTCAAGGAGTTGACATCGAGGAAGAAGCCGTTCGATGAGATGGAGACGATTGCGGTATCGGAGGTGGCGACATCAATTATGCAACACCCTCTTCCACCTAAGCAACGAGATCCAGGTTCTTTCGTTATCACTATCTCTTTAGGTAATGGTAAGGAAGCATGTGGTATGCTAGATTTAGGTGCCGGTATTAATCTTATGCCTTATTCTATCTTTAAGCAATTAGAGTTAGGAGAACTTAAACCCACTCGCATGAGCCTTCAATTGGCGGATAGGTCTATTAGGTACCCTAGAGGTATTATTGAGGATATTCTTGTTCGCGTAGGGGGTTTGATTGTTCCCGTTGATTTTGTGGTTTTAGAGATAGGTGAGGTACAAGAAAATGGTATTGAGCACACACTTTTGCTAGGTCGTCCTTTCATGGCTACAACTAATACTTTGATTGATGTGAAGAGTGGTGTGATTAAGATGTCCGTTTTAGGAGAGGATGTTTCGTTTTCTGTGCATAAGAGTCGGCCTATGTCATCGGTTAATTTAATTGATAATTGTTCTTTCATCGATAAGGTTGATGCCTTGGCCGAGTGCTCTTTTGTGCAGGATTTTGACACCGAGGAGGTGTGTTGGGGATCCGGAGATCAAATGGAGTGGGAGCGAATGGAGAGAGATATTGGGATCAAGCTACCGTTTCCACCTCAAGATCCCGAGCCCGGCTCGAAGATTCCGGAGCCGTTGGAGTTGAAAGAGCTGCCTTCGCATTTGAAATATATATTTTTAGAGGGAGGCAACCAAAAACCCGTAATCATCTCTTCTTCTTTGTCTCTTGCAGAGGAAGGAGCTTTGGTGGGCATACTCAAGGAGAACAAGCTCGCTTTTGGATGGAGCTTGGCGGATATACGAGGAATTAGCCCGGCCACGTGCATGCATCGCATCAATCTCGAAGAAGGCGCCCGCCCCAAACGAGATGGACAAAGGAGGCTCAACCCAATGCTCATGGAGGTCGTGCGCAAGGAAATCTACAAGCTACTGGCGGAGGGTATTATCTATGCCATCGCCGATAGTGAGTGGGTTAGCCCGGTGCACGTCGTCCCAAAGAAGGGAGGAATCACGGTGTCAAAGAACGAGAAGGACGAGTTGGTCGCCTCGCGCCCGGTTACCGGTTGGAGGATGTGCATCGATTATCGGAAGCTTAATGCTTCCACCAAAAAGGACCACTTTCCTCTCCCTTTTATTGATCAAATGCTTGATAAGTTAGCCGGGCAAGAGTTTTATTGTTTTCTAGATGGCTTGTCAGGTTACTACCAAATTGCGATAGCTCCGGAGGATCAAGCAAAGACGGCCTTCACAAGCCCTTTCGGGACCTATGCTTATAGGAGGATGCCATTTGGTCTCTGCAACGCACCGGGTACGTTCCAAAGATGCATGATGTCTATTTTTTCGGAATTTATCGGTGATTTTGTAGAGATTTTTATGGATGATTTTTCTGTTTTTGGGTCGTCTTTCCATGATTGCTTGTTGAAAATAGAGAGAGTCCTTAAGAGATGCATTGAGAGTGGTCTTACTTTGAGTTGGGAAAAGAGTCATTTTATGGTTAGAAGTGGAATTGTTCTAGGCCATGTAGTTTCGAGTAAGGGCATAGAGGTCGACAAAGCGAAAGTGGAGGTGATTGAAAAATTGCCACCACCTAGTGATGTCAAAGGTATTAGGAGTTTCCTTGGTCATGCGGGCTTTTATAGACGATTCATTAAGGATTTTTCTAAAATTAGCCAACCCCTTTGTCGTTTGCTTGCTCAAGATGTGCCTTTCCACTTTGATGAGTCTTGTATGAATGCTTTTCTCACTTTAAAAGAAAAACTCATCTCTGCTCCCGTTGTAGTCGGTCCCGATTGGTCATTGCCTTTTGAGATTATGTGTGATGCGTCTAATAATGCCGTAGGGGCTGTTTTGGGTCAAAGAGTCGATAAGATGCTTCGTGTGATTTACTATGCTAGTTTAACTCTTAATCCGGCTCAAGTGAATTACACCACCACCGAACAAGAGATGCTTGCCGTTGTTTTTGCCTTAGATAAATTTAGATCTTACATCATAGGGTCTAAGGTGATTATTTATAGTGATCATGGTGCTCTTAAACATCTTTTGACTAAAGCCCAAGCAAAACCTAGGTTGATTAGATGGGTCTTATTATTGCAAGAATTTGACATTGAAATTCGTGATAGGAAAGGTAGTGATAATCTTGTGGCCGACCATCTCTCTCGTCTCGATTCACCTCCCCCTTATGCTTCTCTTGATGATATTTGTGATTCCTTTCCCTTTGAGAATGCTAATGAAGTGAGTGCTACTCATTGGTTTGCCGATATTGCTAATTACTTGGCCGATAAGGACACTAAACCCGTCCTTAACGCTCAAGAAGAGAAAAGGTTTCTTCGTTTGTGTAGGCAATACTATTGGGAGGATCCTCACTTGTTCAAGCTTGGGAAGGATGAGGTGATTCGAAGGTGCGTTCCCGACCACGAGCAAACCGAGGTGCTGCGACATTGTCACGAGGAGCCGAGTGGAGGACATTTTGGAGGCCAAAAGACTGCTCATAAGGTGCTACAAAGTGGATTATATTGGCCTACCTTGTTCAAGGATGCTCAAGCCTTCTACCTTGCATGCGATCGTTGCCAACGCACAGGTTCTATAGGTCGCCGTAATGAGATGCCCCTTAATCCTATTTTAGTGGTTGAGATTTTTGATGTGTGGGGCATCGACTTTATGGGACCTTTTCCTAAATCCCATGGTTTCGAATATATTTTACTTGCCGTCGATTACGTGTCTAAGTGGGTAGAAGCAATACCCACGAAGACATGTGATTCTCATGTTGTCTTGAAGTTTGTGCAGGAAAATATCTTGTGTAGGTTTGGTTTCTCTCGTGTGATCATTAGTGATGGGGGAAAACATTTTTGCAACAAGTTGTTCGCCAAGCTCATGAAGAAGAACGCCATCACACACAAGGTGGCGACTCCTTATCATCCACAAACCTCGGGACAAGCGGAGACGAGCAATCGACAAATCAAGGGGATTTTAGAGAAGACGGTCAAGCCATCGAGGAAGGATTGGGCCGACAAGTTGAACGACGCTCTTTGGGCATATCGTACGGCTTACAAAGGCGTCCTTGGGATGAGTCCCTATAGGCTCGTCTATGGTAAGTCGTGCCATTTGCCCGTTGAGATCGAGTTCAAAGCATATTGGGCCCTCAAGCGCATCAATTTCGACCTCGACGATGCCCATGATCGGAGGATTTTGCAAATGGAGGAGCTCGACGAGCTAAGGAACGAAGCCTACGACAATGCCAAGATTTACAAGGACAAGGTGAAACGTCTACATGATAGACGCATAGCCTTCAAGGAGTTCAAACCCGGAATGAAGGTACTTCTCTTTCACTCTCGACTTCGATTATTTCCGGGTAAGCTTAAGTCTAGGTGGGGAGGTCCATACACGGTGGTGCAAGTTTTTCCCCATGGTGCGGTGGAAATCAAGAACGAGGATTCGGGATACATTTTCTCGGTCAACGGGCAACGATTGAAGCCATATATCGAAGGGACAACATTACCTCAAACGGTGGAGACGATTCTCATCTCCGACCCCCCACTCCCCTCTTGAGTATTTGGTACGTCGAGCTAATGACGATAAACAAGCGCTTGGTGGGAGGCAACCCACTTTCTTTATTTTTATTTTTACTTCTGTAGAGTAGGATTCATCTTTTGTTATTTTTGTTACTTTTTTGCTTGTTTTGTTGAGATGTTCGTGTAGGGATTGGCTATTATGGATTGCGATGGCACGGAAGGCTTCGAGAGGGAGAAAAAGGGGGAATTCGAGCCCAATTCTGCGAAAGTCGCTCTGGACGAGCGTCCATCGCAAGCTGGACGAGCGTCCAGCGTAATTTTGATTGTCAGAAATTTTTAGCGAGGTTCACGTTGGACGAGCGTCCAACGTAAGTTGGACGAGCGTCCAACGTAATTAAATCCTTAAATGTTCAGCGAGTTCCGCTCTGGACGAGCGTCCAACTTACGTTGGACGAGCGTCCAGCGCATGACGAGCCCCAATTCGTTTCCAATTCAAATTCTCCTAGGGTTATATCCTCTTCTCCTCTCTTTTCTATCTCACCCGCCTCCTTCTCTCTAAACACTGCAGACGCAAGCAGCCGCAAGCAGCCCAAGCAGCACCGGAATCCGGCATCGTCGCCGCCGTCGTGAGTCACCTCCGCCGTCGCCACCAGCGCCACCAGTCAGTTCGCCGTGAGTCGCCTTCACAGCCTCTACCAGCCCGGTCCCTCGCCATCGTTCGCCGTCGTCCGCTGTAGAAGCCCGCCCAGCGCAGATTTACTTTGGACGACCGTCCAAGGTACACTGGACGAGCGTCCAACGCAGCTCACGCCCGATTCGTTCTCGGCCCGTTCCGGTCCGTTTTCAACGCTCCTTCGCCCCGTCTCGTTCCTTTTCCAGACCTCTCACCACTATGGTTCGTGGAGAACTCGGAGAAGAACGACCTCTCACCGACGAACGCATACCATTGCATCGCCGCCCCGGCTACCACCCATCCGGAGTCTCCCCGGAGGACTTTGGCCGTCGACAGAACGTTCCGTTTCCGACAGAGAGGTACGAGACTACTAACTTTTACCACCGTTTACGTGGTAAGGATATTCGTCCTCCTAGACATTATAGTATGGAGTTTCTTCGTCGTTTACCTATGTGGGATACACTTCGAGGTTACATCAATAATTTGGGCCTTATGAATTTGATTACGCATGCTTGGGATGGACATGAGAGCTTATGTATTGAAATGTGTTCTAGTTTTAGGTTAGAACGTAATGAGGAGAATGAGCTTTGCATGTATGCCACATTTAGGGGAGAATTATGGGAAATTCCTAGGCGAGTGATGCATGAAGCATTTGGTTTTCATGTGGGTGATGGTTTGTCTGAGTTCATGCCGTCTGATTTTAATGTGTCTAATGCTTGGTTTGAGTTGACGGGTGTGACTAATTATAAGGCTTCTGGAGTGCCGAGTGCTTTTATCAAGGATCATGCTTTGTTAATTCTTCATCGTTTTCTGTCTTGCATGATTACTGGTAAAAAGGAGCATAATAAGGTGAATGCGTTAGAAATTTATTTGCTCCATTGTGCTTCTAACAATATTAGGGTGTGTATGGCTCCATTTATATGGTCCCAACTTACTAACGTGCAAACCAAGAGTGGTGCACACCCTACTTTGAGTTATGTGGCTACAGGTTTGGCACGCCAGTTGCGCGTAGATATTTCTCAAAGCCCCGGCTTAACTCGAAGCAAGGAGATTACCCTCAACGAGCTTATCAACGCTCATCTCATGCGAGGGGCGACCGAGTTCGTTCCCGTTCGGGAGAGGGCGTCTGTCATTGCTTATCATGCAGCTCGTCGTCTCCATGGTCTCCCAAGTCAAGAGTCGGGGGATGAGGAGGAGGAATATGAGGACGGAGACGATGATGAGGAGCACAACGAGGACGAAGAAGAGGATGGAGACGAGGAGGAGGAGCAGCACGTCCCGGACGACAACGAGCGTTTGATTCACTACTACACTAGCCGAGATCGCGTCCGGGCTCGTCAAAATATGGAGGCTGAGGTTCCCCCTTATTGGGCCGACTTTAGGACCGATTTTACACAATTCCAAGAGAATGTGTTTAATCGGTTCGATGATTTGTCGACCCAAGTGACGGGGTTGAATAGTCGAGTGTCCCACATGGAGAGTCACTTGACTCGTTTTACCGACTTCTCGGTGGCCTCTACCTCTACCTCTACTCCACCGGACCCGAACGACCCTCGTTGGTGGTCTCCTTACGATCCCCGATGGAATGATCCACGTTTCCGAGGTTTCTTCAACCCATAGCATGTTTGTGTCTTTTATTTTTGCTTGAGTCTTTTATTGTTTTCTTTTTATTTTGTTCTATTTTACGCTTTGGTATTTTGTTTTGTGTTTGTTTTGTAGGTACTCACTTGGAACCTTCTCGGGATTTCGAGTGTGTTGTTTGTCTTCTTGCGATAAGTTTTTCTATCCCTTTCCTTTTTATTTTCTCGCAATGGGGACATTGCTTGATTTTAAGTGTGAGGGGGGGGGGGGGGTCTTCGAACTTTTGGCATGAAGTTTTTATTTTTGTTGAGTCATTAGGAGTTAATTGAGTCGTTGAGTCAAATGAGCATGTGATGATAGTATTGTGGACTTGGCCAATGATAGAGAATTGTTGATTTTTTGGAAAAATTCATGATCTTTATTATGCATGGAACCTTGGCGAAGCGACGCATTTTATTCGATGAATTTGATGTATGCTATGATGTCGGGAACTAGATAGTTTGAACCCGTGAGATTTGAGCTTTTTGTGCATATTTATGCCTATTCGTTGATTGAGTGATCATGCATGCTTCGTTGTTTCTAGAACTTGCCTTGTTTCTCCATCAAGACCTTAGTATATTTACGAACTAGGAAATGATCTTAGGCCATTCTTTCGTAGCCACATGATTCCTATACACTAACCTTGTTCATAATCCTTTGTTTACCCCTTTTGAGCCTTTATTAGCCGTTCTTTGTGAAACCGGATGATAGGAGGTTTGGATGATTATGGGTATCCTTAGTTGTAGTTGGTGATATGGAAGGAGAAAATTTGAAAATACTTGTTGTGGTGTAGAAGGAGAGAAAGAAAAGGAATTTGAGATGCTTGTTTAAGTGTAAGTTAGCTATCCCTATAAGCTTAGAAAAAAAAAAGAGATAAGAAAAAAAAATAGAGCCTTTGTTCAAATTAGAAAGAACATGTATTAGTTGAGCTCTAGAGAAAAAAAAAAAGAAAAAAAAAAAGGGAAAATAAAAAAAAAATAAGCATAAGGGGATAGTTAGCTTGATTTGTATAGTTTAGCATCTTTGAGTTTGTAATTGGTGTGTTGGAGGGTAGAAGATGGAGATTAAAATCCATACTTTGGTTGGAGTTGAAAAAAAGAGGTTGATGATTTAGAGCATTTTGAGTCACTTAGCCTATATATTCCCTACCTTAACCAATGTCCCTACATTACAAGCTTATATAAAGACCTTTTTGATCCTTGTTTGTAGATATTACATTAGGTGGAGATGTTGAGATTAAAGGCAAGCCTATGGTAAACATGTTGCATTGCATTGATATTGAGTGAACCCTATGATGTGCATTATCTTATACATCTTTTCTTTGAGAGAGTTGAGTGTTCACTTTCTTATACAAAATTTCACATGTTTGGGAGTGTTCTTTGATGGATTAGCATACTTTGAATTAGTTGAGTAGATTGTGTTGATTGATGCTAAGGTTGTGTGCATAGTTTTGATCATGAACATGAGAGTTGTTTTTGAAAAGCTTTGAGGCCAATATAGTTCACGATACTTGAGTCTATTGTTTGTTTTGTTTTGCTTGAGGACAAGCAAAGGTCTAAGTGTGGGGGAGTTTGATTGGTGTGTAGATGTTAGGATTTTCGTAGTGTTTTTGAGTCCGTTTTTGTTATGTTTTGTGTCTCTTCCGTTTGTATTTTGCTATGATTGGGTTGTTTGAGTTTGGTTCGTGTAGGATCGTTAGATGGAAGAAACGGAAGGGAATGGCTCGAAAAAGGTGAAGAATTGAAGAAGAGTTAAGTGTTAGGCGAGCATGACGCTGGACGCCCGTCCAAGGTGCAGTGGACGGTCGTCCAGAGTACTCTGGACGAGCGCGCAGGATCACTGGACGAGCGCGCAGAGCAGAATTGAAGAGGAGAGCGCACGCGACGCTGGACGAGCGTCCAACTTACGTTGGACGACCGTCCAACGTTCCGGCCAGCAGATTGTTTCCTTATATAATTAGGTTTTCATACCTAATATATATATCATCCCTTGTGCACGAATTATCATCATCTTAGACATCTTTTTAGCTCTAGTTTTCAGCACTTAAATACTTTATAGCTTTTATTGTTCGGATCCGGATTCGTTCTTCGTTTATTGCAATTTAATTCAAGGCGTTTATTTAATTCAAGTTCTTCGTTCTTCGTCTCAATTTTCGTAAGTTCTTTTATTGCTTTCGTTTATTTGCTTTAATTACTTGCTTTAGTTCTAGATTCGTTTTCTTAATTGCTTCGTTTAAATTCCTTAAGTTTAATTTCTTTCTTTCGATTTCAAGTTTAAAGTTTAGATTCGTTTTTCTTGCTTTCAATTCTCTTTCGTTTTTCAAAGTTTTCAAGTTAGATTAATTTGCTTTTAATTTCCAGATTTCAATTCATCATGTCTAGGTTTATTTATGCATCTTTCTTTGCTTTCGTTTCCTTCGTTGCTTTCGTTATTGCTTTCCTTTCGATTTTTGCCTAGGTAGATTTAATTGCTTTCTTCTAGTTTAATTCTTAGATTTATTTCTTGAGTTCTAGATTAGTTATTTAATTGCTTTTATTTACTTGCTTTGATTTATTTTATTTGCCTAGGATTTAAAACAAAAACCCAAAAATATTATTTACTTGCTTTCTTAGTTTTAGGTTTACTACATAATTAATTGCCCTGTTAAGTTTTCCTTGAGATTCGATACTTTGGTTTTACTTGCTAGTGCTACGATAGGATTTCGTTCTATTGCGAACACTTTTTAGTGAAACAATGGCACTGGTGCTGTCACATAGAACGGAGATTCCCTCCCCCTCGAGACCATAGTCTTCCAGCTTTTGTTTGAGCCACAACAGTTGGGTGCAACAACATCCACTTTTATTGCGCCTACCATTTACATGACCTCCCCAATTTGTGTCAGTGAACCCCACAAATTTCAAGCTCGTATCCTTTGAGAACCACATCCCGAAGTCCACTGTTCCTGCCACATATCGAATGATCCGCTTTACAGCTTTCATGTGAGACTCTCGTGGGCTTGATTGAAACCTAGCACACAAACAGACATTAAACATTATGTCAGGACGACTAGATGTAAGATATAACAAGCATCCTATCATGGATGTAGGATCCACTTCAGCTCCAGTTTCATCTTTAGACAATTTGTCTGATGATCCCATTGGTGTCCTCATAGGTTTTGCTCCTTTCAATCCAAACTTTTTGATAAGACTTCTAGCATATTTGGATTGTGATATGAACATCCCATCCTTCATCTGTTTGATCTGCAGTCCAAGGAAGTTGCTTAACTCTCCTACCATGCTCATTTGGAATGACGAGGACATGTCTGTGGCAAGCATTGTGTCGCACTTGGAGCCAAACACAATGTCATCCACATAGATCTGAGCAATCACCAGATCCGTTCCTTCTCTCTTGATGAATAATGTCTTATTAACCTGTCCCCTGCACAAATCATGCTTCAACAAGAAATCAGTAAGACAACTATACCAAGCTCGTGGAGCTTGTTTCATGCCATACAAAGCTTCATGAAGTTTATAAACATGGTTAGGGAGAGTAGGATCTGAAAACCCTTTTGTTTGCTCAACAAAGGCTTCCTCTTCCAATACCCCATTCTTTGTAGGTTCTTCTGTACACTCGTCAGGTCCAGCCTCTGTGCCTTCCTCTTCAGTTAGATCAGTAGTCTCTTCTGGCCTGTCAGGGATGTGAATGTATCCATTAACATTTTCTTCCTCGAGTTTTCCTGCAATGCTGGTTAGATCATCGAACACAGCAATCGCACTTTCTTGGACACTTGTGCATTCCTGAAAAGCAAATTCAGATCTAACAAATGGTTTCCCGTTTGTTGATACAATGTCAGGAATTGATTCTCCTTCTAATTCATCAATTGTGCTAGAAAAACAGAATAAATTTGAGTAATTATCAGTTTGTGAATCAAGCACAGTTACCAGCGCGGATGCTTCCTTTGTATGCTCATCATTGACACTTGCACCGGATGGTTCCTCATCATCACTGAGAGATAGAAAATTAACCTCCATACCATACTTTCTGAAAGTGTTAGCACACTCATTAGCAAAGTGTCCGAACCCTCGACATTCATGACATTGAATCCTCAAATAGTCCTTGGATCCGTTATCAGTAAGGCCTGGTGAATTTCTTCTAAAAGTTGAACCAGATCTCTGTTGTGCAGAGGGTAGCTCTTTGAGTACCACAGAGCTTCCCTTCCTTGGTGCACCACCCATGAAACTCTTAGTACTCCCTTGATACCTGTTTTGAGAATACTTTCTAAGGAGGGCGTCTACCTTCCTGATGATATCGGAGTCCTCCTCTTCGCCCACAAGATGATCATCTTCTGATGGGAATGCCTTTGGAGGGGAGTAACCATTGTAGGATGACGAAGTTGTGAAAGCGATACTCTTCTTGTTGGAGAAGCCTTCTGACTCACCCATGTCCATCTCATACATTTTGAGATCATTCATGACTGCGGTAAACTCAAGAACACCTACATCCTTCATGGTGGTGATCGCCGTTACCTTCTGGTGGAATTTTGATGTGAGGGTGCGAAGGACCTTCGAGACCAACCTCTTGTTGGGAATGGGCTCTCCGAGATCTTGACATTCGTTGGATATGTCAAGGATCTTGTTACAGTAGTCACCAACCGTCTCATCATCCATCATGCGGAGATTCTCAAATTTGGTTGTGAGAATCCGAACCCTTGTGTCATTCACAGCAGTATCTCCTTGGCAATGCAGCTCCAGTATATCCCACGCCTCTTTGGCAGACTCGCAGTTTTTGATGAGCTTGAACATGGCTACATCAACAGAGGAGAAGATTGCGTTGAGCGCTTTGTCATTGAATGTGGCTGCCTCATTCTCCTCCTTTGTCCATTCGGCTGTGGGCTTCCGAACAGCATCACCTTCAGTATCCTTGGATTTTGGATGAGACCAACCATTTAGAACATAGGACCAGGCTCTAGCATCA
The DNA here is from genome assembly GCA_029379335.1 of Thymus mandschuricus. Classification (NCBI taxonomy): domain Eukaryota; kingdom Viridiplantae; phylum Streptophyta; class Magnoliopsida; order Lamiales; family Lamiaceae; genus Thymus; species Thymus mandschuricus. Next base: position 32,283,416 of record CM057078.1, read on the forward strand.
ATTGATTTGATATAGTGCCGGATCCTGACTTTCCAAAATGAATAATTCAGACCATCTAGAACAGGAGGTTTGTTGAAGACAGGACTTGTAAGATCCATTGTGTCTTGCACTCAAGGATCAACACTTAGTGTATCAAGTGTCGGCTCTTGATGCCAATTGAAAGAGTTTGTGCACTAACAACGGTAACCACAATGACTTGCACTGTGACAACCAATGTTGTAGACACTTACGCAGCGGAATAAAAACGAATGCAAAGACACAATGACACGAGAATTACTTTTTAGCAAGATATTTTTCAATATCTTGCCGAGCCTCAAGGCTAAAAACAATCCACTAATCGTGAACAAACAATTTACAAGTCGAGGTTAAAGGCAAATCAAAAACTCTAATCTAAACTAGAGGAACTCGACTAAAACAACCTTTTGAGAAAGGATAAACAAGTGAATAGGACTATATCACTAAAAACTCGGTAGACGAAGATGTGTTCTACTCGAGTTGGACTCTTCTCTATTTATAGATCTCCAAATCTTGATGAGCAAGTATAATCCCACGATCTTCTCAACCAACTTCTTCACGTCTTCTTCACGCAATTCTCCCCCTTTCTTCTCACTGGATAAACCTTTCTTCAACTGAATATTCGTACTCCTCAAGAATCGCTAACGAACCACGACTTGGTCAAATGTTCCCACCCTTGTGACCACCATTGTAACCTGCATTGTGGAGACAGAAGAAAGACAAAATAAAACAGGGAATTTACACGTGGAGTATAAATTCCAACAGAGAATAATCTCGGTGAAGCGAATTTTCATTGCTTCTATGGTTTCACCCGAAACCATCTTGAAGTCATCGAACTTGCTGCACGCCATGGACAGCTTGTTCTCTTTCATTTCCTCTGAACCAAGGCTGATGGACCGGAGGGTGTCCCACATTTCTTTGGCGGTTTCAAGATTTCGAATCTTGGCCAGGTAGACGCCCTTCACGGTGCTGGAAATTAGTCCCTTTGCGTAATCATCGAGGCTGGCCTCCTTCCTTTCCTCAGTTGTGTAGTCGCGAGGATTTTTGAGGACTTTCTCGTATGTAGCCTCCCCGGGGGCTGTTCCATCCACAATAATCTTCGCTGCATAAATGGGGGAGGGACCATTTTCGATAATATCCCACATAAGGACATGATGTGCCTTGAGACACATCTTGATTCGGAAGCTCCAGTCTTCATAGCCTTGAATGGAGAAGTCTTCACATACCCTGAGAAGAGAAGCCTCCATAGCAAATAATATGTTATGAATGAATGAAAAAGATTTTTCTAAAGGATCGGTTCAAAATGACCAAAGTTTGATAAAGAACTTTTAGTATGCAAAGCAGCGTCAAAAGAATCACTGCTCTGATACCACTTGTTGGTCCCGGGAAAGAGTAATTGGTGTATTGGGGAGGGGGGGGGGGGGGGAATACACCAATAACCAACCGTTTTTGACTTTTGAAAATCAGGTCGATCTAAAGGTCGATTGTCAAGGTCGATCTTTATCAGAGACAGGTTGATCTATCAAGCTCGTTTGGGAACAAGCTTGATCTATCAAAATGTGCTTATGCGGAAGTTGGTGGAGGTTGATTTACTCTTTGAAAAATCTTTAGGCTGGTGAACAGTTGCAGGTTGATGCGTGATATGCAGGTTGATGCTCGTCAGTTTGATAATGAAATGTAAGGGAGATAAATAAAGAGAGAGAGAGAGACACCGCGATATAGCGTGGTTCGGAGAAACCCTCCTACGTCCACGTAAGGTCGACTCGACCTGAGAATCCCTTTACCTTTGGATTCAACCTCTCTCTTATTTATACTGACTGAGTATCAGTTCTAGATACAATCTAACCTGAAAATATCTAGACACGAGTTTTGGGTCGTGACCCTTACAAACTTTCGTACTAAAAAGTACAAACAACCTTTCGCTAATTACAGAGCTTGACTAAACTCTACAATGGCGAAGAACACTGACAAACTTTCTAACTTCGAACTAGTCGGAGAAGAAGTTGTTGAATCAACGACAAGCAGCAGTGAACGCTTCGTCGTTGCGGTGTTTATCGGAATCGGAAACCTCTCTTCGTCAAGTGTTTGGGAAACTAATCGGATTTCGAACACTTGAATGGATATGAACTTGAGAGAGGTTTTGAGCAGAGATTTGGCGTTGATAGCTTGAGTTTCCCGTACTTGAATCCGATAATGGCTGAAGTATTTATAGGCAGTTTTGAAAAACTAGCCGTTGGAGTCAGGCTGACGTGGCACTAGCCGTTGGAAGCTGACTCACTTCTAGCCGTTGGGAAAGTTCGTCCTTGCTGGCACTCGACGTGGCAAGGATCAGGTCGTGAAGCTCCATGAAGGCGGAGCATCGACCTTGATATAGAAATCCAGCACTTGAAATCTTCTAAGGCAGTGCAGGCTGGAAGCTTGAGAAGGGAGGTCGATAGACAGGCGGATATGCCAGTTCGATCCGAATGAGGCAGGTCGATCTATCGACCTTTCTCTTACAGGGTGGATCGAACTTGCATTTGAACATTAGAGAGCATCGACCTGCACTAACAGGTAGCAGGTCGATATATCGGCCTTGACCCTAAACAAGTAAAATATGCCTAAGTGTGGTTTCGAAAAACATCATCAAAATCAAACTGCAAAGGGGTTCCCAACATCGGAGATCAAATCAATAATTCCGGCAACATACCCTCCGCCGCCGGCGGAGGCTACAAACGTGAGATTCACTTGAAGGTATATTCCGATTCGCCTTTTCATAAAATCGAAACGGAAAAAATAATATACGCTGGGAATCGATTTTATAATTTAAATCCAAATACTAATACAATTCTTATCGATCGATACGTAGATCCAACAATCTAACAACTACTCTTCCAAATAAATCTGTACAAATTTGTCTTCGAATTAACAGATCGCTCTCCTCCTTTCGATTTCCCAACGCTCTGAAATCTCAGATCCAATCTCCTCTTCGATTCTCTGGCCGCTTCATCGAGCATCTCCTCATCGCAGCTAACGGTACTCCTTTCGACGGAGGTGCGCGAATTGAAGTTGAATTCCTGGTTCTTAGTTGCGTACAGACAGAATGAAGGCCGCCGGGAGGTGGCGGTGGTGGTGGCGCCGCCGTCCGCGCTGCTCATGTGAGTCCTCCTCCTCCTTGCTGCTTCGACGCCGGGGAGCATGCCAGCCATTTCTTCAAAACCGCCGCCTCTAATTAGGCAGGAGAATGTATGGATTATGCGTAGCAAATTGCAGAATTTTGATGAATGTGTTGAAGGAGAATGGGTGTTGAAGAAAGGGGGATAAATAGAAAGGGAAATTTGATTAGGTTGGGGGAGAAGAAATTTCTGCGGTGCTTCCTTTTCCTTACTCTATTTCCTCCTACTTTCCTCAATTCTTGTGGGGGTCGCTTTGAACGATTGGATTGTGTGGGTGTGGAAGTATGTTGAATCATGTAGGAAAATGTTGAGTCATGTATTTAGGGTGTACGTGTCAGTGTGTGATTGGTAGTTAGCTAAGTAGGTTAGTTAGCTTCTTCTCTACGCCACTTGTCGGCTCAGCGTAGGTAGTTATGCTTCATGTGAGTAGCACGAGCGTGGCTTTCTAATTCACTTTAGTGCTCGTTTGGTTCAAGTTAGATAACGGAAACGTAATGGAATCAAATTAAGGGAATGAAAACAATAATTGTTACTTTTATTAAGTGTTTGGTTTAATGGTAGTAAGAGAGTCACTTGTGATGGGATTCACTTTCCCCTTATTTTCCCTCCTTGAGGGTTAACAATTTACCCTCGTTTGGTTCACCTTTTTTTAGGTAAGGAAAGGGAAAAGATTAAGTGAATCCATTACTTGTTGTTTGGTTTGAGCAACAAGTTTACCATTACCCTTACTTTAGGGTAATCCAATCCCTTAAATTGTTATCCCTCAAGAAGGGGAAACAAAGGGAAAGAGAATCACTTCTCAAGTGAATCTCTTACTACCATTAAATCAAACACTTAATAAAAGTAGTAAACATTATTGTTTCCATTCCCTTACTTGACTTGATTCCATTCTGTTTTCGTTACCCAACTTGAACCAAACAAGCACTTAAGGGATTGAGTTACCATCAAGTAAGGGTAATGGTTAACTTGTTGCTAAAACCAAACAACAAGTAATGAATTCACTTAATTGTTTCCCTTTCCTTACCCAAAAAAAAGTGAACCAAACGAGGGCTAAGTGTAGTACTCCCTCGGTCCCACTGATAAATGGACATTTTTCTTTTCGGGACTTCCCAGTGATATAGGGACCTTTCTGAAAATAGAAAATTATAACCCAATAAAATTTAGACACATCCCTTTAATACAATATCATCACACTTTCTTCTTAATTCTTGTGCCAAAAAAAAATAAATTCCTATACCAATGGAATGAAGGGAGTATAAAACATTGTACCTTCACCACCTTCTCTCTCGGTTCATGAATGGAATTTCTCCGCATTTTCCCTTACTTTATCTGCTTCTACAGATTGGAACCTTCTTTTCACTTAGGAAGTTAGGATCCATATTATCAAGTGCAAGTGCCTCCTCCGTTTTATCGATAATAACGTCATTTTTTTATACAGAATTTTTTTTTAAAGATTTTTTAAATTTTAGAAAATAAATTATTTTCTGTCCAAAATTATTACTTTTAAAGTAAATCTTGTTATTCAATGATTATTATAAACTATAAAATGTGTACAACCATAGACCATTTTCTTATAATAAAATTGTAGCTACTCCAGAAGAAACATAAACCACCAATAATCACCGTATCACACATCATGTTCACAATATTTCAAGAAATTAGGTAAAAAAAAATCCAAATAAAAGACAAGTATTTAGAAAATGATAGTTTAACCATTCAAACTTCAAGGACATCATATAATCATTCAAATCGTGTTTACTCTATGATAATTAATATAGTGAGATAGACAACTAATATAGTGAGATAGACGGAGTGCTACTAAATAAAAAAAAAAACTAACGATTGATATATAGAGATTGAGGGAGTATATAGTTTTAAAAACTAAAATAAATTCCGATCATTCAAACTTGATTAGGTAGGTTCCTAAGATACACAGTCTATCGGCCCAATGGGCTGGACTAGAACTCTAGAAGAAATGGGAATATTTACAAAATTGCAGTTATAAATATTAACCGAATGTAAACAATAATTATTTGTTGTGTTAGATTAATTTATTTGATCGAAATGAAATTAAGGGAAATAGTTGTTCTTTTTATAAATTCCATCGTTAAAAGCCATACCTTTCATGACTAATGTTTCCTGAAAAACAGCATTACATAAATAGTTTCGAATAAAAGCAACGTATAAATAATAAATGACTCATTAGTGAAGTACTTGTTTTCGCTAATTAGACTTATTAGGCATAGATGGAATCCTCTATTCTCATTTTGATACTTTAATATTGTTCAAAATCTCGATTTTCATTAGCTTTATGCATCTCTTTTCAAAAAATTCAAAATATTACAATTATTTTTTAGGTTTCACTAATCAAAATTAGAGTATGTATATAATTATTTCTTAACACTTAATATCGCTTTTATTTATTGGTTATACTATTATGATTGATACATTCAGAATTAGGGTAAATAATACTAAAAAATTTACTTTTTTTCCCCACTAATGTATATGTTATATAATTACAAACTTTATTTTTAACAAAATATTATATTTAATTAATACAAATTAGAATTCGTGACACGATTGGTCCATGAAATTCGAGACAGTCGACATCATCCGATGAAGCATGACTCAATAATTATGATTTATGAGATGACGTAATTACATTCGTGTTTGAAACCTCGAGAAGAAGGCAGTTGGAACAATTAATTAATTAGTCAAAACTAATAATCTACTTCCCATAATAACGACAGCGCAACGTTAATTATTTACTACATATATAAACATACATACATAACCTCCTAATAATCTCAAACACAATTTCGGACTAATGTCAACCACGGCGAGGCGGAAGTGGTGGCTCCGCCTGCTCATCACGGCGGCCGCCGCCTCGGTGTGGTGGCCGACGGCTGAATCGGGGGCGGAGATTAACCTGCTGAACAAGGGATGCAGCCAGTACAATGTAACCAATGCAGCAGACTTCTTCGACAACCTGAACGCCACCTTCTCCGGCCTCAGGTCTCAGCTTGCCGGCGGCGGGGGGAGGTGGTTCGCCACGGCGGAGCAGGCGAGGTCATCGGATCCGGCCTACGCCATGGCTCAGTGCAGAAACTACATGACTGAAACGGATTGCTTGGCTTGCTACGACGCCGCCGTTTCGCAGATTCGTAACTGCTCCGCCGCCAACGGCGCTCGGGTCATCTACGACGGCTGCTTCCTCAGGTCTCAATTTTCATTTTACTTATTTTTTCCTTCTTTTTTTTAAGAATAAAAAGTCGTCGGATTCTTGATTATGCGTTTACTTTGTTAAAATTGATAGTTGAACTTCCGAAGATTCATTATTAAAAATAAAATGTGTTTTTGATGAATATATATACTTTCATGAGGTAAAAGGAACTCTTGTTTTAAAGAAGAAAAAATGTGCTTTTAATTGTCAAAAATTCAAGGAAAAAAAAATTATACCGTATCTACGAATATACGCCATCCGTCTAACCCTAAATATAAAATAAAATGGGCTATATAGGATGAGACAAAGGTCTCATTCTCAATGTAAAATAAAATGAATCTATAACATGAGATATAGAAATATATAATTAAGTTGGATTTAGGGTGCCTAATTTATGATATTCTAAGCAATATTTTCCAACGTATAGTTAAGATATGGTATTATTAGTCGATTTGTTGGCAACAGAAACGCGGGTACTTTTAATGTATTCATTTTTAATGTGACAGTTTTAAAATTTAATTATTTTATTCATTAATAGCATGTTACGTCATATGTGAACATACTAAAAATGTTCGCGGTAAGTAGGGAAGCAGCCGACAATATTTGGCTTTATAGCTAATTAAATTATTTGTCGATATTACAACCTGGTTATAGTCACTTGTCATAATAATAGACTAAAATATATCCTCCAATTAAAACAATTATAAATATATAATGAAAGGTCGTGAATTATTTGTAATGCTGGCCGGCACGATGCCATATACTATCGATTATTGATAAGGACAATTATCTTCTTCTTCTTTTAATTTTAAAAAACAGAATTTGTTTGGTTTTGACTGAAAAATAAAATTAAACTGTTTTAGTACGTGTAATAATTATGTTTTCTTAAATATGTTAACTATATATTATCTCAGTTACAAATTAATAGTCTCATTCTGTCATTATAATAAACTCATTTGATTAAAAAGTGTTAACGATTAGTATTGACTGAGAAATAAAATTAAACCGTTTAACCTAACGTAATGTTCAATTTCCATGTCTATATTATTTTAAGACATAATTTATATATTTACATCAAAGATTGGCATTCAAAATTTCAGTTAAATATAAATTCTTACGTAATCATATCTTACCTAGTATTATTTTATTTGATATCATTGTAATAAAGTTGATTAAATCATAATTTCTAGAAGTCGAGACCAAAAAATGAAGCAAAATTGAAGGGAAAAAAAAAAATCGATTTTAATACAAGATTGATATCGTATAGTACGTATTGCAGACAGAGGATCTCGTGTGTACAACTAAATTTGCAATGCATCATACTACCTCCATCTCACGAAAGTAGTCATGTTTGACTTTGGACTTTTTGGACACGTGTTTCCACCGAAACCTAGTACGGGTTTTAAAACATAATTTTAAAGTATTTTTTTCTTTTACGATATAGTACGAGTGTCATAGTATCTCGTGAAAGAAAAAATACCTCAAAATTATATTTTAAAACCCGTACTAGGTTTCGGTGGAAACACGTGCCCAAAAAGTCCAAAATCAAATAGGACTACTTTCGTGAGATGGAGGTAGTACTACATTTAGATTCACTAGCCCAAGTCAATATCGATTATAATTTGAAAGTTACGATGTTATACAAAACCTTTTTAATAACACAACATCGTTATCTGTTAATTTCTTAAACGTTGTCGTTTCCATATATCGTAGGTATGAGAGCAACAACTTCTACGACCAAACGACCCTCCCCGGAAACGTCCAAATCTGCGGCAACCGCAGCGCGGCGCAGCCGGCGGAATTCGAAGCCGCTGGGGTGGCGCTGCTAAGAGATCTCCAAGTAGCAACGCCAAGAATCAATCCCTACTTCGCAGCAACTAAAAGAGCCGTCGCCATTAACGGCAACTTAACAATACAAGCAGTAGCACAATGTGCTCAGACTATCACCCAGGCCGGCTGCCTAGATTGCTTAACTGTTGCACTCCGAAACATACAGGGCTGCTTGCCCGATGCAGACGGAAGAGCCGTCGACGCGGCTTGCTTTCTCCGGTACTCGGACACGCCGTTCTTCGATGATAATCAGATCACAAACATTGCACCATTTTTAGGAGGGGGAGGAGGTACTTGTTAGTTTTTGCTAATTTAGGAAAGATTATTAATTATTTAATTTGTGTGAGGATTAATTCTTACTTCGAATTAAGGGAGTTCGAGCAAGAAGAAAGCTATAATCGGAGGCGTGGTTGGAGGTGGAGTTCTTGTTCTAGCCTTGGCTGCTTTCTTGTTATGGTACAAGTTTGGAAAGAAGCAGAAAAAAGATTCGAGAAGTAAGTGTCGTCGTATTCCCTCTGTCCCGTTTTTGTTAACACGTTTATGTTTGTTGTATACTCATGTATATTCAAGAACGTATTAAGAAAAATGGGACGTAAAGGACATATGTTATCGGTTCCTTATAGTAGTACATCATATGTTCTGCTTCTTCTTTCTAAATATTGAAACATTAATTTGTAGGTAACATTTTGGGGGCGACTGAGTTGCAAGGCCCGAATATGTATAGCTACAAGGATCTGAAGGCAGCGACGAGCAACTTCAGCGAGGAAAACAAACTCGGGGAAGGAGGATTCGGAGATGTATACAAGGTAAAAATATGTTATCGTAGGAGTAATTCTGTACTATTTATACTTTGTTCATTTCATTAAAATGTTGGAAATGAATAGGCCACCTTGAAAAATGGGAATATAGTAGCAGTGAAAAAGCTCAACATAAGTTACAGCAGAGCAAAGGCAGATTTCGAGAGTGAAGTGAGGCTCATAAGCAATGTGCATCATCGCAATCTCGTCCGCCTATTAGGATGCTGCAGCAAGGGATCGGAGCTTCTGCTTGTGTACGAGTACATGGAGAACGCTAGCCTCGACAGATTTTTATACGGTAAACACTGATGCTAGCTAAATCTAGACCTTTGAAAAATATAGCTAACATGTTTCGGTTGCAAATTACGTAGGCGAGAAACGGGGAAGCCTGAGCTGGAAACAGAGGTTCGACATAATATTTGGCACGGCAAGAGGGCTCGCGTACCTGCACGAGCAGTACCACGTGACAATTATCCATCGAGATGTCAAGCCAAGCAACATCCTTCTGGACAAGGATTTTCAAGCCAAAATCGCGGATTTCGGATTAGCAAGGCTCCTGCCTGAGAACCAGAGCCATGTTAGCACCAAGTTTGCAGGCACATTGTAAGTTAAAATTTTCTTCAACCACAAAAAAACGCAATGATTCTCATACGTAACTGATCAAATTGATTTTTGAACAAATGCATGACTTGTTGGTATTGAATAGGGGGTATACGGCACCGGAATACGCAATCCACGGCCATCTATCAGAGAAAGTCGACACCTACGGCTTCGGAGTCGTGATCCTGGAAATGATAAGCGGTCGGAGAAGCAGTGACATGGATATCAACTCCGACACAGATTATCTCCTCGAAGAGGTAAAACTGCTAAACGCATCTCTAATTGCACACCAGCCAACTGGCTGATTAAGTATGTTCACGATAAGTATTGTAGCGTTTCTAAGGACATTGCATGCATGCAGGCGTGGAAGTTATACGAGAGCGGGATGCACGAGAAGCTAGCTGACGAGACGTTGGATTCGAGTGAATACAAAACCGAAGATCTGAAGAAAATGGTCGAGATCGGCCTGATGTGCACGCAGTCGCCGGCCTCTTCGAGGCCGAGCATGTCGGAAATCGTGGCGATGATGCTAAGCGACGGATCGATGGAGGGGAAAGGACCGAGCAGAGGTTCGTTCACGTATGAGAATAGTAATAGAGCAGTGGGGGAGACTAAATCGGTTTCAACTGGATCCTCTGCTTCTAATGCCACTGCCTCCTTCTCCCAGTTCACTGGCCGCTAGCTTCTCTGTATTTGAATAGTTTTGTACTAGTTAATAATTTTTCTTATTTTGGAACTCGAAACTTTTCACTTCCGATACGTTAATCTTAGCCCCTATCGCTAGGCCAACAGACGTATATGAATTACGGAACTTTAAATATATGCTTACCTTGTACGCGCAAATATGCAAATATTGGGAATATTGATGTTCAAACTTTTCTATTAATGAAATTACAATTGACTATCCAAAATAAATTGTTGACAACGCTACCAGACACGGGTCAAATTTTGCTATATAAAGAAATGAGATCACAATTGACTATCGAGACTAAATACTAATTTATCTCATTTTCTATACATAAAAAACAAAATTACTATTATCATATTTATAATAATTTATTTGTTGGTTTTCTGAATACTACAATTATATATCAAGTTAACTATTTTAATACGATTTTATATTTAAAATCAATCAATTATATGTTTTTATAAATATTTATATTAAAATTCATTTTATCGTAAATAAGCTTCTTACCAAATATTTTTTTAAGCGCAATTACTTTAGTGTTTGTATGTGTTGGCCTAACAATAGTTAGAGAGTTAAATTTTGTGGCCAAGTGTCTGGGTTTGAGTCTTCTGTGGAGCGACTTTAAAATTTATGTCGTTAAAGTGCGTTCTCGTTGATGCGAAAGAAAATAGATATTCACCCTTTAAAAAATCTTCTTTATCTCTCGCATTTTCTCACATTTGCTATTTCCCCCCTTCATTTGCATTACAATTGAGAAAAATATTATCTCACTAATACGGTATTGTAAATATTTTCTTCAATTTTAAATAGTAAAATTCTTTCTCATTGACGAAAGATGAGAAAGGGTGAAATTTAAAGGATGATTTTCTTTTTTCTCTCGTTTTCTTAAGCAACAACGTAAAACACCATTAGCGTAATTTAAAAAAAATTAAAAATAAAAAAAAAAAAAAAAAAAAAAAAAAAAAAAAAAAAAGTACTCCCTCTGTCTCACTGATAAAAGGACATTTTTCCTTTTGGGACGTTCCACTGATATAGTGATCTTTTTCCGAAATTAAAAATTCTAACCCAATAAAATTTTGACACATCACTTTAACCCACTACTCATGACTTTAACACACGATCATTACTCGCGTCTTAATTCTCGTGTCAAAATAAAAAGGTCCATATTCCAGTAGAACGGAGGGAATAATAGTCTAGTACGTAGCGCATTTCCTATTAAGTACAAAAAATAGTCCAATTTCAACAACAAAAAAAATGACGAAAATTCAACACCACCATCATAAAAAAATGTGGAATAATTTCCTAAAACATAATCCATTGACCATAATCACTTAATGGCAAGAAGCAGAGGGAGGTGGTTGAGCTGGTGTCTCCGCCTGATAGCAGCGGCAGCCGCCGTCGCCACCGCGAGGGCGCAACCGCAGACGAATCTGATCACCAAGGGATGCAGCCAGTACAACGCTTCCAGCGAAGCAGATTTCTTGCGCAACCTGAACGGCACCTTCTCCGACCTCAGGAGGCAGCTGTCCGGCGGCAACGGGCGGCGGTTCGCGACGGCGCAGCGGGAGGAGTCGTGGGACCCGGTCTACGGCATGGCTCAGTGCAGAAGCTACATGTCGGAGGCGGACTGCTTGGCGTGCTACGACTTCGCCGTCGATCAGATTCGGAACTGCTCCACCGTCGGAGCTCGCCTCGTCTACGACGGCTGTTTTCTCAGGTGCTCTTTTTTCCCGTACATCCGCCTAACTAACTACTACGTATTTGACTTTCTCGCTCCTATTTTTATATTTTAATTACTATGAAAATGAAAATATGATGTTCTGTTTTTTTATGGGTTGTCCGATCGATACTTAAAGACTTTGACCACGGCGAATAGTATTTTCCGGTAGGCAACGCGTGACATTAATTGATTGATGGAAGAAAAATGGGAACACTACCTAAATTTTTTATATACTGCATTCACAACCGATTTATACTGTCTCACTTTATATTCAATAAAAATTTATTATAATACTCCCTCCGTCCCGCCCGATTTGGCCCATTTCGTTTGGGCACACTTTTTAAGGAGGAGTAAATTACATTAATTAATAACCTTGAATTTGTGTTCCCAATAAAGGAAAATTAAAACTAGTCAATCAAATTAATTCTTAACAATTTAAAAGTATTAAACTAAAAAAGTGAAAGTGTAATGTTGGTCCCAAAAAGGAAATAGGCCAAGTCGGCCGGAACACCCCGATTTGGAAAACGGGCCAAATCGGGCGGGACGGAGGGAGTAATAAATTAAGACAACATAAATGAAAGAGGGGGAGTATTATTTTTCTATGTATCAGCGTTGTCGTGTTTGAAATTCAAAATTAATGAATTTTTATGTTTTTCTTTTAAAAAAATTATATTAATAAAGTGTCAAATTTTGGAACTGGTCTGTGACGAGAGATGATATTGTGTCGTACATGGCTTTCTCTACTTGGGGTAGGAGTCGGTTGTGTAATTCTTGGATTGTATAATAATCTTGGGATTGATATCCCTTGTACCGAATTTTGAACAAAAATTTTCTTGTCCAATCAAAAAAAAGTATACCGGATGGAAATTCTGTCCCCAAATTGGTGTACCAATGGTGTCCCGATATAAAATTAGGATGTTTTGACATACACTAATAATCAAACTCAAAACGACAACTAAGAGAGAGAATTCAAAACTTCCTAATTTTGTATCGGGTACACCATTGGTACACCAATTTAGGGACAAAGGATCCGAAAGTGTACAGGTTAATTTTTTTTTTTTTATCTTTTAGTTATAAAAGTAATAATTTGATCCAAAAAAACTATGTACTAATTTTTTTTACTAATATTAATGAAATAAGTGATTTGAAATATTCGATAGATCTCATCCGATATATTACGTCATCAAATATGATGAAATTCTCATGCAATAATAAACTGAAATGATTAAGGTACGAGAGCTACAACTTCTTTGAGCAGACCATCGAAAACACCATAATGTGCGGCGACAGAAGCGCCGCGCAGCAGACCGCCTTCACCGCGGCGGCGCAGAAGCTCCTCTCCGACCTTCAAGCCGCAACGCCGAGGATCACCGGCTACTCGGCCGCCGCGAAGATGGCGATCTCCAACGACGGAGTGCTGAACATCTACGCGGTGGCGCAGTGCGCCGAGACGGTGAGCCAAAGCGCCTGCCTGGGGTGCCTGAACGCCGCATACGAGAGCATCGACGATTGCTTCCCCGCCGCAGATGCAAGGCTCGCCGACGCAGCCTGCTTCATGAGATATTCCGACACGCCCTTCTTCAACGAGAATCAGACCACCGACATCGCATCTATTCTAAGCGTAGGAGGAGGTAATTAGTAGTTAACGTCTCGTTGAATTATGCATAAAGAACTCATTTAACTAATTAATTAAAGATTTATGGTAATTTGGTATTAATTTGCAGGGAATTCAAGCAATGAAAAAGCTGTTGTAGGGGGAGTGGTGGGAGGTGTAGGTGGTTTTGTGATTTTAGTTGCTATTTTTCTCTGGTTTGGGTTTTCGAGAAGGGCCAAAGCAGCTGAAAGAGGTGATTGTATCCTAAATTTCTCGCTTCATAAATACGTATTCTCTGTCTCGTTCGAAATGTCTACTTTATATTTGAGATGCATGCATGGTAGAGTTTGCACTTTTTGAATAGTTAAGCAGACGCCGTTTAATGAAACGGCTTAAAAAGGAAAAATGAACACTTTGAATGAGACGAATCTAGTAAGTTTTATCTCTATGAGTGAGATGATCAATTTTTTGAATTTTCCGATGCAGCAAATATATTGGGAGCGACTGAACTGCAACGGCCGAACGTATACAGCTACAACGAGTTGAAAGAGGCGACGAACGATTTCAGTGAAGAGAAGAAACTAGGGGAAGGCAGTTTTGGCATTGTGTACAAGGTATATATGTATAGATATGCAGTTTAGTAATGTTTAATGCATTGTATTTTCTTACAAATCAAGGTGGTTGTTAATGGAGACAGGCAACCTTAAGAAATGGGAACGTTGTAGCAGTGAAGAAGCTGGACATGACTTACAGCAGAGCAAAGGCGGATTTCGAGACCGAAGGTAGGCTCATAAGCAACGTTCATCACCGCAACCTTATCCGTCTGTTGGGATGTTGTAGCAAGGGTTCCCAGCTCCTTCTCATCTACGAGTACATGGAGAACGGAAGCCTCGACACCTTCTTATACGGTACGTATACTTATGTTGTATTTGTCCTGTATACTTATGTTGTATTTGTCCTACAAAAAATTGTGAACCATTTTCTGATTGATCTATCTATCTGTCTGTCTGTCTATCTGATAGGTGAGAAGCGGGGGTTATTGAGCTGGAAACAACGGTATGACATAATATACGGTATAGCAAGGGGCATAGCATACTTGCACGAGCATTACCACGTAACCATCATACATCGAGACATAAAACCGAGCAATATATTAGTGGACGACGAATTTCAAGCCAAGATAGCTGATTTCGGGCTGGCAAGGCTTCTACCGGAGAGCCAGAGCCATGTTAGCACTAAATTCGCCGGCACATTGTAAGTCATGATCGCAATCATAGGCCTTTTGGATAAAAAATGATGATACATATATACAAAGTATTTGAACATGAAAAGTAATGAAATCATGCAAAACAGGGGATACACGGCCCCGGAATATGCAGTAAACGGCCATTTATCAGAGAAAGTCGACGTCTACAGCTTTGGAGTCGTAGTACTCGAAATCATCAGTGGCCGGAGATGCAGCGATGCCATTGCCAATTCTACCACTGCCTATCTTCTTGAAGAGGTAACCAACCAACTATACAATCTACCAAGTAAAGTGTCATTTTCTTTTTTCTCTTTAAAAAGTGATTAATTAGTACTATATGATGATAAACTAGGCATGGAACCTATACGAAAGCGGGATGCACGAAAAACTAGCGGACGAGATGCTGGAGTGGAGCAAATACGAAGCAGCGGATTTGAAGAAGATGGTGGAGATAGGGTTGATTTGCACGCAGTCGCCGGCTTCTTCGAGGCCGAGCATGTCGGAAGTGGTGGTGATGATGTTGAGTGATGGAGGAGAGGAGCAGAGAACTCCACGGAGGACTGCTTTCAGCATTGGAGGAGAAGGTGATGCTTCAGCTTCTAAGAAGGGTTCATCTTCAGCCTCTAATGCCACTGCCTCCTTCACCAATTTCACAGGCCGCTAAATTTATTAATAATTCGTACATTCAACAACACTAGTACATAATGTGTGGGTGTGTATTTTCTTATATTTCTATATACTTCCTCCGTACCAATGAAAAACCTTATATTGTGAAGATTATACTAGTAAATAATGGCAAAATTGAACATTTATATGCAAATTTTATTTGCAAAGCAAAATTTATAAGATTTCTTAATTTTTGTGAAATTGTAAAACGGACTTATTTAATGGGATTGAGGACTATATACTGGTATTATATATACATGCCAGTAGCCTTCGCCGCCGCCGGAGAAAACCGCCCGGGTGCAGCATCGCTGCCGTAGAGGGCCTTGTACATGTGCACCTTCTTTAATGCAGCTTCCGTTTTCCTTCGATTTTTGGTGAGGTCGGTTAAGCCCATTGGGCTCGGCTGTGAATTTAGGCTACACATAATTGGTATTTGGTCCAGTCTATTAAATTACTGTTTAGCCCACCAACAAATGTAAAAAATCGGGGTCGCGACGAACGACGATCATCTGAACTTTCGTTTCGTTTTGTTTTGTTTTTTTTTTCCTTAATTCGTTATAGCAACTCTAATATTAACATTACCTTACACTAATGCGATGCTCATCAAAATTTGATGACATTTATTATTTTGTGATTTTAAAAAATATTATGAATAACCTGATAATATTACTGTCTTAATGCAAAATATAAAAGAGAATATTAAAATTTGACATAAGTCATCAGTAATTTGTTTTTTTCTTAACTTTTACAATATAAATTTTGAAGGTCGCACCACGCAGTACACGGTTACTCATTAAAGAGTGGAGTCCGGTGGCTAAATGTGCTAGGTCACCTTGTTATCATCAGTAATTTGATGTAACTAAAACTTAGGAAACCTGGAATAATATTTCACATATATTTCTACTATATTCTGCAAAATTGCAATAGTTTAAGACCCTGTTTGGTAGGTGTGTTTAGCCCAGTTAAGGATTTATAAATGGGCCTAAACATTTGTTTGGTATCATAGTTTGGCTATCATTGGGGCTCGAGTTTAAAATGCAGCCCGTGAGATAACATTGTTGCTCTTTAGAGATGCTATCTTGGGTATTTTGGCCCGATTAGTATCAGGGTTTGGCACAGTAACCCCGACTATAGTGCGAAATGACAGATCTGCCCCTCAATTTTTCCAAAATCAAATCCAATTCTCATCGCGATGGAAGGGATTCACTTCTGGACAGCGGCTGCAAGGTGATAGCCATGGCGATGGCGGGGATGGATGAGCAGCAATTCTCATCGCGGTCGAACCAATTTCCGTCCGTCGCCGTCGGCGTCCATCGCCGTCACAGAGCGCGACTATTAAATTCTTTGGAGGGTTCCTGATAGAGGATGACCAAAGCTCGGCGCTAGCCGCCTCCGTCTATCAATTGTTCTTGTCGCCGCCGTCGCAAAGCTACAGCGCGCCGACGGCGGCGGCTCGTCCGGTTTCTTGCGCTGACGCCGTCGTCAAAGCTACAGCGCGCCGAAGAGAGAGTTGCCGTCAGTGCCTTCCAGTGGGGTTGATATGGGCCCAACTTCTCCATTATCATTACCACTTCATTTTGTTGGTTTACATTCTTTTTATTTGACTAGCGGAGATTACGTGCGATGCACGTATAATATCGTTGCACAATAATATTTTAATTTTGAATATAATTAGTTTATTATAATATTAATATAAATAAATATATTAATGATAATATTAATTTGTTAAGGAATTATTTTAATAATATGTGCAAGATATATTTTTATTGAATATAAATTGAAATATCCGGAATTAATATTCTAAAGATTTATTCTATTAATAATAAGGGCAAAATAG
The DNA here is from genome assembly GCA_029379335.1 of Thymus mandschuricus. Classification (NCBI taxonomy): domain Eukaryota; kingdom Viridiplantae; phylum Streptophyta; class Magnoliopsida; order Lamiales; family Lamiaceae; genus Thymus; species Thymus mandschuricus. Next base: position 32,300,787 of record CM057078.1, read on the forward strand.
ATAAATCAAATTTTATAAACAAGACACTTTTTATAACAATTTATTGCGAAGGCGCTCATTCAACATCAAGGCCGATTTCTCGTAGCTAGTGTTAGCCTCAAATTGAGCTGGGAAAAAACTTGTCGACATCTGATCAATCAAATTTTTGTTATCACATATAAGAATAATCTTATGATACTCGGGGAACTTTTTTAGGATTGTATCAACACTTTGGATCATAGCAGCCAATTCGCCCTTTTGTACTCCATTAGGACCGTTGATCGCAATTTGTTGCCAATCCGAAAATCCATGACTGATTTCGGGACTTAGTATAATTCCCAAAATAATGACCCCATTATCTCCATCCTTAACAACATCGCTATAACTTACGATCCATTCCGAAGCCGGTCCACTATCATATGCCGACAACAAAAACTATCCTAATTCTCATGTTAATTGTTGTTGTTGTTGTTGTGTCAAGCTAAATAAACATTGGAAACAAATAATCACAATTCAAAAGTTCAAACAACAAAAATTACAACTTCAAAATCAAAATCAAAGTGCAAAATGCAAAAACGTTCACTACCTTAATTATCATGTTAATTGTTGTTGTTGTTGTTGTTGTTGTTGTTGTTGTTGTAGTATTTATGGTTTGTTTCCGATTTCAGACAGTTTGACGATGACGCTTCAATCGAACTTTTTTTATCAAGAATTTAAGATTGTGCAACGTTTTAAGAATCTAACTAAACCGGTAAGTTGAACCGATCTAAATTTTGGTTTGCACGTTTTAAGAATCATCAATGAACTTTGCAACTAACATTCAACATACATAAACTTTCAACATAAACTATTAAATTCGATTGATCCTAGATACATAAGAAAAGCAACAAACACAAATCTAATTCAACATACTATTAAATTCGATTGATCCTAAATACATAAGAAAAACAGCAAACACAAATCTAAAGGGGATAGAACCCCAGCAGCAAACACAAATCTAAAGTGTGAAAACATTTTTTCCTCCATGATAGCTTGCTCGCATGTCTCGTTCCACATCTCCACGCAATTATCTACCGCAACTTTTACCCATTTCATTCCCCGTTTCCGGAGATCAGCCTCCCCGTAAAATGTCTGGCATCTAGTAAAATTCAAAGCATATTTACCTAGTGCATCTGCCGCTTGGTTTTCTCGTCTGTCCACATGCTTAAGCACTACCAATTTATAGCGGAGGCGCTCCTTCAACATCAATGTCGATTTCTCGTAGCTAGTGTTAGCCTCAAATTGAGCTGGGAAAAAACTTGTCGACAACTGATCAATCAAATTTTTGTTATCACATATAAGAATAATCTTATGATACTCGGGAAACATTTTTAAGATTGTATCAACACTCTGGATCATAGCAGCAAATTCGCCCTTTTGTACTCCATTAGGACCGTCAATCGCAATTTGTTGCCAATCTGAAAATCCATAATGGATTCCGGGACTTAGTATAATTCCCGAAATAATGACCCCATTATCTCCATCCTTAGCAACATCGCTATAACTTACGATCCATTCCGAAGCCGGTCCACTATCATATGCCGACAACGATCTTTTTGCCGATGAAATGATTGTGTGTCGGCCCGAATGATGGCTGGAATGAACTTTGCAACTAACATTCAAGAACACACTTGACTAGAGCTTAAGATAAATAAATTCAACAAAAACTACAACTTCAAAATCAAAATCAAAGTGCAAAATGCAAAAACGTTCACTACCATAATTGTCATGTTAATTGTTGTTGTTGTTGTTGTTGTTGTATTTATGGTTTGTTTCCGATTTCAGACGGTTTGACGATGATGCTTCAATCGAACTATTTTATCTAGAATTTAAGATTGTGCAACGTTTTAAGAATCTAACTAAACCGGTAAGTTGAACCGATCTAAATTTTATTGCAATTTTGTCTGACCTTTTCAATTTCAAATGGTTTGATGGCGCTGCAATCGAAAGAAATTGGAATTGATTTTAATGGGTGGAAATGTTGAAAGATTTGGATACTCTAAATTCATTCATGACATATGAGTTGAAATGTTGAATGAACAGTCTCGTTCTTCTTTCATTCTTTATAACTAACTTATACGCCTCGATCAATAAACCAAAGGAAAACTCATTATAAACGGGACAAAAATAGTAACGATTGACAAAATATCGAGGAATGTAAGTGATCAAGAAAATAGTAATTATCAATGAAATCCAAGGAATATAAAGTGATCAAAATTCAAAAGCAAGCCCAAAAAAGGAAATCAACATAAGCTTGATTATGACTCAATCTAAGACATGAGTCAATTATTACAAATTTTACGTTACCTTTTTCGGTTCAACTCATGCTTAATTAACAATTAAATTTGATTCATATTTGATAGTTATATCAAACATTATTATATGGTGCTGGTTGTATATGAAATGGTAATCCTATTATGACCTTTTTTTGTTACTAGCGGAGATTACGTGCGATGCAAGTATAATCTTGTTGCACAATAATATTAATATAAATAAATATATTAATGATAATATTAATGTGTTAAGGAATTATTTTAATGATATGTGCAAGATATATTTTTATTGAATATAAATTGAAATATCCGGAATTAATATTCTAAAGATTTATTCTATTAATAATAAGGGCAAAATAGTTAAATCAAATTTTGTAAACAAGACACTTTTTATAATAGTATAGATTTGTTATTCAGTTTACATGGTGGGATGTCACTATTTTAGTTAGAAAGACGGTTTGATTTCAATTTAAAGATGATTTTGTGGTTTGGTTGAGTATAAGTAGGATTATGGTTGAATGAAATGGGAAAACACGTGTTTGATTCCATTTGTTAGAATATTATTTTGCTAAAGTGTGTAAAAAATCAGGGATATTGTTGTCATTTACATTTTTTTGTCAAGATTGTTATCTTTCGAAACAAACACCCCATATAAAGATAAAGACTTATCTATACTACATTATCAAACACGAAAATTAGAATCCGTATCTCCCAAATTATGATAGTAATCTTGATTTCTAATCTCGGGCCTACTATCCCACCCGAGCTACCAAACGAGCCCTAAAAGGTTTCCACATATTAAAAAAAAAAGAGAGAGAAAAAAAAAAAAAAAAAAAAAAAAAAAAAAAAAAAAAAAAAAAAAAAGAAGAAAAACACTCAATCTTGAAAGAGAGAGGGCTTTGATACGAAATTTAATATAGTTGCCATCTCTAGATTAAGATTAGATATCTTTCCCCTCAAATATTTGCTTTGTACTTTTACGCCTGTCCGTTTCCTAGTATGCATACATACACATTCTTTATAAAAATTAATAATTGTTTCAATCATTGAGTCTTTTTTTTTTTTCAAATTTATTTTTATATTAAACTCCAAACCCTTGGCCGCCAAGTTTCACCCACATATATTTATGTACGTAACCATATGTTATACACGAGCTTAGTTAATTGTCTTTTCCGGCAATGCACAAACGCGCTAAATTCCTCCGGCTACTAATCCTCATCATCGCCTCATCGCACCTCCACCGCCCGTGCGAAGGCGCGTGGTGGTTCAAACCAACTCCCAAACCCCCAACTCTGTCGTCCGCAGCCAGCCGCGTCGGAGCGGAATTTGCCCTCGATTCTCTCGACGGGGACGAGAATGCCGTTAGATTACTCGAAAACGCCAAGCTGCAGATGCGCGTGTCCCATTCTTGTTGGGTTAACGCTTACTTGAACCTCTTCGGCGGCTGCACTAAAATAAATTCCGATCAGGATTTCAAGGACAGGCTGACTTGGGACCTCAGCGATTGCTTCCAGAAGCACTCCGGCCGTCCGGCTTTCCCTCGTTGCGACGCCAAATCTCCGACCAAGGATTGCCTTAAACGCTTGGACGATGATGCCCACAAAGTTTTCCTGCAGTACTTTCTGCAAATCGACTCCATCTGCCACCAATTGCAGTAAGTTACTCCTTCCCGTCTTTTCATGTTGAGTGAAGTCTTCTTGATGATGGGTTTTAAAATATATTTTTGAAGAATTTTTTCTTTTACGGCATACTATAGTTGTCATAGTATCGAGTAAAAGAAAAAAATCTTCAAAAATTTATTTTAAAAATCATTATCAAGAAACATGAAAAAACGTGTCAAAATTGTCAAAACAGAATGACTCAACTTGAAAAGACTGAATAGAGACAGTATTACATACTTTTTTCTCATTTTATTTATCATTTCATAGATAACGTTGTTTTAATTTTATTTTTCAATAACGAAGGTATAAAATACCAAAAAAAAAAAGTAACTTTCATACCTTTTGAAAACGTTAATATTTTCTAACAAAAAAAATGACATTATTTATGAAACGGCTTAGTAAGGAAAACATAGTTAACACATTTTGTATAAAAAAAAAAAAGAGAGAGAAAATTATTTATGAAACGCCCTAATAAGGAAAACAAGAACGTTATCTACGAAATTTTTGCGTTTGAGTGACTGGATTCGTTGCAGGATCCATGCGTTCAAGCATCAAACGGAGAGGCTAGTGAACGAATTGAAGAGATCGGCGGAATATGCAGAGGACAAGCTCAACAACATCGAAGAGAAGGGCAAGATCTTACTGCAGAACTCGAAGCACATCCATGGCACTCTCTCTTCAATCGACGAACAAACGCAGCAAGTAGCGGAGACGTCGAGGAATCTCGAAGAGAACGTGAAAACCGTAAAGATTTACTCGGAGGAAGTTTACGAGCGATCTAAGGGGATTGCCTTTGCTCAAGATGAGCTGATCTTAGGGCAGAATACGATGAGAGAGAAACTGAATGAAGGGATGGAGATTGTTCGTGATTCGTACAGCAATCTGGGAGCAGAGATCTTGTGCTTGAGAGATGAAACGGCTGAAATCGAGAGAGAGATTGAAGTAGTGGGAGAGGCCATGTTTTCGAGAATGGACACTCTGCAGAATAAAGCAGATGATATCGAGAATTTGACTGGGAATTCTTTGGATAATCAGAAGAAGCTTCTGGAAACTCAGACTGCTTCTCTTGAAGGCCTTCGTTTACTCACCGCCTTCCAATCACAAGCACTCCAAGAAAGCAGGTACGGTTTTTTTTGAAAGTACGAAGAACACATGACGATCATCTGTCGATACAAATATTAAAAAACGTTTTCGTAATTCAAAATGCAGGGGTACTTTGCAAGAACTGTCCGAATTCGGTAAGAAGCAGCAAGAGGAGCTTCTCCGCCGTCAAGAACAGCTGCAGCGAGCACATAATCAGCTCGCGAAGAATTCAAAATCAATATTAGCAGCTCAGGTAAGAACAAGAAAATGAAATTGTTAATTGATTTAGACTCGATGTGAAGTCATTGCTCTCATGTTCTTCGGCATTGTTTTCTGCAGGAAGCGTTCGAGTCGAAGCAGGCGGGGATGCTGAATGCCCTAGACAAGCTCTTCGCCCTACACAACGCGATGCTGATAGAATCGAGATCGATCAAGGTTCTGGCCGTCTACTCGCTACTCATGCTCGTGCTCTACCTGTTTACCAGCATGAAGCAAACCTACAACGTCCGCCCAAGACTCTACCTCGGTACTAACTTCACCAGACATAATTCCGTCTCATCTAAAAGCTCGAACTTGCTTGTAGAGAGAGGTGAAATCTATTGGTTTATATTATAATTCTCAATCCCTGCAGGACTGTGTGTCGCCTTCTCGATCGAGCTCTGCATCCTGCGTTGCGCGATTTGCAGTCACCAGCACCGGGCGCTGATCCTGAGCACGACAAGATCGGTCTTCCTGGCTCTGGCTCTGATCCAGATTGTGTATTCCATCTTCACATACAGGTGAGCGATGTGATTTTCGAATTTTGAAAAATTTTGTTTACGGTTGATGAAAATAGTTGGAACTATATATTGTATGTATGTATGGTGCAGAGACTATGAAGTGATGAACCATGATATGCTGTTGAGGCTGATTGAGAAGATTAATGGAATAGAGAGGAGGAAAGAGTTGGAGGAAGAAGAAGAAGAAGAGAGTGATGTGGATTGGTCAGGATGGATCGATGCAGATTTAGCAGAGGATGTAGGGTTGTTGGAAGATCCGAACTATGAATTCCCAGAAGAAGTTGCAGAGAATTCTGTTGAAATTAGTAGATATAATCTTCGTAGTTGCTGTAAAAACTTGTAAAATTTTAATATTAGGGATGAAATCGTGTATAGAAAATAGAGTTTCTGTAAAACAAATTATAAAAATGATGCTTATGGAGTGGTGAAATCTCGTACAAAGTGGGTTTTTCGTAAACAATTTTTTTTTTAAAATGATGCATTTTATGTACAATTTTATAATGCATGGTATCTACAATTATAATGTACTTCCTCCGTCCCACTTCAGTAGTCCTCAATACTATTTTCGTCCGTCCCACTTCACTTGTCCTCTTTCCTTAAAAGGCAAAAATTAACTCTTACTTTTGATGTGGACCCCATACTTTTTCAAATTTAACACTACGCATAAAATCTCGTGGCGAAAAGAAAGAGGACTACTGAAGTGAGACGGAGGGAGTATTGTGTATATTATTATAATACATAAGTCATAATAATGCATTTTTAGCGTAATCATAATGCATCAGTTAATCTGCACCGTTGATGACATTAAGATCAATAGTGCAAATCATTTTTTATTTCTTACCGGACTCTTGTAATTAGGCCCACGTGAGATGGGCCCAGATTTGACAATTTTTATGCATGTAAAGGAGGTATTGGGCCTGTTGTCCTGTAAGGAATGTTTGAATGAACAAAATTCAGTTGCAGCACTGAATTATTATTATTATTATTATTATTATTATTATTATTATTATTATTATTATTATTATTATTATTATTATTATTATTATTATTATTATTATTATTATTATTATTATTATTATTATATTATTATTATCATCACACCAAACTAAAACTGAAAAATATGCCCCAAATAAAGTACATAATAAATTCCAGTATTTTTATAAGAAGTACTCCCTCCGTCTCACTTCACTAGTCCACTTTCTTTTCGGCACGGGATTTTATGCGCAGTGTTAAAGTAAAAAGTAAATGGTCCACATAAAAAAGTAAGGGTTAATTTTTGACATTTTAGGAAAGTGACCTAGTAATATGAGACGTACCAAAATAGTATAGTGGACTAGTGAAGTGGGACGGAGGGAGTAGTATATAATATAGCTAGGGATGTCAAAAAAGCCCGAGCCCGACGGGCCGATCCGATTAGCCCGAAAAAAATAGTGGGTTAGGGCCAAATAATGATAGCCCGAAAGGAAAAAAGCCCGATAGGGCTGGACCGAAAAAAGCCCGAGCCCGATAGGGCTGGCCCGAAAGCCCGGTGGGTTGGCCCGGTGGGTTACCATAAATTATGAATTCATGACTTATTTCATTACTCTACTTATAAATTTGATAAATTAGGTTGTGTTTTTAATTATTATTGAGTATTTTTAATTTGTTTTAATAAAAATATAACCTTCATTTTAAATTATATACGTTTTTTACTTCGGCGCTTGATGAAAAGTAAAATAAAGATTGACATTCAAAAATATTTTTGTTAAATTCACAATATTTAATAATTTATTTAATTTTTTTAATACAAGTATGTGCTAAAATAATTATTATTTTTATATTTATATGATATCAATTTTATTTTTTATAAACTTAATGGCCTGATGGGCTAGCCCGAAACCCGGTGGGTTAGGGTTAGGGTCAAAAAATAATAGCCCGAAAGAAAAAAAAAGTCCGATTAACCCGATCCGAAATGCCCGCAACCCGATAGGGCTAGCCCGAAACCCGGTGGGTTGGCCCGTTTGACATCCCTAAATATAGCTTTGGCATTTTTTTTTCTTGTTACGCCAAACTCCCTTAAATAGAGACCCCACTTTTATCTGATTTGAAATTTGGGCCCGCTTCATAAGTGTGTAGAATAAGAATGAAATTAGATTAAGATGAAATAAATATTCCATCCTTACTATAATAGACAGAGTGAGACGGCCGGCCTGCCATTTTGAATCACATCAATCCCATTTCCGACCTAACTTCTCATGTTTCATGGGCTTAGTGGGCCAGCTGAACGATACTCGTCTATTCCATTTTATTTGGCCTGTAGAATCGATGTGAGGTTTAAAATGATGTATTGAGCCAAATAGAGTGGAACAGATAGAGTACTCCCTCCGTCTCAATATCTTTCTTCTTCTTTTTTACATTCACGAAAATTAAACAAAATATTGAATTCGTTGTGATAAAGGGGTTATTAATTACTACCTCCATTCAAGATGAATTGACTTGTTTCATTTCGACACGAAATTTTAAGGGATCCAAATTGAAAAATATGAGTTAATTCTTTTCATTCTATTCTATGCATAACACTTGCACTATTTAACATGAAGAAGAAATACAAGGCCCAATTGAAAGTGGGCCTCCGTTTAGGCCCAACGAACCAAAACTTCATTTAAAAATAGGCTACAAAAAATACAAGCCACTCTAGGGTAGTGACGTTAAATTGAGAGGATAGAGAAAACATGTCTCGAGATAAGGCATTATATTCAAATAAGGGATAATTTGGTTGACTTAGTCCCACATCGAGAAATAAAAGTAAGTAATAGGTACTTTGTAATATAGTGACATCTCAAGGAAATAGTATTAATGAAACATTAAATGGAAAAGGGGATAGATAGGTGTATAAATAAATACATACTATATTGGAGTAGCAAAAAATGGAAGAGTATATTATATGTAGAGAGGGAGAGAGGAAGAAGAGGAGGAGACAAAGGAGAAATGGGCGCGCTTTAAATGCGGAGTAGACAATACGGTGAGGGTTTGTTTCGTGAAGGACATTGTCAGCCTCTACTCCGCCAGGCCCCTTATTAACTTAACCCTCCTCTCTCTCTCTCTCTCTCTCTCTCTCTAGACTCTCTCTTTACTCCATACATACATCTAGAGGTGTTCAAAAGAACCGGAACCGGCGGTTAAAACCGTAACCGTAACCGTAACCGACGGTTTTTTAACCGGAACCGGAACCGGCGGTTCGGAACCGGAAAAGGAACTGGTGGAACCGGCGGTTCGGTTAAGGTTCCTAAGGCTTGGAACCGTAACCGGCGGTTCGGTTCCGGTTCCGGTTCCAAACCGGCGGTTCCAAATTTTGGAACCGTCCAATTTATATAAATTCTATTATTTTTATTTTTTTCTTAAATATAATTTATAAACAAATATAACATTATTTGTTAAACTTCATAAATAATAACTAAATATATATATATTTTGGACTTTTTTCAATTATATAAGTGCTACTCTCAAACATTCATTTGTTATTTCTTCATTGTGAGATATGTAATATGTTTATTGTTTTTATAAGAGTATTACACTTTTCAAGCTTCTTATTTATTTGATATGTGATATCTAACACATCCCAAACTATGAGAAGAGTTGCATGAGAAACACCTATAAAATTAAAAGAATGTTCAAAGCCTTATGAAATAAAAAAGTTTAAAATTAAAAAAAAATAATAATTGTCCGGTTTTTTTCGGTTAGAACCGGAACCGTAACCGGAACCGGCGGTTCCGGAACCGGAACCGAAACCGTGTGTTTGCGGTTCGGTTTCGGTTCCTCCCTCGACGGAACCGGAACCGGAACCGTGGGCACCTCTACATACATCTATACATTTCCCTCCTCACTTGCATAATTTTATCTTCATCTACTTACTATAGTATTATTGTCTAATTAACTATCTACATATTTACCATGTTAGACGAGGATCAGTACCTTCGAACAGATATATATGTTTATCAGCATCCTTATCCGAAATGCATTGACATTTAAGCCTCACAAACTAACAAACTAAAATAAATATCTTATGTAAAAATGAAGGGGGGGGGGGCGCTCTCTCTCTCTCTCCCCCCCTCCCCTCGGGCAGAGGAGAGGGAAGTGGCAATAAATACAAGTGCAAAGAAACCACAATTCTATTCTCTCATAATCATACTGCCATCATACCCTTGCTCTCATAGTCCCCCCTACATAGTCTTCACTTTTGTCCTTGGGAAAAAGTAATAAAGGCCTTTAGTAGAAAAAAGGAAGCCCTTTTTTTTCTCTCTCTCTCATTCTCTCTCCTCAATAAAACTTATACTTTTGGTTTCTCTCTCTCCTAAGGCCTTGCAATCATAAAGCAATCGATTACAAAATCATTTAACCCTGCTTTCTCTCTCCTCACATCCATATATCTTTTCTGTTCTGCCAAGAAAGTCCTGTATCCTTCTGTCCCTTTAGCATTTACTACTCTCTTTTCGAGGAATGGAATGGGCCATCTCATTCTACCCCCTGTATCTCATGTCAACTTCTTTTCGTACCCCCCCTCTCTCTCTCTTTACTCCCATTTTTACCCACCATTTCCTTCTTCCATTATTACTCCCCCTCCCCCTCTATCATTCCTCACTTTCAATTTAGAAGAAGAATCATGTATTGCTTGATTGAAATTCAAATTCCTAAGTAAATTGAGGAGATTGAAAGGTTTGTTATGTACATTGTTGGATGTTGGTGTTATTCCTAATATTTTTTAATTAAAAAAATGAAATTTATTAAAAGAGGTACGTGACACCTAAAATAGTACCAAGATACATACATAGTAATATTAGCGGTTGAGAAACTTTCAAGGATTCGTCTGACATTCCATAAAAGCCGAACACCAACTCTAAAGTCTGTCTTTTATCTCTTCAACATCCCTCAATATTCCTAATCTAATTAGAAATTATACTTATCCACCACACTTGGAATATTTGATTATAACTAAATTTACTAGTGTTATGTAAAACAGTAAACTAGGAGGTTAAGTTTCGAAGTTAAAATTCTGAAATTCGATGACACAACCTTTAAACTTCTGTCGTTAAAACTTGAAAAAATTAACAATATACAAGCCACAATTCATGAAGGGGTAGTTGGGTAAATGAGCCATATTTCAAAGGAAGTGAGTTTAAAATTCTCACCACTTTAAGAGACAACATGATAGGGAGCTTTCAAGATTAGGAAAGTTTAACTGTCCTATAGTTAATTAGCCTCACACAAGAATAATATAATCACTAAATATTACTCAATTAAACTAAATGTAGGTTAGCTAGGCTACTCTCACCTTCATAATTAATTGCAATCTCCTTTCCAATTTTTTGGAATTCACACACAAACACATTAATGCATGCTCTCTACCCTTGAAACTCTAAATAATTGCACATATATTACTTATTTTTCTTTTATAAAATACTTCAAACATTGTGGAGCGATAAATAAACGGAAATGTAAATAAGTCACAAAATTACATGGTTCACCAACGATGTGTTTGTTATGTCTACAAGCAGAAAAGGGGAACATATTGTATATTATTAGCCGACTAGATTACATATTACAAAATTGCTCCCTATAGTGAAACTCCCGACCAGCTTTGTGTACCCGTATATAGGTTTAAGGCATATCGACAAGCATTTGCTTTTCGTCTATGGATTAGTTTTCACATCCAAATTTTTACTTTGTGCATCATCGATGTTCACATACGCTATCTGATGTAGGATACTTCGCATACCTCGATTTTTATCTTAAATAACTTGAAGAAAAACGGTTGAAAATCCCATCCACCAATTCCTCCCATCATTAAATGATGAAAACCCTTTTTTCACCTTCCAAAACTAGGAAAACACCTTTTGATCATCAACTTTTTTGACATTCAAAAATAATAAATATTGGTAAATGATCGGTGGGGATCTAAACTATGTAGCTCTCTTAAACATTGACCGTAACCTAGGATTCTAGGGTATTTAAGAACTTTGACAAAACTATTTCCTCTTCTAGCTACCGGAATTCTTTTTCCTTTTCCTTCGTATTAAATGGCCATCACCTACAAAAATTTAAATTAATTTATAAAAAAAAACATTAAAATTTTAATTGGTTGTAAAGTTTAGAAAAAAAAAAATATTTAAATATATTTGGGGTGGGTATTGGATTAAATGAGGGGAGTGTGGTAGTTGTTAGGAGTGATTGAGATGGATGATGTGAGGTGGTACTATTTATTTATGTGAAAATTAATTAATTAATAAATGTGTACAAATATTAACATTCTATTTGGAGAGAATAAATGAATAAATAATATTCGATCGTCAAAAGGGATGATTCAATTTACACAGCCTTTTGTTCCTTTCTTTTAATTCCTTTCATTAGGCCCTACGTACTCTGTTACTGCGTTACCCTCTCTGTCTCTATCTGTCGACATATATATTTATAATCCTTATTTATTCATATATCCTCCTTACGTCTCTCGCGAGAGGATACGTTTTTTTTTTTTGAACGAGAATTAGAAAATGTGGGTTTATGTGTTACAGTGGGGAATGCATATGCAAAAAGTGTACGTTTTTCCTTTAGTAATATATTACCAATTTAATAAGGAATCGTTTTCTCTTGCTAGCGATGTATCAAAAATGAAAACGTACCCTCGTACAAGGGACGGAAGGAGTAGTTAGTTGTTAAGAGAATATGTTGATTTAGAAAATATTTCAAATAAATAATTAATACTTATAAATGTGATTAGAGGTTTGTGCATGATTTTCTCGTGCTAGTTGAGGCTGATTATCTACTCAACATAATAATAATAATCTTATTATTTATAAATAATCTACCATCGTTTCGTTAGATATGTTTTTGATTGGTCTAATTATTAGGTGAAATATACCTCATATTTTCATGTCTAGCCCCGAGATTCTTCCGATTTTGACATGTTGATAATTACTTAACTAAATACATCTAGAGTTTAATTATTTTGGGTTCATTGGAATTGGCAAAATCTAGTTCTTTTTAATCGGAAGGATTGGGACTTAAAAGAATCGAAAAGGAAATCAAGTGTCGCTTCTAGAATTGGTGAGTGGCTAAAGGGCGAGGCGAAACGCACTCGAAAGTGGACTTCACTGAGTGTAGCGTAAATTTCTCTTCTTACATTTTTTCTGATTTGTAATTCCTTTCTCACTCGGCACACCTTGTACCGGTCAACAGTTCTTTTCTTCAATTAACAACCTTTTTCTGATTAAAAAAAACAAAGTTTAAGTATTTGTTATTTTTTTTAAAAAATAACATTATACATGGACGGATAATAATTATAGTATCTTATATATTACTAGTTTATTTGATATTTTTAAGTTCTAGGGAATCTATTTAATTGTATTTATTAATTTAATTTTATGTTAGTTAATTATACATACTTAATTCGTACTCCCTCCGTCCCTTTGGAGTTGTTACATTTCTTTTTAGCATTTGTCTCAAGCGTTTTCGAGAATTTTAATGATAAGTTTTAAAATAGCTTTTTAAAGATTTTTTCCTTTTATGAGATAGTAAAACACTTGTAGTATCTCGTAAATTTAAAATTTTCACTAAAAGATATTTTGAAATTTACCATCAAGACGCTCGAAAATGCTTGAGACAAATGCTAAAAAGAAATGTAACAACTCCAAAGGGACGGAGGGAGTAATTTATAACATAAAAGTAGTGTAGTAAGAGCATGTACAATGGGAAGGGTCTAGTCTATGTGGCAAAAATAAGAACTAGTTCTTAAATTTTGTTGCCATTGGAGGTCTCCAAAATAAGAACTCAGATTATTATATAAGGTGCTGCATCTTAAAAAAAAGTGGGTCCCTTTTTAATTTTGATAAATTATTTTTCCTCTTTTTTTTTCTTTTTCTTTTTTTTTTTTCTCTTTTTCCTTTTATTTTTTCCTTTTATTTTCCTTTTCTACTTTCATCCAATTTCATCTATTTTCAATAGCAAATTTGTTCTTTTAAAAAATTTAATCGTATTTTTTAGGATCTAAACTACTTAAATACTAAAACATATTATTTGAAAGTAATTCATAATTTATATACCGTCAAATATATAGTAAATATATTTACGTTTATTGTAATCAAATTTATTAATTTTATGATGATAAAATAAAATCAATTGTAAAATAAAAATAAAATAGTAAGGGGACCCTTCAATTATGATAAAAACATTTGTTAAGAATCTTACCATTGTCATTTTTTAATAACAATGGGTTCTTATCTATGTGGCATCTCTAAAAACTCCATTTGGGGTTCTAGCATTGTACATACCCTAATGGGCATGCGTATATATATTTGGAAATAGCCAATTTACTATAAAACCGCTGGAGTTTATATAATTTAGTAATAACTTATTGAGAAACATTTATACTTTGCAACAATAAATTATTCGGGTTTAAATAATTTTGGTTTCTACATCATTTATACACTAAAATTAATAATCAAAATTGAGCCGACAATATTAATGTAGCACGAACAACTTACCATTCCATATAACAATTATTCCACCTAAAGTAGTTGATGGTTGCTCAAAGAGTACTATTGCAATAAATTAATACTTTCACCTATTAATTTGAAAGATAAGTACCCTTTCGTCCCACTTCAGTTGACTTCTTTTTCTAATTGAGACGTTCCATTTTAATTGGCTTGTTTCGTAAAATGAGAATAATTAACTCTTATTTTTCAATATGAACCCCTAACTTTTCACTTTTAACATTGAGTCTAAAATCTCGTAGCGAAATGAAACAAACTAATTAAATTGGGATGGAAGGAGTGCAATTTATGCTCCCACTTTGTTTTAACATTTGTAATTTCCCTACAAATTATTTAATTTGCACGTGCCACTTCAAGAAGACAATACTATGTTACTAGTATGCACATTTGAGTGAATTCACGCCAAAATTAGTTAGTGCCCAAATCATTATTTAATTCTATATGATAATTAAAAAAAAGGGGAAAAAAAAAAAAAAAGGGAGAGAGAGAGAGACTAGGATTCACTAGTCTTATTTAGAGTTTACGCCATAATTTTTTGTAAAAAATAATTGAAATCGAAATTTGGAATACGTTTTGGGACACCAAATCCGAGATAGAGGATCCGATCTATTTTTATTAAGTTACCTAATTAATAGATTCCTTGTAAGCATGAGAAATAGTAGTACTAACTTACCCTAAAGTAGTTGCTGGTTGATCAAATATAAGGAATGCAATAAATAAATTTTGGTGTAAATAATGTTTATAGATCTTGAGCACTAAATCATGCTCGAGCATTTTATACATTTATTATATGTCCCAACAATTTTGAAGACATATTTAGGTCTTTGCATTATTAATAGCGTTATAAATTTCTAGATAAATTCTGGCTGTTCAAGAAATTAATACTCAAGAAGAATACAAGTTTTTTCACTTGAGGCAGATGAGAATGAATGTTAGGCTTTGTTGCAATTGAACCCAATCATTATTACTCAATCTCTCCCGTTTTAATTGTCTTGCTTTACTTATTGGATCATGGCTCATTCGCTTTCAGAGAATAATAATGTGACATCCCACGTCAAATACTTAGAAGGTGCTATCACAATATAGATATTGAGGGAATTGAACCCGAGAACATATGTCAAATAAGTAGTTGTTACTAATTAGTAATTACCAGACTCAACAAAGACAGGGAACATGTTCCCTACTCTTAACGGTCAAAGTGAGCCCCTTTATTCGGTATTCGTTAATTCAGAATGAATCAAATCTCCCCAAGTAGGATTTGAACCTACGACCAATCGGTTAACAGTCGACCGCCCTACCACTGAGCTACTGATCAGGAACAACGGGAGATTAGATCTCTTAGAGTTCACTTCCCGTTCTCATTTGATCACAATAACGTAATGGACTCTATCCCATGGGTCCAAAACTTTACAGATAAGCTCTTCAGAAGATTTATCAAACATCTACTTATATTTTTATTAGTGTCAAAAAGTTAATGTCTTGGAAATGCATTTTCTTTATAAAAACACCATTTTCTTTTAAAACGGTTGACAATAAATTTAAGGACTGTGTTATGAAGAACCCGAAATCGAGATTTGTCCCAACATTTTTCTTTGAATTTGAAGGTCAAAATGATATCTTATCGTCACATTCATCAATAATATTCATCATATGCCACATAATTAATTAATTTCGTTTTATAGGTTAGTTGTTTGATATATCCAAAATATGTGGGCATCGATTATCGTGGCAAACGTGAAAAAGACATATACTCTATGAAAGGAAATTCCCCCATGCAGAAGAAATGGGGAGAGAGAAAGTGAAAGGACATAAGATGATGAAAATCACTTTACACAAAGTGAGCACCTTTGCTTTTTTGCAACTATACAAATATTGCTTTCATACATTTCATTATAATTTAAATCAATATATACATCAAAATTGGTTGTGTACCAAGGCTTAGTACCTCAATTTGTAATCCACACTTTCAATTTATTGCCATAGGGCCAATTAATTATATAATGACAATTAATCTTAGATGTATATATATGTACTTTAATTTGGAACTTTATATAGAAGAGACAAATGTTCAATACTTTTTTTTTTCCTTCTTAATTTGGACCATTATAAATACTTATATTGCGATTGATGTATGTATTTCTATCTGATAAAATCGTGATTTCGAATAAGAGAAGTGTTTATCTAGTCATCATGAACATCCTTAGTAGTATAGTATGGCCACAATGGATTTACTATAAATATGCACCAAAAAAGTGAAAAGCTATATTAAAATTTTGAGGTCTAAATTGTCCAATCCATGTAACATTTGTTTCGAAAATCAATTCAAACAGATACGAAAGATAAGAAAAATACATAAGAACTGTTTATATCCAGTTTGTCATGAAGTGACTATGTCTAAGGCCGGTATAAGCCAACGATTTTCACTTTGTATTTTTCAGATGCATTTACAGGAGGGAATTACTACTTAGAGCATCTCCAAGAGCAACACTAAAATAGTGCTGAGCACTATTTTAGTGCAGAGTTTTGCTCCAACAGTCCGCACTAAAATAGCGAAATTATAGTGCAATGAACAGTGTTCCCCTAAATATAGAGTAACACTATTCACTGCACTATAATTTTGTGTTCATCATTTTGTGCTCGTGTTTGTTTGCGATTTTTATTTGTGGTGTAGTATTTCAATTTAGTTTGTTTTGTTGTATGAGTAATAATTTTATTTTTTTCTTTTCACAATTTAATTTGATATATGCTTATTTGTTTTGTGTGTATCAAATTTTTTTAATTTTTTTTTTGTTCTTTTCACAAATTATCGTATGTTACTTGTAATAATTAACTAATTTTTCTCTTCTTTTTAAACTCTATGTATAATTTACGTGTGATACAAATATATATACAAAATGATTGTATAAATTAATGAAACAAAATATAAAAACAAAAATGCATTAATAAGAAAAACGTAAAATTACATAACATTGTCAAATTAAAGTACAAAACAAACTACACCATGCATGGGAACATACGTTAATATAAAACTGAAAAAATTAAAGATACATTTTTTCCCCTAATAATCCGAAAGTCCATCTCCACTTCCTCCGGCACCGGGAAATAAATTCCGAAACATATCAAAACCGTGAGCGTTGCCTTGTTGTGTGTTTCTTTGTTTCCGCATAATTTGTTGTTGCTCCAACCGGAAGTAATTTTATAATTTATTAAGAATGTAATTTTAATTATTTGCAATATCTACTTATTTTATCTTAATTAAATGAGTTAAAATTTATATCATTGTCATTTTTTTTAATCATGTTCACATTTTATTAAAAAAATGAATGAAAAAGGATATTTTGGAATATTCCTTTTCTGCTGTATTTTAGTGCGAACTGTTGGGGATGAATTACTGTTTCTGCACTATTTTAGTGATAGTGCTGCTGGAAAATAGGGGAAACTGTTGGAGATGCTCTTATAATGTTAAGGTTACAACCCTAATAAAGACCTTGACTCTAAGTAGAATTCGTATTCTATTAAGATTGTCACACGAGGGAAAGCGTGAATGAAGCCCAATAACTTCAGGCTCCATATATATGCTTAACGATGAACACTTTAATTATGCTCATAGTAGGTAATCTCAAGAATAATTTAGAATAATTTTGTCGTACAACCCAAGAAAAAACACTAAATAATTGGGAGAGAAGAGGGAAAAGAAGAAAAGGAAGGCATTCTTGGATTTAGGGAATCAAAAAAGAAGAAGATTTAGCTTTTTACATATCAATGTAAGTTGTACATTTGCCATAATTGATAGTACGTAGGGTGCATGAAATTGAAATACTCTCGAACAAGTAGGGTCAAAGGATAAAGTAAATATTAGTACTAGCATATATTTTTATTGAGGAGAACAGCTGGGAGAGACAGTAAATGTTGGGATGGACCCATCGAGAATGTTGCCCATCTAATTAATCATTTTATTAATTTAATTATACGACTCGACGGTACTCCCTCCGACCCATTTATTTTGAAGCATGTCCTTTTTCGTGTTGTTCCATTTCTGTTGATATGTTTCCAATACTTTGGTACTACTACTTTATTAAGACTCTGGAATTCTCGTAATGAATAACTAGTACTCGCCCACGCGCGATGCGCGACTCTGTAAGTTACGAATATTTAATAAGAGCAGCGAAACGGAACGTAAACATAGCACACTAAGAGCAGACAAATATAATGTTAGTGCACTACAACAACACAATATGTTATACATTTCGGAATACATCCTTATATACAACATTTGTCGTCCCGGCTGATGCGTCAACGTCAGTTATAAATCAAAAAAACTAAACCCTTAAAAAAAAATGAATCCTAAAAAAAACTGAACCCTAAAAAAAGAGACTATTTTGCAAATGTGAATAAGAAAAGGAAAAAAAAAAAAAAACCGTAAAATCATGTATTGATTTAAGTGAAAACCGTAAATTACAGTTTGTTTATGAAATTTACATATATGAACAATTAGTTTTTTCATGATTTTTTTAAGTGACTTATAAATATTGAGTCACCCAATGTATGATATATTTATTTTATTTATGTTCTATTTTTTGGCCCATTAAACTTTGGCCGATATCTTATTGTTTTAGACCACTAAGTTAAATAAAAATTACAGGAAAGAAAACTGGAATAAATAGAAGAGAATTTAAAACGTGACATTAAATAAAATAAAAGTAAATTATAAATATTTGTTAAAATACAAATTTACAATTGTTTGAAATACAAAATCAAAATATCAAATAATAGAAAATGAGATGAGAAGATTTTTTATTTTTTTTATTCAAAGTATAGCAATATTGGTGTCTATTTGTAGAGAATTGAAAATCATAATTTATGGTATAATTTTTAATTTTTTTAAATAAATATTTATCTCCATTATTTTGAAAATAAGAATTATTTTGATGTAATTATTTCCACCCATAAATATTTGCCAAGTGGCAAGGAGGAAAGAGAAGAGGGGAGAGAGAAGAAAATATGACGGATAATTTTTTGTGTTCACACTGGGCCATAGTTTTTAGTTTTAGACCCCTAAATTATAATTTTTAGGTTTGGACCCCTGAAATTTTTATTTATTACAAAATTGACCCCACAATCAATTGAAAATTGATAACTGCCAAAATTGTAATCTTTTTATATATATATATAGATTATTTAAATAAAAACTTGCGTCGAAAAGAATGGTGTCAAATCGTAGTAATAATTTATGAATGGAAGAGTCAAAAAGATGGGCAGAATCATAGGAGACTTTCAGTGCCCAATATATTCTCTCAGTTTGTTCATACTTGACTTAGGCAACTCATCAAAAAATAATTCATACTCTGTCGTTTTTTTATTCTATTTATTTAAATAATTTTGTCAATTATTCATATCTGAATATATGTGTATGTCAGCGTGTGACATGTATATTTTTATCTAAAAAAATTATGGTTCTATAAATTGACAAAACTTATAAAATATTGTTCAAAACGAGGAAGATTTTCCAAAATCGTATATTATCAATTAATTAAATTTGCAATAGTCAAATAATGTTGGGCTCCATAACAAAAGTCCAAGTATTTACCATTCAAATTCAAACCAAACACATTCACCTTATTTACTTCATTTAAATTATAAAATATATATATAATACTTTCTTCGTTTCTTCTGTCCCGCTTCTATTTTGAGGCGTGTTATTAGAAACAATCAATTTTTTTATTTTGGCCCAGCAACTCTATGTGCACGCTTCATTAGCCCTTTAGTATACAATCTTTAAGCATGTGAATCATCACTATTATACAACAAACCTCAATTTTCTTAATATGCGTGCCAAAAAATACTACGTAACGTTAATTAGTGAAGAAATTGGAAGTCATGTGACAAATCTTGATCTCACGTGACTTACCCGGGAATCTAGCTTTTAACCCCAAACTTAAATTAATTAATTAATCCGATGATATATCCCCACATAAATTTGGTTGTCCACAACCTTTATTTAAATTTGCTTTCAAATCATGAATTTAATTAGAATAATAGTAAAATTATTTAAGGAAAAATAGGGTTCTTATTTATACTTAAACAAGATATAATTCCCAACTTTATTGACTATGGCATCATTACTTCAATAATTGTTGTTGAAAAGGTTAAAAAGCACAAAGAATTAGGTGCACGTGGAAATAGCTAATGTCAGACCAAACTATCTCACTTCTCTCTTCTTCTTTTTCTTCAATAAATAAATATAAATAATAATCAACCTTTTTATTTATTTCTTAACTCAACTTTCCTTTTCATTTGTTTTTTAAAGGTAATTTTATTCCAAAGTAATGGATTAACAACAACAGAAAAGGCAAATTTATCAAAAATTACAACGGCATGGCATACCAATTTCAAAAACGACATTCAATCTTTTTCATATAATCCGTCCGAGACCCCGGTTCTCTTTCTCCATCCTTTCCCAAAGCCAAGAAGGTGTCCTTCATTACAATCTGGTGCCACCCAATCCACACAAATCCAAGTAATTTATTTGTTTTCTGTAATTAACTTATTTTTCGACATATTTAAAAAGGTATTTCGGTTTCATTTCAACAAAAAGGCTACCACTTCTAACACTGAAATATAAATTCATCTACCATAAAATTTTGTTTGATTTTTTCTCCCCATTAAACAAACATATTATTGTTGTAGTGAACCATTTCCACCGTTTTTATAAGTGTCATCAGCCATCAAATTACACATATCAAGAAATCAGTGAAACTCACCTCCATAACCTTATTTATTAATCTTGCAAAATAACACCCTAAATTAAATCGTACCCGATTCCTCCACACGATTACAAATACAAAATATCCTAAGTGGTACTAAAACTAGAATACATCCAAACTCTATACAAAGATGCATAGATAGTGTGTGCAAATCACATTATACTTTCGAATAAGTATACAAGAAAATAGGTAAAATCCTCAACGTACACTCGCCATCATCATCGAATGCCATGTTCTCAACGCAAGAAATTAAAGGGGACCCATATTTAATTTGACATGGTAACGATTCCAATAAACTATGGTCCAAATCAGAGTGGAATAAGACTACACTTTGATGAATTTCAATTGAAAAAATAAATACATACTATTATATATCGAACAAATTAAAACAATTCCTTTTCTTGTGTTTTTTTACTAGAAAATTATAAAATAAAAGCATTATTATTATTTTGATAATTACACGTCACATTTATGTTTGCTGGATATCCGGGATATGTCCTCTTTCAACCGGTCCCAACTATTTTTGGATCATTATTCATATAGTATAACTTGAGACGTGCCTATAAATAAACTTGCATGATTATCAAATCATTTCAATTTTTACACAAATCTACAAATTATTTACCCAAATTTTGGATGGGTATTTTTATAGGTTTGAATTCTCGATCGTCGTAAATATTAAATTTGGATCCAGTACTAAAGTTGAAGAACATATTTATGGACGGAAGGAAAGTTTATGTGGCGATGTTGATTTTTTTTTTTTTTTTTCAACACGGTTACATATCTTAGTGAATATGAAGTTGAACTAGGTATGTATGTTTGTCGAAGTTTGTCAGTTATGCTCTATCTACCTATAATCGCCGACAAAATTGACAATAGGCACGTACGTTTGCAAAAGGGAGGAGTTAACGTTCAATCAACTGCAAAAGTAGTTAACGTTCAATTTCAAAAGACTGGATGTAGATTAGTTTATCGAACCACTGTAAATATGTAAGTTGATGTGCTTTTCGTTTCACTTTTTAAAATCTGATCATACAAACCACATATGTAGCAAACACATGTAATTTTATCAAGTCATTTCACAAAAATTATTTTAAAAAAAGAATGAGCATAATATGGCCTTCACGTACACTTTCACACGTACCTCATCAGTTGCCTTTAGTTCATCTAAACATACAAAAGATTGATGAGCTGACAACAATTCGTTAGACACGGTCAGTCAGGCAATTTATCTAATCTCATCAGATGGTAATGACTAATCAGGCAAGAAATGGAAAATTCATCAATAGTAAAACACTAGAACGACTTGTATTCACCCCGATCATCAACACATGTTCACTCGTTTCGATACCTTCACGTCTAATAATAAAACTTATGACTCATCCCTAAGTAATGACATACGAACACATACTAAAAGTAAATACTACATAAGTATATCACATGATGCACCCACTCATAATTCAATACCTAAATTAGAGTAGCAAATCATGTGCATCCACCCCAAACGGAACTTGGGTAATTGAAGTTTCTGGTATTTTCCACTGCCAAAAAAAGGGTTCTTGATGTTGCCCTATAGGTTAGTTTAACCAATATTATTTGTTTCATCGACTATATATGAAATGTAGAGTTTTAATTCATTCAAACTTCTATCAACAACTACTTTTTCTAACATCTATTCGTCTAGACAAATGTCTCCTCACTTGTCTTAAAGCAAAAGTTTTGTGATAAGTAGATGGATAAGACTTTAAATAATGAAAAGAAAATTATATATACGGTAAAGAAGACGTTTCTCGACGGATGCTTTCTTAAAATAGGAAGAATTTCGACACTTCCCTCGTTCTTTATCGAGGGATTAGGTTTTCTTTCATGTTATGACAACTACTCTTACTTTGAATGTGCAAAAGCTTGTTTGACTTTTTTTGCCTATAAAATGTTTTCCATGGATTAAGGATGTGTTTATTATATTCGTAAATATTATCAAATCACGTGAGTACTAATTAAACCTTGAATTTTAAGAATTAATTTGTTAATTGATTTTTTCTACTAATTAATCCAAATTAAAAGGCCTTCATGATTAGAAAGCATGTATTAGATTATTTTATGAAATGTCATATTAATGTTTTAACGAAATGCATGCAGTATTTGCTATTTGCACATGTGTCAATTAACGTAGCAAAAAGTTATTTTCTTTTTATAGTGTAATTTTACCTTGTAAAAATATGTAGAGCTTCAGATTAGATCCCCTGTCCCTAAACTTGTGTTTCAATCGTGTACCTAAGTCAAAACAACGTAGTTTTGTTCAACAATTTTTAACTGCCGCAAATTCTAGAATGTCTTAAACTAACAAAAGCTCGTAATTATAACTTAGATACACGATTGGAAAACAAGTTCAGGAATAGAGGATCTTATCCGGTAAAACTTAAAATAATTAATAAAATGAGATACGTTGATTGGACAGGGTTGGGGGAGAACTTACCTAATCTTGTAAAAATTTCAACCATGGCCACCTCCAAACTTTCCTAAAAACAACCAATTTATTCTTTTACAGCTCAATAGACTTTTCTCGCACAATCTTTTTACTGTTTTTGAATTGAAGGCTGATAATTCAACTTAACTGTTCCAGATTTTTTTTTTTTTTAATTTTAAATTTCTGTTAATGAAATGAGAACAAAAATTGATGCATTATTTATCTTTCATTCAATTCCAATAATATAAAAAAGGTACTATTATGATCCACCGTGGAGTAAATGCAAAATTATTACCAATAAAGAAATATTGTCTTATCCAAATTGGTCGAAATTCAATAGTAGTAGTATTCCTGATATATATTTTTTTAAAGCTTTTTAAATGTTTTTAAACTGCATGGATTGATACTCGAAACCTTTAACCTTGAGATTTAACCCATACTGTTAGATCAACACACGCTTCTAGATTTTTTTTAACCTTAAGGATTATTTTTAAACAGTTCTTTTCAATTAAAGGAAAAAATAAATAGTTATATATATTCATGCTTATTCCCATATACATACATATATTAGGAAAATTTGAGGTTGGCATAATTGAAGAAAACAGATGTATATTTGCAATTATAAGGTAGAACAGTGGGATTACTATTGCTTTAACCATTTAAATCAATTAATGTACATCCGAATGTTTTGGAGTAGGTAGCCACCATCATTACAAAATAATTGACTATAATCAACACTTACTCCTAGAGTTGTCTATTCAGGTCTTTCGAGTACTCGGGTTGAATTTTTTTGAGGTAACTTAAAAATCGAAAATATCTAGAATTTCCGAACAATAATTGACCTAGGAACCGAAATTTCAGTTTTCGAATGCCAAGAATCGGCTCAGTTCCGTATAACCCAAAAATCGAGAACCGTTTTGACAACCCCTACTTACTAGTTACTCCATCTTGTCTATCGTCAATTTTACATGACAAAACCATTGTTTGAACAACGATGGAAATTCCGTCGTTAATAAAAATTTTCAATACCTAAAAGGTTAATTGACTAGGTAGAATTGAACTAAAACGGAGAATGTATTTCCATAAACTTTATTACATTCTGTCCAACCCAGAATATAAAAATAAGCGACAAGCTGGAAAAAAGAGGGTAAATAGCATAAAAATACCCTGTGTTTTAGGAAACAAACATTAAATCCCCTTGTGTTTTCTATTTTGCATAAAACACCCATGTGTTTTAGAAAACCCTGCACACTCGCCCTTCCGTCTATTAACACCAAATTAGAACTAACGGCGTTAAGTTTGCGAATGAAATTATTAATTTGCCCAAACTTTTACATTTACCTTTACTCTTATATTTTTTATAATATTTACTGATTTTTTTTTCACCCCATGGAAACGCCAATCGTGCCCTTCCTCCACTCTTACTCTTCAAAATTTTTATCTCAAGAATCATCGTAAAACGCTCGTTTTTAGATTACAATTTGATTTCAGAATCACACTTTGCTAGTATTTTTAATTTATTTCATTTGAAATTTATTTTGCAACTATGCTAGTATGGTGATTCTGCTATTTTTAAAACTTAATTCAATTCAAGAATCACAACTAGCCCATTTAATATATTATCAAATAAAATTATTGTGGATTTTCGAATTTTGAAGTTGTAGGTATTATTTTAGTAACCTCTTTCATGGGTAAAAGAATAAAATAGACAAGATCCAATTGTTATAAATTTAATTATAAAGTTAAATTAAATAATTTTAGTTGATATAAAAAGCATAAAATTGTTGTTTGGTGCATAAAGAAGAAATAATTAAAGCATATAGTTTTATCTACTATATAGGGGTATTTCGGACAATTCACATATGTTTAATGGTCAAAAAACAATAAGAGTTGCACAACAAGAGAGTGAGAGTCACGCGCTGTTAAATTCCACCGTTTGGGTAAAATATGCAGAGTTTTCTAAAATACGTGGGTGTTTCATGCAAAATAGAAAATACAGGGGAATTTGGTGTTTGTTTCCTAAAACACAGGGTACTTTTATGCTATTTACCCGGAAAAAAGACGTAAAGTAAATTTTAATTTTTCCCCATAATTTCTCAATCAAAGTATACGAAACGAACCCTGCTACCGAATATTGCGCGGGAGGTCAGTGGGCCTCTTTTCTTCCCTTTCCTTTTCATTTTTTTCTTTCTTCTTTTAATCTTTGCTAAGAAAGCTCAATCAGGCGTTTTCGCTTTTTAGCTGAGAAGATGAGGGGCTCCTTTGCAATATTTTGGTTCTTCGGGGGCCGGAGTCGTAATTTTATATATTTATGTTCTTTTTTTTTTTTGATCGGAAAAGGTAATGATAGATAAAAGATGGTACAAGGGGTACCGCCCGTTTACAAAAGCTAATCACTCCATTGCTTATACAAACAATTTGTTGCCCAATCAACGTATCTAATGTTGGTAACTCCGTCACCATTCGCTAAACACCAATTTCAAAATCGAAACAATTTAATGTTTTCAATATTTATTTATAAGGGTATTAGAATATATATTACAATTGAAAAAATCGCGTAAAATAATGCTACGGTTAACAAATGTTATAAAAACTGAACCAGAGGTTGAAACCAACGAGGCCTCCAGTTCCTGGTTTTTTTCGATTAAACTGGCTAAAACTGAAAAACCCTACAAGATCCGGCAACCGAAATCATGACCGGTTCATGATTCAACTGATTTAACCACCGTACCGGTTCAGTCCAATTTTCAAAACGCAGGTAACTAGCATTATCATTTCTCTACATATACTGCCTAATTTTTAAAGAAGCATAAAAGAAAACATCTCGTTATGCTAACCACAAGAAGAATTAATAAATTAATCACCTACAATGGATTACTATAGCCTTGAATATCCCAATTTTTCCATGATCAAAGTTACTACTTCCCAATAACAAGAGATAAAATCGGCCCTTCGATTCCGCCTAGGGTTTAGAGAAGGAAATAAAAAGAAATAATAAGAAGCCTAAACATTGAGTGAAGGAAGGTTGAAGATGCATGTGGAGGAAGACATAATAAAACCCAAGATGCCAGACAAAGGTGTTGAAAGATTAGAAGGGAATATTTGGGAGTATGAAAAGCTAAGGGAATTAGAAGGTAATGTGGGTTTTTTTATTTTTCATTTTTTTTTTAATAATTTTTTTTAGGTTTAGGCACATGCTAATCTTAATACTAAACCCTAGTTAATTAATTAAATTGAGATTAAGATTAAATTATGGAATTACACGCACACACTACCAAACAAACCATCCTTTGTGGATCTCTCTACCTCAAGTCAATCACTCTACTTCCACTCTAGCTGCATATGTTTGTGTGCACATTTATTAACCCTCCTATTATAAAATTTCACAAGATTCTTCAATTTTTATTATAACTATAGCTTTGTTCTAAGTTGTATTCTAGTCACATTGTTGAGTGTGCAATGGTTTTGGTATAACACAATCGACGTTATAATTCGGACTGATTTTGAAAATATTTTTAACGTATAAGAAATATTCGAATGTAAGATGTCATGCATGCCAATCTTATTCTTATGTTGTAGTATAAAGAAATTAGAGCATTAATTGCATTGGCTTTTTAGTGTCCACATTTCCCAAGTCATAAGTAAATAAATAAATAAATAAATAGGGATTTTTTTTTTTTTTTTTTTTTGAAACAATTAACAGGAAATTTAAGGGCCGCACCACGGAGGACTCGAACTCGAGACCTTTCAGGTCTGAGATTTATTCTTTAACCCCCTACCGCTTAGCCAACACACACACACAAATTCGCTCCTAAAGAGGATCGAACCCGGGACCCTCACTAAAGAGATGAACCCGGTGGCCAGATGCGCTAAGTCACCTGGTTAAATAGGAATAAATAGGAATTTGAATTGCATAATGAAGAAAATAAGTTGAATTATTAGGAATACAATAAAAGTTTTACAACTGTGCAGTCAATGCATGAAATCTGAAAAATGTTAATGGTTTTTCAAATATATATAGTATAAACAGTATACTGATTTACAATAATGAAAACCCAAAAGTGAATAAGTTCACACTAAAATAAATGAGGCTAAAATCAAGAACTGAAAATATATTCGAGTTAAATACGTGTCAATTTGGATGGAACAGTCCAGAATGAAATACGCGTCGAACCGGATGAAATAGAGGAAGTAAAAAAAAAAAAAAAGGAAACATAATACTACCTCCAACCCATCTAAGTTGGTTGGTTTCTAAATGGAACAACAACCAAGTAAAGTGGGTATAAAGGGTGATGTGATGGAGATGTGATGGTAAATTAGAGTTTAATTTAATTTAAAATATGAAACCTACTCACATGCATTTGTAATTAAAGTTAATTAAGTGTGATGTAGATGGTGATGTGATGTTAAATTATTTCCTTTTATGGAAAAGAGTCTAATATACGGGATGTCCCAAAAAGGAATAACAACCTACTTAAACGGGATGGAGGTAGTATTAATATGTACACTATCTACTCTCTCTCTCTCTAAAGAAAATAAAAAGGTTAAAAAGGAGAAGCGAAGAGGTGGGGGGAAAAGAATCAAAGGAAGAGAGGGATTAACTTTCTGTTTCAAGAATTTTAACCCGTCCTCTACGGGGAAGGAAATCCAAAACTATGTTTCAGATTTTCTTTTAATTGATCAATTAAACTCTATACTATTTTTTAAAAAAGAAAAGAAAGAGAGAGAGAGAGAGTTTTGACTAGTGAGTGATGAGGAAATGCCTAGCTCTGATGTCATTTTCCAAGATATACTGTCGAGGAATTAAACCATTACACCAAATCTCCTTCACCACACATCCCCACCTTTTCTCTCCCTCTCCCTCTCCCCCCTTTGCATTCTGCACCTTCTTCTTCTTCTTCTCCATTTTTCAAGAATTCATACAGTAAAAATTATACTAGTAGAGTTCTTTTTCTCCCTTTTTATTCAAGCATATTTTACACCCACTTTTTTCCTCTACTTTTCAAGGAATTTAAATCCCACAATTAAAGATTTGGAGCTCCCATTTCTCTCTCTCTCTCTCTCTCTCTTTATTATATTCCCCCCTCCCCTTTATTTTTTCTTTGTTGATTGAGGAATTATATATATATACCTGCAAATTAGTTTGGAGCTCAAGTGTTGGAGTATTATTATAAGAAGGAGGAGGGAGAAGAAGAAACCCTTATTGATTTCTAGAGAGAGAAAAAGATGCCCTTGGAAGGGATTTTGCTGGAGTCTCGTTCCAACGCAGTAGTGCCTGATCTCTCTCTCAACATCAGCCCTCCCAACTGTGATTCTTCTTCATCTTCTTCCTCGAGAATCTTCACCTCTCGAGGCGGCGGCGGCGAAGTCAATTCCAGCTTCGATCTTCTCTCCTCCCCCACCACCGGTAACAACAAGTCCAAGACCTGCGCCGCCTCCTTCA
This sequence comes from Thymus mandschuricus, assembly GCA_029379335.1. Taxonomy (NCBI): domain Eukaryota; kingdom Viridiplantae; phylum Streptophyta; class Magnoliopsida; order Lamiales; family Lamiaceae; genus Thymus; species Thymus mandschuricus. The sequence goes on from CM057078.1 coordinate 32,329,797, forward strand.
CGGAGCTGTCCTTAGCCCACCCGGCGAATGAGGAGCTTGACCTCGATAAGGCCTTCAATGGCGGCGGCGGCGGAGGAGGAGGAGGTGGAGGTGGGAGGCCTCAGCTGCAAAACCCTTACCACAGCGGCTTCCACCACCACCACCACAACCACATGGAGGCGGAATCCGACGGCCTGAGGCCGATCAAGGGGATACCGGTCTACCCGAACCGGCCGTTCCCGTTCCTCGGCCTCGACCACTCGACGAGGGAGAAAGATCCGAAGATGCGGTTCTATCATCAAATGCCTTATCCCTCCACCTCCCCCTCCCCCTACTTCGTCGGCGGCGGCTTGGACAACCACATGCCATTGCTGAATCTCGGCCCTAATTCCCCCTCCTCTCCGGCCGCCTACCGCGGCGGCCCCCGCTTCAACGGCGTCGCCGCCGGCTACCACCCCCACCACCACCACAATCTCTACGGGATGGTCGGCCCCTCCCCCCACGAAAACCCCCATCATGGCATGATGAGATCGACGAGATTCCTCCCCAAACTTCCGGCGAAGCGGAGCATGAGGGCGCCGCGGATGCGGTGGACCAGCACCCTCCACAGCCGCTTCGTCCATGCAGTCGAGCTCCTCGGCGGCCACGAAAGTAAACCTTTAACCAATTTAATTCCAATTTTTTTCCTTCGGGGTTTCGTAATTTTGATTTTTCGAATTAATTTTATATAAAGGGGCGACGCCGAAGTCGGTGCTGGAGCTGATGGATGTAAAGGATCTGACGCTGGCTCATGTGAAGAGCCATTTACAGGTAGAGAGCTTACTCTAGCTGCTTTGGGGGGTTGTACAGTACAGTACAACACCACCCAAGCATGAATAGTAAAAAAAAAAAAAAAAGATGAAAAAAAAGAACCCAGAAAATTAGCTGTTTGTGTTTATCCGTTTGTGCGTGTGTGTGTGTGTGGACTCCGTTAATTTCTCCGGCACAGTAGCCGATGGCTGCAGACTGAATGCAATAAAGAATACTGTACTAGTAGAGAAGTCTTATTGGGGCTGACAATAACCAGAGAGAGAAAGAAGAGAGAGAGAGAGAGAGAGAGAGAGAGAGAGAGTTGCAGAGGAATGATAAAAACAAAAAATCATCATTTAGCAATAATAGTGGTGGTGATTAGTGTTTGCTTTATCAAACATCAACCTCGTGATTAATGAATGATTTTCAGACATGACTGAGAAATCCCAGAAAGAAAGCCTTACACAGTTACACTAGCACTAGGTTTATTTATCTTCATTAGATTTTCTTCCAACTGTTTTAGCCTATTATTTCCCCATCATTCTTCTATTATTCATTCATCCATTCTAATCAATTATGCATGGGAGTATTTTTTTATTTTTATTTTTTTAATTTTGCTAATTTTTGCAGATGTATAGAACTATCAAGACTACTGATAAGCCTGCAGTTTCTTCAGGTATAATTTTCTTGTCCAGATTCAAGATTTCTGTTCATATTCAATTCATGCGAGCTGAATAATTATAATTCTTTTTTAAAGGTCAATCAGATGGTTCCGGGGAGGACGATCTGTCCACGGTGGGGAGCGGAGGCGACCGGTCGAGTTTCCGGCAGTTCTTGGATCAGAGGGGCGGGGCTTCCGGTGGAACTATGCAAGAAGAGTATGATCTCAACTTCCCCTCCACCACTCCCACATTGTGGAGCAATTCTTCAAGGTAAAACACACACACACACCCGCATGTATGTCTGTGTGTATATAATGAATGCACACGTACTAAGTAGACTATGAAATCATGTGAGCAAATAATAAAATAATAAATTAAATTCCCTTTTTTTCCCTTTTCCTTTTGCATGGTACCTGAAGCTGCATACCCACGTCCACAATTTTCAATAATCTTTTTAAAAAAATTTATGAGAATAAAAAGGGTTCTTGTGGCAGCTTTTGCTTTTCTTCTTTTTCTTTATTTATTTTTTTTTTATAATAAAAATTGGTAAGGAAGATTTTCATATCTAAGGTTGGATAATTGGGGGTACATATGTTTTTTTATCGGACAAATGTTAATTGGGGGTATAAATGTTAATTGGGAGTATTAGATTAAATGTTACTACGTCAAGTTCGTGATCGAACCCGAGTCACTCATTAGATGAGGAGTCTGGTGACTAGGTGTGTTAAGTCACTAGGGTTACTTATGTAAAATGCTAAATTTTACAAAAGGCCAAATTAAGATAAGAGAAAGCAACCACACTTACTACAATTTTTAAATATTTATAACTTTTTATTATTCCTTTTCACCATGGAATATTGGATTTATATAAGTAAATTAATAAGAGTAGTTAGTAGTAGTCATCAATTAATTGTTAATATTCCTTCTCACGAGGAATTAACTTTTGATATATGACCAAAGTATCTTGACTTAAGTGCTCTCTTTTTCTTAAAGTAGTATTGATATAGCTTGATTGAGCCTATTCTTGATACTATGTGTTTTATATATATATACTATATGCCTATAATTTAATAGACCTTATTTCTTTGTCATTTCTTTTGTCCCAAATTATTCCCCTTTGACCATGCAAACATCTGGAAGATTATATACTCCCTCGTTCCGCTCCATTTGGCCAACTGCATCATTTTAAACCTCACATATTTATGTCGTTGGCTGCGAACCTAGTGCTTTGGAAGTCAAATTCCATATTCAAAGTCAGCCTAAGAAGATGATAAAAAAAATTGATATAACTAGAGTTTATATGGGGGTAGTGATGTTATTTTCTGATTTGGGATTATTTGGACGTGTTCTTGGGAGAATTATATTCATATTTCTTGATATAATTTGTCCCTTTTGTGTTAAAATAGTGTTTAATTATTCGGTTTGGTGTTGGGAGTATTTTTTAAAATTCTATTTTGACTTCTGATTCGAACTTTAGTGAATATATTTGTGTATAGAAAAATAGCACGACGGTGGAATTAAATAAGTAGTATAGTTTTCAAATTGGATTTTATCAAGTTATATTATGAAATTTAAAATTCCAGATCTTGGATTGATATATGATGATGTGGATTATATTATACATTTGGATAAGTTTAACACGCCATGCACGTACACGTATATGAGTAGAAACATAAACTTGTTTGAATGTTTTGCAGTAGTCGAGAGGGTTGGTTACAAAGCAACGGTGCAGATTCGCATAGCCTCGTCGGATCGCTGTCCTTCCCATGACACGTCGTCATCGTCTCCCTCAGGAGGTAAGAAACTCCATTGATCCATCATTGTTTTTCCTTTTCATGGTGTCCGAAGAAGAAACACACACACAAACACTTCAAATTAAGTTAGGTTGCCTGAGTTTTGATACATGTGTAGTTTTGAACCGTAAATATTCCTTACATATAAATCACAAAATGGCAGAAAAAAATGGTGTCCAAAAGCTGGGACTAGCTGCTGAGCTTCAAGCCGGAGATGTAGGAAGTAAAGAAGCACGGTCGATCCGTTTCGAGTTCTCGCATCGAGGTTCTTCTCTTCGTTGAAAGAAGAACTAGGCATGGATATCAACATGTGTGCATAAAGAGAGGCTTTGGCAATCAAGAAGTGAAGCAGGAGAGCTGGAAATATTTTCATATTAATTTTTAACATTTTTCTTTTTCTTTTTCTTTTCTTTTCTTTTCTTTTCATCAAATTTAATTTTCGAAAGTTGATTTCCGCTTCTTATTTCCCTCACTAGCGAAGGGCATCTGTTAATTAGGGGTGATGATAAGTTGGGTTTCGACTACTAATGAATTGCTAATGTAACAATTTAACTACCTACTTTTTTGTTTTTTGCCATGATGAGGTTTTGTAAATGGAAACTATGCATTATTCATCTCTTTAAAATAAAGAGGCGTGAAGCATCATCAAAGATATATTGGCAATCATGTATGAACAATTTTTCTAAAATTAAAAGGGTTTTGTATCATAGTTTTAGACCTTAATTCAAAGTTTTAGACTTTAAACTTAATATCATGATACAAACTTAATTGGTCAATGTAGTTTGTTATGGTACTTGTACAAGTTTAATTGAATTTTTTTAGAGCTTTAATTGGTTGGTCAAGTTGGGTATTAAGATGTGATTTAATCAAAAGAATATTTATATATGTATCGATATTATCATTTCCTAGGTGTAAGAATAAGGTATCATTAGAATCTCCTCCCATCATCGACATACTTAATATGAATACGGACAATGTGTCGTCATAAGGCTGTAAACGAGCCGAGCTGAGTATTGGCACATATGCTTGAACATGACTCATTTAAGTTTTCTCGAGCTCGAGCTCGCTCGGCATATGTTCGATGGCTAGTTCGGCTTGAATTCGAGCTCGAATATTATTATATTTATTCGAGCTCGATTTTGAGCCCTGGTAAAACCTCAATTTTAATTAGATTAGGCTCGATTGCAGATTCGATCAGTAGTTTGCGAAAATACTCGATTATAAGCTTGCGAACAGGCTCGATTATATACGAGTCGAACATGTTCATAAACATATCAAGTCAAGTACCTTTATGCTCAAGCTCGGCTCGATAATTTTATCGAACTCGGCTCGTTTGTTATCGAATTCGATTTCGGACGAGCTTTTTTCGTGTCGGTGGCCAAGTAGCTACCAGGTAGCTTGACTCGTTTACAATGTCAATAACATAACTAAGGAAAATTATTATAAATATACATCATAAAAGTTTCTTTAGCTAAAGCTGAAAAAAATTAAATATAGAACATCCAGATAGTTGAGTGCCCAACAGCCCAATATCAACAAAAATGGGCCCCATTTTCGTTTTCTAAGAAAAGCCCAATATAATTCAAGCGGCCCAACAATGGTTAAAATCCCTCACTCTTTCAGCGAAGTGAAATTTCTGCATAGGAAGAAAGGTTTGAGAGAGAAGAAATGGCGTTAGGGCTGATACTGGGGATTGGGAGGGCATTCAGGAAGAAGAGGGCGTCGGCTCTCGATATTCTCACCTCAAAGAGGAGCCCTAGAGGCTATTACAAGGGCAAAGGTTGCAAGCCCACCGGTTTTCACACTCGAAAAGGTACTGCCTCCGATTTCACCTCCCCAATTTTGAAAAATTACTGGTTCCGAGCTTTCTATCTGAGGTTGAAGGTGTTGGGTTTTTGAATTTTTTTTACCTGGATAGATGCTAATATGCTCTGTGCATTTGCGATTATGAATTTGTGTTTCTGTAAGCTGTGTGAAAATGGAGGTAGATACTGGGGAGGTGCCTGGTTGCACTGTAAATGCCTTATTTGGTGATTCACTCGTGTTTTTATTCGAACGGATTACTGTTAGTCTCTGTATTTTTACTAATTGAGAACATTTTTTTTGTGGTATAGTATGACAAGAGATTGTCTGTTTTGGATTAGGATATGGTGTAACACTAGTTTCAAATATTGTGCCCAGTTAAAAATCTGGAGAACCAACTGATGGTGGTCCTTTGATGCGTTGATAGTGTGTTTCGATTATCAAATGTTGTGGGCATAGGTAGAACTGATAGCAAAGCTGAAGATGCTACACTAAGAAGGATATTGTCATTTATGCATTTTTTTCCATCCCCCACCCCTTCAATGAGCAAATGCTTAATGACCTTGCGCGGAAGTGGATGTAAAAGATAAAAGTGCATATGTATATTGACCAAACTTGATTATCGATTCCTAGGAATTGTGAATATCGTACGCTTATGGTAGGTGATTACTTTAATTTTATCAGTTACTAGATTTTGTCTAGTTGAACTAAGTGTTTGAATAAAACCGATGGTTATTTTTGCTTCAACCATAATGAAGTCTTGGGAACGTTTGAGAGGGCATGACTTGAGAATATTCTGTAAATAAGAAGAATATACCAGCATCTCGGTTTCTGCATATAATTATAATCTATATCTAACTATGGGACTTAGATATATCATATATCAACTTGAAAGCAGCTGTTATTCAGACATGCAGTGAACTTGTACTCCTAGCCTGGCTGCGTTGTATTCCCCATCTTAAAAAATATGAATGCGAAATGCTCTATTTTCTTATTTATCAAGTTCAAGCTTTAACAGCCTATCTGAAAGAAAAACCTGGCATGATCTTTGTTTACAGGTGGTTATGTTGTCGTTCCTGAAAAGTTGCCAAACTATGTGGTGCCAGATCTGACCGGATTCAAGGTAAGAAATCGATTAATTTCCAAAAGGTTTATCTAAAATCTAAAATCTTGTAATTCAACTTACCATGCACCTCTATATTTGCTTAAAGAGCTAGACTTTAATATATTGCAACTTAACCACTAAAATTTTTGTATTGTAAGTTCAATATGCCACCAGAGTTATTAGTCTAATTTGGGGTGATTGTAGTTTAAAGCTGTAATTTTATGATCTACCAAGAAATTATGGGGCTATAAGAGGGCGTATATGATTATATCCTTTGTTTCAAGACCAACTGTTCTCCCTTCTATATATCTCTTTCCTTCTTAGTTCACCTTAAAGTTGAATATGGTTAATGTTGATCAATCTAGGTGATTCTGTATCAATAAACTCGTAAAGACACATTAGAAAGCTGATAAGCAATCAACAATGCATTAGTTCTGCTATGAGTTACTTTTAGGGGTGGTGTTCACATTGCAATTTTACAAAAGGAAACGAAGTGGTGTGTTCAATACTGTTGGAGCCAGAAGCTCTTAGAATTCCCTAACATTATTATCCCACTTCCTTTTTGTCTTTGTGAGGATTCTTTCTCAAACTTCATCAAAGTTCAAAAACTTTATGAGAATTTGGTGGGTTTGTATGAAATTTAACTAATTTCAGTAAACTATATCCAAAACAGGGAACTGTTGTCCATTTCAATAAATGTTACCCAAAGGATTGCTAATTTTATGACATCTGACTAATTGTCTCTAGTAATTAAACCCGAGGTTCATGAATAGTGTATATACTGATTGTAATCAAATAGTTTAATTTGTAGTAGCTTGAACTGTGGGGATTTTAGGAAATGACTAATTTTGCATTCGGCTTATGTTTCCCCATGCATATGCTATTGAGCTTTCATATGCAAATATTAGATTGTTTCATTCTTACTCTGGACCGATCATTTTTGTTTATTTTGATGATTCATATGCACGTTATTTTTTTCCTCGTGTTTTCAGCTAAAGCCATACGTATCTCAGTGCGCAACAGAAGCTTCTGAGTCAGCTAAATGATACTATTGCTTACATTTTCGACCCTCTCCTCCGCCTCTGTCCTCCACTTGAGACGTTGCTGCTTACTCTGATATGTTTAAACTCATAATTGGGATAAATGATTTGCTTTCCCCTCTCGTATCACACCTTTCTGATTAAACTGATATGGTGATATTTCGACTATTATTCACGGTCAAGACTTGTAAAGCTTAGCATAGTTTAGGTTTTGTTGTGGCCACTTTTGTTTAGATATGCAGTAGTTACTTGGCTGAGTACTCAGGGGTGTCTAAACGGGACGGGGCGGGTTACCCGCCCCGTTTTCGTCGGGTATCCAAACCTAAATAAGGTAGAAATTCATTCCGTCTTCCGCCCCGAATGGATAATTCGGGTATCCGATACCCGAGATTCGGGTAATTCGGATAGTTTTCGGGTATCCAAATTACCCGAATAATAACATATAGTTTATATGTTTTTTATGAAATTAAATTTTTAACATAAAAATAATAATCGTCTGTTTATACTAATAATATTTATTTTTTTAAAACAAAGTTATATGTCTCTTATGACATATAATTATAATCTTTTGAAATAAAGTGCAATCGTGCCTTGAAAATTTTAAATTCTAAACTGAACAAATACAATAAGTATTATAATTATTATAAAATAATACCATTAATGTGAAATTGTTCGGGTATTCGGGTACCCATGATCGGGTAATTGGGTACCCGAATACCCAAAAAACTTTTAAAACTCATCCGTAACCCGCCCCGCTATCCAATTAAGCCGGGTTCGGGTACCCGCAATACCCATTCGGATCGGGTATATTGGAAGCTATCCAATTAAGCCGGGTTCGGGTACCCGCAATACCCATTCGGATCGGGTATATTGGAAATTATCCAAATACCCAAACCCGTTTAGACACCCCTAGTACTCTTTGATAAATCTGGATTCAGTTAGTTATTTTATGCCCCTTTTAAGTTGATCTCATGTTTTTCATTAGCCCTATAATCAATAGTATGACTGCGAATGTTTCTTGAGAAATGATTATGGTTCTCCTTCCGTCCCTTGCAAGAGGAGACGTTTGTTGTTTAGCACGAGATTTAAGAAATTGTGGGTTTTTGTGTTAAAGTGAAGAGTACATGTGTAAAAAGTGTGTCCTTTAATACTAAATTAAAATGTATTTTTCTTACGAGGGTCGGAGGGAGTATTTCTGTCAAATAAACTTTAGGTAGTGTTTGATAGGGTAGTTGAAGCAAGATATGATTATTAATAAGGCCTAATCTAGCTGTTTGGTAGTCTGATTGCTCATCTCACAGGCCCGAGATAAGAAGCAAGCCCGTGCTTATTTGACTGTAGAAGCCTGCTTATTTGTCTTGTAGAAAAGAGCAGATATATAATACCCATTGAAACAGTAACCAAGATGAGAATACATTTTTACTACTTTACCCCTTCTCTCCTAAATTTTTATGTGCAAATTCAAGATTGAAGGCTGTAGATTCAAATCTATACGCAAATTTTTTTTTTCTTCTTTTTTTTTTCCTCCCCTTTTTTTTCGACAACTGCCACCCCCTAAGTTTTGCAATAATTCAATTTGTTTTGCAATAGTTCAACGTTCTGACCCCTAAATTTGGGTTTATATTTTTATAATTGATTTTTTTGAATAATATATTTTTTATATAAGAATCGCGATTTTATACTTATTTTACAGTATTCGAAGTATAAGGTCATTACAGTGGGAGTTTTATAAAAATCTTGATTATAATCAAGATTATAAAAATCGATTTTTTTATACTTTCTCTCAAAAATCAAGATTATATTTTTTTTAATAAAAATCTTGTTTTTATACTTATCAACATTTTTTTTCCCATTTTGTACATAATAGAAAATAGCTCGATATAAGGAAAAAATGTCAAGGTTAATTTTGTCTTTTGTAAGTTTCATCTAAGATTTTATCTAACCTACCAAACATAATGTTAAGTTATCTTACGTTTTATATTAGGTACCAAACAAACATGTAAAATTAATAATCTTACTACTATTCATACTAATAAATTAATAATCTTACTACTATTCATACTAATAATCTTAGGTTTACTCATCTTTCCTTATCCCATCCTTTCTACCAAACGAACCCTTAGATTCTAGTGCTAAGTTTTCCACATACTAGTACTATAAAGGGCGTTTAAAATTTGTCTTTGACCTGTCATAACTTGCAATATACGTCTTGAACAAATAGCAGATTTTTTTTTTTTCAAATTTCTTTGTCATATTTGAGACTAATACACGTGGACTAGAAAAAAAAATGTGTTCGGACTTGGTAAAAGGGGAAAACGTGTACAACACGTGGAATTTGTTTGTTCCAGCTGCTTAAACTTTGTGTCTCCCCACGAATAAAAGTCGGTGCTCGCGCCGTCCTATTGGCCGGTTTGGAAAGGAAAATATTTATTTTGTTTCAAAATAATTGAATACAAATGTGAAACCTTTAATCCTCAAATGTATCGAGCTTTCTGCTTAGCTGCTACGTACACATTTAGTACCTTTAATTGTTCTTTGATTGTTAGCAGTCGATTCGTCTCACTTAAAATTATTTGTTTCAATTATTTCAAACTAATATATGCTCTTTTCATATTTAAGAAATGTGTAATATCGAGTGGGACGGAGGAGGTACGTAATATTTAAGAATCAGGGTGCATTTTTTTTTTTTGAAAGTAGTCATGGAAAAAAATTTAAAAAAAGAGAGCTAACGGTTTTTAAGATTTTCCTTATTTCTCACATTTTATCTCTGACGAATTTTACTTCTTAAATTGAAGGAAAATATTTACACGTATTGGTGATATAATATTTTCTCTCCATTGGAGTGAAAAAGAAGAGGAAGAAAAAGTAAAATTCTTCATTATTGATATACTACCTCCATCTCATATAAGTAGTCTCATTTGCCATTTTCATTCATCTCATCTATTAGTCATATTTCCTAAAATGGTAAAGAATATGTGGCTACAATTAACTCTCTCTCTTCACAATCAATTACAACCATACATTTTTACCTTTATTGGCTCTTGTGCCCATTCCAAATGGGACTACTTATATGAGATGGGGGAAGTATAAAATATGAGAAAATGTGAGAAATAAAGAAAATTTTAAAGGATTTTTGCTCTCATTTCTCATGATTATTTTTTCTATTCAAGAGAATGCACTCGCACTCACAAAATATAATATACTCAAATACAAAATACTTGATATTTCTGGATGTGACTAATTAATATATTTTGTGAATTCCAAAATACTCCAAACTGCCTGGAAATTTCTGAATGTTAGTGGTAAAATATAGAGTGTTGAATTGAATGGATTAGGTCAAGTAATCGTAATAGGTGGAATATTGTGACAGTAAATAAAAATATGAGAAAAACCATAATTAATTAATTTTTTTTTAAGTAAATACTCCATCTGTCCCGTGACATTAGTCACACTTTCCTTTTTTGTCTGTCTCATTTATTAGTCTCATTTCCTTAAAAGGAAATAATTTAACACACAAAAACACCTTTTAAAACCCTTTTATCTCTGCATGTCTTGGTTACTGTGCCATATCCAAATAAGACTAATGTCACGGGACGGAGAGAGTAAATAAGAAAGCGGGCAGTGCGGCTATTCACGCCGCCCACAAAGAATTAAAGCCTGAGAAATTAAAGTTGAATACCCCACTTTGGAGATTTTGTTATGATTTATTTTTCGTAACGCAATTCTTTATTAATTGTCTTATCAGTAAATTTATATATATTCATAACCAACCTAAATTCATACTTCACTTTCTTTTATTTTATAGGTTAATAATATATATTTCGCGCCTTTGGTCTTCCTATACCTCGATTAATTTTTTATCAGTTGAATTGCCAGGACTTTATTCTATAAAGAAATAAAATAAATCTAACCAAGAAATTTTAGATATTCAAATCTGTTAATAATATTATTTTCTTAACTTTTTATTTGGAGTTGTGGAAGGAGTCTATGATTTTGAACCCAGAACTTATTCCCTAAAATTATGGAGAACCATGGGGTTGGATTTGTTTGAATAAACACCGATTCAAATCCGTTTTATCGTGTATTCTAATTATAATATTACTACACTTGGCGTTGACAACCACCGTACATATACGTCCCAAATCATAAAACTAATCTCGTTTCATTTACCAATTCAACAACCACAATTGCAGAGCATGTATTTAGACATCGTTTTAATATGTCCAGGGTTGATGTGACGGTAATAATTAATCAAAATTATTACAAGAATATATTCTAAAACAAAACCCTAGATCTGATATCAAATAATTATTGACGTGACAATGTTCAATTAATCTTATCCTAAACATATTTAATATGTTTAGGATGGACAACGGAGTTGTCTGTATGAGATTATATTGTAAATCAATCCAAGCGTGCAATTGAGTCTATATTTCCCCAAATTGACTTTTCTAAGTCTCAAACAAACCGTCGAAAAAGCCTTAATTTGATCAAAACCAAGAACCTTCACTTGAAACATCATCGAAAATACCCCCATGCAAATCCAACTCATACTTATACAATTACAACCCATCTTCTCCTTCTCCATTACGTACATTTATATTACATAAAAACCTAAAAAACATCTCTCTCTCTCTCTCTCTCTCTCTCTAACACACACAAAAGATGGAATCTACGAGACTTAAGATTCACAAGCATCACAACCAAAAAGCCTACGGCAGAACGAAGGCGAATGCCCCCTGCAGAAAGCACCCTAAGCACATACAATCCCCAGGTGTTTGCTCCATTTGTCTCAATCAAAAGCTCTCCAAATTGTCCTCCACTCCTTCTTCCTCTTCCTCGTCGCGTGCCAAAAGGGTCGTCGACTATTCGTCGTCGTCTTCGTCTTCCTACCTCTCGTCTCTTTCTTCTTCCGATGACTCGTCGTACTCGTCCCCCGCGTTCAACTACCGGGGCTCGAGATCCGGAAAGTCGGCGAGGCTTTTCGGGAGTATCGGTCGAGAAACGCTCAATAAGAGCCGGTCGATGGCGTTTTTCATGCGGAGGAGAAGGGAGGAGGATGGGAAGGAGATTGAGATCCGACGTGGGTTTTGGTGGAAATTTTTGCCCAGGAAAAGTAAAGGGTTGATGCATTCAAAGACTACGAGGGAAAGGGTTAGTTCAGTAATTAATTAGACAGGTGATTTAATTTTAATGTACAAAATTTTGTTGGTTTTTTATTTAATTATATTTATTATTTAATCTGGGTTATTTTTCAAGGATTGTAAATGTCGATCAGTGAAGAATTAAGCAGATATATTACATTGATTTAATTGAAATAGGAGTTGAGTGGAAAATTTTCTATTTTCAGTCTCTTTACATTTCTATATTTTTTATTTTTTATTATTTTGAAAGTTTATCTTTCCTTTTTTTTTTTTTTAATGAATGGCGTGAAATTAAAGTTATGCCTTGATCGGTTATAAATATTCTGCATGAATGGCGTGAAATGTATATAAAGATAAAAGATCTAGTAATAATTACAGTAGTCTCTAATAGAATTCTTTTTAATTTATTTATAAAAAATCAAAATCGGAAAATATGTTTGTTAACTTTGAAGTTTTGATAACATAAATTTTAAAGGTCGCGCAACAAGTACGTAATTTTGATATGCTTAGTAGTCATGCACGTTTATAAATTAATTAGAACTAACATTTTATAGTAATATATACTCCATCCGTCACATTCATAAAATGATAAGTTATATTCATATAGGGATATTATTTTAAATAGCATAATTTTAACCTACTAAAACCCATTTATACTACTTTATCAACCACTATTACTCTCGTCTTAATTCTCCTGCCGAGAAAAAGTTATCCCTTTAATCCTTTATGAGTGAGACGGAGAGAGTATTAAATTAGATGTTTTTAGTAAAAATTCAATATTCAGAAATCACCTAATTGCATTTTATTTAAATAGTGAGCGTAAAAAGTAATTTCAATTTTGGTAGCTAAGGTTATTGATTAGGTCAATATATTGACCTAATAATTCAAGAATGTATATACTAGTTATTTGTGTTATGTGAAAGTGAAATGATTATTAGTCAAAAAGGGTTGGTCTTGTAAGAAAATATCGTGGCACGCATTTCACACGTTAGACCACATTTATTTGTTTTTTTTATATAAATAAAAATTGTGTTCACTTTCTTACTTGGAAAGTTATTAATTTGAATGATAATATGAATCCCCATTCAAAATAAAAAGCTTGCACTAATACAAATTCCTGGTAATTTCTTTTGAATAAAAATCGCGATTTTCTTAATTGAAACTTAAGTAAAAAAGTAACGATGTAGACAAGCATGAAACTCTTGTCGGTCAATTCAATTTTTACCTTGGCCCTAAAATCCATTCGGTTCCTAGGGTAAATAACGTCAGTCACAATGGTCAATACGGTCAAAACGCGTGACTTATCCAATTAATATTAAGATTGAGTCGCGGAGGAAGTTAACTTTGCCGAGGAAGTCGAAACAGACTGAGGGTCTATGAATGAAACCCTAAAGGGAGGTTGTCAAATATAAACACAATTTATTTTATGCCCACACTCTCCACTACGCTTCCAACTTCTCTCATATCCTTTACACTAATTTTACGTTTGTCGCCATTAGAGTAAGCCGGACAAGCTTCCTTCATCGTCAGAACTCCTTTATATGTTACTTTCTATCATCACATTTGCCTCCAAAACGATCCTAGTTGTCCGCGACCATCATAACTTCCGATCTATTTTTATTATTTATTAGCATTAACCCGCATATCATCGGTGAAGGACCTTTTATGTAAATTTGGGTCATCAAATTATTTATGTAATGATTTGAGACCTCTATCATATCTAATGGGCCTAACGTGACAAAACCCAATTCATAATTAGGAAGCATATATAGTTTCGTCCAACGTTTTGAGAATATAAGTAGTCGGCATAAATTAAGGACAAGTGAATCTGACTTTATAGTTGTGAAATTACAAAACTTACTTCATAACTAAGGTCTAAGGACAAGTAAATCCTACTTAATACTCCCTCTGTCTCTCGCAAGATATGATACGTTTCATTTTATCAATTTCTGGCACGTTTTTCCATACTTGATGATGTGTTAAAATAGATTTTTAAAGAATTTTTACTTTTACGGAATACTATGATAGTTCTATTATCCCGCAAAAGAAAAAAAAATCCAAAATCCATTTTAAAACTCATCGTCAAGAAGCGTGGAAAAACGTGTCAGAAATTGACAAAATGAAACGTATTATCTTGCAAGGGACGGAGGGAGTAGTTAAAATCAATTGTTGCCGACGGTATATATGGATGAAGATGCATCATTTCGACGAAAACAAATGATTGCCATTAAAAAACAATAGAAAAAATCGTTGCCGGAATTATCGATGGAGAGTTTCAGTATTTTTCTCTGTTAAAAATAGTTGATTATTAAACTCAAGTTTTTATTTATTTATTTATTCTGCGTGGGGGTGACCTATAACTTCATTCATAAGCATGTCTGTAATTAATATATTTAGCACTAATAATAATTAAGTCTAATCTTGGAATGAATGGTGACCTAACTCCAACTTAATTTATAAACTGCCATTTGATAAGAAGCTAATAACTACCCACAAAAAGATGTACTACCTTATTTATTTCTACACCATAACAGAAACACGGGTTTAACAATTGATTAATTAACACTTGATTGTGTGAGTAATTGCTAACCAACCAATGATTACTACTAGTATATACTCCCCAGTCTCATTCATCTCATTCATCTAGGGATAAGTTCTATTTCCGTCTGTCCCACTGATATAACCATATAGGAATATTACCTTACATGACAAAATTTTAACCTACTAAAACTTCATACTACCAATTTATCCACCAGAACCACTCTCGTCTTAATTTTCGTACCGAAAAAAAATTATTCCCATATAAATGAGATGGAGGAAGTATACACTACTTGCATTCTAATGACATTGGTGTTCATGTAGAATAGCCTTTGAAGAATATGGTTCTCACTTTATCCATCTACTTTGATTTGTTACGAGATTCTATATTTGAGAAATACCTTCAAATCTTGCTATGAAAAGACAAAATGGTACGTGATAGTATTGTATAAAGAAAACTAGTACTAAAGTACCTTCGTCCCTTTAGAGATGATACATTACTTGATTTTGTAAGATCTAGGGATGGCAGTGGACTTTCGACCCGGTCCAAATCCGGTGGTCCAAATCCATTGGGTAGGATTTGGGTCGTTCAAATTTTGAACCCGGTGGACTTGGGATGGATTCGGACGTTACCAAAAAAAAACAGTTCTGGATCTGGATTTTTTTTTTTGAAAACCCATATCCGGTCCAGATCCAGCCCATGGACCCGCATAAAATATTATTATATATTTAAATATTATATATATATATATATATATATATATATATATATATATAATTAATTTTGCTTTATATTTTAGTTCTTTCAATGTTACTATTTTTTGCTACTTTGTTTATACTCTTACTTTTCTTATTATTATTAAAGGTGCAATCATTGATCTTCATGCTTGTGCCACTTATTCCAAAGATTTTGATGAAGATGAAGAGCAAATTGTTATCATTGATATGTTAATAGACTTTTTTTCTGATTTATTTTCTTAATTTTGACTTAATTTTTTTTATTCAATTTTTAAAATTAAACCTACGGATCCGGATCTAGACCCGAGATCCACAAAATCCGATGGGTTCGGACATGGATTCATTCTTTTTAGACCCGGTGAATTTGGGTCGGATTTGGACTTAATTCTAAAATTTCGGGTTTGGATTTGGACTAGACTAACCCCGGTCCAAATCCGGCCCACTGCCATCCCTAAGATCTTGCCATAAAAGAAAGAGAACTACCCTCACTTTACTCAGTAAACTGAAACCTAGCAAAATTGTCATTGCTGCTAGTACTAATTTGCTACTTCCTCCGTCCCATTTCAGTGACGCTTTCGTTGAATATATGTGATGTATAAAATAGTGAAACACGTCAACTGGAATGAGACGGAGGGAGTATTAAACAAAACCAAACACAAGAAGCACATGAGGAAATACAGAGTCAAATGCATGTATGCATACTTGAGAGGGAGAGTTGATCAGAACGTTTGGTGAAGAAGAGCAGCAAAAGTTAGCTAATGATGGAGCAACAACAAAGTTATCAATTCCTTAATCATTCCCTTCTAAACTCTCCCTTTATATACACTACAGTTTCACTCACACATGCACACCTTAATTTAAACTTCTTAATTATACCACTAATCATGCAGAGTCCCAACAGGAAGCCTTCTCCAAAGGTGAGATTAGTCTTAATCTTTATGCCTAAGAATCGGGTTTCTTCTTTTTCCGTAAATAAAAGTTACGACTTAACTGTGATCTCTTGAAGAATGCCCGAGAGCCTGCAGTTTCAACGAGAAACAATGGTGGTGGTATACTTCAGCCATCCAGCAGCAGCGGCAGTGGCAGCAGCAGTAGTAACAGCTCTCTTTCCGGAGTATGTTCATGTCTCGTATAATCTGTTCTCCTTTCATTTTTTCCTTTAGATTATTCAACATGGGGTTAATAACATGATGTCTGCCTAGGTTGAATATAAGTCCTGGATGAAAGAGAACACTAAGCCATCGGAGTTCAAACTCCGCACGCAGCAACGAGCATCACAGCGTGCGCTGTACAACTCCTCTGTAAGTTCACCTTACTTTACGAAAGCAGAAGCCATTGTCTTGATCTATGTTATGAGTGACATAAGAATATGCAGGTTGCAATCAAGTTGTATATCATAGAGGAACACAAGAAACAAGTAGAGAAAGTGATGAAGGTATGCATCGAAATTTGTCACACGGTACATCAATGTAATTCATCATAACAAAAGGCTATTCGACTTGGGACAGATGATTGAGGAGGAAGAGGTTCGAATGCTGAGACGACAGATGGTTCCTCGAGCCCAGCTGATGCCAATTTTCGACAAACCATTTTCACCTCAAAGGTAACATACTGCAGAATCAAGAATATCCAATTCTACTAAATCCGATTCTTGATCTATTTACCTTAACATCGTCATTGCTTGAACACATGAAACAGATCAACAAGGCCATTGACAGTTCCTCGAGAGCCTGGTTTCAAGATGAACGCCTGCAAGCAGCACGACTGCAGCTGCAGATAAACCACATTCGTTCCAACACTACAAGGATGACTGATAACACTATGAACAATGCATAAAGAAGATAATTGTGCTTCAACGTAACATTGAGACTTATCCAATGTTCATCATTTTGCTCCCATGAATCTTGTGTTTTATTGAGTGGTAATTAGTGAGGCTGGAATAAACTAAAATGTACTCGAAAAGAACTTCTCTTTCTTCGATGTTTGCAATGGATATTGAATCTGAAACTCATACACATAAACCACAAATCTACTACTCAAAACTATAGTAATATAGCAATATGCATCGAACGAAGTTTTATAATCATCATATCATCACTTCCATGAACTGATTTCGACTGCAAATGGTACCATAGCTCGAAAAAACGACGAAAGAACCAAATTTTGTGAAGCTCAAACTGAATTTCATTAAGCAGAATCACATACACGTACAATCCACAAAACTGAAAATCCAGAAAAAGTACCTACAATCCTACAAGGCGAAGCCTTTCAAGTATTCTGGATCGCGCTTCGCCCGTTCCTGGAACTTCTTAAACCAACGATCCAAAATGTCGGTGGGCACAATCAGCTTCGAACCATCGACTGCACAAAACGACTGCATGAAATTGAACAGATTCTCCCCAACCCTAAGGGCCAGCCGCTCAATTTTCCTCTCCGCCGCCACGTCGAGCGACGGCAGCGACGACAGATCCTCCACCGAAACCCCGATCTTCGCCGAGAGGGGCGAAGAGTCCGCCGTCAGCTGCGGCACGCCGGAGCCGCCGGGGTCCGGCCAGGAGAGAGAGAGCACGGCGGAGGGGCGGGCGATGGTGACGGCGCCGCAGAAGAGGAAGGGGCTGCCGGGAGACTGGATGTAGACGGAGAGGGCCTTGTCGGGGGGGAGAGAGAAGTTGTTGAGCAGGAAGATGCAGACTTCTCGGATGGAGTCGTAGGATTCTCCGACGAAGTGGTTCATGTCGAGGAGCCAGTGGGTGGCGTCGATTTGGGAGAAGGTGGAGATGTCGAGGGGGAAGCTCCGGTTGGGGAAGACGACGCCGAACATGATTCCGCCGCCGTGAACTGCGATTGTAGGTGGGATTCGGCTGTGGCGGAGAAGTAGAGCGGGAATTTTGTGGAGGAAGAAGGTTCTGAGGGTTTGGAGAGGTCCTGAAATGGAAGAATCCAGAAATATCCAGAGTGAAATGGGAAATTTTCAAAAGGTGAGAAAATAATTACGGAGTACTCCCTCCGTCTTTAAATAAGTGTCCCGAGCCGCCAATTTGAAAAAACCAAGGAGAATGCTAAAATGACATTTATGCCCTTAAAATCCTTGATTATTTATTTATTTATTTTTGTCTTTCTCCCACTTTTAGAATTCCAAGAAGGGTAGTTTTGGTACTTTTGTGTAATTTTTGCTTGGAAAAATGTGATAGGACACTTATTTAGGGACAAAATTTTTGGCGGCTCGGGACACTTATTTAAACACGGAGGGAGTAATAATCAATAGAATCTCAAATTTTAGTTTAACTAGTTTCGCACCCGTGCGATGCACGGATTAGTTATTGATAATATTAAACAATAATAGTAATTATATAAATTCTTAAATAGTCCATAAGTTTTTCAAAGTGTAAGCAACATTACGTTAAGTAAGGTATATGAAGTTCAATCTAATAAATTCAATTGCGAATCATTAATATATAGAGGTGTGAATTAGTAAATGTTAAAATTATATCCATCATAGCTTAGTACTCCCTCCGGTCTTTTACAGTTGAGTCACTTTCCCGATTGGGTCGGTCTCTCCTAGTTGAGTCGTTTCCTTTTTGGGTAAAAATTAAGTATTAAACACACAACTAATTGTACCAATTATTTTACTTAATTAACATACTAATTACGCCCCAATTTCTCAATTTCTCCATTATCGCCATTGCCGTCTCTCTCGAAATAATTTTAAATTAATTTAAAATAAATCCAGAAAAGTTTTAATTTTATAAAAAAAAATCCAGAAAAGTTTTTTATTTTAATTTTAAACATCAACAATAATTTTATAAAAAAAAATTCCAGAAAATTTTAAATTAATTTAAAATAAATCCAGAAAAGTTTTAATTTTATATAAAAAAAATCCAGAAAAGTTTTTTATTTTAATTTTAAACATCAACAATAATTTTATTAAAAAAAAATTCTAGAAAATTTTAAATTAATTTAAAATAAATCCAGAAAAGTTTTAATTTTATAAAAAAATCCAGAAAAGTTTTTTATTTTAATTTTAAACATCAACAATAATTTTATAAAAAAAAAAACCAGAAAATTTTAAATTAATTTAAAATAAATCCAGAAAAGTTTTAATTTTATAAAAAAAAAATCCAGAAAAGTTTTTTATGTTAATTTTAAACATCAACAATAATTTTATAAAAAAATATTCCAGAAAATTTTAAATTAATTTAAAATAAAGAGAAAATATACCCACTTGTTTATCTAGCTTAAGAGAAAATAATATTTGTTCAAAACTTAAAAAAACTTAAAATCTATCTAAGTTTCACTTGAGTGGACAAAAATACCCCCCTAACAACTATTTTCACTTTTTAGACATTTGAAATCACTTGTACCACTCTTCTTTCTTCCCTCTTCTTTCACCAAAACAGAGTCGGACCTTTCCCTCTTCTCCACTTCTCGTCGGCCGGCGCACGGCGATGTCATCCTCACCTGCTGTCAACGTCGACCATCTTCCGGCTACATTGTTTTTCCGGCAAGTGTTGTAGACGCATACTCTTTTTTACATATAGTTCTTCCACGCGACATTGAACCTTTGAACATGGTTTTTTTTCCGGCGATGCACGGCGAAGTTCTTCGTCCTAGACGCAGATAACGACGTAAGTTTCAGATTTCCAGCGACGTCCCTGTTTTGATCGAACTTCTTTATCCGGCCGACACCGATGTAAGGGAGTTGTAATGGGTTGAGGGTTTATATGTGGTGCATATCTTTTATTTTTTTTCTTTCTCTGTCGAAGCCATCCTTTTTCCGGCGAGTTCATGTTGCAGTTCATCTTCCCGAACTGCTGCTTGTATTATGCACATTTTTCAGCTTCTGTTTAGTTTTTATGATTTTTGATTTTATGTTTTACAGTTTGTAATTTTCTTGTTCTTCTGCAACTTTTCCTTTAGTTATGTGAGAATGATGAATGGGTTTTGTTCTCCCCTGCAAATCTTCCTTTTTTTGTTTTGTTCTTTCTGCAACTGTTTTTTTTTGTTTTTGTTTTTTTTTGTTGTGTCGTAGGAATCTAACTGTACGGATCAGAATAATAATTCAATAACATTAAATTTGTAATAAATTTATAAAATCGTACTACATGTAAATTCTCTTCATGTCCATTACATTTCTACCGGATTTTAGAATACGAATAGATTCTAACCAGTTTAGTAAGTTTATATTATCTCTAACTTTTATAGTGTACATTAAAAGCTGAAAAACTCTTTATAGCATTCGGTGGACAGTTATAATTCATATATTTATTGCTAATTTTCTCAAATTAGGTAGAACTGTTATTACATTGCACATTCACTGGGTTAGAAATGTATGTATTCAGTATGTACTATCCGCCCCCTTTTTGTAGTTGTAGTTAGAATTCATCATTTTCTTATTTAATTACCATATCTTGCAGCTGATATTTTTAAAACATATCTAATATGTAATCTGTGGATAGTTAGAATTCATATATTTTTGACTAACTATCTCAAATTTTTTAGGACGGTTATTACATTGCACATTCAATTGGTTAGAAATGTATGTATTCAGTATGTACTATCCCTTCCTTTTTATAGTGACAATTAGAATTCAGTAATTTCTTACATAAATACCATACATTTCAGCTGTTCAGTAGTTTCTTACTCTAATATTTGTTCATGATCTTATCATTTTATGCAGCAAAATGATCACTCCTTTAATCATTGTTCATGGCGGTGTGTGGTGTAATGGTATATATACTGGGGGAACAAAAGATTATATACCAATTCCTACTAATGGATTTAGTTACGAAGATTTAGTAGAGAAGCTTGGAGATCGTTTGGATAAGGACACTAGTAGATTCTCTTTTCGAATCTTAGCTTTAGTTGAAGTGGATGAAGGTGAGACCATCAAGATGAAAGTTACCAACAACTTTGAATGGGCTACATTGATGGACATGACAAAATATCCCACTCTCTATGTTAATGTTGTCCCCTTACCTTGCTCGAGAGAAATTGTTGTTGTACCTCAGACATCCTTGCCTAATTGCAACTTCCCACTCTCTATTACGGGGACCAACAACAGATTGGATCATATATTTAATGCAGCTCAACATAGTTCGAAAGACCTCGACGAGTCTCCTATTTGTGCAGAACCCATTACTACAGGTCAAATTGAATTTGGATCCATCTTCATGACTAAAGAATCGATGATATGTGCTGTGCATGCTTACCATTTGAAAAACTTTGTCCAGTTCCGTACTGCTGTATCAAATAAAGATAGATTCCATATACAATGCAAGTTCGAATTACCTTGTGTGTTCTGCCTCAAGAGCAAAGCAGTTGGTTCGTCTTGGAGAATTTACAAACTCGTAGAGCATTCTTGCGTGTCAGATTTGAGAATGGCTTCGGAGCCGACCCCGACTTCGAAAGCGGTTGCTGAGTATGTTCTCCCTTCCATGGGCGAGGATGGATTTGTTGTTAGGCCACGCGACATACAGGGTCAGTTTCTAAGAGAATTTGGCGTAAGATTGAAATACCCAACTGCCTTAGCAGGAAGGAATAGAGCTCTGAAAGCTATGTATGGAGATCATTACAAGTCATTCCAGGTTAGTATTATGTACAAAAGCATAATTTTTAATACATAAAATTAGAATTACAGAGATTCTTACCGTATCTGTCATTAGTAAAGTTAGATTACAGTGTATCACCACTATTCATATGCAATATAACTATATGATTCTAACTCAATGGTCAGAATATATTAAATTCTCACTATACATTTTCCTGATTGACAAATTTTTTTTATTATTTTTTCTTCAGATGGTTGCTAATTATTTGCACATGCTCCAAGAAACAAATCCTGGTTCCGTTGTCAACTTACAGACGGGAAATACTTTTCAGTACTGTTTTTTTGCATTAGATGCAGCTATAAGAGGATTTCGGTTTTGTCGCCCGGTTCTAGTAATTGACGCAACTCATTTGAAGGGAACGTATAGGGGTGTTATGTTCTGTGCTTCTACTAAGGATGGTAATAATCAAATTGTGCCTTTGGCATTTGGCATAAGCGACAAAGAGAATGACATGTCATGGACTTGGTTCTTGACTCATGTACGGGAAAGTTTCGGAATTCCAGATAATCTGTTGATTGTATCAGACCAGCATATCAGCATCCGTAATGCTGTCAATTTTGTATTCCCAGGTATGTATCTATAGCAAAGGTTAGAAATTACACAATTCTTATGTTCCAGTATATAATACACAATTCAATTCTAACAGAATGTTATCCATATGTAGGCACTGCTCACGGTTTGTGTACATACCACATCCAGGGAAACCTCCGAAACTTTGGGGATAGTATTATCGAGATATTTCAACTTGCTGCGAATGCGTACAAGGAAGCTGATTTCAATGAGCACATGAAAAACCTCGAAATATCAGCTCCCGGTGCTTACTCCAAGCTGATGGGAATTGATCCGAAGAAATGGGCCAGGTGCAAATGTCCTGTTAGACGTTATGCGGAAGGCACGTCGAATGCTGTTGAGTCATTAAACTCGAGGTTGAGATGGGGGAGGAAATTGCCAATAACGTCCTTACTGGAGTATGCACGAAATCTGATGCAATCATGGTTTTACCAGCGCCGGACCAAATCCGATAATTACGATAGAGAGTTTGCAGATTATGCCGAAGCAAGAATGTCAAATGTTATAGCCAAAGCAAACTCATTGAAGGTGCAGCCCATATCTAATGTCATATTCAACATTACACATGTTACGGCAAATAATATTGTTGATTTAAGTAAGAGGGAATGTACT
The DNA here is from genome assembly GCA_029379335.1 of Thymus mandschuricus. Taxonomy (NCBI): domain Eukaryota; kingdom Viridiplantae; phylum Streptophyta; class Magnoliopsida; order Lamiales; family Lamiaceae; genus Thymus; species Thymus mandschuricus. The sequence goes on from CM057078.1 coordinate 32,353,178, forward strand.
TGTAAAGTATTTCAAATGGATCTTTTCCCATGTTCACACGCAGCAGCAGCAATCAGGTATGTCTTCTCTTGTGAAGGTTAGAATCTAAAACATTTCTTACCTTCGTATATACATTTAATGGTAATAAATTGGTTTTTTTTCGTAGGTTTCGTAATGAAAACCCCTTGTCATATGTACATTCATGCTATTCTACTCAAACATGGAGATCTACTTATTCATCCTTGATCATGCCTGTGCCTGCCCTCTGTGATTGGCATACTCCTGATGACATTGCGAATCGGAGGGTCGAGACTCCAACAAATCCTAAGCAAGCTGGTAGGCCAAAGACCATCCGTATACCATCTGGAGCCCCTCCAAGTCAAAAAACCAGCAAGTCATGTACTAGATGCAAACAGGTGGGACATTATGCCAATGTGTGCAATGTACGTATAGACCTCCCTGCTGTAGATGTTGAGGGCTGCACCAATCAAATCAAGAAACGACGTCGTCAACCTAAGAAATGCGGAATTTGCGGTGTTCAAGGACATACACGACAATCGTGTAAAGACCCGCGTAGGTTTGAATGACTTCAAAGGATGTTTTTGTTTCCCCCTCTTTTTTTTTTTTTTTTTTTTTTATGTTAAAAAAACAAATCAGTATGCTTTTAACTTTTTTGGTTGGTACGATTGCTTAGTACCATTTTGGTCCTCCTCTGACATTTTAACTTGTCAATTTTTCTTGGCCAGAACATTATTTTTTTGGCGACATGTATTCTTATTGAATGTACCAATTTCAACAAGTTCATTTCACCTGTTAGAAATACCAATTTTCTAACGTACAATCACATAATAAAGGTTAGAATATCCTTAATTTTAACGTTTGCTATGTTGTCCCAACAAGTTCATTTTACCTGTTAGAAATACCGATTTTCTAACGTTACAATCGCATAATAAAGGTTAGAATATCTTTATGAGTTAACGTTTGCTATGTGGTTCCAACAAGTTCTGTTCACCTGTTAGAAATAACAATTATCTAACTTTACAATCTCATAATAATGGTTATAATGACTTTAATTCTAACCTTGGTTATGCGATTCCAACAGTTTTATGGCTATCTGTTAGAAATACAATATTTATTACTTTTATAATATCATATCGAAGGTTAGAATTTAGTTTATTCTAACCTATTGCGTCCCTTTCCAAGAAGGTTTAGTCAACTCGTTATAAATACCAATTATAGGTTAGAATATAGTTTATTCTAACCTACGTCGTGGTATTACAAGCATGTTCAGTCCACATGTTAGAAAGTCAATCTTTCCAACGTTATAAGACCATATTCAAGGTTAGAATTTGTTTTATTCTTACCTTTAACATATATTCCAAACATGATCCTTCAAACTGTTAGAAATACCAATTTTCTAACGGTAAAAACTCCTAATATATGTTAGAATGTCTTTTCATTCTAACCTTTGCTATGCGATTCCAACAAGTTCAGTTCACCTGTTAGAAATAATTATTATCTAACTTTACAAACGCATAATAAAGGTTAGAATGGCTTTAATTCTAACCTTGGTTATGCGATTCCAACAGTTTGATGTCTATCTGTTAGAAATACAATTTTTATTACTTTTTAAACTCATATCAAAGGTTAGAATTTAGTTTCTTCTAACCTATTCCGTGCCTTTCCAAGAAGGTTTAGTCAACTCGTTACAAATACCAATTGTAGGTTAGAATATACTATATTCTAACCTACTGCGTGGCAAACCCAGCAAGTTCAGTCCACCTGTTAGAAAGTCCAATTTTCTAACATTAAAATATCCTAATAAATGTTAGAATTTCTTTCATTCTAACCGTTGCTATGTGGTTCCAACAAGTTCTGTTCACCTGTTAGAAATAACAATTATCTAACTTTACAATCTCATAATAAAGGTTAGAATGACTTTAATTCTAACCTTGGTTATGCGATTCCAACAGTTTTATGTCTATCTGTTAGAAATACAATCTTTACTACTTTATAATCTCATATCGAAGGTTAGAATTTAGTTTATTCTAACCTATTGCGTGCATTTACAAGAAGGTTTAGCCAACTTGTTAGAGATACCAATTGTAGGTTAGAATATAGTACATTCTAACCTACTGCATGGCATACCCAGCATGTGTCAGTCCGCCTGTTAGGAAGTCCATTTTTCTAACGTTAAAATCTCCTAATAAATGTTAGAATGTCATTCATTCTAACCGTTGCTATGTGATTCCAACAAGTTCATTTCACCTGTTAGAAATACTAATTTTCTAACGTTATAGTCGCATAATAAAGGTTAGAATATCCGTAATTCTAACATTCGATTTGGAATTCCAACAGGTCGTCTAAATCTGTTAGGAATACTATCTTTAATACGTTATAATCTCATATCAAAGGTTACTATTGTGTATATTCTTAACCTATTACGCGACATTCCCAACAAGTTCATTCCCAACAATTTGCATCATAACTACTTTATACATGTACTAAATCAGATGGTTATCATTGTTTTACAAAAGCTTTACAAAATACAAAAAAACCAGTGATGCACAGACACTTTACATACATTACCACATTTACAAAAAATGGAGATGCGTTCCCTGGATTGGTTACAGAGACGCGTCAATGTTTGTTATCCCCCCCAAAAAAAGTTTTTAACTTACCAACACATGATTCTAAAACAGCCTCGTTGCATCACCATACATTCCTTCCACCAGCTGCTGCAAAGGCACTGGTTCGGTGCTGTTGTTGAAGATTGCTTGTGCAATATGGTGTCTGTATGCCTTCAATTCATCATTGTTCCTGAGCAGGTGTGGTGACTCTGCCCCCCTTGCTAGCATTTTTTCCACATACCTAAGGCAGTATAGGGCAGAATCTGATTTGTTCTTCTTTGCACGCCATATATCACTTTATGGGGTTGTGTACATCAAAAAGTATAAGAATAGTGTAGATTCTAACCCCTCTCATATTAATTCAACTTGTTAGAAACATTCAAAAATATACTACCCCCATGCTTTGTGAACATGATTTACTAAAAGATAAGATCAAGGTTATAAATTAATAAGATTATTGAGAATTTAATATATTCTAACTATTTTCTACGTTATTAATATATGATTGGTTGGAATTTAAAATATTCTAACTAACAAAGAATTAAATTATTTACCTGTCGGAGGAGCTATTACAATTTCCCACTGGCCGTATTGCGGGATTCTTATATTACGCTTCTGAAAACCTCCGATCTCCTTCATGATTTGAGGCACGAGGCGTGACATCGCTATGAAATGGTTTAGCCTCTTCTTAACGTCCTCATCCTTGAATTCTGAAGACCGAGGATCGTGGATCACCAACTGTTGATTGCCGAAGTTTATTTCAACAGTGGCCCATTCCTCGTCAAAGTAGCACACAACTATTACCTAATTTTGGATAACATACTAAGTATTCAGTTTCTGCTAAAAATAATGAACACTGTATAGTTAGAAATGATTACATTCTAACTATCTTACCTTCTCAAAATCAGTCCATTCTCTTACGTGATCACCCCAGGGTGGGTATGTACCGTCTGCAAAAGCAACTAATTTTTCCATGTCTTCGGCAGGTATAACCTCTTCTTCGCTGGGGTCAAATGAATCATGATCAAACCCCCCCTTTGCCAGTTTCTTACCTTTATGCATTTCCTCAAACACACGTTCCACCTCACACTAAAACAATCAAAATAGGAAACAACAATCAGGATTTGATTCAAGTCCAAAAAATTAAAGTAAGGGCGTTAGAATTTAAATTATTTAATGACTTACCGTGAAAAAACAACAAGTAATCCCCACGTTGCGGTCGAGATGTGTGAATCCAGCTACCACCGGATTTGAAACTAGCACTCCCAGGTAACAATTTACATGGTCTTCCATTAGGTTATTCTTCTCTTGTTTAATGGCCCGGAAGAATTCCTTGCCCACGTCAAGGGGCAATCCTACGTTGCGTCTGTTACAACCAATTTGAAAGTAAGTAATTCCTGTTTGTGAAATGTTTACGTGAGAAATGATTCTAATTTAAAATTTCGCAGACTTACGTTGCTTTCCCTTTTTTCATAAACGCCTTGAACTCATCCGGCTTTGGCCGTTTGTCTTCCCTCAAGAACGGGCTGCGGACGGCTCTTGATGGATAGATTGTCCGCAATGGTCGTACCGGATCGTGTGCCCTTTGGACATCATCCAAAGGTCCAATTCTAGTCAAGATTGATAGGGTATCAAAGACCCGGTTGATCTGAGTGTCCGAGAAGTCGTCATCCAATTCTCCAAAGCCCTTTTTTCGGAGTATTAAAATGTTATTTAATAATTAGAATCATTTTCTAAGAAATTATAAATTATAACGTAGTTGGTAAGATTTAAGGAATATTCTAACACATTCGGTAAGAGTTAAGCAATTTCCTTAGTAGTCTATTAGATTAAAGTAAATTCTATCACATTAAGTAAGATTTATGGTATGTTCTAACAAATTAAAAAAAAAAAATTAACTATCAGAGTTACATGATAGTTAAATTTTTATGATTTCCATAAGATTGTCCTCTAGTTTTTTCAATTATTTTGTGAATTTTAAAGCTCTATTCCGAGAATAGAGCCTTTATGCAATGTTTGTGTTGCCCATCACCGGTGCGAACGGTTAGAAGTAAGACTTCGCACCATTGGCGCACCATAACCAAGAAGATGGGATTTAAAGGTAATACTTTTTTACATTACGATTGTAAAAAAGCATTACCCTTTTTAATGACAAGGTACGAAGTACTATCGTTCTAACCGTCGATCATCGGGATTTTAAAACAAGCAACAGAAACATTACAATATTTTTGTCCATTCTAAAACATTACAATGCAAGGAAATATGGAAATACTTAGTCCAAATTCAGACAAGCAATAAAACAAATACGAAAATTGGAAATTGTTTCAACCGATGCAATGAAAATCAAATAATTTTTTTTTTTTATACCTGCCCACCATCTCCCAGGTTTGCTGTTGGGGTAGCTGTTTGTGCTTCCGCTGGTGCTGCCGTGGTCCCCCCTGCTGCTGGTGGTGGTGTTGCTTTTGGTGCTTGTGTTGTTGTTGTCTGTGCAATCGCTGCTGCTGATGCTGCTGGTATTTCAGTGGATGCTGCTGCTATTCCAGTGGATGCTGCTGCTGCAGATGTTTCTGAGGCTCCTGTTGCGGCCTGAACAGCGGATTTCACACTCACCGGTACCAACCCCTCATCTTGCGATGCATTGAAATTCACACCCAAGGAGAACAGGGAATTGCCGGGGGATTCCAATGCGCCCGTTGGAATAGTTGTGCTTTCCTCAACGGCAACAACTTTCGTTGTTGCTGGAGTACTAATCACAGCTTTTTCAGATACTTGAGATTTTTCAAGGGGCGTAGAGGGCACCGTATTTTGAGTGTCTGCCATTGGATCCAAACTTCCAAGCGCGTCACGGACGTCGGTACCATAGTTGTAAGCGTTGTCCGTCGTGGCTCTCTCCAGCAATAGATTCGTTACCTTTTCAACCACGGCATCCAGCAGATTCTTATGGTTCTCAGCCAGCATTGCTTTGAGTGTATTCTGCTGGTAATCTTCCAACACGGCCTTCATGGCGGCCTCCATGGCGGCCTGGTTCTTGGTGACAGTAGCTTCAGCAGCGGCATCGATAAGAACACTTGAGCTTGTGGCTATTTGTGGTCCAGATGCTTCTGCCACCGCTTCTTCATCATCATCCTCTTCTGCCTTCCCCTTTCTTTTCATGCTATCAGTTGGATCGTACTGGAAAGCGAATGGATGCGGGGTTGGATCCAACTCCAGTGACTTCCAGAAGGGGGAAACCTTCTCGTCAGTACGCGGCTTCAGCATCCGCAACACCCTCTGTGACAAGTAAGAAACAATGTTGAACATGTAAGAATTCCAAATTTTCTAATCCCAGAATAGTGCAATAATTAGAATCAATTACAATTCTAACGAGCTCAGAAAGACAACATATATTTTTTCCTAGCAGGCGTTGTAAGGAAATAAATTCTAACCTTCTTGATCTGTTTGTCAGTTGGCCATACCCTTGAGGTTGTATAAGAATACTCCATGAACCTCGGGATTTCGTGTTCATCCTTTTTCAAACCAATGGCCTCCCCGAAAGCGGGTATGGCCTCGAATATCCAAGCCTACGTATATCATACCAAAATACTGTTTAATAACAAATATATGACAAAATATTTATTGCAAAAAAAATGCAAAGACGAGTGTTTACTTACAGAAAAAGCAACAGTGTTGCCCTTGAAGTTGATGTTCAACATCCCTTCTTGCTTTGTTTTGGTAGTGATTCCCTTGATTGTATCCAGCAGAATTTGGAATGAAATGCTCCCCCACGGGAAGTTTTCCCACTCGTCTTCGTTCTCCAATAGCACCCACATCCAGGTGGGTATTTCTTCTTGCAGCCATCAACTCCGAAAACAAACCCTAAGCACAACAACAGCTTACAAATCTTTACCCAGTCATCAGGCGTGGCCTTCACCGACTTCCCATCAACCATGAACTTCTTTGCATTGGCCGCTGTTCGGAGTTTTGACAACGTCGTGTCTGGATTCTCACCGAACAGCCTTGAGAATGTTGAATTGGGGGGAATGTCGTGTACTGTGTAAGGGTTGAAGTTGGCCGGGCCAAACTTCAACCCACTGACTAGGGCATATTCTTCCCTTGAGAACCTCACGACCCGCCGGCCAATTTTGAAGTAAAGGGCTGTGTCGTCAATGGCGGGGTCTGGGATGACTTGATGGCAGAGCACATAGTGTAGCATGTTACCATTTCTTGTAGCGTTGTTATCTAGCCTTGTAAACTCTCCCATTGCAGAGTATCTGACTTTGTCGGCTTCTTGGTGTTTGAGGCCTTTAAGCAGATCATTGACTTCACCACACAGTCCTTCATACCCGCCCGGTATGATTTTCTTTTTGGCTTGCTTGAGTTGTCCTAGCCTCACGAATTTCCATTCAACCTGCAAGTAAAGGGTCAGAATTGTATAAATTAGGATCAATATTTTAACATATTGGTTAGAAATTAACAATATTTCACAAAAGAACAACTAAACATAACTGACAAGTAAGAATACTAACAGTTCTAACTGAATAATCAAACAATTTATGAATTCTAATGAATATGCTAATTTTCTAACCAAACGATGTAGAGCATAATACACATATTTCACCTTTGCTTTATAAAATAAAAACATGAATAATGGATTCTAACTAACAAATGCCAACAAACAAAAAAAAAAAAAAATTGTATTCATCCCAAAAAAAAAAAACCAGATCTGTTAATAACAACATCAACAATGGATTCTAACTAACCCATATTTCAAATTTGATTTCTAACCCATAATTCACATTTGATTTCTAAAATAACAAACATCAACAATGGGTTCTAACTAACAAATGCCAACGAAAAAGGGATTCATTCATCCAAACTTAACATACATATCAAGTTTCAAAAAAAATGCAATCCAAAAAACCAAGAAATTTAAGTCAAGCAGATCGGATTTTTTGCAACCATTCCAACTACCTCATTTCAAACCCAAACAAGAAATTAACAAAACGAATATGCTAATTTTCTAACCAAATGATGTAGAGCATAATACACATATTTCACCTTTGCTTTATAAAATAAAAACATGAATAATGGATTCTAACTAACAAATGCCAACAAACAAAAAAAAAAAAAAAAATTGTATTCATCCAAAAAAAAACCAGCTCTGTTAATAACAACATCAACAATGGATTCTAACTAACCCATATTTCAAATTTGATTTCTAACCCATAATTCACATTTGATTTCTAAAATAACAAACATCAACAATGGGTTCTAACTAACAAATGCCAACGAAAAAGGGATTCATTCATCCAAACTTAACATACATATCAAGTTTCAAAAAAAATGCAATCCAAAAAACCAAGAAATTTAAGTAAAGCAGATCGGATTTTTTGCAACCAATCCAACTACCTCATTTCAAACCCAAACAAGAAATTAACAAAACATTTTTAACTGAATCACAAACTCATATCTGTGTTCAATAATGAAAATTATATATTAAAAATCAAAATACATGAGAAACACTTTTTTACCTCTTCTGTGGTGAATGGATAACCGGAGGGCCTATCATCTCTCTGTTTGTCGGCATCAGTTTTGCTGCCGGAGTCTTCGCCGGTTTCCGGAGGAATTTCCTGTACGTCGTCTTCTTGCTCGCGATTTTTCTGCCTCGTTGCCTTCTTCTTCTTTCCCCTCTTCGTCGGGCTCGTCGGGTTTGACGGGCTTTCCTCGATTTCAGATGATTCCGCCTCGGGCTCCCTCTTCTGTTTGGAGCTACGCGTTCCAGTCGCCATTGTAGCTTGCTCGCCGGCGGAACTTACAGATGGAGAGAGTTTTGGGAGAGGAAGGGTTTTGGCAGAGGAAGTGTTGGGAATCGGGTTTGTGCAGGAGGTTGAGTGTGATTTGTAAAAGTGAATAGTGGCTGCGATTTTCAAGCGGGAGTGGGAGGGAGGTTAATTGAATGCAGGGTGATTGAATTTATGACCAGGGGTAAAATAGTCCACTCACATGTAAATTGGATACATTTTGTGTTTTCTTAAGTTTCCAACAACTATTTGTTTCTACTAAGCTACTTAGACACCATATTTTTTGCCTCTAAAATAAATCCAAAAAAGTTTTAATTATATAAAAAAAAAAAAATCCAGAAAAGTTTTTTATTTTAATTTTAAACATCAACAATAATTTTATAAAAAAAAATCCAGAAAATTTTAAATTAATTTAAAATAAACTGAAAAACAAAAAAAAATATTAATTAATAAAAAACATTTTTTATATTAATTAAAACAACTCTTCTCAATTATAAACATAATCTCATTCTCTTCTCAATTACCAAACATACTTAAAGTACTAAACAACTCTTCTTAATTCCCGTGTCGAAAAGTTTCGACTCAACTGTAAAAGACCGGAGGGAGTAGTAATTAGGGGTGACTATCCGAGAACCGGTTATCCGGGAAAACCGGTACCGAGCCGGTACCGGACCGGGAACCGGTAACCGGTACCGGTAAAAACCGGTTCCGGTCCGGTAACCGGTACCATCCCACAAAAAATTTCCGGTTCCCGGTTAACCGGTACCGAACCGGTACAGAACCGGGAACCGGTTATTATATATTATTAATTATTTTTTATAAATATATGTATTTATATGTAATTTTAATTTAGTTAGAATTTTTTTTATAAATATATATGAAAATTTTAGTTATCGAAATTTGTTATAAATATATATGTATATATAAAATTTATTATTTTCTGATTTTATTAATTTTTTTCTTTTAAATATATAATTAAAAAAATTATTTTAAAAAAAGAAGAGAAAACCGGTTCCTTAACCGGTTCTACCGGTTAACCGGTACCGAACCGGTCCAGTACCGGTTACCCGGTAAATTAACCGGTCCGGTAACTGGTTCCTCATATTGGCACTTAACCGGTAACCGGTAAACCGGTTCCGTACCGGTTAATCACCCCTAGTAGTAATATTAATAACAAAGCATTACAAATGTTGCAGAGCCTTAAAGTACGTCCATTAACTTCTTTAGGATGAGTATTGTATGGGGAGTTCACTAACCCAATCACATCTGCACGAAAAAAATAATATAAAAGGTTAATATTAGCATTCTAATCTCCGAGGCTTGTGGCTGCAGGGGGTAAAAGCGAGCTCACATAATTCAAGTTCACAAATTCGAGTTCATATCTAATTTAATAATTTATATAATTAATCTTTGATTTACAATGACGATGTATCTACAATGAATTAATTTGATGAAAAGAAGTTGGATATTTACCAAACATCATGCCATCGTCGACACCACCGGGGGACAGTATAGCCTCGAAAGATTTGAAGTTAAACAACAGATTCGGAAAATCATCGGCTACGAGCTCACAAATTCGAGTTTGCTTGAAGATTAGGAGCTTGAACCTCGAATTGGTAGTCTTGTACTTCATAGTATTTCGTCCAATGACGAAATCCATAACCCCGTAGACTTTGCCTTCTTCCAGTTTTGGTTTGAATTTCGGAATAAGAGCTTGCTGGATACTTCCATGAATTCGAGCACCCTGATCGGAAAAAATTGCACAGTTAGTACCGCTAAAAAAATAAGATGATTTCGAAAAAATCGATGAAGAAGTATACCTCTCTGTCGTGAAAGATGCACTCTAAATTGAAAACTTGATATGTCGTCCCAAATTGCGGAACCTCGTATACACGAATGAGCCTCAATTGCAATGCGAATTTGCTCCTACCAGCTTCAAGATCTTCAACTCTTCCAAACAGAGGCATTTTGAAAGTATGGGTATTTTGCTTGAGAATTTGATGTGTGTGTTACTCGTATGAAGTTTCTGCATATTTATAATTGTATACTGGAACACTTTTGCACTCTCTACGTTGTGAGGATCGTGGGAGAGAATGTGAAAAATAACTGACCAATTCTCTGCCCTAATCCATAGTGGGATTTATAAAGAGAAAAAGGATTTGTTAGTTGTACGCAAAATTAGATTTATAAAGAAACGTGGGATTTATCCATATAAAAAATTAAAATAAATGACAATTTAACGTTTATTATTTTAACAATCGAATAAAAGATAAGCCCCAACTTTAAAATAAGGATTAAAATACTTCAATTTAAAAAAGTGCATTTTGCGAATTTACAATTGTATTAAATAATAATCTTATTTAATAAGGATTAAAATACTTCAATTTAACGTTTATTATTTTTCATGACTTCTAGATTTTGAGGGTAGTATATTTTTGAATCATAATTTATTATTGAGGGTAGTATATTTTTGCGCCCGTGGGACACTTCTAGATTAATATAATAGTCAAGAAATTATAAAACTTTCGTATATTATATTGATCTAGACAATTATATGGAAATTATCTATTACTATATTTTTGCACACGTACAAATCTATATTTTATTAATCTAGATTTGAATCATATTATAATAATAAAATACGGAAACTTCTAGATTTTGAATCATATTTTTATATTGAGGGTAGTATATTTTTGAATCATATTTTTGAATCATAATTTATTATTGGTTTCTCAATTATTGAATCGAGTGGTTAAAAAAAAAAAAAAAAAAACATAGATACCTCTAACTAATTACAAAATTGCCATTCATCTCTAATTACAAAATTGCCATTGATAACTACTTTTCAATTGATTTTCAATTGAAAACTGACTCTTTATATATATATAGATATATATAGATTTAGAGGGTTTATAATTTAGCTGTCAAACTATTCACTTTTTACGGTTTGTTCTTAATAAAAAAAAATTAATTGATAGGAAATTTATACTAGTCCCATGAACAATGTTTTAAAAACCGAACCGGAGGTTATATTTTTTCGGTTGAACTGTAGTTTAACCGGCCAAAATTGAAAATACTAATTGGAAAAAACGATGAATCGGAGCTTTGACGGTTCATGGTTCAACTGACAGTTCGATTCGGTTTTTAAAACACTGCCCATGAATAACTATTTCTTTAACAATTTATAGGAAATTCAAAGTCAAGTCACATAAAGTTCGACCGATGACTGATCGGTAATTTAAAACATCGAAGTTTACCATTAAACTGAAACACGCGTATTCAAATTATTTTTACTAATATAGTACCCATCGAAATTCGCAGGTTCCTTATTTTTTGATGCAAATTTAGTATTTTTCACTTTTAACTCTTTGATTGATTAAATTTTAATGTCAAAATGAAACAAATTAATTGAATCAGACGGATGGATTACGCATAAATTTCAAAAAAATTATTAATTTAATCTCTAGAAAAATGAAATAAAGAAGCGTTTTACTTCTATGCCCCCACCCAATGTTTTAAAAACCGGACTGAACCGGCCAGTTCGACCGGTTCAACCAGGAACCGGCTTTGATCATGTCCTGTTTGGACCATAGAATCGGAGGTCCAGTTGAACCGCAAACGAACCGCTGAAACCGGATCAAACCGGTCAAAACTGGACGAACCGACGAACCGGAGCGGTTCTTGGAGAACCAACCGGTTCACAATTATTTAAAAAAAAATCGAGATGGTTGACAATTGAACCTGTGATCAAAGGGTTAAAAAATAAAAACCCATCAACTTTACCATCTCAACTACAATAACTAATTGTTGATAATGTAATATTTAAACAGACTTATTGCATTTTACATAAGAAAAGTAGTAGGATTTGTCATATTTATATTTACTTATACGATAATTCTCATCCGACGATAATAAAAATAATTTTAGATTTCTTTTTTCTACTTATAGCTATTAAGAATTACAACATTTAATAAAACTAATAAGTTTTTGCCATAAAAAATAAATTTAAGACGTGATATTTAAATTTATGTTGAGAATAAAATTCTTTTTTATAACTCTAAAGTATTTTTTACCCTATAAGTATAAGTTATGAATTTAATCATATATTTATCTATATCATGTATTTATTTAATATTTTAATTATTTAATAATTAATTTAATTAAAAAACGGTTCAACCATAATTTAATCGGTTCGACCAATTGATCCATGACCCGCAAGCCTCACCAGTTCGACCTCCGGTTCGGTTTTTAAAACACTGCCCTCACCCTCATCCGGAGTTTAACATCCAAACCTAGGGCTCGTCCCGATTTCGCGAATTTTTCTTCTCCTCCACCGCGGCGATTCTCCGATTCCAGGTACTCTTTACTGTCTAAAACTCCGATTGCTCGAATGTGAATTTAAGAGGAGTTGCTTTCAACAGTTCCTGGAATATATCTTTGTAATTTCTCTGTGCATTTTTTGTCTGACGAATTCATGTGCGGTATTTGTAATTTCTAAACTCTGCTGAAGATTTGAGCTTATCATTTCGTCACTGGAGCTTTAGTTGATTGTTCTCTGGTTCACTTAGCAACGATTATGTGGAAATTGTTGTTATGTTTGGTTGGTGATGTATCTTGTATGCTCCCAAATGAATATGTGGATTTTGTTGACATTGTTTGCTAAATAGCTTCTAAGATTTTTATTTCTCATCCTTGTGATGATTCCGGAGAAACTGATATTGTACACGAGAAGTGAAAGTTCTTGCTTTACTATGTCCGGAGTTGATTGCACTCCCTCTGTCAATTTCGAAGCAGCCCCTTTCTCTTATCGTGCAAAAAAGAAAGGGATGCTTTGAATGGGAGGGAGGAAGTAGTATTTGACAGGAGTGCTTAGTGTCTTTGTTATTTTTTGTTCGAAGGAGGAAGGAGTAATTGGTGGTAATTGTGTTTGATGGATGTAGTTCTTCTGACACGGTGTAGGTGGTGGATGATTCATAATGGCTGAAATTAAGTCATCTGGAAGGCCAATTGATCAGTTGTTAGAGAAGGTCCTATGCATGAACATACTTTCTTCTGATTATTTTCGAGATCTTTTGAGATTGAAGACCTACCATGAAGTCATTGATGAGATATATGTCACTGTGACTCATGTGGAGCCATGGATGACTGGAAATTGCCGGGGGCCATCAACTGCCTTCTGTCTTTTATACAAGTTCTTCACCATGAAACTTACGGTCAAGCAGATGCATGGGCTGTTGAAGCATCCGGATTCTCCTTACATAAGAGCAGTAAGTATATTGTTTTATGTTTATTTTTAATTTTTTTGTGGTATGTGTGTTGGGGCATAAATTGCTAATTATATATTTCATGAGAAACGGAAGGACATTACTTTGTTGGTTTTGGGGAATAACTAATAAGGACTGTAGTTTGGCTATATTTGCCTTTCTTCTTAGTGGTTCTGTTTAATGCTTCATATAATTAGGTGCTAGTTTGGGTACTTATCCTGTTACCTTTCAGAGAAAAAATAAGAGGGTGTTGGGTGAGATTTTTTACTGTATTCTATAGATCTTTCAGTAATCTCAGAAGCAAATTGTTAGATTCGTAAAAGTAAGGAGATTTAACTCATACAAGAGGTAGATTACAGTTGCTCCTTTAATTTCATGGTTGTTAATGTTTTAAAAGCTTCATAATCTTTCTAACCAAACCTTAAAAGTCTTACTTCTGCGCCTGACAAAAAATATCATAAACTCCAGAAATATCAGGAAGTTTAAAGTACTTACAACTTGTAAGGTTCTTTAAATGAGTAACAACGGTAATTTAAACTCATGAAAATCCTAGCTGGCCTTGCTACTATCGATTCTAGATCCGTGTTTCACAATTTTATTAGCTTATGCCGTTGCCAGACAAGAAGATATTTCAGCCTAAAAGATGGAAGACCATGCTAACTACTATGGGGAATAGCATGAGTGGTTTAAAAGTCAAATGTAATAGACATCTTAAGTATGGAATATCATACTGAGCAGCTGCTAGCTGGATCCTATAATTTTGATGGCTACTAGCCTACTAATGCTGGATTATAAGCTATACTTATGCTGAGAGGGACTTAGTTCAGTATTATTAGTATCAGTGAATTTGCAATTGTTCTCTTTAATCTGATTTTAAAGCACAAAGTCATCGGTACCAACTCGACCCATCTTTAACAAATAAGCCTATGACTGATATTTAATTAATTTTACATTTTTACTTTGTGAATAGCTAGCTTCTTGGGGATGTAAATTACCAGCCCGCCCTGAAGTGGGTACTCATATAAGCTGAACCTGCGGCCTCCCATAAATCAATGCCCGCTTATGATAATAAGGTGGGGACGGGAATCATGGGATTGACTGTATCTATATCATTTATTTCTTATCATATGTTATACTACATATATGTAAGCAGTAGCATATTATCAAATTTCTCAGAAATTATTTATCAAGTTTTTCTTTAGTTTATGAATTTCTGCTTCTACTTCTACTACTACTAAAAACACCGTAGCAATGACAGGAAAACAATTTGCATGTAACTTGTGGCCCTTAGACGAGGAAATGTTATTTTTTGGTCATTTCCTGAAGTATATGCAATTAGGAGCCTTTTATGGTTGGACTATTAGATTATTAGTATATTATCTATTTTCCCTCGTCTCTAGCCATCTAGTAGCATCTATTTTCTTGTTTTCACTTATCGGCTTACTCTTGCTTTCTCAGATGTGGGTAGAAATCTTTAAATCTCTAATGTGGCAATGCCAATAATAGTTGTTTGCTGTTTCGCTAATATGCCGTCAGTTATATTATTTGCTACACCTAGATTTTGCTGTGAAATAACTGATGATATGTTTTGTAGATTGGATTTCTTTACCTAAGGTACGTTGCAGATCCAAAGTCATTATGGAGTTGGTATGAACCGTACCTAAGAGATGATGAGGTAAGAAGTATGTTCTGAGTCTGCTTCTTTATCTTGAGTTGAGTGATTCGTGTTACAAATTATACAGGTCATGTATCTTAGTTCTCATGCAATCTGAATTGAGTATGATACATTTTTCAGTGTTGAAAAGTGGAGCAGAACGAGCAATTATACACTAAATATGAAATCGGGGGACTGGCTGATTTTTTTATGTCTTTCCATGTAGGAATTACAGTTTGCTATTATATTTAAATTCTTAGAGCTATGGATAAGAAGTGGTTATCACCAAACTATCTACATTTTTATCAAAGTTTGTAAGAAGTTAGCATACCAGGATAAGATATAGTATCACATTTTTTAAAAATTTAATTATATTCTTTTAGAGTAAGTATCATAATGCTCTTGTTTTTATGGCTAGAAAGCCAATAGGGAACTGGAAAGCCTAAAATTATCAAACGCAATATCAAGTCTCTGCTTTGTCCTGCTTCTGGTTGTCTGTGCATAAGAACAAATCTTTGCATCTTTTTTAGCTATCCTGCATTACTTGCTGTGTAAGTGGGTTTCTTTCTTTGGGGATTGGTTGTTCAAAGAACTCTTGTATATGACGTGGAATCATCTTTTATGTGTTTCTGATACCTGATCGCCCAGGATGGAAGGATTTTACAATTCCTCAGTGGTGCATCAGCATGATTCCTGTGCAGGTGAATTGTGTTTGTGTGCAAGCATTGTCTTGTGTTTACTGATTACAGCTTACATGCCTGCATACATGACTTAGCTCACCTGGCCACCGGGCTCCTCCCTTGAAGGAGTGACCCGGGTTCGATCCCTAATGGGAGCGAATTGTGGGAGATATAAGGTGGCTTGGAAATTTTCTAGGAGTTATTGGGAACTTGGCGTACTAACATCTACTCTAACAACTAACATTTGTCCGATAAAAAAAAAACATGGCACCCACTTTCTATTATGTTAGAGATGCCATATGTATTTTAGTACTTTAATGAACCTCATAAGAGGAATCCTACCTCGTAATTTATAATCATATTGCTAAACAGTTACGATTTGTAATTTATAGCATTTGGTATTCTATACGTAATATTTTGCTTGCTTCACGTCAACTTGCTATCCATTGACTCTCATGGTCATTTGTGATTTCATCTTAGGAATTCTCTCCTGGCTCTAATGGCAGAATGACAACAATGGGTGTTTATGTGCGCGATCTCCTTCTTGGACAGGTAGTTATTTCCTTCTGACTTTGCTTCAAGACATGGTAAAATTTCTGCACGAATGAGCCTTAGTTGGCGTCTTACAAATATGTTTCTTGTTGCAGTACTACTTTGACACACTTTTTCCTCGCATCCCCGTTCCTGTTATGCGAACAATTGTAGCCAATCTGGAAAATATGAAATTACCCACAAAACACTGCAGAGTTACTGGTGAGACAACACGTGGATCTGACGAGACGGCCAGAAGGCCCCCTTCAGTCAAAGCTGCCCTTTCTGTTTCTTTTGGTCAACGGGCTCCTCACCGTGCATCCACAAGGGATTCATCTCCTGTCCGCCGCACTGTTAATCCATCGTATGAGAGAGAGGATGGTTCGAAACGGTCCCCCAGTCGCCACCGTAGTCAGAGCCGTGATTTGTCTGATCGAGAATATTCGGACCGAGACCGAGAAAGGGATAGGGATCGAGACCGGAACCGCAGGGATAGGGATCGAGACCAGGACCGGGACCGCAGGGATCGAGATCGGGATACAGATAGGGATAGGGATAGAGATAGGAGGTATGATTATGACCGTAGGTCCCGTGAAAGCTATAGAAGGGATTATGAAAGGGGAGATCGTGATGAACCATATCGTAGAAGCAGTTCCCACCGGAGCCGGAGTCGGAGCAGGAGTCGGAGCAGGAGCCAGAGCCAGAGCATCTATGACAGAAGTGGACAGGATCAAATTCGTTCTAGTCTCTCTGGACATGGAAGCAAGGAGAAGATATCTGCTTCTAGTAACCTGGCCAAGCTCAAAGATTTATATGGAGACTTGAGCAGTCAAAAGGAAGATGCAGGCAAGGACAACGATTATGGCAGGCCTAGTGGCACTGAGGAAGTTCTTAGACTCGGTGGTTCTACGTGGAGGTAGACTCTTTATGAAGTTGATGGCTCTGCTGTGCACCCCTCTCAGGCGAAAAAGTCCTCCTCAACTATCTAGTTTCGTACTTTGTATGTTAAAACCAGTTTAACAGTAGGGACGAATGAGTTCTGCTCATTGCAGCGAGGTATGTTATCCGACAGTCTGATCATATCTGTACATTATGAATTTGTTCCAATTGATTAATAGCCAAATCCAGGACTGCTAAGAGCATGCCTAATAATGCTATTGACTGAATCTTGTTACGTTGGATATGTGTTAATTCGGATAGCGCCTATGATGTATCGAAAGAGTAGTGGCCTGGTATATAAACCATGTCTTATTTCCTGTGACGGCTTTCTTATTGACGCTTTTTCTTCTTCTTTCATGTAGTACTCTGAATCTTACTCGTATTTCTTATTGAATCGATTTTAAATCCTGGCCGAGATGAGACCGAGGTAAAGTTTCGGAAGATAGAGCTACAAGTTACTTTGTGATTGAAATGAAATGCCAGAGTTTGGCCATGTAAATGAAACGGAAGTTCATTTGCACGAGGGGTATAGCAGCATTTTAGATGAAATGTGTGCATCAGACGCATTTTGTGCTATAACTATAATAAAGAAACAATCTTTCTGAATTCTGATAGGAGAAATCCAGAATAAAATTTATACTCGTGTACCTGGAAATTCAAATTACTTTATTAGAGGGCGTTCTTTCTCATGTGAAAGGAAAAAATGAGAGAATTTTCACCCTTTTCGTCACCTTTTAGATATTTTCTATCCATTGTAGCGTAAATGAAGGAGAAAAAAGACCAATTGTGATAAATAAGAAAGATTTAAAGGGTGAATATCCATTTTCACTTGCATCAAAGAGAACACACTCTAAAAGAAAACGGAAAACACATACAATCCGAATTTTCTTAAATACAATAAATAAGAAAATCGAAACATGTTTCATATTCTAACCGTCGATAGTAAATTTATATACTGCTCACGAAGGACTCGAACTGAGTCGTTTAATCTTAAAACTTAAAACCTTACCACTCGTCCAAACACACACACACACACAAAAAAAAAAAACAAAAACAAAAACAAAAAAACAAAACAAAAACAAAAAAAAAACAAAAAAAAAAAAAAACTCATTTTTTTTTTCCTTGTGGAATTTTGGCACATACTACCTCCGTCTCATTAAATAAGCAACATTTGTCATTTCGGTCCGTCTCAACTAATAGCAACATTTATGTATATAGACAAAAATTAGTCTTAAAAGCCCATCCCATCATGGAAAAATCAGGGCCCTAATTGCACTTACTTACTCCTAAAATTTAGGAGGCCCTAATTAAACTAGCCCAATACAAAAAAAAAAAAAAAAAAAAAAACAGTGTTGAGCCCAATAGAGGGGTCAAACCCCCATTCTTTCATTCCATCTCCACTTCTCTCGAACTCTCTCGAGCTCTCACTCGCCCCTCTCTGTGAAAACCCTAATTCTCCCTCTCACTCTCCCGTCAACTCTCCCTCTCCCTCTTCCCTCCATCTCTGTCGACTTATCGATGGTGGCATTAAAAATATCCATCATTTCGGATGATGAAGGAAGCCCCCAAAACCCTAGCCCTCCCTCGCCGCCGTCTCCCCCTGCGGGAAAAACCCTTAAACGCGGCCGCCGGCTTACTCGTCCCATCCCTCCTGTCACGACCCGGCTCCGCTAAACTAGCCAAGCGAGGTCGCGACTCAAGAAAAAGGGAAATGAAATAAAATAAACAAACTATATAAGGTGAAACGACGTGAAGACATAGCCTTAGATTAAGTCAAAATCTCCATCATTCGTCGAGAATGAATGGAGGGAAAAATGTTATCCTACAATAGGAAGTACAACGTGAAATACGCGGAAGCACTGTTTCAAAAGAAGTCATTGTCTATGATAGGGCCAATACATTGCAACGATACACTAAGCGGGAGTGAGTTTAGCTACATGACAATCATTTGCGGAAGAACGTGAGATGTATGTATGGAGACATGCACCACCAAGAGGCTTCAACACTTTCATACTCGACAAAAGCTCCTTCCGGCAACTTCACTTCATCCTGCTAACCTGCACATGGGAAATATGTACAAGGCTGAGTACAAAAGTACTCAGTGGACACGTGCCAAAACATTTTAATTGTCAGCCATTCAAGTGAATCATAGGGGTTTTCGGAAAAGACCTATGTTCACTAAAACATTTTCTTTATCAAAGAGTGCCTGCGCAGGCGATTTTTCTGGTGTAATCCATCATATCTGAGCTGTGGGTGTATCCGGAGAGGTTGGCCACCCTCCCGGATACCTGACCGCGCCAACTTGCGTTAGCTAACGGTAAACTGAGTGCACTAACTCACCGAGGTCTTGACCTCGATGAGCCCGAATCGTTCTGATAACTGAGGCGTAAGCATTTAAACTGAGGCGTAAGCCTCCCCAGATAGATCTCATACAAAACAAAAACATTTTATGGCATGACAATTCTTTAAGAAAAGAATTATAGCATAAAGAAACATTTTAGTTCTGAAAGCCCACCTCGATAGCTTTCCTTTCCTGGGAATAATTTATGTAACTCTGAGCGCCGCCTGAGTCTCGGCCTTTTTCCTTCGCCTAACCTCGTTCAAAGAACGTAAAATGAGAAACTGGAAATGAAATCGATAATCTTATCGATTCTATGCGAAGGTTGTCTTTTATCGAGGTTATGTTCTCTTTTACTGATAATGTTACCATGGTTATTCTTTTAATCGAGGGTTTCTCGATTCTCGTTTGAAATCGATCACTTCAATCGATCCTTGTGTCTTATAGTCTTTTCATCCTTGACAGAAATCGCAGGATATCTGATGAAGCCATTAATAAGGCTTAGTAATTTTATTACATGTTATAAGTGGTCTACACTTATAAGATAAATATTATTGGGTTCAATCTTATTCAAGGATATAAGTGGTCTACACTTATAAGATAAATATTACTAGGCTTGATTTATCATTAAATCTGAGGTTCATAATTTACTTGAGGCCCAATGGAATCGTTAAGGGTTTAAGCCCAATTATTTAAACTCGGAAATTTACTAAATCGAGCTCGGGAAAATATTACGTGCGGCCCCCGTCTTCTGATTTAAATATCGGCCCAATGAAATATTCTGGCCCAAGTGTCTAATAATTTCGCCCATCACTTAATTAATTCTTGGCCCAACTGGAAAATAATCCAGACCAACAGCTAAGTAGTTCTTGGCCCCATCGATAGTTAGTCCTCGGCCCAAGTGGAAAATAATTCTGGCCCAACAAGTAATTAATCTCGGCCCGTTTGAAGAATAAGGGTACGGTCCATCAATTAAGGGCATCTACAATGGTTGGGCTCTTGTCTATGTGGCAAAAGATAGAGCCCAACTTTATTTTTGAGCATCATTGGAGAGCCCAAAATGAAGAGCCCGGGCTCTCCTGCAAGAGCCCGGGCTCTATGTTACTTGTGGGGCCACCATACATGCATTTCATTCTATTTTACATTTAATAATAATAATTTTGATAAAAAGTGGGACCCAATAATGGTATTAAGAGCCCTAAAATTAGAGCCCATGATTGTGAAATATATTAAGTTAGAGCTCTTATCCATGTGTTAATTTATAGAGCCCATTTGAGGCTCTCCATTGTAGATGCCCTAATTAATCTCGGCCCAACTGGATATTACTTCCGGCCCGAACAACTTCGCGGCCCATAACTTCTCTCCGGCCCAATGGTTCGCTCGGCCCGATTTTAATCTGGCCCGTTGATCCAACCCGGCCCGAACCCGGTCTTACTTGGCAAACCCCTCTCTTTCTCTCTCTCTACCCGTTCTTTCCTTTCTCGCGGAAAACCTCTCTCGGCAGTCATCGCCGCCGCCGTTCTCCGTGGCTTCTGCCGTCGGTGCTTCCGTTTCCGCCGCCGTCTATCGGCGGCGAGCCTCCCCCGATGATCCCCCCGTCCGATCGTGAATCAATTGAGAGGGAGGAGCCCTAATTGTAGATTGGGGGAAAATTGGCTCCGTGAATTTCCGGCACCTCCGACACCGGCCGTGGCCCCCAGTGACGCCGGCCACGTCTCCTTCTCCCTCCATTCGTGGCTCTGCTGACGCCGTCGTCCGCCATCTGTTGCCGCGGTATCCGCCGCCTCCGCCCTTGCCCTCTCTCTGATCTCTCCTCGACGCCGGCGGTGTCTCTTTCCCTCTCTCGTCGTTCTCTCTCTGACCCCCTTCTCTCGTTTTGTTTTGCAGGTGGTTGCAGGCGGTCTCCAGCGCTGCCGGGGCATCGTCGATGCCGTCGCCAACCGAGGCAGCTTCCGATGGTGCGAGGGTGACGTCGAGGTGTCTCGACTTCATCTCCAATCTGACCTCAGCTTCCTTCCTTACTCCGGCAGCCTTATCGTCTCCTTCGGTGATGCCGATGAGGTGAGCCTCTCAACTCTACTTACTACGTTTTATGTTTGATTCAATGAGGGCCTGTTTTACTAGCTTAGGTAGCATATAAGGTATATTTGTTGGTGATTATTGAGGGATTTCAGGTTCTATGAATGCTTGAAGCTAGCCTTCTATGTTGGATTGATATCCGTGTTGGTTTGAAAGGCTCGGTTGTGTGATGTGGGGCGTCTCGCGATTTATGCTTATTAGAGGAGGTTTCATGGGGTTAGATCTTGATCTAAGAACTGATTTCGAGCTTCTATAATACATGCATTGTCGTTACGAGGTTGTTACATTACTCATGCTTTAGTTTCTATGTCATGACTATGTTCTTCATTCATTTAGAGGTGTTAAAGGCTTAAGAATGGTTTCATGGTGTTGTTTTTGGGTTCCTAATGAGGGGAAAACATGCTTGAGGCTTTCTAGTGCTTAGAGTGAGGTGTAGAGATGTCTTACTTGGTATGTCGGGGGTCGTAAGGTCGGATTTTCGAGCTCGACAGGTGGCTGTCCGCTGCTCTTCATTGCTCACTTTCCCTTCGTTCCTCCTTCCTTCCGGTAGTAGCTCGATATCTAAAGGCTTAGAGTTAGTTCCTATGCGTTAGAGTTTGGATAGTCACTACTAACAAAAGGAGAAGGCTCTTACTTGAGGTGAGGGAACCAAAGTTGAATCCTATGTCCTCGAACAAGGCTGTCCCCTCTCGATCTTGCCTCGTTCGCCTCCCCTTTCTCTCGTTCTTCCTCCTAGAGATAATGGTCGGGATCTTTAGTTGAACTACATGAGTTGTAGATCGAATAGCAAGGGATTTTAGACTTTACCTAGGAAATCGAGGTGTTTCCGACGCCTTAAACGGACTGCGTCGGAGCTGTGCTTCCGGCTGCCTCTCGGTCGGCGATCGGGGCTCCTCGAGTGTTCACTTGCTCTCTACTTGCTCTCTACTTGCTCTCTTTTGTGTGAAAAGCAGATTATGAATGTTTTGTGAATGGGGACTGAATTGTGATTTGTTTTTGTGTAGAGTGGAGGGCTTGCGTTTGTGAAGGGGCTCTCATAATTGCAAAGGAGGGAAGAGAGTGCCATGGATTGGGTGTTAATAGAGTACTTTACAGATTTGGGGTGAGTGAGAAGGCAAAGGGGCTGCTGCCATTGCATGCCTCGGTAATTCCCTATGCACGAAATGATGAGGGTGGTCAATGCACCCTTAATCCTCTCATAATCTTCATTATAGGGATAGTTAGGACTCTCTAATTGTAATTAAGGGCTGACAATGGAATTACATGCCCATTTGTGACAGAAAATGTGATGCCTACTGTGTTAGGCATAATAATTACTGCTCCCTATTTCTTTTCTCCATTTTTTTTTGTGCATCAGGCATGAATATATACATGGGCTTGAGATGTGGTCTTGGGCCTCTATCGATGTTGGGTATTTAATTTTATTATTTTGCGGGCTTTCTTATTTGGGCTAATTAAAATCGAACCATTATTCATGAAGTGGGCCTCAGTCGCTAGGTGGGCCTCGGCCATAAAATAAAAATTTAACGATTCATTTTCTCGGCTTTCTTTCACTAGTTCGACTCTCGTTTCGGGCAATACTTTTTTTTTACCGAGAATAATACTACTAGTAGTAGCACTTAATATTTGTTTTACTAATAATAATACTCTTAATAACATCCTTAATAATATTCTCACTACTAAAATAATGTCGAAGTTTTTATTAATCACTAAGAAAAACTGCGGCTATTACATCTCCTCCCAGATCCGATCCTCTGGGTCGTATGCGCCGCCGTCGGCCTCGCCGGGAAAGGGGGGCAAAGCTGGAGGAATACCCAGACTCTGCGCCGCCGTCACCCCACCCCCCCCCCCCCCCCCACCCCCCCCGACTCGAAAAACCCTTGATCTGGGCGTACCTTCACCGTCGGCGCCGACGTTGCTCGTCCTAGCAGCTCCTCCATCTCCGGACATATCTGACCCGAAGAAATGGAGGCGGCTCCCAGATTACTTCTACCGGTACCGCATTCTCCCATCATGGGCCACCGTCGGCGGCGGAGTTGAAGCGGCTGGGAGCTCCGAGGCGGCGCCGTGCACTGGCGATACAGATTGGGCTGAGCTGCGACTGAAATTATGCCGGTGACTTCTATTCCTCTCTTTATGTGGATGTGTAATTCTTGTTCCGTTGCTACGTCTGTGGATGTGTGACATCCCCTCTGTGATTTAATTCCTTGTAGTCTGATGGGTGTTTGATGTTCTGTATCAACTTCATTGTGATGAATTAAAGTGTGGGATGCTCTGTTCTTGGTCCACTGTGGGATTTTGGGCTCTTAATTAGCTGCTGTGATGACAATAGTTGATAAAATTGTATGTTTTGGCCTCTAATTGAAGTGGTTTCAACTTGTTTACTTGGTATGGTTGTCTGTGCCTACACTATTTCAGATTTTACAATCTGCTGATGACATTAATATGGTCAAATGATGCTTTGCAGAAAAGTTGAATCATGTTCTGTTGATACTTATGTGGATGTGTGAATCCCCTCTGTGACTTAATTCCTTGTGGTCTGATGGGTGTTTAATGTTCTGTATCAACTTCATTGTGATGAATTAAAGTGTGGGATGCTCTGTTCTTGGCCAACTGTGGGATTTTGGGCTCTTAATTAGCTGTTGTGATGACAATAGTTGATAAAATTGTATGCTTTGGCCTCTGGTTGAAGTGGTTTCAACCTCTTTACGTGGTTATGGTTGTTTGTGCCTACCCTAGCTCTGTTTACAATTTTTTGATGACATTAAACTAGTCACATGATGCTTTGCAAGAATTGAATGAGAATAGATGAGAAGAGTTGATGTGCATTGCCGAGTAAGTTGCATCTGCATGATGACATTTACAATTACAAAAACTAGAAACTAATTTACTAAAAACTTGAAATGGAAACTTAAATATGAACAGATTCTTCAAAAACACCTTCATTCTCTTTGTTGTCTTCATGTCTTCAAAAGCATGCTGTTTACTTTCCCATTTCAGCATTCACTCTACATGTTCAAGTCAAACAAAACACCTGCATCTTGTGGAACATTGATGCTCATTTCTTCAATCAAAATATCTAATCCTTCTATTCTTTCTTCTGCAATTAAATGGCCTATGCATTCCCTCAGTGCTCTGGAACATCTAGGTTTTGAGGTAGTAAACCATGCCTTAACAATGAATTCTTAGACATATATGGCAGTTTGAAATTATTCATGCCTTTGCATTTCATTATTTCAACTAATTCACACTGTAGTGATAGAAAAACCTTGTTTAATGTCTGTGGCTTCATCATATGGAAACTTTCCTGCACTGCTGCAATTAGATCCTCTGCATTTTTGCATTTCAACCTCTGCTGTAAGCTTTGAATTGTTGTGAATTGTTGGGAACCCCTTGCAGTTTGATTTTGATGATGTTTTTCGAAACCACACTTAGGCATATTTTACTTGGTTAGGGTTAAGGCCGATAGATCGACCTGCTACCTGTTAGTGCAGGTCGATGCTCTATAAAGTTTAGAATCAAGTTTGATCCACCCTGTAAGAGAAATGTCGTTTATACGGCCTGCCTCATTTGGATCGAGCTGGATCATCAAGCTGTCTATCGACCTCCCTTATCAAGCTTCCAGCCTGCATTGCCTTAGAAGATTTCAAGAGCTGAATTTCAATATCAAGGTCGATGCTCCGCCTTCATGGAGCTACACGACCTGATCCTTGCCACGTAGTGTGCCAGCAAGGACGAACTTTCCCAACGGCTAGAAGTGAGTCAGCTTCCAACGGCTAGTGCCACGTCAGCCTGACTCCAACGGCTAGTTTTTCAAAACTGCCTATAAATGCTTCAAGCCATATCGGATTCAAGCACGGGAAACTCAAGCTATCAACGCCAAATCTCTGCCCAAAATCTCTCTCAAAGTTCATATCCATTCAAGTGTTCGAAATCCCATTAGTTTCCCAAACACTTGACGAAGAGAGGTTTCCGATTCCGATAAACACCACGACGACGAAGCGTTCACTGCTGCTTATCGTTGGTTCAACAACTTCTTCTCCGACTAGTTCGAAGTTAGAAAGTTTGTCCGTGTTCTTCGCCATTGTAGAGTTTAGTCAAGCTCTGTAATTAGCGAAATGTTGTTTGTACTTTTTAGTACGAAAGGTTGTAAGGGTCACGACCCAAAACTCGTGTCTAGATATTTTCAGGTTAGATTGTATCTAGAACTGATACTCAGTCAGTATAAATAAGAGAGAGGTTGAATCCAAAGGTAAAGGGATTCTCAGGTCGAGTCGACCTGACGTGGACGTAGGAGGGTTTCTCCGAACCACGCTATATCGCGGTGTCTCTCTCTCTCTCTCTCTCTTTATTTATCGTCCTTATTATTATTATCAAACTGACAAGCATCAACCTGCATATCACGCATCAACCTGCTATCTACTTTCAACCTTAAGATTTTTCAAAGAGTAAATCAACCTCCACCAACTTCCGCATAAGCACAGTTTGATAAATCAAGCTTGTTCCCAAACGAGCTTGATAGATCAACATGTCTCTGATAAGGATCGACCTTGACAATCGACCTTTGATCGACCTGATTTTACAAAAGTCAAAAACGGTTGGTTATTGGTGTATTCCCCCCCCCCCCCCCCAATACACCAATTACTCTTTCCCGGGACCAACATGAACAACCCTAGATCATTTGCATTACAATCTCGTGAGTTTGATGGTTGTTGAACTATCTTCATCTGAAAACCATCTGCATTTGCTGCTTCTTGGAAGTCTGCATCATTGTTGTTGATGTGTGTTCTACAATTATCTTGCTGTATTTCTATTTTTTTGCTTAAACATGATGGCCATTTCAGCTTGATTGCAGGCAAAATCTGAAAATCATATCCCATTGTTAAGAAACAATTACAATTGATTGACTGAATTGCAATAAATTAAGCAGTCTACCTCTTTTAAGATGCAATCTTTCACCACTGTTTTTGTGATGCTCTGAATTGGTTTTAGCTCAACTGTGCCTCTTGGTCTTTTTATGCTGTTTCTCTTTGCTGTATACTTAGACCTGCCGGCGGTTCAAGGCACGCCGGTTCCGCGGCCCGGCCCGGCGGTTCACTGTTCCGAAAAATGTGAACCTTAACCGGCCCGTCAACAGTGTCGCCGGTTACGGGCCGGTTAAATTAACCGGCGGGCCCGGGCCGGTTCAAAACCGCCGGGTTTAGCCGGGACCGCCGGTTTTCGTCCTCTTTTTTGTGCCGCCGGTTTTCGTCCTTTCTTCGACCAAGAAGCGGGTGGTCGATTGAAGAAGAAGCAGCAGAGAGGTGACAAGAGAAGAGGAAGAGAGAGAGAGAGAAAGAGAACCGGCGCATTCGCGGTGGGAGAGAAAGAGAACCGGCGGAGTCGCGGTGGGAGAGAAAGGCGGAGCGCAGTGAAGGGTCTGCCGGAGAGAGCCGACGGAGGTGAGAACAATTTTTTTCGTTCAAGCCTCAAGGTAGACGAGAGAGGGAGAACTGAGAAGGGGGGAGAAGAGAACCGTGGGTTTACGCCGTTTAGTCGTTTAGAGAGAGAAAGTGAGGGTGAGGCAGAAGCCGTATGTATAAGTGAGGAAGAGAGTGGGGAGTTGTATACTATGGCTTTAAATTAAAACACTAATTGGGCTTTAAATTATTGGGCCAATGAGAAAAGCCCAGCCCATTCAAGATTGTGTTAATCTTCATGGTTATAATGGAGTGTTTGCAATTTTCATGAATGTGATAAAATGTGAAATGTCTACTGCCCTTTTTTTGCCTTTTTGCAATATTTATCTTGTGTTAATTTTTTTTGTATTAGATGATGTATTGATATATCTTAAGACATTGTAAATAAAAAAAATTAAAAAATATAAAGAATTAGTATTTATAAAAAATTAAATACAAATAGCTCAAATAATGACAAGATTTTAACATTTTCATACAACTCCAAGAAAAAAATACATATCATTGCTTTAAAATTATAATAAAATCTAAACTAGCTTTTGAACACTTCATTTTACATTTGTGAAAGGGAATATGAAAAAAATTAAAAAAAAAAAAGGACTTGAGCTCAATTCCAATAATGAAATCGAGTTGCCTACGTATCCTCGTAGAGGAATCAAAATCCACGTAGTTCGGTTACATTATTCATTTGCCTTCTAGTTCTCGTCCGCCTCCGATCGCTCTCGCTCCGACTCAGTGAACTTCTCTTCTTCGCTCTCCATAGCATCATCCCAATCATTTTCTTGAAGTCTCCTTTCGGCTCTCGACCAATCATCGAGCAACATTGTAGCTTCAAGATTCCTTGGAAGCAAGGATGATCTCCTTTGATCTAAAACAAGTCCACCAATGCTAAAAGCTTGTTCCACCGAAACGGTGGATGCCGGGACGGCAAATAACTCCTTCGACATGATGGAAAGAATTGGATACTCCGATCTTTGTGACCACCACCTCAAAACGTCGATGTGTGGACCGCTATCTTCAACACCAAAAATATGACGAGAACCCAAATACAAATCTAATTCACTATTACCTTGGCCTAAAGGAGTAGTGGAGGATCTATCTTCATACATGGATTGTAATTGAGCAACTAAGGGATCCAAAGAGTTAAATTGAAGTGGAAAATATGAAGAAGTATTAGAGTGTGATGGAGGTTCGTTCATGTGATAGAGTGTGATGGAGGTTCGGCAAAAAGAGTTCTCAACGTTCGTTTTAAGTTCTCTTTTATTTCTCCAACATCCGGAAGATCAAAGGCAATTGGCTCATCATCTATACTAATATTTAAAAAGTTCATGGAAGTGAAACAATTATAATAAAGATCCAACAATTTACAAACACCCTCAAGCTTCCATTTAGGATCTAAACACTTAGCAATTAAGAAAACATCCGGAATATAAGCAAAATATTTGAGCCATTTTTTAACCATAAAATAAACAACACCTTGCAAATTTGTTTTATTGAAACAATTTTTAAAACTAAGAGCAATATATGTGCAATGATCTAAAACGCGAACGGAAGTACAATAATAAACACCCGATAATTGTTTAGTAGCAACATTAAAAACCTTCAACAAATTATATAATTCCATGCATTGATCCCAATGAGAAGGCAATAGAGTCAATTGAACAACACTAAATTCTTTCCTAAAAAAATCACACAAATGATCCTTAAACTCTAAAGTACTATTAATCATGTCATATGTTGAATTCCAACGATGGGATACATCTATATGAAACTTCCTATATGGAATAGATTTTTGCCTACAATATTTTTGCCATTTTTTTCCCAAAGTCATAATACTATGCAACATATATACGGCTTTTCTAATTGGCAAAACCGCTTCTTGAAAAATATCTAATGCATCTTGAACACACAAATTTAAAATATGACAAATGCATCTACTATGAAAATATTTTCCTTGAAAAGAAGGGGTACATGCTTCGATAAGTTCGGGAATAGATGCGGTATTGGCCGATGCATTATCAAATCCAACCGAAAACACTTTATTAATCAAGCTATATTCATTCAACACCGTAATAATCACCAAAGCAATGTTGTGAGCCGTTTGTGCATCATTAAACTCTCTAAATGCAAGTAAACGTTTTTGTAACATCCATTTATCATCAATCCAATGGCATGTAATTCCCATGAAATTATTTCTTTGAAAACTATCGGTCCAAATATCCGCACAAATTGAAACTTTATGATCTAAACGATCCAAATACTTCATTAAAATTTTTTGCTTATCAAAAAATTGTCTCCTAATTCGAGTAAGCATTTGACTTCTACCAACTTTTTCGCTTGAGGTTGATATTTTTTCATATACCACTCCCACGTTTCTCTATCGGCATGTGAAAATGGTTATTTTTCCATAGCAACATATTGAGCTAAACAATCTTGTGCTTCATTTAAATCAAATTTAAATAGAGAATGCGTACCCGTCACCGAAGAGGAACCTACACCACTTCCACGAACAATTTGTGCTTGCGTTGCATCGATGCCGAACTCCGTCGGATGGATAGTCTCCATGTGCCGCCTTAGCGTCCCGTAGCCACCCCCTTGTTGCCATTTTTAGTGTTTTGTGCAATAGTTGCAATAGGCTGTGTATTTCTTCTTTGACGGCACCTCCGTTTCCCCCGGTTTCAATGGCTTTGGCACCTTCTTGAAGTGTTTGAGGAAGATATCCGAATGAAGTGGTCGGGAGGGAACTTGTTGAACTTCGGGTGTCTCGTCGTCGCCTTCTTCATCGTCATCATCGGAAGCATTGGGATCTCCCTCGCCTAGCTCTTGCTCTTGTTCATGAACAATTCGAGCATACTCGGCGTCTTCTTGAGCTTGTATTTCTTGGGCATACTTCAAATTTATCTCCTCGGCTATCGCCGCACGTCGAGATCGAGATCCCCTTCCGATTCCGGGATGGACGGAAGTGCGAGAAGCAATTCGAAGAGAATCGTCGTCTTGTTGCGGAGCCTTTCCCTTGCCCTTATCGGCACGAGATCGAGAACCCGACATGATGATGAAGGATGAAGAGTGAAGAGTGGAGAGTGATGTAGTAGTGGTGGAAATTAAGAGAAACTATCACAAAACTAGAAAAGAAATATTGAATGAGAGATTGAGAGCTTGAGTGAGAGAGTTTCAACAAAAAATAAAATTGAGAGCTTGAGAGAGTATCAAGAAAGCTTGAGAGAGATTGAGAGTTGAGTGTAAAATAGTTGAGAAATTGTGTGTAAAAAACTAGAGGATGAGTGATCAATTTATAGTAGAAGAAGAAGAAGGGGAGTGGAAGGAGCCGTTGAGTGAGAGAGAGGCTGTTGGTGTTGGAGGTTGTTGGTGTTGGAGCCGTTGAAGAAGAAGCTGTTGAAGAAGAAGAAGAATGCATGCATGCAGTAGAGAAATGAATGCATGCAGTAGAGAAATGAATGGTGTGGTTGTGGTGGCATGCAGCTTTATGCATGAATGCATGCATGCAGTGCAGTAGAAAGCTTGCAGAAGCAGCAGAACGGCTACACACTAATATAGCCGTTGGAACCGGCGGTTCAACGGTTAACCGGTGGTTCCAACGGTAAATTACGAACCGGCGGGCTTTTTATGAAACCGGCGGTTCACGGGCCTACCAAACTACGAACCGTAACCGGCCCGCCGTGAGCCGGTTCCGGGCCGGTTTTTGGCCCGTTGACCGGCAGGCCGGTTAAAAACCGTTGACCGACGGGCCGGTTCCGGTTCGGGCCCGCCGGTTCGTCGAAAATGGGCAGGTCTATGTATACTCCTCTATGAATGGCCATATCCCAATTTTTCCATCAAACAAAACACTGTCATCCTCTGCAAAAACTGGTCTACTAATTGCACACATAAACATAACTTTAGGGATGAAGTTTTTGGACTGTATAACTCTAAGAGGATCTGCTTCCATAGGGGTAAGATAATATTTGCAGCTCTTCCTAGTTAAATAGAACCATTTTTCATCTACGTGAATGGTATTTTCCATGGGCTTGAATGTGGGGGTGTTCCTAGTAAAATCAAAGTGTAAGGCTCGTAGACTAAAACCTAACCTCCAAAGCATGTTAGGAGCTATCAACAGAGGCCTAATTGCATTAGAATGGTGTCTGAGCAGCAACTTAGCCCACCTTCCCACAGTTGCTCTTGAAATCAGAGGCCCCAGAGCATCTGACAATTATGAAATTGCACCTCTTTTAATGGGGTCAATGGCCTCAATTACTGCAAAGTCACAAGTGTGCTTCTTTTTTCTGATTCTTCCTTGCCTGTTTGCAGCAACATTGATGACCTCATCCCTTTCTCTTTGCTGTTTTGCAGTGTTCCAGATTCGAGTAACGGAGAACCTGGAAATTTTGAAGAGCTCGGCTGCTGCATTGATGGATCCATGGGATATCTTCCCTTTCTTGAAGTTGTTGAGCAAGTATTGCATCACTTGAGTCCTCAAACTCATTGGAACATCTGCTTCTTTCCCCATCTCCTTCTTCTGATTTTTTTTAGAGTTTTTTTGAGTTTTGAGAGATGTGTTTTTGCAAATGACGGCAGTTGATGATGTATAGCTAGATTTGATGTGATCTGGGGGGGGGGGGGGGGGGGGGGGGGGGGGGGATTTGAATGTTAAATTTCCCTCCTAGTATGAACTTACCACTAAACTCTTATGTATTTTTTTTATTGTTTTTTAATAGGTGAACAATTAAATGAATGAATAGTAATCCCGCTACAGTGTAAATATGAACAGTGAATGAGCTTCCTAATTTTTCTCTAATTTTGTACTTAAAACCCCTTATCTTTTTTTACTTGGTACATGTGCCACTTTCAAATGTTGCTAATATCTTGAGATGGAAGTAGTATATGTATCTCAATTTTATTTTAACAATGTTTAATTCTGAAAGCTATTGGACTCCATAGTGGGCCTTCAATCCTAAATCCATAGGTGAAGAAACTCTTTGGTTTGGGCCTTGGAAATGGATATTATTTTCATTAACACCCCTAATTATTTAGTATATCTGAATCCTTTCCTCTTTGTTTGTTTGTGAAAAAAATAAAAACACTGATGCAGGAATGGAATGGTCATTCATAACATCATTTTTTTATCCCATGGCTGATAATATACTTTTTTGCAGTGGAATGATGATTCCCTCAGCAATCACTAAGGGCATCTACAATGGTTGGACTCTTGTCCATGTGTTAAAAGATAGAGCCCAACTTTATTTTTGAGCACCATTGGAGAGCCCAAAATGAAGAGCCCGGGCTCTCCTGCAAGAGCCCGGGCTCTATGTTACTTGTGGGGCCACCATATGTGCATTACATTTTATTTTACATTTAATAATAATAATATTGATAAAAAGTGGGACCCAATAATGGTATTAAGAGCCCTAAAATTAGAGCCCATGATTGTGAAATATTTTAAGTTTAGAGCTCTTGTCCATGTGTCAATTTATAGAGCCCCATTTGAGGCTCTCCATTGTAGTTGCCCTAATCCCTTAAATATAGGATTAGCCATTCCACCAGTTTTCATGGTATTAGCCATTCCTCATTATAAGGAATGATATTATTCTCTCTT
Organism: Thymus mandschuricus; assembly: GCA_029379335.1. Taxonomy (NCBI): domain Eukaryota; kingdom Viridiplantae; phylum Streptophyta; class Magnoliopsida; order Lamiales; family Lamiaceae; genus Thymus; species Thymus mandschuricus. The sequence continues at coordinate 32,386,098 of CM057078.1, forward strand.
TTTAATTTAAAAAAAAAAACATTTTTTTTTAATTATTTGGACAAATAAAATCACGTCAAAAAAACAAAAAAAAAAAAAAAAAAAAAACAATTAACACCTATTAATTTGAAATCTATTGTCTTCTTCACTCGTTACTTTTCTTTTGCTAATTCTGAGTTTCATTCTTTTCTTTTAATTATGGGTTAATTTTAATTATTTTTTTAAATTTACATCTAAAACAAATTCTTAATCCTTTCTTACAAATTAAAATTTCAATTGACAGACATATGCGGGGAAAAAAAAAAATGAAACGTGAAATTCAACCAACACCAAGCAAAGAATTAAAAATCCAATTAACAAACAAATGCGAAAAAACATAAAATTTCAATCAACAAAATATTACCAAATTGTATGATTTTTTATGGCCTTTCCAATCCAATCTTTTGATTTGTGTATCGAATTTTTGGATTTGTGCGTGAGTTTTTTGTTTTTTTTTAATTTTATTAACTTTTTTCTCTTGCGCTGCATATTAAGTATTAACCCAAAATCTGATAAATAATGTTTTTTTCATCAATTAATACAAAATTAATTATAAAATTACCATTCAATTCATTCCACACCAGCCATAGGTATTTTATTTTATTACTTGATTCATTCTTTTCCATGTTTATTCCATTACTAAATCCATTCCATTCCTAATCAATTTCATTCATTGATACCAGTCATCCCGAGGTGATTATGAGTAGGTTTAGCGTGAGCTATATAATTTCTTACTAATTAATTATGCATTCTTTCAAAAGCGCTGGGTTTCCGCATTCCTATTTACGTACTCTCCCATAATCCACGGAATCCCCTAACTAATTTCACTACGCACTTGCAACTCATCTCTCTCTCTCTCTCTCTCTCTCTAAGCTGGAATTAAAACCAAATGGATTTGGAATTCGTAACGAGCGGCGGCGGAAGCTTCAAGATCGAAGTGGGCTACTTCGATACAGTCCTCGAAATCAAAGAGAAGATCCAAAAATACAAGGGAATCCCCATCTCCACCCAAACCCTAATCTTCAACGGCGCCTTCCTCCGCGACGACCTCAACGTCCACTTCTCCGACATCCTCGACCACTCCCGCCTCCACCTCAACCTCTCCTCCGACGCCGCCGCCGCCTCCCCGCCCAAGATCCGCCTCCTCCTCCGGCTCCCCACCTCCAAGCTCCTCGCCGTCGACGCCGACGCCAGGGACACCATCCACCGCCTCAAGGAGCGGATCCACGAGATCGAGGGGACTCCGGCGGCCCGGCTCTCGATCCATGCAAACGGAAACGACCTCCCCGACCACCGGACGGTCCTCGACTGCGAGCTGTCGGAGAATTCGGACCTCACGGTAGGGTTCCGGCCGCCGCCGCCGTCCATGAATGCGGCGAGGCCGGCTCCGGCGAATCTGGCCCCGGGATTGGTTAGGCTGCGAGTGGTGGCGCAGTACGGGTGCGAGAGGATTCCGGTGGAGGTGTGCGCGGCGGAGAATGTGGGGGAGCTGAGGAAGAAGCTGCAGAAGATGAAGTCGAATCTTCTTCTTCCCAAGGAAGGCTTCTTTTTCATTCACAAGCAGAATGTGATGGACGACGATCGATCCTTCCGGTGGCACCGCGTCGTCCACGGAGATACCATCGAGATTTTCAGTGGGAGTATCTCCGGTGGATCATGAAATCAATCTCTCTCTCTCTCTCTAGTTTTCTTTTATCACATAGTATTAATTGGCAAACATATAACCATTGATAATATAGATCTTTGATCAAGTAATACTCTCTATGTCCTAACAAAATCGAGACGTACGCTCCTCGGGGAAGGAGTGCTTTGTTCTATTGAGATAATTAGGTACCAATTAGAGCTATTTTGTAGGAAAGAGAATGTGAAATATGTTTTGTTGCAATGAGTTGTATCATTATCCCCCAAATAATTGAGATGTTTTTGAATTGGGGTTTATCTTTACTAATGTCGTCTTTGATTCCGAGCTTATATTTTCCTAATATATTTGATTTTGATTATGGAGGTTGTTAGTGAAGCTCAATTGCTATTTCCATTATGTATATTATTCAGGCCGCATGAAATCTGTCAGATTTTAATTATATTTTTTCGGTCCACGATTTTTAAACCCTCTAATTTTTAAGTAATTTTGAGACTTTGTAATAATAGATTTTAAAATATATTTGTAGAGTATAATTTTTTTTAACGGACTTTAGTAACGTGTACAATTAATATATAGGGAAATTTCCAACACTACAGTGTGATATTGTTGAAAATGGAAGGATCAATTTGAATATCTAGATAAGTTTTCTTTTTTAAAAAAAAATGAAGTTGATGAATATAGAAATGAAGTTATGATCTTTTGATAAGAAGAGCTTCTTCTTTCCTTTCTAGCATTTGTCCTATTGCTACATGCATCTTTACTCAACCTACCTATGGGCCCCAGCAATTTTGCAATCATGCTGTATTGTTTGTTCAAATTTTTACCAAATTTTACCCAAATTTTTTTTGCTCTGAATAATTGTTTATTAGTATTATATACCTATAATAGTAAGCCCCATCTTTGATACAGGAATACTCAATATATACTCAATATAAGAATGAATTTCATTTGTCAATTAAATATCACGATTCCCCTTTTGTAAGTCTCATTCGGTTCAGGTACATAAAGCAACGAATGAGAGAATATATAACTATAATTAATTTTAAGAAAAGAAAATTAATTGTAACTAAATATTCTTTGTCGTTTTAAAGAAATGAGACTAATAAGTAAGAAAAATAAAAACGACAAATGGAATTTAATAACTGAGGACAAAGGTAGCATGCTTAGAAATAGCATTCGTATTGTAAATTATATACTTATAAGACTATTTGATTTGATTAGATTCTTCGTGTACATAAGGCCACTATCCTTACTTGGGAAAAGCACACATATTTAGTACTCCCTCTGTACCATTAATTGTCCATTACAAAATCGACACAATAGCCAACACAGTAAGGTAGGACGGAGGGAGTATTTGATTTCTCAATAAAAAAAATGAACAATTAAGGTAGGACGGAGGGAGTATTTGATTTCTCAATCAAACTTCATCGACCCATACAAGCGCTGAACAAAAAACGAAGCAGCGTAGAAGCCTACAGCTCCAAGCATCACGAAGACAGCGTACGACACGAAAGCCATGTAACCGAAGAAAATCGAGGTCTGCACGAAGCCTGACATGCCCGAACGTGCATAGTAGTAATAGAGGCAGTACCCGAAAACATACAATCCGTATGATCCGCCATAGAGAAACGACCTGAACGGTTGGGTGAAAAAAAGATGCATATGATATATATGAGGGAGAAATCAAATGTTGGAGATTCAGTAACAATAGCATACCTCCACCACCAATCGTGATCTTCAGCAGTGAGTTGAGTATATATCAATGCCACCGTAGTGCAGGCGGTGACAATGAGGACAATGATGAAGACGATGAATAAGATACCGTAACTGGTGTAAACTCTGTGACCCCAAACACTGGAAAATAAGTATTGTAGTTCGCTATAGGAGGCACAAAATGGCAGAAATCCAGCTACTGCCATCTGGGGTATGGCGTAACGGTACCAAGGCAGAGGCGGAATCCTCCTGGGAGATTTTTGAGTAGGACAAGGAGCTTCAAAGTCCGCCATACTAAATTTCCCTGCCATCCATCCCACCACTAACAAAAATAACACTAAAAGGGTCCATGCCCGAAGAACGACAGTATCTGTACCAAAGGGCACAGCTGCAGTAAGCTCGTAAGAATAGGCAACATTGTTAAGGAAGCTGGGAAGAAACAGAGGACAAGAGACTATGACCCCACTCAGTAGCAAATTGAACACCTGCCAGAAGATGCAAGGCAAATCGGATAAGGGACGTGAACGAGCAAACACATATGGATGCAATACGAAAGGAGACAATGACTTTCTCGCAATTATGAAACTATATTTAGCAGTAGATCAGGTGCCTTCTTGTCTGGATTGGATACCATTAGAGAAATTATACTCCCTCTGTCGGCTATGCACAATTTATAACCGTTTTGATTTTAAAATATGCATACTCATCCGAGACGGAGGGAGCATTATATTCTCATAGAAAAAGACAATGAAATTTAGGTCTTAGGGATCTGCACCAGACATGCCCCTGCATTATGCCATAAATTTAGCACTAAGCTTTGCAAAGTCCTCGGCAGAAAATTTAGATATTAGATCATATCATGGGAATCAAGTGTGCTCACCGGATAAAGCATGCATAAGAATGTCACTTAAAGGCAAAACTAAAACAATATTGAAATGTACCTACCCAATGTTTTCCTTCTAATTGGCTATAAAAAGAGGCTGTTTTATATCCTGAGATGGGAGCTGTCATTGCGTATAATCCCCCGAATGTCTGAAAAGGAGTTGTTTCATTGTACAGATCACACGCACCAATGAGAGCAAGTAAGAGTATAACAATCACCCTGGAAAAAATGCCGCATTCAGTCAATCTTGAGTCTTTACGATAACATAACCAATCGTAAACATTGCCACTAACCATGCAATGCCATACTTACGTGATAACAAGCTGTGTGCCACTTCCAAGGGCTGCAGCCAACAATGACTTGTTCTTCGGGAACCTGAAAACATCACCATGAATGAATTTCCATCCAGCTTCTTGTTTGACATCTGATGCCTCCTCATCAGGGGCATATCTGGAGAAAAAAACATAACTTAGTAGAGCTCTTATAATACATATGCTTAAATGTTAAGGAAGAGGTAAAGTCTTTACTTTTCTGAATCATTTTTGAGGGCTTGAACCAAAATTGCCACAAGAAATCCAGTAAGAAGGAGAGTAGTCACACATGAACCAATAACGGAAAGGGTCTCAGAGTAAGAACGAGAGTACTTTTCAATCCTTTCCTCAAACTCCATGCCAGTTTCAGTCCAGTTGGCTGTGTACAAGAAGTCAACCAGAACATCCTTATCATCAGTAAGCTCCAAACAGTCTTTTGGATCTGTGCGTGCGCTAATCCTTATGATACGGTCCTTGTTATACAAGATTTCAAAGTGAAGGTGCTTATAAAGGTAGTATTTATACTGTCCAGGATCAACACTGCCATTCTTCTCTACCCTTCCAAGAAAACCCCATAAGGGTAGGTCATCATAGTGCATCTCAAACAGGTAGTCCCTTGAAACTGCATTTCGGAAGTCAGCAACTTCATTCTTTGATAGTTTCTTTCGGCAGAGGACCTCTGATTGTTTATCAGCCAAGAATTCAAGTATATATGGAGAGCGCACAAAATGATTGAGGTTGCCTTCCGTCCTTCCAACAAAAGTTTCTATTCGACCTTGCACACTAACTGCTCACAAGATAGTGAAGAATAAGCAAAAGAGTGACTTGAACAAAGAGAAGAAAAGAATCAACAAATCAATACCAAATACCTGGAGAACAGAAGGGGAGACTATAGTAACTGTACGTTTCACTGAAAATGCACGCATACGACACAAGTGAGCATCATAAGATGAAAAGATATAAAGATTACCCTGCCGAAATTCCGAAAGAAAATACTCCACAAACGGTAGTTACTCGGAAAGAAAGAATCACACTGAGCAGTTCACCCCCTAAAAGCAATTTCATACACCATGATAAAATCATACGATGGTTTGATTGCTACCTTATATACAAACATGTGTACGAGTAGCAGTAATCGATATACAGCAGAATCCACATGAAATTAGTTTTTATTTGAATTCAAACTGTTTGCCTAATTTAGCACCTCACAATCATCACCATTCTTCCCTAGCAATATCCAAATTCAATCAATTTGAATTTTAATCCTACTGTTACATCAAAACATGCGAAGGAAACACATAGTATAACACTTTTCTTCTGCCCTACAACTCTACAGGAAAAACCAAAGGCAAAGTTTATATAAAAACCAATCGGAATTGAAACTGAAAATGGCAAAGTTGGAGTGAAAATTGCACCTGGGGTTTCCAAAGGGGTAGACTTTGCTTGCGTAAAATGGAACGTCGTCTCCAGCTTTGTATCTGTGGTCGGAGGAGGCCGAGCTCGCCCCAACGGCGATCGAGGCCACCACCAAAACGACGGCGTACCATGCCCCCCTCGTCGCCATCGTCTTCTTCAGTCAATACGCGCCACATTTTACGGAGTTGGAATGTGATAATATTTGTATGAATATGAACACTCATGAGCACGATGTTGAACGTAATAACTTCATTGACTTGTGGAATTTTTGCAGATTAATAGTCTCCTCTCTCTCTCTCTCTCTCTCTCTCTCTCTCTCTCTCTCTCTCCATTGCTACTACTGTATATTCTTCGGATCGAAATGGGCTTAGCTTGGCATCCATTAATGGGCCGATTACTTGCTAGAAAATGAAATTAGGTTTTGGGCCGCCTCCTCTCAATATTAATTTAGGGTCGGCCCGACCACACGGCACGGTCGAATCTTAATTGACATTTTTATTTGTAATAATTAAAATTGAATTTTAACATATATAATAATTGCCACATAAGTCTCTTAGTTTTATTTCCCCCCTAAAAATCATTACCATGTCAAAATTCGAACATCTGTTCAAAATGTAGTAAAAAAAGTCCGTTACAGTTTGTAGTTTAAATGTAACGACTGAGCATAATCTAGACGACTTCCCTTCAACCAATGGAACTAGAGTTCCAGACATCTTCGTTCCGTAATTACACTCTAGTTGTACTACTTAAAAAATGACTAACTCGGAAAGTATAAGTTGTTAGAATTGTGAAATGATGAAAATACACCCGATCGAACACTTTTCCTCAAAATTTCGGACACACTTCATATCCTCATACCTATCACTAAGGGTTGTTGGGAAATTAACTAAGTTGAAAATAGAAATTTGCAACTACCAAGTATTTTCACATTACATGTATTATACATTAAAATATATATATTCCAAGAGTTGACCGTTCATCTATATTCGAATGAAACACATGCATGTGTGTCCAAAGAAGAATCTTGGTATTGTGTGAATTTCCCACATTTTTCTTGGTCCTTTCTCAACAACTTTCTCTCGTTCAAAACTGTGTCTGTATCTGTGTCTGTATATATGCTAACTGTATATATGCTATTTGTGGCGTTTGCAGAAATTTTTGATCGGAGGGTGTTAAAATTAATAATTTACAGAAAATGATTTTTTTTCACCTTATAATTAGTACTCGGTTCGTTATATTCCATATGTCTCTTAATAAGTGTCTCATCTTATCTAGTAGAGACGAAGAAAGTAGCGAATTCTATCGTCTGATCCATAACTTAAAAACCGAAACCGGCAAGCTATACATAGCTAGCTTCTATTGAACTGCGAACCATATATAGATACTAATTAAACCAAACCAACCCTACTCATAGATTACTCTATACAATATACAACACAAACCGAAAAAAGTATAGAAAAAACCCCGTTTCATGAAAGAAAACGTATCCTAAACATAGATTACTATGTATATAACACGAAATTAATAAAATATGCGTATATTAATCTGACGGTAACGAAATATATTAGTGAGATTTTAATAGTTAGATTCGAGTTATGCGTGGCACGGACTTTTAAATTTTAAAACTAATTAAAGAAAGACTCATAGTACCACAATTTAATTTGGAACCCCACCACTCCCACAAGTTCGATCGATTTAATTCAGTCCACAAAACTAATATCTTGATCCTTTTCAATTCGTTGCGAAGTTGTGGGCAAAATAATTGCTTCTCTAACTCATGACCCACTTATAATTATAGCACAACATAGAAAATTTTGCCATATATAGTAAAATTATATTTAAGTTTTTGTTTATTTCGGTTTTAACTGTCTTAAACTAAGATCAAAGTAATATGAAAATTTCCTTTTCAATTCGTTGGTCCAGATCTATTATTATTATTTATATCAAAACTTAGTTATACATATTAACCAAAGTGAAAAATGATAACAAAATTATGCTTGATTAAACTTAGTCATGTGTATTAGTAGTATAATCACACTTGCGTTAGTTATAAATCTAATCTATTATCAATGGTTCAGATGTGTTTTTATTTTCTCGCTCTAAAAAATTATTTCCATGAATCAAACTTTATACTATAATTCAGTCATCAAACACAGACACTACATTTAATTAATATATATAATCCAAATAAGATCATCTATTATATTTCGGTGCAGTATTTTATATTGCATGAAAATGTTTCCGCGTGTCAGAAAATTTTAAAAGGCAACATTTTTTGTTTATAGAATATTGGTTTTGGAAATATGTTTTTTTCCCTAGCAAATTAATATATTATGACCACATCTTTTCAATACTAGCTAAATCAATTAGTGAATGGTTATCTAGATAATATACTCCTAACTTTTTTAAGTGGTCCTTGAAAATGAATTAAACAAAAAATACTCCCAACCTTTTCTAATATAGCCAAAATGGAAAGTAGGAAAAAATAAATAAAATAGCCCTGGTTATTGATAGAAGTTAAAAAGAATTGGATTAATATCATACATCTTGCAATGTGAACATAAATATTTTATGGCAATATTCTCATAGAAAACGTTATTACTGAAAACCCCCAAAGTTTGATTTATTATTAAACTCAGGCAAAAAAGAATGAAAAAGAAACAAAAAGCGACAAATGGTTTTGGTTGAGGCTACTCTTTTAATCCCAATTAATTAGAACAAGCTCAAAAATATAGATCTGAGCACGCCAAGTTGAGTTTATTCAATCTGTTATATTTTCCCCACTCTAACTCAGCCGACTAGTTGAGTTGAATATTGCATAATTTATAGTTTAAGTACCACTTCCTCTGTCTCATCCTACTTGACGTGTTTAATTTCTTACTAATACTACTCTTTTCGTCTTATCCTATTCAACGCGTTTCTTGCTTATACTACTTCCGTCTCATCCTACTTGACGCGTTTTTTTTAGGATGAGACGGAAGAAGCACTTATTAGTTACTCCCTCCGTCCCATTGCAGACGACCCATTTGGTTTGGGCACAATAGCAAATATATTGCTTGTTAAGTATTTTCACTCTTATAAGATGTGTAGTTAGCATAACCTTAATTATTTTTTTCATATTCCATAATAATTTAATTATAATTAGAATTTCCATTTACATCATTAATTGAGCTTCTAATCTATATTGAGTTTGGACTAATTATTTCGATATAAGGAAATGAGTCGTCTTCAATGGGACGTCCCAAAATAGTTAATGGGTCGTCTGCAATGGGACGGAGGGAGTACTATATTAGTTAGATATATTAGTTATAGTTAAAAGATGAAAGGGTAGCGAGACTGTGAGGGAGACCAACATGTACAAGGTCAATTGGTCGCAGCAGCCAAGAAAGTTACAAAAAATAAAAGAATAAAGAGTAATAATGACAAAAAAGAATACTATTAAATAGAAAAGAAAAAGAAAGGCAGCCCACATTGTACCAACTATAGTTTCATGAGTTTCATGTAATTTTCCACTTCTTTTTCTTCCACTATTCTGATAATATTTCTGGGCATTCCCACTTCTCTCTCACTCTATTACTATTAATTGAGAATTGAAAGTCACTCAAATATTTGACTAAGACTTGGAAAATGTCATCTATAGAGCCTTAAACCTTAAAAAATAACCCCTAGTTTTAACTAACTAATAAAAGTTACAAGCACAATATTACATTTATATACTACCTCCGTCCCGCCAAAGACGTTACATTTTTTTTTTGTCAATTTCTGGCACGTTTTTCCACGCTTCTTGATGATGCGTTTTAAAATAGATTTTTGAAGATTTTTTTTTCTTTTACGGGATACTATGATAGTTGTATTATCCCGCAAAAGAAAAAATTCTTCAAAAATCTATTTAAAACACTTCATCAAGAAGCGTGGAAAAACGTGCTATAAATTGACAAAAGAAAATGTAACGTCTTTGGCGGGACGGAGGGAGTACTACTTTGCATCATCCATGAAAACTTATAAAGGGTGACAATGTCAACGGTGCGGCAACTATCCTCTAAGATACGTAGCACGTTCAAATGTTATTATGAATGAGACGAGAGGTAATATTCCCCGTCTCAACAAATAAGTCTTCATGTCACTATTTAATAAAATCGAGCAATCTCATTTATTTATCTTTCTTTGGAAAATGATACGTAAGTCTTTTATTTTGCTGTTATTTACTTCACATCATTTTTTACACTTCTAATATGATAAAAGCTACATTAGAAATAGTATTGAATAAGCTTACTTAAGTAAAACTAAAATTTTAACCTATTTCAAAGAAAAAAAATGAGCTATATTATTAGACACACAAAAACGAAAGAATAAACTTAATTGATGGACAGAGAAAGCATATATTAGTAGTATAATTCATTGCTTATTTTGGTTGTTAAATAATATATATGAGATATTGAGTATAAACTAATAAAACGATTCTGTCGATTCAAATAGTTTGAGATGCACGCAGTTGTAAATATATGTGCATGCTTTCTGCAACTTGCGACTTCAATATGCACTATTGACTATATACTCTATTTAATTTGTAACAACTCTAAGACTATGAGATAACATTTTCCCAAGAAAAATCAGACCGAGACAAAACTAAACGAAACGAAACGAAGTTTCAATAACAATGATCTAAGTAATTTACAATGATCTTAGTCAAACTAATCTCGTTCAAATGAATTTCATTGAATTTCTCATCCACCTTCCAAGATTTTGCTTACATGTTGAACATAATTTTTAATTACGTAGACTATAAAAAATAACATCGATTGAAACCTTTTTTTTTTCTTTTTTTCTTTTTGAGAGCATATTATAGGAACATAATGCACAAATATTCGATTCCAAAAAAAAAAACAGACAAGCTAAGTACCCAACTACTCATTTACAAATGATTTCTTAATTAAGAAAGTTAAACCCTAATTTATATATTATTAAATAATTTATTAATTCGAAAACAAATTTTCGAAATACAAAATGTGAAACATGCCCCCCCATCGCAACAATTTAGTGTGCAAATTAAACACGAAGAAAACGACTTGAAAGAAACTCTTTGATATATATGTACTAAAAATAAAAAATAAAAAATAAATGATGATAATATGTAAATCATGGAGTATTTATTTCATGCCACACAATTTCACTCCACTCACACCTTGAAAAGAAAATGAAAAAAAAAAAAAAAAAAAATCCTTAGCTCATCCCATCTCTACAACTTTGCTATAAATACCCATACTTTAAACAAGTACCACCTCACCTCCTCCTCCACATCCTCAGCTAATAAACACTTCACTTCATCCCTCTCTCTCTCTCTCTCTCTAGAGATGGAGTCAGCCGAAGCATTGACCTTCAAAGTGTGGAGAAAGACCCCAGAGCTGATCGCTCCGGCGAAGCCGACGCCTCACGAGTTCAAGTCCCTCTCCGACATCGACGATCAAGAGGGCCTCCGTTTCCAGATTCCGGTGATCCAGTTCTACCGGGGAAGCCCCTCCGCGACGGAGAAGGACCCGGTGAAGGTGATCCGGGACGCCATTGCCAAGGCCCTGGTTTTCTACTACCCTTTCGCCGGGCGGTTGAGGGAACGCGCCGCCAGGAAGCTGGTGGTGGAGTGCACGGGCGAGGGCGTGATGTTCATCGAGGCCGACGCCGATGTGACGCTGCAGCAGTTCGGAGACGCTCTTCAGCCGCCGTTCCCGTGCCTCGAGGAGTTGCTCTACGACGTTCCCGGCTCCGCCGGAGTGCTCGATTGTCCCTTGCTCTTGATTCAGGTACTATTATTATATTTGCATGAACACCTTTTCTATCTGTAGATTAGGTAAAACGTCTAACCAACTGAGCTGAAATCGTACTTTTTTCTTGAGAAAATTAGAGTTATTTCAGGCATACAAGAATTTTAAGAATTGGGAAATAGTAGATGTTTTCTAAAATAAGTTAGGATTCTAAGTTCTAACGGAAGATTTTCTGTCTAATTGCTTTAGTATTGATAAGCAACTCTTTTTTTTTTTTTTAAAAAAAAGAAGTAGTTTCGACTAGCTTATCTGTGAGTTACATCTAAAAACAATTACTCCTATATATAAAAAAATAAAATAAAATAATATTTAATCATTGTTAATTCAGTTCTAAGCACCGAATCAAGCTTAAATATAGTTGGTTTGAATAAATCCGAATTAAGTTTGTGTATTAAATGAAAGTTGGGCCAATCTATATTGGTCTCAATCATTGGGCTATATTTGGACACACAAGCATTTATTTCATTATGAAAATTTAAGATTTTAGTCTTCATAAGAAAAAATAAAATCATCCAATAGGAACAATACTACTTTGATATAATTACATATTTACCCTTACATTCTTGAAAAGAAAGAAAGCAAAGGAAAAATTAGTTCGCCAATACAAGGTCAATTGTCGTCAAACATCAAACATCTAACACATGATAATGGCAGGCACACCACAAAATACTAGTATAGCCAATGGGTGTGGTGGGGACCACACCTACTATCTGTTCATGATTCCTCACGCGAAAATTAGCCCCCATCGCACTTTCAAAAAATAAATTAAAATTAATCATCGAAATTAACTGTGATTAGTGATTACTACTTGAGTATAATTAACACTGATGAGATGAGATGTTTATGCTGTGAAGGTCACGCGCCTGACGTGCGGCGGTTTCATCTTCGCCCTCCGCCTCAACCACACCATGTGCGACGCCGGCGGCCTCGTCCAGTTCATGTCCGCCGTCGGCGAGATCGCCCGCGGCGCCGACTCCCCCTCCGTCGCCCCCGTCTGGGAACGCCACCTCCTCGACGCGCGGGACCCGCCGCGCGTGACCTGCACGCACCGCGAGTACGACGACATTCCCGACACCAAGGGAACCCTAATCCCGCTCGACGACATGGCCCACCGCTCCTTCTTCTTCGGCCCCGGCGAGATCTCCGCCCTCCGCAGCCGCCTTCCGCCGCACCTGCGCGGCTGCTCCTCCTTCGAGCTCCTCACGGCCTGCCTCTGGCGCTGCCGCACCATCGCGATCGCGCCGGAGCCGGAGGAGGAGGTCAGGATCCTCTGCATCGTCAACTCGCGGAAGCGGTTCAGCCCGCCGCTGCCTGAGGGCTACTACGGCAACGCGTTCGCCTTCCCCGTCGCGATTTCCGCCGCCGGGGAGCTGTCGGCGAATCCGCTGCCGTACGCGCTGGAGCTCGTGAGGAAGGCGAAGGCCGACGTGACGGAGGAGTACATGAGGTCCCTCGCCGATCTGATGGTGACGAGGGGCCGGCCGCACTTCGCGGTGGTGCGGAGCTACCTGGTTTCCGACGTCACGCACGCCGGATTCCAAGAGGTGGACTTCGGCTGGGGACAGCCGGCGTACGGCGGCCCAGCCAAAGGCGGCGTCGGCGCGATCCCCGGAGTTGCAAGCTTTTACATTCCGTTTAAGAACAGCAAGGGCGAGAACGGAGTGGTGGTTCCGATCTGCTTGCCGGCGAACGCCATGGAAGTGTTCGTAAAGGAGCTCGAGGCGATGCTGAAGGCCGGCGGCAACGCGGCGGTGTTCATATCGTCGGCGCTGTGAATTAGTGATGAGGTTAATAGTTGTGAGTTTTACTGTTTATTTTATATTAGTGTTTTGATTAAAAGTTGTATGGATGTTGTGTATAATCCCTGTTGTACCAGAGAAGAATGTTCATTGGTGTGTGCTTATAATATGGATTTCTTTTGATTTTAAATATTTGATTGCTTTTAAATATTTAATGAAACCATTAAGAATGTTTTAGCAGAATATTCTGTACATGTAAGTAAACAAAATAAGACAGGACAGGAATTTGTATTATTGGTTCCTCGGGATCTCTAACTCCTCACCTTTACGAGGAATATGGCCCTGCCTACCGTGACCACGGATAATATGACATACAATGAATTAATAAAATATATAAATATATACCTCAATTTATATAAAAAATATAAATCATATCACAGTCACATAAACGATGCACATATTAAGAGTGTTCATGGGTAGGGAGCGTTTCTGTATCGAATATTGTGACATATAACCATTCCCATTAGATAATGTCTTTATCAACAAAACAAAATAAAACAAAAAAATCACGCACTCGAGGTTGAAGGCATTACACTTAATTTCTTGAACAAATACTGAGAACCAGATACCTGAAACAATTCAAAAGAAATATCCTTTCCACACAACTCGTGCACAAATTTTACATGAACAAGGATAAACTGTGGGTCAAGTACAACTACAAAAGAAATAATAGAAGGGTTGAGGAGCAGATGGAAGGTCTCACTAAAGTTTAATTAGCATATATACGTCGATACAATTGATGCACGAGGCAGCCTAATCACGGTCAGCTTCTTCAATTTCTTCATCCTCCGGTACACCACGAAGATACAACACATTATTGCATCTGCAGAAAACAAACAAAGAACATCTTGTCAAAAAACAATGCTCGTCACCAGAAATATAAGGCCTGTATACTTCGTTCCAAGAGAAGCAATAACAAATTCGTGTAGATGCATCAAACTTTGATTATATCATTAGCACTCGAAAGATGCATCAAACTTTAATATTTAAGTCCAATTTGTTAGACGATGTTGTATCTTAAGAGATCACAGGAGAGAGGATGAAAGGGACCTGATCAAGATTTCTCCAAGGCTTCCAGTGCACTGTCCATCAATGTATTCCTCAGCACTTGCAAGCTACAAACATAAGTAATTAATTAACAACATAAAATGGTAATTTGTCAAACAATTGTAGCATTTTAAGATGAATCAGCCAATGGAGTCATATCCTAATCAAGCTCTATAATTAGCAGATTCCACCTTTTTTTTTAGTTTCAACAACTCTATAACTAGTAATTACCTTTTAAAAGTAGTGCCAACTAACACTTTTAGCTAGTTCCCACTTTCTCATTTCAACCTATCATTTGGGGAGGACTACCCTAGTGCAATGGTATTATAGTGATAGATGCAAAATACAGTATATTACAAATCACAGGAAAGACACATAACTGAAACAACATTTCTATGCTTTACGGCTTACCAAACTTTATACAAGATCTTCGAGATAGTATTTACATAGATAATACACATATATTGCCATGATAAAGTATAACCCACAAGTTATGCTGTTGCACGAGTTAATAATTCTACATGTCTATCAATCAATCTACGAAGTTAGTAATGCATAAAATTACACAAATATTAGTTCTGATCTAACCTGCAAGTTCATGTATGAATCCACGGAAACGAGAAAACCTGAAATACAACATAACAAGATACATTAATCTACTCAGCAAGATCTGAATGTCAAACATACATAAATCGAGGAAACAGAGTGAGATTAATGAAAATAGATTTCAGTCTAAAAACTGAAGTAACCTTTGTATTCCATTCCCCATTTGAGTTTGACCATGACAGTTTTCCCAGTGAGATTATTCAAAAAGGGCTTCGGGTTAACTGGTACAGTCTGCAGGCAATAAATAAAGTTGCTTCACGACACAGAAAGTGAATATCATGCCCAAACTACAGTTAAACCTATGCACATTATGTCCAATCAACAACACCAAGTCATCACAGTACAGGAACTCTTTCTTGAGGTTTATTCCACCCAAGAAAAATTAAAACAGAACCCGAAAAGAGAATTGGAATGTTTCACTTCTATGAGCCTTTCCAAAGGAAATGGCACATGTGTTATCTCGTAAGCAACTAAACAAGCATTCAGTCTAAAGATAGCGAGAAATAGTGATTTTTGGGTATTCCTAACCTAAAAGAGCTCTTCACAAAAGCAGACAGTTATTCAGGTACACGAGCACATCTTAAGGGTATATACGATTCATAAACAGTAGTTACCAAATCTTACAGTAAAAGAATTGGTGCTAAAACATATATGCAAGCTCATCTCCGCTCAATGGCCTTAAGTTGAATTATTGCATACAATGAACAAACATGCCATCATCACGAGTTTTAGCTCTAATTCAAATTCTGAGACTTCACAAAGCCTAACACTACATCAAATTCATTCTATATTAGGCAAGAAACGGAAAAACAGAGCGAGACGTATACAAGTCATTATAAAATCATATCGAACGGAAAACACAAACGCGATCAACTCGTAATCAAGCTAAAACAAGTGAGCAATCCAGCACATACTGCATTTCAATACCCAAAAATTAAACAACCCTGCAATTCTCAAACAACAGCAGCAGCCAAACTCAAAGCAAACGCTAAAATAATTGCCTTATTCATCAAAAAACTAAAATGAGAAAACATTCATTGATATGAAACCGAAGCGGACTATGCAAAAAAATCCAGAAATCAAATCCAACGCTAACATTCTGTTCCCATCGTTTATTCTCCCTTTCTTTCGTCCGAAGAGGACAATTAGAACTTGAATATGCAAACAAAAACACGCAATCTATGAAAATCCATACAACACAAGTTAAGGAGGGGAACTTACAGCCATGGCGGCGGTTTCAGGGATGAGAGAGAATTCCTTGGACGGGAAATTCTCGCAGCGAAGGAGGGTTTAGGGTTTTGGTTATGATTTTGGAATTTGACACTGGTAAACCGACGTCGTATTGTCTATCTGAATATGCTGGTATAAATTTAGCTCCAAAAAGAAAAGTGGGAAATGTATAAATCGGGTTAATTTCTAATCTTATCCTAATTATTCAATACATTAAACCTAAATTCTTTTTTGTTTTATCGGAAAAGAAAAAAATAATATTAAAATTGGTACGCGGAGTATGGATCGAAAGCTTATAAGGGGATTATTCAGGAGTCTCTGCTCTTGATCTCAACTAAAATCTTGCCCCCATCCCATTTAAATATTCTCAAAAATAACCTTAATCCTTCATTTCCATAAACTACAAACAATACAAATCCAAATGCTATTCGCAAATTTCTTCCCAACAATGCCTTGAAGAATGCCCAAGTTATGCATAGGTTGAGCCTTCAAAGTGACCTTCAACCAATTATAAATAGAAAACACTTGAAGAATGAAACTGCATTTATAGCAAATAAATGAGCACTAGTCTCTTCCTTTTCGTTGCAAAGAGAGCAACTCAATTACTCATGAGACACAATCACCTTTCTTTTTGTAAAATTTTCGAATAGGTAGTCTGTTCAGGATTGCTCTCCACACTGCCTTTGGTGGGCAAAGTTTTTCCACATGATCTGAAATTCTTCACCTACTATAGCTCATTTTTTTGATGTGTATAACGAGTACCAACCCATTACACGCTAAGATACATTCCAATTTTTAGTTAGAGATTTAATTTTGATGTCCATCATGTGAAGCTTATTTATAGTGTTGCACATTCCTACTTATTTAATTTCTACAACGTATTTATATTGTTGCAGTTATTACTACTTATTTTTAATATCTCTTAAATTTGTATCTTGCCGCAGTATTGGAAGCTTATAAAATTTTCAAAATTGTTGCCCATGAATTGTGGCCGGCCGGTTAGTGCTCGAATTATTTTTTTTAATCTTCTTAACTAATTATTATTAACTAAAAGCTCACGAAATTAATAGCGCCATTTGTCAGAATTTGAACGTTACTCCTCTCCTCTCTGATTTCCCACCATATATAGGCAGCCATATCTGTTCATCTAATTAAATCAAGCTGTACGTACTTGTTAGAATATGGAGACAACCACCAAAACTTTGACCTTCAAGGTGTCGAGAAAAACCCCGGAGCTGATCGCTCCGGCAAAGCCAACGCCTCACGAGTTCAAGCCCCTCTCCGACATCGACGATCAAGAGGGCCTCCGTTTCCAGATTCCGGTGATCCAGTTCTACCGGAGAAGCCCCTCCGTCAAGGACAAGGACCCGGTGAAGGTGATCCGGGACGCCATTGCCAAGGCATTGGTTCTCTACTACCCTTTAGCGGGGCGGTTGAGGGAACGCGCAGCTAGAAAGCTAGTGGTGGAGTGCACCGGTGAGGGGGTGTTGTTTGTCGAGGCTGACGCTGATGTGGCAATGCAGGAGTTCGGAACCCCCCTTCTACCGCCGTTCCCGTGCCTCCAAGAACTTCTTCACGATGTTCCGGGTTCCAACGGGGTGCTCGATTCTCCATTGTTATTGGTTCAGGTACATTTTCATTTTTAGTACACTCAAAATGTAGCGGCACAAATTTTAATAAAATATTAGGTGATATGATATTATAGTAAATAGGTAACGTAACTGTTTAAATTATTTTTATATAAAGGTGACGCGCCTGAGATGCGGCGGCTTCATATTTGCACTCCGCCTCAACCACACGGTGAGCGATGCCCCGGGATTGGTTCAATTTATGTCCGCCGTCGGAGAACTTGCCCGCGGCGCCGACGTGCCGTCCGTTTTACCCGTTTGGGAGAGGCAGCTACTCCACGCGCGCAACCCTGCGCGCGTGACATGCACTCACCCCGAGTACCATGATGTTCCCTTCCCTAGAGGAACTCCGATCCAACAGCACGAAATGGTCCACCGCTCCTTCTTCTTCGGCGCCGCCGAGTTCTCCGTCCTCCGAAAGAACCTGCCGCCGCACCTGCGGGCCAGCTCCCGCTTCGAGCTCCTCACCGCCTTCGTCTGGCGCTGCCGCACAATCGCCATCTCGCCGGAACCCGACGAGGAGGTTAAAATCCTATGCGTCGTGAATTCGCGGAGGAAATTTAAAACGCCGCTCCCGGAAGGTTACTACGGAAACACATTCGCTTTCTCCGCCGCGACGGCCGCGGCCGGCGACCTGTCGAGGAATCCGCTGTGCTATGCGGTGGAGCTGGTGAGGAAGGCGAAGGCGGAGGTGACGGAGGAGTACATGAGGTCGGTGGCGGATCTGATGGTGATGAGGGGCCGGCCGCGTTTCACGGTGGTGCGGAGCTACTTGGTGAGCGATCTGACGCGCGCCGGCTTCGAGCGGGTGGATTACGGCTGGGGGAAGCCGGCGTACGGTGGCGTGGCGGTGAGCGGCGGCGTGATTCCTGGATTAGTGAGCTATTACACTCCGTTTAAGAACGAGCTGGAGAGCGAGGAGGGAATAGTGGTTCCGATATGCTTGCCTTCGAATGAGATGAGCGTGTTCGTGAAGGAGCTCGAGTGCATGTTGAGTGGCGGCGGCAGCGGAGATGACGCGGTGGCTGACCGGAAAACCACGGCGTTAATCGAGTCGGCGCTGTGAATTAATTAGTTACTCCCTCCCCCTCAGTGTTTTTTTTTTAAAATTGAGTCAAAACTCTTTGACAATTTTTACGAGCTTTTCCACACTTAATTTTGATGATGTTCTTAAATTGATTTTTTAAAGAATTTTATTTTTACAGGATAGTATAACAATCGTAGTATGTTAAATCATAATACGTCGAAATTATTAATAAAAAATTGCATAAAATTAATGAAAATCGAAGTTTAATGCACGTTGTTACATGAAAATAAGAATAAATGATCTCATGCGATTAGGGATGGTAACGGGCCGGATCTGGACCGGATCTTGCTTGGTCCAGATCTAGATCCATATTTTTCCCATGGACTCGGATCCGGTCCAGATCCGTCGGGTCCAAAAAAATCAGATCCGAGCCCAGATCCAACGGATCCACGGGTCTACGGATCTAGACCCGGATTCGTACTTTTATTTTTAAATGATTTTTTTTTCAACGCACTACAATGACAATATTATATTTTTTTGATAAAAGTTAGATCGTGGATAAATTTAAAAAAAAAATATTACAATCTTTCAAGTAAATAGTATTATCACTTTAAAAATTATGAACGTTTTATGCAATCCAAAACATAAATAACATAATATAAGGTTACAAAATAAAAAATTAACAATAATATATATATATATATCATATATTTATAAATAATAAATAAAATATATTATATATATAATCGGATCTTCGGGTCGGATCTGGACCGGATCTGGATTTGAAATTTCATATTCGGATCCAGATCCGAAAATTTTATATAAGATCTGGATCCAGTCCAGATCCATCAGGTCCAAAATATGAAGACTCAAATCCAAAAAAATGGATCCGGGTCCTGGATCCGTTGCCATCCCCACATGCGATTAGATACAAACAAATGGATTGGCACCCCTGTCTTTAGTCGAATTTTGACTGCATAGCTTGTTTTAAAATGATAGTATTATAAAAGTAGCATTAAATTATTTTATAAATTAAGACTTTACATGTCTGAAATGTCAAATTGTTTGTTTTCCGCAATTAAAAGAATAGGTTGAAAAGGAGTTATTCTAATGACTTTTAAAATAGTCAAATTATTCAGGGTTAATGTCATATAAATACACGAACTTTGGGGTGTTTTTGATTTGAGTGATGCTATTTGGCCATAATGTGACCGGCCATAATTTAACTTTTTTTTTTAATTATTTTTTTTAGTATCAAATAATTTATATATTTATGCCAAACTTTTTTACATTATAAAAAACTTAAAATGTGATACTCCATATTTTTTACGTATTTTTTAAAATTAATCCTTTAATTATTTGATAATTTATACTATTTTATTGGTTTTTTTACCTTTTTATCTAGAAAAAAAGAGAAAAATATGTAATTTTGGGGGAAAAAATATTTTTAAATTAAAATATTAAACTAATAAATTATAGTTATCATTTACTATTTTTAAAATTACGTATATTATGAAAAATGTCGTTGTGTGGCCGGCCACATTATGGCCAAATAGCATTATTGTTTTGATTTTTCCCATAAACTTTAATGTTTGTCTCAAAAATACACCAACTTTTAATTTTTTTCAATTTTCCCATAAACCTCAATTTCCCCAAATCGAATCCGACGTGGCAAAATCGAATCCGACGTGGCAATACAGTTGTCGCTCTTATAACTAAACTACGTCGTTTCATCTTCATCGACCCTACTCCATCCAATTCTTCCTCTAATATATTTCTAACAAACCCACCAAGAAGACACCCTCCTTGTCGGAGGAAATGGAAATCAGCTGGGATGATTTGGCTGGAATGGAGGAGTGCGGAGATGATGATTTTTTCAGCAGATCGAAAGATTTCTCCGAGAACCTACTTTATGTTGGGTGACGGCTGCTGCCGATTGGGAAGGGAGGGAGGACAATAGAGAGCGTATGGAGAGAGAGGAGTGAAAGTGAGAGAGAAAGGTGGGTGTGGAATGAGGTGGAATTAATATAAAATTTAGGATTTTTTTTTTAAATTTTTATAAGTGAAACGACGTAGTTTAGTTATAAGAGCTACAACTGTATTGCCACGTCGGATTCGATTTTGCCACGTCAGATTTAATTTGGGGGAAATTGAGGTTTATGGGAAAATTGAAAAAAATTGAAAGTTGATGTATTTTTTAGACAAACATTAAAGTTCATGGGAAAAATCAAAAACACCCAAAGTTCGTGTATTTATATGACATTAACCCAATTATTCATCAATGTAATATTATTATAGAAAAACGGATAAATGAAATCTAAACCTTTTTCTTATTGGTTCTAATAATAGTACGTAATTTGGCCGCCTAATCTTCTATACATATATAATACGAATATTGTTCTAATCCTGGCATCGTCTAGTATTCTTTTCATTATTTACTAAATTAGTGTAGTGCCCGTCGAATTTCGACGGGATTCAATTTATTTTGTGATGTTACATAAAATTTTAATATAAAATACATAATTTTCTATATAAATTATTTTATTCTGCCCGTTACGTGTGAAGATAAAATAAAATAAAATATGTTAAGACGTAATATTATAATTTTTCAATTAGCTCGTTACTCGATAAAATGTTAGCATTAATAGTGTAAATTTGCTCATTAATTTTTCTGTTAGCCCGTTGATATAACGTTAGCATGAATAGTGCGAATTTGCCCGTTAATTTTTCTGTTAGCCCGTTGTTTATTGTAATCAAATATAAGGTTGCGTTCTCTTTGATGCGAAAGAAAAGGAGATAAAAGAGAAAATTACCCTATAAATTCCACCCATTTTTTCACCTTTTATCAATGAGGGGGTATTTTACTCCTTAAATTAGAGATAATATTTACAACACCAAATTGGAGAGAAAATATTTTCTCTTCATTGTAGTGCAAATCAAAGGGGAAAAATAGAAAATGTGAGAAAAGGTGATAAAAAAAAAAGGTGGAATTTAAAGGGTGATTTTCTCTTTTCTCTCATTTTCTTTCGCATCAAAGAGAACGCAACCTAAAAGAAGAATATTTAAATAAGTCAATATTTCAAGTAGCCCGTTACTTGTAGTAAATATGAAAATTTATTAAGAAATTAATATATTTACGATAGATATATTTTATATTTTATTTCGTCAATATTTAACATGAACCGCTTTAATATATTATTTTTGAACAAATGGGATTCAATTTATTTTATAATTATCAATAAAAGTTTTAATAAAAATTACATTCGTTAAGTGAATTTAGTTGGGGATTAGTTGAGATGTAGACCTATTTATATAGGTTCTCTATCTCGATGTGCGATGAAAATCATTGTTATAAATTTACTAATTAGATTATATTATTTTAGGTACGCCTTGTACCTTTCCGTTAATCTCAATAAAATCTCTTTTCCCGGTCAAAAAAAAAAATTAGATTATATTATTTAAGAATTTACGAAGAATGAAATTTTAAACAAATAAAAAATCGTTTGATTTTCGTTTTTGAGATTTTTACATTAATTTGTTGGAAATATATATTGAGAATATATACTCCTATACCCAATTTCAAGTTGTAAACCTAAATTTTAGCTTTGTATCTTAAAAACATAAAAATATACCCATATTTTGCTTTGGTTTCCAAGTATACCCTTGCTTTTTAGCTTTGGGTATAACTTTTCTAGCTTTGGTGTTTTTGTCATGTAGCTATTCTCTTTCTTCTCTTCTTCCCTCTATTTGTGTTTGTGATCGAGCTGAAATTAAAAAACAAACAGCAGACAACATTCAAATATCTTTCTCTTCTCTTCTCTTCTCTTCTTTCTCGGTTTTTCTCGCACGCAGCAGGGTTCTACCTTCATAGCTCTTCTCGACGGACGACCGTGGTTTGACGATAGAGGCGAGCAAACGGAGGTCTGAAGATACATTTGAACAGGCGATCAGATGACGGCGGCGTTCTGACAAACGGCGGGCTGCGGACTGGCGACGGCGGCGTTCTGACAACGAAACGCCGGCGGACTGACGACGACGACATATTCCAGTTTGGAAAACAAATTCTGGTGGAAGAAGTAGTTGTTTTACTGTCTTCAAGCTTTCAACATGGTACTTTTATGAATTTTTCATGTTTGAATATTAGGGTTTTCATGTTTGAATCTAATATTTTTGTAAGCTTGCATGTTATTTTGTAGTCGACGTACTGGTACATTTAATTATTTTTCGTACTGTTTTAGTCAGGTAAGTTTGGTTAGATTTTCGTACTAGTGTATGTAGATTAGTTCTAAACCAATGTTATTTACATTACAGTTGAAATAAACGTAATTCATATCATATCATTTCATAATATTACTTAAGTACTCAGTACGAAATGAATCAAACTTACTGCGTACTAGTGTATGTAGATTCATATCATATCATATCATTATGCACTGAAGTACTCAGTACGAAATGAATCAAACTTACTGCGTACTAGTGTATGTAGATTAGTTCTCAATCATTGTTTACTCTGTTTTTTTCGTACTATACCATTATGATAATTTTTTGTTTCATTTAATATGTTTTTTTAGGCCCCGTCATCTTCTGTGTTTTTTGTCCATGGTGGTAAATGGAATTACGACAAGTATGAGGGTGGTATAAAGGATTTTATCCCCATTCCCTCAAGCGGTCTCACGTTTGAAGAATTGTTGGCAAAACTTGAAGTGCGTTTAAAGAAGAAACGGAATACCCATGTGTTTGATTTAGATGCTTGGATACAACCTGCTGTTGGTGATGGTTTTAGAATGAAAATCACGGATAATTACGAGTGGTCTTGCTTACATGACTTTATGGTAGCCCCTACCATATACGTGTCGGTTTGTGAGAAGAACAATGATTTTGAACAAAGTAGTATTGTTTCGTTGAACTCATGCATTGTTCCGGCTTTACATAATTCTAGTGACGAGAGTGCTGCAAGTCAAACTGCAAGTTACAATGGGTTAGAGGCGAGCAAACAATGGGTTATCCCGGGTGCTTCTCACCAAGCTTCCCTTCCTTCCGCCGATCTCGTCATACAGCCCGAACGTGTTAGAGGCGAGCTTGCTGAAGGATCTACGTTTGAAAGTAAGGAGTTGATGATCACAGCTGTTAGTTTATATCATTTGAGAAATTGTTTGGAATTTAGAACCCCACGTTCGGATGTTGATAGATGCTACATAGTTTGCACAAAAGGAAAAACATGTAAGTTTATTATGCGGGCTAAATCCCTTGGGCTGTCCTGGAAGATATACGAGTGGGCCCCTCACACGTGTACTTATGATTTGAGGGTTGGTCCACAACCGAAAGTTTCACCCAAAGCTATAGCTGTCCACGTTGGTGCGCAGTTGAGGGAAGATGGATCGATTCTTAGACCACGTGACATTCAAGCGCAGATGTTACGAGAATTTGGTGTCAATGTGAAGTATTCAACTGCTTTGTCTGCTAAGAATGTTGCCCTAAACGCTGCATACGGAGACCAGGAATTGTCATTTCAGGTAAAAAGTTTCCATGTTTACAAGTACATTTTGTATTCATTTCGTACCGCGTACTTACATTGGTACTAATCTTCAAACAACGCGTACTCCTTACTTACGGTTTTTTTATCTTTTTATTTTTACCTTTTTCCACTTTACAGTTGCTGCCTAAGTATCTTTACACGTTAGAGAAGATGAACCCCGGATCAGTTGTTGATCTGCAGACGTGTGATGGGGCATTTGAGTATTGCTACATTTCACTTGATGCGTGTGCAAGGGTGTTTCGTGCGTGTCGTCCCGTGATTGTCATTGATGCAACACATTTGAAGGGGAAATACAAGGGAGTTTTGTTTGTTGCATCGACTAAGGACGCTAATGAGCAGATTGTCCCTCTTGCTTTTGGGATAGGTGATAAAGAAAATGTTTCTTCTTGGTGTTGGTTTCTAGAGCACGTTCGTCGGAGTTTTGGCACTCGAGAGGAATTATTAATCGTGTCTGATCAACACATTAGTATAAAAAATGCGGTGAATGCTGTTTTTCCAGGTGTCCCTCATGGCTTTTGCACATACCACATCCAAGGTAATCTCAAGGCACGTGACGAAGTGATAAAGATCTTCCAAGATGCTGCAAATGCGTACCGGGAGAACGATTTCAATATTCATATGGATAACTTGGAGTTGACTTGCCCAGGTGCACATGAAAAACTCTTAAACATATGTTATTAGTTCTCAACCAATTTTATTTACATTACGTAGTTCCATGTGATCTGTACATTATGTCTAAAGTACTCAGTACGAAAGAAAGGTAATCAAAGCTTACTGTGTACTTAAGTACGCAATAAGCTTTGATTACCTTTCGTACTGAGTACTTTAGCAGTGATGTGTAAGTGTTCATATGGATAACTTGGAGTTGACTTTGTCCAGGTGCACATACAAAATTGTTAAACATTGGTCCGAGTAGATGGGCAAAGTGTAGATGCCCTGTGCGCAGATATAATTTTGGAACGTCTAATGCCGTAGAGTGCCTGAACTCTCGTTTAAAGTGGGCAAGGAAATTACCAATATGCTCTTTGTTGGAGTATACGTGTAATTTGGTTCAAGCATGGTTCTGTGAGCGGCGTTCTATCGCTGGAGCTATATCCCTTGAATTGTCAGACTATTCAATGGAGAGATTGGGTAATGCAATTAGGGTGGGTCGGACAATGAAGGTCGAGGGTATTTCTGAATCAAAGTTTAAAATCATATCGGGGGACAAGAGCTGTATTGTTGACATTGTTGCGATGACGTGTTCATGTCGTGTATGGCAGATGGACCTTTTTCCATGTTCGCATGCTACACGGGCAATAAGGTAACAAGATTTGTTTTTCATCCGAAGTACGTTATGTAGTGTATGCTAATTACTACACTCTTTAGACGGTAAGTTTTGTTTTGGTTCTTAATGCGGATATCAGTACGAATAAACACCATATCGTACTTGTTAATTATTTTTTTTTTTTGTTTTTTGTAGTCATGTCAATCAGACTCCAATTGGATATGTGCATTCATATTACAGCACTGCTACGTGGCGTGAAATATATGCAGCTGAGGTAACCCCTGTGCCTGATCCTAGCGATTGGCGTGTTCCATGTGATGTTGCTACGAGGGTTGTTGGAACCCCATCTAACCCGAAACAAGCGGGTAGGCCTAGGACGAGGAGGATTCAATCTATGAGGGGTGCTCCACGCGATGGGGTTCCATGTGATGTTGCTTCGAGTGTTGCTGAACCCAGTGTTGATCCGAGTGGTGCTGAACCCATTGGTGCTACGAGTGTAGCAAATGATCGTCTTTGTGGCCGATGTAAGCAGAAGGGCCATTATCAAAACACGTGTTCTGTATATTTGGAGATCAATGTTGAAGATGAACAAGTGGTGGGTGGTGGTGGTGGTGGTGGTAAGCGTACTCGTAAAGGTCCAATAAAATGTGGTATTTGCGGTGTACTTGGGCATTCCCGTAGAACTTGCACGGACCCAAATATATTATGATGTATCTGAACACGGGGCATGAACATGATTGTCAGTTATTATCAATATATTTCGATGTAGTATTTATGTTTAAATTTTTTGATGTGAGCATTTTGTCTTGCTTGGGTACTGGAGTAAGTCTGACCTTTTTGTGGGTCTTGTTCATTTTACATTATGTACTAAAGTAATCAGTACGGAATAGATCAAATCTTACTGCGTACTTGAGTACACAGTACGAAACACAATAAGGTTACTAGTATTTTGTGTAAGTTTTTGTTCAAATTACATTATGTACTGAAGTACTCAGTACGAAATGAGTCAAATATTACTGCGTTCTTAACTACACAGTAAGAAACACAAAAAATATTACTGTTATTGTTTAAGTTTTTGTTCAATTTACATTATGCACTATAGTACTCAGTACGAAACGAGTCAAATCTTACTGCGGGCTAAAGAACGCAGTAAGCAACACGGAAAAGATTATTGTTATTGTTCAAGGTCTTGTTCAATTTACATTACGTACTATAGTACGCAGTACGAAAGAGATCAAATGTTACTGCCTATTAAAGTACACAGTACGAAACACAATAAGGTTACTAGTGTTGTGTAAGTTTATGTTCAAATTACATTATGTAATACATTACTCAGTACGAAAAGATCAAAATATTACTACGTTCTTCTAAAGTACTCAGTACGAAATGAGGAAAATATTACTGCGTGCTTAATCACGCAGTAAGAAACATAGAAAAAATTACTGGTATTGTTTAAGTTTTTGTTCATTTTACATTATGTACTAAAGTACGCAGTACGATATGAGTCAAAACTTACTGCATACTTAACTTAAAGTACGCAGTACGAAACACAAAGAAGATTACTGTATTGATTGAGTTTTTGTTCATTTTACATTATGTACTAAAGTACTCAGTACGAAATGAGCAAAATCTTACTGCTTACACTAAGTACTCAGTACGAATTAGTGAAAAGTTACTGCGTACTTAAGTACACCGAGTAAGAAAGGATTACTAGTATTGTGTAAGTATTTATTCATTTTACATTATGTACTAAAGGTCCAGTACGAAAGAAAGCAATATTTTACTGCGTACTTGTAAGTACACAGTAAGAACTAATCTAAAAAGATTACTAGAGGCAAGTAAGTAACACAAAAAAGATTCCACAACACTTACATTTATACACCATGGTACGTACCATATTTACCAAAAAACAAAAGCCATGGTACGTACTGATTTTTACTACTTAAGAATCAGTATGTACCATGTTTTAGTGTTTTGAACCAGACATACCAAAAACTAATTACATAACCATGTTTGTCCACAAGATTTCCCAAAGAGTTATAAATTACACTAAAATGCAGGCAATGGAATAGCAGGCTCAGTACTGAACGCGTAGATCGTCTGAGCAATTCGGAACTTGTAAGCATTCAACTCCACAGGTGATTCTAGACCTTTATCCCCCGGCGTAGCTGATATCAGTCTCTCGACTGTCTTCAAGCAGTACAGACCACAGCTGTAGTCGTCGACCTGCTTGTAAGTATCCGCGACATCTGCAAAACAAATTTCCCACTGGGTGCAGCAGGGCTATGTGATATTATGTTTCTCATTGTATCTATGCCTTTCATAAGCTGTGGTAGGAGCCTTGCCAATGGGATGAAGATCCTCTTTCGGTTTGTTTTGTGATGATTTTGAAATGACCACGATTTAGAGTCGTAAAGCCAGATCTTCTGATCCTTCATATCAATTAGCAATGTCGCCCAGTGCTCGCTAAAATGACAGATTGTCACAACCTACAAAAATAGTATGTTTTGATTAAAAAAATAAAAACAGAAAACATAGACAGTACAGTCTGTTATAAAACGTATTTAAAACAACAAGTACACCTAGAGTGGAATCGTACTCAATGAACGAGTACGCATTTAATCATATCGTACTGAGTACTATAGTTTGTTTATACCTTTTCATAGTTGATCCAAGGCTGCATCCTCTCCCCCCAGGGTGGATACTGTGCATCAGCAAATATCATCAATTTTTCCAGGTCATCAAATTTGAGATGTTCCTCACTTCCTTTCTTAAACATGCTCTGCTTGTACAGTTCCATTACGGGTTTCTTATTTCCGTGAAGTGTGTCAAACACTTCATCAATTGCACTCTACAAAGTCAAAAAGGAACACTATGTCAGATATTTCAACAATTGGGCACTATAACTAATTAATCATATTTATATACTTACCATGAAGTGGCATGAGGTGATTGCTACGTTCGGGTTGGTATGTGTTATGCCTGCAAAGTTTGGGTATGTAGCAAGGATCGATAGGTATGCATTAATGTGCTCTTCCTCCAACATGGTATCGGGGGTTGTTATATACTCAAAATACTGCTGGTCAACCAAGTAGTCTAATCCGACATTTCTATACCTGTTTTGTAGCCCAATCGTGTAAGTAAACATACGATTTTGTTAATAGAGGAATGCTTTTTAAATGTAAGTGTCATGTAATTAGTAACTTACAGTTTTTCCTTTGACCGCATGAACTCGTGGAAAGATCTCCTGCCTGCCCTTAGATCTGTGCTTAGGTACGGACTTCGCAATGCCCTTGCCGGGTACCGAATTCGGATTGGTCTGCCCTCGTCAGCCGGGTCAATCATTAGGTATGCTACATCTTCAGTTCGAATCGGGCCCACCGAAAGTTGTAAGTCTTCTTCTCTGGCTGTGCTACGTTCCACCGATGACATTACTTCATCGAGAGCTTTACTCATTTGGCCGTCAGACAGTAAGAAGTCATCTTCCTCATTTTCCTGGATACATAAAACCTGGTAGTTATTCATACGATTTCGTACTGGGTAAATTTTCAAGTATTTCAATACAAATCGTACCCACAACTAGTGATTATCCGAATTAGGCAAACGTACTAGAAATGTAAATGTCCGTACCCAAAAAAACCCACACACAAGCAGTTCTGTTTTGCCATACACTTGAAAAGAACAAACAAAACACTTAAATTGTCTTTGGTAACCAAAACTCCACAACGTTTTTTCAATGTTCATGCATTAGAATGCATGACTTGTACCTTATCTCCCCCCGGTACATCTGTCTTGCCTTCATCTGCAGCTGCATCGCTGCCCTCCCCGGCATGCTCTCTTGTTGCCTGTGGTTCATCAACGGGGGTTGCGACGGCTGCCTCGACGGTTGCATCAGGCATCTGTGGTTCATCAACAGGGGCTGCTACCGGGTTTTCTTTGCGAGCTTTTTTTGCTCCACCAGTTCTTGCCCTTCCATAGCGTTTCAAAGCAGTCTTCTTCTCTGCCACCGTCTGCGGGCCTGATTCTGCTGCTGATGTTTGGATCGCGGGTTGTGCTGTCTCCTCAGGAACTCAGGTGTCAGCCCCCACCTCGATACCGGCCTCCCTTGCCTTGCTGCCCTCTCCTGCACCCGGAGCTGCCTTGCTTGTCTCCCCGCCTGTACCGGCCTCCACTCCTGCTCCCTTCGCTGCATCGCTTGTCTTCCCGCCTGCACCTGCCTCCACTCCTGCTCCCGGAGCTGCCTCGCTTGGCTTCCCGCATTCACCGGCCTCCTCGCCTGCACCTTTCTCAGCAGTGACCGGCTCGCCTGCACCTGTGTGACCAGCGTCCTCCTCGCCTGCATCTGTAAGCTGTATTGTTGCTTCAGCAATGGCTGGCGTTTGTGTATGGCTGGTAGGCATTGAGGAGGCATGCCTTGCAGGTGAGAAGGTTGTGTCATGCATCTGGAAAAAATTGAAGTCCTCGTGAGCAGAAGGGGCAGCCTCACGATGCCCACTGTCAGCAAGCTTCTCGACGACATCTTTCACAATCTGATGTCGGAAGCTTTCCAGGAATTCCATCATCCTGTTTGCAGCAGCTTCGCCTGCAAGTGCCCCGATTTTCTGCATATCTTCATTGCTGATGTGAAGAGTTGCAGCTGGAGCAGCATGTGATGGACCTGGCTTAGCAGCAGCGGGCAGTTTCTCATCTCTTGGCTTTTTCCTTTTGGCGTCGTTCGGATTGTACTTGAAGGCAAAAGGCCTTCCTTCGGGGTCATTTTCCAGAGATTTCCAGTAGAAGGTTGTCTGTTCCTTATCAGTAGGCTTCAGAATAGGCAGCGTTTTCTGCAAAAATGATATAGTTCAAAATTAATTCAATTTACAGTATGTAGTAAAGTACTCAGTACGAAAATAAGCAAAGCTTACTGGGTACTTAAGTACTCAGTAAGAAACACATAAAAGATTACAAGTGATATGTAACTTTTTGTTCAGTTTACATTATGCAGTAAAGTACGCAGTACGAAATTAGAAATAACTTACTTAGTACTTAAGTACTCAGTAAGAAACACAGAAAAGATTACTAGTCATGTGTAACTTTTTTGTTCAATTTACATTATGCAGTGATGTACACAGTACGAAAGGAATACAGTACTACAACATAAACATTTTATTGTGTAAGAAGGAATAAGTAATACCTGCTCTATTTGCCGATCGTTTGGCAATTTGTTCTTCTTCACGAAGCTGTACCGCAAGAAGCGGGGCCTTACTCTTTTTGGATTTTTCCCTCCGATTGTTTCACCGAATGCTGGAATCGCTTCAAATATCCAAGCCTACAAATATGATATTGTTAGTTTATGGCATTGAGAAAAGTGTCTCTTCTATTTTCCAAGTCCAGTTTGCTTACCGAGAATGCTATAGTGTTTCCTTTGAGATGGTAGCTTATAGTCCCCGAGTCCGGTATCCTCTCTTTGCGCATGACATTCGTGATTGTTTCTTTGAGGGATTGGAACGAATAACTCCCCCACGGGAAAGCTTCCCACTCTTCACTGTTCTCCAGCAGAATCCACATCCAAATTGGAATTGCTTTCTTGGTCTGATCGTACCCCAACACATATGTACACGCAAGAAGCTGCTTAGAAAGCTTCACATAATCTGATGGTGATGCTGGAATTTTTATCTCAACCTCCTTGTCCTCTTCTATCACGGTATAGGTAAACGACTTGTTGATGAACATCCTTGCCACATCAGCTGTGGTAGTCTTGTCGTTCCCTCTAAACAGCCGTACGAAGACAGATTCGGTGGGGATCTCGTGATATATGTACGGGTTGAATTTGGCCTCTCCAAAGCGAAGCCCGCTCACAAGTGCAAATTTTGTCCTCGAAAATCGCAGGACAGAATCTCCAATCTTAAACCAGAGGGCTGTTGGGTCAGGGTTTGGATCCGGTTTCACCTCTCTGAATACCACGTAATGCACCCATTCCGGCTGCTGAATTTGTTCAGCTTCGTATACGATCCAAAGCAACACTTTTTAACCTCCTTAGCTGCTGCAGCTGGAAGTGTATTTAGGACGTCATTTATGTCAGCTGCCATTGACTCATACCCTGTGAGCATGGTCTTATTTGGGTATTCCAGTAAGTCTCCCCTCTTGTATGTCCATGTGACCTGTACAGTTGAAGTAAACTCAGCCTCATATCATATAATTTCAGTATATATTATTAGAATTTCACACCACGAAAGGAATCAAAGCTTACTGCGTACTTAAGTACTCAGTAAGAAACACAACAAAGATTACTAGTATTGTGTAAGTTTTCTCATTTTACATTATGTACTAAAGTACTCAGTACGAAACACACAAGAAACACACAAAAGATTACTATTCTTGTGAAAAATTTTGTTCAATTCACATTATGCTGTAAAGTACGCAGTACGAAAGGATTAAAAACTTACTGAGTACTTAAGTACTCAGTAACAAACATATAAAATATTACTAGTCTTGTGCAGATTTTGTTCATTTCACATAATGTACTCAATTACCCAGTAAGAAACAATTAAAAGCTTACTAGTATGCATGAAAATTTTTGTTTACTTCGTAAATCACAGTGCAAAATTACTACTTTTATTGAAGATTAGCAGAAATTTGAACAATCAAACCTTAAATAGGTGTTTTTACTCACAAAAACAGAAATTTTAGGTGTTTTTACTCACAAAACAGCCCAGAATATGGATTTAACCCTCGCTTTTAGTACTAGTGCTTCAAAAACATATGATTTAGACTAAAATTAGAAGTAAATGTTGACAAATCAAGTTTTTGATTGTACATTCGTACTGAGGATTTTATTTGACAAAAACAAAGTAGGGTTCTAGATTTCTGGAAACTTTTTCCAGATTATAGGACTCTTCTTTTCTTGAAATATGAAGATTGAAGAAAATACCTCTGGCCTTAAGAAAGATGGCGCATCCGGAGCAATCTCCTGTACCCCCTCTCCGATTTCTGCTTCTGCATGCTGTTCTTGGGTCGATTCTTTTGTCTTCGAACGTTTTGATCTCCTGGGCTCCATCTACCTTCTCGCGTTGGGTTGTTGTCGGCCGGAATGTAGTGTGCAATGGGGATGGAAGAAGAATCGCGCTGGAATCTCGGTTGAATGGCGGTGCAATCGCGATGGAATCTCGGTGGTTTTCTGGAATCGCCGCCGTTTGAGTGGAGTCGGTTCTGGTTTTCGAGAGGGAGAGAGGGAAGTTGAGGGAACTTGTTTGAGAGAGAGAGAGAGAAGGGAGTAGTTGATATGCGGGTTCCCTAGGTGCCAATAATTGTCAAATCCCGCCAATACACTCCAGGGGCAAAGTTGTACCAATTTTGAAAAATTGGGTATATTTTTATGTTTTTAAGATCCAAAGCTAAATTTAGGTTTTTATCTTCACTTAGGGTATTTTTATTTTTCCCTCATATATATTTCTATTTATATAGGTAATACATTGTTAAGTTCTTGTAAAAAATCGATGTGGGACAAAATTCCTTAATTTGATATATAATTGAATTAAATTATTAATAAATAAGTCAAATCAATGAGAATATTGAAAATTAATCACTAAAATCATACGTGATGCCACATAGGACGAAGATCCATGACGCTAAAATATTTTATCAGTAAAATATAATATGCCCTATATATAAAATAATCACTAAAATCATACGTGATGCCACGTATGACGAAGATTCATTATATTTTATGTAAGGGCCTTATATATAGTTCAGTTCCCGTTCTAGGTATTTTCTCATCTGCCTGTGATATTCTTTTGATTTGGGTTTCCACGTAAAGGAAATTCGACGGAATTCAAATTATTTTTTAATTATAAAAAAAGTTTTAATAAAAAATTACATAATTTTTTATATTAATTATTTCAAGTAACCCGTTACTCGTAGTAATATGAAAATGAGTTAAGAAATTAATATTTTTATTATAGATATATTTTATGTTTTATCTCGTCAAATTTTAACATGAACCGCTTTGAATGTTATTTTTAAACAAATTTTAAAATAAAATAAAGATATATTATGCCGCCGTTGTTTATCTTATCTAAATACCCTTCAGATGGATTTTTGTTGAAGAAATAAAAGGGGTATATAAGGGTTAACTTTTCTTAAAGAACTATACGGTTTAAGTGATGTCAAAATTCAATATGAATCACTTAATAAGAAAATTCATAATTAATTCAACTATTAATTATGATAAAAAGATTGTATATTTATTATATAATACTATAGAGAGAGAATATCTCGATGTGGCACAAAATTCCTTATTGTAATATATTATTCAATTTAATACGTAAAGTTTATATACAGTAATTTATTTGAAAATTTAAACATGAACCGCTTTAAAATGTTATTGTAAAGGGGAATATTTTGATAATAGGTAACAAATCACGTATAATCAAAATATAGAATAATACATAATTATTTTATAAATCAAAAATGAAAATCGACCATTAATACAAATATTATATAAATACTACGATCCTAATTAAAAAAACAAATAGTCTAATTAATCCTAATTAAAGGATTAATTTCGTTATATTATATTTTTCCGCTTGCTTAATGTTGAAGGTGGTTTAGAAATATTATTGGGCCAAAAATATATCTACCTATTCTCCTTAAGAGAAACACAAATATATACCCAACTATAATTTTACACAAAAGTTACCCACTTTTTCAACTTCATTCCAAAATTACCCCTACTTTTCCCACTCTCCTTCTTTCTCTCTCCCCCACATGCACTTGTCAACATCATCTTTTGTCTTTTCCTTTTTTTGTTTTTTAATTTTCACGAACATTTTCTTACTTCCTTTCTTTCTTTTTTTATCTAATTTTTTATTTCAAAATTCGTATTCAGTTTTTTTTTTTTTTTTTTTTTTTTTTTTTTTTTTTTTTTTTTTTAAGAACTGCAAAAGTCATTTGGTTAGAAAATGACTCATTCTTACCACGCATAATAAGAAACAATGTACAATCTTATAAAATGTTGTGTAAAAAGTCATGTTCATTCTAACTATCTATCTTACGAGTGCTCCAATAAAACTTGTTAAGTAAAAAACAAACTCGTTCTTATTTACAATCTTTTCAATCTTATTATATATTGTAAGAATCCATGTACACTCTTACCACCTATTATAAAAGATCATGTTCATTTTGTAAGAATCCATGTACAATCTTACCACCTATTAAATATTGTAAGATGTACATGTACAATCTTACCACCTATAATCTGAAATTATAGTTTCCATGAAGATGCTTTTTCTCTCCTCTTCTTTTTTAGCGCTAATTTTCGTACACAGTTTTTTTTTTTTTTTTTTTTTTTTTTTTTTTTTTTTTTTTTTTTTTTTTTTTTTTTTTTAAGAACTGCAAATGTCATTTTGGTTAGAAACTGACTCATTCTTACCACACATGGTATAAATTATGTATAATTTTATAAATGTTGTGTAAAAAGTTATATTCATTCTAACTATCTATCTTCGAGTGCTCCATTAATACTTGTTAAGTAAGAAACAAACTTATTCTTACTTTCAATTTTTATTATATTTGGTAAGAATCCATGTACAATCTTACTACCTATTGTAAAAGCTAATGTCCATTCTGTCTGTGTAAAATCTTACAACCAAGTGCTCCAGTAAGACTTATTAAGTAGTTAGATTGAACATGACTTCTTACATAACATTTACTCCCTCCGGGAATTAAGAAGAGTTGTTTAGTACTTTAACTATGTTTGGTAATTGAGAAGAGAATGAGATTATGTTTATAATTGAGAAGAGTTGTTTTAATTAATATAAAAAATGTTTTTTATTAATTAATATTTTTTTGTTTTTCAGTTTATTTTAAATTAATTTAAAATTTTCTGGATTTTTTTTTTATAAAATTATTGTTGATGTTTAAAATTATAATAAAAAACTTTTCTGGATTTTTTTTATATATAAAATTAAAACTTTTCTGGATTTATTTTAAATTAATTTAAAAATTTCTGGGTTTTTTTTTTATAAAATTATTGTTGATGTTTAAAATTAAAATAAAAAACTTTTTTGGTTTTTTTTTTAATAAAATTAAAACTTTTCTGGATTTATTTTAAATTAATTTAAAAATTTCTTGATTTTTTTTTTTATAAAATTATTGTTGATGTTTAAAATTAAAATAAAAAACTTTTCTGGATTTTTTTTATTTATAAAATTAAAACTTTTCTGGATTTATTTTAAATTAATTTAAATTTTTTTGGAATTTTTTTTATAAAATTATTGTTGATGTTTAAAATTAAAATAATAAACTTTTTTTTTTTATAAAATTAAAACTTTTCTGGATTTATTTTAAATTAATTTAAAATTATTTCGAGAGAGACGGCAATGACGATAATGGAGAAATTGAGAAATTGGGGCGTAATTAGTATGTTAATTAAGTAAAATAAGGGGACAATTAGTTGTGTGTTTAATACTTAATTTTTACCCAAAAAGGAAACGACTCAACTAAGAGAGACCGGCCCAATCGGGAAAGTGACTCAACTGTAAAAGACCGGAGGGAGTATAAGATTATACATTGTTTCTTACCATATATGGTAAGAGTCATTTTCTAACCAAAGGACTTTTGCAGTTCTTAAAAAAAAAAAACATTCGTAATTTTTTTTAGGAAAAAAAAACTGAAAACGAAATTTGAAATAAAAAATTAGAATAAAAAATAAAGAAAGAAATAAAAATGTTGTTGATGAAAATTAAAAAAAAAAAACAAAAGAAAAGATAAAAGATAAAAGGTGATGTTGACTTGTCATGTGGAGAAGAGAAAAAGTAGGAGAGTGGGGAAAAGTAAGGGTAAATTGGGGGTATTTTGGTCCACAAATGCAAAATAATTAATTAATAATTAATAATTAATAAGCCAAATCAATAAGAATATTCGAAAATATTCAAGAAAATCATACGCGATGCCACGTAGGATCGGGATCTATATCGGTATTATATATATATTGATATTGATTGATTCTCATAATTTTACTCTATTAAAGATTAAATAAATGCAATTTATATAGGAAAAATAATTGAACTTATCTCCTATTTATCCATATTAAATTGTCAACCATGAAATAATTGGAATATGTATACTCCATCTTCCAACTATTTAGAATTATTCTCTAATCAAAGCTCTACCAACATACTATACTTTATAAATTAAGACCATTTGTATCTTTCTACACCACACAAAGAGGTACGACTTCTTCCCCTCTTTTTTAAAAAAAAATAAAATAAAAAATTAACTATGTTATTACTCCTCTTACACTTTGCTTAAAGAAAATGTTATAAATTGATTCATGTCGAATTTTGACAAGATTCAATAACACCTATCATCAAAAATATTATTTTTAATCTTTTTGTTTATAACCACAAGTAACAGACAACTTTAAGTAGTTGATTATGTATTTTTTACTAAAATTTTATTTAAAAATTACGAATAACAACTTCTAATTATTATTTTCAACTAATTTTATTTAAACACGACAAAATAATCAAATCTAGTCGAGTTTCGACGGGCACTAAACTAATAGTATATATATTTGGATTTATGACCATGAACATGACATACTCTTCTTCTACTATAAATATATGAGCCGCCTAATATATTTTCGATAATGCTATATCTATACCTATTATAAAAATATTTTGTATGATAAAATTCGGGTTATTTATTTTGTCCTTAGAATAAAATTTAGTTAAGATCAATATTGTAATAATATCATATTATTATACATGGATTGATTTAAAATGTGATTTTTTGAATTACATAAACTTATTTTAAATTACCTCATTAAAACATGCTTAATTTACCTAATTCCAATTATCATTGGACTGCACGAATAAGTTACATTAGAATTACCATGGGTTTTACTTAGTTACATAAATGATGTTACTACATAATTCATTATGCAATAATTAAAAGGAGAGACAAATAACTAATGAAGTATTCTGTAATATTATTTCTCTCACTAACTTCAAAAGTATAAATAATACTATCAAAAGAACTCTCTCTATTGCCTATCGGAGCAATTTTTTTTTTGGTCATGTAACATGAAAAATATAATACTATATGTATTTGATTCACTTTATTTAAGAATGTTTAATTTGATTGACTTATCATAATTACGACGACTTTGTCGAATGACATTTTTAAAGATAATATAACAGAAGTGAAAAAAATTTGGATAAAAAAGACGGGACAAAGTATAATGGAAAATAGATAAATAATTTTCAATATTTTTTATTTTTTCAAAAAGTATAAATTAATATAGAAATGCAAAACTCAAATTTTGAGAAAATTAAGCTAATTATCGATTCTTTATCAAAATTAAAGAATAGAATAATTATTTCTTTATTTGGTAATGGGATCACTGTAAAGGGACATACCAATATAATAAATGAGACCTCTAATGAGAGACAGAAGAAATACTCGTAAACAGATAATTGCGATACGAGTTTTAAAAAAATGTTTGTGTGGATGTTTGAGTGGTAATATCGACAAACATGCATCTTGATCGCTTAATTTTAATACGTAAGCAAAGTGATATATCGAGGTTTAACACTATAAGTAGTCGCCAGTAAACTTTACTGGCTAATATGAATAAGACATTGGATAACGTTTAAAATTAAGAGCATTGGGTCTATCGTATATATGTAAAAGGATGCAACATTTTTTTCAGACGGAAAAAGTACATAATATATTTGATCGAGGTTCAAAAACTAAAGAAGTACTAATAAATTACGAAATGAACCTTTCAGAGGGAAAACACACACACACACAAGTTTTAACAGCATAAATCTTAAAGGCTATGCCACGTACGGCAGACTCGAGTTTAGAATATTTGGTCTCAAAATTTAAACCCTTACCCCTACTAATAGACGCAACGCACGCATACACCTTTATTTTTCTTTCTCTTCCTTTTCCCACTCCCATTCCAAACTTGCTCCTCATTAATTTCTAAAGATTTAACTTTTCCATGTGCATTTAGTTGTGCCAGAATTTTCTTTTTCATAGAAATGGAGATGAAGAAAAGAGAATAAGACGAAAAATCATACTCCCTCCGTCCATTTTATCATGACACTTTTTTTTCATATAGTAGACACAGAATGAATAGTAAAGTGCCATGATAAGATGGACAGATGGAGTATCTAATAACGTAACTACAATCGTGCAAAATGCGCACAACTATACGTACACTAGTCCTTGGTTATTAATTATTTCCATCAATTTACTTTTGCTCCTAGCTTCTAGCTAGTAACTACTCCCTCCGGTCTTTTACAGTTGAGTCGAAACTTTTCGACACGGGAATTAAGAAGAGTTGTTTAGTACTTTAAGTATGTTTGGTAATTGAGAAGAGAATGAGATTATGTTTATTATTGAGAAGAGTTGTTTTAATTAATATAAAAAATATTTTTTATTAATTAATATTTTTTTTGTTTTTCAGTTTATTTTAAATTAATTTAAAATTTTCTGGATTTTTTTTTTATAAAATTATTGTTGATGTTTAAAATTAAAATAAAAAACTTTTCTGGATTTTTTTTTATAAAATTAAAACTTTTCTGGATTTATTTTAAATTAATTTAAAATTTTCTGGAATTTTTTTTATAAAATTATTGTTGATGTTTAAAATTAAAATAAAATAAAAGACTTTTCTGGATTTTTTTTTTTTATAAAATTAAAACTTTTCTGGATTTATTTTAAATTAATTTAAAATTATTTCGAGAGAGACGGCAATGACGATAATGGAGAAATTGAGAAATTGGGGCGTAATTAGTATGTTAATTAAGTAAAATAAGGGGTACAATTAGTTGTGTGTTTAATACTTAATTTTACCCAAAAAGGAAACGACTCAACTAGGAGAGACCGGCCCAATCGGGAAAGTGACTCAACTGTAAAAGACCGGAGGGAGTACTTCCTTCTTTAATTTGTATTTAGGGAGGGGCGATCCGACAAAAGGATTTGTCCTCCATGCTTCTCGTTATTATTTATTAGATTGCGTTCTCTTTAATACGGACGAAAAAGACAAAAGAGAAATCACCTATATATAAATTCCTCCTTTCTGGTCACCTTTTATCACCTTTTATCAATGAAGGGAATTTTACTCTTTAAATGGGAGAAAAATTTTACAAATCAAATTAGAGAGATAATATTTTCTCTCTATTATAGTGTAAATGAGGGGGAAAAGATATAAAATATGAGAAAGGGGGACCTAGCTGCCCCCACTTGGTTCATATACCATTTACTGTACAATAACGGCATGAAAAAGGTTTTGAGAAGTACATGGTCACTTGTCAATCGATGAGAGGGGAGAGGCATGGAAGACATTTCCTTTTGTCTTTAACATCGCCCCTCCCTTGTATTTATAGAGGTGAAACTAGAGTGTGTATTCGATTAATGCGACATGAATTGTGGGCAAATTAACATTCTTTAAGTAATTGGTACTACTACGTACGCAGTCGTTTTGCCCCTATATTAGTATGAGTATTTTCCGTATGAAACGTCCTTATACTAATATAATGGATCAAAATTGAAATATTCTCTACAACATGATCATTTTACTCTTGAAATTCTAAAAAACGTGTCTAACTGTTCATAAGATGAGACTCTAATTATTACGTTTGAACTTGTGTTGATTTTCTCTCCAAAATAACATGGGGACGGAGGGGGTATTATTTACGTACCATTTCCCATATTATGTACTCCCTCCGTCCACCTATTTCTGACACGTTTGCTTTTTGCACGGGTTTTAAGACGGGAGTGGTGTGTAAAGTGTATTGTGTTTATGGATGTAGTGTATAAAGTGTATTTTGTAGGGAATAAACATATTTTAGAAACAGAGCATCATATATGCATAAAAACATGTTCTTGTCTGATCTTAAATGAAAGATCGTATAAAGACCTTTAATTTGATATAAAAATCATAAAAATCCGATAACAAACGAGCAAGTTATAATAATTTAAACTTTCGAAATTTAAATTATATTGAACTACGTGCAGAAAAAATGAGTGGATGAAGTTTCAAGTATGGAATGTTAAGTGTAATAAGGGATTTACTAATTGTACTACTTAGTGGCTAATTCTTTCCAAAAAAGGAAACGTGTCAGAAATAGGTGGACGGCCCAAAAAGGAAAGCGTGTCAGAAATAGGTGGACGGAGGGAGTATTAATTAAAACGGCACAACCAAACCTAATCCATGGCCCTACATTAGTCGGTACACACACCATCTATAAATATCCATGCATGCATCCTATACATATGTTCAAACTTCAAAGCCATATACCAAAATGGCAGCAAACAAAACCCTATGCCGATTCAAAGTCAGCCTAAAAAGCCCAGAGCTGATCCCTCCGGCGGAACCGACGCCGTATGATTTCAAATTTCTCTCCGATATCGACTGTCAAAAGGCGCTCCGATGCCATTTGCCAATGATGAATTTCTACAAAAGGAATCCATCCATGGAAGGAAAAGATCCGGTGCAAGTTGTTCGCTACGCTATTGCCAAATCCTTGGTGTTTTACTATCCCTTCGCTGGGCGGTTGGTGGAATATTCTGGTGGAAAGCTAGCGGTGGAATGCACCGGAGAGGGGGTGGTGTTCGTTGAGGCCGACGCTGACGTGACAGTGGAGGAGTTCGGAGATGACCTCTATTTTTATCCACCTTTCCCCAACGTGGAAGAGCTTCTTCCTATTCAAAGTTTTGATGGAATAACCAATTCTCCAGGTACTTATTTTAAAACCATACTCTTTCTGTATTACTTGATTACGATCACTTTATTATTTTAATAGAATAGTAAAATAATAAAAAGAGTGTAATCAAAATTGCGGCGGGGTGGGGGAGGGTTTTGTTTGAAATTATTTAAATTTAGAAACAAATTCAAAATTTTATGAAGTGAGAATAACGTATTTTCAAACTATCCAAGTTATTTTATTACATTTTTCGTATTTATTGCACTTGGATCATTTGTCTTCTATTTTGGTGTTCAAATCATGTTCTAATTAAGTACTATCAAACGATATAAAATTATTTGAAATGTTCAAGATCAGAATGCCAAAGGCGGAATAAATAATATTGCCCGTATTTATTGATGTCACGTAAGATGTCATGTGAAAATGCAATATAGTATTTCATCGTCGAATCAAATATATATATATCAAACAAAATTAAAGTCGAAGCCAATTCCACAGGTGACGCGCCTAAAATGTGGCGGATTCATTTTAGCTTACATATTCAACCACACTATGTGCGACGGCGCCGGAATTGTGCAATTTCTGAACGCCGTCGGCGAAATAGCTCGCGGCGGCGCAACCCCTTCCGTTATGCCAGTTTGGGAGAGGCACCGCCTCACCGCTCGTGGCCTGCCACGCGTGTCCCTCACGCACCATGAATACGAAGTTGCAGAATCGAACAACCGTGGTGGCGGAGCCGGAAAATTAGTCCGCTCCTTCTTCGTCAGCGCCGCCGACATATCCGCCCTCCGCCAGCCTACCGCCGCACCTCCGAAACTGCTCCAGATTCGAAATCCTCGCAGGCTGCGTGTGGCGCTGCCGCACAATCGCTCTCTCTCCCAAACCCGATGAGGAGATCGGATTCTTCTTCGCTGTGAATTTCAGGAAGAGAATGAATCCGCCGCTTCCGGCGGGATACTATGGGAACTCTGTAGTTTTTCCGGCGGCGGTGACAACTGCCCTGGAATTATCGAAGAATCCGTTACATTACGCGGTGGAGCTGGTGAGAAAGGCGACAGCGGAAGCATCGCAGGTGAGATCGGTGGAGGATGTGATGGCAATAAGAGATAGGAGCGATTTCACGGCTGCGGCGGTGGCGGAGGCCTATTTAGTGTCGGATCTGACGCATGGGGGTTTCGAGCAAGCGGACTTCGTGTGGGGCACGGCGGCGTACGGCGGGATGGCGAAAGGCATTCATTGGACTCCTATTGAAGCAAATTGGTATATACCCTTTAAGAATACGAAAGGAGAAAGTGGCACCGTGGTTCCGATTTGCCTACCGCTCGAATCCATGGAAGTCTTCGTAAAACACCTTCGTATGACGATAACCGCTGCTCGGAGAAGTTCGGCCTTGTAAAACGACGGATG
Organism: Thymus mandschuricus; assembly: GCA_029379335.1. NCBI lineage: Eukaryota > Viridiplantae > Streptophyta > Magnoliopsida > Lamiales > Lamiaceae > Thymus > Thymus mandschuricus. The sequence continues at coordinate 32,429,145 of CM057078.1, forward strand.
TCATCCTCTATCCCGAATGGTACAATGGTAGTATAATGAAATGAGATATACTATTATATTTTATTAAGGGTGAACAAACGAGCCAAGTAAAATGAGATAAACTACTAGGAAGGTGGTATTTTATAAGAATAAGAAGAAAATGAATAATTCATAATTCTATATAACGTATATATCCATATTTCTTTCCTACATTTATCTATTATGTATTAACACCAGTCGTTACAAATTTTAAAATTATATAGTTAATCTGATACTGTTACATCCTATCTTTTAGAGTTTTCGAAAGAAGTCTGTGGAACGACACATGTCAAATTTTTTTTTTTAAAAAAAAAAACCGATTACAACGAAATTTAACATTCGCGTTACAGAAGATTTGAATTCGGAATCTTTGATCTCAAAATGAAGATTTGAGCTCGGAACTTTTAGTCTCAAAATTTAATCCTGACCACAAACACTACAAAAAAACAGGCAGAATAGTGACGGATTTAGTTACGGACAATAATCCGTCACCATTAAAGCTTCTTGGAGATCAAGTGTCAAAGTTAAAATAATTAATTCCAAATATTGTGACCCGAGACATTGTAGACACAATTTTTAAACACTGTTGTGTAGCGTAAATGCGTGATAGGAAGAGATAACGGGAGAGAATAAATTTCAGATTGTCAGATTCTATAATACTCAAAATTTGCGTTCAATAATTGTCTAACAACGAATAAATAGAACCTTGATAGCCACTAAACCAGAAATAACGAAAAGACCCTAAATAAAAATTCGAAATTACGAAATAACCTAAAAAACAGAAAATTAAAAAACATACTTATAAATTGATAGGAAACGGCCCATCTCCCTAGGCTCAAAGCCCAACTACCTCGAAAGCCCAACTGCCCCACCTCGGCACATGCCCAGTTCGGCACAGGCCCAATCAGGACAGCCCAGCCCAGCACCAGTCCGGCCCAGTCCATACCAAATACAGGCCCAGGGAGTTGAGCCCTAAATCCCTAGTATGTGCGTTGATGGAGAAGAAGTCGGAGCAGGAAAAACCACCCACGACCTCCACGTTCTCACCTCCACAACCGGCGTCAATCTCAACTATAAATAGGAGAATTATTTGTAATGTACACACTCATGCTATTTTGAATACAAAATACCCTCATTTTCTTCCCGTGGACGTAGATCTCATCGATCGAACCACGTAACTCTTGTGTCCTTTACTATTTTCGCATACAAATTCCACACAAACAACTAATCGCACCGAGCAACAAATCGAGGGTTCATCATAAATCTATATAAACATGAAATAAAAATCATAATTATTTTATTCTATATAAGGTTTATATGCTATCTTTGTATATAATTAATTATGTTTAATAATAATAATAATAATAATAATAATAATAATAATAATAATAATAATAATAATAATAATAATAATAATAATAATAATAATAATAATAATAATAATAGCACAACGCCTATTATTAATCATACATAAATTAAAATTTTATATGCTTTTTTTTATATCAATTCATGTTTATGGTAAATAACCATGAATATTCGAGTGCAATTAAGATTTATTTTTATGCTTAAAAATCATGTTTTTATGCTATGTTTCTATTTATTCATGCTTAATAATTTGCATATCAAAAAATACAAAAAATAATAAAACACCATTGATAAATATTCCAATGCAACTAAGATCTATGCTTTAATAATTATGTTTATATGCTATCTTCCTTTCTATTTTATGTTTAATAACCGAAAAAAAAATTAAAAAAATACCAGTTGCACTGCCCAAAGGTTGAATGGTTTGATTACTTTGACTACGTACAAGTAATCCTTAATGCTTAGGGCACCAACTTTAGAGATTTTCATTGAATTAAAGAGTTCATAAATTAAAATGGCGTTGCACTGTACTATTAAGAAAAGAATCATCCATGGAAGGAAAAGATCCGGTTCGAGTTATTCGTGATGCAATTGCCAAAGCCTTGGTGTTTTACTACCTGATGAACCTTTGATTCACGACCCAAATTCGGATGGATGTTTATGTGCGGAATTAAAAGTGAGACAAAAGGATTTACGTGGTTCGATCGAATCGATCTACGTCCACGGAGAGCAAATATGTGTTCTTGTATTCAAAATAGCATGCGTAAGTACAATGTAATTAACTTCTCCTATTTATAGACAAAACTCATGGTGGTTGCCGAGGTAGGATCGTGGAGGTGTGGGTGGTTTTCCCAGCTCCGGTTCTTCCTCCATCAGCCCACGTTCTGGGTTTAGGGCTCAACTCCCTGGGCTTGTGCTTGGCGTGGACTGGGCTTGCCGATCTGGGCCTATATTGGGCCTTCACCGATCTGGGCTTGTCTCTATGTTTTGGGCCTTTGGGCCTAGGGAGGTGGGCCATTTCCTATCACATCCCCCCCCCAAAAGCGTGGGGTGATGGAGTGATGTCTTCTGCCGTTGGTGAGTAGTGGCTTGATTCGCAGTAACGTATTTTCTTGGAATTTGTGAGGTGGGTCAAACCAAACTTGCGTACCCCCTCTGATAATTGAGGAAGTTCGGATTGAACTGGCGTACCCCCTCTGAACTGTGTGAGAGATAGCCGAACTGAACCTGGTACCCCCTCTGTACTGTGTGAGGGAGGCCGAGCTGAACTTGTTACCCCCTCTGAATTGGGTGAGGAAGGCCGAACTGAACTTGGTACCCCCCCTGGAATGTGTGAGGGAGGCCGAGCTGAACTTGTTACCCCCTCTGAATTGGGTGAGGAAAGCCGAACTGAACTTGGTACCCCCTCTGGAAAAATGTGTGAGGAAGGCCGAGCTGAACTTGTTACCCCCTCTGAATTGGGTGAGGAAGGCCGAACTGAACTTGGTACCCCCTCTGGAATGTGTGAGGAAGGCCGAGCTGAACTTGTTACCCCCTCTGAATTGGGTGAGGAAGGCCGAACTGAACTTGGTACCCCCTCTGGAATGTGTGAGGAAGGCCGAACTGAAGTGACGTAACCCATCTGAATGCTGTCTGCTGGAGTTCGGTAACGCCGAGCTCATTTCCCGCCCAAAGTTAAAGTTGTCAACCGCATTTAATGCGACGCTTGGGGTACCGATAAAGCACCGATTGGACGTGTGTGAAACGTCGTCGCATTGAATGGGGTATTCAATATGCGTTAATTCCTTCATCTTTTAATGCCTTATGATTGTAAAAACAATCATTTTATATCCTTGCAAAAAACCCTAAATCTGCAAATCCTCTCTACTGTTCATCTTCTCGAAACCCTTTTCGGCGCAGATTCCTCAAGAATATCCCAAAAGTAAGTTATGTCTTCATCCTTTTCAAGTCCGACTTCTTTCTCGGGCTCCTCCGTTAAAGAGGTCGGTTCCCCCGTTTTTTCCCATTCTGTGGCGGCGACGGAAGAAGTCGCCGCCGCCTCTTCGTCTAATTCTCTCCCGATAATCTTCCCTGAGGATCGGCGCGCTTGCGTTCGGTCCGATTGTGAGGAACCGTATGGGCAGGAAGTTAATTTTCCTGAATCTTCCGGAGTTGGTGGGATTGTAGGTGTTCTTGAGTCTTCGGTTTCGACCTCCACCCTCTATCAAATCGCCGTGAAATATAAGTTCCCCCCTTTGTTTTGCTTCTACGACCGAATGCGTACGATAGGGCTTACCGCCCTCCCCGGGGTTGTATAACTGTCTATGTAGACCATTTTGAGGCCGGCTTGTGTGTTCCTCTTCCGGCTATCTATGCTGATATCCACCGCACCTTTGACCTGTCCCCTGCCCAGATCACCCCCAATAGCATCAGCCAAATAACCGGTCTGGGGATTGCCTGTTCCCGTTTGGGTATTCCCTACTCGATAGATACTTTGGGGGGGATGGTGTCTTTCAAGTCGAGGACTGAGGGGTGGTATTACTCCTCATATCGGCACAAGGGTTTCTCAGTCAAAGTGCCTTCTAAGGTGCAAGACTGGCAGAAGAAATTTTTCTACTGTCAGTTCGAGGGTGCCACCGAGGTCGGGTGGCACTCTGGTCCCGTTAAGCTGTTGCCTAAACAGAGAAATTTTGTTAAGGTGGCCGAGCGTTTTGCCAGTCTGGGCAAAATGCCGATGTCGCTTGCCGAACTGGCGGTGGCGGTACCGAGCCCCGATGATCCTTCCACTTCGGTGGATCCGGGGAGGGGTGAGGTCCCTTTTCCCCTTTTATATGTTTTTTTTTTTTTTTTTTTTTTGTCGGTGCTTATTCTTTTGCCTTGTCTCCAGTGAATATGGTAAAGGATGGTAAGAAGAAGGCACCCTCCCAGAAGAAGCGGAAGAACGAGGGCGCCAGTTCGCCAGCTGGTACAAAGAGGCGAGCGGCGGAGTCGTCGGAGAGGACTCAATCGGGAATTCCGACCCCCCGATCTCACGGGGCTCCAAGTTTGGCTGCAGAGGAGGTTGACTTGGCTGCGGCCAAGAGGCTTGTAATGGGCTCGGCCTCATCCGAGCCCGATGTCGCCATAACCGCCATCCGAGCTCCGACCCCATCATTTCCCTCCGTAAGTTCGTTGATTTATAATTCTTCCAAGTTTGCTTCCCCCCTCCTTTTTTGATTTGTAAACGGTGGATGTAATGTAGGGTGTGGCCCCAACACTGGAGGACCTTGATCATGTCTACCGTGCCGTGAGGCATCTTCTTCAGAGCTCGGTGAAGGTGACCACCCGATCTGATACGAAGATAAAGAGCCTCGCCGCTGAAAAGACTGAGTTGGTCAAAGAACTCTCTTCTGCGACAGTTCGGGAAGAGAAACTGAAGAAGGAGCTAGTTGCTGCCAAGTCCAAACTCGCCGCTGCCGAGGAGAAAGCAGCTAAGAGTGAGGAAGCACTTGAGGCAGCCCGTGCTCGGGAGGAGCGGCTCGCGGCCAAACAGGGTGAGTTCGCCCTTGCCCTCGCTGAGAGGGTTATTTACAGCGAGGGCTTTAGTGCCCTTGTTTCTGCGTTGACCGGGCCATCGAAGAGACGGGAGGTGGCGAAGGTTCTTGACCGGGTGGCCGCCGACTTCCCCACTCTTGACAAGGGGAAGTACGGTTATAAGCCCATCACGGATGAGGAGATGCTGCGGATATATTTCCGCCAATTGCAAAAGAAGGCCTCTCCCTTTCCGCTGGTCGGGTATGTTGCCGATCAGCGGACTCCGTTGTCCGCTGCCGCAGTCCGTGACTGCCAATATGATCGGGACCTTGAGTTCAAGAAACTCTGCGGTCCCTTTCGCGAGGAGCTTGCGGAGCGGCCACTCTCTCCTGATCTGTCCTCTGACGAGGATGAGGAGGACGTGGAAACTGGCCACGTCGATGGAGATGCCAGAGAGGATGCTGCAGAGACCGGCACCTTGAACACTGAGGCTGAACCATCTGGCGGGGTCAGTTGATCCCCCCTCTTGTAATTTGTTTTTTGTTACTTTCTGCAATGAACTGTAAATGTACTCAATTCTGTCAATGAAATTTTCCTTTATCCATGCTTATCTTCTCTCTTACTTTCTGTAGAACGAATCCGAAACAGATAAGACTGCGCTGATAAATGAAATTAAGCGACTGAAAATCCTTATTGATCTTAAGGATGGTGAGATCGGTCGCCTCGACAAACTTTCTGAACACCTTCGAAACGAATTTGACGCCAAATATAACGCTTTGCAAATCAAGGCTGATTCCAATGAAGCTCGATATTTGCAATTAAAAGAAGATTACGCGGATGCCAAGAGGATTGCAGACGAGCACGCCGAATATGAAAGGGTGATACACGAGCTCGGTGGCAAGACGATATCCGAAGTCGAGGCTGATGCGTTCGAGGCTGTGCGGGGGGTTGTGCGGGAGATTCAGAATCGCGGTTCGGATTCATGGGAAGTTGCTGACTATATATCCGAGCTGCGATATTTGACGAACTTATTCCCGTTGGTGCTATCTCGCCACGCAATAATGAAGAAGTGGCTTGACCGGTACCCCGACGTGCAGCCTTCTAAACAACATGCTCCCCGGTTCCGCGCCCTGAGTCCGACCATACCTTCTCGTCTGGTGAAGGATCAGTTGGACATGCTGATGCCTGTGCAGAACCGCAGGCCGATACCGAACCGAGGGGATGGGAATTACCGAGCTCCAATAGTCCCCCGAGGTCGGAGTTCTTCACGTTCCGCATTAAGCCGAACTGGGGCGACAGGCGGTGGTGCTGGGCGCGGTGGTGGGCGCAGTTCGGGTCAAAGCTCCCGAAAAAAGGAAGATGTAAATATTGATTTTTTGATGAACCCGCCGACTAGCGGTTGGGCTAGTTATTTTAACTGTAGCAAGAGGCCAGATGAGGGCGGGCCTTCTAATGCATGACTTGTAAATTCTGCAAAATAAGAAACATCTATTTGGGTAAACTTTGTTAGTGTAATTGATGGCTTATTGCCTATTTTGAATTTGCATTTCTGCTCTATTCATTTCCGAACTGACGCATAGGTCAAGTTTGGATTTCCCGAAGTGGCTTGGGAGCCTAACTTCGGCTTCCGACGTGACTCTTGGGTCTTCCCTCGGTTCGGGATGGCATATCGCCTATTATCCCCTGCCGAGGTGACACTTGGGTCTAGTCGGGTTCCTGTTCTGCCGACTATGTCGGTAGGGGTGGTCCCCTGGTTCGTACGATTTTATTTTACTAACACGTCCTCGTCAGGATAGTGTTTGGAGAAGAGGTAACATGCATATAAGTGGAGTAATGCAAAATAATGATAACCCAATGAAAGATAAAGAAAGAAAACCTCAACTTTCATTACTTGAAACAATTTTTGGAAAACAAGACCGGACTGAACAATAAACCGAACTGAATAAGACCGAACTCACAAAAGACTGAACTGACAGAACTACCCTACATGATACTCCACATCTATGCATAATACCTCTTTAGGTGGATTACATTCCAAGGCCGCTGTATGGGCTCCCCGGATAGAGTGGAAAGCCTATAGGCGCCTTTACCAAGGACCTCGTCTACTCGGTATGGGCCTTCCCATGTGGCCTCCAGCTTGCCGAGCTTACAAGCCTTGCTGACTTCATTGTTTCGGAGAACTAAGTCTCCTACGCAATATTGCCGATCTCGAACTCGCCGATTGTAATATCGGGCTATGAGTTGTTTGTATCGGGCCTCTCTGATATAAGCTGTATCTCGCTTTTCTTCCAGCAGATCGAGATCCGCACGTCGGTTCTCGTCATTCACTTCGGCTACGAAATGGGTCGTGCGCGGACTGGGGAGTCCGATTTCGACCGGGATTACAACTTCTGTTCCGTATGCTAGACTATACGGTGTTTCGCCATTCGCCGTCCGCGGTGTTGTTCTGTAGGACCATAGAACATTTGGGAGGTTTTCCACCCATAACCCTTTGGCTTTCTCTAGTCGAGTCTTGAGGCCTTTGACGAGAGTTCGGTTCGTCACTTCGGCCTGTCCATTTGCCTGAGGGTGGGCCACCGATGTGAAGCGCTGTTGGATTTGCAGCTCGTCACACCACTCCCTGAAGGCCCTGTCTGTGAACTGCGTTCCATTATCGGACACTAGAACATGTGGTATGCCGAATCGACATACTATGTTCTTCCATACAAAGTTCCGGGTATTCTTGCTTGTGATCGCAGACAGGGGTTCTGCTTCCACCCACTTCGTAAAGTAGTCAATAGCAACTATGAGGTGTCTCAACTGACCTGGCGCTCTGTCGAATGGGCCTACTATATCTATCCCCCACTGCGCGAACGGCCAAGGACTCTGCATCGCAGTCAGCTCGGTCTGTGGCAACCTTGTCACATTTGCGTGTAACTGGCACTTCTCGCATTTCTGCACGAGTTCGGTGCAATCCTTGAGCATTGAGGGCCAAAAATATCCCCATCTCATAATTTTCTTGGCCAACACCCGAGGTCCGATGTGGCTTCCACACGCTCCTTCATGCATTTCTCGCATGACGTAGCTTGCTGAGGTCGGTCCAACGCACTTGAGTAACGGTTGAAGGTACGATTTCTTGTAAAGGATATTGTCCAGAACAGCATATCTCAATGACTTCAACAATATCCTTCTAGCCTCCATCTTATCTTCCGGTAATTCCCCTCTCTTCAGATAGGCTAGAATGGGGGTCATCCACGTCGGCTGTGACTCATCATCTAGATCGTTGACCTCGGCTTCGTCTATGCTTCTATGCTGGACATCTTCCACCGGTGAAGTGCCAGGTGTTGCTGCCAATTTGCTGAGAGCATCAGCTCGGGAATTTTGAGTCCGGGGGATTCTCTCGAGCTGGAAGTATTTGAAAAAGCCCTGCATGCCCCGTGCCTTAGCCAAATACTTCTTCATTCTTTCTCCCTTCGCCTCGTACTTGCCTAGCATATGATTCACGACTACCTGGGAGTCACAGTGTACTTTTATGGCCGCGACCTTCAGACCCGTGGCTATCCGGAGTCCGGCTAGCAGAGCTTCATACTCCACCTCATTGTTGGTAGTTGCGAACTGAAAGCGAAGTGAGTATGTGATCTCTTTCTTTTCTTGGCTGACAAGGAGGATTCCAGCACCGCTCCCCGTTTTTCCCGAGGCCCCATCTACGTACATGTGCCAACAGTCTTGAGGTTCCTCCAATGTTGTACGAACTGGCTCTGGTATCGAGATCGGGACTTCGGATATTGAGGTTTCAGCTAAGAAATCTGCTAAGGCTTGCCCTTTGATGGCCTGACGGGGGACATAAGAGATGTCATGTTCTCCCAGTTCTATCGCCCACTTCGCTATTCGTCCTGAGGCTTCGGGCTTCGTCAGCACCTGCCGAAGTGGGGAATCCGTTCGGACCTGAATTAAGTGCGCGTGAAAATACGGGCGTAATCGCCGAGCAGCATTGACAAGTGCTAAAGCTAGCTTTTCCAACGGCTGATATCTCACTTCGGGCCCTTTTAGTGACCGGCTTATGAAGTAAACTGGCAACTGGCGACCTGCCTCTTCGCGCACGAGAACCGCACTGATTGCTTCATCCGAAGTGGCCATGTATAGAAAGAGCACCTCTCCCTCCTTCGGTACTGACAAGGTCGGTAGATCCCTGAGATACTCCTTTAGTTGGTTTAGGGCGTGATGATGCTCCGAACTCCAGTCGAACTGGGGCGCTTTCTTCAATATCTTGAAGAAGGGCAATTGCTTCTCCGCAGCTTTGGATAGAAATCTACTCAGTGCGGCGAGACATCCTGTAAGCCTGTGCACGTCGTTAATTGATTTCGGATCCTTCATGTCTAGCACAACCTTAATTTTTGACGGATTTGCCCTCAACCCTTCCTGGGAAATCCAGCAACCTAAAAACTTCCCCGCAGTCACCGTAAAGGTACATTTTTGTGGGTTAAGTTTCAGGTTGACCTTGCGAAGGATGGAGAGCACAATTCGGAGATCGGCGACACTTGTGCGCTCTTCCTTACTCTTCACCACTATGTCATCGACATAGACCTCTACCTCCTTTCCGATATGCTCTTTAAATACTTTATCCACCATCCTCTGGTAGGTAGCTCCTGCATTCTTCAGGCCGAATGGCATTTTGCGGTAAGCAACTATGCCGAAGTCCGTAATGAATGCTGTCTTGGCCGCGTCCTCGGCATCCATTAGGACTTGGTGGTATCCCTTGTATAGGTCAAGGAAACTGAATATCCTATGACCGACCAGCGAGTCCACCTTTTTGTCGATGTCTGGCAGAGGGTAACAGTCCTTGGGGCAGTGCTTGTTGAGATCGGTATAATCGATGCACATGCGCCAACCTCCTCCAGCCTTTTTGACCATGACCGGATTTGCTATCCAGGTCGGGTAGGTGACCTCGAATAGGATCCCGGCTTCCAGCAGCTGGTCCACCTCGGTCTTTATAACCTGATTCCGCTCCGCTGCAAAGGAGCGCTGCTTCTGTTTTATCGGTCGCACTTCGGGATCAATTTTTAGCCGATATGTGATCAGATCGGGTGATACCCCTGTCATATCCAAAGGGGACCACGTGAAGACGTCTCTGTACTCCTTTAGAAGCCGAATAACCTGCTCTCGAAGTTGAGGGTGTTCGTTCAATCCAACTTTGACAACCTTGGCGGGATCGTCTTCATACAAAGCCACCTCTCTCTCTTCGGCAGGCGACGTCCTTTTCGGCTCTTCGGAGTTCGGTAATTGCTATGCTTGGGGCAGTTCAGGCGGTGCCCCTAGCCCCTTGAGCGCCACAAGCAGGCATTCTCTCGCCATTTTCTGATCACCACGGATCACGGCTACCCCTCCCTTGGTCGGGATCTTCACAGCTAGGTGGTACGTGGAGCAGATCGCTCTCACCGTATTCATCCAAGTACGGCCGAGGATTATGTTGTATGGGGACTTGGCTTCTACCACCATGAATTCAGTCATGTTGGTGGTACTCCTTGGCCCTTTCCCTACTGTGACAGGCAGCTCGATCGTCCCGAGGGGATGGGTTTCCTCCTGCGCGAAACTCCGCAATGGCCGTGTGGTCGGTGTGATTTTTGACCTCTCTAGCTCCATGTTGTCAAAGCAGTGTTTGAACATGATGTTCACCGATGCCCCAATATCGACGTGAATTCTCTTAATTAGCATATTGGCCACTACAGCCTCCACTACAATGGCATCGGAGTGCGGTACCATAGGGGGCACCGGGTCCTCGGCCGAGAAAGTCACTGCTTCCTCTTTTTTGAACCTTTTGTTAGCAGGTTCTCTGCTAGGCAAGTTCCGAGCTCCGTTCTTGATTGATGATTTGGTTTGCCCTTTGGGGAGAGCGGAGATCGTAGCAACTATTCCATCGTATTGATATTCTCCATCCTCATCGACATCATCCTCATTGTGCTTTGCTCTTTTTTCTGTCTCCGAACAGCAACTTCCTCCTTTATAATGTCTCTTCTTCTTTTGACTTCGGGGAGCGTCCACTTGATTTACCCCCGAGCTCCGATCTTGATACTTTTTGAGCTGTCCGTTGCGAACTAGACTCTCGATGTCTTGAGCCAAGTTCCTGCAGTCTTCTGTATCATTTCCGTAGTCCTCATGAAACTGGCAGTACTTATTCTTCGACCTCGGCTTGCCGTCCTCCCGCATCGGCGGTGGTCTTTCGAACAAGCCAGCGTGCAGCTCGAGGATTTCAGTCCTCGGCTTGTTCAACGGTGTGAATTGTGGAGCTGGCCGTTGTGCGGGCTGGGACATCAGCGGGCCTCGCTGTACTGGATTTTGTCGAGGTCCGAGACGAGACTCAATCGGTCCTCGCTGAATTCGCTCCATTACCCCTTTACGGGGGGTATCCTCTTTCTTCTTCGAGGTTTCACCTCGGTCCACTTCTTTTCTGCGTCTGGTAGCCTCCTCTATCTTGGCGAACTTGTCCGCTATAGCCCATAGTTCGGTAGTAGTCTTTGGATTCTTCGCCAGGATCTCCCTGTAGAGATGGTCCGAGATGATAGCATTTTGGAATGCTGAGATGATGAGGAGATCGTTTGTGCACCGAGTTGATAAGCACTCTCTATTGAATCGGGTCATGAAATCTTGTAGTGACTCACCCCGGCTTTATTTAACGGTTAGCAGATGTGCTGGAGTGTGCCTCACTTCGGCACGCTGGGAGAAACTCCTAGCGAACACATTCATCAGATCGGAATACGATCTGATCGACCCGGGGGGCAGACTGTCGAACCACTCCCGCGCATTGTTGATTAGCAGTTCAGGAAATAGCTTGCACATGTGAACACTTCCCAGATTTTAGTTCAGCATGCTGTACTTGAACTGGCTAAGGAAATTGCTCGGATTTCCAACTCCGTTGTACGCCTTGATCTTTGGCACCGTGTACCCGAAGGGCATCGGTGTGTTGAGGATCTCCTCCGAGAGCGGGCTGATGATCCTGCCGAGCGCGTCAAAGATCTGCGCTCCCCCAGATAGGGGTCATTGGTTGGGTGCGTTATAGGGTGGGGCCACGGCGTAGTTCGGCTGAACCATATGGGAATTTGGCTGCTGGCTCCCCCGAGTCTGTCCTCGGTTTTGCTGGAGATAGTGTCGCAAGTCCTGCCCGGGTCTCTGTCCTTGACCGAGCTGAGGGATTCCATGCCCGAACTGGGGGACTCCAGTGTATTGGTTGAGGAACTCGCGCCCTGACGCTGTGGCGAGATAGTTTCGCAACAACTCTTCGATCCCTGGAAGCGGTGGAGGTGGCGGGGCTGCCGGATTCGGCTGGATGACCGGTGAGAGGCGAGCGGCTAGGCTCGGTCGGATAACTGGGGGCTGGCGTAGTGCCGCCTCCGGTCCGAACAGCTCGCGATCCCTGCTCGCTGTGAGGTCCTCCACATGGCCTTCCGGTGTGGGTTGTGGCCCTAGGCGCGAACTCACAGGGGCTCGGTGCGACTGAGTTGGCTGTGAGGTCGGGCGTGCTGCCGTGTTATCTCCAGTATTCTGTTGGCCGGAGTCTGGGACCTCCGGGATCTCTTCGGCGATAGTCTGGTCGTTCACCGGAACGTCGTTGTGCGGTGGTTCTGCGCCCACCGTCGAGACTGGTTCCTCCGGTTGTCGTCGGCGACTCCGTCGACGGAAAGTTCCCAGCAGTGTTGTCATCCCATTCGGCATTGTTGATGATTTTGGGCAGCGAGAATCAAAAATTCAGACACAAATTTATGTTCCCACAGACGGCGCCAGTGATGAACCTTTGATTCACGACCCAAATTCGGATGGATGTTTATGTGCGAAATTAAAAGTGAGACAAAGGATTTACGTGGTTCGATCGAATCGATCTACGTCCACGGAGAGCAAATATGTGTTCTTGTATTCAAAATAGCATGCGTAAGTACAATGTAATTAACTTCTCCTATTTATAGACAAAACTCATGGTGGTTGCCGAGGTAGGATCGTGGAGGTGTGGGTGGTTTTCCCAGCTCCGGTTCTTCCTCCATCAGCCCACGTTTTGGGTTTAGGGCTCAACTCCCTGGGCTTGTGCTTGGCGTGGACTGGGCTTGCCGATCTGGGCCTATATTGGGCCTTCACCGATCTGGGCTTGTCTCTATGTTTTGGGCCTTTGGGCCTAGGGAGGTGGGCCATTTCCTATCACTACCCTTTGGCGGGGCGGCTGCGGGAATATTCCGGTGGGAAGCTGGTGGTGGAGTGCACCAGAGAGGGGGTGATGTTCGTAGAGGCTGACGCTGACGTGGCACTAGAGAAGTTCGGAGACGCCCTCCATCCACCCTTCCCCAATTTTGCGGAACTTATTCACAGCCAAGGCTTTGATCGGATAATTGATTCTCCTCTACTTTTGTTTCATGTACACATATATTTATTTGACAATTAATACAGTTTTTGAGATAGTAAAAATAAATAATACTTCTCAGTTGGATGAAAATGATTAAAAAAAAAACTCAAATACTATGAATTCTCGAATTCTAGTTTATGAGTTCGTGACTTATTCTGCAAAAATCAGAAATCTCACAAAGTTACAAATTCCGTAATCTGTGAAATCGCATCGTTTCATATGAATTGTCCTGTTTTCTATAATTAAATGAATTAAGCTCTCTTGTATTTTAATTAATGTGAACTTCTTATTTCTTACTTTTAACATTGTATCTTAAATCATATGGTGAAAATAAATAGAACAATTGATTTGGGACGAAAGAATTATTAAATTGCAACATGAAAACTAATCGTGGATTTCGAGCTAAACTCTACAGGCTCTACTTTGTTCATAATAGTACTTAATTATTGATTAATAAAATTTGAATTTCATGGGTATGCATTAGCGTAGTAGTAGGGGGATAAATATCAGATGGTCAAAGATCCCGAGTTCGATTCATCCGTTATTAAAGCTTCAAAAACAATATTAAATGCCACTTCGCAGGTGACTCGCTTAAAATGCGGCGGATTCATCATAGGTTACCTATTCAACCATACAATGTGCGACGCTGCCGGAATCCAGCAATTTATGCACGCCACCGGCGAACTAGCTCGCGGCGGCGCAGCCCCTTCTGTACCACCAGTTTGGGAGAGGCATCTCCTCTGCGCTCGTCAACCGCCGCATGTGTCCTTCACGCACCGCGAGTACGAACAAGTCGTGCCCCGGGAGTCGGAAACCGGTGGCAACGGAACGGACGGAATATGATACGAGTCAACCATTGCATGGACGTGAGGAAGGAGTGGAAACGGATGTTAGTGAAGATGAGCTGCAGACGAGCGACTCGTTGGAAGAGTTAGAAGAGGAAATAGACGTCCAAAGCACGGGAGGTAGGCCCAAGCGTGAGATTAAAAGGCCTGCAAAGTATGATGATTTTGTAAGATAATCGGGCCGAGCCCAATTATCTATTTATCGAGTCTTGTTTATTTTGTTAATCTTTTCGGGTTTACTTGTTGATTCTTTCCCGAATCGTACGAGTCGAATCAACCAGGGTCCTAGTCTATATATATAGTGGAATTAGGGTTTGTTATTATCATGAATGAGAAGAAACCCTATTTTCATTCCTGCAATTTTATTTCCCGCAATTACTTTCTCTTCATTCCCGCACGAATTCGACGTGATCGACGGGGAGAGCCCGCGACTGTCGTGTATCAAGCTCGGGTGTTCGGAACGTGTGATCGCGATAGGAGCAGTAGGCTCTTATCAGAATATTCGTGGACCGCTCCTTCTTATTCAGCGCCAACGTCATATCCGCCCTCCGCCGCAGCCTACCGCCGCACCTCCAAAGCTGCTCCAAATTCGACGTTCGTCGCCGGTTGTGTGTGGCGGTGCCGGACGATCGCCCTCGCCCCCAAGCAGGACGAAGAGGTTAGGTTCCTGTGCGCAGTGGACATCCGGAGGCGAGTGGATCCTCCGCTTCCCGCGGGCTACTACGGCAACGTTGTAGCCTTCCCAGCGGCGGTGACGACAGCCAAGGAACTATCGAAGAATCCGTTGCAGTACGCGGTGGAGCTGGTGAGGAAGGCGAAAGGCGAAGCCACAGGTGAATACCTGAGATCGGCGGCGGATCTGATGGTGACGAGAGACCGGCCCGGTTTCGTGGGGCCGGGAAGTTATTTAGTGTCGGATCTGACGCGTACGGGTTTCGAGCAGCCGGACTTCGGCTGGGGCGCGGCGGCGTACGGCGGGGTGGCGAGAGGCATTTATGGACCCTGCAATCAAGTAAGTAATTGGTACATACCCTTTAAGAATAAGATGGGGGAGAGTAGCACTGTGGTTCCTGTTTGCTTACCTCTCGATGCCATGGAAGTCTTCATCCACCACCTTCGAATGATGACAACGACCGCCGCCGTTCGAACGAGTTCGGATGTGTAATGCGTCAATTAGAAGAGACGAGGAATATATAATAAAGGGTGATGCTATTCGGCCATAATGTGGCCGGCCATAATTTAACTTTATAAATTTTTTTAAGTATCAAATAATTTATATTTTTTTGCCAAACTTTTTTATATCATAAAAAACTCAAAAAGTGATGTTCCGCATTTTTTACGTATTTTTTAAAATTAACCCTTTAATTATTTGATATTTTTTACTATTTTAAAGACTTTTTTACCTTTTTATCTAGAAAAAAAGAGAAAAATATGTATTTTTTGTGGAAAAAATATTTTTAAATTAAAATATAAAAGTAATAAACTATAATTATCATTTACCATTTTTAAAATTACGTATATTATGAAAAATGTCGTTGTGTGGCCGGCCACATTATGGCCAAATAGCTTTATTGTATAATAAATATTTAGTGACTATGCATGCTTGCTAGTACTTATGCTACAATATTGACGTCTCTTACACTCCCATCTTGTTATATCTTATTATAACTAGTACTAGTGCAGTACCCGTCGAAATTCGACGGGTTTCAAATTATTTTGTAATTACAAATAAAGTTTTAATAAAAATTAAATAATTTTTTATATTAATTATTTCAAGTAGCCCGTTACTCGTAGTAAATATGAAATGGGTTAAGAAATTAACATTTTTACGATAGATATGTTTTATATTTTATCCCGCCAAATTCTAACATGAAAATGTTATTTTAAAACAAAATTTATAATAACATAAAAATATATTATGCCTACCGTTGTTTATTTTATCTAAACACCCTTCAGATGGATCTTTTTTGAAGGAATAAAAAGGGTTAACATTTCTTAAAGAACTATACGATTTAAGTCACGTCAAAATTCGATTTGAATCACTTAATAGGAATGTCCATAGTAAATATCAATTTTCGACGGGATTTAATTTATTTTGCAATCGTGCATAAAATTTTTAATCTAAAATACATAATTATCTATATTAATTATTGTAATTCGCACGTTACTTGTAACAATAAAAAAATGTTAAAACGTAATATTATAATCTCATGTTAGCCCGTTATTCGACACAACGTTAGCACGAATAGTGCAAATCTGCCCGTTAATTTCGTTAGCCCGTTCGATATAACGTTAGCATCTATATTTAATTATTGCAATCCGTCCGTTACTTGTAACAATAAAAAAATACGCTAAAGTGTAATACTATAATATCCTGTTAGCCCGTTGTTCAGCATAACGTTAACATAATTAGTGCAAATTTACCTGTTAATTTACGTTAACATAATTAGTGCAAATAATATAATGTACTTCCTCAAATCAAGTATGATTTTGATTAACACATATAATCTTTTTATATATGTACTTTATCACTAAGTTCTTGTGAAAATTCGATGTGGGACGGGAATCCTTATTGTAATATAAATGAAGTAAATTATCGATAAATATTGATTTTTTGTTTGTAGGGATAAAAATTGAAGATAATATATATATATATATATATATATATATATATATATATATATATATATATATATATATATATATATATATATATTTATTTGAGGGCATATAGAATAATCGTAATATATATCAATTAATGTATGTGATATATTTAATTAAATTTTAATCTTTAATAAGTTAAATCAATGAGAATATTGGAAAATATTCATAAAAATCATACGTGATGCCACGTGGGACGAATAGTTTCTCAAATAAAATATGGATTTTGATGGAGATATATGATCTATTTATATAGGAATTTTGTTGCTAAGTTCTTTTAAAAATTCGATGTGGGACGAAAATCCTAATTATAATGATTTAAATCTTTAATAAGCCAAATCAATGAGAATATTGGAAAATATTCATAAAAATCACACGCGATGCCACGTAGGACGAAGATCCGTAACGGTATTATATATATATATATATTATACCCGAGCGATGCATCGGGAGCACTTTATATTATACTCCTATATGATTATAATATAAATTAAATTAGTATTGAAAATCAGTCCGATGCTAAATTTTCGAAATTTGTCATACATTTCGATTCCTTAATCAATTTGAGTAGTATATAATATGAAATTGCTATAATTTATAAGTAAATTATAAGCATTTCAGTTTGTAGCAGGGAAAGCTAATAAAATGTATTGAACACGAAAGATTAACAAGGTAGTAATTGAAACACCCGTATACACACGATACTATGATACTTGGTATATTTTCAATAAATGTAATGGAAAACAAATATTAAATACAACGTAAGAAAGATTGTTAATCGTTGAATGTAACTTTTCTTCTCTGCCTCATCTTTACGACTCTACCTTCACAAAAATGAATTTTCTAAATCGTCGTCTTTCTAATTTTGACTTCCATCAATGGATCTCTGCATGGCTTTATGTGGATCGACAAATATCCCTCATCATAAAGCTTTGTACAGCAGATCTGCACATACTTTATATCTTATCTATGTTCAAATATGAATATGGGAGATTGTGAGTATGTGACATCATGAAACTAACTTCTTAAATAGATTGATTGTTATAAAGGAAACATCAACTTTAGAAAACTGTACTATTTACTTATCTTGGGTGTTATTGTTGCTGCAACAACCCTTCAGTTTAGTCTTTTAGATGTTCAACTGCAAGCTAGGAAAGTCGTGTGTTTGCTGCACGTATGGAAAAAAAAAAAAAAAAAATTCATTAGTTTCATAATAATATAATAACTCAAATTCATAAGCAAGTAAATGATATTTTATTTTTTTGAAAATAATATGGAGGAATGACGTTTAATACGAACGTGTTTAATGATAGAGGATGGGGCGATTTCCTCTACCAAGAAACGAAAAGAAATAAAAGATACAACGGCAGACGCGAGATCCTTGCTCGTCGTTCACGCCAGATTACGATACAAAAAGGAAAAGCGGCAAATAAATAAACTAGGGTTTGTATTGTATTTCTTGATAATGAAATAAGATACAATCCACCTATTTATACTAAAGACCTAGGGTTGATTCGACCTACGATTCGGGAAAGAATCAACAAGAAAACCTGAAAAGAACGACCCAAATAATTAAACGGGCTAAACCCAACAAATAATTAAAATAACAAAATACGTATCATTTAACGATTCAGAGAAACTCATCAAAGCCGTGATTGGTATGTATAGACAAAGAATTACTATATATTATGCCTCCATAATTTTTGAAATTTGAATTTTAAACAAAGTTGTACATTAAATTCACTAAATTTGGTCTCCCCAATATTGTTGCTAATTACTTGTTGGTCGACAAAAAATAGTTAAGGAAGTCGAAGCAACCTTTTTGGGAACCAATTAGTTCTAGAATGTTAATTAGATTAGGCTTTGACTGTGTCATAAATATTATACTCCATGTTAATTAAATCTAGAGAAATGAATCGTTTAATTCAATTGGTGACTACCTAATGAATTTATTATTTTACAATTTTAGTTAATTATTAATTAAGTGATGTTTAGGCGGGAAAGTAGGCTTAAGAAAGTATCTTACTTTAGTATATTATATAAATTATATAGTAATACATAGATTTTTCTTTTTTACAATATATAATATTTAACTAATAAAAGTTAAAGATTTTACACATGAATGAAGCACCGAATTCAAGATAGGGTGGTGCAAATTGGACTCCTATTGAAGCAAATTGGTACGTACCTTTAAGAATACGAAAGGAGAAAGTGGCACCGTGGTTCCGATTTGCCTACCGCTCGAATCCATGGAAGTCTTCGTAAAACACCTTCGGATGACGATAACCTCTGCTCTTAGGAGTTCGGCCTTGTAAAACGACGGATGTCACCTTCTGTCTCGAATCGTAAAATGATATTGTAGTACTACTTATATATGCTCGTTGCAATTTTTTTGACTCGTTTGTTAACTGTTAGTAAAATATAAAATAATGGAACGGGTCAAATGAAATGATATTGAAGGAATCTTGTAAGCCTTGTTTTATGCTTGGAATGTTGCACCGTGTAATTTTGTGTCGGATAAAAAGAATAAGAAGAAAATGAATGAATCATTTCAGTGAAGGAATTTGCGATTCCATTATATTTTTCTTTTGCCTTTCTTCTTCATTTCTAACGCGGAGAAAACATATGCCACGGTGGCATGAGAGAAAAAAAAGTCGGTCAAAGTGAATTGAAGGTTGAGTCTTGTTGGACTAAGTCTCACTGAAAAAAGTTGGAGAAAGAAGAGGATTATAGGTACTTTGTTGCAACAGAAAGGGGGAGACTTGGAGTGAGAAGTGGGGGAAGTGGTTAATAACTGCAACGTGCATGAACTCATGGGGGATCAAAAGGAGTGGTCAAAGCCCACTACATCAGTGAATCGATTAAGTTTGGGCTGCAAGACTACTAACATCTATAAAAGGAGGAAGATGATTTGGTGAACGTTGTCTCTCTCGACGTCGATGACTCATAGACGTATAGTATAGAAAATAAATATAGTATCTATGAGTGAGAGAGTTCCCCTTTAGTCGAGAGTTTATTATTAGCATAGGACGACTAGCTTAGTGCATAGTTAGCTTGTCTTGTGTTAGTATTTTTCATTGTCTTTTTTCTCGACTTGTATTTTTGTTATTCACTGTTTATTATAGTGGATATTTTGACCTTGAGGCACTTGCAAGATATTATTCATATATCTTGCAAAATAAATTTATTATTCGTATTTTTGTTTTTCCGTATGCATTTTGAGGTTGATATTTTGTTTATAATAAATTTTAGTTTAATATCAATATTGTAATATCATATTAATCTACATGAATTTATTTAGATAACTATATAAATATATATTTCAAAATAACAATAATATTAGAACTGTTATCTGATTATAACTCATGACCGGGAGTAAATATAATTCATATTAATTTCTCCAAAATTATACTACCTCCATCCCATTATATTAGTTCACGTTTCCTTTTCGGTCCGTCTCATATATTAGTCCACTTTTTAAAAATGACAAAGAATATCTGACCACAATTAACTCTCTCTCCTTTCAATTAAGTATAGCCACATATCCCTCTTTGCATTGGCTATTGTGCTCATCCCATTGTGGACTAATATAATGGATGGAGGTAGTAAGAGCCTAATTCCAAACATTTGGAACTCATATAAACTATTATTGGCTTTAAATACAATCTTAATTTATTTGAATGTTCTGTAATCAACAACTGATGAATCCTCGATTCCTTGCTCGGTGAAGTAAATTATTTGTGTGTGAAGTTTGTATGCAAGAAAGTAAATAACACTGGGTTTACGTGGTTCGATCGTAAGATCTACGTCTACGGGGAGAAAGAGAGAGAGTTTTGTATTCAAAGTAGCATGAGTGTGTACAATACAATTGATTCTCCTATTTATAGTTGGTGTTGGTGCTGGTTGTAGGAGTGAGAACGTGGAGATCATGGGTGGTTTTCTGTTCCGCCTTTCTCTCCATCACTCCACGTATTGGTGGTTAGGGCTCAACTCCCTGGGCCTGTGTTTGATGTGGGCTGGGTCGAGCTGGTGTTGGGCCGGATTGCCTTGATTGGGCTTGTGCCGAGCTGGGCTTGTGCCGAGGTGAGGCAGTTGGGCTTTGGGCTTCCGAGGTAGTGGTTTTGGGCCTAGGGAGATGGGCCATTTCCTATCACATCCCCCCCAAAAGACGTGGGGTGATGGAGGTGGTGACCGAAGTGGATGTTGTTGTGTTCGGTATTCTCTGTTCGTTATACGTGCCCCTCCATGGCGGGTTTGGGGATGCGTGCTGAGTTCACACTTGGCGCACCCCCTTCAAAAGATAGCTTCTACATTCGAGATGATGCATGCCGAACTCACACTTGGCGTACCCCCTTCAAAAGATCGAACTTCGGTTTTATGCCGAAGTGCGAAGTAGGTGGTCCGCCGAAGACGCGTAAAGCGTGTCAGGTGCATTAAATGCGGACGTTTGTTGTCCTGATAAAGCAGGGATTGGACGGGTCCATTGCTTGAAACGCCGTCGCATTAACTAAGCGTATTGAATACGCATTAACTTCTTCCCCCCCTTTTATGTTTGATGATTGAAGAATCTAAATCATTTACTCCCTCTCATTGAAGTCGAAAGAAACCCTAACTTTCAAATTCTCTGCACTGTTCATCACCATCTTCAACCTAGACGTGTATCCGGGCCGGTTCCGGGCCTGGCCCACCGGGCCGCGGTCCTGAAGTCGGAGGATCGGACCTGGACCGGCAGATGAAGTTGGCGGTCCCGGGCCGGGCTTGGGCCCGCCGGTCCCGGGCCGATTCAAGCTCGGCGGGCTAACCGGGCAGGCCCTAGGCCCGGCAGAAAATCATGCATGCATGGGGGTTACTTTGGGAGGGCAAAAACAGGGGAAGCCCTCCCCTGTTTTCAAATAGCTACGGCTTTCCCCCTTAATTTTTTTTTTTTCCTTCTTTTGCTTGTAAAAATTTGTAATTATAATTCTTATCATTCTAATAATCTTATAATTAGAAATGTTAACTTTTATATTTAAATTTTGAGTTTTTTTTTTTTTTTTTTTTTTTTTTTTTTTTTTTTTTTTTTTTTCTTTTCTTTTTTTAAGTTAAAAGAACTAATTGAATTGTAGTAAAATTTTGAGTAATTCACTAACTTCACTTAGAATTTTTCATTGATAATTTAGAACAAATAACTTAACTTTAATTTAAGAAATTTGACACTACAATAAGTAATAAGATGTTGAGTTGTTGACATTGAAATGAACTCATTTCAATGTAGTAAAATTTTTAAAGTTAAAAGAACTCATTGAATTGTAGTAAAATATTGAGTAATTCACTAACTTCACTTAGAATTTTTCATTGATAATTTAGAACAAATAACTTAACTTCAATTTAAGAAATTTGACACTACAATAAGTAATAGGATGTTGAGTTGTTGACATTGAAATGAAAAATAAATTTTATTAAGGGACTTGAGCTCAATTTATTCAAAAAATTGAGTTGCCTAAGTATCCTCTAAGAGGAATCAAAGTCCACGTAGTTCGATTACATTGGAATGATTTCTACTCTCTACCGGATCCGGATTTACCACGATCCGATTCCGTGAAGGCTTCCGTGTCGCTCTCATTTCGATCATCCCACTCCGGTTCTTGAGTTCTAGTGTCGGCCTTACACCAATCATCAAGCAACATTGTAGCTTCAATGTTTTCCGCCTTCATGGTTGATCTTCTTTGATCTAGCATGAGTCCTCCGGTGCTAAAGGCTTGTTCAACGGACATGGTAGATGCCGGGACGGCGAATAACTCATTCGCCATGATAGAGAGTATGGGGAACTCCGTTCTCTTCGACCACCATCGCAACACATCGATCGATGGAGCACTATCTTCAACACCATAAACAAAACGAGATTGCAAAAATATATCCAATTCACCATTACCTTGGGCCATTGGATTTTCATAGGTTCTAGTATTGTACATACCTTGCATTTGTTGAACTAAAGGATCCATTGGATCCATAAAAGGTAAAGCAAATGAAGAAGATGTCATAGAAAAATTAGAAGAAGCACTAGAGTTGCTAGAAGAATCGTCTCTACTACCATGCACCGAATAATATTCATCAAAAAAAGTTCTCAAACTCCTATTTAGCCTAAGCTTGATTAAATCAACATCCGGAAGATCAAAGAAGATTTGTTCACCATCAATTACAACACCACTCATGTCCATTTGTTTAAAAGCATCATAATAAACACCCAACATTTGACAAACACCATCATATCTCCATTTAGGATCAAAACACTTAGCAAGCAAGAACACTTCCGGGATCTCCCTAAAATACTTGAACCACTTTTGAACCATAAAATAAATCACACCCGTCAAGTTTGGCTTTAGAAAACAACTCTTAAAAGACAAAGCAATATACGTGCAATGTTCCAAAACATCAACCGAAGTAGGATAGTAAACACCCGATAATTGTTTAGTAGCATTATAAAAAACTTTAAACAATCCAAAAACCTCCATGCAAGCATCCCAATGAGACTCGGTAAGAACTAATTGAATGTCCCTAAACTCCTTTCTAAAAAAATCACATAAATGCCCCTTATACTCCATAGTACCATTAAGCATTTCATACGTAGAATTCCAACGATGTGAGACGTCAAGTCTAAAACACGTATACACAAGATTCTTTTGATGACAATACTTTTGCCATTTCTTTCCCATGACTTTTTTTGAATGCAATATTTTAATGGCATTCCGAATAGGACTAACGGTTTCATCTAGAATACTAAGCGCATCTTGAACACATAAATTTAAAATATGACAAATGCATCTAGAATGAAAATATTTTCCTTGAAAAGAAGGTGAATATGCATCAATGAGTTGAGGAATACTAGCCGTGTTCGACGATGCATTATCAAAACCAACCGAAAATACTTTGTTAACCAAACGATACTCATTTAAAACGGTAATAATAAGTAGAGCAATATTTTGAGCCGAATGAGGCTCCTCGAACTCCCTAAATGCAATCAAACGTTTTTGAACTTTCCATTTTGCATCAATCCAATGACAAGTAATTCCCATAAAACTATTATTATTATATTTATTGGCCCAAACATCGGCACAAATAGAAACTTTATGCCCCAAACGAGTCAAATAATTCATCAAATCAACCTTTTTTTTCCATGTATTGTCTCCTAATCCTTTTAAGAACATTTGACCTAGTGACTTTATTAGCATGGAGACTTAATCCCTCTTTAAAATTATCTTCATAAGCTATCCTATCCGCAAAATTAAAATTTTGTTTATCCATAGCAACAAATCTAGCAACCCTATCTTCATATCGATTTTTGTCAAATTTAAATAAAGGAGACGTACCCGGGTAATCCGTAGTCGAAGCGGCGGTACCTCGGATTTAAGTTTGAGAGGTTGATATTCCGGCCTCGAAAGGATGAACGTTATCCATGTGCCTTCGCAACGTGCCATAGCCTCCCCCTTCGATCCATTTGAAGCAAGATTGGCAATGGTTGCAATACACATTGTATCTCTTTCGCGGATCGGGATAGGGAGGAAGACCTTCGCCAAGAACGACCTCCACTTTTTTAAAGTGTTTGAGGAAGATGTCGGACGAGGGCATCTTCTTAGTCTTTGGTGGGGTAGGAGGAGGAGGCATGCCTTCGTCGTCGCCTTCGTCGTTGCCTTCATCATCATCAACGTCGTTGGTGGAGCCTTGGTATTCGTAACCGTGCTCCTCCATTTCATTAACCATCGCTTCAAATTTCGCATCCTCTTCTTGTTGGAGACGCAAGGCCATTTGCCTATCAATTTCCTCCGCCATTGCCGCCTTCTTGTTCTTGGATCGCGGTCGAGATCCACCTTCGCTTTGAGTGGCAATGGCCTTACCCTTACCCTTACCCCTACCCAACATTCTTGACAACATTTGTCTTTGAGAAAGTGAGTGTAAGTAAGTAAGAGTGTATGTAAGTAAGCTTGAAAGATAGAGAGATTGAGACAAGAGCTTGAGTTGAGAGTTGAGAGTAAGTAGTGTAGATAGAGAGATTGAGAGAGATTGAGAGTAATTTGGGTGAATTATGTTGCATAAGAGTGTGGTATATATAGTTGATAGTGTATAGGGGTGGTTTTGGGGCTTGAATGGGTGGGGTGGGGGGGTGCAACGGCTACTAGCCGTTGGGCAACGGCTAGGAGGTGAACAAGAGCCAAAAAAAGGGCTAGGAGGCCCGTCGGCCCGGCGGTCCGGGTTCAAGCCCGGCGGTCCCAAAGGCTCTATTGAGCCCGGCGGTCCTGAGCTACGCCCGGCGGTCCGGACCGCCGGTTAACCGCCGGGCTACGGTTCGACGCGATGGAGCCCTGGCCCGGCACGGCTCATTCACGGTCCTGGTCCGGTCCAGGCTTGTTGACCGGCGGTCCGGGCTAAACCCGTTGACTTCCGGGCCGGTTCCGGGCCCGAACCGGCCGGCCGCCGAGCCCAGACACGTCTACTTCAACCCACTTCTGCAAATCTTTCACGAACTCAAAAGATAACAAGTAAGTTATAGCTTCTATTTCGTTGAGTTCATCTGCATCTTCTTCTGCAACTTCGTCTTCGTCTTCCGCGAATACGTCGTCTTCTGCAACTGCGTCGTCGTCTCTAAAACTTGTCTTTTTCCCTGATAATACGCGTCCCTGCATACGATCTGACTGTTCCACCCCCTACCCCCAAGAATTAGAATTCTCTGGAACACCTGTCGTGTCTGGGAATGTGGGGGGTGTTGATTCTACGTTCTCCGTTTCGTCATTGTATAACTTAAGTGTAAAATACAATTTTCCCTCTTCTGTTCTCCTTCCCAGCTTCGTGCTGGCGATAGAGCCTGTTTCCCCTTTAAGGGGTACGTCACAGTTTACGCCGACCATCTTAAAGCCGGTTTGCGCGTTCCCTATCCGGCTATTTATGCCGAGATTTTAAATGTTTTTGGCCTTTCCCCCTCCCATATTACTCCAAATGGTATTTTGCAGATTACCGGATTGGAGATTGCTTGTTCTCGGCTGAATATCCCGTATTCGGCCGAGACTTTTGGTGCTCTTTTTACTTTTAAGTATAGGAAGCAGGGATGGTACTTCATTTCATCCCATAGCTACTTTTCTGTAACCGCCCGCTCCAAAGTGCCGAATTGGCAAAAACAGTTTTTCTTTTGCCGATTTGAGGGGGTTACCGATTTGGTATGGCGCCGGGGATCCGTTAAGCCTTTGCCGAGGCAAAAACATTTCGTCGACCTGGCTGATCGGTTTAACAGTCTCGGCAAAATGCCGATGTCGCTGTCCGAACTTAAGTCAGCCGAGCCGAGCCCCAATGATCCTTCCACCACGGTGAAGCCGGGGAGTGGTGAGGTCCCCTTCCCTGTCTTTCTTTTTCCTTTGTTTTTACTTGCATCTCTGTGCTAATATATTTTTTTTTTTGCTTCTCTGTACAGTGAATATGGTAAAGAAGAAGGGCCCGGCCCAGAAAAAGAGGAAGATTGCTGACTCCGGCTCCAGTGCTGGGGTGAAAAAACCGACGATCGAGTCGTCCGATAGGACCCGTTCTGAGGTCCCTCCCTCTCGAGCTCTCTTCTCTCCCTCCTATGCTGTGGAGGAAATCAACCTTGCGGGAAACCACAAACTTGTGGCCATTTCGGCATCGTCAGAGCCGGATGTGGCCGTTACCGGAGCTCGGCCTTCTTCTCCGGTTTTTCCTGCGATATGAATTTTGAGCTCGTTTTTTCTTGAAACTTCATCACTTTTCTTGTACTTATGTATGTTTTATACATGTAGGGTGTGGATTCCGCCATCGAGGATTACAATCACGTATCTGGCGTGATTTTGAAGCTCCTTCAGGGCTCGGTGTCGAAGTACAACCGGGCCACCAGGAAGGTGGGAGATTTGGCCGGAGACAAGGCCAAACTGACCAAGGAGTTGGCTTCGGCCTCAGTTCGAGAGGAGGAGCTGAAGAAGCAGCTCGCCGCCGCCACAGCCGAACTCGTCGCTGCCAAGGAGAAAGCAGCGAAGAGCGAGGAGGAGTTGTTGGCTGCCCGCTCCCGTGAAGAGGAGATCGCCACCACACAAGGTGGGGTCTTCCGGGCTCTGGCTGAAAGAATGCTCTACAGCCAGAGTTTCAGTGCGCTGGTCTCCGCACTGACCAAACCAGCGAAGACTCGGGCCATCGCCGAGGTATTGGACCGCGTCGCTGCCGACTTCCCCAATTTTGACAAGGGTAAGTATGGCCACAAGGTGATCGAGAACGAAGAGATGCTTCGCATCTACTTCCGTCAGCTTTTGAAGAAAGCCTCCCCCTTCCAGGTCGTGGAGCATCTGGCCGAGAAGCGGACTCTCTTGTCGGTAGAAGAGGTGCAAGAGTGCCAATTCGACCGAGACGTTGAGTTCGAGGCCCTTCTCGGCCCCTTTCGTGAGGAGCTGAAAACCCGTCCACTCTCCCCGGATGTTTCTTCCGAGGAGGACGAGGAGGACGAGGTAGAGAGGGAGGGGGAGATGGTTGATGCCGGTGAGACAGATGCCGAGGTAGTCAAGACCGCCGAGGTCCAGCGGCCGAGTACCGAGGCCGAACCTTCTGGCGGGGTCAGTTGACCCCCCCTTCTTTTGTATTTTCCTTGTTTTGTTTTGTTTTGTTTTTTTGTTTTTTTTTTTTCAAACTGTAATCTCTCTGTGCCTTTCTGCAATCAATGAAATGAGCTCCTTTTCGCAATTCTGAGTATGTCTTATTTCATATTATGTAGAACAAATCCGAACTGGATGTAACTCCATATCTTAGTGAAATCAAACAACTTAAGATCCTTCTCGATGCTAAGGATGTCAAGATTGCACGGCTTGACAAATGTGCCGAACATCTCCGAAATGAGTTTGACTCGAAGTACAACGCTCTTCAAGTTAAGGCTGACGCCAATGAGGCCCGATACCTCCAACTTAAAGAGGATTATGCTGACGCCGAGACAATTGAAGCCGAGCACACCGAGTACGAAAGAGTTATACATGAGCTCGGTGGTAAGACTATCTCCGAAGTGGAGGCGGAGGCCATTGAAGCTGTCCGGGGTGCGATACGCGAGCGAAAATGCCGAGGTCCGGATTCGTGGGAAGTTGCCCAACACGTTTCTGAACTGCGGTACTTGACGAATCTATTCCCGTTAATTCTCTCCCGGCATCCGTCAATGAAGAAATGGCTAGATGCGTACCCGCAGGTGCAACCTGCTAAGCCAAACGCTTTCCGATTTCGGGCTTTGAGTCCAACCGTTCCCTACCGTTTGATCAAAGACCGACTTGACATGTTGCTGCATGTTCAAAGCCGCCGACTGCCTATTCCTAACCGCGGGAATGGGAACTATGTCGCACCTCGAACAATTCCACGAGGCCGAACTACTGGTAACCGTGGAGGTGGAAGCTCTCGCAGCGGTAACCGTGGTGGTGGAAGTGGCCGTGACAGTGGCCGAAGTGCGAAGAAGAAGGAAGGCGGTGTAAATATAGATGATCTGCTGAATCCTCCGACCCAAGGGCTGGCTAGTTATTTTTACTGTAGTAAGAGGCCCGATGGGAGTGGCCCCTCTGGCTAATCTGTAATTTGTATGACCTGCAAAAAATAAATATTTTTCTTGTCATACCATCTTGTTAATATTTGCTTTTCCTTGCCGGAATTGGCTTAAAGCCTGTTTTTAGTGTTTATGTGGCACTTAGGCCTATTCTCCAAAGTGGCGCTAGTGCCTATCATCGGCTTCCGAAGTGACGCTAGGGTCGCTTCTCGGGCTCGAGATGGCTTAATAGCCTATCTTTGGCGACCGAGTTGACATTTGGGTCTATCATCGGGTTTTCTGAAGTGACCCTGGGGCCTGACTTCGTCTTCTGAATTGACACTTGGTTCGTTTTAGCCGAGGTGACACTTGGGTCTTTCATCGGGTTCCTGGTTTGCCGACTCGGTCGGGAAGGGTGGTCCCCTAGTCGTACGATTTTATGTTTGTGATTTAACACTTGTCCTCGTCAGGATAGTGTGTAAAGTTAGAGGTAATGCTCATATAAGTGGAGTAATGCAATGCAAGACAATGCGAACACATAAAAATAAACACTGCGAATTTTCATTGAATTTTGGAAAAGACAGACCCGAACTGAAAAAGACCCGAACTGAAAAACAGACCTGACTTGACTGACACCTGAACAACAAACGAATAAAGAACAGGATTCTATCCTATATGGCACTCCACTCCTATGCGTAATACCTCTTCAGATGGATAACATTCCACGGTCGCTGTATGAGCTCCCCGGACAGGCTGGAAAGTCTATAGGCACCTTTACCGAGGACCTCGTCAACTCGGTAGGGGTCTTCCCATGTGGCTTCCAGCTTGCCGAGTTTGCAAGCCTTGCTGACCTCGTTATTCCGTAGGACTAAGTCTCCTACACAGAATTGTCGGCCTCGAACTCGCCGATTGTAATATCGGGCCACGAGTTGCTTGTACCGGGCTTCTTTGATGTAAGCAGTATCCCGCTTTTCTTCTAATAGATCGAGATCCGCACATCGGTTCTCGTCATTCACCTCGGAGATGAAATGAGTCGTGGGCGGACTTGGCAGTCCGATTTCGACTGGGATAACAGCCTCTGTTCCGTAAGCCAGACTGTACGGTGTTTCTCCATTTGTGGATCGAGATGTAGTCCGATAGGACCACAAGACATTGGGAAGGTTCTCCACCCACATCACTTTTGCTTTCTCTAATCGGGTTTTAAGGCCTTTGACGAGCGTCCTATTTGTCACTTCGGCTTAGCCATTCGCCTGAGGGTGGGCCACCGAGGTGAAATGCTGTTGGATTCGCAGCTCGTCACACCAATCTCTGAAGACCTTGTCTGTGAATCCCGTTGTCGGAGACCAGAACATGAGGTATTCCGAAACGGCATACCACGTTCTTCCACACAAAATTGAGAGCATTCTTACTTGTGATCTTGGCTAAAGGTTCCGCTTCAACCCATTTCGTGAAATAATCTATTGCCACTATGAGATGCCGCAATTGACCAGGTGCCTTTTTGAATGGTCCCACGATGTCTATTCCCCATTGCGCAAATGGCCAAGGGCTTTGCATCGTTGCCAACTCACTTTGGGGCAGCCTTGTTACATTTGAGTGCAACTGGCATTTTTCACACTTTTGCACGAGTTCGGTGCAATCTTTAAGCATCGTGGGCCAGAAATACCCCCATCTCATGATTTTCTTGGCTAGGGCCCGAGGTCCGATATGGCTCCCGCAAGACCCCTCGTGCACCTCGCGCATGACATAATCTGCCGAGGTGGGGCCAACGCACTTGAGCAAGGGCTGGAGGTATGATATCTTGTAAAGGACGTTGTCCACAACGGCGTATCTCAACGACTTTGACAATATCCTTCTTGCCTCCATTTTGTCTTCGGGCAACTCCCCCCTCACTAAGTAGTCGAGCAGAGGCGTCATCCATGTTGGTTGTCGCTCCTCGTCCACATCGTTGACCTCGGCCTCTTCAATACTCCTGTGTTGGACATCTTCAACCGGCGAAGAGCCGGGTACCGCCGCCAATTTACTGAGAACGTCAGCTCGGGAATTCTGAGTTCGGGGTATGCGTTCGAGCTGGAAGTATGTGAAGGCTTCCTGCATACCCCGTGCCTTAGCTAAATATCTCTTCATCCTTTCTCCCTTCGCTTCATACTTTCCCAACATATGATTTACAACTACTTGGGAATCACTGTGTACCTTGATGGCGGTGACCTTCAGGTTTGTGGCTATCCGGAGTCCGGCCAGTAGTGCTTCATCCTCCACCTCGTTGTTAGTTGTTGCGAACTGAAAATGAAGTGCATATGTGAATTCCTTCTTTTCCGGACTGATGAGGAGAATTCCAGCTCCGCTTCCCGTCTTCCCAGAAGCGTCGTCAACATACATGCTCCAGCAGTCGGGAGGTTCTACAGCGGTTGGGCGAGCTGGGATTGTCTGCTCCGATGTGGAGGTCGGGACATCGGGTATAGAGGTTTCAACCAGAAAGTCCTCTAGGGCTTGCCCTTTTATGGCCTAACGAGGAATGTAGGTAACGTCATGCTTCCCCAACTCGATGGCCCACTTCGCTATTCAGCCCGATGCTTCGGGTTTTGTCAGTACTTGCCGGAGTGGGGAATCTGTTCGGACCTGGATTGGGTGTGCATGAAAGTATGGTCGCAAACGTCGAGCAACATTGACTAGTGCCAGGGCGAGCTTTTCTAGTGGTTGATATCACACCTCGGGTCCCTTAAGGGATCTACTTATGAAATCCACGGGCAGTTGACGCCCTGCTTCTTCCCGTACGAGCACCGCACTGATGGCCTCCTCCGAGGTGGCTAGGTATAAGCACAGTACCTCTCCCTCCTTTGGCACCGACAAGGTTGGCAGGTTGTTTAGATACTCTTTTAGCTGGTTGAGTGCGAGATGGTGCTCCAAGCTCCAACTGAATTTGGGTGCCTTCTTCAAGATTTTGAAGAAGGGTAGCTGTTTCTCTGCAGCTTTGGAGAGAAACCTGCTCAGTGTGGCGAGGCATCCAGTGAGCTTATGTACATCATTGATTGACTTTGGGACCTTCATTTCCAACATAGCTCTGACTTTTGATGGATTTGCCTTTAACCCTTCTCGGGAGATCTAACAACCTAAAAACTTCCCCGAAGTCACAACAAAGGTGCACTTTTGGGGGTTAAGTTTTAGGTTGACTTCGCGGAGTAGGGAGAGCACAGTTTGGAGATCGGCAATACTGGTGTTCTCTTCTTTGCTTTTCACTACTATGTCATCGACATAGACTTCGACTTCCTTCCCAATGTGTTCCTTGAATATCTTGTCTACCATCCTCTGATAGATTGCTCCTGCATTTTTCAACCCGAATGGCATCTTGTGGTAGGCAAAGATGCCGAAGTCCGTAATGAATGATGTCTTGGCTGCGTCCTCGACATCCATTAGAACTTGGTGATATCCTTTGTATAAGTCGAGAAAGCTGAAAATCTTGTGGCCGACTAGAGAATCCACCTTCTTATCAATGTCGGGTAGGGGGGTAGCAGTCCTTCGGGCAGTGCTTATTGAGATCGGTGTAATCAATACACATTCGCCACCCTCCCCCAGCTTTCTTGACCATCACCGGGTTCGCTATCCAAGTCGGATACGTGACTTCAAATAGGATCCCGGCATTCAGCAGTTGTGTCACCTCGGTCTTTATGACTTCATTTCGCTCAGCGGCGAAAGATCGTTGTTTTTGCTTAATGGGCCTGACCTCGGGGTCGATGTTGAGCCGATGTGTGATTAGCCAGGGTGACTCTCCTGTCATGTCCAGTGGGGACCATGCAAAGACGTCTCTATACTCCTTCAAGAGCCGAATGACCTGCTCACGAAGATGTGGGAGCTCGGTGAAGCCTACTTTGACGACTTTAGCGGGGTCATCCTCATATAACCCTATTTCTTTCACTGAGCTGTCTTCGGCAGGCGACGTCTTCTTCGGCTCCTCGGAGCTTTGTAATTGCTATGCTTGGGGCAGTTGGGGTGGAGCCCCTTGCCCTTTGAGTGCCACGTGTAAGCACTCCCTTGCTGTCTTTTGATCACCTCGGATCAAGGCTATTCCTCCCTTAGTCGAAATTTTCAGGGCTAGGTGATAGGTGGAGCATATTGCTTTTACTGCATTCAACCAAGTCCGACCTAGGATGATGTTGTAAGGGGACTTGGCCTCTACCACGATGAATTCTGTTACATCGGTGGAGCTCCTCGGTCCCTTCCCTATAGTAACTGGGAGTTCGATCGTTCCCACCGGGTGTGTTTCCTCTTGGGCGAAACTACGCAGAGGTCGTGTGATCGGCATTATCTTTAACTTATCTATCCCCATATTGTCGAAGCAATGTTTGAACATGATGTTCACGGATGCCCCCGTGTCGATGTGTATCCTCCTAATGAGCATGTTGGCCACGACGACCTCGATGACGATGGCATTGGAGTGCGGAATCATAGGGGGCACCGGGTCTTCGGCGGAGAAGGTCACCGCTTCATCTATCTTAAATCTCTTGTTGGCTGGTTCCCTGCTCGGGAAGTTCCGTGCCCCATTCTTGAGAGAGGATTTCATCTGTCCCTTGGCGAGTACGGAGATGGTAGCAACAACTCCGTCGTATTGGTAATCCTCGTCCTCGTCAGCATCATCGTCATTATACTTGACCTTCTTTTCGGCATCCGCATTGCAACTACCACCTCGGTATTGCCTTTTCTTCTTCTGTCCTCGGGGGGCGTCTACTTGATTGACTCCCGCACTTCGGTCTTGGTATTTCTTGAGTGGGCCACTGCGGACTAGGCTTTCAATGTCATAAGCCAGATTCCTGAAGTTCTCTGTCTCATGCCCGTGGTCATCATGGAACTGGCAGAACTTGTTCTTTGACCTCGACTTGTCGTCCTCTCTCATCGGTCGAGGTTTCTCGAACAAGTTTGCGTGTAGCTCAAGGATCTCGGTCCTCGGCTTTGTCAGGGGTGTGAACTGTGGCTCTTGCCTTTGAGCCGGAGGTGGCGTAGGCTGATCTCGCTAGGGTTGCACCGAATTTTGCCGAGGTCCGAGGCGGGATTCCAGCGGACCGCGTTGAATGCGATCCATTACGTTCTTCCGAGGTGTGTCTTCTTTCTTTTTCGAGGTCTCTCCTCGCTCTACTTCTCTTCGTCGCCTAGTCGCCTCATCAATCTTAGCGAACTTATCTGCGATTGCCCACAACTCGGTGGTAGTTTGTGGTTCTTTTGCCAAAATCTCCTTGTAAAGGAGGTCCGAACTGATGGCATTCTGAAATGCCGAGATGATAAGAAGATCATTTGTGCAGCGAGTTTGCAGGCACTCTCTGTCAAATCGGGTCATGAAATCCTGGAGGGATTCATCCCGGTTCTGCTTCACAGTGAGTAGGTGGGCCGGAGTGTGCCTCACTTCGGCACGCTGGGAGAAACTTCGCGAGAACATGGTCATCAGATCGGCGTATGACCTGATTGACCCGGCCGGTAAACTATCGAACCATTCACGCGCATTGTCAATCAGGAGTTCGGGGAATAGCTTGCACATGTGAACACTTCCCAAGTTCTGGTTTAGCATGCTATACTTGAATTGACTTAGGAAGTTGCTAGGATTCCCTATCCCATTATATGGCATGATATTCGGCACCTTGTACCCAAAAGGCATGGGTGTGTTGAGAATGTCCTCGGAGAGCGGACTGACGATCCTTCCGAACGCATCGAAGATTTGTGCGCCCCCAGCTAGGTGTCCTTGGGGGGGCGCACCGTGAGGCGGTGCAG
Source organism: Thymus mandschuricus (assembly GCA_029379335.1). Lineage (NCBI taxonomy): Eukaryota > Viridiplantae > Streptophyta > Magnoliopsida > Lamiales > Lamiaceae > Thymus > Thymus mandschuricus. Next base: position 32,463,157 of record CM057078.1, read on the forward strand.
CCACGTAGTGCGGCAGAGGATTTCCCTGGGGCTGACCTCGGATCTGCTGGAGGTGGTGCCGCAAGTCCTGTCCTCCGGGCATCCCATATGGCCCAGTTCGGATGTCGGGACCGCAATGAGAGGTTCCCTATACCCCGTTGTATTGGTTAAGGAATTCGTGCCCTGGCTCAGTGGTAAGATAGTTTCTCAGCAGTTCTTTGATCCCAGGAGGGGGAGGAGGCAGCGGGGCTGCCAGGTTCGGTCGGATAACCGGAGAGGGACGTCGGAAGGCCGGGGACGGACGTCGGGCTACTCCTGGTTCAAACAGCTTACGTTCACGGTCCGAGGTAAGGTCCTCCACGTGGCCCTCCGGCGTTGGCTGATGAGCCTGAGGTCCTAGGCGTGAGCTCACGGGACCTCGACGTGTCTGGGTTGGTTGTGCTTGCGGGGAAGGCGGTGCCGCTGTGCCTCCTCCAATGTTCTGTTCGCCTGGATGAGGGATCTCCGGGATCTCTCCAGCTCCAGCCTGGTTGTCGACGAGAACGTCAAGGTGCGGCTGCTCGTGAGTTGCCGCGGCATCTAGTTCTTTATGCTACCTCCGGTGACTCCTCCGGCGTCGTGGAACACTGCCTGAACTCCGGGAGGGAGTTCCTCGCAACAATCTTCTTCCGGGAGCCATGGAGGGTAGGTGTGAACAACAAAAACAGGAATCAAATCACGAATTTGTCGTTTCCCACAGACGGTGCCAGTGATGAATCCTCGATTCGTTGCTCGGTGAAGTAAATTATTTGTGTGTGAAGTTTGTATGCAAGAAAGTAAATAACACTGGGTTTACGTGGTTCGATCGTAAGATCTACGTCCACGGGGAGAAAGAGAGAGAGTTTTGTATTCAAAGTAGCATCAGTGTGTACAATACAATTGATTCTCCTATTTATAGTTGGTGTTGGTGCCGGTTGTAGGAGTGAGAACGTGGAGATCATGGGTGATTTTCTATTCCGCCTTTCTCACCATCACTCCACGTATTGGTGGTTAGGGCTCAACTCCCTGGGCTTGTGTTTGATGTGGGCTAGGTCGAGCTGGTGTTGGGCTGGATTGCCTTGATTGGGCTTGTGCCGAGCTGGGCTTGTGCCGAGGTGAGGCAGTTGGGCTTTGGGCTTCCGAGGTAGTGGTTTTAGGCCTAGGGAGATGGACAATTTCCTATCAACAACATAATTATACGTTAAAAATATAATAAAATAAATATTATTACTATATATGTTTATTTTAAAATGTCTTATAATTAAGATTTTAATATTGAAAATATTCCATAAAGATGTAATAATAAGTGCATACTAAATAAGAGTGACCCAAAAATTCACATTTCATTATCTACATACTACCTCCATCTCATTAAATAAGCCCCAAATGAAAATGGACCAAGAACCAAGGAAAAAAAGATAAGAGAATTTAAGTACAACATTAGCCAAAAATTAGTGTGTTGGGAATTGTTAAGAAAAAAATGTTAAGGGGGAACTCCTATGGGACGCTTCGAAGTGAGTCAAATGTTTGTTTTGATTTGATCCCAAAACCCCAAGTGTTCTATTCCCAAGCGACCCATTTTTGGTGTAGAAAATAGGTTAGAAATTCTTCTAAGCCTATACTGTTAGGATGACTTCATTTTGCTTTAGTCACTTAGGTTTTTAGACTGCAGAAAAGTCCAAGTGAAGGCCACTCGCTTCGAGTGTGTTTTCCAAACAAAGCGAGTCTACCAAGCTGAAGTAAAGCGTGCCGAAGAATAGCGAAGCGAAGCGAGCGCTACAGTGGAATCGAAGCGAGTCCTCCAAAGCGAAGCAAAGCGAGCGCTACAGTGAAAAGCAGAAGCGAGTCAACGCGGGTCAACTTCTACTAAAGCAGTCTCTTCGGGAACTCACTTCCCAAGTACTCGCTACAGTATGACCCCGAAGCGACTCGATTCGAAGCGGACGCAACGAGACTGAAGTGAAGCGAGCCACTACCTATCAGAAAGCGACAGCACAATTCCCGCTTCGATTTTGAACTCCAGTCAACTAGAGATCTTCGCATTAATTGTGAGATCTCCACGTGTCGAACGCAGAGAGGAGCAGAGGAGTTGACTGCCAGGCAGACAGGGCGCCGCTACAGTACTGGCTCGCTCCAGTTACTGTTAAGTTTGTAACTTAGCCATTTTCGGCAAAGAGACAAACTGCGCTCCTGCAAAAGCAACTGCCTGCGCAAAGTACTGTCGAGAGGAGGAGGGACAAAGCCACCAACCAAGCAACGGATCTCGGCATCCCTCCGCCTATAAACAGTGAAGGATGAAGACGAAGAGAAGTAGAACACTTCCTGAGCATTCAAGCGCCTACTGCAAACAAACACTCCCAGCCTTAGAGCAAACTTCGAGTCTTTATTTCCAAGTGTTCTCCGAGTTCCAGTCTCATCGGAACTCGTCTTCACAACCTTCACACATAGAATCTAAGCCCATTCCATATCCAAGCTTAGAAGAAGAACTCTAGCCATCTTTGCATGTACTGTAAAGAGTTCTTCATAGTGTGCCGTCGTAAACCAAAAACCCTAGTTTTTGTGTTCGTCGTCGTTAGGCTATTTTCGATCCAAGGCCCTACTTTCATCGATTGTAGAAGCCTCGATCATAGAGTCCAGATCTAAGCTTGCACTTACATCGTTTGTGTAAAGCTCGATCGAAGCTAGGCTGTAAGGAGAGCCCGCAATCTCCTTGTCATCGGACTGAAGCAAGTGAAGCTTCCAGCCCAGTTTAGGTTTTTGGTGTGAACCCGGAATCACCCAGCGTCTGTCAGATCCAAGCAAGTGAAGCTCGATCTCGACTAGGTTTTTGAAGGACCCGTAACCTTCAAGTTCTTGAGTGAAGAGAACAGTTGCTTCTCGCAACAAGTGGACGTAGGAGCTTTATCTCCGAACCACTATAAATCTCGTGTCGTATCTCTCTAACCCCAAACTCTTTACTTTGTTTGATTATTCATTGCACTTGCATCTAAAACAAACATAACTTGGAACTTTTAACTACTTAGGAAAGATATTAGCTCACCGAATTCCGCACTAGAGTAAAGTCTCACTCTTGATCAAGCTTGAAGCTTAGGTCAAGAGAATCTTGATTGCTTTAGATCTAGCTCTCGGCTAGGTCTTAGTACTTCTTACGAGCACTTTACTTTATACTCTGAGTTAAGGATTTGAAGTTGAAAAACTTCAAAATACGTATTCACCCCCCCCCCCCCCCCCCCCCCACGTATTTTTCCTATAACAAACCAGGACCAACAAGTGGTATCAGAGCAGCGGTTCTTTCGAGCCTCTGCTTTGCATATCCGAAGCGAGTCCCCACTCGCTTCTGTTGTCTCACTGAACCGGATCCTATTTTCCTAAGTGCATCAAAACCTCACCCACGCATACTGCATATACTACTGACTGTTTGCTATGAATGCTTCTAGTCTTCCACAGTTCTCCATAGAAGGCTATGAGATCTGGAGCTTTCGCGTTGAGAGCTTCCTATGCTCCATCCATGACCGAATGTGGGAAGTCATTGAAGATGGACCAATCGAAATCAAGAAAGCTGTCTCTGAGAATGTCCCAGCTGCTGAAGGTCGGGCTGCTTATGTCCGACAAACGTACGTCGAGAAGGACAAGGATGATTACTCTCCAAATGACTACAAAGTCGCCAACCTCGATAAGATCGCACGCCACACGATGCAAAGCACCGTGTCGGACGCCTATCTACCACGGATAAGGAAGTGCGCAACGGCGAAAGAAATGTGGGAAACCCTAGCCCTCATTTCTCAAGGCACAGACAAAATCAAAGAAAACAAGCTCGCCGTACAAATGCGGGAGTTTGAAAGCTTGATAATGAAGCCAGGAGAATCCATCGACGCCTTCGAGCTGAGAGTTACCAACATCACTGCAACTCTCAACTCACTTGGGAAGGAACTCACAGACAAGGAAGTGAACCTGAAGATTGTTCGAGCTCTCACGAGGAAGTGGCAGACTATGAAGGAGCTGTATCTAGCTACCAAGGATCTATCAAAGCTCACACCGGAGATTCTGTTCTCCGAACTCAAAGCTCATGAATTTGATCTGAATCGAATGAACTTCGACGAAGAAGATGAAGCTCCCACGACATCAAAAGGTGTAGCTTTCAAAGCTGCTGAAGGGCCAAGCGATCACTCGCTAGCCAAGATGACGAGGGAAGAGCTGGAAGAGCATGTTGCGTTCTTATCCAAGAACTTCAACAAAATGAACTCTCGAGTGGGAAAATACAAGAGATTCTACAAGCAGTACAAAGGAAGGAGCACTGATGCTCGAGAAGGAAAAGGGAAAAGAGAAGAGACGACAAAGCCGATCTTAAGGGACATGATGGAAGTGGAATGCTACCACTGCCACAAGATGGGCCACTACAAATCCGATTCCCGAAGCTGAGTGCAAAGGAGCGAGAGGAACTGAAAGCTAAGAGGGATGCTCCAAGGCGAGCGCTTGTAGCGAGTGAGCAGCCAGTCGCTTCAACTGAAGATGTCTCAAGCGACTCGGATGCATTCACGGATCCCAACTCCAGTGATGAAGAGGATCTTGGACTCATGGCGCTCACCGACGAGGAGACAGGAGAGGTATTTATCTATCCCTCACCTAGTTCAATTACACTCGCACACACTCACCAAGAGGAAGCTAATTCCTCGACATGGAGTGAGTTGCTTGACAAGCACATTAAACTGTCAAGCGACCACAAAGTGATGAAACAAGCTTTGTCTCAAAGCGAGAAGGAGAACCGAAAGCTAGCCACTGAGCTTGACCAAGTCAAACTTAACTTAAGGGCTATGACTAGTAAGTTCGAGGATCTCTTCGCTAGACATCAAAGCTTGGAAGGAAGGTATGAAACCCAATCCGCTCTAGTTGCCAACTTGAACGAAGCCTCATATGCTAGGCAGGCACTAGAGAACTCACTTCTACCTTTTGGTAGAAAGGGAGGACTCGGATATGAGGGTGGACCTTCCAAGCCTACTGTCTTTGTTGGTGCCTCAAACGACACCATCAGTCACTTTGGAAATGCCCACTGCATCCAAAGCGACCACCAACAAGGATAAAGGCCAAATGGCTGAGAACCCTAAGAAAAAGCCAATGAAGATGTCTATATCTTCAAGGGCTGAATCTAAGGGCAAGCAAAGTTCAACTGTCTCTAGCACTCATAATGCTAAGTCTTACCAATCCAAAGGTAAAGGGAAACCAGTTGAAGCTTCTAAGCCTCAAGCCAAGACACGAGAGACAAAGGATCTCCCTTTCAAGAAAAGGAGTAATGTCGATGTGTCACGTTATCCGGACTGGAGATGGTCCAACCGGACTAACGCTGAGGGGGAAGAATTCGAAGCACCAAGGAGGTCGCTTCAAACTTCCAAGGTTTCTCAAGAGAGCCGGGGTCAAAACCCTAGTTGGACCGCTTCGAGGAAACCAAGCGAGCCGCTTCGACAGACTGTAAAACCTAAGTCAGTCTCTAAACCTATAGCTAATCCGAAGCGAGCCGCTTCAGGATATAAGCAAAAGGGTAAGAGCATAGGTATGTCTCAAGCGAGCCGCTACCCCTCTTGCACACACTGCTGCACGTGTGAAGCTGCTTTAAGGCAGAAATCACAGTTTTCAAAGGTCGAGAAACCCAAAGCACAAGCTACCTCTCAAAAGAGAGTGAAGCAAGTGTGGGTACCTAAGGGAACTAACCTACAAGGACCCAAACTGATTTGGGTACCAAAATCTATCTAATTTCAGGTGAGCGCCGTGGATCCCATGCCTAGTGAGGGACATCAAATCTGGTACTTGGACAGTGGATGTTCAAGACACATGACCGGCATGAGAGCTCTACTTCATGACTACATAGAGAAGAAGGGTCCACACGTTACATGTGGCGATAACTCTCGAGGAAGCACCAAAGGGTACGGCGCACTGAAGATTGGAAAGCTCACGATTGAAGAAGTCTCCTACGTGGAAGGACTTAAACACAACTTGCTATCCATTTCACAATTCTGTGACAAGGGATACAAGGTGGAATTTATTTCCATCAAGTGCATTGTGAAGAGCAAGCTCACATCCCAGATTGTGCTCACTGGAATTAGACAAAGGAATGTCTACATAGCACAATGGGAAAGCTGCAAAGAGGAGACGTGCTTAGTTGCAAGAAGTGCTACAGAATTAGGATGGCTATGGCACCGACGCTTGAATCATCTCAATTTCAAAGCAATCAATCGCATAGCTCGAAAAGGTTTGGTGCAAGGCATACCAAATGAAGTCTTTATCAAAGACCATCCATGCTCACCATGCCAACGAGGGAAGCAGACGAAGAAGCACTTCGCCAGTCTTGAAGAAGCTTCATCCAAGCGAGTACTCGAGCTGCTTCATATGGATCTGTTTGGTCCAGTCACTCCAGTTAGTGCGAATGGAAGGAAGTACACTCTAGTTGTAGTCGACGACTTCTCTCGCTACACTTGGGTTGTATTTCTCTTTAGCAAGAAGGAGACACTGACCAAGCTACCACAACTGCTCAAGCGATTAGCTATGGAAAAGAACCAAGCGATTGTCACCATTTGCTCCGACAAAGGCACAAAGTTTCTGAACTCTACCATTGAAGCTTACTGCACGGAGCATGGCATAGCACATCAGACTTCCTCAGCACGCACACCTCAGCAGAATGGAGTTGCTAAAAGAAGGAATCGAATCATCAAAGAAGCCGTCCGTACCATGATTGCAGACTCGAAGCTTCCAATGAAGTATTGGGCTGAAGCTGCCAATACAGCGTGCTACACGCAGAATCGAACGCTTCTCTGCAAACGGCACGACAAAACACCACATGAAATATGGACAGGGAGAATTCCTAACATATCTTATTTCCATATTTTTGGTTGTAGGGTCTTCATCCATGACAATGGGAAGTCGCAGTTGAAAGCCTTTGAAAGCAAAGCTGATGAAGGAATATTCTTAGGATATTCTACATCAAGCAAAGCTTACAGGGTGTTCAACTGTAAAACCCTAATTGTGGAGGAATCACCCCATGTCGTATTTGATGAATCTTCCTTGTGTCTTCCACAGGAACAAGTTCAATCTAAGGAAGGAAAGATAAGCGAGGAACCCATCAACTCACTTACTTGGGACATGCCTGAAGATGAAGAAGAGATTAAGGACTCAAGCGAGCAGAATGTCCAAGGAAAAGTTGAAGCTGCCCCCAAGATCTCTGAAGCAAGTACATGCCAAGCACCCAATCCAGTCGCTTCAGATGGAGAAGCAAGCGATCGGGAAGAAGATGAAGACGAAGCTGGCAGATCCAAGCGTGCATGGCTCAAGGATCACTCACCAAGTCGAATCATTGGAGATCCATCCAAGGGTGTAGTGACCAGAAGTCAAGTGTTTGGAGAAAGTGCAATGTTCAGTTGCTTTCTCTCAAACATAGAGCCAACATGCGTGGAGGAAGCCCTAGCTGATTCCAATTGGGTGATCGCCATGCAAGAAGAGCTGAATCAGTACACCAGAAACGACGTATGGTACCTCGTGGATCGTCCTAAATTTCAGCATGTTATTGGCACCAAGTGGGTGTTCAAGAACAAGACGGACGAGGACCACAACGTTGTGAGGAATGATCGCACTATTTTCTACCACACAAAAGAGGTATAGTATAGAATAAGTACGAGTATCGTATCCACAGGGACTGATATACCGAAGCCACACACAATACCTCTACTCTAGAACTAAACTGATGTCTAGGCAATTAAGAATTTAAAGATGTGGTATTATATGCTAGACAAATAAATAAAAGAACTCAATAAATCAAATAAGGAAATAAATAAACAAAACAAATAATTAATCAAATATATGCAAGCAATTAATGAATACAATTAACCAATTTAATCCAATCTAGATGTGATACACGAAAATAACCTAACACTCCGACTAAGGCAGTATAGATCGTCACCTAATAAGATCCTAATCTCCTTCCGGACTCATAGATATCAAATCAAGTGCAAAATAGAACAAGTATCAATGATATAATCAACTAAGTTCAATCACGTCACTCAAATCGATTATATATAGACATATGATAATTCAACATCGATCAAGACAATCAAACTATCATACCATGTATTCATGAGATCTATTATGCAATTATCCTATCACGGCATAAACACATAATTATGCATACATAATCAATGAGCACCATGAAACATGCACCTAGATTGGAAGGCTAATTGTAAACAAAAGACACTTACATAAATTCAATTAGGCATTCGATCCCTAAAATCAACTAAATGAAATTAGCTAGACATAATTAAAAGAAAGGTAGAAGGAAGAATAAACATAAGTAAAAGCATAAATAAAAGAGAAAGAGATAGAAAAACTCTTGAATCTTGAATAGATCTTCAATCTTCAATTGTCTTCATACATAAAATAAATCTAGATCTAAAGTATAAAAGTGTAGAGAAAAACTAATCTAAAATATGTGAGAGATTTGAAGACTCAAAACTAAAAACTTATGAAAAACTTGGATACAATGTTGAGTTTTGGGGTATTTATAAGGTAGGGGTTCATAATTGTTACCTAAGTGGCAAGGATTAGGTTAAGGAAATAAAAATATGAAATTTAAGAATTTCCGTGTGCTTCACTAGGCCAATGACTCGGCCGAGTGCTCGGCCGAGTGGAGCTACTGGTTCGGGTTCATGAATTCACTCGGCCGAGTGGGTGTCCGAGTGGATCCATGCAGTTTGCGCACCTTTCTTGTTTCGATCGTATCTTCCTCATCCGAACTCCGAATTGACCTCCGTTTTCGCCTACACGCTCCTATCGAACCCCTCTTCAATGCTATACTTTCATAATTCCAGAATAACTCTTCCAAAAAATCGTGAGAAGTCAGAACTTGGGATCAATACTTCATCATCTTCCTTGGTTTCATCACCTCTTGTCTCGCCTTGGGTTTTCTCGACTCAAAAGCCCTAAAAACACTCAAAACAACCCAAAAGCGTAATCTAGCTCGAAATAACATAAACAATACAAACCATGAGCTAAACTATCAAAATAAAACTAGAAAACGATAATATAACACTTAGATAATAGGGTAAAAATACACCCTATCAAGGAACAAGGCGCGACTCGTCGCTAAAGGCTACTGCCAAGAGGAAGGAATCGACTTTGACGAGACCTTCGCTCCAGTGGCACGGCTTGAAGCGATCAGACTATTTCTAGCCTATGCAGCGGCCAAGAAATTCCAAGTTTATCAGATGGATGTGAAGAGCGCGTTCCTCAACGGTGAATTGAAGGAAGAAGTGTATGTGGAGCAGCCACCGGATTTCGAGCAAGGAGATAAGGTGTATCGCTTGAAGAAAGCCCTGTACGGGTTGAAGCAAGCTCCCAGAGCTTGGTATGATACCCTATCCCAATTCCTAGTGGATAATGGATTCCACAAAGGAAAGATAGATCGAACCCTATTCACCATCAACCATGGAGAGGATATGCTATGGGTTCAGATCTACGTGGACGACATCATATTTGGATCACCAAACCAGTCGCTTAGCGAGAAGTTTGGAGAGCTCATTGTTTCACTAAAAAGTGTTCGCAATAGAACGAAATCTATCCTAGCACTTAGTAAGTAAAAACCCAATGTCGAATCTCAAGGAAAACTTTGCAGGGCAAATCATCGTGTAGCAAAAATCCTAATCTAGCCTAAAACTAAGAAAGCAAGTAAAAAGAATTTTGAATTTTGGTTTTTAAATCCTAGGCAATAAAATAAATTAAAGCAATTAAATCAAAGCAAGTAAATAAATCTAATCTAAAAAGCAAAGAAATAAATCGAACTAATTAATCTAAAGAATTAAACTAGATGAAAGCAAATAAACTAACTAGGCAAGAATCGAAAAGAAAGCTATAAAGAAAGCAACGAAAGAAACAAAAACGAATCTAGACATGAAATAAACTTAATCTGAAAATCTAAGCAAATAAATCTAACTACGAAAACTTGAAAGCGAAGGAATTGAAAACTAAGAAAAACGAACCTAATCTAAGAACTTGTAATCAAACGAACTAAATTAAACGAATGAAACTAAACGAAGCAATTACGAAAGTAAATCTAGAACTAAGGAAAGCAATTAAATCAAATAAAAGAAAGAAATAAAGAACTTACGAGATTGAACAAAGAACGAAGAACTTGAATTAAACGAAGAAATCTTGAATTAAACGAACAACGATCCGGATCGAACAAAGGAAATCTAAACTAGAGTATTTGAATGCGAAACTAGAGCTAAAACTAAGGTAAAAGGTTGTAGAATTCGTACAAGGGGTAGTATTTATAATAGGTATGAAAACCTAGTTATAGAAGGAAAGGAAAGCTGGCCGGAACGTTGGACGGTCGTCCAACGTACGTTGGACGCTCGTCCAACGTAGCACTCGCATTGTATTGCGCGCCTTTCTTGTTTCGATCGTATCTTCCTCGTCCGAACTCCAAATTGACCTCCGTTTTCGCCTACATGCTCCCATCGAACCCCTCTTCGATATAAGGCTTCTTTCTTCTCATTTTCTTCTCATTTCCGCCCTTTTTATCCTACAATACCAATGACTCCAAAGCAACCAAATCATAGCCATAAACAACGAAAACACAGAAAAACTAAGGGAAAACGGACACAAAAACATGACGAAAATCCTAACATCTAGACACCAATCAAAATCCCCCACACTTAGATCTTTGCTTGTCCTCAAGCAATACAAAAAACGAAATAAACAATAGACTCAAGCATTGTGAACTATATAGGCCTCAAAACTTTTCGAAAACAAACTCTCATGATCGTGATCACAACTATGCACACAACCTTAGCATCAATCAACACAATCTACGCAACTAATTCAAAATATGCTAATCCATCAAAGAACACTCTCTAACATGTGAAATTTTGTATATGAAAGTGAACACTCAACTCTCTCAAAGAAAAGATGTAAAATAATGAACATCAAGAGGGTTCACTCAACATCAATGCAATGCAACATGTTTACCATAGGCTTGCCTTCAATCTCAACATCTCCACCTAATGTAATACTTACAAATTAGGATCAAATAGGACTTTATAAAAGCTTGTAATGTAGGAACATTGGTTAAGGTAGGGATTATATAGGCTAAGTGACTCAAAAATACTCCAAATCATCAACCTCTTTTTCAACTCCAACCAAAGTATGGATTTTTATCTCCATCTTCTACCATCCAACACACCAAATACAAACTCAAAGATGCTAAAATATCAACTATATAAATCAAAGCTAACTATCCCCTTATGCTTATATTCTTATTCTTTCTTTCTTTTCTTTTTTTTCTTTTTTTTTTTCTAGAGCTCCACTAATAAATGTTCTTTCTAATGTTGAACAAAGGCTCTATTTTTTTTTTTTTTCTCATCCTTCTTTTTTTTATTTTTTTTCTTTTTTTTTTTTTTCTAAGCTCATAGGGATAGCTAACTACATAAATCAAGCATCTAAAACTCCTTTCTCCTCCCTCTTCACCACAACCAAATTTTTCTATTCAACTCCTTCCATATCACCAACAACAAATACTAAGGATACCCATAACCATCCAAACCTCCTATCATCCGGTTTTACAAAGAACGGCTAACAAAGGCTCAAAAGGGGTAAACAAAGGATTATGAACTAGGTTAGTGTATAGGAATCATGTGGCTACGAAAGAATGGCCTAAGATCATCTCCTAGTTCGTAAATATACTAAGGTCTTGATGGAGAAACAAGGCAAGTTCTAGAAACAATGAAGCATGCATGATCACTCAATCAAAAAAAAAAAAAAAAAAGGCATAAATATGCACAAATGGCTCAACTCTCACGGGTTCAAACTAACTAGTTCCCGACATCATAGCATACTTCAAATTCATCAAATAAAATGCGTCGCTTCGCCAAGGTTCCATGCATAATAAAGATCATGAATTTTTCTCCAAAAATCAACAAAATTTCTCTATCATCGGCCAAATCCACAATACTATCATCACATGCTCATTCGACTCAACTAACTCCTAAGACTCAACAAAATTAAAAACTGCATGCCAAAAGTTTCAAAGACCCTCCCCCACACTTAAAATCAAGCAATGTCCCCATTGCAAGAAAATAAAAACGAGAAGGAAAGAAGGAACTTATCGCAAGATGACGACCAATAACTCAAAATCTCGAAAGACTCCAAGTAGTACCTACAAAACAAACACCAAAACAAACTACCAAAGCGTAAAAGTGCACAAAACAAAGAAATAAAAGACTCAAAACAAAAATAGAAAGACACAAAACAAAGCTATGGGTTGAATGGACCTCGTTACCATGGATCTTGCCAACGGGGATCGTTCGGGGCCCAAAAACGGGGATCGTTCGGGTCCGACTCGATCTCTCTCTTCATAATACCCTCCTTGTAAAGTATTCGCTGCACGAAATTCAAAAGAAAACGAACGAAAAACAACTAAAATAATAAAAATAAAGCCTACTCTAAATTTTTTACGTGGGTTGCCTCCCACCAAGCGCTTGTTTATCGTCATTAGCAAAATTCTCATCCAAAATCTGTTGCAACGAGCAATGTCTTTAACCATCCATAGGCGACTCTCGATGCAAAGGTGGACTCTTCTTTCTCTTCGGCTTGAAATTCGAAAAGAGAGTTATCTTGAACACTCATCTCCCCCACACTTGTGTGAAAATCCATGTAGGAAATATCATGATCTTCAAAACTTGATGATGGATCCTCCACAAAAAGTGCTTCCTCGTCGAGATCGGCAAGAAAGTTGTCCATGATTTCTTCCTCTTGTTGTGAACTCAAAATCGACTCCTCCATATGACTATTGTGATCCTCCATGCCTTGCACATTGCTCAAAAACTCCTCCACGATCTCTTCCTCATCCAATTTGCTCAAGAACTCATCAATAATGGCTTCTTCCTCATGAATAGCAACCTGAAAATTCTCCTCTACCTTTTTCACATCCAAATCGTTAGTAATATGCACATACGAACATGTTTGGATAAAAGAATTAGGACAAGAAGAATAGTTATCAAAAATTGAGAAAGTTACCGAACCTCCTACACCGGCCATGCTCAATGTGCCGGATCCAACGTCGATTCGAGTTTGAGTAGTAGCCATGAATGGTCGTCCTAATAAGAGAAGATGGCCTCTCTCGCTCCTAGCTCCTTGCCCCACGTCAAGCACAACAAAATCGGCAAGAACTTGAATACCCTTCACAAGTAAAGCAACGTCTTCCACAATCCCTAAGGGACGACTCAAAGAACCGTCGGCTAGCTCGATGCAAAAATTGGTGGGTTTAAGATCCCTCGAACCCATTCTCTCAAAAATCGAGTATGGCATCAAGTTCACCGCTGCCCCCAAATCCAACATACCCGGCACACTATCTCCATTATCCAAAACAACATCTAATTTGAAACTTCCGGGATCACCTTGTTTCGGTAGATATGAGAGATGGCCAGCTGAGGTAGGTGAGGTGTGAAGACGTTGTTGGCTCGCTTTGATGGCAGCCACGGTGCGACTTCTCCATTTATTTTGTGCCATTGCTTCGAGCTCTCGTCTTCTTCTTCATTCTTCACGGTTAAGAGCGCCTTTTTCCTATTGATGTCGTCGATGTGAGGTGTCAACTTCCTTGAGACTTCGACGACCTAGCATACGCAACACTCAACAAACGGATTAAACGCACCAAGTGGAAGGGAAAAGAAATCGAACAAAAATAAAAATAAAAATAATAAAAAGAAAATACTACACAATTAAATAGCCTAAAGTTTTCCCCGGCAACGGCGCCAAAATTTGTTTCACTAAAAAGTGTTCGCAATAGAACGAAATCTATCCTAGCACTTAGTAAGTAAAAACCCAATGTCGAATCTCAAGGAAAACTTTGCAGGGCAAATCATCGTGTAGCAAAAATCCTAATCTAGCCTAAAACTAAGAAAGCAAGTAAAAAGAATTTTGAATTTTGGTTTTTAAATCCTAGGCAATAAAATAAATTAAAGCAATTAAATCAAAGCAAGTAAATAAATCTAATCTAAAAAGCAAAGAAATAAATCGAACTAATTAATCTAAAGAATTAAACTAGATGAAAGCAAATAAACTAACTAGGCAAGAATCGAAAAGAAAGCTATAAAGAAAGCAACGAAAGAAACGAAAACGAATCTAGACATGAAATAAACTTAATCTGAAAATCTAAGCAAATAAATCTAACTACGAAAACTTGAAAGCGAAGGAATTGAAAACTAATTAAAACGAACCTAATCTAAGAACTTGTAATCAAACGAACTAAATTAAACGAATGAAACTAAACGAAGCAATTACGAAAGTGAATCTAGAACTAAGGAAAGCAATTAAATCAAATAAAAGAAAGCAATAAAGAACTTACGAGATTGAACAAAGAACGAAGAACTTGAATTAAACGAAGAAATCTTGAATTAAACGAACAACGATCCGGATCGAACAAAGGAAATCTAAACTAGAGTATTTGAATGCAAAACTAGAGCTAAAACTATGGTAAAAGGTTGTAGAATTCGTGTACAAGGGGTAGTATTTATAATATGTATGAAAACCTAGTTATAGAAGGAAAGGAAAGCTGGCCGGAACGTTGGGCGGTCGTCCAACGTACGTTGGACGCTCGTCCAACGTAGCACTCGCATTGTATTGCGCGCCTTTCTTGTTTCGATCGTATCTTCCTCGTCCGAACTCCAAATTGACCTCTGTTTTCGCCTACATGCTCCCATCGAACCCCTCTTCGATATAAGGCTTCTTTCTTCTCATTTTCTTCTCATTTCCGCCCTTTTTATCCTACAATACCAATGACTCCAAAGCAACCAAATCATAGCCATAAACAACGAAAACACAGAAAAACTAAGGGAAAACGGACACAAAAACATGACGAAAATCCTAACATCTAGACACCAATCACTCATGAAGACCAAATATGAGATGTCGATGATTGGCTTGATGAGCTGCTTTCTAGGTCTTCAAGTGAAGCAGCAGGATGATGGAATCTTCATCAATCAAGCTAAGTATACTCGAGATATGCTTGCCAAGTTCGGTGTTCAGCATGCCAAAGCTGTGAAGATTCCAATGAACACCGACTGGAAGATGGAGCCAGACCTAGATGGGAAGTCTGTGGATGCTACAGACTACCGAGCTTTGATCGGATCCCTTCTATATCTCACTGCAAGTAGGCCGGATATAGCCTTTGCAGTTGGAGTATGTGCTCGCTTCCAAAGCAATCCCAAGCACAGCCATCTTGAAGCTGCCAAAAGAATTCTTCGATATCTGAAGGGCACTGTCAATATGGGGCTGTGGTATCCAACGGAGGACAATTTGGAGCTCACTGGATACTCAGATGCTGACTATGGAGGGTGCCGAATTGATAGGAAATCAACTTCGGGCACTTGTCAGTTCTTGGGAAGCAAGCTGATCTCATGGTTTTCAAAGAAGCAGACGAGTGTAGCTACTTCAACGACTGAAGCTGAATATATGGCCGTTGGAAGCTGCTGTTCTCAAATTCTATGGCTTCGTCAGCAGTTGAAGGACTACAGAGTTGAAGCGAATGAAATTCCTATATTCTGCGACAACAACAGTGCGATCTGCATCTCGCAAAATCCAGTGCTTCACACCAGATGCAAGCACGTGGAAATCCGACATCACTTCATTCGTGATCATGTCGAGAAGAAGGATATCAAGCTCGAGAAAATCCATACCGATCTCCAGCGAGCAGATATCCTCACCAAGCCTCTAGTTGAGTCTCGTTTCAATCAGCTATGCACGGAATTAGGGTTGCTAGACCCTGGTGAAGAGTGCTAGATCCAGGATGCACGAAGGAGTGGTCGCTAGTTCTTTTGAGCGTCACTCGCTTCGGATCTTCACCAACTCAAGCGAGTCACTTCAAAATTCCACTCGCTTGAAGAAGGAGAAATAAGGTGGAGAAAGGTGGAGTGTTGGAAGACGTTCCCTACCCACTTACAGGAATTGTTAAGCCACTGGTTAAGGGGGAACTATTGTTTGCTCTCAGAGCAAGCTACTTCCAAAGCGAGCAAGGAAGGTTGCTACCTAGCCTAAGATTCCTAGCGAGTGGGTATAAACACTCGCAAGTGCCGTTTCTAGTAACGGTTGTGGGGTCTTGTATCAGGCCTTCCCACATAAAAATGGTGAAAGCTTAGGCAGGGCTGGCACCTAGACCTTGTGTCCTCTTCCCATCTTTCCGCCGAAGAGGAGCAAGTCTTCTCATCTCCTTCATCGTGGATAAACATCCATTCCCTACTCACTCTTCATTGAGTTGAGCTGTCGGATGTCTATTCATTCCTCCCCCACTTTGAATTTTGCATCGCTTCAATTAACCCTAGCCTGGGTCAAGCGAGTCGATTGCAAGTTCATTCTGTAGCTTGTAGGAGGAAGCTTGAAGGGTTACCTTTTTCTTCAAAAGGTTGCAGGGCTGGTGACATGCTTCTGCATAAAATACGAGATTGTCTTGTCAGAGCATTCTCATTGTCATCCTGTCCTATTCTGCTCTGAGATAAGGACTTGTACTCATCCCCCATTCGTCGTGAATATGTACACTTACGTGAAGCTCCCCTCTGGGTTGTAGTAAGCTTGTGTACTATATTCATTTTCTCCCCCATTCACTTCGATGGAGGACTCTCTAGTTCGTAGAGGAAGATGAACGCCTTGAAGATGAATGCCAAGAAGATGAAGTATCAAACAAATGGCAACAAGTGGTAGATTCATCAAGTGCTGTCCAAATCCACAAAATGAAGTCTTCAATACGTGGTATCAATCTCCTACGAAGTGGGATTGACTGGTAAGTGTTTCAATTTTAAGTACACTATGTGAGCTGAAGCATGCTAGAAACCTTCAATCACTATGTGGAAAATATGAAATGAATCTGACACAAATACTAAGAGGAAAACATTCTTGTTTATCCTCGAAGTATGTAAGTCAGAAACATTTTAAATTAAGCAAAGAAATTTAATTTCTTATTCCAGTCGCTACAAATGATGAAGCGAGTGCCACGTCACTCAAGCAAGTCATCGCAAGCGAGTGCGGAGCAGTCACGCCAAGCGAGTACTTCGCAAGCGAGTAGAAGCCAAGCGACTACTCTCGAAGCGAGCGGGTACGAAGCGAGGTGTATGAGCTGTCAGCACTCGAGTGCAATATTTCACTTTTTACTTTAGCATTTAATGTAGCGGCGCGTAGACAGAGAAAAGACAGGCGTGTGCAACCCTGTTCAAAGAGAAGCGGGAAAATCGCCCTCGATCCAGCCGTCGAATCTGAACAGTTTCTAAATCTCAACCGTTAGATCGACGCCTATTGGAGAGACAAATCAAAGGCTGCCACGTGGCAACGCCAAAACAAGTTGGCGGTTCACTTTTCCTGTGATGACGCCGGACACATCAGATCCATCACCGAGGGTCCGCCGCCTCCGCACAGGATTCTCGAAGATATTACTGTCTTGCCCCTGCCACGTCAGCCGAACCCTAGTTCTATAAATATGCAACGACGGAGACCTGCAGAAAAATTTCACAACTCTCTAAAATTGCCATTCTCGTGCAAGATCTGCGCCTCTGCAACTCACGAGTCTCAAATCCCCCCAAACCTTAACCTTTTCACAAATCTCTCTACAAAATAATCATGGGAAAGAAGGAGAAAACCGAAACAATGGAGGAGTTTCTGAAATCCCTCAGTGACAACATCAACGTTGAACCACACCTCGACGAGGATGTGGTGACAGAAAACGGTTTCTTCCGCAGGGCCGTGACCACGGCCGGCCTGTGGAAGTTCGTGACGGCGAAGCCACAACGGATTCTGGCCAAGGCCCGTCGCCGAGATTCTTTTGAATCTCAAAGAAGGAGAAGAAACGTCAACCTTCACTGATCCACATGAGAGAAAACCTGTGGTGGTCGAGTTAAGTAGTCTAGCCCATGTGTTCAATCTGCCGATGGTCGGACCAGTTTCATTGTCAGAACTTGATATGTCAACTCAAGTGGAGTACGCTCGGTTTGCCAAAAGGAGAGGCGTGAAGTTTGGGAATCCGAAGCTGAGCAACATCAGGAATGACTTGGCAGCTCCGTTCAACTTAATCTGTGAGTTGTATACGAAGTCTGTACTCTGTGGAGTTGGTTCGCTGAGCCAACTGTCAGACACCAAGATCTACGCCACCTCCGTCATAGTTGACAGCTTGACAGGGACAAGCTTCAACTGGCACCGCTGGTTCATTAACCAGATTCATGAAGTTGCGGCGGATTTCAAGTACGAGGAAGGAAGTGACAGTGAAATCGTTCGCAAGGGGAAATTAAAGTTTTTCTCCAGAATCTCCTACGCCCTGGAGACACTGTTCGAAAACATGAGATGGACAGGCAAGAAGGAGACATCGGCGTAAAAAAAGAACACCATTTATTTTGATTCATGGAAGACGGAGAAGCTCCCAATGGACCGGGATTGCATCAATGTGATAGTCCTCCCTTCCGCTCCAGTCGCTGAATCTTGTAGCGAGGCGGAAGAAGAAATCCAAGCTCATTCACCATCGAAGCGAGCTCCGAGGAAAGCAAGGTCAAGGCGACCGCAGAGACTGAGAAGTGTAACCACCATAATTGGGACGAGCGAGGCTGAGGAGCAGCCGCTCGAGAAGATAGTAGAGGAAGAACAACCCCAACCCTCACCAGAAAGAGAGCACCAACCCCAACCTTCACCTCCCAAAGACCAAACACCCCACACCCCACAAACTCAAACCCAACAGCCACCCGAACCTCAAACCTCCACCAATGCTCAATGATCGCACTATTTTCTACCACAAAAAATAGGTATAGTATAAAGAAGTACGAGTATCGTATCCACAGGGATTGATATACCGAAACCACACACAATACCTCTACTCTAGAATTAAACTGATGTCTAGGCAAATAAGAAATTGAGATTGTGGTATTTATAACTAGGCAAATAAATAAAAGACTCAATTAAAAATACAAGAAAATAAATAAACAAGGAAATAGCTAGCCAAATAAAACAAATTAGGACACAAGCAATTAAATAAATAAGGAAAGTAAACAATTAAGGAAAAGTGTTGATTCTAGGGAAACCTACCTAATCAAATATATGCAAGCAATTAATGAGTACAAGTAACCAATTTAATCCAATCTAAATGTGATACATGCAAAAATAACCTACACCCTAATTAAAGCAATGCAAGTTGTCACCTAACAAGATCCTAATATTCTTTTGAATTGTAAGAATCAAAATCAAGTGCAAAATAGAACAAGTATCAATGATATAATCAACTAGGTTCAACTAAGACACCAAATCAATTATATATGAACATATAATAATTCAATTATCAATTAAGACAAATCAAACTATCATATCATGTATTCATGAGATCTATTATGCAATATCCTAATCAAGGCATATGAACATAACTATGCATACACAATTAGTGATCAAGTAATCATGCATGAGAATAAGCACCATGAAAACATGCATCTAGATTGGAAGGCTAATTGTACACAAGAACACTTACATAAATTCAATTAGGCATTCAATCCCTAAAATCAACTAAGGAATTTAGCTAGACATAATTAAAAGAAAGGTAAAAGGAAGATTAAACATAAGTAAAAACATAAAGTAAAAGAGAAAGGGATAGAAAAACTCTTGAATCTTGAATAAATCTTCAATCTTCAATGGTCTTCATACATAAAATAAATCTAGATCTAAAGTATAAAAGTATGGAGAAAAGAATAAAAACTAATCTAAAGAATGTAGGACTAATGTTGGCTCTATGTTGTTGGCTTTACAATGATAGGTTTAGAGGTATTTATAGGGTAGAAGTTTACATCCAATACCTAATTGTACAAGGAAACCAAGAAAAAG
The DNA here is from genome assembly GCA_029379335.1 of Thymus mandschuricus. Classification (NCBI taxonomy): domain Eukaryota; kingdom Viridiplantae; phylum Streptophyta; class Magnoliopsida; order Lamiales; family Lamiaceae; genus Thymus; species Thymus mandschuricus. The sequence goes on from CM057078.1 coordinate 32,483,020, forward strand.
TCAAAAATTGTCTTTTAAAAGAAATCCCGTCTGGAAAACAGGAGGCACCTCTCGACACCTCTCTCGATCGAGAGGTGGGTCGAGAGGGTCGAGAGGGTTTTGCGCAACTTTCTTATTTCGGTCATATCTTCCTCATCCGAACTCCGAATTGACCTCCGTTTTCGCCTACGTGCTCCTATCGAACTCCTCTTCAATACTATGCTTCCACTTTTCCAGAATAACTCTTTTACAAAATCGTGAAAAGTCAGAACTTGGGATCAATACTTCATCTCTTCCTTGGTTTCATCGCCTCTTGTCTTATCTTGGGTTTTCTCGACTCAAAAGCCCTAAAAACACTCAAAACAACCCAAAAGCGTAATCTAGCTCGAAATAACATAAACAATATAAATCATGAGCTAAACTATCAAAATACGAACAGAAAACGATAATATAACACTTAGATGATAGGGTAAAAATGCACCCTATCAAAATCCCCCAAACTTAAACATTGTTCGTCCCGAACAATAACAAAAACAAAATAAAAAATAGACTCAAGCATTGTGAACTATGTAGGCCTCAAAACTTTTTTCAAAAACAAGCTCATGATCATGATCAAGACTATGCATACAACCTTAGCATCAATAACACAACCTATTCAATAAATCCAAATCATGCTATTCAATCAAAGAACACTCTCAAACATGTGAGATTATATGTGTATAAGTGAACACTCAACTCTCTCAAAGAAAAGATGTATAAGATAACGCACATCATGGGGTTCACTCAATATCAATGCAATGTAACATGTTTACCATAGGCTTACCCCTAATCTCAACATCTCCACCTAATGTAATATTCACAAACTAAGATAAAAAAGGTCTTTATAAAGCTTGTAATGTAGGGACATTGGTTAAGGTAGGGAATGTATAGGCTAAGTGACTCAAAATGTTCTAAATCATCAACCTCTTTTCAACTCCAACCAAAGTACGGATTTTTACTCCATCTTCTACCATCCAATACACCAACTACAATACAACAACATATCAAAGATGCAAACAATACCAACTATACAAATCAAAGCTAACTATCCCCTTATGCTTATATATTTTTTTTCTTTCTTTTCTCTCTTTTTTTCCTAGAGCTCAACTAATAAATGTTCTTTCTAATAATGAACAAGGGCTCTATATTTTTTTTCCTTTTTTTTTTCTAAGCTTATAGGGATAGCTAACTATACTTAAACAAGCATCTAAAATTTTCTCCTTTCACACCACATCAAAATTTTCTATTTAACTCCTTCCATACCACCAACCACAAATACTAATGATACTCATAACCGTCCAAACCTCCTATCATCCGGTTTTACAAAGAACGACTAATAAAGGCTCAAAATGGGTAAACAAAGGATTATGAACAAGGTTAGTGTATAGGAATCATGTGGCTAAAGAAAGATGGCCTAAGATCATCTCCTAGTTCATAAATATACTAAGGTCTTGATGGAGAAATAAGGCAAGTTCTAGAAACAATGAAGAATGCATGATCACTCAATCAAAGAATAGGCATAAATATGCACAAAAAACTCAAATCTCACGGGTTCAAACTAACTAGTTCCCGACATCATAACACAATTCAAATTCATCAAAATAATTGCGATGCTTCGCCAAGGTTCCATGCATAATAAAGATCATGAATTTTCTCCAAAAATCAACAAAAATTTTCTATCATCGGCCAAATTCACAATACTATCATCACATGCTTATTTGACTCAACTTAAATGCCTAAGACTCAACAAAAATAATAACTACTAATAAAATATCCAAAAATTAAGCTACAATCCAAGAACCCATGTAAACGAGTTAACAAAGCCACACTTCTCCCTCCCCCAAACTTATTTCGAATCATGATGAAGGAATAAGTTTAAGAAGGAGTGGATAAGTTAACGAGCGTACCTTTCACCGAAGCTAGCTTACTATCGATCTTCTCCTCCTAGTCGAAACCTTGTCGAGAAAACCTACAACTCACAAGCTTCAAAAATTCTAGGATAAAAAGCTTAATAAAAGATAAGACTCAAACAAAAACGAAAACAAATAAAACGAAAACTGAAAATTAAAGATAGAGTTGGGTTACCTCCCAACAAGTGCTACGTTTTACGTCTTTAGCCCGACGATACCTCTTATCAAGGTGGATCAAAATGAACGTTCTTTACTCCCCCATCTTTGAGTTTCCTCATGGCTCCATCAATTAATCTCTTGAATTCGGCTAACTTTAATGGTGGAATGGCTTCCAACTGATTTAAGAACTCGAGAATCTCCTCGCAAGCTCCATCCGGTGCCGGTGGTATAGGAGGTTCCAAAACTTGGACGGCAAACACATCTTCTCGATTATCATCGGGCCTCTTCATTGCTTCATAAATGGAAATCTTCAATTCCTCTCCATTGACTCTAAATGTTAGATCTCCATCTTGAATATCGATCAAAGCTCTCCCGGTAGCTAAGAATGGCCGTCCTAAGATCAAAGGTTGGTTCTCATCCTCGGGCATATCCAACACTACAAAATCAGCCGGGAAAACAAGATTCTGAACTTGTACGAGCACATCTTCAACTATCCCCCTTGGATAAGAAACTGATCGATCCGCCATAAGTAGGGAGATAGTTGTCGGCTTCATCTTTCCAATCTTGAGCCGGTTGAAAATAGAGAGGGGCATCAAATTGATGCTAGCACCAAGATCGAATAGCACGTTTTGGAAGACTTGATCACCGATCTTGCATGATAGTGTAAACCTCCCAGGATCCTTTTGTTTCAACGGAAGCTTCTTTTGTAAGACCGCGCTACACTCCTCCGTGAGGTTGATCGTCTCGAACTTAGCCCACTTCTTCTTCCCCGCCACCGCGTCCTTGATGAACTTCATGTGGTTTGGCATGTCTTGGAGAGCATCGAGAAGTGGTATGTTGATGTTAACCTTTTGAAGCATCGCCAAGAAACGTTGATACTTCTCATCTTGCTTTGGCTTGGTCAATCTTTGCGGGAAAGGGGCATTCGGAGTGTAAGTCGGAAATTGGGCGGCTGCTGGGCCTCTCGACCGACCTCTCGATCGAGAGAGGTGTCGAGAGGTCCCTTCTGACCTCGATTCTTGACCTCTCGATCCACCTCTCGATCGAGAGAGGTGTCGAGAGGTCCTCACCTCGCCACTTGGATCCTCGTTTCTTCGTGCTCCGCATTCTTGAAGCTCCCAACTCCTTTATTCTCTGTTTCCAAGGATGGATTTGTGTATGTTGTGCCACTCCGAAGCTCAATAGCATGGACATGATGGTTGTTCTTCGGGTTTTGCTCGGTGTTGCTTGGGAATTGGCCGGGCTTATGGACTCCTCCTTGAGCGTTGGCTATTTGACTTATTTGTGTCTCCAACATTTGCATTTGCTTGGTCAACGCATTGATGCTACTTGCCAAGTTGTTGGTTGAGGTGCTTTGAGTAAGCTCCAATGTCCTCAACTTCGCATCTTGTTGTGTCATCCTCATCTCCGACTGTGTCATCCTCATCTCCGACTGAGCCATATATTGACGAATCAAGTCGTCGGTAGACATTTCCTTCTTTGGCTCTTGATGACTCCGTTCTCAACATGGAAGCTGGTAGGTGGTTGCAAGGCATTGTTCGGATTGGCATAGGAGAAGTTCAGATGATTTCGGTTGTTGGGAACGTAGGGCTTCTTGTACCCTCCTTGGTAAGTCGAACCTCCTTGTCCTCCTTGCCAATTATTTCCTTGATTTTGTTGCCACTTGCCACCTTGTTGCATGAAATTGGCATCTTCTCCTTCGGGTTGGGGTGCTTGTTCATCAACTATAGCATCGCACCGAAGCACTCCTTTCTTGATGTTATCCAACTCCTTTGCTGTTTTTGTGTACTTCTCCATCAAGTCTTCATAAGCATCGATTCCAATGTTGGCAACTCTCCTTCTTCCAATGCGACGGTCAACAGCCTCCTCATAGCTTGAATTCACGGTCAGCTCAATAATCTCCATGGCCACGTCATACTCGCTGTTCAAAAATCTGCCTTTCGAAGCGTAGTCGAGCTCCTTCCTACACATCTTGTTCAAACCACGATAGAAATTCGTGATTTGATCCTCCTTGCTAATTCCATGATTTGGGCATGCTCGTAGTAGCTTCTTGAATCTCCCCCATGCCTCGTAGAAGTGCTCATCCTCGAATTGTTGAAACTGTATGATCTCATTGATAAGCTTTTGAGCCCTCGAAGGTGGGAAGAACTTGTTGAGAAACTTGGTGCACATGTCAGCCCAAGTAGTGACCTCCGTCTTGTCCAATCCATCTAACCACTCCCGAGCATCGTCCTTGAGAGACCACACGAAGAGGCTGAGCTTGAGGTAATCCGAAGACACTCCATTGGCCTTGTATGTAGCACATATGTCCAGAAATTGCTTCAAGTGTGCGTTCGGATCCTCCGCCGGTGATCCTCCATATTGATTGTTTTGCACCATGTTGATGAGGGACGTCTTGAACTCGTAGTTGTTTGCTTCGGTAGTCCCCCATCCTCCTTGCTGAAATTGATCAACGACCGGCTTGTAGCGGTCGTTCAAAGTCTTCCTCACTTGATCCCCCATTGAATCAAAACTCCTTGGTGAATCGGGTGGTGAAGAGAGTGGTGTATTGATCTTACTTGCCTCCTTTCCTCGCCTCAACGCCCTTAGAGAGTGCTCTAACTCCAAGTCCAACGGAATAGGATTTATCCCTTTAGACCTTGTGGTCATGCACTACCTAAAATCAAAGAGAGGAGAAAAGGAAACCGTTAGATCAATAAACCGAAAACAGAAAATTAAAGCGCCTAAATCACCTATTAATTCTATTTCAAAATATGTATGTGAAATCTAATCAATCCCCGGCAACGGCGCCAAAATTTGATCGCACTATTTTCTACCACACAAAATAGGTATAGTATAAAGAAGTACGAGTATCGTATCCACAGGGATTGATATACCGAAACCACACACAATACCTCTACTCTAGAATTAAACTGATGTCTAGGCAAATAAGAAATTGAGATTGTGGTATTTATAACTAGGCAAATAAATAAAAGACTCAATTAAACATATAAGGAAATAAATAAACAAGGAAATAGCTAGCCAAATAAAACAAATTAGGACACAAGCAACTAAATAAATAAGGAAAGTAAACAATTAAGGAAAAGTGTTGATTCTAGGGAAACCTACCTAATCAAATATATGCAAGCAATTAATGAGTACAAGTAACCAATTTAATCCAATCTAAATGTGATACATGCAAAAATAACCTACACCCTAATTAAAGCAATGCAAGTTGTCACCTAACAAGATCCTAATATTCTTTCGAATTGTAAGAATCAAAATCAAGTGCAAAATAGAACAAGTATCAAGGATATAATCAACTAGGTTCAACTAAGACACCAAATCAATTATATATGAACATATAATAATTCAATTATCAATTAAGACAAATCAAACTATCATATCATGTATTCATGAGATCTATTATGCAATATCCTAATCAAGGCATATGAACATAACTATGCATACACAATTAGTGATCAAGTAATCATGCATGAGAATAAGCACCATGAAAACATGCATCTAGATTGGAAGGCTAATTGTACACAAGAACACTGACATAAATTCAATTAGGCATTCAATCCCTAAAATCAACTAAGGAATTTAGCTAGACATAATTAAAAGAAAGGTAGAAAGAAGATTAAACATAAGTAAAAACATAAAGTAAAAGAGAAAGGGATAGAAAAACTCTTGAATCTTGAATAAATCTTCAATCTTCAATGGTCTTCATACATAAAATAAATCTAGATCTAAAGTATAAAAGTATGGAGAAAAGAATAAAAACTAATCTAAAGAATGTAGGACTAATGTTGGCTCTATGTTGTTGGCTTTACAATGATAGGTTTAGAGGTATTTATAGGGTAGAAGTTTACATCCAATACCTAATTGTACAAGGAAACCAAGAAAAAGTCAAAAATTGTCTTTTAAAAGAAATCCCGTCTGGAAAACAGGAGGCACCTCTCGACACCTCTCTCGATCGAGAGGTGGGTCGAGAGGGTCGAGATGGTTCTGCGCAACTTTCTTATTTCGGTCATATCTTCCTCATCCGAACTCCGAATTGACCTCCGTTTTCGCCTACGTGCTCCTATCGAACTCCTCTTCAATACTATGCTTCCACTTTTCCAGAATAACTCTTTTAAAAAATCGTGAAAAGTCAGAACTTGGGATCAATACTTCATCTCTTCCTTGGTTTCATCGCCTCTTGTCTTATCTTGGGTTTTCTCGACTCAAAAGCCCTAAAAACACTCAAAACAACCCAAAAGCGTAATCTAGCTCGAAATAACATAAACAATATAAATCATGAGCTAAACTATCAAAATACGACAAGAAAACGATAATATAACACTTAGATGATAGGGTAAAAATGCACCCTATCACTCAACCTCAGAAAGCACCCTACTCCACACATGAAGAAGAATCCACTTCTTCTCTCCAAGCCCTCAATCCCTTCTGCAGTACCAATATAGAAGGAATGTACTCCTTCTTCATCCCAACCGCTCTTCAAACTCAACCCCAAACCACCCTACCAGAAACCACCCAAGCATCCTCACCCCACTCTCCATCCTCATCAGCAGAGTCAGCTGATACCGCCCAAACAGCCGACACCAACTTCATCTCAATCCCACCAACCCCACCACCTCCGTCTGCAAAATAGAATGCTCTAGAACGGTACGTCAAGGACCGGGAGCAAGCTGCAGAATTGATTCGCAACCGATACCCTTCAGTGGAGATGGCCACTGATTTCTTCACAAGAGTCGTCGATTTCCTCACGTATATCTAGGGATGTCAAAAAAGCCCGAGCCAGACGGGCCGATCCGATTAGCCCGAAAAAAATAGTGGGTTAGGGCCAAAGAATAATAGCCCGAAAGTAAAAAAGCCCGATAGGGCTGGACCGAAAAAAGCCCGAGCCCGATAGGGCTGGCCCGAAAGCCCGGTGGGTTGGCCCGGTGGGTTACCATAAATTATGAATTCATGACATATTTCATTACTCCACTTATAAATTTGATAAATTAGGTTGTGTTTTTAATTATATTGAGTACTTTTAATTTGTTTTAATAAAAATATAACTTTCATTTTAAATTCTATACGTATTTTACTTCGGCACAGGGTGAAAAGTAAAATAAAGATTGACATTCAAAAATATTTTTGTTAAATTCACAATATTTAATAATTTATTTAATTTTTTTATACAAGTATGTGCTAAAATAATAATTATTTTTATATTTATACTATATCAATTTTATTTTTTATAAATTTAATGGCCCGGTAGGCTAGCCCGAAACCCGGTGGGTTAGGGTAAAAAAATAATAGCCCGAAAGAAAAAAAAAGCCCGATTAACCCGATCCGAAAAGCCCGCAACCCGATAGGGCTAGCCCGAAACCCGGTGGGTTGGCCCGTTTGACATCCCTACGTATATCACATACAGAGGAACAGAATACTACAAGATCTTCAATCTCTTGAAGGCTATGAAGGAGGAGGATGTCGAAGCGACGGGGGTGGAGGCGCTCAACTTCATCGGAGCTGATGGCTTCCACATGTTCATTAATGAGGCCAACTACTGGGAGATGCTGGATGCCAGAGTATTGCGTGAATACCCAGATGCATCTGTCCCAGAGCATGTGCCATCCAAGCATGAACTCCGTTTGATGAAGGAGCACGAGTTGGAAGTGGAGGCGAAGGAAGTGGAAATCTCCAACCTTCAGAGTGAGATCACAAAGAAGGAGGGAGAGTTGACAACGAAGGTGTTGGAAGTCACTAATCTGCGTGCATATTTTGACAAGAAGAGAAGTGAGCTGGAGGAGAAGGTCGAGGAGAAGGAGAAATTGCTTGCAGAGAAGGAGAGTTTGTTGGGAGAGAAGGGGAAGCGAGTGGAGGAGTCGGAGAAAGATGCTCAAGAGTCTCAGCAACTGCTTGAGGCTGAGCGAAGCAGGCTAAGAGAAGTGAATGCCAAGCTTGTGGCATTGGAATGTGAGAAGAAGGATTTGAGGAGGAAGCTGGAGAAGGAGAGAAATGAGTTGGATAAGAAGAAGGAAGAAGAGATCAAGCTGGGTAGTGAGCTGAACAAGGCCAAACTGAAAATTCACGGCCTTGAGAAGGAGATTCAGGTGCTCAACAGCAAGCTTGATGAAGCGAACGCTGAGTTGACGAGCCGGAGGAAAGCAGGCATTGATGTGGCTCTCAAGCAAGCTCAGCTTGCTGTTGAAATCAACAAGGCACAAAAGAAGACTGGAGAATTTGCAACCAGAATGGCTGGAGCTGCTCAAGTCTACGTGACTCTAAAGCAAAAACAGAACGCCATCGCTACTGCTCAAGCTGAATTGGAGGCATCACAGAAATTCTTCAACCTCAAACTGCAGGAAGAGCGCAAGCTAATTCGTGCAGATATAGAAGCCGAGCTTGATGATCGCTTCAGAGCAGTGGAGCCGTTGGAGAGATTGATGGTCTCTGTGAAGGAGAGGGAGCAGCAATGCAAATATCTGTTTGAGGAAATCTCCATCAAGACCTCAGAGATCGTGCTCTCCAAAGAGCATGTTTTTGCGGAGCGTGCTGAGAAGATGCTCCAAGCTGTTCTGAGCAGAGTCAACGACATACACCAATCCATCAGTGGAACGGTGACCATCCCAGCCCCTGGCAGTCTTGATGATGCCAAAAAGGGGGAAATTATTGTGAAGACAACCATACTTGGAAGAGAACGTGGAGAAGGAAGCAACAAAGTGAAGATGTTGGAAGGAGGTAGTGAGTGCGCGATCGAAGCCAGTGGCTTGATCGCAGGTGGAAGTGGAGTCGGAGGAGAAGTAGTGGAGAGGATTGAAGCAGGAGGCTTGATCCTAGGGGGAAGTGGCGGAGCTGATGAAGAGATGGATGAAGCTCGGGCAGAGCTGGCGAGGAAGAAAGGGAAGGACAAGCTCCTTGAGGAGCCTCAAAGGCCAGTTGCCGGGAAGTTGCTTGGCTCGTCCATAGCCACTCATCCTCCAATTGCTCCGCTGACCAAAGAGCAAAGGGAGCTGCAAATTCTTGAGGATGAAGCACTTGCCCCGAGCAATGGAGAAGGAACTTGAGCTTTCGCAGAGAGTCCTGATGGAGAGCTTGCAGGGAGGCGCTTCAGGTTCATCCTCACAAGCGCCCGCTCCAGCTGTGAGCCCGCTTCAACTACGGTTGAAGCCGCCTCTGCTAGTTAAGTGATCACTCCATCCCCATCCACTGCAAAGACAGATATGCCTCCACCCAAACAGACCTTGAAGCGGACTGAACCTGAGTCCAGAGAGGAGGACCCTGCAGCCAAGCGACGGAAGATTCAGCAGGCCATTACTAAAAAATCCAGCCGCTTGGAGAGGAGACAAAAGCAGGGAGAAGAGAAGAAGCAGAGGAAGGAGAAGGATGAAGAGGTGAGGAGGAAGAGGCTACAGAAAATAGACGAGCGGATTGAGTCGCACTGGAATGAAGTGAGACTCATCCAGTCCACTATCGCAAGAAGCGCCTACATTCCTCACACTCCTGAGGAATCTGAAGCTGTGCAGGCCCAAGCTTGGATGGACACCTGCCGAGTCACTACGATGGAGATGATCAACTCCGGCCGATACCCTCCCAGAGAGCATGACTACATTCGCAACCGTGTCAATGAGATGCTGCCCAAATGGAGCACTGACACGAGTGCAAAATTCAACTCAGTCATGAAGGAGTTGAAAAGCAGGACGGAGGAGGAGCTTGCCATGCGGAGAGATCACCATCCAGACTCGAGGCAAATCGAGGACTTCATCCCGAGGGACCTTCTTGAGACCTGGCTTATCTTGAAGGACAAGTTCATCAAGGCCTACTACTACTGGCAAGTAGTGCCTAATCAAGATAAGTGCTAGAGAATGGAGGCTCTCAACAACTTCTTGAGTCACTTCAACGAACGGCTACGGTGGAAGATCTTTACCTTAGCGGAGCAAGCCGATCCTTTGCCTCTCATCGTTAAGGTGCCCGCAGTGAAGGAGTATCCTATGCCGTTCCAGCCGAAATCTTTGGTTCCTAATCGAAAGATTATCGATGAAGAAGTTGATGAAGCACTGAGAATGGAGCGCAGGTGGAGACCGAGTCAGCACAACATCATGACGATGGAAGTAAATGTCATGTCTGTATACTACATCAAGGAAGTGACCGAAGAGAAGAAGAAAGAGGAGGAGGTGACGGAGGAAGAGAAGAAGGAGGAAGACGAGGCTGCAGGAAACCCTTGAGTTTCAAGTCTCGATATTTTGTGAACTGTGTTCATATATCTCATATTTATTTTCTGTCAACTCTTGTGTCATTTACAAGCTTTATGTATGCCTTTTTATTATGCTACAAAACTCAAACATCTTAACCGAAAAAAAAAGGGAAAGGAACTTAAAAAAAAAATTCAAACGAACATGCAAAGGAAGCAAGTCGTTTGAAGTTCCTTCCACGGTTACGTAGGCTAAACCTCTTAGTCTAAAAATTTGTTTTGGGTTTTGGCATCATCAAAAAGGGGGAAATTGTTGGGAATTGTTAAGAACAATGTGTTAAGGGGGAACTCCTATGGGACGCTTCGAAGTGAGTCAAATGTTTGTTTTGATTTGATCCCAAAACCCCAAGTGTTCTATTCCCAAGCGACCCATTTTTGGTGTAGAAAATAGGTTAGAAATTCTTCTAAGCCTATACTGTTAGGATGGCTTCATTTTGCTTTAGTCACTTAGGTTTTTAGACTGCAGAAAAGTCCAAGTGAAGGCCACTCGCTTCGAGTGTGTTTTCCAAACAAAGCGAGTCTACCAAGCCGAAGTAAAGAGTGCCGAAGAATAGCGAAGCGAAGCGAGCTCTATAGTGGAATCGAAGCGAGTCCTCCAAAGCGAAGCAAAGCGAGCGCTACAGTGAAAAGCAGAAGCGAGTCAACGCGGGTCAACTCCTACTAAAGAAGTCACTTCGGGAACTCACTTCCCAAGTACTCGCTACAGTATGACCCCGAAGCGACTCGATTCGAAGCGGACGCTACGAGACCGAAGCGAAGCGAGCCACTACCTACCAGAAAGCGACAGCACAATTCCTGCTCTGATTTTGAACTCCAGTCGACTAGAGATCTTCGCATTAATTGCGAGATCTCCACGTGTCGAACGCAGAGAGGAGCAGAGGAGTTGACTGCCAGGCCGACAGGACGCCGCTACAGTACTGGCTCGCTCCAGTTACTGTTAAGTTTGCAACTTAGCCATTTTCGGCAAAGAGACAAACTGCGCTCCTGCACAAGCAACTGCCTGCCCAAAGTACTGTCGAGAGGAGGAGGGACAAAGCCACCAACCAAGCAACGGATCTCGGCATCCCTCCGCCTATAAATAGTGAAGGATGAAGACGAAGAGAAGTAGAACACTTCCTGAGCATTCAAGTGCCTACTGCAAACAAACACTCCCAGCCTTAGAGCAAACTTCGAGTTTTTGTTTCCAAGTGTTCTCCGAGTTCCAGTCTCATCGGAACTCGTCTTCACAACCTTCACACTTAGAATCTAAGCCCATTCCATATCCAAGCTTAGAAGAAGAACTCTAGCCATCTTTGCATCTACTGTAAAGAGTTCTTCATAGTGTGCCGTCGTAAACCAAAGACCCTAGTTTTTGTGTTCGTCGTCGTTAGGCTGTTTTCGATCCAAGGCCCTACTTTCATCGATTGTAGAAGCCTCGATCATAGAGTCCAGATCCAAGCTTGCACTTACATCGTTTGTGTAAAGCACGATCGAAGCTAGGCTGTAAGGAGAGCCCGCAATCTCCCTGTCATCGGACTGAAGCAAGTGAAGCTTCCAGCCCAGTTTAGGTTTTTGGTGTGAACCCGGAATCACCCAGCGTCTGTCAGATCCAAGCAAGTGAAGCTCGATCTCGACTAGGTTTTTGAAGGACCCGTAACCTTCAAGTTCTTGAGTGAAGAGAACAGTTGCTTCGTGCAACAAGTGGACGTAGGAGCTTTATCTCCGAACCACTATAAATCTCGTGTCGTATCTCTCTAACCCCAAACTCATTACTTTGTTTGATTATTCATTGCACTTGCATCTAAAACAAACATAACTTGGAACTTTTAACTACTTAGGAAAGATATTAGCTCACCAAATTCCGCACTAGAGTAAAGTCTCACTCTTGATCAAGCTTGAAGCTTAGGTCAAGAGAATCTTGATTGCTTTAGATCTAGCTCTAGGCTAGGTCTTAGTACTTCTTACGAGCACTTTACTTTATACTCTGAGTTAAGGATTTGAAGTTGAAAAACTTCAAAATACGTATTCACCCCCCCCCCCCCCCTCCCCCCCTACGTATTTTTCCTATAACAAACCAGGACCAACATAGTGTTTACGTTTACTGTTCAAAATACACTGTAGCGGACTTACTGTAGCTCATTTTACTGTTCACCGAATAAAAAATGAATAAAAAAAGAAAGAAAGTGATTAACAGATGAGATACAGATCAGTTCATCTCTTAGGGAGGAAATTTAACATTTAAATTTCCCCCCAAATCACATCATACAATCTATATATCCATCAGTTTCCATCATTTGGATTGAAACAAAATCAAAACTGAGCAAACTCTCTCAAGAACAGAAGAAGAAGGAGAAGATGGGAAAGATGGCAGATGTTCCAGCAGAGAGGAGGACTCAGATCATGCAGTACTTGCTGCAGCTGGAGAAGGATGGGAAGATATCCAAAGGGAGCATCAATGAAGCTGCTGAAATGTTCCAAATTTCCAGATGGAGTGTACAAAGAGTCTGGAAATCTGCAAAACAGCAAAGAGAAAGGGGTGAGGCTATGAATGTTGCTGCAAATAGAGATGGCAGAAGCAGAAAGAAGAAGCACACAATCAACTATGCTGTTATTGAGGCTATAGACCCCAGTAAAAGAGGTACCATTTCCAGCCTTAGTGATGCATTAGGTCCACTCATTTCAAGAGCAACAGTGGGAAGATGGCTAAGTTACTGCTCAGACACCATAGTAATGCTATAAGGCCTCTATTGACAGCTCCTAACATGTTATAGAGGTTAGGTTTTAGTCTACGAGCCTTACACTTCGATTTTACTAGGAACACTCCAACATTCAAGCCCATAGAAAATACCATTCATATAGATGAGAAGTGGTTCTACTTACAAAGGAAAAGCTGCAGATATTATCTGACCCCAATGGAGGCAGACCCCCTTAGAGTTACACAGTCAAAAAACTTCATCCCAAAAGTCATGTTTATGTGTGCAGTAAGTAGACCAGTGTTTGCAGAGGATGGGAGTGTTATTTTTGATGGAAAGATTGGTATATGGCCATTCATAGAGGAGTACACAGCAAAGAGAAACAGCAGCAAGAGACCAGCAGGCACAGTGGAGCTAAAACCCATTCAAAGCATCACAAAAACAGTGGTGAAGGATTGCATTTTAAAAGAGGTAAGTCTGCCTTTTTTTATTTCCATCAGTTTCCATCAATTGTAAAGTCATATTAACACACTAACACAATGCTCAATGATCAGATTCTGCCTGCCATCAAACTGAAATGGCCAACAAGTATGAGCAAGAGAATACAAATACAGCAAGACAACTGCAGAACACACATCAACAACATTGATCCAGAATTCCAAGAAGCAACAAATGCAGATGGTTTCAACATACAGCTAGTCCAACAACCATCAAATAGCCCAGATTGTAATGCAAATGATTTAGGCCTATTTACAACAATCCAAAGTTTATAGCAGAGGATGAAGTGCAAAAATCCAGAGGATCTCATCAAGGCAGTGCAGGAAAGTTTCCAAATAATGGAGGCACAGACATTAAACAAGGTGTTTTTATCATTGCAGTGTGTATTACTTGAGATAATGAAATGCAAAGGCATGAACAACTTCAAATTGCCACATATGTCCAAGGATTCATTGTTAAGGCAGGGTTTACTACCTCAAAACCTTGATGTTCCAGAATACATAGTTAGGGAATGCATAGATCATTTGATTGCAGAAGAAAGAACTGAAGGATTAGATATTTTGATGGAAGAATTAGGCATCAATGTCCCACAAGGTGCAGGTGAATTGTTTGATTTGAATGCATAGAGTGAAGACTGAAATGGGAAAGTAAACATGAAGACATGAAGACAGCAGCTAATAGCAGTAGGTATTGGTTTTCAGAGTGTGTATGTTTAAGTTTCCATTTCAAGTACATTTTGTAATTGTAAATGTCATCAGCAAGTTTGCACCAAATTAAGTAATGCACATCATTGAATATCATGTATTCTCAGTCATGTTTATGGCAAAGCATCATATTACTAGTGATATGTCATGAGCAAATTGTAAAATCATCAAATAGTGTAGGCACAAACAACCTAAACCAATTAACAGAGGCTGAAACCACTTCAATAGAGGCCAAAACATACAAATCTACTTAGACATGTCATCACTGCAGCTAATTAAGAGCCCTAAATCCCACAATTGCCCAACAACAGACCATCAAGCACAATTCAGATAACATCAGCAGGGAATCCACACATCCACATACTACCTCCATCTCAAGAAATAACAATCACAGAATGTAATACACCAAGAACAGAGCATCATTTGACCATATACTGTCATCAGCAGGTTTTTATAACAACATGTACATTTAATCACATGAAATTGTCATCACAGAAGGTAACACACCAAGAACAGAGCATCATTTGACCATATAATCTCATCAACAGCTTTTTATCACAACATATACATTTAATCACATGAAATAGTCATTACAGAATGTAATACACCAAGAACAGAGCATCATTTGACCATATAATGTCATCAGCAGGTTTTTATCACAACATATACATTAAATCACATGAAATTGTATTCACAGAAGGTAATACACCAAGAACAGAGCATCATTTGACCAAAATTTATGTCATCAGCAACTTTAAATCACAGCATATACATTTAATCATGGGAAATTGTCATCACAGAAGCTAATAGAGGAAGAACAGAGCATCATTTGACCAAAAACTGTCATCAGCAGCTTATAATCACATCATATACAGAACAAGCACCACAATTCACATAAGATCACAGAAGGGGATTACACACAATCACATAAAGAGAGGTCTAGATTTCACCCAGATTAATTACTGCTCAGATAACCCCATCTGCATCAAATGGTTCCTCCACAGCTGCATCAAATGGTTCCTCCACAGCTGCATATCCAGTTCACCCCATCTGCATATCCAGCAACAACAGAGCATCAATGAAGACCCATCTATCAATCTTTTTATGACCCTCATCTCTAAAATGTTACAGAAAAGCAACGCATTAGTTTAGATATAGTATACACAGGAAAAGAGGAAATTCATTGCATGTAAAACATTTTTGTGCTGAGGGTTCATAAAAAGATTGATAGATGAAATTATTCACCGCCATGTATTACTGCTCAGATCACCCCATCTCCATCGTCAGTGCACGGCGCCGCCTCGGAGCTCCCAGCCGCTTCAACTCCACCGCCGACGGTGGCCCACGATGGGAGAATCCGGTACCGGTAGAAGTAATCTGTGAGCCGCCTCCATTTCTTCGGGTCAGATCTGTCCGGCGGTGGAGGAGCAGCTGGGACGGGCAACGCCGGCGCCTCCAGTGATGGGAGCCCAAGATCTAGGGTTTGCCGAGGCGGGGGGGGAGGACGGCGGAGAGTCTGGAACTTCATCCAGTTTCGCCCCCCTTTCCCGGCGAGGCAGACGGCGGCGATTCCGACCCAGGGGGTCAGATCTGGGAGGAGAGATGGGACAAGAACGCCTGCGGCCGCGTTTAGGAAGATTTCCCGCGGGGGAAAACGGCGGCGAGGGAGGGGTAGGGTTTTGGGGGCTCCCTTCTTCATCCGAATGGATGGATAGTTTCGCTCCAACCATCGACGGAGATGGAGGAGAGAGGGAGAGGGACAGATCGGGAGAGGGAGGCGGAGAGGGAGATCTAGGGTTTCACAGAGAAGAGGGAGGCGGAGAGCTCGAGAGGGACAGATCGAGAGAGGGAGAGGGAGAGGGAGAGGGAGATCTAGGGTTTCACAGAGAAGAGGAAGGCGGAGAGCTCGAGAGAAATGACAATGAGAGGGAGGCGGAAGTGAGGGGTAGGGTTTTGACCCCTCACAAAATGGGCTCCCTTCATTTTTGGGCTGAACAATTAGGGGCTCAATTATGGTTAATTAACCTTAATTAGGGCCCTTATTATTATTTGATGGGATGGCCCATTAATACTAATAATATGCCAAAAACGGAATTGGGGCTATTAGTTGAGACGGACCGTTTTGGCAAATGGGGCTAATTTAGCGAGACGAAGGTAGTATAGTCTAAAATATTTAAGCAAAATGGTAGGTTAAAACGTACAAGACACGTTCTCTTCTAGTTTCATAAAAGTACGGATTTTAAATGGTTAAGGATTAATTAGACTTTTTATTAATGAATTGTAATTTCTTATGAATTTTATTGTATGGATTTTATTAGTTTATGAGTTTTTAATTTTATGGATAATCGTATGTTTTTGGTATACGGTATACCGTACCATACCGAAGTACGGTACGGTATACCGAAACGACGGTACGATAACGGTATGAATTTTTTCCATACCGAATTTTCGGTATACCGAACATTGGTATGCCGAAAGGTTCGGTACGGCAAAGGTATAAAAATCTCATACCGCAACTAACGGTACGGTATACGGTATAGCGAAAATTTTACGGTATGCCGTACCGAACCACCCCTAGTGGTGGCATCTTTAGGAGAACCTAGCCACACTCAATGAATTCAAAATTGATAGTTGTAATCTGTCTAGGAGTAAGCGGTAGAAAATCAATGTCTAAGAGCATCTCCAATGAGAGAAACACTCCCTTATCTATCGTGAGCATTTTTAATGTGCTCACCGCTGATGAGTTAGTGCTAGGGTTTCTTTTTCTAGTTAGATTAAGATAAACAATATATTTTAATTATTTTATTTATATATAGTATGACACGTTTTTCGTGTACACATTAAGAATGCCCACAGTGGGTAGAAGAACATTCATCTCTCCAAATGCACTAAAATAGTGCTCAAATAGTGTTTAGCACTATTTTAATGTAGAATTTGCTCCAACAGACCACACTATTTTACAATAATTATAGTGGAATAAACAGTGTTCCCTTAAATACAGGGGAACACGTTTTATTTCACACCATCCCCTCATTTTTATCCTTTTGTGAATTTTGAATTTTCTATGTATTTCATTTTTATGTAATTACAGATCACACCGCATTTCACACTATTTTTTGTAAAGTTTGAGTTCTCTGTCACCCAATCTTTAGATTTTATATTAATTATTTTGTGAAAAACGGCTACATTTTCCACCTTCCAAAAACTGACAGAAATAACTTCTGTATTAATTAATTAATTAGGCACCACCAAACCTAATACATGACCTCACATTAGTTAGTTTATACAGTACCTATCTGTATATATATACATGCATGCATGCTTATACGTTAAAAAACATGCAAAAATGGGAGGAAGCAAAACCCTAGGCTTCACAGTAAGAAGACAAAACCCAGAGCTGATCCGTCCGGCAGAACCGACACCGTACGACTTCAAATTTGTCACCGACGTAGACAGTCAGTTTGGCCTCCGGTGCCATTTCCCTATGATGAATTTCTACAGAAAGAATCCATCCATGGAGAGAAAAGATCCGGTGCACATTATCCGTGATGCTATTGCCAAAGCCTTGGTGTTTTACTACCCGTTTGCAGGGCGGCTGAGGGAATATTCCGGTGGGAAGCTAGCGGTGGAATGCACGGGAGAGGGGGTGGTGTTCGTCGAGGCCGATGCTGACGTGGCACTGGAGGAGTTTGGAGATGCTCTCTATCCACCCTTCCCCAACTTGGAAAATCTTCTTAGTATTCAAAGTTTTGATGGAATTACCAATTCTCCTATATTTTCTTTCCAGGTACTAGCTTATTTTAAAATCATATTTTGTTTAAAATGATTTGAATAATTCATGTGTTTTAAAAACATATTCAAATGAAATTAACAATTTTTTTGAGTTATCCATGTTACTCTATTACATTTTCTCGACACACGAGAGATGATATCACACCAAAATGCAATATAGTATTCGAATAGGTAAATGTAATTAATGAGCAAAATTAAAGTCGAAGCAACTCAACAGGTGACGCGCCTAAGGTGTGGCGGATTCGTCTTGGCTTACATATTTAACCACACAATGTGCGACGGCGTCGGACTTGTGCAGTTTTTAAACGTCGTGGGCGAAATAGTTCGCGGCGGCGCAACTCCTTCCGTTCTGCCAGTCTGGGAGAGGCATCTCCTCACCGCTCGTGCCCCGCCGACACGCGTGTCTCCCGTAATTGAAGTCGTTTCAGAATCGAACTATGGTGGCGGCGGAGCGGGCAAATCAGTACTCTCCTTCTTCGTCAGCGCCGCCGACATATCCGCCCTCCGCCGCAGCCTGCCGCCGCACCTCCAAAGCTGCTCCAAATTCGAAGTCCTGGCGGGCTGCGTGTGGCGCTGCCGCACCATCGCTCTCTCTCCCAAACCCGATGAGATGGTTTGATTCTTCTTCATCGTGGATTTCCGGAAGAGAATGAATCCGCCGCTCCCGGCGGGCTACTACGGAAGCGCTATAGTTTTCCCGGCGGCAGTGACGACTAGCCATGAATTATCGAAGAATCCGTTACGTACAGTACGCGGTGGAGCTAGTGAGGAAGGCGATAACCGATACCTCGCTAGTGAGAACGGTGGAGGATTTCATGGTAATAAGAGATCGGACCGATTTAATGGTAGCGGCGGTGGCGGAGGCCTACGTAGTGTCGGATCTGACGCACGGGGGTTTCGAGGAAGCGGACCTCGGGTGGGGCACGGCGGCGTACGGCGGGGTGGCAAAAGGAATTCATTGGACTCCTGTTGAAGTAAATTGGTACATACCTTTATTAGAGTGTATTGTAGTATGTAGTGGTTGAAGTGAGTCATGTATTGTTAGCTGATGTGTCATCATATGAGTGGTTGTTAGTTAGCTTCTAGTCTACGCCATTTGCCAACTCATGTTGAGTTAGTTACGTCTCACGTGAGTTGCACGTGGTTAGCTTATAGCTTGTATATGTACTGTACCTCCATCATCTTTCTTATTCATTGAATTCTAATGGAAATCTTCTACATTTCTGCATCTCTTTTCTCTCTCTAACATGGTATCACGAGCCAGCAATTGGTAGTTTTTCGTTTAGATCTAGGGTTGGTGTTTCAATCACTCCGTTTCTATCGGCCTGGATCTACCTTCATTTCTTCCTTTCTTCGTTTTGATTCTCGCTGTTTACTCAGTTTTTTCTCTGGTTTTTCTCTGAGTTTTCTTCATGGACGCTCGATCCGGTGCTTCTGCTGCTGCTACTGTTCTTCCTCAGTTTCATCCAGTTCCTCTGAAGCTGGATCGCTCGAATTATGCGTTTTGGCGTGCTCAAGTGTTGTCTACCATACGAGCTCATGGATATGAGGATTTCATTTCTGCCACGGCGATGCCTCCGTCGCCGCTTCTTCCTTCTCAGTCCAATGCGCTGCCGCGTTCGAATCCGGAATATTCTCTCTGGATTCGTCGCGATCAATTCCTGTTGAGCTGGATGCTTGCTTCCATTGGCGAAACAATGCTTGGTCATGTGGTGCGCTGCACGTCTGCTCGTGAGCTGTGGAATATTCTGGAGCGTCTCTCTTATTCTCAATCCAAGGCAAGGACAATGCAGCTTCGTATGGCTCTGCAAACTACGAAGAAAGGTATGATGTCGATTGAGGAGTATTTTCTGAAAATGAGAGGTTATGCGGATCAGTTATCAGCTATTGGTCAGGTTATTACTGATGAGGATTTGATGATGTATATTCTCGCTGGATTTGGTTTGGAGTATGAAGCATTAGTGGTGAATTTCATGCAACGAACAGATTCTCCTTCCCTACAGGAAATGCAACTTGCTTTTCAGTCTTATGAGCTACGTATTGCACAGCAGATTTCTCATCTCTCTATTGTGGATCCTAGTGCAAATGTTGCGTACTATGGTGGAGGTCGTGGTGCGTTTGGTCGCGGTGTGCGTGGTGGTTTTTCTAAGGCGGTTGCTGCATCTAAATCTGTGATTTGTCAGCTGTGTGGGAAGGCAGGGCATGTTGCCTTGCGATGCTTCAAACGATTTGATGTGCATTTTACTGGATCTGAGCCTAAATCTGCTAATACTGCTAATACTACTGCTCCACAAGCTTTTACTGCTGATTGTGTTTCACAGGAGCAGTTGGATGATGCTGGTGTTTGGTGTGTTGATAGTGGAGCTACGAATCATATCACTCATGATTTGGAGAATCTCATGTTGAGTGAACCCTACACTGGAACTGAAGCTGTCATGGTGGGCAATGGTAATCATATCCCTATCTCCTCTATTGGTACTTCAACCATTTCTGTTCCTAGTTCTAGTTCTTCAAATTCTCTTAGCTCATCATCTCTCCTGCTTAACAACATATTATATGTTCCTTCAATTGCTAAAAACTTGCTTAGTATCTCTCAGTTTACTCATGATAACAATGTTCTGATTGAGTTTCATAACAATTGTTGCTATGTAAAGGACAAGTGCACACTCAAGGTCCTTCTGAAGGGAGTGCTTGTTAATGGCCTGTATCAATTGGATATCTCCAAGCTACCTATCAAGTCTCTCAAGTCTGCAGCAGTTGGTTCTAGCTTGAGTTCTGTGTCTTCTTTCAATCAAAATGTAATTCCTAAGCCATCTAGTGGCAGTAGTGTTGCTCAGCCAACTAGTGGTAGTAGTGTTGCAAATTATGTACTCTCTAAATCTTGTGATCAGCCTGTAGCTGCAACTGGATGTTCTGTTTTTGCTACTTCTATCTCTAATGACTTGAATATTCTTCATAAGGTGTTTGGGCACCCTAGTGCAACTGTGCTTGCTAAGATTTGTGCTGCTCTTCAAATTCCTTTTCATGCTAATAAGCTTGCATTCTGTGAGGCATGTAAAGTAGGAAAGATGCACCAGATTCCTCACACATCTAAAACTGTACACACTTCTAAACCATTTGAATTGGTTCACACTGATGTTTGGGGTCCAGCTAGTGTAGCTTCATCTCAAGGATATAGGTACTATGTTCACTTTGTTGATGACTTCACCAGATTTACTTGGATATATCCCCTTACTCTTAAGTCAGAAGTCACTGGTGTGGTTAAATCTTTTCTTGCTATGGTTAAATGTCAATTCTCTGCAAATGTTATGGCATTGCAATCAGATTGGGGTGGTGAATATAGGTCTTTAGTTCCTTTCCTTCTTCAGTCTGGAATACACTTTCAGCACTCTTGTCCATACATTCATGCTCAAAATGGTCGAGCTGAAAGAAAACACCAACACATCACTGATATGGGACTTGCTCTTCTTGCTCAGGCCTCTCTTCCTTTGTCTTTTTGGTGGGAGGCTTTCCATTCTTCTGTTTTTATTATCAATAGATTACCTTCTGCTTCTTTAGGTTTTGAGTCTCCTTATTTCTTGCTTCACTCTAAAACTCCAGATTACAAACATCTAAGGGTGTTTGGTGCTGCTTGTTTTCCTTTTCTTAGGCCATATAACAGTCACAAACTTCAGTTCAGGTCCTCTAAATGTGTATTTGTTGGATATAGTGATAATCACAAGGGCTATAAATGTCTTCATCCCTCTGGTAGGATATACATAGCTGATACTGTGCATTTTAATGAATCTGAATTTCCTTATACTTCTCTGTTTTCATCATCATCTACTGGTTCTAACACTACACCAGTTTCTTCTTTATCTTTACCTTATCTCCCTTCTCTTCCTTCTCCATTACCTCCTTCTCCTTCTCCCTCTCTCCCTAGTTCACCATCTTCTTCTTCCAGTTCTAGTTCTCCATCAACTCAATCTCATGTTCATCATTCTAATCATGATGATCATTTATCATCTCACTCTGTCCGTGATACTTCCTCCTCCTCTCACACTGCTAATTCTAATCATGATGATCATTTATCATCTCACTCTGTCCATGATACTTCTTCCTCCTCTCACACTGATAATCATGAATCTTCCTCTGTTCCAAATACTCATCATATGATTACTAGAGCCAAACATGGCATATTCAAGCCCAAGAAGGTGTTCACTGCTTCTGTGAGTCTTCCTACTGAGCCTAAATCTGTATTTGCTGCTCTTCAGTCTCCTGAATGGAAGGCTGCTATGGGGTGTGAGTTTCAGGCTCTAATTGATAATGGAACATGGGAACTTACTCCTTATACTCCTGATATGAAGGTAATCTCTAATAAGTGGATCTTTAAAGTAAAAACTCATGCTGATGGTACTCTGGACAGACTTAAAGCTAGATTGGTTGCTAGGGGCTTTGAGCAGTTTGCTGGGGTTGATTTTCTTGAAACTTTCAGTCCGGTGGTGAAGGCTACAACCATCAGATTTGTGTTTGCTTTGGCAGCTACTAGGAAATGGACTATTCAACAGTTGGATATTAATAATGCTTTCCTTCATGGTGTGCTTGAAGACAAGATATTCATGACACAACCTCAAGGTTTTGAAGATGATAAACATCCTGATTATGTTTGTAGGCTGAAGAAGTCTTTGTATGGCTTGAAACAAGCACCTAGGGCTTGGTATGAGACTCTCAAAGGATCTCTTTTTCACATGGGATTTCAAAGGTGCACTTCTGATTTTTCTCTCTTCTTCAAGTCTTCTTCATCTGGTATGTTGCTCATTCTAGTCTATGTGGATGATATTCTTGTGTGTGGAGATGTTCCTTCTGAGGTCATGGAAGTTATTGATAGATTGAAGGCTGATTTCAAGCTTAAGCATATGGGACCAGTTCACTATTTTCTTGGGATTGAGGTGTCCACTAGAGGATCTGATTTTGTTCTTTCTCAGCATAAGTACTTGCTTGAGCTGTTACAGAAGACCAATATGCTGGATTGTAAGCCTTGTCCTTCTCCCATGGCTGTCAATACAAAGTTATCTAAGTATGAAGGGGTGAAGTTTGTTGATCCACTGTTGTATAGGAGTACAGTTGGTGCTCTACAATACCTTACTTTAACTAGACCAGATATTGCATTCTGTGTTAATAAGCTCAGTCAGTTTGTCCATGATCCTGCTGTTGAGCATTGGAATGCTTGCAAGAGACTTCTGAGATTTTTGAAGGTTACTAAGTTGGATGGTTTGGTGTTCACTGAGTCTTCTACTTCTTGTTTAGAGGCATTTGCAGATGCAGATTGGGCAGGGTGTTCTGATGATAGGAGGTCTACAGGGGGTCACTGCATATATTTTGGTTCAAATCTCGTTATCTGGAACTCCAAGAAGCAGGATGTTGTATCTCGGAGCAGTACAGAGGCTGAATATCGAGCCTTGGCAAATGTTACTGCGGATCTTGTTTGGCTTCACTCTTTATGCACTGAACTTGGGATTCAGTTGTCTACTCCTCATCGTGTGTGGTCTGATAATACAGGTGATGTATCTCTTGCTTCAAATCCTGTTTTTCATGCACGAACAAAACATGTTGAAGTCGATGTGCATTTCACTCGAGAGAAAGTTCTTGCGAAGTTCTTGGAGGTCGTTCATGTGCCAGGGACTGATCAAGTATCTGACATATTCACTAAACCCTTGAGCAATGTCGGTTTAATCTTCTTCGTCGTAAGCTGTGTTTGGAGGATATGGCAATCACCACTGTGGAATCTTGTGATGCATCAGCAGCTGTTACATAGCTTGGTTTCTATGGGGGCGTATTAGAGTGTATTGTAGTATGTAGTGGTTGAAGTGAGTCATGTATTGTTAGCTGATGTGTCATCATATGAGTGGTTGTTAGTTAGCTTCTAGTCTACGCCATTTGCCAACTCATGTTGAGTTAGTTACGTCTCACGTGAGTTGCACGTGGTTAGCTTATAGCTTGTATATGTACTGTACCTCCATCATCTTTCTTATTCATTGAATTCTAATGGAAATCTTCTACATTTCTGCATCTCTTTTCTCTCTCTAACAACCTTTTAAGAATAAGAAAGGAGAAAGTGGAACCGTTGTTCCGATTTGCCTACCGCCCGATTCCATGGATGTCTTCGTAAAACAGCTTCGGATGACAATAGCCGCTTCTTGGAGGAGTTCGGCTTTGTAAAACCGACGGATGTGATCATCTGTCCCGATGTTGAGATTGTATTTTATGCTTGAAATGTTGTAACGTACAATCTATATATCTTTCCTATTATTATTGATTATCTGCGGTCTTTATTTCTTTCTTCTACAAAATCTTAAATTCTACAAGTTATTATCATTCGGTCGTGCCCTTAATATTAATTTCTAATGATTTTATTTTATTTTTATAAAAATGAAAAATAGTAATTATGTGACAAATCATGATAAATATATATAGACAGTATAATTTCTAGAGATTTTACTTTTCCATGTGCATTTAGTTGTGTCAGATTTTTCTATGTTGCACAAATTTATTAGAGCGTGTTCTTTTTCATGGAAATGGAAACGAAGAAACGAGAATAAGACGAAAAATCTCATCTAATAATGTAACTACACCCGTGCAAAATGCGCACAATTATACGTACACTAGTACTTGGTTATTAATTATTTTCAAGTACTGTCGTAATTTTCAATTTACTTCTGCTCCTTCTTTGTATTTATAGAGGTGAAACTAGAGTGTGTATTTGATTAATGCGACATGAATTATGGGCAAATTGACATTCTTTATGTAACTGGTACTGTATGTACGTAGACGTAGTCCCTCCGCTCTCATATTAGTGCGAATATTTCCCATTTGAAACGTCTATGATGGATTAGAATTGAAATATTCTCAATACAATGACCATTTTACCCTTAATATTCTAAAAACATGTCTAATTATTCCTGAGTTGAGACCCTTATTATGTTAAAACTTGTGTCGTTTCTCTTCAAAATAATATGGCGGACCGGGGGAGTATTATTTACGTACCATTTCCCATATCCGTAAATTCTGTATAAATTAAAACGGCGCAACCAAACCTAATCCATGACCCTGCATATATTAGTCGGTCCACACACACCATCTATAAATATCCATGCATGCTATATTTTCAAAGCCATATACAAAAATGGCAGCAAACAAAACCCTAGGCCGATTCAAAGTCAGCCGAAAAAGCCCAGAGCTGATCCCTCCGGCGGAACCGACGCCATACGACTTCAAATTTCTCTCCGATATCGACTGTCAAAAGGTGTTCCAATGCCACTACCCAATGATAAATTTCTACAAAAAGAATCCATCCATGGAGGGAAAAGATCCGGTGCACGTTATTCGCGATGCTATTGCCAAAGCCTTGGTGTTTTACTATCCGTTCGCTGGGCGGTTGGTGGAATATTCCGGTGGGAAGCTAGCGGTGGAATGCACCGGAGAGGGGGCGGTGTTTGTCGAGGCCGATGCTGATGTGGCACTGGAGGAGTTCGGAGATGACCTCTATCCACCTTTCCCCAACTTGGAAGAACTTCTTCGTATTCAAAGCTTTGGTGGAATAACCAATTCTCCCATATTTTCTTTCCAGGTACTTAATTTAAAATCATACTCTCTAGTCTCTCCTTCTTACCTGATTACACTCTTTTTATTATTTTAACGGAATCGTAAAATAATAAAAAGAGACGATGTAATCAGGTCGCATGGGCTGGGTGAGTACCTTGTTTGAAATGATTTAAATAGATCATGATTTACAAACATATTCTAGTGAAATTGAAAGAAAGAATTACGAATTTTAAAACTATCCAAGTTATTTTATTACATTCTTCCGTGTTTATCGGATGAAATCCTCTGTCTCAAACTCTTGTCTCAATCGTATCCCAAATCTCAATTTTTATTAGTTTTGTACATTTTTTTTCAAATTTTTTAATTTATAATGATTTATTTAAAATTTATGATTATTTATAGGGTTCACTAATACAAATTAGGGTATATAATTAATTATTTTTTAACATTTAATTTCACTTTTATTGGTTATATAATGATTGAAAAATTCAAAACTAGGGCCTATTACATTTAAAAAATCTAATTTCCCCCCATAAATGCCTATTCCAATTTGTTATATAATGCAACTTTTATTTTTATTTAAATATAATATTAAACTAATAGAAATTAGGATTTGGGACACAGAGTTTGGAAAGAGGATCTCGTCGGCGTGTCTATTGCACTTGGGATTATTTGTTTCTATTTCAGCGTCTAAATCATGTTATAAGTATCAAACAACATAAAATTATCGGAAATACTCGTACTCATGATTAGAATGCCAAAGTCGGAACAAATGATCGATATTATCCGTATTTATTGATGTCTTGTAAGATTTCACATGAAAATGCAATATGGTATTCGATTCGATAAATAAAATATAAAGGTCATACAAAATTAAAGTCGAAGCCAATCCACAGGTGACGCGCCTAAAATGTGGCGGATTCATTTTAGCTTACATATTCAACCACACCATGTGCGACGGCGCCGGAATTGTGCAATTTCTGAACGCCGTCGGCGAAATAGCTCGCGGCGGCGCAACACCTTCCGTTTTGCCAGTTTGGGAGAGGCACCTTCTCACCGCTCGTGGCCCGCCACGCATGTCCCTCACGCACCATGAAAATGAAGTTGCGAAAACGAACAGCTGTGGTGGCGGAGCCGGAAAATTAGTCCGCTCCTTCTTCGTCAGCGCCGCCGACATCTCCGCCCTCCGCCTCAGCCTACCGCCGCACCTACGAAGCTGCTCCAGATTCGAAATCCTCGCAGGCTGCGTGTGGCGCTGCCGCACAATCGCTCTCTCTCCCAAACCCGATGAGGTGATCGGATTCTTCTGCGCCGTGAATTTCCAGAAGAGAATGAATCCGCCGCTTCCGGAGGGATACTACGGGAACGCTGTAGTTCTTCCAGCGGCGGTGACGACTGCCCGGGAATTATCGAAGAATCCGTTACATTACGCGGTGGAGCTGGTGAGGAAGGCGACAACGGAAGCATCGCAGGTGAGATCGGTGGAGGATGTGATGACAATAAGAGATAGGAGCAATATCACGGCGGCGGCGGTGGCGGAGGCCTATATAGTGTCGGATCTGACGCATGGGGGTTTCAAGCAAGCGGACTTCGGGTGGGGCATGGCGGCGTACGGCGGGATGGCGAAAGGCATTCATTGGGTTCCTATTGAAGGAAATTGGTACATACCCTTTAAGAATAAGAAAGGAGAAAGTGGCACCGTGGTTCCGATTTGCCTACCGCTCGAATCCATGGAAGTCTTCGTAAAACACCTTCGGATGACGATAACCGCTGCTCGGAGAAGTTCGGCCTTGTAAAACGACGGATGTCATTCTCTGTCCCGAATCGTAAAATCTTTATTAGATAGTGTAATACTATAGTATATAATTAATCATATGTTATCAACTCTAAAAATTAGCAACCAAGTGTAAAGCATAAACAAAGAATCGATTCCAATTTTCTATCTGGAGTTCAAATTCACATGCTTTTGAAAATCATATCGATTTGTTCTATATTTGATAGGAAATGGCCCATCTCCCTAGGCCCAAAGACTCAAAACCTAGTAACAGGCCCAGATCGTCAAGCCCAGATCGGTGAAGGCCCAATAGGCCCAGATCGGCAAGCCCAGCTCACACCAAATACAGGCCCAGGGAGTTGAGCCCTAAATCCTGAACGTGGGTTGATGGAGAAGAAACCGGAGCTGGGAAAACTACCCATACCTCCACGTTCTCACCATCACAACCGTCGTTCCTTTGATCTATAAATATGAGAACTGATTGTATTGTACACATTTACGCCATTCTGAATACAAAGGATACTCTTTTTCTCCGTGGACGTAGATCACATTGATCGAACCACGTAAACTCTGTGTTCTTCCATTCATTCTCGCATACAACTCACACACAAACACCTACTTTAAATTGGGCCGCGAATCGAAGGTTTATCACTGGCGCCGTCTGTGGGAACCAAAATTTGTGTTTAAATTTTCGATTCTTGCTGCTCAAAACCACCAATCATGCCGAACGGAATGACGACACTGCTAGGAACCCCACGCCGTTGACGGAGTCGCCGACGACAACCGGAAGAATCTGTCTCGACAGTGGGCGCGGAGCAACCACGCATTCCTGTGGATAACCAGACTGGAGCTGAAGAAATCCCGGAGATCCCAAACTCCGATCAACAGAACGCTGCCGAAAACACGGCGGCACAGCCATCTTCGCAGGCAGCCCAGCCGCACCGAGCTCCCGTGAGCTCGCGCCTAGGGCCACAAGCTACACCGGATGGCCATGTGGAGAATCTCACAGCCAACCGAGAACGCGAGTTGTTCGGTCCAGGAGCAACTTTACGCTTGTCTCCAGTTATCCGACCGAGCTTAGCTGCCCGCCTTTCTCCAGTCGTTCAGCCGAACTTGGCAGCCCCGCCGCCTCCACCGCCTCCAGGGATCGAGGAGTTGTTGAGAAACTATCTCACCACGACAGCAGGGCGCGAGTTACTCAATCAATACACAGGCACACAAGGTGTCTCTCAGTTCGAACAAGGAGCCTCTCAGTTCGGTCAAGGACAGAGACCCGGACAGGACTTGCAACATTATCTCCAGCAAACCCGAGGACAGACTCAGGGAAGCCAGCAGCCGAACTCCCATTTGGTCCAGCCGAACTACGCCGTTGCCCCACCCTACAACGCGCCTCACCAAGGGCATCCAGCCGGGGGAGCGCAGATTTTTGACGCGCTCGGCAGGATCATCAGTCCGCTCTCGGAGGAGATCCTCAACACACCCATGCCCTTTGGGTACACGGTGCTAAAGATTAAGGCGTACAACGGAATCGGAAATCCAAGTAATTTCCTTAGCCAGTTTAAGTACAGCATGCTGAACCAGAATTTGGGAAGTGTTCACATGTGCAAGCTATTCCCCGAACTGCTAATCGATAATGCACGAGAGTGGTTCGACAGTCTGCCTCCCGGGTCGATCAGATCATATTCCGATCTGATGAATGTGTTCGCTAGGAGCTTTTCCCAGCGTGCTGAAGTGAGACATACTCCGGCCCATCTACTGACCGTGAAACAGAGCCGGGGTGAATTGCTGCAAGACTTCATGACTCGGTTCGATAGGGAGTGCTTGTCAACTCGGTGTACTAACGATCTCCTCATCATTTCGGCATTCCAAAATGCCATCAGCTCGGACCATCTCTACAGAGAGATTCTGGCAAAGGAACCACAGACTACTACCGAACTGTGGGCTATAGCAGACAAGTTTGCCAAGATAGAGGAGGCGACCAGACGCCGAAAGGAAGTAGACCGAGGAGAAACCTCAAAGAGGAAAGATGATGCATCCCGGAAAGGGGTAATGGAGCGGATTCAGCGAGGTCCGATTGAGTCTCGTCTCGGGCCTCGGCAGAATCCAGCACAGCGAGGTCCGCCCACGTCCCAGTCCGCACAACGGTCAACTCCACAGTTCACTCCGTTGAACAAACCGAGGACCGAGATCCTCGAGCTGCATGCTAACCTGTTCGAGAGACCAAGGTCGATGCGGGAGGACGGGAAGCCGAGGTCAAAGAACAAGTATTGCCAATTTCACGAAGACTACGGACATGAGACGGAGGATTGCAGGAACTTGGCTCAGGATATCGAGAGCCTAGTTCGCAATGGTCAGCTTAAAAAGTATCAAGATCGGAGCACGGGGGTCAATCAAGTGGATGCCCCCCGAAGTCAAAAGAAAAAAAGATAGTATAGAGGAGGAAGTTGTAGCACGGAGGCTGAGAAAAAAACAAAGCACAATGAGGATGATGCCGATGAGGACGGAGATTACCAATACGATGGGGTAGTCGCTATGATTTCCGCTCTCGCCAAAGGACAGACTAAATCATCCCTCAAGAACGGAGCTCGGAACTTGCCGACCAGAGAACCCGCTAACAAAAGGTTCAAGAAGGAGGAAGCCGTGACCTTCTCGGCCGAGGACCCGGTGCCCCCCATGGTGCCGCACTCCGATGCCATTGTGGTTGAGGCTGTGGTGGCCAACATGCTAATCAAGAGATTTCACATCGATACTGGGGCATCGGTGAATATCATGTTCAAACATTGCTTTGATAACATGGAGCTGGAGAAGTCGAAGATCTTACCAACCACACGGCCATTGCGAAGTTTCGCGCAGGAAGAAACCCATCCCCTAGGGACGATCGAGCTGCCTGTCACAGTAGGGAAAGGGCCGAGGAGCACCACCAATATGACTGAGTTCATGGTGGTGGAAGCCAAATCCCCGTACAACAAAATCCTAGGTCGAACTTGGATGAATACGGTGAGAGCGATCTGCTCCACGTACCATCTAGCTGTGAAGATCCCAACTTAGGGAGGGATAGCCGTGATCCGTGGCGATCAGAAAATGGCAAGGGAGTGCCTGCATGTGGCGCTCAAGGGGCTAGGGGCACCGCCCGAACTGCCCCAAGCATAGCAATTACCGAACTCCGAGGAGCCGAAGAGGGCGTCGCCTGGCGAAGAGAGAGAGGTGGCTTTGTATGAGGACGACCCCGCTAAGGTCGTCAAAGTTGGATTGACCGAACACCCTCACCTTCGCGAACATGTTATTTGGCTTCTAAAGGAGTATAGAGACGTCTTTGCATGGTCCCCATTGGACATGACAGGAGTATCGCCTGAGCTAATTACACATCGGCTCAAGATCGACCCCGAGGTCAGGCCGGTAAGACAGAAACAATGCTCTTTTGCAGCAGAGCGAAATCAGGTTATAAAGACCGAAGTGACCCAACTGCTAGACGCCGGGATTCTATTCGAAGTTACTTACCCGACCTGGATAGCGAACCCGGTGATGGCCAAAAAGGCTGGGGGAGGGTGGCGCATGTGCATCGATTATACCGATCTCAACAAACACTGCCCCAAGGACTGTTACCCTCTGCCCGACATCGACAAAAAGGTGGACTCACTGGTCGGTCATAAGATATTCAGTTTCCTTGACCTATACAAGGGATACCACCAAGTCCTAATGGATGCCGAGGACGCGGCTAAGACGGCATTCATTACGGACTTCGGCATCTTTGCCTACCGCAAAATGCCATTCGGTTTGAAGAATGCAGGAGCTACATACCAGAGGATGGTAGACAAGATATTTAAAGAACATATCGGAAAGGAGGAGGTCTATGTCGATGACATAGTGGTGAAGAGTAAGGAAGAAAGCACAAGTGTCGCCGATCTCCGAACTGTGCTCTCCATCCTTCACGAGGTCAACCTAAAGCTTAACCCCCAAAAATGTACCTTTGCTGTGACCTCGGGAAATTTTTTAGGTTGTTGGATTTCCCAAGAAGGGTTGAGGGCGAATCCATCAAAAGTTAAGGCTGTGATAGACATGAAGGATCCGAAGTCGATCAACGACGTGCACAGGCTTACAGGGTGTCTCGCCACACTGAGCAGATTCCTATCCAAAGCCGCGGAGAAGCAGTTGCCCTTCTTCAAGATCCTGAAGAAAGCGCCCCAGTTCGACTGGAGTTCGGAGCAACATCGCGCCCTAAACCAACTAAAGGAGTACCTCAGGGATCTGCCGACCTTGTCAGTACCGAAGGAGGGAGAAGTGCTCTTTCTGTACTTGGCTACTTCGGATGAAGCAATCAGTGCGGTGCTCGTGCGAGAAGAGGCAGGTCGCCAGTTGCCAGTTTACTTCATAAGCCGGTCACTAAAGGGACCCGAGGTGCGATATCAGCCATTAGAGAAACTAGCCTTAGCACTTGTCAATGCTGCTCGGCGATTACGCCCATATTTTCACGCGCACTCCATCCAAGTCCGAACAGACTCCCCACTTCGGCAGGTATTGATGAAGCCTGAAGCATCAAGACGAATAGCGAAGTGGGCCATAGAATTGGGAGAGCATGATATCTCCTATGTCCCCCGCCAGGCCATCAAAGGGCAAGCCTTAGCGGATTTCTTGGTTGAAACCTCGATATCCGAAGTCCCGACCCCGATACCAGAGCCAGTTCGTACAACGGTGGCGGAGCCTCGAGACTGTTGGCATATGTACGTGGATGTGGCCTCAGGAAAGACAGGAAGCGGAGCAGGAATTCTCCTTGTCAGCCCGGAAAAGAAAGAGCTCACCTACTCACTTCGCTTTCAGTTCGCAACTACTAACAACGAGGTAGAGTACGAAGCGCTGCTAGCCAGACTCCGGATAGCCAAGGATCTGAAGGTCACGGCCATAAAAGTACACAGTGACTCCCAGGTGGTCGTGAATCATATGCTAGGAAAGTACGAGGCAAAGGGAGAAAGAATGAAGAAGTATTTGGCTAAGGCACGGGGCATGCAGAGGGTTTTCGAATACTTCCAGCTCGAGTGCATCCCCCGGACTCAGAATTCCCGAGCTGACGTTCTCAGCAAATTGGCAGCAGCACCTGGCACTTTGATAGGGTGCATTTTTACCCTATCATCTAGGTGTTATATTATCGTTTTCTTGTCGTATTTTGATAGTTTAGCTCATGATTTATAGTGTTTATGTTATTTCGAGCTAGATTACGCTTTTGGGTTGTTTTGAGTGTTTTTAGGGCTTTTGAGTCGAGAAAACCCAAGATAAGACAAGAGGCGATGAAACCAAGGAAGAGATGAAGTATTGATCCCAAGTTCTGAGTTTTCACGATTTTGTAAAAGAGTTATTCTGGAAAAGTGGAAGCATAGCATTGAAGAGGAGTTCGATAGGAGCACGTAGGCGAAAACGGAGGTCAATTCGGAGTTCGGATGAGGAAGATACGACCGATTCAAGAAAGTTGCGCAGAACCCTCTCGACCCTCTCGACCAACCTCTCGATCGAGAGAGGTGTCGAGAGGTGCCTCCTGTTTTCCAGACGGGATTTTCTCTAAAAGGCTATTTTTGACTTTTTCTTGGTTTCCTTGTACAATTAGGTATTAGATGTAAACTTCTACCCTATAAATACCTCTAAACCTATCATTGTAAACAAGTTCCTCCTCTCCTACATTCTTTAGATTAGTTTTTATTCTTTTCTCTATACTTTTAGATTTAGATTTATTTTATGTATGAAGACAATTGAAGATTGAAGATTCATCAAGATTCAAGAGTTTTTCTATCCCTTTCTCTTTTACTTTATGTTTTTACTTATGTTTAATCTTCCTTCTACCTTTCTTTTAATTATGTCTAGCTAATTTCCTTAGTTGATTTTAGGGATTGAATGCCTAATTGAATTTATGTGAGTGTTTTTGTTTACAATTAGCCTTTCAATCTAGATTCATGTTTTCATGGTGCTTATTCTCATGCATGATTAATTGATCACTAATTGTGTATGCATAGTTATGTTTATATGCCTTGATAGGATATTGCATAATAGATCTCATGAATACATGGTATGATGATTTGATTTGTCTTAAATGAAATTGAATTATCATATGTTTGCATATAGTCGATTTAGGTGTCATAATTGAACCTAGTTGATTATATCATTGATACTTGTTCTATTTTGCACTTAACTTGATATCTATGCGTCCGAAAGGATATTAGGATCATATTAGGTGACGACTTGCATTGCTTTCATCGGGGTGTAGGTTATTTTTCATGTATCACATTTAGATTGGATTAAATTGGTTAATTGTACTCATTAATTGCTTGCATATATTTGGTTAGGTAGGCTTCCCTAGAATCAACCTTGTTCCTTATTTGATTTATTTGTTTTCTTATTTGCTTATTTGCCTTATTTGTTTAATTGCTTATTTATTTGTTTACTTATTTGTGTTCTCTTTTATTTATTTTATTTATTTGCCTAGGATTAAAATACCACATTCTAATTTCTTATTTGCCTAGACATCAGTTTAATTCTAGAGTAGAGGTATTGTGTGTGGTTTCGGTATATCAATCCCTGTGGATACGATACTCGTACTTTCGTATACTATACCTATTTTTGTGTGGTAGAAAATAGTGCGATCAAATTTTGGCGCCGTTGCCGGGGATTGATTAGATTTCACATAGATATTTTGAAATAGGATTAATAGGTGATTTAGGCTTTTATTTTTCTATTTTATTTGATTGATCTAACGTTTTCTTGGTCTTATCTTTTGCTTTTAAGGTAATAAAGAAGGATCGAGACGAAGTTGAGATTGATCAATCACCACCATCCACCATGGGAGATCCACAACCAAAGAGGACTCTCTACGATCGGTTCCATCGAACCTATCCTCAACAACTCCCATTGGAAAAGACTTCTATAGAAAAGATGTTGGAGAGCTTTATATCCACGTTGGAGTTGAAGTTCGAAGCCTTGGAGCATAATGTCACTACTCTCGGAAACACGGTCATAGGTATGAGCACTCATATCAAGACTTTGGAGGCGCAAGTAGAACAATTGGAGAAGGCCCAATTTGTACCCCAATTCAATGCTAGTGAGGTACAAGATGAGGAGTCTGAGGAGTTCGAGGCCCCGGAAATTGAGAAAGTTGAAGATGAAAGTGACTCGGAGTTCGAGGAGACGAGGAGACAAGTGCCAAATCGAGGACCTCTCGATACCTCTCTCGATCGAGAGGCCTATCGAGAGGTCAATACTGGAGTACAGAATACCCCTCTTGATACCCCTATCGATCGAGATGGGGATCGAGACATGTTCGACGAGGAGCTTCAAGATGACCCTCTCGACACCTCTCTCGATCGAGAGGCTGGTCGAGAGGCTGCCCAGAAAAGTCAGAATGTTCCTCTCGACACCCCTATCGATCGAGAGGGGGGTCGAGAGGTCCCTCTTTCGATCGAAACGTGCGATTTCTTCTCCGACGATTTTTCCCTTCAATATTTGTTCGATCCCACGCCCGATGAAGAGTCCATACAAACTAAAGGAGTAGTTGGAGATGTTCATGTTCGAGTTCGAGGGTTCGACTTTCCGGCCGACTTCGTGATCGTGGAGATGAAGGAAAATGTCAATCAACCTCTGATTTTGGGATGTTCGTTCTTAGCAATGAGTGGAGATTGTTTCGACATGGAAAGTGGTGATCTCCCAGTTCGAGTACACAAAGAAGAGCTAAAGATTTCGGTCTTAGGAGCCAAAAGAAGAAAACTCAAAGATGGGGGAGAAAAGAGCTTTCATTTTTATCCGCCTTGAAAAGAGGTAACGTCGGGCTAAAGACGTAAAACGTAGCACTTGTTGGGAGGTAACCCAACTCTATCTTTAATTTTCAGTTTTCGTTTTATTTATTTTTGTTTTTGTTTTTCTTTGAGTCTTATCTTTTATTAAGCTTTTTATCCAAGAATTTTCGAAGCTTGTGAGTTGTAGGTTTTCTCGATGAGGTTTCGGCTAGAAGAGAAGATCGATAGTAAGCTAGCTTCGGTGAAAGGTACGCTCGTTAACTTATCCACTCCTTCTTAAACTTATTCCTTCATCATGATTCGAAATAAGTTTGGGGGAGGGAGAAGTGTGGCTTCGTTAACTCGTTTACATGGGTTCTTGGATTGTAGCTTAATTTTTGGATATTTTATTAGTAGTTTTTTTTATTTTTGTTGAGTCTTAGGTATTTAAATCGAGTCAAATAAGCATGTGATGAAAGTATTGTGGATTTGGCCGATGATAGAAAATTTTTGTTGATTTTTGGAGAAAATTCATGATCTTTATTATGCATGGAACCTTGGCGAAGCGACGCAATTATTTTGATGAATTTGAATTGTGTTATGATGTCGGGAACTAGTTAGTTTGAACCTGTGAGATTTGAGCTTTTTGTGCATGTTTATGCCTATTTCTTTGATTGAGTGATCATGCATTCTTCATTGTTTCTAGAACTTGCCTTATTTCTCCATCAAGACCTTAGTATATCTATGAACTAGGAGATGATCTTAGGCCATCTTTTCTTTAGCCACATGATTCCTATACACTAACCTTGTTCATAATCCTTTGTTTACCCCTTTTGAGCCTTTATTAGCCGTTCTTTGTAAAACCGGATGATAGGAGGTTTGGATGGTTATGGGTATCATTAGTATTTGTGGTTGGTGGTACGGAAGGAGTTAAATAGAAAAATTTGATGTGGTGTGAAAGGAGAAAATTTTAGATGCTTGTTTAAGTATAGTTAGCTATCCCGAAAAAAAAAAAAAAAAAAAAAAAAAAAAAAATAGAGCCCTTGTTCATTATTAGAAAGAACATTTATTAGTTGAGCTCTAGGAAAAAAAAAGAGAGAAAAGAAAGAAAAAAAAATATATAAGCATAAGGGATAGTTAGCTTTGATTTGTATAGTTGGTATTGTTTGCATCTTTGATATGTTGTTGTATTGTAGTTGGTGTATTGGATGGTAGAAGATGGAGTAAAAATCTGTACTTTGGTTGGAGTTGAAAAGAGGTTGATGATTTAGAGTATTTTGAGTCACTTAGCCTATACATTCCCTACCTTAACCAATGTCCCTACATTACAAGCTTATATAAAGACCTTTTTGATCTTAGTTTGTGGATATTACATTAGGTGGAGATGTTGAGATTAGGGGCAAGCCTATGGTAAACATGTTGCATTGCATTGATGTTGAGTGAACTCTATGATGTGCATTATTATATACATCTTTTCCTTGAGAGAGTTGAGTGTTCACTTACATATATATAATTTCACATGTTTGAGAGTGTTCTTTGATTGAATAGCATGATTTGAATTTATTGAATAGGTTGTGTTATTGATGCTAAGGTTGTATGCATAGTTTTGATCATGAGGATGGTTTGTTTTTGAAATTTTTTGAGGCCTATATAGTTCACAATGCTTGAGTCTATTGTTTATTTTGTTTTTGTTATTGTTCGGGACGAACAATGTTTAAGTTTGGGGGATTTTGATAGGGTGCATTTTTACCCTATCATCTAGGTGTTATATTATCGTTTTCTTGTCGTATTTTGATAGTTTAGCTCATGATTTATATTGTTTATGTTATTTCGAGCTAGATTACGCTTTTGGGTTGTTTTGAGTGTTTTTAGGGCTTTTGAGTCGAGAAAACCCAAGATAAGACAAGAGGCGATGAAACCAAGGAAGAGATGAAGTATTGATCCCAAGTTCTGAGTTTTCACGATTTTGTAAAAGAGTTATTCTGGAAAAGTGGAAGCATAGCATTGAAGAGGAGTTCGATAGGAGCACGTAGGCGAAAACGGAGGTCAATTCGGAGTTCGGATGAGGAAGATACTGTTCACTAAAATTTTTACTACCGCAAGTGTACGGGTGTAATTATAGATAGGGAAGCAAGGTCGTATTCCACGAGGACTGATTCACCTAACGAGTACTAGCCTAATTTCCTATCCTCTATCTAGACAAATAAATCGTTGGATTTTGTTTTACTAAACTAATAAAGAGAAACAAAACAATTAACATAAACGACAAGTCACAAAAGAATCAAATAAGAGAAGAATTATTCTAGAGCTTCGGTTTCGATGAACATACGAATTCAATTTAGTAGGAATCAATCAATCACATAGAAGACTCGACTACTGCTAGAACAACCACACAATAAGCTTAAACCTACTTCCGTAACGCCTAAACCGTAGATTTCATGCAAGAATCGTTGTGCCCAACTAATGTCTAATACACGAAACTCCTAAAGGCTCAAAGGGTTAAAAGCTCTCACACAAGTCTCAAGATCTCTCGACTTTATTGAATTGCGTGTCCTATGTTCCCTATTCAAGTGTTCATTCTCATCTTCCGCCTATCGAATCAACACAATAAATCATGCGAATTTGGTAGCTAATCAAATAAGCAAGCAATACATGCAAGAACATACGAAACAATAGAAAGTCGTGATTGATTAATGTAAACTAAATCGAGTCTACAATATTCATCTACTCCCTAACTCTAGAATAATAGAGAATTTAGCCAAACATATTGAGGACAACAATCTCAAGATTCAAGATACACATAATCAAAAATAAACGAAAACCGTAGAAGGAACTAGGGTTCCGAATGTCTCCGATTTGGATGGCTTGATCTTCCTCTCCCGTTCTTCTCCTCCAATTTCCTTTGTGATTCTGCAAAATATCAGATATGACCTCCTCCTCTCCTCGTCTCTTTCTCGCTATTTATCCTCTCTTCCCATATTTTCTGTTACGATTCCTTTTTTATGGCGAATCCATAACCGATGCTCATTTCACGACTTTTCCTTATGGGGAAACGCGGTGGCAGGTGTGAGGTGACGCGACGGCGTCGTCGGGTGCGTTCTAGAGATGCGGAAATCGCCCTCCTGGGCGCGGCGAGGAGGGGGTAGAGACGCTGTCGCGCCTACCAAGGGAAGGGCGGCGACGCGGCTAGAAGGGGAAGGCGCGGCCGCGTTTGTTTGATAGGTAGCGTCGGTGAGGAGAGATGCGGCATGGGAACGTGGCCGCGTTGCATGGCGGCGTGGCATGTAGGCGCGGCCCATGCAAAAGTTTGCATGTGATGGTGATTTTTGGTGTTGCCGCGCGTTGCCATTGGACTAGACTTTGGGCCATGGTGAAATTAAGGCCCATGGCCCAATACTACGGGTTTTTGTTCTCTTTTCGTCCTTTTGGCCTACAAAACTCATCGAAACCAAGATCAAGTGCACTATCCTAGAATATATGAAATATAGATTAAAAGTATCGAACTCGATCATGATAATTACACTAAAGCGCAATCATAAATCCTCCAAACACGTAGAAAATCCGTGTTTATCAACCCCCCAAACTTGAGCGAATGTTTGTCCTCAAACACAAAAACGAAGCAAAGAGACCAATCAACAATAAACACGGATTAGCAAAGTGACAATGTATTTTGGCCTCAGAAAAATTTTATAAAACCAAAATCATCACAAACAAATCACCACAATTATCGATTAGCACATCATGATCATATTTCCATAATCTAACTTCTTCGAAACTTGGATCCTCACGGCATAGGAGTACATATGAGAGAACTCTCAACTCTCAAGTGTATATGGATAAGTAAATTTTTCACTCAATTCAAAACATGCACAATATCTACCATAGGCTTGCAATTCATCTCAACCTCTCCATTGCTCAATGTGTGCTTATAATAAAGATCAAAAAGGACTTTGATTAAAGTTGTAATGTAGGCTCTTTGGTAGGTAGGAAATATTTGGCTAAGTGAGTAAAATCCAAAAATAACGACTCTTAATTCCCACAAACACTCAAGCCTATTTAGCTAATAAAACTAAACTTTTCAACCATTCATCCATTCTAAATTATCCTCATCACTCAACCATCTTAGTACTCCTTCTCTACTCACTTATGCTCTTTATTCAACAACTTTTTTTTTTTTTTCTTTTTCTTTTTATTGAGACTTTGTCTCTTTTTTTTCTTCAACAATAGAGCTTATGTGAGCAAAAGGATCCATCCAAACCCACCCTCTCCCTTATTCTTTCAACTTTCTCAATACAAACCAACAAAATCCTACATAATATCCCCATCCCAAAGTTTATCAAAGAAAGAGGTCTCAAAGGCTCAAGGGGGTTAAACTAAGATTATGTATCATTTGGACAAGAAAAGGGAAAGAATGTGGCTAAGAAAGATGGCCTTATATCATCTCTAAATTATTGAGCACACCAATGCAACCTCGAGGAAGATAGAAAAGCAAGTTCTAGAGACAAATATGCATGCTTGAACAATCACACTCAAGAAAGAAAATACGACTATAATCATGTGATAGTCAAGGCTCAAAACTCACAACAAAGGCAAATATGTGATCCAAGCTTCTTAGAGGTCAAACGATCAAAATCAATCAATCATGCTAATCAACTCATGAAGTAATCCCAAGTGAAAAATTTTCAATAAACTCAATATCAAGAAATCATCATAGGCCTCATCGTCACAAGTACTAGCCATGCTTATCATCAATTGATCCCAAAAACACACAAATGACCCTACTACCCTATACTAGACACTAAACAAGACTCAAATTAACTACCTAGAAAGCAATAAACACGAAATATTTTTCCACACATCGCCATCCCCCCAAACTTATTGTTTTTACGGAAAAAAAAATAATAAGTTTGAAAGAAGAAGTGGTGGAAAATATTTCGAACTGACCTGAACTCATGGCTGAGGAGGAGTAGGTGGTCGGGCTCCACCCATCCAAGAAGTGATGGTGTCCTTCAAGTCCTTGAAACGAGCAACTGAGGCACGCTCGTTGGCATCGATCCGAGCAAGCAATCGAGTTTCGACGGCGTGGAGATCACTGTACATGAGTGGACGAAATAGATTGTGTCTAGTAGACACACCATGCTGGTCATCCTCATGATCTTGATTTGGTAACTCCTCAGCTTCTTGCTCGTCTTCTCCTTCAGAGTCGTTTCCTTCATCCCCAAATTCGGCCCCATACCTCCGTACGTCATGAGCGCACACATCCCAATGAGATTTGGTGTTCATGTGCCAATTGACTTCATTAGCTAACGTAGTCAGCTGTGGATTTGGTAAACGGAAGAGGTGGTGGGGCTTAATCCTCATATAGAGCGTGTATCGTCCACCTCCAACAACCATCTGTTGTGATTGCAGAAAATCAAGATCCACCAATATATCCTTGTTCTCTGCGACCGGTGTCATTCCCGAGAGGTCAATACCAAGGCTCAAGGCAATTGGCGTGATGAATCCCCCAATGCAAAGCTTACTCGGAAAGGGGCGAATGACATAACTCTGCATCGCAAACTGATCGGCCACCAAAGCACCCACATTCATCGGAATATTCGATGTTAAGCAATGAAATGCAAGCAGCTCATCCCCTCTTACATTTCCAGAATTATCTCGGGCAAAGATAGTATAAGCGAGCACCTTGTGAATGTATCGGAAAACGGGGTTGCGAAGTGAAGTAGCTTTGGCTCGCCCACTCTTGTATTTCTGCTCGTGGTCGTACTCTACAAGCGCCACCTTTTTCCACATCGTATTCGAGCTAAAGCCCGATAGACTGACGACTCCATTGTCATGTGGGCACGAGAGAATGGCATTGAGTTGTGCGACCGTCATCTCACGATCCTGATTGCCCAAACGGAAAGTGAAGTGTGAAGGTTGTTTGTTGGTCTTATAGATCTTCACGGTGGAGAGAAATTCTAAAACCAACTCCTTGTAGGTAAGCCACTTCGCTTGCATGAAAGTGCTCCAACCAAGCCGACCGAACAAAGTCCACACCTCATCGTGTATCCCCATGGCATGCATCGATGTATCACATGGATAACGGGTTGCCCGAATCGGAATATGGCATAGCTTATTGAACCTCCGTTGATGTTCCGGATCTTGAAAGTCGAAGCCATAGAACTCGGGGTCAAACTCCGTTGGTGCATTACGGGAAGACGAAGCACCACCACGCTTTTTCCTTGGAGGCATGATATCTACAAAACGAATGAGATTTTATCCAATGAGTGTCCCCCAAATTAACAACCACGGCAATCAACACACCAAATCACTAAGAAAAACGAAAGTATCATTCCCCATTCTCATGATAAGAAGAATTTCAAAATCAATTTTCGTTTTTGTGAAGCACCCCCTACATGAACACCCCAAAATTCTCAAATTCCCTCATTATTGCTCTAAAATTCAACATAGAAGTTCAAGCATAGCATATGGGAAGCAAGTGAAACAAACCCAACACAATTACCACACGAATTGGGCAAATACACACCACATTCTCAATTTACACCTCTCAATAAACAATTTCTTAAGTCTCTCCTAACAACATCAATAATAAAGCATATGGGGAAAGACATACTCCAAAGATGAAAATCGGGAGAGAGTTAAAGAGAGTAGGGGAGGTGTACCTTTGAATGAGAATGATAACGGAATGAGGTGGTGGTTCGTGGAATCGGTAGGGTGCGTGTGTGTTTGTGAATGAAAAGGACTGTGCGTGTGTGTGCAATTGAAGAAGGAAGAGTTTATATGCACTTACCTTAGTGGGCCCCCCTTAGTGGGCCGGGTCGCCGGAGGATTTGGGCCGGTGTGAGTGGAACAACGAGGGCGAAGGACATGGCGTCGGCTGCTGGAGTGGTTGGACGCGGGCAGCGGCGTCGAGAAGCGCGGCGGCGTGCGAGGTGGGTGTCGAAGAAGGCGCGGCTGTAGTGGCACGGCGACGCGGCGGCGCTGCAGGGCCGCGTCTTGTGGGACGACGCGGAGGAGGAGACGAGCGCGGGGGGCGTCCAGGCGCGCCGAGAAGTGGCTCCTGGACGCGGGCTTGCAGCGGAGTAGGCGCTGCAGCGCTGAGTGACGACGCGGGCTGAGGTGCTGGAGGCGCGGGGGCGTCGGAGGGGCGCGGAGAAAGGCCTCCTGGGCGCGGTGGGCTGGCGGGGTAGGCGCGGCCGCGTCTGTTGCCGAGTTTCTTCCTCCTTCTTTTCTTTTCATTTTTTTTTTTAATGTTTAAATAAGCACGAAAACTGTTAACTTAAAAGAAAGAAACGACAAAGAAAAATACAATAAGTTAGAATAAAATAATATAAGAAAAAATTAAAAAATAAAAATAAAAATAAAAATAAAAATAAAGATAGAAATAAAAGGAAAAAAAATGATTGGGTTGCCTCCCAATAAGCGCTAAATTTTACGTCGTTAGCTCGACGATACCGTTTCTCAAGGCGACTTCAAGAAAATGTGTGCCACGCGTTTGAGTTGCTCCGGACTATAGTATGCCTTGATTCGTTGGCCATTGACTACGAAAGGGCTTCCAGTCGGGTTTAGCAACTCCACGGCTCCATTAGACTTCACTTCATTGATATAAAATGGCCCGGACCACCTAGATTTCAGTTTTCCTGGGAAAAGCTTGAGACGAGAGTTAAATAACAAAACAGCGTCTCCCTTTTTGAATTCTCGCCTCTGGATCATCCTATCATGAAATCTCTTCGTTCTCTCCTTGTACAAGCTAGAGTTCTCAAATGCTTGAACTCTAAACTCATCCAATTCATTGAGTTGAAGGATTCGTTCTTGACCGGCCACTTTGAAATCGAAATTCAGCTTCTTCACAGCCCAATAGGCCTTGTGTTCTATCTCAACAGGAAGGTGACAAGATTTACCAAAAACTAATTGATAAGGAGACATACCTAGAGGGGTTTTGTAGGCCGTTCTGTAAGCCCACAGTGCATCGTCGAGCAGGATTGACCAATCTTTTCGACTCCCATTGACTGTCTTCTCTAACACCTGCTTGACTTCTCGATTTGCCAACTCCGTCTGCCCATTAGCTTGAGGGTGGTAAGGTGATGTGACACGATGCTTCACACCATACCGTTTGAGAAGTCCCTCGAGCCACTTGTTGCAAAAGTGGGATCCTCCATCACTAATCAATGCTCTTGGAGCTCCATATCGTGTGATGATGTGCTTTTGGAGGAACTTGAGTACCACTTTGGAGTCATTCGTGGATGTCGGGATCGCCTCCACCCACCTAGAAACATACTCAACAGCCAAGAGGATATATTGGTGACCAAAAGATGTGGGGAAAGGACCCATAAAGTCGATCCCCCAAACATCAAATAGCTCCACCTCTATCACATTAGTTAATGGCATTTCATGTTTTTTTGAAATTCCCCCTATTCTTTGACAACGATCACAATGAGTAATGAAAGTATGACAATCTTTGAAGATAGAGGGCCAATAAAAACCACTTTGGAGTACCTTAAAAGCTGTTCGGTTGGCTCCGAAATGACCTCCACTCGGGGATGAGTGGCATTGGCGGATGATCGGTTCCCACTCCTCTTCCGGAACACACCTTCTAATGATCTTGTCGGCACATCTCCGATAAAGGTAGGGCTCATCCCACATATAGACCTTCACGTCATGGAAAAACTTCTTCCTTTGGTAGCTCGACACTTCCGGAGGAGGAGGAATGTTCGCTGCAAGAAAATTCACGAAATCAGCATACCATGGTATTTTA
The DNA here is from genome assembly GCA_029379335.1 of Thymus mandschuricus. NCBI lineage: Eukaryota > Viridiplantae > Streptophyta > Magnoliopsida > Lamiales > Lamiaceae > Thymus > Thymus mandschuricus. Next base: position 32,526,855 of record CM057078.1, read on the forward strand.
GATTGAATTTGCAATACCTGTTCGTCCGGGAAGCTTTCGTTTATAGGAACACGAATATCTTCCCCTTCCACCGGGTTCTCCAATCGAGAGAGGTGATCAGCTACTACGTTTTCACACCCCTTGCGATCTCGGATCTCGATGTCAAATTCTTGTAGCAAGAGGATCCAACGAAGCAATCTTGGCTTTGCATCCTTTTTGTCGAACAAGTACCGAATCGCAGCATGATCTGTGTATACCACCGACTTCGTTCCAATCAAATACGATCGAAATTTGTCGAAGGCATATACCACGGCTAACATCTCCTTCTCCGTTGTGGTGTAGTTTGCTTGCGCCTTATCTAGAGTCCTACTAGCGTAGTAGATAACTCTAAATGTTTTATCTCTCTTTTGACCCAAGGCTACCCCGACCGCAATGTCGCTGGCATCACACATCAATTCGAATGGTTGGGACCAATCGGGAGTGACCAAAACTGGAGCACTAATCAACGCCGTCTTCAGCTTCTCAAATGCCTCCAAGCAAGACTCATCAAACTTGAACTTCACATCTTTCTCCAACAAGTGACACAATGGCTTGGTGATCTTCGAGAAGTCTTTTATAAATCGTCGGTAGAATCCGGCGTGTCCCAAGAAGCTTCGAACGGCTTTCTCACTCGAAGGTGGTGGCAACTTTTCAATGGCCACTATCTTTGCTCGATCAACCTCTAAACCTGCAGAAGAAACCTTATGACCAAGAACAATGCCATCACGTACCATAAAGTGACATTTTTCCCAATTAAGAACAAGATTAGTTTCCTCACACCTTTGCAAGACTAGAGATAGATTATCAAGACAATGATCAAAAGAGTTTCCAAAAACCGAGAAGTCATCCATAAAAACTTCCATCACATTTTCTATCAAATCATGAAAAATTGACATCATGCATCTCTGAAAGGTAGCAGGAGCATTACAAAGACCAAAAGGCATACGTCGATATGCAAAGATCCCGTAAGGGCAAGTAAATGCTGTCTTTTCTTGGTCTTCGAGAGCAATCATTATTTGATTGTACCCAGAATACCCGTCTAGAAAGCAATAGAACTCAAAACCAGCTAACCTATCTAGCATTTGGTCAATAAAAGGTAACGGGAAATGATCTTTACGAGTGGCTGCATTCAAAAGTCTATAATCAATACAAACTCTCCACCCCGTAGTCAATCTAGTAGCAATCAATTCATTAGACTCATCTCTTACTACCGTCATTCCCCCCTTTTTCGGTACCACTTGAGTAGGACTAACCCACTCACTATCAGAAATCGCAAAGATAATTCCAGCATCTAATAGTTTAAGAACCTCTTTCCTAACAACTTCTTGCATAATAGGATTAAGCCTTCTTTGATTCTGAGCTCTAGGCTTAACATTTTCTTCCATCAAAATCCTATGCATGCACAAAGATGGGCTAATCCCTTTCAAATCAGAAATAGACCAACCTATAGCCGACTTATGCTCTCTCAAGACACGCAAAAGACTATCAAGCTCACGAGTAGATAAAAGGGACGATACAATTACCGGATATGTCTCATCCTCACCCAAAAACGCATACTTCAAGTGTTCCGGCAAGGGTTTGAGTTCGGGCTTTGGGATTACCTCCACCGTCTCCGGTTTCTTGTCTTCCTCTTTTCTCAATTCCAAGAATTTCGTCCTTTGTCTCGAAATTTCCTGCACACTTTCCAATGCACTGCAATACTCAAACAAATTCAGATAAAAAACGTTTGCATCACAATTAAGATTAAAATCTAAATCAATTCGAGATGAGAAAAGAGAGTTAGAAATGCAAGCCTCAAGAGGATCCTTGTGTGAGTGTGACAAATTTGTGGCAATACACAAATCGACGACCTCAAAAATTTTGCAATCCTCCATACTTGCAGTGATGGCAGTGTCTTTTCCGAAGTACTTCATCATCTTGCACATGGAGAATGTGATGCAATCATCGTTGAACCTCAATGTGAGCTCCCCATTCTCCACATCAATCAACGCTCTCCCGGTCTTGAGAAAAGGTCTCCCAAGAATAAGCGGTATGTCACGATCCTCTTCCATATCAAGTACTACGAAATCTGCCGGAAATATGAAGTCTCCGACTTTGACGAGGACGTCTTCGACAATCCCTCTAGCATAGGCAATGGACCGATCCGCCATTTGGAGAGCTATGGTGGTGGGCTTGATTTCTCCAATTTTCAGCTTCATGAAGATGGAGGATGGCATCAGATTGATGCTTGCTCCTAAGTCACATAGCGCCTTCCCGAACTCTTCTCCACCGATCACACAAGAAATGGTAAAGCTCCCCGGATCTTTTGACTTGACCGGCAACTTCCGTTGAATGATGGCACTGCACTCTTCATTCAAATTGACCGTCTCGAAGTCTCCCCATCTCCTCTTCTTTGAAATCACGTCCTTGAGGAATTTGGCATGGACCGGCATTTGTAAGAGTGCTTCCACAAGTGGAATGTTGATATGCACCTTACGAAAGATATCCAAGAACTTGGAGAATTGCTCGTCCACCTTCTTCTTTTGATGCCTTTGAGGAAAAGGCATTGATATCCCTTTTGGTGAAGTCGGAGGTGCTTCCTTGCCTTTCTTCTCTTCTTGATTATCCTTCGTTGGTGATGTAGGCTCCTTCTCTTCTACAATGGGATCACCAACCTCGGACTCCTTATTCGGCATCTGTGGTCCCTCATAAGTAGTGCCACTCCTTAGTGTGATTGCCTTGCATTGTTCCTTTGGGTTAACCACTGTGTTGCTTGGGAACTGCCCCGGATTGTGCTGATTGCTCAAAGAGTTAGCGATCTGGCTCACTTGCTTTTCGATCATCTTTACTTGTGTCTCCACCGCTGACATCCTTGTGTCTGAACTCGAGATGAACCTCATGAGTATGTCCTCCAAATTCGGCTTCTTTTGCTCATTGATCACTCCATTGGATGTTGAAAATCCGGGTGGTGGCTGAAGAGCGTTGTTCGGATTTCCATATGAGAGATTCGGATGGGATGGAGGTGCTTGATATCCTTGGTATCCGCCTTGATTTGAACGACCCCCTTGATATCCTCCTTGAGGTCGAAACCCCCGATTGTTGACCCAATTTGCCTCCTCGAATTGAATATCTTCAACTGTTGGGTTGCTTCGGGTCTGCATCATGGTTTCGAACTTGCTAGACAAAGTTGCAATCTGATTTGTGAGTGCAACAAGAGGGTCTTTGTTCTCAGCCATAGCTACTTTCCTCAGATTGTTCCTCTCTGTTGGCCACTGGTAGCTTGTGGACGCCATGTTCTCAATTATATCGATGGCCTCATCTCCCCCCTTGCACAACAATGCTCCTCCAGCGGCTGCATCCATGAGTCTTCGTAATTCCCCATTACAAGCATTGTAGAAGATCATGATGCGGGTACCTAAGTCGAAGCCATGATTGGGACACTTTCTGATCGTTTCCTTGAATCTTTCCCATGCTTCGTAGAGACTCTCCCCTTCATATTGTTGAAAGTGGGTGATCTCCATCTTCAATTTGAACATGAGGCCCGGAGGTTGGAACTTGAATAGGAACTTGTGAGCTAGATCCTCCCAAGTAACGTCTCCTCCCAACTCGATAGATTGGAACCACTGCTTCGCCTTGTCCCTCAAAGAGAATGGGAAGAGGCGAATTTTGATAGCATCCTCAGGTGCTCCATTGATCTTAACTGTGGCGCAGAGATCCAAAAACTGACTGAGATGGGCATTCGGGTCCTCCAACGGACCTCCTCCATACTGATTCTGTTGGACCATAGATATTAGGCCCGTCTTCAACTCGAAGTTGTTAGCCTCGATGGCTGGTCCGGGAATTCCCCCATGAGCTATCACATTCTGAAACTGAGCCTGAATAGGAGCTGGTTGAACATTTGCTCGTTCCTGAGCTTCCCTCAAAATCCTTAACTGCTCCCTGAGTTGATTGAACTCCTCCTGAGTTGCCATTCTCCTCTTGTTTCTCCTTGCGTTATCCGACGACAGGTGGCTTCTATCTCCGGATCTACAGGATCTAAAGTGATGCCTGAAGACCTTGTGCGCATTCACCACCTATACACCAACAAAGAGAACAATTAGACAACTCAAACGAATTAAAATTGAAAATGAAATACAGAAAATAAAATGTCTAAATTAGTATCAAAGAAATCTAATTAATATCACTAGAACGAAAATCAGTCCCCGGCAACGGCGCCAAAAACTTGTTCACTAAAATTTTTACTACCGCAAGTGTACGGGTGTAATTATAGATAGGGAAGCAAGGTCGTATTCCACGAGGACTGATTCACCTAACGAGTACTAGCCTAATTTCCTATCCTCTATCTAGACAAATAAATCGTTGGATTTTGTTTTACTAAACTAATAAAGAGAAACAAAACAATTAACATAAACGACAAGTCACAAAAGAATCAAATAAGAGAAGAATTATTCTAGAGCTTCGGTTTCGATGAACATACGAATTCAATTTAGTAGGAATCAATCAATCACATAGAAGACTCGACTACTGCTAGAACAACCACACAATAAGCTTAAACCTACTTCCGTAACGCCTAAACCGTAGATTTCATGCAAGAATCGTTGTGCCCAACTAATGTCTAATACACGAAACTCCTAAAGGCTCAAAGGGTTAAAAGCTCTCACACAAGTCTCAAGATCTCTCGACTTTATTGAATTGCGTGTCCTATGTTCCCTATTCAAGTGTTCATTCTCATCTTCCGCCTATCGAATCAACACAATAAATCATGCGAATTTGGTAGCTAATCAAATAAGCAAGCAATACATGCAAGAACATACGAAACAATAGAAAGTCGTGATTGATTAATGTAAACTAAATCGAGTCTACAATATTCATCTACTCCCTAACTCTAGAATAATAGAGAATTTAGCCAAACATATTGAGGACAACAATCTCAAGATTCAAGATACACATAATCAAAAATAAACGAAAACCGTAGAAGGAACTAGGGTTCCGAATGTCTCCGATTTGGATGGCTTGATCTTCCTCTCCCGTTCTTCTCCTCCAATTTCCTTTGTGATTCTGCAAAATATCAGATATGACCTCCTCCTCTCCTCGTCTCTTTCTCGCTATTTATCCTCTCTTCCCATATTTTCTATTACGATTCCTTTTTTATGGCGAATCCATAACCGATGCTCATTTCACGACTTTTCCTTATGGGGAAACGCGGTGGCAGGTGTGAGGTGACGCGACGGCGTCGTCGGGTGCGTTCTAGAGATGCGGAAATCGCCCTCCTGGGCGCGGCGAGGAGGGGGTAGAGACGCTGTCGCGCCTACCAAGGGAAGGGCGGCGACGCGGCTAGAAGGGGAAGGCGCGGCCGCGTTTGTTTGATAGGTAGCGTCGGTGAGGAGAGATGCGGCATGGGAACGTGGCCGCGTTGCATGGCGGCGTGGCATGTAGGCGCGGCCCATGCAAAAGTTTGCATGTGATGGTGATTTTTGGTGTTGCCGCGCGTTGCCATTGGACTAGACTTTGGGCCATGGTGAAATTAAGGCCCATGGCCCAATACTACGGGTTTTTGTTCTCTTTTCGTCCTTTTCGCCTACAAAACTCATCGAAACCAAGATCAAGTGCACTATCCTAGAATATATGAAATATAGATTAAAAGTATCAAACTCGATCATGATAATTACACTAAGTTGCGCAGAACCCTCTCGACCCTCTCGACCAACCTCTCGATCGAGAGAGGTGTCGAGAGGTGCCTCCTGTTTTCCAGACGGGATTTTCTCTAAAAGGCTATTTTTGACTTTTTCTTGGTTTCCTTGTACAATTAGGTATTAGATGTAAACTTCTACCCTATAAATACCTCTAAACCTATCATTGTAAACAAGTTCCTCCTCTCCTACATTCTTTAGATTAGTTTTTATTCTTTTCTCTATACTTTTAGATTTAGATTTATTTTATGTATGAAGACAATTGAAGATTGAAGATTCATCAAGATTCAAGAGTTTTTCTATCCCTTTCTCTTTTACTTTATGTTTTTACTTATGTTTAATCTTCCTTCTACCTTTCTTTTAATTATGTCTAGCTAATTTCCTTAGTTGATTTTAGGGATTGAATGCCTAATTGAATTTATGTGAGTGTTTTTGTTTACAATTAGCCTTTCAATCTAGATTCATGTTTTCATGGTGCTTATTCTCATGCATGATTAATTGATCACTAATTGTGTATGCATAGTTATGTTTATATGCCTTGATAGGATATTGCATAATAGATCTCATGAATACATGGTATGATGATTTGATTTGTCTTAAATGAAATTGAATTATCATATGTTTGCATATAGTCGATTTAGGTGTCATAATTGAACCTAGTTGATTATATCATTGATACTTGTTCTATTTTGCACTTAACTTGATATCTAGGCGTCCGAAAGGATATTAGGATCATATTAGGTGACGACTTGCATTGCTTTCATCGGGGTGTAGGTTATTTTTCATGTATCACATTTAGATTGGATTAAATTGGTTAATTGTACTCATTAATTGCTTGCATATATTTGGTTAGGTAGGCTTCCCTAGAATCAACCTTGTTCCTTATTTGATTTATTTGTTTTCTTATTTGCTTATTTGCCTTATTTGTTTAATTGCTTATTTATTTGTTTACTTATTTGTGTTCTCTTTTATTTATTTTATTTATTTGCCTAGGATTAAAATACCACATTCTAATTTCTTATTTGCCTAGACATCAGTTTAATTCTAGAGTAGAGGTATTGTGTGTGGTTTCGGTATATCAATCCCTGTGGATACGATACTCGTACTTTCGTATACTATACCTATTTTTGTGTGGTAGAAAATAGTGCGATCAAATTTTGTTCACCAGTGGAAGATGTCCAGCATAGAAGCATAGACGAAGCCGAGGTCAACGATCTAGATGGCGAGTCACAGCCGACGTGGATGACGCCCATCTTAGCCTATTTGGCGAGAGGGGAATTGCCCGAAGATAGAACGGAGGCTAGAAGGATATTATCGAAGTCATTGAGATATGCCGTTCTGGACAATGTCCTTTACAAGAAGTCGTACCTTCAACCCTTACTCAAGTGCGTCGGACCGAGCTCGGCAGACTACGTCATGCGAGAAATGCACGAAGGGTCATGTGGAAGCCACATCGGACCTCGGGCTTTGGCCAAGAAAATTATAAGATGGGGATACTTTTAGCCCTCGATGCTCAAGGATTGCACCGAACTCGTGCAGAGATGCGAGAAGTGCCAGTTACACGCAAATGTGACAAGGCTGCCACAGACCGAGCTGACCGCGATGCAGAGTCCTTGGCCATTCGCGCAGTGGGGGATAGATATAGTAGGCCCATTTGATAAAGCGCCAGGTCAATTGCGACATCTCATAGTTGCAATTGATTACTTTACGAAGTGGGTGGAAGCTGAGCCCCTAGCTGCGATCACAAGCAAGAACGCCCGGAATTTTGTATGGAAGAACATAGTATGCCGATTCGGCATACCTCATGTCCTAGTATCCGATAACGGAACCCAGTTCACAGACAGGGTTTTTAGGGAATGGTGTGACGAGCTGCAAATTCAGCAACACTTCACATCGGTAGCCCACCCTCAGGCAAATGGTCAAGCCGAAGTGACAAATCGAAGGCCTCAAGACTCGATTGGAGAAAGCCAAAGGGTTATGGGTGGAAAACCTTCCCAATGTTCTATGGTCCTACAGAACAACGCCGCGAACAGCGAATGGCGAAACACCGTACAGTCTAGCATACGGAACAGAAGCTGTAATCCCAGTCGAAATCGGACTCCCCAGTTCGCGCACGACTCATTTTGTAGCCGAAGTAAATGACGAGAACCGACGTGCGGATCTCGATCTATTGGAAGAAAAGCGGGATACAGCTTATATCAAAGTGGCCCGATACAAACAACTCATAGCCCGATATTACAATCGGCGAGTTCGGGACCAGCAGTATTGCGTAGGAGACCTAGTTCTCCGAAACAATGAGGTCAGCAAGGCTTGTAAGCTCGGCAAGCTGGAGGCCACATGGGAAGGCCCATACCGAGTAGACGAGGTCCTTGGTAAAGGCGTCTATAGGCTTTCCACTCTGTCCGGGGAGCCCATACAGCGACCTTGGAATGTAATCCATCTGAAGAGGTATTATGCATAGATGTGGAGTATCATGTAGGGTAGTTCTGTCAGTTCAGTTCGGTTTTATGTTCAGTCCGGTCTTGTTTTCCAAAAATTATTTTAAGTAATGAAAGTTTGAGATTTTATTTCTTTATCTTTCACTGTGTTCACATTATTTTGCATTACTCCACTTATATGCATGTTATCTCTGCCTCGAACACTATCCTGACGAGGACAGGTGTTAATAAAATAAAAACAATCATACGAACCAGGGGACCACCCCTACCGACTTAGTCGGCAGAACAGGAACCCGACTAGACCCAAGTGTCACCTCGGCCGTGGATAATAGGCGATATGCCATCCCGAAACCGAGGGAAGACCCAAGTGTCATGTCGGAAGCCGAAGTCAGGCTCCCAAGCCACTTTGGAAGATTCGAATAATGACCTATGAGTCAGTTCGGAAACAAATAGAGCAGAAATGCCAATTCAAACAGGTAATAAGCCAACAATTACACTAACACAGGATGTATCCAAAAAGATATTTATTATTTTGCAGGGTTTTACAAGTTATGTATTAGAAGGACCGCCCTCGTCCGGCCTCTTGCTACAGTTAAAGTAACTAGCCCAACCACTAGTTGGTGGGTTCAACAAAAAATCAATATCTACAGTTTCCTTCTGACGGGAGTTCTGCCCCGAACTGCAACCACCACCGCGCCCGCCGCCACCTCGGCTCGTCCCGCCAGTTCGGCCTGACCCTGACCGGGCGGAACTCCGACTACGTGGAATTACAGGAGCACGGTAATTCCCATCACCTCGGTTTGGGATCGGTCTTCGGTTCTGAGCAAGCAACAGCATGTCTAAACGGTCTTTAATCAACCGAGACGGAACTGTCGGGCTCAGGGCTCGAAAACGAGGGGCATTTTGTTTAGAAGGTTGCACGTCAGGATATCTATCTAGCCATTTCTTCATTATTGAGTGGCGTGACAAAATTAATGGGAACAGATTTGTCAAGTACCGCAGTTCGGCTATATAATCAGCAACTTCCCATGAGTCCGAGCCACGATTCTTGACCTCCCGCACCACCCCCCGTACAGCCTCTAAAGCCTCAGCTTCGACTTCGGAGATCGTCTTGCCACCGAGCTCATGGATAACTCTTTCATATTCGGTGTGTTCGGCTGCTATCTTCTCGGCATCTGCATAATCCTCTTTCAGCTGAAGATAGCGAGCTTTATTAGCATCTGCCTTAAACTGCAGCGCTTTATATTTAGCGTCGAACTCATTTTGGAGGTGTTCGGCGCGTTTGTCAAGCCGTCCGATCTCACCGTCTTTGACGTCAAGGAGAATTTTCAGATTTTTAATTTCATTCAGATACAGAGTTACGTCAAGATCGGATGGATTCTACAGGAATAAAATGGGAAGATATAAGCAACAGAACCGAACTTTCATTAATGGGAAAGTAAGTACATTTTACAGTTCCAGTACGGAAAATTACAAAAATAAAAAGAGAAAATTTTAACAAGGGGATCAACTGACCCCGCCAGAAGCATTGGCCTCGGTGTTCGTTTGCGGCACTCCGGCAGTCCCCTCCACCTCGGCATCTGCTCCATCGAGGTCAACGTCGCCTTCATCTACTGCAGGAGGAGGCGTATTTGGGGATAGTGGGCGACTTGCCAGCTCGTTGCGAAACGGGATGCACACCTCCTCAAAATCGACATCTCTGTCGAACTGGCAAGCCTCCACATCGGCAGCCGACCACAGCGCCTGCCCTTCCGCCAAATGCCCCACCACGGGAAAGGGTGAGGCCTTCTTCAAAAGCTGGCGAAAATACACGCGCAGCATTTCCTCGTCTTCGATCGGCTCGTAGCCATACTTCCCCTTATCAAGTGTGGGGAAATCGGCAGCGACCCGATCTAGCACCCCAGCTACCGCCCGCTTATCCATGGACTTGGTCAGAGAAGACACCAGTTTACCAAAACCCTTGCTGTATATTATTCTTTCAGCAAGGGCATGGAAAACACTACCCTGGGCGGCAGCAATCTCTGCCTCGCGAGCTCGGGCAACCGCAGCCTCCTCCTCGCTCTTCGCCGCTTTCTCCTTGACGACAGTGAGCTCGGCAGATACAGCATCGAGCTGCTCTTTCAGCCCGGCTTCCCGAGCAGTAGCAGCGGCAAATTCTTTCGTAATCTTGGCCTTATCACTGGCCAAGACTTTGTTTTTCTCAACCACTCGCTGGTATTTAGACACCGAGCCCTTAAGAAGACTTCTAACCGCGTCATGTATGCGGTCATAATCTTCAAGAGTAGGCTCCACATCCTGCATGCATTACTGATGTCAGTGCAAGCAGTCAAAAAAAAAATAATAAATAAAAAAAATCTCGAGGAATTGGAAAGGTTAGAATTTACCGCTGGGAACACCGAGGTGGACTTCCTGACCTCGGTTATCGCGAGATCGGGTTCGGACGACGCCGAACCCACCACCAGCTTACCCGCAGCCGCCACACCGATATCTTCGGCGGCGAAAGCATCAGTACCCCGAGATCGGGGAGTAGGGATACCGGACCGAGTCTGCTCGGAAGACTCAGTCACCTGCCTTTTTGGCTCGGAAGGAGAACTGGTAGCACCACCCTTCCTCTTCTGGCCAGGCAATTTTTTGCCCCTCAGTATATCCACTGCAAACACCAAGAAGAAGGTTAGACCGAACTCAAAAAAAAAAAAAAAAAAAATCAGGAAAGGGGACCTCACCCCTCCCCGGCTCCACCGAAGTGAAAGGATTGTTGGGAACCCCTTGCAGTTTGATTTTGATGATGTTTATCGAAACCACACTTAGGCATATTTTACTTGTTTAGGGTTAAGGCCGATAGATCGACCTGCTACCTGTTAGTGCAGGTCGATGCTCTCTATAGTTTAAATGCAAGTTTGATTCACTCTGTAAGAGAAAGGTCGTTTATCGACCTGTCTCATTCGGATCGAGCTGGCATATCTCCCTGTCTATCGACCTCCCTTATCAAGCTTCCAGCCTGCTTTGACTTAGAAGATTTCAAGAGCTGGATTTCTATATCAAGGTCGATGCTCCGCCTTCATGGAGCTACACGACCTGATCCTTGCCACGTGGTGTACCAGCAAGGACGAATCTTCCCAATGGCTAGAAGTGAGTCAGCCTCCAACGGCTAGTGCCACGTCAGCCTGACTCCAACGGCTAGTTTTTCAAAACTGCCTATAAATACTTCAGCCATTATCGGATTCAAGCACGGGAAACTCAAGCTATCAACGCCAAACTCTGCAAAAATCTCTCTCAAAGTTCTCATCCATTCAAGTGTTCGAAATTCCACTAGTTTCCCAAACACTTGACAAAGAGAGATTTTCGATTCCGATAAAAGCCCAACGACGAAGCGTTCACTGTTGCTTGTCGTTGATTCAACAACTTCTTCTCCGATTTGTTCGAAGTTAGAAAGTTTGTGTGTGTTTCACCATTGTAGAGTTAGTCAAGCTCTGTTGTGTGTGAAAGGTTGTTTGTACGTTTTGTACGAAAGGTTGTAAGGGTCACGACCCAAAACTCGTGTCTAGATACATTCAAGTTAGAGTGTATTTAGAACTGATACTCAGTCAGTATAAATAAGAGAGAGGTTGGATCCAAAGGTAAAGGGATTCTCAGGTCGAGTCGACCTGACGTGGACGTAGGAGGGTTTCTCCGAACCACGCTAAAATTGCGGTGTCTCTCTCTCTCTCTCTCTTTACTTATCGCTATTTCATTTTATTATCAAACTGACGAGCATCAACCTGCATATCGAGCATCAACCTGCATATCAAGCATCAACCTGCATTTCAGTATCGACCTTAGATTTTTCAAAGAGTAAATCAACCTCCACCAACTTCCGCATAAGCACAGTTTGATAAATCAAGCTTGTTCCCAAACGAGCTTGATAGATCAACCTGTATCTGATAAGGATCAACCTTAACAATCGACCTTTGAATCGACCTGATTTTATAAAAGTCAAAAACGGTTGGTTATTGGTGTATTCCCCCCCCCCCCCCCCCCCCATACACCAATTACTCTTTCCCGGGACCAACAAGTGGTATCAGAGCAGTGGTTCTTTTGACCGCTGCTTTGCATACTAAAGGTTTTATCAAACTTTTGGTCATTTTGAACCGATCCTTTAGAAAAATCTTTTCATTCATATCATATCATATTATTTGCTATGGAGGCTTCTCTTCTCAGGGTTTGTGAAGATTTCTTCATCCAAGGCTATGAAGATTGGAGCTTCCGAATCAAGATGTGTCTCAAGGCACATCACGTCCTTATGTGGGATATCATAAAAAATGGCCCCTCCCCCACTTATGCAGCGAAGATCATTGTGGATGGAACATCCCCCGGGGAGGCCACATACGAAAAGGTCCTCAAAAATCCTCGCGACTACACAACCGAGGAAAGGAAGGAGGCCAGTCTCGATGACTACGCAAAGGGACTCATCTCAAGCACCGTAAAGGGCGTCTACCTTGCCAAGATTCGAAATCTTGAAACTGCCAAAGAGATGTGGGACACCCTCCGGTCCATCAGCCTGGGTTCAGAGCAAATGAAGGAGAACAAGCTGTCCATGGCGTGCAGCAAGTTCGATGACTTCAAGATGGTTTCAGGAGAAACCATAGAAGCAATGAAAATTCGCTTCACAGAAATCATTCTCGAAGTCGCTGCAATCAACCCTCTCAAATATACGCAGCGCGAGAAGAATCTAAAAGTGATGCGTGCCCTACCTGCAAATTGGCACGTATATGCAGCCATGCATCCAGCCCGTTCGGACTTCAACTTCCTCACCACCGAAGATCTTTTCGATATCCTTGTCGGAAATGAATATGAGATGATCCGAATCCATGGATCAGCACAGCCTTCCACCAGCAAGAAGGCCGATGAAAAGAATGACAAGGAGGTAGCTTTCAAGGCCGACTCAGCCTCTGCTGCTACCCCAAGTTCGATTGACGAATCCATCGTCAAAAAGTTCGAGAAAATGACTCTCGACTATGCTCTAGCTGCTAGGAGAAATGAGAAGCTCCTAGGAAAGGTTGTCAAATACAAGAAATTCTATCGTGACAACAAGAGAAACTTCTCGAACCGCAACCACGACCGCCCTGACAAAAAGGGAGAAGGTAAACTCTCAACCTTCAATTCTTCTAACACACCCGAGGGTGGATGTTTTGGTTGTGGCAGGCCAGGTCACTACAAGACCGATTGCCCGGATCTGACAAAGGCCGAGAGAGACGAGCTCCGTGCAAAGCGCGATAAGAAGCTCAAGGATCAACGAGCTGCCATGCTTGCTGAAGAATCAAAGGAGGCTCATCTCTCAGACAGCTCGTCAAGTGATGACGAGGGATACATCGCTTTCGACGAAAGTGATGATGAAGAATGTTTCGTTGGTGAGCACCAACAAAACGAGGGATCTTCAAAGGTAGATCCTCAACCCATTTCACTTTCTTTTTCTGACGATGAATGTGCAGAAGAAGGTGAAGACCTATCCGAGGCTGTGTCTTGGGAAGAAATCAAGAAACAGCTCGATGACTATGCCGACCTCGTGGAAACACTCAAAGAGGTTGTTGAAGACAATGCTGAGCTGATGAACAAAAATGAAAAATACAAGCTAGCATTAGAAGAAAGATTCTCTCCCTATGATGAGGAAAAAGAAAGGGAGATCGAAACCCTAAAGTCAAAAGTTGAAGAATTGACTTTCCGGGTTAAGGAGTTTGATACCAGGGCGCTCGAGAAGGACGAGTCCCTCAAGATCAAAGATGCCGAAATACACAGCCGTACATCAAAATTGGCTGACTTGGTTATTCGACACGAACTCCTCGTGAAAAAGGAAGAAAAACTTCAACTCACCTTGAGTCAATTGAAGAAAAGCGGAAAGAAACTGGAAGAAGTCCAATCCATGCAACGCAATCCGCGCGATCACTCTGGTATTGGATCTAATGGAAAATCCAAGGAAAGCAAGAACAAAGACTGCGAGATCAAATTCGTGAAGGCGCAGTCAAAATCAAAGAGTGTTCGGAAAGCTCATCAAGCTCCATCAAGCTCTTCCAGATAAGATGATCAAGCTGAAGAATCCAGTTCGACAGCCCCAAGCCATCCTTTTAAAGCAACACAAGAAGGAACAGCATGTTCCTCAAAAGAAAGAGAGTCGACCTGCCCAGCATCGTCGACCTGCCCCCTCCCATCAAAAGCAGGCTGTTCATCCAGGGCGATACCAAGGCCAGTACTATCAAAGGCCGTATCACCCTCAGTTCTTCTTCCCTGCTCATCAAGCTTGTCACTGCCTCTATCCTCAACAGTCAAAATTTCAAGACTGGCAGTATCAACCTGGTCTTCGTGAAGAGCAGTATTATCAGCCTCGTCGCCCTCGCTCAAAGAAATCCAAGTCTCCCAAGCCCAAGACCGCCACTGCCTCGTCCTCAGCCTCGGATAGAAGCAGACCGGCGAAACAAATCTGGGTCCCAAAGGTCGTTCCCGCAACCGATGTAGCACCCAATCTCAAATGGGTTGCTAAGTTTAACTAATTGCAGGTTGGGAAGGCTCAAAGAAGGAGCCAAGCAGCTCGTGGAGTTGTATGGATCATTGATAGTGGATGCTCAAAGCACATGACGTGTGACAAAACGCTACTATCAAATTATCAAGAGCGAGACGGGCCACTTGTAACCTTTGGAGGAAGTTCGAAGGGTCACACAAGAGGCCAGGGCGATCTAAAAGTTGGTAAAACAACTATTTCTAACGTCTCTTATGTTGAAGGTCTCAATCATAACTTATTCTCTGTGTCGCAATTCTGCTCGAGTGGTAAACGAGTAGAATTCACCGCTAACAAATGTCTCGTGAAAAATGAGGAAGGAGAAATACTTCTTACCGGAATTTTGCAGGATAGACTCTATATAGTTCAATGGACAAATTGGATAGAGACCTGCCTGATCACAAAGGCTGATTCCGAGACAAGCTGGCTATGGCACAAGAGGCTGAGTCACTTGAACTTCAAGGCCAACAACAAGCTTGCACGCAACAAGCTGGTGAACGACCTGCCAGATCAAGTATTCAATCGCGATCACATTTGTAAAGCCTGTCAAGCTGGAAAGCAAACAAGATCATCCTTTCCAAGTGTGACGGCACAAGCTTCAAATCGAATTCTTGAGCTTCTCCATCTCGACCTCTTTGGTCCAGTCTCTCCCTTGAGTATAAACGGTAGAAAATATGCTCTCGTTATTATAGATGATTATTCTAGATTTACGTGGGTTATTTTCATGTACAAAAAGAAGGAGACATTGGAGAAGCTACCCGCGTTGCTGAGCAAATTGTGCAATCAAAAGGAGAAATCCATCATCTCCATTCGATCAGATCGAGGCACCGAATTTATCAATGCAATGATCGAAGAATATTGCACAAAGAGTGGAATTCATCATCAAACCTCAGCAGCTCGTACACCTCAACAAAACGGCGTAGTGGAACGCCGTAACAGGTCGCTGAAGGAAGCAGCTCGTACCATGTTGGATGAAACCAACCTTCCAAAGAAGTTTTGGGCAGAGGCCGTTAACACTGCCTGCTATACCCAAAACAGGTCGATCATCACTACCCGACATGGAAAGACTCCATACGAGCTGTGGAACAACAAGCTCCCCAGGTTAAAGTATTTTAAAGCTTTTGGATGCTTGTGTTACATTCATAACAATGGGAAATCTCAATTAAAAACTTTTGATAGCAAGGCCGATCCAAGAGTATTTTTAGGATACTCGGAGGTTAGCAAAGCTTATAGAGTTTTTAATAAGAAAACCCTAGTTGTGGAGGTAACACCTCATGTTGTGTTTGATGAATCTACTTGTCTGTACAGAGAGTTAAGTACAGGTTCAGATCAGTCCGCTGCTAACAGGCCGTCTAACTCCCCCATCGACGACCTGCTAGTATGGGCTCCAAATGATCTAGAGGAAGAGGATCAATCTGATCCGAAGGTCACACAGCAAGGGGGAAGTGATGCAAATGATACTTTGAGCTGTAATACATCAGCCGGACCTAACCAGGCTGATCCCCCATTCTCAGTCCCCCAGACTGATGTTGTTAACGACCTTACATCCCAAATCGAGCAGCTCGATAGCACAATGGAGCAGCTCAACATCCAGCCCGATCAGCAGCTAGATCAACAGCCCGAACAACAGCACGTCCCCACTGATCAACCCTCAAGTCACCCGGAGTTTGACGAACCCATTAATGAGCCCGATCCAATCATTTCAAACGAAGAAAGAGCTCGACGCAGACGTTGGATCGATGCTCATCCAAAAGAGCTCATTGTTGGGAACCCAAACCAAGGAGTGCGAACAAGAAGGACGATTGGTGAAAGTGCTCTATTAAGCTGCTATCTCTCTCGAATTGAACCCAAAGATGCCATTGAAGCTCTCCGTGATGCTGACTGGATTCAAGCCATGCCAGAAGAACTCAATGAATTCAAAAGAAATGAAGTATGGTCTCTAGTTGATCGTCCTTATCATCAGGGGGTCATTGGAGTTAAATGGGTGTACAAAAATAAGAGAGAAGAATCTGGAGAAGTTGTCAGAAATAAAGCCCGATTGGTAGCAAAGGGTTACTGTCAACAAGAAGGAATCGACTATGATGAGACGTTTGCCCCCGTTGCAAGATTAGAAGCTATAAGGCTGTTTCTAGCTTATGCCGCTCATCAACGATTCAAAGTCTACCAGATGGATGTAAAAAGTGCGTTCCTCAATGGCGTTCTCGAAGAAGAAGTCTATGTGGAACAGCCTCCAGGATTCGAGGAGGGTGATTCAAGCAAAGTCTACAAACTGCACAAGGCCGTATACGGACTTAAGCAAGCTCCTCGAGCTTGGTATGAGATGCTATCATCCTTTCTCATCGAATCTGGATTCAAGCGTGGTTCAGTCGACAAAACGCTATTCACTATCAAAGTGAATGAACATATCCTTTTAGTACAAATTTATGTTGATGACATTATTTTTGGATCTAAATCTCCCATTTTATGCGAAAAATTTGGTAACCTCATGACAGAAAAATATAAAATGTCTATGATGGGGGAAATGAATTTCTTTCTAGGGTTGCAGGTCAAGCAGTCCGATGAAGGAATCTTCATTAGCCAAACAAAGTACGCACACGAGCTGGTAGATAAGTTTGGTGTCAAAGACAGCAAGCCCGTCAAAATACCGATGCTCTCTGGTGGAAAGATCGACCCAGATCCCAAAGGAAAACCTGCCAACATAACACAGTACAGGGGTATAATTGGTTCATTACTTTATCTAACTGCGAGTCGACCTGATATCACTTTTGCAGTTGGAGTGTGTGCTCGATATCAAGCTAATCCGAAGGAATCCCACTTGGAAGCAGCAAAGAAAATTCTTCGATACATCAAAGGAACCACAAATTTAGGTCTTTGGTATCCTTGTGATGATAATTTGCAGCTTACAGGTTATTCAGATTCTGATCATGCAGGGTGCAAGCTCGATAAGAAATCTACCTCGGGTACTTGCCATTTTCTCAGAAACAAGCTGATATCTTGGTTTTCAAAGAAACAAACTTCAGTAGCCACCTCCACCATAGAGGCCGAGTACATGGCCGCAGGGAGTTGTTGTGCACAAATCTTGTGGATCAAACAACAACTCAAAGATTATGAAGTTGAAGTCAGTGAAGTGCCTATATTCTGCGACAGCTCGAGTGCTATCGCCATTACTCAAAACCCAGTTCTCCATTCAAGATGCAAACACGTGGATATTCGACATCACTTTATTCGTGATCACGTGGAAAAGAAGAACGTGGTTATTGAGAAGATACACACTGATATTCAACGGGCTGATATCCTAACCAAACCACTGGCCGAAGAAAGATTCAAAATGTTGTGTGGAAAGTTAGGGTTATTAAATGTTGAGTCATCAGGACGTTCTTGACTCAACAGGCCGATCGTGACTCAACGGGCCGTTACTCTTAACAGGCCGTCACCATTTGAACAGGCCGTTTCCCTCAACAGGCCGTTCACAAGTCAACAAGCCATTAGCTTATCATTAGGCCGTTTCTCTCAAACAGGCCGACATCCTTCCTACAGGCCGATTCAAATGACAGACCGTTCTTCATCAACAGGCCGACATCCTTCCTACAGGCCGATTCAAATGACAGGCCGTCGTCTAACTCTACAGATCGACCTGGATTCCTCAAATTGAGGGGGAACACTTATTCAAGTGATCCATCATTTGAGGGGGAACAAAGGTCGATACCTGCCAAGATCAGGCCGTTCCCACAAGTTCAGGCCGATCTCACAAGTTCAGGCCGTTCTCAAAAATTTCAGGCCGATGTCTACCTGAATGCAACCCCGCATTAATGAAGGGGGAATCAAAGGGAGAATCAAAAGGGCAGTATCACCCTTTTGTCTTATGACTTCTTTAATACGCATTCAATTCTCTATTAATTATTGATATTTATTTCTCAATGTGTTACATTATTTAAGGCCTGTTAGGTTGCAGAAAATAAGGAAAAAGGGAGTAATGATTACCATTTTTGCTACACATCTAGTCAAGTGTCAAATATTGACACGTTGACCAATGTTGCATTTAATTCCCTGTCACTTTTCTGAAAAAGCACATATATACGCACGTTTCTCTTTCTCACGCGCGGATGTGAACCGTTTCACATTCCACGCGCTTTAATCGTGTGGACGTGGGTGAGAGGGAAAACTTTAACCCTTTCAAATTCGAACGATCTCAACCGTTCAAAATTTCTATATATGTCACGTTGATTTCTTTTGAAACATTACCTTCTTCATCATATCTGCAACCCTAATTTTTCACTCACTAATTTTACTCTCTAAATCTTTCACGCTCTACATTCTCACTCTCTGCACCAAATCACAAGCCGTGGTTTGTACCGTTACGCCATTCTTGCTTCCATTTTCTATCAAGTTTCTCTTTATTTTACTAATCTGTTTCTTACAATGGCAGAAAAATTGACATCAATGGCAGGAAAATCTACATCCGGCCGCAAGGAAATGCAGTGGGCAGAGATCGAAGAGTACTTAAAGGCTCGCATCAAATTCGAGCCCTATATGGTGCGTGAAAACTTCGGTTTTCACGATCTAGATTCCATGTTCGCTCTGGTGGAGACCTGCTTTCCGTTCCACCAAATTATCTCCACCCGGCCGGCGAAGCAACTTCCCAAGATTGTGAGTGCCTTCTTCTACAACTGGAATGAGGGCGATTTCGCTTCCACCCACACTGTCTCCCTCGGAACCCAGAATGCCATGCACACCATCAACATTCTTGACGCCGTGAAGGCTGCCTTCGGTATTGGGGAGGGAGGGACGATGCAGCTCTCAGAAATCTCTCGAGACCAGTTGCAGCAGGTTGCAGACCGTGTCCTTATTGAGCAAAGGCAGTATGTGTCAATATCCTTCAAGAGGAACGAGCTCCGCCCCAAATACCGCCTCTTGATGGACTTCGTGCAAAAGTGCTTCCTAGGGCACATTGGGAATCACGACCAGGTCACCCCATTGAAGTTTCAGATAATGGCGGCCGTGATCCTCGACCTGCCCATTAGTTGGGCCAAATTGCTGGTCTCCCTGCTCTGGGATGAGGCCAGGCAGATCGTTTGCGAGATGGAGGGAGAGGCCGTGGTGGACGTGCATCTCCACAATGAGAAAAGGCCGATTCGCCTTGGGACGAAGGCGACCTGCATTGTCATTTCCTTCTTCAAAAATAGGAAATGGTCTAATGAGCCGTCCTTCCCCCACCTATTTATTCCAAAAGATCTCCACCAAATGGAGATGGCGATTGGGGTGGCGCCGCAGATTTACTATGGGTCGCCAGACCATGTAAGGGCGCACCTCACCAAGACCGGCGAATCCAAGGTCGGTTGGAGGATTCCAGCTCGACCCATTCAAAAGAAGAGAAAGGCCGATGTCGAGCTAGTTCCCTCTCGCCCTGCCAAGAAGACTCCACCTGTGCAGAAGACTCCTCCACGGAGGACACAATCGGCCTCCACTGATCCGGTCAGGCCGTTTCACCGGATTCTTCCCGTGGAGTTCGAGGAATCTGCACCTCGCAGGGAGCCATCGTCCTCCCCATCGCCCTCTCATTCAGCCGAACGGACTCCCTCTCCAGTCCGTTCCGCCATGGAGCCATCGACCTCACAGCGTCGCCCTGCATCATCCCCGCAGGACGTTGTCATTTCCTCTCCTGTGAGGTCCCCCGCAGTCCAACGTGCTGGCTCCGTGGAGATCCAAGATCTCACGGTGGAAGATTCCCAGTCTTCCCCCTTTCGGCATGTGCCCGTGGAGGAAGACGTCGTGCTGCCGATCCAGCCATTCTCCGAGCAGCCCGTGTCTGCTGCTCACTCCCAGGTGGCCTCCATGAAGGCCGAGGCCAGGCTGAAGGTGATCGACCTGATGCCGGGGATTGCTCAACTCCCCAAGTCCCTCGACCTTGCTACTCGCCTCCAGTTTTATCTGGTTTGTAAGTCGAGTTACTACTATGTTTTCGAGGCCTTGCTGCAGGTCACCACCCTCGAGGAGCTGAAGATCGAGGAGTTGGCGCTGGAGGAAGAGTTTGGCTTCGTCAGTGTGGAGAATGCAGCCGCAAATTTCTGATCCCTTGTGCTGCGGCGCATGAAGGTCGAGGCCAAAATTTTGGGCATCGACCTTCGCCCCCTCTACACTCACTCTCGCGCCCTCTACAACTCCGCCGCTGATGTTGGAGACGAGTTTGATGCTATTCAAACTCCGGAGCAATCACCGCCAAGGAATAAAGGTGGTGATGAAGCTCTGATTACTGCTGAATCTGCTCCCGACGCATCAAAGTTCGATGCGGAGACCGAGCTCAGCACTCTCTCTGCAAAGCTCGAGTCCCTCGCCATCAGCGTGCCGGAGCAGATCAAGCAAGCCATCGCGGAGGCCCGGGTCGATATATTGAAAGAAGCCAGGACCCAGGCCGATGATGCTGCCAGGGAGCGGGTGACGAAGTTCGCTGTCGACCATCTGAAGGAATATACCGACAAACTTCTGTCGACCCAGCTCGAGGCACTGAACATGGCGTCCCGTGACTTGATCGGGGATGTGAAGGAGGACGTGGCCAAGGTCGATCACCGTGTGACCGACCTGACTACTTCAGTTACCAATTCGGCATCGGCCTCCAACACACAGATCAACGGCATTCTGGATACTCTCACCAGTCTGCTGAATGGGCAAAAGCAACTGCGAGAGGCCGTAGGCAAGCTGCAGGAGGAGGACGCTACACTTCTTTCCCTCATCAGGACCCTTTCTGATGATGTCGAAAAGGGGGAAGAAGAAAGAGTCGTCGCCGCCGCCGCCAGGAAGAAGAGGACCTCCAAATCCAAAACCCCTTCATCTTCCTTGGCTCCTCCCCCTCCTCCTCCACCTCCGCCTCAAAAGAAGACTGCTCCCCAGGCCGCTGCCTCCAAGCCTGATTCCCAGGCCGCGGCCTCCAAGTCCGTCTCAAAGGCCGTCGCCTCCCAGGCCGATCCCATAGCTGTTGCCGCTGCTGCCGAGGCCGCCGCTGCCAAAGCTCGATTGGCAAAAGAGGCCGAGCTAATATCTTCCATGCATCTGGCCGGTGCGATGCCGGAGCAGGCCTTGAATCCCGTAGAGCAGAAGCGCTTTATTGCGGAGCGCCGGGCAGCTAAAGCGAGAAAGAAGGCCGAATCAGACTGGGTCAGTGAGTCGGCCTCCGAACTTATTTTGGATGCTGGAATCCAGCAACAAGCCGTTGAATGGCTAGATGAGCGCCAGAACGCCCTGCTGCGGGAGCTCAACAGCTGCTTCATCCTCCTCCACTACTGGATCAATGACCCCTCCCTTCCTGAAGATGCCGATGATGCATATGAAGCCTACATGCTCAAATTTCCTCACCAAGACTTCGTTGGTGAACTGCGAAAGAAGGCTGCAGAGGCCGGTGCGATCTTAAGGGCTCCAGTCAAGCAATATTTCACGCCCTTGCTTATTGGCGGTTCGGGCTACCTTGATTATTCCCGAATCGACCGGTACATCGCACTGACCGCCATCGGCCTGAACGTAAATGTCTCGAATTCCGATCCCGCATATTGCAGAATTAGGGATGGAATTTACGCAAGTATGAAGGCGAAGTCCAGGGAGCAGATCCAGGAAGAGCGTATAGCAGCCCGTGCCCAGCAGAAGTAGTTGATAGATGATTTTGTATCTTTTTATTATTCATTTAAGTTCGGTGCTTGGCTTGTAAATTCCAAATGTAAAGTACGCTATCGAGCTGAATGAAGCAAAAATCATCTTTCTACCTGACGACAATATCTCTTTGTCCAGGCATCTGTCTTTACTGCTTTATTTTACTTAATGTCTCTAACTACCTTTCTTATAATTCCTTATCAACCTTAATGGTTAATCGATCTTTCATTGTTTTATATCTTAGGAATTATTTGTAAAGTGTATGGTTTCGACATCATCAAAAAGGTGGAAATTGTTGGGAACCCCTTGCAGTTTGATTTTGATGATGTTTATCGAAACCACACTTAGGCATATTTTACTTGTTTAGGGTTAAGGCCGATAGATCGACCTGCTACCTGTTAGTGCAGGTCGATGCTCTCTATAGTTTAAATGCAAGTTTGATTCACTCTGTAAGAGAAAGGTCGTTTATCGACCTGCCTCATTCGGATCGAGCTGGCATATCTCCCTGTCTATCGACCTCCCTTATCAAGCTTCCAGCCTGCTTTGACTTAGAAGATTTCAAGAGCTGGATTTCTATATCAAGGTCGATGCTCCGCCTTCATGGAGCTACACGACCTGATCCTTGCCACGTGGTGTGCCAGCAAGGACGAATCTTCCCAACGGCTAGAAGTGAGTCAGCCTCCAACGGCTAGTGCCACGTCAGCCTGACTCCAACGGCTAGTTTTTCAAAACTGCCTATAAATACTTCAGCCATTATCGGATTCAAGCACGGGAAACTCAAGCTATCAACGCCAAACTCTGCAAAAATCTCTCTCAAAGTTCTCATCCATTCAAGTGTTCGAAATTCCACTAGTTTCCCAAACACTTGACAAAGAGAGATTTTCGATTCCGATAAAAGCCCAACGACGAAGCGTTCACTGCTGCTTGTCGTTGATTCAACAACTTCTTCTCCGATTTGTTCGAAGTTAGAAAGTTTGTGTGTGTTTCACCATTGTAGAGTTAGTCAAGCTCTGTTGTGTGTGAAAGGTTGTTTGTACGTTTTGTACGAAAGGTTGTAAGGGTCACAACCCAAAACTCGTGTCTAGATACATTCAAGTTAGAGTGTATTTAGAACTGATACTCAGTCAGTATAAATAAGAGAGAGGTTGGATCCAAAGGTAAAGGTCTCAGGTCGAGTCGACCTGACGTGGACGTAGGAGGGTTTCTCCGAACCACGCTAAAATTGCGGTCTCTCTCTCTCTCTCTCTCTCTCTCTCTCTCTCTCTCTTTACTTATCGCTATTTCATTTTATTATCAAACTGACGAGCATCAACCTACATATCGAGCATCAACCTGCATATCAAGCATCAACCTGCATTTCAGTATCGACCTTAGATTTTTCAAAGAGAAAATCAACCTCCACCAACTTCCGCATAAGCACAGTTTGATAAATCAAGCTTGTTCCCAAACGAGCTTGATAGATCAACCTGTCTCTGATAAGGATCGACCTTAACAATCGACCTTTGAATCGACCTGATTTTATAAAAGTCAAAAACGGTTGGTTATTGGTGTATTCCCCCCCCCCCCCCCCCCCCCCCCCCCATACACCAATTACTCTTTCCCGGGACCAACAAGGATCATCGGGGCTCGGTACCGCCGTCTCGAGCGCGGCAAGCGACATTGGCATTTTGCCCAGACTGGCAAAACGCTCTGCCACTTTACCAAAATTTTTTCGCTTCGGCAACAGCCTAACGGCACTCCGGAGTGCCACCCGACCTCGGTGGCACCCTCGAACTGGCAGTAAAAAAAATTTTCTGCCAGTCTTGAACTTTCGAGGGCACTTTGACGGAGAAGCCCTTGTGCCGAGATGAGGAGTAATACCACCCCTCAGTCCTAGACTTAAAGGATACCATCCCCCCCAAGGTATCTATCGAATAGGGAATACCCAACCGAGAACAAGCAATCCCCAGCCCGGTTATTTGGCTGATGCTATTTGGGGAAATCTGGGCAGGGGATAGGTCAAAGGTGCGGTGGATGTCGGCATAGATAGCCGGAAACGAAACGCGCAAACCAGCCTCAAAATGGTCCACGTATACGGTCACAAATCCCCGAGGAGGACGGTAAGCCCTATCGTAGGCATTTGGCCGGAGAAGAAGAGCAGAAGGGGGAAATTTAAATTTAACGGCAATTTGATAGAGGGTGGAGGTAGAAACTGTTGATTCAAGAACACCCACACTCCCACTCACACCAGAAGTCTCGGGAAAAACAACCTCCTGCCCACGGTTCCTCACAGTCGGACTGAACACAAGCACGCATATCGTCCGGGAAACTAACCGGAGGAGTATTAGACGAAGAAGCGGCGGCGACTTCTTCAGTCGCCGCCGGAGAATGTGAAGATGCTGGGGAATGAACATCCCAAACGGAAGAATCGGAAACAGAAGTTGAAATAGGCATTATATCAGACATAACTTACTTTTTGATAGACTTCTTGAAGAATCCGCGAGGAAATGAGTTTGGAGAAGATGAACATTAGAGAGAATTTACAGATTTAGGGTTTCGTTTTTGAAAGGGAATGTAAATGATTGTTTGGACGATCATAGGGCATTAAGGAGAAAGAATTAACGTGTATTGAATACGCCATTCAATGCGACGACGTTTCACACACGTCCAATCAGTGCTTTATCGATACCCCAAGCGTCGCATTAAATGCGGCTGACAACTTTAACTTTGGGCGGGAGACGAGCTCGGCATCGCCGAACTCCAGGTAAACAGCATTCAGAGGGGGTACGTCACTTCAGCTCGGCCCTCCTCACAAATTTCAGAGGGGGTACGTAAGTTCAGCTCGACCTTCCTCACAAATTTCAGAGGGGGGTAACAAATTTCAGAGGGGGTACGTAAGTTCAGATCGGCCTTCCTCACAAATTTCAGGGGGTACGTAAGTTCAGTTCGGCCTTTCTAGCAGGTTTCAACACGAACAATGGACGAAGACATCAGCTCCATCACCCCACGCTTTTGGGGGGGGGGGGGGGTGTGATAGGAAATGGCCCATCTCCCTAGGCCCAAAGACCCAAAACCTAGCAACAGGCCCAGATCGTCAAGCCCAGATCGGTGAAGGCCCAATAGGCCCAGATCGGCAAGCCCAGCTCACACCAAATATAGGCCCAGGGAGTTGAGCCCTAAATCCTGAACGTGGGTTGATGGAGAAGAAACCGGAGCTGGGAAAACTACCCATACCTCCACGTTCTCACCTTCACAACCGTCGTTCCTTTGATCTATAAATATGAGAACTGATTGTATTGTACACATTTACGCCATTCTGAATACAAAGGATACTCCTTTTCTCCGTGGACATAGATCACATCGATCGAACCACGTAAACTCTGTGTTCTTCCATTCATTCTCGCATACAACTCACACACAAACACCTACTTTAAATTGGGCCGCGAATCGAAGGTTTATCAATATTATACTATGGAAATATGAATAACTAGTTAAAATTCTCAAGTTTCATCGGTTCTGAATTTAGTGTCACAATCGTGTCTCAAGTTTCATTAGATTCCTATTAGTTTCCTATTACTTTTTTTTTTAATATAATTTATTTTTGTAACACAACAAATCATAATGCTCATTTAGAAACAACAATTAAATCTTTCGAGATCATATATATCCTATGTTTACATTTATGAAGCCTAATATAACCAATTAAAATAAAATAAAATGCTAAAATATAATTATAAATCCTGAATGAGATTAGTGAGTCATAGAAAAAAAATTATATAAAATTAACCTAAAAAATTATCTATAAAATTCTTACCTCGCACCATTTTAACCTCATTAACTTTTATAGGTTCTACTTTTCGATGTGCATTTAGTTTTGTTAGATTTTTCTATGTTGCACAAATTTATTCGAGCGTGTTCTTTTTCATAGAAATGGAAATGATGAAACGAGAATAAGATGAAAAATCTCATCTAATAATGTAATTAAATTTCGTACAAAATTCGCACAACTATATGTACACTTAGCTTGGTCATAATTAGTTTCAACTACACGTCGTAATTTTCAATTTACAGTACTAACTTCTGCTCCTTTGTATTTGTAGAGTGATCCCAATGAATATCAAGACTTGTGACATTTGATTAATGTACACAACTACACATGAATTATAGGCTCCGTAAACAATGGGTATTGTCACATCTCACTTTATTAATCGATCTCACTTTTATTTCTTCTTATCTCATTCATTTTCTAAAACAGAAATAATTCAATTCACAAAATACCTTGTGAAACCCCTATATATATATTTGTTGTTTCTATTTGCTGTCATACCTTAGTGAGACTAATGAAGTGGGACAAATGAAGTACATAATATATAAAGATATAATACTCCCTCCATCCCACCCGACTTAGTCACATTCGTTTCGACACACTTTTTAAGGAGAGGTGAATTGGGAAGATTTGTGGTGCCCCACATTATTTAACTAATTATCTTGAATTAGTTGTTCAAACTAAAGGAGAACTAGAACTAGGTTGTTAAGTATGGGCTAAGTACGTGTGAGCTAGGGCATGTACAATGCTAGAACCCCAAATGAGGTTCTTAGAGATGTCACATAGACAAGAGCCCATTGTTATTAAAATTTTACAATGGTAAAGTTTTTAACAAGGGTTCTTATAATAATTGGAGGGTCCCACTTATTATTTTATTTAATTTTTTTTTTATCATTTTATTTAACAATTGATTTTATTTTATTATCATATAATTAATATGTTTTAATGCGGTGGAACCCATTTTTTCTTAAGATATTGCATCTTATATAAGAACATGAGTTCTTATTTTGGAGACCTCCAATGGCAATGAAATTTAAAGTATGGTTCTTATTTTTGCCACATAGGTAAGATCTTTCCCATTGTACATGCTCTAAGGCTATGTTGGACTCGAAAAGGAAACATGCCAAGTCGGCTAGAACATCCCGATTTTAAAATGTGGTCAAGTCGGGTGGGACGGAGTCACAGAGGAAGTCCATAAATTCCGTATAAATTAAAACGGCACAACCAAACCTATTCCATGACCCCATATTAGTCAGTACACACCCATCTATACTGATAGAATTCCGTCTCATCTAAAACCTCGAACTTATAGAGAGGTTGAGAATCTATTGGCTTATATTATGATTCCCAATACTCCCCCTCACTTGTGAGCTCGATTTTCAACTCTACCATCTGGGTAGGAGGCCCAACAAGTGCATACTTTTTAATATGGGTGGAGCTGCTTTCAGCGGGATTCGAACACAGGACCTTAGCGTTTGCCAAAGACTCTAATACCATGATAAGAATTCTAATATAAGCCAATATATACTATTTCTCATATCCATAAATTATGTATAGGTTAAAACGGCACAACCAAACCTAATCCATAACCCCACATTAGTCAGTACACACCCATCTATATATATCCATGCATGCATGCTATATGTTCAAAGCCATATTCGAAAATGGCAAATAAAACCCTAGGCCGCTTCAAAGTCAGCAGAAAAAACCCGGTGCTGATCTCGCCGGCAGAGCCGACGCCGTATGACTTCAAATTTCTCTCCGATATCGACTGTCAAAAGGTGATCCGATGCCATTTGCCAATGATGAATTTCTACAAAAGGAATCCATCCATGGAAGCAAAAGATCCGGTGCAAGTAGTTCGCGACGCTATTGCCAAAGCCTTGGTGTTTTACTATCCGTTCGCTGGGCGGTTGGTGGAATATTCCGGTGGGAAGCTAGCGGTGGAATGCACCGGAGAGGGGGTGGTGTTCGTTGAGGCCGACGCTGACGTGACAGTGGAGGAGTTCGGAGATGACCTCTATCCACCTTTCCCCAACGTGGAAGAGCTTCTTCCTATTCAAAGTTTTGATGGAATAACCAATTCTCCCATATTTTCTTTCCATGTACTTATTTTAAAACCATACTCTCTTCGTTTACCCGATTATGATCACTTTATTATTTTAATTAGGGATGTCAAAAAAGTCCGAGCGCGAAAGGCCGATTCGAATAGCCCGAAGAAAATAGTGGGTTAGAGCCAAAAAATAATAACCCGAAAGTAAAAAAGCCCGATAGGGCTTGACCGAAAAAAACCCGAGCCCGATAGGGCTGGCTCAAAAGCCCGGTGGGTTGGCCCGGTGGGTTACCATAAATTATGAATTCATGACATATTTCATTACTCTACTTAAAAATTTAATAATTATGTTGTGTTTTTAATTATTATTGAGTATTTTAAATTTGTTTTAATAAATAATATAATCTTCGTTTTAAATTCTATACGTTTTTTTTTTTACTTCGACACTTGGTGAAATGTAAAATAAAGATTGACATTTCGAAAATATTTTTGCTAAATTCACAACATTTAATAATTTTTTTAATTTTTTATACAAGTATGTGCTAAAATAATAATTATTTTTATATTTATACGATGTCAATTTTGTTTTTTATAAATTTAATGGCCCGGTGGACTAGCCCGAAACCGAGAGGGTTAGGGTTAGGGCCAAAAAATATTAGCCCAAAAGAAGGGGAAAAAAAAAACCCGCTTAACCCGATCCGAATAGCCCGCAACCTAATAGGGCTAGCCCGAAACCCAGTGAGTTAGCCCGTTTGACATCCCTAATTTTAATATAGAAAATAATAAAAAGAGTGTAATCAGAATTACGCGGGGTTGGAGAGTGTTTTATTTGAAATGATTTAAATAATTCACGATTTACAAACATATTCAAATTAAATTTTATGAAGAAAGAATAACGAATTTTCAAACTATCCAAGTTATTTTATTACATTTTCTGCATTTATGGCTCTTGGATCATTTGTCTCTATTTTGGTGTTCAAATCATGTTCTAAGTACTATCAAACGACATGAAATTATTTGAAATGTTCAAAGATTAGAATGCCAAAGTCGGAACAAATAATATCGTCCCTAGTTTTTTTTTTTTTTTTTTTTTTTTGAAAATATATCGTCCCTAGTTATTAATGTCACATAAGATGTTACGTGAAAATGCAGTATAGTATTTGATTCGATGAATAAAATATACAGATCACACAGAAGTAAAGTCGAGCCACTTCCACAGGTGACGCGCTTAAAATGTGGCGGATTCATTTTAGCTTACATATTCATCCACACTATGTGCGACGGCGCCGGAATTGTGCAATTTCTGAACACCGTCGGCGAAATAGCTTGCGGCGGCGCAACCCCTTCCGTTTTGCCAGTTTGGGAGAGGCACCTCCTCACCGCTCGTGGCCCGCCGAGCGTGTCCCTCACGCACCATGAAAACGAAGTTGCGGAATCGAACAACCGTGGTGGCGGAACCGGAAAATTAGTCCGCTCCTTCTTCGTCAGCGCCGCCGACATCTCCGCCTCCGCCTCAGCCTACCGCCGCACCTCCGAAACTGCTCCAGATTCGAAATCCTCGCAGGCTGCATGTGGCGCTGCCGCACAATCGCTCTCTCTCCCAAACCCGATGAGGAGATCGGGTTCTTCTGCGCCGTGAATATCAGGAAGAGAATGAATCCGCCGCTTCCGGCGGGATACTACGGGAACGCTGTAGTTCTTCCGGCGGCGGTGACAACTGCCCGGGAATTATCTAAGAATCCGTTACATTACGCGGTGGAGCTGGTGGGAAAGGCGACAACGGAAGCATCGCAGGTGAGATCGGTGGAGGATGTGATGGCAATAAGAGATAGGAGCAATATCACGGCTGCGGCGGTGGCGGAGGCCTATTTTGTGTCGGATCTGACGCTGGGGGGTTTCGAGCAGGCGGACTTCGGGTGGGGCACGGCGGGATGGCGAAAGGCATTAATTGGATTCCTATTGAAGGAAATTGGTACGTACCCTTTAAGAATACGAAAGGAGAAAGTGGCACCGTGGTTCCGATTTGCCTACCGCTCGAATCCCTGGAAGTCTTCGTAAAACACCTTCGGATGACGATAACCGCTGCTCGGAGGAGTTCGGCCTTGTAAAACGACGGATGTCTTCCTCTGTCCCAACTCATAAAATGATACTGTAGTACAATATACTTATATATGCCCATTGCAATTTCTTTTGGCTCTTTTATTAACTATTAGTAAAATTTAAAATAATAGAACGAGTCAATTGTAATGAAATAAAAGGCATGTTGTAAACCTATGTTGAGGTTGTATTTTATGCTTGAAATGTTGCACCGTGTAATTTTGTGTTGGATAAAAATTAAGAACAAGAAGAAAATGAATTATTTCAGAATTAATCTATATTATGTATCCTTATTTCTTTCCTAAATTTATGGATTAACTGTCTCTATTTTATTTTTTCTCTCTGCGAAATCTCTAATATCTTCTCCCCCATCGAGATCATGATGCACAACGTACGGTGCAAGCATCTTAGTAGAAAAAATTATTGAGAAGAGTTACGGCCGATTCGGGCCTCGAAAAAATTAATTTTCGAACTTTTCAATGAACGATCTGATGCTTTCGTCCATCAAATATGCGTTCGTTTTATTTATTCGCCCATCCATGCACAACCTATGTTCATAACCAATTATGTGGATGTGGACCTCACATCGTTATTCCTTTTAAATCAGTTTAAAGTAACACTCATCTATTTACCGTGGGCATGTTAAGTCATGTAACAGTATTAGGGTTTTATTTTTAAGGGGGGTTAGGGTATATATTTTGATCATTTTAATTCATAAATGGAACGCTACATCGTCCGTGGACACATTAAGAATGCTCACGGTGGACAGGGGAACATTTTTCCCTATTCAAAAGTGACAAAATTACATTATACTAATATTTATTTTACTTTAATACACTTACATTGAGTGGTGACTCAAATATCGCTAACACTACTCGTGATAAAAATTGAAAACTATGCTGAAAGATTTTAGGGTGGTCGTAATTGGTGGACCGAAGATAGTAAATAATTTATAATGTACAAACTTACACTTGTAGTAGTTACAAATTACGTGCATTGTTGCATGTATAATATACTTGAAAAGTTTAAAAAAAAATAAAATAAATAAATAAATAAATAAATAAATAAATAAATAAATAAAACACTCTAAAAGTTAGTAATCCATATGACTCACGAGAAAAAAAATCTTTTTAGAATATCCAACTGATATAGGGATCTTTTTTAAAATAAAATATTTTAATGCAATAAAATTCAGACATATCACTTTAATATACTATCATCACTTACATCTTAATTCTCACGCCGAAAAAAGGTAATTTTTCCAATAGAACAGAGGGAGTACAGTATAAATATTCATAGATCATTAACTTCAAAAGTTAGCAATTAGGCGTAAAGATAAACAAAGAATATATTCCAATAATCTAACCTATGTTTTAGAGTATTCGAAAGAAATCTATGGAACGTTACATGTCAATTTTTTTTTTTTTATAAAAAAAACGATCACGAGGAAATTTAACATTCGCGTCATGAAAGATTTAAACTCGGAACCTATGGTCTTGAAACTTAATCTTGACCACTAAGCCTCTTGGCTAAGATCAAGCATCAAGTCAAAATATTTAATTCCAAATATTGTGACGAGACATTTTAGATGCAATCTTTAAACATTGTTATGCAGCATAAATGCGTGACAGAAAGAAATAACGGAAGAGAATAAATCTCATATTTAATAATACTCAAAATTGCGTTTAACAATCGTCTAATAGCGAATATATAGAACGTCCCTAATCGTCACAAAACCAGAATTAACGAAAAGACCCAAATAGAAATTCAAAATTAAATAATCCGAAAATAGAAAACTGACCCTCTAAACGATGGAATTTGTCCGGAATCCATCTTACTTCATGGCAAAGCCATGAGTTTTGCTCAGAAGGCCGTTTCCACCCGAAAACACTAGGAATTCGTCAAATTCTAACTTGCGCAAATTTTTCAAATGGTCCACACATTGCATAAATCGTTCCGCATCACATTAATTGGGTGCTAAAATCAATAATTTTAAACATAGAACCCTAGCTTAATTAGGGTTTGGCCAGGCCGGTATTCGGCGCCAAGTAGGAAATTATTTAACATTATAGATCAATGAATCACTGCTTGAATTCAAAGCAGATTTTAACTATAAAATTAATCCATATAAAAATTTCTGAAGACGAAATAATATTAAAATATCAAACTCTACCCAATCCATTTACATTATATATACAAGTAGCCCCCAAACTATAAATAATTAACATTCTATTAATTAGATCTATGCCCCCAAACAAATAGCATAATTAATTAACGATGGCTTCATGAAAGCCTTAATTAAGCCCCACATATTTCTATATAAATAGATCCATAATCCATTCACTAACAACATACACAGAAATGGAGTGCTCTTTAAAAACCCTAACCTTCAAAGTGAGTAGAAAACCCCCAGAACTGATAGCCCCAGCCCATCCCACGCCCCATGAGTTCAAGCCCCTCTCTGATATCGACGATCAAGACGGCTTACGCGTCCATGCTCCGTTCGTTGCGATC
The DNA here is from genome assembly GCA_029379335.1 of Thymus mandschuricus. Classification (NCBI taxonomy): domain Eukaryota; kingdom Viridiplantae; phylum Streptophyta; class Magnoliopsida; order Lamiales; family Lamiaceae; genus Thymus; species Thymus mandschuricus. The sequence continues at coordinate 32,559,610 of CM057078.1, forward strand.
TACGAGGGCGTCCCCTCCATGGAAGGGAAAGACCCTGTCGACATCATCCGTCGAGCCATTGCCAAGGCCTTGGTTTTCTACTACCCTTTTGCCGGGAGGTTGAGAGAGATCGCCGCCTCTCGGAAGCTGGTGGTGGACTGCACTGCCGAGGGAGTTCTCTTCATTGAGGCCGAAGCTGATGCCACGGTGGCGCACTTCGCTGGCCTCCTCCATCCGCCCTTTCCGAATCTCGACCAGCTTCTCTATAATGTTCCTGGCTCTGATGGAATTATTGATTGTCCTTTAATTCTTATTCAGGTACATCTCTTTCATTGCGAATGATTAAACTTGATTTGTGATATTTTATTTTGCGAATTGCATTGAATCATATAGCCATCTTCGTCCTGCTGAATGTTATAATAGACTTATTTTAAATGACGAGTTCATTATCAACCAGACGAACGAAGTACATAACATTGAAATTACATTCAACATACTCTGTTTTATAAGGGTATATCTTTTTACATGTTGTGTAGGTTACACGGTTGAAGTGTGGCGGGTTTATATTCGGCTGTCGCTTCAACCACACGATGAGTGACGGCGTCGGAACTCTCCAATTCTTGAACGCCATCGGAGACCTCGCCTGCGGCAGCGAAGCCCCTTCGCTCCCGCCAGTTTGGGAACGACACCTCATCACCGCCTCCAACCCTCCGCACGTGCCATGCGCACACCCGGAGTACGACTCGGATCTCATTCTACCTCTCCCCCCACCTGAAAACATGTTGGAACGCTCCTTCTTCTTCACATCCTCCGACATCGCCGCCCTCCGCCGCTCCTTACCCCCGCGCTACCGAAGCTGTTCCCGGTTCGACGTCCTGTCGGCGTGCGTGTGGCGTTGCCGGGCCGTTGCCTTGTCCGAAAACCCTAACGACGAGTTCAGGATGCTGTACGTGGTGAGCGTGAGAACCCTACTCGAACCGCCGCTTCCGGCAGGGTACTACGGCAATGCCTTAGTGGTCACTCAGGCGGTGGCGACGGCGGAGCAACTATCCAAGAACCCATTGCACCGCGCGATCGAGCTCGTGATGAGGGCGAAAACGAAGGTGACGGCGGAGCACGTGAAGTCGGTTGTGAACCTACTAGTAATTCGGGACCGGCCGGTCTACAGAACGGACCGGGTTCTTGTGGTGTCGGATCTAGGGCGGCTGGCTATGGATGAGCTGGATTTCGGATGGGGAAAGGCGGCGTACGCTGGCATGGCGAAAGCCGCGCCCTACGGCGTGCCCGAGCTGGGAACTTGGTTCATACCTTTCAAGAATGGAACAATAGTTCCCCTTTGTCTACCTCCTCGTGCCATGGACAAGGTCAGGAGGGAGCTCGAGGCGGTGATGGAGGATGCTCGGAGAAGAACTATTTCCGATGCATCGGCATTGTGAAAAGGATTATAGAAGAAGAAAGGAATTAATAATTAGAGTTCACGTCTAGACATTTTTAATGCACAGTTCGTGCATGTATAATAAAATTTTTCATCATAACGCATCGTTAGTAATATTATAATACATCGATCACCATAATACATTCACAGCGCAATTATAACGACTGACTAATTTGAACCACAAATCATATACATATATAGAAATTATAGAAATTAACAGCCTATCTCATTTCATAAAAAGAAAAAAAAATCATTTAAACTCAATTTCGTCCAACCACTCTCTCTCTATATATATACTCATTGTTCTAAAAGACGCCGCCTAGGTCCGTCTAGGCAGTGCCTAGGCGCTAGTCAGTACCTCGCCGCCCGACTAATATGTAATCCACCTAGGCTCTATGCGATACACAACGAGCCGATCTTGAAGCTTAATGAATAGCCTGTATGTGTTAATTGATCTACGTTTAGGCAAACTATGTTACTCTATGGATGATTTTTATATTTATAATTATAAAATTAACCTATCAGCTGTCATAGTAGGCGTATTTATTATGAATTTGGCAACAATATTACAAGAACAGTAAAAATAATCATTATAGTTCGAATCCGCCTAGGCCCCGCCTAGCCGCCTAGGCGGTAATCACCCCTCCACCGCCCGACTAGTGCCTAGCGCTTTTTAGAACATTGTATATACTCCCTCTGTCTCACTGATAAAGAGACTTTTTTTCTTTTTGGGACGTCTCACTGATATAGGGACCTTTCCCGAAATAGAAAATTATAACCCAATAAAATTCTGACACATCACTTTAACCCACTACCCATTTTTTTAATACACTATCATTACTCACGTCTTAATTTCTGTGTCGAAACAAAATGTCTGTATCCCAGTGGGACGGAGGAAGTAATACATGATACTTGTCGAAGAAAAATACATATACATTAATAAAAAGGCAAAAACTTGGGTGCGGCCAGCCGCACCATGCGGCTGGACCCACCGACCCGACCCGTTGACCCGGCCCGACCCGGTTTGATTTGGGTCAACCCGACCCGGTTGACCCGATTTCGGTTCGGGTCAACCCGACCCGGTCCGTGTTGACCCGACCCGTTTAGGTAAAGTGTCAATCTTTGTTAATAAAAGTGCTAATCTTTATAAACAAAAGTGTCAATCTTATAAATAAAAATTTATACGTAATTTGTATGTATGTAGTCATTTTAAAATTACTTTATAGGGTTCATATATCAATTTAGGGTTTTATAATTATTGTTTAGTACTATTTAACTTCAATTTTATAAGGTTGAATATGGATTATATAAATTGAAACTTAGGATATATAATTCTCCAGCAAAAGTGTCAATCTTCATGAATAAAAGTGTCAATTGTTCTGTGAAAGTGTCAATCTATTTGATATCGAAAATTTTATATTTTTTTATCGACTTGTTATTATAATGTTTTGATATTATTATTATTATTATTATTATTATTATTATTATTATTATTATTATTATTATTATTATTATTATTATTATTATTATTATTATTTATTTCCATAACATAAAATTAATATTCATTATTAACGTATTTTTCGTAAAAGTGCCAATTATTATGAATAAAAGTGTCAATGTTTCAAAAGTGTCAATATTTATAAACAAAAGTGTCAATGTTTCAAAGTGCCAATCTTTATAAACAAAAGTGTCAATCTTAATCCGGCCTCACGGTGAGGCCGGGCTGACAGGAGTGTGCCCCTAATAAAAATTAAAATTCGAAAGTGTAAGAAAATCTGAAGTTAACGAGTTGACTCAAGGGCACGTTAGTAAAAAAACCCTCTAACAATAATATCCACTTTCTTAAATTAATAGCCTCTAGATTAAATTAGGAGGAGTTATTTGACTATTACGTTCCTTTTTAATTTCTTTTCTTTACTTTTTCTTCATCTTTTTTTAAAGCCACACCGTTAAAAGCTTTGTCATCTCATTCCACTCAATTTCAACAATCAACCCTCCGATCGATCGATGGGGCCCTTGCCGGTGTTGATGACTCCTAATTTGGAAAATTCTGACAAAATTATTCTTTATATCTTCTACAATAACGAAATAGTCGATCAATTATATTATCCTCTGTACTTTTAAGGATGTATTTGTACCTTATTCAACTTGATTTGGAAAATTAAGTTGAATTTTAAAGCCCAACAAAAATATATAGTTAGGTTTTTGATAACTATTAGTGGAGATTACGTGCGATGCACATATAATCTTGTTGGAAATATAATGATTATTTTTAATGTTATTAGTATATTATAAATATCAGTACATGCATTTGAAGATAAATAAAAATACTCCCTCTGTCCCATTGAAGATGGGCACAATAACCAATATATTGCTTATAAAGTATGTTTACTCTTATAAAATGTGTAATTAGCATAACCTTAATTATTTTTTTCAATTTTTTTTTTTTTTTCATATTCCATAATAATTAACATTTACTTATTAGGATTTCTATTCACATAATTAATTGATCTCCTATTCTATGTTGGGTTTTGACTAATTATTTCCATATAAAGAAATGAGTCGTCTTCAATGAGACGTCCCAAAATAGCAAATGGGTCGGTCGTCTGCAATGAGACAGAGGGGGTATAATATAAGTTGAATATAAATTAAAATAAATCCGAAATTAATATTCTAATGATAATATTAATGTTCTAATGATTTATTTTAATTGTAAGGGCAAAATAGGTAAATCAAATTTTGTAAACAAGACACTTTTTATAATAAATAATATATATAATAATATAAATATAAATTATTTAATTGAACCGCGTAAATAAGCACTTACTTATTGATAATAATCTATATATTATTACTAAAACAAAATACACTTACCTAATTTTCCCGCCTAAACTTCATTCCCCCAACCTTTTTTTTTTAATCCAAAGATTTAATTTTATCCAAAAAAATTAATGTAGTCAACACTTTTTTTTATATATTCATAATTTCATGGTAATATTTAATACACATTTTGATAAAAATAATTGTATCCAAAAATTAATATAGTCAACTTCTTCTTTTCACATTCATAAATAATAGTGCATGACATTAATTTTACAAAATCAATATTCACAAAATTAATTTACACATTGTTTTAAGTTAATCACATAACATTCAATTCATAATAGTGCATGACATTACATTAATTTACCCATAATCGATATTCTTGCAATTAATTTACACATTTTTGTAACTAATCATGTGACATTCAAAGTGACTTTCTAACTTATTCAAGTAACTATTTAATTTTTATACATGAATGTATCTTATTTTGCATTCTATTTACTATACTAAAGTAAAATAGTTGGTAACAAATTTCCCGCCTAAATCTATTATTAATTTCAGTTATTTATGTTTTATTTATGATCATTAGACTCTCAATCACAATAGTCCGTGCAAGACTAAATTGGGTATTAATGTTTTCGAAAACGAGATCTTTAAATACACTTGTGATACATTACATGCACTTATAATTTAATTCAATACTTAATAAATTTACAACCTTTTTTTATATTTGAATTTACATTTATATTTATATTTAAATTTATTTATTTATTCTCTTATAATATGCCAAATTAAAGGTTCTATGATATTTTTAATTGAAATGACATCGAAAAGGTTTAATTAACAGGTAACATTAATTAAATTTAACCGAGTCTGTTTCACATACGAGTGCACTGTATTTAACTAATTTATTTTCTATCGATGTAAATTAGAGCTCCAATGCCAGCAAGATTTGAAATTCTAATTTTAATTTGATATCGATATATATTCGGAGTATTTTTATTTGTTGTAGTATCATTTTTATTTTTGACAGTTCTCTTCACAATTATTACAACACGTAGTATATTCTTTTTTCTTCCAGAAATTGTAGCTGAAACGAGTAAAACATCCCAACCTCATTGTAACAAAAAAGTGGAGAGTTTACCATTTAAAACAAAGACAACAGATTCTGGGTAAGCACATTACACAATATCGTGTACAAACTTGATTTTCCTTTGAATCTCAATTATTATATTATGTTTGCGCACTTTAACAAAAGGGAAAAACCGTAAAAGACTGACAAATCACATATTTTAAAACATTTTTTTTTTTCAAATATGTTCTCTAAAAGTTTGATATTAAAGTTTCAACATCGTTTAGGAAAAGTAATATTTCCTTTAGTATTCAATAGGAAAATAATACAATATTAAATTTGCATTATTTGATTACCTAGCTTTCTAAGTTTTCATGGGACGTCATAAATATTCATACTTTACACATGTTTTCCTCTAGAAAATTCAAATTAGCAAAATTATGCAGACATAACTTGCAGTGATACTTTAATTATGAATTGAAGCAATAACTTACTTAGCTTAAACTAAATATTTGATTGTAAACTATATACATGTGTATGTTAAAATAATATATTAATGCGCTTAAATCCTTAAATTTTACCTAACAAAATAAATAAATAAATAATTATACATGTTATTGTGTGACAAATTATGTAAGTTTAGTAAATGTCGAAATAATATATACTCATCCTTTTCACATTATAATAAATAGATATTGACACAAATAAAGAAAAATGTAGAAATTGCTTTCAAATTTTATTTTACTTCATTAAATGTCACTAAGTCAACATTGTTTATAAAAAAAAAATATATAAAGTTCATCCGGGGCAACGCCCGGGTACAAAACTAGTTCTATTACAAAGTGTGAACATCAATATTTTAAATTCAAGATTCATCTGTTTCATCCTATTTGACTTGTTTCTATTATTTTACAGTTACATATATTTAATAAATATGTCAATTAAAATGAAAAGGAGGGAGTATTTGTTTATACATTCTTACCTAAAGATCGTGAAGGAAGTATTTGCTAATAGATGGTAGTTTTAATTATCGAGTTTTTAATTACATGTCCACCCCACCACTACAATCAATAGGGTTGGTGCGGTTTTGTTTAATTTTCCTTTGACTTAATCAAAGTACACTACAAAATTAAATTAGATTTGAATCTAATATAATCTAATATATGCAGAATTTGATAATGCATTAAAATACAACATGTCCAATAGTGGGTATGAAATTTTGGCCGAGCGCAGACTTAGTGGACAAATTAACCATATTATACAAAACTAATTCGACTTTTTGTGTGTGTATGTGAATTTGTCAAATGATCTCATACTCCCATATATCCCGCTTGTCTCCACCCCGGGTCAAACAAAGGGGAAATGAAAAGAATCTTAACAACTTAATCATCCATCGATACAGACAAAGATGTTGCACCGAACCGAAAATATAATAGATTATCCAATATATATTTAACTAGTTATCCAATAATATATTTCAATGAGACTAACCTCAGGGATAGAGGAAGTAATTTATAAAGGTTTTCCTCCAACGTACTCCAAATTCACCCATAAGGTATGCCTACAAAACCAAAGCTCTAGTATACAATCTCTCTCTCACACACACGCAAACATATATCCAATTTACATAGGTCAATGGAGTCAACCCCCAAAACATTGACTTTCAATGTAGCGAGAAAAACGCCGGAGCTGATCCCTCCGGCGAAGCCAACGCCGCACGAATTCAAGCTCCTCTCCGACATCGACGATCAAGAGGGCCTCCGTTTTCTCGCGGAGGGGATCCACTTCTACCGGAGAAACCCCTCCATGGAAGGGAAGGACCCGGCGAAGGTGATCCGGGACGCCCTCGCGAAGGCCTTGGTTTTCTACTACCCTCTAGCCGGGCGGTTGAGGGCACGCGCCGGCAATAAGCTAGTGGTGGAGTGCACCGGTGAGGGCATCATGTTCGTCGAGGCCGACGCTGACGTGGCGCTCCACCAGTTGGGAGGAGACACCCTTCACCCGCCGTTCCCGTGCCTCGGAGAGCTGATGTATGATGTGCCTACCTCCACCGGACTGCTCGACTCTCCCTTAGTGTTTATTCAGGTACGTAATTCTATCTTAGCTCAAGACATGCAGCAGTCAACTTGATTATGGAGAGATAATTAATTATTAATTAGCCGAAATCGTTTGAAGGTGACGCGCCTGAAATGCGGCGGCTTCATCTTTGCAATCCGTATAAGTCACACTATGTGCGACGCCGCCGGTCACGCCCAGTTTCTAGCCGCCGTCGGAGAACTCGCCCGCGGCGCCGGAGCCCCATCCGTCTCGCCCGTTTGGGACAGGCACCTACTCAACGCGCGCAGCCCCCCGCGCGTGACCTGCACTCACCGCGAGTACGACGACCTTAAAGACTCCGAAGGAACCCTAATGCCACGTGGCGACATCGTGTTCCGCTCCTTCTTCTTCGGCGACACGGCGTTCGCCGCCCTCCGTAGCCGTCTGCCGCCGCACCTCCGCAACTGCTCCCGCTTCGATCTCCTCACCGCCTGCCTCTGGCGCTGCCGCACGATGGCCATCTCGCCGGAGCCCGACGAGGAGGTGAGGATCATGTTCGTCATGGACTCCCGGCGGCGGTTCAATCCGCCGCTCCCAGTTGGATACTACGGCAACGTGATCGCCTCCCCCGCCGTGATAGCCACCGCCGGCGACCTGTCGAAGAACCCACTGTCTTTCGCGGTGGAGCTGGTGAGGAAAACGAAAGCTGAGGTGACGGAGGAGTGCATGAGATCGATGGCGGACCTGCTGGTCCTCAGGGGGCGGCCGCCGTTTACGTTCGTTCGGAGCTACGCGGTGTCCGATCTGTCACACGCCGGTTTCCAAGGGTTGGATTTTGGGTGGGGGAAGTCCGTCTACGGCGGCTCCACGGAGGGATGCGCTGAGGTACCCGGCGTCGTGAGCTTCTTGATTCCTCTTAAGAATGACAAGGGCGAAACCGGAGTTATGGTTCCGATACGCTTGCCGTCGGAGGCGATGGAGGTTTTCGCGGAGGAGCTGGAGAGGATGCTCAGAGGCAGCGACGGTGATCAAGTATTGGAGTCGAAGCTGTGAATTTGTTATACGGTCCTCCATTTTATTAATGGAGTTTTTTTTTTTTTTTTTTTTTTTTTTTTTTTTTTGTGTGTGTATGTGTGTGTGTTTTTTGAGAAAAATTAATGGAGCATGTTTTGGTTCATTTGGAATGATTAATTTTGATATGATTTATGTCACGCCATACTTTCCTCTGTCCCATTTTATTCAATTTATTTTCATTTTTCGTATGTCTCAAGTCCTTGTATCTAAATATGAAATAAGTCAAAGATAAAACACACTATAGAAATGCTATAGGAATGGGAAATACTATAATGATACGTGTTCTTCACCAAAACACGTATCTCCGGCCATGTCGGAGGTTGTGGCTACGCCGGAGGCCGTTAGAGACGTGGAGGTGGTAGCGTATGATACGAACGACGGGGAAGAGAGAGACATGGAGGACGAGAGGACGGGTCGAGGCAAAAGGAAGAGTCGAGGCCCGAAGAAGTTGGACGATTACATCATCTACCGTTGATTTTATATTTTATTTCATAGATTATTGTTTGGGCCTAGCCCATGATTTATTTTTCGAGTCGAGCGGCTTATGAGCTCCTTTTCGGGTTTTCTTGTTGGTTCTTTCCCTAATCGTAGGTCGAACCAAACCTAGGGTCCTTAGTATATATATAGAGATTGGTGTAATTTCTTCGCATTCAAGAAATAAACCCTAATTTCTATCTTTTCTTTCGCGTTTGTGTTCGTTCCCGGCGTGAACGTCGAGCTCGTTTTCTCCCGTCTGCCTCTTCTTATCTTGATAGGGTGACGAACCTTATCAACTGATGCTTTCATTGTTGAACCATGGAGAATTTGCGATCCAACGGGGGTCGAAAGGGAGAGGAGTTCGTGGGACAGACCCCGCGGGTTTCTGGTGTTCCCCCTGTGACCGGCACGGCGTCGTCGGCATCGATGGAGACGGTGCTCGAGGCGAGATTCGCTGTGGAGGATGATCGCGGTGGGGATTATGGCGAGGGGAGTTATCAACGTCCCGACCCGGACCCACCGTATAGGATGCCGCCGTTATGGAAGTCGTCGGCGTGGGTTCCCAGCGGTCCAACGGCGACGGGATCAGAGTCCAGGCTAGTGACGTCGATGCCGGCTACTCAACCGCCCATCATGCATGTACCCTCGGATACTCGGGCTCCGGAGGGAGGCCATCAACAGCTAGGGTTTCGCCCAAACCCTAGCGGCATCTCACACCATCGTTCGACGTGGGAGCTTGGGCCTAGCCGCACGGAGTGGGACCATCCCGCGTATCGCATGGGCCCCCAGTCGCACGGGAGTGATACGACCCGTCTATTCAAGATGGACCCTCCGGTGTTCGACCGCACCGAGGCTCAAAATTGGGTTACTAGTGTGCAGTACTATTTCGACCATATCATGGTCCCGGAGTAGAACCGCCTACACTACGTCGTGATGTTATTTGCGTCGTCGATCACAGATTGGATATTTTCGTATTGGGCTAGCAACCCGACGGTTTCTTGGCGCCAATTTCTGGATGACGTGCGCAGAAGATTTGATCCCCATTACTTTGTTGATTCGGTGGAATTAATCTCGAAGTTGTCGCAGACTGGCTATCTCGTTGACTACAATCGAGAGTTTGAGAAATTGATGAATCAGATTCAGGACGTGTCGGAGTCGACTTTGTTGGCCATGTATTTGAGCGGGTTGCGACAGCCACTTCGGCATCAGGTGCGTTTTCAGCATCCGGCGTCTGTGGCATCGCCGATGGCATTGGCGGTAGAATTTGACGTGGGGTCAGATCGAGGTGGACCTCAGCGGCGGCAGTGGCAACCTCGCGACGTTCGTGCCACGGGAGCTTTCGGATCCGGGCCCCCTCTCGAGCAGCCGCTTGCGGCCTCGTCCACACCGACCCCGGCGCGGCCCCGGGATTACTCCAAACTCCCTGTGGTTCGCCTTTCAGCGGCCGAACGTGCAGAGAAGTCCAAGCTTGGACTATGTTGGTACTGCCCGGAGAAGTGGGCAGCAGGGCTCACGTGCAAGGGACGATTTTTGGCGTACATGGGCCCGAACGATGATGAGGACGAGTCCGGGGAGCAAGCCACCGACCCGACGGGCGTTCCAGACGTCGTGGCAGCCGATATTTCTCATGTCTTTCGGATGGATGGCCAAACTAGAGCTACGGCATTAGAGTTCCAAGGCTTCTTAGGGACTCAGGCGGTGCGTGTGTTGGTGGATACGGGGAGTACACACAATTTTGTACATCCCCTTATAGCGGTGGAAGTGAAGCTCTCTCTCACGGCCATTCGGCCCTTGCGGGTTTACGTGGGTAACGGGCAGCAATTGGCATGTTCGGAGATGGCTTCCGAGGCCGAGGTGCGAATTCAGGGCCACTCTTTGCCCGTCGATTTGCACATTTTGCCCATCCACGGTCCCGACGTGATTCTAGGTCTCCCTTGGTTGAGTTCGTTGCAAAGGGTGACAAGTGATTATGCGGCCGGGACCTTAGAGTTCCAAAGCCGAGGCCGTCCCGTGTGTTTGAAGATGTCGCCGAAGGCCCTGCAACAGGTTTCGGCGCGCATGTTTGCCTCTATTATGCTCCATCAGGAGCTGGCCCATTGCTTTGAGATCATTCCCGTGGCCAAGACATGTGGGGATGAGGGTGGTGATCTCGATTTTTCGTTGACGTTGCCGCCGACAGTTCGGGAGGTGTTACTTGATCACAAGGCGGTGTTTACCGTCCCGACGGGGTTACCACCGTCTCGTGCTTTTGATCACCGCATCCACCTCCTTCCCGAGACGAAACCGGTCAATGTCCGTCCGTACCGATACCCATACTTCCATAAGAACGAGATCGAGAGGCAAGTGCGTGAAATGTTGGAAGCCGGTATTATTAGGCGGAGTTCGAGCGCGTTTTCTTCGCCGGTGTTGTTGATTCGGAAGAAAGACGGGACGTTCCGCTTTTGTATTGATTATCGTGCACTCAACAATGTCACGGTGGCCGATCACTTCCCTATTCCCACCGCCGATGAGTTGTTTGACGAATTGGGCGCCGCCCGAGTCTTCACTAAGTTGGATCTCCGCTCGGGTTATCACCAAATTCGTATGCATGATGCCGACGTCTATAAAACAGCCTTCCGCACACACGACGGCCATTTTGAGTTCCTGGTAATGCCGTTCGGTCTCACGAATGCCCCATCGACGTTTCAGGCGGCCATGAACGAGATATTCCAACCGCTACTCCGCCGTTTTGTTATAGTGTTCTTCGACGACATCCTAATTTATAGCCAGACTGTCGACGAACACGCCGAGCATCTTCGAGAGGTCTTTTCTATCCTTCTTCAACATAATTTCTTTATTAAATTATTGAAGTGTTCATTTGCTTGTGTAACGGTGGAATACCTAGGGCATATAATCTCGGAGGGGAATTTGAAGGCCGACGCCTCGAAGATTGAGGCCATGGTGGATTGGCCAACGCCTACTTCGGTGAAGAAGCTACGTGGGTTCTTGGGCCTCACGGGATATTATCGGAGATTCATTGCCGGGTATGCCATGCTTGCGGCCCCCCTTACCGATTTACTCATAAAGGAGGCATTCTGTTGGTCTGATTCGGCGGAGGCGAGTTTCCGAAAGCTAAAGGCAGCCATGACGTAGGCCCCGATACTCTGTTTGCCCGATTTCTCAAAGCCGTTTTGTGTGGAGACGGATCATCTGATTTCGGAGTAGGGGCGGTGTTACTGCAAGACAATCTTCCGGTCGCATTTTTTAGCAAGAAGTTGGGCCCTCGCCGCCGTGTGACATCAACATATCACAAGGAACTCTATGCAATCGTGGAGGCCGTGCAGAAGTGGTGTCAGTATCTCTTGGGATGCGAATTTATTATTCGCTCCGATCAAAAGAGTCTTCGGGAGTTGCTTCAACAGGTGATTCAAACCCCGGATCAGCAATTGTATGTTCGGAAGCTCATGGGCTATAAATTCACCATTGAATATAAGTCGGGAGCTTCGAATAGGGTAGCGGACGCCCTCTCTCGAAGGGACAAAGACGAGGAGTTGGGCATGGACCCGGCATCGTTGTTTGTTACGGTTTGGCAGCCGTTACCCGATATTATGGAGATTATTCGCGAGGATGTGTATTCGAATGAGGAGATGCGAACGTTATTGGCCAAGATCGAAGCGGGTTCGGCCACGTCAGAATGGCATATGGCGGACGGGCTGATCTACCGAGGACGGCAGATTGTCGTGGCTTCGACATCCACGGCCAAACCGGCCCTATTATATGAGTACCACTCGACTCCCTCTGCTGGCCACCCGGGCGTCGATCGCACTTACCGTCGAATAGCCACATCGTTCTATTGGTCGGGATTGCGCCGTGATGTTAAACATTTTGTCTCAGCTTGTGTGGATTGCCAGACGACAAAATATTCAACACAGAAACCGGGAGGATTGTTGCAGCCCCTACCGATTCCGTCACAGGTGTGGGACAAGGTGTCCATGGACTTTATTACGGGGCTACCGTAATCGAGAGGCTACATGGCAATAATGGTGGTTGTCGATCGCTTTTCGAAGTACTCACATTTCGCGCTGTTACCTACTAAGTTTGATGCTTGGCGGGTAGCTAATTTATTCATTGATACGGTGGTTAAACACCACGGTTTTCCGAAGTCATTGGTGTCCGATCGGGATTCCGTGTTCTTGAACGCGGTGTGGGAGAACATGCTTAAGTTGAGCGGGACTAAGTTGCATTTCACCACCGCCTACCACCCTCAATCCGACGGCCAAACGGAGGTTCGGAATCGGGGATTAGAGCAATATCTTCGGGTGTTTGTGGACGATCGCCCTACGAAATGGACGGCGTTTCTTCCTTGGGCTGAGCTAGCTCTCAATTGCACGCACCATGAGGGTTTGGGGATGTCCCCTTTCATGGCCTTGTACGGCCGAGAGCCACCCCCCTTGGTGTCGGTCTCGCCGTCGGCAGCTTGCCCCCCGGATGTGGCGTCCGTGGTTCGTCAACGGGGTGAACTTTTAGTATGGTTGCGGAAAAATCTTGAGAGGGCACAACGCCGCATGTCGGACTCGGCGAATAAGCACCGTCGTCATGTGGAATTTCAGGTGGGGGACAAGGTGCTCCTCAAGCTCCAATTATACCGGCAGCACTCCGTGGCACGGCCGTTGTCTCAGAAACTTGCACGGCGTTTTTACGGGCCCTTTGCGGTCGGTCCGGTGGCATATCGCCTTCAGCTGCCGGAGGGCAGCCGCATTCATGACGTATTTCACGTCAGCCTTCTCCGCCTGTTTATTGAGGGCCGCGCTCCGATGCCATCGGAATTCCCGTCATTCTTTGCCCGGGGCCGCGTAGTTTCCCGTCCAGTTCGCTTGCTTGAACGACGCCGAGTACGGAAGCAAGGGGCAGCGGTGGATGAAGGTTTGATTGAGTGGGATGATGATGAGGGCCACACACCGTCGTGGGAGCCCATGCATGTGATCCACCGCCGTTTCCCGTCGCTCATCCTTGAGGACAAGGATGCTCCTAACGGGGGAGGAGTTGATACGTGTTCTTCACCAAAACACGTATCCCCGGCCATGTTGGAGGTTGTGACTACGCCGGAGGCCGTTAGAGACGTGGAGGTGGTAGCGTATGATACGAACGACGGGGAAGAGAGAGACGTGGAGGACGAGAGGACGGGTCGAGGCAAAAGGAAGAGTCGAGGCCCGAAGAAGTTGGACGATTACATCATCTACCGTTGATTTTATATTTTATTTCATAGATTATTGTTTGGGCCTAGCCCATGATTTATTTTTCGAGTCGAGCGGCTTATGAGCTCCTTTTCGGGTTTTCTTGTTGGTTCTTTCCCGAATCGTAGGTCGAACCAAACCTAGGGTCCTTAGTATATATATAGAGATTGGTGTAATTTCTTCGCATTCAAGAAATAAACCCTAATTTCTATCTTTTCTTTCGCATTTGTGTTCGTTCCCGGCGTGAACGTCGAGCTCGTTTTCTCGCGTCTGCCTCTTCTTATCTTGATAGGGTGACGAACCTTATCAACCAATCCCATCCAACCTATTCAAATTAAAAACACTTCATACAAATTGATATATAACTAAAATAGGCCCAGCCCAATTCAAAAATGGTCTCAAGTAGTAGAATAAGTCCAGCCCAAATATTTAAATTACATCAGTACCCCTCTTAAAAAAATCATAAATCAATAGAATTTTTGATTTTTTTTATAAATCATAACATTAGTTGAAGATCTAATAATTAATGCAAACCAATTCAACTGGAGTAATTAATTCATTGTTCAGATAGAAAACGACTAGTGGTTTACTTCTTTTTTGTTCCTCAAACACGCTACTAATTTATTTCATTATATTTTATACTTATTTTGAATTTGTCCACCCCATTCTGAAATGAGGACAGAATATAATCTTAACTATTTCAAAAAAAAAAAAAAAAGAAAAAAAAAAAGAATGCACACAATTTTATCGAGAAGTCTATTCTATCCATTCTATAAAAAAATGCCCACATTATAAGTAATTCATTTTTATTTTTATTTTGAAATTTTACGGTAGAAAATTTTAAAGCCGCGCTATGAAAGATTCAAATTAGTGACCTTTGACCTTGATATTTAATCTATTATCTTTAGACCAACACACGCACATAATATTATTTTATATATTCATTAATCATCGTAAATATTCAAAAAAATTGTGCCTAAATTGAATTATAAATACTCATGTCCAATTCACGTTTTTCGTAGACTGGGGGAGTAATTAATTCCGGATCGAAACTCACCCCGATCGACTTTTCTTTAAAACCACTTGGCTCTTGCACTTGGCCATTGAACTAATCTCAATAGATCTCTCTCCAAATCAAGCAATCTAGCTAGATCAGTAGAGCTAGAGATGGAGCAAACCACCAAAGTATCCTAAAGATATCATACCAAGTACCACTCCGGTCCCCTATACTTGACTCATTTGCTTTTTGCTTTTTCGGCACGCATTTCCATCGAGACATAGTACGGGTTTTACGATATAATTTTGAAATATTATTCTTTTACGGGATACTAATATTCCATAAAGATATAATAATTCCTCCAAGAATATAATATTCCATATATATCCATATGGAATTTGCGATCAACATCCACATAACTAAATATGCTATAAAAATGCTATAGGAAAGGGTAATATAATCAATCCCATCCAACCTATTCAAATTAAGAACACTTCATACAAATTGATCTGGAACTAAAATAGGCCCAGCCCAATTCAAAAATGATCTCAAGTAGTAGAATATGTCCAGCCCAAATGTAAAATGGCATAACTACCCCTCTTAAAAAACCACAAATGAATAGAATTTTTTTTTTTTTTTTTTTTTTTTTTGAGGAAGAAAAGCTATTATTACTCCTTCGAAAAATCCAACGATACAATGGCTAAGAGCCATTCAGGAAAATCAGATTTCCATCTAGAGGAAGAGGAAGAGGAAGCTGCAAACTGAGCTAAGGCATGGGCAGCAGAATTAGCACTCCGGTACATATGCGACACACTAAGAATGAAACCATTCTGAATAAAAGCATAAATGTCGTTGAGATCCCCATTGGTTGTATCGTCGCGCATCTCCGGTTCTGTAAGACGGAGAACAACCAAGAGCGAGTCTGAAAACAACCTAATTGGCATAATATTCTCCTCCACACAGAGGTTAACCCCATCAACTAAAGCACGAGTTTCAGCCTCAAATGCAGTACGCGGTGGGGAGATTTTTCTAGCCCAAGCAGCGATCAGATTTCCTTTGTTGTCTCGGACAACGATACCAACACCAAAACGGCTTTTATTCGGGTCAAAAGCAGCGTCAACATCCACTCTGTAGCTGTTATCAATGGTGGGCTGCCATCTTCTTTCACCTGCCAAGCTTTTAAGAAATGACATACCTTCAAATTGGGAAGAAGCTTCTTGAAAAGCTTTTAAAAGGATCACGCTTCTGTCCATGTCGAAAGGTGTGGTACCTTTCTTCTCCTCGTGTTTTTTACGGCAAATAAATCCCCATAAATCCCAAGTCATCATCACCCACGCTTCATACTCTTCAATCTTTAAATGGTGTCTGAGGAAACAACCAATATCAAAAATCGATGCTAATTTGCATCTTTTCAAGAAGGTCCAGAATCGGCTCTTTTTCTAGAAAGGCTTGACATTATCACAAAAAAATAGAGTATGAGTAGAGGTGCCCCACACCTTAGAGCAAGAAGAACAAATACCGTCAGTTGGGACATGGTGGATATGTAAATCATAGTCCACTGGGATAATATCATGGAATAGTTTCCAGAGGAAAACCTTCACTTTGGGGGGGATATTATTCTTCCAAACTAATTTTGCCCACACATCTTTATCTTTGGCTGAACAACTCTGCAAGGTTGGATGACTGCCCATACCTGCATTATAGCCTGATCGAACGTTATATGTACCTTTGCCATCAAAGATCCAGATCCTTTTGTCCTCACGTTCAACATCTAGTGCGGAAGCGAGAATAGCATCAGCCTCCCAAGGTTGGAAAAAGCTTCTGATCATGTCTGAATACCATGATCCATCTTCTCTTAAGAAACGCGCCACCTTTGCATTACCTATTGAAGCAAGATCTTGTCGCTGGACACAACGACCACTCCATAAGCCCCGGACCCAAGCGTCCTTACACATCCGTATTTTTTGGCCATTTCCCAATTTCCATCGGATTCCAGAATCTATCAGGTCACGACTCCAACAAATCGATTGCCAAATGTAAGAAACGTTGCCCTTAATTGTGTAGTCCATGATATCTACCCCTTTAAGATATCTGCAATTAAAAACCTCCGCCATAAGAGAAAGAGGTCGATTATAATTCTCCATACCTGCTTAGCAAGAAGCGCTTTGTTAAAACATTCAAGATTCCTGAAGCCCATTCCTCCATCCTCCTTAGGACGACATAGCATTTTCCAATTTGCCCAGTGAATTCCTCGCTTTCCTTCTGAAGAAGACCACCAAAATTGCGCGCACTTTCTTTCGATGTCATTAATAATTGAAGCAGGGATACGAAAGCACGACATCGTGTAGGTAGGGATGGCTTGAATAATCGATCAACAAAACTTCTTTTCCTGCAGCTGAGAGAATTTTTGAAGACCAAGACTCGAGTTTTCGACTAACCTTATCACACAGGAAGCCGAACTGTTGTATTTTTTTCCGGAGACTGAAAGTAGGTAATCCCAAATATAGCTCGTGTCCCTTTACAACTCGGATTTCCATCATCTCAGCGATTTGTCTTGCCTTCTGATCATCGATATTGGGGCTGAACGTTACAGCAGATTTTTCAAAGTTCACCACCTGTCCCGACGCTCTAGCATACAACTTCAAGCCTTCTTTGATGTTATAGCAGTTATGAATATCTGCTTTGCAGAAGATTAGGCTATCATCAGCAAAGAATAAATGCGAAATAGACCTGTTCATGTTAGGGAATCGAATCCCAGAAAACAAAGCTTGATCTTCCAATTTGTGTAGTAAAGCTGAGAGGCCCTGCCCGCAGATCACAAATAGAAAAGGTGATAGTGGGTCTCCTTAACAAAGACCTCTCTCTGGAATCAGTTCTCCGT
This sequence comes from Thymus mandschuricus, assembly GCA_029379335.1. Lineage (NCBI taxonomy): Eukaryota > Viridiplantae > Streptophyta > Magnoliopsida > Lamiales > Lamiaceae > Thymus > Thymus mandschuricus. The sequence continues at coordinate 32,577,598 of CM057078.1, forward strand.
ACCTTTTATTGTTAAATGTGAAGGTGTAGGAAACGGTCCTCACGCATTTCATGATAAGCTTAACAAGAGCTTCAGGAAAATTCATAGCATCGAGAATACCTTCCAGGAACGACCATTCCACTCTATCATAAGCTTTGCTCATGTCGAGCTTAAATGCACAAAATCCATGTTTTCTCTTCTTCAGGTTCCTTAACCAGTGCATGCACTCAAACCCAATGAGAATGTTATCAGAGATTAATCTGCCCGGAACAAAAGCGCTCTGGGTTTGATCAATAACAGTATCCAGCACTCTCCGCAATCTGTGAACAATGGCTTTAGCAACAATCTTGTAAATGGTATTACACAAGCTTATGGGCCTATATTCTTGAATCAATTTTGGTGATTGAACTTTTGGAATGAGCACGACCAGCGTTTTATTCCAATTTCTCAAGTCACCGTCACCATTAAGAATCTTCAACACCGCCTTTGTAACGTCATCACCAATGACAGGCCATAGCTTATGAAAGAAGAAAGCGGGATAGCCATCCGGTCCAGGAGCTTTGGTGGGATGCATATCAAATATCGCTCTTTTAACTTCAAGATCTGTAAAAGGGGCTCCCACTGTGTTCTTCATGTCCTCTGATAATTTTTGAGAGATTAAAGATTTAAGGTAATCTATATCTCTCACTGCAGGTGATGTAGATTTAAACAACATGGAGTAGCAATGCATAATTTCTTTGGCGATATCATCCTCCTCTTCAATCCACACCTTATGACTGTTGTAGATTCCCTTGATCCAATTTTTCTTTCTTCTGTGATTAGCATGAGCATGAAAGAGTGAAGTGTTTCTGTCCCCGTACCTAAGCCAGTTAACCCTTCCTCGTTGTTTCCAATGGAACTCTTCTTTTGAGAGAAGATCTTCCAATCTCGCGTCAATCTCTTTAATTTTGTCAGGGGTCGCATGAGAGATTACATTCTTCAGCAAATCCTCGCGTTCTTTCCGTAGCTCTTTAATATCCTTCGCAAGGGAGTCAAAGCGTGTTCTAGCCCAGGAGGTAAGGAACACTTGAGTATTCAGTAATCTTTCAGGGAGAGAGCTCTCAACGGAAGAGTGTTTCCATTCATGAAGGAAGTCCGGCAAAAAGTTCTTCTCCAGCATCCATTTCCCTTCAAAATAGAACCGGCCCTTTTCTCCCCGCATTGACAATTGCTTCGCTCTATGAATTTTCAGAAGTAAGGGTCGATGGTCAGAGCCATAAAAGTCCAAAGTCTGGATTTCGACATTGACAAACATATCTCTCCAATTTGGATTGGCAACAAATCTGTCCAGTTTTTCAAAAATAGCTCTTTCCTTTACCTGTTTGTTAAACCATGTTGGTGGGGCACCTCTCTCTTGCAAATCTTTTAAACCACAGCGCATAAGAGCTTCAGCAAACTCCTCCATAGCTTTAGAGTCACGTGGATTCCCTCCAATTTTATCAGAGTGAAACAAAATTTCATTGAAGTCTCCGCCAACCAGCCAAGGTATACTCCGCTTGGAAAGATCTTGGTGCAGTCGGTTCAGTAGCTTCCACGACCAGCTTCTTGAGTTCCTGTCAGGATGTCCGTAGAAACCCGTGAATCGCCAATGTCGACCCTCCCAAGAAAGAAGACAATCAATGTGCATGACCTTTAGAATAGGAAGAAACCAGCACTTCAATTGTGTCTTTCCATAAAAGAAAAAGACCTCCGCTTTTCCCTTTAGCATCCACCACGGATTGGCCATAGAAACCAAGATGATATTTCCACCTACTACATTTTGACGAAGTCAACTTGCTTTCAGAAATAAAAATAATGTCCGGGGAGTGTATGGCGATTAAACGCCGGAGTTCGTGGAACGCGCCAGGACTCCCCAGACCTCGCGCGTTCCAAACTATGCAATTCATGGTGTTCGGCGGGGCTGCACAGCAGCCGCCGCCGATAGATCAGGTACAATTGTCTCTTCAAAAGCATCACCTCCAACAGACTTCTTCTTCTTCTTAGAAGCTCTTCCAATGTCTGCTTCTTCATGCATCCCTTCCAAACCTCCCTGCTCCTTATCTTCATTAAAAGTTGTATCAACCATCTCAGCTTCAGAATTCTCGATAGGTCTCTTCTTTCCGTTCCCGTTTCTGTCTGTGGGTCTGGTTGTGTTTGAATCCTTATGGGCAGCTCTGGCTCTTCTTTTCCAAGTATTTAGCTTTGGGCTCCTTGATACAAAAGAATCAGAGGATGTCGTTGTCACTTTAGCTTCGTTCAGTTGTAGATCGCTTTCCTTGTGCTGTGTTACTTGCCTAGCTATCTCAATGGCCATGTGCGTAACCTCGTCTCCCCCCTCTTCTGCCGAGTTACCCTCCGATATTCCTTGGTTTTGAGTGCATTGTATTTGTTTGCCCATATCTGGTGTAGATATCTCCACCTTCTTCGGGGATTCCTTTTGCTTTAAGAATTCTACTTGTTCAGTCACCTTTTTAAGCCTTGTATCAGCAACGCGTTTGGCCCTGAGCCACGAACCATAATTTTGTGAGTTCCCATTAGTATGTTCTTCTTGGCAATGCCTCATCACGTGCCCTACACGTCCACAATGAAAGCAGAACTCTGGTAGTTTTTCGTACAAGATTAAAACTATCCACTCCTCCTTAGATTGCTCTTGGGAGATCCTCACACATCTTTGCAGGGGTTTAGATATAGGTCTTGTAACTCTAACCCTTGCAAACTGCCCGATACAGCTTCCTCCCTGTCCAATATCTACTTCTTCCACAACTCCCACCTGCTCCGCGATTTTAGTTACTGCCATTTGATTCATACAAGCAATCGGGAGATTATGCAACTGAATCCATGTTGTAAAATCCTCAAAGACAAGATCAGATGGATTCTGCCATCCTGTTGTCTCTTTAAATACCATAAGGCTGTCAAAGTAATGCCAAGGGCCATCCTTCAACACGTGCATTTTGTCATCTGTAGATTTGAATACAGCCACGAAAATATTGTCTCCGACGATTTCGATCTCCACATCTCGTCGAAGTTGCAGAATGCGCGGTAAGTTAGTTCTCAGCGCTTCTCTGTTAACAAAACTCTAATGGAGAGTATCTTACCCACAAGATAGTGTTGTAACTTACCAGATTTGGCCAATGATAGAGTGTTTGTAACGTCCACTGCCGCAGCATCCGTTTCAGGAGATAACTTTAGTTTGTTGACTAGGCAAGTTATCTCATCTGGATCCATCGAAACAGACAAAATAGGACAACAAGAACAAGGAGTAAAACTCGAATCGTCTTGTTGAAAGCGACTCTCGAACTAGCGAGGAAGGCTGCGCTCTCACAAAACCCTAGGGTTCCGCCGCTAGGGATGAGAGGAGTGATATTTGCAGTTGTTACACAAGTAGAAGTTGTGTGTTATTATTTCGTCATATTGCAGGATCAAATGAATAGAATTTTTGAAATAGGATAGAAACTCTAAAATAAGGACAGAACAGAAGGCCCAAGCACTAAAGTAGAGACAGAAGATTAAAAGGATAACAATAGTTGAAGATCTAATAATTAATTGCAAACTAATTTAACTAATTAATTTATTGTTCCTCTAACACGTTACTAATTTATTTCATTATTTTAAATTTTCGTTGAATTTGTCCACCCCATCTGAAAAGAGGACAGAATATAATCTTAACTATTTCAAAAAAAAAAGAATGCACACAATTTTATCGAGAAGTCTATTCTATCCATTCTATAAAAAATGCACACATTATCAGTACTTAATTTTTATTTTGAAGCTTTACAGTAATAATTTTAAAGGTCGTCCCATGAAATATTCGAATTAATGACCTTTGACCTTGATATTTAATCTTTTACCGTTAGGTCAACACACACGTAATATTATTTTATATATTCATTAATCATAGTAAATATTCAAAATTTGTGCCTAAAATTAATTATAATTAAATATTCATGTCCAAGCCACATTTTTCGTAGACAGAGAGAGTAATTAATTCTCGATCGAACCTCACCTCGCCTCTTGACCTCTCTTTAAAACCACTCGGCTCTTGCACTTGGCCACTAAACTAACTCCTCCCTCTCTCAATAGATCTCTCTCCAAATCAAGCAAATCTGGGTAGAGTATAGAGCTAGCTAGAGATGGAGCCAACCACCAAAGTAGTTTCAACCTTCCAAGTAACAAGAAAAAACCCAGAGCTGATCGCTCCGGCAAAGTCAACGCCTCACGAATTCAAGCTCCTCTCCGTCATCGACAGCGGCCTCCGTGTTCAGGCTTCGGGGATTAACTTCTACCGGAGAAACCCCTCCTCCGCGGACCCGGTGAAGGTGATCCGAGACGCCCTTGCTAGGGCCTTGGTTTTCTACTACCCTTTCGCGGGGCGGTTGAGGGAACGCGGTGGTGGAGTGCACCGGCGAGGGGGTCATGTTCGTCGAGGCCGACGCTGACGTGGCACTTGACCAGCTAGGAGATTCCCCCATTCAGCCGCCGTTCCCATGAGTTGAAGAGCTGCTTTATGATGTACCTGCCTCGACCGGACCGCTCGATTCTCCCATCATCATTATTCAGGTACTAATTACGTTTATTCATTTGCATAAAGTTTAATTCATAGAATTCAAGTAAATAAATCATCGAATTTGATCTGGTTTAGGACAAAAATTAATTATGTTTTGATCTTCTATTATATTTTAATGTAATATTTCTTGTTTTACACTCAAATGCTCGACATATGTTCACTTGTAGAAATTTTGCTTATAAAGACAATTAAAAATGTCACAATAAAATAATTATTGTTACACTTTATTTATAATGACATTTTTGAAATGTTATGTATGTCAATGTAACAATAGATGTAAGTGTGTAACGTTAAATATTTTTGTCGTGACACTTTTTACACTAGAAATGTCATATTAGTGTTTTAGCGAACTGCACCGTTAACTATTCGTATTATTAAATAGTTTATTTGAAGTGTAATATTTATCAATATAGCAACAGACCATTCTTTAATAGTTTTTAATTTTCAAACTATTATAATGTTAGCATATGATCGATCATGAATCCGACGATGCAATAGAATTAATATGTAACCCCAAAATAAAACGCAAGTAGGCGATCCAATCGAAAAACTATCGCGTGATGCGGCAGTCAAAGCTTTATTATAGTATGTATAAACAATTAAACAGCCTCCTTGATTACTGCCGTTGAAAGTGAAGATCTTATCGCGCGTTTGAAGGTGACGCGCTTCGCATGCGGCGGCTTCATCTTTGCAAACCGCATGAGCCACGCAATGAGCGACGCCGCCGGACACGCCCAATTCCTATCCGCCGTCGCAGAACTCTCCCGCGGCGCCGGAGCTCCATCCATCCCACCCGTTTGGGACAGGCACTTACTCAACGCGCGCAGTCCCCCGCGCGTGACTTGCACTCACCGCGAGTACGACGACCTTTCCAATGCCGAGGGAGCCCTACCGCCACCCGACGACGACACGGTGCACCGCTCCTTCTTCTTCGGCGCCGCTGAGCTCACCGCCCTCCGGAGCCACCTCCCGCCTCGCCTGCGCGACTGCTCCCGCTTCGAGCTCCTCACAGCGTGCCTCTGGCGCTGCCGCACGATCGCCGTCTCGCCGGAACCCGACGAGGAGGTGAGAATTATGTTCATGGTGGATTCTCGGCGGCGGTTCAATCCGCCGATTCCCGCCGGCTACTACGGCAACGTCATCGCTTCCCCCGTCGCCGTGGCTACCGCCGGAGACCTGTCGAGGAAGCCGCTGCATTACGCGGTGGAGCTTGTGAGGAAGACGAAGGCGAGTGTGACGGAGGAGTACATGAGATCGATGGTGGACCTTTTGGTGATCAGGGGGTGGCCCCGCTTGACGTTTGTGGGGACCTATGTGGTTTCCGACATGGCCCACGCCGGTTTCGATCCGATTGATTTCGGGTGGGGAAAGCCGGTTTACGCCGGCCACCCGGAGGGCTGCAATGCCGGTATGAGCTTCTTGATCCCTTTTAAGAACGGCAAGGGTGAAAGCGGAACTATGGTTCCGATGCGCTTGCCGTCGAAAGCAATGGTGGCTTTTGCGGCGGAGCTGGGGAGGATGCTAGATTGCGGCCGGAATACCACGGTGTTGAAGGCGTCGAAGCTGTGACGGATTTCTTAGTTTTATATGTAGTACTTTTATTTTCATCATTCAACTCTTTCCTTTTTCTTTTTTTTTCTTTATTTATTTAATGATAATGGGGTCAGAGGATCCGACTCGAGTTGCGAATGGGATCCTCTGATCCCATTTATGTGTTCCAAATGTGTTCCGCCTTAATATTAAGGAAAGTTTGGGTTAATTTGGGTTAATAGGGTTTAGGTGTAGGGTTTAGGGTTTCCTTAATTAATTATATCTTTCCTTATATTAAGGCGGAACACGTTTAATTTGGAACACACAAATGGGGTCAGAGGATCCGACTCGAGTTGCTTGTGTGTATAAGAATATAGGAGTAATTAATCGATCTTTGAGATATAGGAGTATAATAGTATGCCTTTTATTTTGAAGCATGCATTAACAGTAAATTTTAAAACTGAAGATCGCACCATCAAGAATTCGAATTTAAACACGTTGATCCTAACACACGCACATGTACAACAAAATGTGTGCGTGTGGTAGGAAAAAGAAATGAACACTAGTTGAAGCTTGAAAGAACGAAAATGCAATTTTATTGAGAAGGAAGATCTAATTAACCAAATAACCAATACAACTTATTCAAATGTAAAACATGCATACAAATTGATCTGAACAAAAATAGGCCCAGAATGTTAAAATGACATAACTACCCCTCTTAAAAATGTTGTGTCGTTTATTTATGGAATTCCATGATCCAAATATCGCAAGCGCAACAGACTTTGATAAGTTGCTTGAATCCTGCTTTCGTAGCCAATGTTTGAAATTCCTTTTCTGTCCTCTCCTTCCCACTTGGATTATAGGCCATCATCAACATATCAACGAGCACCGCCACCGATTCACCCAACCCTTGCTTCGGGTCTTCGGGGAGGGTACTTTCGGCAACAATCACTTTTCCATTTTCGGGAAGTGCTTCATAGCAATTCTTCAACAATTTTTCAACATGCGAGTCGCTCCAATCGTGACAGATCCACTGTAATATTGTTCACAATTGTAACATTTAATTAGAAGTAATACAATAGTCTAATATATATATATATATATATATATATATATATATATATATATATAAAATATGACGTTATCTATGGAATAGATGAAATATAAGATAAATGAAATATACATCTAATAATATATTCACAACGACAGCACACGTCTAGTATATCCATGCATCACTAACTAAATCTTTGTATAAAGTATGACATTCAATCTAACCTTCAGAAAAATAGCATCAGCTTTCGGTATGCTAACAAACATGTCACCGCCTACGTGTTCTACGCCTGCAAACGTGAACGACTTCGGGAGTTAAAGTTCCGGGCTAAAGAAGAAAATTAAGCAGAAACCGAAGAATCGTACAAAGTTCACAACTATATTAGTTCGAGTTCCCTAATTCGATTTTCAACTTGACTCACATTAACCTTGAAGAGAAAAAAGGCATGAAGTTTTACCAGGAATAGTTAGGGCATCTTCGAGAACGTGCGGCAGATCGAAATTGATGGCCTTGATGGAGGGGTGTTTGGAGAGTATCATCTTTAGTGAAGCTCCCCTTCCACCACCAACATCCACTAGAGATTCCACACCCTCAAAACCCTTGTATACTTCTAGAATCTTCTTCAAGAAAATGGTGGATTGTTCTTGCATAGCTTGATTGAAAACCTTGTTGAATCTTGGATCGGTAGCTGCGTACTCGAACGCATGCGAACCGTGTGCCCTCTCGAACGGGTTTCCTCCTTCTAACACTGCATCTTTTAGATGACTCCTTCAAGCCAACACGACGTACGACATGAATCACATTTTCTCGATTTTGAACTGACTATGATGTTTAGGGCGTATTCTCTTTGATGGAAAATACAATGTACGTCGATAACACGTATGAAATTAAATCTGATGAAAAAAATAAATTATATATGAATTACCATGATTGAACGAAGACCTTGTCCTGAAGCAAGAGAGGGAAAGTGGCCATGGACACTCCATCCTCATTCCTCACCAGATACTTACACACCGGTGTAAGCGAGTAGCGCCACTCGCCTCCGCCGTGTGGCATGGTGCGAGTGAGGACGGAATGGGCGGTGAGGAGGCGGAGGATCCTATCGATCATGGCAGCCGCCTGAGGGTTTGTAGCCGGAAGCTTAGCCGCGAGTTCGGACGCGGAGGCGGAAGCTCCCGGCCCACCGTTTCCGATGAGCTCAAGAAGGTTAAGCTCCGTGGCGAACCTTAGAGCCTCCGGAACCGTCGAAGCTGTTACTAGCTTCACCGCCGCTAGGTAGGCCGCGGAATCTGCTTCCTCCGCCATTGAAGTTGGCATATCTGAGTTTCTTTTGATTGTTTAATTTCTAGAGAGCTAGAATTAATTGGTTTCTTTTGAGGAAGTTGATGACTAGTTTGTATTTATTAAATAATCATGTTTTAATTTCTTGATCTGATTTTGGGGTTTGTGACAATTCTCAATAAGAATCTTTTCGTTTAAAAAATGTTTTGGCTTTACTTACTCTTGAGAATCAGGGAATCGAGGCGAATATTAGGGTACTTTAGTAAAATTGTGATAGCTAGGTGACTGAATTTTGTCTCGTCTAAACACTTTCTGTAAAGGACCGACAAATGCATAAACTTTGATATAAAAACTTGGCCAGACTGCTATTTGTCAAAAACCAGAGTCGTCAGACCAATATTCAAACCCTAGCTAATATACTAATATCCAACCCTATCTAATGTATATCATGCTCCATTGATACCCAAATCTAGGTTTAGGAATCACGTGATATCCACGAGGGACAGGAATTTGAGCATCTTTTCCAACTACTACAATCTAATGAGTTTATTATAAAATCGCCACATGCACATGGGAACTCTGAAATTGAGATTTTCTTTAACAATTTCGACTAATTCATTTTACTTTTTAGTTAATCCAGTTTTCACATGTCCACAACAATCACTAGCTAGATAGGAGAAAATACATAGTTTTTAGTTCCATATATTCACTTCCCGAATTGTACGTTTAACTCAAACTTAACATCGTTTACAGTTTTAGTACTCATATACGTGACAATTTTAGCCATTTGATGATTTCAACTATAAAGCTTACGATTTCTTGTTCTTTCGGAAAAATATATATGGGCACATCAAAACCAGAAAGGAAAAAAGTATTGATAGCATTTCGAAAGACCAAAAGAAAAGGAAAAAAAGAAAGAAAGAAAGAATACAAGGTCATCCTATAGATTATGATGAAACAAGAGAATATCTATGTAGAGTATGGAGCTATGCACTGATGCCCGCTATATAGATTTAAATATGTTCGTAACTAACGTGTCGATGTTATGCTTACAAAAATTAAAAATAACATCTACCTAACGGAATTTAGCTATATACTCCCTCTGTCCCATTTAATTGTCCCCTATAAAATTGACATAGGAACCAATGCAGTGTGAGATAGAAGGGTTTATATTATATTAGTTGTGAGAGTAAAAGGTTTCCACTTTAAGTAAGTGGACAATTAAATGGGACATCCCAATAAGGAAACATGGACAATTAGAGTGGGACAAAGGGAGTAAGATCATACCAAGAAAAATTAAAGCTCAATTCAAAACATTGCCGCCGTATAGTACGTAACAGCGTAACATCAATATAATATGTACCCATTATAATTAGTTGTGATTGTAGCATATATAGTTAATGTCCGACTTAACTTAATTGTAGAAACATTTCAATACATAGTACTCCGATATGTACCGCGCGCGTTTCTCTAATCCAATGAACGAACAAATAAAGGAATCTTAGCTAATTAGTTAATTAATTTTGATCCGCTATTGCATTTTCGTACAATTGTATTATACATGTTGATGTTAGTCAGTACGTGTCAAGAATATTTGTAAGCATGTTTGTTACTCATTAGCAAAAATATTAATTTTAAAAACATGTTTAATATGTGACGAATATTTTGAAAGATTTCTATATCGAAAGGTGTGACGAATATGTTGAAAGATATAAGTTATCATAAGGTAACAGAGGATATGAATCCCTCATTATAAAATTCCCAGATTTCACCTCGATCCAACAATTATATTCTTTACATATCCAAATTAAAGCTTTCCACAATTAGTTCATCAAGTGCACCCCTCTCTCTCTCTCTCTATCCAAATCAAGAAATCTAGAGAGAGACGATGGAGTCAACCGCCCCCAAAACCCTAACCTTCAAAGTAGCAAGAAAAACCCCAGAGCTGATCCCTCCGGCGAAGCCAACGCCGCACGAGTTCAAGCCCCTCTCCGACATCGACGATCAGCAGGGCCTCCGTTTTCTCGCGGTGGTGATCCAGTTCTACCGGAGAAACCCCTCCATGGAAGGGAAGGACCCGGCGAGGGTCATCCGGGACGCCCTCGCCAGGGCCTTGGTTTTCTACTACCCTCTCGCGGGGCGGTTGAGGGAACGCGCCACCAAGAAGCTGGTGGTAGAGTGCACCGGCGAGGGCGCCATGTTCGTCGTGGCCGATGCTGACGTGGCGCTCCACCAGTTCGGAGACTCCATTCACCCGCCTTTCCCGTGCGTTGATAAGCTGTTCTATGATGTGCCTGCCTCGGCCGGCTTTCTCGACTCTCCCTTGATCTATATTCAGGTTAGGTCTAGTGATTAACTAGAGAATTGTCCGTCCAAAATTAACGAGATTCACTTTATTTTATAATTTTTATAGGAAGGTTAATAGAGAAATATATAATTATTTATATTTAAAGTGCGCTTTATCGTTTGAAGCTCACGCGCCTCAGTTGCGGCGGCTTCATCTTTGCAATCCGTATCAATCACGCGATGAACGACGCCGTCGGAGTCGCCAATTTTCTTTCCGCCATCGGCGAGCTCGCCCGCGGCGCCGAAGCCCCATCGATCGCGCCCGTTTGGGAAAGGCACCTGCTCAGCGCGCGCAACCCCCCGCGCGTGACGTGCACGCACCACGAGTACGACGACCTTCCGGCCAATGCCGCCGGCGAAGCCCGAACGCCGTTGAGCGACATGATGTACCGCTCCTTCTTCTTCGGCCCCAGAGAGTTCGCCGGCCTCCGGAGCAACCTCCCACCGCACCTGTGCAACAGCTCCCGCTTCGAGCTCCTCACCGCCTGCCTCTGGCGCTGCCGCACCGTCGCCATCTCGCCGGAACCCCATGAGGAGATGAAAATCATGATGGTTGTGAACTCCCGGGGGCGGTTCAATCCGCCGCTCCCCACCGGCTACTACGGCAACGTGATCTCCTCCCCGGCGGCGCTAGCCACCGCCGGCGACCTGTCGAGGAACCCGCTGTCCTACGCGCTTGAGCTGGTGAGGAAGGCGAAATCCGAGGTGACAGAGGAGTTCGTGAGGTCGATGGCGGACTTGCTGGTGATCAAGGGGCGCCCCTTTTACAACTTCGTGAGGGGCTACGCGGTGTCGGACTTGACGCACTCGGGTTTCGACGAGTTCGATTTCGGGTGGGGAAAGCCGGTCTACGGCGGCCAGGCGGAGGGCTGCGCGGAGGTTCCCGGCGTTGTTAGCTTCTTCATTCCTCTGAAGGACAGGAAGGGCGAGAGTGGAATAATTTTTCCGATACGGCTGCCGCCGAAGACCATGAAGGTTTTCGCGGAGGAGTTGCAGAGGATGGTGAATGGCGGCGCCGGCGATCAAGTTATAACCACGGCGTCCAGGTTGTGAGCTTTTTTTTTCCTCCTTTTGTGAGTTTGTTGTAAGCTATATAGCTCCTAAGTTTTTATTTTGTTAAGCGGTATGTATCTCAACTCCGTTGAAATAATTATTGGGAACTAAACTTACACCCTTCCCCTCTAATCAAATCGTTTGTGTGAACGTGTGGGTGTATATTCCTTTACCTTTTCTACTGAAAAAACTTAAAGGAGGTTAAGAGGCAAATGGGATCCTCTGTTCCGAAAATGGTGTCCCATTTGTATTCCATTTAATAAATTAAACTACGTAGTTTTGAGATATCATTTTCGCGACGGAGGATCCCATCTGGTTAATAAGTTGACATTTTTAATATGGGTAGAGTTGCTATTAATTAGATTTGAAAATAGGATTTCGGCATCAGCAAAAGACCCTACTATTATTATGATAGAATTTCATCTAATTTTAAAATTTAAACTTATATATAGACAAAGATGAAATCGAATGGTATATATCAAAATTTTCAATACAAACTCTTTCAATATTTTAAAATTTTAAAAGTAAAACCGATACTCCCCGTCTCATTACAATAGCCTTGAATACTACACTATATTGTCTCACTTCAATAGTTTTGATTCTTAAAAAGAATGAATTAACTTTTCTATTTTAATGTGCACCTTATATTTTTACTTTTACTAACCGAGTATCAAAAAGTAACATGACAGTTGAAGTGGGACGTCGTCGGAGAGAGTATTGCAATTGAAAAGGAAAAAAGGAAGAAGACGACGACGAAAGGAAAAATAGTTGAGTGTAAGAACATTTAATTTGGGAGACAAAGTGGATGATAAAACTCATCTCTTGATCCCAAAAGAACTTTTTTCTTGATCCAGATAACAAAACTTATCTCAACAACTCGATCCAATCTTTGTTCAATACTATATATAATATATACAACCTCTACTCACACTTAATCCCTACAAACTTCAAGCAAATGGAAATCCCTCTCAAATCCCTAACCTTCAAAGTGTCGAGAAAACCCCCCCAGCTGATCGCTCCGGCGAAGCCAACACCTCACGAATTCAAGCGTCTCTCCGATATCGACGATCAAGAGGGCCTCCGTTTCCATATTCCGACGATTCTATTCTACCGGAGATGCCCCTCCGCACAAGGCAAGGACCCGGCGAAGGTGATCCGCGACGCCATTGCCAAGGCCTTGGTTTCCTACTACCCTCTCGCGGGGCGGTTGAGGCAACGCGCCGCCAAGAAGCTGGTGGTGGAGTGCACCGGGGAGGGGGTGGTTTTCATTGAGGCCGATGCCGACGTGGCACTGGTGGATTTCGGCGACCAGCTTTCTCCACCGTTTCCATGCATGGAGGAGCTGCTTTATGATGTCCCCGGCTCCGGTGGGGTTCTCGACTCTCCGTTAGTGTTGGTTCAGGTCACGCGCCTCAAGTGCGGCGGCTTCGTCTTTGCTCTCCGTGATTGCCACGCGATGTGTGACGGCGCCGGGCTAGTCCAGTTCATATCGGCCGTCGCCGACCTCGCCCGCGGCGCCGAAACCCCTTCCGTCACGCCCGTCTGGGAAAGGCACCTGCTCGACGCGCGTGACCCGCCGCGCGTGACGTTCGCGCACCGCGAGTACGACGACGTTCCCGACACCAAGGGAACCCTAATCCCGCTGGACGACATGGCGCACCGCTCCTTCTTCTTCGGCCCCAGCGAGATCTCCGCCCTCCGCAGCCGCCTTCCGCCGCACCTCCGCGGCTGCTCCACCTTCGAGCTCCTCACCGCCTGCCTCTGGCGCTGCCGCACCATCGCCATCTCGCCGGAGCCGGAGGAGGAGGTCAGAGTCATCTGCATCGTGGACCCGCGTAAACGTTTCAATCCGCCGCTCCCGGCGGGGTACTACGGCAACGCGTTCGCTTTCCCCGCCGCGGTGGCCGCCGCCGGCGAGCTTATGAAGAATCCGCTGCACTACGCGTTGGAGCTCGTGAGGAAGGTGAAAGCAGACGTAACGGAGGAGTACATGAAATCGGTGGCGGATCTGATGGTGACGAGGGGCCGGCCGCATTTCACGGTGGTGCGGAGCTTCCTGGTGTCCGACCTGAGGCAAGCCGGCTTCGGACAGGTGGATTTCGGCTGGGGACAGCCAGTGTACGGCGGCCCGGCGAAGGCGGGCGTCGGCGCGATCCCCGGCATCGCGAGCTTCTACATTGCTTTTAAGAATAGCAAAGGCGAGAAGGGAACGGCGGTTCCAGTGTGCTTGCCCGTGAATGCGATGGAAGTGTTTGCGAAGGAGCTCGCGAGGATGCTGAAAGGCAGTGGCGACGCGGCGGCCGGCGAGGAAACCTCGGCGCTCTTCACACCAAAGCTGTGAAAGTATGCAAGAATTCTAGAGCTGCTAGTAGAGTTCAAAGAGGCAAGAGAAGTGAAGCAATGAATAATAGTCTTACATGTTACTCCCATACATATCCTTCTTAATGACTTAATCATGTAATATCTACTACTGTAATATAAGGGTAAAGATGTAAAATATTCACTCTCTTCGTCAACAATAAGTAAACAGATAAACGGTCCCTCCTAACTGTGTGCACTCTTAATGTGTCCACTATTATTGTGTTAAGCTAGAGTAGTATTTACTTTTTTTAAGTACTTATATTATATATTCAGACTTTTTATCTATTAATGATATGCCACGTCATTCGTAGCGTATTAATAATGTGCACGGTGGATAGGGAATCATTTCTCAAAATAAACATTGTTTTATTTATCTTTTGTCCATTTTCCACCGATGCTAGCTAATTTAATTCAAGTGTGTTTCATTTATATATACTTATTACTTTGTCATTTCATTTGGCATATAAAGTTGCTCGTATAAGTTTCTTATAGAAGACATTCCTTAATTTTCTCATATCATAAATTCATTGTTAACATTATGCGTAACTATATTCTGCAATAAACTCTTTAAACTTTCTTTCAAAGATAATATACAGTAAAACCTCTTTAAATTAATACTCTATAAATTAATAACCTCTCTAAAATAATAAAATGTTCCGGTCCCGACTCGGGCCTTTGTAAAAAATCATCAAATTCGATAAGATAATAAAATAATAACTTTTCAAAAAATCCGTGTATAAATATTAAGTCCCATCAAAACTCTAAATTAATCATTCCTAAATATTAGTACAATTATAAATATTATGGTAATTTGCTAAAATATGAACTAATTGTTACTTGATTTTTCTTTAAATTTTAAATATTACGGTCTTTGTATCTTAACTAACTTTCAAACGATAATTTTTATCAACTTACTCTTGTAAAATTTTTTGAGTGCACATAAGATGATTTCTATTATACTCACATAATGTTGTACGCATTTGATCATTCATAGATGATTTTGCAATATCTTTTAGATGAGAATACATGATTGAGTGTTATAAATGATTTTATTTATACATTGAGATTTATATATATGTTTCACTCATCATGCATGCATATATATATTTAATTGGTTATAATAGTTATTTAAGTACAACGAACTAATGTACACATGTATATTCAAGTAATTCTAATGACTTAATACATGCGTAAAGAAATATAATAGTTGACTGTATACAATGAATTGATATTGTATATAATATCTATAGTTAGTTTTAGGGAATTTGTTGATAAATGATATAATCAATTAAACATATATGAATTTATTTATTTATTTTATATATGTACTAAATTTGCTTGATTAAAAAATACCTCTTTTAATTAATAAAATATTAATTTATCGATATATTAATATCTCTCTAAATTAATAAAATTTCATAGTCCCAAGGTTATCAATCAATATATATATAATACCGATACGCACCCTGATCCTACGTGGCGTCGCGTACGATTTTCTTCAATATTTTCGAATATTCTCATTCATTTGACTTATTTTATATATTTATTTTAGCTTATTCTATATTTATCCATGAATCAATAATCAATAATCAATAATCAATATATATATATATATATATATATATATATATGAATTGATTATAATTATCCATAATCACAAATTAGAATTATATACTTATCAATATATATTATTTTATATGAATAGAATTCTACACGTTATCAATATATATATATATATATTATTTTATATATATTATTTTATACTTATCTCCTATAATTATAATTAGAATCCTACTCAATTTAATCATACCCATCAACCAATCTATATATATATTGATGTCACTACAACCACTTCCACCATAAAGTTTTTTCTCCAATCGCATCAGTGATGATTTTTCGATCTCCATCTACAAGATTTTCCGATATAGTTATGGAATACTTTGTACATTACTTGAAAAAGCAACGTGATTTTTACTTATTAGTTTCATTAGTTGAACCTTTTTTATTTATTCAAAAAAGATCCATGAAGGGTGTTTAGATAAAAATAAACAACGGTCAAAATATTAAAAATATATAACATTATATATATATTTCTCAAATATTTTTTTAATTAATAATTAATAATTTAATCCAACTATATTACATCGAGAGAATACCTATATAAATACAATACCTATATAAATAGGTATATATATTTTCAACAAAATTCATTTAATTTGAGCAACTAAATTATTAATGAAGAACTCTTAAAAATGAGAATCGAATCAAACGATTTTCTCCCGTAGTTATCTCCATTAATTATGTTTTCAATAATATAACAAAGGGAATTCATAAAAAAAAAATATATATATAGTATAAAATTAGCGCATCAGAATATTTTTGTGTATATATCAAAATATATATATATATATATATATATATATATATATATATATATATATATATATATATATATATAGGGTAGCACTATGGTGGAAACTAACCTTAAGTTGAAACTTAGAAACCGACCATATCCGTTGATTAGGAAGAGATGAAGGGCTGAGATTAATCTAGAAATTATGAATTAATTTAAAATTAGTGCATTATGAAGGATAGAATTGTCCAATTTTATAATAAAAATATGGAAACAAATCATGTTTCCATGAAAATAGGGTAATTAATATAACCACCTACCATCTCAATCTCTACTATCTAGCGGAGCGATTTTTGAGGGAGGAAATCTGCTATTCACGCTGAAAATCTCCCCAGAAAACACAACGGCAAGATGACGGGAAGAAAAAGGACGAAATCAACTGGAAATCGACAAGAAATTGAAGGAGACTCGGAGAGTTTGCAACAGAAATCGAAAGGTTAGATTTTAATGGTTTTCCTGCTAACGCCGAAATTGAACTGAGATTTGAGATTTAGGGTTTTGCTGCTAACGCCGAATCTGAAATTTAAAATACTGAAATCAACTGAGATTTGAGATTAGAACATGATATATTGTGCATTATTACGTGTTTGTGTTGCACTCGATTTTTAATTGTGTGAAAAGGCTTGAAATCTACTACCACAATTTATGATATTTGTATGTATAAATGTAGCACACAAACTGTTCGTTTAAATGCCGTTGAGAACAATATGTTCGGTTTTTAATTGTGTGCAAAGGATTTTTTTGATTGTAGCACACAATCTGCATTTTTGTTCAAAGGATTTTATAGCACACAAACTGCACACAAGCTGCTCGTTTAAAAACGGCTTGTGTTGCACTTGGTTAATGTATTATGCTCGTTTACATCTGCTTACTTAAATCTGGATTGTTGGTGGAAAATTTTTAATATTTGTTAATCTGTGGATATAATTTGAGAATGTAATGCATCGATTTTCCACACAATATATTTGACGACATAATAGTATTTGGTGGCACAATTTTTGCAATACATAAATCTATGGAAAAACGTTGCATTCTCATTTAGCTTGTAACGTTATTGAATAAACATTTGTAACTTTCTCAGGCTGTTTTTTTTGTTGTATGGGGTACTTTACCTTTGTTATTATATAAATGATGATTTAATGTTATAAATGATGATTTAATGTTATTGGTTCTACTTTATTGTGCTGCATTTTATTCCAATACATTTATGAGGTATTACATTCATGATTTATTGTTTTTGTTCCAGTACGCTCTAAACTTATCCATGATCGGCCGCAACGTAAAAAAGAAACATGCAAAGATGAAGTAAAGATTGCAAGCACCTCAAGGAAAAGAAAAGCAACTGAAATTCTGGGTAATGTATATGTTAATATTATATTGCATTTACTACACAAAGTGATGCATTCTACATATATTTGATGCATTAATGTACTGTAGGTATTGGGCATGCTGGAAACACCGATCAACTTGCTGAAAGCCGACCTAGATCAAAGAAGATAAAGGATTTCAAGACATCGATATTCCCAAAACTACTGACAAGGACGAGTCCATACACCTTAGTAAACTCGTTCCAGCTGAAAATGATCCTTTTTTTTTTTTTTTTGTTCTTGTGGCTGTTTTGGAACTAATTGACATTGCAATCCTTAGTGCTGGTAGTATAAAACTTTTGGACGATGATTTGTTAAACATATTCTGATGTCGGATATTATGCAATAGTTTGAATTTACATGGTGCGTAAATTGTTTTAATATTATTTTGTTGCACTGTGATGATATAATTATGCATATTTTAACATAAACAATGCAAATTATGGAATTATTACATTTTCATATTATTGAATATCGTCCTAGTAAAACACTCGTAATGTGCATTACGACTAAATATTAATGCATTAATTTGTCAAGAAAATGCATGTAAACTCATACATTTTTAATAAATTAACTAAAATAAAACAACGATATAAAAACACCACATACAAAACATTATCCCCATAGAAATTTTCATCACAACTAAAAATCCATAATCCATGTAGAAATCTTCACCCTCTTTCAGATTGCTAAAAATCTGACCAACATATGGTTTATTATCGTCATCATAACTAGGGACATATTCTCTATCTCCGACTTTCGATTTACCATAATCGAACTTGCCTTTAAGATAGTCGCCATTAAAATCATTATCACCTATTATACATAATAAAAATGCATCAAAAAATACTATAAATGCAACAAAGGGTGCACGAAATGCATTATAAAAAATATATATATTAATAAGTATATTTTCGATTCGTATCAAAATCGATTACACAAACTATTTCCTACAAACATTATATCCAAAAGTACATCTAAAACATCAAACTACAAAAAAAATATAAATAACCTGAAAATTCCCTAAAAAATGACCAAATTAATCTGTATCTACAAGATTCAAGAACACCAACTAAACAATTTCGTTGAATTTCTGTGCCACCAACTGTACTCTAAACACCAACTTGTCTTGAAAATCTGCGCCGAAAACTAATTCTGCACAACGCTCTTGAATTAAAACCTTCTAAAAAGGATGTTGTGAACTAATTCTTCAAAACATTCCCTGAACAATCGTACTCTAAACACTCCCTGAAGCCAACCATTGAAATTGAAACGAAAATGCATCAGATTGAGTTATAAATGCAACAAATTCGACATGATATGCATTATACCCAATATACACACATAACATATAAAAACAATAAATCGAAACTATTTCAGATTACAAAGAAGGAGAAGGAGAAGAACAACTCTAGAAATTCAGAATAATCAAATATGATTCTGGGCGCTTGAGTCACTCTCACTATAGAATCTGTTTTCTGAATAATCAACCTTCAACAAAATTCAGAATAATAAATCTTAAAAAAAAGAAGAAGAAAACGCAGAAGAAGAAGAAGAAGAAGAAGAAGAAGAAGAAGAAGAAGAAGAAGAAGAAGAAGAACAACAAGATTCGGTCGACTGCCCGAAAATACCAGAATCAAACACGTCTCCATAACGAATAAATGTACAATTGCCAATCCGTAAAATACGCAGGATGATTTGAAGACAGCAGCGATCTTCACAAGTTACCGTTCTCCGTCAAAAATCTTCAACAAATTTGTGTTTATATTCCAATGAAACCACAAATATTACAAAACGTAGAAGAATAAACTTCCGAATTATTAAACTCGTCGATCAAAAGACCTACTGCAAATCGATGAACATCTCGTATTCGAAATCTCCATTAAAATTATGAATAGTCGGAAATAAAAAGTACCATAATTAAGAAGATATTCATTCCAAAATATTAGGAGAGGAAATAGTTATAGATAGCAATAAATAAGGTAAAAGGAGTTATACCAACATAAAAATACCATAATAACCCTATATATTATTCGAAATCAATAGAAAAATTGGAAAGGAATTAAAAAAACAATATTCTCTAGAAATACTATAACCGTTAGATCTAGGAAATGAATGGATAAGATGGGTTTCTAAGTTCCAACTTAACATTAGTTTCTATATGATTTATACTCTATATATATATATATATAAATTTCACATAAAATATAAAATATATATGTCATAAAAATATTAATTTATTAACCCATTTTCATATTTACTACGAGTAACGGGCTACTTGAGATAATTAATATATATATCTATTGTATAAATATTAATTTTATAACTCATTTTCATATTTACTACGATTAACGGGCTACTTGAAATAATTAATATACAAAATTAATTATTTTACCTGTATAGTACTTTAAGAAATTGTAACCCTTATATTTACCCTTTTTATTTCTTTAAAAAAGATCCATCTGAAGGGTGTTTTGGTAAAATAAACAACGGGCGGCCTTTAAGAAATTGTAACCCTTATTTACCCTTTTTATTTCTTCAAAAGATATTCATCTGAAGGGTGTTTAGATAAAGTAAATAATGGGGAGCAAAATATATTTTTATTTTATTTTAAATTATGTTTAAAAATAACATTTTAAAGCTGTTCATGTTAAAATTTGACGGGATAAAATATAAAATATATCATATCGTAAAAATATTATTTTCTTAACCCATTTTCATATTTACTACGAGTAACGGGCTACTTGAAATAATTAATATACAAAATTATGTAATTTTTATTAAAACTTTTATTTATAATTAGAAAATATTTTGAGTCCCGTCGAATTTCGACGGGCATTGCACTAGTTAATTTATAGAGGTTTTACTGTATATCACTACAAGAAAACAGACTTTTCCTTGCGGAAAATTCCGCATCAGAAATCAAAAATTCAGCCAGCAATTCACTTCTGTGGCGGATCGGCGATGGACAGAAGTTGACACAAAAATGCGCATTGACAAATCACTTTTGTGGCGGATATGTCCGTCGGCAATTTATTGGATCTATTTGATTTATTTGATCTTAGAAATTTATATATAACCCAAGAAAATGACTTTTCAGCTAATTCAATGATTAATGAAACACAATAGGTTCCATGGGAACGTCATTCCGTTAAAAAAAGTCAAATCATCTTATACTTTAAAATATAAATTCAAAAAACACCTACCTACGTCATGTTAAACTTAATTAAAACTTAAATATAAAAATCACCAACGTGATATTATCATATCGATAGTATCTTCACAAAATTACTAGTGAAGGGAGATGAAGGAAGCTATTCTCACGGTTACATTTCAAATTATTGAAAATAATACTTCTTTCATCTCCATTCACTAGTCATGTTTCTTTTTTTATACAAGATTTTATGCGAAAGTATTAAAGTGAAAAGTAAAGGAGCCGCATTTAAATTAGTAAAGGATCCACATTAAGAAACATAACTAGTGGAGTAGGAAGACCTAAAATAGCAAGCATGACTAATGACATGGGACGATGAGTAATGAAATGATCGAACTATTAAATATTTCACAATTACTCCATCCATCCTAGGGGTGGGTCGGTACGGTATACCTTCGTATTTTCGTCATACCTTATACCTTACCTTAAGTGACGGTATGCTAATTTTGCATACCTTTACCTTACCTTACTTGTCGGTATACCTTAATTTCGGTATGAAGCAAATTACATACCTTTACCGTACCTTATTTTCGGTATACCATACCTTAAGCCGGTATGCCACGGTATACCTTCAATTAATTATAAATAAATAAATCAATATATGTATAATTCATATCTTAGAAACTTACAATACAATAAATAGCACCCAAGTATTTAAACTCCTACATTCTTCAAAACAAAACATATTATTAAATTCAAATCCAAAACATCTAAATTCAAAACTCAACGAGAGCATAAAAAACTTTCTAATCTCACTCCATAATTTAAGGTATATACATAATTTAAGGTATGTACCCTACTTTTGGTATATATTGCGATAGTTGTATATACCGCGATACCGGTATATACCTTATTTTCGGTATATACCTCGATAACGGTATGTAACGGTATACCCCGATATTCAAAAATTGATACCTTTACCTTACATTTGTCTTCCGGTACGGTATGATACCTTACCGAAAATTTCGGTATACCTTAATTACGGTATTTTCGGTAAATTTTCTGTACGGTATAGACGGTATACCGAATTTTTGGTATATTTCCCCAGCCCTAATCCATCCCACTTAATTAGTCTATTTAAGATGTGACACTAGTGACCAAGGAAAATAGAGATGTGTGGGTTCTAAAAGGTGTTTTGCATGTTAATTTGTTCTCTTTTTAGAAAAGTAAATTAACAATAAGACAGACGAAAGAAAAATGTGGACTAATTAAATGGAACAAATGGAGTATGTCATACTCTATCTCAATTTTCCATAGTTTTAGTGATCGATTGTGTTTTCGTTGCAATCAATTCAAGCAGCTAAATGAAACGAATGAAACCAGCACACACGAAGGCTTACGTGGTTCGATATATTGTAACAAATCATATCCACAGGCGAAAGAGGATGAATGTTTTATTTATGTGTGAGGCTGTACAAAGTATATATGTAAAATGTATCTGAATGTCTAACTCTAATCTAGTCCTACAAAGTATATATGTAAAATGTATCTGAATGTCTAACTCTAATCTAGTCCTATACCTAGCTCTATATAGGGGCAAAAATCTTTCTACCTATTATGCTTAAGAGAAAGACTAATATATACCCTCATATAAGAAAAACACCAATATACCCACTTTTTCAACTTTCTTCCCAATTTACCCCTACTTTTCCCACTCTCCTTCCTTTTCTCTTTCCTACACATGCACATGTCAACATCAACTTTTACTTTTTCCTTTTTCTTTTGTTTTTTTAATTTCCATCAAGAACCATATTTTTTTTTATTTTTTTATCTAATTTTTTATTTCAATTTTCGTGTTCAGCTTTTTTTTTTTTTTTTTTTTTTTTTTTTAACAAGTGTTCCTTGATAAGAAAATGAAATAATTTAGTAAGAATCTGTCAATTTCTTTTACAATCTTACTATCTTATAATGGTAGGAAATCATGTACATATAATATGTAAGAAACGTCATTGTGTTTACAATCTTATAAAATGACTCATTATGTAGTATGTAAGAAACGTCAGTTGGTTAGAAAATGACTCATTCTTACCACGAATGGTAAGAAACAATGTATAATCTTATAAAATGTTGTGCAAGAAGTCATGTTCATTCTAACTATCTATCTTACGAGTGTGTTTCACCAAAAAATGTTCGCAATAGAACGAAATCTATCATAGCACTTAGTAAGTAAAAACCTAAGTCGAATCTCAAGGAAAACTTAACAGGGCAAATAACTGTGTAGTAACAACCTAAACTAAGAAAGCAAGTAAATAGAATATTTGGGTTTTTGGTTTTTAAAATCCTAGACAAGAAAATAAATCAAAGCAATTAAATCAAAGCAAATAAATCTAATCTAGAAAGCTGGAAATAAATTAAATTAAATAAACTTAGAAAATTAAACTAGAAGAAAGCAATAAAACTACCTAGGCAAGAATCGAAAAGAAAGCAATAAAGAAAACAACGAAGAAAACGAAAACGAACCTAGACATAATTAAACTAAATCTGGAAATCTGAAAATTAAATAAATAAATCTAATTCTAAGAACTTTGAAAACGAGAGAATTGAAAACGAAAGAAAAACGAATCTAAACTAGACTTTGGAAATCGAACGAACGAAATTAAACTAAAGAAATTAAACGAGGCAATAAAGAAATCGAATCTAAAACTAAAGCAAGTAATTAAAGCAATTAAACGAAAGCAATAAAATAACTTACGAACGTAACGAAGAAACGAAGAACTTGAATTAAACTGCAACGAACTACGAATCCGGATTCGAACAAAAGAAAGCAATAAAAACTAAAGCTAAAGTATTTAGAACTGAAAAACTAAGGTAAAAAGTTGTCTCTAATTCGTGCCCTAATGGCATATATATAACATAAGGTAAGAGTTCGATTCCCACAAGGAAACTTAAAATAAAACCCGTCAGACACGGAGCGAGCGCTCCAGAGGGTTGGAGCGAGCGCTCCAAGATAGCTGCGCTTTTCCCTTCTTAATTTGACTTGGAGCGAGCGCTCCAATGCTGGTTCGCTGGGACTGCGCGCGTCTTTCTTGTTTTGGCCGTAACTTCCTCGTCCGAACTCCAAATTGACCCCCGTTTTCGCCTACGTGCTCCTATCGAACCCCTCTTCGATATAATGCTTATTTCTTCTTGTTTTCTTCTCGTTTCCGCCCTTTTCATCCTACAATACCAAAGACTCCAAAACAACCAAATCATAGCCACAAACAACGAAAACACACGAAAACTAAGGGAAAACGGACACGAAAAGACAACGAAAAACCTAACATCTAGACACCAATCAGAGTGCTTCCGTAAAACTTGCTAAGTAAGAAACAAACTCGTTCTTATTTACAATCTTTTCAATCTTATTATATATTGTAAGAATCCATGTACACTCTTACCACCTGTTGTAAAATATCATGTTCATTTTGTAAGAATCCATGTACAATCTTACCAACCTATTATATATTGTAAGAATCCATGTACAATCTTACCACCTATTATATATTGTAAGAATCCATGTATAATCAAGAACCTTTTATTTATTTATTTTTCTAATATTTTATTTCAATTTTCAAGTTCATTTTTTTTATTTAATTTTATTAAGTACTGCAAAAGTCAGTTGGTTAGAAAATGACACATTCTTACCACGCATGGTAAGAAAGAAACAAACTCGTTCTTATTTACAATCTTTTCAATCTTATTATATATTGTAAGAATCCATGTACACTCTTACCACCTGTTGTAAATTATCATGTTCATTTTGTAAGAATCCATGTACAATCTTACCACCTATTATATATTGTAAGAATCCATGTACAATCTTACCACCTATTATATATTGTAAGAATCCATGTATAATCAAGAACCTTTTTATTTATTTATTTTTCTAATATTTTATTTCAATTTTCAAGTTCATTTTTTTTAATTTAATTTTATTAAGTACTGCAAAAGTCAGTTGGTTAGAAAATGACACATTCTTACCACGCATGGTAAGAAACAATGTATAATCTTATAAAATGTTGTGCAAGAAGTCATGTTTATTCTAACTACCTATCTTACGAGGGCTTCAGTAAAACTTGCTAAGTAAGAAACGAACTCGTTCTTATTTACAATATTTTCAATCTTATTATATATTGTAAGAATCCATGTACAATCTTACCACCTATTATATATTGTAAGAATCCATGTATAATCAAGAACCTTTTTATTTATTTATTTTTCTAATATTTTATTTCAATTTTCATGTTCATTTTTTTTTATTTAATTTTATTAAGTACTGCAAAAGTCAGTTGGTTAGAAAATGACTCATTCTTACCACACATGGTAAGAAACAATGTATAATCTTATAAAATGTTGTGCAAGAAGTCATGTTCATTCTAACTATCTATCTTACGAGTGCTCCAGTAAAACTTGCTAAGTAAGAAACAAACTCGTTCTTATTTACAATCTTTTCAATCTTATTATATATTGTAAGAAACAATCTTTTCAATCTTATAAAATGTTTTGTAAGAAGTCATGTTCATTCTAACTATCTATCTTACGAGTACTCCAGTAAAACTTGCTAAGTAAGAAACAAACTCGTTCTTATTTACAATCTTTTCAATCTTATTATATATTGTAAGAATCCATGAACAATCTTACCACCTATTATAAAAGATCATGTTCATTTTGCCTGTGCAAAAATCTTACAACCAAGTGCTCCAATTGTTGGGATTATATACTGAAAAGCATACTTTTTATGCTGAGTTGTATTGTACTTCTTCCTGTTTTATGAAATAAATAATGTCATATGTTTTTGCATATTTATTCGTGTTATGGTTATGCAAAATATCGTCCTGTAGTATATATTATAGATAATATGGTGTGGGCTCACACGGAAGATCATATTATCACTTTCTTATATACTTAAATAGTGTTCGCAACCTAAGTAATTGTGGACAAATTACTTGTTAAGGTTGTAGTATAAGGCTTGATATTAGCTGATCTTGGCTAAGTAGCTTATACTAATGCATCCAGTTGCATTGAACAGGATCGCGGTGAGATAAATCCTTTTGTACTGATTTAATAAAAGGATCAAAGATCTCAGACGATTATTATTTCTTAATTCTTATCATATAATATTGAATTATATATTTATGATAATTATTACTTTGATTTATCAATGAGTGAGAGTTATTGCAACTCAAAGCATCTCGATATCTTGGGTAATGATATTATAAATATGATAATTAATATTAATGCTAGAAATCGTGTCTCGGCTGAGTCCGAGTTGATGATGTCCCCTTGAGGCGCTCCAAAGATTATTATATTAAACCCTGCAGGTGGATTAAGTTCCGATATAATAATAAGGTCGAGCGGGTACTACTCTCGGAATGAGATATTAATTAATAGAGCTATCAGTAAGCTTAATTAATTAATGGACATGCGATATCTTTAACACGGGAAATAATATAATCCAAAAAGCCCGGTGCGTAATAATTTGGGAGATGGACGGCAGTGCAATATTATTTCTTTAGTGGAGTGAAATAATATTTATATAATTAAGTAAAGTATTCGGGCCCAGAGAATACTTGGATTATTAATTATATTGGGAGGCCCAGTCCATATCCTCCTTAAGATCCCTAGTGTAGCCCAACAGAAGCAGGCCTGGCCCAGTAAGAGAAACCCTAACCCTAATCTGCCTCTATATATATAGATGGTGATTAGGGATTCCACACACGGACATATCGGTTCACATACGAAAGGTGGCGGCTAGGGTTTTACGGGGAAGGGGAGAAGAAAGATTTCCGTCCATCCGGAATTCTTCTCTGTGCTCGGGAATACTCTAGAAGATCTCGAGGTTTACGAGAAGAGCTAGATCTCGTGTGCAGAGATCTAGTGCGTGGAATACTTCACCAAATATCATTATACCGGCTGGATCTGCCCCGACAAGGTATGCAATCTAGATCTGTTTCCGCTTTAGGATCTAGGAAATTGCATGATATGTGTTTGTTTAATTGATTAACATCCGAGCGATCTTCACGGATCCAACACCAATAAGACTTGTTAAGTAAGAAACAAACTCATTCTTACTTTTATTCTTATTAGTTACGGTAAAAATCCATGTACAATCTTACGTTAAAAAAACTATGTAACTTTTAGACATATTTATGTAAGAAACGACCTCATTCTTACCATTGTTTATAAGAAATCGATCTCCATTCTTACAATCATATTTAATAAAAATCTTGTACCATCTAACTTTTAGACATATTTAATAAAAAAAACTATGTAACTTTTAGACATATTTATGTAAGAAACAACCTCATTCTTACCATTGTTTATAAGAAATCGATCTCCATTCTTACAATCATATTTAATTAGAGCTCAACATAATCTAGGTCCAACATCCCAAATTGATCATCACCCACCACAGTTTCAATGTCCGGTCGAGCTGCAGCTTGTTGTTCCCCGGCTATCGGAAAGTTCCAGAAGGAATCGGAATTCTCAAAGAACATGTAAAATGCAACTACTGAAGCCAGAAATAGCCCCAGAAGTACCAAGTAGATTTGCCAATCTGCAAGTACAACAAACCAGAGTTAAAACCAATCAAATATACAACTAGCTCAGTTGAGAGAGAGAGAGACCCTTCCAGTCAGCAGGAACAGTAAGCTTCGTCACCATCACCAATTTATCCACTTCCAGAATTCACGGAAATCAGTGCTCATGATCACTATTCGCATTGTAATCATAAAAAAACGAATTAAAAAACTCGAAAACGGTGAAAAACAGTTGAATAAATTAAACCTTGGGAGAAGCGGAGAGGGAGGTAGTGAGAGGATTCCAGGAGAAGATCTCGAGGGAGGACGGCTTCGATTTCCCCACCACCACCAAGTGAGCGTTCTCCGGGCGGCGTATCCAGGCGGCGCACGTCACTGTCCCTTCCCCCGGAGCGTCCATATTGTTCGAGGAGAGGAGATTTGGGGGTTTGAAGCTTGGGGTTTTTGAGGAAACAGTCGGTGAATTCGAGATTTTGTTTGTTGAAATCAGTTGAAATTGGAAACAGCAACTCTCTCTCTCTCTCTCTCTAAAGTTTATATAGTGGACTCCGGCAGCCGGCAGTCGTATGAGTCGCCATCGCCGACAAGCCTAGGTCTGCGCCACCGCACGAAACCCTAGATCCGCCGTCTACCTCCACCGTTTGGACATAGAAGAAGAAGAAGAGAAAAGGAAGAAGAAAGAAAAGAGGTGTGAGAAATAATGAAGAGGAAGAAGAAAAGAAAGAGGAAAGAAGAGGAAGAAGAAAAATGGCGTTCAGTGTAAGAGGAAACAAGAGGAAATTTGAATTGAGATATAACTAGGGGTATTTTGGGAAAGAAAAGCAAAATATGGGTATATTGGAGTTTTTTTTATATTTTGCACAAAAGTGTTAAAACACTTAAGGGAATAGGTAAAACACTACATTTCCTCCTCTATATATATATATTCAGTACATAGGGGATTCCTTGAAGTCTATCTCCTATCCGTGATAAATGTTCAAGTCTCCTACGTCTCCTAGGGTTCTAGTTGTTGTTGCGGTTGGAGGATTTCTTTATGGGCCGAGGTCTTCATGGACCGAACTATCTAGGTCGAGCTTCATTATTAGATCCTATTTGGATTAGGCTTAGTAGTTGGGCCGTATTCTATCATTTAGCTTATTACTCCCTCCTATTTTCAATAAGTGTCATTTTAGATTTTTCATTATTTGTTTAATATATGTCATTCTATTAATTTTTTCCAATATTACCCTTTGTCTTTATTTAATCTTTCAGGCTTTTATGAAGAGTGAGATAGAAGTAGTCCACAACTTAATAAAAGAAAATAAAGAGTTAATAAGCATTTATTGAGGTTAATTTAGGCAAAAAAATTATTCCTTAATATGTGTGAAAATGTCTAAAACGACACTTATTAAAAATAGGAGGGAGTAGATGATTTCATATTCCGATAATCCCGCGCACGTTTCCCTACCCAGTCCAATAAACGAACAAATAGAATTTAAAAAAACTTAATTAATTAATTATTAATTCCCAGATTTCGCCTCTTTTATTTAACCAAAGCTTAACACAATTACTTCACCAAGTGTAAATTTCTCTCTCTCTCCGAATCAAGCAATCTAGAGAGAGAGGATGGAGTCAACCGCCCCCAAAATACTAACCTTCAAAGTAGCAAGAAATGCCCCAGAGCTGATCCCTCCGGCGAAGCCAACGCCGCACGAGTTCAAGCTCCTCTCCGACCTCGACGATCAGCAGGGCCTCCGTTCTCTTGCAGCGGGGATTCACTTCTACCGGAGAAGCCCCTCCATGGAAGGGAAGGACCCGGCGAGGGTGATCCGGGACGCCCTCGCCAGGGCCTTGGTTTTCTACTACCCTCTCGCCGGGCGGTTGAGGGAGCGCGCCGCCAAGAAGCTGGTGGTGGAGTGCACCGGCGAGGGCGTCATGTTCGTCGAGGCCAATGCTGACGTGGCGCTCCACCAGTTCGGAGATTCCCTTCACCCGCCCTTCCCATGCGTTGAAGAGCTGCTTTATGATGTGCCCTCAACCGGAGCGCTGGACTCTCCTTTGATGTTTATTCAGGTATCCTTTATTACATTTTGACGTGACATTTTCTATTACACTGAATATATAACTTTTATACGTTAAAAATAACACCAAAACTTAACATTATCTCTGATACGCAACAAGCAATCACTCATCGACACAATAAGAGATGTCGCACTGAAATATGTAATAAATAATCATAGTCGGTGTTTAATTAGGAAGCAAAACCATACATAACATTAATTAAACACGACATAGGGCTCTATCTTCGTAGAGTTGACTTTTTGCGATATAATTTTTAAAAACCACTAATAGAGAGAGAAAGTGTACGTTGCACACAATACTTCAAATTAATCTGATTTGTTCTTTTTTGTTTTTTTTGTCAGGCAAAAATATATTATATTGAAAAATTAGCACAAGAAGTGCCATCTAATTATAGTTGTTACACGTATTTCCAATAGTTTGATAACAAACCCCTCGCCCAATCAATGTAGCTCAAGTTTGGTTCGACGTCTCCTCTCGCAACGCACCAACTCCAAAACCTACATTTGATCTCCTCTTCAATTCTGGCAAAGTTCCAATTCTCATTATTAAATGACACCGCATTTCTCCACTTCCAAATCACCCACACCACACACGTCCAAAGACCGCAAAGTCTCTTCCTAAAACGGCTCCCTCTCATTAATCCCACGAAGCTTAGCATATGAGCTTTCACCGAGCCATGCGGAGCCCAAAGAATTCCAACCCATCCAGCTATTTTGTTCAAAAGTCGGGCTATTTCAGAGCACTCCAAGAAAATATGGTTTGATGTTTCTTCCTTTTGCTTGCAACAACAGCAACTCGGTGCCACAGTAGCAATGCCAAGCCTATTCCTTAAATTATCCATGGTCGGCAAAGCATCCCTCAACAACCTCCATACCATAATTAGTGCTTTCAATGGGGCAAATGATTTCCAAATAAAATTAAATCCACCCCACTGTTGATCTTCAGGCCGCCACCTGCTTTCTATATTAATGATAGCCTCGTATGCCTCCTTCACAGAGTATTCGTTCTGCCTTTTGTTTCCCCACACCCACGAGTCTGGTTCCTCTTCATTAACAGAGAATTGTTGAAGGAACATCAACAGCTCTTGCCCACCAGTCATCTCCCTCTCTAAAAGCTCTCTTCTCCAAGCTATTTCCCATGTCCACCGTCCATCTACCACCCTACCCATCTCCTTCACCGTTCCCTCCTTCTTCGCACTAAGATGATAGAGCCTTGGGAATTGTTCCTTCAACGACCTCTCTCCCGTCCACATATCATTCCAGAAGCTGATATCCCTGCCATTTCCTAATTTCTGGAAAATCCTTTCCCGGAACCAACTTCCTTCGTTCCCCTCCACTCCAGCTACAATTGCTTTCCACCAGCCCGTTCTAATTCTAGTCATCCTCTGTCCATTAACCTCCCTCCTGTTCCACCTTATATCACCATGTCTTGAAGAAATAACCCTCGCCCACAAACTATCTTTCTCCCTCATGAATCTCCATACCCAATTACCGATTAGAGCTTTGTTGAAACTTAATAAGACTCGAATCCCCAAGCCGCCATCCTCTTTCCTCCTGCATACCACATCCCAACCCACCCAAGCCATCTTCTTTTTTGTTTCATTTCCACCCCAAAGAAATGTGCGCTGGAGAGAGCTAAGAAGGTTAGCCACTGCCTTGGGCATTGGAAGAAGAGACATTCCATAAAGAGGCATCGCCGTTAAGATCGATCTAACAATTTTAGAGATTGGGCATGCCTTTGCCAGATTTTAATAAAATAGAGTAAAAAGCAATTTTATTTATTTTTAATATTAAAAAATAATGATAAGATAATTATAGAACAAGCCACTTTGGCCAAGTGATTTGTTCTATAATTATCTTATCATTATTTTTTAATATTAAAAATAAATAAAATTGCTTTTTACTCTATTTTATTTAAATCTGGCAAAGGCATGCCCAATCTCTAAAATGGTTACTGTCTTTCCCTTGCTATTTTTCTCAACATGTTTTATGAATATATATAAGTTTAGAACTTACATAGGATTTTTCGTTTTATCTTGATGTCTCAACTTTATTCCGAATTTTCACCTCTACAATTTTACATATATTTTTTAAGAATTATTTATTTATTTATAATAATTTGGTTTGATTATTTTTTTTAATCTCACTTTTGACATTTCATTTTTCTCTATATTCCACTTTATTAGTCCACGTCTAATTTTTCGCTTGTTACGTTTATTAGTTTTATTTATGTAAAAGGAAACAAATTATCACGTAAAAACAACTTTAAACCTCTTTATCTTTATTTTACTTAGTTATTGTACCAAAAGTAAAGGAGACTAAGTAAGTGCGACGAAAAGGGGAAAGGGTAGCTTTTAAAATTAGGCCAGTTTTGATTCACTCTTTTTTAGGTATGAAAAAAGAAACAAGTAATTGATTTAGTTAGAGTAATATGTTATCCATTACTTTTACTTAGAGATAACTCAATCTCTAAATGGTTACCCCTCGAAGAGGAGGGGAAATAAGGAAAAATAGAAATCCTTGCAAGTGACTCGTATTCACCATTAAAACCAAACAATCGGTAAAATAATTAATACGATTATTATTATTATCATCATTCGTTTACTTTACTTGATTTTATTATCTTTTAGATATCCAAGAACCAAACGATCAATCATTTATATTAGGGTCGATTGAGTTAATTGTAAACCTTACCGTTTGAAGGTGACGCGCCTCAAATGCGGCGGCTTCACCTTTGCCATCCAGATTAGCCACACAATGTGCGACGCTGCCGGGCATGTCCAATTTCTATCCGCCGTCGGAGAACTTGCCCGCGGCGCCGGAGCACCATCCGTTCCACCCGTTTGGGACAGACACCTACTCAATGCGCGCAGCCTTCCGCGCGTGACGTGCCCTCATCGCGAGTACGACCACGACGCCGGTAACCTATTGCCACACGATGACGATTCGGTGCTGGTGCTCCGCTCCTTCTTTTTCGGCGCCGCAGAGTTGGCCGCCATGAAGAGCCACCTCCCTGCGCACCTAAGCAGCTGCTCCCGCTTCGAGCTCCTCGCCGCCTGCCTCTGGCGTTGCCGCACCGTCGCCTTCTCGCCGGGACCTGACGAGGAGGTGAGGCTGGTGTTCATGGTGGATATCCGGAGGCGGTTCAATCCGCCGCTCCCCGCCGGCTACTACGGCAACGCGTTCGTTGTCCCCGTAGCAATAGCCACCGCCGGTGACCTGTCGAAGAATCCGCTCCATTACGCGGTGGAGCTTTTGAGGAACGCGAAAGCCGACTGGACGGAGGAGCGCGTGAGGTCGATGCCGGAGATCGGTGGTGGCCCTCGTCAGATCTATGGTGTTTCCGATGTGACACGCGCCGGTTTTCAACTGATCGATTTCGGTTGGGGAAAGCCTGTTTACGGCGGCCATCCGGAGGGCTGCGCTCCGCTTCCCGCCACCGGTAGCTTCTTAACTCCTTCAAAGAATAACAAGGGTGAAAATGGAGTCATGGTTACGATACGCTTGCCGCCGAAAGCGATGGTGGTTTTCGCGGAGGAGCTGGAGAGGATGATGAGCGGCGGCGGAGGCGGCGGCGACCAAGTAAAGGCGTCAAAGCTATGAATTTTCATGCATTTTACGCATACATATGTATCTTACTCTCTTTTTTATTGTATTTTTTAAAATCGATTCTGTTTTTTTTTTTTTTTTTTTTTTTTTTTTTTTTTTTTTTTTTTTTTTTTTTTTTTTTTTTTTTCCTACAATAAATTATTGGGATCTAAGTAAATGATTATTTTTTTTTTATGAAAAAAATGTTGAAGATGTAATAATCTGAAATACAAAAGACTTGTCGGGCGTAATACAACTCAAAAAAACATAACCAAATTATAAAGAGAAAAAAAAACAACAACAACAACAACAACAACAACAAAAGAAGCCGAGTTGAGGAAGATCTTCTTTCTGCTAGACACGATACGCCCCGGTAGTACTCTCGATTTATGACGTATCGTCCCCAAAGATAAAATGACTAACGTCTCGAAGGCAGCAGCACCGCATGACCTTGGAGCTCCGATGAACTGGACAGAGACGAGGACTGAGCTCGGAAGATGGTATGCAGAAGAAAAGAAAGTGCAAATGCAAAAAGATGATCGATTTCGTGTGTCATCACCCAAGGAATTAATACAACCCCGTCGGCAATTTTGTTTAACCATTAACGAGTCGTTGGAAACTATTTTTATTATTGGAGTATATTAGGTGTAGAAAAGTAGTTATGAAGTTAGTTAGCAAAAAGCTTTTGTATTAAGCTAACTAATTCTGCCAGCTGGACAAGATTAGTTAGTCATCACGTGCTACTCTCGTGGCTCTCTCTTTTCCTCTCTCTTCCTCTCTTCTTCACATATATTGTACTGTAGCTTCACCATTTTTTCTGAATGGAATCAATTTCTCTTTCCAGCATTTCTATTGTGTAACATGGTATCCTGAGCCAGTAACCGTTTTTTTTTTTCAGATCTAGATTTTGGTGTTTCTATCACTCTGCGTTTCTATCGCTCTAGATCTGTGTTTTTCGCATTTGATTCTCTGCATTTTGCTGTTGATTTCTGCTGCTATGGATCCTAGATCTGGTTCTGCTGCTTCGCTTCCGCAATTTCATCCAGTTCCTCTGAAATTGGATCGCACGAACTATGCGTTTTGGCGTGCTCAGGTTCTCTCCACGATCCGAGCTCATGGTTTCGATGATTTTATTTCTCCGACGGTGCTTCCTCCGGCGCCGTTTCTTCCATCCACGTCTGGTACTCCAGCTCGTCCAAATCCAGAGTTTTCGGTGTGGATTCGTCGAGATCAGTTTCTCCTTAGCTGGATGCTTGCATCCATTGGCGAATCCATGCTTGGTCACGTTGTTCGCTGCTCATCTGCTCGCGAGGTGTGGTCAATTCTAGATCGCCTCTCGTTCTCACAATCGAAGGCTAGAACGATGCAACTGAGGATGGCGCTTCAGACTACTCGCAAAGGATCGCTCTCTATTGTGGAGTATTTCCTCAAAATGCGCGGCTATGCGGATCAACTGTCTGCGATTGAGCAGATTATTACTGATGAAGATCTTATGATGTATATACTGGCTGGATTTGGCGTGGAGTATGAGGCGTTAGTGGTGAACTTTATGCAACGTTCTGACTCTCCTACACTGCAAGATATGCAGCTTGCATTTCAGTCATATGAGCATCGTCTTGCTCAGCAGATTGCGCAGTTTTCTATTTCTGATCCTAGTGCGAATGTTGCTTACTATGGTGGTGCTCGTGGTGCTCTTGGCAGAGGTTCATCTGGTGGTTTTCGTGGAGGTTTTTCGAAGGTTGTTGCTGCTTCGAAATCGGTGATATGCCAACTGTGTGGCAAAGCAGGACATGTAGCTCTTCGTTGCTTCAAGCGTTTTGATGTGCATTTCACTGGATCTGAGAACTCTACTTCTAATGCTGCTTCTGGTGCACCGCAAGCATTTGTGGCTGATTGTGTTCCACAGGTTACAGGTCCTGATTCTGGAGCTTGGTTTATGGATAGTGGAGCAACCAATCACATCACTCACGATCTAGAGAATCTGAATCTGAGCATGGCTTATAATGGTGAAGAAGCTGTTATGGTTGGCAATGGTAACCTTCTTCCTATCTCTTCTATAGGTCAAGCTTCAATTCCTATATCTAATGCTATTCCTTCTTCTGCTCATACTTCTAAGGCTTCTCTGCTGCTCAATAATATTCTCTTTGTTCCTTCTATTACCAAAAACTTACTTAGTATATCTCAATTCACACTTGATAATGATGTGCTGATTGAATTTCATCATGATTGTTGTTATGTTAAGGACAAGCAGACTCACAAGGTGCTACTGAAGGGCATGCTTGTTAATGGCTTGTATCGATTGGATCTATCACAACTATCTCTCAAGTCTGCAGCTATTGGTGGTTCCAACTTGAGGTCTGATTCCAGTTTTGTCAGTGCAAATGTTGCCTCTACCTATCCTGTTTCTTCTGTTTCTCCTAGTTCC
Organism: Thymus mandschuricus; assembly: GCA_029379335.1. Lineage (NCBI taxonomy): Eukaryota > Viridiplantae > Streptophyta > Magnoliopsida > Lamiales > Lamiaceae > Thymus > Thymus mandschuricus. The sequence continues at coordinate 32,613,366 of CM057078.1, forward strand.
AAGCATTCCAATAAGTGTAATTTGACTTGCTGTTCAAATGATGTACTGGATAATGTTGTGTTTGCTTGTAGTACAGTTGTTGACTTGAATATTCTTCATAACATGCTTGGACATCCTAATTCCACTGTGCTGTCTAAAGTTTGTTCTCTTCTTGATGTGCCTTTTAGTGTGAGCAAACTATCATTCTGTGATGCATGCAAATTAGGGAAAATGCATCAGTTTCCTCATATTTCTAAACCTACTAAGACAACTAAACCATTTGATCTAGTTCATACTGATGTATGGGGTCCAACTAAGAGTGCTTCATCTCAAGGGTATAGGTATTATGTGCATTTTGTAGATGACTTCACTAGATATACCTGGATCTACCCTCTTACACTTAAATCTGAAGTAACTCAGATTGTCAAAAACTTTGTTGCATATGTTCAGTGTCAATTTTCTGCCAAAATAAAGGTGTTTCAGTCTGATTGGGGGGTGAATATAGGCCTCTAGTTCCATTCTTTCTTCAATCTGGCATCCGTTTTCAGCATTCTTGTCCCTACATTCATGCTCAGAATGGAAAAGCTAAGAGAAAACATCAACACATTACTGATATGGGTCTTACTTTGCTTGCTCAAGCCTCCTTACCACTGTCTTTTTGGTGGGAAGCTTTCCACACTTCAGTATATCTCATAAATAGACTTCCATCTTTTTTTTTTTTTTTTTTTATCGGAAAAAGGAAGATAATATTAAAAATGGTACGCGAAGTAACGAACGGAAATGTACAAGGGAAAATCAGAGTCAGAGGTGACAAAAAAAATTCCTAGGATCAGATTGCCAATCTTTGAACGGCAAAAGGCAGGTGAACGCTTTACTTGTTCTCCCCCAACTCCACAATCTGCTTTTGATCTCATCTACGATCTTCTCCCCATCCCACTGAATATTCTCAAAGACAACCATATTCCTCCATTTCCACAGAATCCAAACAACGCAAATCCAGATGCTTGTCGCAAATTTCTTCCCAATAATGCCTTGAAGAATGCCCAAATTATGCAAAAGGTGTACCTTCAAAGATTTGTGCAGCACCACGGTAACCTTCAACCAATTATAAATGGAGAACCACACTGGGAGAGTAAGCCTGCATTCAGTAAATAAATGAGCACCAGTCTCTTCCTTTTCGTTGCACAAAGGACAGCTCAACTCCTGGACAGACGCGATCACCCTTCTTTTTTGTAAATTTTTTCGAGTAGGCAATCTGTTCAAGATCGCTCTCCACGCCGTAGCAACAGCCTTCGGAGGGGAAAAGTTTTTCCAGAGGATCTGAAATTCCTCGCCTGCCGGGCTGTTATTTCTACCATTGTTGTCGAGCTGACATAATAGAGCATAAGCATCCTTGGTAGTGTACCGTCCAGTTGTGTTGCCTTTCCAACTCCATTCGTCTTTGACTCCTTCCTTGGGAGAGAACCTGTTTAACAAAGAAGACAAAGCATTAAAACAGTCAATCTCTCTGCCGAATGGCTCCCTCCTCCAATTCCACTTCCATTCCCAAATACCATTCGACCAGCTTCCCATATCCTTGATATAACAGTCTTTAGAGAGACTCAAACTGAAGAGCCTGGGGTCACGGTCCTTCAAAGTAGAGTCTCCAAACCAGACTTCTTCCCAAAACTTTGTATCGCCTCCATCGCCTATTTTCCTTTCAATGCTTGACCAGAACCAACCCGTAGAATCAGCCCCTCCGTTTTTGGTCACATCACTCCACCAACTCGATCTTCCTGGACCCCTTCTCGATTGCTGCAGACCCACCCTGCTATGCTCAAGACTCCCGTGAATGGACGTATTGACTTTCACCCAGAGACTTTCCTTGCTAGTTAAGAACCTCCACAGCCATTTACCGACTAACGCTTTATTGAACAGATTCAAGTTTTTTACTCCAAGGCCGACGTTCTTCTTCGAATTGCAGATTAAGTCCCAAGCTATCCAAGCAATTTTTTTAGTAGAGGAGTCACCTCCCCACAGGAAATTACGTTGAAGGGAGATAATGGAGTTCAACGTTTTAGAGGGGAGGAGAAAGTAAGAGAGATAGTAAGTAGGAATGGAAGACATGACAGCTTTCACGAGAGTAACTCTCCCTCCAAAAGACAATTTCCTATCCTCCCAACTCTTTATCTTTCTTCTGATCTTTTCAACTAAAGAGTTCACCAAAGCTCTTTTGTTGTTGCTGGACCCAACTTGAATGCCCAAGTAAGAGAAAGGAATGTCGCCCACTTCACATCCAAGAATAGTTGCCATATCAAGAAGCCTCCCTCTGTCGACATTCACCCCAGAGATACTGCATTTATGGAAATTAACCTTTAACCCCGAAAGAGCTTCAAATTTATGTAAAATACACTTCATAGCCCAAACATTTCTCAGATTCGCATTGCTCAAGAAAATGGTATCATCGGCATATTGGAGATGTGATACCTTAACTTTATCGTTGCCCATTTCAACAGCGTCGAGAAGACCAATGGTTGTAGCCTTATTGATCATGATGCTCAAGCCTTCGGCTACAAGCAGGTAGAGAAAGGATGATAAAGGATCTCCTTGTCTTAATCCACGTTCCAGCTTAAATTCTCCGGACGGACTCCCATTCACGAGAACGTTGACAGTAGCAGTAGAGACGCACTCACTGATCCACGTTCTCCACTTGGTATTGAAGTTAAACTGCTCAAGCATCTGGTCGAGAAAACCCCAATCCACCGAGTCGTACGCTTTTGCAAAATCAATCTTAAAGAAAATTCTTTGAAGTTTTCGTCTCTTTGCTTCCTCAATTGCTTCATTAAGAATAACGACGCCGTCTAGGATGAATCTCTTCCCACGAGGCGCTTTGGTTGTCGGAGATCTGCTTGCCCATTACCCTGCTCAATCTAATAGCCAAGACCTTAGCCAACACTTTATACACACAACCAATCAAGGAAATGGGACGGAAGTTGGAAAGCGAACTTGTGTCCTGTTTCTTGGGGATGAGCACAATAAAGGATGAATTCACACCTCTCACGAGCTTGCCATTGCGGTGGAAGTCCTCAAACATTTTCAGAAAATCACCTTTAAGATCACTCCAGAACTCCTTAAGGAAGCAAAAGTTGAATCCATCTGGACCAGGGCTTTTAGAGCTGTCGCAACTCCAAATTGCGTTGATGACTTCTTGTTCCGAGAAAGGCTCAAGAAGCAAAGCGTTGTCTTCGTCACTCAGCTTACGGTCGCTGAAATTAACTGGGAGCCTCATACACTGGCCTTGAGTCTTCTTGAAAAGGTTGTGAAATTGCTCTCTGATCCCATCCTTAACCTTCATAGGCTCATCCACCCATTCCCCGTTGATCTCGATGCCTGCAATTTCGTTTCTTTTCCTGCGTTGAACAATAGCCTTGTGGAAAAAACTTGTATTCATATCTCCTTATCTCAACCACTTGACGTGAGCTTTTTGGGCTTGGAAGTTATTATATCTGTTCAAGTTGAGTAGCAATTCCGCCGAAGCTTCCTTTCTACGTAGCAATTCCTCCTCCTCAAGACCAAAGACGTCGTCCGTCATATCCAGCGCGTGAATCTCATCTCTGAGCCTTTCGATATTCTTTTCCATGGAACCGAAACACGTCCGGTTCCATCTGCTTCTTTACAGTTCAAATCTCCATATATGTTGTTGTTTTCTTCTTCTCCAGATTATAAGTTTCTAAAGCCTTTTGGTTGTTGTTTCACTAAAAAGTGTTCGCAATAGAACGAAATCCTATCGTAGCACTAGCAAGTAAAACCCAATGTCGAATCTCGAAGGAAAACTTTGCAGGACAATTAATTATGTAGTAAATCCTAAACTAGCCTAAAACTAATAAAGCAAGTAAAGAAGATTTTGGGATTTTTGTTTTAAGTCCTAGGCAAATAAAATAAATCAAAGCAATAAATAAAAGCAAGTAAATAACTAATCTAGAACTCAAGAAATAAATCTAAGTATTAAACTAAATAAAACGATTAATCTACCTAGGCAAGAATCGAAAGGAAAGCAATAAAGAAAGCAACGAAGAAAGCATAAACTACTCTAGACATAATGAATAAAATCTGGAAATTTAAAGACAAATAAATCTAACTACGAAAGCTTTGAAAAACGAGAGAATTGAAATCGAAGGAAAACGAATCTAAACTAGAACTAGAAATCGAAAGAACGAAATTAAACTAAGTAGATTAAACGAAGCAATTAAGAAAACGAATCTAAAACTAAAGCAAGCAATTAAAAGCAAGTAAACGAAAGCAATAAATAACGAAGAACGAAGAACTTGAATTAAACGAGCTAAACGAGGAATCCGGATCCGAACAAAAGAAAGCAATAAAAACTAAAGCTAAAGTATTTAGAACTGAAAACTAAGCCTAAAAGATGATTAAAGATGTCTAAGATGTTACAAAATTCGTCCAAGGCAATAATATATATACTAGGAAGAAAACCTAGTTAAATAAGGAAACACAGCTGGACGCCGACATCTGGCCGATCGGCCAGATGCTGAGGGAATTCTGGACGGTCGTCCAGATCAGGAACTGCCTAAACCCTTCGCATATGTTTGGCCGCTCGTCCAGATGCTGCAATGAAATCTGGACGGTCGTCCAGATCAGGTACTGGCACGTTCGCGCGCGACTCTCTTGTTTCGGCCGTATCTTCCTCATTCGAACTCCGAATTGACCTCCGTTTTCGCCTATGTGCTCCTATCGAACCCCTCTTCGATATAATGCTTTCATTACATCCAAAATGAATCTTCAATAAAATCATGAGAGGTTAGAACTCGAGGTCAATGATTGCTCAACAACCTTTCTTCTCGTTTTCTTCTCGTTTCCGCCCTTTTCATCCTACAAGTACCAAAAACTCCAAACAAACGAATCATAGCCAAAAGACACACTAAAAGACACGAAACACAATGAAAATGAACACGAAAACACAACGAAAAACCTAACAACTAAACACCAATCAGTTGTGCATGTTATCCTTTCCTACGGCCATATAACAGCACTAAACTTCAGTTTAGGTCATCTAAGTGTGTGTTTATTGGCTATAGTGATGTTCACAAAGGGTATAAATGCTTACATCCATCTGGGAGAGTGTATATTGCTGACACAGTTCACTTCAATATGTCTGAATTTCCCTATTCATCTTTGTTTCAAGTGGCTGATGTTTCATCTCCATCCTCTAGTTCCATTCCTTTCTCTCCACCTCCCATTCCACCCCTACCTCTCACTCCTAATGAAAGCTCTTCTTCATCTTCTGCAACTACTCCATCGCATAATACATCTTCTTCATCTTCTGCATCTACTCCATCCCATAATACATCATCATCCAATCCTCCTCCTTCTCCTTCACCTCCTCCTCCACCTTCTCCTCCACCCTCTCCTCCCCCTTCTCCTCCACCTTCTCCCCCTCCTGTGGTTCATGTTTCTAACTCCCATTCAATGGTTACCAGAGCTAAACATGGCATCTTCAAGCCAAAGTTGTGTTTCAATACAGAGTTTTCTGGTAGTGTGCTTCCTGTTGAGCCTAAGTCTGTTGTAATGGCATTGCAATCTCTGAGTGGAAGCAGGCAATGCAATCTGAATTTCAGGCTCTTGTGGATAATGAAACATGGTCTTTGGTGCCTTATCAACCTGATATGAAGGTTATCTCCAATAAATGGATCTTTAAAGTCAAAACTCTTGCTGATGGATCTCTGGATAAACTTAAAGCTAGATTGGTTGCTAGGGGTTTTGAACAATTTGCTGGTGTGGATTATCTAGAAACGTTTAGTCCAGTGATTAAAGCCTCAACTATTAGGTTTGTGTTTGCTTTGGCTGCTACTAGGAAATGGACAGTTCAGCAGCTAGATATTAACAATGCCTTCCTTAATGGTGTGCTTGAGGATAAAATTTTCATGGCTCAGCCACAAGGCTTTGAGGATAGTGTTCATCCAGATTATGTGTGTAGGTTGAAAAAGTCTTTGTATGGATTAAAACAGGCACCTCGTGCTTGGTATGATACTCTCAAAGACTCTCTTGTGGTGATGGGTTTTAGCAGGTGCTCCTCAGATTTTTCTCTGTTTTTCCAGAATTCTTCTACTGGGTTGTTGCTTGTACTTGTATATGTTGATGATATCCTTGTGTGTGGGGATGATTCTGCAAAAGTGTTGGCTGTTATTGATGATCTGAGGTCCAGATTTAAGCTGAAACATTTAGGGGTTGTACACTATTTTCTGGGTATTGAGGTTGCTTCGTGTAGGAATGATTTTGTGCTCTCTCAGCAAAAATACTTACATGAGCTGCTGCAGAAAACTAAGATGGAGGATTGTACTCCCTGTGCCTCACCCATGGCTATTAACACGAAGTTGTCCAAATATGATGGAGATGAATTTGAGAATAGTTTCTTGTATAGGAGCACAGTGGGTGCCTTGCAGTACCTCACCATTACAAGGCCTGATATTGCTTTTTGTGTGAACAAGTTGAGTCAATTTTTGCACGCTCCTACTTCTGCTCACTGGCTTGCATGTAAATGTTTGTTGCGCTACTTGAAGGGTACTCTTAACAACTGGTTTGGGGTTTACTGCTTCTACTTTTAATTGTTTGGAGGCCTTTGCTGATGCGGATTGGGCTGGTTGTCCTGATGGCCGTAGATCCACGGGTGGCTATTGTGTGTATTTTGGTTCGAATCTGATTACTTGGAGTTCGAAAAAACAGGAGGTTGTGTCTCGTAGCAGCAGTGAAGCTGAGTATAGGGCATTGGCCACCACCACTACTGATCTTGTGTGGCTTCATTCGCTGTGTGCTGAGTTGGGAATTAGTGTTTCCACACCTCATCGTGTCTGGTCAGATAATACTGGAGCCATCTCTTTAGCTTCAAATCCTGTTTTTCACGCGCGTACAAAGCACATTGAAGTCGATGTACACTACATTCGTGAGAAAGTTCAGTCTAAATTCTTGGAAGTAGGTCATGTTGCTGGGCTTGATCAAGTAGCAGACATCTTTACTAAGCCCTTAACTACTGATCGATTCAACATGCTGCGCCAACGCTTGTGCCTTGTGGATTCTTCAACAGCAATGGCTAGTTCGTGAAGAAGGAAGAGAAGAGCAGGAGGACGAACTGTTTTCCAGTGCATATTGGAGTATATTAGGTGTAGAAAAGTAGTTATGAAGTTAGTTAGCAAAAAGCTTTTGTATTAAGCTAACTAATTCTGCCAGCTGGACAAGATTAGTTAGTCCTCACGTGCTACTCTCGTGGCTCTCTCTTTTCCTCTCTCTTCCTCTCTTCTTCACATATATTGTACTGTAGCTTCACCATTTTTTCTGAATAGAATCAATTTCTCTTTCCAGCATTTCTATTGTGTAACATTTATTAATACAACAAATAGAAATGAAATTAAATGTTAAAAAATAATTATATATGTTCATAAATTGTTAGTAAATCTTGGAAAATAATTATAAAATTTAACTAAACCATCATAATTAAAATAATAATAATAAATATTAAAATTTAAGACACGATTAAAAAACCATATTCGAAAGAGATCATCTAATGTGTGTAAAACGGGAGGCTGTACTACTTTGCTAAAGTACGGTAAATGCATTGCCTACTGAAGCTAAATTAAACGACTGTACACTCGCATCTATAATGATATTATTATTGTTATAGTACAAGCCAAACTAACAAATTGAAATACCAAAGTACATTAATTAATGAGTGAGAAAAATAAAATATCAATTTTGCAACTAAAAACATAAAATTTATCACAACAAATAAGAATACAAAAAGTATACCCAATAATTCAATTATGGGATAAAAATACCCCTAGGGTTTCCTACCCCACCTCACACATTCTTCTTCTTCTCCTCCTCCTCTCTCCCTCGCCTACAATCTGATTTTTATTTTTATTTAATTAAGTTCTTCTTCTTCTCTCTCTCATCTACTATCTCTCTCTCTCCTCTCTCTCCATTTTATATATTTATTAAATTTATTATCGATTTTGGTACATAATTCACATTTCGTGTCATTCGAACTATGCATTTGGTACGAAAATTGAATTTGTACCATTCAAACCTAACATGATTTTTCTTCTGCACAAGCGGACGTGAGGAACGAAATATGTAGTTCGGACCTTGTTCAATAAGATCTATACAGTTTGTGTCTAACCCTATTTTATACAAAAAAATACCATGATAATTTTTCATGACCCGTAAATACCATGACTCATGCAAAAACATTAATACAAAAATGAACCCTTTAATACAAATTATTGATAAGAATTTTGCATTTCTAAGTGAAAATTCTACAAAAGAAAAATGTGCACATGATTTGTGTTAATTTGTCGTGGTAAATGATAAAAATAATACAAAAATCGTACTTCGTACGTACCTTTAAAAGTTGTAATACAAATCATCCTTATGCCTAATTAGCATAACACATTAATTTAATATAGCGTCTCCTACGAACTTAGTCTCTTAATTCACCGAAATTTAATTAATGGGAAGCACTTGCAACAAAACTCTATCCTTCAAAGTGGTGAGAAAAGGTCCCGAGTTGATCCCTCCGGCAAAGCCAACACCTCACGAATTCAAGCTCCTCTCCAACATCGACGATCAAGAGGGGCTTCGTTTCCAAATCCCGACGGTTCACTTCTACCGGAGAAACCCCTCCATGGAAGGAAAGGACCCGGTGAAGGTGATTAGAGACACTATTGCTAAGGCGCTTGTTTTCTACTACCCTTACGTCGGGCGGCTGAGGGAAGTCGCCCCCCGGAAGCTGATGGTGGAGTGCACCGGAGAGGGGGTGGTTTTCGTCGAAGCCAATGCTGATGTGGCAATGGATGAGTTCCGGGACGAATTCTATCCATCCTTCCCATGCCTGGGAGGCTGCTTTATGACGTCCCGGGCACCACCGGAGTTATCGGTTGCCCTTTGTTGCTTATTCAAGTAATTGTGTAACTTCTCTTCGGTTGTTAATTTATAATCCCTCCCTCCCTCCCGTTATATTTTACAAATTTTATATATAAATATATACGTGAATATAAAATAATAGAAACACTCGAAATAGAATTTGAGTAAATAAATTCAGCATGCATGCATGTAGGTGACGCGACTGAGATGCGGTGGCTTCGTCTTCGCCGTCCACCTCAATCATATAATGAGCGACGCAGCACCTTGCCGCCGCGACTCCGCCGGTGCTCGGCTCTCGAGATCGCGGCGGCTTGCACCTGGCGCTGTCGGGTAATCGCGCTCTCTCCGGACCCCGACGAAGAGATTAGGATCTCCTGCATGGTGAACTGCCGGAAGCGGCTTGACCCGCCGCTGCCGAAGTGATACTACGGCAACGCCATTGTCTACCCCGCCGCCGCCACGGCGGCACGGAAGCTTTGCGCGAGGCCGCTGCAGTACGCGGTGGAGTACGTGAGATCGGTGGCGGATCTAATGGTGATAAGCGGCCGCTCTTCAAGGAGGAGGGGACTGATAGAGGATGGGGCGATTTTCCTCTATCAAACGAACGAAAAGAAATAAAAATAAAGAAAATTGACAGTCGCGGGCTTTCCCCGTCGATCACGTCAGTACGATAAAGAAAATTGACAGTCGCGGGCTCTCCCCGTCGATCACGTCAGCAGATACGAGAGAAATAAAATACGGCAAAAAGGAAAAGTAAAAGACGGCAAAATAAAATAGGGTTTCTGTATTATATTTCTTGTTAATGAAAATAAGATACAATTCTCCTATTTATACTAAATACCTAGGGTTGATTCGACCTACGATTCGGGAAAGAATCAACATGAAAACCCGAAAAGAACGACCCAAATAATTAAAACGGGCTAAGCCCAACGACAATTGCAATTAATTAAAATAACAAAAAGAACGTATCAACTCCCCCACCCTTGAAAATCACCTTGTCCTCAAGGTGGCGATCTTTATATACTTCCGCAAGATCGTAGATGCCAAAAATAACCAAGCGTCGAGAAACTTCAAGAAATACCTCTTCCCACCAATGGCCAAACATGTCCCCTTTGCAAAGAAGGACCACGGGTGAAGTTTCTTCTTTTCCATTCGAAGACGAGTCGTCGGGTTCAGCAGCTACTGGGATCATGGCAAGCTCTAGGCCCTTCGGCGATCCTGCAATTGTCTTCATCTCTCCATATTTGAATAAGACTTTTGGGATCTCATAATGGAGTTGATGTCCAATTAGGATGGCATCAAGTTCCGAGGTTTCCACCAATCTTGCATGAATAAATATTGGAGCGAGACTCTCTTCCTTCATCGATGGATTCAACTCATCACCTCCCACATTGGGCTCCGTTTGCAACTCCGAGAGCTGCGGCTCGTAGCCTGCATCGGCATCAAATACCTCCAACTTCGGATCCGCCATTTGTGTCGATCCCTCCTCACCAATCGCTTCAAGTGGTGGAGCCGCTGCAATTTCATCCGTTCTAGCGTCCACTCGAGTCTTGGAATCAATAACATTCGTCTCCAACGTGGCATCAACATCCGGCACATGGGTATAACTCGGTGGCGGCGGGTAAGAATGTTGCTGCTGCGGTGGCTCTGCAACAGAGTAGTACTGCGCTGGTGGCGGAGGCTGGTACCGCACCTGCGACTCGTAATTGTTGTAGCGATCTGGCTCGGAAGTGTTGTAGGACCGCGCCTGCGGCTTGTTGTTATAGTAGTCGTTGTAATTGTTGGAGTACGTGGAGTACCCGCCTCCTCCTCCGTAGCTCTCCGAATACGTTGGCGGAACCCAATAGTCCCAATCGGAATGGTTGCTGCAACTTTCCGGAGCAATTCGAGGCCTTGGGAGATCCCACGAAGTGAGAGGCCTGTCCAATATAGGATCGAATTCATACGAAGATGAAGGTCCCTGCGTCGATGAAGGTCCCCGCGATGCCGATTGCTCCCACGACGATCGGTGGCCGATGAAGTCTCCTGCTCTACTTCTTGGCGGCTCCCATGAAGGGTACTGATGTGGGCCCGTGGTGTGGAAGCCCATTCCATTGGTATACTCATGCAAATTTTGAAGGAAGGGGTCTGATTGCGGCCATGAAGAAATAGATGACATCGTCGGCGGCCACGGTGGTATCGAAACCCCCACTGAGTGTGTCGCTAGACCCTCCGAAGTCCATGAAGGCGCCTGCCACTCCGACGACATCCCATATGGTGGATTAGGGTCAGGCCGAGGCGGCCGGGATGCCGATGGGCGCAAATCAGTGGCGTACAGTTTCGCCTCAAGGCGCTGCAGTACCGAAACCAGTGTATCCATCGGTTGGGAGGATATGGAGGATCCAGGTCTCTTCGGCAAAAGTGATCTGCCGAAAGATTAAACTACTAACAATTCGGTGTCCTTTCTCCTCCAACCAATTGGGATAAGATCAACAATTAATTCCAATTAGCTCCAATGAAATACGCGGCCAATCAAGCTAATCACCACAAGCTATACAAATCGCATAATTCCAACCACAAATTGATGCAAAATAGGACTACGAACCAAGCACGAACACACCTGTGAAATTGATGTTTCGCCCCCTCAAAGAGACTCCCTTTCGAAAGCTCTCAATGAAAGCACCAATTGATAGAGGATGGGGCGATTTTCCTCTATCAAACGAACGAAAAGAAATAAAAATAAAGAAAATTGACAGTCGCGGGCTCTCCCTGTCGATCACGTCAGCAGATACGAGAGAAATAAAATACGGCAAAAAGGAAAAGTAAAAGACGGCAAAATAAAATAGGGTTTCTGTATTATATTTCTTGTTAATGAAAATAAGATACAATTCTCCTATTTATACTAAATACCTAGGGTTGATTCGACCTACGATTCGGGAAAGAATCAACATGAAAACCCGAAAAGAACGACCCAAATAATTAAAACGGGCTAAGCCCAACGACAATTGCAATTAATTAAAATAACAAAAAGAACGTATCAGGGACTTTCTTCGTTTCCGACGTAACGCGCGCGGGCTTCGAGGAGGTAGACTTTGGGTGGGAGACGGCGGCATACGGTGGGCCAGCGAAATGTGGCATTGATATGGCCCCCGGAGTAGTAAGTTTCGTGGTAGCGTATAAAAACAAAGAGGGGGAGAAGGGGATTGTGGTCCTCATGTGTTTGCCGGAGAAGGCGATGAAGAGGTTCGTGGATGAGCTTGAGACGGCCATGGCGGCTGCTCGGAAAAGCTTAGCGATTAGAGCGTCAGCGTTATGATATGACGACGGTGATCACTACAAGAAAATTGACATTTTACGACATACGTGCATGCGATGTTTCCAATAAGTGTCATAAGTGTCGTATGCGTGTTAATTTAAGTTGTGCATTTATAATCTATACATATTTATAGTAAATCGTTATTAAAAATTGTAATTTATTAGTGGAACACGATTGCAATACGAAATATTGTATTGTGGGAACCACCTAATACAATATCTAGGTTAATGAGTCATTTTAAGGAGTACTTGAATTAGAATACTAAATAAATTTAACATTTACCAATGTACCAGATTTTGTTCAATTACTATAAAGAGTATAGAGAATTCTTGCAATATCCAGCGTTTGTAGTCCAACGGTTAGGATAATTGCCTTCCAAGCAATAGACCCGGGTTCGACTCCCGGCAAACGCATTAGTTTTTGTTTTTGTTTTCTTTTCTCTAAATTTTTCATATTTTTGTTCGTCACGCAATATATGCAATCGTAAGCTTAAGTTCATGCCAAAAGCGAGAAAAAAACTAATTGAAATTTTGGCTCTTAACACTAATCAGTAGCAGGGTCCAGTGATTCTAGAATATGGAGAATAAATCAGAGAATATCATTCCCTGGCAGTTAAGGTTAGGGAGTCGTGTTGAAGGTTCAACACGAGATTAATTATATTAATATTAAACTTAGGACAAAGTTACATAAGTTACCCAAAAACCTATGTGCTAAAATTCCTAAATCATTAAATACAGCTGGCGTGCAGTCACATTCGTCATTATTGAAAGAATAAAGCGTGACCAAAAAAGAACGCCAAATGTTGTAAAATTATTTAAAAGCCTACCATTCTAGTTCCTTCAAGAAAACTCCATTCCTCCCCCCCTCTCTCTCTACATATATATATATCCACAACTGTGTTTATGTAAAAAATAGTATATATATGAATCAATCCATCTGAAAATCTAGAGAGAGAGAGAGAGAGAATGGGGAGATCGCGTAGGGTTGGGATAGGAATGGACTATTCGGCGACGAGCAAAAAGGGGTTGCGATGGGCGATTGAAAACATGGTTGGAGAAGGCGATGAGATTATCATAATCCACGTTGCTTCTCCCAAGTCCGAGCCCACTAATAAACTGCTTTTTCAAGATACTGGCTCACGTACGTACTATTTTCTTTCTCGGTTATATATACTGTTATATATGTTTTTCTTCTTAATTAATTTGCATGTACTAGAAACATACATATCTTGGTTGGAATTTGCAGCGTTGATACCTTTGATGGAATTTAGAGAAACTAACGTAGCCAAGCACTATGGCCTCAACCCTGAACCTGAGGTTCTTGACATGCTTGATGCAGTCTCAAAGAACAAAAGGGTATGTTAATGCTCTCTCTCTCTCTCTCTCATAGCTAATAGTAGTCAGTGGCTACGCCAACGGGGGTACAGCTGTACCCAAAAAAAAAATTATTACGAGTATTTTCTCTTGTCCTACCGAATTGTGTTTGTTTTTATATTTTATGTATCACGTATATTTAAAAAAAAAACCCACTATTCAGTAGTGTAGTACGAAGGAAATATATATTAATTTTTGCTCATTAAGTTGATATTGATTTTTTCGGTTGCTACTGCAAGTGTCGAGAGAGAGTTTTTTCGAAAGACTTGATGCTAGATAACTTTTTTTGCACCCCCGAATTATAATTTCTGGACTCGCCACTGATAGTTCTAGTATATGTGTATGGGGTAAAGGTGAAGGTGGTGGCGAAGGTGTACTGGGGGGACCCACGGGAGAAGCTGTGCGATGCGGTGGAACAACTGAAGCTGGATACACTTGTTGTTGGAAGCAGGGGTTTAGGTCCTATTAAGAGGTACGTATACATTATTCATTTCTCTTTGGATTTTCCGCCACCATATATTATTTTAATTATCGAATGAATCTGCAATAATTTAATTAGTTTAGTTTAAATTATTATTAAATGAGATATTAATTAATTATTGTGATTGATGAATCCAGGGTAATACTTGGAAGTGTGAGCAACTACGTGGTGCAAAATGCGAGCTGTCCAGTCACGGTCGTCAAGGGCACACCACCAAGAAATAAAGCTTAATGGACTAATACTACTATGTATTGATACATCTCTCTCTCTAAACTTTCTTGATATGAGTAGATCAATTTTGCTTCCAATGATTGAGACATGCAGAAGTTCGATACAATTAATTTAATTGATAACAAACATATACACATACGTACATGCGTCGAGGCACGCACACGCACGTGTGTTAGTAGAAGGTTAAATGAGCATGATATTAAAGATTTTAAGTTCGAGCAATATATGTTGTGGTCTTTAAATTGTATACTGATCAAATCCAGGGCGAAGGAGTATGTGGAGATCGGTGGTGCGTGTGGCGGAACCAAGGAGATATGTGGTGGCGATCACACGCATAGCGGTCCAAAGGAAGTTGAACATACGTAGTGATCGTTGATTCGTTGTATAAAAGCAGAGATCTTGTGCACTCATTGTAAAGTTTCACTGCTTGCCTTTGTTTTTGTATTATGGATTCGGATACACTATTGATTTTCGGTGTTCAATGTCATATTGTACTGATAGATAATCAACATCATGACTTGACACAAACATTTTTTAAAATTAACAATAAAATTTAAAAGTAAAAATAAAAATAAAGTAAAAATTTTTACAACAAAAATGTTTTTAACAAGTGTTCGTTATCAATTAATGTCATAGAAAATATATCATCGAAAGTAGGGATGTCAATTGAGCCCGAAACCCGTGGGTTGGCCCGAGTAACCCGAGCAAAAGGCGGGTTAGGGTCGAATATTTTTAGCCCGAATTTTTTTTCAACCCGAATGGCCCGAACCGAATAACCCGACACCCGATAGGGTTGGCCCGACAAGTTGGCAGGTTGACCCGATAACCCGAAAAACTTTCATTACCTAGTTGTTGAAGTTCATTACTTTTGTTTAAATATTGTAGTTAATGTCTTAATTTAAATACTTGCGAAAAATATTATAAATTTCTATGCTATGTTGTACACATAATTAAAAAAAAAATGGTTATTACAATCAATGAAATGAAAAATATCTTCACATTTTTATATCTCAAGTAATTATTTATTGTATATTATGTAAATTGGACTCAAATAATACAAGACAAAATTTCTTAGAGCTTATAACATGACTTGTTTATTTATTTTAAAATTAAGACCTGTAAAAATATACATTTATTTTTCTATTTTCGTCAACCTTTTGGCCCGACGGGCTAGCCCGAGCCCCGGAAGTTTAGGGTTAGGGTCAAGATTTTCTAGCCCGAAAAAAAACCAACCCGATTGAACCCGAACCGATTAACCCGCAGCCCGAAAGGGCCAACTCGAACCCGCTCGGGTTGGCCCGATTGACATCCCTAATCGAAAGGCAATAGAAAATCGCATTGCGTCATCCTATTTGCTTCTCAAATTTTTAATACATTAAACGATGTGTATCAGAAATGAGATTTATTATGTGTAAGAATATTTTATTCACGTGAAGCGTTTGTAGTCCAACGGTTAGGATAATTGCCTTCCAAGCAATAGACCCGGGTTCGACTCCCGGCAAACGCATTTCTCATATTTTGTTGTCTTTTTTTTGGTGTCTTTTTAACAAATTATTTAACAAATTATTTTAATCCAAATTATTTAACAAATTAGTTAATCCAACTTATTTAACAAATTAGTTAATCCAAATTTTTTTAACAAATTAGTTAATCCAAATTATTTAACAAATTAGTTAATCCAACTTATTTTATTTATTACAATTAGTGTTAGCTTTTTTCTTGGTTTAAAGGTGAATCGATAATTGTTCTCAATTTTCCTTCCATGGTGACTCGAACCTCTGACTATTTGATTTGGAGGTTTACCAATTGAACTGTCCTTCGTTGTCTTGAATTAGTGATAGCTTACCGAGGAATCTTCTCTCTAAAATACCTATATGCTAAGTGTCGACTAACTTATACCAGTATTACGATATACTCCATCTATCCCCAATAAACTTAAGACTTGATTCGAGATTAAACAAAACAACGTATTATTAAATTGTCAAAGTTACAATAATTTTATTCATGGTACACAAATCAGATGAAAACTTCTCATAAACATTGAATCGCCTCACATTATAGCACTCTCACACGCACAATTAATTAAATTAAAGTTACCAAAAATCCATAGTAATCAAATAATAGTAATTAACAAACTCCATTAGTCCTCTTTCTATCCGCCACAAACTTCTTCCAAGTCGCCGCGGTCTCCCTCTGCACCTCCATCGTAGTTTTCTTGACCGTCGGCGGCTGGTGGCGGTGGTCCTCCACGGCCACCGTGAACTTCGCCGTGACCCTGGACGGGAGCGTGTCGAGCTCGTGCAGAACCTTCTCGATATCTATCACGAGCCTCTCCGCGAGGGTCCTGGAGAAGTCCTCGCGGACGACGACGCGCAGCACTGTCACGTGCTGCGCGTCGGCCGGCATCGTGTAGGCCGGGACGATCCACCCGAAACGGCGGAGCGTCTCCGAGATCTCGAACTCCGTGTGGCGGCTGCTGTCCTTGAGGCTGAAGGCCACCAAGGGGACGCCGTTGTCCTTCGACACGATGTTGAACCGGCCGGTCCGCTCCAGACCTTGCTTTAGCACCATCGCGTTTTCTTGGCAGTTCTCCATCACGTTACGGTAGCCCTACATATTGTCAAATATTATATATCCACACAAATTTCAAACTTTCTATCTGCTTCTTTCGTCTCGTTCAAAATATTTTAGTTGCCTCATTTAAAGTGTCCTTTTTTGTTTAATTCTCAGGTAAAAAGAACATGACATTACGAACGAGACGAATTTACGTAACAATTCTCATTATGTCTTACCTCATTTCCTAAGCGAATGAGTTGGTAGTATTGAGCAATAACTTGACTCGAACCTGCAAAAATTGTAAAAATACACATTATTTCAAATGGAATATTCAAATTAAGAGTTTTTTTCATCTATAAAAAAGTTTTTCAACACAAAATCTTACTATATTTTAAGATGCAAATTAAATAATTGTTACCTTTGGAAAAATTGAGGGTGAAAGTGGGTTGATCAGCTCCAAGATAATTAATATGGAAAATAAGTTCTTCTGGTAAATCTTGCTTGCTTCTCCAAATCGCCCACCCAATTCCTGCATAAACAAGCCCATATTTATGGCCACTCACGTTGATGCTCTTCACCAACGGCAGTCTAAAGTCCCATTCCAGTTCTGGGTACAGGAATGGCGCTATGAATCCACCGCTCGCCGCGTCGACGTGGATCGGCGTGTCCCACCTGCATGCACGCAACGGGCACACTCTCGTCAGTCCGTCCTCACACAAATAATATACTATTAATTGTCACTTTTCTTAACTATAATTGGAAAAAAATCTATTTAATCAAAAATGGATGCATTCGGTACATGAAATTACCAAAATACCCTTATAAGATGGTAGATGTAATAAATACTTGTATTACTTACCCTGTTTGTTTGTTCTTTTCAACTAAGAGGTCGTTGAGGCGTTTGACGTCCTCGAACTCTCCGTTGAGGGTGGACCCGAGGATGGCGGCGACGCAGATGGTGTTCTCGTCCACCATCTCGGCCGCCTTCTCGGGGTCCATGACGTAGTAGCCTTCCCTTAGCTTGACCTCCTTGAGCTCGACTTCGAAGTAACGGGCGAATTTCTCCCAGCATACTTGGACGTTGGCGCCGGTGACGATGTTGGGCTTGTCGTAGGGCTTTCCGAGCTGCTTCATCTTGTTTTGCCACCTTCTCTTGAAGGCTAGTCCGGCCAGCATTATGGCCTCCGACGAACCCACCGTCCCCACGCCCACCGCCGCCTCGCCGTCCCCTAGCGGCGCGTTGAAGAGGTGCGCGATCATGTTCACGCATCGGTTCTGCTTCCACAAATTAAGTATAATAATTTACCATGAGACTATAGCCTTAATAATTTAGTGATTAATTGAAATAATTAATTACATTAAAATGAATTATATACTATTTAAGATAAATTACGAGATAATATACCTATCATCATAATATTATTTTATTTTGAGGTTTGAAATTAAAAATTACAAAATAAATTCAATCTCGTCAATTTTCGACGTGCACGAGCATGTTCAATTTATAATATATGCCCTAAAAATGAATTAGTCAACGGAAACAGGTGTAGTTTAGGTTGAAAATGCCTAACCTAATTAATCTTTATTTAATTAATCTTCAACATTTCCTGATTTTTTATGCTTTAAAAAATTATTCCCTAGAGTAGAGGAATCACTTGATTCCCAAAACAAGTTGAAAATATATTCATTCTCCTACAATTTATGTTTTAATATAATGAAGAAAGTAATGAATAAATAAATGAAGACTAGCCTGTAACTCAGTGGTGACAGGGTACTCATCCATGTCGACGTAGTTCTTGTTAATGGCAGCCATGATAAGCTTGTCACACTCTGGCTCCATCCACGTCGTCACGAACGATGCCAGATTCAGCCTCGGGTTCCCGTCCAGCATCAGCTCGTCGTTTATGATCTGAAACGCCGCCTCCTTGGGGATCGAGTTCTCCGGCATCTTAAACCTGCATTAGTACTTGACTCTTTACTAAGATCGAGGGATAAAGGTGGATTGACTAATTTTATCTGGCATTATAAATTAGTAATATATATATATATATATATATATATATATAGCTAGTTATAAGTTACCTAGGGAGAGAGTTGCAGACATAACGGGAGGCGAAGGTGGAGTGGACGGAGACGTCGCTCTGTGAGGCGGTCTTCGACAGAACCATGGTGGCCGGAGCTAGAGAATGTTAATGAGAGATGTATAGAGAAGGTTGATCTTTTCTAATTTGCTTGTAGAATTGGAATGGTTTATGGAGGTGTGGCACTTGAGCTTATATAGTGAAAAAAAAATGGAACAATAATTGAGGTTGAGGTGTTTAATTTGTAAGAGTCGTAGCGTTTACTTTTTCAATAATTTAAAGAATAATTTTCAGCTGTTATGTCATATGTGGGGAAGGGGATCGACATTTAGTTTTATTTTTCAAGCATATATACTTTTAAAAAACCAAGTGCCTGAAAAACGAGGACCCTTTGAAAATAAGAGCAGTCAATTCAAACGCGGTGTTTAGTCTTTGCTAAATTTTCACAAATCCGGTTGTTGAGAGAAAGGGCACAAGAAAAGACGACTAGCTTCATTCTTCGAGAAAGGTCACGGAGGACTTGAATTCAAGACATTTGGTCCCATGACTTAATCCTTACCGCCAGTGGTGGAGCCAGAAATGTTGAATGAGGTGGACTCAATCAGTGGAGGATACGAATAAGACGAGAGTTACTCATTTTTTTTCGCATTCCGGGTGGGCTTAAAATGAAAATTTTCGATAAAAATCGAAATTTTAAGAACTAATTATAATTTTTTTTTAATTGGGGTGGGTTTTAGCCCATGGAGGCCAACACTTGGCTCCGCCCCTGCTTACCGCTTGGCCAACACACACATACTTTGTCCCTTATTATAGTGTAGTTCGACTTTTTGCATGTATTTCAACGTACCAGAAAATTGATCTTATAGTAAAAGCCGGGAACGGGGTTCGAAGTTTCGATTCTAATCGGTGAAACTGTGGAAGTGAAGGAGAGAGCATATTTTGTGAGTAAAACTATGGGTGATTTTCCATTGTTTAGTTGGAATCATTTTTAGCTCGAATAATTTTGTTCCTCCATATCTATACAATCACAAATTAATAGTAATACATTCTGGAATGATTTAGAATCATGCTTTTTCTAATCGCAAATTAACATTCTTTCTCCACTGAAATTCAGTGTTCTAAAAGACGCCGCCTAGGTTCGCCTAGGCGGCGCCTAGGCGCTAGTCAGTGCCTCGCCGCCCTACTAATATATAATCCGCCTAGGCTCTATGCGATACCGAACGAGCTGCTCTTGAAGTTTAATCAATAGTCTATTTGTGTTAACTAATCTATGTTTAGACAAACTACGTTACTCTATGTATGATTTTGGATTTATAATTATGAAAAATTCTCATAGTATGTGTATTTATTATAAATTTGGCAACAATATTGTAAGAATAATAAAAATAAGCATTATAGTTCGATCCGCCTAGGCCCCGCCTAGGCTCCCGCCTAGCCGTCTAGGCGCTAGTCACCCCTCCACTGCCCGACTAGCGCCTAGCGCTTTTTAGAACATTGCTGAAATTACATTTGCCTAATATTTCCCCTGTCACATTTATATGGGATAACTTTTCTCTTATATGAGAATTAAGACGAGAGTGATCATGATAAATAAAATAGTGTGAATGAGTTTTAGTGGATTTAAATTTTGTCATTTAGGTTGCGTTCTCTTTGATGCGAAAGAAAATGAGAGAAAAGAGAAAATTACACTATAAATTCTACCCCTTTTCTCTCATTTTCTCACCTTTTATCAATGAGGGAGGATTTTACTCCTTAAATTGGAGATAATATTTACAACATCAAATTGGAGAGATAATATTTTCTCTCCATTTTAGTGCAAATGAAGGAGAAAAAATAGGAAATGTGAGAAAATGTGAGAAAAGGGGTGGAGTTTATAGGGTGATTTTCTCTTTTCTCTCATTTTCTTTCGCATCAAAGAGAACACAACCTTAATGTAATATCTCTATATCAATGGGGAGGATGAAAATAGTTATTATCCTTATATGAATGAGATGAATGGATTCTCATTTATTAAAAGTGGCCAAATTGCAATGGCGGAATTTCGAAGAACATATTCTTATTCAAATAAAAACTACTCTCCCATCTCCTCTACCAAAAGAGACATTTCTTAGGAGATCGAGGCCGAGGGAGTATTAAAAATTATATTCCCTCCGTCACACTAATCTAAGCATTTGGAATATAGTCTCAATGTATAAAAATAGCAACTTTAACTATAACTATAACTTATTTAGCAACAACTTTAAAAGTGTTAGTTTTTTAGCCACTTTTGGGTAAAAAGACATACTTACCCTCAAAAAGTTTGTCCACATCATCATTGACAAAATAAAAAAAAAAAGAATAAAGGAATATATGGAAAAAAAAAAAACAAAAAAGAAGATTTTGTGGGCCATTAATGCCACACATTAACCATTCAACCACCACCCTCTCCCTCTCCTTCACTCTCGACGTTTTCTGGAAAAAAAAAAAAAAAACCCCACAGTCGCCGTCATCGTTGCCGTCGCCTCCCACCGTCGACTTCGCCTCCCACTGTCGCCACCGCCGCCACCACCGAAGAATATGTCGGGGTCCGATTCCGACCAAGAATGGGTTACTCCTCCGCCGCCGGTGGGTTTTACAAAATTTCTCAAATTTTTTTGAATTTTCTCGTTCGATTAGTTTATTTTTTGGTTTAGGGTTTAGTTTAAACACCATTAATGGCAAAGTTTAGGGTTTAGGGCTTGTAAATGATGGATTAGTATGGGAAATCTGAGGAAAAATCGCAAAACTGGGCACATGTTCTATTTGGCACGGTCGAATTTGAATTTCGACCGTGTGAAACACGGTTGAAATTCGAAGTCAACCGTGCCTGATCGTTGACTTTGCCCAATTGTTGACCAGGCACGGTTGAATTGGGAATTCAACCGTGTGACACGGTTGAATTTCCAATTCAACCGTGTCTGTACCGCGCCCTTTTTTTTTTTTGATCCGTTTTTCATTTTTTTTTTTTAGTTATAACTATACTAATATGTTTTGTTTGTATTATTTTCAGCCTAGGTTTCAGTGGATGAGACCTCGAATGCAAGGATATGCCGGCAAAGTACTTTTATACACATGGGAAAAAATTCTTCGAGAAATCCCCGATGTTTTGATCAGAGTCGGGGGACAGCCGCTCCTCGATCGATTTCTAGAGGAGAGCCCCTTCCGTTACATCATGGAGCTCAATAGGAGAGATGTGGCAATCAGTGCCACACACCAGTTTCTAGCCCGGGAGTTGAAAGACTCGTCGATCCCGAAGCACGAGAGGTGGTTTTCGATTGGGGGTCGTGAAATAATCTGCGGCCCTCGAGAGTGGGCCATTGTGACCGGATTAAAGTTCGGGCCTTCCGCTTTCGACCCCTACGGTCGAAACCATATTATACCGTTGTCGAGCCTGTACCACACGAAGTACGGACGCTCGAAGAAGAAGATCAAGACGAACCAATTGAGGGATGACTTCTTGAATGAAGATCAAAGGCTAGGCACGGCCGAGCAATACTTGAAGGCCGCCAACCTTCTCGTCTACTTGTTGGTTGTACAATGCCTTGACAATTCGCCCATCGATGATTGGGCTTGGGCGCTAGTAGAGAACGAGGAGCAGTGGAGGGATTTCCCGTGGGGATCGTGGTCGTGGCAAATCTTTTGCCACCAGTTGGACGTCGTGAAGAAAGATCCATCGGAGATCGAAAACAAGCTCAAAAAATACCACTTGTACGGGCCGGTTTGGGGACTCAATTTATGGGCGTACGAGGCCATTCCAGCTTTGGGACAAGCCTGTGGCTACAAAGCTCCACAGAGAGCTGAGTTGATGCCCCGTCTGAGGAGGTGGGAGACCTATTCGACGTACTCGAGCTTTGCCGGTTTCTTCGACAACCCCGAGGTAATTAATGACTTCACTTTGCATTAAAATTATTTACTTATTTAGTCGTTTCATGCGTACGTTGTTAACTAATGAATTTCATACGTGTATACAGCTCGAGGTACACGCGAGGCTCCGCCCATCCGAGGAAGAGCAACGACAGCCCTATCTCCTCAGTCTTGAGAACCCGAACCCTCTGGTGTTGGAGTACGATGCTCCGAAACGCCACGCCCACAAGAAAGCGGAGCCGGAGCAAAGGAGATCGAAGGCGGCCCGAGATATGGCCAGGGTCGTAGAGAGGTTGATGTGTCGGGACGCTGAACGGGTCGTGATTCCCCGTCGAGCAACTCGTGCTTCTTCCGAGGGACAGTTGCCTACCCGTCCTCTCCGTCTCGGAGCCCTGGATCGGGACACGCTTGACGAGGCGCAGTCGAGGCGCCGTAGAGGGGAGGGACCGTCGAAGCGCCCGAGAGCCGAGCCATCTCGTCATGAGGAATCGAGCGACGTCATCTGTTGCATCCACGGGGATCTGTGCCGGCTCGGATGTCGTGGAGACGATGCGGCGATGGACCGGTTCATCGAGAGGTTCGGTGATCGACTGGTTCGGGACACAAACGAGAACAGCATTGTTGCTCGTTTCACCAGGGCCGTCGTCGAACGTGCTAAGGGCCTTCTCGGGGGCCGAGGATCGAGGAGGCCGTCTCCCGAGGCGTCGTATCACTCGCACGTGGGCGGGGGCAGTCAGAGGATAGAGGAGGCCGCTAGGAGGTCGAGGAGTCGGACATCGACTCAAGCACCGGGGGGAGGAGGGGAAGCCTCGTCCTCTCACGAGGCCTACTTACGCGAGCTCGACCGAGATATCCCCTCGCCTGTTCGTGGTGGTCGAGAATCACCCGAATCGGAGGGTTCGGACTTAGAGGTTGATCCGGAAGCCGGGCAAAGGATAATCTCTACTCAAGCCGGCCGGCAAATCAAGCCTTCCTCCTTCCTCCAGAGTCCGTATATGGCGAACACAGACTCACGGCTTTCTATGCGGACTGTGAAACAAGCTTATCGTACACATAGAGCTGCGGGGAAGGATGCCAAACCTGTCAAGAGCATGGATTCGAGATGGGGCAACAACTCTTTGATGAAATCGAGGACCCGAAGATTCAAATCGAAGCGTCGGTAAGTGTTTATGGAATTTGTTTTTATTTGTGTGTTTAGATCACAATTCGAGATATCATTAATTTGTGTTTTGTTTGTGCATTTTTAGATTATTGACATCTACATCCTGTATTGGAGGTCTCGAATACGCCGTCGAAAATCCTTAGCTCCCGGAGTAGGACACGGTCATGTCATACTGGCGGGGTGTGATTACTACGTAAGTTGTTTTATTAATTAACCTTTTTGCATTAACGTTTTTACATACAAAGTGTAGCTCTCATTGTAAATTGTTGTTGAAAATACAGAAGTATTTGAATCGAGCCCTCGAAGCGGAGCACAAGGGGGATCCTGAGCTAGGGTTGAACGCAGGAAAGACGTATCGCCAATGGAAGGCCAAAAAAAACATGTTGGAGGTTTTCGAAGGGACAAATACGTACATCCCTTGGAAGCATGGTAAATATGTAAGTACGATTCATTTTTTTCCCTCTCTTTTCCCGACTTTAGTGTGCATCTAATTATAGCTAGCTTGTTACAGTTTGTCATGGTTTGCCATGTCGCGACGGATCATTACGTGGTCGCTCGCGTCTGCGTTCCAGAGTGGAGGGTTGAGGTGTACGATTCAATATTGTATCGCCTCGAAAAGGGCGAGACTGGAGATCATCGCACGATACAACTCCTATGCATAAGTCGCCTCTTCCCTAAAGTCCTTGCCCAGTCCGACTTTTGGAACCAACATGTTAATATAGGGAAGAAGAGGACCGACTTTATGGAAATAAAATTCATGCCTGAAGATGAACAGTACGTCCAAGTCGACGGTGTGAGCTGCGGCGTATACGCATGCTTGTACTTGGATCGTATCCTCGCCTCGAGTGCAGCTCCTCTACGAAATACTGAAGAGGAGAAGTTCATCAAACGGCAACGAAAGATATTGGCTAGGAGAATTTTTAGTCTTTCGTTGTATCCTGTCGACGGTCCGGTCGATCTATCGAGGGTTAATGTAGATGTATAAAAAACCTTGTTGATTCTTATTTATCGAACTTGTTTATGGAATTCGTTTCTCGTATTAGATTATCGAATGTGCAAACTTTATCAATTTGCAATTATCATATTAGATTATCGAATGTGGATTCATCGAACAAATATTGAATGTGCAAAGAGTAGGAATTAGAGGAAATTTGGACTTAGAAAAAAATTGAGCCATTTTTTCCTAAACTTTCGGTAGAGACACGGTTGAATTGAACTTTCAATCGTGCCTGGCACGGTCAAACAGGCAAGTCAACCGTGCCTCACACTGTAGACGGTTGACTTCCGTCAGGCACGGTTGACTTTCACTTTGACCGTGCCAAACAGTGCCTCTTAGAACACCAACCGTGCCTAAACCATCAATTTGTACAAAATTCCATTTTTTGATCGTAATTTGCGTGTGACGTCACTATTATATGCCATAGTTGATTAAAAAACAACAAATAAAGCGGAAACATTGGGTTTTAATGATTAAAATAGCGTAATCTAATCTATCTAATGCATCGCCACTTCCTAAGATGAAACACTCCTACAATGTATATGGTCCCCTACCTCATGATCCAAAGATTCGAACTTCGTTTGAGTTCGTTGTTGTTGTTAACGGCATATAATTGACGTATCGTTAGTAACTAATGTGTAATTGATGGTTAATTTACGTACTAACATCGAAATTAACGAAAATTTAGAAGGTTGACTTTCAAAAATTGCCCCTTGACTGTAGGCACGGTTAGGGTACACTGTTAGGGTACACGGTCAAACCCTCAAGTCAACAGTGCCTCGAAAGTCAGCCGTCCAGAGGGCAAGACACGGTTGACTTTATCATTTAACCGTGTGAGGCACGGTTGAATCTTCATTTCAACCGTGCCTCTACCGTGAAAATGGGGGGAAAATTGGCAAAATTTTTTCTAACTCCCCCAATCAACCATGCCAATTTTATTTCCCATACCTAGTATAACATTCAATCGACATTTGAAATCCATTCAAATCCAAACATTCAATTCAATCGAAATAAAAATAATCGGAAAATTATTCTACCACTCGCAAGGGGCATCGAGGTCTCGTGTGTTCCTGGCTTTGACATATGCTACATTTTTTCTTCCTTCTTCTACCAGGCTCCGCATCTTGGGGGGGCGGTACATTCAAGTCGACACCGCCAATCAGAATTGGAGCTCTACACACTCTCCTGTTGTGCCCAGCTTGTCCGCATCGAGTGCACCTTTGTCGAGCCGTCGATGTTGACGTTCCTTCTTCGCCTACGGCTCTTGCACGTGACTCCCTTGGTCGTCCGGCTTGCTTAGGTACTAGAGGTGGACGCACAACGCATGAGGTCACGTAGTCGGGCACGTCCCACGACTCCGGATGAGGGACGGGTTCGATGGTTGGTGTATAGGTGGCTACCAAGGTAGATTGTTTGAAATAGTGACTCACGTAATCACTTGCTCGTCCACCTGAATACCTGATTGAGCACGAATAAATAAATCAGTCGTACCATTCAATCTCGTCTATGTATAACTCACATAAGAATATGTCGTACCTTAGAGCCGCGTGGGCGTGTCGACAAGGCATCAAGTCCAATTCAAACTCACGGCACGAGCACGTCGAGTTTTGAAGGTCCACGAGGTAATTGCCGTTCTCGCCTTCTACCCTATACAAATTGGGAGTCGTTGTCGTCCTACACGGGTAGCGACGTCCCCATTCATGGGCTGCGACATCTTCTCGTACGCCTTCGGAGTGAGATCGTGCTCTCGAGAAAGGGCACTTTGACGGTGTTGGTCAAACCACTTTTCTACGATCGTGCGATACATCTTAAGCATCGAGCATATCGGCAGCCGACGAGCCCACAGTAGCCGTGCATTCATTGTCTCGGCCGGATTAGAAGTCATGAAACTCGTGCGTGGGACGGGACACTTTGACTTCGCCCACTTCGGAGGGCCGATATCACACAACTTTCTATAAATTCCGTCTCCTTCACGGCCGAAGCATCTCAAGGCATCGAAGTTTTCATCGAACGTTGAATCTTGATTTGCGTAGGCCGCCTCTTTGAAAATTCCCAAGGCATATTGCCCGAACTATTTCAGATTCTTCGTGATGTGGTAGAAGCAGAGGTCGTGTGCTTGGTTAGGGAAAACGGCGTTCACGGCATTGATGATACTCACGTGTTGATCGGAAACGATCAATAGATCGTCCGGAGCCCCGAAACAACTCTTCACCTTCGACAAAAACCATGTCCATGATTCATCGTTCTCCTTAGGACCTAATCCTATTGCAAGAGGAAACACCTGCTCATTCCCGTCTTTAGTCACAGCTACAAAGAGGGTCCCCTTGTTCTTTCCTTTCAGATGTGTCCCGTCAACAATAATCACGTGACGGAGCAAGTCACTTTGAAAGGCTTGGATGGACTGTCCAAGGGCAAGAAACATGTACACTAGTCGATCGTCAGCATGCGATGTCACCATATCGTACACACTTCCCGGATTTCTCTCCTTCAGCAGGTAGAGGTAAGACGGTAGCCTCTGATACGACTTTTCGTAACTTCCGTACATGCTCTCGATCGCTACGTTTCTGGCACGCAGTGCAAAGCTGTAGCCTATCTGAATGTCGTACTGAGTTTGTAGCTCATTCATCATCTCATTCGGCTTCAACACGGATCCCTCGACGACCAGTCTACGTGCAAAGAAAGCTCCTAAAACCTTGGCACAAATCTGTCGCAGTTTGTTTCCGTCTAGAACCACTTGACACGTATGGTTGGGTTCATATTTCCTAACCTTCCATATCCCGCCCTTTTGTCGTGCACGCATAAAATATGCACAATCATCCTGGTTGCACACAAAATTCAAACGCGTTTTGTTTGGGCGTTCGGTGGTATACTCTAGTCGGTTCTCCATGTGATAGAGGCTCACGGCTATTTGCAATTCATCTTTCTCCTTGAAGAGGCCACCCACACGCAATTTGCCAAGTGAGGGGCTGTAATCGGGCTCGATAAAGCCTAGAGGCTCTGCCGTATCTAGGTCGACGTACGGAATCAACCAATTTCTTATGGCTTCGTGAGTGGCACGAGTATCATCGGTCTTCCGTCTTGATTATCTGAATGTATGCTTCGGTGCCCGATGATCCTATCAACACGCCCCGGCTCCTGAATCCATGCTCTAAACTCCGTAGTTAACGACTCAAACAAGTCGGCCCTCTGTTGTTCATCAATCGCCTCTTCAGCCTCTCATTTCTCTCCTCCTCAGCCCTCGCCTCCTCATCTCTCGCCTCCTCATCCCTCGCCTCCTCATCCCCCGTCTCCTCATCCGAAGACTCCGATTCTTGATGACTAGGACCTCCAATATTCAAGTTCTGAAAAACCGTGGATTGTTGTGTCGTAGGAGTGCGAAAGTTGATGTTCTGTGTCTTCTCGATCACATACACGGTTGGCAAATCGTTCTGCTCGACGATAAGCCTAAGCAAATCCGTGTCGTTCTTCAGAACAACCTTCATCCTCCCATGATCGGTTAGGTCCGTCAAGTAGTACAATATGTACTCCGATTCGGAGCCCAATTGATCACGGATCTCCCTAAGCACCTTATCACGTGTAATTCCTAATATGGGGAAGTGCACGAGGAAACTATCACCTCCCACATACGAGGTCCTCTCCCAATGCCCACTGTGATGCACGATGATTCTCTGATACGACATCCTGAAAAAACACAAGATTTTTTTGTTAGATTTTCGGTAAAGACACGGTTGATTTGGGATTTCAACCGTGTGACACGGTTGAAATCTCAAATTAACCGTGCCATAATTAAGAAATTAAAAAAAAAATTATATAAGGCACGGTTGGTTTGGGATTTCAACCGTGTCACACGGTTGAAATCCCAAATCAACCGTGCCCCTACCGTATTTAAAAAAAAAATTATATTTTGGGCATGGTTTTCCCAACCGTGCCACTATGATCCAACAATGCCTCTATGGTCTCAACAGTGCCACGAAGAACAATTTCAATTTTTTATTTTTTTGAGCAAAAAAATAATTGAAAATATGCGAAACGAAATGAAATTACGATCGTACCTTATATTAGTCGGAAAAACCTTGAATATTCCCAATTTCACCGCCGAAAATAGTCCCTCGATTTCCCAAAAATTAATAGACGAAAAATAGAATTTTTTGCAAAAAATCTCTCTCTCTCTCTCTCTCTCTCTAATTTTTTGTTAGTTTCGAATGAAATGTTGTTTGTTGCAATTGTTGTATTCAAAGAGATTTTTGACACATTTATTACTACTATCTACTCTTTTGAATTAATGAAGTGGATCAAAATAAGATTTGGTAGTTGAAATAAATTAAATGCATTACTATTTAGTTATTTATATTAAAAATCAATTAATAGAATTTATGTCAAATAAAACTAAAAAAAAAAAAGAGTGGGCTCAACCGTGTCCATGCATGGACACGGTTAAGAGAGGTGTGAATTTAATTAGAAATTAATTAATTTTTTTACGCCTAAATTTAAAAAAAAAAAATTATATTGTTCAATTCTACCGTGTCCAAACACGGTTGGAAATGAGAGAAAGAGGGAAGAGAGAGAAAATTGGTCAAAATTATCTAATTACAAAAACAAGAAAATAAAAGTGGTGGGACCCAATTAAAAAGTAAGGGTATTTATGTACTTTCATGCAAAAGTGACTATAAACTTACACTTTTAAACTTGTGGCTATAATAGTTATAGTTATAGTGAAAGTGGCTAAATATGAGTTTCTCCCTAGAATATATATATGACGTATTATATAATATAGAAACGTTTGCAATTTTCGGTGGAATGGACTATGGAGGAAGTACAAAACACAATTGTTGTGTGAATAAAGGAGTCAAGATTTCAAAAAGGTCTCAAAGTTGAAAGAAGGGAGAAGTCCTTGCGGCGAATGGAAACAGTCTCAACTTCTTACAATTTGTCCAATAAAAAAGAGGCAAAAAAGTATATGTAGTATTTTCAAAACTTTCCAAAGGCAAATTGACTTGTACTCTTTATTTGATTTGTTGTATTATATCAAACTTCAAAACTATGGAATATATATGGATGAGTCCACCAAACATAATTAATCCTATAAAAACACTAAATCATATTACAACAAACATTAAATGAAAAATTGATTGATACAGTATTGTCAAATCAGTCGTGAACATGTAAAATAACGCAGTGGAATACATGGGCCAATAAAATAGAATAGATAAAGTGATACATAAAATTTGATTTAATTTTATTTTGCATGTAAAATTTTGAAATTGGTATAAAAGCATACTCCAGATTCCAGAATGTATATTTGTACCAAATTATATATTTATTGCATAAGAAAAATATGTGATACATTTATGTTTCAAATAATTAATACTAACATTATTTTTTTTAATTATTATTCTTTGGAGTATTTAGCAAGAAATAGAGAAAAATACTTATTCAACGGGCGAAGGCGAGTTTTCTTTTCAATATTTATACGTATTTAATTTAATTTAACTAGTACTCGCCCACGCGCGATGCTCGATAACGTGAGTTAAGAATACTCGCCCACGCGCGATGCGCGACACCGTAAGTTACGAATATTTAATAAGAGCAGTGAAACCAAACGTAAACATACACACACTAAGAGCAGACAAATATAATGTTAGTGCACTACAACAACACAATATGTTATACATTTCGGAACACATCCTTATATACAACATTTGTCGTCACGCCTGATGCGTCAACGTGAGTTACTAAATCAAAAAAATTAAATCCAACAAAAAAAAAATTGAATCCTATAAGAAACTGAACCCTAAAAAAGAGACTATTTTTCAAATGTTAATTAAAAAAAAAAAATAATAATAATAATAAATAAATAAATAAATAAATAAAAAACGTATTGATTTAAGTGAAAACAGTAAATTATAGTTTGTTTATGAAATTTACATATATGAACAATTAGGTTTTTCATGATTTTTTTAGGTGACTTATAAATATTGTGTCACCCAATGTATGATAAATTTATTTTATTTCTGTTCTATTTCCGGGTCCATTAAACTTGGGCCGATATCTTGTTGTTTTAGACCACTAAGTTAAATAAAAATTACAGAAAAGAAAATCGGAAAAAATAGGAGAGAATTTAACACGTAAAATTAAAGAAAATAAAAGTAAATTATAAATATTTGTTAAAATACAAAATTACAATTGTTTGAAATACAAAATCAAAATATCAAGTAATAGAAAATGAGATGAGATTTTTTTTTTTTTTTTTTGTGATTCAAAGTATAGCAATATTGGTGTCTATTTGTAGAGAATTGAAAATCATAATTTTTAATTTTTTTAAATAAATATTTATCTACATTATTTTTTTGTGTTCACACTGTTACTGGGTATTTAGTTTTAGACCCCTGAAATTTTCATTTATTGCAAAATTGACCCCGAAATCAATGCAAAATTGAAAACTGCCAAAATTGTAATCTCTTTATATATATAGATTATTTTCACCGCAATTCTTTTGGCGGTTACACTGTTAAATTACAAAGTAAAATTCACCACCGCCGGTTTCTCCCCTGCGGAGGAAACCCAGTTTCCAGTAGCTGAGAAATGAGGAGGTATGGAGCCTCAAAGTTAGGCGCCAAAACCTCGCTCTATGTGCTCACCGCCGCCGGCATCTCCACCACCGCCGCCGCCGCCACCTATAGTTCTTCCGACTCTGGCAGTACAATCAATTTCCCCCCTAGCTTCTTAAACGGCATCGTTCGCTCCTCCCGCGCCCTCTATGCCGTGAGTACCTGCACCACATCAATTTTGATTTCCTTGCTCGTTAACATTTCGATTTCTCGGATAGTGCTTCTGAGAGTTTGAATTTTTTCCAGATCACTTCATGCGTGGTTGACTACAAGTACTCATTGCACGGTTTAACAGCTGATTCGGAGGAGTATGGGCGCACATTATCTGAGGTATGGAAAGCTGATGCTATTGGACTGATGCTTTGCTCTGTTTTTTTGGTCCAACATTCCTTTCAGCCATAACTGTGTTTGATCGATCTTTTGGTCTGCCGTATAAACTACTCCATCATCTAGTTATGGGACTTATGCTGTAGTTGTATCAACTAGTCTTGGCAATGAATATGCTTAGGGCATAAGAACTAGTAGTATTGTCTTTCTCACAGATTTTAGGGAGGAATTTATCTTGAGCATACTATCTCGTCGTTACCATTGTGAATGATTTTCCTGTCATTTTTGCCTGATGGTGGAATGCAGTGTCTGGTGCTGAAGTCAGTGGTACATATCACCATGTTGCTCATCTCTAAGTGTGCTTCATGCCATCATTTCTGGTCTTGAAATTGTCCTATTAATGTCGTTTAATGTCTTTTGCTTCCTCCTGGCATTAGTGTCTGGTTCTTCGAAGACAATGTTTATTATCTGTGTTCTCTTGTATACAACTCTTTCCAGTTTATAAAGGAAAAAGTTTATTGTCTTAAACTAAGATTTTGTGGCATTTTCAAGATTCATCTAAGATCAGCTAGAAGGATCCTAAAATTGTGTGATACCAACAAAGGTTTCTATGTAAAAGCTGGTCAGTTTGTTGCTTCAGCACGACAAGTTCCACAAGAATACTCGTCAACTCTTTCGTCTTTGCAGGATCAGGTTTTTATTTGTCATTGTTTTGTATTTGATTTTCCTTAACCAAACTTTAATGGTGTCTGCTGCTTTAATTGAATTATACGTTGATCCAGTCTCACTTATGCTTCAGGCAGTGCCTTGTAGTTTCGAAGCTGTCAAGGACGTTATATTAAACAGTCTGGGGAAGGATATATCCGAGATGTAAGTAGTAGCTAGTTCTTAGCATCCGCTTGGAAACATTTTCCCTACTATACAAACGGAAAGACTACTTATTTCGACACTTCTTGCACCCTTTTTTTCTTTGTGTAATTACTAGTATGGGTCCAGATTCAAGTATCACATGTAAAGTAGATCTTAATTGTATAGTTTCTCATTAAGTAGGTTTGTTTTATACCAAATTGGTATAAGAGTGAGAAGCATGGTATTTCAACTAAGGCTTTTACCTGCTACAAATTTCTGGACAGTGAACAATCTAACTTGTTGGCATTTGGATCCATGGATCAGATTTCTCTCATTTGATGAGCAGCCAGTTGCTGCTGCTTCAATTGCTCAGGTACACCGTGCCATCTTGAAGGACCATCGGGAGGTGGCAGTCAAGGTTAATCCATGAAACTGTACTTATATGATGAAGTAGTACTTTTGTTTGAAAAGCATGTCCCGGCATGCATCAGTATTCTAGTTTGCTTATGTAGGAGTTCACTTAGCTTTACAAATTATTCAAATATTGCCTCTTGTTCTCTGTGGCTGTTTGTGGGATTGAGGGTGAGGATTTTGGTGGGTATTGAGTAGATGCATCAGTCCAGCACACTACTGTATTACATTTTCTTTCTTTTGCATGCTTGGGAATTGAGTCTCCAATACATTATGCTCACTTAATTCGAGATGTTAAATAAACTACCTTAATACATTTCACAAATTTATCATTCAGTTTGGAAGGATTCATATTCTATATATGTGTAGTTTAGAGTTAGACAATAGTATAATCATTTAGCTTCAGCTTCAAATACTAGTTTTAAACCCTATCTGGAACAACTGATTAGTCACACGTGACTTAGAATTAAATGTGTATCTCTATATATTGCTATTATTTGTTTTATGTACATTAACATGGTTCATTTTTTTGTTTTGGTACCTGAACACAGGTCCAATATCCAGGATTAGAGTATCAAATGAAATTTGATCTTGCTACAATGGCTTTACTCTCTAGATCAGTTGCATGGGTATGATTTTGATGCACAGTTGCTTATAATTATTTTCTTATCATGACAGTTTTAATTCCAAATGAAAAGTACTTTCTAACATCCATGCATGAAATGCAAATAGGCTACATTATAAGATGTGCATGGAGCCAATTGCTGTGCCTATATGTATTGGTGACTCTTTTCAATAGCATTTGTCTGACAAGTTAACATCCTTCCCCTCTCTGCATCCTTTTATTCCTGCGTGAAGCTTCTGATTGATTCAAGAAGGCGTGGAATCAAATTATAACAGACTCATTAACTTGATGTTTGTACCAAATATAGCTGTACGGCTTGACACATGAAAAAGTCAAGAATAGATACTGATAAGGGAAAAAATGGATATTGACTAGATAAAGGAGACTGGTAGAATCATACGATTAGTACTATTAAAAGTTGATTTATGCCGTGACTTTGAGGTAATCACACTAGAGTTTACAAATGCTATGTTAATTAATTATGTTTCTCAGATTGACAACTTAGAGAGAGTAAGTGTGTGTATGTGGGGGGAGAGAGAGTAAACACAATGTTTATTATCAATGATGATACTAAAATACTGATATCAAATTGGGAAAATAACAAGTTTTGGTGATGCCTTCTCCTCGTGTTGTTTAAAATGATAGCTACTGCATTTTTCTAGTTTTTCTTGGTTCAATGGTAAACATAATTTTTATTTTCAATGAAGATACTTTTAGAAAAATATCACATTGGCATAATAACGAATTTTGGAGATGAAATGAATCTGGTTTTTTGGCTTTCCACCGATAAAATGATAGTTGCTGCATTTTCTAGTTTTTCCCGGAGTACAGGTTCCAATGGATGGTATCAGAATTCACAAAGACTATTGCTTGTGAACTTGGTGAGTGTATCATGCTGTTGTTTAATAAGAACAGTTATTCTCACTCTTCTTGGAGTCATTATGGAATTCTTGTATGCTTAGTTCAAATAGCTAAATATATCACTTTCTTTTATTATTATTATTCTTTTTTGGACTAGGTCTTATCTAGCCATTTCATTTGCAACTACATGCTATCAAAACGTGTCTCATCAAAGTTTTTTGGAGCCTTGAAAATGATGTATCTGGTTTAAGTAATTTCGGCTTGTTTTATTATGACATCCTCCTTAAACTACAGTGTATGCCTCTGAATATTTCATCACCCTTACTTCCAAGCCTTGGTGGATTGAAAATAAGTGGAAAAGAACTTATCTTGGGTGCTTGGTTTTATTTCTTATGTTCTATAGATTTCATTCAAGAGGCTAAAAACTCAGAGAGGGCAGCAAATAATTTTAAAAGCAACAAGATGGTCAGGATCCCTTCTATCTATTGGGTAAATAATGTGCAGTTCTTTCTTAAGTCTATCGGTGCATAAGTTCCTAATTTTATCATAGTTCTCACTGTCACGGTTATGTTGCCAGGATTTTACTAGCAGGCAGGTTTTGACAATGCAGTTTTGTGAAGGACAGAAGGTAAAAAAATATTTAAACTTGAAAAATAGAAGGAAGCATTTAGGCTAAATCTCTAATTGTAATGTTTCTGTAACCCCATTAACTCTATTAACCACACGAACATTTAAAGAAATTATCGTTTTTGTTGGTTTGACATTTTTATGATTAATAGTCTGAAACCTTGCATTATATGTTAGTAAATATATATTTACTTGCATTTCAGATAGAATCTTGTTTTGCTAATTTTTATGAAGCCACTGGTGACAAGAATTTCATTGTGTTTCAGATAGATGATTTGGAATATTTGAAGCGAATGGGGATCAATCCACTTGAGGTTGGTTTTGAGCAATACTAATCTTCATACCATCAATGTTCTAAAAAGCGCTAGGCGCTAGTCGGACGGTAGAGGGGTGACTAGCGCCTAGGCGCTAGGCGGGAGCCTAGGCGGCGCCTAGGCGGATTCGAACTATAATGCTTATTTTTACTATTCTTACAATATTATTGCCAAATTTATAATAAATACACATACTATGACAATTGATATGTTAGTTTCATAATTATAAATCCAAAATCATACATAGAGTAGCATAGTTTGCCTAAACATAGATCAATTAACACATATAGACTATTGATTAAGTTACAAGAGCGGCTCGTTGGGTATCGCATAGAGCCTAGGCGGATTACTTGTTAGTCGGGCGGCGAGGTACTGACTAGCGCCTAGGCGCCGCCTAGGCGGACCTAGGCGGCGTCTTTTAGAACACTGCATACCATGCACACTATGGTTATTTTTCTTCTATACTTGGCCATGCCATATGAGTTTGTGGCTGTTATTTCTATATAGAGCAGACAGGTTAGACTGATAAGAAAAAAGAAAGAAAAAATTAATGAATTGTAAGAAAGTGGCATCATCAGCGAATAAGCAAATCTCATTCCTCGAATTTTCTTCTCTTGACATTCTAGGTAGCAAAAAGCATAGTAGATGTGTTTGCAGAGATGATATTTATTCATGGTTTCGTCCATGGTGACCCACATCCTGGAAACATATTAGTTTGTTCAGAGGCGTCCAATGGTTTTTCATTAGGTATGAATAAGCACATCACACTTAAATGTTTCCTTCACTAGGATTTTTATCTAATCATATTTATTCTTGGTTTTTAAAATTGATTTCTTATTTGCATAATTATTTATAAATGTAGTCATTCTGGATCATGGGATCTATAAACAGTTATCTGAAGAATTCAGAAAGAACTATTGCCATCTCTGGGAGGCTTTAATTAGACTTGATTCACAAAAAATACAGCAGCTGGGTGAAACCTTCGGTGTTGGGAAGTATGCAAAATATTTTCCTGTTATATTTACCGGAAGAACCATTAACAGGTATGTTCTTTGGCTTTCATCTGTGATTTGATTTCCTTCAGTCGTAAGTGAAGACTTAACATTATATCTGAAGTATTTATGTGGGGTGTAATGCTGATTACATCTAAAATAACTGAAGTAAATCAGTGCTAGGGAGAGGAATGTCGCCTGAAGAAAAGATACTTTTAAGGGAAGAGGCAAAGTCTCTAAGAATGGAGGACATATCTTCATTCATGGAGTCATTGCCCCCCGACTTTCTGACCATATTGCGGACTGAGTAAGACCTGCTTCGGTGTTGTGTATACTGACAGCAGTCAGGTTGATTGAGTTTTCAACTTATACTCCTGTATTGCCTATAGTGGGCTGCTAAGGTCCTTGATCAGCAAGCTGGGCGCTCCTCAACGAACCCGACTACTCACTTATGCTAAATGTGCCTTACGTGGTCTCTCCGTTGAGGCAAGTTCTGAATCAGGTAAAACATGTCAGCATTCAATAAAGATATTATATTCTTGAATCGAATTTGCCTTGTTTGTTGATTTTCTCTACTCTAGCATTGATTCGTTGCCTATGTATTCGTAAATTGTAGCTTCATACTATTCATCTCAACTTCTGACCAGTTCGACATCTTTTTAACTCATTGTAACCTTCAGATTCTACCGTGTATATTGCATCAAGATTCAAGATGAGCATCAAATACTTTCAACTGAGGATGATTCTTGGTAAGGCAGTTTTTCATTATTATGAATTTTGCTTTAACATTAGCTCGACAGCGTTCCGTAAATTGTGGTGAACTGCAGGAATAATGGAGTTTGTGAGCTACATGGATGAAATGGGACGCTCCTTGGCTAAGAAACTGAGACTGTTGATGTTATCAGCTAGGGATCAAATTTGGAGTTAGATTTTTCCTAAATCTTTTTAAAAAATTGTTGAGAAGCATACATGCTAATCACTACTACATCCGTCTAATTCATCTAGGGATAAGTTCTTTCCGTCCGTCCCACTGATATAGAGATATTACCTTAAATGACATAATTTAAACCCATTAAAACTCATTCACATACTTTATCCACCACTATCACTCATCCTAATTTTCATTCCGGAAAAAAATTATCCCTAGATGAATAGGACAGAGGGAATATTGTCTGTCGAAGAGGGATGGCTCCTTCGGTTCCTCTCAAATTGTAAAAATCACTCTTAAGGGAGGGAGGCAGTCTTTATATCTTCTGTTACTTTAATGTGAAAACATCAACGATTGTTTAGCTACACTTTCGGATGAGATAAATGTAGTGATAGTTCGAGGCCTTTCTGGATTGTGGACATTCGTCTTCCTGGAAAAGTATAACCTGCATTAACCACGATAGAACTTTCCAGTAGTTTTAAGGACCAAATCATGTCGAACTAGTCGAATCGGCCATGCTTCCTGTGCGGCCGTTCTAACCATGAATCGGCCAATTATGGACTGGTTCAACTGGGAAGCGGATAAAAAACTGGGAATTGGAGGTTGCACCCATCCGACCTCTGGCCTGTTCTTTTTTTTTTTAATGACCTTCAAGTCCAAAAGATTTTACATAAGAAATCAAAAGCTAACTATAGGTCTATATTCGACTGCTAGTTAAACGATTTTCAATATTTACCGCTGCATTCAACTGTTTGTCAAGAAGCATAACCGAGCTAGAGAAAAAATATCAAAGAAGCCCATTCTCCGCGTCTCTCCTTTCTTTTATGGACTGCAATATGTTGGCCTTTATTGAAAATGTGGCGTAGCAAACAAAAGCAATGGTGTATACATTGCAGAAACATACTGTATAATGACTCTTCAAGTATACGTCTCAGATACTATGGCTCTTTGAATATATGTCTCGGATAATATGGCCCTTCGAATATACGTCTCACGTAATTCGACTACAACCACTCAATCCAGCAATTCCCAACCATATAACAATTATTTGCACATATATGTACATAAATAAATACATTCAAGAAGCATTTATGCACAGAAATCCCAGCTAGCAAGTACACAAATGGACCACTTAGTAGCCCTACAAGGGACATAAATAAAATCCAATAAAGCTGAACTCAATTGGAAAGGGCACATGTCAATATCAACACAACAAAGCCAAATCTTTCATTTGGATAAAGATTTGGGAACAGAGAAGGGCCAGAAATAATGTCCCACAATAATATCCCATAAAGAACTTCTCAAACATGTAACGAAATCATAAACCCTAGGTCTCGTTAGTAATGTCTCACTTGTTAAATATATGTGACGTATAAATTAATAAAGTAAGACGTTACTGATTGGACATAGTCGAATTTTAAAATAGTCCTGCTGAGGTTTTTTCCATTGATGATTTGCAATAAGCCAGAATGTAATGGTTTAATGTTTGGAGCACATGTAGTTCAGTAGAACGATTAAAACCCAATGCATCAAGAAAAGTACAGCGGTGTTGCGTAAAACAGAGGATGAAATTATTGAGAAGTGGGTGAATTAGATGCGCCCCTGGTGATGGATAGTACAAGAAAATCGTCTTCCAATGCAATCTGGACCTACAAAGAAACAAAAGGGATGCGATTGAGGGTTGGCCCCAAGTAATAACTGAGAGTATATCGAGATTTGGGAATCATGAACATACAGTAGGTGCTCAAGATGACAGTTTTGCTTTAAGCTCATCAGCGACAGCATCAATGAACTCCTCGGTGTTCAGATACTTGTCTCTCGACAACCTGAATCATTGAGGAAATGAGAAGGGGGTGAGATATACGAACAGAGGCCAGTTTTGAACTTTTAAATCCTATAGGCAAAGAACGTTGCTTACTTGGATCCATGGATGATAAGGGCAAGATCCTTGGTCATCTTTCCAGATTCAACAACACCGACACATGCTGCTTCTAGTTTCTCAGTGAAGTCCAAGAGCTTTGCGTTGTCATCCAACTTCGCCCTACACAATTTGCACGCTTATTATGCTCCATTAATGACAAAGCACTATTGCAACAAGTGAATAACTAGGGAAGAAAGAGAAACGAATAACAAACTCAATTACCTGTGTGCAAGACCACGAGTCCAAGCAAAGATCGAAGCAATGCTATTGGTACTGGTTTCACCACCCTTTTGATGAACTCTGTAATGACGTGTAACAGTTCCATGGGCTGCTTCAGCCTCAATGGTCTTGCCATCAGGGCACATCTGGAAAAGTTTAACATACGTCATTTTTCACGAGTTTAAAACCAGAAAAATCTTGGAAATAGAGGCATGCATAGAAGAGATATAAACGTACCAAGACTGAGGTCATCAGCCCAAGAGATCCAAATCCTGTAAAAATGTGATCAGAAAGTAAAGTTTAAATGACTTGAAGAGCGAAAAGAAAAATGTAGAGAATAAACATAAGACTATTATGCTGAAATCAACGCAGTTTTAGACTTGTCAAAGTTCTGATTTTTCATACCTTGGGCTAAGAAGTCACTCTGCACATCTCCATCGTAGTTCTTGCAAGCCCACACGTAGCCTCCATCACTCTTCAAAGCATATGCAACCATATCATCAATGAGGCGGTGCTCGTACCTGGTTGCATCACAAAGCTAACACATTAGTTGCAAACAGAAGAAATGTTTAGAATCGTATATGGAAGATGAAACAGAGAAGCTTACCATATTCCAGCAGCCTCGAACTTTGATTTCCAGTTTGCTTCATAAACTTCTTGAAATATGTCCTTGAACCTTTTTCAAGACAGAAAATAACAATCAAACAAAATACACACAGAACATATTATAAAGTCATATCTATATTATTAGCTATTATTGAGTAAATTAGTTCCTTACCTGCCGTCATACTTCTTGAGGATAGTATTTTTCGTGCTAAGATACAATGGCCACTTCTTAAGGTAAGCCTGGTTCATTGAAGCCTCCGCAAAGGACCGGATTGACTAACCAACAAGAAAACATTCCAAA
Source organism: Thymus mandschuricus (assembly GCA_029379335.1). Lineage (NCBI taxonomy): Eukaryota > Viridiplantae > Streptophyta > Magnoliopsida > Lamiales > Lamiaceae > Thymus > Thymus mandschuricus. The sequence goes on from CM057078.1 coordinate 32,653,902, forward strand.
TTGAGTCAAATGGCAACAAGTAAAACAATTATAACAGTTCTGGCACAGCATACCTCATCAGTGTTGTACATTGACAAAGCGACTCCACCTTCACCAGTGAATTTGTAAACCTCCAGATCTATCGTTTCACCTGACCCTTCTGGCACTGCATACAAACCAAATATAATTTTACTTGACTGCTTACGAGAAACATACAAATATAGCAATTGACCATACAGAGACAAAAAAAATGTTTTTAGAATCAATGCGTACCAAACACCATTTTAAGCTTTCCAGGTCCTTTAATTACAGCATCAGTGGCTTTGTATTGATCTCCGAAAGCATGCCTTCCAATGCATATAGGCTTCGTCCACCCTTAAGCCAGTCACAAACATATTAGTATAACTCAATCAAAAGAACCACCGAAAAAACAGCATCAGAAGCTATTATCAGTACCTGGGATAAGTCTGGGAACATTTTTGCACATAATTGGTTCTCTAAAGACGGTACCTGCATTGACGGACAATCATAATTGATTCAACGTCTTAGAGAAACAAGTTATTTAAAAGAAAATGGCCAAACATCACTCACCGTTCAAAATATTCCTGATTGTACCGTTCGGACTCTTCCACATCTGCTTTAAGCCAAACTCCTTGACTCGAGCTTCATCTGAAAACATTGAACTATGCATAAGATCAACTTATCTGATCAGACTTAAAAAATCCAAAAAATTTCAACCCCTACTTACCTGGAGTGATTGTTGCACACTTGATCGCCACATTGTACCTGCAAATTCAAAACACATAGACAGCTGAATACAAAGTAACAAAGCGCCACTCAATCCAAAGAAGATTAAATCAGAGGGATCAACATACTTAAGAGTAGCTTCTGCGCTCTCAACAGTAACTTTATCATCCGTAGCATCGCGGTGAGTGATGCCCAGGTCGAAGTACTTAATATCCAACTCCACGAAAGGAAAAATCAACTACAGCGAACGGTACAAAACAAGATCATAAACCCGAACCAGCAGATTTTTAGTCATGAACAAAAACATATAATGAAAAATCTTAGCTTAGTACCTTGTCTTTGATAAATTGCCAGATGACCCTTGTCATCTCATCTCCTGAGATCACAATAAAAATAATAAATCAGAACAGAAAACATATCGTGTCAAGTTCGATCCACATCAGACGTTTCAGAAAAGCAGGGGAATGAAATCAGCTCAAGATATCTCAACACAAAGTAACACAAACTTTTACTGAAAATATCGAAGTAGAAAACAGAGATTCTCATAGCAGAATCCAAACAAAAGCTGGAATCTTTATAACTTTTTGCATCTACTTCACATCATAAATCAAAACCCATGAGTCAATATAGCATCAAAACATGATCTTGATCTGTAGGCCAGTCAATCAGTCAACCCCTATCTCTCCACACACACACGCACACAAATCAATCGGCAAGAGAAATAAAACAACAATCGAGGTACATAAGCTTATTTCAACAGCAAAACCTAGTAAAACAAACAGATCAATCAAAGGAGAGATGGAGAGAGAGAGAATCTGAGTCTCACCGTCCATCTCGACGATGGGGTTGGCCACCTTGATCTTTTGGGACGCCATGAGTAATGAGTATTGCGCTTGGGATTATCAGTTGTTTCTCCTCCAAGAATATGAGAAAGAGCGAGAGAGAGAGATGGAAAACAGTATATAAAAGGGGGAGGGGGAGAGGAGAGTAGGTGAAGTGGGGCTTTGAGGGTTTTTGCAGAGAGTCCAAAGATGAGGTGTCACATTCTTTTTTATTTATATCCAAACAAATCTATACTATTATAAAAAGTATCTTGTTTACAAAATTTGATTTGCCTATTATTCCCTTACTACAATATAATAATAATTATTATTATTATAATAATAATATTTAATAGGTTAATATTCAATTTAAATTATATTCTATAGAAAACTCCATCTCAAATAATTAATACTTCATCGTCAATTTGTTATAGATACATACGGAGAATTTAATATCGAAGGCAATAATTCCATCGCCAATTTATTTTATCTTTATGTTTTAATTCGTTAAATGCCTTTTCAATTATTATCATCAATTTGTTTTAAATTATATTTTTATTTTTATTTTTTAGAAGCATTTTGATTTATTGTATGTATACTTTACAACAAAGAAAAATAAAATTTACAATAATATACTTTAATTTGCGTTGGAATAAAAAAAAATCTTTAGGATTAGATTTAATGTTCATCGTAGTTACATGGAATATAAATTTTAATTGGAATAAATTAATAATTTATTAGGATTAAAATGATTTTTGGAGTATTATGCATATTATACGTTATAATAAATACTATTAGACTATATTATTGAGGAATCATCTACTACCCAACATTGACATTTTTAATATGTGCACCGATAACGTGCATATTATTAATAAAAAATATTTAAATATACTACCTTCATCCCATTATAATAGTCCACGTTTTCTTTTCGGTCAATCTCATATATTAGTCCACTTTCTAAAAATGACAAAGAAAATATATGTGGCCACAATTAACTCTCTCTCCACTCAATTAAATATAGCCACATATCCCTTTTTGCATTGGCTATTGTGTTCATCCCATTGTGGACTAATATAATGGAATGGAGGTAGTATATCACAACTTTCTTAAAAAAAAGGAACTCTATCACTAACACATCAGCTATGGACACGTTATGATTTCACGGTGGCCAGGGGAGCATTCATGTTATGTTATTACCATGAGGATTAAAATTCATATATTGCATATTATACGTTATATTCATTATTACTCATTGTTATTATATTGAGCTCTGCCTTCTTTAACGTGAAAAGACATTTGATATATATAAAATTAGGTCAGACTTTATAAAAGTCCAGGCAATCACAATTGAATTGGGACGGAATGAGCATTATTGTAAGAAAGTGGAGTGATAATTTTATATCACCTTTTGTAAAAAGATTTCTCCACCCTCATGGATTTCAGTATTTCAATAAATAGATAAAAAAATTTAATGACCACTTTCATATTTTATCCATATATATTCTTACAAAGTAATTATATTATTCCTCAAAATAAACATGATATAAAAATTGTAGGTTCAGTTGTTTATTCTAAATTTATTTCACATTATATTATCCACATTTATGATTTATCTCTCTACATATATAGAAGTATACAAGTAAATGAACAATTATTATACAATATTTATTATTTTTTCTTACCTCCTATCATGCTTGAGTTAATGAAGAAGATTATTGTTTTCTGTAAAAAATATATATATATATATATATTCATCGTCTTATATGCACTATAAGATGGTGAATTTTATAGACAGGAGATTGAACTATAGATATAAGAATTAAATTAACTAACTATGAGGGCATATACTTTGATGGATTGCTTAATTTAGGAATTGAGAAATTTTGGGATAAGGTATACGACATACAATAAAACCTCTATACAATCATATTGTTGGGATCGGAGAAAATTATTTTTATAGGGAGGTTATTCTTATATAGAGTTTTACATGGAAAAATAATTCGTTATAAAAAAATTAAATACGAGCATCATATGATACATTTAGCATGTTCATATACTAAATTAATATATAAAATTGACTAAATTATGCATTCACCTTGTGAAATTTAAATCTTTTTTACTTTGAAAATATAATGTATATGTAAATGTGTCATTACGTACACAAAAATTGAAAAAAGTAGTGACAACCATAGAACTAAAATATTTTCAATCAACCATAGATAGTGTCATCATAAATTTTGTGTAATGATATTATATATATTTATGTAATTGTAATTTATTCCTATATGGAGGCATAAATTCTTAATATGGGACCGGAAAAATGTTTTATTACATTGTCGAGGTTATTCCTAAATATAACTGGTCAGAATTCTTAGCATATACGTATTAGACACATGCAATATGCTGATGTTTTGTTTCTTCAAATAGTAAGTTTTAAGGAGAAAATAGAATAGAATCATAATTCACAGTCCAAACTCCACATCTTAAAATATTTGAACAAACATCATATTATTATTACTGTTGTATTTAATAAAGTTTAGTGCTACTAACTTTTAGCAGATGTGAACAATTTAACTTTAGCTAATAAAGTTTATGCTAATGACTATTGATCAATGACAACATTATAAATAATCATATGAGACTAACTTGAGTTAAGATGTGAGTACAATTATTATTTTTTTGATGGTTTTGTTGACAACAATGATAGGGTGGGGCTATATATTCATTTCTCTCTAACTCGTAATTTACGTATAAGTATCATAACTTTTCCATTGACTATTTAGAAGCTTCACTTCTGCTCATGGAAAAAACATCTAATATTAGTTTGAGAATGTAGTAATCGGAATTGACCAATACTTTCTACGTATAACGGTATAAGGAGAAGTAAGATCACTAATTTCTCTTTTATTTTGGCACAATTACTTAATTTTTTTATGCTTTTAAGAAATAGTTTAGACTATAAATAAAACATATTAAGTCTTTCTTATGAGTTGTCTATTACGTATAAGATATATATATATTTTATTTTTTATCTTATGAGTTGTCTATTATAAGATATATATTTTTTATTAGTTTTCTTTCATATTTTTTTTTCTTTGCTTGATATTCATTACATAAAATATATACTCCCTCCATTCCTCATAAGAGGAGACATTTTTTCGGGCACAAAATTAAAAAATGGTAGGTTTGTGTTTTAAAGTGGAGAGTACATATGCAAAAAGTGATTTTCTTTCAGTAATTTCTTACTAAATAAGAATCATCTTACTGGGAACGTACCAAAAAAGAAAACGTATTCTCTTGTGATGAACGGAGGGAGTAATTAATAACCATCGTATGATATTCATATAAGATTTAAGAGGAATGATACCCTACCCACCGTAGGCATTCTTAATGTTCCCACGGATGATATGCCGTGCTATCAATGGATAAAATATATAAATGTATACCATAACCTATCCTAAAAAAGTAAACCTTTTTTCTGCCACATCAGCGGTGAGCACATTAAGAGTGCTCACGGTGGACAGGAAAATATTTCTCTAATATTTAATAATATATACACCCTCTATTCAGTCGAATTTGACATATCTCTTTGATTTTTGTGAGTGTAAAATAATAGGAAAATGTCAAATTGGATGAGACGAAGGGAGTATTTTTTTTTGTATTTTAGAAACACCTTTAGCAATATGAAAATTTGTCCAATTTGATGTCTTACGAAAAAAATTATCTCATAGATAAAACTTTATATTTTGTATCAATCTTTAAACTTCTCCCTTTCTATCTCTTCATAAGTGACTCAATTTATTACTCCCTCTGTCTCTTCCCAAGTGACCCATTTTATTATAGGTCACTTAGGAAGAGACGGAGGGAATATTATATATCTCACATATGAATAAACAATGAGTAACTTAGGGTGAGACAAAGGAAGTAAATAATAAGTCATATTCATTATAATTATATAGGTCGGTATGTGACACCTTCTTTTTTTTTTTTTTTTTTTTTTTTAAGATCTAAGACGGTGTGTGGTGTGATATAACAAAACATATAAGGCTTGAATGAGCTTAAGGTATGAACAGTGGGAACTTTAACATAAGAATTCATATAAAATGTTAATGACTTTGAAAATTTATTAGAAGAAAATTTATAAAATGTTAATGACTTTGAAAAGAAAAATTATTCATGAACTAACTTTTAAAAGAAATAAAAAAAAATCAATTTTAATTTAAATGAACTTTGAATTAAAGGTTGAGTCTTAATCAAAATTCTTTACAACATAAACTATACAATATGACAACTAATCTATCAAAATAGTACTCCCTCCGTCCCAAATATTAAGACACCTTTCTTTTCGGCACGGAACTTAAGACGGAAGTGTTTAGTGGTGTAAGTGTATTGTGTTTAGTTAGTGTTGGTTGTTTATGTATTTGTATTTTTGTAATGATAAATAAAATAATTAAAATGCAAAATAAATTAATTTTTTTTTCGCCAGTAATTAATTAAATTATTTACTGTTTTATTTTTTTGTATTTTTTTTTTCCGGAATTCCAATTTTGTGAATGCACAAATATGGAACAATTACAATAGGCATAATTAAAAAGTGATGATTTATTAATTGATCAAATATGGATCAATATAAAACTGACGAATTAAGAAAGCTTGGCAAAAACAGTGAAAGAGTAGAGGGAAAATGATGATACAACTTGTATTCATAAAAAAAAAATCCATGCAATCAAAATACACTACACATGTCCAATCAAGATTGGGTGAGAAAGAGTAGAGGGAAAATGAGCACCAAAAAGAGGCGGCTAATTTGAATTAGTACTCCACCTAACCTCTATATATACCTTAACAACTACAGAATGAGAGAAGAATAGCAGCAGCAGCAGAAAAGAAGAAGAGCAGCAGCAGAAAAGAAGAAGAGCAGCAGCAGCAAAGAAGAAGAGCAGCAGCAGCCAACTTCAATGGCACCAAGACCGAAGAATCTCTCCACTGATGAGAGGAATATCATTGCCCAATTCATACTTCAAGGTTCTACAGGTGGAAAACCCAAGCGCGGTAGGCTTGTTGAAGCTCAAAACCAATTCCATCTCTCAAAATCTACAATATACAGAATATGGAAAGAAGCATCACAGCAACAAACTGAAGGGTTAGTGATTCATGTTGTTTCAAAAAAATTTGGGAGGAAAAGAGACAAGGTGATGATACCTGATTATGTGAAGTTGAAGTCACTATCTATAAATGTTAGAACAAGCCTCAGAAAAATGGAGGGAGAGTTGAATGTGAGCAGAGGTACTTTACACAGATGGGCAAGGGCTGGCTTATTCAAAATCCACACATCTGCCCTAAAACCAATGCTAACAGCTGATAACAAATTTCTTAGAATGAGATTTTCACTTGAAGCTATAGAACTAGATAGAGTTCTCAACCAACTAAGATACTCATCTATGCACAACATTGTGCACATAGATGAGAAATGGTTCTACATCACCAAAGGGAACAACAGGTATTACTTAGCACACATTCTCTGTTTTTGGACCTCAGAAATTATATTCATCACTGGTCACTTTAATTAAGCATTGCACAGGTACTACTTAGCACCAGATGAAGAAGAACCATACAGAGCATGTAAATCAAAGAAGTTCATAGGCAAGATCATGTTTTTATGTGCAGTGAGCAGGCCTGTCCTTAGTGAAGATGGAGGTGTACTATTTGATGGCAAAATAGGGATATTCCCTTTCACAGATCAGGGTACAGCCCTCAGAAAAAGCAAGAATGGACCCAAGGGCACCAAATACACTAAGGCTGTGGAGGCAATTACAAGAGAAGTAATGAAGAAAGCCTTATTAGAAAAGGTACCAGCAAGAGTCTATTTAACTCATGCAATAAGTTGTTTTTTTTGCTTTTCATCATTGGGCATAACATGCATGTACTCATACAATTGCACTTACTTTCATATTGGGCAGAAACTGGTCTTACTCATACAATTGCACTAAATGGCCTGCAGAATTATCATAGGATATACATATCCAACAAGACAATGCCAAACCACATATAACTGACAGTGATGCAGATTTCAGAGAGGCTGCAACAAGAGATGGATTCAATATCAAATTAGTGCAGCAGCCCCCAAACTCACCAGATACAAATATCAATGACCTAGGTTTCTTTAATGCAATTCAAGCTATACAACAACAGAGAACATGCAAGAATGTTGATGATTTGGTTAAAGCAGTTGAAGATGCATTTCATGAACTAGCACCAGCTACTTTGAATAAGGTATTTCTCACCTTACAGTGTTGTCTAACAGAAATTATGAAGTTCAGAGGTCACAACAAATATAAGATCCCTCACATGGGTAAAGATAGATTGATTAGAGCTGGAACTCTTCCTCTCACTCTTCAAGTGGATGCAGAAGTGGTGGGAGAATGCATTAAGTATCTAGTGGAAAATGGCCAAGTTATAGGTATTGAGGAATTGGTACAAAGGCTGGGGTTGCAACAACTGACTGGAATTGGGCTTTAAATCAACAAGTGCATAGAGTTCAAGTAATGGAAAGCATATATTTTGAACAGAGTAGGGCAACAGCTTTTTAATGTATGCATTTTCAGTTTAAAAAATTATGTACTCCAAATTTTTTGAATGTGAAAATGCAATTAATATTCCCCTCAACTCCTAACATCCATAGAGTAACACATTCACCACACATTCATAATAATTCACCAGATTAAACAGTACACAGAATCAACAACAGATTCAACAGAATCAACATCCCAACATAATTCCATCACCAAAAAACAGAATGCAGTAGCGGATTCCATCAACACCTCAATCACAACAGAATCAACACATTACAGAATCAACAGCATCAACATCCCAACAGAATTCCATCACCAACAACAGAATGCAGTAGAGGATTCCATCAACACCTCAATCACAACAGAAAGAAAGTCTCACCAAACTAATCACTCTCAGATGCAGTAGAGGATTTCATCTCAGCATCCATAATGGCCCAAGACTCAGTTGAGGGGGAAAAAGGCAACCAAATGGGTATCCCATTACGGTAGTATCTGGGAGGACCCATACCCCATGAATCTGATCCCTCACAGCCTTCCTCCTCCTTGGCGATTGCAATCGGCAGCGGCGGCGATTCGACTCTTGGCAAGGGGGCATCGATTGGGCCTGATAATAGCCTCCGAGGCCGCGCCGGTGAGCCCATCGCACAAGGAAGGGTTGCATGTGGAGATCGACGACGGTGGTGTTGCCATTCATCGTCTATAGAAGGCGACAGTGGCGGAGTACCATGTCTGGGCCTCTGCACTCGCAGTCCAATTGAATTGGGGGAGCGAAGATCACCGTATCGCCCAGGAGAAATAGGAAAGCGGATTCCACTAGGGTTCCGGGGGGGGGAGGGGGGGGGGGGGGGCTAGGGCTGGAGTAATCATCGGTGGGGTGGAACTGAATTCCCGTGGGACGGCGAGCAGACCTCCGTCTGTGAGGTACGTCGTCGACGGGAGATACCACCCGGCCTGCGGGCCCGCCACGACGAGGATTGCGTCGGCCTCTGCAGCCACCGCGAGTCGCGACGGGGGGGCCGCGGGTTGATCTCCATCGCGACGGAGGAGATTGGCTCTCTCTCGACGGCGGAGGTGAGTCGCGAGTCGCAATGGGGGGTCCGCGAGTTGATCTCCAACGCGACGGAGGAGATTGGCCCTCGCCCGACGGCGGCGAAGAGTCCATTTCCAGAGAGATAAAGAGAGAGTGAGAATCGATTTAGGGTTGCAGAGGGATTTGGGGAAGAATGAGGAAGAATAGAGGTAGAAGGAGGCGGATGTGATGATTTAGGGTTGGGAAATTTGAGGGGTGGGTTTATAATTTAATGTGTGTTGGTGTAGAATTAATTGTGAGTAGGTGTTTTTTGGGTGGGATTTTTTTTTTTTTTCATTTTTCTGTTTTTTATTTTGGTAAATAATTGGTTTTTTTGTTAATTATAATAAGTAAAAGTTAATGGTAATAAGGGATTACTAATTGTACAATTAAGTAGTTAATTATTTCCAGAAAAGGAAAGGTGTCGGAATACTTGAGACGGCCCAATAAGGAAATAGTGTCGGAATACTTGGGACGGAGGGAGTAATATATTTTACTCTCTCCGTTTTTTAACGTGGACTATTTGTTTATTATATGAGTGTTATAAAATAGTAAAACAGAGCACGTCTTCAAAAACAGAGGGGGTATAATATAATTGAATACCTTGCTTTATTTAGATTATTTCACTTTTCAATATAATATAGAGTATTTTCTATAGCCTACTACTTTTATAAGTTTATGAATAATGACTTCTATTATATAAAGAGAAAAAAATAATTAGTTCAACGTGCAACGCACGTTACCTTTGCTAGTTAAATAAATAAACGACGCCAGTTTAATAATTTTATCATGATAAAATGATATTTTTCTCGCAATCTTTTTTTTTTTTTTTTTTTTTAATTTAGTTTTGTTATTTTAAGATTTTGTGTTCTTCGGGATTGCGACGGTGTTGGTCGCCCATGCTGAGTTATGCAAGTCGTAATTCAATTATTTTTCACCTCCTTTCCTATGTCCCGCATTATAATAGCTCTCATTTCCCGTTTAATTTGAAGTCCCGATCTTTTAATTTTAGTGAAAGGGTCATTTTAACTAAGTTGCTTTCATTATAATTTACTGTATTTAGTAAAGTACATATACTTACCATGTCTTTTTATAAATGATCATTTTGTATTATTTATAACTCAAATATGAATACATAAAAAAATCATTTAAGAAGAGACGAGAGTTTTATCTTTAATTTTGTGTATTGAAAGTACAGATACAATGTATGAAAATTATAAATGGTGGCAGGGCCGGTCCAACAAAAAATGATGCCTGAGGCAACACGTTATACTTATATGTGGAAAAAATATATTTATTTTTCATCTATAAAAATTAAAAATTACTCACTTTTGTGTTGTGTTTTTAATAGAAATAATATTAGATCTAACTTTAGTGCATATAAAAGGAAAAGAATATGTTGTTGAAATTTAATTTATATTTTATCTTTCAACTATTTTTTCGAAAAAAAATGAAAAACAAACCAAAAAAAATTAAAATCTTGAATAAAAAATATGGTTGTTTTGAGAGAAGGAGGTATTGAACCCTGGTCAAACAGTTCAAAAAGGAGGCCTCATCCGTTACACCAACTTACAAAATATGTTATTGGATGTAGGAAAATATATACATATATAAAGACTGTATCGGCCGGAAACGGGGCCTTCTTTTTTCCGGTGGCCTGAGGCGACCGCCTGAGTGGCCTCATGGTCGGACCGCCCCTGAATGGTGGATTATATAGAGAATAGTATAATTGTATCTAAAACAAAATAAATAAAAGGTCGCTTATTATTATAGGTGGCAGCGGCAGACAACCACCTAACACACTTACTTAGTTACTTTTAATACCCCTAACCTTGTTTGTTAATTACTCCCTCCGTCCCAATTCACTAGTTCACTTTTTTTTCGGCACGTGATTTATGCGCAGTGTTAAATTGAAAAAGTAAGGGGTCCATATCAAAAAATAAGGGTTAATTTTTACCTTTTAAGAAAAGTGGACTAATGGTATGGAACAGACCAAAATAGTATAATAGACTAGTAGAGGGAGTATCATTTTAGATAACATCTCAGTTTTAAGTAGACGGAACAAAATAAAATCTATTTATATATCAATAAGACGGAACAAGGGAAGCGTTCCCAACCAAAATATTGAAATACATGGAAGCTTTAATTTTTCAATAAATAGTGCCGAAATTTAATTCAAGAAAGTACAGATATAATAAATTAATCATCAATCTTTAATTATTAAAATAATAATAATAATAATAATAATAATAATAATAATAATAATAATAATAATAATAATAATAATAATAATAATAAAATTAATTTTTTAAAAAATAAAATAAAAATAAAAATAAATAAACTCACCGTCCCTACTTATTTCATTATTCAACTGCCCCACAAAGAAAGAAGGAAGAGAAAATGAAACGAAACAACTCAATAAACATAAAGAAATGGAAAATAGTGTGAGCCCAACCCAATGAATGGATAATAGCAGAAGAAAAAATAAACATGTCATAAATTTCGTTAATTTATAGTAGTAATTACTACTGACTTTTATTAATTCTGGTATATCTTCATAAATTGCCAACAAAACTGTGGTCCAACGCTTGAAACCACCATGGCTTTTATGCAGCGGCGGTTTAGGCATCACTTTATTCAATTCTAAATTTGGTACTCTTTTTATATTGTTTCTTGACACGTGCCCTTTGTGACGTGGAATTGATTTTATTTGTTGACGTGGAATTAATATGTAGTACCAACATCGGTTAAAAGGTCATGCCCACACATCACTATCCCATTGCATTTTTTGAACCGGTTATCATTTACTTTAATTTCTCTAATTCAATCGACGTTTGTAAATCGGTAACACGGTTTCTTTCTAATTAATAGTCGAATCAGTATTTTATAATTGCTACAGTATGTATTAAAATTTGAATACGGCCAAATATAAACAAGAATATAATGGTACAATCGAATATTATTTCGGTATTCGAGTATAGATACTTGCTAGTAATTAATTGTGCATGAATTTGGCTCAATTTACTGATTTAGGGTAGGGCCACTTAGCTATATTTGAAAAAATAACAACTCGTCGTTATGTTTGTAGAAATCATCAAACGCTACTTAGGAGGTCCTAAGCTAATCTAGACTAATTAAATTAAAAGTCATGTTATAATAAATTTTGTATTATTGAACCAAAATCCATGTCACAAATAAATTGCCTCAACTTTTACCATTGAATAATTCATATTCCCTCCGTCGCACTCATAAAGGATAAGTTTTATTTTTGTTCGTCTCATTCATATATAGATATTAGCTTAAATAGTAAAAATTTAACCACTAAAACTCATTTACATTACTTTATCCCAACTATCACTCTCGTCTTAATTTTCGTCGAAATTTTTTTATCAATTTATGAATGAGAGAGAGAGCAGTAATTACATGAAAAAAAAGAAAAGAAAAGAAAAAAAAAAAAAAAAAAACCCTTCAATTTTAATAATCTAAAAACAAAAGTTAAAACAATTTAGCTACCATAATTGCTCACGGGGGAAATGGCTGGAGCGGCGGAGAGCTCGACACCGGCTGTCAGATACACGCGCCGCCGCAGGAAAGGTGGCGGAGGATGCCGACTGCTTGTTAGAGAACAAGAGAGGAAAAGCACTCAAGTCTCGATGTGCCGTACATCGTGCTGCAACAGATTGTAGCCGGTAAGTGCCTGAACTTCGAATTCTGCTTTTCGAATTTAGAAATGATTATTCATCAATCGAAATCATTATCGATTCTGCGATATTTGTCGAAGTAATTCGCCGTTGAGTTGGTGTTTAATCGGTATGTTAAAATTACAAATTACTACTTCTCCTTCCATTCTACTTGAAGCCGTTTCTAGTTTTACCATTGATTAGTACTTACAGTCCGATCAATAGTCAGATGAATTGTAGTGTGGATAGATACTGGTTTGGTATGAACTCAGCAATGGAATACTGTTGCTCTCCAACATAATCAGTGTATAAGTCACATACGAACTGAGAGGTGTTAAGTTTTCGAACTCATTATGCATATTTAGGTAGAAGCGCCTAGGTTTTCTTAGGATTCTGTTTCATAGTTACTGTATTGCAGTTTTGCAGCGTGTAAGGACTTTTGAAAATTTTGTTTCTATTAGTTTTCTTAAACCCATTCCCTGGATTGTCTATCGGACACTTAAGAATCGGCCGCTATGCTCGGAGTATTTCCACCATTTTGCTGTATCGTGCTAGGTTTTCATAATCAATAAATCTACACGGCTGATGTATATGATTTATAATGGAGACCTGGCAGTATTATCCAGTTTAAAGTCTTATATTAGCTCTTGTTTTATCGAATACCAAGTTTCCAATATGCTTTTTGATTGTTGCACAGTAACGAAACAATGAAGCTTCAGCTGATAGGAAAGGCAGGATGTCTATTATTTCATGTGGGTAGTGCTCAAAGTTATAAGTTGTAATGGAACATATGATAGTGCTGTAGTAGTATAGGAGGCTAATGATTGCAGTTTGTTATAATGGGGATATTTTAGAATCAACATTCATATGATTTGCTGCGGATATCAATCGGAAATCCATCATTAGAAAGTTGTTTCCGTTTTATGTAACTCGTGACTATAATTGTAAAATTCTTTTTTCATGTTTGTCTTTCTCAATCCCATGGCAAAATCATCATAAATAAAAATGACAGATTTTGAATAAAAGGTCATATTCGAAGTACAGAACATAAATTCGATTGCTGTCCTATATGCTAAATGGAAATAAAAGGAAACTAATAAATTGTTGCATTACATTTTTATTCCGTATATATGAGTAGGATCCAAATGGATCTCTCAAATTAGGCATTAAATAAATATTCCAGATTTGCATTCGGTATGCCCTTTTTATTCGGCACAATGTTCATTTGGTTTTTGATTTTTCATAGCTCCTTTGGTATGTATGTCTGAGGGTCTGAAGTATTATCCGTTTTTTCTAATATGTGATCCTCTCTTAGTTGCTTATTCGAATTCTGGACAAATATCTCCAGATTTTGATCCCCGTTTATGTTAACTGGAAGATTGCATCCAATGAAACCATATTCGTATCTGTGTTGATCTCCTCTGTTTATCGGTAGTATCTTCATAGTTTCTAAAATTTCGTTCAGTTTCTGAGAATTATTAATATAATATGGTGTCATGTCACAGGTGCATTAACCTGCTGAAATCTGTATAATACGCACACAACTTAAATAGAAACCAAAGTATGTATAAATGGCTGTGTGTTTATCTTTCTTGTACAATGTTCTCTGATTTCCAACCTCCCTGCTGTCTAGGATACTAGCAAGTTACTATATGTGATGTCTGATTATTCTTTCACTTCACTAATCATTCTGAATTCCTGTAGTTAGGTGTATAAACAACATCTCCGTTGCAAATATTGGAAATGAATTCATCAAATTGTGGAAATGGATCGGGTGAAGAGGAAGTCTACAACTCCCAAAGGGGAAAGAAGCATTATCATCGTCACTCTACCCAACAAATTCAGCAACTTGAAGAGTACTGTTGAACTTTAAATCTGTGTTTGCATGATATGTTTTTCTTCATTTGTGCTTTGTTTTACTTTATTTTAGTTTTTTAAATTAAAATGTTCATTTGCATGTCAGATATAGCTTCATAGATCCCGAACACATCAGGACTTGAAAAGTATTCATTTTTGTCTATTTTTCTCTCGTGAAGAATGTCTCCAACTTTGTGTATGTTGCATCTAGAGGTGCAAATCCCGAAACTGTTGGTTCTGTAACAGAGGCATATTTTACAGCTGCTGTTGAGAAATTACATTTCATTAATGTTACACTATCACGACTAGTGTCTGAATCATGATTTTTTTGCACTGTCATAAAACTAATTCGTAATAGGTCTATACACTATTCAAAGAAAAAAGGGTTGATTATCTGAAATACATCTCACTCAATCTGTATAATCCCTTCTATATTATACGTATCAGGCTTTTTATGCTCTCGCCTTTTTGGTTTTCGGTTCTTATTTTTTCTGCCCCCTCTCTTTCTTCATTCTTTCTATTGATTCTTTGGTGTTCGTGCAGTTTCTACAAGGAATGCCCACATCCTGATAAGAACCAAAGACAGCAATTGAGCAGGGAATTAGGCCTTGACCAGAAGCAGATAAAATTCTGGTTTCAGAATAAGAGGACTCAGATAAAGGTGCTCCATGATTTAAGCTCATTTAATTTTTATATTGTATGCTAATCGTCGATCAAATTACCCTTCCTTTAAGGAATTTCCAATTGCTTTTTTTTTTTTTTCAATGCATTAGGCTCAGAATGAAAAAGCAGACAATAACGCCCTCCGCTCTGAAAACGAAAAAATTCATTTTGAGAATCTTGCGATGCAAGAAGCTCTGAGGAGCATCATTTGTCCATCATGTAATGGTACAGCTCTTGGGGACGAAGAGAAAAACCATAATTTGCAGAGGCTGCGGGTGGAAAATGCACGGTTGAAACAAGAGGTAATTGTTATCCTTTTCATTTTATACCTTCATTTTGATTGTTTTTAATCAAAGTAAGAATAAAAATATCTTGAAAAGCTTTCTGAGAATTGGAGCTATAGGTCTGATGTTCAATATTAACTGTGAGACACTTATTTGAGACATTCATATTATTGGTTTTATGAAACAGTATCAACAAACAATGGACTTCTTTTCCAACTATATGGGAAATCCAGCAATGCCTTTACCTGCGATGGAGCCCCTTAAAAAAAAGCATGAAAAACACGTTCCAGGTGAAGGGATGGGAGTAAATCCTCTAGATCCTGGAAATACACCTCGAAATTCCGAGAATCTCGTATATCCACATGATTCAACTGGAAAACATGAGCAGGACAAATCAAATCTTATTGAGGCAGCATGTGTTGCCATGACTGAACTTATCGAACTTTTTCGTGTAAATGAGCCATTATGGATCAAGTCCACATCAGATGATAGATCTGTGCTGCATCGTGATAGTTACGATAAGCTTTTCCCTAGGTCAAATCACTTAAAAACTACAAGTGCTCGATTTGAATCATCGAAAGACTCAGGTGAGGTGGACATGGCTGCAATACATTTAACTGAAATGCTTCTTGACGTGGTAATGTTTGGCGACTCAATTTTCTTTTTAATATAGTACATATTTTTTCCTACATTATTGAAATGCTTCTTGTTTTGCTGTTGTTGCAGAATAAATGGAAGGACATGTTTCCAACTATTGTGATGAAGGCAAGGACCATTGAAGTGATTGATACCGGAGTCTTGGGCGGTTTATTACATCTGGTAAACACTTTTACAAATCCTTGCTTGATGTTTTCCCAAGAGAACATAGTGTTGAACTCAAAATGTGACTATTTTAAATACAGATGTACGAGAAAAGGCACACTTTGTCACCTCTTGTGGCTCCTAGAGAATTCTTCTTCATTCGCTACTGTCGGCAGCTTAATGCAAGCACTTGGGTGATGGTAGATGTATCTTATGATTTCATAAAAGAGCTCCAGGATTCTGTTCATATGCGCTCGTGGAAGCTTCCTTCCGGATGTATGATTCAAGATATGTCGAATGGAAAATCTACTGTGAGTTGCATATCACTTTGTTGGGCTGAATGCCAATTACTATAATCTTATTTCTTGAATCATAAAGATGATTATGTAACACATCTATGATATAATTAACTCTCTCTTTGTAGGTGACATGGATTGAACATGTTCAAGTAGACGACAAATCATTGACTCATCGTATGTATAGAGACTTAGTGTGCAGTGGTCAAGCATATGGAGCAAAAAGGTGGATTAGTACACTTAAGAGGATGTGCGAGAGATTTGCATTCTCGATGGGGCAAATTACAAGGCCTAAACATGAACTTGAAGGGGGTATGAAATTTTTGTTGATGTTTCCTCCCATTACAATGGGGCTGATCGTTGATGCTTGGCTTAAAATGTTTGTTATTTTTTTTTTTTTTTTCATTCAGTTATTAGTTCACTTGAAGGACAAAGAAACGTGATGAAGCTTTCACATAGAATGGTGAAGATCTTTTGTGATATTTTGAGCATGTCAGATAAACTCGATTTCCCACAGTTATCTGATCAAAATAGTGGAGTTCGAGTCTCACTCCGGAGAAGTAACGGAGCTGGCCAACCCGAGGGCTTTATTGTTAGTGCAGCTACCTCTCTCTGGCTTCCCCTTCCAAAAGAGAATCTCTTTAACTTCTTCATAGATGAGAAGAAAAGAGTCGAGGTATTATGGAGTTGATGTATTATCTTGAAACCTTTTTAATTACATTAGTAGAAATACTAAATGCATTTGCTTTTGCAGTGGGATGTCTTATCGAGTGGAAATCCTGTGAATGCTGTCGCATGCATTCCGACTGGTACCGATCCTGGAAGTTGCATCTCCATCATCCAGGTTACCACTCTCTCTATTCTACGACTAGATGCTCAATTTCATTTAAATGCTGCTAGCTATTTATGTATCTTTGGTCCAATCAAACTCCACTTAGTTTATCGTTTTTTTACCGATTCTATCATGAACTGTCGAATTGACCAAACGTACTCAAAACTATAGGAAACTATGCAAATCTATCCCAGGATAAATTTTTTTGGTACTTGAAAGCTGAGTAGGATTGTTCGAAATTTGAGCTGGTGTGGCAATTATATTTATGTTTGAAAATCATTGTTCTTTGTGTGAAAACAGCCCTTTGTTCCTGAAGAAAACAAGATGCTGATGCTGCAAGAGAGTAGCATCGATCATCTCGGGGCAACGGTGATATATACACCGATCGATTTAGCAGCTATGATCTCAGTGGTGAATGGCGAAGACGAGATGCAAGTACCAATTCTTCCATCAGGATTTGTCATCTCTGATGATGGCCGCGTCAACAAAGGAGGCGGAGCTCCAGTTAGTTCGGGTTCACTCCTCACCGTTGCTTTCCAAATACTGGTGTGCCGTAACACACTGACGAAGCAACTGAATATGGAGTCCGTGGCAACGGTGCACACCCTTATAAGCTCCACTGTTCAAAAGATCAAATTAGCCCTCGATTATTCTGATTGAAAGATTGATTGTTTTCTGCAATAGATATGCATAAACCATAGCAGCATGTAGGGAACATACGAGCCGCCTCGGTTCATTTTTCCTTTACACCATCTTTGAACCGTAAAATTCAGTGATTTCATTCTGTCGGAATTTCGTTAAGATTGATATTTTCGATTCGAGAACAAGTCATACTGTGGGCTTCCTACTGCACGAATCTATGTTGAAATGCATGCAGAAGTGTATATTTCGATAATTTCTAACTGGTTTCGAACATGAGTTGGAAGAAGACTAATCTATATCTATACTATTATAAAAAGTGTCTTGTTTACAAAATTTGATTTGCCTATTATACCCTTACTACAATATAATAATTAATATTAATATTGAATAGGTTGTTATTCAAATTAAATTCTATTCGCTCCCTCTCGAGTAGTTAAAATACTTTTATATTTAATTTTTATAATAGTATAGATTTCATAATCAATAATCCCATCATCAATTTGTTTTAATTTTTCATATTGTAATTCGTTAAATATGATAGTGGACCTGCTTCGGAATGGATCGTAAGTTATAGCGATGTTGTTAAGGATGGAGATAATGGGGTCATTATTTCGGGAATTATACTAAGTCCCGAAATCCGTCATGGATTTTCGGATTGGCAACAAATTGCGATCAACGGTCCTAATGGTGTACAAAAGGGCGAATTGGCTGCTATGATCCAAAGTGTTGATACAATCCTGAAAAAGTTCCCCGAGTATCATAAGATTATTCTTATATGTAATAACAAAAATTTGATTGATTAGTTGTCGACAAGTTTTTTCCCAGCTCAATTTGAGGCTAACACTAGCTACGAGAAATCGGCCTTGATATTGAAGGAGCGCCTCCGCTATAAATTGGTAGTGCTTAAGCATGTGCACAGACGAGAAAACCAAGCGGCAGATGCACTAGGTAAATATGCTTTGAATTTTACTAGATGCCGGACATTTTACGGGGAGGCTGATCTCCGGAAACGGAAAATGAAATGGGTAAAAGTTGCGGTAGATAATTGCGTGGAGATTTGGAACGAGACATGCGAGCAAGCTATCATGGAGGGAAAAATGTTTTCACTTTAGATTTGTGTTTGCTGCTGGGGTTCTATCCCCTTTAGATTTGTGTTTGCTGTTTTTCTTATGTATTTAGGATCAATCGAATTTAATAGTATGTTGAATTAGATTTGTGTTTGTTGCTTTTCTTATGTATCTAGGATCAATCGAATTTAACAGTTTATGTTGAAAGTTTATGTATGTTGAATGTTAGTTGCAAAGTTCATTGATGATTCTTAAAACGTGCAAACCAAAATTTAGATCGATTCAACTTACCGGTTTAGTTAGATTCTTAAGACGTTGCACAATCTTAAATTCTAGATAAAATAGTTCGATTGAAGCATCATCGTCAAACTGTCTGAAATCGGAAACAAACCATAAATACAACAACAACAACAACAACAACAATAACAACAACAACAACAATTAACATGATAATTAAGGTAGTGAACGTTTTTGCATTTTGCACTTTGATTTTGATTTTGAAGTTGTAATTTTTGTTGTTTGAACTTTTGAATTGTGACTATTTGTTTCCAATGTTTATTAGCTTGACACAACAACAACAACAACAACAGCAACAACAATTAACATGAGAATTAGGGTAGTTTTTGTTGTTGGCATATGATAGTGGACCGGCTTCGGAATGGATCGTAAGTTATAGCGATGTTGTTAAGGATGGAGATAATGGGGTCATTATTTCAGGAATTATACTAAGTCCCGAAATCCGTCATGGATTTTCGAATTGGCAACAAATTGCAATCAACGGTCCTAATGGAGTACAAAAGGGCGAATTGGCTGCTATGATCCAAAGTGTTGATACAATCCTAAAAAAGTTCACCGAGTATCATAAGATTATTCTTATATGTGATAACAAAAATTTGATTGATCAGTTGTCGACAAGTTTTTTCCCAGCTCAATTTGAGGCTAACACTAGCTACGAGAAATCGGCCTTGATGTTGAAGGAGCGTCTCCGCTATAAATTGGTAGTGCTTAAGCATGTGGACAGACGAGAAAACCAAGCGGCAGATGCACTAGGTAAATATGCTTTAAATTTTACTAGATGCCGGACATTTTACGGGGAGGCTGATCTCCGGAAACGGGGAATGAAATGGGTAAATGTTGCGGTAGATAATTGCGTGGAGATGTGGAACGAGACATGCGAGCAAGCTATCATGGAGGGAAAAATGTTTTCACTTTAGATTTGTGTTTGCTACTGGGGTTCTATCCCCTTTAGATTTGTGTTTGCTGTTTTTCTTATGTATTTAGGATCAATCGAATTTAATAGTATGTTGAATTAGATTTGTGTTTGTTGCTTTTCTTATGTATCTAGGATCAATCGAATTTAATAGTTTATGTTGAAAGTTTATGTATGTTGAATGTTAGTTGCAAAGTTCATTGATGATTCTTAAAACGTGCAAACCAAAATTTAGATTGGTTCAACTTACCGGTTTAGTTAGATTCTTAAAACGTTGCACAATCTTAAATTCTAGATAAAATAGTTCGATTGAAGCGTCATCGTCAAACTGTCTGAAATCGGAAACAAACAATAAATACTACAACAACACCAACAACAACAACAACAACAACAATTAACATGATAATTAAGGTAGTGAACGTTTTTGCATTTTGCATTTTGATTTTGATTTTGAAGTTGTAATTTTTGTTGTTTGAGCTTTTGAATTGTGACTATTTGTTTCCAATGTTTATTTAGCTTGACACAACAACAACAACAACAACAACAACAATTAACATAAGAATTAGGGTAGTTTTTGTTGTCGGCATATGATAGTGGACCGACTTCGGAATGGATCGTAAGTTATAGCGATGTTGTTAAGGATGGAGATAATGGGGTCATTATTTCGGGAATTATACTAAGTCCCGAAATCCGTCATGGATTTTCGGATTGGCAACAAATTGCGATCAACGGTCCTAATGGAGTACAAAAGGGCGAATTGGCTGCTATGATCCAAAGTATTGATACAATCCTAAAAAAGTTCCCCTAGTATCATAAGATTATTCTTATATGTGATAACAAAAATTTGATTGATCAGTTGTCGACAAGTTTCTTCCCAGCTCAATTTGAGGCTAACACTAGCTACGAAAAATCGGCCTTGATGTTGAAGGAGCGCCTCCGCTATAAATTGGTAGTGCTTAAGCATGTGCACAGACGAGAAAACCAAGCGGCAGATGCACTAGGTAAATATGCTTTGAATTTTACTAGATGCCGGACATTTTACGGGGAGGCTGATCCCCGGAAACGGGGAATGAAATGGGTAA
Source organism: Thymus mandschuricus (assembly GCA_029379335.1). NCBI lineage: Eukaryota > Viridiplantae > Streptophyta > Magnoliopsida > Lamiales > Lamiaceae > Thymus > Thymus mandschuricus. The sequence continues at coordinate 32,675,507 of CM057078.1, forward strand.
ATTGCGGTAGATAATTGCGTGGAGATGTGGAACGAGACATGCGAGCAAGCTATCATGGAGAGAAAAATGTTTTCACTTTAGATTTGTGTTTGCTGCTGGGGTTCTATCCCCTTTAGATTTGTGATTGCTGTTTTTCTTATGTATTTAGGATCAATCGAATTTAATAGTATGTTGAATTAGATTTGTGTTTGTTGCTTTTCTTATGTATCTAGGATCAATCGAATTTAATAGTTTATGTTGAAAGTTTATGTATGTTGAATGTTAGTTGCAAAGTTCATTGATGATTCTTAAAACGTGCAAACCAAAATATAGATCGGTTCAACTTACCGGTTTAATTAGATTCTTAAAACGTTGGACAATCTTAAATTCTAGATAAAATAGTTCGATTGAAGCGTCATCGTCAAACTGTCTGAAATCGGAAACAAACCATAAATACAACAACAACAACAACAACAACAACAACAACAACAACAACAACAACAACAACAATTAACATGATAATTAAGGTAGTGAACGTTTTTGCATTTTGCACTTTGATTTTGATTTTGAAGTTGTAATTTTTGTTGTTTGAACTTTTTTGTGACTATTTGTTTCCAATGTTTATTTAGCATGACACAACAACAACAACAACAACAACAACAACAACAATAATTAACATGAGAATTAGGGTAGTTTTTGTTGTCGGCATATGATAGTGGACCGGCTTCGGAATGGATCGTAAGTTATAGCGATGTTGTTAAGGATGGAGATAATGGGGTCATTATTTCGGGAATTATACTAAGTCCCGAAATCCGTCATGGATTTTCGAATTGGCAACAAATTGCGATCAACGGTCCTAATGGAGTACAAAAGGGCGAATTGGCTGCTATGATCCAAAGTGTTGATACAATCCTAAAAAAGTTCCACGAGTATCATAAGATTATTCTTATATGTGATAACAAAAATTTGATTGATCAGTTGTTGACAAGTTTCTTCCCAGCTCAATTTGAGGCTAACACTAGCTACGAGAAATCGGCCTTGATGTTGAAGGAGCGCCTCCGCCATAAATTGGTAGTGCTTAAGCATGTGGACAGACGAGAAAACCTAGCGGCAGATGCACTAGGTAAATATGCTTTTAATTTTACTAGATGCCGGACATTTTACGGGGAGGCTGATCTCCGGAAACTGGGAATGAAATGGGTAAGAGTTGCGGTAGATAATTGCGTGGAAATGAGGAACGAGACATGCGAGCAAACTATCATGGAGGGAAAAATGTTTTCACTTTAGATTTGTATTTGCTGCTGGGGTTCTATCCCCTTTAGATTTGTGTTTGTTGTTTTTCTTATGTATTTAGGATCAATCGAATTTAATAGTATGTTGAATTAGATTTGTGTTTGTTGCTTTTCTTATGTATCTAAGATCAATCGAATTTAATAGTTTATGTTGAAAGTTTATGTATGTTGAATGTTAGTTGCAAAGTTCATTGATGATTCTTAAAACGTGCAAACCAAAATTTAGATTGGTTCAACTTACCGGTTTAGTTATATTCTTAAAACGTTGCACTATCTTAAATTCTAGATAAAATAGTTCGATGTAGCGTCATCGTCAAACTGTCTGAAATCGGAACAAACCATAAATACTACAACAACAACAACAACAACACAACAATTAACATGATAATTAAGGTAGTGAACGTTTTTGCATTTTGCACTTTGATTTTGATTTTGAAGTTGTAATTTTTGTTGTTTGAACTTTTGAATTGTGACTATTTGTTTCCAATCTTTATTTAGCTTGACACAACAACAACAACAACAACAACAACAACAACAACAACAACAACAACAACAACAACAACAATTAACATGAGAATTAGGGTAGCTTTTGTTGTCGGCATATGATAGTGGACCGGCTTCGGAATGGATCGTAAGTTATAGCGATGTTGTTAAGGATGGAGATAATGGGGTCATTATTTCGGGAATTATACTAAGTCCCGAAATCCGTCATGGATTTTCGAATTGGCAACAAATTGCGATCAACGGTCCTAATGGAGTACAAAAGGGCGAATTGGCTGCTATGATCCAAAGTGTTGATACAATCCTAAAAAAGTTCCCCGAGTATCATAAGATTATTCTTACATGTGATAACAAAAATTTGATTGATCAGTTGTCGACAAGTTTTTTCCCAACTCAATTTGAGGTTAACACTAGCTACGAGAAATCGGCCTTGATGTTGAAGGAGCGCCTCCGCTATAAATTGGTAGTGCGTAATCATGTGGACAGACGAGAAAACCAAGCGGCAGATGCACTAGGTAAATATGCTTTGAATTTTACTAGATGCCGAACATTTTACGGGGAGGCTGATCTCCGAAAACGGGGAATGAAACAGGTAAAAGTTGCGGTAGATAATTGCTTGGAGATGTGGAACGAGACATACGAGCAAGCTATCATGGAGGGAAAAATGTTTTCACTTTAGATTTGTGTTTGTTGCTGGGGTTCTATCCCCTTTAGATTTGTGTTTGCTGCTTTTCTTATGTATTTAGGATCAATCGAATTTAATAGTATGTTGAATTAGATTTGTGTTTGCTGCTTTTCTTATGTATTTAGGATCAATCGATTAATAGTTTATGTTGAAAGTTTATATATGTTGTGTTAGGTGTAGAGACTGTTATTGGGTCACACGTTTCTGGCCCAATTCGAGGCCTGTTAGGTTTAGGTTTTCTGCGTCTCTTATGAATAGTCGTCTTCTCATTGTATTCTGCATCCGAAAAATATAGTGCATACTCCTGGCTTGGTAGCACCCCCAGACGTAGTCATCTTGACGAACTGGGTCAACAAATTATCTCGTGTTTTCGTTGCTTTTCGTATTATTTGATTGTTATTTCCTAACAACTGGTATCTAGAGCCGAGGTTTCACAGGGAGATACGATGGCAGAGTCGAAGACACCGGTGGAGAAGTTCGAAGGGTCAAATTTCGGGTTCTGGAAATGCAGATCGAGGATTACCTGTATGGTAAAGATCTGAGTGATCCTCTGGAGGGGAAGCCGGAGGAGATGAAAAAATTCGAGTGGATGAGGCTAGACAGGAAAGTGATGAGCGCGATCAGGCTATCACTGTCCAGAAATATTGCCATTCACACCACCAAAGCCAAGACGACGAAGGAGATGATGCAGATACTATCGGACATGTATGAGAAACCATCAGCAACAAATAAGGTTCATCTTATGAGATGTCTTTTCAACCTAAAGATGTCAGAAGGAACGGCTATCACAGAACATCTCAAAGAATTCAATGCAATAACGACGCAGTTGAGCACCGTTGAGATCACATTCGACGATGAGGTTCAAGCCCTAATTCTACTGTCTTCCCTAGCTACCAGATAGTTGGCACGGCACGGTCACTGCTTTGAGTGCTTCAACGGGGAAAGAGAAGCTGAAGTACGAGGAGGTCAGAAATCTGGTTCTGAGCGAAGATATTCGCATGAGAGAATCAGAAGTGGCTTCAGGATCAGCGTTGAATGCAGAGAATAGGGGCAGGACAACCTCGAAGTCGAAATCAAACCGGGGCAGATCGAGGTCGAAATCCAAAGGCAAGGGCCAAGGGAAGAAGGACAGAAGCTCGATCCAGTGCTGGAATTGTGAGGAGTACGGGCACTTTAAGAGTCAATGTGAGAAGCCGCTCAGAGATAATAAGAAGGATTAGAAGGAGAAGAAGTCCGCCAATGACTAGTGATGAATCTGGCGATGAGCTCTTGATCCTGAGCGTAAGTAGTCCGTTGGAGTCGTGGAATCTGGATTTTGGAGCTTCGTTCCATTCATGTAGCAGTGCTGAAGTAATGGAGCAGTATGTTTCTGGCGACTTTGGAGAGGTATATCTGGCTGATGACGAACCTCTTAAAATCGTTGGAAAGGGGAATGTCCAGGTCACTACACCAAACGGATCTTCAATAAAGTTGAACGGTATCCGACACATACCCGGTTTGAGGAGGAATCTGCTTTCAATTGGACAGCTCGACGAGGAGGGTTACGTGGTAACTTTCGGGAGCAGAAATTGGAAGATCACTAAGGGATCGATGGTGGTGGCCAGAGGAAAGAAAGAGGGTACGTTGTACATGACAACGAACTCGAAGGATTGCATTGACGTTGCTGCTGTAGCCAACGATGCAGATTTGTGGCACTGTCACCTTGGCCACATGAGCGAGAAAGGGATGAAGGAGTTGTGCTCAAAGCGAAAGCTGCATGGCCTGAAAGCTGTTGATCTTGGCCTCTGCGAGGGTTGCATACTAGGGAAGCAGAAGCGAGTCAGTTTCTCAAAGCGTAGAAGAGATGTCAAGCCACAGAAGTTGGAGTTGGTTCACACAGACCTTTGGGGGCCAGCAGAAGTGAGGTCCCTAGGAGGAGCCTCCTACTATATGACCTTCATTGATGATGCCACGAGAAAGGTATGGGTTTATTTTCTTAAAAATAAATCTGATGCATTTGATGCTTTCAGGAGGTGGAAAGCTCTTGTAGAGACGGAGACAGGTCTGAAATTGAAGTGTCTTCGGTCTGACAATGGAGGTGAATATGAACTGCTTGAGTTCAAGAAGTTTTGTGCTGAGAACGGGATTCGTATTGAGAAGACGACGAAAGGGACTCCTCAGCACAATGGAGTTGCAGAACGCATGAACAGAACGTTGACTGAGCGTGCTAGGTGCATGAGGTTGAAGAGTGGGTTGCCGAAGATGTTTTGGGCAGACGCAGTTAACACGACAGCTTTCCTCATCAACAGAAGTCCAACAATTACGCTGAAGAATGGCATACCCGAAGAGAAGTGGACGGGTAAGGAGGTAAATTTATCTTATCACCGCATATTTGGATGTGTAGCATATGTTCATGTTGATTCTGTTGAACGTAGTAAGCTTGATGATAAATCTATTAAGTGTACGTTTGTTGGATATGGAGGCCATGATCATGGTTATAGATTCTGGGATGAACATAATAGGAAGATCATTCGTATAAGAGACGTTGTATTCAATGAACAAGTTATGTACAAGTACAGATTGAGCACTGCAGATTCTGATCGAGGCACTCCGGGCGTTGTTGAGTTAGATATTTCTAACTCGGGTGGGAGTAAGGATCAGAATGGAGAGGTGGCTAGGGATGAAGAGCCATCGACACCACCGAGACAGAGGTCCACGAGAGAGAGAGACGAACACCAAATAGGAATTCCCCATCTAATTTCTATTTGCTGCTTACTTACGGTGGTGAGCCTGAGCCCTATGCAGAGGCAATCAGGGTTGATGATAGGCGCAAGTGGAGACTTGCGATGGATGATGAGATGCAGTATCTCACATCTAACCGTACTTGGAAGTTGGTGGAGCTTCCAAAGGGGAAGAAGGCTTTATACTGCAAGTGGGTCTACCGTATCAAGAAGGAGGTAGACGGAAGCAAACGCTACAAGGTTAGGCTGGTTGTGAAGGGGTTCGAGCAGCGTTATGGTATTGATTACACTGATATATTCTCACCTGTTGTGAAACTGACTACTATTCGGTTGGTGTTGAGTATGGTTGCTGCAGAGAAACTATTGTTGCATCAGATGGATGTGAAAACGACGTTCCTTCATGGTGACTTGGAGGATGAGATATACATGATGCAACCAGAGGGCTATGTGGCGGAGGGGAATGAAAATCTTGTGTGTAAGTTGGAGAAGAGCTTGTATGGACTGAAGCAAGCTCCGAAGCAGTGGTACAAGAAGTTCGATGGGTTTATGCGAGAGATCAACTTCTTGAGATGTCATATCGACAATTGCTGCTACTTCAAGAAGACTGACAATTGCTATCTTATCTTGCTATTGTACGTTGAGGACATGTTGATTGCAGGAGCGAGTGCTAAGGAGATTGAGGAGCTGAAGAAGCAGTTGTCAGAAAGGTTCTCCATGAAGGATCTAGGAGATGCAAAGCAGATTTTGGGCATTTGAATCGAGAGAGATGATGTGGCGGGCAAATTGTACCTTTCTTAAGCTGAGTACATTCAGAAGGTCTTAAAAAGGTCAAGGATGCAGGATGCAAAGCCAGTGAGTGTGCCATTGGGTAGTCACTTCAAGCTTTCCAGAGGAGATTCGCCAAAGAACAAGGTGGAGCGTGCCCATATGCAGAAAGTTCCCTACGCCTCTGCAATTGAGAGTATTATGTACGCGATGGTGTGTACGAGGCCAAACATTGCACATGCGGTGGGAGTAGTGAGTAGATTCATGGGAGATCCAGGGGAGCAACATTGGGTCAAGTGGATTATGAGGTACTTGAGAGGTACTGCTTCTGATGCTTTATGTTTTGATGGGAAGAATGTCGAGCTGGTAGGTTATGTTGATGCGGACTTGACATCGAATGACGCTGATGGATCGAGGAGCACCACATGCTATGTTTTTACATTTGGTGGTACTGCAATCTCCTGGTTGTCGCAGTTGCAGAAGGTTGTTATGTTATCGACCACTGAAGCTAAATATGTGGCGATAGCTGAGGCTAGTAAGGAGATGGAGTGGCTTCAGAATTTGCTTGGAGAATTGGGAAGGAGTACAAGAAGAGCACACTTTACAGTGATAGTCAGAGTGCCATCTTCTTGGCAAATAACTCAGCATTTCATAAGAGGACCAAACACATTCGATTGAAGTATCACTACATTCGACATTTATTGGAGATGGAAATCTTGCAGCTAGTGAAGATTCGAGGAAGTGAAAATCCAGTTGACATGTTTACTAAGGTTGTGACCTTGGAGAAGTTGAAGCTTTGCATAGCTTCAATTGGCCTAGGTACTTGAGTTGCAGGCCGGTGCTACCACGCAGAAACGAGGAAGAGGTGAAGAGGAGGAGTTACATGAGAAGACAGTCTCTAGGTGGGAGATTGTTAGGTGTAGAGACTGCTATTGGGTCACGCGTTTCTGGCCCAATTCGAGGCCTGTTAGGTTTAGGTTTTCTGCGTCTCTTATAAATAGCCGTCTTCTCATTGTATTCTGCATCCGAAAAATATAGTGCGTACTCCTAGCTTGGTAGCGCCCCCAGACGTAGTCATCTTGACGAACCTGGGTCAACAAATTCTCTCGTGTTTTCGTTGTTTTTCGTATTATTTGATTGTTATTTCCTAGCATTTTGAATGTTAGTTGCAAAGTTCATTGATGATTCTTAAAACGTGTTAGAGCGTAAATTTGGAAGCAAAAGAAATAGACCCAAAACAAAGCTTTAGCAGAAGTAGCAACAGTTTTACCCAGAATGATGAAAAAAATGGCTAGAGAGAGAGATAGATGCCATATCTAACTAAGTGTATATGAGAATAATGAGCATAAGATGAGCATATCTAAGTGTCATTTTTCTAGCATAATACAAATGTCCAAAATCAAAACAATCTTAACCGATGAATAAGATGACAACTCACAAGTTTTGGGTTGTAAACTGGCGACGAGGACGAGATTAATATACAAACAACTAGCTAGCCCCTCCTACTTGTTTCCAGACTATAGGCATGCAATGCAATTTAAGTATCGAACCTGCAACATGCATAAAAAGAGGAGATAGCTTTTGTACCATAGGCTAGGTTGTATGGAGTCTCTCCATTGGTGGAGCGAGGTGTGGTTAGGTAGGACCATAGGACGTTGGGGAGTGTACCCTAATCGTGCCTAAAGTCAAGGGGTAATTTTTGAAAGTCAACCTTCTAAAAATTCGTTAATTTTGATGTTAGTATGTAAATTAATCATCAATTGAACATTACTTACTAATAATACTTCAATTATATGCCGTTAACAAAAACAACGAACCCAAACGAAGTTCGAATCTTTGGATAATGAGGTAGGGGACCATATACATTGTAGGAGTGTTTCATCTTAGGAAGTGCCGATGCATTAGATAGATTAGATTACGCTATTTTAATCATTAAAACCCAATGTTTCCGCAATATTTGTTGTTTTTTTATATGAATCACTTTAAAAAAAACTCGGACATTTCACGAAAAATTATACTTGAATTGTCGATCAAATACTTGATAAGGGGGGAAAATAAACTAAGTGGGAACTCTTTTCAAGTTAAACTTAAAAATGGTTGTACAAGTACTACTCCATTTCTATAATTTAATTAAGAGAATTAATGTGCGGCTATCCAGTCGAATTCTGCTTTCTTACTTTCTGGTTATATATTAATCATACAATTTCACTTTACAATCGAATAAGAAGCAAAGATTGATAATAATCACAAGGCGGGTTTTATTATGTAATATCCGAAGCAACCAATACAAGTAGCAAAAACCCCGTAAGAAGATTATACAACTCTTTTTCAATAAGCAAAGCAATTTGCGGCAGCAGTAAAAGCTACTCGAGTCGAGGTTCTCACGTAACCGTTTTACCTCTTTACGTAGTACGGTAGGTAGCACATATTCATATTAGGAAAAGAAAATCCCACTTATTTTTCAGCTCTTTACATATTACAAACAAAAATAGCTCTCTTCGGCCTCTTCGTCAGCTAAAGCTATACTCATATATCATCTTCAGAGATCTTCAGGACCATTGATGTCCTGCACACGCGTTAAACAAACCGAAAAATCAGTCAGCCTGTTTTCCCGAACTGAAAAAAAAGACGGGCCAGGAGTTTGTCACTTTACCTTGTTTTCGATCACCTTGCCATCAGGGATTTCGAGCTTCACCCCAGACTTAGCAGTAATAGTCACTTTGCCCTGAAATGCCGAGCAATACCCAAAATGAGTCGTAGTTTAGAGATGGTGAAGTTGCGCCAACAGTGAAGGATTGAAATAGTAATGCCCTAGTAGTACCTTCACAGTAACATTAGCTCCAAACCAGACATTGCCAGTCACCTTTAAGCTATCCAGCTCAATGATGCTGGGAATGGACTTGAATCGACTCAAGAAGTCAGCAACCTTCTTGAATTCAGGTCCCAACTCGATGGATGGGTTAGCTGGATTGGCCCTTGCTGGGTTCCGAGTCACGAAGCCATCGTTCAAGGTGTATAGATCAGACTGTAAGAGATGTAGCGAAAATTAACTTCTATTGTATGCCTGCAACATATGCAGTCCCAGTAACCAGATAGTTGGCATAGCTTACTTGGACGAGAAGCAAATCTGAAGATGTCTTCACAGGTAGGAACCGGGAACGGGGCACATTGATTCCAATGGCACGATCAAAGAACTTAAGGAAGTCCGAAAGCAAAGAGATTAGATCAGTTCCGGAGGCACCAAACACCAGCATAAACATGAATATAAACATACTGTAGAAATTTTCAAGGAGATCAAGTGGTCTCGTACCTTGATAGCAGCACCAGCTGCTGTCTCAAGTTGAAGAACTTTGATCCCATCCACCTCCTACAAAGTAAAATAGACTCGCTTAGAAAATGGTAACATATTAAAACCTCCTATTAAAGGAGAGTCATTCTGTTAATTTATTTAGGAGTATTTATTAAGATAAGATTAAAGCGAACCTTAGGGTTGGGAATAATCTCCATCTTCAACGCATCTGCTTGAACAAGTCTGTTGATAGCCTGCAAGTTAATCCACCTGCATGATATTTGTTACAAGATGGTTAGGGGTAGTTTCACAATTTTTGCTTGCATAAATTGAGAGACCTCCCTGTCATAGCATATATGGAATAGGCAACAACTGAAAGAGAAACTAGCTTGAGGCTGGGTGATGACTCACAAGTTGTTTGTGTTGAAGATTTTGAACTTATCTATTGACTTGAATTCATTGACCTGTACCAAATCAGAGGATAATAGCATCAGCATTCACACCCAAAGCAGGTAGCTGGTGAATAATAAGGTTGGAGGTATGTAATATGAATGAGGTACATAACGGATAAAGTGAGAAAACAGGCTTAAAATGTTAGATGATGCTTACGAGAGAAGTAACTTAAGAGTGATATAAATTTTGCTTCTCCGATCTCTTAAAACCATATTAGAATGCTAAAGAATGACTCAGATACAAGATAATATTTATCACGCACCATCTCAAAATATGATGCCACAATAGCTATGTAGAATTTGTGCCATTAATATCTATAATAATATAATTATCATAAATATAATATTTAGCCACATGTGTTTTTGCAATAAATAAATGAAATCCAGATTCTATCGTTCTAATTCTTCAGACAACTGATGCACCAGTTTCATCTGTGATTATTTACAAGTAATTAGTTCCAAAATTATATTTAAGTCAGCCTAAGTTCTTCCCACTCTCTCTCCAAACCAAAAAAAAAGGGATGACATTCAAAGTGAAAACTGGTACATTAGTAAGAGTTATTTTGCTTTCAGCTAAAAGTGCACCAAGGAACAACAATACTTAGCCAAGTCCTCAAATCGGTATTGTTCCAACAATTTGAACATCAACATGTTCAAATTGAGAGAGAGAGAGAGAGAGAGAGAGAGAGAGAACTCACATGGTCATCAGGGACTTGAGCTATTTCCAGAAGCTGCACAAGTTACCATTTATCGTTAAAGATAGCTGCAAAAAACACTATATAGAATGGTAGAAAAACAGAAATAGCATATAATATAGCATCAAGCAATTAAGAGATTATTACTAGCTCCATGAATTCATATTGACAAATTATTCTTCCAATAATCACCATATTTTCGTTTATTACAGTTAGTACCAACAGTTATTAGATAGTCAAACCATCACAATTTCATTCGAATGTTAATATAAATAAGCATGCATCTCTCTAGAAGAAATATGGCAAGAGCATCCAGTAAGAATTATTCGCTAACTAAGATAATGGCAGGGGTTTAACTTCTATACATCAGGATGCATTTGGAACAGGACATAATTAAATGAAGAGAAAATAATTATATAGCATTATACTTGTTGCAGGAAAAGAAAAAAAACACAGCACTTCATTTATTCATTTAATGGAGGTATATTAGCTTTTCCCATGTCATGAAGCATTGGTTATAAAATCTATCAAGCGTATAAGTCAACTACCCTCCACGTCGATTTAGGATTAATGTACTAGAGAAGGCAACTGAATAGAGAAAGATACCTGCACTTTCCCTTCATAAGAGATTAAAGTACCACCTTTCACATCAGCCAGTGTTTTAGGTGTGACCTGCAACGTTACATCTCTTTTAAGCAACGAATGCTAGCTTCAAAGAAACGAAACAAAGGAGTGAATTGGTTACCTCCATGCAGTATTCATTCTTATTCTTGATCAAATGGTTTAGAATTTCTGCAAAAGTACATTAAGGATACAATTCTGTGGATCTTTGAATCGCTAAAACGGGGAAGAAATTAGGAAAAGGACAGTCGAAAAAAAGTACTTAATGCAATAATTTAAAAACAATCTCTGTCCACTCTAAAGGATACTCAGATCAAAAATAGCTCCCAAGTTATCTGAATTAGCAACAAAGACGTATTCTTTGCCCTGAGAGGAAAACACACGAGAGAAAAAGTTAGTATGACTAGGCAAGTATATGTGTGAAAGACTGCAAACCAACGTGGCAGAAGCATTTGATGGTTAAGACCTTTGACAGCAATGCATCAAGCTTCCCACTATTCTTCAAAGAAGGAAATACATCTCCATGACCAGGGGGGTACCTGTACTAGCAGAAGCCATATGATAAGCAAAACAGATACAAGAGATGAGTATTGAGTAGACTGCGTGTGAAGCCAAAAGCAGGGAAGCATATATCGAGATAAGTAGATAGTCATGACTCACGACTATTTCTTGTACAGAACAAGACTAGCTCATGTAAAATACTCAAATTCAATCACACACAAACACGCAAATGCAAAGTTAAACTGTCAAAATTGAATATTGAAGAATGAAGAAATCATCCATTAAACAAGACTTAAGAAAGATGATAATTGCAACATACACAACTATGAATCTACCAATCAACTAGCTTTGGTTTTAGTAAAATCTTATTTGAAAACAAAGAGAAAAATAGCAAAGCATACCATGCATCCTTTCCTGTGTTTCCTTTACAGGGAAGTGGCTTGAAATCCTCAACAACCAGGCGAGGGTATTGGCTCTGGAAAATGCACAAAAGTATGAAATAACAATGTTTAATATTGCCACACTGTTGAAGTTGTACACCCATCGTTGAATTAGCCATAAAGGAAATAACTATACGGACCTGGTTAAAGGTATGAATCTCGATGTTTGACTTCGCATACTTCTCAATAATCTAGAGATTTGCAGATACAAAAAATCAGTGAATTGACTTAAAATGCATGTCAAAAACCTTCCAACTGGATTCCAAATTTCAATCACCTTTGATGTATCATCATGAGTATTGAAGGAGTTCATTAAAAGCAGGGGCACACTGCACCCATATTTCTTATTGAGGCTCTGCACATGACCGAATATTTCAGTTGCAGGTCCTCTGATGAAACCATACGAAGAATATCTGGAGCTAACATCATACCTCTATTTGGACGACAATTAGATCAAGAAACGTCAAGCCATTACGAACTTCAATAACAGACCTGATCATAGTAACATATACATATTAAAAGAGTGTAACGGAAAGCACAAGAGATTCAATTAAAACACCATGAAGTGAATTAATATGGACCCAGATACAAAGAAAATCTATAACGAGCTCAATAAAGATCCAAAATGATTTACAAACCAGATGCAAAGTGCCCTGAACTTGCCAAATAATATTGGTACTTTTTAATAAGTAGAACTTAAAAGGCACCAGAGCAAAAGGAGGTCAAAGAAATTCCTATATGGGAAGACAGGACGCAAGGGAAACTGGCGATGAACTATTTGCTAGACAGATGCTACAATATCTGTTATTTCAGACTCATGTCATAATATTCATTAGATCATAAAATGCCGTATTATTCATTTTAACAGACAGAAATGAAACATTGCCGTGAGATGCAAATGTAAAATTATGACAGATCAACGCATAAAGCCACTCAAATCAATTAACTGAATATGTAAACAGTAATTGCATACTTTGGACCGGTGCATCCCATTGTAGTTCCCAAGCCTCCATTGAGCTTTAACACCGCAACTTTTTCCAGGAGCTTTTTGGTCTCAGCAGCATCTACAGCAGAGGTAAAAATTACTTTATCAATAACCTAGAAACCAGACAATCAACACTCGATTCGATCTATCCATACGAAAACCATCGTTCGGCAAATAATGTAATAATCTATCAAAACTAGAGACAACCTTCAGGCACAGGGGATAAGGTATCATAAGGCACCACGATTTCATCAGTTGGTGTCTGGATCTTACTCCATTCAACATGTTGAGCTTCGCCACTTCAAATCCCATCCACAGAAACAAAAGGCCAGAACAAATTAGCTTCATAGAAACCATTATCCAATCACATCACGTTTAGATTCACACAATACAGCTCGCGAAGAACACAGACCAAAATGCTCACAATCGAATTTCAGAAACTATAATTCCTAGAATCCAAAAATCACGTAAACTAATTATAAGCTGAACGCAACAAGGAGCATCTAGCGATCGCCGAAATATGAGATCTAGAGCTCAAGCAACTGAACCAAATCCGCTCTAACGCTACAGTAGCTGCATGTTCTTAGAATCAGGCACAACTACAAGCAACTTCAAACCAATATTCCCCTATTCCGCACTAAACATCATTTTCAAATGAAATATATGAACAACACTAGAAGCAAATGCTTAATTTACGAAAATCTGCCATAATCAAAACCGTACCTGAGATAGCGAGTTACCAGATTGATGAATCCAGATTTCTCGTTTTCACTACACCAAATCAATTAACAGAAATCACTACTAAGATCTACAAAAATCAACCACCAAAATGCCTCAACCGAGACAGAGGGAGAGAGAGGAACCTGATCTGATTGAGAGAAGCAACATCAGCTTTAAGCTTGTTGATCTTCGCGGTATCGGCGGGGCTGAGAGTAGCAGCAGCCATTTTCGTCGAATCAACGATCACTCAGTCTATGACAGTAGAAGATCTGTGGGAGAGAAGAAGTTGGTGGAAAAATCCAAATGAAAAAAGGCACGTAAAAACTGAAGGAAGATGAGCGAGGCAGGGGTGCGAGTGGCTTTATAAATTAGTTCAGGGGTTAAAACGTAATTTCAGGAAAGTCATGCGTCGGATAGGAGGAATCAATGAAGAAAGTGACACGTGGCCCTTTTACCATCTTCTTTTCCCGTTTATTTTCCTCCGGTTTTCCAATTTTTGGTGATATTTTTTGGTGCCCACAGAATGAAAAAAGAGTATATGAGAATATGCAGGCGAATATGACTTGGAATAGGTGGCCAGGAATTGCTGGATAAAAGATGGGATCTCAATTTTCATAATCGATTTTCGAAACACGAAGTTTAATGTGTTTTGATAGTATATTAATAAATTAATGCTTTTACATTTAATATTTTCAATAATATTAAAATACTACTATCTATATAATATATAAAAATAAAAAACAAGGGTTAATTTTGTAATTTCACTTCTATATAAAAGGGGTATTTTGGTAATTAAAAAATACTTTAAAAAAATAATAATTTATTTACAGTATTCCAATTTTTAATCGTTGTCAATATCTAAAGATACAATCTTCCCCAACCGTTGCCACTTATCGCCCCAAATATATCCCTATCCCACTGATCCCTTCTTAATCGTTGCCAAACGTTTGTGTCAATGAAGTTATGATCAACTATTCCCGCCGTTCAGATCTTCAATTCCTTAGACCACCAATCGGTAATGTTAATGTGAAATTAGTAATCCCTCGCTGCAGAGTTTACTCCGGTGTTGCCGCCGAGTTTCAGATCTCGCCGTCGTGAATTTATGGTCGCCACTCCATCGATTCATCCCACGCGTTCCTGGAATAGGTAAGCCTCTTATTATGTAGGTATCTTCACTTCTATTTTTTAATTTAATTATTCTAATTTTTGTAAAAGGTTCTATAATACTCATATTGAAGGGCTGCGTTGTTTAATTAGAATAAAATAATTGAATTTATTCGGCAATGCAAAATATTAGAGATAAAACGAACTAGGGAAAGAAAATTCCTTTCGCATCCTAAGCGGTGCGTCTCTTTACGTTTTACTATATAAATATGTATATTTTGTTGTTCATTATATCCATTTGATCGAGGGATCTCTGCTGTGATCGAGCGGTAGCATCTCTTCATCTGCATGAAGAGATGATTTGTCTTCCTATTGTTGTGCAGATATCCAAACTACCTTTCAGATTTGCATCTTTTTTATATAACGGTGCATGAAGAGATGATTCATTCTACGCTCGGGTGTTGGATTTGGAGTCTTAATTTTATTTTTGAAACACATAAGTGGTATGGTTTTTGTATATACCCCATTTTGACCTACTCTTCTTCACGATTGATTTTCTTGCTCCGTCGACAACAAATTACAAAGCAGCGGCGGTGACGAAGCACTATCAAATTCAAGTCTCATGTTTATGCAGCGTGAATTGGTGCGTGGCTATTTGGTTTCTATATGGTTTTCTTCAGGGGCGGAGCCACCTTATGAGGTGGTGGGGCAAATGCCCCACCTCAATTTTTTGGTATTAGTACTAATTATGCATAATTTTATACAAATTATGTATAAAATTCTAAAAATTACTCATGTTTGCCCCACCACAAATTGAAAAATATAGGGGCAAAGGTAAATTTTTTTTTTTTGCCCCCTCTTACCCGAGGGGCCTGGCTCCGCCACTGGTTTTCTTCTTAAGAATTAATGGTATCTAGGCTATTAGTGTGTCAATAGTATTGCAAATTATATATGTTTTCTTACCGAGAAAGTCTTAATTATTTGATTAGTGATAGTATCAATTTAATGTTACTTGATTTAATATACAAAGTACCATTTGGAGATTTAACAATGTCTAATGTCTATTGACATCATATTCCTAAGCTTTCTCGAATCAATTTTTATGGCCTTTTCAACTTTGGTGTGGTAAATGCATTTTATTATTTATTTTTTTTGCAACGTTTGCATTTCTTACTGTGAAGTTCTTTGTAATTTTGTCTTTGTAATTTTGTTATTTTAAGCTAGGAAAAGTGTGCCAAAAATCGTAAAAAGAAATGGCTCAAACGCAGGGATTAAAATGCATGTGAATTTGTAAATTGAGTATATCTAAAGTAAGATATAATGATTGTTGCGCATTAGATTTCTATTTGATATGGTTATTGTATATGTATTTACGTCATATAGTATACAAATATATTATGCATACATAATAATTAGTTTAATAGAAAAAATAATTTAAATAAAGATACTAGATAGTTATCATATAGATACGTTTGTTAACAGCAGAACAAAAAATCTTCTAATAAGGTACCTTTTTATTGAAAGGTTTCTTTGCGGATCAACTCTTCTCTCTTTATCAAAACTCAACCGTTTGTTGTAACGCTTGAGTGTGTGTAAATATTTAGTTATATGGAACGTGAACGGTCATACCACCCCCAAATCCCTTTGTCACATAAAACGTGCGTTCTCTTGCTTTGAGCAATTCGACTGAATTTCTGAAATATAGGTCTTGTATCCTGAAAAATTAATTTCTTGAGACCATTTACACCAAAGTAAGAGGAATTAATTCCTTTAAAGATAGCATTTGTGCCTAACCTTTCTTTAAATCCATTTCCTACGCCCATAGATATACAACAATTGTTATTATGGATAATCCACCGCCCGCCTACGATTGCTTGATATCTTTAACAAAATATTGTTAATTTGTGAAAGTATAATCTGGTCAAATTTATAGTTAGTTGTTATTTTTTTGTGACGTGGATGTATTTTGTAAAAATAAACGTATTTCTTAGTTTTAACTTTCACAGCTAAGAACCCCTGTTATATAATGAAAACTGTATATTTCTTAGTCTAAACTTCCACAACTAAAATCTTAAATCCATTAATTAAAATGAAACTTTTTCCAATTATCTAATAATAATAATAATAATAATAATAATAATAATAATAATAATAATAATAATAATAATAATAATAATAATAATAATAATAATAATAATAATAATAATAATAAAGTTTGAAATATCTATTTTAAATTTTGCTAAATTAATTAGAATGGTATTATGTGCTTAGAAAAAACGTATGTTTTTTGTAAATCACTGTGAATGTTGTTCCTATCCAATTTCTAATATACATATTATTTATATGAGAAATCCTAAAAGGAACTAACAATTTATCCTTAACAACTTATTCTTATTTTATCCAATTATGAGTAAATAAATAAATAAAAACACAATGCGAACTATACGTAAATACCCAAAAGCAATTAAAACTTGCAGCACCTTTTTCGTCTAAAATTTAAAGTTTCACCCCTAACTTGTACTACGTGTTACAAACATAACGTATATAGAGCATCATCAGTAATTAATACAAAACAATGAATTATTTGCATATACTGATTTTTTAATATATACGAAAAACTGTCTTAAAGTTTTATTTGAATGCTTGAAAAAATTCTTCTTGTCTCAAGTTTTGCATTAAAATTGAACGAACAGTTTATTCCCAATGTTCAAGTTATTTAATAATCTCACAACTCGATCAGAATTTCCCCAAAATGTTATGTTGTTTTGCATTTTCTTAATTGTTTAGTGTGAATATGTACAATATACTATGGATCATATTTTTATACTAAATGTATTAACATGTTGCTCTTAATTCCCATATTAAAAAGAAACTTATCAATTGGGGAGTGAAATATATAATATGCATACATTATCAAATTCTTTAAATAACCTTCAATTTTTTTTTAATGAAAATGACATTTTGATGCATAAGAAAAATTGTCTTTAATATTAAAAGAACACTTTGAGATGGTCTTAGTAGAATTTCTATGAATAAGTTTCAATGTATTTGCATAGTAATTTTTAAACTAAAAGTATTCAAAATATTTTTATATTAAATGAATTTATCGCACATCGTGCGGGTTACGGTTCTAGTTAATGTATAAAATAATAAACATATGTTTGACCTACGTCTTATAATAGAAATGTTCGGACATCAAAACCGTCGGTTAAGTTTATTCAACTTTAGTTAGTTGGTTTAAGTTTTGTGTGGGATGACACGTAGGTGAGAGGCTGTCGAAATTTAAGGGCGAAAAAAGACAAGAAAATTTGATTAACTAGCTTTCAATATTTGGGAAACTTCCAATTTTAACAAGTATTCAGACAATTTGTGCTACATCACTACATGTGCTGATTGATAGCGATGTTTGTTTTAGTAAGAGTTAGATATTATTGTTAACGAAATTCATTCAGTATAGACTCTTCGATCACAAAACTTAAGTCTTTGATATGTTTTTTTTGCTACACATAGTTGCATGAGAATCGACCCGTTACCTGGACTAAATTATGAAGGCGAATAGATGAACTTTTCTACTGGGATAAAACATTCGGGTATCTATAAAGGAAAATAAAGGTGAAAACAAGAATAGAATCATTAAAGTTTTAGAAATATTACAGGAATATTATAAAGGTGTACCCAAATTTTATCTAAGATAATCATGGTAACCTTTTTAAGTTGTATTTTTTTTTTTACTTGTAGTTTGTAAAATTATAGGACACATAATTATTCAAACATATTTTACTAGTTGCTTGAACTTGACTCAAATAAAAAATAAAATAAAAAGTTAATAATAGATCTAAAGTATTGGGGAAGCAAAAAGTAGTGAAATGAAAGCATGGCTGAATTGACAAAGAACCCTAATAACAACTAAAGATATCAATAAACCCTAATGACTCACATCATTTGGACTTCCACCCAACTTTGTTTGATAAGCAAGATGCTAGCAACAGTCGAGACTAAATGATCAATAAAGAAATCCCGAAAAATGTACACGCATAGAACAGACTCGAACATGGAAAGAAAGAAAAGAACAAGCATGTGATCGCATGCGCCTACGAAGGGGATCTAGTGCTTCCCTTGCCTCGATCTCCCGACGAAACATTGATCAATGCTTTGAAACCCAGCTTTGGAGGCACTCTAACTAGTCTATGTTTGAAACTCAACATATATAGATCCATTTAGAAGCCCAGTTCAACACAAATACAACTTGGGCTTTTGAAAGAAGTTCAAGTTTTGTAAACAAATGGAGGCACTCTCTAACTAGCTGGGCTATTATTCGGGCAAGTGAGCAGGCCTGTCCAAGTTTGATCCACTGCCACGAAAGATTTGAGTTCTTCGTCGCCGATATTAGCACTCTCTACCGCTCGACCAAATGCACACATGCAAGTGTAATCCACTTCTACTAACTATTAATGGTATTGATTTGTTAAGTCTTGTGTACAACTAGCGTGAGTTGTCCGAGACCTCCCTCGGTGGCAAAGAGTCTCGAGTTCGAAAAATTAGCAGAAATCAACACCTCTCCAAATCAGAGAACACAACACAACAGAAGACAGTTTCAAATAATCAAAGCCTTTATCAGCTCCACCAATGATGAGTCCAACTCTACAGCAAACAAAATGAAGGAATGTGAAACTCTATTACTGTAATACTCTACTACAGTACATTTTTAAATTCACAAAACTCATGTACTCGAACCTCCTCTCCCATCACACAACCATTTACAAAGGAAACCGAGTGGTTTGCACATCAGCTTCCGTTCTTTCTATTACAGATGATAGAACAAAAATTTACCCAACATACAAAATCCGAATCCTCGAGGAGGTACACCGGACGTGGTTACTGGAGGAGCCCCCGCCACTTCGAGCAATCGACTCTTCCAACTGCCAAAACTGCTACAGTTAATAGTCACTTAGTCTCGACCTCCTTCGGCAGAAAGGGAATTTACACTGGAGCTTTAAGTTATAAGCAGAGGCGGATCCTTTGATTCTCCCTCTCTTGATTACTTTCCGTCGAGGAAACTGTGGAGTCCTGCTCCATGAAGCATCTCTTGTAAGGGACGAAGCCCCTCCTACAGTTTGCCGAAATTCTCTTGCTCAATTTGTAAGAAGAGAATGGTCTTTCCTCCTTCCTGCTGAATGACTCGTTATTTGAATCGGAGGAAGACCCCTCCTTTTGCTCGTCGCATTCCATCTTAGGGTAGGACGATTGAGCTCTGATTGGGGTTGGACTATGCACTTCCATAGCTGAATACGAAGCATCTGTACGAAGACTCAACCACGGGAAAGGTGCTGCAGTATTCGTGTTACCGGGGAACTGTACGTACAGGAGATCGTTCTTCATTTCACTACTGTGGACTTGCACCACCGAAGAAGTCGAATCCCCCTCTCTCGAAGATGACTCTCCTGAAGAATCCACAACTAACAATGTCTTGCCGAATAGCTTCAAACTCTGCGTGGCTGCTTTGTTTCTAGGAGAGACGTCCACTTCCTGTTAAGCGAATGTAGGCAAGAGTCAGCTAAGGGCCTCATAAATAAACAGTTTAAATCAAAAGTGCAAGTGAATCTGCTAAAATGAATCGAGGTAGTACCATCGGTAAAATTTCTTCGTCTGTACTTGAATTCTCGTCTTCACGATCAGACTGAGACGATGAGTTAACATCTTCCGACATAAGCTTAGGCGCAGACGAAACTGGAGATGCGCTGCTGCCATTGGGCATACACGAATCCGATTGATCCGAACCCACCACCGACAAAACAGAAGTCGGAGAAAAATTCTCCTGCATCGGAGTACTCGGAGAGGCGGATCCCTCTAGTTTCTCAGGTATCAAGATCCCAGCTTTGAGCGGAGAAACCAGCTTGCGAGGATAAGGGTGCACCGGCTTCCTCTTAGGCCTCGGAGGCGGAATTTCAATCGGCTTCACCGAACTTTCCCCCACATCAGACTCACGAGCAACCTATACAACACAATGACATTCGAGTAATGAGCATAATTCGATCAACAGAGTCTCGAAAAACAAGCAGAGATTGCGCGCCTTTGTGCCATAAGAGATATGACTTACTTGAAAGGCGGCATATAGATATAATGGGCACTGATTATAACTTATAAGAGGATAGAACCTTGGAGAAAAATTTCTGAGCATGGCTTCGAATCTGCACTGCAGTTTTGGTGCCTACATGCTCTGCAAAAGTGAAAAGAAGGCAAATATCCTTAGAACCCTAACTCCATGATTGGCAAGTCACAGCAATATATATAGAATCGAAATTAACCGAGTATTCACCTTCGATTCTCCTCCAAGCTCGACCGTAGAGTTTCAACGCCTCGAGGAACTTCTTGTGCTCTTCCTCGGTCCATCTTTCTCTTTGTTTGGTAATTGTGTACGGCTTCCTAACCTACACAACCAGAATACAAAGAGATCAGACAACGTGATCACATCTGAGCTTAGTTTCTACTGAGAATCAACAACTGGTAAGGGTTTCAAACCTTGGGAGCCAAATCATCCCCAGCACCGAATTGCTCCTTCAGTTGGCTATCCCTAACTTCTTGCCCTTCTAAATCCAACGAAACGGTGTCGTTTGACAGAAGAGGCGAACCCGATCGAATGCAGTCAAGCTGTTCCTACAGAAACAGAACGTCGATATTCAATAAGCAAATTCAATTCAATAAACAACCGTGCTCTGAAGATTCATTCAATGATTTCAATCAAAATATCCATGAAAGGAAGGTGATAATCATTCAAGTTCAATTGATTTCCTGCTATGAAATGATACAGTAGTACATAATTTTCTCGCTCAAAATTCATCAGAACCGATCATCAATTTTGCTTTCTGTACCAAAAACTTCATCATAATGGAGTTTGTTCAACAAACATAATCCAAATCACCAGATCAAGCAAAAAAAGCTAGAGATGAAAAAAAAGCTCACCATCGAAACCATAGCTGCAGAAACAATCACTTCCTCCGAATTCTTCTCCAACCAAATTGCCGATTCTTAACAGCTCAGAGATCCACTGAACGCCGCCTCGATCATCCACGGATTCAACCGGAGAAATTAAGAATTTCCGCGCTCAGACCGTACGGCAAAACCTCACTAAACTCCTCGATTTCACAGCAAAAGACAATCAAAGATCGCCGAAACAGAAACAGCAAAAAAAATTCCCCTTTGAGCAAGCTAGAAGAAAAAAGGAATATTTTGCACAGTCGCAAAGGGATAAGAGAGAGAGAGAGAGAGAGAGAGAGAGAGCTGTGAAGCAGGGAAGAAAATGAGTCCTTTTGGGTTAGATTTAAGAGGAGAGGAAAGAACAGTGGAGAAGGAGGGCCGTGGGCGCCACATCATCAGGGCGGAATCGTAAATGCCCCAAACTCCAGGGGCATCCACGCAGAACGATCGAGAACTCCGCGGAACCTTGTGGCTAGTATTGAAGGAGGGGGGGTGACACTTGGCGAGTCGATGTCAGCTTCGCTTTTTCTCTCGCTTTTTCCACCCCTACTCGCGCGTATGGAATTGGGGGCTGGAGCGTACTCGCCATAGAGAGCGCGACACGTGTCGGAGCCTCAGTGGAGAGGATGGGCTTTCTTCACGAGTGTAAACATAAGACTGGCTGAAAATGGAATTTTAGGAATTTTTTTTAATGGGTGTTGAGTTGTTGACTATTTGTGGCTCTCTTCTCCAAAGCAATTTTTGGGTGAAGATTTTATATCTTTTTGGATATTTTTGAGGACCAAAAAGAACACTAAAGTACCTCCAAGAATTTAAGATTCGATTACTTTATGTATCATAAAAACTTTAAGTATAGTGTTCTCTCCGTATCACATCGATTGTCTCGTTTTATTTTTATAATAGATTCATGTGAATAAAAATTGAATGACTGGGTATAGACCAGAGAGTATAATTTAGTAATAATAAAATAAAAGGGCAAAGCTGCCCGAATATCGCATGAGATAATGCTCTCAGATTCTGATGCTATTTAAAAAAATTATAGTGAGATAATGTTAAATAAATCGCCCTTTTTTCTACTTAACCTTTTTGGAACGGGAATTTGTGCTTACTTGGCACAATTAACCTGTTAAAATGACATAATAGTTGAAAGCGAAAGTGACACAGAATAAACTCATTTATGAATATTTACGCTGATAGTCGGTAAACCGTTTTACTCATAACGACATTATAACGGATAAAAAATCTATTAAAAAACAGTTACTAAGTTCGTTTTTACTATAATCTGCTATAATATAAGAGATTCAGTTAATAAGATTTTTTTTTAAAAAAAATTATTAAAAAGCATCGCAATTATCTTCCGGTTACTATTGCAATTCATTGTAATTAGTAAGGTGCATGTATTTATCATGTTTAATTCTCCTTTTGTTTTATTTTTGATTATGCTATATTTTTTGGAGTGCCATTATGTATTAATATTCCTCAAACAAATTTTACCCCCCCTTTTCTTTTTTCATAATATGTGCTTAGTTATCCTCAATTAATTGTAAATTAGTAATGAATAAAAAATAACAATTAGACCGCACTTTCTACTTAAAATGTGAAATTTCTTCTATACATAGGTGGAAATTTCTTCTATACATAGGTGAGACTCTTATTTTACACAAATGTGAGAAAAGTTATACAATATCACATGTTGTAGTGTGAATCTAATCGTGGACGTCACACTAACGAGAATCTAGGGTACTTTCACCATATAAACACATAACATTCTTTCGTACACTTCTATAAAAGGTTAAATTAATATTTTTGTGGATAATAATTTTTCCTATCAAGAACGTTGGGAGACCGACAAATAGTTTTCAGAAGCATAAAAGTGAATAAATAGGAAGCCATAAATATATTTGTAAACAAACATATTAATAAAATAATAAAATAAAGTTGTCAAGGGAAGCCGGGTGGGCAAAACTAGTATTGCCATCACAATAGAAGAAAAATATGGAAAATGTAATTTTCTTTTCTGGAAAAAAGGAAAAAATAAATTAGTGGAATGTGAAATTAAGTGTAGTATTATCCGAAAGGCCGTTCTAGTTTAGAATAATAGTGGTACTTGTATATAAAATAATTATAAATAATGGAGAGTGGAGCCCTATAAATATAAAGAAAATAAATAAATAAAAAGAAAAGGACCGGTCTAAAAGAAATGTCAACCAGAAATTAAATAAAAGGGGGCAGCCAACACACACGTGACACGTTACTATATTTCTGTGCGAGACTACTATTATACATTTGTTTTTGTCCCTCACAGCTTGCAAAATACTACCCCACATAAATATCCCCACTTATAAATATTTGTATATTTTCTAAATATCTTACCCCTTCTAAAAATAGGACCATTTGTTTTCTTGTGAATTTTTTATTGGGAAATTGCTCAAATTGGGAGTATTGTATTGTGATTTGTGGGTGGTCTCGTTCTTCTATATTCTACTCCCTCCGTCTTGTTTAAAGTGTCTATTAGTATCTCATTTTAATCGTCTAACTTAACATGTTCAGTTTCTTTTTCGAAAATAAAATAAAATAACATTTATGACCTACACACGTTTTACTTAGGGCCTGTTTGGCTAAGCTTATTTCAAAATGCTTATAAGCTCTAAGTGCTTATAAGCTGTTTAAGAGCTTATAAGATGTATGAGGGTAAGTGCTTATAAGTTGTTGAAGTGTTTGGATAAAAGAGCTTATAAGTGTGAAGAGATAATAAAAAAATAAAACCTGAAAATTTAAAAAAATTAATTAATTTTATTTTTTGAAATCATAATGTTGTAACATCAAATGGAAGTATATATAATATAAATATAAAAATAAAATAGAATAGAATTATAGTGGTAGATAAGCAAAATTTAAAAAAAATAAGTTGGGGTGGAGGAACTTATTTTTTGGAGTGCTTATAAGCACTTTTTGCTTATTTTTGCATCTTATAAGATCATAAGGAGCTCATTTTGCCAAACACATTTAGAGTGTTTATAAGCAGTCAAACAACTTATAAGCTTAGCCAAACACCCTCTTAATTCTCGTACCGAAATGTAATATGACCACACATGTTGTACATCTCCACCTTAATTGAGGTGGTATAAGTAAAGAAGACGTTTAGAACAAGCCGAATATTGTTCTGATATACAGACGATAAGATATGGACTAACTACTAAGCCCAAGCATCGAGCCCAATATAAACGGGTCCCGAGTAAGGAAGACTCCTTGATCGACTTACGCAAGTTCGGCCCGAGTAAGGAAGACTCCTTGATCGACTACAACTCAAACTCCAATAAGAGACAGAGAAGACTCGGAGGCTACTCGGATGGCTATCATGAAGGTCCAGATAAACTCAAAGAGTCCTTACATGAGAAGACTCAGCTAGTATTAGGGTCAAACATAATTTGATCATCTATAAATAAGGGTTAAAATAGAATGAGAATGGACCAACCACTTTATAATCGATATTTACAATATTCAATAAACATTCAAACTCTTGCTCTCTGTACGTAGATCTATTCTGATAGGTCGAATCACGTTTCTTCCTTGCATTCTTTACATCATCATCATCGTTACGCCATTTATTGCCTTACGAATATAAGATCGATCAACAGAATAAATATGTACTATTATTACGTAAATTTCAAATAGTGTTTGCACAAAGTAACGGCTTCTTGGATAATGACTAGGGTTTCATTGTTTACCATTCAAATTGATTGTTGATTAACATTAATTAATTACATGTAAATTTCAAATAGTGTGTGCACAAAGTAACGGCTTCTTGGATATATAATGACTAGGGTTTCATTGTTTACCATTCAAATTGATTGTTGATTAACATTAATTAATTACATGTTCTCTGTTATCCGATCTCTTTATCTATAGAGAGAGGGAGTATGAAAAGTAAAGACAATGGCTAAATATGGTTTTGTATAAATTTAAATATTTTCACACCTTTGCAAAATACTACTTATCTCGTATCAAATATTCATTGTATACACGTAGTGTAAGTTTTAATCAACCTAGTTCATAAGATTTTGGTATTGAGTAAAAGTAAAAATGTGAGCCTCTTCAAAATTGCATATAGAAAAGATGTATTTGATACTATAGTTTTTTTTTTTTTAGTTAATAATAGGTATACATATATTATTAAGGGTTTTCGTTCTTTTTTTTTTTCAAAGTAAGTGCCTCGTTATTTTTTAATATGGTATGAATATGTTCTTTTACATATATTAGTACTATTTTTCTTTAGGCCTCCTTTTAATTTTGAGTTCAGACGGTTGCATTCATTACCTAAGTCCAAATCCATACTTGGTTTAATTCTTACAATGATAAGTTATGGTGCAATAAATATAAATTGATTCTACTTAGTTACTGTATTAACATCAAGTTCCATAGTAATAATTGCCAATCAAGTACCAATGACCCCTTGGTCTGGTGGTAAGGGGAGGAGGTCTTAGGTTTTAATCCCACTACCAACGTAGTATGTGGAGTAGCCTTCCCACCTTTGTGTGGTGTAGTAGTTCCACCTTGTGTGGGTAGATATACATGAGTTGATATTGGGCTATCAATTGTAATAGAATCCTACAGTCGTGTATGGTGTCAAATATCTCATGTATATGAGTAGTGTATATATAGTTGTAAACTTTGATGTAATATTAAAAAAAATTAAAAAAAAAATAAAAAAAAAAAAAAAAAATAATAATAATAATAATAATAATAATAATAATAATAATAATAATAATAATAATAATAATAATAATAATAATAATAATAATAATAATTGCTAAACAAGTGTCATGAAAAAGCACAAATAAGTTGCTCCACATTCAAATAATTAATTATACATGTTTTGATAAAAGTTAAGAGCATGCCCCACTTTTAGGACCAATTACGACATGACTTAAAGACTAATGCTGTAGTAAAATTAACAATGCATACATGCATGGTTAATTTTACTACTTATGCGATTATACTCCCCTCGTTTCATCCCATTAACTCGTTTATAGAATACGTGGATGGTATCAGTGGCGACTCCAGAAATTATAATTCGGGGGTGCGAAAAAAATTATCTAGCATCATGTCATTTCGAAAAACTCTCTCTCGACACTTGCAGTAGCAACCGAAAGATTCAATATAACCTTAATGAGCAAAAATTAATATATATGTCCTTCGTACTACTGAATAGTGAGTATTTCTTAAATATATGTGAAACGTAAAATATAAAAACGAACACTATTTGGTGGAACGGGAGAAAATACTAGTAAATTTTTTTTTTTTTTGGGGTACAGCTGTACCCCCATTGCCCCACTCTCCCGTCGCCACTGGATGGTATAAAATACTGAAGCATACCAAATGAGATGAAACAAAGAGAGTAACCCACGACGTATATTTGAGTATTTATGTTTGTTATCTCATTGCATAACAAAAACCCCAAAACACTTGAATGATTTGTTGAGATTAATTTAGATGAAATTAACATGTGACTCAAAAATGTGATGTGATGTAACTCATGTCGAGAACTATTGCTTTTGCGATGTCTAGTTACGATCAAATTAAGATATTATAAGAAACCCAATAATTACTACAGTATATTGGCTAAAATAAAACCACCCAAATTAGGCACCTAATCCTTATTATCACTTTAGCATTTGGATTGAACTCCTAATAATGCAACGCCCATTGATCATCACTTTAGCATTTGGATTGAACTCCTCGTGCGTTAATAATTCAAATGAAATGACTCCTCATCTATTATAAGCACTTATATTCACACAGGCATTCTCGATACGTTCTGCGAATTATTTTAAAAACGAAAAAAAGTTTGAGTGAGTCGGATGTTAGGCTTGTTAGCTGATCTTCAAGCCTAGTGTGCTAGCTTGTTCGTCCTTGAGTAGACATTAATTAGAACCATCATATACATGCACACTGTTTATGTAGTAACGATCGATATGTAGACTGAGAGTCGTGTTTACGGTATCGAAAACGAAATCTGAATCCTAAACCCCTTTATTTAAATGGATCAACACGAATTTCATCCAATTAATCCACTCACTATTGTTAGCTTACATTTTTTTATACACCGCATATAAAAAAAATAAGGGACCAATTTCATAAACGCACAGGGTCTCGTTATTAATTAATACGGGTTTGAGCCCCATCCCAAAGAAGCATTGCCATCCAAACATCCGAATTACATTTTCCAATTCCAACAAATAACAACTCGAAACGAGTGGCGATATTTTGCAAGAAAATTCCAAATAACACAACCTCTAATATTTACTATTTAGTGAGAAAGAAGAGAGGGAGAGAGGGATGAGACAAATAACTATGGATGAGATAAGAAAAAATGGTGGGTGGTAGATGAGGATGAAGAAGTAGTAGAAGAAAACATGACAATTAGTAGTTTAGTACAATTTTACATGTAAATTAATTAATTAATTAATTCTCCAAACCGTAAAAAAAAATAAAAAAAAACAATTAAAATCCACGTGGGCCCTTCTGGTGGGTGGGTGAGTGAACTTTTTCGCGCTTTTTGGCCACGTCACCGCCACTCGCCGCCCCACAAATATTAAATTGCCGCCACGTATATTTTTGTGTGCGCGCGAAAGCGATACATACAGCCTGGCATTTATATACGTATACAGTATCTGGGCCTAGAGAGAGAATAATAAAAAAAGAAAAACACTTTAATAATAGAAAAGCGATTTCTCCATTCTCCACCACATAATTCGCATATTTATTTTCCGAAATTAATTCGAAATTCGATGGCCACAAAATCCGTACCCGAATTTTGGTGGATTTATTTATGCGCCCAAGCACTGCCCGAAACGTGTCCTGTTACCCGAAACTTCGACCCGAGATATTAAATTTATTAATTAATTTATGTGAAAAGTCAAAATCAAATCCAATCAATTTTGTGATGAAAAAAACCAGAAATAGCAGATAATTATATACTCCCTCTGTCTTTAAATAAGTGTCCCGAGCCGCCATTTTGTGCAAACCAAGGAGAATGTTAAAATGACACTTATGCCCTTAAAATCCTTGATTATTTATTTATTTATTTTTGTCTTTCTCCCACTTTTAGATTTTCAAGAGAAGGGTAGTTTTGGTACTTTTGTGTAATTTTTGCTTGGAAAAATGTGATAGGACACTTATTTAGGGACAAAATTTTTGACGGCTCGGGACACTTATTTAAAGACGGATGGAGTACGTATTTATGGACCAAAATAGATGAGACACACTGACTGTGACCTGTACCATTCTTTACCATTTATTTTGTTTTATTTATTTATTTATTTATTTATTTATTTAATGCTGCAGTGAAATATCTAATTTAATTTGTTGAGATAAAGCTACCTATGGTCCCTTTTTATTCGTATTTGGATAAGGTCTCTTTTTTTTTTTTCTCCTTAAAATTTAATCTCTCTTTGAAATGATATGCCACACCCTAAACTGTGGCTTCGTGGGCACCTTTCAATATTTGCTCACTTTAGCATTATTTTGTTTGATTTTTATAATTTTTTAGTAGTATTATACGTACTATATTATACATTAATATTAAAATCATGCAATTTACAAAATATACAAAATCGAGAGTCGATTTGTGTTTTTATTGATTTTTCGAAGTTAGAGAGTGAAAACACACGAACTCAGTCTCAATTTTTATATATTTTGTAAATCTTATAATTTTAATATTAATTCATAGGTATTAGAATATAAAACAAACGAAAATATCGAAAAAACTAATGTTAAAGCAAACAGACGACTATCGATGCTTACAAAGGGTGTCCACGAAGTTTGGAACGACAAATCAATTCTACACAACCCTACTTACTATTGGTATATTTAATATGTTTATAATTGGTAATTTTGTATAGTGACGGTGAACTGGTATTTTAACAATAGTTTATAGTAGTATTTCTTTAATCTCGTCGATATCACGTTAGCTGTGGACACGTTGAAAATATCTATATAACGGGTGGGGAGCACTCATCCAATTTTTAATTAAGGGTGTCAGCAGTTTCATTGATTTGAAGATCTAGAGTTATTTTTATGTGACTTGTACTGTCATTTACCTAACATATAAAAAGTATTATATAAAATAAATGGGAACCAAACTTTTGGCATGGCGCGTGAGAAACACACACCACAAATATAAGAGTGAGAATTCATGTGAACTTCCTAAATCATTGGTGTCCACATGAAAGTTTGGTGGCTTTTGTGTTTGGACTAAATGGTGATAAGATAACATTTTCTTTACGTGATCTCGTTTTGAATAAAACATTTTTAATTCCGATCTTCATTTCTTTATTTGTCTAAAAGGGAAAACTGTTATATCTATAAAATTATGAAGGAGAAAGATTGTTGGAATCGAAAAATAATTTATCTCGTCTAGAACAGTCTGTACGAATATACTGTTCTACTGTTCCGTTATTAGGTTTTACCCGTAAATTTATACGAATTAAAGATGAGTTCTAAATTAAAGCACATATGATGACAAAACTTACTTCTAAATGTTCAAATCATAGATTTAAATTTGGTGATGTAAATGACAAATAAGATGGATTTGAAATCTAAGAATCCATCAAAACAATGTTGATTGAGGGCCAATCAAATTAGCTAGCATATCAAATCAATAATTGTCTCATTAAAAGTTACTTTATTTTCCAGTTTTATACTTCGTATATATTCGATCTATGAGCTATATTTAAAAGAAATGGAGATATTAAATATACTAATCAACATAAAGTGGATTTGTTTTTGAAATTTCAAACATAAGTAATAAACTTATAAAAAGTAACTAATGTTGTATAATTCCACAAATTGTAATACACTATTATCATAAATGAAAACCCTAGATCTAATTAAACAATACTTTGACAACTAGTATAACACGTGACTTCCTAAATTAGCAGTTAGTATTTTTTAATATTAGCAAATATAAATTCACGTGTTGCAATATAATCAATGCAATAATTTATTGTATTTGCTTCTAATTTGCATTAATAGATTATAAAATTAATTAAAGTAAAGAATATGGCAGCCATCACATTTTGGTCGAAAGAAATTTCAATAGGTAACCCTAGCTAGATTTGTCAAATCCACTATAATCTGACTAATACTTCCTCCGTCCCATGACAATTGTCCGTATTGCCTTATTGAGACGTCTCATTTAATTGTCCACTTACCTAAAGTGGAAACATTACACTTTCACAACCAATATAATATAAAATTCTCTATCTCTTATGGCATTGGTTATTGTGCCATTTTCATAGTGGACAATTGCCATGAGACAGAGAGTAAGAAAGCTACACATCATAATTTAATTTACTCCAAAATTAACTTATCGGTATCCGCCCCATTCCCCATGGCTTTCTTTTCTAAACGGGACATTCCATTCAATTTATTTGTTTTTTAAAATATAAATATTTGTCCATTATTTTTTAAGGTGAACCATTTACTTTTCACTTTAACAATGTGCCTAAAATTTAGTGTCGAAATGAAAAAAAACTAATCGAAGTGGGGCAGAGTGATGAATATATGTAGCTTTTAGAAAACTCTAGATGTTGATTATTTAAACTTTGAATGAAAAATATGATTCTAATACGAAGCCGTCAAATGTCAAGTAGTGGATAAATCTACAACATATAGAGAGAGACCAATTTGGTGTTAGTTTCAAGGTTTTAGAAGGAGTTTCAACTTTCAACAAACTTAATTTCTTTTAATAGTCTTATCTAATTCTACCCATCCTTTTGCTGTATTCAAAGTATTAAATATGGAGTTGGCTAGTCTCTAAATTAACAATTAATATTGTATTGTAATCGCAATATATTCACTCCGTCTTATTCATGTATCACTATTTTTTCGATATGATAGTTTATGATTTGAGTTAGTACTCAACTAAAGATATCGTATTTTATCGATCTCAAGCCTAATTGTAGGAGTCAGTTTACTACTCGCTCTGTCCCATTGAATATGTCTCATTTGCTTATTTTGAGATGTCCCATTAAAGATGCTCCATTTCCTTATATGGAAATAATTAGCTCAAACCCAACATAAATTTATCATTGCCATTATAGGAAATAACCCAAGAAAAATAGGAATCTCCAATAGAATATGACCCTAGACCTTATCAAAAATTACATGACAGCCCACAAGATAAAAGTGGAGAAGGGCTAGCCCGTTAGGCCCACTAGTTGATTGGCCCAAATTCTTGGTATTGGGCTAGAGGTTTTTTTGGGCCTGAAATTGGATTGCATTTCATATTTTACTACCTCCATCTCATATACGTAGTCCCATTTGTTTTTTTGACTTCCGGCACGCGTTTCCATCTAGGGATGGCAATTTACCCGCGCATACTCGATACCCGCGGGTACCCGACCCTAATAGGTGCGGGTTTGAGGGGCATAGTACCGCAGGTAGCTTCGTGGTACAAATTTATCAACCATTTAGTTCGCGGGTACGGGTATGTATAGTCACTATCCGTACCCGTGATACCCCGTTTACCCGTTAATAATATCCGCGAATATGTCCATGAAAGTATCCGCGGATATACCCGCGAAAATACCCGTAAAATTACCCGTGACTGTACCCGTTTACCCATTAGTTATTTTTTCATGTTTATAAATATAATTACTCATATATTATTATAAAATAAAGAAAAGAAATACATCCAAAAAAATTAAAATAAACAAATTAATTACTCCTAACGTATGTTTCTTGGGAGGTAAACGGGTATTTGCGGGTGGCGGGTAGGTGGATACCCGATGGGTAGCGGATACCCGCGGGCGGCGGGTATGGTTGGCGGATAGTACCCGTCGCGGGTTGCGGGCGGATAGCGGGTACGGTTTTTTTTTTTTTTTTTTTTTTTTGCGGGTACGGGTATAGGTTACCAATATCCGTACCCGCCGTACCCGATTGCCATCCCTATTTCCACCGAAACCTTGTACGAGTTTTACGATATAATTTTGAAATATTATTTCTTTTACGGGATAATCCGACACTCGTAGTATCTCGTAAAAGAAATAATAGTTCAATATTATATCGTAAAATCCGTACTAGGTTTCAATAAAAATGCGTGCCGGAAAAATCAATAAAGCAAATAGGACTACTTATATGAGATGGAGTAGTAGTACAGTTTTTGTACTTTGATCGTATATTATCTATAAATAGGGAAATTTCATCAAGTAAGCTTGTTGGAAATTTTGAAATCGAATTGGACCGGATCGAATTTTCATACTTTTGGAGCATAAGAGCAAATGAAATGCTCATGATAAGTTTTAGCTCTGTTAATATTGCAATGGTATTTGGGGTCTCTTGTATTACGAAATGATAGTTCGTAATCGCAATTCAACAATTCATACCGTTGACGGCAAAATTTTCAATTGAGATCCCATGTCTCGAATTCTGTGTCTCAAGACTCTCAACCATGTTCCAAATCTCAATTTCTATTAATTTTGTACATTTTTTCCCAATTTTTTTAATTTATATTGATTTTATGATTATTTCTAGGGCTCACTAATCCAAATTAGGGTACATAATTATTTTTTAACATTTAGTTTCACTTTTATTGATTATATAATGCTTGAAAAATTCGAGATGAGGGCATATTACAATTTAAAAAATATCTATTTCCCCCATACATGTCTATTATAATTTGTTATAAAATGCAATTTTTATTTTTTAAAAAATTTAATATTTAACTAATAAAAATTAGGATTCGTGACACAGAATGCGGGACAGAGGATATCATCGGAATTTTTTTTAATCAAGATATCTACTTACAATTGCTTTCATTGTTACTTGGTTTAAATTGTGATTGCATACTCAATTAGTAGTGATTTATCTAAACCCTTGACAACCCTTCGAGTGAGAATGACATGAGATAAGTCAACAATTTAACCGAGCAAATAACAAGCTAGTAGTCTCTCGAGTGTCTGAATGAATTTGGAGGGAGTAAAAAAATCGCAAAAAATAATACGGTTTTAACTAGGAAAAAAAAAAAAAAACCTACCGAATTGCTGTATTGAACTGAAACTAAAAATCTTTCCTTTTTACACATAAATTACATAATGTACATGAATTTAATCCAATAATAAGATCGGATTTGGCGCCAAAACAAAAATTTTCAACATGATTATAAAGGCTTTAGCAAAACCCTCCTCAACTATGGGGTTGACTGCAAATAATATTTGTAAAATAAAATAAAATAAAAATACTACTAATATGTTTAAATAAATAGAAGAAGAAATTATGTTCAATTGTTCATTCTCTCCGGAGACTATAATAGTGCACTGTACGCAACCTGAGGTGAAGTAGAACGCAGGAGAAGCAGAATTTTAATATATTATTTTTAAAAAAAAAGAAGAAAAAACTGCGAGGAGCTCGATTTGCAGAGGTGAAAGAGGAATTGGCGATGGACAGTAAAGGCGCAGGAGCGGAGGCGCAGCGCTACGTGTGGGGCGGCTCGATTCCGCTTCAGATTCATCTCCACGAATCGGAAGTCACCACGCTTCCTCCCCCTCCGCCTGCTTTGGTAACCTTTTCTTCTTGACTCTGCGCTATTAGGTTTTGATCGTAGTAAGTTGGATTGTATAGATTGGGATTTGCTTTCCTTTTGCGCTTTCGTCGTGTTGATTAGGTCCTTTTCCTGTTTTCGCGCGTCCCTTTTTCGGCATTTAGGGTTTTTGGGTGTTTGGTTGAATGTGTTTTTGACTCATTGAAACTGAATTCGGGTATCGTTTCCAGTCGTTTCATTGAGAAAGGAACTGTTATTGTTTATTCCAGAGTGTGCTGATTGTTGTGTTAGTGACTAGGTGATTGTTGATTTTGGGATTTTATGTTTCTCATTGGGTAACAGATATTGGCTCCTCGTTTGGGTTACCTGCCTCTGTTAGCGCCACAGATCAAGCCATTCTTTAGCAGCTCTCTACCTCCTGGTGCTGACACTGTGTGGTTCGAGTATAAAGGCTTGCCGCTAAAATGGTATGATATATGCTGCTTGACATGACATGAATGCAAATGCATTGATCCTTTAATACTTAATTGCTGCTTATGGTGGTTCTTGATAGTAGTGCTGTATTGATTCTGATTTTGTTTGCATCAATGCCAGGTATATACCTACGGGGACACTTTTTGATCTTCTTTGTTCGGAACCTGAGAGGCCTTGGAACTTGACTGTAAGAAATTACATAATCGGACTGCCTAGATACCTACTTTCTATTTGATGAACTCAATGTTTTGTTAAACTTTGTTTTTCAGTAGTTTCCGGTCTAGTTTGTTTACAATTGCGAGCGCACATAGTAGCTTTGTTTCGTTGCTATTTCCTGTGATGAGGGAGGCATTAAATGTTATGAGCAATCATTGATATGGTGAGGTCGGAGGATATCAAATATGCGAACTCTATAAACTGAAACAAGCAATCATATAATTTTAGCTAAATAATCACCTTGGAAAAATGAAAATGAGATGAAATTAGCAAATGTCGAAGTGCTTGTTCTCCATGATCTGCCCTTAGAGATTCGTGTGACCCTTGTATCTTAGAAAACACAACTGGCAGATCGTGATTTATGGACTTCTGGTCATCATTAAGATCAATAGAAACTACCTGAGTCACTAGGCACCTAATCCATGTCTTTGGAACAATGTGTATGCATGCTGCCTCATCTGAGCATCCTACATATCTTTTGCAGATACATTTTAGAGGATATCCAGAAAATATGTTGATCCCTTGCGAAGGAGAAGATAGTGTAAAGTGGAGCTTTATTAATTCCCTGAAAGAGGTTAGGTATAAGTTTCTGTACACTTTTGTGACCTTGATCTTGATTATTGACTATGGAGTTCATATCATTATATAGATTTGTTCCTCATTTACATGCATTTTTTGCATAAACAAGAGGAAGGAACAACCATATTCTCTCAAAAGATTTTCACTTAATATTTGATAGACACCTAAAAGTTTCGAGTAGCTTGATGGGTCCGAAATACCACATTCTCTCAGAAACACTTCACTTTACCCCGTTTTTTTTTATAAGAATCTTTTTTCTTATAAAAGAAGGGAGTGACATTTTTTCACTTTTCAGCCACGAGTATGTTTGGGGTTTAGCTGTTGGGTTATGATGACATGCAGCTTTGAATGCTTTGCCATCTCCTTGGCGAGGATTTCCATGTCCTGCTCTAAATGCCTTGGTTTTGAGCTTCCTTATTTTCTTCCTTCAGTAAACATTTTTGTATTACTTGCTATCTTTTAATCTGGAAGTGAGAATGCTGAATGTCTGTCTTGAATGGTTTTATAACATAATCTCTCAAAAACTCTCTACAGGCAGCATATATAATCACCGGAAACAGCAAGAATATTATGAATATGTCTCAATCTGATCAAACAGAACTTTGGCGGTCTGTCTTAAATGGTAAGCAACTGTATCTTAAATGATGTGATTGCTCATTGCTTTCCTTTACCGTGGATTATGTTCATGAATGTTTTGAAAATTTTGTTTCTGCATCTTTGTAAGATGTGGAATGTATTACTGAGGAAGTGTCAGAAATAAGAACCTGTTTATTCCTACATATTTATATTAGAATGAAGGCTGATCAGAAGTGGTTATATATTTGATGTTCCTAGAATTTGAAGCGAGGGGATCAAAATGAGCTGGAAAAGGCTTTTTTTCTTCCTTTTTTTCCTTATAGACTCTGGTTGGCAAAAGTATAGAGTTTCTTAAATGATGACTTAGCAGTCTATTGGTATTTTTAGTTGTAACAAACATTTTCTTGGAGACTGGACTACCAGCAGAGTCGAGAGACTCATCTAGATGAGTGAGAGTGGTGAGATATGTCTTTTTTAAATAAAGACTTGTGCAATATAATCTTATGAGCTTTGGATAATCACGCGTGTGTTCCTTTACTCCTTTCTTCTGTAATATGACTAAATTTCCCCTCTATCAGTATCAGCCTTTTCAGTTTCTTTAGTGCAGTATCAAGAGCTCCTCTGTTTTCGCTCTTTTGTGCTCAAACTTACTTATCTGTTATAACAGGTTTATGAGAAAAATATCATTTATGGAAGTGTATCATATGAGGGTAATGCACTTTGAAATAATGGTCACTTGTTTGGTTAACACACTGTACATTGAAGTCTATTCCATAAACCATTAAAGAAATATCCTTGCATTAACCATTTTGTTTTCATTAGCATCTTTTGTGAAATCCCAGCTGCCTACATGTTCTCTTATAGTGCTGTTGATCTGAGCTACAGCCCCAGACCAAAAGTTAGGAGAAACTGTTCGTGCTGTAAAATTTAGTCATATTTCTGTTTGTTAAACTCTCTCCTGTATCATTTCGTCTTGCAACTGTACATTTAGCTTGGCTTTTGGGTACGGTTTGCTGTGCTCATGACTGAAATGTTGATTTGCTATCCCTATTTGTCCAGTATTAACTCAGGCAGAGTCCTGATATATTTCCAATAATGCATAAAATCACCCTTCGTCGTTTTTAAATCTATGGCAATTTGAGTAGTAGTAGTTTCTACCGGTTTAACTCTTTGCCCCTTATTCCTTCTTCTTTTGGGTGTGCTTCATTATTTTTATGACAGGTCAGCTTGAAGCGTATCTTCGGGTTTCTTCCAAACTTAAACTCGATATTGTTGGAGATGACTTTTCCCTCAAATTGAACACAGCTCGCCAAAGCAATTCTGACACCGATGCAACTGGAACAACCAAACCTGGTGAGACATAGAATTATTATTTTACTCTAAGCTTCAGGAGATATGAATTTATTATCCTACTAAGATGCATCATTGAATTGGAGGGGTGAGGGTACAATGTTGTGACTTGGTTGGCCATTTGGTCAACTTCAACGAATAAAATGGGCCAAGAGCTGCTACTACGATTGTTTTTTCTGTTTGGTCATGTGCTGAACAACTTAGTGAGGAAGAACACACAATAAATTAAAGGAAAGTATATATATTAGAAACATCAGATATAATTTTGACTTTGCATTTATATGGATGGATTCTTTTTTTTTGGCTTATCTCATTTTACTGGTGGTTGGTGTTAGCATCATCTTCTAGAGTGCACACATAATCTAGATATGTTAAATTCGTTCTTGTCTGTCTGTTGAACTTGGCTAATCTCATCAGGTAAAATTCCTATCCGATTATATGTGCGGATCATTGACGAAGATATTGATGAATTAGAAGAGGCGCCTATTGTGGATAGCTGGGAAAAAATTTCTTACATAAATTGTCCTGTTGAGGTTCGTGGTGAAGGTAAAGACCGAACTGTTTTTTCTCACAATTCATGCTTCTTTCTTAAACCCATATTTTATGCTCAGTTAAGCTTGTGTTGCTACTTGTTTGTGTTGGAATGCGACTTGCATGTGTCTCTTTGTGTGCGTGTGTTTAATGTGTATATTGACTGATTTTTTGTGTGTGTAAAATCTGCTACATAGCAAAACCCGTATGCGTTTCTTTTAGTTAATGAATTTTAGTGCTGTATATGCACGAGATATCAACACTCTCCTTCATGCTGCAGGAAAATCCTTCACTTTGAATGATGCCATAAAAGCTCTACTGCCAGAGCTATTTACTGAGGAACCCTCTGTAGATCCAGAGTCGCACGCAGCAGAATCTGAAGGCGGAGAAGGATCGGACGAGAGCAGCTCAAAAAGCTCCCAGAAAAATGAAGAAACATTAAGTGCACGTACAGGGTTGATTTCAAATGCTGCTGAGATCAAGCTCGTCCGCATTCAGGGAATCGAGCCGAGGCTCGATATCCCCTTTGGCTGGTTGGTGAAATACTTGATGAACCCAGAGCAATTCCTTCATATATGCATCTATGTCAAAGTTCTCCAACCATTCACAGTCTGTTAAACTGGTTGTTACACTGCCCTCAATTCTTTAGTATGCAGTAATTTTTTATAAAAATGTTTTTTCCTACGTAAATGTGAATATTCGTTCTGGTTCATCTTTTCCTCCATTTTTTAAATGCTATTAGAACTATGTATGGTCTCTTTATTATAATATATTTATATATATATATATATATATATATATATATATATATTAAATATGAAGTGTTCAGAGTTTGAAGTGTTGTGCTTATCTCATCTGTTGATGAGCCGCGCGGAGTTTACATGAAAAATCCTCTCTGTATTACTCCGTCGAAACCAATGCGCTTGCATTGGAATGTCAAGAACTTGACGTATATAAGCACCTGAGTATCTCCATCTTCTGCAATTCACTCTAAAATATCAGCAGAGGAGTAACATATACAGAAGGATCTGAAGATGTCTCTGAAGTTGTTGGATTTCTGGGCCAGCCCTTTCGCAACGAGGGCGAGGATCGCTCTGGCGGAGAAAGGCGTGAGTTATGAGTCTCAGGAGGAAGACTTGTTCGGTGGGAAGAGTGAGCTCTTGCTCAAATCTAACCCCATCTATGAGACGGTGCCTGTGCTATTGCACGACGGGAAACCTGTTCTCGAGTCTGCCAACATCGTGTACTATATCGATGAGACGTTTCCCCAGCCGCAGTTGCTGCCTGAGTGCGCTTACGGCCGATCCCGGGCTCGTTTCTGGACCGACTTCATCGAAAAGAAGGTACATTACCTTAGCTTCTCTCCTATGTAGCGACTCTTTGTATAAACAAGATCGAGAGTGTTAAAAGCTAAGGGGGGCGTTTGCAGGTGTTTGAAAGTGGCAGAAGCATTTGGATGGCCAAAGGAGCAGAGGTGGAGGCCGCCAAGGACGAATTCCTCGACGTTCTGAGGAAGCTGGACGGTGCGTTGGGTGACAAGAACTACTATGGTGGGGAGGCATTCGGCTTCCTGGACATCATCCTCATCTCGCTGTCGAGCTGGTTTCCGGCATACGAGAAGTACGGAGATTTCAAGGTGGCGGTGGAGAGTCCTAAGGTTGGTGCCTGGATCAAGAGGTGCAGCGAGAGGGAGAGCGTGGCCAAATCCTTGCCGGAATCTCAGAAGGTGACTGAGTTGGTGGGCATGATGAGGAAGATGCATGGGGTTGAATGAGGGTACTGCTACTATCCAGTTGAAACTTATGGCCACACTTCATTCTATCTCGTGTTCCGATTTCGTGTTCCGTTTTGTTCGTGCATGCTGCGGCGTGTACTGATGAAATGAAACACGAGACTGAGAATCCATGAGATGATGTGGTGTGTTTGAATGCGATCGAGTGTGTGTATTTCTTTTTATAGTTCGGTTCAGTTCGGTTCGGTTTGCGTGTTTTGGGTTCTCTAAAGCTCAATAAAAGTAGAAGAATAAATGAGAATAAGGTCTCCTCTTTTCTTGTTTGATTTCAAGTCGAGAGTATGAGGAGAATGCTAATTTGTGTAGGTGTTACTCTTTCTCTCTCTCTCTCTATATATAT
Source organism: Thymus mandschuricus (assembly GCA_029379335.1). Classification (NCBI taxonomy): domain Eukaryota; kingdom Viridiplantae; phylum Streptophyta; class Magnoliopsida; order Lamiales; family Lamiaceae; genus Thymus; species Thymus mandschuricus. The sequence continues at coordinate 32,715,633 of CM057078.1, forward strand.
TTATATAATGTGGTGATTATATGAATGTTTGATTGTGTTGAAGTTATTATACTTATTTGAGCATCATTTACTACTAAATTTCGAATCGACTTAAGTCACAATTAATTAATAACTTTATCATTGATAACTGCTCCATTTTAAACTTTTGCACATAATATAATTTTAATTAATTAGTGATATAATATTAAAATATCTCGACAAGGACATCCACCAATAATGCTTCTTTGTAGAACTCGTCAATTACGAAAAGAAAAAGGAAATAAGAAAACCAGAAATAGAAGTACATGTCTATTTCCACTTCCACCACCTTAATAAAACAAGTATGCACTTTTTCACCTTTTGACATTAATTTCATACTGTAATTCCTTCGTCACATTTTAATTGTATTGTTTTCCTAATCGTATCATCCCGTATGAATTATCTTGTTTCCTGACATGGAATGAATGAGTTCTTATATTTTAACATGAACCCCTTGTTTTTCATTGTAGCCAAATTCTCGTGTAGAATTAGAAATGAAACAAAACAATTAGGGATGGAGTAATTAGTACGTATCTTTATATACTCCGTATATGTGTGTGTAATTTTTTTTTTTTTTTTTTTTTTTTCCCTTCTTATTTCCAATTGTTGATGATGTTTCCCCACTATTCTAATTGAATTTAAGGTGGAGACTGAAAATATGAAGTTGTAGGATAGCTAGAGAGAGAAAGAAAGAACAATTGAAGAAAATAAAATAAACATTTGGTTTCCTTTCGGCAAGAGCAAGTGCTCCAATTTAGTCATAAATAAATTAATAAAATAGAAAGGAAAATAATATAAATTAATTCCAAAGAAATAATACGATGAAAATGCGCTTTCGGTATTCCAAATGAGAATACTTTCCCTTGCAATAATAAGATTCATATTCTGTCTATAACTATACTCTATCCCTCATTACTAATAATTTTAATTGTACGTATGATTAATAAATATTTCACCAAAACTAAATATATATATTTGTCTTCATGTATATTTGCTGTTAAAATGAGAAATGATTTAGAGGGCTCGTTATTGTGTGATCCACACTATACACATTATCTTTATGCATTGTAATTGTACTAATCGATATTGCATTGTGACGGTCGATCCGTTACAGATATAATAACATAGTGTCATAATGTACAATACACATTATAGTTACACATGTCGTGTATGCGGATTTGCATTTTCCATCAAGTTTTTGCAACATTCAAGTTCGTATAATCTGACACATAATATATCTAGGTCCCCACAATTTTTATTCTAACTTTTGGAAGTATCAAATCATGAATTGAGCAATTTTGTATAGAGTGCATAATTCAATATTACTACAATATCTCATGATTATCTTATACACTCCTTGTACAATTAATTTCTTACAACAAAACTAATTTAAGATTAGTGAACATCTTATTCATTTAAATTTAAACTTATATATACAAGAGCTCAATATTTATTTATTTTTATTAAAACATGGATTGGAAGTTACTGTAATTAATTTAAATCAAAATGGTGCTCTTACTTTTACCAGAATTATGTAAGTTTCCCATAATTATATTGCTACAAGCCTACAATTAATTAGTTAAAAAAAAAGGTGGCTCATTTTGCATTGTGAACGAGAAGCCAAATTTTCCAAGAATTAATATTTTATGGAGAAATAAAATAATGTGAAGCAATTAAAAACTCCATTGATGAATAGAATAAGAAACACAGAAACCCAGAAAAGGAGAAAAGCACATAAAGATTGATTGATGAAAAGGTAAGAGAGAGAGAGAGACAAGACTGCAACAAGTGATTCTGTTCCTGCCACGCTGGATTTCTTTCTTTCACGTGCTTAAAGCAGGATTATATATTTTCAAATAGTAACTTGTAATTTTACAATTTCACGGTAATATATATTCGCTTCGTCTCGTTTGTAACGAGCTCACTCTTTTTGTAATAAAAACTAGAATAATACTTGAATTGTTAGAATAATTAGCCAACTGCAATTAGGTAATTAATGCAGGAATTAAACAAGATCGTCGTTGATAAAATTCATTTTCATCTAAGATTTTTAACTTATCGAAAAGTGTGAAAATCTATGCGTATTTTGATCAGTAGGAGGTCTGACAAATGCACAGATTTTATATGAGCGAAACTTGTTTTCAGCGAGATTTGCGTAGGACTTCAACATTCGACAGATGCTCTAATACAATAAAAAAATTAATTGCATGCATCCAAACGTAAGAACCTATAGAAAGATACGAAATCTATTCGGAGACGGGTGATCGATGGTGTATATGTATACGTATATGTATAATGTATATGTATGTGAATAGAGAAGCATGTGAAAGGAACAATAAGCTTTTTCAGTTAATACAGTTAAGAAAGCCGCCAAAATGAGAATAGGTTAGTTTGTTTAGGTTGGGAAGAGATCAAAAGATCCCAAACCAAACCACAAACCTCAGGTGGATTTGCATCGAATTACACGCCACCACGTGGACAACGCAAGCTCAGATTCTTACATAGGACAATTACCAAGCATCGGATCATTCATCTCTCTCTCTCTCTCTCTCTCTCTCTCTCTCTCCATCTTCTAACAATTCCTAATTTTCACGTAGCATGCACATTAATTCCTTCCTCTATTTGCTTTGCATGCACGAGTCGTTACCCTAATTAATCTTTGCATAAAAAAATGAGTTACGTACCTTATAATATAACATACATAATCAATAGTTTCTAAAACGTTCAAACTTAACCGTTAATCGGTACTTCAACAATCGATACTGATTTATACGTAACTGAACAAGATTTACGCGGAGCGCCTTCGTCATAAAAGGGTTTCTCCCTAACGGTTTCCTAATCCATGGCATCTTGTCTTATTTTGTGCTTGAATTTCTAATAGTGAATAAAATCTGGTGTGACAAATAAGCATCCATTGATCTGGTGTGATTTGCGACTGATATTAATATAACTATAGTTTCAATACACAATAAGCATCATCTTAGGTATTAATAAGCATTATTACTTGTACATTAAAGCATGATTTTATATATATTTAAGTACTTTTGTAATCGACAAACGATTCATATAATTAAGTCTCATATTAAGGAGTAGCGTGGGTAGAACTGATTTTTACCTTTTCTTCACGAGATGTATTTAGCATTATACTATACGCTTTACATAATCATATGATACATATACGTATAATGTGTATGTACGTATTTTTATTAAAAGAGGGGGGGGGCTTGAGAAGAAAGACTAGTTAAAAAAAGCAAGATTTAATATAGGGGGAGGATCGGAAATAGTATTAATTTTTGTTAAAGATAAAGTAATGGAAGGTAGGGGGGTGGCCGCCCCCCAACATTGCTTTTCCATTATTTTACTTCTCAATTCCCTTTTTGTTCTCTTATCAAAAACCCCCCTCCACACCTCCCTTCCAACCCCTCAATCCTTCCCCTCCTTCCCCCCTCTCTCTCTCTCTCTCTACTTTCTCTCCCCTCATTTTCTGTCATCTCCTTCCTTTGGGTGATCTTCTCATTAAGGTCCCTCTCTCTCTCTCTCTCTCTCTCTCTCTCATTGTTTCATTTGGACTAATTGTTAGGGTTTTCATGTTTGTGCAGTTGTATAGTTCTTGATATTTGGAGGCTGGTCTCTCTCTCATTTTTTGAGTTGAGGCCAATAGCTCTCTCAAGTGTACGCATTCGGATCAAGAATTTGAGGGCAATCAATCAATCAATCAATCTGAAGTTCAAAAGTGAAGGAGATAAAACAAATGGCACCGGTTTCTTTGCCTCCCGGTTTCCGGTTTCACCCCACGGACGAAGAGCTCGTGGCGTACTACCTAAAGAGAAAGATCAACGGCCGGAGAATCGACCTTGAAATCATCCCGGAGGTCGATCTTTACAAGTGTGAACCATGGGATCTCCCAGGTATGCATACACATACATCTAATCATGTCAATTTATTTAATTACTACAAAACATCATAAAACACTTGGAAATTCATGAAGTAGCAATGAAGAAAGGTATAACTATGAAAATCAATGAAACCCCTACATAATTGAACTTGATTTATTTTTCTATTTTTGTATTGATAGCAACATAGTAGTAGTAAATTGCATTTATGCATTTTTTTTACTGGTTTATTTTCTATAAAACTTTCAAACTTAAGTCAAAATATAAGAATAAAAGGAAGATTTATTTATTTATTTATTTATATAATTAATAAATATGTTGGGACAGCATCTTCCATTCCATGCATGAAATGAAATTAGATTAATTAATTAATTAAAATTAGATTGGGGAAGCTTCTTGATGGTCCCTACATTCCTCTTCAACTCATAAAGCAATCTCGAGTCAAGCATAACCCTACTTTTGTCCCTAGCTTTTCGGCTATCACATCCCTTTCTTTATCTAATTACTTAATTAAATAAATAATCAATCACAAACACACAAAACTTAGATTAGTTTAACATAATCAGAATTCCGTCCACAGTCTTTAGGGTCTATTTTTCTCGGCCGTCTAAAATCTTTAGGATCTTTCCATTTAGGTAGTGAGTTCCACGTAAAAATTTACAATTATAACATTTAAAATCATTCTAACACATCACCGCCAAACACCACCACTCATGTTAACAAATCTCCACAATACATTAAAATTTTGTGTCAATTCCTTCGAACCCTGAAGATCGAGGGCCATGGGAGTTTAAATCAATGTAGTTTAGTTTCTTCATATATATGTATAAATCCCAATTGGAAGGTCATGAAGTAAAAAAAAAAAAAAAAATTGAAAAGAAAGAACAGAAAAAATATTCCCATTCAACTCTATTCAACATCAACTAATATATCAATTTATCCAAGCATTAAAAGCATAAAAGAAAGGCTAAGAGTAAAAAGAAGTCAAAAGTGCTTCCAAATTTAGTAATGGATGGATGGGTACTTCATTACAGGAAAGTCTTTGTTGCCAAGCAAAGACCTAGAATGGTATTTCTTCAGCCCCAGGGACCGAAAGTATCCGAACGGGTCGAGGACGAACCGGGCGACGAAGGCCGGGTACTGGAAGGCGACGGGGAAGGACCGGAAGGTGAATTCGCAGACGAGGGCGGTCGGGATGAAGAAAACCCTAGTTTATTACAGAGGCAGAGCGCCCCATGGGGCTCGCACGGATTGGGTCATGCATGAATATCGCTTGGACGATAGGGAATGCGACACTCCCTCCTCGGGCCTTCAGGTGGGTCCCACCCCTACTCTTTCTATTACATACATGCCACGTGTCAAACTAAAAAAATCATACAGTAACGAGCCCGTTGAATATTATAATAGACTCGTTATTAACATAACCGTTTCGTTTCAGGATGCGTATGCGCTTTGCCGCGTATTCAAGAAGAGCATGAACATCCCGAAGGTCGGGGATCACTACGTGACATCGTGCAGCGACCGGTCCTCGAGCGTGGACCTGCAGTACTGCGAGCCCAAGTACGAGGATGTCGACACCTCGGAGTTTCCGATGATGTTGCCGTTGACCTCCTCGTCCTCGGCGGTCAACATGGCGGCTTCCTCCAGCGCTCATGATCCCTCGTGGGCCCAGTACTTGTCTGAGGATGCCTTCGCCTTCACCAATAACCCTTACCCTAACTGCCCTCCCATACCCTACCCTCCCTCAAAGGTATATTCAAAAAAAAAAAAAAAAAGTAATAATGTTCATACTTATTAATCAAGGAACTTATTTTGAACTGGACATTGATTAAATGATTTAACTATACATACTGTTGTGTCGTTATCAGGTCGACATAGCATTGGAATGCGCGAGGCTGCAGAATAGGTTTTCGTTACCACAGTTGGAGGTCCAGGATTATTCTCCGGCGGCTTTTCCGGCTGATTCGAGGATGCAATATTCGAATATGTTCCACGGAAACACGAACCAGCCGGATATTGTTCAAGAGATTCTTTCGGTCGCTCAAGCTTCTCAGCATCTGCAAAATCAAGACACCTTCGCCGGAAACTTTGCCCTATCCAACGACTTCTCCTTCCTTCTCCACGGCGGCCACGGCCCCGACATGAACTCGTCGAGATATTCGGACAATGTAGGAGAAGAACAAAATCATAGGCCAATTGAGATTGGAGGAAATGATCAAGGGTTTCATGAAGGGAGGATGGTTGAGAATTTGAGATGGGTTGGAATGTCCAACAAAGAACTTGAAAAGGTCATTATTTTGTTATAATGTTTTCACTCTCTCTCTCTCTCTAGAAATTAAAATATTATAAAGTCCTAACTCCCTATTTGATATTGACAGGCATTTGTAGATGATTTCAAGACAGTCCCAATAGAGAATATTTCTAATATCACAAGAGAATTTCATGATTTTCAAGGTTTGTTACTAGGGTTAATTAACTTACTATACATCCAATTTTATAATGTGTAATATATCTATGATAAATAGATGAATTAACATTATAAGAAAATTTAATTGCAGGAGAAATCAACAACCACAACTTTGATCACACATTCACCAACATCGGAGCAAATGACAACATCTCGAACATTGCAGCAACAGATGATCAACACAATGTAAGCAGCGACAATTTCCTGGACGATGGGGATATCGACGATTTCTCGAGCGCCCCCAACTTCGAGGTGTACGAGAAAGTCGAGATCAATCACGGGTTGCTCGTCTCGACCCGTCAGACACCCAACACGTTCTACCACAAAATGGTGCCATCGAAGACCGTAAAAGTCCACATGAACCCTATAGTCGTGCACCACATTCCCCTGTCGAAACTAGGGTTCGTTGCTTTGCCAAAGATGGGATCGAGCACGGTTTCGCCGGTGAAACCCCAAGATCAAGAAAATGGAGGCTCAAAGGGGAGATTGTGTGGTGAGGTGATGATGAAGGATATCAAGTCTTATCTAACTTTAGCTATGGCATTTTGTGCCATTTGGGTACGAATAGTATCTCCATTTGCTTGAATTAATTAATTTGTTAGGGTTACATATAATTGTTAACATGAAAAGGGGGGTTAAGATAAGTATACTTTTCAATTTTCTTTGTTGAATTTTTACTTTTTTTGTGGGGGATAATTGGATATAGGAGTATTAAATTGGGGGAGGGTTGGTTTAATTTATTGTAACTCAATGTAATTGGTATACTTTACATTTAAGGTATAATTAATTGTATAATTTAGAAGATCTCGTTCTGAATTATGATCTTTAAAGGGAATATAATCAAATATTTTTTTTAATGCTCTTTCTTTTCGCTTTTTCCATTTTTTTTTATTTTTATTTTCTTGATATTCATTACTTTGGGCTGAAGCAAGCCAATTCTACAATTTTCTAAATAACTTTTTTTTTTGTAGTATGAATAATCTCAATTTGTAAATAACAACTATCCCGATTATTTATTTATTTAGGGATTGTTGGGTCAATTAATTAATATTTTAGATTTGCAGTAGTTATTGGAATTGTTTTTGATGAGCCCATCTCAACTATACCCTGCATTTAGAAGCCCAACAGCTTCTCTCTCTCTCTCTCTCTCTCTCTCTCTCTCAATGAAATTTAGTACTCCATTATATTTTGCTTCAACCAATAAAGCCATAATCCCTTCCGTCCCATGTACAAATATTCCACAAATCAACGATACTCTGTCCGTCCATAATCTTTAGAAACTATTTTTAAAAAAAATTGGACAGAGGAGGGAGTATAAAAAACATAATTGAAAAGTGTATATGCTATAGTTCATTAATTAGCTCATACTAAGCTAGTACATATATAAAGTTCAATGAATACATAATTTATTAATGGATCAAAAATGGAAACAAGCAAGTGGAGTTGAAATATGAGAAAGTAAAACTAATTACAAGATGGGTGAAATTATAAATACTCCCTTCAGTCTCCGAATGTGTGTGAAAAATACTCTCACTCGTATAAGTGAAGCCCTTTTTCACTATCAGCAACTTTATCATTATTTCTCAGAAAAGCTCGTGTTCAACGAAACGTAAAGATATTTGTGGGACGGAGGAAGTGAGTTATGATTAATATTTATGTTTGAGATAAAGTTGGAGATATAGTATGTAGTAATATAGAATAGCATTGGAAAGTGGAAATGCAGGTAAAGAAAGAACAAGATATGTGTGGATGTATGGAGCTAAATATTTGGCTTTGCCTTTTGTCTTTAACTAGTTGTAGCAATGGCCATCTCTCTTTATTATCATTACTAGATTACCACGCTTCTCCTACACTAAGACTATGATTATCAACAACCCCAACCATCCAACCTTCACATTATTATATTAATTTCTCTCTATTATATTAATTCACTATTCATCCAACCTCAACCACTCCTGTTTTTATATGTTTATCCATGACCATACAAAATTACCCAACCCCAACATTATATATAATTTTTTAATATAATTTTAATAATAATTTAATTATATTCAATTAATAATTAAAAATAAAAGAAATGAGAGAATAAGTATTTTACAAAATATAGAGAGAATTGGTGTAATTTTGGTAATCAAATAAAAAATTTCTATTAGGATCCATCAAAACATAGAGAAGGGAAGAGATTTTCATTTCACAAATTATAATATATTTATATCTTATATCTTTTAAAAAAATATATTGAATAAAAAATTATTTATTTATTATATTATATAAATAAAATAAAGTTTTTATATTTATATATAATAAAATATTAAGCAACCACCGAACCTTGAGAGGTCGGTGGTTGCATGGAAATCGACCACCAAATTAATGCATTCCTTTATTTTGATTTTTTTTTAAAAAAAAATGGTTGGGGTCGGGTGGCTTTTGTCGCCGATAATGTCAGTCTAACTTAACTTTTCTTCTCCATTTTTATTCTCTTGATTTATTAATGTTTTTTTGTTCCTTTTCAATTTGGCCCTTAATACTTGGTGCCTTTTTTTAGTTGAGAATCTTAATTAGCTAAATGGTGTTTTAACTTAATAAATATTTGTGTGGTTTAATTTAATTAATTAATTATGTAAATAAATTATAAAACATTATTTTTTTAAGCTTTACAATAGAATTTTTAAAGGCCGCACCATAGAGAACTCAAACTCGAGACCTTTCAGATCCGATACGTTAATATTAACTCCCAGCCGTTAGGTCAATACACTTGCACATAAACCATTATTTAGTGTTATATACTATTAGTGGCAGATTGAGGTGCACATCACATGCTAAGGAGCAGGTGGAGAAACAAAATTGGGCAGTCGAAAATAAAATATATATATTGAAAAGGAAAAAAAAACGAAAAAAAAAAAGGAAGATGACAGAAAGAAAGGGAGAAAATGGTTCACGGGTCTCAAATGGATTAACCACTAACCAACAATTCTCTTCTTCATCTTCTTCTTCCCCCTTCTTTTCACAGATCCCAAAACAATTCCCTCTTCTCTCACTCAAACACACACACACTAGAGAGAGAGAGAGAGAGAGAGAGAGAGAGAGAGAGAGAGAGAGAGAGAGAGAGTGTTTAGTTGATGAAGAAGATGAAGATGAAGATGTGTAAATGGTGGCATTTGGTATTGATGAGTATGTGGTGGTTTTTGAGGATTGAAGGAGGTAGTAGTGCAAGTGTGAAAGTGGGAGGGAACATATCAGAAGTGGAAGATGCAGCTTATTTCAGGATTTATTATGGCCAAACTTTCAAGGTTATCAAGAACAGCTTTGATGGCAAGAGTTATCTTCTCATTCAGGTATGCTTAAACCCTTGTCGTTAGGCCAACACACGGACACTCGTTGTTCCTTTTTTCTTGCTCCATCACATCACACACACTTTATATTTCTCCCCAACATTTTCTTCACTTCCAAATTCTCTCAACCAATTTTAATCCATATATATATTTTTTATTCGATTTACTAAATGTGGTGCATGATCGTGGTTTATAAGTTGCTTAATTTTAATTTAAAAGAAAATTGCTGGCGAATTTGTGATTAATTTAGAAAATGTTTAATTTCATGCTTGTCTTGCCTCCCTCCTATATTTAGTTACTTCTGTTTTAGAATCACACCTTATTAATTAAAATACATATATAAGCATAGTTAGTTTTTGTTTTATTTTCCCTTTAGGAAAAAATGCTGCTGATCTTGACATGTTTTATGTATATAATGATAAAAGTAGTATTCGTTATTATTTTCGTTTCGTTTCGTTTCGTTTCGTTTTGGAAGATATTTCGCGTCATTCTCAATGTGGCCCATTGGATGACTTTCTGTGCCACGCCCTTTGTATGTCCGTGGCTTATTATTCACGAACACAATAGTATTCGTTTTTAATAACTAAAAATAATTCAAAATAACAACAAATTTATTTTGTCTATACAAAGAATGTGACCAAACCATTTTGATAATAGATAATGGATTCTTACGGTTCTTACTAATAAAATGGTTCTCGGACAAAAATAAGATTTACTGAATATATATCTCTTTAATATATTTATTTGATAATAGATAATTAAAGTGTTATTAATTACACAAATATTGTTAATTGTTATTGCAGAATAACACAAAAATGGCAACTAAAACAAAATACTGCACATCAAGGATTAAATCATTTGTCATTCCATTGGCCAACTTTTCGGTTGACTCTGATTTTTTCCCAGGTAATTTATTTATTTTATTTATTTATTTATTTATTTATTTATTTATTTATTTATTGTGATTTATATTTTACAATGCTAACTTCTTTTTTTTTTTTTTTTTCCTCTTTCCTTTTCCTTTTCAATTTGTGAATGCAGTTTCATTTTTAGAGGTGAGACGTTCCCCAACTTGAGCAAGTATATAGAAAAGTACTTGTCCTCTTAGTTTACTATAAGCATATGGCATATTGAATGCATGCAGCTTCTAGGGTTACTTGGGGGTTTGAAGGGTGTTACATCGGATTACATGGCTTCCGGATGCGCGCTGAAGCTGTTCGACGAGGGACAAGTGCAGCTGATCAATCGAAGCGAGGCTCAGCAGTTTGCAGCTCATTTCATCGTGGACACGGACCAGGCACAGTCGTGCAACTTCGCCACTTTCCTCTCATCCGGTGAGGATTCTCCTCTTCAGGTAACTTTCAGAGTTAATTAAGTGAATACTAGTATTATGCAAATCAAGGGAAATTAAATGTGCTTATATATGATTTTGAGGGATTTTTCAGAGAGCTGAGTGGATAAAGTACCTTGGAGTATTTGCAAATCTTGAATACAGAGCAAATCAAGTCTATAGTAATGTAAGTCACAATTTTTTTTTTTCTTTTTTTATCCGACGACCCAGGATTGTTAGAGAGGTTTGAAGTTTGAACGCGTGACCTATCGGATCACATGTTGATCTCTCAAATATTTCTATACAATAATCACAAGTTGGTCCAATTTGGTGCAGATAAAGAAGAATTACATGTGCCTGAGTAAAGGTGCAAGTAGCAAGAAACCACAATTCAAACCTATAGTGGCTTGGATGGAGTACAGTGATGTACCAAAATTACCCTCAAACCAATTCATTTTATTAATTAATTAATTAATTAGTTATATATACATTTATGCTTCTAATTAAATAATTAATTCATTTGTTTGGTGTGCAGGGTGTTTGGTCTTTTGCCAAAGAGCCCTTCAAGCTGAAGGTGATGATATTCATTCTTAGGCTAGTTATATTAATTAATAATTAAGTTGAATGAATGAATTAATTAATAATGAATGTGTGCATGGAAATGAAACAGTATGTGGAGGATGCAGGAGGTGAAAATATAGATGAATCAATCAACAAAGTCACCTACAACATCTCCATACCAGATGACTTGGAAGCATTCCATGCCATCCTCTGTGTAAGCCTACCTCCATCTCGTTCCGTTAATAATGAGTTCACTGTATAATATAATAACTTATATACGTGAGCTCATGATCAACGTGATACGTAGTAATTATAACTAATTAATTTTAATTAGACTGTGGATGTGGTGATCGACGAGACCTACGCCCCCGATCCAACGGCCTACACAGCCTCGGGTTTTCTTCAGTCTCTCAACGTGGAAGACCAGTCATGCTTCGCCTTCATGTCGACTCAAAGCCTATGGAGGTACGACAAAAGGGTTCGAAATTCCACTATTCTTGGTAAGTCCTACATAAGTATACTATGATTAATGCCACCCTTAATTCTTTCTTGCAATAATCTAACATTTTTGTTAACTACTATATGAGCAAGATTGGTATGATGGAGCAATTTCCCAGCCTCACCTGGTTTTGGCCGATCTCATCGAAGCTATATTTCCATCTGGAAATTACAACACCACCTATCTCAGAAATCTCGCCAAGGTACGTAAATACGTATGTTTAATCAACAACACGACACATTCACACACACGCGTCCATGATTGCTCAAACTCCCGACTTATCAGTTGGGAGGCGGATACATCTTACTAACTGAAATGTGCTTCGTTCGTCTGTTATGGACAAAGAGTTGAGAGGTTAAAGGTTGTTGTGATGTTACAGGGAGAAGGAGTGATAAGCATTGGCCCTGAAATGTGCGAAAGGGACATCTCACTTCCCATGGAACCTTCAATTCTACCTTGCCAATGAATACGCGGGTTGGACCGGCATTGCCGGTTCAAGTTGAACCGGCTTTGATTATTTAATTGAGCATATAAATTTACTTTCTTTAATTTGCAAAAGCTTATTTGGTCACTCGAACGGCATCTTATCGATTACTTCCTTGTTCCTTGTTTATTTAAAGCGTTCATTTTTCAGTTTTGAGTCGTCTTAAGTAGTAAAGTATTAACCTTTTCTTTTTAGGATCGAAGTATGAAACTTAGTATTTTTCAATATTTTACATCTTCCTTTTAATTATTGTACCAAAAAAAATGAACATTTTAAACGAGACTGGAGAAGGATTATGTGTATTGATGAATTTTGGTGCCAAATGTTTGATTTTTGGAAGTTCCCATTTACCCAGCTTACCTCGTTAAATGTGAAAATGATTCAAACGGGGAGTTATACTAATTGATGAGACTTAAATAAATTTGGAGAAAATGAATTCTAGAGGGCTAGCTAAAATATATTTACTATTTCAATCTCCTATAAAATGATACGTTTTTTTTTCGACATGAAAATTAATAAAGAAATCTCAAGGTCATGTGCAATCTATAGCTTTTCATAAATTTCATTGTTAACGGTATAATTAGTTGGACATAAGGAAACATATCGTTTTACGCGTAATGTATCAGAAAGGGAAACGTATCGTCTTAACGGGGACAAACGAAGTATATTAGTTGATGGCTATAGTTTTATTTTCTCCAGTAACAGCCAGTTTGTCCTTTAAAACCATTTTTCTATTCGTTAAAAGGTTTTGATAACTTCATGTTACAACTTCCAAGTACGAATAAATCTACTAGTCAACTTTAATTTTATTTATCTTGAATATTAAAGTTAATAATGCGACTAAAATAGTAGGAAAAATAAAATATATATATTAGGGGGACCATATGCAAGTACCATTTATTTTGCATAATGTAATTTATGAATAAATATTCACTAGTCAACTTGTTTATTTATTTTAAAATTCATATGGTAAGTGTTTTGAATAATAAATAAATTACATGAAAAATTAAACTTCGAGTTCTGCCTTTCCCCTTCTCAAAACTAATACTAAATTTTATTGGAACGCCGTATTCGTACGTAATTACTAAAAAATCTGAGATCCTCTATCTCGACTTTAGCTTAACCAGTTTAAATATCAAGTTTCTTGTATTGAACTAAGGTATTATCACAAGTAGTAACTTATGTTATACGTATCGATACAAATTAATAAACATACGAAAATTCCGTTTAATTGATCGTAAAGTTTAAAATTTTGAAAGTAGATTATAAATTATGAACAGGAGTTGAAGTCGAAATGTACAGTGACCTAATTAATTATTAAGTAAACTGTTAATAATATATATGAAATGGCCTAACTTTGATAATTCATGCAAACCTATGACTAACGCCCTATACAAGTTGTTGTTCAATTAACGTAGTTACTAGGAGTAATATTTATTGCAATTTGTACTTGTATTCGACCATTTAATTGTGCCTATAAATACGAGATTACTTCAATCAAATATTTCATTCCAAACATTATAATAATACTATTAACCAAATATGGAGTTCAAGTTCATAATTCTAGTGTTGTTTTCCTCCATCTTCATTTCCTCCTCCTCCGCACAATGCGTAACCTTCTCTTCGACCTTCCCGCAGATTTCCTTCGGGATTAATTGCCCATCGCCACCGCCGCCGCCTAGGTCTCCACCGCCGCCACCGCCGCCTAGGTCTCCACCACCCCCGCCGCCTCCACCGCCGCCACCTCGTTCCCCGCCGCCGCCGCTGCGCCCCCCGCCTCCGCCTCGGGGGTGCATCGGACTTCCGCCGGTGTTGGGTGTTCCGTTGCCAAATCTAGGTTTAAACCTGTTCTGTTCACCACCTCCCCCATCCCCCCGCTGATAGTAATCTCTACCCACAATCCAAGCAAAATGTCACCTGCCACACCATCTCTCTCTCTCTCTCTCTCAAATAAACAAGTGCCATCTCTCTAAATAAATAAAAGGGTGGTAAGGCAATAATGTAATAGCTCTATAGTAAGCTTGCCTCTACAGTAATATGCCATGGTACCAGTTTCTTTCGAGAGGAATTGAACCTAGTTTGTGATTTACACCTGTTTTAAATAAATACAATAAATAAAGTTTGTTACGTGGGGATCTATCCATGTTTTGTGTTTACGTTCCAAGCATGCATGCATGCATGCATATATACGTGGGATATTATACTAATAAGAGATAATATTGTGTGTGTATATATAATTCCACGCAATGGATTATAATTGTACATAAAATGTTCGAAGGTCGAACTATAAGACTTCCGGATCTTGAATTTTTTGGCTTGAACCACGATTGAACTAGCTTAAATAAAAGAAACAGAAAAAACTGCAAACTGAAACCATAATCGATTCTTTGTTCCAACTAACGATTCTCGGTCCGACGAACAAGAGAGCGAGAAACTCGAAATCCCATAAAATGTCTGTTAATATCTTACTCCCTCCGTCCCACTTCACTAGTCCATTATACTATTTTTGTCCGTCTCATACCACTAGTCCACTTTTCCTTAAAAGACAAAAATTAACCCTTATTTTTTGATGTGGACCCCTTACTTTTTCAATTTAACACTACGCATAAAATCCCGTGTCGAAAAGAAAGTGGACAAGTGAACTGGGACGGAGGGATTATTAAGTAGGCCAATTTCTTTTTTAGCAAATTTAGTATATTACACTCCGTCTCACCTTAATTGTTTATTTTTCTTTATTGAAATATCGTATTTAATTGTCCACTTATTCAAAATAGAAAATTTATACTTTCACAGCTAATATAATATAAACTCATATATATTTTACTATTTTACTACATTGATTACCGTGTCAATTTTGTTATGGACAATTAAATGGGCATATAATACTATGAACGAAAATGTTGGGCCCACTATGATGGGATCTCTTTAAAATGGGGGTTTTAATTTTTAAATATAGCCAAGTTTCTTCTTTTCATAGCCCTCTAAATAATAAAATAGTAAAAGTAATTATAAATTTACTATTGTATCCTTGTATCGGCCATAGCCTCCAACATCAAATTCAATGAAATACTCATTTATTTTTGTATACGACTAAAATATAGCCCCTACTTTTGATAGCTAGCCTCCGATGATGCCGAGAGCGCAGTTCCAGTGCTTGTACCAAAAGTGAAAACCCCAGGCCTATATTCATTCACCCGACCTTCAATCATCGCGTTTTGTAGAAACTCTCGATCACCATATAATCAAACAAACTGAATGCCTTGCGAGTAAGTTGTCGACTCCATCGCGCAACCCAAAAAGTCCGATCTCAGAGACGTCCTCAATCAATTCTTTCTCGACCTCAATATAACAGTGACAATGCAAGGTGTTAAGGCCGGTAAGCACTTTCATGAACTCGTTAATGAATACACACGTTTCGTTACTCTCAAACCGACACTTACAGTTTGGAAAGGCCGATCGAGCGTATGCGTTGGTTGTTTTCGTTTTGGAGAAGAGCATGGGGGACCATATGCATGAACCATTAAATTTGCATAACGTAATTCATGAATAAATATTCACTAGTCAACTTGTTTAATTATTTAGTGATATATTTTAAAAGTTATATTTTAACTGCTTTGAATAAATAAATATATAAATTACATGAAAAGTTAAATTCTCCTCTTCAAAAAGAACAAATTAAACTAGTATTACAAAGATTTTGTTTGAATATACACATTAATTTTATTGATAATAACCAAACAACTTGAGATTCTCTGTCTCGACTTTGGCCTCTCTTAACCAGGTCAAATATCAACTTTCTCGTTGTGTTAAAATTAAAACGGTTGAACTTAGTTACGTATCGATCAAAATTAATAAACATACGAAAAATCTATTTAATCGGAAATTTTTAAAAATTTCAAAGTAGATTATAATGTATGAACAGGAGTTCAAGTCGAAGTGTACAGTGACCTAATTATTAAGTAAACTGTTAATAATATATACCACTCCGGTCCAAGCTTATTGACTCATTTGCTTTATACACGAGAATTAAGACGAAAATGTTTAGTGTATAAAGTGTATTTTGTAGGTAATGTAATGTGGTTTATGTATTTAGACATATTTAGAAACAGAGCATCATAGATGCATAAAAACATGTTCTTGTCTGATCTTAAATGAAAGATCGTATCAAGACCTTTAATTTGATATAAAAATCATAAAAATCCGATAACAAACGAGCAAGTTATAATAATTTAAACTTTCAAAATTTAAATTATATTGAACTACGTGCAAAAAAATGAGTGGATGAGATTTAAGTATGGAATGTTAAGTGTAATAAGGGGTTTACTAATTGTACTAATTATACTCTAATTATTTCTAAAAAAGGAAATGAGTCAATATGTGTGGGACGTCCCAAAAAGGAAAATGAGTCAATAAGCTGGGACCGGAGTGGTATAAAAATGGCCTAACTTTGATAATGCATGCAAACCTATGACTAAACGCCCTATACAAGTTGTGTTCAAGTACCCTAGTTGCTAATATTTATTGCAATTTCTTGTGTGGTTTGTTTGAATTTTGTACTTGAATTCGACCATTTAATTGTGCCTATAAATACGAGAATAGTTGATTCAAATATTTCATTCCAAATTAAACATTATAATATTACTAATCAAAGAGGAGTAGGTGAAATATGGAGCTCAAGTTCATAGTTCTAGTGTTGTTTTTCTCCATCTTCATTTCCTCCTCCTCCGCACAATGCATAACCTTCTCTACCACCTTCCCACCCATTTTCATCGGGACTTGCCCTCCGCCTCGGTCACCGCCTCCGCCTAGGTCTCCACCACCGCCACCGCCGCCTAGGTCTCCACCGCCGCCACCTCGTTCCCCGCCTCCTCCGAGCTCTCCACCGCCGCCGCTGCGTCCCCCGCCTCCGCCTCGGGGGTGCATCGGACTTCCGCCGTTGGGTGTTCCGTTGCCAAATCTAGGTTTGAACATATTCTGTTCACCACCTCCCCCATCCCCCCGCTGATAAGAATCTCTACCCACAATACAAGCAAAATAAATGTCACCTGCCATGCACAACCATCTCTCTCTCTCTCTCTAAAATAAACAAGTGCCATCTCTCTAAATAAATAAAAGGGTGGTAAGGCAATAATGTAAAAGCTTTATAGTAAGCTTGCCTCTACAGTAATTTGCCATAGTACCAGTTTCTTTCGAGAGGAATTGAACCTAGTTTGTGATTTACACCTGTTTTAAATAAATACAATAAATAAAGTTTGTTTCGTGGGGATCTATCCGTGTTTTCTTTTCTGTTTACGTTCCATGCATGCATATATCCGTGGGTATTAATAATAATAAAAGATTATATTATATGTGTATATACATAAATGTTCCGAGATTGCTAAATCGGTTATATAATAATTAACCAATACTTCTACATGTAATTTATAGCGGACTAATTACAAACCAATGCATTAAAAAAGAAATCAGAGGTCAAACCGATAAGACCTCGGGTTCCTTATTTTTTAGATTGAATTACAGTTGAACCGATAAGATCTCGACGTACTTTTCTTTTGTTTTTTGTGTTATTTTACGAGTTAGCTACGTGATTAATTCACATTTTAAATCACCCAACGATCCACTTTTCATGTGCATCTCTTTCCCTTAATTTCACAAATTTGAGCAAGCTCATTCACTTTTTCTTCACATTTTCTAACTTGTCTACACATGCAAAATGCAATTTGCCCTTTTTATAACTCTATATTTCTACAATAAATTAAATACCACCAAAAAAATTTAAAAAAAAAAAAAAAATCAAGAAATCATCCATTCCCTACAAAGGAAGGGGGGAAAAAATACTTACAATTCCATCTTTGCTACTAGAAAATTAATTCCATGAACAAACACATCATATCCACCATAGGCAATAATCCAAGAAATAGCCCCTCACAAAAAATAATGCCAAAATTGAGAATAATTCAAGACATGCTATCCATTTTCGCCATCATCATCTTCCTATTCTTCATCATCACCACCATCAAATACACTTCCAATCCCTCCAAAAAATCAACCACAGCACCCCTCGACCAGCCGCCGCCGTTCCGCCTCCTCATCGGCATTCTCACGCGCCCTGAGAAGTACGACCGCCGCCACTTCCTCCGCCTCGTCTACGGCACTCAACACCCGCGCGCCGCCATAATCGACGTCAAGTTCGTCCTCTGCAACCTCACAAGGCCCGACCAGAGGGCCTTCGTCGCCCTCGAGATCATGCGCTTCGACGACATCATCATCCTCGACTGCTCCGAGAACATGAACAGCGGCAAAACCTACACCTACTTCTCCTCCCTCCCCAAGATCCTCCCGGCCAAGTACGACTACGTCATGAAGGCCGACGACGACGTCTACTTGAGGCTCCGGCCGTTGGAACTGTCGTTGCAGCCGTTGCCGAGGTCCGATCTTTACTATGGCTTCGTCATACCTTGCCCTAGCATGAACCCCTTCGTCCATTACATGTCGGGTATGGGATTTGTGCTCTCTTGGGATCTTGTTGAGTGGATCGGCCTGTCTTCGATTCCGGTGAACCAGACGTTCGGGCCTGAGGATAAGCTCGTCGGAGAGTGGCTGAATCGAGGGAAGAAGGCGAAGAATAGGTTTTCGAACAAACCGGCGATGT
Organism: Thymus mandschuricus; assembly: GCA_029379335.1. Classification (NCBI taxonomy): domain Eukaryota; kingdom Viridiplantae; phylum Streptophyta; class Magnoliopsida; order Lamiales; family Lamiaceae; genus Thymus; species Thymus mandschuricus. The sequence continues at coordinate 32,734,866 of CM057078.1, forward strand.
ATGATTATCCCGGTACTAATGGAAGGTGCTCTCACGATCTTATACCGGAAACCGTCGCAGTTCATCGAGTTAAGAGGTGGGAGCAATGGTTGGATGTGCTTACTTTCTTTAATGTCACAAAAGAGGTTAAGCCTTCAAAGTTGTACCATTTGTGACTTTTTTTTTTTTTGGCTTATTATATTGTTTGTGTTTTTTTTATACATTGTATCTTTTTTTAATATCGTTACTAACAATTGATGGGAAAAAAAATTCAAACATATAAAGTAAAGAAAAAATTAAAATAATATAAAATATAAACATATGATTTAATTATATGTATATTTCAAAAATTAGTTGATCAATTTTTACAACACGTTTATACCTTTGTACTTTACATCTCATACTATTAGTATAACTTTATAGGGTTGACTTACATAGTATTAACGAGAAATTTTGTAATAACCACTATTTTTATTTATTAAAATCATATTAAATCTATATTAGTCAAAACTAACAACCGCTCGGTAGTCGGGAAGATTGAGCCGATTCCTCAACTGAACAGTTGAAATGGTTGATGTCATGAGACAACACTAATAGGTTGTATGATACGTGCATGGAGGAGAGAGTGCCGAGGATGGCTTCGCCCGAGGTGCAGGAAGTCACGACGTTCGACACGAACGAGGAGACCGGGGAGAGTCGGGTGGATATGGGCCGATCTAGTCGACCCCAAAGGCGGAGTCACGGCCCGAGGAAGTTCGGCGATTTTATCGTCTATCGTTAATTATTATTTTCTATTTTGTTGGACCTTGTTGGGCTTAGCCCGAGTTCTTTATTTTTTGAGTCAAGCGATCTATAAGCTCTGTGTCGGGTTTTCTTGTTGGTTCTTTCCCGATTCGTAAGCCGAACCAACCCTAGGGTCTTAGTATATATAGAGATAGCGGGTGTAATTCTTGATATTCATGAAAATAAACCCTAATTTCTCTTTGCCGTTGTTTTCGTTGCAAGTTTCTTGGTGTGTATGTCGAGCTTCGGGTCTCGCGTCTACCTTCTTCGTATCGATAGGATCCTTCGTCCTATCAACTGGTGCTTTCATCCCGAACAATGGAGAAGCTTCGTGATGACGGGGCTAGTAAGAAATCGACGACGTTGGACGGTGCCCCTCCGGTGAGCAGCATTCCGTTCGTGGCTGGGTTAGAGCCGCTGACATCCATGGCGGCGGTGTTGGAGAGATTTAGTCGGTTGGAGGCGCGGTTCTCCAGCGGTGATGATCGTGGGGGGCATATTCCACGTCCCGATCCGGACCCTCCATATGGCATGTCGTCGGAGTGGAAATCACCGTCGTGGGTGCCGGGCGGACCTTCGACATCAGCAATGGACAGTAGCCAGGTCCAGGCGTCGAGCTTCACTCCGGCAGTCACCATATGCAGCAGGTGCCGGATACTAGGGTTGCGAGCGGCGCTGATCAATCCCTAGGGTTTCGCCCTAATCCATTCACGCCCGTTTTCTAGCCGTCAACGTGGGATCTGGGCCCAGCTCGTTCGTCGTGGGACCATCCGGCCCATCGCACGGGTCCACAATCTCAAGGGAACGACCCTACTAGGTTGTTCAAATTGGAACCGCCAATCTTTGATGGTTCAGAGGCGCACAATTGGACCACGCGCGTCCAGTACTACTTCGACCATATTATGCTGCCCGAGGAGCATCGCCTGCATTACGTGGTTATGCTATTCGCTCCCTCGGTTACTGATTGGATTTTTTCTTACAGAGCTAGCAATCCCACAGTTTCGTGGCCGAAGTTCTTGGACGATGTTCGCCGCCGGTTCGACCCCCATTATTTCGTGAATTATGTGGAGCTGATATCCAAGCTCACACAGACAGGGCCCCTAAGTGAGTATAATCGGGAATTCGAGAGGATGATGAATCAAGTGCAGGGGGTATCCGAACCCACGTTGTTGGCCATGTATTTGAGTGGATTGAGGCATCCACTGCCGAATCAAGTCCGTTTTCAGCATCCATCGTCCATTGCCTCAGCTATGGCGTTAGCAGTGGAGTTCGACGTGGTTTCGGAGCGTGGCACACCGCAACGACGCCCTTGGCAGCCTTGGGATGGCCGTTCACCGGGGATGGCAGGGCTCACTCCTCAGCTCACGGACCAGCAGCCGACGTCCGTTCCTTCCGCAACCACCGCGCGTCCTTATGATTATTCTAAGCTGCCGGTAGTTCGTTTGTCGGCCGCCGAACGGGCCGAGAAAACCAAGTTGGGGTTGTGCTGGTATTGTTCGGAGAAGTGGGTGGCCGGACACACGTGCAAGGGGCGTTTTCTAGCATATATGGGTCCCGACGATGAGAATGAGGAGAGCGACAAGCCGTCAGAGTCCACATCGGGAGGGCCAGAGGTTATGACGGGGGACCTTTCTCACTTATATAGTTTGGACGGCCAACCCCGTGCTTCGGCGTTGGTTTTTCAGGGTTTTTTGGGAGCCTCGGAGGTGCGAATTTTGGTGGATTCGGGAAGTACACACAATTTCGTGCATCGTCGTGTAGCAGAGAAGGTGCGCCTAGCCGTGTCAGAGATTCGACCATTCCGCGTGTATGTGGGGAATGGTCAATCCCTAGTTTGTTCGATGAAGGCGGAGGGTGCGGAAATTCGGATTCAGGGCCACTCTATGCAGCTCGATTTGCAAGTTCTCAAGGTGCATGGGCCCGATGTGATACTGGGAGTGCCGTGGCTTAGCGCTTTACGTCGGGTGACGAGTGATTACGAGGCGGGAACACTTGAATTTCTCAATAACAGTAGGCCGGTGTGTTTGAAGGTTACACCGATTGCATCTCGGCAGGTCTCGGCGAGTATGTTTGCCTCGATAATGTTGCATCAGGAGGCGGCCCAGTGTTTTGAGATCATCCCGGTCGAGGAGGAGGCACGTGGAGGTGAATCGGCCGTGGAGTTACGTTCAGATCTTCCAAGGGCAGTCCGTGAGGTTTTGTCCCAACATATGAGCGTGTTCTCGGTGCCTTCGGGTTTACCCCCATCCCGTGCATTCGACCATAAGATTCATTTGTTACCTCACACAAAACCGGTGAACGTCAGGCCTTATCGGTATCCCTATTTTCAAAAGAACGAGATCGAGAAGCAAGTTAGGGAGATGCTCGATGCCGGTCTGATTCACCGTAGCTCAAGCCCATTCTCGTCTCCGGTGTTACTAATTCGCAAGAAGGACGGGTCTTTTCGCTTCTGTATCGATTACAGAGCCCTGAACAATGTAACTGTGGTGGATAATTTCCCGATTCCTACGGCGGATGAGCTGTTCGATGAGCTTGGGGCGGCAAGGGTTTTCACCAAATTGGACCTTCGTTCCGGCTATCATCAAATCAGGATGCACGAAGAGGACGTCTACAAAACAGAGTTTCGGACACATGACGGGCACTTTGAGTTCCTAGTGATGCCTTTTGGTCTCACCAACGCTCCATCAACCTTCCAGGCGGCAATGAACGAGATTTTGCAACCCTTTCTCCGCCGTTTCGTCATCGTTTTTTCTGATGATATCCTTATTTACAGCGCATCGGAAGACGAACATACCGTGCATTTGAGAGAGGTCTTTTCTATCCTTGCTCGTCACCGTTTTTTCATTAAATTATCAAAGTGCACTTTTTGTTGTGTGACGGTGGAATACCTAGGTCATGTGATATCGGACGACAACCTCAAGGCGGACGCTTCCAAAGTCGAGGCAATGGTGGCTTGGCCTACACCTACATCGGTTCAGAAGCTGCGGGGTTTCTTGGGATTGACGGGGTATTATCGGCGATTCGTGGCCGGTTATGCAATGTTGGCTGCCCCGTTAACGGATCTCCTCAAGAAGGACTCCTTTGTGTGGTCCGATTCGGCCGAGAAGAGCTTCCAAGCCTTAAAACACGCCATGGTGTTCGCTCCCGTGCTTCGCCTCCCGGATTATTCCAAGACATTTTATGTCGAGACGGACGCCTCCGATGTTGGGGTTGGGACGGTATTAATGCAAGAGGAGCATCCTATAGCATTTTTCAGCAAGAAGTTGGGGCCGCGTCGTCGAGTGACATCGACCTATCATAAAGAGTTGTATGCCATAGTTGAGGCGGTGCAGAAATGGCGGCAATACTTGCTGGGGCGCGAGTTTGTTATTCGTTCCGATCAGAAGAGCCTTCGTGAGTTGCTACAACAAGTGATCCAAACCCCGGATCAACAACTCTACATCCGGAAGCTTATGGGATACAAATTTGTCATAGAGTATAAGACGGGCACGTCTAATAGGGTGGCGGATTCTCTCTCTCGACGGGACGAAGCCGAGGACACGGGTAGGGTGGACGCAACCCTCTTCATCACGGTGTCACACCCCCTTCCCGAGGTGTTGGAAATTCTTAGAGATGATGTCGAGCACAAACCGGAGCTGCAAGAATGGGTGATTAAGATTCGAGAGGGGAAGGCTCCACCCGAATGGCAGTTCACCGACGGCCTTCTCTATCGTGGTCGTCAGATTGTTGTTGCCTCGACGTCGGCCGCAAAGCATGCTCTCTTGTACGAGCATCATTCTACCCCGACGGCGGGACACCCGGGCGTGGATCGCACCGTGCGGCGGCTTGCCTCTACTTTCTATTGGGCCGGTATGAGAAAGGACGTCAAAGAGTTTGTCTCTTCATGCGTGGAGTGTCAAACAACCAAGTACTCCACCCAGAAACCGGGAGGCCTTCTTCAACCGCTTCCCATCCCGTCGCAAGTATGGGAAGACGTCACGATGGACTTTGTTACAGGGCTGCCCCAATCGAGAGGGTCTACAGCGATTATGGTGGTCGTAGATCGCCTCTTGAAGTACGCACACTTCGCTCCTTTACCTACGAGGTTCGACGCATGGCGGGTGGCTAACCTCTTTGTCGATACAGTTGTGAATCACCACGGATTCCCGAATTCGTTAGTCTCGGATCGCGATTCGGTTTTCTTGAATGAAGTGTGGGAAAACATTCTCCGTTTAAGTGGCACCAAGCTGAAATTTACGACGGCATATCACCCCCAGTCCGACGGTCAGACGGAGGTTCGGAATAGGGGATTAGAGCAATATTTGCGGGCGTTTGTTGCGGATCGCCCGACGAAGTGGACTTCGTTTCTTCCATGGGCCGAGCTTGCCCTAAATTGTACATACCACGAAGGGCTCAGGACTTCACCCTTCATGGCATTGTATGGGCGGGAGCCGCCTCCTCTTGTGGTTGTGGCGGTCCGGCCGCCGGCGTCCTGTCCAGCCGATGTGGCAAGCGTAGTTCGTCAACGGAGTGACCTTCTTGTGACGTTACGTCGAAACCTTGAGAAGGCGCATCAGCGCATGCGGGCGTCGGCTAATAAGCATCGGCGTGATGTTGAGTTTCGGGTCGGTGATAGAGTTCTTTTGAAGCTTCAACAATACCGCCAACATTCCGTGGCTCGTCCTGCATCTCAGAAGCTCGCCCGTCGATTTTATGGGCCGTTCGAAGTGTTGGAGCGAATTGGGGAGGTAGCTTATCGATTGAGGTTGCCCAAGGGAAGTCGCATTCACGACATCTTTCACGTGAGCTTATTGAGACCGTTTGTAGAGGGGACGTCGCCGGCGGTGGCGGACTTCCCATCTTTCTTTGCTCGGGATTGTGTGGTGTCGCGTCCGACGAGGCTTTCAGAGTGTCACCGTGTGCTGCGGAATGGAACTACTGTGGAAGAGGGACTTGTTCATTGGGATGATGACGAGGGTCGTAGGCCGTCGTGGGAGCCCATGCACGTCATTTCACGCCGTTTCCCAGCCCTTATCCTTGAGGACAAGGATACTTCTAACCGGGGGGAGTTGATACGTGCATGGAGGAGAGAGTGCCGAGGATGGCTTCGCCCGAGGTGCAGGAAGTCACGACGTTCGACACGAACGAGGAGACCGGGGAGAGTTGGGTGGATATGGGCCGATCTAGTAGAACCCAAAGGCGGAGTCACGGCCCGAGGAAGTTCGACGATTTTATCGTCTATCGTTAATTATTATTTTCTATTTTGTTGGACCTTGTTGGGCTTAGCCCGAGTTCTTTATTTTTTGAGTCGAGCGATCTATAAGCTCCGTGTCGGGTTTTCTTGTTGGTTCTTTCCCGATTCGTAAGTCGAACCAACCCTAGGGTCTTAGTATTTATAGACATAGCGGGTGTAATTCTTGATATTCATGAAAATAAACCCTAATTTCTCTTTGCCGTTGTTTTCGTTGCAAGTTTCTTGGTGTGTACGTCGAGCTTCGGGTCTCGCGTCTACCTTCTTCGTATCAATAGGATCCTTCGTCCTATCATTGTATGAGGCATTCGTACATATGCGAGATTATAGGTTGTTTGAATATAATGGTATAAGAAACTATGAACGTCTTTTTCCTTTTTCATTTTTTATTTGTGTAACAATTTCTTATTATTTAATATAGTTTTTGTTATTTAACAATCAATCACCTGTCATATATATTTGAGATTTCAAAAGAAAGTGGTAATGAAATGAAAAATAATTTGATCATTGTTGCTGCATGGTTCGCATGGCATGATTTAATGGCAAGTTTTATGTATGCGTGGAGTTGTTATTTATGCGGAGGAGTTCGCTGATTTGGAATTCTTGTGGATCAAGGATTCTTTTCCATTATTATATTCTCTCACTAATTAGGAGATTTGCATGAAGATTATCTTTACCCTATTAAGGATATCTTTTTAAGATATGCCTTAATTATTCTTAGGGTTATGCACGAGATCTATATAAGCTGGGAGTTCTCATTGGTGCCGCTGCTCGTTTTGATACTTTGTGGAGAGCTCGTCGTCTTTGTGCGTTCGAGAGTTTGAATTGATTCTTCATTCAACAATTGGGGTAGTTTATTCTTTGGTGAGTGATTGTAATATCTTGAACAATTCCTTGTTCAAGATCGGGTTTAATCTTTTCAATCTGTGAAAAGTGTTTGGGTAGACTAGAGAGAGTTTACCGTGAGGATTCATTGGTGAGGGTAGAGTCGGGTGAGGAGAGAACGCTTCAGTGTGGCTGACGTTCATATATCTTGTATCCCTTATACTCGTCATAGTGAATTATTTCTTGGAATAGCTTCCCCCAGACGTAGGTGTATTTGTCACCGAACTGGGTTACCAACTCGTGTTCTCAACTGTGTTACTTTCTGTGTTACGTGTTGAGTTACATATACCTACCAAAGTAGGGATTATACAATTTCAATTGGCACCAGAGCAGGTCATCGAAGTGCGGTGTTAGATCCTGGGATATCTGTATAATCCGTTGGTATTTTGGTGGTGCTTGCAATGAGTACTATCAAGGAAGGTGGTTCAACAGTTAGACCACCGTTTTTTTATGGCGCGAGTTATGGGTATTGGAAGATCAGAATGGCCTCGTTTATTAGATCCATTGACGAGGCTGCATGGACCGCAGTGGAGGTTGGTTGGAGCGCTCCAAAAGATGAAGACGGCTCAGAGAAACCGAGAACTAAATGGACGGAAGAGGAGCTAAAGTCTTCTGGAATGAATCAGAAAGCTATCAACGCTATTCACACGGGTGTGAGTGTTGAAATTTTTGCGATTATCTCCACGTGCAGATCTGCCAAGAAAGCATGGGATATCTTGGAGATTACTTACGAAGGAAATAAACGGGTGAAGAATCAGAGGCTGCAACAACTCACTTCACAATTTGAGTCTCTCAGAATGGATGAGAGTGAAAGCATATTAGATTTCTATGCTAAGCTGCTGAGTTTATCAAATGAGTTCTTCTCGTTGGGAGAAAAGCTCACGGAAGCTAAGATAGTGAGGAAAATCTTGAGATCTCTTCCCGAGAGATTTGATTACAAAGTTACTGCTATCGAGGAAGCTAAGGATGTTGATGAACTATCTCCAAACGAACTTATTGGTTCCTTAAGGACGTTTGAGATGGGTATGCGTGTGAATCCCAGTGAAAAGAAGAAGTCCGTGGCATTCAAGGCTTCATCTACAAGCCAGTCTGAAGAGGAGTTGACTACTGAAGATATGGCGGAGTGCATTGCGTACATCTCAAAGAGGTTTGGGAAGAAATTTTTCAGGAAAGGAAATGGTGAAGGTAACTCCAGATTTCGCCGGACTGAGAATCAGAGTACTTCTCAGAACAGAGGTCCAAATGGCTCAGAGAAGAAAGAAAATGGAGATAGGGGACCACAGTGCCATGAGTGTGATGGCTTTGGGCACATCAAGAGCGAATGTGCGAATACCTTCAAATATCAGAAAATCAGCAAAAAGGCGTTTCAAGCCACTCACAGCGATGAGGAGGTCACCGATACTGAATTTGAAGAAGGACAGGATGCTTCTCATACTGCTCATGTTGCTACCGTGAATGGTCCAAGGATTCAATCTGTTGTCGCTGATCAAGATCCATTCAAAGTTGGAAATGAGGAGGAAGAAGAAGAGGATGATCAGGAGGACTATGATGAGTTGATGGATGCATGTAAAAAGGCTCTAATTTTGAACCAGAGCCTTACGGAGCAGGTCAAGAATCTTGAAAGGGAAAGAGACCCTTTAAGATCCGAGATTGAATCTCTTCAAGAAAAGCTCAGAAGCTGCGAGGTCGGAAGAAAGGAGACTGATGAAGAGCTGAGTCATATTCAGAAGTTGATAAGGATGATGAATTCCAGCACCGAGAAGCTTGACGAAATACTCAGACTTGGAAAAAGAGCTGCAGATAAGGAGGGTCTTGGATTCAACCGAAACAACTATCAACAAGTTGGATACCAATATCAACAAAGAGCTCAAAGACAAGACTGGAGCAAGACGGAGAGAGGAGTCGAAGGATGGAAACAATCCAATGACTTTGTTGGAACTCAATCCAGTGGGAAAACAGTTAGGCGTGAGGAATGGAGGCCTAAACTAACCGAAACTTCAGTTGCTGTTGAACAGAAATCAGAAGAACAAGGAGCTGCAGAGGAGGTACTCAAACAAGAACACCACAAGGTACCCGAGCATAATCCAGATTCTGAAGTATTTATTCCTCTCTGTCATTACTGTCATAGACTTGGCCATATCAGACCGAGATGTCGGTTCTATCTTGGTGATAAGAGGCAGGAGATGATCAAATATCAAAATAGAAGGAATCAAGGCCAGGACTATAGGGCTTATGTTGTTCACACCAGTAACAGCTCCAGAGTGGGGAACTCCTGGTATATTGACAGTGGTTGCTCGCAGCACATGACAGGCAACATGGATCTCCTTATTAATGTGCAAAGTTGCTCGAATGAGTCAGTTGTGTTTGGTGATGGTGGAAAAGGTAGAGTTCGTGGAATTGGTACACTGAATGTACCTGGGAAGCCAGTTCTGGATGGGGTCCTATATGTTGAAGGTTTGAGAGCTAATCTGGTCAGTATCAGTCAGCTGTGTGATGATGGAATGAGCGTTAGTTTTGGGAAAAATGGCTGCATCATCAACAAAGGAACAGATAAGTTTCTGGAGGCAACCAGATCGGCTGATAATTGCTACATCTTCACTCCAAAGATCACAAGCTACAGAGTCGTCTCTAAGATGAGTGAAATCTGTCATCAGAAGCTCGGGCACACACACTACAGAAATATTCAGAGGCTTATTCAACTGAACGCCATTGAAGGAATTCCCAAGATTAGATTTGGAGATGTGGAGTTTTGTGGACCATGTCAACAAGGGAAACAGACTCAGGAGGTACACAAGAGAGTACTCCGGATCACAACAGCTAGAGTCCTTGATCTCATGCACATGGACTTGATGGGACCGATGCAAGTTGAAAGTTTAGGAGGAAAGAAATACATTCTTGTGTGCGTGGATGACTTCTCCAGATACACATGGGTTGAATTCTTACGAGAAAAATCAGACACGTTCAAGGCATTCAGAGTCTTGTGCCTAAGATTGGAAGGAGAGAAGGAGAGAAGGAGAGCAAACTCAAGGCCATCAGGAGTGATCATGGGCGTGAGTTTGAGAACCAAGAGTTTATGGAGTTCTGCCAATCCAAAGGGATAAGACATGAATTTTCAGCACCGATCACACCTACACAGAATGGTGTAGTTGAAAGGAAAAACAGGACCCTGCAAAGCACTGCCAGAACCATGATGAAGGCGAAAGATATTGCCCTTAGACTTTGGGCAGAAGCATTTGATACGGCATGTTACATTTGTAATAGAGTGTACCTCAGACCGCAGACAGAGTTTACAGCTTATGAGATCTGGCGAGGAAGGAAGCCAAATGTGAAACATCTTCACATTTTTGGCTCACGATGCTTTGTGGTAAACGATAGAGTGCAAAGGAAGAAGCTTGATGACAAGGGAATTGAAGGAATCTTTGTAGGCTACTCCAGAAACAGCCGTGCTTACAGAGTGTACCTGAAAAATCAAAGCACTGTTATTGAGTCAATTAATGTTACTTTTGATGACTCCGTGGATGGCGATGTAAATGCTGAAGAAGAGGTCCTGATCACCAGTACTACAGAGAGTCCTCAGAATCCCAGCAAAGAGAATGATGTCAAAGTTGAGGAGATGACTCTGAATGGTACTCAAGATGGTACTCCAACTGGTACTTCAGACATTGCCGAAACAAGAGTCCATAAGAATCACTCAGCTTCAGACGTGATTGGGCATATTAATGATGGAATACAGACTAGGAAGAGAGAGATAGACTTCAAGAAGTTAGTTTCTCACATTGCTACGGTTTGCTTTGTCTCAAAGATCGAGCCCAAGAATGTCACTGATGCTTTCCGGGATGAAAACTGGATAGCTGCCATGCAGGAAGAACTCTTGGAATTTCAGCGCTGCAATGTATGGTATCTCACCTCTCTCCCCAAAGGTGCTAATGTGATCGAAACAAAGTGGATATTCAAGAATAAGACAGATGAGCAAGGGAACATCACTCGTAACAAGGCCAGATTGGTTGCTCAAGGATACTCACAGGAGGAAGGTATTGATTACGGGGAGACATTTGCCCCAGTCACCAGATTGGAATCTGTGAGATTTCTGATGGGTATGGCTAGCAGCTTAGATTTCAAGCTATACCAAATGGACGTCAAAAGTGCTTTTCTGAATGGGAATTTAGAAGAGGAGGTATATGTTAAGCAGCCGAAGGGTTTTGAAGATCCCGAGCACCCAGAGTTTGTTTACAGGCTGAACAAGGCTCTATATGGTCTGAAGCAAGCTCCCAGAGCTTGGTACAACACGCTGGCAGAGTTTCTTCTGAAGAAGGGATATGTTCGAGGAAGTGCTGACAAGACCTTGTTTGTTAAGCAACATGGAGGTCACATATTTATTGTCCAGGTATATGTTGATGATCTGGTTTTCGGTTCTAAGTCAGAGGCTCTTGTGAATGAATTTTTGAAATTAATGACCTCTGAATTCAAAATGAGTATGTTCGGGGAATTGAAGTTCTTTTTGGGGCTTCAAGTCAAGCAGTGCGAAGATGGCATCTTTGTGAGTCAGGAGAAGTATGCTGAAAATTTGGTGAAGAAATTTGGCATGGATAGTTCTAAATCAAAGAGGACACCCATGGGTACATCGGTTAAATTAACCCAAGAAGGAGAAGGCAAGCCTGTGGAACAAACAGTGTACAGAAGCATGATCGGTAGCCTATTGTACCTAACAGCCAGTCGACCGGATATTGCTTACAGCGTTGGAGTCTGCTCGCGATTCCAATCTAATCCTAAGGAGAGTCATCACAAGGCTGTGAAGAACATTATAAAGTATGTCAAGGGAACATGCAAGATTGGCCTATGGTTTGGGAAAGGAAGTTCTCTGAAGCTTACCGGATATAGTGATGCTGATTGGGCTGGAAATCCAAATGATCGTAAGAGTACCACTGGAGGATGTTTTTTCTTGGGAGATAATCTAATCTCGTGGCATAGCAAGAAGCAGAATTGTGTCTCTCTGTCCTCTACAGAAGCAGAGTATATAGCAGCTGGGAGTGCTTGCACTCAGTTAATCTGGATGACCAAGATGTTGTATGATTATGGGATTGATGAGAAAGAATATGTCTTGTTCTGTGACAATATTGGAGCTATCAATCTATCCAAAAATCCAGTCAGTCATTCGAAGGCCAAACACATTGAGATCCGACACCACTTTATTAGAGATCTTGTTGAAAATAAGACCTTATCTCTTCAGCATGTCTCTACTCGTGTGCAAGTTGCGGATATTTTCACCAAACCTTTAGATGGAGAAAGGTTTGAGGCTTTGCGAAAGTCTCTTGGGATGTGTATAATCTGAGCTGTTCAGATTATGTTTATTTGATTTCATCTATTATGTGCTTTCTTGGTGTGATGAGTGGTGTTATGTCTGGCGTTACATCTTGGGTTCTTATCTGACGTGGTATTTTTGTCAGTTGAAAAAGGGGCTATTTTTCTGCGCGCCCTTTTGCTATTCCTGTTGCTCTTTGGAATTCGAACCGCCTCTTGCTTATTGCAGAGTAAATCACCGCTCTCTCTCAATTTGTGCTAGGGTTCCTTTTTCCTAATTTCCTCCGTCAGAATCGTTCATCCTTCTCCGATTATTTCTGTCTCTCTGCCGGATTTCTTGAATTCTTTGTGCTGCAACCATGGTTTCTTTCCAGCTCTCTGAGGGTATTGATCTATCGATGCTACTGGCGGTTGCTGTTCCCGTACCCACTGTTCCTTTGTTGCCGTGGTACGGCGCTGGGTTGGTTGAGGAGGCGGCTCCCTTATCTCCTTGCCGTGATGTTGCTCCTCCATCCCCGCTCCGTGATTCCGTTCCTCCATCTCCTCCCAGGGACGAGGTCACCCAGGAGCTCCTTCACCCTCTATTCGGTGATGATGATTCCATCCCTCCTCCGCCGCCGTCAGAACCCTCTCCTAGGGTTTCGGTCTCTGCCTCTTCGGTGGAGCTTCCTCCGCGGAGAAAGAGAATCAAGCAGGTCGCTAGGAAGGAGAAGTCTCCTCCTCCGCCGCCGTCCCCTGTTGGCGGCGTCGCTCTTCGCACGCGGTCCCAAGCCCGTGTGCCTCCCAGTGCTTCTCTTTCGGGCTCAAATCGGAAGAGAAAGGCTGCCTCTCCTGCGTCTGGTCAGGGGAAGTCGAAATCCGTCAAGGGAAAGGGCAAGAAGCCCGTGATTGAGTTGGACTCGGAGTCTGAGGCCGGGGTTCCTATCCTCAGCGATTCAGATGATGAAGCTGCTGTTCCTCCTTCGTCTTCTAAAGGTACAGAAGTTCCACCTTTGCCTGCTGGGTATAAGTTCATGCCTATCTTCCGTGACGCCTTCTATGCAAAGTTTTGGGACATTAATTCTGCGAAAATTATCATAGTGGATAAGCCTGCCAGGGAGTTTGATCTGCGTAGGGCAGGGGTATTTGACTGCATTTTTGATGCTAAGCTGTTGACCACTTTAGATGAAGGTTTTTGTTGGGTGAAGGATGTAATCATGGAGTTCTACTCCAATCTGAGCTTGTCAATGTTTGACATTAAGTCTCCTGATTATCATCGAGGCTTTGTTCGTGGTCAGTTATTTAATTTCTCTCCTTCTTTGATTGATGCATTTGTTTGTGGTGATGTGGTGATGGAGAGTTTCGAGCCCATTGATGCTAATGTTATTGCTGCTACTTTGCTGAACAAAGAGGGTGCTAAGTGGCCTGTTAAGGCTAAGAGACTGAGGGCCTCTTCTCTGTCTCCAAAGTACAAGGCACTATACTACATTGCAAACAGGAATTGGGTTCCTACGACCCACAAGACCTATGTTAATCTCTCTCTGGCCACACTGCTGTACAAGGTTGGGCAAGGTATTCCAGTGTCTTTTGGCAGATTAGTATTTGAAGCTCTTGCAGAGCATGCTGAGAAGGTGGTGTCTTCCAATAAGGCAATTTGCTTTCCTCGTTTCCTGTATGCCTACTTTCAGAAATTTGTGGAGTTCGACATTCCTGAAGGTGCTAAAGCTCCATCTGCTCCGTTCATGCGTTTCACTAAGGCTCAGACAGGGTTAGAGGCTGAGGCTCCTCCTTTCAGTTCAAAGGCAGAGAAGGGATCATCATCTTCGATGCCTCATGAGGACAATCTTGAGGATATTCAACTGCCTTTTGGTCCTGCTCCTCCACATTATGAGCCTGTTGTTTCTAAGCTCATGTTTCAAGCCATCTCCTTGGAATATGAGATGACTTGTGAGCAGATTCGGATGCTGTTCAAGAAGAAAGAGGAAATTGAAAAACTGCTCATATTGGCCGGTGGTACTCAGCCAGGGGGAGCTGCTGCTGCTCCTGCTCCTGCTTCTGATGGTGCTGCAGAAGGTGCTGATGATGATGAGGCTGTTGATGAGGAGCTTGAAGCTGAGTTGCCTTAGCTTGGCATTTAATGTTTGCATTCAAGGGGGAGTATCTGTAGGTTTTTTTTTTTTTTTTTTTTTTTTTTTTTTTTTTTTGCTCTGCTGCTGATTCGATATGGTTGTTATGATACTTTGCTATTCTGGTTGGATGGATGAACAAACTGCTTTTGTTGCTGATGTGTGGATTCTGTTGTGGATATTCAGTTGATGGTCTGTAATAGTAATTAGGTTTCTAATTGCTGCTAGTGATGCTTGGTTTTCTGGTGAAGCATTTTTTCTGGTCAGCTGGTGTTATATGAGGTGTTATAAGTGGTGTTATGCAGTATGGTTTTTTTTTCTCTCTATGTGTGGTATTCTAGTTCGGGTGCGCTTGACTAGTACTTCACTTTAGAGAGTGTTTGTAGCAAGGGGGAGTTTTTATGCACTATGCATTCGAGTATGGTTATGTGGGTGCGCTCTTGCCTACTTGATTTTGCATTGGGTGCTTTGTATCTTGGAGGAGTAGTGTGAGTTGCATGTGTTGGTGTGATTGCATACATAAAATGCCAAGGGGGAGATTGTTGCTGCATGGTTCGCATGGCATGATTTAATGGCAAGTTTTATGTATGCGTGGAGTTGTTATTTATGCGGAGGAGTTCGCTGATTTGGAATTCTTGTGGATCAAGGATTCTTTTCCATTATTATATTCTCTCACTAATTAGGAGATTTGCATGAAGATTATCTTTACCCTATTAAGGATATCTTTTTAAGATATGCCTTAATTATTCTTAGGGTGCACGAGATCTATATAAGCTGGGAGTTCTCATTGGTGCCGCTGCGCGTTTTGATACTTTGTGGAGAGCTCGTCGTCTTTGTGCGTTCGAGAGTTTGAATTGATTCTTCATTCATCAATTGGGGTAGTTTATTCTTTGGTGAGTGATTGTAATATCTTGAACAATTCCTTGTTCAAGATCGGGTTTAATCTTTTCAATCTGTGAAAAGTGTTTGGGTAGACTAGAGAGAGTTTACCGTGAGGATTCATTGGTGAGGGTAGAGTCGGGTGAGGAGAGAACGTTTCAGTGTGGCTGACGTTCATATATCTTGTATCCCTTATACTCGTCATAGTGAATTATTTCTTGGAATAGCTTCCCCCAGACGTAGGTGTATTTGTCACCGAACTGGGTTACCAACTCGTGTTCTCAACTGTGTTACTTTCTGTGTTACGTGTTGAGTTACATATACCTACCAAAGTAGGGATTATACAATTTCAATCATTGTGTTAATATATAATGTTTGATGTTCTAAACATACGATCCAAGCCCTTTCTCAGAAGTTGATAAGATAACGTTATGGATTTTTAATCCCCGTTGAACATTTACTTGCAAAACACTAGACCATCCTAGTAAGAAAGCACCACTATAAATTACTAGATCTTTCAACCCCAATCCTTTATTCATTTTTTTCTATGTTGCTGAGCAATATTTTCGTAAAATTTCAATAAACTCTACATAATATTATTAGTGTAATTTAATATTGAATTAGTAGCCATTTTAAAGCCAACAAATATTGTTGGCGGCAATTTTATCCAACATAATTAAATACCAGATGAAATTTTCATATCCAATAATTTGAAACTTAGGATAATACTGAATTAATTGGCAATTATTGGATATCCAAGTCCTTTTCATGGTATAAAATTGGCTATTTTCCGTTTTACATTTAAAAAAAATTAATTACAACTTAGTTCATTTTTTTAAAAGGAAAATTTACACATAAAAACGCATGTTAAAAACCCATTTATCTTTGTTATTGTGCAAAGTGACATAATTAAGTGAGACAGAGAGAGAATACGTAGGACATTATTAAAAATTTTAAAACGTTAGGATGATATTAGATAAAAATTGAAACGTCGGGACAATAAACGATAATAACCCTTCCATTTATAGTAAAAACTCTATACAGTCATATTATCGAGACTAGACAAAATTATTACTATAGAGAGGTTATTCCTTTAGAGAGTTTGATTTTAAATTTTATTTTTCTATAAAATATAATATTCCATAAAACACATACTCCATGCTATATAGATCGATTAGCAAATTCATGAACATAACTAGTATGAATTTAACTAAATAATATACATACACTTCGAAAACACATAAATAATATAGTATATATTTTCTTATGTATATCATCATTTATTCTTGTACATAGACATATATCCTTAAGATGTGACCGAAAAAGATATTCTTTATTACAATGTGGACGATTCCTAAATATAAGTGATCCCGAGTCAAGACCATGATTTTTTACAATAAGAAGATAAGCCAGCAGTGTAAGAGCAACAAGAAAATCTCAAACTCAACTATAAGAGGCATGGACAGTTCAAACAGTTAAAAAGTATTTAAAGCAAAAATTGGCATGATGAATACTCCCTCCATTTCATTCCACTTAGGGCGTTCAACTAGAATGGGACTGAGGGAGTATTTGCGAGTGGGACCATATAGAATAGATTATATATCCTTTGCGAACGAAGTAGCCAAAACTACCATAGAATATGGTTTCAGAGTTCAACAGTGGTGTAATAATAAGGGATAAAGGCATCACAATAGAAAAACCAGCATATTTACAGAGAACCAAATGCTAAATAGATCTTTCAAATCATCACAACTCAAGTCTAGAGACATCTCTACTTCCTAGATAATCGGCTTACCAAGATTACTCGTCATGCTTGCTTTTCGATTTCTTCTTTTTTCCACTCGTAGCTGTTGGGACATCATCCGAGTTCTTGTCTTTGCTCTTCTTTTTCTTCTTTTTCGGGGTTTCATCTTCCGCATCAACTCCATTCACATCAGGCATTTCCTCATCTTCATCTTCTTGTTTCCTCTTTTCTTTCTTCTTCTTCTTCGTCTTTTCTGATTTAGGCTCCTCATGTGAATCTCCATTTGCAGTATCAACTGATTCGATAGCAGATTTCATGACATCAATGTTTTTGCGAGGAGCAACCCCTTTATCATAAAAGTCTAGCCGTTCTTCAACCTGTTCACGGAGTTTCTCTCCGTAAGCAGTGATACTTGTATCTGCACCAAAAGAGACACAAGGGCTCGCTCATAAATATGTGTCGACAACAGAGGATATATATATAAGGTACTAGCCAAAAACCAAATAGTTACCCAAGAAACAGTCAAGGCGAGAGGCAATTGAACACTTGTTAGCAAGATAGCGAGCCATACGGCCTTTGTTTCGAGCAGAAGCACGCCCAATGAAGGAATAATGAAATATGAGACCATACTTAGGAGTGTTTCCGCGAGCCCTGATGACATGGCATACATAAATTCAAAGAGAGCATTCATTTATTGAGAAATAACAGTGTCCAAAAGCCGAGCTCCATTGTATATACCTGAATAGGGCCTTTTCAGCACCAAGAATCTGCATGGGAAATTATTCATTTATCTTGAATAACCATGTTGTCCACGCGGTTTCACATTAAATTTCACTTTTGCTCTGCTGTAACTGTGACCTAGACCAAGTTGAGCTTTCTCCAAATCACCAGGCTGTTCAAATATAAATCGAGAAATGAGAATCACCCATATTGTATTGCAACTTAACAGACACAGGAAACAAACAGGACAGGAGAGAATGAAGATAAAGAAATATGGCGAACCTTTAGCGATTGAAGTGCAAACGAATGCCACGAGTAAGCTCAAGAACAAACTCATTACTTTCACAGGGAATCTTAGTTACTTCAAAAATATGTGATCCGAGTTTTGGCTCTTCCACTCCCAATTTAAACTTTCGCTTCTTACTCTCTTTGACTTTTGGTAGAGTTTGCTCCAAAATGATCCTCAGCTCATCCGTCATTTGACCTTAAATCCATATCCGACACCAATAATTATCGTTAACATAGTTCTCGTGCGAACAATTTTTGAGTTAGCATTATATTATACACATGATCAGCAAGCAAAATACTCAATATCATCAAACCCAAACAAGAAAGACTCCAATCCCTTAATGAAGATACACATATACCTGTCCCGACCTGAAATCATGCAAAAATTACAGAAATCATGTAAAAATTAACAGAAATCATGTAAAAATTATCATATATAACATCAATGTTTGAATGCAAAAGCAGAGACTCCTCCAAAATTGGCCCAGATTTTAAATCTTCATCAGTCTCAGATAATCTTTCAATCTCTATTTCAAATAGGAAAATTCATAAACTACATTTTTTTTAAAAAAATCTTCATCTTTCCAGAAACTACATTTTCTAAAAAAAATCTCCAAAAGCAACGAACATTAACAGGGAACCGCTGTTAGTAATTTACTCTAGAAGTTGAAGACAATTCATCGATAAATATATCTCCAACAAGCTTCTGTTCAAATTCAATCATGGTGTTTTACCTTCAGAAACGGCGTTGATTTGGTTGAGCAGACTCGAAAGGCCTAAAGGCCGCGAGCGATACGACCTTACTGAAACGGTTGAAACTTAATTGGAACGGGTTCGGGTAGTACGAATTGGATTCTATCGGGTTGTAATTGGTGTTCCATGGTTTGGCTTGTGGGTGGGCTTGTTTTATTTTTATTGGCCCTGTATTTTTGCCTTTTGGTTGGTTCTGATTTTTGTTACTTCCTTTCTATGGCAACATGTGGAGGTGTGCCCTAAAGAGGAACTCAGCAGCTGTTGCCGCTAATTTTTGCAAGAGAAAAACTGCCGGAGGGGGAGGCGGAGCTGCTGACGGTGGCGCTTGTGTAACCATGCTCTAATTCTACACAGATGATATATCGGCTCTCAGTTACTTTTCCGATGGAGCTAGTAGAACATAGATATGTCGATGGAACTTTGCTATGTTGTTTCTTACATTTCGATTTTTGGATTTGCATATACATTTTATTCGAAGGATTTTGATTTTATATACATTTTAGGGAAAAGTAGCAAAAACACCCTCAACGTCGCCGCTTCGGAGCAAAAACACCCCTAAAGAAACGTATAGAGCTATTAGCCCCTCAACGTACACATAAGTGGTGCAAAAACCACCCTTCTCTCCCTAACACCTAACACCGTCAGCTCCTATTAGATTTCTAGTATTTTATTTTTTATCATTGCTATCAATGTTTTAAAAACCGGACCGGACCGGCCGGTTCGACCGGTTCGACCGGGAACCGGGCCTGGACCGGTCCGGTTTGGACCCCAAAACCGGTGGTCTTGAAAAACCGCCATCAAACCGCCAAAACCGCCCAGAACCGGGTTGAACCGGGAACCGGACCGGTTTCTGCAGAACCGGCCGGTTTTTTAAAATTTCAATTTTTATTTTTTTTTTAATTTATAATACTATTTTAAGCTTTTTAATATCATAAAATAAGAGTAAAATTAAAAGAAAACAGAAAATGCTCTATGTAGGGTTCGAACTCTGCACCTCTTGCATGAATCAATGGGCAAAACCACCTTGGCTGCATGTATAGTTGTTGTATTGCACGACTTTTTATAATAGTAAATTGTATAATGCTACAAATTTGTTGCATATTATATCTAAATATATATTTGTATTTATATTATACTATAATTTATACTTATTAAATATATAAAATGTTATAATGTTACAATATACTTCAATTGTACAAATAATAGTATATTACACCCAAATACATTTAATGATATTTATATTTATATTATAATATATACTACTTGTTATTAATTATATCGATATCTAAATTATAAATGTTATAAATGTATTGGTATTTTGATATTTATAATATAATATATAATTATTTTACTAATTTATTAGTAAACGGTTCAACCATGGTTCAACCGGTTTAACCGGTTCAACCATGACCCGAAGGACTCACCGGTTCGACCTCCGGTTCGGTTTTTAAAACATTGATTGCTATCGTATCAACTTTGAGATCACAGGCAATCACACATAATAATAATAATAATAATAATAATAATAATAATAATAATAATAATAATAATAATAATAATAATAATAATAGCCACAACTTTGAAATTAAAGCTTCAAACGTTGCTCACTTTTGTTGTATTTCTGATTAACAACTGAAGGGTATGTGCGTGAAAATTCTTCGGCAGTGTAAAAGCTTGCAGAGATGAGCGACAAATTGTGACTGGTTGTTGTGTTGACACCATTTCTTCCAAAGCTTTTGTTTAGCAAGTTTCTTTGAGTTTTTAAGATTGTAGAACATCAGCTCAAGGGAGACTTCACATGAGCAAGTGACCGACATGTGAAGAAGATTGATGAATTAAAAAAAATTTATGTTATTCGTCATTCTGTACAAGCCTGCTGTCTCATTGTGTTCTTTCTTCAAACAGCTTGAGAGCACGGAAAACAGAAGAACTACACAAACTCAAACCCCCGGCCACCATTGCCGTCGTGACTCGCTAACGCTGGAAGGGGGACGGTCGCACCTCTACGACTGGTGGTGCGTGCAAGATAGGCGTCAAATCATGAACATCTCACGCTTTGGGTTCTTCTTCTTCTTGGTTCTTTTAGTTCTCACTTCTCACCATTTGAATTAATTGAATTGACGGCGTTAGGTGTTAGGGAGAGAAGGGTGGTTTTTGCACCACTTATGTGTACGTTGAGGGGCTAACAGCTCTATACGTTTCCTTAGGGGTGCTTTTGCTCCGAAGCGGCAACGTTGAGGATGTTTTTGCTACTTTTCCCTACATTTTACAAATTGATTTAATATTTTTTATGAGGTAAATATGTAATTTACACAATTTTCATGAATTTAACATTTCATTATCAAATACACTTGATGAAAAGATATTATATTTGTAAACTTTCATACCAAAATAACAACGGTAGATTTCTAATAATGTGTGTTAAAGATAGTTATGTTGATTTTTATGTTGATGAACCTATATGCATTCATGTAAGTGTATTGCGAAATTTAGGTTTTAGTGTTTTGGCCAGGGATATATTTGCTAAGTTGTACTATCATAAATGCGAAATTTAGGTTTTAGGGTGTTTCTGCCAGGGATATGTTTGCTAACTTGTCTATCATAAATTCACATTAAGGGTTGTATTGCGAAATTTAGGTTTTAGTGTTTTAGCCTACACTTAAGGTTTTGTTGCGAAATTTAGGTTAAGGGTTTTGACCTATTTACAAGATTCCGGATAGACGGGGACGGTCCAATTACATATTTATTATTAGTTTTTTTTTTTTTTTTAATGACGATGGTTTAATTTTTTTTACTTTTTACTTTTATTTTTGCGCAATGTGAACTCTAAACTCTAATTAATTGGGTGCATTCCGTTGAAATTTCGTGGATACATTATCAATTTCGATAAAATTCTATTTTATATTGATGAAAAATTATATATGGTATTTAGCTTCATACATTTATTTAACAATTTGATATTATTTAATATGTTTGATATTTTATATAGGTTTCGTTATTTAACAAACAATAATCTATCATACATTTCAGATTTATTGAAGTGCGGAATAATTTGATTGTGATGAATATATATAATGGTTAATGTTCTAAAAAACACGATACATATTCTTTTTCAACCGTCAATAACATTATGCATTTTCGATCTCGGCTTTATGTTTACTTGCAAAACTAGGCTATCATAGAAAGAAAGCACACCTCTAAAATTAGTAGATCTTTCAATCCCATTCCTTCATTCCATTTTTTATGTGTTAAACATACTGTATTTTAGATTTCAGTAAATTCTACATAATTTTATACCCAGTGTAGTAATTTTAAAGTGAGTTAGTAGCCATTTTAAAGCCAACAAATTGACAATTTTACCCAATATAGTAGTGTAATTGGCAATCATTGGATATCCAAGTCATTTTCTTCACATAAAATTGGCAAGTTTTTGTTTTACATTTCAGCATTTATATATTTCAACTTAGGCATTCCTTAATTATATTTACTTATATGTGCACTAAACTAATCTCATACTTTTTGGATTAAAAGAGTTGTACACTTCAATTAAGAATTTAAAAGAATTCTTAACTAAATAAAAAAAAAAAAATTATACATAATTTAAACCACTATGTCACTCATTTGAATCAACAATTTATTTATTGGAATGTTTATTTGCATAGAACTCTGCTATAAAAAGCTGTTGCCATTCATATTCTTCATCTCCATCTTCATTCTTCAGGCTCCAAATAACCTTTACATTCAAATGGACACTCATTCACTTAATTAATCATATAAAAACCAAAAAAAATATATATATCTAGAAAAAATGATTAGTATTCTTACTTCCCCAGTGTTGACTGAGACCTCCTGTGACACAATTAAAACAGACATTGTATTAGTTCAGTAATTGATATGTTTTTCAAATCTTAATTATTTTCCAAATTATAAATTAAAAAAAAAAAAAAAAATCTTGCCTTAGTGAGGGCTGTGATTTAGCTTTCTGCTTCTGTTCTTGCTGTGGAGTTTCATCCTTCTTGATTGGCACATTCTTTGCCTGCAGTTTTCATCAAAATCCCTTTTAACTTTCCTTGACAGAAAACAAATAAATAAGTTATGATCAAATGTCACTCTCCTAGCTAAGTATGTGTATACCAAGTTCTTGAACTGAAGATTGTAAAATGTCTGAACATATCGCCTTTTCGCCTGCTTCTCGGCCTTGTAGAGCTGTCGCCAGAAGCTATACGTGCACCCCATGTTCAAGACTTTGTTCGCGTAAATCTTCCATGTATAGCTTCAAAAGGCCAATCTCAAGATCAGTTTGAGTGTGAAAAAATCATGCAACATTAGTAGAATATGTTCAGTGTACCATTCGTTTATTCGTTGCAGCCCTTGAACATAGATCCTGTTCCAGTATTCCTGATCCTCCTTGCACTTCTGGAAGAAATCAGCAATCTTGTTGCTCGCCTCGTCTCCATTGCTCGGATCAATGTGGAAGCCGGAGACACCATCAACTATGATCTCAGCAGGGCCACCTTGGTTGGTTGCAAAAGTTGGTAAGCCACAGTTCATGGCCTCGATCACAGTTAGGCCGAATGCTTCGTACAATGCTGGCTGCACGAAAGCCCCCTTCGTGTCAGCAATGGAACGGTACAGTTCACCGTTCCTTTTTCTATCAGTCTGTGCAGCTATCCACCTAATCTGCCCTTTGAGCTTATACTTCTCTATCAATGTGTGCATCTTCTTTATCTCGGCCGCCTCCTCTCTGTCTTTGGATTTCGAAGGGTCGAAGAATCCTCCAACGATTACTAAATTGACTAAGCCTCTTAGCCTCTTGTTCTTGCCATACCATTCTGTTAGTCCGGTTATGTTCTTCACTACGTCCAGCCTAGCCATGGAGAATATGATCGGTTTCTTCTTGTCTTCCAAATATCCACTACATTAAATGGTGAAAAATGTTATGTAAAGTTTGTAACAACTTGAAATTATGGAGAGAGAGAGAGAGAGAGGAAGGAGAATACTAACATGTGTTCTGCATTGTCTACTTTGCTGAAGAGGAGTTCATCAATGGCAGAACGGAACGAAGTGAATCGTTTCTGTTTCTCCGTGTGAGGGAAGTATACCGTTTGATCTGCTCCGGGCGAGGCAATGTTGAACTTTGGATCAAAAACATTTATCCCTGAAACAGCTCTGTATAGTCCAGGCAGTGTAAATGATGTATGGCTTTCGTATTGTCCCGGTCTATCTTTGCTGCAACGAGAAATATAAATATAACGTTCGTACGTGTAAGAATAGTATATAAATCGAGGGACGAAGGTAACTATTCGGAGAGTTTGTTTACCTTCCAGCAATCTCTTGATATGTGCTTGTGATGATGAAATCTGCTGAGTTCATTGCAATTAGATCAGCTGAAAACTGACATGAGAAGTGGTATTTGGAGTCCAGTTCCTTCCATTTCATGTCCGAATCTTCGTACTTCGATTTCTCCAAAGCATGAGCAATTGTTCCCTATTGACAGATGCATAAAGCCATCAGTCTTCGATTCTGATAAAAACACGAAAAATGCTGACCGTTAGTTAGGCAGTTAGGTACCAAGGTTGTGTCTAGTTTGCTAGCCATGAGTGAGGCCACTAGGTTTCCATCCGTGTAGTTTCCGATGATTAGGTCCGGTTTTCCATCCATCACTTCCAATATCTTGTTCGTCGCGTCCTGTCAAATTACACGGCAGAGGGAAAGAGATATTGATGAACAATGCCTTAATGCAGCTAGAATACAATGTGGTGCATGATCCACAGCTCAAACCTGAGTAAACTTCTCTAGGAAAGGATAGATATCGAATCGAGACACCCATTGTTGGAGAACTCCAGCTTCTGTGTTGAATGGGACCCTGAGGATGTGGGAGTGCTTCGTGTTCATGACCGGCTCTAGCTCCACGTTGCACTTCGTCCCCTTTGCATCGGGTATGAGTCGAGTCACCTGCATTGTGAGGAACAACATGCTTTCATGTTCTTGCTATAAATTCTTCGACTTCTTCGAGTTAAAGTTCAAAAGATTATTACCACAAGAATCTGAGGCTTCACATTCAGACCTTGCTTCTTGATTCTTAGAAGCAGTTCTTCCTCCATTGCAACAACTTGATCCAATACATAAACCACCTATCGAATAATCAACGAGAAAAAGGTATTTTGAATTCGTTATACGATGTTTATGCAACGAATTTATGGTCATGGCAATGAAGTTGTTATAACCTGTCCACCGGTATCAGGCAAGCCAAGAACGTCGGCTTGGCCAAAGTATCCATGGATGGAAAAGAGCACGACGTTGAAGATTATGGGAAGCCTACCGAAGAATCTCTCCATGTGTAAAGGGTCCGGAGCTTGAAGTATTTCAGAGAGGGAATGCATTGTTTCTTGAACTCTTTCAGCATTATCGCCCCATCCCTTTTCGAAACCCCATTCTTTAAACCTGCACGAAACGAATGCAACACCGTTTCTCATTTTCATTCGATATGTTAAGAAAATGAGATGGAAAAGATGGTTTACTGACCTCATCTCAAAGCTGGAATAAGGTGTGTCTTTAGGCAGTGCAGAGAGGGCGGCTTCGGCTATAATGAGCGCGCCTTGAAGCTTCGAAAATGTGTTGAGGTTCTCATTTATCATGAGTTTCTGCAATTATTAACTACCAAAATCATGATCTATATACTTAAGAGAATGGCTTGAGCTTAAACTTGAACATGATGAGATGAGGATCATACGTCTCCTTGGTGTTCGAGCGTGAGCAAGTAATCTATGAGCGACTGCGCGTTCCACGGGCTGTTGCTCAGCTTCGTAGTCAAGAACTTCGAAATGTAGCTAACGCCATTTCCAACAGAGGAAGACAAAGTCAAGTGAGGCAGAGAGACGTCGGTTGCTCCAAAGTCTATCTCCAACGCATTCTCATCGTTCGCCCTATAGTTTAAGGCAATGCACCATAAAAAAAGCTAAATACTTCCAAAACTCAAGCTCAAAAACCAAACATGAAAATAGTTTTGAATAGTAAGTTAGTTACCACTCCTCATCAACTGTCATCTCTTTATATTTCAAGAATTCAGTGGCTGTGATGCCCTCCACGGAGAGATCATTCGCACTCACCTTCACGTACTCCCAAAACCCCGGGGATGGCCTAATCGAGAAGGCTACATACGGAGGAACTACCGCTGCTTCCTACAAATATCCAAACACATTAAAAACATTCAAAAACTTCAAAAAAATAAAATGTAAGAAAGAAAAGAAAGAAGTGATTAATGATTAGTCCTACTTGAGTTGTGCAAAGTATGTAACCAAGCAATCCTTCCAACAACTGAGTTCTTTCGGCCTCATCGTCGATAACTTGCTCCATCTCTCCCATCAAGTGGTGAACCTTCATCAACCTCTTCCCTTTCTCAGTGTACTTTGCAAAGCACCTCTTCATGTGGTAGCGGCTCTGCCTTAAGGCCTCCGGCATGCTGTCCGCTATCGTCTCCGATCTCTTCAAGGCTGGCGCGTTCGATGAAGCTGCCATGCTATGATCTGAGTTGCGGTTTCTTGATCAATGGCTCATGTTGGTGTTTTTTCCATGCATTTTATAGAACTGTGAGGTGTCCTTTTTTGTGCATTTTAATGTTGTTTTTGGAGATTTATGGGGGGAGACAAGGAAGCAAGAGAGGTGGTGCAATGGAAGGAAGGTGATTCTTTTTTGGTTGATGGAATTGGGAAAAGAAAGGAATCTTTGGTTTAGGTATCATTCCTTCCTTTTGGTTTAACCATTGAGGAAAGAATGCTAGCTTTCATATTGTTTGGAGTAATTAAGAAAAGAGGATTATGGAATGTTGGTATTGCATTGGTGATGTGTGAATAACAGATTCAAAACAAGAAGAAAAAATGGAAAAAGAAGTTGTATCTTATTCTTATCAGTAAAGGGCCTTTTTAGTGTCTAAAATTTTGTATGTTGTGTGTCGGCTTGAGGTTAAGTTTCGATACCAAAGATTTTGAGTTCGAGACCTCTACGATACTGTATTTAAAATTTTATTTTTATAAAGCTTCAAAAATAAAATAAAATTGTAGTATGATAGTAGGAATTGTAATTGAATATTTTAAAGTCCTAGATAATTCAATGAAATTTACATTTCTTTGAAGCTGTTGAAAATCTTAAGAAATAATCTTAGGTTTCTTATGTACCAACCATGTATCAAATGCCGATTATTATTATTATTATTATTATTATTATTATTATTATTATTATTATTATTATTATTATTATTATTATTATTATTTAACAATTTCAATTTATATTGTTTTTTGAACAATTTTATAATTATTTAATAGGTTTTACTCATCCATTTTATGGTTTATAATTATTTTTTACAGTTAATTTTAATTTTATTAGGTAAAATTAGAGCTGATAAATCGAAAGTCACAGTAGTATATAATTTTCTAAATTTAATATTTTAGTTTTATCTTGTCAAACTTTTGTAATTCCTCCGTCTCATATAAGTAGTCCCATTTGGAATGGGCACAAGAGCCAATAAAGGAGAAAATGTGTGGTTGTAATTGATTCTAAAGAGAGAGAGTTAATTTTAGCCAAATATTCTTTACCATTTTCGGAAATGAGACTAATAGATGAGACGAACCAAAATGGCAAATGAGACTACTTATATGAGATGGAGGTAGCAGTGATAAAAAAAAAAGTAATGATTTATTTATCGCTACAAAATTAATTAAATAAATTTATATAGAAATATGTGCATATTTAAAATAAATTACCTAATTAGGCTGAATATTTAAGAATCAGACGCGGTCCAGGTCCAACACTCCAAATTCTGAATTCTGAAATTAGGGTTTTGGCAAAACCTTAGTTCCGCCTCCTCCTCCACGCCTATATATAACACTATAACCTAACCCCTTAACTCCATCATCACACCAATTCACGGTGAGAGCCTCAGATCCGCCGCCGCCAGTGCCATCTACCGTTCTTTAAAATTCTCTCCCTCTCTGTTTCTGAATTATACTTACAATTTTTTGATACATTATTTTTGCTGGCTATACGTGAGCGTCGAAATACTGATTACCAGCGCCGGATATTTACAATGGGCGTTGAGTATGAGCCGACGCTATAGCTCTTCCTGTATCTGCCTTTCAATCGGGGTTCGATTTCATCGAGCTTTGCTATATCAGAACTGGTGAAATTCGAATCGATTTCCTCCTTTTATTGAAATACTTTCGATTTTTATTTAGAGATGGATGTGATGACTTTTTCCCCAGATGATTCGACGCTGAAATAACTGAGCGCTCTTTATTTTTCTCCCTCAGAGGAGAAAATTCAAGCCTATATTCTGATCCATCTCTATTTGTTAATTTTAATTTACTTTTCATTTTTCGAAAAAGGAAAATTTGTCATGATTTCAATCCTAAATTCTTCCGATGCGCTTAGCGAACTTCGCTAATTGTTTTTTGAGAATATGTTTTTGATGTTACGATAAATGATTGAAATTTGAAATGAACGGATGTGATGATTATTTCCCCAGATGAATCGACGCTGAAATAACTGAGCGCTCTTAACTTTTCTCCCTCCGTGGAGAAAATTCAAGCCTATATTCTGATCCGTTCCGTTTTATAATTTGTTTCCGATCTTGTTTTACGACGATTTTATTGTTTTTATTATAAGATGAAAATTCGATGGAATTGATGAATATTTCCCCAGATGATTCGACGCTGAAATTACTGAGCGCTCTTATATTTTCTCCCAATAGGGAGAAAAATCCAAGCCTAAATTCTGATCCATCACTTTTTATAATTTCTAATTTATTTTTTATTTGTCCCATTAAAGTTAAATTTAGTAATTAAATTAAAATCAGTAATATAATTTGTGATTAAATATATAATTAATATGTTTGATTGAAAATAGGTGGGATGGAGGTGATGAATATTTCCCCAGATGAATCGACGCTGAAATTACTGAGCGCTTTACTGTTTTTTCACCCTAGTGGTGAAATCCAAGCCAGATATTCTGATCCATCTAACTATTTTTAATTAAATAAAATTGAAAATATCTCTAATCTAAATGAAATTGTTGTCACTTGAACCATTACTATGTTTAATTATAATCATGTATATTTTGACAATTGACAAAATTTAACTGATGCGTCTGAATGCTTCAACTCGGGAACCTCTCTTTGGACTGGTGAAATACAGTAGTTAAATTACTTGGAACCTTTTGGACTTAGCACACGTCTGGGCTTTACTGTCATATATTCAAGCTAAAGTTTATAGCTTGAGCCAATGCACTCTTGATGGAATTTGGTTCGAGTTTATAAGCCAACGATCTGTTGATGGAATTTTGTTCGAGTTTATAGCTTGAGCCAACGAGCTGTCTATGAAATTTGGTTTGAATTTGGTTCGAGTTTACTGTTTATGAAAATTGGTGTTTATGAAATTTGGTTCGCTTGAGCCAACGAACTGTTTATGAAAATTGGTTCGAGTTTATAGCTTGAGCCAACGAACTCTTTATGGAATTTGTTTCGAGTTTATAGCTTGAGCCAACGGATTCTTTATGGAATTTGGTTGAAGTAGCTAAAATGCAGTTGGAAGAATCAAAAAGTGCTTTTAGACAGCCGCCGATTGTTCAAGATTGTCTAGCGTCTTGTTACAAAATGAGATGCAATCAGATAAAACCCTTTTGTATCTATACCTCCACTCGATAGCCAACTTCCGCATCGAATTCGATCTTCTCTTCAAAGGCAGTTTCCCACTCTTAATACTACTCCTCTCTGTGAATGAACGAATCTCATCACGTAACACCATGGGCAAAGATTCTTCCTCCTCCTCCTTGTGGCAGTCTTGAATTTTATCTATGACATGCAGCAGCTGCAAATCTTCATCTATTGAGGTCGAGCAACTGCTGAGCACCATCTTGCATTTCTTGGCCATCCACTCCATTACTGAAGACTCATTTTCGACTGAGATAACCTGACCTGAATATGCTATTTGTTTGACTGATCGCCGTCTGCTGACAGGAGTTGCCCACAAGCGGAGAGTGCAAAGGAGGGCAAAAGATGGTTTCCCATCTTGAGAAATGTAGAGTGAATCTTTGGGCCATGTACAAAGGGCATACATTTCACTTTCCAAGGAAATGAAAGCTTTGTCGTTTGGATTTTCCGGCAGAATGAACCCGTAATGCTCGAGAAGCTCCAAGTTTGTGTATGTACCATAGCTCAGAAGAACCTGCAGAAAAGAGAATTAACCATCTTCATTAAAAAAACAACACTAATGACTATCTTGAGTCTGAGAAGACTGATTATACTTGGAAATTAAGACATGACTTTGGTAATGAAAAAGTGGGCTTGTCCGAAATTTGACGTGCATACTTTCAACTAAAAGGTTACATGTACCCTTACTATAATAATGACCAGAGTTTCATAGGAACTAGCAACTCGGGCCTAAAATTGGAGACATAATACAAAGACATAGCAGAGCAAAAACTAATTTCTCCATTCATTGACATCCATTTCTTCTTATACCCCCTCTGAACTAAGAGAATAACGTCAATTAGCTATAGCCCATTTAGTCCAACTTTTAATAGCAAGCAGATTACTAGGCTGTTATTATCTCTACTACTCTGCAGTTTTGAACTCAGTAGTCGCAACATTCTTTCGGAGATCAAAAGAGTCCATCAAAGTATAAACTTATAGCTTGAAACGTATTTTCATGTGGAAACGAGATGCACCATACTTCCTGCACTAATCTGACCAAGTGAAAAGAAAATATGATTAGTACCTGCTCTCCGCTTTCGTAGTTTCTTTTAGCATAGAAACAATAGCTAGCAAGACCTTCATCATAACCAGCATCAGTTAATCTATCTGTCTTAGCATCTACAAGCTCTTCCATAGAAATGCCTGTTTTCTCTCCTACATTGAGAGAGTTGATATCAGCAGCCTCTGGCTCCCTCAACTGACAGCAATCTTCCTCTGGAGGCGCATAATTAAAGAAGTCTCCAACAGGACATAAACAACCCGCAGTATCCCAGGATATATGCATAGTGCGTGAAGATATCTTCCATAAAGAACACAAACATATTTTATATTCGAACTTAGTGAATTCTAATGGCAACAATTACTTACTTCCAATGAAAGCATGAATGCACAATAGACAATTGCATCAAATGTCCATTTCTTTTAGCTTTTCTTATTTTTCATAGATAATATTTCCAAATAGAAAACAAAGCTATGAATAAAGTTCGACTTTCTTTGTAATTACTTCATTTGTGTATAGACAAGATAAATGAGAATGCACCAAGAGAACTTACAGTTGCAGAAGCCCATAGCCAAGCCTTGAAGGTTACGAGCTGAGGCTTGAGGTTGAGTTCCGATAGAACTGGGGTAGCTTCCTTCCACTCCACTTTACCTTTGTGAACAGCCTTTTCTGCAGTCCAAATGGCATCATCAATCTACAAATGGTTCTTCCACACGATCACGTTCATATCATCTATTTTTATTTTTACTTTTCGAGAATAAAGCCAGATAATGTGAGCAAACAGCAACTAAAACTAACCTGCAAAGCTTCTATCCCAAATTGAGAAAAACCTGCTAGCAATTCATAACTTCGAGGCAACTGCTTCAGGTAAGGATACCACCAAGAACCTCTCCCCTTGTTCACCTCATTTAGTAAAGCAATGCACAATTTCTGCAACAAGTTAAAATCCAGCAAACATCACATTTCTCGTGCATAGATGATTCACATACATTCTTCAATTCCAACACAATCTCAGTTCCCAAATGAATAAAGCGACTCATTCCAGTATCAAAATAAACAGAAAACCAACAACATTTGCAGCTACAGAAACACCTAAAAACAATAAAGGACCTGAGCAGGAGAGAGAAGCTGGAATTTCCCCAAAGCAGCAGACAACTTCCGATCGCTGCTACTCAGGCAGTCGCTCGTCATCAGCGCCGCCTTCGGAACCCTCAGCACCAATTCGCCTCTCGTTAAATCACGCGCAGCAGCCAATCCCCTCCTGCATCAATCATCTCCGCGAATTCAAAACTCCAGCAGAACGAAAACACACAGAGAAAATTTAAGTACCAAGCGTTCGATACCCTACCCGCCGGCTTCCGGAAAATTCGAAACGCGCAGAGAACCGCCAAGGCTTATGGAGGAAGCGCCGCCGGAACCTCGAGAATCCGAGATTCCGAGCGCAGTCGCCCACTGGAGAAATCTCGCTAGGTTCGCTTCTTCTTCTTCTCCCTCCATTTTTCCTACGCTCGAAGAGAGAGAGAGAGCTATGGAGGTTTAACGGCAAGTTTCCTCTCAGCCTAAAATTGGGCCTGGGCCTTTAATTTAATTTTGGGCCCAAATGGAGAAAGTATTATTGGGCCTGAAATTACAATTTGGCCCAAATTCTCAGTTTAATTGAACTTTATTCTAGACATAAACGTCGAAAAAAATTCTTAAATTTACGAAATTTCTATTTTTGAATTACGGAAAAATTAGAAAATTTTAAAAGTTTTGATTTGAACATTTTGTAAACAAATTTTTATGTGTGCAAAACCAAAATCAGCGAAAAGTTCGTATATTTTAATGCATTCTATATTTAAGAAACCTGATTGAAATATTTGCAAAATCGTAAATTCATGGGATCCAAATCGTGTGGGAGTATAGTAATTATTGCGTTGTCTTTAGATCGAACATATTCGACACAAAATACTTAAATACACGTTACTTTTTAATAATAAAACCATTCATAGCAGAATAAGTCTGTTATAATATTTAACAGTCAATATAACGAGAAAAATCAACACATTTTATACATGACGTGCAAACTATTATACGATAACAGATAATATATGAATAAAATTTCTCTAGAGTTGCACCTTTATTTATTGATTGTGAACTTTTTTTCCCCATCCTCACAAAAGGCTAGTAGCTAAAAAAATCAATATATGTGTTTCTAAATTAATGCAATTTGGCATCGTTTATTTTCCCTATTGAAAATGCTATGCCAACCTTCACTATTCGTGAATGTCAAGGCCAAAAATTCATAATTAAAATCACTAAACTAATAAAATCTCAAGTAGGATAAAGATATATTTAAGTGTACGCCCACGATTATTGTTCTCAAATTTTATGATTAAATAGTTCATATTAAATATTTTTAATGAGACATAAAAGCCGGTGTACAAACCGTTGTCAGAAGCAACAACTAATTATTAAAAACAAGTTTATAATTTGATAGATAATATAATCTTAAGAAAACCATGTGCATTACATGTGGGAGTCCAATTTGGCAATATAATGTAATTAAATACGCACTCCGTCTCACTCTAATCGTTCTGCTTTTATAATCGAGTCGTTTCACATTAATTGTCATGTATTTTAAAATGTAAATAACTACTTTTTAATCTAAATCTTTTACTTTAAACTTTTAACACCCTTCGTCTAAAATCTCGTGTCGAAACGAAACAGGACGATTGCAGTGTACGAAGCACACGCTAGAAAAGATGTTTCGATAATTATCTAATTATTCAGTCAAACTATCTAATTAATTATTCGATCTAAATTCAGAACTGTCCTTGTATACACATGACTAGGCCAAATAATTTTGTCACAATCCAATAATAATAATTAAATATTAAAATAGGAAAGAAGGAAGCACATCATTGTTTGTCACGATCTGATTGGTTGATGACATTGCCCAATTTACATGGATTGAAATTAACCAAATATTTTTTTAATTGATTCGATTATTTGTAATTAATTTGGTTTGATTATTCTATGGCATTGCCGTTCGCATGGATTAAATTGAACCACAATTAAATAATATGTTATGAAATTCAATTAAGAGTTGGAAAATATTAATGAATGATTTGAGTGCACCCCTTTTTAATAAATATAAATCTCAATAGGTATTTTATCTAAATGGATATTAGGTTTAGCTAATTAATTTTATTTCAATTAAAAGTTTCTTAAACGTGTTATAGTGTGCAAGGTAGTATTCCACAAGAATGAAGTTTATCCGATCGTTATCGTTGAAGCAAATAATGTTTTCCGAAGTGCACCTAGCTAAATTAAAGAATTCCTAGAGAGAGTTCGTTAATACTATTTGGTAGCCTTATTTGTCAATATAAAAACGCTAAGTTTGGCACAACCTTTAATTTCATGTTAATTGTTTTAGAAAAACACGCAAAATCATATTACGTTTTTAGAATACCGAGTTTAGGTTTTATGTCACTCAACTTTTCACGTTTTTTGGATGTAATAATTCGGAATAAATATTTTTGAGGAGTAATTAAAAGCGTGTTAGTATCTAGTGATATAGTTCATTATCATATTCCTAGCTATATTAATGAATAAATCTTATTTAATACTACATTAGATATACCATATATACTCCTTTAAATCATGTGTTATTTGCATGTGGGAGTCCAACAAATTGGACTATTCAAACATTTGTAAATACAATAATAGTTCAAACATGCAATCGAATAATTGAAGCACATATATAGTGGATAATATGCATCAATATACAATGTGAGCGTGTGTTGATTTAGTAACAGAGGGTTAAGTTTCGGGCTCAAAAATCTTGGTTCGAGTCATTCGTGGCGCAATCAATTCTAATGAGATAGAGTTAATCGTAGCTAACTATCATTTACCATTTTAGAAAACGAGACTAATAAATTCGACAGATAAAAATAGAAAATGATGCAATGGGATGAAGGTAATATGTTTTACATTGTTGCTAATGGTCATAAGTTTTACTTTAAATAAAAAAACGTTTGACTACGAACTGCAACTTAGTTGATAAGACGTTTCCTCTCTAATCAAGAAATCAAGAATTTGAACGCTATGAAGGGGTTACAATTTAAAACGTACTGTGAGTACTTTGAGGGCTTCTTATTTAACCAGTCCTATCACATTTCTTTAATTACTTAAGAAAAAGTAAACGCTTTAAACGAAACGAAGAGAGTAATCGAATATATTTTTCTTTAACCTAACATGTCCCTAAGCCAATGAAGCAACAAGAGAAAAGATCCCAATGTTGATGTGCAATTTTGTCCCTTTTCACCAAATCTTGCTCAACCCATCCAAACAAAATTCCAAGTCCACATCCACATCCAAAACCCCATCTCATTTAATTAAACCATTTTTTGTTGCTCCCATACTATGAAAATGGAAAAGTGGCACCCTTCTTTTATTTGAATAATACTAATTTTGTCCATGTACAATACATTGTTTTGGGTCCAAAATCAACTTGGTGAAAATGTGCCAAAATTGAATATATTGGGTGCGGAAATTACCACGTGGCCTTTTGTGAGCTTAATATTGCGTTGAATGGATAGATGAGCCTTAGCACCTTCCAGAAATGAAATGTGGAACTTCTCTCGTCACCGCCAACCATCCACGAATTCTCGTCTATTTTAAATTACACCCTCCGTTTTCTGATAAGTATCTTATTTTCGACTAGGGAGCGGAAGTAAAGGTGCAATTATAAAAGATTCCAATTACTAGCAAATTCTTTTATAGTGAATAGTGATTGAACATTATTAATTTATTTTATTTTTGAAACTACTCCTACTTCTCGTGATTCATACAAATATTAACTAATACCCAATGTTCTAAAAAGCACTAGGCGCTAGTTGGGCGGTGGAGGGGTGACTAGCGCCTAGGCGGCTAAGCGGGAGCCTAGGCGGGGCCTAGGCGAATTCGAACTATAATGCTTATTTTTACTATTCTTACAATATTGTTGTCAAATTTATAATAAATACACATTTATAATAAATACACATACGTACTACGAATCTATGACAATTGATAGGTTAGTTTCATAATTATAAATCCATAATCATATTTAGAGTAACATAGTTTGCCTAAACATAGATTAATTAACATATTAGTCGGGCGGCGAGAACTAACTAGCGCCTAGGCGGATTACATATTAGTCGGGCGGCGAGGTACTGACTAGCGCTTAGGCGCCGCCTAGGCGGACCTAGGCGGCGTCTTTTAGAACACTGCTTATACCCACCTAGGCGGCGTCTTTTAGAACACTGCTTATACCGTTAAAAGAAATGAAATATTTACTCGTTTTGATTAATATATTGAACCGGAGATAGCTTTGCCTTCGAATCAGAACCGAAAATCAAACTCGATTTTCAACTAAACCAAACCAACCGAACCGAACCGAGCCGAGCCGAGCCGAGCCGACACTGGGAAAGTGTGTACGCAGCATGCAGTCAGCAGTGAGCAAAATCTCCAAAAGGGAGCATGTGGGGCCCAAGTCCACCAGTAAAGCTCAAGTGCGTCGTGGGGATATGCATGAAAGAACCCAGGCAGCCACTAAGCGGCCGACACGTGCACCGTCTCACCACTCGGGCTCTAGCATTTGATAAGCTTATCTTTTTCTTCAGTCATTTGGGCCTTCGTTACACGTGTCCGGTCTGCTTACTTGACCCACCCGACCCGACCTTACCCGTATTTACTACTCCGGCTTCATTTCGATTAGGATTCTACCTAGGGATGGAAATTCGGGTTCGGGATTTCGGGTAGGTACTAAAATACCCGAACCCGATCGAAATTTCGGATACCCGAACCTGAAAAATTCGGATCCGGATTTAGGATCGGGAATAGAATTTTGAAAATTTTGGATTTCGGAAATTCCCGAACCCGAAATAATATTTCCAGAATACCCAAAAAAAAATTAAAATATAATAATAATAATAATAATAATAATAATAATAATAATAATAATAATAATAATAATAATCCATAAGGCAATTTTATTTGTGTTACTGCACATTGCATTGGAAAAGATTGGAGATTGCACAAGAAGATCATCAGCTTTTCTAAAATTGTGAACCATAAGGCGTCTGACATTGGTGCATCGATTGTCACCGTCTTAGAGGGAATAAAAGGAATTTGCTTATTTGTGTTTATTAAGCTTTGATTCGTGGTGGTAGAGGTGCCCACGGTTCCGGTTCCGGTTCTAATCGGAACCGAACCGCCGGTTCCGGTTCCGTCGAGGGAGGAACCGAAACCGAACCGCAAATACACGGTTCCGGTTCCGGAACCGCCGGTTCCGGTTCTAACCGGAAAAAATCGGACAATTATTATTATTATTATTATTATTATTATTATTATTATTATTATTATTATTATTATTATTATTATTATTATTTTAAACTTTTTTTATTTCATAAGACTTTGAACATTCTTTCAATTTTATAGGTGTTCCTCATGCAACTCTTTTCATAGTTTGGGATGTGTTAGATATCACATATCAAATAAATAAGAAGGTTGAAAAGTGTAATACTCTTATAAAAACAATAAACAAATCTCACAATGAAGAAATAACAAATGAGTGTTTGAGAGTAACACTTATATAATTGCAAAAAGTCCAAATTATATATATATATTTAGTTATTATTTATGAAGTTTAACAAATAATGTTATATTTGTTTATAAATTATATTTAAGAAAAAAATAATAATAGAATTATATAAATTGGACGGTTCCAAAATTTGGAACCGCCGGTTTGGAACCGGAACCGGAACCGAACCGCTGGTTACGGTTCCAAGCCTTAGGAACCTTAACCGAACCGCCGGTTCCACTGGTTCCTTTTCCGGTTCCGAACCGCCGGTTCCGGTTCCGGTTAAAAAACCGCCAGTTCCGGTTACGGTTACGATTTTAACCGCCGGTTCCGGTTCTTTTGAACACCTCTACGTGGTGGTGAACGTTTTTGCATTTTACACTTTAATTTTTGAATTCGTAGTTTTTGTTGTTTTGAACTTTTTGAATTGTGGCTATTTATTTCCAATGTTTATTTATCTTGACATTTGGCGAAATTTTTGTGCAAATTTTCTTTAATGTTGAATGAATCGAAAAATTTATTTCAGAATAAAAATAGGGATTTTTTTGTGTATCCGAATACCCGTTCTTTTCGGGTTTGGGAACGGGAAGTAAATTCATGAAATTTCGGATTCGGGTACCCGAAAATTTCGGGAAGGGTACCCGACCCATCCCGAATTTCCATCCCTAATCCTACCCACCTTCCTTCTTCTTATTATTATTACTACCTCCATCTCATATAAGTAGTCTCATTTGTCATTTTTATCCATCTCATGTATTAGTCTCATTTCCTTAAATGGTAAAGAATATGTGGCTACAATTAACTCTCTCTCCTCATAATCAATTACATCCATATATTACCTTCCTCATTGACTATTGTGCCACTTTGAAATGGGACTACTTATATGAGATGGAGGAAGTATTATTATTATGAAATGACGAACTAGGTTATTATCTTCCCTAACAGTAGTAACAAGTTTGGCGAGACCGGTTGGCCTAAAGGCCATAAGTTATTTATCTTTTGAAGTAAAATATATAATTAATCAAAACGGAAAGCCACAAAATACACAAATGAATCATTTATTTATTCATACTTTCTTAATTGTATCGTTCCACTTCAACTATTTTGTTTAGTAAAACGTAAAAATTTAATCTTTATATATATTACACTTTCAACCACTATGTTAAAAAATTTGTGTCGAAAGGAGCTATGACAATGACAATTCATCTGGGACGGGAGAGAATATGTAATTTTTCCGTCTTTAGATGTAAACTCTGGGGCTGTTTGGTAGCCCAGATTAGCCTTAGATAGGACTATTAATCCGGGCTAATCCGGGCTTGTATGTTGTTTGGTACACCATATATATTATAACGGGAGCCCGGGATAAATAGAAGGCCCGACACTATTTCACTATTTACTCAAGATAAATAATCTATCCCTACCCCCTAAGATAAATAATCTCAACTAAATAGTAACTCTTGTGCATATCTAATTTTCCCCTTTTGCCCTTACTCATCCTTGTTAAAACGTAAACCCCCTTTTATCTTGCTAGACGTTTTTTTTTTTTTTTTTTTTTTTTTTTAATTAAATTTTCATTTTCAAGATTCAGAAGCTTCGGCAAGAATTGCTCTCCTAATTCCTGAAATCGAAATAATTTTTACATTACCCATTTCAATTTCTCCAGATTTGACAAACATTTGAAGCTTGCCCTTATTCAATTTCCCGAAGAATATGTCGTAGCAAGTTCTGGAGCATGCCCTTATTCGCTCGGAGGCGACGAAGCCATTGGTTGCGATGGATGAAGAAGATGGAAGGGCCAATACCAGTACGATTGGGGCTTTAGTTGTTGCAGAGATTTGAGGAGAAATGGGGGTGGCACCGCTGTTATGGTTATTTGTTAAAAAAAAAGTTATTATTATTATTATTATTATTATTATTATTATTATTATTATTATTATTATTATTATTATTATTATTATTTTACTTCTTTGCTTCTTAAATTTGGATATTGTTAGGCTAGGGCAGCGCCCATTTTCTTTTCCTTAGAAATTTTCACAAGGATATTTTTGTCTTTACAACTTTAATTTAGGGTTGGAATCTTGCCTACCAAACGCTAGATTAGTTATCCGACTTTTTTTATCTCGTCTACCAAATAACGTGTAGGATTAATAATCTTACTACTATTCACACTATTAATCCTAAGTTTATTTATCTTTACTTATCTCATCTTATCTACCAAACACCCCCTCTATATTCATGTCACTAATACTCACGAGACCCAAATATCACCTCAACAGCACTTATTAACATTCTAATTATGGCCCGTTTGGTAGGGGGTATTGACCAAGATAAGACTATTAATCCGGCCTTATCAGTTGTTTGGTATCAAAGATACATTTTATCGGGGGCCCGAGATTAAAGTCAGGGCCCTCTATTATTTACTGTTTCCCTTAGATAAACTATCTGACCTCCACCCCTAAGATTAGTTATCTGCCTGCAAACAGTAAACCAAGATAAGCTATCAATTACCCATTTGCCCTCTTCGCTGTTTACAGCCATGGGGATTAATTTTGGTATATGCCATGGGAATTAATTTGGGCATATGCAGAATTTGTTTATCTTTACAAAATTTGTATATGTGAGATTTACGGAAGTAGAACTACGAGTGAAGTTTTTTTAACTTCTCTGTTTCTTTCAATTCTGATTTAAAACTTAGAAAGAAGGAAATTTATTTATTATTAAATGCTTGGAAATAAATATTGCATATTGGCTTTTGCTGTGTGGTGAACTCCTCTTTAGTGCTTGCAGAATTCATCCTTACACGGAAAGGAGAATGGGCTGCTAAAATTCCAAAAAAAATAATTATATAAACAACAGAGAAGGAATTTAAAATATGCCGAAGAAGTGAGAATGAGAAATTGATGAATTTAGGAAACAAACAGAGGAAATCTGTATGTTTAAATTTAGAGGGCAATTTAGTCATTTTCTTACTTAATCTTGATTTTCAATATTGCCTACCAAACAAGCACATGAGATAACTTATCTTACAACTATTCACACTATTAATCTTAAGTTTATTTATCTTTACTTATCTCATCTCATCTACCAAACACCTCCTTAAATTTATAAGCACATAAATGGCGAACAAACGAGGAGAGGAATATTTCGGTAAAACTAAT
Organism: Thymus mandschuricus; assembly: GCA_029379335.1. NCBI lineage: Eukaryota > Viridiplantae > Streptophyta > Magnoliopsida > Lamiales > Lamiaceae > Thymus > Thymus mandschuricus. The sequence continues at coordinate 32,775,039 of CM057078.1, forward strand.
GAAAATGAAAATGTATTAGTGGCAAATAAAATTAAATATACAGAACATGCCATGGAATCTAGTTTAGAGAGCAGACAAGATACCCGTTTCTTGGTGCCAAACGAGACGAGTCATTGCCAGAAAAAGTGGGACCCGCCGGGGGAAAACCTCCAACTTACAGCTATGAATCCTTCCCACTCATTAAAATGGCTCGAGATTTACAGCAACGAATGTGCATCACTCAATTCTTTTCAACAAAATGCCACTCCTTTAATTCCCTCTTCCTCCTCCATAAATCAAGAAAAAAAAGGGAAAAAAGTGCAGCCCTTCATTCAACTCCCCCCCACTCTGTGAAAGAATTCATCTTGCCTAATACAAATTTCCCCTCTCTAGCAAAAACCCGTGTTTCCGTCTGAATTTCAAGGTTCGTTTTCATGGTTTCGTGTTTTATGTAAATAAAATAAATAAATGTGCTTGCTTTGCCATTTTTTACCTGGTTTAATAGTTTAGTGGGGGGAGACTTGCTATTTGAAGATGGCCTTTTACGTGTATGGACAGCATTCAAAAGTGAGGTTATTGTAGTTCAGTTGACTATATATAGAAAGTGCTCGTTGCCCATTACTTGTGTATAAAAAATCTTGATGCGTAGTGATTTTCACCTTATTTTATTTTCTTGAGTTGTTTCTGAGGTGAGGAGTATTTTTTTTTCTTTTTTTTTGCTGGTAGGTGCTGTTGTTAATGGGGGAATGCCCTTTTGTTATTTATTCTTTAATGGGGTTTTAATGGGGTGCTGATGCTGTTTATCTAATACTGTTATAAATGTTGATTGTGTGATTGGCTTTGTTTTTTGCAGAAGCCCTTTTCAACAGATTTTGAATTTGGAGTTGGTTTCTTCATCTTTTCTTCTGAGAAGGAAAGTGATTGGCTTTTGGAGTTTGATAGTGGATTTGAGTGGTTGGTTGATCTTGCTTTGGTTGAGAGGAGATAAGATAAGATATAGAGAAAGTTCAAGAATTTTGTGTGTGTGTGAAATTTAGTAGTTGAAGCATGTCTGTGGCTATGCTGTGGGTGGTTTCTCCCACCTCTGAGGTGTTTAGTGGCGTCGGATTCTTGGAGTCCGTTCGAGATGGAAACCGGATTCTTGATCCCATTAGGTGTACTTCTAGGTGCAAGAATGTGATAGGTGAAGGCAGCCTGAACAAGGGTAGGAGGAAGAGGCAGAATTATAGCTCCATGAATGCTGATTCGAGGTATGCTTGCTTAGGGGGTTCGAGCTTCGAGAATGGAGGCAGGCTCTCTCTCACTTCGAGTATGGTAGCTACTCCGGCTGGAGAGATCGCCCTAACATCGGAGCAGAAGGTGTATGATGTGGTCTTGAAGCAAGCAGCCTTGGTTAAGAGAAGGTTGAAACCCGATGAGGATATGGATGTGAAGCCGGATATCGTGCTTCCGGGGTCTCTTGGATTGTTGAGTGATGCTTATGATCGTTGCAGAGAAGTATGTGCTGAATATGCCAAGACATTTTACCTTGGTTAGACCTCTTTATTCGTTCTATGTTTTACTTGATTCGGTTATGGTAGTATCATTTTGTGAAGATGTAATCTTATTCTTTTGTTTCTTGTATAGGTACTCTGTTGATGACCCCCGAGAGGCGAAGAGCTATCTGGGCAATTTATGGTGAGACTCTTTCCCGTGCACAAAGCTAACTTGCAGAGAAATCGTACTATGGCTGGACTTCACATGTTTCATCACTTTGCCTTGTTTGGTTTGGAAAAAACATATTTGATCGATTTTTGCTCAAGATTACATGCCTATCCGATGTCAAGTGTGATAACTATCCACCGATTTTTGCATAATTTCAAGAGATTGCAGCATGGCATGATTTCTTGATTTAGTCATTTTTGCAAGTTCCAAAAAAAGTCGGCCAACAGAAATAATCAGTGCTTTATAATAGCCTATTTTCGTTGTGTTGCGTCCTTTGACCTTTGAGTTACAAAAATCAGATAATATCTGTTTCATTCTTTGATTATCTTACATGGTTGAGTATGAGGCTTTGACGAATCTCCAAAACTTCGTGAATCGTGGAATCTGTAAAGATGTATACATCTTTCCTTGTTGCTAATCGTTGAAGGAAATTATGCAGTGTGGTGTAGGAGAACAGACGAGCTAGTTGATGGGCCAAATGCATCGCATATAACTCCAATGGCCTTAGATAGATGGGAGGCGAGGCTCGAAGATATTTTTAGAGGCCGCCCTTTTGATATGCTTGATGCTGCACTAGCAGATACTGTTTCCAGGTTTCCTGTTGATATCCAGGTTAGACCACTTTGCCACTATTTCTTTACCATAGCTACCTCTTTCGATTTTCTTGATTGTTTTTCGTGAGAAAAAATTAGTGTTTGCACACAAAATGCTCCAAAAAGAATATATGTTATCTGAGTTTATTTTGATCATTGGCATATGTGAATGTGAATATTATTTTCATACAATCAGTCATATTTATGTTTCAGCAAGAAATATGAAATACATATATTCGTTTTTACTGATGATGTGATTCCTATATTGCATCCTTTCTGTGTCGTGTTCGTATCTGTTGAAGCTATCATCCACGAATCTAAATATCTAATGCAATAATCTCGGACTGCAGCCATTCAGAGATATGATTGACGGAATGAGAATGGACTTATGGAAGTCCAGATACAAGAACTTCGATGAATTGTATCTCTACTGCTACTATGTTGCTGGTACTGTGGGATTGATGAGCGTGCCGATTATGGGCATAGCACCCGAATCCCAGGCCACGACTGAGAGCGTTTACAATGCTGCTTTGGAGTTAGGGCTTGCCAATCAGTTGACCAACATTCTCAGAGATGTTGGAGAAGAGTAAGTATATACTTTTACATATTATGTCACTTTAATATACATTTAATACGAAGCTTATGGTCAGACGAAGGTTCCAGTATCTCGTTCGGATCCTATGTAGTTGTTGATTTGTAGTTCAACTGCTTCTTACTAATACACACCTACAAAAATACACTGAATATGTCATTCCATGACTGAAGCTCGAATGGGTTGTATAATTCTGATCTTACGATTTCTATACGTATATAAGTTATTTATAAATTTATACACTGTATCGGTGCAGTGCTCGTCGTGGGAGAATCTATCTGCCTCAGGATGAGTTGGCGCAGGCAGGAATATCCGAAGAAGAAATATTTGCTGGGAAAGTAACCGATAAATGGAGAAACTTTATGAAGAAGCAAATCAAGAGGGCTAGGAAATTCTTCGATGATGCAGAAATCGGTGTCAAAGAGCTCAGCCCCGCCAGTAGATGGCCGGTAAGTTTCTCAAAGCTCGACTTTTTCTTTAAAAAGGCAGAAAAGGCCTCGACTTCCCTAGCTCATGCTTGGAAACGTTTGTGTGCTGGGACTGTTGCAGGTGTGGGCTTCGTTGCTTCTGTATCGACAGATCCTGGACGAGATAGAGGCTAACGACTACAACAATTTCACGAGGAGGGCGTACGTGAGCAAGCCAAAGAAGATTTTCGCGTTGCCGGTTGCATACGCCAAGTCCCTTGTTCCTCCAAGGAGCTCAGGTTCTCTTGTAAAGACTTGAGAGCTAGTGTTTATAGTGATATAGATTACAAAGAAACCAGATATTATCATGTACATGGGAAATTATGGCAATGTAGCTGACATTTCACCCTTTTTTCTTTTTTAATTTTACATTAAAAAAAAAAAAAAAAGGCTTGATGAAATTTGTTGTGCCTATGTATCTTAATTGTAAAATTAAACCTAAAATCATTGCACAATTAAATTGGAAAAGATAAGATGAAAAACATTAATTAGTGTGAACATAGATTTAATTATGTGTTTTTTTGTTTAAAAGCTTATAATTGCTATGAATTAAAAATTTTATTAGGGAAGGTCTACCTAACTAAACTCAACTTTAACTATTTAAAATTTTGTTTAACGTGAAATTTGAAAGTCGTGCCACTGAAAACTTGAATACGAGATATTTAGTATAAGACATAAACACCGAGTCAAGACATGCGCACGCACGCAAGCTCGTCTATTTGATTGCATTGAAAGTTGTGGTACAAGCCTAAATGTAGGTAATTAGGGAATTTGTAATAGGGGGATTAGGAGATGATACACTAAATTGGTAGCAATCTGTAGATGTACGACCTAGTTGATTAAGTAGCACTTTATGAAATTAATTGATATCCAAATTGTTAATTATAAAGGTGTGCAAGCACATATAGTACTTGACTCCACACATTACATAGGCCATAGGTTACAGTCTTATAGATATGGTGAAGAGTCTAATTGTTGTACTTGTTTCATCCGTCGAGACGAAGCTGTAAAAAAATTCGTTGACACGAATCACATCAAACTTTCTTAAATTTCTAGTACGAAATTTTGAAAAGACATTTTACGCCAAATTGTGATCGTAAACTTGGTGAAATGAAATATGAGATGTAATAGAAACATAAAGTATGGTTAGCCACCTAAAAAAATGAAAACAAAGATCTCTTTGTTTTTGGGGTACTACCAAACCAAGCAACATATCTTACATAAATTTGGACCCTACCAAAAATCGATCAAAAGATTATATTTGCTACTTAAGTTGACATATTGGTCGGCAGAAAGAGTTCGGCTCGGGCCAACGCAATTTCGGGCCGAGCCATGCCTCAAGATTATAGATTCGATTGCATTTCGGACCACAATGGATAGTTCAAATTGAGCTAAAGTCTGATAGGTCCGAAGAAGTTGGCCTCCAATCATGTAACACCATAAATAAGCTTCGAGTTCACGATACACCTAATTATATTCGACTTGATATGTTTCGGCCCAGCTCGACTCTGCCCAATTATTTACAAACAAGATATAAAAATGTCAAATGAAATCAACCACAATAAAAGTGGTAGTATGATTAATCTTTGTAGGTGAATTGTGTCCCCCACTTGCCCATATATACCCATACCACTCGTGACAACCACCACGGCAAAGGTGATTGATTGGTAGGTATACATGATAAAAGAGTTGCCGTCTTCGTTTTACCCGATGATAGGAGGTTAAGTATCGGGATCTAAAGGTTTTGAGTTCGAATTTTTCGTGAACAAAAATCTCAGTTTCCAACTAACTTATAAATAAGTAAAGAGAAGGGTGGGTAGAAATCCTGCTCCGTGCAACCAACCAAAATGAGGATCCCCTTCTCCTCCCTCTATATAAAACTCAAATGCACAACATTTTATTTTGGTGGCTACAAATATATCATTTTTTTCAACCAAAAATAAAAATAAAAATTATTCATCGGGGAAAATGGTGGTTAAAGTGTATGGTGCCACGTATGCAACTTGCCCCCAAAGAGTTTTGGCTTGTCTCTTTGAGTTGGGTTATGAATTTGAGCTCATACCAGTTGATCTTCCTTCAGGGGAGCAAAAAAGGCCTGAATTCCTACTAAAACAGGTGATTTTCCTCTATATACCATATACTGATCCCTTCGTCTCTTTGATAATGAGTCGATGCATATTAGAACGATTCAGCAGACTCATTATTAACGAGACGAATGTAATATCTCTTTCGGTATTTTTGTAATTAAATTAACACTTCGATTTGCAGCCCTTTGGACAAGTTCCCGCCATAGAGGATGGCGAGTTCAAGCTCTTCGGTAATTTATTATCTATATTAATTATTTCGATTTTCATTAAATATAAATAGACTTTAGATATAATCTCTCTTTTTTCTTTTTTTTTCCCTTGGAGTGCAGAGTCGAGGGCGATAATCAGGTACTACGCGGAAAAGGGCGCGAGCGGACGTGGCGTGAACCTATTGGGTGAGACGTTGGAGGAGACGGCCGTGGTGGACCAATGGGTGCAAGTGGAGGTCAACAACTACAACCCGTTGATTTACACAATGGCCCTCCAGCTGGTGATCCTGCCCGAGCAGGGGATCAAGGGCGACATGGAATTAGTCGAGGATTGCAGGGGCAAATTGGAGAAAGTGCTCGACGTGTACGAGGACCGCCTCTCCATGAGCAAGTACTTGGGTGGGGAGAGGTTCACCATAGCGGACCTGACCCACCTATCAAACACGAGGTTTTTGATGGAGGAAGGCGGGATGGCTGAGTCGTTCAAACGGCGGAGGAACGTCTACAATTGGTGGGTCGATATCTCCGGCCGCCCGTCGTGGAAGAAAGTGTTGGACCTCCGAAAATAGTACGTGGATTTTTACGAGAATAAATCAATGTTTTAATAATCGGACATGACAGTTTGATTTAACCAGTTAAATATGAAATCGATCATGGCGTTGGTTTGACTGAATTGGGATGGTTCAAGAATGTTAGGAATGTAGGGATCATGTTGGTTCGAATTTCTGTTCGATTGTTCGGTCTATTGTAACAGCATTACGCTTTTTCGTTGGCTAAGTTCATTGATTGCCACCGTTTATCGAATTTGATATTTTCCGTATAAATTGATTTTTTTTTTTCAACATTTTTAATATTGATTTTTTGAAATTGTATTTGAAGGTATTGAACTTGAGACATTTATTATGAAAGTTTTAGACATTAACAACTTTGCTGCTTTTTCTCAAAAAAAAAAAAAAAAAAAAAAAAAAAAAAAAAAAAAAAAACAACTTTGCTGCTTAAGCCAACACGCACAAATAATATTGGTAATATTTCAGGAAAACGATCGCATGATCACTATATATCGGTGATAATGACAATATTGTGTTTAACAAAACTTTGATGTATAATTTTCAAGTTTCATATATTCCCTTCGCCCTAATAGAAATAATTTCTTTAATTATTTCATATCTCATACGTACATGTTATTAAAGAAAGATAAGAACGAAGGGAGTGTTGCTATCGATCGTAAGCTAACCCATAATGGGTAAATGATCGAACCTACTTCAATACGGTATTTTATGCAACGAAAACTGTCTTTTTAAGTATCACGGGCCGAAGAGAAACATAAATTAAGTAAAACAATAGGCCCAATTATACTAGTTGGCGTCTTGGGCTTTCTTGGACTTCTTTTGTAATCAAGTAGTTTAGTGTACAATTATTTGGGGTAATTCTAAACATAGCCCCAAATTACTAATCATAGCCCCCACTTAAAAATATAAATAAAAATTAATATCAATTTTACAATTTTACCCCTAATTCTTTAATCGTATAGCCCCACCACTTAAATCTCCAATTAATTAATAATTAAACACAAATTAATAATGGACATAACCCCCCAGAGCCTAGACCGTGTAGCCCCCAATTCATTTCTCCAACTTAAAATGAATTTCTGTGAAGACGAAATGGTAGCCAATTGACGCGGCGGCGCCATGAACGAGCAGGACAATGGCTGCAGCAGCAACTCAGAGGGAGACTCTCAATTAATTATCCAAAATAGAAGCTTCAGATTCGCAAACAATGGCTGCAGAAGGAAGTAAAGGAAGATTTGAATCATTATTTAGGGGCTATCATTATTTATCATAATTAGAATCAAATTGGGGGTTATCCTTAATCGTATTAGAAGTAAAATCAAGTTGGAGGCTACACTTTTTTTTTTTTGATAAGAGGCTACACGTTATTTTCTTTTCTTTTATCTCTCTCTTTCTTTTGATTTTTTTTTAAGGGGCTACACATTTTTAGTTTCTAGTTGGGGTTAAGAAAGTGAATTAAGAAAAGGGCAATATTGTAAAATTGATATTAATATTTATTTATATTTTTAAGTGGAGGCTATGATTAGCAATTTGGTGGCTATATTTAGAATTACCCAATTATTTGGACTCTTTAGAATCAACCTTTCTTTTTCTCTCTCCTTTTTTTACTATAGAAATTCTAAAGGCCACACCACGGAGGATAGCTCAGCATCTTTCAATTTCGATACATTAGTCTAAACTCCTACCGCTAGGTCAACAGACGCACACAAGAACTAAAAATACCACTGTTCTGATTATTTTCATTTTCCCTTCTCAATTTACCTTCTTTTCACCCTCAAAATTTCACTGTGACTTGTTAATTTTTTTTTTCTTCATTTGCACTTGAGAACCTTCTAAAAAAGACCCGATTGGTTAAGGCCGAATTTAGACTCAAGTCCAAATTTTCATAGTTGAATTTGGTCATCTGAATTAAATGAATCAAATCAAACCCGATTCGTTTTCATCCCTACTCATGCCATCACAATGTTTTTAGACTGAAAAAACGACAAAAAAATACGTGTAAGAATGGCAATCACCTTAGGAAGGGCCGGTCTAAGTACAGATAGTTGATGTGTGCCACACACTTTGTCTGAGTCCTAATCGATCACATACAATTTTGTGTTGCATACTTAATAGTACATATGTATGGTGGTTAATTATCGGAGTTGATATGGACTTCACGAAAAAAATCCACTCAATAATTCAACATAAGCTTCAAACAATTCTCCCCAACTAAAATAATTCAATGGGGCTAGAATAGCAGTGTGTTTTGCATGTTTTTTTAATTTGGTTTCATCGTTTTTCGTTTATTTAATGTGTGGGATTTTCGAAATTAATCATACGGCCCGGTCTTCATGTTACCCTTTTAAACGTATTTTTCATTTCATAATATTGCGAGCCATTTTGTAGTTGGTTAATTTTTAATATATATGTTCGAATATTGATATGATTTGTAACATGTTCGAATTATGATATCGTAGTATAAGCGTACTTTTAATCATGATTGTTCAACCTATTTTACGTAGCAACTTATTTTAATCATAGAACTATGTCATTGGGTCGCAATACTAATAAAAAACAAAAAATCATGTGAGAAAAAAAAAAAGAATTGTGTACGTGTGTTGGTTCAATGGTAAAAATGATATGTATGTGACACGCCGTTTAAATTCTCTTCTTATAAATTTCAAAAAAGAAAAAAAGCAATCTCTTAATTTAGGGTTAATAGATTTAGACGTCATTTGTTAAGACAATGGCTAATTAAAGATAAATATAATTACGAAAAATTTAAGGTATAATTTTGGAATGTTTACCGACGTACACATGGGTCTGAATCTGATAATAATTACTCCCTCCTATTTTTTATAATAGTCATTTTAGCTATTTGCACAAGTTTTAAGAAATTTAAATTTTGACTAAAATAGCCTCAATTAATATTATGTGTATTTTTTAGTGAAAGGAGTTCAATGTATAATAGAGGGAATAAACATAATTTCATAGGGACATTATTGGAAAAATGAAGTAGAATGACGTATAAATTTTAAAAAGAGAAAATCCCAAAGTGACTATTATAAAAAATAGGAGGGAGTAATATTTTCTATTTTAGAGGAATCTCAAATGTTAAAAGATGATGACAAAAGGGTCTCTCCATGAGAAAAATGTTCAAGCATTTTAATCGTATTTATTACTTAGAGTGTGTTTGGCTAAGCTTATAAGCTAGCTTATAGGATGTTTGACTGCTTATAAGTACTCTAAATGTGTTTGGCAAAATAAGCTCCTTAACAGCTTATAAGATGCAAAAATAAGCAAAAAGTGCTTATAAGCACTCCAAAAAATAAGCTCCTCCGCCCCAACTTATTTTTTTTTTAAATTTGCTTATCTACCACTATAATTCTATTTTATTTTTATATTTATATTATATACACTTCCATTTGATGTTACAACATTATGATTTCAAAAAATTTATTTTTTAATTTATTTTTTAATTTTCATATTTTATTTTTTTATGATCTCCTCAAGCTTATAAGCTCTTTTATCCAAACACTTCAACAACTTATAACTCTTACCCTCATACATCTTATAAGCTCTTAAACATCTTATAAGCATTTAGAGCTTATAAGTATTTTGAAATAAGCTTAGCCAAACGGGCCCTTAATTATCACCTTGCTACGTCTATCGTAATTATGCATTATTTGTTAATTTTAGAGTTTTGGGACGTGAGTGAAAATTATATATACACTTTTCTTTCTTATATATTCTGATAGTACATGCTTTCATATATTTTTTCATTAAAATATTAATTTTTGGGACGAGTTATAAACAGTGGTGAAGCCACGTTCAAGGGACAATGAGCTTAAACTCTCACTCAAAAACATTTTATTTTTATTTTTTATATTTTCGATTTTTCTCGAACTTTTTTTTTTTTTTTCTCGTAAGTTCATGCTAACTAAGAGAAAATTAAAAAAATGAGTAATTCTCGTCTTGACCATACCACTAGCCGATCAAAATCATCGCATCTAAAATTCTTGGCTCCGCCACCGTTTATAAAAAATATATACTTCAAACTCAAAAGGACCTTAGCCTAATAAATTAGTAACGATGAGATTTATAGTTCATGTTTCGCTATCTAAGTTCTTTCAACAACTGTATTTTCTCTTTAATATCATGTTTCTTACTACACTCCACTTTCTATTGATATTAGAATAACCATGAACTACTATGACTTAGTTGATTTTTACACGATCAACAATTATCATAAACACGGAGTCGTTATATTGACAAACGTGAAGTCTGGTCGTGAGAAACATCATTTTATACATAAAATGCATGACGATGGATCATTAGTCTTCACAAAAATTTCTCTATTTATACGTAGGGGAGTTGAAAATTTCAATGATATTTACCCATCAAGGGCAAAAAACATTTTGTTCCAAAGAATATTCTGCTTCAAACGCATTGCAATTGCTAGTAATATTCATTTATTGTCACAATCAAATTAATTCAACCTAAATTCAATCTATGGACTAATTCAAATGCAGTCCAAAGTTGTTACAACTTGAAATTATAGTTTGATCTTCACATTGGTTAAGTCAACCCAACCACTTTGTCAATATTAATTTTTAGTAAGGTTGTTTCAATTTCTTTGCTATTTCTAAGTGGAATTTTACAATAAAATACCTAGAAAAATCGGTAAAGTCGATGCCGTGTCAATTCTACAGAATTTCTCACCATGGAAGTTCATTTATTTTAATATGTAAAACACATTTGTACGTGATGCAATAACGATTGATCTAGCGTCAATAAAACCTTAAAGAATCCGCTTCGGAGGAAGAAAACACACGCGCACACACAAAATATCGTAACCTAACTATATTTCTTCTCTGCTTCCTGGAAATAATGGAGAAACAATAATGGAATAGTAGTGATGACTAAGAACATGTGAAATTCCAGTGTGTTTTCATGGTGATGTTTTCCATTTCTAGGGCCCCTGCTCTATAATTTCCTGGAAATTTTCGGTACTTTTTTTTTTTTTTTGTTTTTTTGTTTTTTGAGAAAATAATGGAGCATTTTCACTTTGAAAAAATTCTTCTGAGAAAATCATTACTATTTTCTACTCCTATATGTGTATAGAACAAATATTGAAAAACATTGTGTAGTGGGGGCACCATCTTTCTTTTCCTTTCTATTGCGTCATTTCTAAATGGATGTGTCTCATTTCTTGTTAATTCCATAGCTTATTTATATGCATGTTCTCGACGACGAAACGCAGTTTAGTTGGAGGTTCGACTCACCTTGAGTGCGTGAGTTGTGTTTGCTTATGAATTTCATTGTTTATATATGGTATGTAATTTCTTGTAATGTTTCGCTTAATTCAAGGGTTGACAATCTTTGATAGTGGAATGGTGAGTAAAATATCTTGATTAATTAATTATTGAGATATATATAAAATAAATTGGGCATGACTTGTTTAATTAATTAATTAATTAGATTATATCACATCAAATGTTCCACTTGATACATGTTATGTCAATATGTGAGCAAATAGACTGTAATTTAATAGACAATTTGTAAGCAAATGGCCTTCTTTGTTACCAAAACTATTAATATTAACTTATGATTTATGATTAATTAATCCATGCAGGCACTGCACTCTGCATTCTACAGTCTGCACTCCCTTCAATTTTTTTTTTTAAAAAAAATTACGTTTCGTTTCAGATATTAACCTTCTACCATTCAGCAAACACACGCACACATTTTCGTATCTTTTCGTTTTCTTATATACGCTGCACATATCCCGTATATAAATATGATTATTTACTTTTCAATCATATTATGTACATACTTGATACAAAATTTTATTGTCTTTATTGTGTTTTGTGATAAGAATGTGATTTGAGAAGGGCATTTGGAGGCAAGCTAGAGCCAAGGGGTGGATTTGGATTTAAATTTGGATTTGGATTCTTTTTCTCTTTAAACTAATTTTATAATGTTTTTCGATTCTTTTAATTATGTTTAATTTGAAAAAGTATATTAAACACAGGACGAACATTTTCAGCAATAAGCAATATCACACGAAAACGTCTAACAGATTATCCAAATACAGATTTCAAATTCATCAAATTCACTAATCTAAAACTAGACCTATTAATGTCAACCACCATATAGTAATAAATTCATGCTAACAACTTTAATAAATATCTGGTAACCATGAATTCAAGAAGAATTTCCTAACAAAAATTCAGTTTTATTCAATGCTGTATTAGGTAAACTGCCTTCTCCATATATAAACACATATTAAGAGTCATACTACAAACATGACCCCACATGCAATTTCCTACAAAAATTAATACTATTGGTGTAATTTACATCAACAGTTTAAGCCTCGCCTACCCACTGTATGCATTCTTAACTCGTCAACGGATAACGTGTACGTACTATTAATAAATAAAAGATTTAAATATATATCATAACATGTCTAAAGAAAGTAAACTATATCGCTGCATATCAACGACAGACACATTAAAAGTGAAAACGATGGGTAGGCGAACGTTTTTCTGAATAATAAATAGGTGTGCTTCACATAAGTTTCCAGTCAAAAGGAAAAATAAAAATACTTTTTCAACTAAATCGGAATTTAAAAAAAAGAAAAAGCAATTCATTGAAAATTTTCAACAAGAAGTCTACTGTGAAAAAAGAAGACATTACCAAGAAAAAAACGAAAAGTGACAGAATATCGGAATTTAATTACTATAATTTTTTTATTGGTTAATATGAATAAGAAAATAATCAAATGAATTTATTTGTGGTGGAACCAGTTACAAGGAAAAGAAATTTATTCATAACAATAATACTGTTTCAATTTGCAGATTTTTTTATTTATTTTTGTATTTATATTGTAACATTAATTAATTTATAAAAGTCTCATGTGTGAACGGGTAGAATGTGCAACAAAATTTAAATAAAATTAAACGGTTGTTAGATGGAAGTATAAAGGAATATATGTTTGTCTCTTTCACTTGGTCATCTCATAATTATATTTATATAAATAAATAAATAAATTTGCAATCACATGTATTACAGTATTTAATACATATATGTATGTATTAATTAATGATTTAACGCGCATCTTATAGAATTTATTAATGAGAATCAATATATATATATAATACCGTTACGGATCTTCGTCCTACGTGGCATCGCGTGTGATTTTTATGAATATTTTCCAATATTCTCATTGATTTGGCTTATTAAAGATTAAAATCATTATAATTAGGATTTTCGTCCCACATCGAATTTTTAAAAGAACTTAGCAACAAAATTCCTATATAAATAGATCAGGTATCTCCATCAAAATCCATATTTTATTTGAGAAACTATTCGTCCTACGTGGCATTTTTATGAATATTTTCCAATATTCTCATTGATTTGGCTTATTAAAGATTAAAATCATTATAATTAGGATTTTCGTCCCACATCGAATTTTAAAAAGAGCTTAGCAACAAAATTCCTATATAAATAGATCATGTATCTCCATCAAAATCCATGTTTTATTTGAGAAACTATTCGTCCCACGTGGCATCACGTATGATTTTTATGAATATTCTCCAATATTCTCATTGATTTAACTTATTAAAGATTAAAATTTAATTAAATATATCACATAATTGATATATATTACGATTATTCTATATGCCCTCAAATAAATAAAAATATATATATATTTTATTCAATTTTTATCCCTACAAACAAAAAATCAATATTCATCGATAATTTACTTCATTTATATTATAATAAGGATTTCCGTCCCACATCGAATTTTCACAAGAACTTAGTGATAAAGTACATATATAAAAAGATTATATGTGTTAATCAAAATCATACTTGATTTGAGGAACTACATTATAATAAATAATAATGTAGAAATCTCAAAAATGAAAAATTCTAAAAAGCCTCGAACGGGCTAACGAAAAAATTAACAGGTAGATTTGCACTAATTATGTTAACGTAAATTAACAGGTAGATTTGCACTAATTATGTTAACTTTATGCTGAACAACGGGCTAACAGGATATGATAATATTACGCTTTAGCGTATTTTTTTATTGTTACAAGTAACGGGCGGATTGCAATAATTAAATATAGATGCTAACGTTATATCGAACGGGCTAACGAAATTAACGGGCAGATTTGCACTATTCATGCTAACGTTATGTCGAATAACGGGCTAACATTAGATTAAAAATTTTATGCACGATTGCAAAATAAATTAAATCCCGTCGAAAATTGATATTTACTATGGACATTCCTATTAAGTGATTCAAATCGAATTTTGACGTGACTTAAATCGTATAGTTCTTTAAGAAAAGTTAACCCTTTTTATTCCTTCAAAAAAGATCCATCTGAAGGGTCTTTAGATAAAATAAACAACGGGAGGTATAATATATATTTTTATTTTATTATAAATTTTGTTTTAAAATAACATTTTCATGTTAGAATTTGACGGGATAAAATATAAAACATATCTATCGTAAAAATGTTAATTTCTTAACCCATTTTCATATTTACTACGAGTAACGGGCTACTTGAAATAATTTAATATAAAAAATTATTTAAATTTTATTAAAACTTTTATTTGTAATTACAAAATAATTTGAAACCCGTCGAATTTCGACGGGTACTGCACTAGTAATTATTTTATTTCTAGCCATGAAAGAAAATTCCAAAATATGTAAACGTGATTAGTTCGAGAAAATTATTTGAAGCAAACATTCACAAAAGTAAAATTAAAGTATATAAACCGATTAATTAAAGTGAAACAATTTTCATGTGTTGTTGTGTAGCACACTTCTTATAATCAATTAGGGATAACTTAATTAAATTATTTATAGTTTTTATTTTATTTTATTTGATAAAGTGTGTTGATTTATATTTGTATGGAGACAGTGGTGCAGTTTCCAATTAATTTCCTATTTATATTATTTATATAAAGGAAAATAATTTTGTAGAAGGTGTAGACTACCAAAAGTGTGACTATATTTGGAGTGCTAACTATGAAACACTAGTGTTTTCCATTTAAAAATATTTCAAAAGAGACGGAGGGAAACTTCGAAACAAGAAAGTGTGTAAGAGTTTACCAAAAGGAAAAAAGGAAACAATTGAAATAATCTATAGAACAACTATTTAGAAATTAAAATATAAGACCTAGACTTGGGAATTTGCCTACAAATTGTGTTATCTTAGGTTTGAGAATTAAAAGTATATGTCTACGTTGAAAATGGAATAGGGTAAATTATAAGGAAATTAATCCTCATTTTCAATATCTATATATTTTTTTATAAGAGGGAAATTTGGTATATTTTATTTTAGACAATTAATGCATAAATATGCAGATTGTGATTTTTATTTTGAGTTCTATTGTTCTACGTACCCATTTTTCCCCCGAAATGAAAAGTGAGAAAAACGTGTAGTGTAATGTAACATACATTACCCCATTTGTTCAAACATTGGTATTCATAGTATTTGAATTATGATTAACGTACGTGTCAGTCTATTTAAGCTCGATATATTGACATTGAATGTATTATAGTATCGAAACGATTCAGGTAGAGTGGGAATGAAGAGAGTACATAATATGTATGCATCAAAATTTATATTATGGAACAAACAGTACTAAAATACTCCCTCCGTCCATTTTATCATGACACTTTTTTTTTTTCCATAAAGTAGACACAGAATGAATAGTAAAGTGTCATGATAAGATGGACAGAGGGAGTAGTAAATTAAGTAGAAAACTGTAGATTTAGGTACTGGGAATTACAATCGATATAAACCAATTGAATTCACCACTCTCTACAAATTTAACTTTTTAGATGAGACGGAATTCTATCATGAGATCGGAATTCTTAGCTAGCGTCGAGATCATGTATTCAAATCTCGCCCCTCTCATGAAGTTCGTGATTTTAGATGAGACATACGTGGTCATTCAAATCAAGCCCCTCTCTTCAAGTTCACTTCACAAAACAGACAATATGGAAGGCTAAACATGTCCTTTTGCACCTTGACTATGTTTGAAGTCAAAAGGTAAGTCCTTGTATTTATATAGTACTACATTCGTAAATACTAGGGAGAAATAAATTAATCAAAATAGTAATTAATTAAATTATAAGTTAACCACGACTTTCTTTTGATTTTCTGTTTGAAGCCACGTAATATTATGATGAAAATCGACAACAAAAGTAAAAAAGATTGGCAATGGCTGCTTCAACACCCAAAAAAGAACTTTATTTATTATTTATTATTTTTTAAAAGGAAGAAAAAAAAAAAAAACATCACAAAATTAATACACTATTCTCTCTATTTCCACTAACTCAATTGCTCTAAAAAAGATGAGTCCCTTTCATCAAAACATTATTTCCTTTTCCTTCCTTTTCTTTAAATTTATGGAGCAGGTTGTATAATTAAATTAGTCTAATTTTACTACAATTTCCATTAAATTAATTTGTTACGCGCTCGAATATTCAATTTATATCATAACAAAAGAGAATCGCAATGTTAGATCCAGATGGAGGTTATCCAAAGATGCTTTCTTCTTAAACATTTTGTTGTAACGGAATAAGATAATTGAGTAATCGAAAGAACAGAATTCTTAAAGAAAGAGACACAGATTTACGTGGTTCACCAACGTTATGTTGGCTACGTCCACGAGCAGCGAGACCCCCGCCCAGCTCTACAAAGGGGTAACTGATTCAAGGCATACTAACACATTTCGAGAGAGAGAGAGAGAGTGAAGTAAGAGAGATCAAGTGATGGAGTGGGGAGGTCAAGCAGCCCATCACAGTGTGAACGCCAATTTAATACTCTTCCAACATACAGTTTATAATTCTAGTCAAAAGTCTCTCTCTCTCTCTCTCTCTCTCTCCCCTTGTTTTTTCCCCCGTTTTTTGAGGGAAATTTTAAATCTGAAATCTTGTTAGTTAGTGTGTGAAGTGTGTAAGATGCTTAGCAACTTCCCTCCCTCCCTGCACATATATTACTATTCCTCTCTCTAGTCTCTACCTATATATATGTGTGTGTGTGTTTGTGCACTTCTCATTCTAAACCATCATTCATAAGCAACAACTTAACCTCCAAATCTCTCTCTCTCTCTCTCTCTCTCTTTCTCCACTATCTAAAGAAAAAAAGAGCAAGTAATGGATCGACTACCCAAATGTGGAGCAAACTACGTGCCTCTATCCCCCCTCACATTCTTGGAGAGGGCCGCCGGAGTTTACTCCGACCGCCTCTCCATAATCCACGGCCGCGTCCGCTTCACGTGGAGCCAGACTTACCAGAGGTGCTGCCGCCTCGCCTCCTCTCTCAACTCGCTCAACATCGCCAAAAACGACGTCGTAAGGATATTACACATACATTCATTCATTCATGTAGTAGTACAATTTATTTATAAAAACTTGGCTTCTTCATTTTAAGTAGTACGTACTTAGTTTTTTATTAACAACAACGTGGTGGTGCAGGTGTCGGTGCTGGCTCCGAATATTCCGGCGTTGTACGAGATGCACTTCGCCGTTCCGATGGCCGGCGCCGTCCTCAACGCCATCAACACTAGGCTGGATGCCAAGACCATCGCCGCCATCCTCAAGCATTCCGAGGCGAAGATCTTCTTCATCGACTACGAGTTCTTGCAGGTGGCGCGTGACGCCATGAGGCTGCTCATGTCGGAGACGGCGGCGACGATGCCGCTGGTGGTGGTGATCGATGATATCGACACCCCCACGGGGGCCCGCCTCGGCGCCCTCGAGTACGAGGATCTGGTGCTCAGGGGTAACCCGAGGTTCGCGGCGGCGGAGATCGCCGACGAGAACGACCCGATCGCGCTGAACTACACCTCCGGCACGACGTCGGAGCCGAAGGGGGTGGTGTACAGCCACCGTGGGGCCTACCTGAGCACCCTCAGCCTCATCCTCGGGTGGGGGATGAAGACGGAGCCGGTCTACATGTGGTCCCTCCCCATGTTCCACTGCAACGGCTGGACTTTCACCTGGGGCGTGGCGGCGCGCGGCGGCACCAACGTCTGCATCCGCACCACCGCCGCCGCCGAGATGTACGACAGCATCGCCGCCCACGGCGTCACCCACATGTGCTGCGCCCCCATCGTCTTCAACATCCTCCTCGACGCCAAGCCCCACGAGCGCCGCCCCATCACCACCCCGGTCGAGATCCTCACCGGCGGCGCCCCGCCGCCGGCCGCCCTACTCGAAAGGATCGAGGCCCTCGGCTTCCACGTCGTCCACGCCTACGGCCTCACGGAGGCGACTGGGCCGGCGCTGGTGTGCGAGTGGCAGCAGAAGTGGGACAAGCTCTCCGGCGAGGACAAGGCGGCGCTGAAAGCGCGGCAGGGGATAAGCATTCTAACCCTCGCCGGCGTCGACGTGAAGAACCCGGAGACGATGGAGAGCGTCGCCCGCGACGGGAAGTCGATGGGGGAGATCGTTCTCCGGGGGAGCAGCATCATGAAGGGGTACCTCAAGGACGAGAAGGCGACGGCGGAGGCCTTCCGCGGCGGCTGGTTCTTCACCGGCGACGTCGGCGTCGTCCACCCCGACGGCTACTTGGAGATCAAGGACAGGTCGAAGGACGTGATCATCTCCGGCGGGGAGAACATCAGCAGCGTGGAGGTGGAGAACGCGCTGTACAAGCACCGCGACGTGGTGGAGGCGGCGGTGGTGGCGATGCCCCACCCCAAGTGGGGGGAGAGCCCCTGCGCCTTCGTGACGCTGAGGGGAGGCGGCGCCAGCGAGGCGGAGCTCATCCAGCACTGCCGGAAGAACCTGCCGCACTTCATGGTGCCGAAGAAGGTGCAGTTCATGGACGGACTGCCCAAGACCTCGACCGGGAAGATCCAGAAGTTCCAGCTGAGGGCGGTGGCGAAGACGCTCGTGCCTCCGCCGGAGAATGCAGAGACGAAGAGGCGGCCGACGCCGCAGCTGCAGAGCAAGAGGGAGACGCCGCGGCGGGATCACCACCGGAATCAAGAGCAGGTTCTAGCTTTGTCGTCTCGCCTTTGAGCAAGAATCACGATCTCAATAATAATAATAATTATTATTATAGTAGTATTAATTAAGCCATGAAAACCTTAGGATTTTTATTGGTTACTACTATTATTCTAACGGTTTTTTCGCATGTGATTGAAAATAATGAACTATATTATATATTGTCAACAAATGATTTTTGCGGTAACAAACTTTTGATGCGTGATGATTATTCTTCGACACAATAAGAGAGAAGCAGCATAGAACCAGTATGATTGAATCATCCAACACGAATGAAAATGCTGATTAATTACACGACCGTACCAAGCAAGTACGTGCGTGCAACTTGCCAACGAAAGTGCTACTTAACCGTACTACGCGAGCTCGACTCGTGTGGTCGTGCAGACCACTACGTACCGGCTAGCACACAAAATATCCATATCTATATCCATATATATCGTTTTAAATCAACAAATCATGATAATATGGTTAAGTAATTTTCTAAAAGGTCACTTGCGTCGGGACATAGCCAACGTTGCATACATACAAATTCATTCTCCCTATCGATTATGTACGTGCATGGTAATTAATGTCACGCGGGAAATTCTATTTCTCTCGTAAATCTTTCAATATATTGTATATTATTTGATGCATATATTGACTGTGTCCCGTGGACATGTCCGTCGATGGATAGAAGAGCATTTCTCGTGGAATGGTAAAATAAAATTATTTTAGATCAAAAGAGTATCGGTAATCTGTGCACTATTAAATCATTATTAATAGGGAATTTTAATGTCTGTTAGAATTAAATATGAGTAATTAATAATACCAGGTTAGAAATAAATTGTATACTTACCAAATAATCTCAGACGGGAAAATGCCAGCATAGCTAAGTAAGGCCGGTATTGTGTTCTTATTAGCCCGTCAAAAAAGAGACTGTTATTTCAAGAAATGTCTCTCTTTAAGCGAGAAACGAGTATTTGGATATTTGTTGAGTGTATGAGAATTTCAATAGAACAGTAAAAACTTTCATTTCTTCTTATCCAAAATCCCAAAGAGGAAGGTAGTTACAAATATATATGGCTGCTGCCACAAAACCTAGCCAAAACGTGAACAAAACAAAAGTGCGATTCTAGACTCGCATTTAGGGAAGGAAAAACATATCTAGCCGTTGGATCCAAAAGTGATCCAACGGCTCACAACAAAGAACACTAGATCGAATCCCAGTGGGAACAAAAACAGAGTAAAAATAGCATTGTTCATCTTCAACGTCCAGCAGCGAGTTCTTCATCTTGGATCCTCTGCATCTTCTCATCTTTTAATTCCATATCTCTACACCCCCCCTCAAGCTGAAGGTGGTGGAGATCAATCACTTTCAGCTTGCACAATAGAGTACGAAAACGAGGACCAAAATGCGGCTTAGTGAAGAAATTCGCAAGTTGATCAATAGAAGCAACAGCAGTAGGAGAAACAAAACCTTCCAAGTATTTTTCTCGAACCACATGACAATCAATGTCAATGTGTTTCGTCCGTTCATGAAACACAGGGTTTTTGGTAATTTGAATGGCTGCCTTACTGTCACAGAACAACGGGATAGGAACTGGAGAATGGACAAGAAATACCCCAAGAAGGCGATGAAGCCACATCAAATCTCTTGTTGTAATAGCCAAAGCTCTGTATTCTGCTTCTGCAGAACTGGATGAAACTGTGGATTGCTTTTTGCACTTCCATGAAATAAGTGAAGAACCCATAAAAACACAGAAACCTGTAATGGATCTCCTAGAATCAGAACAAGTCGCCCAATCTGCATCAGAATAGGCATGTAGATCAAATGTATTATGAGCAGGATAAAAAACACCAAGGGAAGGGCAGCCCTTTAAATATTTCAAGACATGAGTTGCAGCATGCCAGTGCACCATAGTAGGCTCTGCTACAAACTGACTAAGCTGTTGGGTTGCATGGGCAAGATCAGGACGAGTGAGGTTGAGATATAGAAGCTGCCCAACCAACTTTCTGTATTTCAAAGGATCAGGGAGTAATGGCTCAGTGCCTTGAGAAAGAATGAGACCTGGAGGAAGTGGGGTTGCAGTAGGCTTGCAGCACAACATACCATGCTCAGATAATAAATCCAAAACATATTTCCTTTGATTTAAAATGGTTCCATCAGAGCCTCTAGCAATCTCCATACCAAGGAAAAATCGTGCTACACCAAGATTTTTGATGGTGAATGCTGCATCAAGTGATCCTTTCAAGGAATCAATAAGATCCAAATTTGGGCTGGTGACAATAACATCATCAACATACACCAAAAGAGCTATAAAAGAAGCACCAGATCCCTTAGTAAACAAACAAGGATCATACACAGAAGAAGTAAATCCAAGAGAGGATAAGAATTTAGAGAATTCAGCATTCCATTCCCTAGAGGCTTGTTTCAATCCATACAAGCTTCTTTGGAGTTTGCAAACCTGACCCCTTTTAAAACCAGTAAGACCAGGGGGAATGGTCATATAGATTTCATCAGTTAAATGGCCATGAAGAAAGGCATTGTTAACATCCAATTGGTGTATAGGCCATGAGTGTGCTGTAGCAATGGCAAAGAAGACTCTGACAGTCACAAGGTTGGCAACAGGGGAGAAAACCTCATGATAGTCAACACCCAATTCTTGAGTATATCCCTTGGCTACTAACCTAGCCTTATACCTTTCAACAGTGCCATCTGCATTTAGTTTCACCTTAAAAATCCATTTACAACCTATAGGCTTTTTCCCTGCAGGCAAGTCAGTAATAATCCAAGTAGCATTGTCTGTTAAGGCCAAAAGTTCCTTATTGATGGCCTCAATCCAAACCTTACTCTGCACAGCTTCCTTGAAAGATGTGGGCTCCTTGACCATGGTCAGATTGAACAAAAAATTTGTGTATGGGGAAGTCAAAGATGGACTGATAGAATAGGGAAAAGTTGGAGGAGTAATGGAAATAGGATGAGTGAAAAGCTGAGTTGTTTTCACTGTACCAGTGTAGTCCTTCATCCACACAGGAGGAACCCTTTGTCTGTTACCTCTTCTAAGAACAGGTTCCTCTGTGTGTGATGTAGGTAAATTTGGTAAGAGTGAAGAGGGTGTATGTGGTGGTCTAATCACTTCTGGAGACTGAAACTCAACAATTGGAGACTGGAAGTCAGAAGTTGGATCATCAATGATGTCCACAGAAGGGATATCCAAGAGAGGTTGATCAGCCACTGCAGGATATGGTAAATGAGGTTCAGTAGGGATGTCAGTATGTTGTAGGAAAGGGAAAAAATCAGTAACAAACTTCACATCCCTAGATATTAAGGATTTGTTGTTATCAAGATCAAACAACAAGAAACCTTTATGGAAAAGATCATAGCCAAGGAACACACATTTTAAGCTTCTAGAGTCAAACTTACCTCTGTTTGGCATTAAATTAGCTGCATAAGCCAAGCAACCAAATGGACGAAGGATAGAGTAATCTGGATCTTTGCCAAACAAGATGTGATATGGTGATTTCCATTCTAGAATTCTGCTTGGGAGTCTGTTAATAAGCCAAGTAGCTGTCAAGATAGCATAGGGCCAAAATCTGATTGGCAATCCACTTTGAAACATCAAAGCACGGGCTGTGGCCAAAAGATGCCTATGCCTTCTCTCCACTATCCCATTTTGTTGGGGTGTATACACACAAGACTTCTGGTGGAAAATACCATACTGTGAGAAGAGCTGAGCAACATTCCTATTGAGGAATTCTGTTCCATGATCAGTTCTAAAACCCTTGATTCTTTTATCAAACTGATTGTGTATAAGCTGAATATAACTAGTCAATACTTGATGCACCTGCTCCTTAGACTGCAACAAGTATGTCCAGACTGTCCTGCTGAAATCTTCAACAAGTGTAAGAACATAAGTTGCATTACACATGTTCTCCTGGGTGTAAGGTCCCCATATATCTCCATGGATCAGTTCAAAGAGCTCTGTAGTTCTTCTATTTAGCACTGGAAAACTGTCCCTTGACTGTTTAGCTTTCACACAAACTTCACAGTTTTCCAATACTTTAACAGCCCCATCAAAGAGTTTACCCTTAGGAAGATTCATATGATGCATCACACTCACAGAAGGATGCCCCATGAAAATGTGCCAATCCTTTATGCTCATATCTCTGGGGTTAAAGAAACTGATGTAATGTTTCTCTGAATAGGTATCCATAACATACAAATTTCCTTTCAATTTTCCAACCCCTACCAAATGATCAGTACTTATCTTCTGGAAGATACAATGACTAGCAAAAAATGTGCATTTGATATCCAAATGCTCAACCAATTTAGCCACTGAGATTAGATTGCTAGTAAAGCCTGGTACAAACAGAACATGCTCCAATATAATATCATTGTTGATTCTAGCTTTACCTGCATAGGCTACTGTTCTGGAAGTCCCATCAGGTAAGAAGATAGAAGTAGGAGTATCCAGCTTATATGTAGTATACAGAAGCTCAGGATCTGCACAAATATGAACCGTAGCTCCTGAATCCACTATCCAGTTGTTCTCAACTGTGCTAGGCAGAATGGAAAAAGCAAAATGCCCTTCAAATGGATTGGATCTCTTGACTGAATCCTGCACCATGTTGGCATCTGGTTTGTTAGTAGTGGTATTGGACTGTTGATGAAGGAACTGACCCATGCACTTAGCAATTTCAGCTTGAATAAGCTTGCTCATCTCAAATCCAGTGGATTCTCTTTGGTTGCCTCTGTCTTGATTTACATTCACTTCTGCATTTCCCTCTGCATAATTGGCTCTGTTTTGAGATTGATTCTCCTTAAGTTTCTTGTACCACTCAGGGATACCATGAAGTTTAAAGCACTCATCCACTTCATGACCAGATTCATGACAGTGTGTGCATTTGAGCTTCCTTCTTTCTTCCTTGCTCAATTTCTTCTTGTATGGTCCACCTTGCTTCTGATATGGTGGTTTGTTTCCACCAAAATTGGACTGTGTTCCATACTGCTGTGGAGCATTATATGTTGATTTCTGAACATTCATAGCCATCATCTTTGTTGCATCACCCTGTTGATCTGTCATCCTTTTCTGATCCTCCACTTGTACCACCATGGAGTAGGCCTGATCAAGACTAGGAAGAGGTTTAAGCAACATAATCTGGGTTTTAGTTGAATCATACATCTCATTCAACCCAACCAAAAATGCAACCAAACGGATCTGTTCTTCTCTTTGCATGACTTTCTTTTAGCATGACACATACAATCTAAGGGAGGTAATAGCATGTCCATATCATCCCACATCGCATTTAGTTGATTGAAATACGAGGATACAGACAGATTCCCCTGTCTAAAAGCATAAATATCCCTCTGTAATTTGAGGATTTTAGGACCATTGCTCCCACCAAACCTTTGAGTAAGAGCACACCACAGTTTATAGGTGCTTTCAATATGTGAGAAAGCATCAACCAATTCTTTCGAAATAGAGTTGCATATCCAGGTAGATACAATATAATCTGTCTTCATCCATCGTTTATAGAATTGAGAATCTGCACTAGGCTCAGGAAACGTACCATCGAGAAACTCAAGCTTGCTCCTAGCTGCCAAGGCACGTTTGATCGATTTACTCCAATTCAAGAAATTTGACCCCGTGAGTTGAGCTGCGATGAGCTGCATCCCAGAGTGATCTGTAGCTGGTATGTTCAAGATCTCGTTGATTTGAGGTATTGTGAGCCCAGATTCCTCATCGATTTCTACCTCAAGATCGCCCTCCTTCTTTGGTTTCTTTTCTTTCTTTGGATGAACAGGTCTCTCAAATTCCTCTCCCTCTTCTTCATTCGCCATTACGAAGTAATCTGGTTTAACAACTTTAACCATTAACGTCGAGAATCAGAGCAACCTGGCTCTAGATACCATGTTGAGTGTATGAAAATTTCAATAGAACAGTAAAAACTTTCATTTCTTCTTATCCAAAATCCCAAAGAGGAAGGTAGTTACAAATATATATGGCTGCTGCCACAAAACCTAGCCAAAACGTGAACAAAATAAAAGTGCGATTCTAGACTCGCATTTAGGGAAGGAAAAACATATCTAGCCGTTGGATCCAAAAGTGATCCAACGGCTCACAACAAAGAACACTAGATCGAATCCCAGTGGGAACAAAAACAGAGTAAAAATAGCATTGTTCATCTTCAACGTCCAGCAGCGAGTTCTTCATCTTGGATCCTCTGCATCTTCTCATCTTTTAATTCCATATCTCTACAATATTCCTAGTACTAATTTTCCATCAATATTAAGGTGTATAATTATGATCCAGTACTATTATTCTTTAATTACGTATCATTTTTTGTTGATGGGATATTTACCGATTTATCGCAAATAATTGAATAAGAAATCCATCGATCTTCGAGCAAATAATTGGTAGGAGTACTTGAAAGAATATGCGGTGAAGAAATAATAGTCTTAGTGCGTGCGGACCACTCATGAGTTAAGAGAGAGAGAGAGAGAGAGAGTGGGAGGGATCGATTGAAAATCATCAACCAGTATTCAATTATGCAATGATATCGAAATCTAGCTCTAACTATTAATCAACCACACAATTCATATACTTCCTCCATCTCATATAAGTAGTCCCATTTGGAATGTGCACAAAAGCCAATAAAGGTAAAAATGTGTGGTTGTAATTGATTGTAAAGAGAGAGAGTTAATTGTAGCCATGTATTCTTTTCCGTTTTAGGAAATGGGACTAATAGGTGAGACGGACCGAAATGGCAAATGGGACTACTTATATGAGATGGAGGTAGTATATAATATACTCCGTACTATAGTATGATGTTAGTAAAATAAATAATACTACCTTAAATGGAAGACGACGAAGAGCAGTCCAGTGTTAAGACATTCCCTCCGACTAAAAAGTCGGAAGTTTGAATCATGCCCGGCCGATGCATGAACGTGTGGGTATGTATGTGTCGTACTAATAAAATTATCAACTCTTTCGGGTTGTGGCCCCCTTTTCAGGCATTTCTATCATTTTTGTATATATTTTTGCTCCTTTTAGTTACCACAATATAATAAATGTTATCTTTACTCTCAATTGAATAAGTAGACTCATATCGTAAAATATTATTGAGAATGCTGCAATTATTATGGAAGACACAAAATGTACATGCTGTTAATATGATAATGTTATGTATACGATTTTTTTTTTGTTTTTAAGTACATTCTTTGTTTGGTGACGTTTGCCACATCGACTTTGAGCCTAGATTGTAGTACGAAAGCTTGATTTTATCATAATAGAAAACATTGGTTATACTTTGAATTATATGTATGTTCCCTCAAAATCTATCACATTCTAACCTCCTTACAAATAGTAAAATTAGCAACAAAAAAAATCATTTGGCATAAGGAAAAATGAAACCACTCACATTCACATAAATAATAGGGATGACAATCTTACCTACGAGTTCCCGTCTTTAATGGGGCAGGGATAGGATCACAGTCGAGTATATATGAAATTGAGTATCCGAAGCGGTGTGGGGCAAAGACAAATTTACAAGTACCCGTCTTTAATGGGACGGGGATAGGGTCACAGTCGAGTATGAAATTGAGTATCCGAAGCGGGTGGGTCGTAAGCAAACCCTAGCTTTATTGTAAAATTGACAAAAATGCCCCTTTTGTGCCTAGAATTCTTTGCATTTCCCATTATTGCATCATAGTAACATCACGAAATTAAACAATTCAGAACCAAAGTGCAACAATATTTGATTATTTGAGCCCAGAAATTACAGCAACTCATGATAACCATGGTGCATATGAAAAATTAGGACAGCTACAACACCAACAAAAGGGGGATTGAAGTAAATACCTGCCTCTCCTACATCCTCAGCACCAGCTAATGTTCTACTTATGTTGTTTCCGTTCATGTTTTTATCGCACGGCCTCTGACCTCTGGGCAACACCGTAGTAGGTCTCGGGTTATGACTTCTCCTCGTCTGATGGTGGGCACTGACCTGGAACTGAATCAGAGTCGACAAAGAACTCTTCTGCTGGAACAAAGCGAGTCACGAGTAAGAATATGGTTGTAATTTGTAAAAGTTCGAGCAAATTTTATTTAGGTAGAGCATCGAGCTCACTTCAAAGTCATCAAGCATAAGAATTGTTGATATATATAAAGTAGTCGGGGCAAGGGCAACTTCGGTAACTTACCTATATCGTCTTGTTCAGGAGAATCGAGCAGAATATCGGAATCAGAAGGCAAAAATGGAGAATTGGGATAGTTTCCGAGAGCTCCTAAATCTGCAAGACGACTCCAAGCAATGAGAATCACAGTAGAATATGAGCGATCAAGATCACAAAAGGTCTCGTACGAAAGAAAAGGAAAACAATAACAACTTGAAAGTTGAAACTACCTCCCAAATTCGATAAATCTGCTGTTAGGTCCGAAAAGCTAAAATTCCACGGATTCTGAGTCAGAGATCTGAGGGAATCTCTAGAGTTACCGACTTCATTATCCGGAGGAATCTGTAGCCCTACTGAACTCGCCACGTCAGATGTAAAAGCCGTGTCGAGTGCCGAAGCATCAACTCCCATACCCGAAATTTCCGAATTACTAAAAGGAAATTGGCCACTGGATGACACTGATGTTGGACTCACAGGAATATCCGACATCGAAGACATTGTGTTGCTTGGTGGTATCTCGGCTGCATTTGTGTCAATCACCAAACTGCACAGAAAAGACAAGGGCAATTCATCCGACAAAAATTTCAAGCAATTTTGATGTTCTTTACATGTAGCATCACCATAGCTTGACTAGTGACGGAGCCAGGAATTCTCGTTGTAGAAAATAATAAGGGATACAATTACAGAAAATTTTCTATAAAAGCATGCTGATTATGTAAGAAACATGTAACAAAAATCAAAGAGTCGAATACTTTTTATATTCCAAAATTAAAGAAGAAATCGAAGTTAAGAATGTCGGATTAGAAGGGACGTACTCATTTCCAGAATTCATCCGCATAGGATGAAAATTTCCAGGTGCAGGAACTCCATTGACGATGCGACCACTAGACGATGAATATCCCATAGGGTCCATATGAGGTTGTCCAGTGGCTGGAATCTGAGGATGCTGTATAACGGGGTATCCCATTGGTAAGTTGTTGACTGCACTGCAAAGAAGTGGCTTTGAATAATGATGATGATATAACAGCAGAAAGTCCAAATGCATGTATAAATCATGGCAACGTCTCTCGCTAAACCTTAAAAAATCAAAGTTTTGTATTTGTATAAAAGCAAAAAGGGTAAAAAATTGAGGTTCTGATGCATATGTATACACTCGAAATAAGAAGATAAGGTTTACCGGGCATTGGATGAATTCCGTTTTGCATGGGAACTAAAGGAACCTTTGGAGGGACAGGATACTTCGTTAGGTTATATTGATGCTCTAGCAAGTGGTTAAATAAGATTATTTGTTTCTTCAACTTAAGCCTTATGTAGTAGGCTCGGAAGAAGTCAGCATTTTCTTCCTCTAACTTCTGCCACACTATCAAGAGAGAGAAATGCAATAAGTAAAGGAATAAATAAAACTCAGGATGACATAATAATGTGAAAATTCCTACCTAGTGTTGTGAAACCGGGATCTATTCTAGCACGATTGAGAAGGGTCTTGACAACCTCGTCTCTATTCATATACAGCTGCAGACATCGTTCAATTAAATTCTGGACCTACAGCAGATTTAAACAGCACAAATCAATATGCAGCTTCAAAATTTACGTTGAAACACTGAAATAAGAGAAATATTATACTCACGAGTTCAATATCCTCACGGGATACTTTTCTGTTGTCGTTACTTGATGCTGAGACTGAACCCGAGTCTGGTATAGTACCCTCTGTGGCATTATTGGGCGGCTCAGTTTGTGAATCGTGTGAAATGATGTTAGGCTTTACGTCCTGTGAATTCTCTAGATCCTGAGAAAGGTTCTTTACATCAATCATACAGCAAAAACTTATAAAATATTAAAATCTCTGCGACACAACTCGAGCATTACTTGGCATAGCGATATGAAACTGAAACTGTAATAACTTGTGATAACACATTCCATTGTCTTTTATAAAGCAGCAAACAACTCCTAAAATCGTAGAGTTAAACCTGCGCGTTCTTCATTTTTCAACTATAAGAAAGCTCAGAGCAGTTCTCCATGAAGCTGTAGTATCTTATGATGGTATTGCTCCAATCTCGACTTTTTCAGTAAATAAACAACCAAAAGGTTGGTGCACTTCTCCAGCTGAAACAGAAAAGATCAAGTTTTATATACGGAAATGCACAATTGCTTTCAAATACTGGAGATCTTATCAGTGTTTTAGTGACCAAAGAGATCGAACAATTATGATGGAATCGAGGGCAGGAGACGACATCTCGGTAACACAAAAGGCCTTACAACGAGAGTCGTTTCACAGATTCTTAAATGACTCATTTGATTATAATACAGTTAGGAAGGTGTTTGAACCACAAGGATACAATGCCAATACCCGATTTCCTTAACAAATATTATGAACTAGCTTCTAAATTATATATCATGACCATATTGCGAAATTCCAGAAAGCTAGACGCTATATCTCTCTTCAAACTAAAGAAAGTAAACCTCATTAGAAGCATCAGAAAATTTCGGCTTTCTTTCTTTCAGTCGAGATATTATGTTATTCGCTACATATTTCCAACCACTATAGCATCCAAAGCAAATCAGGCGAAACAATTACCCAATGTAGAATGCAAGGAAATATAACATTGGCAGCCTGCATTTGTATCTACAAACCCCATCCAGACAACATGATTTACTTCGACCAAACAAATCAGACCATTAAAGAATAGATCAATATTAGAAAACAGAGGCGATCTAATCATGTGAAGAACAAAACTGAAGCTGCAAGCACCACCGTGAGATTTCCACTAGTTATGAAAGTCGATGCAGCAAGCAACCATTAATCGAAACCGGATAATTTTCAAGACTCTAGCTACAATCAGATATCCCCATCCAAAAAAGAATATACACTGCCCTCCGTAACTCGATTTCAACCAAACATGAGTATCGATTTGGTGCATATGAAACCAAGAATTGAACTATTTAATGGAAATGCAATGCTCCAGCAATTCAAAAGTAATACTCTACTAATAAGCAACTAAATTAGATAACTTTTCCAGAATAATTTCAAAATGTGAGCTCAAATCTGCTGCCTGATCTTTCTTAAAAAGCTATATATCTACTGTGAATTTTGTAAATCAGATACAGTACATAAAAGTAAGTTACCAATTCTTAATGCACAATAGTTTAATACAAAATCATTACAGAACTATAGACATTCGTAGAAAAGAGGTCGGATTACCTTTGCAAGAAACTTTCGACTTCGAAGGCGAAAGTAAAGCTGCAAACTTTATGATTATTTCGACAAATTAAGCAAACCCCAGGTTAGAAAAGGGGCAGATTTAGCCTTGATAAAAATCCCACAAGCTGCACCAACAAGGCTGAATACGGAGTTCAAGAGTAAGAATTCAAGAAATCCAGCTAGAGTAGAATTCTTGCAGAAAACTAGAATCGATTGTTCAATGATAGAATGTTTGTGGGGTTGAATCAAAACTGAGAGAGGGAAATTAGAAAGCTGAAAATGGGGGGTGTGTTGATTCCTGTGAGGGGTTTTATTGTGGTTTAGTTGTTGTTGTCACAGAGAGAGAGAGAGAGAGTTGATAAGTGTTTGTGAAGAAACGAGAAAGTGAAGGAAGATGAATGAAACTTTGAAATTGGAAGAAAAAGTAAACAGAAATTCATCTCTAGTTGAAATTCTGGGTTCATTTGAAAGCTTACACATGTCCATATTTAATTAAAATGGAAAGCTTCCTCACTTTTTCCAAACATGCCCTCTGCAAATTACTTTTATTTCAATTAGAAAGGCAATCTAAGTACATAGCATACTATTAATATTAGTAAAATTTCACCTTTTGAAATTAAGGATATATTAGTATTTTTACTTAAAATGATAGTAGTACTGAACTGCTTCCTTCGTCCCACTTCATTTGGCTCGTTTGTATATTTTTATACTCATATAGTGAATATATGCGAGTCAAATAGGTTGAAACGGGGGGAGTACATACTTCATCCAGTATCTTGTGATTTTAAGAGGTTTTAATTTCTTAAGTTGAGTTGAAGTAATTTTCTCAAAGAAAATACTACTAGTACGTAGTATTTATGTAGCCTAATGTAATGCTACTATGAAATCATCAATTTGTTCCCTTTTGAGGGAATTTGGTGTAACAGAAATATAATAAATTCGAGGCTTTGTGCATGAGTTGGAGTCCATTGCACTTATTATGAATACCAGTTGCATATTTGTACATTGTAGTACATCACAAGATATATTAATGCACTTGAGTTATAGTAATAAATTTTACTTTCAGACTTCCTTCGTCCCACTTTACTGATCTTGTTTCTTTTCGGGATTTTATACGCAAATGTTAACGTTAAATGAAACGTCTCAAAATAACAAACATAACTAATGAAGTGGAACGAAAAGAGTAATATATACATATGTGTGTGTGTGGAAGTTGGAAGAATGGAAGTGCAACAACAAGAACTAAAAAGAAAGCATGGTGTTGAAAAGTTTTTTTGTCACTTTGTTCTCCTTTATTTGAAGTTTTTTGCAGAATTGAACAAAAGAAAGAGAATAAAAGAAAAAGGGTATGGACAAAACAACAATATCAATGTAGGCCTTGTAAATAGATGTTTGAAAACTACTATTCCAAGCACTTTAATTAGTACGTACCATTATTTGCAACTCATTTAATTCTTTTATTTAAACAAATAAATTACAAAATACAAAATCATCTGTGCTTTACAATCACATGAGAGTGAATAAAAAGAAATGACGTATGCATGTGCTAGTCTAACGGTAGGGACTAATGCATGTTCGAGTCTTCAAAGGAGGATGATTGAATCTTGCACTAAAATCTTGGACTAAAATTACGGAGGATATAATATGCTTCGTGCAAAGAAACTCGAAACAATCTCAAACAAGAGAGAACAAATCAAATGAGGTTGATTATTTACTTTGGATCCATTTTTCTCTCATAAGAAATAAACAAATCAGACATTTTAGTACGTGAATACAAAACTTTGATCAGGATCGAAAAGAGGAGGAACAACACATGAAAACTGGTAACGTCCACTACTAAAATCGAAGTTGGAAACTACAACTGCACTCGCACAAAAGACGACTATATTTACATCTTCAAATGAGAAGCAGGTCATTAAGAGATTGTGAACGAACGAGCCCCACTTACACACTTCTCTCGACATCCAGGGATGCAAGGAAATACGAGCAAAGGTACCTACCAGCATAAAATGCAACACGATAGAAGCATATCAGAGGCGGGCATTAAACATCACAACAAAGGCAGTTTAAGTAATTCCTTCTACTTTGAAGTAACATTTTGTCATTTTCTTGAATAAACCTTCAACCAAATCTTAGACATTCCACATCTTATGAACATGAAATAGAATAAGAGATGGAACGAGAAGAAATGCAAGAAAGGGATCATACAGTTGTTAACCACAGCACGATGCACGCGTTCCTTCTGCAGGTCTATCAACCAACAGCATTCCTGCTGGATTCTGGGTGGGTTGAGCTCTAGGCAACTTCTTTGCTGCAAATACAGTGAGGACAGATTAACAATGGTAATAACTGGGAAGAATAGTATTACGAAGAAAGATAGAGTGAACAAAAACACTGATAAATAATAGCATCTACATAATTTGCTCAATAAAACAGATATCAATGGATACTATCATTGTTGTTGCACTCAAAGATGGAAATACGGACCCATCTCATATTAAAAACAAACTAGCTACAAGAAATAGTAGTAATCTTCTACAATTCCCGATCGAGAGGGTAAATTTCCTAGGTGTTTGTGAAGGGACTGACATCTTCCCAAGTCCCTAGAGGAGTGTACTAATGATCATACATAGTATCCATCAACAGAGTCAAGCCTACCCTCCCCATGAAACTGGAGACTCTCTGCATTCTTAGATAAGCACATGTTCGCCATGCATATATTGCATGGTCATAGAGAGAGCTAAACAGGTATGCATCAACAAATGTCTTGTATCGTTAAGGCAAAAACATCCTATAGGAACTTTGTTGTAAGTATTGTAAATATTATTGAGAATCTAAGAAAAATTGTACAGCAGGATGAGAAAGTAACCGAATCAACATTCTATAGTAGTTCTATGAGCCGTTGAAATTATTAATCCCTACTTGGCCATAATCTTCTTGTACCTATTCCGTCGATTGTTTTTCACAGCTGGAGAAATCCTTTACATGTATTATATTGATAAATGTGCATATAAGTGGGGGAATGCTTCAAGAAGGACGAAACGATTTTAAAACACAAATACCTTAATGTTCTAAGACTTGAATTGGGAAAATACAGAAACAGGAGGGGGCGGGACAAATAAAGGAAAAGGCAACACTCCAGATGCATTTGAAATTCCATAGTCCTTGACAGCATTCCACCAAATCCAAAAAATAAAATAAGCAACTGGAAACAAAGAAAGAAACATACCTATTTCATAGAATAAATCGTTGACATTGACTGCAGTTTTCGCAGAGGTTTCCAAGAAGAAAAGACCATTTTCATCAACATAAGCACGTGCCTCCTACAAATGATAACAAACAATTGGAATTGTTCACAGCATTCATACCTTCAACATCAATCAGATAAACCAGAAACAAATTGCACCTTATGTGAGTTCGCCTAGCAAGTAAATAAAACTACATTCAAGCAAGTAGATTTCTAAATAAGTAAGGCAGTCAAGAGAAAGCCTCAAACAATTCATTAGGTACAAGACAAAGACCTTTGCATCACCAGATAAAACTGCTACATAAACATAACTATGCAGCAACAAAAGCACATTCCGAGGAAAACTTAGCACAAGTATGAAGTACCCATAGCAGGCCAGTATCTGGATAAACTTGACTGTTTTAAATTGAGAAGACAAACAATCTCTAATCCTAGCTCCCAATTGCAGCAGTCTCTTACTCAGTAGTGATTGCTAGTTTCACACTTTCACTAAATCAACACTACAAATTATGAAATTCAATATCAGCCATAAATGCAAAATTTTATTCTGGAAAAGTGTTATTCCCCCTACCCGACCGTGGCTCACCTTTTAATTGCTCTCTTTATCTTTATGGTCTTATTTCATAAACATCTTCAAGAGAAACAACAAAAAAATGAAGAAAATGATTTACTTATAGGTTCGCGCTACTCAAATTTGTAATCAATGTTGAACACCCTACTAAGATAGCATCTAGTACCACCATGAACCAAGGCGGATGGGCAATCGATATTTCAAAGACAATGAATCCAAATAGAAACAGAATACTTACTTCTGCAGTCACATTTCTCTTATCTTCAAGATCACACTTATTTCCGGCCAGCGCCACAACCATGTTAGGACTACCTATGGAAATCGTGAACGCATTTCAGGATTTCAAATACACAAAGACAAACAAATAACAATAAATGGTGCTACCCTTCCTTTATTCTATCGTCCAATTTCAAAAGACGGGCCAAGTGAAGCCGTAACATAAGACCTATGTTCCTCTCATGATCCACAAAGGAGAAACAACCAAATTATACGCACCTTGCTTCTGCAATTCCTGCACCCACTTCTTAGCCCGTGTAAACGAATCCTAAATCACCAAGCAGAAGCAAGAGGATGTATTCATGTGAGGAACCTCCGAAACCACACCCCCTCAATTCATACTTTGTGAAAGTACACATTACGGAAAATAACAGATACACGGATCAATGCCGATGCACAAGCATGAAATAGAAAAGAATCAGATTCTTTCCAAAGAACTGTCTTACTGATAATAACTCAACAATTTACATCCAAACAGCAGCTACCACATTTCATCAAATCAACATAACCTAGGACATGCATATGAGGATTGTGTGATTACCGAGCTAGTAATGTCGTAAACGATGATTGCAGCAGCGGCACCTCTGTAGTACATGGGAGCCAAACTATGGTACCTCTCCTGCCCAGCAGTGTCCCAGATCTCAAACTTGACAGTCGAACTGTTCACTGAAACCGTCTGCGAGAAGAATGCAGCCCCGATCGTCGATTCCTGTGAAATAAACAGAATCAATTTAACATAGCGATCGTGACGATGATTCCCCTAAGGAAAAACCCCAATTCATGATTAGCGATGGAAGAAAGGAAACAATCTACGATCAAAGGGGAATAGACTAGGATCAGAGTCCATAACCCATCTACATACGATTAACCTAGAGAAGCAGCAGGTACTACGAGATTGAGATTGGGATCAGAGATTAGGAAAGATTACTTGAAATTCGAGGAATTGGCCCTTGACAAAACGTATGACGAGGCTCGATTTGCCAGCGCCCATATCTCCGAGTAAGACCTGAAGAATCAAACCTCAAAACCATTGAAGAATTTTATAAAAAGAAATCAGACATGCAGTGAGTGTATGGAGACAAAGAAGGGGACTAACGAGCTTAGCGTTGAGGTTGTTCTGAGCCATATTTTTCCGTACAAATGCAGACTCCCTTGAATCAAGAAGATTAGCTCAGAAGGCAACGTGAAACAACTGAAATCCAGAAGAAGAAGAAGAAGAAGAAGAAGAAGGAGAAGGGGGTGAAATGTTGGTATCGAGTTGGCGTTGGACTTTTCTCACCGACCAAAGAAATCTGATGCCGACTCGTATATATGAATATCATTGCTTTCATTTTTATTTTTATTTTATTTCTATAAACTTTGTTTTGAATTTTTCTTCTATGCAAATACTCCACAGTAAAAAAAAAAAAGAAAAGAAGTGTTCATCGTTTTTATCGACTCCTCAACTAAAACTACAGAATTCTTGGCTAATTTCCATGGTCTCTTCTTCGCCAAATACCAGCATCACGACTCGCGTTTCAACACAGAACACGGGGGAAAAATGCACAGAATTACGAATTTATTTCGTGTTTCTCGTCAAAATTGAACGTCTATATTATACCCTTCCGTCCCACTCATATAGGAATAATTGACTGTTTTTTTTTTACATTTTCATTTTGGAGTAATATATTAATAGTAAGTTCGTTAGTTACCTAACCATATTCCTACGTTTTTGTGCACTACTTGACCAACTTTATGTCTTCATCTCAAGATACGGTATAATTATATTAATAGAAACGACGCCATAAAAAACTCGAACACAGAACCTTTAGCCTCAATCACCATCCCACTCAGCAGAGTAAATATTGATTTTTGTTGATATATTTAAAAGAAAAAGGAGGCTCTAATAGTATAGTTGAGCAGAAAAGTTTAGTTTAGAATAAGAACAGACCAAGGATTTAAGGCTTATGCCAAATCTCCCAACACAGAAAAGGAAAAGAAAACAGCAAATTTAACAATGGTGAAGAGCTTCCTTCTCTTCACAATCTAGAGATCTGAAGAGGGACCGTTGTTTCAGCAGCTTCGTCCCTGCACGCGACGAGCGGAATCCGTTCCAGACTCCCCATCCTCATCGTCAGATGCCTCTCGCAGCTCTCCGCTGCCATTACTCCTGCAGAATACGCCCCGTGGACCGAGCCCTGATGGTCCACGCTCACTGCTTCCCCTCCGAAGAAGATGTTTCCCACGCTCGCCCTCAGCCTGTCGTATATGTCATCCGAGTTCCCCACCGCGTCGTACGAGTAGCATCCCAGGATGTTCGGATCCGTCCCCCATCGAGATACAAGATACTGGACCTGTATATTGTGATGCATCAGATGCTGAAAGAGTTGAAGAATATTGAAAAGGATTATTCATTCAGAAAGGTAAATTTTACGTACAGGATCAGTTGCATTGGGGAACATTCGCTTCAGCTGCAGCATTACGAAATCAGCAGCAGCTTCATCCGAGAGCTTCTCGAGGTCGTTGGCAAGAGCTCCGGCTGCCATGTAGACCAGGATCGGATTGCCAGTCGCTTTGTGGAGATTCAGAAAGTAGCCACAAGAATATGAAGTGTTGGCCACCACGCCCAAGAACTCGACATTCGGCCAGAAGACGTTGTCAAATCTCAATGCAATCTTGTTCTCGTTCCCTATCCCGAGATCTGATACTGCAGACGTTTTCCATTCTGGGAGCTTCGGCTCGAACTCTATTAAGTTGGCTTTTAGCACGCCCAACGGGACAGTCATGATTGCAGCATCTGCAACGAAGTTC
Source organism: Thymus mandschuricus (assembly GCA_029379335.1). Classification (NCBI taxonomy): domain Eukaryota; kingdom Viridiplantae; phylum Streptophyta; class Magnoliopsida; order Lamiales; family Lamiaceae; genus Thymus; species Thymus mandschuricus. Next base: position 32,812,498 of record CM057078.1, read on the forward strand.
CTCCCATCTTCAACTGTTACTATCACCTTCTTATACCCATTGACAATCTTTTTAACCCTGTTATCAGATTTATGGGAGTCAATTTCCAAAGAGGGCGAGGAATTCAAAATGAAAGGAACGATGAGAAAATAAATTCATGTACCGGTGATTTAGGCGAATATCAATATCTCTTGACAGGGCCTTTATCACTGGATCATACCCTTGCACCATAAGCCCGTGACCACCAGAAAGAACTTGCTCCTGAATGCAAAGGAATTCGGGTAAAGCAATGATGCAGGCATATATATTCATTCGTAGCTTGCTTATACTTACTCCGTTTCTAACAAAAACAAATACAAATCTTAATAGAATCAACATGCTCGGGAACCTAGGAGAAATATCGAGATTAATAACTGAACAGCCTGAGTCTTAACACTAGTATAATGTCCAAATCAAGAAAACTGACAGAAATATGAACAGGGAACTTATCATCAACACAACACTAAGCTCTAAAACACATCAGGAGAAAGATCGAGATAACTACAGGTTTCATCACTAAACTTTATGGTACTAGCACATCTTAACATCCATCCAACACCTAAGCCCCCACAATACTCTCAAGGGAATTACATAGTTCACTTTAATCTCTAAAGTAATTTTAGATCAAATTTCGTATTGAATAACGAAGCACTAAAAATTTTAAACTACAGTAACTATTCTGAAATTTCACAAAAAAGGACAAACATTTACCTGATCCCAGGCTCTCAGAGATATCATTTCTGTATCTGCAGCAAACCAAGCCTCCATTCTACATATATACCACTGCAGCACTTCATATGCAAGGCCTTCTTGTCTGGCACAATTATATTATAGCAACAATTAGCAACAAGATTTCATATTTGAAAATGAACTGTATGAAATGCAACAATGTCGAGTAGTCTCTAAGTACCTTAATTCTGGATTTGAGTCCAGCACAATCAATATTGCTTCCTTAACAGACATGTCGTCAGTCTGTCCATCTCTCACTTTATCCGTCTGAAAATGAGAAAAGTACTAAATAAGCTGGTTGCCAATGGAAAGCAATGCTGCATACTCTGAAATACAAGAGAACGAGGTCTTACCTCCTCAAGGATTTTCTTGAATGCAACTCCAACTTCAGTAACGACATTTGGAGGAACTTGTTGTCCATTTATGTCGAAAAGTGCATAACTGAAACAAACAAAGACAAAACTTAAGTTTCTTCAAGGGAATATAATGACATACTGTAGAGTGATGTGCATCAAGGCAGAACAGTTGATACCTTTCCAAATCATGATCATACAGAATAGAGTCGTCACCACTTGTACGATACATTGTGAGCCCCAGCCGACGGATTATAGGAGACAAGGGATTCTCATTGCAAACTCCATGCAACCTGAGTAAAATATATATTCAGATAACCTTATTTTTTGGATTGGGGACTGTTGGGAACCTTTAGAATCTCAACAGGAAAGGGAACAAAAGTTTAAAAGAGCCTTTGTCAACACAGAATAAAGCCCTGTGAAGTAGCAAAAAAGAATAACAGGGCAAGATTCTCTTTCAAAAATTAAACAACTGAAAAGAGAAGAACTTAAACTTACCATGACGCTCCCATGTCAACTGGGCAACCGAATGAGTAATCGGTGTGGATGCGCCCACCGATTCTATCTTGAGATTCCAACAAGATCACCTGGATAAAGAAGATTCATAAATCAACACTAATCACTACAAGAAGAATCCACAAATATAATATCCATGAATCAACTGTAATCACTATCAACAAGAATCCTCATGTTTATAGAAAAGGGATTCCACCTTAAAAGATGCATTTTGAAGCATGCGCGCAGCAGCAATCCCTGATATACCCCCACCAATAACGATCACAGTAGGCGATGCGCCGTTTGATCTCTCAACAAGAGATGCATGAATTCCTGGCAATGGCAAATTCATATATAAATAAATAGCAGATCCAAATAAATAAAACAAATAAAGAGAAGGTATATTCTATACCTTCATGGCAACAACTAGAAGAAAACCCATGACAAAGACAACTAGCCAATCATAACTAATGTAAATGCAGAGCATACATATTATTCAATGTCTAAAGGCAAAGCTTTATAAAGTCAAGATTCAAAACAAGAAACTTTCTGGAAAAACCAGAAACAGAGATTCTGACATCTTTCTCCTCAACAAAACAAACAGATGATCAAACAAAGAACATCAAACACCATGTTCCGATTCCCAGTCTCGCACTCGCAGGGCATTCAATTGGAACTAACAATACTCGTGAACTAATCCGTTACATTTAACCAAACAAATTCAGGAAAACAATCAAAATTCAAATTTAATCGAATCAGAACAAGATTATTCAAAAAGAATCATGAAATATAAACGGAATTCGGTAACTAACCATCATAAAAGTCGCCGGAGAGCGAATCGCCGCCATCCTTGAGTTCCATCAAACGACAATCGAAAAATCCCAACTCTCTCAGAAAGAAAAAGAATTCCCAAAGATCCAAGAAGCAACGGAAACCAAATGCGATCTAACAAGAAACGACGATTCGATGTCGAAAAGAAAAAGGGAAACAAAAAGGAGGGGGAGAATTTACGGGTGTATAGGAACAGGGAAATTAGAGATCAATTGAGAAGAATGATAGAGGAGAAACAACAAAAGGCCGGCAATGAAGCGGCTGAGATTGGAAGCGGCGCGGAGGTTATCATCAAACCAGCTCATAATAATCATAATCGCACAAGCAGCATTCACGAAATCCAAATCGGGAATTGATGGCCAGATTCACAACCGATGGGTTCTCCTTCCTCGGTTGCATAGGTCGGTCGATCGATCGATCGATCTCAAACTCAATCCAATCAACCCCCCTCCCTCTCTCTCTCTCTCTCTCTCTCTCTCTCTCTCTACCCCTTTTTTCTCGCTCTAAACGCTCGGTGATGGTGGGGTTCTGGTTTCGCTCTAAACGCTCCGATTGTTTTTGCATGAATGAAAATGCTGTTGGTATTTAATAAGCTGTTGAGGGGCAAATCCGTCATTTCATCGGTGGTCACAGGTTTAGGGGAGATGGTATGTATCATGTGTATGAGTGGGGCCCAGGCGGAGTGACAGCTAAGCAGATTTGTCGGTTTCCGAGATACTTCCGTTTTCTCTGATAAATATCTCGTTGCTTTTTAGAGTTTTAATCGAATTCTACTTCTTGATTCTTAATTAGGGTTTGGTTTGGTTGTAAATTTGGCATTATCTATATATATAGATTATAATTTTGGCAGTTATTGATTTAGAATTGATTTCGGGGTCAATTTTGCAATAAATGAAAAATGCAGGGGTCTAAAATTAAATAGTACTCCCTCCGTCCCGCTATTGTTGGCACAGTTGACTTTTTGACTTTTCCGGCACGCGTTTCCACCGAGACGTAGTACGGGTTTTACGATATAATTTTGAAATATTATTTCTTTTACGGGATACTACGACACTCGTAGTATCCCGTAAAAGAAATAATATTTCAAAATTATATCGTAAAACCCGTACTACGCCTCGGTGGAAAAGCGTGCCGAAAAAGTCAAAAAGTCAAATGGGACAACAATAGCGGGACGGAGGGAGTATAAGTCAAGTGTGAGCACAAAAAAATAATGCGTCATCTTCTCTTCTCTCTTTCCTCTCTTCTCTTTCCTCCTTGCCACTTGACAAATATTTATTGGTAGAAATAATTACATCAACATAAATCTTATTTTCAAAATAATGTAGATAAATATTTATTTTAAAAAATTAAAAATTATACCATAAATTATGATTTTCAATTCTCTACAAATAGACATCAATATTGTTATACTTTGAATAAAAAAAAAAAATCCCATCTCATTTTCTATAATTTGATATTTTGATTTTGTATTTCAAACAATTGTAATTTTGTATTTTAACAAATATTTATAATTTACTTTTATTTTCTTTAATGTCACGTGTTAAATTCTCTCCTATTTATTCCGATTTTTTTCTGTAATTTTATTTAACTTAGTGGTCTAAAACAACAAGATATCGGCCCAAGTTTAATGGGCCCGAAAATAAAACAGAAATAAAATAAATATACCATACATTGGATGACACAATATTTATAAGTCACTTAAAAAAAATCATAAAAAAACCTAATTGTTCATATATGTAAATTTCATAAACAAACTATAATTTATTTTTTTCACTTAAATCAAGACATGAATTTACGGTTTTTTTTTTTTTTTTTGCAAAATAGTCTATTTTCTTAGGATTCAGTTTCTCTTAGGATTCATTTTTTTTTTTTTTTTTTGGTAGGGTTTAGTTTTTTTTGATTTAGTAACTCACGTGGACGCATCAGGCGAGACAAAAAATGTTGTATATAAGGAAGTGTTCCGAAATGTATAACATATTGTGTTGTTGTAGTGCACTAACATTATATTTGTCTGCTCTTAGTGTGTGTATGTTTACGTTCCGTTTCGCTGCTCTTATTAAATATTCATAACTTACGGGGTCGCGCATCGTGCGTGGGCGAGTACTAGTTTACTTTAATACTACCTCCGTCTTATTAAATTAGCTACAGATGCCGTTTCGGTCCGTCTCAACTATTAGCTACATTTCCCTTTTTGGCAAAAAATTAGAGTTAATGGACCATCCCATCAAAGAATAATAAGGGGGCTAATTACACTTAATTACCCTAATTGGGCCCCTAATTTTTCAGCCCAAAAATCCTCCCAGCCCAATTTGTGAGGGGTCAAAACCCTACCCCTCACTTCTCCTTCCTCTCAGTGTCAATTTTCTCCATTCTCTCGACCTCTCCGCCTCCCTCTTCTCTCTCATTCTCTCGAATCTTCTTCTTCCTCTCCGCCTCCCTCTTCTCTGCGACAAGCCGCTGCTGTCTCTGTCAACGGCGACGAGAGCCGCCGGCCTCAGTCCGCCCAGATCTCTTCTCCCTCGATTTCTCTTTATACCTCTTCTCTCTATCCTCTCCTCTGCCCAGATCTCTCTCTGACATCTCAATCTTTCTCTCTGATTTTAAGGTTTTGGCAAGTGGAGGAAACGGCCGCCTCGAATCTCCGGCTGGAACGCCGCCGTCGAGACGTCGTCCGCCGGAGTTCGTAGCCACCGCGGCCGTCCTAGGTTAGTCTCTCTCCCCCTTTTTACTTTCTGATCTATCTCCCTAACTCTCGGTTTCTCTTCTTCGAATTAGGGCTCGGGACGAATGCCACCGTCACCGCGAACCTTCGGCCGGAGATGCCGCCGTCGCTGGAGAAGTTCCAGATTCGGGGCTGCCTCTGCCGTTAAGGTTTGAGCCTCGGCTCCATTCCTTCCCGTCGGGGCCTAGCTCCTCGACGGAGGTTCGATTTCACTCCTTTCTCTTTAGATACGTTTCAAGTTCGTTTTATGCGTCTTGTGAATTGAATTATGCTCCGGGTATTAAGTGTTGGGAATTGTTAAGGACTAAATTGTTAAGGGGGAACTACATGGGACATTTGATAAATAAAGTCATTTGTTTTGATTAGATCCCAAAACCCCAAGCGTCCTATTCCCAAGCGACCCATTTTGATGTAGTTTATAGGTTAGAATTTTTCTAAGCCTACTCTGTTAGGATGGCTCTTTAAATTTTGCTTAGATTAGGCTTCAAAAGTTCAAGTGAAGGCCACTCGCTTGAGTGTGTTTTCCAAAGCGAAGCAAGCCAAGCAAACTGAAGTGAAGCGTGCCGAAGAATAGCGAAGCGAAGCGATCGCTACAGTAGATTCAAAGTGAGTCTGCCAAAGCGAAGCGAAGCGAGCGCTACAGTTCAAAGCAAAGCGAAGCGAAGCGAGCGCTACAGTTCAAAGCAAAGCAAAGCGAAGCAAGCGCTACAGTGGAGTCAAAGTGAAGCCACCAAAGCGAAGCAAGCGAACGCTACAAAGAAAAGCAGAAGCGAGTCAACGCGGGTCAACACTTAATTAAAGCGGTCACTACGAAACTTCGTTTCGGAAGCGACCCGCTACAGTATGATCCTGAAGCGACTCACTTCAGAGCGGACGCTACAACTTCAAAGCAAAGCAAGCCACTACCTACCAGAAAGCGACAGCACAACTCCCGCCCATATTTTGAACTCCAGTCAATAGGAGATCGTAGCATTAATTACAAGATCTCCACGTGTCGAAAGCGGAGTGGAGCGGAAGAGTTGACTGCCAGGCCGACAGGGCGCCGCTACAGTACTGGCTCGCTCCAGTTACTGTTAAAGTTGGAGTTTAGCCAGATTTGGCAAACGGACAAACTGCGCATCTGCAAAAGCATACTGGCTGCACAAAGTACTGTCGAGTGGAGGAGAGACAAGGCCACCAACCAAGCAACGGATCTCGGCCATCTCTCCGCCTATAAATAGTGAAGGATGAAGACGTGAAGAAGTAGAACACTACTTGAGCATTCGAGCGCATACAACAAACAAACACTCCCAGCTTTCATAGCAATCTTCGAGTCTTTGTTTTCCAGTGTTCTCCGAGTTTCCAGTCCATCGGAACTCGTCTTCACAACCTTCACACTTAGAGTCTAAGCCCATTCCATATCCAAGCTTAGAAGAAGAGCTCTAGCCATCTTTGCACTTATTGTAAAGAGCTCTTCATAGTGTGTTTCGTCAACCAAAAACCCTAAACTCTGTCTGTTAGGTTTTTGAGTGTCGTCGTTAGGTTGTTCAGATCTAAGGCCCTTCTTTCATCGATTGAAGAAGCCTCGATCGTAGAGTTGAGATCCAAGCTTACACTTACATCGTTTGTGTAAAGCTCGATCGAAGCTAGGCTGTAAGGAGAGCCCGTAATCTCCCTGTCTGTCTGACTGAAGCGAGTGAAGCTTCCAGTCTTTGTTAGGTTTGTGTAGTGAACCCGCAATCACTACGTCTGTCGTTTGATCTAGGCAAGTGAAGCCCGATCCCGACCAGGTTTTTGAAGGACCCGTAACCTTCAAGTTCTTGAGTGAAAAGAACAGTTGCCGTCGTGCAACAAAGTGGACGTAGGAGCGTTATCTCCGAACCACTATAAATCTTCGTGTCGTATCTCTCTAACCCTAAACTCTTTAATACGATTATCCATTGCACGCGCATATAAACAAACTTAACTTGGATTTTCAATTACTTAGGAAAGATTATAGCTCACCAAATTCCGCATAAAGAGTAAAGTCTCACTCTTGATCAAGCTCTAAGCTTAGGTCAAGAGATTCGTGATTGCTTTAGATCTAGCCCTCGGCTAGGTCTTAGTATTTTCAAAGAGCACTTTACTTTATACTCTGAGTTAAGGAATTGAAGTTGAAAAACTTCAAAATACGTATTCACCCCCCCCCCCCCCCCCTCTACGTATTTTTCCTATAGCAAACCGGGACCAACAAGTGGTATCAGAGCAGCGGTTCTTTCGAGCCTCTGCTTTGTATATCCGAAGTGAGTCCCCACTCACTTCACGTTGTCTCACTGAACCGGATCCTATTTTCCTAAGTGCATCAAAACCTCACCCACGCATATTGCATTTACTGCTGATAGTTTGCTATGTCTACATACAGTGCATCAAATCTTCCACAGTTCTCGATCGAAGGATACGAGATATGGAGTTTCCGTGTCGAGAGCTTCCTATGCTCAATCCACGACCGGATGTGGGAAGTCATTGAGGACGGACCAATCGAAATCAAGAAAGCCATATCTGTGGAGGTTCCAGCCGCTGAAGGTCGTCCAGCCCATGTTCGACAACAGTACGTGGAGAAGGATAAGGACGAGTATACTCCAAATGACTTCAAAGTTGCCAACCTCGACAAGATTGCACGCCACACGATGCAGAGCACCGTGTCGGACGCCTATCTACCACGAATAAGGAAATGTGCAACGGCAAAGGAAATGTGGGAAACCCTAGCCCTCATTTCTTAAGGCACAGACAAAATCAAGGAGAACAAGCTCGCCGTTCAGATGCGGGAGTTTGAAAATCTGGTGATGAAGTCAGGAGAGTCCATCGACGCCTTCGAGCTGAGAGTTACCAACATTACTGCAACTCTCAACTCGCTTGGGAAGGAACTCACAGACAAGGAAGTAAATCTGAAAATAGTCCGTGCTCTCACAAGGAAGTGGCAGACTATGAAGGAGCTATATCTAGCTACCAAGGATCTAACGAAGCTCACGCCAGAAGTGCTGTTCTCCGAGCTCAAAGCTCACGAGTTTGATCTGAATCGAATGAGCCTCGACGACGAGGATGAAGCGCCCACTACGTCAAAAGGAGTAGCGTTCAAAGCTGCCGAAGGGCCAAGCGAGCAGTCGCTAGCCAAGATGACGAGAGAAGAATTGGAAGAACACATTGCGTTCTTATCCAAGAACTTCAACAAAATGAACTCTCGAGTGGGCAAGTACAAAAGATTCTATAAGCAGTACAAAGGGAGGAGCACTGATGCTCGAGAAGGAAAAGGAAAGAGAGAAGAGACGACCAAGCCGATCCCGCGCGACATGATGGAAGTGGAGTGTTACCACTGCCACAAGATGGGCCACTACAAATCCGATTGCCCAAAGCTAAGTGCCAAAGAGCGCGAAGAATTGAAGGCCAAGAGGGATGCCCCAAGGCGAGCGCTCGTAGCGAGTGAAGTGCCGGTCGCTACAACTGAAGATCCACCAAGCGACTCAGATGCATTCACCGATCCAAATTCCAGTGATGGTGAGGATCTTGGATTTATGGCGCTCACCGACGAGGAAACAGGAGAGGTATTCTTCTATCCTTCAATCACTTCAATTACACTAGCACACACTGTCAATGAGGAAGAACAATCCTCTACATGGAGTGAGTTGTTTGACAAACACCAAAAATTGTCAAGCGACCATGAAGTGGTAAAACAAGCTCTGTCTCAAAGCGAGAAGGAGAACCGAAAGCTAGCCCGTGAGCTTGATGAAGTCAAACTTAATTTAAGGGCTATGACTAGTAAGTTCGAGGATCTCTTCGCTAGACATCAAAGCTTGGAGGGAAGGTATGAAACCCAGTCCACTCTAGTTGCCAACTTGAACAAAGCATCATATGCTAGGCAGGCACTAGAGGGCTCGCTTCTGCCTTTTGGTAGGAAAGCTGGCCTTGGATATGAGGGTGGACCTCCCGAGCCGACTGTCTTTGTTGGTGCATCACACACTACACCATCAGTCACTTTGGAATTGCCCACTGCATCCAAAGCGACCACCAACAAGGATAAAGGCAAAGTAGCTGAGAACCCTAAAAGGAAGCCAATGAAGATGTCTATATCTTTAAAGGCAGATCCTAAGGGCAAGCAAAATTCAACAATCCCTAGCACTCAACATGCTAAGTCTTACCAATCCAAGGGTAAAGGGAGAACTGTTGAAGCTTCTAAGTCTCAAGCCAAGACACGAGAGACAAAGGATCTACCTCCTAAAAAGAGGAGTAATGTCTATGTGTCACGTTATCCGGACTGGAGATGGTCCAACCGGACTAACGTTGAGGGGGAAGAACTTGAAGCACCCAAGAGGCCGCTTCAAACTTCCAAGGTTACTCAAGCGAGTCGGGGTCAAAACCCTAGTTGGACCGCTTCGAGGAAACCAAGCGAGCCGCTTCGACAGACTAGAAACCCTAAGTCAGTCTCTAAACCCAGAGCTAATCCGAAGCGAGTCGCTTCAGGATATAAGCAAAGTGGGAAGAGCATAGGTAGGACTGAAGCGAGCCGCTACCCCTCTTGCACACACTGTTGCACGTGTGAAGCTGCTTCTAGGCAGTACACCAAGTTTTCGAAGGTCGAGAAACCCAAGACACAAGTTTCATCTCAAAAGAGAGTGAAGCAAGTGTGGGTACCTAAGGGAACTAACCTGCAAGGACCCAAACTGATTTGGGTACCAAAATCTGTCTAATTGCAGGTGAGCGCCGTGGATCCCATGCCAAGTGAGGGTCAACTAGTATGGTACTTGGACAGTGGATGTTCAAGACACATGACCGGCATGAAAGCTCTACTTCACAACTACATAGAGAAGAAGGGTCCACACGTAACCTTTGGTGACAACTCTCGAGGAAGCACCAGGGGATACGGCGCACTGAAAATTGGAAAGCTCACAATTGAAGAAGTCTCCTATGTGGAAGGACTCAAGCACAACCTGTTATCTATTTCACAGTTTTGTGATAAAGGGTACAGGGTGGAGTTCATCTCCAACAAGTGCATTGTGAAGAGCAAACTAACATCCCAGATTGTGCTCACTGGAGTTAGACAAAGGAATGTCTACATAGCACAATGGGACAGCTGCAAGGAGGAAACTTGTCTAGTTGCAAGAAGTGCTACAGAAATTGGATGGCTATGGCACAGATGCTTGAACCACCTCAATTTCAAAGCTATCAATCGCTTAGCTCGAAAAGGTTTGGTGCAAGGCATACCGAATGAAGTCTTCATCAAAGACCATCCATGCTCACCATGCCAACGAGGGAAGCAGACGAAAAAGCACTTCGCCAGTCTCGAAGAAGCCTCATCAAAGCGAGTGCTCGAGCTGCTTCACATGGATCTGTTTGGTCCAGTTACTCCAGTTAGTGTAAATGGAAGGAAGTACACTCTAGTTGTAGTCGACGATTTCTCTCGCTACACTTGGGTTGTATTTCTATTCAGCAAGAAGGAGGCACTGACCAAACTGCCACAACTGCTCAAGCGATTGGCGGTGGAAAAGAATCAAGCTATAGTGACCATTCGCTCCGACAAAGGCACAGAGTTCCTGAACTCTACAATTGAAGCGTACTGCACGGAGCATGGCATAGCACATCAAACTTCTTCAGCACGCACTCCTCAGCAGAATGGAGTTGCTGAAAGAAGAAATCGAATCATCAAAGAAGCCGTTCGCACCATGATTGCTGACTCGAAGCTTCCGATGAAGTATTGGGCTGAAGCTGCCAACACGGCGTGCTACACACAGAATCGGACGCTTCTCAACAAACGGCACGACAAAACTCCATATGAAATATGGACAGGGAGAATTCCTAACATATCTTATTTCCATATTTTTGGTTGTAGGGTCTTCATTCACAACAATGGGAAGTCACAGTTGAAAGCCTTTGAAAGCAAAGCAGATGAAGGAGTATTCTTAGGATACTCTACATCTAGCAAAGCCTACAAAGTATTCAACTGTAAAACCCTAATTGTGGAAGAATCACCCCATGTCGTATTTGATGAATCTTCTTTAAGTCTTCCACAGGAACAGGCCCAAGCGAATGAAAAGGATCAAAGCAAGGAACCCTCAAATCAACTCACTTGGGACGTGCTTGATGAAGATGATGAGATCAAGGACTCAAGCGAGCAGGATCCCAAAGGAGAAGTCGAAGCTGCCCCCAAGATTCCTGAAGCTAGTGCAGGCCAAGCACCCAATCCAGTCGTGTCAGATGGTGAAGCAAGCGACAAGGAAGCGGATGAAGATGAAGTTGGCGGATCAAAGCGAGCGTGGCTCAAGGATCACTCACCTAGCCAAATCATTGGAGATCCATCCAAGGGTGTAGTGACCAGAAGTCAAGTGTTTGGAGAAAGTGCCATGTTCAGTTGCTTTCTCTCAAACATTGAGCCATCAAGCGTGGAGGAAGCCCTAGCCGACTCCAACTGGGTGATAGCCATGCAAGAAGAGCTCAACCAGTTCACCAGGAACGACGTATGGTACCTCGTGGATCGTCCCAAGTTTCAACATGTTATTGGCACCAAGTGGGTGTTCAAGAACAAGACGGACGAGGACCACAACGTAGTGAGGAACAAGGCGCGACTTGTTGCCAAAGGCTACTGCCAAGAGGAAGGAATCGACTTTGACGAGACCTTCGCTCCAGTGGCACGACTTGAAGCTATCAGATTGTTTCTAGCCTATGCAGCAGCCAAGAAATTCAAGGTCTATCAAATGGATGTGAAGAGCGCATTCCTCAACGGTGAAATCAAGGAAGAAGTGTATGTGGAGCAGCCACCGGGTTTCGAGCAGGGAGATAAAGTGTATCGCTTGAAGAAAGCCCTGTATGGGCTGAAGCAAGCTCCCAGAGCTTGGTATGATACTTTATCTCATTTCCTAGTGGAAAATGGATTCCAAAAGGGAAAGATAGATCGGACTCTCTTCACCATCAATCACGGAGAAGATATGCTATGGGTCCAGATCTACGTGGATGACATCATATTTGGATCACCAAACCAATCGCTTAGCGAGAAGTTTGGAGAGCTAATGAAGACCAAGTATGAGATGTCGATGATTGGCTTGATGAGCTGCTTTCTAGGTCTTCAAGTGAAGCAGCAGGATAATGGAATTTTCATCAACCAGGCCAAGTACACTCGAGATATGCTTGCCAAGTTTGGTGTTCAACATGCTAAAGCCGTGAAGATCCCTATGAATACCAACTGGAAGATGGAGCCAGACGAAGGAGGAAAATCTGTGGATCCTACAGACTATCGTGCCCTAATTGGGTCACTACTCTATCTCACTGCAAGCAGGCCCGATATCGCCTTCGCAGTCGGAGTCTGCGCTCGCTTCCAAAGCAATCCCAAACACAGCCATCTTGAAGCTGCCAAAAGGATTCTTCGATATTTGAAGGGCACTGTCAATATGGGGCTGTGGTATCCAGCAGAAGACAATTTGGAGCTCACTGGATATTCCGATGCTGACTATGGAGGCTGCCGAGTTGATAGGAAATCAACGTCGGGCACATGTCAGTTCTTGGGAAGCAAGCTAATCTCATGGTTCTCAAAGAAGCAAACAAGCGTAGCCACTTCAACAACGGAAGCTGAATATATGGCCGCAGGAAGCTGCTGTTCTCAAATCCTATGGCTTCGACAACAGTTGAAGGACTACAAAGTTGAAGCGAATGAAATTCCGATCTTCTGCGACAACAACAGTGCCATATGTATCTCGCAGAATCCAGTGCTTCACACCAGGTGCAAGCACGTGGAAATTCGACATCATTTCATTCGTGATCATGTCGAGAAGAAGGATATCAAGCTCGAGAAAATCCATACCGATCTCCAGCGAGCAGATATCCTCACCAAGCCTCTAGCTGAGTCTCGTTTCAACCAGCTATGCATGGAATTAAGGTTATTAGACCCTGGTGAAGAATGCTAGTTCCAGGATGCACGAAGGAGTGTTCGCTTGTTCTCATGAGCGTCACTCGCTTCGGATCTTCACCAACTCAAGCGAGCCACTTCAAAACTCACTCGCTTGAAGAAAATGAAGTTAGGTGGAGAAAGGTGGAGTATTGGAAGAAGTTCCCTACCAACTTATTGGAATTGTTAAGTATATGGTTAAGGGGGAACTAATGCTTCTCTCGGAGCAAGCTACTTCCAAAGCGAGCAAGAATGCTGCAATCTTGAATTCTGCATTGCTTCAATTTGCCCTAGCTTGGGTCAAAGCGAGCCAACTGCAGATTCATTCTTTAGAATGTAGGAAAGCTTGAAGGTTTACCTTTTTATACAAAAGGTTGCAGGGCTGGTGACATGCTTCTGCGTAAAATACGAGATTGTCTTGTCAGAGCATTCTCATTGTCATCCTGTCCATTTCTGCTCTGAGATAAGGACTTGTACTCATCCCCCATTCGTCGTGAATAAGTACACTTACGTGATGCTCCCTTCGGGTTGTAGTAAGCTTGTGTACTTTATTCATTTTCTCCCTCATTCACTTCGATGGAGGACTCTCTAATTCGTAGAGGAAGATGAATGCCATGAAGATCTAACTCAACGTGTAGCATCCAACATGTGGTATCTAATTCAAGTGAAGTCTTCAATTTGTGGTATCAATCTCCTACGAAGTGGGATTGACTGGTAAGTGTTTCAATTTTAAGTACACTAAGTGAGCCGAAGCGTGCTAGAAACCTTCACTCACTACGTGGAAAATATAGTGAATCTGACACAAATACAAAGAGGAAAACACTCTTGTTTATCCTCGAAGTATGTAAGTCAGAAACATTTTAAATTAAGCAAAGAAATTCAATTTCTTATTCCAGTCGCTTCAGATGGCCAAGCGAGTGCTTCGTCACTCAAAGCTAGCCATCGCAAGCGAGTGCAGAACAGTCACTCAAGCGAATGCCTCTCAAGCGAGTCAAGGCGTAGCGGCCCAACTCGAAGCGAGCGGGCATGAAGCGAGTATGAGCTGTCTGCACTCGAGTGCAATTTTACTTTCTGCTGTGCATTTAATGCAGGTGCAGGAACGACGGAAATAACGGGCGCGTGTTCACACGTTTGAATTTGAAGCGGGAAAAGGCGGAGAAGATCCAGCCGTCGAATCTCAACAGCCCCCAATCTGGAGCCGTTCGATTAACGCCGTATACGACAAGCCAACCATAGAAGGCCACGTGGCGACACCGAGCAAGTGGCGGTTCACTTTTATTGTGATGACGCCGGACACGTCAGATCCATCACCGCACGTCCGCCGCCTACCTACAGGATTTTCGGTGTTATTACCGTCCTACCCCTGCCACGTCAGCCATAATCTAACTCTATATATATGGGACAAGGCAGAACTGCAAACCTTTCACAGCCTTCTAAATTTGTCATTCTCGTGTTAGATCTGCAATTACTCTGCAACTCACGAGTCTCAACCCTTTCTACTTCATTGTTAAAATTTTCTTCAAGATCTCTCTAAATCACCATGGGAAAGAAGAAAAATACCGAGACGATGGAGGAGTTTCTCGCGGAGGTCGACAAACACATTAATGTCTAGCCTCATCTCGATCCAGCCATCATCGAGAGGAATGGATTTCTCCGTAGGGCCGTGACCAAGGCCGGCCTATGGAAGTTTGTGACGGCAGTCCCGTCAAAGATTCTGGCCAAAGCCGTCGGTGAGCTCCTGCTAAATTTGAGGAAGGAGCAGAACATATCCTCTTTCACCGATCCACAGACGAGGAGGCCAGTGGAGGTGGACATGAATGAGCTGATCGGCACGTTCAACTTGCCGAGAGAAGGAGGAGACTCATTACTGGATTTGGGTCTCTCGGCCGGAGTTCAGTACGGTCGTTTTGCAACCGCCGAAACCGATCCAAATTTCAAGGAGGCAAGTATCCGTTCGAGTTTGAAGGCCCCCTTCAACCACATTTGCGAGCTCTTCTCGAAGAGTGTCGCATGCTACATCGGAACCTTGGATACTCTCTCCGAGACAAAGCTGATCGCCACAGCAGTCATCGTCGACAGCCTCACCGGAACCAGCTTCAATTGGCATAACTGGTTCCTCAATCAAATCCATGAAGCTGCTGCCGACTTTGCGTTCGTGAAGGGGAGCGCCGATCAGATTCTCCGCAAGGGGAAACTGAAGTTCTTCTCAAGGCTTTCCTATGCCTTGGAGAAGAAGTTTCCGGGCAAAGCATGGCCGGAAGATGACGTCACAATCTACAACAAGCAATCCATTTACTACGACAAATGGAGGAAGTCCAAGCAATTGATGGATTTGGGACTTCTGGAAATTGAAGTGCCCGTAGCGAGACCGGTTGCCGAAAGGCAAGCCGAAGTGAGCCAAGTGAAGCCGGTCGCTTCACCCGGGAAGCGAGCCGTGCCGAAGCGAGGCAAGAAGACAAAGCGAGTCGATTTGATTGTCCAAGAAAGCGAGGCGGTGGAGATGCCGCTTGAGGACATCGAAGCGACTCAACCCCAGCCTTTACCTATCAAAGCCAAATCACCCCCACTCCAAATCCAAACCCACTTTACCCAAATACCAGAACCTCAATCCTCATCAACCCAACAACCATTAAAACAAATAACCCCCATCTCTCCCCATGAAGAAGAGTCAGCATCTTCTTTCCACATTCCCACTGTTCCATTCCTCAGCACAGATGAAGCTGCTGCCTACACTTCATTCACCCCACTTCAATCCCAGCCTATACAACCACCACCCACCGAAACTATCCAACCACCACCCACTGAAGCCATCCAGATTTCCGAAACTTCATCACCTACCCAATCCCTCTCGACATCGGCAGCTACAGCCGATACCGTCCAAACTGTAGGGGAACAACCCATCATTCCTCAATTCATAACCCCTGCCCTCACCATACACAAGCGGGCTCTGGAACGCTATGTCCTGGACAGAGAGCAAGCCGCTGAAATTATCAACCTTCGCTACAATCTCAGCTCCGCGAGCGTTGAATGGAGCGACGTGTTCTACACGAATGTAGTCGACTTTCTGACGTACATCACGTACCGAGGAACGGAGTACTACAAGATTTTCAGACTCCTCAAAGCCTTCACAGAAGAGGAACTGATTCAGATTGAGGCCAAAACACTCAACTTCATAGGCGAAAATGGCTTCCATGCCTTCCTTGAAGGGACCAGCTTCTGGGAGAAGCTGGATGCAAAGGTGAAGGAATCATATCCACTCGCTACAGTTCCGAAGCGAGTGCCCTCCTCTCATGAAAGGAAGCTGATCAGAGAGCATAAGGAGGAGATGGAGATGAAGGATGCTGAGATCGCTAGTCTTCAAAGCGAAATCACAAAGATGAGTGAAGAGATGGAGAGGAAGGCGGGGGAGGTCATCAGTCTTAGAGAAGACTATGACAGGAAGAAAAGGGAATTGGAGGGAAAGGTGGAGGAGAAGGAGAAGCTTCTGGAGGAGAAAGAGAAGGCGCTGGAGGCGCAGGTGAAGCTTGTGGATGATAACACCAAAACCATCACCGAACTCAAGGGCTTGCTTGAGGCAGAAAGAAGCCGCTTGAGGGAGGTCAATGCCAAGTTGATCGCTCTTGTCAAAGAGAAGAAGGTGTTAGAGAAGGAGGTGAAGGAGCTGAAGGAGAAGGTGGAGGATAGGGAGGGAGAACTAGTGTTGAAGGGAAGCGAACTACTCAGTTCAAAGAAGGCTCTTGACTCACTTCGAACTGAGTTGAAGGGAGTCAAAGATGAGAGTGCAGTTGACAAAAGAGAGCTCGAAAGCCTGAGGGGAAATGCGCAGGCTCTTGACTTAAAAAACGCTGAATTATCCATTCTACTGCAGAAAGTCAAGAGGCTGAAAGAAATTCTCACTGTTAGGATCACTGCAGATGCCGAATTTCACAACTCTCTCAATCGGAGGGAAAGGAGGCTTGCAGTGATGAAGGCAGAACTTGAAGCGTCCAAGGAACACTTGGATCTCACACTTCAAGAAGAAACCAAGAAGATCACCAAAGCCATAGAAGCGGAGCTGGAGGCTCGCTTCAGAGAGGTGGAGCCTTTAGAGAGCATGATGGCGTCTGTTGTAGAGCGAGAGAGGCAGTGCGAATATCTACTTGAAGAGATATCTATCAAGACTGCTGAAATTGTGGCGCCATCCATGGACAAAACCCAGCAGATGCTTCAGACTGTCCTCAACACAGTCAATTCACTACATCAATCCCTCTCTGGAAAATCTATAATCCTAACCCCTGGCAGTGATGATGCCAAAAAGGGGGAAGAGCAAGTAGAGCAAGGTGAAGCTGGAGGGTCAGGAGGAAAGAGAGTCGGTGTGGAGTTAATGTTGGAAGGAGAAAGTGGTGATGGAGGAGATAAGGAGGAAGCGAGGAAGGGGAAGAAAAAACTCTCGGAGGAGGAGTTACTGAAACAACTTGAAGAGCCCAGTAGGCCGCTTCAAGAAAAAGTGCTGAGTGCTTCTATTGCACGACATCCTCCAGTCACTGTGATCACGAAGGAGGAAAAGAGGGTGCAGGTGGAAAAGGATGCTGCCTTGGCGTGGGAGTTGGAGCAGGTGTTTAAACTAACAAAAGATTCTATTGCTGCAGGTGCTTCATCTAGCTCCCAAGTGGCCGCTACTCCCAAGCTGCCCACTTCAGACGCCGCGCCAACTTTGACAGCCGCACTCACTACGACCACTGCTGCACTCACTTCGTCAGCAGTCGTCCCTCCAAGTGCTGCCAAGAAGGATATGCCACCTCCCCCACCACCGAAGCAGTCATTGAAGCGAGCTGCTCCAGACTCTAAGCAAGATGACCCCGAGGCCAAGCGCCAAAAGGTCAAGCAAGCAGTCGCTTCAAAAGCTGGAAGAGAGGAGAGAAAGAGGAAGGAAAGAGAAGAGGGAAGGAGCAAAGGCGAGAGGAAGGAGAGGAGTAATGAAAGGCGACTCCAAGTGATCAACGCACGGATCGAGGAACACTTCAGTGAAGTGTTACTCATCCAGTCCTCATTAGTGCGCAGCGCCTTCATCCCTCTCATGCCAGAAGAGTCCGAAGCATGTGAAGCCCAAGCCATAATTGATGCATGTACGTGACTACGAAGGAGATGGTTGAGTCTGGTCGATATCCTCTCAAGGAGGAGCAAGATTACATCCGCAAACGACTCAATGTGAAGCGTCCATCGTGGAACAGCGAGTCGGGAGCAAAATTCAAAAAGACTATGGCTCAACTGTCAAGCAGGTCAGAGGAGGAGTTGGCCAAACGGAGGGATGAGCACCTGGACGGAAGGGAAATCGAGGATTTCATTCCGAGAGATCTGCTCGAGCTGTGGCTGTACTACAAAGACCTATTCATCAAAGCCTATTATTTCTGGGAGGTAGTGCCGCTGCAGAATGAGTGTTCTCGAATAAGTGCACTCA
Source organism: Thymus mandschuricus (assembly GCA_029379335.1). Lineage (NCBI taxonomy): Eukaryota > Viridiplantae > Streptophyta > Magnoliopsida > Lamiales > Lamiaceae > Thymus > Thymus mandschuricus. Next base: position 32,830,968 of record CM057078.1, read on the forward strand.
ACAACTTCCTTGCCACCTATGACGACAGATTGCGCCGCAAAATCTTCACAATGGCTGAACAAGCAGAGCCCAAGCCAATTGTTGTCAAGGTACCAACTTTAAAGGAATTCGCCATGCCTTATCATCCAGGCACGGACGTTCCTAACAGAGGAATTATCGATGAGGAAGTAACTGAAGCCTTCAGGCTGGAGAGTGCATGGAGAAGACCTAGTATCCACACAGTAGACTCTATGGAATCGAGAGTGCTATCAGCTTACGTGGATACTGCTGCTATTGAAGAAGAGAAGAAGGAGGAGGAAGAAGGAAAGGAGTAGGAGAAGGAGGATGAAGCTGCTGGAAACCTTTGAGTTTCAAGCTTCCTATTATGTCTTTTTGTGAACTGCTTGGTCATTTATCCCACTTTTATTTCTGTCTCTTCTGTGTCATTTACTCGCTTTGTGAATGACTTTATATTTCTGCTACAAACTCATTAATTTAACCGAAAAAAAAAGGGAAGGAACTTAAAAGAAAATTACAAACGATACTGCAAAGGAAGCAGTCGCTTGGAGTTCCCTTCACGGTTAGATAGACTAGATATATTTTTTTATCTAAGTCGTATGGGTTTTGGCATCATCAAAAAGGGGGAAATTGTTGGGAATTGTTAAGGACTAAATTGTTAAGGGGGAACTACATGGGACATTTGATAAATAAAGTCATTTGTTTTGATTAGATCCCAAAACCCCAAGCGTCCTATTCCCAAGCGACCCATTTTGATGTAGTTTATAGGTTAGAATTTTTCTAAGCCTACTCTGTTAGGATGGCTCTTTAAATTTTGCTTAGATTAGGCTTCAAAAGTTCAAGTGAAGGCCACTCGCTTGAGTGTGTTTTCCAAAGCGAAGTAAGCCAAGCAAACTGAAGTGAAGCGTGCCGAAGAATAGCGAAGCGAAGCGATCGCTACAGTAGATTCAAAGTGAGTCTGCCAAAGCGAAGCGAAGCGAGCGCTACAGTTCAAAGCGAAGCAAAGCGAAGCAAGCGCTACAGTGGAGTCAAAGTGAAGCCACCAAAGCGAAGCAAGCGAACGCTACAAAGAAAAGCAGAAGCGAGTCAACGCGGGTCAACACTTATTAAAGCGGTCACTACGAAACTACGTTTCGGAAGCGACCCGCTACAGTATGATCCTGAAGCGACTCACTTCAGAGCGGACGCTACAACTTCAAAGCAAAGCAAGCCACTACCTACCAGAAAGCGACAGCACAACTCCCGCCCATATTTTGAACTCCAGTCAACAGGAGATCGTAGCATTAATTACAAGATCTCCACGTGTCGAAAGCGGAGTGGAGCGGAAGAGTTGACTGCCAGGCCGACAGGGCGCCGCTACAGTACTGGCTCGCTCCAGTTACTGTTAAAGTTGGAGTTTAACCAGATTTGGCAAACAGACAAACTGCGCATCTGCAAAAGCATACTGGCTGCACAAAGTACTGTCGAGTGGAGGAGAGACAAGGCCACCAACCAAGCAACGGATCTCGGCAATCTCTCCGCCTATAAATAGTGAAGGATGAAGACGTGAAGAAGTAGAACACTACTTGAGCATTCGAGCGCATACAGCAAACAAACACTCCCAGCTTTCATAGCAATCTTCGAGTCTTTGTTTTCCAGTGTTCTCCGAGTTTCCAGTCCATCGGAACTCGTCTTCACAACCTTCACACTTAGAGTCTAAGCCCATTCCATATCCAAGCTTAGAAGAAGAGCTCTAGCCATCTTTGCACTTATTGTAAAGAGCTCTTCATAGTGTGTTTCGTCAACCAAAAACCCTAAACTCTGTCTGTTAGGTTTTTGAGTGTCGTCGTTAGGTTGTTCAGATCTAAGGCCCTTCTTTCATCGATTAAAGAAGCCTCGATCGTAGAGTTGAGATCCAAGCTTACACTTACATCGTTTGTGTAAAGCTCGATCGAAGCTAGGCTGTAAGGAGAGCCCGTAATCTCCCTGTCTGTCTGACTGAAGCGAGTGAAGCTTCCAGTCTTTGTTAGGTTTGTGTAGTGAACCCGCAATCACTACGTCTGTCGTTTGATCTAGGCAAGTGAAGCTCGATCCCGACCAGGTTTTTGAAGGACCCGTAACCTTCAAGTTCTTGAGTGAAAAGAACAGTTGCCGTCGTGCAACAAAGTGGACGTAGGAGCGTTATCTCCGAACCACTATAAATCTTCGTGTTGTATCTCTCTAACCCTAAACTCTTTAATACGATTATCCATTGCACGCGCATATAAACAAACTTAACTTGGATTTTCAATTACTTAGGAAAGATTATAGCTCACCAAATTCCGCATAAAGAGTAAAGTCTCACTCTTGATCAAGCTCTAAGCTTAGGTCAAGAGATTCGTGATTGCTTTAGATCTAGCCCTCGGCTAGGTCTTAGTATTTTCAAAGAGCACTTTACTTTATACTCTGAGTTAAGGAATTGAAGTTGAAAAACTTCAAAATACGTATTCACCCCCCCCCCCCCCCCCCCCCCCCGCTCTACGTATTTTTCCTATAGCAAACCGGGACCAACATTAAGCTTATGTGATCATGGTAATATTGTAAAGTGCTGAAAATTCTAGTATTCCCGTTAAGGTTTTAGCTTCACGTTTTCGTGCTTTGAAATGAATAAAATTTCAGTTTGAGGGTTCTTTAATCTTATTATTTAATTCACTTGATTTTGTGCTTACTTGCCACTATTTTGAATGGATCGAATGCGTTAGACTAGATCGGTTGGGTTTTGTGGAAGTCTAGGTGTTGTTGCTTGATCGGTTGTGGATTTGAGCTGTGGATTGATGTGGAGTTTTGTGTGTGTGTTTTGTTTGTTAATCCGGGCTTTTTATTCATGTTATCTTCTTCTATTTTCAGTCTACATGCTGGGCAATGGCTAAATCATGGCTCGATGTTCAAGTTGACATTCACATTGCTCGCTTACGACCTGGTGGAGTTGATCAATTCAAGAATTTTGAAGAAGCAATTGAGAAAAGTCCAGGGTGAGAGATCTTGTCTCTCACTCCGGTGGATTGGACAGTTAGCCACTTCATGTTTTGAATCAGCAACCAATGAATCTTTCCTCCCTACTACAGAAATAGTTGTAGCTGTTTCAGATGATATTCTGCACAAATGCACTTAAAATTGATCATCTTCTATGTCTTGCAGAACTCCCCCCTTCTTCAATAACCGCAATCACTTGATCAGAGGAGATGTTGAAGCGTAAGCAGGCAGAGGAGAGGAAGCGGAAGCTGGCAGAGAAGGCAGCTGCCAAAGCAACGTTGTGTCGAGTCGAAGGAAGTTCCGGGGACGTTCTACACGATGTTGCAAGTGTGCAGCATTGTGAGAGATTCATTGCATTAAGCACCTTTTTTTTTTTTTAATATTTTTTAATTCGATGAACAGTTAAATGATGAACAGTAACCCCGCTACAGTGCACAGTGAACAGTAACTGCTCTCCCTAATTTATTGCTAATGCTGTAATTAAATTCCCTGATTTTTTTTGTCTTGGTTTTTGGTCCAATCTCATGTGTAGCTTATTTAGTGAGATAGAGGTAGTACATTCCACTTGCTTGATTACAACCTTCTATTTCCAAACGTCCTTAAAAAATTGCCCCGACACTAGAATCAAGTGGATGCCCTACAGCCCTAGTCATGAATAAAGTAGAGAGAGAGCATAGTGTTGGCTTTGGAGGACACTTAGAAATGTATAAAATATTTATCGACATTTTTTAAGTATCATGTATATCAATGTAACAATAGATAAAATTATAAAGTAAAATATTTTGTCATGACACTTTTACTAACGAAGTGTCATATTAGTGTTTTAGCGAAATGCAACATTAACTATTTACATTTTTGATAATTTATAATGACATTTTCTAAAGTGTCATATATGTCAATGTAGCAATATGTCATTTATCTAGTAATGCAAACAAGTAGTATGATCGAACATATTTTCGTGAGACAATCAATGTAACGCAGAATTAAACAAAGAATTAAAGGGCACAAAGGATTTACGTGGTTCGATCTATGGTGATAGATCTACGTCCAAGGAGATAAAGGAGGCGGCGATATTTTATTTAGGGTTCATCGTGTATGCAGTACAATGAGTGTGAATGCCCCTTCTAACTCTAATCTAGCCTATGTTAGCTGAACTGCTTCTTGTGGGCCGAGCTTTGTTGTTGGCCTATTCATATTGGGCCTAGTAGTTGGGTCGTATCCTATCATAGTACTATAATTACGGGGTTATGCGATTGTGTACTTAACTAATACTCCCTCCGTCTCAATTCACTTAACTTCCTTTTTAATCGGGACGTCCCACTTCAATTAACATGTTTTCTAAAATGGAAAGAATTCCCCCTTGCTTTTCAATGTGGACCTCTTACTTTTCACTTTTAACACTGGACTTAAAATCTCAAATCGAAATAAAATACTTCGTAATAATATGAGCCAAGTGAAGTGAAACGGAGGCAATAATTGATATCAAATCCTCTATCCGGGCAACATGGCAACAGGTAAGATCGATTAAAGGATATCAACTCGTCCGTCACAGTCAATATCGGTCAAGAACGAGTGACTTTTGTAATGATAGTCAAAATTTTATTGTGAAAAAATGATAGTGAATTGTTAGATAAAATAAAGTTGATTTTAGCAAGTCACATGGTTTCTATTTTAAGTAGGTGAGCATATTATCATGACGTTTTAATGAAGAAAATCTTAGTACGGCTCCTTTATCAATTTTCTAAATTGATGATAACATGGTGGTGAGTCACCTTAATATTATATAGTATCTATATACATATTTTATGTTTATGCCTTAATTCTTTTTATTTCAGTTCTTCTTTTGAGGAGTATTTCACTAAAATACTTGAAAACCATCTTAGTCCAATTGCTTTTAGTTTAAAATTTCAATACCATCAACCAACACCCCAATAACGTAAGATTTCTTTAAAGATTAATATAAGTGAAACTTAATAAGTTGTATTATTGGACTCAGAACTTAAAATCTATCCCGTAAACTCGAATATAATTATCATTAAGTTAATACCTGCGATGTCATCTATATACTACCTCCTTCCCATCATACTAGTCCCGTTTCCGTTTTGGGACGTCCCGCTATACTAGTCCCATTTCTATTTTTAGTAATAAATTAGTCTTGTTTTCTGGGCCCAATTAACACTAACCAGTCCAACACCCTAAACCCAACCCAATTAACCCAAACCCAATTAGTTTAGGGTTTTCACCCACCCTCTCAATTATTGTCACTCTCACTCTCTCATTTTCTCCGCCTCACTCTCTAACTCTCTCATTTTTCTCTCATTTCCTCCGCGAGCTCTCATTCTCTCCGCCTCCCTGCCTCACCATTTTCATCTCACTCTCTCATTCTCTCCGCCTCTCCGCCTCTCCGGTACTCTCCATCTCGCCGCTCCGTCTCCCTCCGCCTCCCAGTTTCCCGATGTCTCGGCTGGCGGCGGCCGCCGCGGCGGAGGAAAACCCTAGATCTCCTTCTCCGACGGAGGAAAACCCTAGATCTCCTTCTCTGCAGAGATCTGGTTCTCCACCGCCTCTTTCACCGCCGCCCCTTTCTCCCCTGCCTCTCGGCGTCCCGCGGGCGGCTTCTGTGGGCTGGGTGGAGGAAAACCCTAGATCTGGGCGTTCCTCGGTCTCCCCGAGTCCAGATCTGACCCGATCTGTTTCGCCGCCACCTCCCGTCGTCTCACAGCCTCCTGCTCAGGCCCCAAGGCGGAGCCGCAACCGCTTTGTTTGGCGCCTTACTCCGAGGCGACCACAAAATCGGGCCCGGGGCGCCAAGCTCGACTACGTGCTTGTCCACTCCCCCCCGAGGCGAAGCGATGCTCCTCCACCGGCCGAGCCGCCGCCGCCGCCGCCGCAGCTTTCGGGAGACTCTTCAACGCCGCCGCAGGCCTACCGTCGACCAGCTGAAGAGATGCCGGGAGCCCTCCGCCGCCTCCCCGGTTCCTTCCACCCCAATCCCCTTTAAAGATGAAGCCGACCGGCAGGCGTTTCCGATTCCTTCGACCTGAAAAGGGGATGAAGCTGGCCGGAGCAGATGAAGCCGGCCGGCTCTCTTTAAAGGGGAATCGGGCAGGAGGGAGGTTGAAGACGACTGAGGCGCGTGAAGATGGATGGAGAAGCCGAGGCCATGCGCTGGAGATTGGAGAGCTTACAACTCGGTGATTCCTGACCTTTTTTTGTGTGATCGACTGTGATCCTTTTTGATGCTCTCTGTAATTATGGCTTCTGTGGATATGTAAATTATGTGAATTAATCAGTTTTCTGTGATGATCCTTTCTTGTGTGATCTGCTGTGATCGTTTATTGTTGTCATATCTGAGAATTATGCGATTAATCCTTCTGCATTGATGATACAGGTAACATGTGGGAAGATGGGCTATTTGAGTAAGCGATGATGAGTTCTTCTAAACACAATTTTCTGAAATCTTAAAAGTCTCTATGTGAAGTGGTTTCAACTGCATTAGTTTGTGTGTGTGAGCTTGGGTCTCGTCAAAACACTACAATGTGATCTTATAACATTGAAAATCGGTTTCAACTGATGGCAAAATAGCCAAATGATGGTTAACATGTTCAGTCCTTTACATTGCATCTGCATAATTCAAAAAAGATTTTTAACACAAAAAATTATGTTTTCTGCACAAAAAATTCAGTCTTCTTGTTCTGTTCTTTCAATCAAAAGTTGAGGTCCAACATTCCTTCTCCATTCTGAGGTGGGATGATTCCTACTTCAGCCATTAGTTCCTCAAGTCCTTCTGTTGCTTCTTCTCTGATAAGATCTTCTATGCTTTCCATAACTAGATGACTAGGAATTTGAAGATTAGTAGGCAACATACCCTGCCTAATTAACCTGTCCTTCCCCATATGCGGTGGATTGAAGTTGTTCTTTCCTTTATGTTCCAAAATCTTGATCATCACACACTGTAGGCTTAAGAAAACCTTGTTGAGAGTCATTGGTTCAACTGCATTGAAGCTGTCTTCAACTACCTTGATGAGTTCATCTGAATTCTTGCATTTCTTCCTCTGTTGAAGGCTTTGAATTGCATTGAAATAGCCTAAGTCTAGAGCATTGCACAGTGGTGAGTTGGGTGGTTGTTGTACCAACTTCATGTGAAATCCATCTGTATTTGCAGCTACATTGAATTCTGCATCTGTCCCTTTGATGTGTGGCCTTGCATTGTCTTGTTGAATGGTGATATTCTTGCTCATATGCTGTGGCCATTTCTCTTTAATGGTTGGGACAATCTGTAAGTGCATTAATAACACAACAATCTACATGCATTAAATGATATTTCTGGTAGCAATAAATGTAACAGTTTTTGAATGATTGAAGCTGAAACATGTTACCTGTTTGATTAGGCAGTCTCTGATCACATCCCTGTTGATTTTCTGTATTGGTTTCAATTCTTTGGTGCCTCTTTTCCTGTTAATACTGTCCCTCTTTGCTGTGATCTCTTCTGTGAATGGCCAGATGCCTATTTTTCCATCAAAAATTACACTGCCATCTTCTCCTAACACTGGCCTACTCACTGCACACATGAACATGACTTTGGGGATGAAATTCTTTGACTTGCATACTCTTAGAGGCTCTGGTTCTGTAGGAGTGAGGTAGTATCTGCATGTATCTCTTGTTAACAGAAACCACTTCTCATCAATATGAATGGTGTTCTCCATTGGCTTGAATCTGAACTCATCCTTGATTGCATCATAGTGTATGGCTTGTAGACTAAAGCTCACTCTCTCTCGCATGTTAGAAGCTGTCAGTAGAGACTTCATATTGTTTGTGTGAGCTCTGAGCTTCTGCCCCTCATTTGCCCATCTTCCCAGTGTGCTCTTTGAGATCTTCAACTTATCTGACAAGTTCTGCAGTGTGCCTCTTTCTTCTACTGGAATGGCTTCAATCTCTTCATAGTTTGGTTCATGTTTTTTCTTCCTAATTCTCTTTGCTCTAATGGAAGAAACATCTACAAACTCACCTTTGCTCCTTTGTTCTTTTGCAGTATTCCAGAGGCGAGTCACTGTCTTCCTGCTCACTTTGAATGCTGTCACAGCCTCACCAATGGCTCCATGTGCAGGCTTTCCATTGGACTGCATCTTCGAGGCCAACAGAAACTGAATGATTTGCATCCTTGTGCGTTCCGGAACGTCCTTCGCCATCTTCAAACGAGAAGAAGCAAACCAGAAAGTAGAAGCAGAAGCAGAGCAGAAAGGAGAAGAAGAAGCAGAGCAGAGAGAATGAGCAGAAAGTGGAAGAAGAAGCAGTGCAGAGAGAATGAGCAGAAAGTGGAAGAGAAGAAGTTGGTGGGATTCTGCATGATTTTGCTCTTATAGGCAGAAAACTAGAAATTTTTTGGTGCCAAAATCATTTTGGCACCAACACTGAAATTTTCGAAAATTTTCGATTTTTTCTGTATTTTTTTTAGACATGAACAGTTAAATGAGCAACAGTAAACTCCGCTACAGTAACATTGCTACAGTACTAATTCAGATTAATTTTCCTTAATAATTCTGCTTAATCCTGGATTTGACCAAATATTGGTTATTGTGCAAGTCAAAATGGGACTACTATAGTGGGAAGGAGGTAGTACTACAGTATATAAAAGCCAAGTACTAGGGTTAATTTTGTACTTTCACTTCTATGTCAAAGGGTATTTTCGTATTTTTATAATAAATTACTAATTTTGATAAGTTTAAATAAAAAAAAAAAGTGATAATAATTAGAACAGGGTTAAACAGAGTATTGCTTTGATGAAAGGACACGTATTGGAGTTTCCCGGAGTAGTTACTTTTATTTTTCAGATTAACGTTGTGATCCATCCAATAGTCATGCTGCTTCAAAATATATAGTAAATTCTTTGATCTTCTTATTAAGGTACATCTTCTTTCTATCTTAATATCTTAATACCAAAATATAAGTGAATTAGTAGGGATTTTTTGTTGTTGTGTCCTCATAGCAATGTTAGTTACTGGTGTTGGTTGTAGTGTTGGTGTTGGATTATCTCTGACAAATCATAATACAATATTATTTTCCAATTCTCATGGTACTTCGGTTTATTATTTTGATGAAGTAGGTAAAACATTTATCGTGACTAAAAAAATTTGATAACAAACGAATCAGAATCATGGTCATTAGACGATTGAAAGCGGGTAAAACATGTGCAGTATTTTCTTATGAAGATTGGTCTGATCTATTTTTCTCATTTAATCATGAACAGTTTTCACTCCCCTTAAAACTGTTTATGAGAACTTGCAATTTGCAAATAAATTTTAATGAATTAGTGATCAACTTCCATAATAACATTCTTTTAAGTTACGAAATAAGCAATGCAAAGTAACTAATTTTTCCACAGCTTCATGCATGGTTTTGAGAATTAATATATATCCACAAGCATATGATAGAGAAAAAATCATGATTTTTCAAATGAGACCCATCTCATTAACTGACATGTCAAGAGGCACAACTCTTTTAAAAAACACGTTTCTCACTATTAATGCATGTGACATTTAAAATAAATCAGTGTATATATTGCACATCATTTTTCATGCCACACATATATGATAATGAAATCACTTTGTTATCGAGGTGACAAATTAATGCCCCTTTTGTTTCGATTATATACTCAAAAATTAGGTGACAAATTGAATCGGTATATACGTGTCAATGGTTCCGGTTTCGGTTCGAAATCAATCAATTTTTCTTTCGTATTCATTCATGAAAAAAATTGAAAACTTTGTCGTACATGAACAACCGCTCTCTCTATCATGAAAATTTAAATGATTTTTATAGAATGTTTCTTGAGGATATTCAATTCCCAATTTCTTCATTTGGAAATTTTATTACGCTTTGTTGCTAGCACTTTGTCGATTAGGATCTTAAGGCTAATTAAGGTATATAATTTAAATTTTCAGTTTTCTTAAACTAGCAACCACTTAGGAATGTTGATATTGATTCGGACATTGTACGAGTATTATTATCAATACATCGCTATTAAATTGTAATTACGTATGAGATTATATGTCCCAATTTTGATGTATTTGTACAAAATTAAAAAAAAAATTAGTTTTATAATAATTATTTTTATAAATAGAATATCTAATTAAATATTAAGTATGACAATTTTAAATAAAAATTTATGGAAAGGATCTAGAATTTAAAAACAAAATTTATTACAACAACTTTCAATGTATTGACCCTCTTTAACCAAAACTTAAGTTAAATAGTGGAAGTTAATTACATAGTTCTAAATAGGTAATCCTAGAAAATAATATATATTAATATATTCTTAATCATCATAAACTTAAATTTATTAAGAGAGAATACCTAAAATTAATAAAAATTGATACTATTAGATATGTATATGTACGATTGGTACACAAAATTTGAGACAAATGATCTCACGTATAATTGTAAGAGACTTTAACATATTTGTAATGCAAACTATTCCTCACATGATTATCATAATTATATTTTAATTAAAATTACACAAATCTGAAAATTCATTGTACATGTTTAATTTTTAATTCAATTCTACATGCATGTATTTATTCGTTAAAAAATACTACCCTAAATTATTTTTACCCTAAACTTTACTCCGCACATTGAGCGGATAATTTTTCTAGTTTAAATAACGCGATATGTCATGGATATATGACAATATTTTGCGTCATATGATCATTACTAAAATATAATCGGTTCAAAAAATTAAGATTACTCCCCCCTTCTTCTTCTTCTTCTTCTTGCAGCAAAAGAAACTCGATTATATAATTTAAGCCAGTTGTTTTTAGTAAAAGTAAACCAAAAAAATTCCATTTTATTAGCTAAATAAAATACAAATAATTTCAAATTATTATTACACAGTCAGCAAGTACTGAAATAGAGCTGGAAAGATTACGAGCAAGCATAAAAATCCAAATAGAAGATTTAAGAGATTATACATCTCTTTAATGAACGAGTCGAGAAGCTTCCAACTCTATTGGTATTTAATTACCAAAAATTAGGTCAATAATTTCATATTACTATTTATTTAATTACGTTTATTTAGAGATCTTTTGGTACTAAAAGTAGAGTTGGCTGCGGCATTGTTAGTCGTTAATCCTATTTAATTAACGGCTAATGGAATCATTACTCGACAAAAAAAGGAAACCTCGCGCCTATTTACTCGATTTGTTCTTATCGTGTGACCTAGGGCTGCAAACGAGCCGAGCTACTCGGGACTTATTCGGTGCTCGATTCGGTAAAAGCTCGTTCGAGCTCGAACTCGTTAACAAACGAGCCGAGCTTCGAGCCCGAATTCGAGCTCGGTTAACTTAACGAGCCGAACCCGAGCAGTAAGGTGTTCGGCTCGTTTTGCTCGCGAACGTGTTCGGCTCGTATGTTAATCGAACATGTTCGCGAGCCTGCTCGCGAACTCTCAATCGAACCTCTAATCGAGCCTGTAAACGAGCTTTAGCGTTTATGTGTAAAAAATTGTAGGTAAGAGAATTTGAATTATTGTCAAATGTTAATGAGTTAAAATTAATTTCAAATTACAACCAAAACTAATTAAGGACTATACCATAATTAAAATTAAAAAAATATGTATATATGCTTTGTTCTTTTTGGATTATATTTTGTGTTTTGGATGAATTTCATTAGGTGGATTTTTATTTGATGAAATTCATTTTAATTTAAGTTCATTTGAAGTTTTAAAAGACAAAATTAAATATGTTTATATCATGTTTTTTAAACGAGCTCGGACTCGAGCTTTTCATGAGCCAAATTCGAGCTCAAATCCGAACCGGGCACGAGCCGAATTCGAGCTCAAAAATTTTAACCCGAGCCGAGCTCGTGCCCGGATTTAAAGCTCGAATCGAACTCGAACCCGAGCCCGAGCCTGTCAAATACTTAACGAGCCGAACCCGAGCAGACCAATACTCGATCAGGTTCGGCTCGTTTGCAGTCCTACGTGTCACCCTTTCCACTTAATCAATTGCTGTAGAGGGCATTTATGTAATTTCATCGTAGGGACCTTTTGGAATATTCCAAATGAATCTCTATCATTCTTTTTGGTTTATGATTAAGTGTATGCAGGAACAAAGCTACTCGTGTGAGCTATTCGTAGCTCACCTTGTAAACCACTCGTTTGAAACTCGTTCGTTCTAAAAATGAGCCGATCTCGAGCTTTAAATCGACCTTGGTTTTTTTTTTTTTTTCCCTAACCCGAGCTTGAGCTTATATATATTCTGCTCAAAAGCTCGTGAAGATGTTTAATGTTGAGGCTCGCGAACATGTTCACAAGCTTTAGTGTCAAACATGTTCGGTAATGTGTGTGTGAGCCGAGAATGCCGAGCATGTTCCAAGTATTTATATACAACTATATATTTTATATTAATCTATAATTTATTAGTACATCTATTTTAGACTGTACTTCATATTAAACACCAATGTATACAATAAGAAAGTTATTATTATTAGGAACTTATTCTCATACAATACAAAACACTTGTGTTCCAACTCCTCCGATTATTAATTTCTGATTATAAATAGATAAAAAGTACATTGTACAGTACCATGGAAACAAGTTGCAGAAGCAGAGGAAGTTTCTAGAAGGATACAGCGAGGCCGAGAAGCGCCATGAACTGAGCTACGAACTCTGGATGACCTGGCCACGCCGCTCCGGTGACCAGATTTCCGTCTGTGAAGCACCGGTGGATCGGATCCGGCTCTAGCCACGTGGCCCCCGCTAGAAGAACATTGAGTTTCACTGCTGGATATGCAGTGCATTTTCTTCCCTGCAACGTTTTTATAATTCCCCTTAAATCATAGTAAATCATAACTATAGACGAGGTCTAAAAATACTGAATATCTCTGAACTACGAAAATGAATGAATAACAGTAACATACTATCATATGTTAGGAAGAGAAGATACCTTCAAAACATTAGCAGCAGAGAGAATCTGCTGTCCGTGGCAGATTGAAGCTACTGGTTTCTTGGATTCCATGAAGTCCTTAACTATTTGGATGACCTTTTCGTTCAGTGCCAGATACTCGGGAGCACGGCCACCGGGTATGACCAGTCCATCATAGCTCGAGGCATCCACTGTTTCGAAATCAGCATTTAAGGTGAAGTTGTGGCCTGGCTTCTCACTGTAGGTTTGATCTCCTTCGAAGTCGTGAACAGCTGTAGGGCATGTTTCGCCTGCTTTCTTCCCTGGGCAGACAGCATGCACGTGGCAGTCGAGGGCTTGAAGAGACTGAAATGGGACAGTCACCTCATAATCCTCCATGAAATCCTGTTCCACGGAGACACAAACATTCAATCCATCAACGTGTGAAATTCCAAAATCATCATATCAGAGATAAAACTTACTAAACCAATATTGTTTTAAGCTTGAAGCTTGAAATGATACTTTATGGAGATGGGAGATTCCTATGAAAAATGCCTAACTTCTATGGGCATGTGACGATCGGAAATGTTGATTCCATAATGAAATGTTGTAAGAATCATCTCTCGTTGTCAACCCCCACACCGTCCAAGGAAGGAAAAAAGGTATATATCCGAAAGCTTTTATTATCGACTTGATTAGCCTAGATTTGGATCAATATTCTTCATCCTAAAATCTTGAAGTAGCAAATAAATAATTGGAACTCACCCCACAGAGAAACAGGATTCGCTTTCCCGAACCGGATATCTTAGCTCCCAACACCTTGATAAAAAGCCGGATGAACTCAGGATGTCCTTCATACGTAGCACCAGTTATGAGGTTTCCATCACTAGTACAGAAGGCCATGGTATCTGGTTCTTCCCAATGGGCACCTGCGGCAACGAGTGCAGGTCTAAGAGATGGAAAAGCCGTGCATTTTTTGCCTTTAACCATATCCGCTGCAGCCAAGATCAACTGTCCATGGCAGATGGATGCAATTGGCCTTTTCAAGTCTTCAAACTTTTTGACTAAAGCTATAACAGATTCGTCCACTGCGAGATATTCTGGAGCACGTCCTCCGGGTATGACCAATCCATCGTATTTTGCTGCATCTATTTCATTGAAAGTAGCATTAAGAGCAAAATTGTGTCCTCTCGATTCCGAATATGTCTGCACAAAATTTGAAATCAAGATCAAAGCTACTCTAATAATCACAACAGGTAATAGAGTCACTTGGTTATATATATATAGTTTCACGGTAATGCAACTTCAGCAGTTAAAAGGAAAGGAACAGCCAACACTGGTTGGACACTCTTGCTAGTCGTTGAAATGGGAGAGCAAAAGGAATCAGTAGGGAAGTTTACATGAGAAACATATTAACACAAAACGAAGCATTATTCAAGCGACATAGTGTTTAGCATTGTGGGTAATCAAATTAGAACTCTTTTCACATCTCACACAAACAAATTAATACAATAAAAATTAAACATGGTTGTGGATCAAGAACTCCTAAAGTCTTCAAACCATACAAGCCAAAGCATGAGAATCGTAAATCTACACAACATAAACTGAGATTCACAGACACCAGGGCCTTGTTCACACTTCACTATGGTGCATGATGGCTGATTGACAAAAAATATTCGACTATATACATCCAATGTTTACTTTCCTTCATTTTAAGGGATGCATACAAAATTATTCGACTATAAGAACCTTTATTTATTTCGTTTGAAGTGATTAAATTGAGAACAAGATGAGTCTTATCTAAACGAGGCGAGGCAAGATTCATCCACAAATTCACTCTTGATGCATCAACTTTTAACACAGGGTATGACTAATTCGTTTTATCAAATGATACTAAATTAAATCCAATTAAACAATCCATCAGCTGGGACTAATATCTCAATAAATGCGTGCCAAGATTCAACACACTATCTCTTTCACTACGAACACTCAGAAATCAATTGACCCAGTACACGAAACTCCAATTGACGCTAACTACCACAACCAACAGATTCAACAGATTCAAGTCAAACCAGGCTCCAAAAACAAGAACACAATCTAAAGAGTAATATCAACTTCACCATAGCATAATCCACGCAATCACATCAAGTAATCGAAGCAAGCACACAACATAGAGTTCCAAACAAAAACCTGATGCCCTAAAGGAACATGGATTGCAGTCCGGCATATGTCGCCGGCTTTCTTGCCGGGGCAAACAGCGTCCACCGATATCCCATAAGCCAGCAAAGCTTGAAACGGAACCATCACCTGGAAAACGCAGTCATTTCACACAGTTAATTTGTCGAACAGTTGGAAGGACGAAGACCAAAATTCAAAAATCCAAAAATTGGGACCTCGTGATCTTCGACATAATCTCCGCACAGCAAGAGGACCCGCTTCTGCCCCGCCATTAGTGGCTGTGAATATCAAAACAAATTCCCACTCCTAATTCTCCGACTGCGGGCTTTGAGGTTGAAAATACGAGGCTCAGAGATGGATGTTGTAGAATGATCTTGAAAATAGTTTTAATATAGTCCAGACGCTCACACAAATATGTGTAAGAAATCTTCGGACACTACTATCTATTTTAATGTGTCGAAAAGTGTCGAAAAGTAAATATTAATATAAAGTTTTAATTTAACTTCTGTTAGATCCAGTTTTTAGATCCACAACAAATAGAATAACCTATGTATTGAGTGATTTCAAAAGCAAGATACAATTTATATACTACTACATTTGTCCCACTTCACTTGACTTGTTTCATTTCGTTACGCGCGTGATTTTATACGCAGTGTTAAAAGTGAAAAGTACGGGGTCCACTAATTATTTCCATTTAAAGAAACAAGTCCATTTAAGTGGGACGTTTCGATCATAAAAGAAAGTCAAGTGAAATGGGATGTCCCGATCGGGAAAAGAAGTCGGGAAAAGAAGTCAAAAGAAATGGGACGGGGGGAGTATTAATTAAGCAACTGAAGTGTAATCCAATTTGAGTTCACGACTAGCGATTCGCTTGCGGACCACCGACCTTTCGCCTCCACCCCACCGTCCTGTATAACTGATTTGAGTCGAAAACCTGCAAAACAAAGTCGGAAGAATGAGTGGGGGTCCTCCGGGAAGGACCTCTGACGCCAAGTCAATTTCGAGACTGCATATGTGTTTTCAAGATTTCCCGAATGAGTAATCGCTAAGTGTGTGAGTCGATTCGCGCTAGGAGCACGTAATCTTGTAAAAATGTAAAGAACTTTGTGAGTATTGTCGGTTAACGTACCTTTGAAGATACCGCTCACCTCCTATTTATAGCGATCATGAAGGGTGGTGGCATCATCAGTAATAAAAGGCATTTCAAAAGGGCAAAATTGTCTTTAGGAGGGGACAAAAGATTATTCTCAAGCAATTCGGTTACAATACGAGAATATTTGTAATTATATCCTCCAATTAGGGCGTAGTGTGTGTAACGCTCCTCTCTCATAGTATAACTACTCCCTCCGTTCCTTTATAAATATTACATTTCTTTTAGGGCACGATAATTAAGAAATGGTAGATTCGTACATTAAAGTGAAAAGTGCATATGCAAAAAGTGTTTTTTCTTTATTAATTTTTTACCAAATAAGGAAACGTAACGTCTTTCGTGGGACGTACCAAAAAGGAATACGTAACGTCTATAAAGGGACGGAGGGAGTACTTAACACGGCAGCATAGGAGTGCGTTCCTCGTATTCGATTTTGCCAGATCCTAGCAGATGCCTTTCCCTTTTGGGCTCAACTGCAAAGCTTGTTTATTACTACCTCCATCTCAACATATAAGTAACATTTGAGAATGACACTAGTACCAAGAAAGAAATAATGTATGGCTATAATTAAATATGATGAGAGAGAGTTAATTACAACCAAATATTTTTTACCATTTTAGGAAATGTGTCTAATAAATAAGATGAACCAAAATGACAAATGTTGCTAATTTAATGATTACCTCCATCTCATGAAAGTAGTTCACTTTTGAATTGGCACAAGAACCAATAAAGAACAATAAAGAAGAAAATATGTGGTTGTAATTAATTCTGTGGAGAGAGAGTTAATTATAGCCAAGTATTCTTTACCATTTTTAGAAAGTGGACTAATATACGAGACGGACCAAAGAGGAAAGGTGGACTACTTTCATGAAGGTAGTATCTAACTTCGGCCCATTATAAATTTTAATCATGTTTATTTTATTTGCCCCGTATTTCTTATTGGGCTTGACCCATTATTTAAGTGGATTGTGAGGGTACTTTTACTCCCTAATCCATATCAACTTGATATAACATATGTAAACTTATATTTAAATCAAACGTGACTAATTTATATTTATATCCACTTTTCGATACATCATATCAAAAGATTCAATGAAAAATAACGTATGATTTTATAAATATAAAAAAAATCATAAACGAACATGTTAATTTCGAAAAGTATTTTTAATTTGAAGCCGAATCTGGAACTTTTATTTAATTTGAAGTAACGGAAACATTTGATTTAAATGAAAATACTAAAGGAATGGAACGCACATGAATACATGTGTTTTATGTATACATGTAAAATATAAATGTATCATCTGAGATGGAAGGAGTAACAAATTCACAACTTCGACTCGGGTTTGAGCAATATTGACTCGATCTCAGTAGTAAAAACTTCCATGGCCATCGACGGCAAGGCGAGGGGACCATTATTCGTGAGGCGTTGGTTTCGCCGGAGCGATCAGCTGTGGGGTTTTTCTCCACACATTGAAGGTCAATGTTTTCGCTGTAGTTAACCTTAACCCCATCTCTCTCTATCTCTCTCAATGCTTGTAATTGCTCGATTTAGATGGGGCTTAAATAGGAGTACATCTCTTACGGGTAAATGGAGGAGGGATAATCTAACACCCTCCTCCATTTTTATTTTTTATATACTCCTATATATATTATTGCATATTTGCATGTAATGCATGTAACTATTAATAGATTAACAACATGACATTTATGATTTTGGATAGATCTTCGGTCTCTATTTTTGTGTATCGATTGTGTTACCGATTAATTATTATACCACTATATATATATATATGCAATTTTGTGATTCAATTTCATTGCGGAATTCGGATAGCATACACAGTGTTAAATGGAAATTCAACAAGGAAAAAAAAAAAACTCACAACTTCGAGCTGACGAACACCGTAGATTTCCGGCCAGTCTTCGAAGCGGCGGCGCCTTTCAACATCCGATTCATCTCCTTCACCAACACTTCCATCGCAACCAACGGCAGGCACATCGTTACAAGAATTCCCTTCTCTCCCTTGCTATTCACATAAGGAACATAATTGTTGGCGATGGTGGGAACGCCGCCGCTCACCGCCGGGCCGCCGTACACCGGCTTCCCCCAGCCGTAGTCCACCTTTTCGAAGCCGACGTGCGTCAGATCGCTCACCACGAACGTCTGCACCATCATGAAGAACGGCCGCCCCCTCGTCACCATCAGATCCGCCAGCGACCTCATGTACTCCTCTGTCACCTCCTCCTTCGTCTTCCTCACCAGCTCCACCGCGTACTCCAGCGGACTCCTCAGTATTGGAGTCTATTATCATGCAATGTTAGGAGTTGTATCTTACTCTGTACAGCTCAGCTTCCAGCTCAGCATTAGTTAGTTAGATAGAATAGCTTCTCCTCTACGCTTTCTATTCTCTCTTTTGTATAAATAAGAAATGTATCAACTCTCTTTCTATTCTAATCTGAATGAAACAATTATGCTTTCTTCTTCTTCTCTCTGTTTCTAACATGGTATCATGAGCCATTCTTCTCTTTAGTTTTTTTTTCCAGATCTAGTGTTGGTTCCGTTTCTATCGGTCTAGATCTGTGATTTTTCTTTGATTTTGAGCTATTTGCTGTTTGTTTTCATGGATTCTCGTTCCAATTCTGCTTCCGCTACTTCTCTTCCTCAATTTCATCCGGTTCCTTTGAAACTGGATCGAACAAACTACGCATTTTGGCGTGCTCAAGTGTTGTCTACTATTCATGCTCATGGATGTGATGAATTCATTGCTCTTACGGCGATGCCTCCGTCGCCGTTTCTGCCATCTCAATCTGGTGCTCAGCCGCGGCCGAATCCAGAGTATTCTACTTGGATTCGTCGAGATCAGTTCCTGCTCAGCTGGATGCTTGCTTCGATCAGTGAATCGATGCTCGGACATGTTGTTCGGTGCTCGTCTGCTCGTGAGGTGTGGGCGATTCTCGAGAGGCTCTCGTTCTCTCAATCTAAAGCTTGCACGATGCAGCTGAGGATGGCGCTTCAAACTACAAGGAAAGGTATGCTTTCAATTGAAGAATATTTTCTGAAAATGCTTGGATTTGCGGATCAATTGTCTGCGATTGGTCAAGTGGTGACGGATGAGGATTTGATGATGTATATCTTAGCTGGATTTGGTCCTGAGTATGAAGCCTTAGTTGTGAACTTTATGCAGCGGTCTGATTCTCCTTCTCTTCAGGATATGCAGTTAGCTTTTCAGTCTTATGAATTACGTTTAGCGCAGCAGATTTCTAGTTTTTCTGTCTTGGATCCATATGTGAATGTTGCATATGGTGGTGGTCGTGGTGCTTTAGGCCGCGGATTTCGTGGTGGTTTTTCTAAGGCTGTTACTGCATCTAAGTCTGTTATTTGTCAACTCTGTGGTAAGGCTGATCATGTTGCATTACGTTGTTTTAAGCGCTTTGATGTTCACTTCACTGGTTCGGATTCCACTACTGCTGCTGGTTCTACAACTACTGCTGCTTCTTCCAATAAATCTGGCAATCTCCAAGCGTTTGTTGCTGAGTGTACTGGTGTGGATCAGGCAGGGGATGCCTCTACTTGGTTTGTTGATAGTGGTGCGACTAACCATGTCACTAATGAACTGGAAAATCTTACTATGTGTGCTGCCTATACTGGATCTGATGGTGTTATGATTGGTGATGGTAATCTTCTCCCCATCTCTTCTGTTGGTTCTTCTTTCATTCCTTCTGCCAATCATACTTCTCTTGTGCTTAATAATATTTTGTTTGTGCCTTCTATAGCTAAAAATCTATTGAGTATATCTCAATTTACTCTTGACAACAATGTGCTAACAGAATTTCATCATGATTGTTGTTATGTTAAGGACAAACAATCACTCAAGGTTCTGCTGAAGGGACAACTGGTTAATGGTCTTTATCAACTGGATTTCTCCAAACTCTCCTTCAAGTCTGCAGCTCTTGGTTCCAGCTTGAATGTTCAGCCATCTAGCTCTCTGTCATCTAGTGCTCTGCTATCTTCTGTAATAGATACTCCTACTGATAGGTTTTCTGTATTCCCTAAGCCCCTTGGTGGCAAGCATGTTGAATTTTCTAGTGTAATTCCAAACTCTGCACCTAGTGCTTTGACATGTACTGTTTCTTCAAACTTAAATACTCTACATAGGGTTCTTGGACACCCAAGCCATACTGTCTTATCTAAAGTTTGTGGTATGCTTCAAGTTCCTTTTAATTCTGGGAAAATTGAATTTTGTGATGCTTGTAAAGTTGGGAAGATGCATCAGTTTCCTCACATTTCTAAACCAACTAACACTTCACATCCTTTTGATCTCATCCACACTGATGTGTGGGGTCCTGCTCATACTTCTTCCACTCAAGGCTTTAGGTATTATGTGCATTTCATTGATGATTTTACTAGGTTCACTTGGATATTTCCCCTTACTCTTTAATCTCAAGTAGCTCAAACTGTCAAAAACTTTCTGTCCATGATTAAGTGTCAGTTTTCTGCTACTGTTAAGGCCATACAATCTGATTGGGGGGGGGTGAATATAGACCTTTAGTCTCTTTTTTGCAAGAACGGGGCATTCATTTCCAACATTCTTGTCCCTATATTCATACACAGAATGGGAAAGCAGAAATGAAGCATCAACATATAGTTGATATGGGTCTAACTCTTCTTAGTCAAGCTTCTCTTCCTCTTTCTTTCTGGTGGGATGCTTTCCTCACTGCAGTCTATCTCATTAATAGGCTTCCTTGTGCTTCTCTTAAATTCAAATCTCCCTTTCAAGTTCTGTTGTCCAAAGATCCTGATTATAAGTTTCTCAAAGTGTTTGGCTGTACATGCTTCCCTTTTCTAAGGCCTTATAATAATCACAAACTTCAGTTTAGATCCTCAAAATGTGTGTTTCTAGGCTATAGTGAGAATCACAGAGGATATAAATGCTTACACCCTTCTGGGAAAATCTATATTGCTGATACAGTTCATTTTAATGAACTTGAGTTCCCTTATTCCAGTTTGTTCTCTTCACCCTCATCTTCTCATTCATCTCCATCTCCTGACTACTCTTCTCTTTTCTCCCTATCTTCTTTCCCTTCTGCTACTCATAATTCTTCATCATCTGCTCATGATCATGACCAAGATGCCTCTTCCTCCTCATCTACTCCTTCTCCACCCTCACCTTCTCTATCTCCATCTCCTTCTCCTTCTCCAACTCCATCTCCATCTCCATCTCCTTCTCCATCTCCATCTCCTTCTCCACCACCTGTTCTTAATACACATTCTATGGTTACCAGATCCAAAAATAACAGCTTCAAGCCTAAGCATAGACAGTGCTTGCTAGTTCAATCCAGTTCTGTTGGTTCTTCCTTACCCACTGAACCTACATCTACTGTTGCTGCTCTTCAGTCTCCTCTCTGGAAGGCTACAATGAGTAGTGAATTTCAGGCTTTGATGGATAATGGAACTTGGGATCTTGTTCCCTATACTTCAGATATGAAAGTGATTTCTAACAAGTGGGTTTTTAAGGTCAAGACCAATGCTGATGGTTCATTAGATAAGCTCAAGGCTAGACTTGTGGCCAAGGGCTTTGAGCAATTTGCTGGGGTGGACTTCTTTGAGACTTTCAGTCCTGTGGTGAAGCCTTCTACTATAAGGTTAGTGTTTTCTTTGGCTGCCACTAGGCAATGGTCTGTTCAGCAGTTGGATATTAACAATGCATTTTTACATGGGATGCTTGAGGATAAGATATATATGACTCAGCCTCAAGGCTTTGAAGATGTTGTATATCCTGAGTATGTATGTCAGTTGAAGAAGTCTCTTTATGGGTTGAAACAAGCTCCTAGGGCCTGGTATGATACTCTCAAAGGTTCCTTGATTGCTTTGGGTTTTAAACGGTGCACATCAAACTTTTCCTTATTTTTCAGACAAGATGCTGGAAAGTTGTTGCTCATTCTTGTTTATGTGGATGATATTCTTGTCTGTGGTGATGATCATTCCCTTGTGCTTGAAGTGATTGATAAATTGAAGTCTGAGTTCAAACTTAAACACATGGGAAATGTTCATTATTTTCTTGGTCTTGAGGTTACTACCACTGAGTCTGGTTTTGTTTTATCTCAAAAGAAGTATCTCAGTGATTTGTTACAGAAAACTAACATGGATTCTTGTAGTCCTTGTTCCTCTCCCATGGCTGTGAACACCAAGTTGTCTAAGTATGAAGGTGAGCTGTTTGAAAATGTGCTGTTATATAGAAGTACTGTTGGAGCTCTTCAATATTTGACTCTTACTAGGCCTGATATTGTGTTTTGTGTGAACAAGTTGAGTCAGTTTCTTCATGCTCCTTTTGTTGAGCATTGGATTGCCTGTAAACGCTTGCTTAGATTTCTGAAAGGAACTGCTACTTGTGGGTTGAATTTCACTGCTTCTTCTTCACACTGTATTGAAGCCTTTGCTGATGCTGATTGGGCCGGTTGCCCTGATGATAGACGTTCTACTGGGGGTCATTGTGTGTTTGTTGGTTCTAATCTTGTTGTGTGGAGTTCGAAGAAGCAGGATGTAGTTTCAAGGAGCAGTTCTGAGTCTGAGTATAGGGCTCTTGCGAATGCTACTGCTGATGTGATTTGGCTTCATTCTCTGTGTTCTGAACTTGGGATTGCAGTTCAGTCTCCTCACAGAATCTGGTCTGATAATACTGGGGCGGTAAGTCTAGCTTCTAATCCTGTGTTTCATGCACGCACAAAGCATGTTGAAGTCGATGTTCACTTCATTAGAGAAAAGGTGCTTTCGAAGTTTTTGGAGGTGGTTCATGTTGCTGGTGTGGATCAGATAGCTGATATCTTTACAAAGCCGTTGACGAGTGATCGTTTTCATACTCTTCGACAACAGTTGTGTTTAGTTGAAGCTACTGGAGTTACTTAAGCCGTGCTGAGTCGTGCTGCTGCTTTGCTGGGAGCATATTGGAGTCTATTATCATGCAAAGTTAGGAGTTGTATCTTACTCTGTACAGCTCAGCTTCCAGCTCAGCATTAGTTAGTTAGATAGAATAGCTTCTCCTCTACGCTTTCTATTCTCTCTTTTGTATAAATAAGAAATGTATCAACTCTCTTTCTATTCTAATCTGAATGAAACAGTTATGCTTTCTTCTTCTTCTCTCTGTTTCTAACACTCAGCAGCTCGCCGGCGATGGCCACCGCCACCGGGAAGGCTATCTTGTTCCCGTAGAAACCCTCGGGAAGCGGCGGGTCGAACAGCCGCCGCGGGTTCACGAGGAACATCATCCTGGTCACCTCGTCAGCCTCCGGCGAGATGGCGGCCGTGCGGCAGCGCCAGATGCAGGCGGTGAGGAGCTCGAAGCGGGAGCAGCTACGCAGGTGCGGGGGCAGGTGGCTGCGGAGGGCGGCGAACTCGTCGGCGCCGAAGAAGAAGGAGTGGTAGGCCAAATCGTCCGGTGGCATTAGGGTTCCTACGGATTCCGGAGGGTCGCCGTGCTCGTGGTGGGTGCACGTCACGCGCGGCGGGTCGCGCGCGTTGAGGAGGTGTCGGTCCCAAACGGGCGGGACTGACGGGGCTTCGGCACCGCCGGCGAGTTCGGCGATTGCCGACAGCAGTTGGACGAGTCCGGGAGCGTCGGACATGACATGGTTGAGGCGGGTGGCGAGGATGAAACCACCGCATTTAAGGCGCGTGACCTTCACGGGATTATAAGGTGTTTAGAATAGAGCATGGCTATAATTTTACTATTCCCTCTGTATATTTTATAAGGGGTTTTTAGCTTAGACACATAAATTAAGAAAATTTAATGACTATTCTTTTATGTTTATATATTTTTTTTCGTAAATTAACATTTTTTATGTAAAAATAGATGAAATTATTTTGGAAGAGAAGATAAATATTAATTGTGATAAATAAACACAATGAAAACAAGAGAAAAAATAAAGAATAGTGAGTTGGATATTGAAAATTCTACCTAGAAATATGAAAATACCCTTATAAAAAAAATGACGAAGAGCCTAAAACCACTTATAAAAATAACGGAGGGAGTACTATGTTTTATTTTATTTCATTTGAATTTTATGTTATCGAATGCGAATCTTTGTCTCGAATCTTGGTATCCTAATATATTATATATATCCTGATAGGAAATGGCCCACCTCCCTAGGCCCAAAACAAACAAGCAGGCCCAGAACAGACAAGCCCAACAAGCCCAGATCGGCGTAGGCCCAGAGGGCCCAGATCGGCACGAGTCCAATCGGCCCAGCCCACGCTAAATGCAGGCCCAGGGAGTTGAGCCCTAAAGACCTAGAACGTGGGTTGATGGAGGAAAAACCGGAACAGGACAACCACCCATGACTCCACGTCCTTCACTCCACAACCGGCGTCGACGGCGATTATAAATAGAGGAATCACTTGCATTGTAAACACTTACGCTATTCTGAATATAAACACATACTTTTCCTCCCCGTGGACGTAGATCGTACCGATCGAACCACGTAAATCTCGTCTCTTTTCTTTACTTTCGCACATTAAACGCACACGAACTTGGGCCGCGAATCGAAGGTTCATCACTGGCGCCGTCTGTGGGAACATAAATTCGTGCTTGAATTTTCGATTTTTGCTGTCCAAAATCAACGATGCCGAATGGAATGACAACACTGCTGGGAACTCCCCGCCGTCGACGGAGTCGCCGACGACAACCGGAGGAACCAGCCGTGACGGTGGACACGGAGCAACCCCAAAACAACATTCCCGAGGGCAATCAGATCACCACTGAAGAAATCCCGGAGGCCCCTAACTCCGGTGTGCGGAACGCCACTGTGGAAACGGCACAGCCATCTTCACAGTTAGCCCAGCCACACCGAGCTCCCATAAGCTCGCGCCTAGGACCACAGGCTCACCCGACACCGGAGGGCCATGTCGAGAATCTCACTGCCAATCGGGAGCGTGAACTGTTTGGTCCAGAGGCAACCCTACGTTTGTCCCCAGTTCTCCGACCGAGCCTAGCCGATCGCCTCTCACCAGTCGTCCAGCCGAACTCGGCAGCTCCGCCAGCTCCGCCGCCTCCAGGGATCGAGGAGTTATTGCGAAATTATCTCACGACAGCATCAGGGCGAGAGTTTCTCAACCAGTACACGGGAGTCCCCCAGTTCGGACTGGGAGTCTCTCAGACCGGACAAGGAATGTCTCAGTTCGGTCAAGGACAGAGGCCCGGACAGGACTTGCGACACTATCTTCAGCAAGTCCGAGGACAGACCCAGGGAGGCCAGCCGCCGAACTCCCATATAGTTCAACCGAACTATGTCACCGCTCCGCCCTATAATGCACCTAACCAAGGGCACCTAACTGGAGGAGCGCAGATCTTTGACGCGCTTGGTAGGATTATCAGTCCGCTCTCGGAGGAGATCCTCAACACACCCATGCCCTTCGGGTACACGGTGCCAAAGATCAAGGCGTACAACGGAATCGGGAATCCAAGCAATTTCCTTAGTCAGTTCAAGTACAGTATGCTGAACCAAAATCTGGGGAGTGTGCACATGTGCAAGCTGTTTCCTGAACTGCTAATTGACAATGCACGGGAGTGGTTCGATAGTTTGCCCCCCGGGTCGATCAGATCGTATTCCGATCTGATGAATGTGTTCGCTAGGAGTTTCTCCCAGCGTGCCGAGGTGAGGCACACCCCAGCACATCTGCTAACCGTTAAACAAGGCCGGGGTGAGTCACTGCAAGATTTCATGACCCGATTCGATAGAGAGTGCCTGTCAACTCGGTGCACAAACGATCTCCTCATCATCTCAGCGTTCCAAAATGCTATCATCTCGGACCATCTCTACAGAGAGATCCTGGCAAAGGATCCAAAGACTACTACCGAACTGTGGGCCATAGCGGACAAGTTCGCCAAGATAGAAGAGGCCACCAGACGCAGGAAAGAAGTGGACCGAGGTGAAGCCTCAAAGAAGAAAGAGGATACTCCCCGGAAAGGGGTAATGGAACGGATTCAACGAGGTCCGATCGAGTCTCGTCTCGGACCTCGGCAAAGTCCGGTACAGCGGGGCCCGCCGACGTCCCAGATCGCACAACGGCCAGCTTCACAGTTCACACCGTTGAACAAACCGAGGACTGAAATCCTCGAGCTGCACGCTGGCTTGTTTGAGAGACCAAGGCCGATGCGGGAGGACGGCAAGCCGAGGTCGAAGAATAAGTACTGCCAGTTTCATGAGGACTACGGACATGATACAGAAGACTGCAGGAACTTGGCTCAGGACATTGAGAGCCTAGTTCGCAGCGGACAACTGAAGAAGTATCAAGATCGGACCTCGGGGGTAAATCAAGTGGATGTTCCCCGAAGTCAAAAAAAGAAAAGACAGTATAGAGGAGGGAATTGCAGCACGGATGCTGAAAAGAAAACAAAGCACAATGAGGATGATGCTGACGAGGACGGAGATTATCAATACGAGGGGATAGTCGCTACAATCTCCGCTCTCGCCAAAGGACAGACCAAGTCGTCCCTCAAAAACGGAGCTCGTAGCTTGCCGAGCAGCGAACCCGCAAACAAGAGGTTCAAGAAGGAGGAAGCTGTGACTTTTTCGGCCGAGGACCCGGTACCCCCCATGGTGCCGCACTCCGATGCCATTGTTGTTGAGGCTGTAGTGTCCAACATGCTGATCAAAAGAATTCACATTGACACCGGGGCATCGGTGAATATCATGTTCAAACATTGCTTTGATAACATGGAGCTGGAGAAGTCAAAAATCATTCCAACCACACGGCCCCTGCGGAGTTTCGCACAGGAGGAAACCCACCCTCTAGGGACGATCGAGCTGCCCGTCACAGTAGGGAAAGGGCCGAGAAGCACCACTAACATGACCGAATTCATGGTGGTGGAGGCCAAGTCCCCATACAACATAATCCTAGGCCGTACTTGGATGAATACAGTGAGAGCGATCTGCTCCACGTACCATTTAGCTGTGAAGATCCCGACTAAGGGAGGGGTAGCCGTTATCCGTGGTGATCAGAAAATGGCGAGGGAGTGCCTGCATGTGGCTCTCAAGGGGCTAGGGGCAACGCCCGAACTGCCCCAAGCATAGCAATTACTGAACTCCGAAGAGCCGAAGAAGACGTCGCCCGCCGAAGAGAGAGAGGTGGCTTTGTACGATGACGATCCCTCTAAGGTTGTCAAAGTCGGGCTGACCGACCACCCCCATCTTCGCGAACAGGTTATTCGGCTTCTAAAGGAGTACAGAGACGTCTTCGCGTGGTCCCCATTGGATATGACAGGGGTATCACCCGATCTGATCACACATCGGCTAAAGATCGACCCCGAAGTGCGACCAATCAAGCAAAAACAGCGCTCCTTCGCAGCAGAGCGGAGTCAGGTCATAAAGACCGAAGTGACCCAACTGCTGGATGCTGGGATTCTATTCGAGGTCACTTACCCGACCTGGATAGCGAACCCGGTAATGGTCAAGAAGGCTGGGGGAGGATGGCGCATGTGCATCGATTATACCGATCTCAACAAGCACTGCCCTAAGGACTGCTACCCTCTGCCCGATATCGACAAAAAGGTGGACTCGCTGGTCGGTCATAGGATATTCAGCTTCCTTGATCTGTATAAAGGGTACCACCAAGTCCTAATGGATGCCGAAGACGCGGCAAAAACGGCGTTCATTACGGACTTCGGCATTTTCGCATATCGCAAAATGCCATTTGGCTTGAAAAATGCAGGAGCCACCTATCAGCGGATGGTAGATAAAATATTTAAAGAGCATATTGGAAAGGAAGTGGAGGTATATGTCGATGACATAGTAGTGAAGAGTAAGGAAGAGAGCACAAGTATATCCGATCTCCGAACTGTGCTCTCCATTCTTCGCAAGGTCAACCTGAAACTTAACCCTCAAAAATGCGACTTTGCTGTGACATCGGGGAAGTTTTTAGGATGTTGGATTTCCCAAGAAGGGCTAAGGGCAAATCCGTCAAAAGTTAAGGCCGTGTTAGACATGCGGGATCCGAAGTCAATCAACGATGTGCACAGACTTACGGGGTGTCTCGCCGCACTGAGTAGATTCCTATCTAAAGCCGCGGAGAAGCAGTTGCCCTTCTTCAAAATCTTAAAGAGGGCACCCCAATTTGATTGGAGTTCGGAGCATCGTCACGCCCTAAGCCAACTAAAGGAGTATCTCAGGAATCTACCGACCTTGTCAGTACCACAGGAGGGAGAGGTGCTCTTTCTGTATTTGGCTACTTCTGATGAAGCAATCAGTGCAGTACTCACGCGAGAAGAAGCGGGCCGCCAGTTGCCAGTCTACTTTATAAGCAGGTCGCTGAAAGGGCCCGAAGTGAGATATCAACCCTTGGAAAAGATAGCCTTAGCACTTGTCAACGCTGCGCGGCGACTACGCCCATACTTTCACGCGCACACCATACAAGTCCGAACAGACTCCCCACTTCGGCAGGTGCTGACGAAGCCAGAAGCCTCCGGACGAATAGCGAAGTGGGCGATAGAGTTGGGAGAGCATGACATCTCTTATGTCCCCCGACAAGCAATCAAAGGGCAAGCCTTAGCAGATTTCTTAGTTGAAACTTCAATATCCGAGGTCCCGATCCCAACCCCAGAGCCAGTTCGCACAACGGTGGAGGAACCTCAAGACTGTTGGCATATGTACGTAGATGGGGCCTCGGGAAAGACGGGGAGCGGTGCTGGAATCCTCCTTGTCAGCCCAGAAAAGAAAGAGATCACATACTCACTTCGCTTTCAGTTCGCAACTACCAACAATGAGGTAGAGTACGAAGCGCTGCTTGCCGGACTCCGGATAGCCACGGATCTGAAGGTCGCGGCCATAAAAGTACATTGTGACTCCCAGGTGGTCGTGAATCATATGCTGGGCAAATACGAGGCGAAGGGTGAAAGAATGAAGAAGTATTTGGCTAAGGCACGAGGCATGCAGGGCTTTTTCAAATACTTCCAGCTCGAGAGAATCCCCCGGACTCAAAATTCCCGAGCTGATGCTCTCAGCAAATTGGCAGCAACACCTGGCACCTCACCGGTGGAGGATGTCCAGCATAGAAGTATAGACGAAGCCGAGGTCAACGATCTCGAGGATGAGTCACAGCCGACGTGGATGACCCCAATTTTAGCCTATCTGAAGAGAGGGGAATTACCTGAAGATAAGACGGAGGCTAGAAGAATACTGTTGAAGTCATTGAGATATGTTGTCCTAGACAATGTCCTCTACAAGAAGTCGTACCTTCAGCCCCTACTCAAATGCGTCGGACCGACCTCGGCGGACTACGTCATGCGAGAGATGCATGAAGGGGCATGTGGAAGTCACATCGGACCTCGGGCATTAGCAAAGAAAATTATGAGATGGGGATACTTTTGGCCCTCGATGCTCAAGGACTGCACCGAACTCGTGCAGAGGTGCGAAAAGTGTCAATTACACGCAAATGTGACAAGGCTGCCACAAACCGAGCTGACTGCGATGCAGAGTCCTTGGCCGTTCGCACAGTGGGGGATAGATATAGTAGGCCCATTCGACAGAGCGCCAGGTCAGTTGAGGCACCTCATAGTTGCTATCGACTACTTTACGAAGTGGGTGGAAGCAGAACCCCTGTCCACGATAACAAGTAAGAACGCCCGGAACTTCGTATGGAAAAACATAGTATGCCGGTTCGGCATACCTCATGTCCTTGTATCAGATAATGGGACCCAGTTCACGGACAGGATTTTTAGGGAATGGTGTGACGAGCTGCAGATTCAACAACATTTCACATCGGTAGCCCACCCTCAAGCAAATGGTCAAGCCGAAGTGACTAACCGAACTCTCGTCAAAGGCCTCAAAACCCGGCTAGAGAAAGCTAAAGGGTTATGGGTAGAAAACCTTCCAAACGTCCTATGGTCCTACAGAACAACGCCGCGAACAGCAAATGGCGAAACACCGTATAGTCTAGCATACGGGACAGAAGCTGTAATCCCGGTCGAGATCGGACTCCCCAGTCCGCGCACGACCCATTTCATAGCCGAAGTAAATGATGAAAACCGGCGTGCGGACCTCGATCTGCTAGAAGAAAAAAGGGATACAACTTACATAAGAGAGGCCCGATACAAGCAACTCATAGCCCGATATTATAATCGGCGAGTCCGAGATCGGCAGTATTGTGTAGGAGATTTAGTTCTCCGAAACAACGAGGTCAGCAAAGCTTGTAAGCTCGGCAAGCTGGAGGCCACATGGGAAGGCCCATACCGAGTAGACGAGGTCCTTGGTAAAGGCGCCTATAGGCTTTCCACTTTGTCCGGGGAGCCCATACAGCGACCTTGGAATGTAATCCATCTGAAGAGGTACTATGCATAGAGGTGGAGTATCATGTAGGATAGAGTCGTCAGTTAGTCAAATCTTTTGTTTGGTTCAAGCTCTTGTTAGTTCAGTCTTTTCAGTTCGTCTTTATGTTCAGTCCGGTCTTGTTTTTCAAAATTCTTTTAAGTAATGAAAGTTAAGATTGTCTCTCATTATGTTCTCATTTGCATCACTCTACCTATATGCATTTTACCTCTCCTCCAAACACTATCCTGACGAGGACAAGTGTTAGTAAAATAAAATCGTACGAACCAGGGGACCACCCCTACCGACCTAGTCGGCAGAACAGGAACCCGATCTGACCCAAGCGTCACCTTGGCAGTGGATAATAGGCTATATGCCATCCCGAACCAAGGGAAGACCCAAGTGTCACATCGGAAGCCGAAGTTAGGCTCCCAAGCCACTTCGGAAACTCGAATATGACCACGTCAGTTCGAAAACGAAAAAAGCAGAAATGCGATTCGAAACAGGCATAAGCCAAAGATTACACTAACAGAGTTTATACAAAATGTGTTTATTATTTTGCAGAATTTTACAAGTCACGCGTTAGAAGGCCCGCCCTCATCTGGCCTCTTACTACAATTAAAGTAACTAGCCCAACCGCTAGTCGGCGGGTTCATCAAAAAGTCAATATTTACATCTTCCTTTTTTCGGGAACTTTGTCCAGAACTGCGACCACCGCCGCGCCCACCACCGCCTGACGTGCCAGTTCGGCTTGACACAGACCGGGACGAACTTCGACCTCGGGGGACTATCGGAGCTCGGTAATTCCCATCCCCTCGGTTCGGTATCGGTCTGCGGTTCTGAACAGGCATCAGCATGTCCAACCGGTCCTTAACCAAACGAGATGGTACAGTAGGACTCAGAGCTCGGAAACGGGGAGCATGTTGTTTAGTTGGTTGCACGTCGGGGTACCGGTCAAGCCACTTCTTCATTATCGGGTGGTGAGATAATACCAACGGGAACAAGTTTGTCAAATATCGCAGCTCGGATATATAGTCGGCAACTTCCCATGAATCCGATCCGCGATTCTGGGTCTCCCGCACCACACCTCGCACAGCCTCCAACGCAGCAGCCTCGACTTCGGATATCGTCTTGCCGCCGAGCTCGTGGATAACCCTTTCGTATTCGGCATGCTCGTCGGCGATCCTCTTTGCATCCGCATAATCCTCTTTTAGTTGCAAATATCGAGCTTCGTTGGAGTCAGCCGTGATTTGCAGAGCGTTATACTTAGCATCGAATTCATTCCGGAGATGTTCAACAAGTTTGTCAAGACGACCGATCTCGCCATCTTTCAGATCGAGAAGAATATTTAAACGTTTGATTTCATTCAACAAAACAGCTTGATCCAGTTCGGATTTGTTCTACACGAATAAAAGGCAGATATAAGAAGACAGAAACAAATATTTTCATTCATAGTGGAGGCAGTGCATTTACAATCCATAGCAAGACAACAAAAATTACAGGAGAAGGGGGATCAACTGACCCCGCCAGATGGATTAGCCTCAGTGTTCAAGGCACCGGTCTCCGCAGTTTCCTTCTCCACGTCGGCGTGGCCAGTTTCCATATCCTCCTCCCCCTCATCCTCCTCCGACGGCAAGTCGGGAGAAAGTGGATGTTCCACCAGCTCGTCACGAAAGGGACCACAGAGCTTTTCGAACTCCAGGTCCCGATCAAACTGGCACTCCCGCACTTCGGCAGCGGACATGGGAGTCCGCTGACCGGCAACGTACTCGACCACCGGGAACGGAGCGCCCTTCTTCTGCAGCTGGCGGAAGTACATCCGCAACATTTCTTCATCGGTGATGGGCTCATAACCGTACTTCCCCTTATCAAGAGTGGGGAAGTCGGCAGCCACCCGGTCAAGAACCTTCGCGACCTCTCGTCTCTTCGAAGGCCCAGTCAGCGAAGAAACGAGGGCACTAAAGCCCTCGCTGTAAATTACCCTCTCAACGAGGGCAAGGGCAAACTCACCCTGTTCGGCCGCGAGCCGCTCTTCGCGAGCCCGAGCTGCCTCCAGTGCTTCCTCACTCTTAGCTGCTTTCTCCTCGGCAGCGGCGAGTTTGGAATTGGCAGCAGCCAGCTCCCTCTTCAGTTCCTCCTCCCGAACTGTCACCGAAGAGAGTTCCTTGACCAACTCCGTCTTTTCGGCAGCAAGACTCTTCATCTTCGCGTCAGATCGGGTGGTCACCTTCACCGAGCTCTGAAGAAGATGCCTCACGGCGCGGTAGACATGATCAAAGTCCTCCAGTGTTGGGGCCACACCCTACATTACACCCACCGACTATAAATCAAAAAGGAGAGAGGGGAAACGAACTTGGAAAAATTATAAGTCACCGGACTTACAGAGGGAAATGATGGGGCCGGAGATCGGACGGCAGTTACGGCGACATCGGGCTCGGAAGAAGCCGAGCCCATTACCAGCCTCTTGGTCGCAGCCAAGTCAACCTCCTCTGCGGCCAAACTTGAAGGCCCGTGAGATCGGGAGTTAGGGACTCCCGAGTGAGTCCTCTCAGATGACTCCGCCGCCCGTCTCTTTGTCCCAGCTGGCGAACTGGCGGCATCGTTCTTCCTCTTCTTCTGGGAGGATGCCTTTTTCTTGTCATCCTTAACCATATTCACTGCAGACAAGGCGCACGAATGAGTACCGATGTAAAAAAAAAAAAAAAAAAAAAAAAAAAAAACGGGGGAAAAGGAACCTCACCCCTCCCCGGATCCACCGAAGTGGAAGGATCATCGGGGCTCGGTACTGCCACCGCCAATTGGGCCAGTGACATCGGCATCTTGCCCAAACTGGCAAGACGCCGCACCACCTTAGCCAAATCTTTTTGCCTCGGCATGAGCCGAACCGAGCCGGAGTGCCACCCGAACTCGGTGGCACCCTCGAACTGGCAGAAAAAAAA
Organism: Thymus mandschuricus; assembly: GCA_029379335.1. NCBI lineage: Eukaryota > Viridiplantae > Streptophyta > Magnoliopsida > Lamiales > Lamiaceae > Thymus > Thymus mandschuricus. Next base: position 32,864,414 of record CM057078.1, read on the forward strand.
AAATTCTGCCAGTCTTGGACTTTGGAGGGAACCTGCACGGAAAAACCCTGGTGCCGGTATGAAGAGTAGTACCACCCCTCAGTTCGGGATTTAAATGACACCATCCCCCCAAGAAGATCTATCGAAAACGGGATACCCACCCGAGAACAGGCTATCTCCAGACCGGTAATTTGGCTGATGCTGTTCGGGGTAATCTGGGCAGGAGATAGGTCAAAAATACGGTAAATGTCGCCGTAAATGGCCGGAAAAGGAACACGAAGACCAGCCTTAAACTGATCCTCGTAAACGGTGACACACCCACGAGGGGGGCGATAAGCCCGATCGTAGGCGTTCGGCCGAAGAAGGCGAACAGAAGGAGGAAATTCAAACTTGACAGCAAGGTCATAGAGAGTGGAAGTAGAAATACTAGACTCTAGATCCCCCACACTCCCAGCAACCCCGGGACATTCGGGTAACTCAACCTCGTGCCCGTACGGGTCCTTACAATCGGACCGTACGCAGGCACGCCTATCATCTGGGAAATAAATGGGGAGGGAATTCGACGGAGAGGCGGCGGCGCCTTCTTCCGCCGCCGCACAAGAATGAACCGAGGGAGAGTTAGACGGAGAGGGTGAAAAAACTGGAAATTCGACCTCCCGAACGGACGAATCAGAGGGGGACGTAGATGACGAGATGGAGGAAGACATAACTTACTTGTTTGAAGTTCTTGAACAAGCTGTGACGAGAAACCGTTTGGAGAGAAAACAGCAAAGGAAGTTGCAGATTTAGGGTTTCTGATTTTTGAAAATAAATGAAGAATGATTAATTTTACAATCATAAGGCATTAAAGGGGGAAGGAGTTAACGCGTATTGAAGGCTTCATTCAATGCGACGCCGTTTCGCGCACGTCCAATCGGCGCTTTATCGGAACCCCATGCGTCGCATTAAATGCGGCTGACACCTTTAATTTTGGGCGGGAGATGAGATCGGCATGACCGAACTCCTGCAGCAAGTCACTTCGGAGAGGTACGCACACTCAGTTCGGCTTCCTCACAGATTTCAGAGGGGGTACGCACTTAGTTTGGCTTCCCCCACAGATTTCAGAGAGAGTACGCACACTCAGTTCGGTATCTCTCACAGTTCAGAGGGGGGTACCAAGCTCAGTTCGGAATTCCTCACATATTTTGGAGGGGGGTACCAAGCTCAGTTCGGATTTCCTCACATATTTTGGAGGGGGGTACCAAGTTCAGTTCGGTATCTCTCACAGTTCAGAGGGGGTACCAACTTCAGTTCGGTATCTCTCACAGTTCAGAGGGGGTACCAAGCTCAGTTTCGGATTCCTCACATATTTTGGAGGGGGCACCAAGTACGTTACTCAAATCAGCTAATACTCACCAAGCACAAACAGGAGACGTCAACTCCATCACCCCACGCTTTTTGGGGGGGGATGTGATAGGAAATGGCCCACCTCCCTAGGCCCAAAACAAACAAGCAGGCCCAGAACAGACAAGCCCAACAAGCCCAGATCGGCGTAGGCCCAGAGGGCCCAGATCGGCACGAGTCCAATCGGCCCAGCCCACGCTAAATGCAGGCCCAGGGAGTTGAGCCCTAAAGACCTAGAACGTGGGTTGATGGAGGAAAAACCGGAACAGGACAACCACCCATGACTCCACGTCCTTCACTCCACAACCGGCGTCGACGGCGATTATAAATAGAGGAATCACTTGCATTGTAAACACTTACGCTATTCTGAATATAAACACATACTTTTCCTCCCCGTGGACGTAGATCGTACCGATCGAACCACGTAAATCTCGTCTCTTTTCTTTACTTTCGCACATTAAACGCACACGAACTTGGGCCGCGAATCGAAGGTTCATCATATCCCTAAATAGAACTTGTTTCCATGGATTGAGATATTTTCATGATATAAAATATAAAACATAATAAAACAATATTCGTAGTTCCAAAAGAGAAGTATACCTGAAATAGCAATAAGGGAGAATCGAGCACTCCGCTAGAACCGGGGGCGTCGTAGAGCAGCTCTTCAACGCACGGGAACGGCGCGTGAAGCGCGTCCCCGAACTCGTGGAGTGCCACGTCAGCATCGGCCTCGATGAACAACACCCCCTCGCCGGTGCACTCCACCACCAGCTTCCGTGCGGCGCGTTCCCTCAACCGCCCGGCGAAGGGGTAGTAGAAAACCAAGACCTTAGAAATGGCGTCGCGGATCACCTTCGCGGGGTCCTTCCCCGCCATGGAGGGGTTCCTCCGGTAGAACTGAATCACCGGAGTTTGGAAACGGAGGCCCTCTTGATCGTCGATGTCGGAAAGGAGCTTGATTTCGTACGGCGTTGGCTTCGCCGGAGCGACCAGCTCGGGGGTTTTCCTCGCCACTTTGAAGGTTAGTGCATTGGCCGTGGACTGCATCCTTATAGCTTCTTGAGAGAGAGAGAGAGAGAGAGTATATTGATTGAAATGAAGCTATATTAGTGAGCTTAAATAGCATGCTTCGTGTTCCATGTGCGATCCATTAGTATAAAGTGTGATGTCATTTCCAAATTCCAACTCATTCACAAATATATTATATACTCACTTTCTATGATTTTTACGTTTATAAACAAGAATTTTAAAGACCTCGTAATTGAGGATTCAAACTCGAAATCTTTAATATCGAAACTTAACCTTCAATTATTAGGTTAACACATGCAAACCGACTTTATGTATCTTAATTATCCCTACAAGTTACAACTAAATACCAAAGGTGAGTTTGGCCACACACTTCTTTGAATTTTCTCTTATTTGACCGATTAAAATAGTTATGTACGCCCCGTGATATTCCTTCTTGATTAATGCATGTGAACGAATGATGAACTCGAGAAACTATTTATTAATATCAAACTATGGATATACATGAGAATTTATTGATATAAAGTTATAATACCTTATATCATGAAGTATGGACCATTCGTAAACGATTTTTCGAGAAAAATTGTGTATAGTTACAATGAAAATTTACAATTAGTACTCTTCGTCTCACTCACTCAGGGGTGTTTGTTAAGCCCAGATACTATCTTATTTTTCCGGACTCATGATTAGTTGTTTCTTGTTTGGTACCCTCGATAATTTGAAGCCCCTTTTTTAATTTCGTGTTTAGTTTCCAAGACTACGGTTTAACGTTTTGTATGAATTCCTGAAAAGGCCCCTTGACACCATACATATTGGTGAAACCCTAAATTCCTCAATTCACCATTTGCCACTCTTAATTTTAGGGCTTACAACAAAGCTCTCATCTTCGCGGCAGTTTTCAGGCGAGAGACTTCAATGGCGCCGGTTCCAGGTTCAGTCAAGATAACAACGTACACGAAGCTCCAAGGAAATTATTCGACGGACACCGAAAACGAACACCCAATCGTGACGACGTGAGAAGGACTGGGTAAATAACGGCGACTGAATCGATGGAATCCTTGAACGAACACCCAATCGCGGCGACGGGAGAAGGACTGAGTTAATAGCGGGGAAGGAATCAATGAACGCCGATTGAGAACGCCCAATCGTGACGACTGAAGAGGGCCGGAGAAAATAACGACAATTGAAGAAGTGAAGAAGAATGAATATATGCGTGAAAACCCTACCAAATTTCGATTAAAAACAAAACTAAGGTTCACGAGGCAAACAATCGAAGGGTAATTCAGTAGTTTCCATTGCAAATCGTGAGTTTCTATTCAAAACGCGATAAGAAACGGGTCTCCTCCCCTCCGACTACTCCACTAAAGGTGAAAAATGAAAAATAGCGGGTCCAATATATAAATATGGGCGTCATGTTTGGAAATCTGGGATACCAAACAACTCATTGAGCCCGAATAAGATACTAAACTTGGGCTAATTGGGGATACCAAACACTCCCTTAGGAAGTTGACTGTCTATTTATTTATCTCGCAAATAAACAATCAACTTTCCCTATATAAGTAGGACGGATGAAGATTCACACGCATATTACATAAACAATTTCACAATATTAGTTATATTTATAATTTTCATACATATAACTTTCAAATGTTGCAACTGTGGACACATTTTCACAGCCTGGAGATCGGCGGCCAAACATTCCGGCCAGTCTCCGCCTCGGCCTCGCCGCCTCTCAACATAACCTCGATCTCGTTCGCCAACACTTCCATGGCGTTCGCCGGCAGGCACATCGGAACCACTATCCCCTTGGTATTCTTAAAGGGGAGGTAATTGCTCGCAATGGTCGGAATCCCACCGGTCTCCGCCGGGCCGCCGTACACCGGCTTCCCCCAGCCGTAATCCGCCTGGTCCAAGCCGGCGCGCGTCAGATCGCTCACGACGAACGTCTGCGCCATCATGAAGAACGGCCGCCCTCTAATCACAGTCAGATCAGCCAACGACCTCATGTACTCCTCCGTCACCTCCGCCCTCGCCTTCCTCACCAGTTCCACCGCGTAATGCAGAGGATTCCTCATCAGCTCGCCGGCAGTGGCCACCGCCACTGGGAAGGCGATCGCGTTGCCGTAGTAGCCCTCGGGGAGAGGCGGATCGAACCGCCCCCGGGAGTTGACGAGGAACATGATCCTCACCTCCTCGTTGAGCTCCGGCGAGATGGCGATCGTGCGGCAGCGCCAGAGACAGGCGGTGATGAGCTCGAATCGCGAGCAGTCGCGCAGGTGCGGGGGGAGGCGGCTGCGGAGGGCGGCGAACTCAGCGGCGCCGAAGAAGAAGGAGCGGTATACAAGGCCGTCCTCTGGTATTAGGGTTCCGGCGGTTTCGGGAGGGTCGTCGTGCTCGTGGTGAGTGCAGGTCACGCGCGGCGGGTCGCGCGCGTTGAGTAGGTTCCTGTTCCAAACTGGTAAAATTGATGGGGTTTCTGCACCGCAGGCGAGTTCACCGATGGCGGAGAGGAATTTGAACAATCCCTCGCCGTCGCACATCGTGTGGTTGAAGCGGCAACCGAAGATGAAGCCGCCGCATTTGAGGCGCGTGACCTGCAAACGCACATGATTTTTTATTAAGTTAAAGGAGAAACTACATAATAAGGACATTAAAATAATGAAAAACAAATTCATATGTTGTAACACACAATCAAGTCCTTACTCCTACATCCGAAATACAAGACTAATATACCTTATATATAAAGGACAATATTATTATATTAGTACGAAGTCTATCGATTTGGAGTCCAAAACTAAAATCGTAGACTAGATCAAAACGGACAAAATCATATTAATATGTTTCGATGGCTCGCCTAGCTGTCCCTCTCAAGAGATATGAGAGAAAACATTATGATAAGCGCCTACAAATGGTATTTCAATGGATTTTGGACTCGGTTAAGTTCTGTAGGTTCAGACTAGACCTGATTTTTAAGATTTGGGTTTTTAAATATTTGAAAATCCAAAAATTTTTGGCCGGGATCTGTATCTATAATCTAATTATCGGATTTGGATATATATGTTTGGATCTGAATTTTAAGAATCAAATCCGATTCAGAATTGACCTGATATGTAAAAATAAAAAAGTTACATGTCAATTGAATATATGTGCATGGAAATGCGTCAAATAGAATGAAAAAAAAGGATTATTACGCAACATACAAGTACCCAAATAATACAAATACCGTGTATGGTATTCAAGAAAATGGAAGGAGGGAGCATCCAATCACATTAAACATGACTTCCAACGGCAGATTTCTCTCTTTTATAAATTGAAAAGTTTTCATAGTAATAAAAAAAAAAATAAGAAAGAACAAAACCAAAAAAAAAAACAAAAGAAAAGGAAAAGAAAAGAAAAGATACCTGAATCAAGAACAAGGGAGAATCGAGCACTTCGCTGGAACCGGGCACATCATAGAGGAGCTCTCCGGCGCACGGAATCGGCGGCTGAATGGCGTCCCCGAACTCGTGAAGCGCCACGTCAGCGTCGGCCTCGATGAACAGCACCCCCTCGCCGGTGCACTCCACCGCCAGCTTCTTCCCGGCGCGTTCCCTCAGCCGCCCCGCCAGGGGGTAGTAGAACACCAGGGCCTTGGCAATGGCGCGGCGGATCACCTCCGCCGGGTCCTTCCCCTCCATGGCCGGGTTCCTCCGAAAGAACTGGAACCCCGTCATGAGGAAACGGAGGGCCTCCTGATCGTCGATGTCGGAGAGGAGCTTCAACTCGTGGGGCGTCGGCTTCGCCGGAGCGATCAGTTCCGGCTCTTTCCTATGCACTTTGAAGGTCAACATATCTTCTCTCTACCTTAGTTGTGTTTGAGTGTGCTGTATAAGTTTCATGCCTCCTTCCATTAGCATATATATAGCATGTTGTCTTATCAGTACTCCGTGACGCTATCTTTAAATTTCTCGAGATGCCCGTTTTTCCAACTCATACACAGATGTTAGAGTGACTTCCACGTTCGAACAACTCATGCATAGTTAAGCTTGGATCAAATAACATCTTCGATCCATAGAGTAAGCTTTGACTTTCTTTTTTTCTTTTTTTTTTTTTTTTTTTTTTTTTTTTTTTTTTTCTTGGAGAAAGCTTCGTGGTATGAGTGCATGAGTTTCGCACGATGTATTTAATTAAGAAGCCAGCTTGGAATTCGTGGAAACTCATGAGATATGAGAAGATTTTATTCTTTGGAGCTAGATAACGTTTACTTTTTTTCGAAGATTTAGTAATATAAAGGTTGCGTAATTCGAACTCTGAATCTTTGGACCATCTTTGGTCCAAAATCTAACTCCTACCGTGTTTGAGATTCTACACATGTACATGAAAAGAAAATGAGGGGTTTTTCTTTATAATTTTTAGCTGAGAGTGAAGAGTGTTTGCAAACCAAATCACATAATACGGTTTGTTAAAATTGTAATTATTCGGTATGGTTTAATGTAAAACCAAACCAAATCACATAATACGGTTTGTTAAAATTAGGGGTGTTCATAGTTTGGTTTAAACCGTAAATCAAACCGGATCAAACTGTATTTTGCGGTTTGGTTTGGTTTATGGTTTGAAAATTTTGGTTTGGTTTTTTATTTTCACAAATTATGGTTTACGGTTTAGGTTTGGTTTTTGAAAATATATAAACCAAACCAAACCGTAAACCATAAAACCGCGATTTAATTATAATAAATATAATATTAATTATTAATTGTGACATAATTGCTTATTTTCAATTTTAATACATTGTCATTGAGAGTTGAATAATAAAAGATAAGTACTTAATACGGAGTAAAATTTAATATAATTCTTTTTATATAATGATTATATCCAACTCTAAAGAGATTCTTTTTCCGCTATCAGTATATTTTTACTCAATTTTTATTGAAATTTCGCTATCATCTTTTTTTTTTTTTTTTTGTCACTCAATATTTATTGAAACTTTAAATTATTTTCCTTGGAATGTATCCTATAATTTTCGATATCTTACGAACTCTTTTTCATAAACAATTTAGAGTTTATAAAAAAATATTTTTACTATTCATACTCAAATACAAACATAGTAATAAGACCGTAAACCGAACCGCACCAAACCATATTAACATGGGTTGGTTCGGTTCGGTTTTAGTATTAATATGGTTCGGTTTGGTTTCAAGAAATTTACAAACCGTATTATGTGGTTTGGTTTGGGTTTTACGTTAAACCGCACCAAACCAAACCGTGTACACCCCTAGTTAAAATTTCAAAAAAAAAAAAAAAACCGAACCAAACCAAACCATATTAATGCGGTATGGTGTGGTTCAATTTGCGGTTTTAGTACTATATGTTTGTATTTAAGTATTAATAGTAAAATAATCTTTTGTAAAATCTAAATTGTTTATGGAAAAAAAGTTCATAAGATAACGGAAATTATGGGATACATTCCAAATAAAATAATTTAAAATTTCAATAAATATTGAGTAAGAACTATAGTTGATAGTGTAAAAAGAATTTTTTAAGAGTTGGATATAATATTTTATATAAAAAGATTATGTTAAATTGTACTATGTATTATTTACTTATCTTTTATTATTATTTTTCAACTCTCAATGACAATGTATTAAAATTAAAAGTAAGTTATGTCAAAATTAATAATTAATATTATGTTTATTATAATTAAATCGTGGGTTTTCTGATTTGTTTGGTTTATATATTTTCAAAAACTAAACTTAAACCGTAAATCATAATTTATAAAAATAAAAAATCAAACCATATTTTTTTTAAACATAAACCTAACCGAACCGTAAATTACGATTTGATTCGATTTTGTTAATTTACGGTTCAAACCAAACTATGCACCCCTAGTTGTTAAATTTGCTAGTTTAAATTCTTTGACGATGAACAACCCTTTCTAGATGTTAATTTATTATATTTATGGATATGGAGCAATTTACAATAGGGGTGATTAATTGTTAGGCACTTAATACATGATATTTGCCAAATATTTACGATTTCGCTATCTTTAATGTGAATTGAAATGTATAATTATTCGATTTCATCTAATTTTGCACACCAAAAGAATTTGAGACTATAAGAAAAAAAGAAGACACAAGATAAAAAAAAAAAAAAAAAATGACATCACAAATTTAAAAAAACAAAAAAAGGTAAGATAGAAAAAATCAAAATCTGAATGGAAATGTCGCAATTTAAAACGGATCTTGAGAAATTTTAGCATGTTGCTTAAATAATTAAATAAGAAAATTTTCTTATTTAAAGTTTACATTTGATTGATTAGATCGAGCTATATACTATTATACCCCCTCTGGCTTAAGACTCGTGACACATTTATTTTCAACATTTGTGGCAAGCGTTTTCGAGCGTCTTGATGATGAGTTTCAAAATATCATTTTAAGGAAAATTTTCTTTTACGGGATACTACAAGTATCAAGGTGTCCCGTAAAAGAAAAAATTCCCTAAAAAGATATTTTGAAACTCATGATTAACACGCTCGAAAACGCTTGCCACAAATACTGTAAATAAAAGTGTCACGAATCTTGAGCAAGAGGGAGTATGATATATGCAAGATGTATTTAACTGTGGAAGCAGCCAGATGGAAACTATTGAGATGTCAAAAGATTCTATTCCGTTATTCGGACGTTTATTTTCATTTGACTTTTTTTCTATTTTAAGCTCAACATTCTACATTAACACTTCATTTATTTCCTTACATTTCACTTATTTTTCATCTTTATAGTATTAACACTCCATTTATGTATACATTTATGTTATAAACTTTAATTTCTTAAATATCGTATCGAAAAAAAAAATGTTAAATGAAGATAAACGGAGGGAGTAAGTAGTTGAGAAAATGGGTGTGTTATAAAGATGTTAAATTGGTAGTTTAAATACTTTGATGGACGAAGAACAAATCCTTTTAGCAAGCTTCCTTACTGGGTGTAGTGCTTGTGTGGCAATTTAAGAGGTTATGCTAGAAAATTTTAGAGGACATGTCCTAAGATGATAGTACTCATTCCGTCTCATATATTATATAAGATCGTTAGTCAGTCAGTTGTGTTTCATCTCTCAATTGTATTATTGTAAAGGCATTTTATTATTTATTTAACATTTATTATATATAAATACAGTAAAACCTCTATAAATTAATAACCTTGAGACTGTGAGATTTTATTAATTTGACGAGATATTAATATATTGATAAATTAATATTTTATTAATTAAAAGAGAGGCTTTTTAAAATCACCAAATTTAGTAAATGTACACTAGAAATAAATGAATTCATATATGTTTGATTGATTCTATTCATGTATCAACCAATTCTTTACAACTAATTAAATATATTCATGCACGATCAATGAAACATACAGTATATAAATTTCAATATGAGAATAAAATAATTCATAACGCCCTGTTATGTCTTCTCATCTAAAAAGCGTCGCAAAATAATTCATCTCACATGCACTTAAAATTAAAAGATTATGTTAGTATAAGAAAGATCATCTCACATGCACTTAAAAAGATTTATAAGAGTGAGTTGATGGAAATATCGTTTAAAGTTAGTCAACGTACAATACCAAATACTCGCAAGAAAAATTAGAAATGAAATCCAATTAGATTTAAGTTTTAAGAAAATTAAGTATTAGTAATAGATTTTTATTTTAGCAAATTATTATAATATTTATAGTTATAGCAGTATTTATCAGTATTAATTTAGAGGTTCAATGAGACCTAATATTCATAAAAACATTTTACAAAAAAATATTATCTTATTATCTTATCGAATTTGATGATTTTTTACAAAGGTACAAGTCGGGACCAGAATATTTTATTATTTTAGAGAAGTTATTAATTTACAAAGTAATACTAATTTATAGAGGTTTTACCGTAAACGCTTATCATTTTCACACGATCGACTTTCGAAATGTTGTATTTGTGGACACAATTTCACAGCCTGGAGTTCGTCAGACCAGTTTTCCGGTCATTCTCCGCATCGCGGCCGCCGCCTCTCAACATACGGCCGATCTCTTTCGCCAACACTTCCATGGCATTCGACGGCAGGCACATCGGAACCACTACCCCCTTGCTATTCTTAAAGGGAAGGTAATTGCTTGCCATGGTCGGAATCCTGCCGGTCTCCGCCGGACCGCCGTACACCGGCTTCCCCCAGCCGTAATCCACCCTATCCAAGCCGTCACGTGTCAGATCGCTCACCACGAAGGTCTGCGCCATCATGTAGTGCGGCCTCCCCCTCATCACCGTCAGATCCGCCAGCGACCTCATGTACTCCTCCGTCACCTCCGCCCCCGCCTTCCTCACCAGCTCCACCGCGTATTGCAGCGGATTCCTCATCAACTCGCCGGCGGCGGCCACCGCGACTGGGAAGGCGATCGCGTTGCCGTAGTAGCCGGCAGGGAGCGGCGGATCGAACCGCCCCCGGGAGTTGACGAGGAACATGATCCGAACCTTCTCGTTGGATGGCGATCGTGCGGCAGCGCCAGAGGTAGGCCGTGAGGAGCTCGAATCGGGAGCAGCCGCGCAGGTGCGGAGGGAGGTGGCTCCGGAGCGCAGCTAAGTAGGCGTCATCGAAGACGAAGGAGCGGTGGACGAGGTTGTCCTGCGGTATTAGGGTTCCGGCGGTTTCGGGAGGGTCGTCGTGCTCGTGGTGAGTGCAGGTCACGCGCGGCGGGCTGCGCGCGTTGAGTAGGTGTCGGTTCCAAACTGGTAAAATCGATGGGGATTCTGCACCGCAGGCGAGTTCGCCGATGGCGAAGAGGAATTTGAACAATCCTTCGCCGTCGCACATCGTGTGACTGAAGCGGCAACCGAAGACGAAGCCGCCGCATTTGAGGCGCGTGATCTGCAAACGGGCATTATTCAAATTTCCGATACCATGATAGAATTTCGAGTTTCATTTAAACGTTCAAATTAATTTTGTAGTGATCGGTGAAATCTGCGCATTTCTCGTATGAATAAATTACCTGAATTAAGAACAAGGGAGAATCGAGCAATTGGCCAAAACCGGGCACATTATAGAGCAGCTCCCCGGCGCACGGAATCGGCGGATGAAGGGCGTCCCCGAACTCGTGAAGCGCCACGTCAGCGTCGGCCTCGACGAACAGCACCCCCTCGCCGGTGCACTCCACCACCAGCTTCTTTCCGGCGCGTTCCCTCAACCGCCCCGCCAGAGGGTAGTAGAACACCAGGGCCTTAGCAATAGCACGACGGATCACCTCCGCCGGGTCCTTCCCGTCCATGGCCGGGTTCCTCCGGAAGAACTGGAACCCTTGCGCGTGGATACGAAGGACCTCCTGATCATCGATGTCGGAGAGGAGCTTGAACTCGTGGGGCGTCGGCTTCGCCGGAGCGATCAGCTCCGGCTCTTTCCTCCACACTTTGAATGTCAACGCTTTGGTACGGAGTATGATTCAAATGTGCTTAAGTTCCATGCCACCTTTGATTAGTATATATAGCATGTGTACTACCTTAGTTGATTGAGTTGAGGTGTATCAGTCATATGTGACGCGGTCTTTGAATTTCTCGTTAGTTATATCGTAAATGTTTGAGTGAGTTACACGTTATAACAACTCATGCATTCCGAAATTATATGAAATGCATCTGCGTTTCGCACGATGGGTTTAATTATTCAGCTAGGGAATCATGGAAACTATTGATATATGTATTTGAAGATTTTATTCTTTGGAGACACGTTAATACTAATTGATTAATGGTGTTGATCGGAATTCTACATCTGTACATGAAAAGGAAACGAGGCCGGTTTTTATTTTCTTCAATCTTCGATTGAAACGATGTCGTTTCGATGCCACGTCAATTTTTCATTTATCAAATTATTTTTATGCGTACAATCGGATTTTTTATAAGGGTTATGTAATTAAGTTTATTTTTCTAAACTCGCGAGAAAAACTGAGTCATATTTCCTCCAGTCTCATTCATATTAGAGATAACATCTATTTTATTCTGTCTCATTGATATCGGATATTATGTTAAATGGCAAAATTTTAACCTAGTAAACCCATTAACACAACTTTATCCACCACTATTATTCCCGTCTTAATTCTCATGTCGGAAAAAAGTTATCCACCACTATTACTCTCGTCTTAATTCTTATGTCGGGAAAAGTTATCCTCATACGAGTGGAACGGAGGAGGGAGTATTATTTTGGCCCGATAAAATTTGAAAAGAGGATCCAATATTTTTGTGAGGCCCATTTACTTCGAACGGCCCATCAATTGAAAACCATACTCCACCCCTTTATACAATTAATTTAGGGCACTGATCCGATTTTTATTCGGCCGGAATTAACGATAATCGACCGGAACGGCGACGTAATGGACCTCCCGCCGCCTCAGAAACGGCTACGCTCTTCCTCCCCGCCGCCGCCGCGGCCTCATTCCGCCCCTTTAGATCTCTCCCTCCTCGAAGCCCTCGAGAACTCTCAGCAGAACGCCATCGAAACCCTCGACCTCAAAACCCTAAAGAAGCTCGCCCTCTCCTTGGAGCGCCGCCTCAATGCCAACACCGCCGCCCGTCTCAAGTACCCCGACAACCCGGAGAAGTTCGCCGACTCCGAGCTCGAGCTCCACGAAGAGCTGCAGAAGCTCAAAATTCTTGCCGGAGCGCCGGAGCTTTATCCCGACTTGGTGAGCCTCGGCACTGTCAATTCGCTCACCGGACTGCTCAACCACGACAACACCGATATCGCCATCGACGCCGTCACGCTCCTGCAGGACCTCACCGACGCTGACGTCGTCGAGGACAACGACGAGTCGGCGCTGGTGCTCGTGGATGCGCTGGTCGAGAATAACGCGGTGGAATTGCTGGTTCAGAACTTATCGCGGTTGAGCGACTCCGACCCCGATGAGTCGGCCGCCATTTACAACACCTTGTCGACTATTGAGAATCTCGTTGAGGTGAAACCTTCTGTGTCGGAGCTCGTTTGTGAAAAGACGAAGCTGTTGAAATGGCTTCAGGCGCGGATTAAGATACGTGAGTTCGATAGCAATAAGCAGTATGCTTCTGAGATTCTGGCGATTTTGCTGCAGAATAGTGCTGCGAACCAGAAGAGGTTTGGCCAGATGAATGGGGTGGACACTTTGTTGCAGGCCGTCGCAATGTACAAGTCGAAGGATCCGAAGATGGGCGATGAGGAGGAGATGGTGGAGAATTTGTTCGACTGCTTGTGCTGTGTGTTGATGCCATTGGAGAATAAGGAGAGGTTTGTGAAGGCAGAAGGAGTAGAGTTGATGATCATCATTATGAATCAGAAGAAACTTTGTTATGGTTCTGCCGTCAGAGCTTTGGATTTTGCGATGACGAACTATCCACCTGCGTGCGAACGGTTCATTGATGTGATGGGGTTGAAGACTGCATTCCCTGCTTTTATGGGTAAGGCAAGTTCAGTCCTCTTCTCCTCCTTAATCAGGCATTTTGTGAGGTTAATAAACGTTCGCCTGAATCCTTTGATGGATCACTTGATCACTTTTGCTACATTTAAAATTTTATGTTGATCAAATTTCAATTCAACTGAGTAAAATCACGGAGGAAGTATACAACTGAAATGCAGTTAGTTTACATCATGTAATAATTTGAATGAATGCTGTAAGATATGGTTGTCGATTTTAAAACCATTTGCATTTGTATCTGGAATTTTGACATTTTATTTTGGTTGGTTAGATACCTCTCAGCAAGAAAAATAAGAAGAAAAGCCCCAAGGAAGAATTCGAAGAACGCCTCATATCTCTAATTGCATCACTATTTGGTAAGCAGGCAAGTCCCTTTTGGTTTTCTTGTTTATCTCGGTCTTGGATACTGATATGATATAAATAAATTGCAATTTTATGGCTGTCCAAATATGCGTAATACTGTAATTAGGACATTTGGAATTCATTTGGCTTTTATTTTGATTTTAATTTCAAATCTTATGGAATTATGTTTATGCGAAATAACTAATTACGGAGTACTGTTTTTGTTAGGGCTGAGACTCTATATTTCATTTGTCCGTCAATCTTCAGATAGTGGTGTCTTTTTTTCCTTTCCAATTTGTTTATTAGTACTACTGCCTTCGTTCTTGTCAGGAACACTGAAATCTTGAGTTGTATATTCTTGAAACGTGGCTATCATTTTGTATTTCTGTAATAATGCGGTTGTGTCCATGACAATGGTTGTCATGCTTCAGGTGGAATCTTGAGAGGTTCTAGAAGGGAAAGATTGTTAAGCAAATTTGTTGAAAATGAGTGTGAAAAGATAGATCGACTTATGGAACTCTATATGAGGTAATATTCGAATACATTCTTCAGGACAGTTCTACTTCTAGTCTTATACATTAACCGCTTACTATCATGCTTGTTTTGGCGAATCTGATCTCACTGATTATGTGTTTGCGCGTGCACTGTGATTTATAGATATTCAGATAGAGTGAAAGAAGAGACCGAACGGCTTGATCAGCTAGAGCTTGATGATCTTGAGGTTAATTATTCTTTTCCATCACTGTTGCATTTACTAAGGATAAAGTATAGGAATATCTTAAAAGTATAGGAGTCTCTTGTGGGTATATAATTATCTAATTTGCTGTTGCAGATTGATGAAGATGAAAAATATAATCGGAAGTTGGAATCTGGGCTCTACACTCTTCAGGCATCTACCTTTCGTTTCATTCTTCTTCTTGTTATTGGCTATTTTACACTCTCCTGGTGATTTTTTTAATTGATTAATCCTGTTTATGTTCATGCAGTTGATTGCTGTTATTCTGGGTCATCTTTGGACATCCGAGTAAGTATACATCAAATGACATGATTGATTTCTGGAGCTGTTTTTCTGCTACCTTCTGTTTCTAATTAGCGGAGTTGTCTTTTATAGGCACCCTCGGATGAGAGCGAGGATTGAATTACTATTGAAGCAGCAAAAGTTAACTAAGAATGATGTGAAGGACATTCTTCAGGTATTAGCCTCTCAACCTATGGCCGAAATAACTTTCATGCCGAACTAGGTACACATTTTGAATTGTTTGGTTGTCATTCAAGAAGTAGCAGCTTGGGATCACTTAATTGAAAGCAATAAATCCAATTTTTTCGTGCAACTTTGTTTTTCTGAGGAAATTTTATATAAAAATTTGTAGGCAGTGCTTTTCCACATAATGAGCACATATGTCGACTTATGGCTATGAATGAGATGTAATACTTGATCTATTTGCACGTACTTGTGACATGAAAACTTATTTGTACGATCTATCAGTTGAAGATTATTATACTTCAGTTAGGAACTTGAAGCTCTTAAGACTCTGGGCGAATGTTGAACGTCAACTATTTGTTGGTAGTTGGTACGGATAGGTTATACATCTGATTAGATTACTTTGGTTAACCCTATGAGCTTAAGTTTCGCAGTATTTGTTATAGGCATCAATGTATGAGTATATTCACTCTATTCTGTCAATGAATCACAGGAGTACCATGACAATATTGGCGACCTCGATGGGCCAGAAGAGAAGGAAAGAGCTCAGTCGAAAATCTCGAAATTCATATCGGCTTTATCATAATGGCAATAATTTTTTGCACACGTTCTTGAGGAGGAAGATGTGGGTCGTGAGATATTGCATTTTGATGAATGTAAGCGAAAACTGTGTACTTTTCCATTTGTCAAATAGATTGTAAAATGACTTGTGGGGGAAAATCAAATCTCTCTTTGCCTTTCGTTATGCAGTATTATGGATAGATTGTTCATTTCGCCATTAACTAACTTGCGCATTTGCCCGTCTCTCGTACACTTGGCTGTAACTATGTTCCGCTATTTTAGATAATGAGAAAAATCGCAACAGTTAATACTCCTTCGTTCCACTCTCGATGACCCATTTATTATTTTATTTCTATACAACAGCGGCGAAATCACAAAAAGCAATAAACGCATATTTTTGTGGGATTAATGAATTGTAAAAGGCGAGTTCATTTTTCGATTAATAATTAAGGTTGTTGATACTCCTTCGGTCTCTTTTGAAATTGTTACATTTCGTGTTATTCGAAATGATCAGTTTTCTATTTTGGTCCAACAATCTCATGTGCACACTCGTTAACTCCTCACACTACCTTTATACACAAAACTCTCATTTTAACTCTTTACATTACCTTTATATACTAAACTCTCATTTTAAGGAGTGGACCATTACTATTATACAGCAAACCTCATTTTTCATAATACGCTTGCCCAAATGACAATTTCAGAAGAAACGGAAAGGTACGCTTGCCCAAATGACAATTTCAGAAGAAACGGAAAGGAGCGGTAAAAAATGAAAGGATTGAGTAAAAGTTTATGTCGGTATATGAAAAAAATGAAGTACAGTGAGAGTTTATGTCGGCATATAGAAAACAATGGCCGAAGGTAAGACGACAAAATGTAGAATACAGAAATGAAGGTTAATAATGGTAGGCAAAAGTCAAATCCTATCTTGGTGGAGAAGCTATAAGTAGGAGAGGAGTAACTTCTCCATCTCTCCATTTCTCCTTCCTTTCCTTTCCCACTATAACTATTATATAATCGCAGCGCTGTTTGTTTCGATTCATTAAACCACCAAAACCCAGCAGTTTCTGGAATTCGAAGATGGGAGGAGTTGAAGTGGCACTGCCCAAGGAGTTCGGATACGTCATTCTCTCAGTTGTTGCTTACTCCCTCGTCGTCAACCTCTGGATGTCCGCCGAAGTCGCCAAAGCTCGAAAGAAGTACGTTCTATTCTCTCCCTCTCTCTCTCTCTCTCTTCAATTTCTTCCTTCTCAGTTATCTAATCTAGGTTTTTGTTTCAAATTTGGATTAATTTGAATTTAGGTATAAGATTTTCTACCCCATTTTGTACGCCACCGAATCTGACAGCAAGGAATTTAAGATCTTCAACTGCATCCAGGTGCGTGTTGGTGTGTGTGGTTCAATCTAGATTTGAGGTTGAATTGATCAATTATGTAAGTTGATTAGTTGGTGGTGGAAATGGGTGCAGAGGGGGCATCAGAATTCACTGGAATGGATGCCGATGGTATTGATCATGATGGTGTTGGGAGGAATTAAGCACCCTCTGATCGTTGCTTTACTCGGAGCTCTCTACTCCGCCACCCGCGTCTTCTACTTCAAGGGCTACTCCACCGGCGACCCCGCCCAACGCCACTCCATCGGGTATCCAACTCCTTCGTCTTCATGTTTTATTGCAATCATCTTCAATTCTTGATTGGTTGGGTATTTGAAGCCTTGATAAGTAGGAATAAGCAACTCTGTGCTTAACTAGTCTTTTATCAATGGGAGTATATAGCTTATCTTGTTGTGAAGTTGAACGTAGATTCTCAGAGGGAAATTGTAAAACGAAAGTAATACTCCCTCTGTCCCGTCTAATCAGATGTACATGTGGTAATATTGAGATAGGAATACGAACTCTTTGTGGGTAGATAAAAATGGCGAAAACAGACTTGTGAGAGTTTGTGTGGATTTTCTCTTGGTTAAAGTTAAGCTATGTTATGCAGGAAGTATGGATTCTTGGCCATGTTAGGGCTTGTTGTTTGCACAGTATCCTCTGGAGTGCAGATGCTCCTTGCGTGAGATGAACCCCGACTTGTGATTGGTTTCGGAACTTCGCAATGCCTCAAGTTTCAATAATCTATAGCATTTGGTTCCTTCCACCGAATTGCAGACATGTCTTGATTGTTGTTGTACTCTTGTTAGCTTTCGACATCTTTTTTCTCCGAGCAGTACAATGCACACTCACACACACGCATCCAGAATCACTCGTATTTGAGCATTGTGTACAACCTAGCCATTTTGTATGAATATTCACTACTACTACTACTACTATTGTAGAGTTTTATCTTCTTTGTGAGGATCAAGGTATGTGACGGTATTATGAAAAATAAAGGGTGTGTCCTTCTTGACGAAAAATGCTCTACTATTTCATGAAAGAGAAGGCATCCAAAGTATGCAAAAGAATGCATTAAAATTATTTTACACTACTTTATTCATCACTTTAACTCTCGTCCGTTGGGAAAAATTCCATACAAGTAGGACGGAGGAAGAAGAAGTCGACGGAGAAAGAAAGAGGAAGGTATAACTTGGATAAAAAGGCAAGGATGCTAAACCCCAAATCAAAGCCTCGTAAAACCCCACACCACCAATTCTCTTCTACAACCATAATACTACCAACACAATTTTCAGAGCTAATCGAAAACAAAAATAAAATCACAGTTTTCTACTCGAGATCTGATCGGAAGAAATGGCAGCGGTGGAATTGGTGCCGGCGGAGTACGGATACGTAGTGCTTGTTCTTGTTTTCTACTGCTTCCTCAATTTCTGGATGGGAATTCAAGTCGTCAAAGCCCGCAAAAAGTAATTGATTTCCCTTCTCTTTTCTCTTCGAATTTCTCGAATCTCTTATGGAATTTGGGGATTTTTGAGATGTATGTACATGTGCTTGATTACGAACGAATGCAGGTATAATGTGCCTTATCCTACCATGTATGCGAGCGAAGCTGATAACAAGGACGCCAAAATCTTCAACTGTTTCCAGGTATATACATACATCTGTATGTATATATATGTGTGTGTGTGTGTGTGTGTGTGTTGTGTGTGGAATAGTTTCCAGGTATATACATCTGTATGTATGCTTTGATTAACCTTCTACATTATGTTATTTTCATTTCCATTGAAGGTGTGATTTTGTTCCATTTCATGGAATCTATTGTGTTTACTGTTTGCAGTTCCAATGATTTTGTTTCAGTTCTTCTTATGGTATGAAGTTAGTTCAAGATTCTATCAGTTTGAATTGGCTTGATGATTCCATGTCTGATTTTTTTTGGTTTGATGTAAATGGTGGTGCAATAGTGTGACGATCTTTTAAGGTGATAGACGGATAGAAGAATGAATTTTTGGCTCTTTTGGTGCAGAGGGGGCACCAGAATTCTCTGGAAATGATGCCCGTGTTCTTCATGTTGATGATATTGGGAGGGATTCGACACCCTTTGATTGCTGCATCGTTAGGGGTTCTCTACTCCGTCACCCGGTTTTTCTATTTCAAAGGCTACTCCACCGGTGATCCCAACAAACGTCAAACCATCGGGTAAATATCCATCTCCCATTTTACCATAGAGATCCCACTTTCTTGATCAAAGCTTGGAATGGGAAAAGGAATAGTTAAATTTGTCATTTTCCCCCTTCTTTGGTTGCCTATGATCTTGCCTTATATTGCAACGACCGAGTTATGTTTGCTTGGAACACCATAACGAGTAATGAATCCAAAGTTGTCGTAGTAGAGTTTGTCTTTGCTCTGCTTGACCACACAACACGAGGGATGGACGAATCACGAATTGAGCATGGCTTTGTTCGTCTCATCTGGTCTCAGCTCAGAGACTCGATTCCACAAAGACAACAAATGTCTAATTTTCACTACTACTAACAATGTTGAAGGGTTGTGATGATGCAGGAAATATGGTTTCTTGGCTACACTAGGGCTGATGATTTGCACAATTTCATGTGGAGTTGGTTTGCTTACTGCTTGATTACTTCATTTGGAGTCCTCTGTTAGTTGTTATGACTCTCACTCTTATAATACTAATAAGCTTGGTATTCTCTATAATTGAGGGATTGTAATTGTTCCTAATAGAACATTTACTGAAATGTATGGACGAAAATGCTCCCTTGGCGAATACATTATGTAATGCTCACTACTGATGTGATAATGTTACGTCGATAACTCTTTTAGATTTTTCTGGCACCTCTTTCTGGCTTTTGTTTTTACAATTGACTTTGTTTTTATGTTTTTGTAGGTAATCTATAATTGCAGTATTGTAATAAGCCTGATTAAAGTTCGATTATTAAAATTTTCATTTTCCAACTAAATTAAAAGAAAAATGTAATAATGGTGATGCATGTTCAACTCTTATTGATTTTAAATAATTTTGTTATATGGTGCGTGTGATATAAGCCCAATAGCGATTGGTTTACTCAGTCGATGATAATTTTATTTATTTATTATTATTTTTTTTTTGAAAACTTTTATAAATTTCAATTAGTTTGTATGTACGATTTTATAGAATGCAATAATAAAAGACTCTGAAACGCCACTTTCCTTTACAACACTTTCAAAATATAATAACGTCATTTTCAAATTACCCTAGCTTTCAAGTAATTCACCTCTTCAATTTTAGTACTTATTTTCCCTTTCTTGGTATTTATTTCCCCCAACTACTACTAATTAATGTTTTATTGAATGTTGTGGGTAATTACAGCAACCTAATTTCTTTGTACCATCATTTAAAGGAAGTTTTTTTTTTTTTTTAATTTATAATTTTCCCAATAAGTAGTTAGTTTTAAGGTTTATCTTTAGGGTAAAGTATATTACTAATGCATCACATTGACACATTAAATATATCCACAGAAGAACACTCCTCACTTTAGAAACGATATCAAATCTTCACTTAATTGCGAGCTTATCATATCTTGATTTTTTATTTTTTTTTCGTGGCAACATGTCTTGATCTTTAAAAATGGAAAACTAGTAGTAGTGTAATTATTGTTTTTGACCAAAATATTTTGAATTAGTTACTTAGGGAAATAGTAGTAATATTGATGTGTATAGCAACAAATAACATTATGAATAAACAGTGGTCAAATAATGAAGAATCCAAGTTTTGAATCTCTAAATTCTATGCCCCCAGTCCGACAACACAGTAGAATACTCCCTCTATCCCACTGATGTAGGGACCTTTTCCTTTTCGGGATGTCCCACTGATATAGGGACCTTTCCCAAAATGAAAAATTATAACCCAATAAAATTCTGACACATCACTTTAACCCACTACCTTTCACTTTATCTCACTATCACCATTCTCGTCTTAATTCTCGCACCGGAAAAAAATGTCCTTATCCCAATGAGACGGAGGGAGTACTAACATTACTTAAAACCTCAAAATTCGAAAAAAATCTGATTAAACTAACCGTTAATGTTATTATTCCTTATTCAAATATTGGATCAAGATTCCTTTTTCAATGTATTTATCTTTCATAGTGCCCAAACAGTAGTAGTAGGTGCTCTGACATCAATTATTATTTTTCAAAATAATATAAAAATAAATTAAATATTTTAGAAAAATAAAACAGTCAGTAGTCTATTAAAAATTGCACAGTAGTAGTATTTATTTGAAATGCTAAAACCAATGTTTTAAAAACCGAATCGGGGGTCGAACCGATGGAGCCTTTGGTTCATAGTTTTTTCGGTTGAATCGTGGTTCAACCGGCAAAAATAGAAAATAATCGTGAAAAACTACGAACTGAAACATGAACAGTTCATGGTTCAACCGGCGGTTCTGTTCGCTTTTTAAAATACCGGCTAAAACATATCCTGTTGTTTAAAGATAACGGCTATATTGAATACCCACCCCGCTTCTGTTAAAATTTGAAATTTGGCTGTCTCTTTCTTCACTCCATGAAAAGTTTCCTCCTTTATTTAATTTGAGTTGTTTTCTTGAACACTGTACCCCTTTTCTTATCTCTCTCTCTCTCTCCCTCCTTCCCATTCACAAATCTTGTATTCCTTTTTTCAAATTCTTCTTTGAATTGATTTCCACTTTCTGTTTCTTGAATCGACCGGGAAAAAATAATGGGGAGTTGTTTGAGCAAGAAGAGTGTCTCCGCTTCTTCGCCGCAGCCGGCGGCTCTTCCGGAGCCGCCGGAGAAGCTGAAGCCGGAAGCTCAGCCGGAGAAGAAGGAGGAGAGTGTGGTTAAGAAGGAGATTTTCATAATCAAGCACCGGAAAAGCCATGAAGTGGATCGGCAGAAGTCGGAGGAGGAGAAGGCGGAGGTTAAGAAGGCGGAGGAGTTCGTTGAGAAGGGGAAGAATCTGAGCTCCGGCGGGGGAATGGAGGGTGGGGTCGGTGGCGGAGCGGCGGTGAGGACTTCGAGCTGTACGAAGGAAGAGGTGGACGCCATTTTGATACAATGCGGCCGGCTCAGCCGGAGCTCCTCCACCGGGAAGGCTGTGCTCTCGGCGGAGAACGGTGGGAGGAAGTATTCCGGGTCGAAGAGGAGCTACGATTTCGATAGGGAGAATGGGCGGTGCGACGACAACAACGCCGATGGAGACGACGAGGCGGTGGCGAGGGAGAGGGAGAATCGGCGGAGGGAGCGCCGCCAGTCTCAGGGGCGGCGGAGGACGCCGAGCAGGGAGAGGGACCAGGCGGCGCAGCAGCGGTCGGGTAGCCGGGAAAGAGGCGGCAGCGGCGGTGGGAGGCGCGTGAGCAGATCCCCCGGTCGGAGATCTGAATCTCCAATTACAACCACCCACAGCGGGACCGGCTCCACCTCCTCCGCCGCGAACGCTAACCCTAGGCCGGGTAAAATGGTGTCCGTGCCGGCCATGGCGATGGACAAGAGCACCAACACACCCGCCGCCGCCGGAGATGCGTCCAGCGGCGTTAAAAGGATCCAAGTGAAGAGGAATGCGGGAGGAGAAGCGAGAGCTGCATCGCCGCGAGCTCGATCTCCGGCGAGATTGAGAGCTTCGAACGACAACCAGAACCAGCAGCAGCCGATCTCTCTCAGCCGGAGCAATTCGAGGAAAGCCGAGCATTCTCCTTACCGGCGAAATCCTCTTTCCGAGATCGACACCAACATAATCTCACAGGTATGTAATTTCTCGATTCAATTCTCCATTGAATTCTGTGTTTCAAAATTTCTGCTCCCCAATTTCAAAAGTATCCATTGTTAGGGTTAGATTGCAATTCGATGCTCATATTCTGATGAAAATGCTGCAATTATTCGATTCAGAAACCAAATGCAGAGAAGAAAACACCGACAACGAACACGAATCAAGAGCAGCAGCAGCAGCAGCTAAACGTCGGAGTGAATGTGATTTCTCCGGTGCCGGAGAATCCGAAACTGACCGGTTTAACGCGTAGCCGATCGTCTCGCCTCTCCCGAGACCTCGACGTGACCCCCGAAGCTCTCTCGAATCCGAATTCGACATCCTACACTGCGCTTCTGCTCGAAGACATTCATAATTTCCACCAAAAGAACACCCCTCCTCCGCCGGCAGCATTCTCACTGCCGCCGTGTGTGACTAAAGCATGCTCCATCCTCGAGGCCGTGGCCGATCTCAACTCCAGCACCGGCTCCAATCTCTCCACCACTGAGCTCCGGCGGAACCCGAGCGAACAACTGAGGAAGGTGAAACAAGAGCCCATTGTGGAATCTGAGATAGTTGGTGGTGGGGATGATCTGATGCAGCCGAGCTTCCACAAGTACGTGACGGTGAGGAGGGGGGCCGGAGACGGTGACTTGGAGGAGGAGGAGTCCTCCGGAAGCAACAGCTTCGTCGGGAGCGGGCAGCATTGGGCCTCGTCGTCCTGCTGGGAGCCCAACTCGGCCGAATCAACCGACAGGTGGATGTCGTCGTCTTCTTCGAGGTCGACCACCCGACAGAACAAGGAAGAAGGTGGGAAGAAAACGAGCGCCACAAAGAGCGGGATCAGAAAGGGGAGGAGCGGGAGCCGAGCTTCGCATACAATGGCGGCGGCCGTTGCTTCTTCGACGTAGGCATGGTCGTGGTTTTAGTTTGATATGAATCTTTCTGTTATCCTGCGTTTTGAGGTTGTTGATACAGTTCTAGTTCTGTTTTTCTTACTTCTTGTTAGCTGGGAAACAAATTGTGTTTTGTTTTTCATTCAAATTTGTAGAGATTTCTCATCTTTGGTTGCTAGCTTTTGCAACCTGCATCCCATTATTTGCAATCTTTATCATAATATGTTCTTTACAATTTTGAATTCTAGAGAGAGAGGCTAG
This sequence comes from Thymus mandschuricus, assembly GCA_029379335.1. Lineage (NCBI taxonomy): Eukaryota > Viridiplantae > Streptophyta > Magnoliopsida > Lamiales > Lamiaceae > Thymus > Thymus mandschuricus. Next base: position 32,888,630 of record CM057078.1, read on the forward strand.
TATTTGTAAACCTTGATGTTAGCAGCCTAATTACAGATTTCAGTATGCATTCTGGGAGTATAAGAAGCCATCTGAATGCAGAACTGCAACCGCATCCTTCGTTTTCGAGCATTCTTTTTTTCCATTATGTACAACGTTTCTGATGCACCGATCTTTGCTAGTTGCTATGATCAATATAGATTTAACCAGAAGTAAAGCTGGCTTCAGGCTCCGGCCAAAATCAGGCTGGTAGTCGACGTGCTAGAAACATACGTGAGCAGCACTTTCATTCGGCTTCACTTTTGTAGTTCACCATATATATTGCTGCAACAGTTACCACTGCTCCAACCAGTTGCAATGGAGCGAAAGTTTCACCGAGATATATGAAACTGCAGTCCAAATGGCAGAAGTTCAGAAACGATAAAAGTTCATCTGAATCCAGGAGCTTGGCTGTGTCGAATTTCTTACCCGAAAAGTGATGCAAACATTGGAGTCAAAAAGGTTAGGGAGCTGAGCTTTGTCAAGCTACCTGAATTGCATTGTAACAGGCCCAGTCAAATTCAAACGTCAAGACATAACAGTATGTTACAGCCAAGAAAAGGAAGGATCCCAATTGTTATACCTCTCGTAGCATTGTAGAAGTAGACACCGTAGCTGATGGCACTCCCGAAAATGGACGTATATAGAAGTGCCAAAACATCATTTGTGGTAAGCTCGTGAAAACTTGAGAGAGCAGGATCATGATTAAGGACGGAGATCGCCACAAGAGGGAGACCCCCGATGACCATGTGCTGTAATGAGATTTACTTCAGCCAAACTATTATGTAATTAGAATAAAGCATCGCCAACTGGAGAAAATAATGCATCTATTTTTAGTAAATTACAAGCAATGCTTTTCGACTCCTATACGAGGTTCAGACCCTAAACATATCTATACTGAGTTCAGAAGAGTAAAAAGTAAGCTAAGGTGTGACTGTTTGTGGTGCGATGAGAGATTAAAACAAGACAAGATGGTAAAAATTACCCATCCAGTAGCCATAACAGGATCCGAGTATTTGGAGACCCAGCGGACCATCACAGTACCGATGGCCATACTTTGTGCAGCAAGAAACATCCACCACTCTCCACTTCCCCACAAAGAAAAGTTATTAGCATCAAAAGCAAGAGCAGGTACCTGCAAATTAGGTGCAGGATTCGAAGATCAGACCACCTGCAATTGTGATTTTGCAGTATTTTAGCGGAGATAGTGTGCAAATGAGCTTTGCACAGAGGACTTCAGGAGTCCGATTTTGTTCAAGCAATGCCGTGAAGGCTACATAGAGTGTGACCTAATAGCAACACTTACATAAAGGTCAAGACATCCTAAGTTTTCAGTAATATAATATTTGAACTAATTCGAACTGCCTGTATAGAAATGTAAAGTAAATACTAGCACAAAGATAATGACTTTGATCTGCTTTGAAAGTTGGATAAAGAGATTCTCAAGAAGTTATTTGGCAGACAACAAGATTGAATCATACTGAATTGCAGAACTTTTATGTTATACTGGAAATTCAGTATCTGGTCTCTTGAGGACAATTAACAGGAAACTTTTCGAGCACATCTGGCAAGAAATCACTACATAGAGACCTAATTCACATGGATACTCTTGGAAGATTTGAACAAGAAAAGGGCTAAAGAATCATTGATTAAGGAATTTGTAAATCAGCTCGACAAGATTTTCCGAACAAAAAGACTAAGATTCTCTCTAGATACTGCGGGCATTATTACCTCGAGAAGCAAAAGCCCTATAACACCAAGCACAAGTCCAGCCGCTCCAATGTATCCTATTGACTCTCCAAATAATAAGGATGCAAGAACAGCCACTGTTAGAGGCTGAGAATCAATTATTACCTGCAGCACATTGACATGATCTTGTCAAAGTAAGAACTTAATTGTCGATTTCAAGACAGTAAGAATGAAGTGCACGGGTCTGATATACCACAGATAAAGGTTCCAGTATGGATACAACACATAGCAAAGGCCTACTCATTGAAGGAGGTTTTGGCTGGACCAGACGGTTTGTCACATAATAAGATTGTTGAACACAAAGTTTATGCTGACAATAACTGCCTGTACTTGTCAAACTCGACCCATCCAATAATGACAGTCACTCTCTGTACCAATAAGCTTCTATGCTCTCTGTTACTTTCAGCTTAACAGATTCTGTATAGTCCACCTAATGTGACTAAATATACAATGCAAGCCTACCAAATCACAACATTATAAGGAATTTCAGTTATGATATGCAATTCAAGAAGACACAATTTGAATGTCAAAGTGAGACAATAATTCCGGGAGGCCATTTAAAAAAATCTGTTTGCAATTAAGATACCATTGCTGTTCTGTACGAACTCTCCACCACGGTTACGACTCTGCTACACATATGTACTAAAACAACAGCTGCTATGCCATAAGCTAGTTGAAAAAAAAAGCGCAGCTAACTTACACTGCCCAAGCCAGCAGTCGTCCTCTCCAATCCTTCAGCAAGAAAACCCTGCTCACCATCAGTAAAAAAGATGAGGGTGCAACAAACATAATCTACCACAATTCTATGGATAAATAGGGACCTGGAAGCAGGCAGCATCAATGGCAGCAAAAGCTGAGATGGACAGCCAAGCCTTCCATCCGGATGGCAAACTTCGGCCCCTGGAAGCGGCGAAGGCGACCAACAAGAGCCCCGACGGAATGAGCCTAAACGAGGCCACAAAAAAGGGCCCAGTTTTGGGAAGAACTTCCTTCATTGCCACCATGGCCGTGCCCCAGAAGAAGAATGGCGATATCAGAAGCCCCCATTCCAACGCCGTGCTCGCCAATTCCGCCAAACCCGACGCCGTTTCCCTGTTCTCCCCTCTCACCTTCTCGGAATCATCATCGGTAGGATTGTACACACACTCAACATCCAGACCGGTGCCTATACAATCGAGCTCATCGGACGGCGAGGAATCGGTTTTGAGCTCCGACTCTGTAGCCTTGCTCCTCGCTGCGAAATCGGACGAAACCAATCGATTTGTAGGGTTCCTTATCGACTGCGCGGACTCGCTCCGCCTCCGGAGGGTGATCGTGAAACTGCTCGGAGTTCTCGCGGCGGCGGAAATGGCGGGAACAGCCGCCGCCGCCGTAGCGGCGGCGGCGAAGGAGGAGCTACAGCAGCAACTCCACGCCATTTTTGCTCGAAAGGAATCCGATTTCTCATGTACAAGAAAGCTTCTGTTTCCTTTGATCGATTATATGTGGTGACGAAGTCTCCACACACACCCCACACACAGTTGAGTCATTGGGTGAGAAACAGAAACATATCCATTTTTTGAAATTCGAATAGACTTAAAAAAAAAAAAAAAAAAAATGAGTTAATTATACATTTTAAAAATAAAATAAGAATTAGGAAAAGAGAAACTAAATATGAGCCGTGAGATTATTAACATCTGACGGCCCAGATTAGTCGGATTTATATTAACCTACAACCTCCACTGTCTCCTCCTTGTCCTTCATTTCACCAGAGCTCTTGACCGCCTCCTCGCCGCCGTTGCCGCCGCCTAGAAGCTTCGGAAGGTGGTTGTTGTTGTTTGCGCTTGAACCTCCCATACCATTCCGTCGGTTGCGGCCTTGTGTTTACTCTAGCCTTGTTTTCTCACGGGGGATTGAAGGTAAAATGCTAATAATTAACGAAGTTACAGTTTCAATTATTTCATTTTAGGTTTGCATTTTACTTTTACCTCTGAAGCTGTGTACTGCCTGAAACGAGTTATATGTGTGTATGCGTAGGGTTCCTGACTCAAATTCATGGTTCAATTCTTTGTTCGTGCTTTATTATGAAGATTGTTATTGACCGTTTAGGGTTCAGATTGGTTTTAAACATGACATGGAATGCAAAATTTCTTGGTGTTGGGAGGAAGAGAAGTTGGTAGGATTTCTGAATTCAGATACCTCATTGAGTGGACTTGACAGATACTGCAAAACTTTTGTGAGAGTATCATTTGGACCTTTGTGTGCCTGGAATTCATTAGTAGTATAAATTTCCTTTGTGTTTAGTGTTTACATTATTGCAAGTGCAAACGAAAGATGGTATAAGTTCCTGCGTTATTTAATTCTATGCACTGGATTTGATATAGTTTGATCTGCGTTGATGCAGAATACGTTATTGGCTGTTTGCACGCTTGTTGCTCTTGAGGATTTGAAGATGGCTACTGGGGCTGGACTTGAGACCCTCGTTGACCGTACGTAACCTCTTAACCTATTTGAACATATCGCGTTTGATCTGAATCGTTATTAAGTTCCATGAGCGAAGCCACTTTTCGTATTGTACCTACTAAATATTCGTTGAAACTTGAGGTGTACTGTGTTGGACTCTGAATGCTTACTGCACCTAGTGTTTGACTGGCTTAATCATATGAAAATAATTGAATGTATTATGGTGAAAGACTCTAGAGTTAGGGATGGTAACTTCGGAATACTATTTTTGAATGTTGGACATGATGTGTCTGCTTTTTCTTTCAGCGTACAGATATTATCTGGTTTGTTAACTCTTTGAATGGTAACATGCTAGCAAAGTGGCCATTTGTTGGCAACAAATTGCCAAATATTCCCTAAATACTACTAATTCTTATTGATGAGTACTTACTAGCCGAAAGAATGAAAATTGATATAAATTCAGCTCTTCATATAAATTGTAATCCACTTTTTCATTGATGTTTTTTGGTAACCCGTGCTGTCCAATTTCCATAGGATTTTGGCAGTTGTCTTTCTAGTGGAAGGAATATATATCATTCTATAACTTGGAGTGAATTAGCATGTCCTACAACACACACAACCCAAATGTATGCTATTTGCTCTTTTAAAAGTATAATAGCATGGTGTTTTGTGTCTTAATTTTTTATTTTTATATATTTTGTGTGTGTGAAAATTATCAATAGTCACTAAACCTCTAAACATTGTGAAGCTGATCCCATATCCTAATAATTGTTTCTGCGCTTTCATACTACTTATTTTGTCGGTTCCAAGAGAATATAATCGTATAACTCGAAAGTGGATAAAAAAGTTGATTCTCCTACTGTATTACCCGTTTCACTTTGGATAACACTATCCTATCAACTGGAATTAAGTCTCCTTCCATTATTTTCTAGAATTTGCTTGTGTTATCAGCCTTTGTTAAATTTTATTGAAGTAGGCATAGATAGAAGAAGTCCTCAATTTGTAATGCTTGGCACTCTGTATTTTTGTAATAAGTTGATAGTAGATCTTAGGACATGACATGCTTTGAGATGTTAACTCTCTGTTCGTTTATGCCCAGACTTCAGTTAATTTAATTCTGTAAACCTCCTCTGATTTTTGACATGTTCTCCACCAGTAACTACTTCTTTGTCCTCTTTTGTTATTGTAGAAACAATATCGGTTATCACAAATGATGGGCGAAATATTGTGGTGAGCTTCATGTTTGGGCCAAAATAGAAAAAGTTCACTCATGGTATATCTACTAAAAATATGATCTTTCTGCAGGGAATTCTGAAAGGTTTCGATCAGGCTACCAACATAATTCTCGATGAGTCTCATGAACGGGTGTATTCCACAAAGGTCTCTTCTGTTATTTCCATCAATTTTTCTTTAGCTCTTCAATCAGATTAACTTGTATATGCCTATGTGCGGTTCAACTGTACTCGCCATGTTGATTATGCTTTAATAGAGACAATGTTAACAGGTTACAGTAAGAATAATCCGTGTGTTATAGCTTACTACCTAAGCCATTACCTTACCCTTCTCAGTGTTCTTTGTAATGTGAAACCCTATTTCTGAACTTCAGAAATCGTAAAATAAGTAGTGCAGTTGTTATTAGAACAAGGTCCCACGGAGGAATCTTATTAGGAAAAGGTTGGAGATCTTGATGCCAAAGAATATCTGAATGAACAGTCTTTAGTTTTCATTGATGTTTATGGGGCAGAGGAGTGACATCTTTTTCCAATGATGAAACTGGGAGATCACATATTTTCATATTCTGAATTCAGCTTTCCGTTTCACATCTTCCTTCGTATTAACCTTAGAATGATCAAGGATTAGTTTATCATCCAGCTCTTCCACATTGCTAATGACATGCTATGTGCACTTCAGTTGTGCAAGAAGCCATTGCTATAACTTGAGTTGCAAAATCTTCAGGCCTTGTGCTTGTGCAGATTTTTCATCCAGGTTTCGGCTGATTGTTCTTTCTTCTTACTTGTAGGAAGGCGTGCAACAACTTGTATTGGGCCTCTACATCATCCGCGGTGATAATATGTACGATATACCTCTTAATTTGAAATACATATAAATCCTGCATCTGATTTATCATTGGTTGCTTTCCATTATACATCATAGTACTCTTCTTTTTACATCTACAGAAGCATTGTTGGAGAGTTAGATGAAGAGCTAGACGCAAGCTTGGACTTATCGAAACTTAGGGCTCATCCCTTGAAGCCCGTCATCCACTGATCTCAAAAAACGAATGTAAGCCTCAAACGCTGTTGAGCTTTGCTTGTAAGAAAATCAAACTTTAGCTAGAAATCAGGAAACGACAAGTTGATCGACATTTTCTTGATAAATAGTACATCATCGTCCTCATTCATTTTTGCTTTGCGATTCTATGCAGTTAGCTCGCACAACTTAGGTTATTTTGCAACAATCGAACAAAATGATTGCTATATGTATGCTCAATGTTTTGCAGGTCAAATGAGAAGCTACTTATATTCTTCGTATATTTTCGTGATGTAAGGAAACTGTGTTTGATAATCGGAATATTTTCGTGTTTTACTGGTGGGCACGGGAGCGTTTCTGCAAGTATACTTGACATATGAATGAGAGTTTTGATGCCTTAATTAAAGTGCACAACAAGAATCCCGGTTCTCACTTTAATTTAAAGTAAGCTTAAATAATTTGGTCCAATCTCTTTAAAGTACATGACTTTAAGTATTAAGGCTTCACTTAGATTGTAGGCAAATAAATATAAGAAATAATGTCATAAATCAATAATATTAGTATACATAATCAAAGAATATATATAGTCCTCTCCATTATTCAACAAATACAAAAATCACCAATTAAAAAAAAATATATATGTAATTAAGAAAAGTAAAACTCAAAGCCTAAACCTAAATTTGCAGCTACTATCTCTGATTCTGATGGCATTATCTGGAGTCAAGCTATCCACATTAAGCCTACACCTCACCAAGAACTTCCACTTCATCAACTTCAACCCTCCCAGCTTGATCCTCACCGGAACCCTAGCCCGGAGGTCCAACGGAACGTTCCCCGTCTGCTGCTGCGCCTGCAGCGACGTCAGCAGCCCGGAGGCGTCCTGCGTCTGCCCCGTCAGCTCCAACCCGAGCACGGTGGTGTTGCGGTGGCCCTGGTAGAACTTTGGCAGCGCCCCCTTGCACAGCTCCGTCCCCATGTACAGCACGCTGAGGCGGCTGCCGCCCTCGTAGTATATCCCGATCTTCTTGTTCGGGTTCCTCGCCGTGATGTTGACGTCGAACGTCGCCGTCAGGCTGTTGTCGTTGCCCGGGGTGAACTGCGTTATCCGCATGGAGTCGACGGAGTACTTCGGGGCCTTCGGGTCGAAGACGAAGTAGATCACGGCGGCGAGGATCCCGACGATGAGGATTTGGATGATGATGAGGGCTAGGGTCCAGCAGAGGCACTTCTTGAAGCAGCTGCCCCGACGCTTAGGCGGCTTCGTCGGGGCATACGGGATGGTCCGGTGCGGCGGCAGCGGATGCTGCTGCCGCTCCGGGTCGCCACGGTCGGAGCGGAACGAGCCGCGGCCGACGAGGGGGACCGTCGGCTTGGAAACGGCCACGGCCGGGGCCGACTCGGGGTCGACCGGGTGGATCCTTTGGTGGTCGGACATTGCTATGAGAGGGAGTTTGGAGAGTTTGAAAGAGTTTTGTGATAATTTATTGTTTAGAGAAAATGGTTTGTGGTTTGGTTATATAAGGTGAAAATGTGTGTGTGTAGTGTGTGCATGGAAGGAAAAGTCGTGTTGTGTGTGTGTGTAGAGAGAGAGAGAGAGAGAGAGAGAGGCTCTATTGTTGAAGCTTCCTATATTTGACTTTGTAAGTAATGAGAGGTGAAGAGTCTTATTCTTAACGAGTTACTCCCTCCGTCCCGCCCGATTTGGCCTAATTCTTTTTTGCACGATTTTTAAGGAGGAGTAAATTACATTAATTAATAACCTTGAATTTGTGTTCCCAATAAAGGAAAATTAAAACTAGCCAATCAAATTCATTCTTAACAATTTAAAAGTATTAAACTAAAAAAGTGAAAGTGTAATGTTGGTCCCAAAAAGGAAATAGGCCAAGTCGGCCGGGACACCCCGATTTGGAAAGCGGGCCAAATCGGGCGGGACGGAGGGAGTATTTTTTCTTCTTCTTTTTTCCTTTCAAAAACATAAATAATTAAATTGCTTGTTTAAAGCTATAGGTTGAGTAGGTCCAATCCAATGTTTCTTTTTTTTGGTCAAAGGCAACCGCGTTGCCACAATATTTTTCCCAGTTTTAGATTATACTACTAATATCCAAGTAACAACGAAACACAGCTCGGCTGGAAATACATTTTTCGTTCAATCAAGAGACGAAGCTTTGAGCAAGGAAATCAATAACTACTCTCTCTATTCCATTTCATTTGTTCCAGTTTCATAATCGGGTCGTCTCACATAAATTGTTATGTTTTGATGAATATATTGTATGAAAATGTGAAAATTTAGTAGTTTGCTTAGATGCTCAAACATTGATACGCCTCTTTCGATATTTCTTTTCATATAATCACCGTGCTTTAAGCAAGACTCCAATTAATAATATATACACAGGAGTTTTTTAGTTACTTCATTATTAATTTATTAAAAGAACTCAAAAGCAAACAGTACACGTCATGACGCAGCCTAGTCGGATTTTTTAAGGTAATTTTTAAATTAAAAAGAACTCGACTCGATTTTTGAAATACATTCTCCATCCTATTTACTTGAATCCTTTTTATATTGGAATGTCATATTATTTTGAACTGTTTTTCAATATAAAAATAATTAAGCTTAATAAATCAAGTGAATCAAAATTATAATAGTAACAGTTTTTAATATGTGCATCCATTTGAATGAGCTCGAGTGGAATTAGACGAATAAAATCTAGGTTGAGGTGTGACATGGTCTATGAGTTTTACCTCATAATTGGGTATTGCATTATAATAATTGAACTCAGATTACTCTTTAACAATCGGTCACTATCAAATTAAATTTCTAGCGATTTAATTAAATCTTCAACTAATCCACAAATAATTATATACTACTACTCCTATATATGAATATTGCAACATGTTGGGTATACTTCAATGAATGTAGCGTCTATTATTCACTATACTCACATAAATAAAAAATAAAAACATAATTTCCCTCATGTGAATATATCTTTTATTTATCGTCTTTCTTTTTTTTTTCCTCTAAAAATCTGTGATATTTAATATTTTTTACAATTTCAAGATTTTAGAAGCTTCCATAATAATTAAAATTAAAATTGATTGTTAAGTGGACTAGGTAAAACAATGGCAATTTGGAAAATGTTGGGCGTTTGATAATTGGGTGTATTTATGAATGGTGACGTTAGTTTAATTTAACGCAAAAAACACTTTTGACTTTGATGCCTCATGATGTTAATTGGATCTACTTTTGAAACTACTTTACATGATACTTTGTCCACACCTTCACTATATATTCATTAATTCATTTATGTCCTCCGTCACGTTACAACAAGTCAAGATTAATTATTAGCCAAATTTAATGACTTTAACTTACTAACTTTACATCTCTGTTCATAGAGAATAGTCCGTGTGCAAATAAATTATGGTTTGTAAATATGAAAAAATGTTTAAATTGATGTGAAATCCTGATTGAATAATTATGCTTTAAGGTATTTTCATGCTTATTATATACTATAATCATACTTAAATCCGTATCGGTCATAAATTTTAAATTTTTAAAATGAATGATCAAGATCTATTTCGATTTCTCACGAAAACTTATTTTTATGTTCACCATGAATATATACGGATGCCTAGTGAAGGCCTTGAGTCCTTGACCAATTACTTAGAGAGAGAGAATTGCACCCAATTGTAAATATTTCAAGATTTTGATATTTTTTATGATAAGTGAGAGATGGTTCAACGCCCACATGTGAATAAATGGTTTTACATTTGTTTATTTTATTTCTTTAACATAAAAAGAAGTGGTTTTACATTTTGTTACTACGGAGATTTTGGGTGGTGTTGTTGAACAAAGTAATGATATTTGAATTTCTAGGAAATAGTGTTTGAGTAAAGCTACATACAATATTATTTAATCTTCTAGAAGAAATGGGGGTCTTGTCTCGTGTTGCAAAATGTATCATCTCGAATTATTCTAATTGCTAATTCAAATTAAATAATGGAATAAACAAATAAAATGGTAAACATAGGATTAGGGAACTGTACTCTCACCTCATGTTTGTGTTCTCATTCATGATAATTGCCAAAGGGATTATGCATTCGTTGTTTGCTTGAGGCATAAAAGAAAATACTATAATTGAACTTTAAAAACTAAAATTAGCTTCGGATGTTTAAAAGATAAAAATATACCCATATTTTCAAATTTTATACCAAAATGCCCTTGCTTTTGCTTTTTGTTTTTTGCTTTTTGCTTTTTGACTTTGAACACCAACTCTCTCTCTCTTTCCGGTAATTTTGGTGTTACAAATCGTACTGTGTTCCATACAAATAAGAACGAAACGTGTTTCTTACTGTGTACTTAAGTACACAGTAAGTTTTTGTTCCTTTCGTACTGTGTACTTCCGTATGTCATGTAAATTGAACAAAAACTTACACAAGACTAGTAATCTTTTTTGTGTTTCTTACTGTGTACTTAAGTACACAGTAAGCTTTTCTTCCTTTCGTACTGTGTACTTTAGTATATCATGTAAATTGAACAAAAACTTACATTAAGACTAGTAATCTTTTTTTGTATTTCGTATTGTGTACTTAAGTAAAAACATTAGATTCAGACGTAAAAACATGCAATCGTACAAAACATGCAAGTGACGTAAAAACATGCAAGTGTTTCTTACTGTGTACTTACACAATAAGATTTTCTTCCTTTCGTACTGTGTACTTTAGTATATCATGTAAATTGAACAAAAACTTACACAAAATTAGTAATCTTTTTTGTGTTTCTTACTGTGTACTTAGGTACACAGTAAGCTTTTCTTCCTTTCGTACTGTGTACTTAAGTACACAATAAGATTTTCTTCCTTTCGTACTGTGTACACAATAAGATTTTCTTTCTTTCGTACTGTGTACTTTAGTATATCATGTAAATTGAACAAAATCTTACACAACACTAGTAATCTTTTTTGTGTTTCTTACTGTGTACTTAAGTACACAGTTAAGTTTTTCTTCCTTTCGTACTGTGTACATTAGTATATCATGTAAATTGAACAAAAACTTACACAAGACTAGTAATCTTTTTTGTGTTTCTTACTGTGTACTTAAGTACACAGTTAAGCTTTTCTTCCTTTCTTACTGTGTACTTTAGTATATCATATAAATTGAACAAAAACTTACACAAGACTAGTAATTTTTTTTGTGTTTCTTACTGTGTACTTAAGTACACAGTAAGCTTTTCTTCCTTTCGTACTGTGCACTTTAGTATATCATGTAAATTGAACAAAAACTTACACAAGACTAGTAATCTTTTTTTGTATTTCGTACTGTGTACTTAAGTAATCGGGACAGAGGATAGCATTCGGAAATAGTGTGCTCATTTTAGTTTTCAAATTTCAATAAGCGAAACAAAGTTTGATGTTGTTTCGAGTAATCATATCCAACCCAATTTATAGAAGTATCATCAAAAGCAGCAATACAATGAAAAGGGCTCACTCTAAGGGCATGCGCAGCAGCGCACTCACTGAAAGTGCGCACGCCACGTGGCGCCATCGTGGCAGCGCCACGTCGGCGTGCGTACATATGATGCCAAACGTACGCTGATGCGGGCGTACACGTGGCGTACGGTGTACGCCCGCGTGTACGCCCAAGCATACACCCGTGTGCAGCATCCGAACGCCACGTGGCGGCATCCCATTGGCCGGTCAAAGTTTGACTTTGACTGGTTGTTTATTATTATTATTATTATTATTATTATTATTATTATTATTATTATTATTATTTCCTTCTTTCCGATTCCAGTTTTTGTTTTCTTTTTTTTCTTTTTTTTCTTTTCTTTCCTTATTTCTATGTTGAATTAAATATTCTTTCCTATTTTTTGTTTTCCCATATTTCAATTTTAATTTAAAGATTATGGATTATAATTTTAATTAATTTCTTGTTCACATTTTTAACAAGTTGTTCATATCTTATTTTTTCTCTATTTTTTCACCCTTTAATTGTTTTGTTTTTTATGTTTTAAAATCTTTGTATTGAAATTTTTCGACACGTGTCACTCTCTGATTGGGGGAATTTGTAATTTTGGGATTGTGCTATGTTTCTCAATTTTTTTTTATTTGTGAAAAGTGACACGTGTATTAACCGAGAGCCAACCCACTAATCTAAAATTAATTCGATAGAATTAAACCTTAATAATCAATTGTATATCGAAGTTTATTTTGCGACGTCTATTAATTAATAATACTATTATTTAATAGAAGTTGAACTTTAATTATATTTGGGATACTAAAATATACGTTTACTTATACGTTTAATTAATAATACTATTATTTAATAGAAGTTGGAGGTTCGATTAATTTTTTTCTCAATTTTTTAACTCTTTAATTGTTTTGTTTTTTATGTTTTAAAATCTTTGTATTGTAATTTTTCTAATGTGCAATACAATTTGATTTATTAAAAAAACTCGTATTCGAACGACAAGAAAAATATTAAATCGAAATAAGAATTAACAAATAACTAACAATGTCTAGTCAGCATAGTCTAGTCAGCACATAAAATAAACAGCATACACTGTACTCTACTGCACTACTTTTCAGCATACGCCGTACTCTGTCCTTGTCAGCACACTTTTTAACTAGCACTTTTTGTCCTAGTCAGCACACTTTTTACTAGCATACGCCGTACTCTCGTATTCTCTCGTACTCTGCTGCTGATGCTCTAATTGCAATTGAAAGACAGATGGATTTAAGAATGGTGTGATATTAGACAATCTATAATTACAGCATCCCATAATTAAAGGTTCAACATGAGATGCTCCGCCGCCTTCCGTCGCATCCACCGCCGCCGCCGCCCCATCTCCGGGAAATACAAATGCATACTACACATTGAATAACTCAGAACCATAAATAAAACTATTAATTCAGCAATAAAGAATCACAACCCGACGTAAAGATTTCAACTTTTTTATTGAGAAAAGGGGGGAAATACAATTATAATAGTGAATCGAAGAGAAGAGTATGAAGCACTTACTTCTACCCATGATCCAAGTTCAATTGCTCCGATCGATGTCAAGAAAAATAAAATAAAGAAAATTGACCGACTGGAGAAATGTGAATGAAATCGAGGGGGGAGAGAGAGAGAGAGAATCGATCGAATATGGATTCCTCCTTTCTCTGATGGGAAGAGAATGAGAATGCCTCCATCAAAGATTTTGGGACAAGCTTTGAGGAGGCAAGGATGAGAGGGAGTGGAGGGCGGCGGCCATCTTGGGAGGCGGCTCTTGAAGCTTGAGAGGAGAGTGGCGCTTGGCGGAGTTGGCAGCGGCGCAGGGGTGTTCGCAGGTGGCGGAGGGGTGGTGCAGTGACCTGCATACGGTGTCGCTGATGTGGCGGAGGAGGGGTGATGGCCGGCGATAGGAGGAGGAGGCGGATGGATTTGAGGTAGAGAGAGAAAGAGAGAGAGGGGTAGAGATAGAAAGAGAGAGAGAGAGAGGAGACGACGTCGTCGAGCAGCGGCGGCGCTGGGGTCGGAGGCGCGGAAGTGGGCCTCGTGGACGAGGGAGGTGACGGCGTCGCCGAGCAGCGGCGGCGCTGGTGCTTGCAGGCGGAGCTTCTTCATGGCTATTCTAGAGAGAGAGAGAGATTCATGGATTTTGAATTATGGTACTTCCTCTGGTTCGTGATTTCTTGTGCGTTTTCCATTTTGGGACGTCCCAAGATTTCTTGTGCGTTTCCTTTTTGGGAAATAATTAGCAATTTAAGTACACAATTAGTGATCCCTTATTACAAACAAAACCCTAATAAATAAAAAAAAAATTCACAAATAATTTATAAAAAAAAAAATTAGAAAAAACAATAAAAAAAAATTTCCACAAAAATTAAAAACCACTTCTATTATCCTACCACAAATTATCTCCCACCCACCAAATTAATTCCACCCAATTCATTATCTTCTCACAACAACTCTCTCTCTTCCTCTTCTTTGTTGTTCTTCCTCTCGTTTCTATCGACAAACCCTAAATTCTCAAATTCCCAGCCCCCCCGCGGCGGCGGGCTCACAGGCTGCGAGGTGCGTCGCCGCCGTTGGGCTTCCACCTCCGAACTGAGCCCAAGCCCTCCTCCACCTCCTCCTCGAATCAAAACGCCCATTTCACCCGGGCGATACGGCACCCTCCGCTCACCACCGACACTGCGCAGCCGTCCAACTTGGACCGGGCCGCCGCCTCCTCGCGAGGAACATGTGTATGTCCCTCGATTTGAGGAACTTACGCCGTCGCCGCCTCGCGAGGATGGGAGTGTACGTCCCCCCTTCCGTTGGGCAACCCCTCACCAAACGACGGAGAGGCCGGCGCGGCGGTTGCAGTTTTCAGCCGCCCCAAGTGTCGAAGAGTCCCCCCCCGTTTCTGAGCAGCCTCCGCCGTCGCCGCCGCCGTCCGCTGTTGAGGAGGAAGGCCTCACGGACAGTGATCCCTTGTCCAAAAGGCATGTGTATTACTATAGGGATGAATTTCGAGTCTACTTCCCATTCCATCCCACCACAGAAGAGTGGGATTTTTTTGATGGAGAAGCTGATCGGAAAGCAGCTGAATAATCCTTTCTTCGACCTGAATCCCCTTTACAGATGAAGTCTGTAAAGGGAATTCGGGTCAGGATGAGGTTGAATTATCTGTGGGGCTTTGTGATCCAATTGGTGATTGAAATGCAGATGAATAATCCAATTGATGGTTCCTTCGACCCGAATCCCCTTTAAAGATGAAGTCTTTAAAGGGGATTCGGGTCAGGGGGACGTTGCATAATCTGTGGGGTTTTGTGATGGAGGAGGTTGAACTAATCTGATGGTTTATGTGCAATGTGTTAATGGTTATTGATGGAAGATGTTGCTGTGGTTTCTTGCTATGGCCAGTATATGGTTTGAGTAATCTCTGTTCTTCTGTCCCTCTGATATGTAGTTGATGTGTCACTGTTCCATTGAATTTGTATGACTTGTTTGATTCTTGATGAGGTTTTTGTGGTATGAGTGTATGTACAATTGATATGTTATGTGATCTCTGATCTATGCTGCATGTTTTGATTCTTTTGACAAAGTTCTTGATCAATTTGAAAATGGGACAGTGGTAGAACAAAAGAAGCATTTTCCATTTCAAAAGATGTTAAGTACACTAGTCTTTTGAAATCCCAAATGCTAACATATACAAAAACTATGATTGGTCTATATGCCTCTACAAAAAAGTGTTTGTTACATGTGATGAAACCTAACTAATTGCAACCATTGCCAACTGTTCTTCAACCCCTGTCAGCTGCTGCATTCTCAATCTTTGAATCAAATGCTCAATTCCTCTGATCTGTCCATTCTCTACAAGATAATCTATGCTTTGTCTTGCTAATTCCATTGGAATTGTTAGACTAATTGGCAATCTCCCTTCTCTAATCAACCTGTCCTTTCCCATGTGTGGTATCTTGTAATTGTTGTGGCCTCTGACCTTCATGATCTCTGTTAGGCAACCTTGGAGTGTGAGAAATACTTTGTTCAATGTCATTGGTGGTAAATCATGAAATGCAGTTTGCACTGCCATCACTAGATCATCCACTGTTCTACATACTTTCCTATGCTGCAGTGATTGAATAGCATTGAAGAATCCCAAGTCATTTATGCTTGTGTCTGGGGAATTTGGTGGCTGTTGAACTAATCTTATGTTGAATCCATCTGTGCTTGCAGCTATTCTGAAATCTGGATCTGAATCAAGGATATGAGGCTTTGCATTATCTTGTTGGATGAAGATGTTCTTATCTGCAGTTGCTGGCCACTTGTTTCTTATTGCAGGGACAACCTAGTGTCATATTTCATGAAAAAGCAATTCTATGAGACAACTTACTAGTGCTATGATTATGTTATGAGCATAAGTATTGCATTTAAAAACATGTAGGGCAGTGGATTGCTGGTACCTCATTCAAAAGACATGTTTTCATCACTTCTCTTGTGATGGAGTCAACTGCTTTGGTATAGGGTGTGCCCTTTTTTCTGTGCTTGCTGTTTTTGATTGCTTTATGTTGAGTGGTGAATGGGAAGCATCCTATTTTGCCATCAAATAGGACTGTGCCATCATCTCTTAGTATTGGCCTACTCACTGCACACAAGAACATGATTTTGCCAATAAACCTCTTTGATTTGCATGCTCTGTATGGTTCATCTTCCCCTGGTGCAAGGTAATACCTGTAATATGAAATGTAAAAGGTAAGTATAGATGTTGTTTGATGACCAATGGTGTATATCTCCTTTACTGAGGTCAGTCCCTCCATGTACCTGTTTTTTCCTTTGGTGATGAAGAACCACTTCTCATCAATATGCACTATATTGTGCATAGATGAGTACTTCAATGTGTTGAGTACTCTGTCCAATTGGAGCATTTCCAAACTGAACCTCAACCTAAGGAATTTGTTATCTGCTGTTAAGGAAGGCTTAATGTAGCTTGCAAATATCTTAAAAAGCCCTGCCTTCCCCCATCTCTGCAATGTAGATTTGCTAACTCCCATCTTCTCCACCATCGATCTATAACATGATCTTTCACTGAAATCCATTCCCCTAAGAACTGCGTAGTTGGGCTTCAGGTTATGGTTTCTTATTCTCCCCTTTTTCTGTGATTTTAACTGTATTGCTAACCCTTGCATTTGCTGTTCTCTTGCAGTTTTCCAGAGCCTAGATACAGTGTTACGATGGATGTGGAAATGTTGTTGGGCTTCAAGCATCCTACCTCGTTTTGGCTTCCCATTCTTTGTAGCTTGAAGGAGGAACTGCACAACCAAGTTCTGCTCTTCATCTGTCAGGTTTTTGGCCCTCTTCACCATCTCTTCTTCTTCTTCTTCTTCTTCTTCTTCTTCTTCTTCTTCTTCTTCCTATGTGATCACTTCTTCTTCTTCTTCTACTTCTTCTTCTTCTGCTTCTCTGCTTCTTCTTCTTCTTCTGTGATCACTTCTTCTTCTTCTGTGATCACTTCTTCTTCTGCTTCTCTTCTTCTTCTGCTTCTGTTCTTCGTCTTCTTCTTCTTCTTCTTCTTCTTCTTCTTCTTGTTCTGCTTCTCTTCTTCCTCTGTGATCACTTCTTCTTCTGCTTCTCTTCTTCTCCTGCCTCTCTTCTTCTTCTTCTTCTTCTTCTTCTTCTTCTCCTTCTCTCTGCTGGAATCTGACTCTTCTCTTCTCTCCTCTCTTCTGTTTTTTTTTTTTTTGTTTTTGTTTTTGGGCAGATGAAGAAACAAAAAATAAGGATGAAAGAGGGGGATATGCTGCACAACTTGATCAAATTTGAATTGGGCGCCATTTCCACTTCCCCCTTCAAATTTTTTTTCTTTTTTTATTGGGTGATTAAACCCATGTGACTAATTGGAAAACAATTGATTTAATCTCAGTGTATGGATTGCAGTTTGTTGGAATGAAATGGCAAAATCTGTTCTTTTTTTAATTTGTTGTTCATTTTCTGTTTTGGAGTTCATTTGCTCTGTTTTTTGGTTGAATGGAGTGAAGGAAAATGGAATGGATGAATGGAATGAAATGGCAGTTGAATGGAGTGAAGAAAAACCAATTTAAAAAAAAAAAAAAAATACTGTGCATAAATCGGAAATGCAGTTTAATAAATAACAGAAAAAAAAAATTTACATTATTTTTAATATTTATTATAATTTATATATACTTCATATTACAAAACAAATTAACAAAATAATATCCATAAACAACATACTTAAACAACTAAACACTTTCGCCATAATTCCCGTGCCGAAAAGAAACGCACAAGAAATCCTGGGCCAGAGGAAGTATCCATAAACAACATACTTAAACAACTAAACATTTTCGCCATAATTCCCGTGCCGAAAAGAAACGCACAAGAAATCCTGGACCAGAGGAACTATAATAAAAGAAGAAATTGGTGAGAAAAAAAAAGTCAAAAAGTACTCCAAACCTAAAAGTAAGGGCGTTTTTGTCTACCGAACCAAAAATCGGATATTTTTTGTATGTTTTAAACTTCCAAAGCAAATTTTAGTTTTGTAACTTAAAAGTGGGTAAAAGACTATATATTCTCAAGCGAAAATTGGATCTTTAAATTATACTAACTTATAACTAATCATGTGTTCAAGAGTAGGTATTGATGAGTAGAGTATAAGAAACCGAATAACTGAACCGGTCGAATAACCAGACCGAAACCATAAATCGGATTGTTCGGTTTCTATTCTATTTTTAAAGCCCGAAGGTAAGGTACCGATAATTTAGGCTTTTATGCCTAAAAAAACGACGGTTTAACCGAACCGGGTACCTAGCAACTAAACATGCGTTTATTTATATACATATTTGAATTCTTTAAGTTAGTAGTTTTAATTTTTAAAGTTTAGCATATTTATTTGTGCTTGTAGTAAACTTGAAACATTGTTTAACAAATTCATATTTTTTATGTCCCATTGATTTAGGAATATGTTCCATTTTTACTCGTCCCCACTGATATAATGATATTAACTGAAATGGTAAAAATTTAACTCACTAAATACTTTATCAACTATTATCACTCTCGTACCGATTTTTTTTTATCTCTATATCAATGGGACGGAGGGAATATGACTGTGAGTGTTGATGATTAGCTAAATATAAATATGCAACAAGAGCTCTTTGGACTTCTTGGATCAACCACATTCAGTTTCAGTATTACTACTATACACAATTACACATTCACAGTTGCAGAGTTCTTGACTTCTGCATACCTTTCGATTAACGGCGACCAAAGAGCGAAGGAATAGTGGATGCACCGCGTCGTCTTCCCTGGATCGAGTAACCACAGTGGCGAATATTAATCTTCCTCTCAATGCTAGCGAAGTTTCTAAAAAAGGAAAGGCGATGCAAACCTTATCATTGTTGAACAAGTCTTCTGCAATGGCCTCCATCTGCTTTCGCTTTTTCTCCTCTTTGATGGACTCGGCCACATCTTCATTCCCATAGTCAGTTTCCCTAAGCAAGGACGAACGCGCTTTTAGACATACACAATCTTAATTCCAAGAGAAACGGGAGAAGAGGAGCAAGTTTAGAGAAACCGTACTTATAAGGATACTGTGCAAACGGAATGAGGTTACTGAAGCTGTTCCCCGATGGAATGCTCGTCTAAGAAAACAACAAGATCAACTCAGCATGCATTCAATGAGAACCGAGCATTAAATTATTTTTAGATCTAAGTAGAGGGCTAATCACCTTCCTGAAACGTTTGAAGTTCACAGCTGGACCGTTTCTCGAAGAATGACCAAATTGTTTCGAGTTAGGCTCTCGAACAATTAGAGATTGGCTGTATATTACATCGGGATTCTCATTATCACACGAATGCCCCTTATCCTTCCTTGTGGTGATACCTTCATCTCTGTCTCTTGACAAAGTGGTATCTACCTTTTCAGACATTATAGCACTCTGATAAGGGCTGTCGAGCTTAAAGGACTCCCGTTTAGTAGGTAAAAATCCTTGGCTCCGGTGTTCAGTCTCTCCAGCATCTATTTTCACTTCATCTTCGTGTTCAACAGATTCTATTACGTGAACAAATGTTTCTTCTTTGAAATCTTTTGCAAGAGGTTCGGTCTCATGGGCACCTATCTTTGTTTCACGTTCATCTTCAGCGGAAGATATTAGATTAATTGCAGCAGGTGTACGAACTGATGTGGCTGTTTCTGCTTCTGCTTCTACATCAGATTCTGCAACCACTGTCTCGTCTGTGGAGCATGAAGATGTGACCAGCACTGCAAGAAACCAGAATCATCTTAATTATTTGACGTTCTCCATCTCATACGCATCCATGTTACTATTGAAAGATATCCAAATATTGCATTACTTCAAACACATTCCAATGAGCATATCAACAATTTGAATACCCGTTGCCTTTAATAGACTTGAGATGATCGTGATCTTGAGTCTTACTCAAAACAATTGAAGGAGAAATGAGAAATAATTTCAGGCATACTAATAACTGAAGAACTTACCAGGTGCTGAAGCCATAATTGAAGGATCTAGATGTCCAGAAACAACTGCCGAAATCAATTCCATCTCATTAACTGTAGGCAGAGTACCGAACTTTTTGAAACTTCCGCTGTTGCTTGTCATTCCAGCTGGGATCACGCACACCAGATTGTCCCGTGTATTCTGTAAAAACCCACATTCAGTCTATTCAGCAGTAAAGTTCCGATAAAATAATGATATTATGAGCACATTCTATAATTGTAAACAACTAAACTTAGTAACTCACACCTCCACCGCCTTAGTAGAATTGCAGATGATTCTTAATTCGGGTGATGTGAGAAAATGAAGTAATTTTGATAGGGAAAAATGTATAACCTGAAAGTAATTTGCTTTTCTAACCTTAAACTCAACTGTATTCCAGAATTAAAAATCAGAGCAGGGTATATAGGCAGAGTTCACGTGTATATATATATTCAAATGTCCAAAACGAGTAGTTTGATGTGCTAGCATTTACAAAAGTCGTTTCGTTGACCTAGTGCAGGTACAGACACATTTCAGGTGGCTGAGGTTTTCTGTATTGAATAATAGACCGTTTTTTGGATAACCGGGACATTTTAGCATAGAAAAGATTTGAAACATATTGCGAAGCATATATTATATGATAACAGGCTTAATTAGGCTTGTGCGTTTGAATATAAAAATAAACGATATAGATTCACCTGGCTGCATTGGTCCGAAATTTCAGCATAAACAACTTTTGCACCCCCAGCTTCCAAAAGCAAATGCAACTTCTCCTTGAACTTATACTGTGACGAACAAAAGACAATGAAAGGGTGTTCCAGGATTGTAAATATGTTTCAAGAACTGCCAAAAATGATAATAAGATAGTACGAAATGGAGCCTAACCACAATTAAGAGAACATGAATTGTAAAAGTTCCCAGAGTATCACCTTGTGTTTGGATTCTAACATAAAAGTGTATCCTTTCAAACACTGTTCTCGAGATTGTGGATCGGCCACTTTGATAGATGTCTCTTCCAGTTTCAAGGTCGGAGCATGCCTAGAATAAACCGGCATTTCTTTTCTTAATCAACTAACAAAACGAGAGTGCCATTACAACTGGGGGCCCAACAAGAAAAGTATACTCACGAGAGAATGCTGGGAATCTCAGTGCAAATAGTTTTTCCTGCAATTAGCTGAAAAACCCAGTCCGTAATTAGTACTATATCGTTGACACTGAAAAGCCAAATGAATTGGTTCTTCTTAAGCTTGATAAATGAGCATATCAGTCAGATCATTTATGCTCGGACAAGTCAAGTAGCTCAACCCACAAGAGAGAATTTATCTTAAATATAAGCATAGCAACGAAAGTCGTGTATTTCATTGAATGGTCATTTCATGAAACAATCATAAGGTACACGGAAGGCCACTTCTGGAATTTCACAAACTACTTTCATAAGAATCTACACCAAAGTTCTATAAAGGGCTTAACTGAAGTGCCTCAGAGCTTGTACATATCAAAAATATTTATCTGAAAAATGCAAAGTAGTCACTACTCATTAGAGCCTACTTCATAGACTTTTCTCGCAATCACAAGTGTGATTCGTAAGGGTCTCCATGCCCATTTGTATAAGCGCTTACATGAC
Organism: Thymus mandschuricus; assembly: GCA_029379335.1. NCBI lineage: Eukaryota > Viridiplantae > Streptophyta > Magnoliopsida > Lamiales > Lamiaceae > Thymus > Thymus mandschuricus. The sequence continues at coordinate 32,910,686 of CM057078.1, forward strand.
ATGTGTATCTATAGCTCCTATTTGGGGAAGGGGTATGCATAATGGACGTATATGCCTACCTCTATCCAGCTAAGTCGGACAAGCGGTTTTCTAGCCACGATAGGATCAATAATGTCATCATTGATGGGGATGATGTCATTGATAACCATATGTGTGCATGTAGAAGTCCAAGCTTGAGTGACACTGGCACCTGCATGTTGATTTCATTAGTGATTTTGTCAACCTTTATAAGAAAATAAACATGACTATTCTACCTTCACGCATTTGCCGTCTGCAAAACTAAGCACAATAATCTTTCTAAGGCATGGATGGATATGGATAGAATAGGAAATAGTTTACGAGAGTGAGTGCGCCTGGGCGTGTGTGTGAGTGTGTGTGTTATGTCACAAATAACAAGAGAATACTAAAATGCCAGTAAGAGAGTGAAAGGGAGAGTGGTTAAGTGTGAATACTAAATAGTTCACAGCAAAAGCATTCGAATGTCATAGTACTTACATGGCTAATTGCAATTGGTCGATAGAGCTTGTTATCTGTCAATTTCTATTCAATCAACTACTAGTCCGTTCACCGAGGTGGGAAAGAATGTTTTGTTTTTCCATGTTACTCAATATAAGCACATACTCTAGTTACACCATTATGGAGAAAAACATGATTAGTTCATGAATGGCTCCAGTGGAATGCTCGAAGTAAAATATAGCAGCGTTAAATAAACTACACAAAAAGTGGAATCCATATTAACCATCTTAGTTGAACTTAACATGGCTCAGAGACGCTACTCACCGATCAACGACATCTTGGCTTGAAGCTTTTTAATCTCTAAAGGCTTGGATGACCATGCACAAAGCACGAAGGGAACATAGGAAAACCTGCCACATGATCGATTCACATAATGCAATCTTAGAGTATCTAGGATAAAATAGATAACACCATGAAAATTAGTCAAACTACAGGAAAAAGAACCCCACTGAGAATCCACAACATAACAATACCCATTTAGGTTTATATATTTTTTATTCAAATACCCCTTCTTCTATACGTGAGCAGTTGTAAGTTAGGAAAATCACCAGATTCTTTGTAAGTAGACAATCCCTGATGTTTTTATATGTAATTATCCCTTGAATTTTATGTCTGGACCCTTCCAAAACATCACGGATCAACCAAGATACCTAACTTTTGGAGATACAATACAATTGCAAAATAGCTTTTGATTACCTGTATCGTGCATTTCCAGTCCCGAACTGAACCACATCCCCAACCTGCAGTGTCGTTTCTTTATCCGGAAATTCATGAACCTTTACCTTAGAGTCCTGGTTTCTGTCGATGAAGGTTCCATATTTTGAGCAGTCTTTTACCTGAACTTTGGAGGAATTCTCTGAATGTCTATTTTTCAGACGATCCATGCAAACCATTTCATTTACAATGATTTCTGCATGGACCCTTGAAACTCCTTTATCTTTGTTGATGATTATATCACATCCTACAGAATTTTGAAATGTTATACCATAAATGCCAAGGGAAAAGAAATTTTTCTATCACACAAAAGATGAGGTAATTCCCTTTAAATGCCACAGGCACGAGACTTAAAAAGAAAATTTTATTTGAGAATACAAATTATAGAACGATGCTCCTTTGTTGTACAGAAGAACCAAAGTTTCATCAGATTATGTGCAATTGCATGTACTAAGAGGAGCTTTGTAGAACAAAAGCAAGAGACTATGGCTCACCAATCGATATCAAATAACATTGTAAACAAAAAATATGCAATCACACCAAAATTGGCACATTTCAATTTCATCCAAGGGTAGTAGATGACATTTGTTTAGTAAATGAATCAACAATCAAACCATAACACAATACCTTTTCGGCCGACTTTATAAGTTCCCTTTCCGAAAACATAGTATTCGTTTTCACCTGCCATGAAAAACACACATGAAGCATCAGTGGAGCTCATTCCTTCAGATAAAATTCATAGCAGGAAACACATATCAGTTACAGTTCTTCAGGAACTATAACCGATCGAGATAAACTTCCCTCAAACTAGACCAACTTCACTTTTTCAACCACCCTTTACTTCCTCAAATGCAAACTCCTATCTGAACTATTCTTAGTTTAATCACTAGAGCTCAGCAGATTTTCTATTCCGTCTTTGAGCAAGTCAATAGCGATAGAAGATGCAGTTTGTAATGGTGATTTCAAGAACTGAAGCTCCGTTTCTAATGCATACAAGGTGTTTGTCGAAATTCCTCAACCGAAAATAACTCGAATCGTGTACAAACAAATACTCAAAACTCAAACATTGATGGCAGTACGAAGAATACCTGGAATTGGGTCCACCGGAAACAGGCCCCAAACCATCTCTCGACGTTCAACGGCGGAGAATGAGATTTTTTACGGCGATTTTACTCAATCCCACCACCCAGAAACGAACGGAACTGTAGCAATACACACTCTTTCTGTTTCTTGGAATTGGGCTCTCTGCAATTTTTTTCTGGGAATAAAATAATCAAAAGAGAATTCATAGATAAAAATGAATTTTAATAAAGTAGGAGTAATTATTAGTTGCATTTATTTATTTAATTATTTTCCAGCATAAATTAAACCTCGCCGCGGTTAAACCCTCCGTCTCCGGCGATGGCAACCCAGCTCTTCAAGAAACTCCGGCCCTTTACCGCCGCCGTCCTCCGCCGCGCGAAAACCACCTCCGCCCAGTACGTGGCGTCGAGAGCGCGAGACCCGACCTTCGAGAAGCTAATGGAGAGGTACAAGAACCTCGTAAGAGTCATCGCCATACAAGACCTCATCCTCGCCTCCAACTCCGCCCCGCCGTGCGTCTCCCTCGACTTCATCAGCCGCCTCTCCCAGCGCATCCACCTCAACCGCGGCGCCGCCGTCTTCCTTCGCAGGTACCCCCACATCTTCCACATTTTCAACCACCCCGTTAAGCTCCAGCCCTTCTGCGCCCTCACCCCCGCCGCCGTCCAGATCGTCCGCCAGGAATCGGAGGCGATTCGGAAATCCACGCCGCTCGCCGTTACCCGGTTGGTGAAGCTACTATCGATGTCCCTCACCAAAAAATTGCCGCTTCGAGCGATCTTCAAGGTGTGGAAGGAGTTGGGGCTCCCCGATGACTTTGAGGAATCCATAATCGCGAGCAATCCCGAGCTTTTCTCCCTCGAAGAAGGTAATGAGATCAATACACATACTCTTGTGCTGAATGATAGTGATGAATTTAAGGATTGTTTAGTTCCTGCGGTAGAGAATTGGAGGATAATGGAGTGCTGTAAAGAGGAATGTAGCATGGATAGAACTGAGCTCAAGTACAGTTTTAAACACGGTTTTCCTCCGGGGATGCGGTTGGGGAAGAACTTGAAGGCGAAGTTTAAGGAATGGCAGAAACTCCCCTACATTGGCCCGTATGAGGAGATGAGGGCTGAGGGGATCAATAGAACTAAGAATAGGACAGCACGAACGGAGAAACGAGCAGTGGGAGTCGTGCACGAATTCTTGAGCTTGACTGTGGAGAAGATGGTGGAAGTGGAGAAGATCAGTCATTTTAGGAAATGGTTTGGGATTGATTTGAATGTGAGGGATTTGTTCCTCGATCATCCGGGAATGTTCTATCTGTCGACGAAAGGGCATATGCATTCTGTGTTCTTGAGGGAGGCTTATGAAAGAGGGTGCTTGATTGAGCCAAATCCAGTGTACGAAGCTCGAAGGAAGCTTCTTGGACTTGTTGCTTTGGGGAGGAGGGGGTTGTATAGAGGTGGTAATAGGCCGTGTAGAGTGGATGAGAGAGAAGAAGACGGAGAGGGAGAAATGTCTGATGATTGAGGTTGATGATCTTCAAATGGTATGAGATTGTGAACCTGGATAAAAACTTTACATGTGGAATGGAGCTGAGTTGAGGTAGTGATGCAGTAACCTTTTCTCATTTCGAATATTGCATATCTCATTCAAAGTTTCGATAGTGAGGCTTAATTACTGAGTATTGCGCTTTTATGCAGGCTCCAAATTGGTAAGCTGAAGTTTTAATGGAGATGTTGATATGTTGCTTAACCAAAGTAAGCCCTCGTGATTGTGTATTGATTTCTTATGAAATCTGTGCGTGGGTGCGAGTCATTGTTGTTCGCCTATATCTTTTTAGGATAGTTTCACTTGGTTGTCATGGTATCTGAATAGCATCCTACTGCTGGCTGCTCGTATAAGATTTTTATATAAAGAGATGCACCAATGCACTTGCTGTTGCAATATTTTATGCACGTTCCATCTAAAACTCGAAGGATTTATGTTGTGGTTGTAGCATAGGAGTCACTCTCCTCTTTGCACCATCAACCAACAGAAGATTTCGATGCATCAGAACAACTTTCTCTCCGCTTATGAGTATCACAGCCGATTTGAACTGCTCTGTTATTCCGGAGGTCTTCAAAGAAGTGTCCGTGCCCCCGATGTAATTCTTTGGAATGCTGAACCTTCTTTTGTGATGGCAATAGTAACTGTATGCTGGTTTTTTTTGTATAAACCTTTGGAAAGTATGGACATGTTGTAACCATCTTTCTTTTAGCTACTTTTTTAGACATATTTCAATTGTTATATTGTACTACTAGTTGTAACAGACAAAAGTTGGAATCTTCATCTTATTTTTACTGGAGGTTTATGCCGCGCCACGACGAATACGAATTTGGGACCTTTGGTTCCGAAATTTAACCCCCTACCCCTAGGTCAGCAGACGTAAATTTGATTAATCTTGACTAAAAATCAAAATGTGCCACAACTAGTAAGAAAAATGGAGTAGTAGTGATATTAAGACAAGGTAGCTTTCAAGTGTTGAATTTTATGGAGGCACTGTTGAGCTCTCTCAATGACTGCATCAGTCCTGGACATCCTCTTCCTCTTCACTCTCTCTCTCTTGTTTGATGATGACTCTGCACCTCTCAAACACACATTCATTAAGCATTAATAATGAAGGATATATGTAGAGAAGGAAGGCGAAGAAAGTTGACCTTGAGTATCGGCATCGATGGAAACAGTGGTCTGGTTTTGAACCTCCAGTTCAGAAATGAAATCAGTGAGCTCCTTCTTCAGAAGCTTGAACTTGTTTGGGTGCTGCTGCTCCAGCATCTCTGCTTCTTCCTTTGCTTGTTCTATCAACCACTGCATCTTTCTCTCTCTCTCTCTCTCTCTCTCTCTAGAACTACTGGAAGTGAAGAAGAGGGGTGAAGTGGACCGTTAGTTGGTAATAATGGAAAGTTGATAGTGTCTGTGTGTTTTCAATCTCCAAAGCACTTTGGAAAGAAGTAATGTTTGCATTTAAACATTTGATCAACTGTTCTGTTCTGTTCCCTCAAATAAACCCTACACGAAAAAGGTGCAGCAGAAACTATGGAAAGCCATCAAAAAGTGGGACAGCATATAAATCTTTTTAATTAAATAAAACCCACTCACCAATCTCTTTCATCATATAGCATTTGGTGAAGAATCCGAACTCCACCGCAAACGTTTGTAATATAAACGTTTAATCCTGATCCTCTAAGAGTATTAAACAAAATATAATACAAACGAAATGACATGATCGTACAAACGTTTGTATAATCTCCATTCCCCAACCCAGACGATAACGTCTAGTTTGTTTTTCTTTTACTTGTTTTCTATGATTGATAATTTCCTTTGGGCAAAAATTTTCAATTTTCCATCTCTTTCGTTCCAAATCATGATAATGTTTTCCATCCCACTTGGAGTGATACATTTTCCAATATGTTTAGCCATTTTTCTTCCTTAAAAGCATATTAATGTGGACCAGTATATGATAAGAACTTGCTCATCCGACTATTTTCTCTTCCATCAAAGAGAACGGTCTCGTAAAAAAATAAAATTAAATAAACATGAAGAAATCCAAGGAATATCAAAAACTTGACGATAGTAACAAAAAAGGATGACATTTTTTACACTTGAGAAGCTAAGGCATTGTTTAAAAGATCTGTATAAGAAACTAAGCTTCAAAAACTAACTTTGTTAAGGCAAGCAAAACAATAAAATCAAGTAAGTTAATCGAGCGAAAGAATTTCTTCGGAGACGTCTAGTATCTCCTCTACTTCGACTTGCTTAGCCTCATACTCGTGCTCCTCTTCATCGTCACTGTCTTCTCCGTCACGCAGCTTCTGCCTCTCCAGCTTCTCTTCCGAGTGAAACTTCTTCCATTCACTAACCCTTTTCTCCCATTCTTGCTTTAATGCCTTTCTCTTCTCACGATCTTGCTCACTCAGGAGCGTAGAGACATCTTGATCCTCTGCCTCGTATTTCTTGCTATATTTCTTCAAGTTCTTGGCGATCTCCTCTTCCTTCTCGGCTGACAACAAAGACGGAGGTCGAGGCCTCCACAAGAACTGCAGTACAAACCATTCGACTAAATGAATAACATCCATATAGGTGGATGTCTAATGGATATACAAATCTCATCCTCATAGGTTGTGTCCGTTACAGGGTCATTGCCACAAATGATTCGTTAAGATGGATAGAGAACTTACTTGAAAGAAATGATCCTTGAGGATTCGATAGATTAACTTGCCATTGAAAGACCAAATGTTGAACCCATTTTCCATCTCGTGGACAGATGTGACTGCTGTTGCAACATACCTGGTGAACCAAAAAAAACCTCGATATAATGATTCCAAGATTAGCAGAAAAGGCTATTACTGATGATGATCAAATCTAACTAAAAAAATACGGCAAACGAAATCCCACAAGAATACATTCTCTGGAAAAAAAATCAATCCATATTAAAACTATTACCTTCCGGTGGGATCCCACTCTACATCTGTTGCCATAAAATGCTCAGCTTGAGCCGTAGTCTGAAGCTCGTCCACATCATAAAACTCCAACTGTCCATTAAAACCTTTTAACCCTGCCAGAATAATAAAGCGGCCATTCGGAGACCAATAAAGAGCATTTGCCTGCTTCCCTTTGAGTGTAGTGAGCTTCGTAACTCGAGTAGTATTACTCCCACTACGCATCGAGTAGAAACTAATATCAGGCCTTGGATTGTCACCATGGATAACTGCAAACCTATGACCCTTTGGCTCCCATGCAAATGCAATAATCTTGTCATTCTTGTTCTCGAGCTCGACAATCTCAATAGGTATGTCCCTTTCCTTGATTCTGAAAAGCTCAAAGCTAGAATATGTGCTTTTCTTTGATTTTGTGTAATGATCAACTTTAACAGCAAGGTAATCCCCATTACTTTGCCAATACATTTTACAATCACTAACAGTGAAAATAATCTTTTGCTTGAACTCTTCTTTGCTTGGAATTTGCACAAGACTCACCTGATAGCAGAGATAAGAAAATATGTGAGGCATCTCCACAAGGGCAGGAAAAAAAAAAACTAAAAACCTAATTTCCGTGCTTACCCTTGCAGGTTGATTTCCTCCTCCAACTTCAGGAACGAAATGCGCAAGAATGGGATCAGTAGGCGACCAACTGAAGTCAGCAACATTTTCTACCTTTATAGGTTTCTTTTCAATAAGACTAAAGGTTTCAGTTTCATAAACATAGATAGCATTTTTTCCTATTTTTGCGAAGTACTTGTCTTCTAGTCCACCACCCCACCTGGATATAGAAAAGTTCAGCACATCGGAGAGCACCATAAATTAATAAGACATGAAAAAAATAGCAAGCTGTGAGACAACCAAAAATGCAAATTTGAAAGACAATCACCTGAAAGCAGGCCAAGACACACCACTCACACCTGCAGTTCCGCCAATAGTGAACTCATCTGCTTTTCCACGGAAACTTCTGATTAGATTCCTAGTCGTTTCTCGATTTTTTACATCAAAGAAGTGAATTTCCACCATCTGTCAAAAGTTGTTTGGTTCATGAAATCTATAAACCAACAAAGTTGATTTAAAGTGGAAATTCACAGAAAAAATATAACACAAATTAATTTACATGGGTATCATGGGGGTTGCTTGGCTCATGGCTGCTGTAAGTCACCAAAATTCTCTCACCAGGAGAAAAGTCTATCAGTTTTACCTGCAGTATATACCATCAAGACTATAAGCAACTATTAGAATAAAGCAGTAGTGCCATTTGATCGAAACCTACCTGTTTGTGTTCAAACCTGTTCAAACGATTAAAACTAGAAGGACCACCCCAAATTGCAGTGCCCTTTGTGTGCAATGTGGCCAAATAAGTCCCCAATGGTGACCATTGCACAAAACTTTCTGTCCAATACTGTAGCAAGAGAACATCTAAGTAAATAAGAAGCAACTAAAAAAATAGGATACAATGCAAGCATAATGAACCAAGAATCTGTAATTACAAAAGGATCCATACAATCTTAAAGATGTGACCGTATATGATGAAATGATGCCTGACTCAAGAACAAGAATTCTCATGCTGAAGATAAAAACAGACGGATAAATAGAAAACTTAAGTTCACTTACAGGTTTTTGGAAAACAGGATCCGGTTTTGATTGCCTAGCATCATTCCAGAAAACCTCGGTATCAAAGCCAGCACGAATCACATACTGATCACGGGCCTTTTCATCCATAAGCCATTTTTGCAGATTCTCCTGTAGGAATTGACAAGTCATCATATGACAATTGACAGAGATACGTCATAAAATGAGTTGATAGTTCGAGAACAAGCATGGAGTGCAACATGGTATAAATATTTACTCATATATGTGTGTGGTAGAAAAACTAACCCCTGGAGTATAAGGCTTGATTTCTGGAGGAGCCCACACCTCTGGAACCTTCAACGACTTCTCAATATCATCAAACAAATTAACAGAAAATATGTGAGACTTATCAAGCTTGTACCCATCGGTTTTGTCCTTTGCTAATTGAGCTTCCTACAAACCATCAAAGATAAGTTATGTTTCTACATTGAAATGGTCAAATGGATGATTAAATCGTAATTCGTAAGTCTACACCAGTACGCATAATACTAAAATCCCAAGCAACTTTACGATCAAAAGAAACCGTACTACAAAATGAATAGAAGCACAAATTTCAATAGCACTGGCACATCAAGGATCCAAAAACAATATGAGCATGGCTACTCGTAAAGGTACAACAGCAAATAAAACAACATAACTTTTAGGTGGTAGCATTTCTTAAACTATAGAAAAAAGAAATCTTTAACATAAAATATTTAGAAATCTCAAAAGAAAAAAAGAAGAAAATCTCATATAATGTAGTAGCATACAGAGAAGTATTCATAATAGAAAGGATGAATATACATTATTTCCAGATAATGTAAATGGCAAAGTTCATAAATTTGAACAACAAAACTGTCATGATATCAAATTCTAAAACTATACTCATAAGAAAAAGTTAGGAACAGTCTCCAGAATTGTACAAAATACAGATACATTGCACTATTAGGGAGAGGGAAAAAAATCACCTGAGGAGTACTGAATTCAATGAAGCAGTAACCCAGAGTCTTCTTCGTGTCGGGATCGAACGGCATCCACATGCCATCTTCTTTGATATAGCCCACTTTGCTGTAGATTTTGTGTACCACGCCTACCAATTTCTCGAACTTGTCCTTCGGAACCACCGGCAAATTGTCTACGACTATTATGTTCTGCAAATCGATCCCCTCCCCCTCTTCGAAATCGTCCCCAGTCTTCAAATCCTCGTCATCACTTCATCAACAAACACCAGCCGAGAATAAGGAAGCGGAATAAGATACGGCATTGCTCTGTGCAATCATACCTGACGATGCCGAAGTTTTCGCCGGCGGGCAAACGAACGGAGCCGAGATCGAGAGAACCGAGGTCGACTTTAAGGTCGGCGGCCGTGGAGCGTAAATCTTCAATCGAAATCATGCCCACCATGGCCGATGGCGGCGAGTGCGACCCACGCGCCGGTAATTTTCTCGGCAGCTTTTAGAACTTGGGCGCGCGAGGGAGAGGGAGAGAGAGAGAGGAGAGAGAAAACTATTTTAGGGTTTATTTTTTTTATTATGAGATTGAGAGTGTGTGTGTTAAACCTTTGGGCTTGAACTGAGAGATCGTTGTCAACGAAAATTTTGGGGGCCCATTATGTTGGGCCCACCCTATGAATCCCCTTGTAATCTTGTATAGATGGCAAATTTTTATAATTCGATTTCTCGAATAGTTTTAATCAGTGTTTTAAAAATCGAACTGAACCGTCGGTTGAAACCGGCTGAACCATGAACCGTCATAGTTACGGTTTGTGATTTTTCCTGATTATTTTCAACCGAAAAGACCATGAACCGAAACCTTGCTAGTTCAACTTCCGGTTCGGTTTTTAAAACATTGGTTTTAATTCACTTCGATTTTATTTGTTTTATGTCATTTCGTTCATTTCACTTATTTAGCACACACATTTTTTTATATGGCAAAAAACATAAAATTATAATTAATTATCGTCACATATTCTCTCATTTCTAATTTTTGTGGTGTGAAAAGACACTTATTAGGAAACGACGTTAGTCACTTAAGTTTCTGGATCGGTCTAAAAATGTGAAGCTATTTCTCCCCAAATTCCTCTAGTGAGACCCACAACTCTTCCCAGCTATACGGACTCCACGTGTCAATTCTCGACTCTTCACGAAAATTAAAAATACTATACTAGAACCATCCCACAATCCAATCCTCTATTTATATTTTGGCGCATTCTCCACACTTACAGTTAGTTACTTCTTCCCTCCAAATTCTTCAACTAACTATTTTTCAAACAAAAAATAAAAAATAAAAAAAATGTCCCCTTCTACTTGCCTCTCCGCTTCTCACATCCCCATTTTCAACCTCCAAGATTTTCCCAGAGAAACCAATCCCTTAAAAAAAGAGATCAAATTCAGCCGGAGAAAACTGCTGGGCTCCACCGGGCTCACTCTGATCGGGCTCGGAGGGCCCTCGGCCCGTCCCGTCTTGGCGGCGGAACCGGAGAGCCCGGACGAGGCGGCATCGAGCAGAATCTCCTACTCGAGATTCCTAGACTATTTAGATCAAGACTCGGTGAAAAAAGTCGATTTCTTCGAGAACGGGACCGTAGCGATCGCCGAGGTTTTCAACCCCACCTTGAACAAAATCCAGAGAGTGAAAGTCCAGATTCCGCCATTTTCGCAGCAGCTCCTTAGAAAGCTCGAGGAGAAGAGCGTTGACTTCGCGGCGCATCCCGTCGAGACGAACGCCGCCGCCGCCGTTCTCGATCTCTTAAGCAACTTGGCTTTTCCGTTGATAATCTTAGGCTCTCTGCTTCTAACATCTTCTTCCTCCTCCTCCATCTCCCCTCGTGGGCCCGGCTTCCCCTTCGGATTAGGGAGGTACCTGCAATTCGAACTAACTCCATTTCAATCTTCTAAAGGAGATGAATTAATGAGTACTAATTCTATGTGTGTTTCTGTGTGTGTAGAAGCAAGGCCAAATTTTCTATGGAGCCCAACACGGGAGTGACCTTCGATGATGTGGCCGGAGTCGAAGAGGCGAAGCAGGATTTTCAAGAAATCGTCGAGTTCTTGAAGACTCCGGAGAAATTCACCGCGGTAGGCGCGAAGATACCTAAAGGGGTGCTCCTGACCGGGCCTCCGGGGACCGGGAAGACGTTGCTGGCGAGAGCCATCGCCGGGGAGGCCGGGGTTCCTTTCTTTTCGCTGTCCGGGTCAGAGTTTGTCGAGATGTTCGTGGGGGTCGGGGCGTCGAGGGTGAGGGATCTGTTCAACAAGGCGAAGGCGAATTCGCCTTGCATCGTGTTCATTGATGAGATAGATGCTGTCGGGAGGCAGAGAGGGACGGGGATCGGAGGCGGGAACGACGAGAGGGAGCAGACTCTCAACCAGCTCCTCACCGAAATGGATGGCTTCGATGGAAACAGGGGCGCCATTGTCATTGCAGCTACTAATAGGCCTGAGATTCTTGATTCTGCTTTGCTCAGGCCAGGCAGATTTGATAGGCAGGTAATGTTAGTTAGTTAGTTAGTTAGTCTTTCGTGTTTCTGCATTCTCGTTCCGTTTATCGTGAGATAAAAGTGTCGAAAACAATGAATATTTTAGGTGGGAGTAGGGTTGCCGGATGTTAGAGGGAGGGAGGAGATACTGCAGGTCCACAGCAAGAACAAGAAGTTGGAGAAAGATGTTGATCTTAGTGTCATTGCAATGAGGACTCCGGGGTTCAGCGGGGCGGATCTTGCAAACTTGATGAACGAGGCTGCGATTCTCGCTGGCAGACGAGGGAAGGAGACGATCACCTCAGAGGAGATCGATGACTCAATAGACCGGATTGTAGCAGGAATGGAAGGAACTGCCATGACGGATGGCAAGAGCAAGATCCTAGTCGCTTATCATGAGATCGGACACGCAGTTTGCGCGTAAGTAGACGAATCAGGAGTGTTCAACTGTTAGATATGAGATTTGGGAGCTAATTAGTGTCATTTTCATTTATGCCTGCAGAACCATGACTCCGGGGCATGATCCGGTGCAGAAGGTGACGTTGATCCCTCGAGGGCAAGCTCGTGGCCTAACATGGTTCATAACCGGAGAAGATCCGACCTTGATCTCCAAGAAGCAACTCTTTGCCAGGATAGTCGGAGGTCTAGGCGGTCGAGCAGCAGAGGAAGTCATCTTCGGGGATCCGGAAATCACAACTGGTGCAGCCGGAGACCTGCAGCAAGTAACACAGCTAGCCAAACAGGTGATTTTTTTTTTTACTGTGATGATAAAAATTGTAACTTTACCTTTTCTTGATCAACTTTAGGCATAATTCTTTCTAATTCTGCAGATGGTCACATCCTACGGAATGTCCGAAATCGGGCCGTGGACGTTGGTGGAGCCGGGCGTACAGAGCCGCGATCTAGTCCTGAGGATGCTAGCTAGGAATCAGATGTCTGAAAAACTTGCAGAAGACATTGATAACTCTGTGAGGCAAATAGTAGGGAGTGCATATGAAACAGCAAAGAATCATGTGAGGAAGAATAGGGAAGCCATTGATAAGCTAGTAGAGGTGTTAATGGAGAGAGAAACTCTAAGTGGAGAGGAGTTTAGGGCTTTGCTCTCAGAATTCACAGATATCCCTTCTGAAAATGTATACAAGAAATCAGTGAGAGAGTTAATTGAGGCCTAATAATGTAAATATTTTAGTTTAAATGCAATGTTACATTATCAAGATTCAATTCCATTTTCTGGTAATTTTGTATGTGTAGACTAAGAAGCTAAGAAATCATCAACTCTAGCATTATCTTTTCTGGACAGAAACTTCATGCAAATAGGTGGTTTTACTCCGGCCAGACCGAGAAGCGAACTGGGCAACGTCCAAATCCCGTCTCCGCAGATCAATCCGGAAGCCACAGCAGGTGCGAATGCATCTGCCCTTGCCTTATCGACCCTCTCCCACACGAAGAGGATCAAGCTCCCGACACACATGTCAATGGCGAAGTACCCTCCGAGGTAGAAAGGAAGGGCCATGGCCATAGGGATAGGGATGAACCTCGCCCATTTTTCTCCCACGCCGTCTCTGACTGCGTTCACAACCAATGCCACGACAAAGAACAGACAGCACAGGGCGAGGCAGTGTTTTGGCAGAGACGAGAACCCCTCCACGCCCAAGATTGCTATGTTTCTGTACAAGAGAGCGTAAGGTGCAGGATACGGCGAGTTATGGTATCCAAGATCATCAAACGCTTTGTAGAAGAGCCAGAATACGCACGGAGTGATGACGCAGCCCATAGCCGTGCCTATAATTTGGCTCACGAACATAGCCCGCGGAGAAGCAAGGGTCAAGTAGCCGGTCTTGAAATCTTGAGTTAGGTCAGAGGCAGTCGAGACAATATTCATCATGACCCCACACGCGGCTAGCCCTGCAAGAACCCCGCCATGTGCAGCTCCGGCCCATGCACCGACTACGAATATGGCCAGCTTTCCATAAGTAGCTGCCATCGACCAATTAGTGAGCCCACATCCGTAGGCGTTGCAGAAGCCTAATGCAGGGGCGAATATGTACAACACCACAATGTAGTACCATTTCAGCTGGCGAAAGATCAGAGGAATTGTGGCAGAAGAGATTACAGCAATGGTGATGTAGCCAGCAAAGGCAATCCAAGAAGGAAGCTCATCCTTGAGGAAAAACCGGGTTCTCTTCTTATCATCATAAGATAAAGAAGCTGCTATACGAGAGTTCTTATCGCCATCTAAGATAACATGGCGTATATTTTTATCTCGGAGGTGAAAGTACAGCCCTAATAACGTCCGGCCAAGGACCTTGAAGAAGTTGTAGAGGCCGTCACCAAGAATCATGGAGGTAGCAATGAAGATCTATCATAATGAGACGGATGAAAGTTAAAACATAAGCAAGATTTGATCAGATTCACTACAAAAGAAGAGGGATTTCGAATTTTTACCCTGTAACCTTGCAAGCCGTTAAGGCTACTAGACGGAAGTCGAGCAGAGTACCAGTCACCCTTCTTCTTCGCCACCAGTGGCCACATTATTCCCCATGAGAGGACTGCTCCGAGAAGCAATGATGCGTTGATAAGATAGGGACATATCATGCCGACTCCAACATATGTTGCAGAGAAATCGAAGTAGAATCTGTTGAGATTAAACGACAGAGCAATGAAACAGCTTCAAGTTAATGAATAATGAATAGGAAGTTATGATAAGTGTAGAAGAAACGAGGTCACACACTTGCTCTCATAGGCTTTAAGGCCGAATGTAGGGAAATTCACGAATCCACAAGTATCCGTTGCAGCGAAAAACCATTGGAAAAAACCCCACAAGAAGCTGAAAGAGAAGAACTTCCCCAATGTTCTAACCTGTTTCCTGAAAAACAAAACAGAACAAGAAAAATATGTTGTTAGATCCATAAACCTCGGGATAAACTGCACCGAATACGAATAATCGAGGCTCACTTGGCTAGCTTGGCTCCCTGAGGAGTGTGAAAGCTATTGATCAAAAGAGCAGTTGCAGTTCCACTTGGGTAAATCAGTTTGAAATCGATGATCATTATCTGAACCATAAACAAATCAAACAATGGAGCAACAAATACAAGGCAACAAAGTTTCTAGAAAGATCTAGAACTTTCCCAACTCGTTCACAAAAGGCAAGACTACGACGAACCTTTCGAAGGGGCAAGACGGAGAAGAGGCCGAGAAAGCTAGTGAGGAAGAGGAATCCGATCATCCATGGAAGTGCAGGATTCTTAATATTCTGAGGATTATTGGAATCAGTAGATTGTTTCGCCACAGCTTCGCTCATGGCGAAAAGGTAAGACCCAAACCCTCCTGCTCATGAATTGCAGCATTATTCCTCCATAAGTAGAAAGCTTCAACCCAAAATTAAACCGGAAAAAGGAAAAATCGACTGACCGCTGAAGGCGACGCCGGCGCCGGCGACGACGCAGGTCTGAATGACGGTGTTCTCCTGCCTCGTGAACGGCTGCTTGAGGAATCCGGAACTCTCTAGAAACTTCGTCCACGTCTTGACGAAGAAGAATCCGAGGAGACCGGCGGAGACGTTGAGGGAGGGAACGATTCCGGTGGTGAGATTCAGCTTCATCACGATGAAGATGAAGAGAATTTCCAGAACGAAGCTCACCACGAAAGCCCTCACCGTCAGCTGCTCCCGCCACGTCGGCACCTCCTTCCCCTCGAAGATCTTCTCCACCGATTCCTCGGCGCCGTCCACCAGAATCCTCCCGTCGTCTTCTCCGTTGGTGGCGACGCTCGACGACCGATCCATGGCTCGAGCTTACCACTGGTGTTGTTCACCTTCTTCCTTTTTTTGCGCTCTGGTTTTTTGAATGTTTTATTTATACACAAAATAAATAAATTATTTAAATACAAGGAAAGCGGTTGTTTATATTTAAATTGAGTGTGGATTCTCACTATATTACTAGTACTTTATTATTGGAGTAATTATATTACTATTAAATTAAAAAAATATGTTGAAGAATGCAATTATAGTTACGCGCCAAGACAAGAATGGCTTTGCCTTTAAATAGTAGAGATAAACTGAACCAACTGATTCTACCAACTATCATTATCCGTTTGGTGCCTTCTTTTGGATTATTATACAATTTATACTATTTCATCCTGTCATTTTCATAAATCCGACTTATTAGTCTCGTTTTCTAAAATACAAAAATAACACTACTCGGTTACAATTAATTCTCTAGTCTTAAAATTAATTACAACACTATCTACACATATCTCCTCTTTCTTTAATTCATGTTTATTGTGATTTCTTTTATTGTAAAATATATAACTCTAATGATGCATTTTATGAGATCTTATACAAAATAGAGTTATTGTAAAAAAAAAAAAAAAAAAATGATACATTTTATGCATAACTGTAATGCATGGTATGCATAATTATAATTCATTATGCATTATAATGCACGGTCTATACTATTATAATGCATCAACCATTATAATGCATTTTCAGTATAATCATAAATTAATGCATCAGTTAATCTTGACCATAGATCACATTGGGATCAATGGTCCAGATCATTTCTCATTTCTTACCGGACCTGTCTTTTGTACCATAGATCACATTGGGATCAATGGTCCAGATCATTTCTCATTTCTTACCGGACCTGTCTTTTGTACGTGATCTCGCTCCCATATATATAATCATATAAAAATTATTAAATTTAGGACATACAATCTCATCCATTTCATTATCACTATACTCTTTGAGAATTGAACGCTGCTTTACTAAAATTTGAAATTGCACGAGAATTTTTCACTCACAAACCAACTAGAATCCACATAGAATTAATCAGACTATAATACTATATATAATAAAAAATATTTAATTAATTAATGTAAAATAACTAAGACTTCAAGAAAGCATCAACCCTGGCATTATCCTTCCTCGACAGAAACTTCATGCAAATTGGCGGATTTACCCCTCCCATCGCCAGCAACGAACTCGGCAAAGTCCAAATCCCATCTCCACATATCAACCCAGAAGCCATAGCAGGGGCAAATGCGTCAGCCTTCACCTTATCCATTTTCTCCCACACAAACAGAATCAAGCTCCCGACACACATGTCAATGGCGAAGTACCCTCCCAGGTAGAACGGGATCGCCATCGCCATCGGGATCGGAACGAACCTCGCCCGTCTCTTCCCCACCGCATCTCTGATCCCATTCACGACCAATGCCGCGGCGAAGAACGCACAGCACAGGGTGAGGCAGTGTTTGGGAAGAGACGAAACTCCGTCGACGCCCAGGATTGCTATGTTACGGAAGACGAGGGTGTAGGGAGCTTCGTATGTCGAGCCGTGCTGTCCCAGATCGTCGAAGGCCTTGAAGAAGAGCCAGAAGACGCAGGGGGAGATGATGCAGCCCATGGCTGTGCCTATGATCTGGCTCACGAACATGGACCGTGGGGATGCGAGGGTTAGGTAGCCGGTTTTGAAGTCCTGCATGAGGTCGGAGGCGGTAGAGACTATGTTCATCATGACTCCGCATGCGGCTAGCCCTGCAAGGACGCCGCCGTGGGCGGCTCCGGCCCATGCACCGACTATGAATATTGCCATCTTTCCGTAGGTTGAAGCTAGGGACCAATCCGTGAGGCCGCATCCGTAGGCGTTGCAGAAGGCGAGTGCAGGGGCGAATGTGTAAATTACCACAATGTGGTACCATTTGAGAGGGTGGAAGATGTGAGGAAGAGTAGCAGTTGAGATGACTGCAATGGTGATGTAGCCGGCTACGGCGACCCAAGTTGGGATTTGGTCCTTGAGAAAAACTCGGGTCCTTCGCTCATCGTCGTATGATAGAAGGGGTGTTAATGGAAGAGAGGTCTTGCTCTTGCCATCACCTACTACAATGATAGGGCCCTTGTTCTTGTTTCGGAATTGATGGTACAATCCGAATAAGGTGCGGCCTAGGACCTTGATGAAGTTGTAAAGGCCATCACCAAGAATCATGGCTATGGAGATGAAGACCTGGATGGGGGAAACAGCAATCGAAGTCATAAAATTGACGATGATGGAATTGGTTACGAACGATGAGATATTACCTTGTAACCTTGCAAACCATCAAGGCTGCTAGAAGGAAGTTGAGCAGAGTACCAGTCTCCCTTCCTCTTCTCTATCAGTGGCCACATTATTCCCCACGAGAGGATTGCACCGAGAAGCAAGGATACGTTGATAAGATAGGGACATATCATGCCAACTCCGACATATGTTGCAGAGAAATCGAAGTAGAATCTGTCGAAATAACAGAAACAGGCTAATGTGTTAGAAACAAAGAAGCTTCAAAGGCAGAATTCTCAATGGAGCTTGACACAATGATCTCAGCAACTACATATATATCCATTGATATGAGCAGGACGAAAGAAGAAACGAAACCATACGAGGTCACTCACCTGTTTTCATAGGCTTTAAGGCCGAAAGTAGGGAAGTTTGCAAATCCACAAGAACTTGTTGCACTTCCAGTGAAGAACCATTGGAAGAAACCCCACAAGAAGCTGAAGGAGAAGAACTTCCCCAAGGCTCTGACTTGTTTCCTAAATAAATAAACAAACAAGAGTGTTTTGTGAGATCCATCGTGATAAACTTTGCAACGGCATCAATTAAGGGTAGTCGCGACTCTACTCACTTAGCCAGCTCAGCTCCCTGAGGAGTGTGAAAGCTATTGATCAAATGAGCAGTTGCAGTGCCACTCGGGTAAATCAGTTTAAAATCGATGATCATAATCTGAAACATTAACAAAATGTGTCAGTCTACATAACCCGATAACCGTATAGGCTTGTTAATGAGGAACATCAACAACAAAATGCCAGTTATTTTGTTCATGAAGAATCAACGAATGTATAATTACCCTAAGACGATCACTTCAGCAGTCAATTGTAGTGAACGTGTATATTCAGATGCGTAAAAACATCACGAAAGAAATACTCGAATACTTTTCAAACCAGTAATATATCTTGCAGCTATGTACCTTCCGGAGGGGCAAAACAGAGAAAAGTCCCAAAAAGCTAACGACGAAGAGGAAGCCAATCATCCATGGCAATGCAGGATTCTTAATATTCCGAGGGTCATTAGCTTCAGTCGCCTGCTTCGCCACAACTTCACTCATACCGAAAAGGTAGCTTCCAAAGCCTCCTGATCAATCACAGATTCTCTACAAGTTAGGGCCATCTATTTTTTACACATGAACTACACATTTCACAGTGCAATCCAATTGAAGCTGTATCAACTGCTATAATCCTTGAACAATTTACACTAATCCCTCAATCTAAATTTTGCCATAACCAAAACAAGAATTAAGCATTACATGAACAGTTCTTCACCATTTAATATGCAGTATATAATTTGTGATGAAAATGGACTAAAATCGAAATCAACACGATGAACAAAAGGAGGCATCAAGCAGGGTAGCAAATCAGTGAGAATCCTCTAAAATCATACGATCTACACCAACACATGAGTTTACAGCAAGATCACGAGCCCTGGATTAACAACAATTTCTCGCAAATTTTTTACCCTAATCACGAAATCAGCATGTATCGAAAAATGGGGGGAAATTATCCTGATTAAAAGGGTTAAAACTAAAGCGGCGTCGCCAACTGCAATTTTAGCATAAAATTTCCCAAATTTTCCGAATTCCAGAGAACTACACACACTGGACAACTGGAGTACTAACCGCTGAAGGCGACGCCGGAGCTGGCGACGACGCAAGTCTGAATGACGGTGTTCTCCTGCCTAGTGAAAGGCTGCTTGAGAAATCCGGATTTCTCCAGAAATTTCGTCCACGTCTTCACGAAGAAGAACCCCAGCAGGCCGGCGGAGACGCTGAGCGACGGGATGATCCCGGTCGTCAGATTCAGCTTCATCACTATGAATGTGAACAGAATGCTGAGCACGAAGCTCACGACGAAGGCCCTCACCGTCAGCTGCTTCTGCCACGGCGGCACCCCCTCGCTCTCGAAGATCTTCTCCACCGATTCCTCAGCGCCGCCGTCGCCCTGCGCCGCCGCAGCCGTAATCCCCTCGCCTCCGCCGCCGCCGCCTTCTTCCTTGGTGATGCTGGATGATCGATCCATGGCTTTTGGACTGCTGCTTGCGTGGGTTAATATGCAGAGTGAAGTAGTGTGTGTACGGACTGTGCTTTTTTCCTTTGTAATTAAACTTATGAATTTTCAATTACAATTAATAAAGAACTCCGTCCCTTTATGAATTGACTTGTTTTATTTCGATACAAAACTTTTTAGACGTAATGCTATAAAAGTAAAAAATAAGAGGTACATATTGAAAAGGGAATGATTAATTCTTTTCATTTTAGTAAACATGTTAATTAAAATGGGACGTCTCAATTAGAAAAGAAAGAAAGTAAAATGAAACGAATGAAATATAAATTTAGATTCTCATTTCCGTTTTAACATATTATACTGTCAGATTCTCGTCATATTGTTATAACTATTTTTATTTTATTTATTATCAATAGTATAATTTTCAAAATCAACCATTATTAAATATTTCCATAAATTGAATTATTATTATAAATATATCTTTAATATGTTAGTATATCATATCAAAATGCAATAATTAATCCAAATTATAGGAATACAATAAATAACCAAATAATGATATAGATATAGAGATATGAAAATCAGATTTGTAATCAAGTAACCATTTTTTTTAATTTTAATTTAAAGAGTAAGACTATCATAAATAATTAATAAAATTAGGAGTTTGAAGGTGTGTCCTATAATAAGTGGTGAAGACCATTCATTTACCCTTTAACTCAAACTTTCCTTCACTAAAAAAAATGGACGTAAAAAGAAAGATAATTCGACGTTAGAGGTATTTATTTCGTACAAGAAATTAATTTTTTCATATACATGAATATTTTTTAAGAGGATAACACTACCAATATTAATAGTATAATGTACCACTCCGGTCCCAGCTTATTGACTCATTTTCCTTTTTGGGACGTCCCACACATATTGACTCATTTCCTTTTTTAGAAATAATTAGAGTATGATCAGTACAATTAGTAAACTCCTTATTACACTTAACATTCCATACTTAAATCTCATCCACTCATTTTTCTGCACGTAGTTCAATATAATTTAAATTTTGAAAGTTTAAATTATTATAACTTGCTCGTTTGTTATCGGATTTTTATGATTTTTATATCAAATTAAAGGTCTTGATACGATCTTTCATTTAAGATCAGACAAGAACGTGTTTTTATGCATCTATGATGCTCTGTTTCTAAAATATGTCTAAAATACATAAACCACATTACATTACCTACAAAATACACTTTATACACTAAACATTTTCGTCTTAATTCCCGTGTATAAAGCAAATGAGTCAATAAGCTTGGACCGGAGTGGTATATAAATAGGGAAAAGACAGTAGTTTTTAATTAAGACGAGACACTCTGCATCCTTTTATATATAATAGCAAAGCGGATTCGGAGCACCACGTTAATTCACATGCCTACGTGGCGCTCCCTATGCTCTCCATTCCTATTTATCTAAAAATTCTATTTATTTATAAAAAATTATTATTCTAAGTATTATATATAGAAGATATTATTATTATATTATTACTATTATTATTACTCACGCGTTAGTAACAATATATAATATATCTACACAATAGAATATATTGTTCGATAATCATAGTTAATTACTATTATTATGATAAATGCGTTATTCTTATTATATATAAGATATTATGAGGGAAAAAGGAAAATACCCAATTTCAACTTAAAAAATAAAATTTTGCTTTGTATCTTAAAAAACACAACTTATACCCATATTTTCAAATTTTGTACCAAAATACCCTTGCTTTTTGCTTTTTGCTTTTTACTTTTTGCTTTTTGCTTTTTGCTTTTTGACTTTGACCACCAACTCTCCCTCTCTCTTTCCGGTAATTTTGGTGTTACAAATCGTACTGTGTTCCATACAAATAAGTACTAGTAATCTGTTTTTTTGTGTTTCGTACTGCGTACTTAAGTACGCAGTAAGATTTTCTTCCTTTCGTACTGTGTACTTTAGTATATCATGTAATTGAACAAAAACTTACACAAGACTAGTAATCTTTTTTTGTGTTTTGTACTGCGTACTTAAGTATACAGTAAGCTTTTCTTCCTTTCGTACTGTGTACTTTAGTATATCATGTAAATTGAACAAAAACTTACACAAGACTAGTAATCTTTTTTTGTGTTTCGTACTGTGTACTTAAGTACGCAGTAAACTTTTCTTCCTTTCGTACTGTGTACTTTAGTATATCATATAAATTGAACAAAAACTTACACAAGACTTGTAATCTTTTTTTGTGTTTCGTACTGCGTACTTATGTACACAGTAAGCTTTTCTCTTCCTTTCGTACTGTGTACTTAAGTACGCAGTAAGATTTTCTTCCTTTCGTACTGTGTACTTTAGTATATCATGTAAATTGAACAAAAATTTACACAAGACTAGTAATCTTTTTTTTATATTTCGTACTGTGTACTTAAGTACGCAGTAAACTTTTCTTCCTTTCGTACTGTGTACTTTAGTATATCATGTAAATTGAACAAAAACTTACACAAGACTAGTAATCTTTTTTTGTGTTTCGTACTGTGTACTTAAGTAAAAATATTAGATTCAGTTCGTCGATTACAAAAAAATGCAGCTCCAACAATTATTCGGGCCATCTCTTTTTCTTCCACAATTATACACCAATGGAGAATTTAACAAAAACTGGAAAAAAATAAACAAGCAAGGAAATTGGTTGGTAGCTACTATATAACAAGAATTACATGGGTTTTGTACACCTCATTCATGATATTCACGCCCTAATCCCCTCCTTTCTATTTTAAAAACAAGAATCAGATACTACTAAAACATAAAAGGGGAAAAAAGGGAAACCAAAATTGAAAAAACAAGAATACGTTTTCTTCTATCCCTATCCCTATCTCTAACAACCCTTCAACCCCTTTTCCTCTCTCTCTCTCCCTCTCTAACCTCTCTCCTCTGCGATAAAACTGCATAAATGGACACTCTCTCTCTAACCTCTCTCCTCTGCGATTTCCATCTGCTCCAAAACATGGCCGCCGAAGAAGAAGACTTCCTGGCCCTCAAGCTTTTCTCCTTGATCGTGAACAGGAACCGCGGCGGACCACAGCGGCTGAGGGAGACGTCGGAGAACGGGGTCGAGTTTGCAGCAGTCCATGGTGCATCCATGGCGGACTGGCCGAGTTTGCAGCAGTCCGGAGCACCCCCCGCAGCAACCACCTGGCTGGAATCTTGAGCGGCGGAGGCAGCGGCGCCACCCAGCAGACGACGGCGTACCGCACAATCTCCGGCGCCTCCATCTCCGCCAACACCTACACCCCTCTCTCCACCACCTACACCACCTCCGCCCTAATCGACAAGTACTCCGCCTTCGAGAGCTCCAACTTCTTCTCCTCGATCCCCCTCCAGCCAATCCCAAGAAACTCCATCTCCACCGTCAAATCCGGCCCGATCCTCCGATACCCAGAAAATCCATCGACACAGAAAGAGAGAGAGAGAGAGAAAGAGGAAGTTGAATAGAGAGAGAAAGAGAGAGAGAGCGGTAGAGAGAGAAAGAGAGAGAGAGAGTGAGTGAAGTTTCAAAAATAGAGAGAGGGAGGTTATGCATATATGAAGAAGAAATTGGTGAAAAGTAATACCCAAACCTAAAAAGCAGGGGTATAATTGGAAACCAAACCAAAAGAGGGTATAAGTTGTGTTTTTTAAGATACAAAGCAAAATTTTGTTTTGTAAGTTGAAATTGGGTAAAACACTATATATTCTCAGATATTATTGTGTTTTTTTATTATATTATTATTATATATAATAGTATTATATAGAAGGTATTATTATTATTATATTACTATTATTATTACTCATGCGTTAGTTAACTATTAATCATATTTACTTAATAAAAAAAATCATCATATTTAGTCAACTTTGAGTGGAATCAAATATTTGGCCCATATAATCAAATTATGAAGAAGTATTCTAAGCAAATATATAACGAATTTAGATATACAAGACAATAGTTGAATATTACTCCAATACATATCCATAAAAATTTGACTTGCTTAGCGACTTTCGTAAATTATTAGCGACGCGGACGACATTTTATTTTTATTACAATAAACAATGTGCTACCTAAAAGTAGCAATATAAAGTGATTCATATCGAATATACGTTAATATTGATTATAACTATGTGAGACTCCCTTTGGCATATTTTATTTATTAAAATAAACAACTGACGAATTGACTTATTTTGATGTAACGACATTTTGTTTTTATTGCAACAAACATATGGCTACGTGAGATTCTCTTTGACATTTTATTTTTATTAAAATTAACAACGGGTCGCTTGACTTATATTGATATAACTGACATTTTCTTTTTATTACAATAAAAAAAAAAATTATTTAAAATATCACTCTTATAAACCTACTTTTTATTATCACAATTAACAGACGGCTTGAAATAATGACACGGCGAGATAAAACAAATATAACTATTTGAGACCATTTTTGACATTTTCATTTTATTAAAATAAACAACGGACGACGTGACTTATTTTAACATTCTTCTTTTATACTTTAATTACTAGGGGTGGGAATTCGGATCAAGGCGTGTACCCGCCCCGAAAATTTCGGGTACCCGAACCCGAAAATCCCAAAATCCCAACCCCAAACCCGAAAATATACTCGGGTACCCGAAAAAACCCGAATTTTTTTTACTTTTATTTTATATAATTACTTATTAAAAAAATTAATCATTAATTCATTCTATATGCTCGATCGAAACTACTAACTCGCCAAATATTATTTATTTAAATTTAATTTGTTGTAACATAGTATTAATTAACTATTTGGTTTTATGCTATTATCATTTATCGATTGTCAATTTATCATCTCCAACTTTTAATTAATTTAGAATTTTAGACGATGATAAATTGGTATAATTATATAATTAAATAATTGATAATCTGTAATTTACTGATTTCATTCATTTCATAATTTTCATTCATTCAACTATCAATTCATTCGGAGTTGGAGAGTTGAGTGCTTGCTGCTTCGCAACCTTCGCTTGCTTGACGACAACGGGAGTTCAAGAAATATAATTATATATTTTCTATTAAATTTATTAATACCCTAATTTGTAATATATAATATATTATTATAATATTATTAGTTATTACTAATAATTGTGGGTTTTTCGGGTTTATTCGGGTACCCGAACTTCGGGTTCGGGTTACCCGATACCCGATAATTTTAAAAATGCTATACCCGACCCCGAACCCGAACTTTCGGGGTTCGGGTTCCAGAAAACCAGCGCGGGTTCGGGTATTTTGGCCTCGACCCGAAAACCCGAACCCCGAATTCCCACCCCTATTGATTACAATAAACAACGGGCGGCTTGACATATTTTAATAATTTCATTTATATTTTTTCTTTAAAATAAAGTTATAAAGTGATTCGTATCGAATTTTGACGAGTGGCTTAACATATTTTAATATTTTTCATTATCATAGTATTTTATATAATTAATATTTACAAATATATGTATTTTAGATAAATAAGAATGGCGGATGTAGGAATTGACACGTTTGCATGTCGATCAACGTGGTGGTTCAAAACAGACATCTTAACTTATTTTGATATAACGATATTTTATTTTTACTAAAATAAACAACGGGTGCCTTGAAATATTTTAATATTTTTTATTTATATTTTACTTTAAAATAACGTTATAAAGTGATTCGTATCGAATTTCGATGCAATACAAATGCACCTATCATCAAAATATACCCTTTTAAATCTATTTTCTTATAAACATAAGTAACGGGAGACTTTATATTGACATTTTGTTTTTATTACAATAAACAACGAGCTACTTGAGACTCTCTTTGACATTTTCTGCTTATTAAAATAAACGTCCGCCTTGACTTATTTTGATATAACTGTAATTTTCTTTTAATTACAAACTCTCTTTGACAAGAAGGGTGCATCGTCATGCTCATGAGAAATATTGATCCATTGAATGAACTTTGCAATGACACAAGGACGATGATAACAAAACTTGGAGACCATGTGATAGAAGCGAGTCTGATTTCAGGAAAGAAAAAATGTTGGCAAGAAGTTTCCAATTGCAAGAATGACGATGACTGCATCAGATCAAATTATGTTACTGATTAGATTGCAAAAGAGGCATTTTTCACTGTCTGTTTGTTTTGCTATGACAATAAATAAGAGTCAAGGACAGTGGCGGAGCCAGGAATTTTAAATGGGGTGGGCTCAAATGACGGGTGATACAAACGACACCAAATTTACTCATTTTTCTCGCATTTAGCGTGGGCTAACAATGAAAATTTCCAATGAAAATCGAAACTTTATGAACTAAAAAAAAAAATTTTAAGTGGGGTGGACATAAGCCCACCACCACTATAACGTGGCTCCGCCACTGGTCAAGGACAATCCCTCTCTAACTTAGGGTTATACCTACCAAAATCGATCTTCAGCCATGGGCGGTTTTACGTCATGATATCGAGAATCACGGAAAAAAAGTCTCAAATTTTTTGATAAGTGACGAAGATGGCAATAACTTCGATACCACAACTAATGTTGCGTACATGAATATATTTCAAAAGTTGTGAGGTAATTATAAATTCAAATATTTATACTTTATACATAAAATTATTATATTTGGATCTTATTTTCTAACAGTAGAGTAAATTGCAGGACTAATAATGAAGAGCAGCTACGCTTAGAAGAGGAAGAACGAAGAGTTGCTACGATTAAATTTTCTTGATTATTTTGGTCCGGTTTTCTTATATAATTTTCACATTGTTTCATTTACTTTTAAATATTTTTTTCAATATTTCATGAGGAATGGCTTTGTCGATTTCGACACCAATACCATTTATAAGTCTTTAAACGTCGAAGATTTAAATGTAGTATGAAACGGCATTGGATTGGGTCTTCGCATTTATTATTCTTAATTTCCTTTTATTGTTTGTAAATATATACAAATCGAGAATCATATTATAAAATATTTTGAAATAAATTCCACTTATAAAATATCTAAACGTTAAAAATAATTAGCACCCGTCGATTTTCGACGGGCAGTAAACTAGTTATCATAGAAGGGCAATAAGTTTGTGTGCACGAGTTGACCTAGCGATTGCGTGTTATATTTCGACACGAAACATTTTGAGTTCGAGTTTTCTATAGCACGTTCGTTATTTCCTGTTAATTGTTTCAAACAAATATAAAACGCAATAAAAGCTATTATTCAACTTAACAATAAAAAAAAAAAAAAAATCCGAATTCGAATATTTAATCTTTAAATTTCAGTTACTTTGTTTTAAGGGGAAAAAAAAAACTATTCAATGAATTGAATTCTATTTCCTCAACCTTATTGTAAGATAAAACACTTTAATTTGTCGTAATTTATTCGGTATCCGTCGACATCAATTGTAAATATTTGTAGTAATAAAGCCATTAATTTCTCACATTTTAATCCATTTTTGTGAATATTTATTGCCCAAATTAAGACGATTTCCTTCGTAAAAAAGAGGAAATGATTATCTAATCAATAAAATCTATTTGGGTTTTAATTTGTACATTTAATAATTTAAAATCAAATTTAAATGTTACATGAACCACCAATTTAATATTCATTTTCAATTGTAGCAATGCCTATCTATTTGTGCCTAAATATTCGCATTTTTATTAAGTAAAAATAATAGAATCTCGTCTCGTCTAAAATTTCGAACTTATAAAAGGGGTGAAATCTATTCATTTACCCGATAGCACACAGAAGAAAACTATAGGAAGAGTATTTCACAAATGAATAAGTAACTCGATTGAAAGCGTGCATGAGATATCTAACATTGTTTGTTACACTATACCAACACTTTACACTTACTTTGCTCAACCAATTCTACTACCATTTCAATACTGTAAATTATGCAACACATATGCCTATATACATCAACAACAACAACGACAACGACAACGACGACGATGTTACGTCGTCGTTTAATCCCCAAACAAGGAAGAAAGTATATAACTCTAAACTCGTGTAAAGAAATGGATCAAACCTCAGATAAGGAGACACAGCCTTCATCCCTAACCTTTCAAGAAGCCATCAACTCTTCCATTATCTCTCCTCGACAGAAACTTCATGCAGATCGGCGGCTTCACCCCTCCCAACGCCAGCAATGAGCTCGGCAACGTCCAGATCCCGTCTCCGCAGATCAAACCCGAGGCCACTGCTGGCCCGAAGGCGTCGGCCTTCGTCTTATCGATCCTCTCCCACACGAAGAGAATCAAGCTCCCAACGCACATATCGATGGCGAAGTACCCTCCAAGGTAGAAAGGAATGGCCATTGCCATCGGAATCGGGATGAACCTCGCCCACCTCGGCCCCGACGCATCCCTGATCCCGTTGATCAAGACAGCCCCGGCGAAGAACACGTAGCAGAGCGTAAGGCAGTTCTTGGGCAGTGACGAGACTCCGTCCACTCCAAGGATCGCTATGTTACGGTAGATAGCAGCGTAGGGTGCAGGATACTGTGATCCGTCCACGCCCAGATCGTCGTACGCCTTGTAGAAGAGCCAGAACACGCACGGCGAGATCACACAGCCCATAGCTGTGCCTATGATCTGGCTCACGAACATGGACCGTGGGGAGGCGAGGGTCAAGTAGCCGGTCTTGAAATCCTGTGTGAGGTCGGAGGCGGTCGATACAATGTTCATCATGACCCCGCACGCAGCTAGCCCTGCAAGGACACCGCCGTTTGCAGCTCCGGCCCACGCTCCGATCACGAAGATAGCCAGCTTTCCATAAGTCGAAGCTAGGGACCAATCAGTGAGGCCACACCCGTAGGCATTGCAGAAGCCGAGCGCGGGGGCGAATATGTAAATCACCACAATGTAGTACCATTTTAGAGGGGGGAAGATGTAAGGGATAGTAACAGTGGAGATGACTGCAATGGTGACGTAGCCTACAAGGGCAACCCAATTAGGGATCTGGTCCTTGAGAAAAAGCTCGGTTCTTCGTTGATCGTCGTACGAGAGAGGAGGAGAAGGCGAAGAGGGGTGGGTCGGAGGTCCACCAACAGGGAGGGGTTGAGCTGCATTCTTGTGGTGGAGTTGGTAGTACAAGCCGTATAAGGTGCGGCCTAGGACTTTGACGAAGTTGTAAAGGCCATCACCGAGAATCATGGCTATGGCGATGAATACCTACAGCAAAAATATTCGAACTTTAATGATTCGACACGAGCTGATGAAATCAGTTACAGAGGAGATGATAAATTGACTACTTACCCTGTAGCCTTGCAAGCCATGGAGGCTGCTGGAAGGGTATTCAGCAGAGTACCAGTCGCCTTTCCTGTTGTTTATGAGGGGCCACATTAGCCCCCACGAGAGGATGGCGCCTAATAGCAACGATATGTTGATGAGGTAGGGACAAATCATCCCAACTCCGACATATGTAGCAGAGAAATCGAAGTAGAATCTGTTGAAATCAATGGCGGAATGTGAGTACACGATCTTTCTAATTCACATGTAAAAGTAAGGAGGGTAGTTTGCTTGCCTGTTTTCATAGGCTTTAAGGCCAAATGTAGGGAAACTCACGAATCCACAATCATCGGCTGCAGTGAAAAACCATTGGAAGAAACCCCAGAGGAAGCTGAAGGAGAAGAACTTCCCCAAAGTTCTTACTTGTTTCCTGAAACAGCAAAATCGTGTAAGGATATCGATTATTACATATTACATGTAGAATAGGTTAGTGAAAGTTGATTAATAGTGTGACTGACTTGGCTAGCTTTGCTCCCAGAGGAGTGTGGAAGCTGTTGATGAGATGAGCAGTTGCAGTACCGCTGGGATAAGTGAGTTTGAAATCGATGATCATTATCTGAACCAATAAAAGAAACAATGTTTACCTCAAAGACCATACTTATCTTTGCAAAGTTGAGTTCTATTTGATGAGCATTCGTGAAATGCATGACAAAAGAGAAGCGTTAGACCGTACCTTTCGAAGAGGAACGACACAGAAGAGTCCCAGAAAGCTAACGACGAAGAGGAAGCCAATCATCCATGAGAGTGCAGGATTCTTAGTATTCTGAGGATTGTTATCTTCAGTAGTTTGTTTGGCAATAACCTCGCTCATACCGAAGAGGTAACTTCCAAAACCTCCTGAGAATTGAGATTTTCGATCAGTTCGTGCTACAGAGTGTTCTGCCAAAAACTAAGCATAGACTGCAAAACGAGTTCCCTAAATTCTTAGCACCATTCAAACAATACTCTTTCCTTTCAGTCCAAATTCATGGAGGTGAAAAAGAATTATGCTGAATAAATAACAAGCATGCATATGAATTTACAGCAGTTCATAACCGTGTAATTATCATCTTCTTCTTGCTATATAAATGCAAGTTCTAGGATTTATGTATTATCTTCAAATGAAGACGAGAGCAAAATGGCTCATGTTCTCAGCAAAATTTCTCATAAAAAAGTAGACCCTCATTCTTTTACACTCAAATCTTGCTGCAAAATTAAATTAACCCTCAAACATGAATCTTGAACTATAGCTAAACAAAACTACTCACTCCATCCAACGGCTATTGTCCGTTTTTATATTTTATACCTCATATATATTCAAGAAACGCACGTGATTCGACAAACGGAAAGTACTAATTTAAATAAGTTAGGTGATCCAAGCTTTTACTTATGCCGGCTTTGATCGAACCAATTATATCAAAATCATGACTAATCAAATTAGCTTACTTGATATAGGTAATGAGTCATTCTCAAGAATTAAACATCAATGTCCTTATCAATGCCTACAAGATTATTGCATCTAAGTGATTAATTTGACTCGGTCTAATCTAAATTAATAAGATTAAGCTTAATAAATTTATTCAATTCCAAATAGGAGGGTCAACCAAGCTTTTAACGCAAGTAGCGCAAGAAGTAATGGTGGAATCTCGTGAAGAACTCATAAACGCCAACTTGCATTATACAAAATTTAATAAATTCCCAAGAATCTTGCCAAACATATCACGTCGCGTGACACCCCAAAAGTCCAACCAAAAATTCATGAAAACCGAATATATAATACTCTACTATGCTTAACCAAAAACAATCATATATTTTCACATAATTGCAGAAAAAATAAGCATATCCTTAAAGAAAATGAAGTGTAGATATAACTATGTAAAAGGAGATGGTACTAACGTTTGTAATACAAACGCTCGATCTAACCATCAAAATAATATTAAAATTAACGAAAACATAAATTAAAACACAATCGAAAGGTCAAGATATCCATATATAGAACCATAAATTAAAGACAACCTTCGACATGTGAGGATGATAATTGCAGACTGTGACACCCATAAACACACAGACATCGCTTTTTCCGCATTCTGGAATTTTTTTTATTTTTCCTTTCTTTTCCCCAAAAGATAATCTTTAACTTATTTCAGAATAATTAACAAGCATACAATTATGATAGTATGTGCAAATTCTAGAAAGCAGCAAATATTTATATAAATAATTAGTGGTCCAAATCCAAAAATAACCCATCCTTTCGCCTACCGCAACGCCTACTTTCTTAAAAGATACTATCATTAATAAAAAAGATTAAAGAAGGCAACCTTTTTCAACCCAAGAACAAAATATTGAAAGAAGAATTTCATTTAGGTTTTGTCACATCCATTTATAATCAATCAAATTCAATTTTAAGATATTTTCATGAATTTCAAGTTATTGATTTTTTATCCTATGATTTTTTTAACTAAATTTTGTCATGCCAAATGCATGAAGGCTTCTTAAATTGGGCAAAAGATCTTCATCTCAAAATATGCTAATTTTATTTTCCACCGAAAACCTCATAAATTAAATTAAATTAAACTAAATTAATTCCAGACTGTGAATTGTGAAACAAGTACACACAATCAGTGTGTGTGAGAGAGAGAGACAGGGATTTACCGCTGAAGGCGATGCCGGAGGAGGCGACGACGCAGGTCTGAATGACGGTGTTCTCCTGCCTGGTGAAAGGCTGCTTGAGGAACCCGGATTTCTCCAGTAACTTCGTCCACGTCTTGACGAAGAAGAATCCGAGGAGTCCGGCCGAGACGTTGAGGGAGGGGATGATTCCGGTGGTGAGGTTCAGCTTCATCACGATGAACGTGAACAGAATCGACAGAATGAAGCTCACCGCGAACGCCCTCGCCGTCAGCTGCCTCTGCCACGTCGGCACCTCCTTGCTCTCGAAGATCTTCTCCACCGACTCGACCTCGCCGTTCTGCGCCGCCGTCGCCGCGGGAGCCCTCTCGCCGTCTTCCCCATCGGTCTTCTTATTGAAGCTTGAGGACCGATCCATCGCTTCTGATTAAACGCCTCTCTCCGATTCGCGGAATTCGTGAGTCGGTTTTTATAGAGAGAGAGAGAGAGAGGGCAAGGTGTGCGCTGCGTGTTTTCTGGGGGGAGAGGAAGAAGATTGCTTCGATGTGATAAGCGCGCAGTCACAGTACACACTATACGAATAGACTTGTGTGTGAGTGCGTGAGAGAGAGAGAGAGAGAGAGAGAGAGAGGAGAGAGAGAGGCCTACAGTACTTTATTTCTTTTTCCATTTTCTTTTTAATCTTTTACTACTTTTTTTGGCGCTGAGGAAAATGAGAAACGCCAGAGCAGAATTACTAATGCCAGAGTCGATGGTAGCGAATTTGCCGAAACTAACCTTACGAGTATAAATTTACGAAATAAAAGTAGTACTCGCTCCGTTTCTCTCGACTTGACGTCGTTGCGTGCATTCTTCAAGAACGAGAAGATTAGGAGTAATTAGTGGTGCACATGCCTTAATCACTTTTGACAAAGCGAGATAATAAAGTTAGTGTTAGACTAGTTAGTGATAATATCTTTATTAGTGCAAATTATGTGGCCTTGTTGGGTTGGAAATGAAAATGGGTCAACTCAAGTATCACATTCCGATTTTTAAGTTTATGCCGAACTTCAACAACATGATTAATTTGATGAGATTTGTTACCAATACATTAAATATATCATTGACATATTATTAATTTATAGTAGTATGACTTATAGATTGATTTGGCATAAATAAAATAGATATAAAATAAGAATTAAACATAAAGAAGAGGATAAAAGGATAATTGAACTAGGCAATTTGTGGGCTTGTCCTATTCTTTGTAGTACAAATTTGAATATAAGTATTAGAAACAAAAAGAAGAGTCAAAAGTATTTTGGATTGCATACAGTTGAATTCTTTAAAATAGTAGTATTGGTTATTCTAAATGAATATTCAAATATATTTATTAGGCTTTCATACAACTATATGTTTTATATGTTTAATATATACACATCATTCATTATTTGCATATTCATCTAGGTTAATAATCAACCCTTCATCCATCTCCAATTCTCCATAATGATACACGATTCTTTCGACACGAGTTTTAATATTTATGAAAGACATATGAGTATAAATTTTAAATTCGTGAATAATAGTTAACCGCCGGTGTTCTCGTCTAACTATTTTCACTTTCCCCTCGTCCAGTCTCGTAACTTTTATACCCCTCAAGTTATAAGAGAGAAGATGAATCTTTTGAGTCAAATTCGGAATCACAATATAAAAGGAAGTCCAACATGGCAAGTGTGTGTAGACGTGTATTCGGGCCTGGGCCCGCCGGTTTCGGGCTAGGCCCGCCGGGCCGCGGTCCTAAAATTGGAGGACCGGGCCCGGACCGGTAGAAGGCGTAGACGGTTCCGGGCCGGGCTCAAGCCCGGCGGTCCCGGGCCGGTTCAGAACCGGCGGGCCGCACGGGCCGGCCCGAGGCCCGGTTTGCATGCATGCAGCAGGAGGAAGGCGAGGCAGGGGAGAAAACAGGGGAGCCCTCCCCTGTTTTTGTGAAGCTACGGCATTTTGGCCAAATTTTTTTTTTTTTTTTTTCTTTTTTTGTTTTTCATTTTGTATTGCTTCTAAACATTTATAAATGTAATAATTATTATTCTAATAATCTTATAAATAGAAAATGTTAACTTTTATATTTTAATTTTGAGTTTTTTTATTTTTCTAAAGTTAAAAGAACACATTGAATTGTAGTAAAATATTGAGTATTTCACTAAGTTCACTTAGAATTTTTCATTGATAATTTAGAACAAATAACTTAACTTTAATTTAAGAAATTTGACACTACAATAAGTAATAAGATGTTGAGTTGTTGACATTGAAATGAACTCATTTCAATGTAGTAAAATTTTTAATGTTAAAAGAACTCATTAAATTGTTGTAAAATTTTGAGTTATTCACTAACTTCACATAGAATTTTTCATTGATAATTTAGAACAAATAACTTAACTTCAATTTAAGAAATTTGACACTACAATAAGTAAGAGGATGTTGAGTTGTTGACATTGAAATGAAAAATAAATTTTATTAAGGGACTTGAGCTCAATTTATTTACAAAAATTGAGTTGCCTACGTATCCTCTAAGAGGAATCAAAGTCCACGTAGTTCGATTACATTGGAATGATTTCTACTCTCTACCGGATCCGGATCTACCACGATCCGATTCCGTGAAGGCTTCCGTGTCGCTCTCATTTCGATCATCCCACTCCGGTTCTTGAGATCTAGTGTCGGCCTTGCACCAATCATCAAGCAACATTGTAGCTTCAATGTTGTCCGCCTTCATAGTTGATCTTCTTTGATCTAGCATGAGTCCTCCCGTGATAAAGGCTTGTTCAACGGACACGGTAGATGCCGGGACGGCGAATAACTCCTTCGCCATGATAGAGAGTATGGGGAACTCCGTTCTCTTCGACCACCATCGCAACACATCGATCGAGGGAGCACTATCTTCAACACCATAAATAAAACGAGATTGCAAATATATATCCAATTCACCATTACCTTGGGCCATTGGATTTTCATAGGTTCTAGTATTGTACATACCTTGCATTTGTTGAACTAAGGGATCCATTGGATCCATAAAAGGAGGTAAAGCAAACGAAGAAGATGAAGATGTCATAGAAAAATTAGAAGAAGCACTAGAGTTGCTAGAAGAATCGTCTCTACTACCATGCAACGAATAATATTCATCAAAAAGAGCTCTAAAACTCCTATTTAGCCTAACCTTGACTACATCAACATCCGGAAGATCAAAGAAGATTTGTTCACCATCAATTACAAAACCACTCATGTCCATTTGTTTAAAAGCATCATAATAAAGAGTCAACATTTGACAAACACCATCATATCTCCATTTAGGATCTAAACACTTAGCAAGCAAGAACACTTCCGGGATATCCCTAAAATACTTGAGCCACTTTTGAACCATAAAATAAATCACACCCGTCAAGTGTGGCTTTTGAAAACAACTTTTAAAAGACAAAGCAATATACGTGCAATGTTCCAAAACATCAACCGAAGTAGGATAGTAAACACCCGATAATTGTTTAGTAGCATTATAAAAAACTTTAAACAATCCAAAAACCTCCATGCAAGCATCCCAATGAGACTCGGTAAGAACTAATTGAATGTCCCTAAACTCCTTTCTAAAAAAATCACATAAATGCCCCTTATACTCCATAGTACCATTAAGCATTTCATACGTAGAATTCCAACGATGTGAGACGTCAAGTCTAAAACACGTATACACAATATTCTTTTGACGACAATACTTTTGCCATTTCTTTCCCACGACTTTTTTTGAATGCAATATTTTAATGGCATTTCGAATAGGACAAACGGTTTCATCTAGAATACTAAGCGCATCTTGAACACATAAATTTAAAATATGACAAATGCATCTAGAATGAAAATATTTTCCTTGAAAAGAAGGTGAACATGCATCAATGAGTTGAGGAATACTAGCCGTGTTTGACGATGCATTATCAAAACCAACCGAAAATACTTTGTTAACCAATCGATACTCATTTAAAACGGTAATAATAAGTAGAGCAATATTTTGAGCCGAATGAGGCTCCTCGAACTCCCTAAATGCAATCAAACGTTTTTGAACTTTCCATTTTGTATCAATCCAATGACAAGTAATTCCCATAAAACTATTCCTATTATAATTATCGGTCCAAACATCGGCACAAATAGAAACTTTATGCCCCAAACGACTCAAATAATTCATCAAATCAACCTTTTTTTCCATGTATTGTCTCCTAATCCTTTTAAGAACATTTGACCTAGTGACTTTATTAGCATTGGGACTTAATCCCTCTTTAAAATTATCTTCATACGCTATCCTATCCGCAAAATTAAAAGGTTGTTTATCCATAGCAACAAA
The DNA here is from genome assembly GCA_029379335.1 of Thymus mandschuricus. Classification (NCBI taxonomy): domain Eukaryota; kingdom Viridiplantae; phylum Streptophyta; class Magnoliopsida; order Lamiales; family Lamiaceae; genus Thymus; species Thymus mandschuricus. The sequence goes on from CM057078.1 coordinate 32,946,968, forward strand.
TCTAGCAACCCTATCTTCATATCGATTTTTGTCAAATTTAAATAAAGGAGACGTACCCGGGTAATCCGTAGTCGAAGAGGCGGTACCTCGGATTTGAGTTTGAGAGGTTGATATTCCGGCCTCGAAAGGATGAACTCTTTCCATGTGCCTTGACAACGTGCCATAGCCTCCCCCTTCGATCCATTTGAAGGAAGATTCGCAATAGTTGCAATACGCCACGTATCTCTTTCGGGGATCGGGATGGGGAGGAAGACCTTCGGCAACAATGACCTCCACTTTTTTAAAGTGTTTGACGAAGATGTGGGACGAGGGCATCTTCTTAGACTTCGGAGGCGGAGGAGGAGGAGGCATGTTGTCTTCGTCCTCGCCTTCGTCGTCGCCCTCGTCATTGCCCTCGTCGTTGCCCTCGTCGTTGCCTTCATCATCATCGACGTCGTTGGTGGAGCCTTGGTATTCGTAATTGTGCTCCTCCATTTCATGAACCATAGCTTCAAATCTCGAATCCTCTTCTTGTTGAAGACGCTCGGCCATTAGCCTATCAATCTCCTCCGCCATTGCCGCCCTTTCCGCCTTGGACCTCGGTTTCGGTCGAGATTCACCTTCGCTTTGAGTCACAATGGCCTTACCCTTACCCTTACCCAACAATCTTGACAACTTATCCATGGGGAAAGTGAGTGTAAGTAAGTAAGAGTGTATGTAAGTGTAAGCTTGAAAGATAGAGAGATTGAGACAAGAGCTTGAGTTGAGAGTTGAGAGAGTAAGTAGTGTAGAATGTAGATAGAGATTGAGAGAGATTGAGAGAGATTGAGAGTAATTTTGGTGAATTATGTTGTATAAGAGTGTAGTATATATAGTTGAGAGTGTATAGGGGTGGTTTTGGGCCATGAATGGGTGGGGTGGGGTGGTCCAACGGCTACTAGTCGTTGGTCAACGGCTAGGTTCGGGTGTGGTGCCAAAAAAACGGCTAGGAGCCGTTTGGGCCCGGCGGTCCGGGCCCGGCCCGGCGGTCCCCCAACGGCTAGTAGAGCCCGGCGGTCCTCATAGGCCCGGCGGTCCCGGCCCGCCGGTTAACCGCCGGGCTACGGTTCGACGGGAGTGAGCCCGAGCCCGGCACGGCATTATGACGGTCCCGGGCCGGTCCAGGCCCGTTGACCGGCGGTCCGGGCTAAGCCCGTTGACTTCCGGGCCGGTTTCGGGCCCGAACCGGCGGGCCGGTTAGCCCAAGCACGTCTAAGTGTGTGGTTTACTTCAATTTCCAGCTCAACGTTAAATAAGTAGTTGTGTGAAAGAAAGGCTTTAATTTAATTACTTACACAACTCAATCTCCTCAAAGATCCTTTCTTCCCATGTGAATGGCCTTTCTATTACTCATTTGTCAAACGTTAGAAGAAGCTTCGATCTAAGATTCCACCGATCTTGACAAGTTAATTTATTATTAAAAAAAATTAAAGACGATGCTTGACTTAGACTGAAAAGTAAATGAATGATTCCTAACATGCTCATAATCGATGCGACAATTTTATATAAATTGAAAAATAAAATGTAAGTATAGTTTTTAAAAAACGCTCTATAGGGTGGACAAATGTTAACCGCATAAACAAATTCACAACATCGCGTGAATTATACTTTATAAAGATTTTTTTTGATTGCTTGGCATTGCTACATTAACATGTATACGTACTAAACTTCACTTATATAGATTATAGTTTGAAATAGTATAGTAATAATTGAATAAATAGTGTTTCATATCGAAGTTAATTCTCTCCTAATAAAATGATTGAAATCCCAAATTGTGGGGGAAGTGAAGATAGAGGTATAGTATAGTGCATAAGTCAAAATTTCGCACGTTGACATTTGACTTTATAAATAAAGAAACCAAAAAACTTTTCCAATGTTCACATTATTTACAATTTTCGCCACTTGTTCTCAAGCAACTTGCCATACTACTATTTCATTTATATTTGAAATATTATTTTCCTATAATAAAATTATACATATTTCAAATGTATTATGCTATTATATCATGTATTATACCCATTTTTATATCTTTAAATTAGTCAACATATTAAGTATTGTTAGTTACTAAATTAATTAATTACTAACCAGGTGACTTAGTGCACCTGGCCACCGGGCTCCTCCCTTGAAGGAGTGTCCCGGGTTCGATCCCTAATGAGAGCGAATTGTGGGAGATATAAGGGGACTTGGAGATTTTCTAGGAGTTATTGGAGACTTGGCGTACTAACATCTAATCTAACAACTAACATTGCCCGATCAAAAAAAAAAAAAATTAATTACTTTAGGAATCATATGAAGATATGATTGTAAAAATTACTGCTTATTCAAATAATAGTATGTACTATGAAAATGACCAATAAATTTACATAGAATACATACACGAACATATATATATGTATAAGCATATATAGAAATACTTTTTTTTTTAAATTGTTTCTAAAAAAAGGATTATAATTATTTGAAATACTCCATTTTAAAATGATGCAGTGCTTTTAAGTTGGGGCCAAATTAGATAAATTGCAAAATACCGAATAAAGGCCCACCTTCATATGCCAGTCCAATTTCCAATTGTCACATTACAAAACCAGCTCTCATAAACTATGAAATTTCTTCATACTCCCTTTGTCTATTTTATATTGACACTAACTATTCGATTCGTGTCTAATTTACTGATTAAAAGTGTCATTATGAAATAATCGGAGGGATTAATATAAGGGCTTATTTGGTAGGAAAGATGAGATAAGATGAGATAAATAAACTTGAGATTATTTGTATGAATAGGAAGCAAGATAAGTTATCTACACTTGTGTTTGGTAGTTAAGATTAAAAGGTAGGATAAGTTAAATGTGTGTTTGATACCATATATAATTAAGACTAAATTATGAATGTACAAAAATAACCTTACACTTTCGTTACAAAAAATAATATTTTTTAGCATATAAAACCTAAAAAAATTCCCAATCTATTTTTTTTCCATATTATATTATCCATATTTTTTTAATTTGTCACAGACCCAAGTGGTGTGCAAGAGAAGAATGGAGCTGTTGTTAACGGTGGGGAAGAAGAGATAGGGCGAGTGGAAGGAATGGAGTCGTCGGTGGATTTGGGGAAGTCAAAGAAGTCAAAAGGGAGAGGATTTGGGCTAAGTGGCTGATTTGGGCTTGTGGATTTGGGCCGGCCTTGCTATGGTTTAATATTTGTTTAGTTATTAAAAGTATTAGTTTGTTCACGTGTCAATATCTTTTGCCACAAGTTAGTGCTAAGTATAAATTGTGAAAACAGGGAAATTATGAGTAATGAGAAGTATTATTTCTGCTATCGTCCTCTCATTTCTATCTCTCATCTCCCTCCTCACTCTTATATCCATTACAGTCTCTATATACACACTAAATAGTAGTCGGAGTACTACAATTGGTATACACAAGCCCAGGTTTCGATCATGGCTTCTGCACAACCGGAGGTGGTGACGCACTTTAAGGACCTGCAAGAGGCACAAAAGAAATTAGATCAGCTGGTCTGGTCACAGCTGAATCCATGAAGAGGAATGCGTCGAAACAGAAAATTACTGAAAAATTTGAAGGTATGGATAAGAAATTCGACCATCTTACTAATACCTTAGCTGAGATACAGTCGCAGTTGTTGAATTTGGGTAAGGATGATGGGTTTGGTGAGAATTCTGTGTTGGGTAGCTATGGTAGATCGGGCTTCGGATCTGGTGGGAGTAAGAGTGGATTTGTTGCTAATCATGTTCACACCCCTTTGCCCAGGCTTGATTTTCCTAAGTTCGATGGATCTAACCCTAGATCATGGGTTTTGAAGTGCCATAGTTATTTTAAACTAATGCCTAGTGTACCGGATGATCAGAAAGTGCATCTAGCTTCGATGCACTTTAAGGGGAAGGCTATGACCTGGTTTCAGCACTTAAACATGGGAAATCTGGATATCTCTTGGAATCAGTTCTTAGATGTTGTGTCAGCTAGGTTTGAGGACCTGAAGATTCCTAACATTGTTGTGGAATTCAACAAGCTCAAGCAAACTGGCTCCTATGACGACTATGTGGAACAGTTTAATGAGCTAAGATCTTGCTTGATGCTTAATGACAAAAGCAGGTATACTGAGGAATACTTTATGGGTAGTTTCCTTAGTGGGTTAAGTGAAGAACTGAGATCATTCATTACAATGTTTGAGCCACAAACCTTGGAGCAAACCATAGAGTTGGGTAAGAAACAGATTACAACACTAGATGCTTTGGCCAAGAGGGTGAAGCCACAAATGAAGCCACTGTCACAATATGGTTATCAAGCTAGAAGGAGTGAAGGGGGACAACAGAATGTACCTACCAGAACTGCTCAATCCAGTGCTTTGAAGCTACCTACCAAATTGCTCACAGCTGCAGAAATGGCTGCAAGGAGGGACAAAGGGTTATGTTATAATTGTGATGAGCCATATGTGTTTGGACACAGGTGCAAGAACATAATTAATTATCTTATTATGATAGAAGAGGAGGAGTTACAACTGATGGAAGAGGAAGGCCAGTTTGATCAAAGAAATGAAGAAGGTAATATGATTCAAGGTGTAACAGAAGTACAAATCTCTCTTGATGCTATGAGGGGAGAATGTGGTTCCAAAACTATGAGGGTTATTGGTGAAGTTGGTGATTGTTTCACTAAAAAGTGTTCGCAATAGAACGAAATCCTATCCTAGCACTTAGTAAGTAAAAACCCAATGTCGAATCTCGAAGGAAAACTTTGCAGGGCAATTAATTATGTAGTAAAACCTAATCTAAGAAAGCAAGTAAAGAATATTTTTGGGGTTTTGATTTTAAATCCTAGGCAAGAAAATAAATCAAAGCAAATAAAACTAATCTAAAAGCTGGAAATAAATAGAACTAAATAAACTTAGAGAATTAAACTAGAAGAAAGCAATAAATCTACCTAGGCGAAAATCGAAAAGAAAACAATAAAGAAAGCAAAGAAGAAAGCATAAACTTAGACATGATGAATTAAAATCTGGAAATTAAAAGGAGAAATAAATCTAACTTTGAAAGCTTTAAAAACGAGAGAATTGAAATCGAAGAAAAACGAATCTAAACTAGAACTAGAAATCGAAAGAACGAAATTTAAACTAAGCAAATTAAACGATGCAATTAAGAGAATGAATCTAAAACTAAAGCAAAGCAATTTAAGCAAATAAACGAAAGCAATAAAAGAACTTACGCGAATTAAACGAAGACGAAGAACTTGAATTAAATAAACGAAATCTTGAATTAAACGAACTACGAATCCGGATTCGAACTAAAGAAAGCAATAAAAACTAAAGCTAGAGTATTTAGAACTGAAAAACTAAGGTAAAAGCTTGTACAAATTCGTGCCCTAATGGCCTATATATAATAAGGTAGAAGTTCGATTCCAATAAGGAAACAAGTAAGAAAATACGCCAGGCGTGGAGCGGGCGCTCCAACAGACGGGAGCGGGCGCTCCATAATAGCTGCGCAAATCTGCTTGAATTTATGAACTGGAGCGGGCGCTCCACCACCCTGGAGCGGGCGCTCCGACGATGCCATGCAAATCCTTCGGGTACTGTTCATGGAGCGAGCGCTCCAACTCCACGGAGCGGGCGCTCCAACTCACGCGCGCACTTCATCCAGTTTTGCACTCCTTTTTCTTCCTTTTCTCGTTCTTTCTCCTTCTTTCGGCTCCCATGATCCCTAACAAGTAAAATACTCGAAACACCCAAATCATAGCTATATAGACACAAAACGACTCAAAAACGACACAAAAACAAATAATAAATAACGACTAAAACCTAACAAAATGACACCAAACAACTCCCCCACACTTAGACCTTTGCTTGTCCTCAAGCAAAATAATCATATAATTTAGACTCAATTCAAATAATCCAAATCATAGAACATTTAATCATCGGAATCGACAAACTCAAACAAGGTCACTTTAATCCCAAGTTACGAACAATCATCATCAACAAACTATGCGGCTTATAAATCAATCCAAGTAAGAGGAAAAGCAATGATATCACACATCTCACAATAATCTAGATCACCACAACTTAGACGACTAGCCTACTTCCCCTTTTTATTCAACAAATAAGCAACTCTTTTTTTTTTTAAAAAAAAAAACTTGTGAACGTTTATGGCACAAAATTCACTAGGTTTAATCATCGATGGGTCACATCGAGCCTCCTAGTGCGGTTTCCCGTACCCATTGTCAAGAGGGGTAGAATGCCTACGAACACTTATTCTAATATACACGAGTATCATCTAGGACGATGTTCATGAAATGTGATCATTCGAGGGTCTCTCGAAGCCTTTTCATGTGGTTTCCCATGCTCATTACTCTAGTATTTTTATACGTTACAAGCAAGAGGAGCAAAAATCCTATCAACTCTTTATTCACATAAACACAACTATTTTTTTTTTCTTTTCTCTTTTTTTTTTTTAAGGGGAAAGTAAACTAGCAATCCAAATTACAACAATCTAGACTAATCACTCAACCAAAAATCATAAATCATTTTCCTCAAACTCACATCAATTCATGCCCCACAATTCATCGAATCATAATGTATCACAACTCAAGATTAAACCAACCTAATTTATGCTCAAATCAATTCCAACAACTAAATACTCCATCATCAAATCATTCAAATTAATCCTAAATTACATGCTTACATGCTTGAACACAAACAAATTTCTAAGTGGGGAAAAATAAACAAAGACACAAAAACAAACAAGACACGAAAACACAAACATCAACTTAACATGTCAAAAGTGATAATTATTCACCCCCCCCCCCCCCCCCCCCCCCCACACTTAAAATCATGCAATGTCCCATTGCAAGAAAATAAATAGAAAGAGAGGAGAAAACTTATCGCTTTTGACGACCACAATTGGCACAAAAATCGGAACCTTGATCGATCCCAAGAATTGCAACCTACAAAACAAACAAAGACAAAAATACCAAACAAGCGTAATATCTCCTAAAATGACCAAAAACAATAAAAATAAAAATAAAGAAAAACAAATAGCTATCAAGGGTGAAAGTTTCGAGGATCATTTGGATCATTAGGATCCCAAGGTGCCTGCGAAGAAGAAGAAGAAGGGTGAAAATCGGTATACCTCGAAAGATGGCGCTCAATATCGTAGACCCGATTCTCGACCCCTTGAACTCTCGTCCCCATGTTTTGCATTTGAAGTCCCAAGTTCTCCATATTCGTCGTCATCGACTGAAATAGAACGGCATGGGAATCCAATCTCTCAAACAACCCGGTCTGAAATGTGTTGAACCCTTCTTGATAAGTCCGAAAATAAGCTGGGGGTTCCTCGGGTTGTGCAGCTCCGGCTCCTTCATCCATGTCATCTCCTTGAATTTCCTCGTGTTCGGCCGGTGCTCCATGGATGGCAATGTAGTTTCTGACCGAACCCCGCAGATGCCATGGCTTGAACTGAGTAGGGGAAGCTAAGTATGAGCCATTGATGAGCTCAGCTGGGGTGATCTCCCGACTCGGGACGAGAGACATCGGAGGACTGGGATAAAATGGAACCGCCATATAACGAGCTATCCCCGTAGCTATCTGAGAGAGGGCGGGATGTGCATTGTGCCTCGACTGGTTGCCAATGATCTGGTTCCAAATGAAATGGGAGATGCTAACCTGCACATGATTCTTAGCAGCCCACAACAGGTAACACTCCGGGCCACTTACTTTGCTCCCTTCTATTTTTCCTGTTACATTGAATGCTAGGAAACGATGCAACAGTAATAGAGAATTATCACGAATAAACATAGAAGGGGCACCCTTTTGTACCCAGTTATCACAACCAGTCAACTCTTTCCAAGCAGCAAAATAATTGAAATCATGAGGCACAAATTGAGAAGCATCATCAGAATAGTGAAAACCAAAAATCTCATGCATGCGATAGCAAGACACTTCACAAAAAATTCCACCCAAATTGCACAGAAAAGCAGTCTCCTTCTCTTGACCCTCATCAGTATTTTTCCCTAATCTAGCAGTACACAACATCTCCAAGCACAATATATCATGCCCCTCCCATTGGTTATTAAAATACTGAGTTAAGCCTAGGACCTCTAAATATTGAGCAAGTGAATCCCCTAGGCGCAATTCCTCAATAAACATAGGCGAATAATGGCGAGGGGGCAACAATTCCATATCTTTGAGATGAAGGTACCGATTTGTTACCTCATACCCATCATCGGTATCGAAGGGAACACGAAAGGTGACACCGTATTCTCCCGGTGTAATCCCTCCAACTGGACGAGCTGACATCCGGGCAGAGAATGGAAGACTGGATGATGCCGCTCCAACAATCGGGGCTGCTCTCTTTCGTCTCGACATTTTAGCACCTGAAATCTAGAGGGAAACGGAAGAGAAACGTAAAAGGAACAAAGAAAAACAAAAGAAAAATTTAAACTGAAAATTGGCGGAAAAATGCGCAGGACTACTGGAGCGGGCGCTCCAGAGGTGGGGAGCGGGCGCTCCGGCTGAGAGAAGGGAGCGGGCGCGCTTGGGAGTTGGAGCGGTCGCTCCGGAAGAAAAATGGCAGCGCTGGTTCTGGCGCGAAGGCTGACGGCGGCGAAGGCTGACAGCGGCTCCGGTGGTGCAGGCTGGTGGTGATGCGGACAACGGTGGCCGACTCCGGTGCGGTGAAGGTGGCGGACGGCGGGTCGAGAGAGGAATTGGGGGCTAGGGTTTGGTGCTCAAAGGAAGAAAGGAAAATTAGCAAGAAAAATAGATAATAAAAAAATATATATACCTGGCTCGTAGAGATGGAGCGGGCGCTCCGAACAACTGGAGCGAGCGCTCCAGTTAAGCTGCGCTGAAAAAATTGAATTCCAACATCACTGGAGCGGGCGCTCCAAACCATGGAGCGGGCGCTCCAAACCTGACTCGCTCTCTCTTTTTTTTTTTTTTTTTTTTTTTTTTTAAATAATAATACGTGGGTTGCCTCCCACCAAGCGCTCTTTTAACGTCATTAGCTTGACTTAAAAAAATTTAATCAAAACAAAAAAGAAGGGGAATCGGGGATAAAAATGGTCTCGATTTTTGAGGCAACGTCTCTCCTTCAATGTATGGCTTCAAGTCTTGACCATTAGCTGAAAATTTGTACCCCGACTCTTCATTCTTGATCTCCACAGCTCCATGGGGAAAAACTCGAACGACCGTGTAAGGATCTCCCCACTTGGACTTGAGCTTGCCCGGAAAGAGACGAAGACGAGAATTGCAAAGAAGTACCTTCATCCCGGGCTTGAGCTCCTTGTAGGTGATCTTCTTGTCATGGGACCTCTTCACCTTATCCTTATAGATCTTTGCATTCGATGTAGGTGGCGAGTTTTCCTCTTCTACTTCATCAATCTCCTCCAAATCCCGTAGACGTTGCTCGATGTCCTCTTCCTCATCCATACAACTAAAGAACTCGTCATCCTCTTCAATGAGCTCTTCAAGACTTGTTACCCTATTAAAATCCTCACAAATATTTTCCTCAACAAGAGGGTTAGCAAGCTTAACATAAGAACAAGTATGAATAGAGGAAGTAGGAATAGAAGACGAATTTCGAAATACCGAAAACGTCACCGAACCTCCCTTGCCGGCCATGCTCAAAGTTCCGGAGCCAACGTCGATTCGAGTTTGAGTAGTTGCCATGAACGGTCGTCCTAGCAAAAGAAGATGACCTTTCCCACTCCTAGCTCCTCGCCCCACGTCTAGCACAACGAAATCGGCAAGAACTCGAATACCTCCCACAAGTAAAACAACATCTTCCATAATCCCCAAGGGTCGACTCAAAGAACCGTCGGCTAACTCGATGTAATAATCTGTAGGCTTAAGATCCCTTGAACCCATTCTTTCATAAATCGAATAAGGCATCAAGTTCACCGCTGCCCCCAAATCCAACATTCCCGACACACGATCCCCATTATCCAAACTAACATCTAATGTAAAGCTTCCGGGATCACCTTGTTTCGGTAGAGATGAGAGATGACCGGTCGAGGTAGGAGAGGTGTTAGAACGAATTCGGCTTGCTTCGACGGCGGCCACCGTGTGACTCCTCGTTTGCTTGTCTTCGTCTTGCTTCTTGCTCTTCAATCTGCTCGGGAAAGGAATAGGAGGGACGTAAGGGTTGGGTGCCTTGTGAAAATTGGTCTCCTCCTTTTTCTCCTCTGTTTCGGTGGCTGGTAGCGAAACATGGGACGAGAGCGGCCGCTCCAGGGGTGGGAGCGAGCGCTCCATGTGCAACACGCTGGAATAATATTCTGCTGAAGAGGGTGGAGCGGGCGCTCCGTGCAAGGCTCGCTCTGAATTTGCAGGAGTTGGAGCTGGCGCTCCAAGGGTTGGAGCGGGCGCTCCATTTCACGCGCGCTGGAATTTGAACTTTGCTCGAGAGGGAGCGGTCGCTCCAAGGTCTGGAGCGGGCGCTCCATTTGCTGCGCGCTGGGACTGCTTCTCGACGGGATCCAGCTGCTGCTCGGGCCCCAACGTCCATTAGTTGGGCCCGTTCCTTGTATATCGGGCATGACGACACCATTATCCACCGTACTTCCATCCCTCAATACCGAAATTGATTGAGCTTGATAAGTTGGGGGATGTTGGGGCGGAATCGGAGGAACATATGGAGGATATTGCACCTCGTTGGCTTGTTGTGGTTGAATCCCTTGGCTCGGAATTCGCCCCGGTTGTTGAATCAAGTGCATTGCCCCTGAAATTTGTTCAATAGCCGTCTCGAGCCTCTTTATGTTTGCATCAAGGGCATGGAAACGATCCTCATCGACGAGAGGCTTTTGTGGAGGTGGTTGAGGTCGAGGATTTTGGGGAGGAGGTGGAGGGTATGGCGATGAAGGATAATATGGAGGAGGTGGTGGATAATATGGGTTTGGTGGATATTGATGAGGAGGATAATATGGTGGTGGAGAGGGATAGTATGAATTTTTAGGAGGGTAGGGATAATTATAAGGAGGGGGCGACGATTTTGAAAATTCGGGTTCGTACCTTGCCCTTGAGGTGGTGGTCCTTGTGGCATGTAACCTTGGGCGGCATAGACCTCAGCTCCTCCTTCGTACGTGAATGTTCCCATATTTTCGCAAACCTCCTTGATATGGCCTAGCTCTCCACAAATATCGCACCGGTCCGGCTTCCTAGTCTCCACTTGAGGTGCCGGTGCGTTCTGCTTCATCTTTAAATTCTCGAGATCTCTCAACATATCGGCCATCTGCTTCTTCATGTCGGGGCTCATCGTGACCGCCTTTGCCTCCATCTTCGTTGACCTAGATGACTTCTGTTGGGAACTTGCAGCAAGAGTCTCGAAAATCTTCTTCATGTCATCGGCTGTCTTGACCGCAATATTTCCTCCGGCCGAGCTGTCCACCATGAATTGGCAGGTCTGATTCAATGCATCGTAGAAGTACGGCCAAATAAGCTCAGGAGCCATCTGATGGTGAGGACATTGTTGAAGTAAGTCCTGAAATCTCTCCCAAGCCTCGTGAAATGGCTCGTCGTGGTCCTGAGAGAAATTCATGATTTGCGACCGCACCTCCTGAGTCTTGCGGCTAGGATAATACTTCAACATAAACTTCTCACACACCTCATTCCAAGTGTGGAGAGATTTGGCTGGGAGCGACAGGTACCATGACTTTGCCCGATCCTTCAGAGTGTAGGGGAAACACTTCATCTTCAGGTTGTCCTCCGTAAGGCCTGATAGTGGAAAAGACTGCACGACGGTGCAGTACTCCCGAATAAACGTAAGTGCATCCTCGTTGGCCAGCCCGTGATAGGAAGGGAGCAACGCCAGGTGGTGAGGTTTCAGCTCGTGATTTCTGACCGCTTCCGTCAGAACAATCGCCGAAGTAGTGGCAGTGAAGGTAGGGCGAGCAAAATCTCCCATATATCGTGCCATCGCTTCGGTCTCAGCAAAAACAACACTCAGCAAACAGGGTTAAACGCACCGAGTGGGAGAAATAAGAAAAACGAATAAACACAAATAAAAATAAAACCAATAAAAATACTACACAATCAAAAGCCTAAAGTTTTCCCCGGCAACGGCACCAAAATTTGTTTCACTAAAAAGTGTTCGCAATAGAACGAAATCCTATCCTAGCACTTAGTAAGTAAAAACCCAATGTCGAATCTCGAAGGAAAACTTTGCAGGGCAATTAATTATGTAGTAAAACCTAATCTAAGAAAGCAAGTAAAGAATATTTTTGGGGTTTTGATTTTAAATCCTAGGCAAGAAAATAAATCAAAGCAAATAAAACTAATCTAAAAGCTGGAAATAAATAGAACTAAATAAACTTAGAGAATTAAACTAGAAGAAAGCAATAAATCTACCTAGGCGAAAATCGAAAAGAAAACAATAAAGAAAGCAAAGAAGAAAGCATAAACTAACTTAGACATGATGAATTAAAATCTGGAAATTAAAAGGAGAAATAAATCTAACTTTGAAAGCTTTAAAAACGAGAGAATTGAAATCGAAGAAAAACGAATCTAAACTAGAACTAGAAATCGAAAGAACGAAATTTAAACTAAGCAAATTAAACGATGCAATTAAGAGAATGAATCTAAAACTAAAGCAAAGCAATTTAAGCAAATAAACGAAAGCAATAAAATAACTTACGCGAATTAAACGAAGACGAAGAACTTGAATTAAATAAACGAAGTCTTGAATTAAACGAACTACGAATCCGGATTCGAACTAAAGAAAGCAATAAAAACTAAAGCTAGAGTATTTAGAACTGAAAAACTAAGGTAAAAGCTTGTACAAATTCGTGCCCTAATGACCTATATATAATAAGGTAGAAGTTCGATTCCAATAAGGAAACAAGTAAGAAAATACGCCAGGCGTGGAGCGGGCGCTCCAACAGACGGGAGTGGGCGCTCCATAATAGCTGCGCAAATCTGCTTGAATTTATGAACTGGAGCGGGCGCTCCGACGATGCCATGCAAATCCTTCGGGTACTGTTCATGGAGCGAGCGCTCCAACTCCACGGAGCGGGCGCTCCAACTCACGCGCGCACTTCATCCAGTTTTGCACTCCTTTTTCTTCCTTTTCTCGTTCTTTCTCCTTCTTTCGGCTCCCATGATCCCTAACAAGTAAAATACTCGAAACACCCAAATCATAGCTATATAGACACAAAACGACTCAAAAACGACACAAAAACAAATAATAAATAACGACTAAAACCTAACAAAATGACACCAAACAGTGATCACAGGTTGAACATATTGTTGGATAGTGGCAGTACCTTTAGTTTCTTACAAGAAGAAACTGCCAAGAAGTTGGGATGCATTACTAACAGTGATACACCTATTGTAGTGAGGGTGGCCAATGGACAAAAATTGGTGAGCACTAAGAGAGCTACTAACTTTAAATGGAAGGTACAGGGCCATGAATTCCAGTACTCTCCCAGGCTACTAAAAAATGAGGGCTATGACATGATTCTAGGTGGAGATTGGCTGACAGATTGTTCACCTATTGAGCTTGATTACTCTAAAATGAAATTTGTGGTCACTCACAATGGAGAAAGGGTAGGTCTGAATGCTATTACTTCAAGTGTTGATTGTAAGGTGATCACTGGACCAGTTTTTTCCAGCTTGATACATGAAGAATTGAAGGATATTGAGGAAATTTTCTTGTTGAAAGCTGAAGAACCTGAGGAAGATCTACCTGAGAATCTTGTACCTCTACTAGATTCTTATGCTGATATTTTTGCTGAGCCTGAGAATCTGCCTCCATTCAGAGGTGTTGAGCACCATATCACTCTAAAGGCTGGTAGCACTCCCAAGCACCAGTTCCCCTACAGAACATCACACTCTCATAAGGATGAGATAGAAAAAATAGTGCAGGAATTGTTAAAGGCAGGAAGTATTCAGCACAACAGGAGTCCTTTTGCATCTCCAGTTATACTAGTGAAGAAAAAGGACAATTCCTGGAGGATGTGTGTTGATTACATGTATTTAAATTCACTAACTATCAAGCATGACTACCCTATTCCCTTGATTGATGAGTTGTTAGATGAACTAAGTGGGGCTAAGTACTTCTCCAAGATTGATCTTAGGTCTGGTTATTTCCAGATTCTAATGAGGCCAGAGGACAGGTATTTGACAGCTTTTAGTACACACCATGGGCATTTTGAGTTCTTAGTAATGCCCTTTGGGTTGTGCAATGCTCCAGCAACTTTCCAATCCTTGATGAATCAAGTGTTTCAGCATTGTTTGAGGAAGTTTGTACTAGTGTTTTTTGATGATATACTAGTCTACAGCAGGACACAAGCAGAGCATGAGACACACTTACAAGTGGTTCTAGAATTACTCAGGCAGCATGCCTTATTTGCTAAGAGAAGCAAGTGTAGCTTTGGTCAGAGGAAGGTGGAGTATCTTGGCCATGTTATTACAGCAGAAGGTGTAGCCGCAGACTCTGAAAAGATTGCATGTATGAGGGATTGGCCTGTACCTAGGAATGTGAAGCAGTTGAGAGGATTCTTAGGTCTTACTGGGTACTATAGGAAATTTATAAAGATTATGGTGTGATAAGTAAGCCACTAACTATGTTATTGAGGAAAGACAGTTTTGTTTGGAGCAGGGAAGCTGAAGCAGCCTTTCACAACCTTAAACAAGCTATGATTTCTGCACCAGTGTTGGCTCTACCTGATTTTACTCAAACCTTTGTGGTGGAAACTGATGCTAGTGGAAAAGGATTAGGGCCGGGCTGTTCTGATGCAGAATCAAAGACCTATTGCATATTTGAGTAAGGCCCTCAGTGACAGAAATCAAGCTCTTTCTATCTATGAAAGAGAATTTTTGGCTGTAATCATGGCTATACAGAAGTGGAAGGGGTATTTACAGGGCCATAAATTCATCATCAAGACAGATCAGCAGGCCTAAGACATTTATTAGATCAGAAGATCATGACCCCTATGCAGCAAAAGTGGATCACTAAGCTATTGGGTTTGCAATATGAGATACAATACAAGTCTGGGGTTGAAAATACAGCTGCTGATACACTTTCAAGGAATCCTACTTTTGAGGGAAGTTGTTTTGCTCTATCAGTTGCCACTCCTAATTGGGTAACTAAGGTAATCTCTAGTTATTCTACAGACCCTTTTGTTTCCAAGATTTTGGCAGCTAAAGCAGTAGATAAGTCTACCTATGAGGATTTCTCAATTATAGAAGGTGTTTTGAGGTATAAAGGCAGGGTTGTGGTTGGAAATGATCAGGCATAAAGAGAATCAATACTGAAAGAGGTACATGATACTTCCCTTGGAGGTCACTCTGGAATGCAAGGCACTTATATGCGGCTTAGGGGGTCTTTCTATTGGCCAGGGATGAAATCAGCAGTCATGCAATTGGTGCAGAGGTGTGATGTATGTCAGAGACATAAACCAAGTTCTGGGAATATACCTGGGTTACTGCAACCTTTGCCCATTCCACATACTGCCTGGACTCATATCTCCATGGACTTCATTGAGGGGCTTCCCAAATCTGCAGGGAAGGATGTTATATTAGTTGTCATAGATAGATTGACAAAGTATGGGCATTTCATTGCTCTCTCCCATCCTTTTACAGCTGAAGGGGTAGCTAAGGCATTCCTTGATATTGTTTACAAATTACATGGTACTCCTATCAGCATTATTTCTGATAGAGATAAGGTTTTTACAAGCAATTTTTGGAAGGAGTTGTTTCGGTTGATGGGTACTCAGTTGGTTTTATCTTCAGCCTACCATCCACAAACAGATGGCCAGACTAAGAGGCTAAATCAGTGTTTAAAAATTATTTGAGGTGTATGGTCAGCTCTACACCTAAACAGTGGGGAAAATGGTTATCTTTGGCAGAGTATTGGTACAACACCAACTACCATACAAGTTTGAAACTTACTCCTTTCCAAGCTCTGTATGGTTTTCCACCACCTCACCATTCACTCAGCTCCTATTTGGATACTCATATAGACGAGGTAGCTGATTTATTTGGGAAAAGACAACTCTTTATGCAAAATTTAAGGGATAATCTACTGCAAGCACAAAATCGCATGAAGATGTTTGTTGATAGAAAGAGGGTGGAGAGGGAATTCCAGGTTGATGATATGGTATATCTAAAGTTACAGCCTTTTCGGCAAAATTCGGTTTCTCTTCGGAAAAACCTCAAGCTTTCTGCTCGCTATTATGGTCCTTACAGAATTCTAGCGAGGTTGGGTACTGTGGCCTATAAATTGGATTTACCTGAGGGTGCTAGGGTTCATCCTGTTTTCCATGTTTCCTTACTTAAAAAATGCATTGGCAAGAAGCACGTACCTATTTCCGACTTGCCAGAAGTCGACGGTGATGGGTACTTCAAGATTGCGCCGGTTGCCGTCTTGGATTCATGTCGCATTACTCGGAAAGCTGTAATGCACGGATTCTCCTAAAAACATAGCATTGCAGTATCGGGTGCACGTCGGGTGCGGGTGCGGGTGCGATTTGCGTGGGATACGCACCCGATACGCCACCTGGCGAATCCTAAAAAAAAAAAAAAAAAAAAAAAAAATTCGGATACGCGTATCCGGTGCGTGTGGTTGCGAATCGGGTGCGTTTGGATACGCGTATCCTCAAGCTCTCTCTGCTGTTAACCTTTCACTCTCTACTGTTAACCTTTCACTCTCTACTGTTAACCTTTCTCTCTTCTTCTTCTACAAACTCAAACTGAAAACTTCGCTGCTATCATATATTTTTAAGTGGGCTAAAAATTGTATCATATATTTTTAATATAAATAAATATATTTAATTATATATATATATAATCGAAAACTTACGAATATCGAATCGAATATCAGAATTTTGTATTTGGATTTGATTAATAATCGAATCATAAAAAGTATTTGTTTTCGAATTCGAATCGCAAAACAACGAATACGAATCAGGCTAATCGAATTCGAATCACAAATCGAGTCAAAATTATTTGATTTGTTTACAAGCCTAATTCAGGCACTTCTTATATAGTATTGTTTAACTTTGTATTATTAATTAAGCATTACTTATGTGTTTTGAGACTTAACTATTGAACTAATGTTTTTATCTTCCTTGACATTTGAAATGTTATATTTCATTTAGGAATTTTATTTTATTTTTTCTAAATTATATATATATATATAATATAATATAATATAATATATAAATACTCAGACGTATCCTTCACGAATCGTACCCTAAAATTTTCAAAAATCCGTATCCACGTATCCGTATCCGTATCGCTCCCGCACCCGCATCCCGCACTCATGCAACACAGTCGGAAAGGCAAAGAGATTGAGCAGATTCTGGTGCAGTGGCTAAATGCAGGGCCGCATGCTGCTACTTGGGAGGATCTCGCTTATATGAAAGGCAAGTTCCCGTCTTTTGATCCTTGGGGACAAGGATCGACTGGTCCGGGGGGTATTGTCACAGACCCAAGTGGTGTGCAAGAGAAGAATGGAGCTGTTGTTAACGGTGGGGAAGAAGAGACAGGGCGAGTGGAAGGAATGGAGTCGTCGGTGGATTTGGGGAAGTCAAAGAAGTCAGAAGGGAGAGGATTTGGGCTAAGTGGCTGATTTGGGCTTGTGGATTTGGGCCGTGAAGTTTTGGGCCGGCCTTGCTATGGTTTAATATTTGTTTAGTTATTAAAAGTATTAGTTTGTTCACGTTTCAGTATCTTTTGCCACAAGTTAGTGCTAAGTATAAATTGTAGAAACAAGGAAATTATGAGTAATGAGAAGTATTATTTCTGCTATCTTCCTCTCATTTCTATCTCTCATCTCCCTCCTCACTCTTATATCCATTACAGTCTCCATATACACACTAAATAGTAGTCGAAGCACTACATAATTTTATAATCTTGTTTTTATTTTTTATTTACATGTAAGGATGTTTTGTTCTAGAACTTAAAACCCATTCTTTTGCCAATCACAAAAAATCAAAAACAAATAAATTAGTCTCAAAATCAGATGACTTAGCGCACCTGGCCACCGGGCTCCTCCCTTGAAAGAGTGACCCGGATTCGATCCCTAATGGGAGCGAATTGTGGGAGATATCCCTAAGTAAGATGAATATAATTGAATTGAGTGTCCCTGTAATGATATGTTATGATCTCTTACATTACATACCAACAACTTATGGTATAAAGCTTGTGTCGGAATTAAATTGTGCAATTTCAAATTTATGTAAACCCATGATGACACGTGTAGTAGTAGTAGCGGCATTATTAGAGAAGGTAGAAAATAAACATAATTCCAAATATGCCTATATATGTGAGTGTGTATTATACTCCTACAACAATAAAGGAGAATTTATTGGCATCGTAATAAAAACAACGCGTTGTGTTGTCGTCGAAGTACTATATAGTTTATATTCCTAAATGCTAGAAATGATTTAAACTTCCCAAATTAAAAAGCCCATTTTCCCACCTTTTTGGGCAGCGACGTCGAGACCCCGTTCACTCCCAGAGCCACCATGTTACGGTACATGATACTGCAATTCGTCCACGCCCTGGTTATCAAACACTTTATAGAAGAGCCGGAACACGCATAAGGTCGTAGGCAGTCGAGACGAAAGGAGTATTCGAGCTTGAAGTTGTTAAACACAAACTAGTATAGTATTTTCTAGAAGTTTAAGAGATATTATTGAATTAGAGCATTAAAGAATACAGGTGATCAACCATCCATATAATGGAACCAAAATCACGTGGTAGAGTTGTAAAACACACCCACAATTATGTGCATGTAATGTATAGTGATAGATTAATTGTTAGGTACAAATCTATAAAAGAGTTCGGCGCATATAATGTTTGGAAGGAAAGGAAAAGCCCTTTTTAGTTAACCGAAAACTGATTTTATTAAATTACAGCTCACCGCTAGCTATTTAATGCAACTAATTTCGTGCCCTCGAATTATGATGCCACGTCATCGTATATACTTTTAGAATATGAGTCAAAATGTACGTGACTTTAGATTAGTCTTTGTTTTTTCCTTTTATCACATTTATTATTAATACGTATATTACTATATGTCTGTGAGCCTTTTTTTTACCTAAAAGTCTAAAACAAATGCTTCCACGAATCTAGGGGAAATAAATGCTCTTTTTAAAAAATTTAATTAATCAACCATCTAAATGATTAAGAACATCTTAATTAGAAAGTACTAGTAGTACAATAATTCTCTAGACGTAACAGTATCGTATATTGCATCACCCGGGTGACATTTCCTATTACATTTTCGGATATTTGAGACGTGTTAAAAATAATTTTTAATTCAAATATTTTTAATACATACTCCCTCCGTCCCCTAATAAGTGTCACAAGCCGCCAAATTTCAATAACCAAGAAAGTGCTTAATTTTACCATATTAACCCCTAATTATTACATAGAAAATTGAAAAAGTAAAAAAAGTGTAATGATAGTAGGGGTAAAATTGGTAGTTTAGCTAAAATTTTACATTGAAATATGTGATAGGACACTTATTATGGGACAAAAATTTTGGCGACTCGGGACACTTATTAGGAGACGGAGGGAGTATTAAGTATTTGACAATGTAAGAAAAGACGTCAACAATTACAAAAGGAGGGAAGTGTTTACGGTAAAATGCATTTGAACTTTACAATTTGGAATAATTAAATGTATACAACAAATTAATCGCCGACGTATAGTTTCGTTTCCTACAGCCGGCTCGCCGCCGCCGCCGCCGTCGTCCCCAGTTTACTGGCAATATCCCTCAGGGCATACTTCTTCACTTTTCCGGTGGCATTTTTCGGCAGCTCGGCCATGAACACCACCGTCTTCGGCACCATGTAGTGCGGCAGCCTCTCTCTGCAGAACTCGATCATCTCGTACTCCGGCGGCTTCGGGCTAACCCCTTCCTTCAAGCTCAGGAACGCGCACGGCGTCTCTCCCCAGTACTCGTCCGGCCGTGCCACCACCGCCGCCTCGTTCACTGCCGGATTTGAGTACAGCACTGACTCCACCTCCACGCTGCTCACGTTCTCGCCGCCGCTGATGATGATGTCCTTCGACCTGTCCTTTATTTCCAGGTATCCGTCGGGGTGCATTACGCCGACGTCGCCGGTGTAGAGCCACCCGTCCTCCCTCATGCACTTCGCCGTCGCCGCCGGGTTCTTCAGGTACCCGAGCATCAAGCTGCCGCCTCTCACCACGATCTCCCCCATCGTCACTCCGTCCCTCCTCACTCTCTCTCCGCTCTTCGGATCCACCACGTCCGCCGCCGTCAGCCCCAGCGTCCTCACCCCCTGCCGCGCCTTCAACGCCGCCCTCTCAGCCGCCGGCAGCCTGTTCCAGCTCGATTTCCACGCGCACGACACTATCACCCCCGCCACCTCCGTCATCCCAAACCCGTGGCTCACCGCGAACCCGAGCGCCTCCGTGCGGAGCACCACCGCCGCAGGCGGCGGCGCTCCTCCCGTCATAAATTCCACCGGAGTTTTCAGCTGACGAGCATTCGGATAATTCGCCAACATTGTCAGAATCACCGGAGCGCCGCACATGTGCGTCACATTATACTTACCAATCGCGTCGTATACCGATCTGGCGTCGAATCGCCGGAGACAAATGTTGGTTCCTCCGACCGCCGCCATGCCCCAGGTGTAGCTCCACCCGTTGGAGTGGAACATCGGCAGCGTCCAGAGGTAGACCGGCTGCTTAGGAACGGACCAATTAATCAGAGAATCGAAGGTGATTATGTAAATCGATCGATGGCTGTGTACCACTCCCTTCGGAGAAGAAGTAGTGCCGGAGGTGTAATTCAGCGTCATCGGATCCCACTCGCTCGCCGGAACCACCCATTCGAACTCCGGATCCCCCCTCTGCAACATCTCCTCGTACGTAAAATCTAAATCGAGAGACAAATTAGGGCTTCCACTTCGACCGCCGAACTCACCGTCGTCGGCGATGAGAACAAGTACCGGACGCCGCAAATCAGCCGGAAACAGAGAAATCGCTTCGATTACCACCGACCGTAGGTGGTAATCGACGAACACCGCCCTGGATTCTCCATGGCGGAGGATTACAGAGATGGTGCGCGCGTCGAGGCGTGTGTTGATGTTGTTGAGTACGCATCCAGCCATGGGGACCGCGAACTGTAGCTCGTACATGGCGGGGATATTCGGCGCCACCACAGAGACGACGGCGCCGCGGCCGAATCCTAGTGCGGCGACGGCTGAGGCGGCGCGGAGGCAGCGGGAGTGAGTCTGGGACCAGGTGTAGGTGGTGGAGCCGTGAACGACGGAGGGGCAGTCGCCGTAGACGGCGGCGGCCCTCTGGAGGAAGGTGAGAGGCGTGAGGGGAGATGAGGTCGCAGATCTCGGCTTCAGCAGGTCCATCCTCCTTCCTCACTCTCTCTCTCTCTAGGTATGTAATGTAGGTGTTGGAGTGCATGTAATGTATGTATGTATGGTATATATACGTGGGTTAGGGTTACTGGTGAAGGGGGCATTAATTTTAATTGAAATTGAAATAGCAGTAGACCCATAATTGGGAATTAGAGAGGGGAAACAGCATTAATTTTGTGCCACCAAAATCTGGTGGTGATATTTGATTGGATGGGGTTTTGTCATTATTAATTAATTACTCCTATTCCTATATATGAAATGAAATGAGTTATCATACTTTAATAATACTATATGCTATATACAATTGTCATGTCTAGTCTAGATCCGGTCCAGATCCGACCCGAAGATACGATTAGATATATATATAATATATTTTATTTATTATTTATAAATATATGATATAATATATATATATATATATATATATTATTATTTTTTATTTTGTAACCCTATATAATGTTATTTATGTATTGGAATTGATCAAACGTTCTTAATTTTTGAAGTGATAATACTATCTCATTTGAAAGATTGTAATATTTTCTTTTTAAAATTCAATCACGATCTAAGTTTTATCAAAAAAATATAATATTTTCATTGTAGTGCATTGAAAAAAAATCATTTAAAAATAAAAGTACGGATCCGGGTCCAGATCCGTAGACCCGTGGATCCGTTGGAACTGGGCTCGGATCTGATTTTTTTAGACCCGACGGATCTGGACCGGATCCGGGTCAATAGAAAAAATATGGATCTGGATATGGACCAAGCAAGATCCGGTCCAGATCCGGCCCGTTGCCATCCCTAGGTATTAGAACTCGGAACTCTATACATTCCCATGCATAAATGGCAAAATTTCGGGTCATTTATTACATTTTCGTATGACACCTGCTAATTTTATCGATCTACAACGATAAAATAATATTTCCTATCTCACGTTAACGAGAGTTTTAAGTTTCTTCATCTTGTCATTAGGCCATAGGCTCAATGATGATCGGTTAATTATTATTGTTGTTGTTGTTGTTGTTCTTAGAGAAATGTTATGTAGTTTCGAATAGCTGACTAATCGAGTAGAAGTTGATTCGGTTCAGTTCGGTTAACCGAAATCGTACATGAGATATTGTTCATAAATTTCTGCAAATTTTCGGCCCATGATTTCTTTTCCTTTTCTGCCATTTTATCTTAACGGATCTCAAAATTTGTATGAAGCCAACTTCAATCTAAATTGAGCCCAGAGCTATATTGGAAACATTTATGATGATTTTCCACTTTAATCTAAATATGTGTATCAAAAATAGCCCATTTTATTCTTAACGAGCCTATAATTTTAAAAAATTATCGTATTTTGTCACAACTCCTTTAAAAAAAAAAATCAAGTTTTAGCGCCATTTATATATAACATATTTTTTCCGTTCCGTTTGATTAAATGTACAATGACATTTAGTGAGGTAACTTAAACGTAGAGCTTTTAGTATATGGAAAACTTTAAATCGAAATCTCAGTTCAATTCTTCCATCACCTACACATACAACGAGCATAAACAATGTTAAAATGGCAAAGAGGGTTTAATTAAATGGTTCTTTATAAAATTAATTCGAACAACCCAATCGAGAGAAATATTATCTCTTCATGGCGCAACCCTAAAAGATTTAGATTTTTTTTTTTCTCATTAATCGTTGTCTTCGATGTGCACTGGATAAATCTCCATCCCCGTATAATAGCCTGCAAGAACATGAAGCGCGTGACTGCTGAACAACAACAACATTGCAAGTTCTACAGAACAGGGCCCCCAAAAAAATAGGACCCCTAAAAATTATTAAGCCCAATTTTTTTTAAAGCCCAAATTTTTTTATTCTCTCTAATTCTCTTCTATTGAATTTTTGACACTCATTTTTCCTTCTATATCAAAAAGCCCACTTTATTTTAAAAGCCCAAATATCTCTCTCTTTTCTCTCTCCACTATTTCTTTTCTTCTTTCGTTTTTTTGGGTTTTTTTTTTCCTTTTTCTTTTTTTTTTCTTTTCCAGCCTACTTCCTTTTCTTTTTTTTCCTTCTTTTTTGTCTTTTCATTTTTTTCCCCACAACTAAATCTATTTCCTTTAACTATTTATTTTGTAAGTAATTTTGAATTCTCTTAAAAAATCTATTTGCATATTTGTTTTAATATTTTATTAAATATTATTTTAAGACCTATTTTAGTAAAATTTAAAGGCCTAATTTTATATTGACACAGGGCCTCAATATTTATTGAGACGGGCCTGCCTAGAACATGATGAACGAACTATAAGCTCCTTTAAGTATGCACTCATATTTCAGGACGATCAAGTACACATCAAAGAGTCTTAGGTCTATGAACAGAATGTACATATTAATTTATTAAATTTGAGTATTAGAAGAGGAATATTTGAAGGAAACGTGAAGCAAAAGAAATTGTCCAAGCTCCCGTGGGCTAGAGGCCAATTGTGAGGGCGCTTTGGGGATAAAAAACACTCATCCGTCTCGGTTCGATATGCTTGTTTGCTTTAGTTTTAACTATAAATTTGATAAAAGATAGTGCCGTATTATAACTAATAAGTTGAGATTTAGACTTTTAATGGACTTTCGTTTAAAAAGATAATAAACATATTCTTGTAGGACGATTCGGAAAATGAAAAATATGCATGTTCTGATGGAAACGAAGAAGTATGTAATGGCATCTCTTAGAACATTTACATATTAGTGTAACGAGAAAAAAATTAGCTATCAACATTTGGTATGTGGAATTAAGGTGATTTGGAAGTGGAATAATAAAGTATTGTAACAAAACAAAACTTAAAATAAAATAAGAAGAAGATTCGACGAATGAAATTAAAAGTAGATTATATAGTTGTACATATCAAACTCAATCTTTTATAGAGATTGGACGTTAAAATCCCGAATAGTTTTATGTAATTATTGGCTCTTGTTTATAGATTTAGGGTTCGTTTGGTACGATTCTATGTAAGAATCTCGGATAGGTGTTTGGTAGGATAGCATAAAAACCCTATACTAATATATATTAATATTGTGTTTGGTATGATGCTCTAAAATTTATGAGGGATATACAGAGAATGAAAAACTCTTATATAAGTTTAATATTAGGGGTAAGTGGTATTATTAGTGTTGACGAAATAATAATTTTAGTAACAAGTCTTGTCTAATACATGACGCTCTATATCATTTTGTGTGCCTACCAAACATGAGTATAACCCCGTATCTTTGCGTGATTGTTTTTCTTTCTTTGACAAAACTAATTATTTTTCATATTAAAAAAAGAGGATACGCTAAAGATATGTACTACGTAGTATAGAAATAAATACGTTTACCGATCAATTCAAATAAATATAAAGTAAATTGAAATAAATATAAAGTAATCCTTCACTATCTCTCCATCTCTACACCTATAGGAGTCGGTGCGAATCATTTTCCCTAATAGTAATGCATACCTTTTCCGTTCCGAATTAATTGTCTGATTTCATTCGAGTCTATATTAAAAAGTAAGGGGTAATTCTTTCTATTTTATAAAAAAAATGACAATTGATATAAGACGCTTCGATTAGAAAAACATAACAATTAATCTAGGAAGGAGGGAGTAATTATATAGAGGAATGCTTCCCTCCCACTATAAATGTCCTTAATATACTCACAGATGATTTGACGTGTTTTTAGTTAATAAAAGATTTATACATACGTTAAGAATGTGCATGATAGACTGTGCAATATTTCTGTTATTCGTCAATACGTAGACTATACAGCTAAAAGTTATTACAATAATGTGCATTAAAACGGGATTATACCACGATGCAGGGGAAGCATTAAAATCCGTTGATTCTCTACAGATATCGAAAGAGAACGCAGAATACAGTGAAATTCCGTTGATTCTCTACAGAATACCGGAAGACACACGAAAGGGGAATAAACCCTAATTTTCAATCAAAATTCGACTCCCTCAATACATATAATGAAATTACATATATATATAGAGAGAGATTAACTAAACATGCCAAACTCATAAACTGAAACCGAAAGACCCGATTAAATAAAACCCTAGCTATTAAATAAAAATAAACTAATATATAAAATACTACTATAACTATTCTCCATCACACCAACTCTTAAATAAAATTCCTTAATGGTACATCAACTCAAAATTAATCACATTCATTCTTTATAAATACTAAAAACCGTATAAAGAAGTGACCAACATTCACATAAATAACAAAATTAAATAATGGAATTTATATATACGAACTAAGGTAGCTAGCTAAGGGAAGTATGGGCCGAAAGCAGTCCATTAATTTCTTAGCGGTGGCGCTATTCAAATTCCATCTTAATTCAATTTTAGGCCGACCCGACTAACTAACTCAATATAGGTGCCGACCATTACAACATTACTACCACCTTATCCTATCTTATAAAAAATCGAACAAAATTACTCCGTTCGAAGTACCAAACGTTTATCAAATGTCGAGTTTTATTATTTTATGTATTTTATTCATTTATTTTTATGTATTGTCGTTTGAGATAATCGTGCAATAATTTTTTAGAGTCCACTCATTAAATTAGCCTTTATAATGATTCTTAGCACTTGGTTTTTAATTTTATTAGATAAAATATGACATATAAATAGTATTTCCTTCGTCCCACTTCACTTGGCTTCCTTTTCTGATCAGAATGTCCCATTTTAATTGACTTGTTTCTTGAAATGAAAAAAGTTAACTCTTACTTTTCAATCTGAACACCTTAATTTTCACTTTTAACAGCGCTCCCAAAATCCCTTACCGAAATGAAATAAGCAACTGAAATGGAACGGAGGGAGTAAAACTACGATGTTAACAAAATTAATCATTCGATACACGGCTGATACATGTCCCGAAGATAATCGGAGGAAGAAAAAGGCAGATTAGATTGGGAGAGAGGATCGCATTATAGTCAAAATCATGGGTAGGATCCGTGCGTGGTGTAATGAAAGCGAATCGCTTTTGAAACGGTTGGGTCATACAATTGCATTGTAATAATTGCATTATTATTGAAAAGGGCATTTTATTTTATTTATTTAAAAAAAATACAAAAATGATTTTGCACAAATTGATCGATCGATCTAAGTTTGTTAGTCATAATATACCCGTGTGCTGTTATCCAGTCATCACTGCCTTATTTGGAGTGGCAAAAAATCGGAATTTATTAGTTTATTTCTCTTTTAAGAAGAATGTGGGGGGCCGGTGGGGACTTTAATATATCGAGACGAATCTGATGTAAAATGTCTGTCTAGAGATCGTGTGTGTGTTGACCTAGCCGTAAGAAGTTAAGTTTTGAATCAGGTGACTTAGCGCACCTGGCCATTGGGCTCCTCCCTTGAAGAAATGACCCGGTTTCGATCTTTGGTGGGAGCGAATTGGGGAGATATAAGGTGGCTTGGCGATTTTCTTAGAGTGTTTGAGAGCTAGGCATACTAACATCTAATCTAACATCTTATATTTGCTCGATCAAAAAAAAAAAAAAAGTTAAGTTTTGGGGTTAAAGATTTCGGGTTTGAGTTATTTATGGCGTGGTCTTTATATTTATGTTGATGACTTTAATCCCGAAACTTAACACATATCGCTTTTTTAATACACGCACATGCGGCACACTATATCTATCTTATGTTCGTAATCGAGTTTCCTTTAACATATATTTTGAAATAAAACGGTTTATAGCGAAAAGCAAAAAGATTTTTTTTTTTTTTTTTTTTAACAAAATGAACTAGTATAAATGATAGGGTCAAGTTTAAAAATACCCACTTTTATAAGAAGTGGTACTTTTATACCCACTTTTTAAGAAGTATAACTTCTATACCCATTTTCAATTGAAATGTCTTAAATACCCTTATTATTTGGGCCCACTTGTCTAATAAAACCAAAAATCAACTAAATATATAAATCAAACGTGGGGCCCACCATAAAATTCAATTCAATTTGTGTTGTACACGATTTCACTCTCTCAATTGGATAGGAGATTGGCGTGTAATATTTTTAAAAAAATAGGAAATTGCATTTATTTACTTTCAACAACCAAATCTGTGAAATTGATTAAAAGTAGAGGTTGTTAGCACTTCATTAATTGAAAAATCAGAAAAAGTGAGAAAACAATAGCAATAGCATAGACATAATTCATTTCATCACAACACTAAATTTGAAAAAATTGTTGAGAGAGAATATTTGTAGGCATTCTCTAATTTCTGGAAAATTTGGAATCGATTCAAGACGTTTTTTCGAGACAAATACCAAGGTAATATTCGATTTTCTGTATTTATTATTTATAATATGCGAAAAAAAATAGAAAATTTTTTTGTTCTTTGTTAATTCAACCGTGTATACACGGTAGAATAACACAATAAGTCGTGTAAAATCAACAAAGTCAACTATTGAAAGTCAAAATTGTTGACTTTACACGACAAATTGTGTAATTTTACCGTGTATACACGGTTGAATTAACGTTTCAACCGTGTACTTAAGAACAAAATTTTTTAGATTATTAATTTTTTTTTTTTTTTTGGTACAGATCGACATGGGTGATCAGAGAATTCTTATCCGTCATAGCGGTCGTTGGGAGGGAATATCGTATGTAAATGGAGACTCTTTTCTCGTCACTTATCCCATAGCGAGTTTGAGCTATGAAAACGTAGTACGAGACATTCAACTTTACTTGGGTGATGAATCGGAGCACTTGCTATTCCATTTGACGAACCTCAACGAGCAGGAGACGGTGAAGGCCGTTTTAAAGAGCACCGGGGATTTGCTTAGAATGTGCATCGCGAGAAGGGAGATGTCGACGATCTACGTCATTAGTAGAGCAAATCGGGCAGCCCATACTAGCCAACGATCGACGATTTTTCAGAACCAACACGTCGAAGAGGAGCCGTTGCCGAGTTCTAATGCATTTGAAGCCGAAGTAGGCAACGAAGAAGAGCCGGAGTCGGAAGAAGAGTCTCTCGAGTCCGAGGGCGAGGAAGCAAGGAATGTGGAGGAACGATCCCAATTACTTGAGAGCCTAACGGTTGAATTCGGAGCATGGATCCGCGAGCCCGGCCATATTGATAGGGTTATCGGGCTTCGTAGCATGCACTCACAAAACCAAGAGCCCCGTGACGACGAAGCTCGTGCTCGCGCTAACGAGGAGGCGGTTCGCCATTGGTTGATACCGCACGTCGATCTAGACACCGCGCTCCCTTTAGGATGGATCGATCCCGACTTGGCACAGGCCTTGGGTCAGTTGCGAAAGGACGGATACTTCAAGAAGAAGGATGACTTGCATATAGCCGTCGGATTGCTGCACATGGATCTCCGAAAGGAGTATTGTATCCCTCGTTCCGACAAAGGCTGTGTGGGTTTTAGGTGCACTTCGGGGAAGGATTGCGAGTTCAAGTTGAATGCAACGCAGAAAGGCGGGATTTGGGTGATCAAGAAGTACAAGGCCGATCACACTTGTCTAGTTGATTTAAATTCGAACAACAAACGACATGTGCCGGCCATGGTATTAGGAGCATTCTACGCTCGTCGATTGATCACCGAGGGCGCAGTGTTGAAGCCAAAGGAGATGGTGGACGAGCTACGGAGTGAGTACGGTATTCAGATTGACTACCCGTTCGCTCTCCGTGCGAGGACCGTCGCTATAGAGATGACGTACGGTGCCTTCGACGAGTCTTATCAGAGGCTCCCTTCTTACCTCTACCTTTTGAAGGAGATGAATCCGGACACCGAGTACGACATCCACACCTCCCACGTCACCGACCGTCTGACCTACTTCTACCTCGCCTTTGGTCCGTCCATCGAGGCGTGGGGAAATGGTTGGCTACGCCCCGTGATCGTAGTAGACGGGGCGCACTTGAAGGGGAAGAATAAGGGGACGCTCTTTGTGGCGGTGACGAAAGACGGGAACGAGCAAGTGTTCCCCCTTGCCATTGGATTCGGTCCCATAGAGAACGACGAATCTTGGACGTGGTTCTTGGCCAAAGTGCGAGAGAGTTTCGGGGTGCCCTCGGACTTGTTGATCGTATCCGATCAGCACGTGAGCATCCAAAATGCGATCGACTCCGTCTTTCCCCATGCTGCTCACGGCCAACTACACGACTGAAAGTGTAATTCAGTCGTGTAGTACACGATTGGATTTCAATTTCAGTCGTGTAAAGTCAACGATTTTGACTTTTACAGTCAAAATCGTTGACTTACACGACAATAATGGAATTTGTTCGTGTATTTCACGCCCTAGATTACAATTTGGTCGTGTAAGTCAACAATTTTGACTTTTAAAGTCAAAATCATTGACTTACACGACATAATTGTAATTTTTTACGTGATATACACGATCGAAACTCAATTTTGTCGTGTACGTCAACGATTTTGACTTTGAAAGTCAAAATTGTTGACTTACACGATTGGTTGGATTTTAAAAGGGTTGACTTTTAATTCAAATTTACTGAATTTTAACGTGAAATAAATTAAACAAGACAAAAACATACTAAATCAATTACATGAGGATCGTCGAGGAAATGTCTGAAGTCGCACGAAGACGTGGACGTGGCCCATCTCCCGAGGCCGGGGGACAGTGTCGGACGATCCCGTCGACCGCATGCTTACCCCATGCGGGGGATCGCCTCGTAGGCCCAAATGTTCAGGGCCCAGACCGGCCCGTATAGGTGATAGGCACCCCGCGGGTTCGTTATGAGGCTGGGGTCCTTCTTCATCACACTCAGCTGGTAGTGGAGGATCTGGTACGACCACGCCCCCCAAGGAAATGATTTCCACGATTCCTCGAACTCCACTAGGTACCATGCCCAGTCGTGGATCGTTGGGTTGTCGTGGCCGACCAACATGAGATAGTACATGAGTAGGTTGGCCGCCCTCAGATACTGGTCCTTCGTGCCCAGTACAGTCGTATCGTCGTTGAAGTCATGCTTCAACTGATTTATCTTAGGGGATTTGCCCCCGTACTTCGTGTGAAGGAGGCTCCTTTGGGGAATAACGTGACGGCCATTAGGGTTGAATGCCGACTCCCCGAAAGGCAGCCCCGTCACAATGGCGTACTCTTGGGCACGGAAGCGTATGTCCCGGCCACCGACGTGGAACCACCTCTCCATCTCGGGAATCGAGTCATCCTCGAGCTCTCGGGCTAGAAGCTCGTGGAGGGCGTTGTTCGCACTCCCGCTCCTCCGAATTTCGAGGAGGTATCGAAACGGGCCTTCCCTAAATCTGTCGAGCAGCTTACGCCGCCTACGCGACGCAACACGCGCGGAATCGACTCGATCATGTCGTCCCGTATGTAGAGGATTATTTGCCCTCTAAACCCTTGCATTCGGCCCCTCATCCATTGAAACCTAGGCTGCAAATCGAGAAGAAACAAAACGAATAAAAAAAAATTGAAATTTTCATGCTTTGCATTCGGCACAGTACACGACTGAATTTGCATTTCAGTCGTGTACTACACGGTTGAAAATGCATTTCAGTCGTGTAAGGTCAACGATTTTGACTTTCCAGTCAAAATCGTTGACTCTACACGACTAATTGAATTTTAAATCGTGCAATTCACGCCTAAATTCAGCAAAAAATCGTGTAAAGTCAAAGACAAAATTCAATTTTAATCAATTAAAGTCAATATACACGAGAAATTACACAAATTCAATTTTAATCAATTAAAGTCAATATACACGAGAAATTACACAATTTTATCGTTGTTACACACGATCACAAGTCAAAACTGATTTTGACCGTGTAAAGTCAACAATTTCAAAAGTCAAAATTGTTGACTTTACACGGTTGACTTAGTATTTAGATCGTGTACTACACGATGAAATTAAGGATTAAACCGTGTACATAAGAACTCAAAAAAAATTCAAAAAATTTCGAATCGACGTAAACCATAGTATGCTTCATGCTTATTAACAATGTGCTCGAAACCATAACATGTTTCATGCTTTGCATTCGAAAACAATAAAATATGAAAACAACAAACTTACCGGCGGTGGGGGGTCGGGGTATACCCGGGGCTCCGCCGGCTCCTCCGCCGGCGGCTGCTGCGGCCGACGACGGGAGGCTGCCCGTCGGCGTGGGGGGGCTTGGCTTGAGGTCCCTGCTTCATCTTGGTTAGACATATCGGCGACGGCGACGGCGACGGCGAGTAGTAATTTTTTTCCGACGAGGGTAATTTTTTTTTCAATTTTACGATTGTGAGAGAAGAATCGGTTGAGAGAGAGAGATAGGGGAAGGTGGTAGATGAAAATTTAATTTTGGAGTAAATTCAGTGGGCCCACAAGCAAATATTCTTAAATTTTGTTTTATTTGAATTGTTTTTGTTTTATTAGATAAGTGAGCCCATTTAGTAAGGGTATTTGTGACATTTCAATACAAAATGAGTATAGAAGTTATACTTCTTAAAAAGTGGGTATAAAAGTACTACTCCCTCCGTCCCGCCCGATTTGGCCTATTCCTTTTCGGCACGATTTTTAAGGAGGAGTAAATTACATTAATTAATAACCTTGAATTTGTGTTCCCAATAAAGGAAAATTAAAACTAGCCAATCAAATTCATTCTTAACAATTTAAAAGTATTAAACTAAAAAAGTGAAAGTGTAATGTTGGTCCCAAAAAGGAAATAGGCCAAGTCGGCCGGGACACCCCGATTTGGAAAACGGGCCAAATCGGGCGGAACGGAGGGAGTACTTCTTATAAAAATGGGTATTTTTAACTATTATCTCTAAATGATAAGTAAAGTATGAACTATTGATTTGTAACGGATGAAATACATTTTTATTTTAATGTTAAAACAAGAAAAAATAAAAGATTTCCCATCATTTTAACGTAATTTTTTACTCCTACTTTTCCTTATTTTAGCACTTCACTCCAAAGCATGATTATGCGTTTCGCTCGTTTAATTGAAGTAATAATATCCTTACGGTCGAGTCTTTTTTTTTCACCTAAAAAAAAAGCGATATTCTCTTAATCCGAGATAAATGCGTATCACTTTCATCAGTATACGTTTTCATGTTTTTTAATGATCTTAACGTTATTAGAGTTTAGGCTCCAATCTATAAAATGCACTACTTACGTTCTGCTTTTTCGTTCGTTCTATACCATTTATACATTACTTTAACACATATCACTAGACACTCGAACGTATCACCACGTCATATTAAACTCGATTCACACCTTTTAAACTCCTAAAAATCACGGATGGAGAAAATATTTTGTGAATTGTAACCTGTAAATATGGTGAAAAACGATTTTATGCCCACTTTTGAATGGTAAGGCCCCGTTTGATAGCACGGATAACTCAAGTTAGTTAATATTAAGCTGACCTTTTCCTATGTTTGGTAGCAATTTAGTAAAAACTGAGGCCCGTCTGAGGCCCGTGTTTAAACACAGGCCCGATACTATATCACTATTATATCATGTTAACTCAACCCACCAAAATAGGTGGGTTAGGAATATAACAAGTTGAACAGTAAAATCTTAAATAATTTTTTGCCACATCTACCCTCAAATCCACAGCCAAATCCGCTTCTTCTGGCGTGGATCTCTAATCTCCGCCGCGTACTTCCCCCACTTCCTCCGCCGCACGCCGACGAAATTCCTCTCCGGATTCAAATTCCCCAATCCATCACCGCAGTCCTTCCGAGATCCCTTCGTATAGAACTCCGGTGCCTTCGCACCCCGGCGGAAAACCTTCTCCTTCGGGAGCACCAGCTCGTGAACGATCCGCTTCGATCTCCCCTCCGGAGGCGGCGATTCGTCCGACGACGAGTCGGTGGCGTCCGGATCGGAGTACGAGAGCCTGATTTTCCGCGAATTGGGGGCGAATTCCTTCATAATCCTGCACCGAAAGCAAGCGGAAACCGCGAATCGCGAATTGGTAGAGAAGAATTGAAGAAATTATTGGAGATTGAAGAAGGAGATAAGAAGGGTTTGGGTGCGAATGAAAATTGGGGTTCCATTTCCTGAGCGCTGAGCTCAAACCAATGGATTAGAATATGATTGAGCATATTTATTCCTTTTTTCTCATTTTTCTTTTTCTAAAAACTAATTAAATATTATTTGAGATAAATTTCTACAAGATCTTCACAAAGGAGAAGAGGAGATAAGCCTGCAACTTAGAACAGACGCAGCGGAGGAAAAGCTTGAGCAAAGGATATTTTTGTAATTTTCATATTTTATCTTGTGAATAATATTGTGTACCAAACACTCTCCATAATATTAACTAGGGTTTGTGTATAGTCTACCAAACAGAGTATTAAGCCCTTGTTTTATTTTAACCTTAACACTCAATACTATTTTTATCCTATCTTCCCTTATCCTAACTTGACTATCAAACGGGCCCTAAGAGTACAAGTAATTGATAAACAAATTTATTGATATTGGTCGTGGGTGTGGGTGTGGGTGTGGGTGTAAAGCGTGATGCATTAATTGTAACCACCCTGAGG
This sequence comes from Thymus mandschuricus, assembly GCA_029379335.1. NCBI lineage: Eukaryota > Viridiplantae > Streptophyta > Magnoliopsida > Lamiales > Lamiaceae > Thymus > Thymus mandschuricus. The sequence continues at coordinate 32,980,800 of CM057078.1, forward strand.
TTGTCCAAACGCCACTAGTGAAGAAGAAATGAGACTATTCATGCATATGCTACTAATACAATTTTTGTTAGAGATTACTCCCTCCGTCCCGCCCGATTTGGCCCGTTTTCCAAATCGGGGTGTCTCGGCCGACTTGGCCTATTTCTTTTTTGGGACCAACATATCACTTTCACTTTTTTAGTTTAATACTTTTAAATTGTTAAGAATGAATTTGATTGGTTATTTTTAATTTTCCTTTATTGGGAACACAAATTCAAGGTTATTAATTAATGTAATTTACTCCTCCTTAAAAATCGTGCCGAAAAGAACTAGGCCAAATCGGGCGGGACGGAGGGAGTACTAGCCGAATCATCGAGCTGCATTGGTATGATATTGTTTGTTTTGTACCAAGTCCGTACGATTTTGTTTCTTGGCTTCATACCCAAAAATCATCATACTAATTAGTGATAACCTCTTTTATAGTACTACCTCCATCTCATTATATTAGTCCACAATAGGATGGGCACAATAATCAATGCAAAGAAGGATATGTGGCTATACTTAATTGAGAGAAGAGAGAGAGTTAATTGTGGCCACATATTCTTTGCCATTTTTAAAAAGTGGACTAATATATGAGATGGACCGAGAAAAGGAAACGTGAACTAATATAATGGGATGACAATAGTATTATATAAGGTCCATTCACCTTATATTTTCGATGTGGAACATGTTGTTTGTCCCAACATCGATCCTGAAATCAACGTTATACTCCCTCTATCCCGGCTGACTCGGCCACGTTTCCTAATCGGGGTGTCCCGGCCGACTTGGCCACTTTTCTTTTTGAGCCCAACATTTCACTTTTGCCCTTTTAATTTAACATTTATAAATTGTTAAGAATAAATTTGAATACCAATTTTAGTTTTTCTTTATTGGGAACAACAAATATAAAGTAATTAATTAATGTGGATACCACAAACCCTTCTTAATTCACCCCTCCTTAGAAACTGTGCCCAAACGAATGCGGCCAAGTCGGCCGAAACGGAGGGAGTATATGTTATGATGCATCAAATATCTACTAATGTACAATCAACGTTTGCAAGCCTTTACCTGTCACGGTCGACACAACCCTAGAGTACAACCTTAACTCTTACATAAAAAAGCTAACGAACACATCTTTACATATAAACATGGCAAGAATAAAACGTAATATCAAAAAAGTGATAATCCAACTTTCCATTTAGGTTGAGATATGGAAATAGGCCTTTAACTTGTTCATCAATTGATGGCACAACCTAACCAATACTTACTTGCAAAACGTCCCTTTGTAATGTCGATATATGGCAAATAACACTATAGCATACCCCGAACTCTCACGATTGGATTGAGTCTTCGCATTTATTATTCTTAACTTCCTTTTATTGTTTGTAAATATATAAAAATCGAGAATCATAGTATAAAATATTTGAAATAAATTTCACTTATAAAATATCTAAATGTTAAAAATAATTAGCACCCGTCGATTTTCGATGGGCAGTAAACTAGTTAATTAAATAAAATAAAATTAATAAGAAATTGAGATTTGAAATACGATTGAGACACCAGACTCGGAAACGAAACGGTGCGAGGTGGGGCGGGAGGATTAAAGGCAGACATTTAAAAAAACTCCGATCTGTGATGGTCAATTTGCGTAATTTAATTTGTCTTGGTACTAAATACTAGACTATAGTAGCAGAAGATATTTCATTTCATGCGTACTCGAATTCAATGCGATCTTCATGTTAATTTACGCTTTTGCCCTTTTCCCTCCTCCATCGCCATTAATAACTGTAACCCGACCACCACTCCTCCCTCACAAACTCAACTCAACCCAGAAATCATGAATACTCTCTCCCACTCTCACTCTCTCTCTCTTTCTCTCTCTTCATCTTCCTCCTCTCTCTTTACCCACAAACTCCTTCTCCCCTGCTACAAACAGTCCAGTAATAATCTGCCATCTCCGGCCATCAAAGCTTCGCTTTCCTACTTCGTCTCCAACAATGGATCCGGCGCCGCCGTGCTCCCGCCGCAGACAAAGCCGGCCACCTTCGAGAAGGTGCAGCAGCCGAAGCCGGCGGCGAACTCCACCCCACTCACGCCGCTTAACTTTCTGGAACGCGCCGCCGTGGTCTACGGCGACTGCCCCGCCATCCACTACAACGACGCCGTTCAGACGTGGTCGGAGACGTATACTCGTTGCCTGAAGCTGGCGTCCTCTATAGTCTCACTAGGCATCCGCCGCGGCGACGTCGTCTCCGTCGTCGCCCCTAACGTCCCCGCCATGTCGGAGCTCCACTTCGCCGTACCCATGGCCGGCGCCGTACTCAACACCGTCAACCTCCGCCTCGACGCCAACGCCATCTCCAACCTCCTCCAGCACGGCTGCTCCAGGCTCATCTTCGCCGACTGCCAGTCGGAATCCCTCGTCCACGAGGCCCTCGCCTTGTTCCCGCCGCACCTCCACCGTCCCATCCTCGTCCTCATCGGCGACGGCGGCGCCGCCGCCGCAAATTCAGTGGACTACTGCCTCGACTACGAGAACATGGTGGAGAGCGGCGACGAGGAATTCAAGTGGATCCGGCCGGCGAGCGAGTGGGACCCGATCAGCCTGAACTACACCTCCGGCACCACCTCCTCCCCGAAGGGGGTGGTGATGAGCCACCGCGCCGCCTTCCTCATATCCGTGGACTCCCTCCTCGACTGGTCCGTCCCGAAACAGCCGGTCTACCTCTGGACCCTCCCCATGTTCCACGCCAACGGCTGGAGCTACGCCTGGGGCATGGCCGCCGTCGGCGGCGTTAACGTCTGCCTCCGCCGCGTCGACGCCCCCTCCATCTACGCCGCCATCGACAAGTTCAACGTCACCCACATGTGCGGCGCCCCCGTCGTCCTCAACATGCTCACCAACTTCCCCGGCACCAAACCCCTCAAGTCGCCGGTCCACATCATGACTGCCGGCGCTCCGCCCCCCGCCGCCGTCCTCGGCCGCGCCGAATCCCTCGGCTTCGTCGTCAGCCACGGCTACGGCCTCACCGAGACCGGCGGCCTCGTCGTCACCTGCTCCTGGAAGCAGGAGTGGAATCACCTCTCCGGTAGGTGAAATCAATTATTAATCAATAAATTCATAAAAATCAATCCAATTCAATTTTTTCTCAAAAAAAAAATTAATTCAAATTTTGCTAAATTTGCAGAACTGGAGAGGGCGAAGCTGAAATCGCGGCAAGGAGTACGGACGGTGGCGTTCGGCGAAGTCGACGTCGTAGATCCAGATTCCGGCGAGAGCGTACCTCGAGACGGAACAACGATGGGTGAAATCGTGCTCCGCGGCGGAAGCGTGATGCTCGGCTACCTAAAAGACCAGGAGGGGACGCGGCAGTGCATGAGGGAGAACGGCTGGTTCTACACCGGCGACGTCGGCGTCATGCACCGCGACGGCTACCTCGAGGTCAAGGACCGGTCAAAGGACGTCATCATCTGCGGCGGCGAGAACCTCAGCAGCGTCGAGGTAGAGGCGGTGCTATACAGCCACGCTGCCGTGAACGAGGCGGCGGTGGTGGCCCGCCCCGACGCCTACTGGGGGGAGACGCCGTGCGCGTTCGTTAGCCTGAAGGAAGGCGCGGCGGAGAAGCCGACGGAGAAGGAGATGCGGGAGTTCTGCAAGGCGAGGCTGCCGCTGTACATGGTTCCGAGGACGGTGGTGTTCAAGGCGGAGCTGCCGAAAACCTCCACCGGAAAGATTCAGAAGTTCTTGCTCAGAAACATGGCCAAGGATTTGGCCAGATTTTAGAACCCTAATTTTTATTATTACGTGAGGTTTTAGTTTGTGTTATGTTGTATTTTTCGTAATTTATTTTTATGTTGGCGTGGCGTATAAATTATATAATTTTTTTTTTTTCGAAATATTTCTCGAGCAATCGACAGGCACTGAACTAGTTATCGATTAATTAGACCATAGTATTTGGTATCGTTGGTGAGGTTGGTTGAATCGATTTTAAGAACACCTGACAAATCTTACGCGTGTAAGTTTTTCTCTACATCAATAATAATAATAATAATAATAATAATAATAATAATAATAATAATAATAATAATAATAATAATAATTATTATTATTATTATTATTATTATTATTATTATTAGAAAATATATTCACTTCGTCTCTAATATTAATAGTGGATTGACTGTTACACGTAAGTTGGGTTCAAATTTTATTCTAAGATGCATTTTTCAACATATTACGATGCGTGTAAAAAAAGTTAAACAATCTAAAGTTTATCATAATATACGTTTTTCGACATATTATAATGCGTGTAAAAAGTTAAAAGTGAAAGAGATTTGCTCCATGTTCATATAACATTATTTTGGGTTACTTTGATAACGATTTGAATAGTGGAGTGAAGTTAGAATTTTCCATTTTCCTCTTTAATCTATTTAGTACTAGGATTTATCTACTTTGGTATAATATTAAATGCATACCTTAATTATAGTTAACAAATTTTTAAACATAATTAACCATCGTCTCAACTCAGGTAAACATAACTCGCCATTAATTCGCACACGTATCTAAGGTGTTTCGAACTTTTAACATTTTGATAGGAGGAAGAGCGTCTTACGACTCTTACCATTAGATTGGACTCAGTTGATATCATCTCAAGTTGTATTAAACATCTCTACAATGACTTTTTTTCTAAATTTGAAAGAATATTAATGAGGTGATGTAATTAAATGTGAATATGCGATGTTGAATGAAAAACTCAATAAAAATGGCAATACAGCTAAGTGACATACTTTTGCTTACTGCCACAGATATATTTACATTTATTATTTCCAAATTTTGAGTATTTGAAAAAAAATGACTTCACTTATATGGACGTACAAGAATATACACAAAAACTTAGGTAAGTGACATTAATTATATATCGAATTAACATTTATTACGATTCATGTGGCTGGTTATCCATGTTTAAATTGGAAAAAAAAAATCATGAAAAAGTGTGTTTTGGGTAATTTTAAAAAATAACAGCGTCAGTGACAAAATCGACAATTCAGATTTGACAAACATCGTTAAATATTCCACGGGTGAATATGCACTTTGAGCCTCTAATGAAAGTTTATTGTTTAGCAAAAAACGTAGATCAAATTATTCGATAACATTAACTAAAACCCGATAAACGCTATCGTATCATTAAAAATTATTGAACTTGATACTTCAAACATTAGCCTGCATTATTTGAGACAAGTCGATTTTCCCACTTAATTGTACCATAATACTACGAATGTGCAACTTTTAAAATTAAATTAATTAGTAACATGATTATGATAAATTAATGATTATTAAGGAATGAACCCTATATATAAGGTACCACGTTGTATGTTTGCATGGCTAATAATATGGCCATAATAACTCCCAATTACACACTACTAGTATTATATATAATTAGTAGGTATGTACACTATTTATGAGGTAGTTGAGTAATTTTTCAAAGCTCTACAATAGAAATTTTGAAGGTCGCGTCAGGAAAGATTCGAATCCAAAACATTTAGATACGATACTAAATCTACGACCGCTAGACGAATACACGTACACAGGTAGCTGAATCATTAATATACATAGATATTAGTAATCTTTTTTCCATCAACAGATAACTCTTTAGTCGAATTTGATGTTCATAACAATAGGTTGGATTTTAAATGAAGCCTCAAACTTGACTGAAAAGTAATTCAATTCCGACTGAAAACCTAATTCAATGTCATAAAGCTTCAAATCCGACTCGACTGTATCAGATTATCGTGAACGACGCAATATAATAACCGTGAATGAGAGTCAAAAATGGTAGATATGAGAACTTAAAAACTGATGCCGTCTCAATAAATACACTAGGTGAGACATGAATTGTCCACATCTATAACTAAATTAAAAGCCCTCTCTCTCTCTCTCTGTACTTGTGGAATTAATCCAACACCACCATCTTGGAATTTTCCCCACTATTTCAATTTCCTCCCTCACTTATTTTGCTTATAAATAATAAATATTTCATACCCATTAAAAGAAATACGTCCGAATCCTGCATTTCGGGAATTGGTAACAGAATCAATGTACCTCTAAAGTTGATTAATGTTTTTTGAATATATATCGAGATGGAGATCGAGAGCTTTGGAGTATAGTGTATAAATATCTATCCGTTTTTCGAATAACAAAAATTGAAGGTACGACGGAATTATATTCAAATTATGTTTAGTTGGTGCGAACTTGCTACTTTTGTGTGGCTTAACGGTCGTAGTTATTTGGATACGTCTGTAGCAAAAACTCTCGGCATCGAATGCTTGAGTGACGGAGCTAGAACAAACTGTGGACGAAGGCTAAATTACGTTAAAATTTGAGAAGCATTTCCTTTACTATTTCCTTTTGCAGCGTAAACTTATACTATCTATTATTATACTCCCTCCGTCTCATTCACTATTTTCGTCTACCTATGGATATACGGATATTAAAATGACAATATTTTAACTTAATAAAACTATGCACACTACTTTATTCACTGATATTACTCCTATCTTAATTCTCATGCTGGAAAAAAATTATCTCATATTAGTGGGACGGAGGGAGTACAAAATATATTTTTTTCCCGAGATGTTACTATATAATCCTCCATTTGTCTCTTCCTAAGTCATTCATTATATTATTATATACCTTACATATAAATAAATAACGTGTCACATAGGGTGAGACATGGAGGTTTTTTTTTTTTTTTTTTTTTAAGAGTGGGCTTCCTCCTATACGTGTCTATAGACTCTATGCAATGTATAGCAATATTTAAAAATTGTCACTATATGGATTATTTGGGCTTTATAAGTGGGCTTTTTCAGGCTTAATTCGTTAATAAGTTGGAGAAAGAAGTCACAAATTAAGATAGTAGGAGTAGTTTTTTTCCCCAATATTGTTGTTATTGGGTTTGGAGCCCAATAAAATAAACATCTTCTCTTTTTTATTTTTCTTTCATGAGATTAATTTCGTATAACATGGGTTACTTAGAAAGAGATAGATGGAGTATAAGTTTTTCAAATTGCTAAAATTTCACATATCGAAAAAATTCAAAAAAATTAAGTTAAAAACTCAACATGACAAGAATAATCATATTGTAATTAGGCACGAGTTTACATTTTGAATTGTAAAATACAATGTTTATTTGGGAACAAAAACTTTTATAAACAACTAACATGAACCGAAAATTTAAAAATTGTATTACGGAAAATTTGAATTGAGATCAAAGATCACATACATCGACCCCTATTGTGAATAAGAATTTTAACGATTCGCGACGTTTGCTATAGGACGAAGGGAGGGGTACATCATATATAACACATGCAATGCAACACGTGAAATTAGTCGTGCATTTTGTATTTAAACGTGTACATTGTTCCTATATATATATAAGGAAACGTGTAAACAAATTCAAATAATACAATATTTTTCGTGAGAGGGACAAATATATACATATGTGTTGATTTACACCCACATATATAGCTCTCTTTTATCTCTTCTCTTTACCTCACCGGGATGACGTGGCTGCTGATGTGTACTTTTGGTTTAATTTAGTTCTGTCTTCAGAAGAAAGTTTGGTGAGCACAAATGAGGTTGCGTTTGGTACGTAATCCATGTAGAGCCGGTTATATAGGTCTGGCTCGATGAGCCATCCGGGGCACCCGGGGTTAGGGTCGGGTTGGTCTGAGCAAAATACAGGCTCGAAAAAAATCGGGACGAAGCAGCCCGCCCAAAAAACCTTCCGGGCCTATCTGTTTTTTGGGCTAAAAAGCCTGGAGTTTTCGGGCTAAGCCCGTCCATATATTGGGATTATAATACTCCCTCTATCTCACTTTAATTGTCTTTTTTTTTTTTTTTTTTTTTTCTGTAGAATTATTCTATTTAATTGTTCACTTACCTAAAATAGAAAATTTGTACTCTCACTACTAATATAATATAAATTTCTCTATCTCTTACTGCACTGATTATTGTGTCAATTTTGTAGTGGATAATTAAATGGGACAGAAAGAGTATTATTCTAAAATTTTAATTAATTACTCAAATTAATTCTAAAACTCTACTGAAATTTTGATATTATTAACTTTATTTTTTTGAGAAATTAAAGAACTTTTTTTTTACGACACGAATTAAAAGACTTTTAGTTATTTTTTTTAATCGAAGTGGATTTGTGGTAGATGATGTTAATACTCATTTTATTTTATTTAACTTGATGCATAATTTATTTTATTCAGTTGAATCAAACTATTCAAGAAATAACTATTAAATACAACACCTTACAAACAATTGTCATTAGCTAAAAGATAGCCCGCAAATCTTGATCTAATTAATTTAAAAGCTACAATTTCATGGACTTCCTGTATCAACTGCATCTATTATATAGAAATATAATAGGAAGAAATAATGTCCTCCACAAATCAAATTCATATAAACTCACACATAAGTGCTGCCAACTTTCGTTTACATGGAAACATATGGTTAATGCTATGGATAGCAAGGAACTCACATTTCCCATCAAATTTCTAAATTAAAAAGAAAATCTTCTTTTGTGCCTGTTACCCCCTCAATATTTAGAGCTTTATGTTAGTCTTCAATATCTTTCACTCAATACATGAATAATTATGATCAACTCATTCCTACATAAAAATCAACAATTACTTAATAAGCAAAGCATATACTATTGAAATTTGAATACTTAAGTTGTAGGTCAAATTAGAAGGAGGAAGAGGAGAAGGAGAAGATCAACTTATCTACATTTCTCTTGAAGGTCATAATTCTTTGTATGCTCGGCGTACTTCCACAAGGCGGCGCTCTGCTGCAATGTTAGTCTATAATAATCGGTTCCGTGAACAGGGGGATATTGTGCCACCTGCGTCGAGCAGTGCTCTATTCTTCGGACTACATCGTTTTCAATGAGGCAGTGCTGACAGCGAAGGGGTATGTCTAGTGAGCCACGACGGTGGAGCCGTGACGATAGCTCACGGAATAGGGTTCGATTTTTTTGCGTTGAAGGAATCGGACGAGTCGGAAATCGAGCACGGAAAGAAGCAGAAGGAAGAGAGGAGTGGGATGGAGGAGGTGGTGAAGAAATTGAGAAAGGGTAAAGAGGAGAAAGAGAGGATGAAAAGGTGAAGAGATTTAAAGAGGAAGAGGAAGGGTGATGATGAAGAATCATAAAATGTACGTGCATGAAATTGAGAAAAAATAGATGAAATTAAATTAGAGAATTGAAGAAGTTTAAAAAAAAAAAAAAAAGGTGGTGGCAGTTAGATGAGAACGTGCCTATTCGAACGGATAGTATCATGAAAAACAAAACTGCAAAAATTGCCGGGAAAAATAATCGTCAATTTCGTTTTGTTTTAATATATTATAGATAACATTATATAGGGTTACAAAATAAAAAATAATAATATACTCCCTCTGTCCTTTTGGAGTTGTTACATTTCTTTTCAGCAATATTTGTCTCAAACATTTTCGAATGTATTGATGATAAGTTTCAAAATATCTTTTTGTGAAAATTTTAAATTTACGAGATACTACAAGTGTCTTAGTATCTCATAAAAGGAAACAATTTTTAAAAAGCTATTTTAAAACTCATCAATAAAATTCTCGAAAACGCTTGGGACAAATGTTACAAAAAAGTGTAACAACTCCAAAGGGACGGAGGGAGTAATATATATATATATATATATATATATATATATATATATATATATATATATATATATATATATATATATATCTATATAGGGGGTGGTTCTCATGGATACTACCTAGATCATGAGAACTAGGAACCAATCTCATCCTTTTATTTTCATGAATCTAACGGCCTATATTAAAGGTAAGAGTAATTAATAACTGATTTTTTTTTAATATGTAAGGTTAGTTTTGACCATAATTTGTATCTAATTTGGGAATTCCTATAATTAAGGGATTTGGATCATCAAAAAAAGAAAAAAAAACGGCTTTCATGCATGTGGAGATTTTCAACACATATTATTTATATATTTTACAGTGTTTTTGTTAATTAAATACTCTATTGTATTTTGTCAACTAAACTAAAACAATACGTCTTTTATGTAAGCAAATTTCATTTAACTAAAAAGCACAATATATTGAATAAAAAGCATGAAATGATTTATTACAAAGCACGATTTTAATATATTAAAAAACATATTTTTGAATTGTGGTTATGAACTGTAACATTATAATGATGCTTAAATAGTTAAATATGGAATGATTAATTGGTAAAACCTCAAATTCTTAACTTTAATAAATGATTAATTACTTATTTTGTCGGCATTATAGTATATGCTTAATCATAATTAAGCATCAAATAAATCATAATTAAGCATCAAATAAATTATAAAAAGCTAAAAATAATTAAGAAAATACTATCTATAATCTTACAAGCACTGATACGATTCATGCTTAATTAACAATATGTATATGCTTCATATGCAAATAAACTTAATGTGACTTTTTATCGAATAACTGTCATTTTTATATAATTAAAACAACACTGTTCATTTTTACATATAACATTGCCACTATAAGTAATAAGCATCAAAAAATATTTTTATAAGCAATTCCATATCCCTACACCCTATAACCCTAAACCCTAAAACCCCATAAACCTAAACCCTGAACCCTAAAAAATAGTAAGATAAATTTGAATCATAATTAAGCATCAAATAAATTATAAAAAGCTAAAAAGAGTTAATAATATATTATCTATGACTATAACCTTACAAGCACTGATACGACTCATGCTTAATTAACAACAAATATATGCTTCACAAGCAAATAAACTTAATGTGACTTTTTATTGAATAATTCTCATGCCTTTTTATAATCAAAACAACACTGATAATTGAGCATCAAGTAAATTGTAAAAAGCTAAAAAACAGTAAGAGAAATATGAATAATAATTGAGCATCAAGTAAATTGTAAAAAGCTAAAAAAATGGTACTTAAATGGTAAAACCATAAATCGTCAACCTTAAAAAAAATTAATAATCAATAAACTATAAGCATTAAGCATTAAGGAAAAGTTAAATAAATATGTTAGGAATATAATTATAATAAACTAACTAACTAAATGAAAATAAAAAATAAAATAAACAAACTAATAGCATAAATCGAAAATGAATTTTGATGTTAAGCATTACGAGAGATATAAATTTGAAATAGGAAAAAGTATATCCGGTTTAAAAAGTTGGATATTAGTGAGAGAAGGTGGTTACCAAAAATTTAGGAAACTAAAAAATTGTGATTACCCATTTGCCCTTATATTGCCGTAATTAACAAATATTATGGGATTTAGAAGTAAAATCTCTACCGTTGATCAACTAAAAATGAGTGGAGTAGATTGGTTCCTAGTTCTCACGAAATGAAAGGTTCCCATATGATCTATTCTCTCTCTCTCTATATATATATATATATATATATATATATATATATAGGGGGCGGTTCTCATGGATACCAATGCTTTTGTGAGAACTAGGAACTAATCATGTCCATTAGATCTTAGTAGATCTAAGGCTGTCAATTAAAGACATAAATTATTAATAACCGTTTTTTTTAATGCATAGGGTTATTTTCGACCTAATTCATAAATCTAAACTTGCAAGTTCCTATAATTATGGGATTTAGTCAACCCATTCAACCTTGCAGTTTTTAACGTGAGATTTTTTTAGTTTCACCACGTTGAAGTCTCAAAACTTTGATAGTTTGAATAATTATGCTTAATTATGTTATGTTTTCTTTTCCCCTTATTAATTCTTTTGTATTTTCTTTCCAAAATTAAAAGTCATGCTTTGTTTTATATTTGAACGCAAGTTCGTTTAACCTTTAAAGCACAATATGGAATACAAAAAAGCATAAAATGATTTATTACAAAGCATAACTTCAATTACAAAAAAGCGGAATATTATTTTGAAATTTTAGCTAGAATGTGTTATATTTTAAGTGCTTGATATATATTTTCATAATGCTTACTTACACTTTCAACAATGTTTATAATTTGCCACATTCATTTATATTTTATTATCAAGATTGGAAGTGTCATTTCCATGCATGTATAAATTATTATTGATTGAACTATAAATTAAGAAAATCAAATACAAGTCGTAACAATGCTTAATTTATGTTATCAAAATGCTTATCAAGATTATTTTCATTTGTTATTTTCCTTTATGAAATACCGAAATGCTTAATTTATTTTATTTAAAAGCTTGTTCATGTTATTACTATGCTTATTACTCACAAATTCTAATAAGTTAAACTGATAATGTAAAATATACTTTTACAAATGCATTTTTCATCATTTTACGATTATTTTATGTTTTCAATGATTAAACCATACGCATAAATCTAAAATCCTAAATTGTAATCTAACATTTACACATTAACTATCAACTAATTAACTACCAACTAGAGAATTCAAGCACTAACAAAAAAGTGAAATAAGCATTTAAGAAGTATAAAATCGGCAATCTATCTTAAATAACTTATATAATAATGACACTTAAGCATGACAATGAAATAAATTAAGCATCAATTTTAGGATCAATTCCCTATTGTTTGAGATTGCATGTTGTGTTTCAAGGCTTATTTTATTTTTAGATATGCTCAATTATAATATTTTTACTACTCTAGATCTAGTAATTTAAAAGAAATGAGGAAAAAAATCAACTAAACATGAACAATAAATTGCACAATGCATTTCATAAATTTAAAGGGGAAAAAAATAACTTCTCAAGGATGAATTCTTTCATTCTCAGTGTCAATGGAAAAAATTAATATCACAATGAATATATTATTCCGTATAATATAATAGTGAGGAGGGAATTCATATAAAACAGTGAAAATAAAGAGAGATAATTAATTGAAATTTTCTATGTTGATTTTTTTTTAAAAAATATTTCTATGTTGATAACTTTATGGCGTCTTTTTAGAACAAATTAATTAAAATTTTAAGCATCATTAAGAACTACTATAAGTAAGCAATATAATAATGGTTCCTAAGCATAAAAAGAAGTAAATTAAGCATCGAAACAAGGGACGAAATTTACGAACTACTAAAAAATGGTAAATTAATAATATCAATAAAATAAAACTCTAAAAAATAAAATAAATAAAAGAGAATATAATATAAATATATAAAGAATCTTCCCCAAATATGCGTACATGCATTTCCTATATAATAGGGATGTGGAGGATTCAATTTAACGAATTTGACAAAAATAACCTTTCATCACGGTTACCACTAATTCTACTCCCTAATTTACAGCCGTTAGATCTAGTTAAATAAATGGACGAGATTAGTTCCTAGTTCTCACGAAATGAAAGGTTCTCATATGATCTATTCTATATATATATATATATATATATATATATATATATATATATATATATATATATCTATATATATATATATATATATATATATATATTATATCATATATTTATAAATAATAAATAAAATATATTATAATTTATATATATCTAATCGGATCTTCGGGTCGGATCTGGGCCGGATCTGGATCTGAAATTTCAGATCCGGATCCAGATCCGAAAATTTTGTATAAGATTCGGATCCGATCCAGATCCATTGGGTCCAAAATTTGAAGACCCAAATCCGAAAAAAAGGATCTGGACCGGGTCCTGAATCCGTTGTCATCCCTACTTTTGCCACCTCTAAATGTAGGATATGATAGAGGTACTAAAATTTACTTATTTAATATGAATAGGAAGTAAGATAACTTGTCCAACGAGCATGTGGTTACCAAAAGATATGAAATTAAGTTTCGGGAACAAAGATCTTAAGTTCGAGTCGTCAATGACGCGATTTTTTAAACTTCCTATTAAAGCCTAAAAAACTGTTACATTTATCTTCGGTACTGTTGCATCGAGATAACTAATTCTAAAAAACGGACCTGATAAATTATCTGAATAGAAGATAAACAAGACCAGATCTTCTCGTAATCTCGAGCCCCTTTACATAATCTATCTGTATTACCAAATGAATGATAAAGTGAGGCTATATATAACCGATTTTTGGTATCACAACTTAAATTAGTGTAATTGGAAATTGAGACCACCCTCACGTGAAAATTGTTTCATGTCGTGAAATGTCACTTCAAATTAGATCAAGTTTTCCAAACTTGGCAATTAGTGTTTGTTTATGTGGCTATAATTTGATACTACTAAATTGGGTAATGTTTGTGTTAACTAAACTTGCACACAAATTGATAAATTTATAATTGAGCTGAAACTTTGCATTATTTGTGAATATGAAATTGATGTTTCATAAGTATGTACAATATTTAGGCCTTGTTTGAATCTATGTTTTCTTTAACTATATAAGTTGAGTAATTTGATATTGTTGGGGTGGGTATTGAATTTTGGACTTATTCCAACCAATGTTTTAAAACCCGGCCCGGAGGTCGACCCGGCGAGACCTCCGGGTCACGGGTCAATTGGTCTAATCGGTTGAACTACGGGTTGAACCGTTCATTAATTAAATAATAATAAAATATAAATATATTATAACCATTTCTTTTTTACTAATTTCATAGCTTTAGTATTAATAAAAATATAAACAAAGGAGTATATATTTTCCAATAAAAATTATACGGAGTAATATCTTAGCTTATGTTTAATTTACTAGTTAAAGCTCTAAATAATAAATAGTACTCCCACCGTCCCGCCAAAGACGTTACATTTCTTTTTGTCAATTTCTGAAACGTTTTTCCATGCTTCTTGATAAAGTGTTTTAAAATAGATTTTTGAAGAATTTTTTCTTTTGCGGGATAATATAACTATCATAGTATCTCGTAAAAGAAAAAATTCTTCAAAAATCTATTTTAAAACGCATCATCAAGAAGCGTGGAAAAACGTGCCAGAAATTGACAAAAAGAAATGTAACGTCTTTGGCGGGACGGAGGTAGTAGTTATTTTATGTATTTTATTTTCGATAAAAATACTTTTAATAAGATTTAATAATAATTTCTTGCGAAAATGATATAAATATAAGATATATTTAACTTATTTGTTGCGAAGTATTTGTAGGATAGATTTTTGTTTATCAAAATAATTTATATGTTTAAATAAAATTAAGCTAAATCTGCAATGTAATGAAAGTGGTGGGATGGAAAATGCATGGGAATATAATTAGGTGATCATGGGTTTAAATCTCCATACCCACATTAAAAAATTTTGTCAAAAATTTGACCCGGCCGGTTTTCAAAACCCGCCCCCGGTTCGGCAGTTCGGCCGGGTCGACCCAGGTTTTCCCGGTTCAATAACGGGTCACGCCTTCAGCCGGGTTTATGCAGTGACCGGACCGGTACCAGGTCCGGTTCCCGGTCGGACCGGCCGGTCCGATCCGGGTTTTAAAACATTGATTCCAACCTGAAGACGATATATTTTATCATCCTTTAATCATCTTCGAGTTACGAAGACAATCGCAAGTGTAAATGTTTCGCTCTGTCCAAAATATATGTGTTTAGAAAATAAGTATCTTTCGTTTCATTTTTAGCTGTGGACCTCATATTTGGATCAAGGGAATATTATATTTATATATGTTCACATTTTTGGAGAAGATATACTTTGATGTAGTTATTTATATGTTATAAATATATATAGATTAGTCCACCATAATTATTTCACCCCCAAATTTAAGTACTCTCCTAGACAACGAAGCGCAGCTCAGTTGGTAAGACGCTTCCCCTCCAACCGATAGGTCGGGGGTTCGAGTCACATTAAGGGGGGAAATGGGGAACCATTATTGATCCTCTTTAAAAAAGAAAAAAATAAAAAATAAAAATTTAAGTACTCTCCTATCAAGGATGGTCACTAGCATTCAATGTTTGGGTTCATATATATTATTTTTTTGTACCATTTTTAATTCATAAAATTTTCTGAAAAAGTTGTTACTTTTATGATTAATTAAGGCTTTAATCATCCTAATTTCGATCCATACATTTATAAAAATAAAAATGAGAATTTATTTGTACGTTTGACGTCGATTGTAATCTTGTTACAATATGGTTCGATTCGATAAGATTTGGGTAACGATTAAAAATAATTTAAATTTATCATAAAATTTAAAAGTTGTGGTACTCAATTATGCATTTCGTTTTGGTACATTCAAGAAAATGTCACTTTCTTATTCGAAACATAAGCCACCGCCTAATATTGTATATATACATAATATTGTATATATACATACCTAGAAATGCTTCTCTATCTACGATAAACACTTTTAATGTGTTTACTGCTAAAGTGACAGGGTTACGGTTTCCTTTTTCATTAGGTTAAGGTATATATTTTAATTATTTTATTCATAAATAGTATGTCACGTCATTTGTGGGCATGTTAAAATGTCTACGATAGGTAGGGCACCATTCCTCTGTACATATATAATTATAAATTAGTATTTCTATTTTTCTAAGATAATCCCTAACATTTATTATAAATCTAGAAAAAGAAGCATATATGCATAATATATAATCATATCGTAACTAGGTGACATGTAGATTCAAACACGTTTTTTCCTATTTAATACTTAGGCAAATTGCATTAAACAATATACTATCCACCCCTAATCTCTATACCTACTACGTTCTAGTTGCAAGTCAACGCATATACTCGTATTTTATACGCTACATATTCCTTCCGTTTACGATCTTTATGATTCGAAGAAAAAATAAAAAGGCAAATGAGAAAGGAAATAGACCGTAAAGATTGTGGACGAACGGAGTATTAGTATAGTATACCACACTTATATATTAATCCCATCAAATGAGGCAAATTATTAACATGATTTAGAGAGAGAGAGAGAGAAACACATTACATTACACATACCTTATCACTTTCAAAATCAAAATCGAATTAAAAAAATTATCCACGAAAATGGATCAACTGAAGCCGAGTCCACCCAACTCCAGCCCCTTGACGCCGATCGCCTTCATTGAGCGAGCCGCCGTCGTCTACGGCGACCTTCCCTCCGTCGTCTACGGCGACGCCACCTACACCTGGTCGGAGACCTACCGCCGCTGCCTCAGGGTGGCCTCGGCCCTCTCCTCCTCCTTCGGGATCAGCCGCGGCGATGTGGTCACGGTCGTCGCCCCCAACATCCCGGCGATGTACGAGCTCCACTTCGCCATCCCCATGGCGGGGGCGGTGCTCCACACTGTCAACCTCCGCCTCAACGCTGGTACCGTCTCCGTCATCCTCCGCCACGCCGAGTCGAAGCTGGTCTTCGTCGATTACCAGTCGGAATCGCTGGTTCTGGAGGCGATTGCTCTGTTTCCGCAGGGGTCGCCGCGGCCGCGGCTTGTACTCATCGGAGAGGGCGGCGGATCGGGGGTGTTGAAGGAGGGGTTCGTTGCGGATTACGACGCCGTTTTGTCGAGCGGTGATCCGGAGTTCGATTGGGTTCGTCCGTTGACCGAATTCGACCCGTTGACTCTCAATTACACCTCCGGCACCACCTCCGCGCCCAAGGGCGTCGTCCACAGCCACCGCGGCACCTTCCTCGTCGCCCTCGATTCGCTGATCGAGTGGTCGGTGAGGAAGGAGCCGGTCTACCTGTGGACGCTGCCGATGTTCCACGCCAACGGCTGGAGCTACACCTGGGGGATGGCCGCCGCCGGCGGAATCAACGTATGCCTCCGGAAATTCGACGCCGCCGCCATCTACGCCGCGATCCGCGAGCACAACGTGACGCACATGTGCGGTGCTCCGGTGGTCCTCAACATGCTCACGAATGTCGCCGACGGGAAGCCTCTCGAAAAACCGGTCGAAATCCTGACCGCCGGAGCGCCGCCTCCGGCGGCGGTGCTCCTCCGAACCGAATCGCTCGGGTTCGTCGTCAGCCACGGGTACGGCCTGACGGAGACCGGAGGTCTCGTGGTGGTCTGTTCATGGAAGAGCAAGTGGAACAAGTTTCCGGCGGCGGAGAGGGCGAGGCTGAAGGCCAGGCAGGGGGTGAGGACCCCCGGGATGACGAAGGTTGACGTCATCGACGCCGATTCCGGCAAGAGCGTGCCGGCGGACGGCAAGACCTTAGGCGAGGTGGTGCTAAGAGGCGGCTGCGTGCTCCTCGGCTACCTCAAGGACGCCGACGCCACCGCCAAAGCCCTAAAAAACGGGTGGTTCTTCACCGGCGACGTCGGAGTTATGCACCCCGACGGCTACCTCGAGATCAAGGACAGATCCAAGGACGTAATCATCAGCGGCGGCGAGAACCTGAGCAGCGTGGAGGTAGAATCCGTCCTCTACGGCCATCCGGCGGTGAACGAGGCGGCGGTGGTGGCGCGTCCCGACGAGTTCTGGGGGGAGACGCCGTGCGCGTTCGTGAGCCTGAAGGAAGGGGCGAAGGAGAAGCCGACGGAGAAGGAGGTGATAGAGTACTGCAGGGAGAGGCTGCCGCGGTACATGGTGCCGAAGACGGTGGTGTTCATGGCGGAGCTGCCGAAAACCTCCACCGGAAAGATACAGAAGTTCGTGCTGAGAGAAAGCGCCAAGGCCATGGGGGTGGGATCGTTCAAACTCAGTAGCAGCCTGTAGTGAGTCAACTCGGAGCCATCAACAATCATATACACTTTAATAAAAAAGTGGTGTGTACAATAATAAATGCAATTTGTAATTTAATTTCCATATCAAATTTTACATAAATTTATTATGTACTCCACTAATTAGGTCCATGCTACAAAATTTAATTCATGGAATATCAAAGTACTGTACGTTGCGGTGGATCTTGGACCCGGTTTATATCTCAATAGATTCGAATCTATGTTTTAGAATTTAAAATTGGACTCAATAGATTCGGATTCTGATTTTAATTTTGAAATTCTGATTCCTTATCGATTCGTTTATATTATTTTATACTATTGTAGTAGTTGCACATTTTGTTATTACGAGTTTTGTAAGTCATTTTCTTTACGGGACGTGTATACAAGTACTTAAAAAATGGAATCAATTAAAAAAAAATCATGATTTCAGTTTTTTATAATTTAATAATGTTGTAGTATGTGATTAGCATGTGTGGTAGCATATTTGTTAAAAACTTATAAAAAACCGCGTTATAAAAGATTCAAACTCAAGATTTTTGATATCAAAAGTTAACTTATTTCATTAGGGAAGGTGAGAGCCAAAAAAAGATGAGAGTTGAGGGGCCCAACTGTGTACTCCCTCCGTCCTCCATTTACTGACATTATTACTATATTGGGACGTCTTTCATTTACTGTTATATTCCGTTTTAGGACGTAGACCCCACAATCACTTTAACACTTTAACACTTTATACATCTATTTTTTATTATTTTAACATTTTAATACTATTAAACAATTCAAATGGACCCACAATTATTCCACTTTAACACTTTAACACATTAATTTATTATTATACCATAAAAATGCAAAAAAACATGTGCCCAGAAAATAAAGTTATTAAATGGAGGACGGAGGGATTAGTAGTATTACAAGTATTGAATGTTAGATCCTTTTTCAAATTTGAAAACTCATCCTTCTAAATCTAATACCATAGAAGGTGACGTGGAATCGTGCGATGAAACCGGGTTAGATAATGTTCTGTTTTGTTTTCTTTCCGATTATGTTGTTTCATAGATACCGTTTTGATTTTCTATACTACCTCCATCTCATAAAAGTAGTCTCACTTTCCTTTTTAGTTCATCTCATATATTAGTCCACTTTCTATAAATGGTAAATAACACTTGGCTACAATTAACTCCCTCTCCTTAAAATTAACTACAACCACACATTCTACTTTTTCTTAAATCTTGTGCCATTTAGAAGTGGGACTACTTTTGTGAGATTGAGGTAGTATATAATTACTTTTTAAAAGGTACGGTTCCCTACCATTTTTATTTTTTATTTTTTATTTTTATTTTTATTTTTTTTTATTTTTTATTTTTTTTACGTTTTACATGTTATCCATACATCACGAGAGCCTAAGGGAGTCTCCATTTTCTATCTATGGTAATTCGAACCTTAACTTTTTAATTGAACGAAAAGGAAGTATTTTAACAAGTGAGTTACGCTTCGTTGTAGACACATAGATTTGGAAATTTTGAATAACTACTCACCATCTCCAATATTCTAACATGTTGTGAGCATCATCTATGCAATCAACCAATAGTTGTTACATGTGAAAATTTGAATAACTACCCACCATCTACAATATGCAATCAACCAATAGTTGAGACTAAAATGAGTTGGTTACATGTGAAATGCTTCAATTAAAATGTTATTAAATCCCCATATTAAATAAAGTGGAAATATTTTTGCTTACCACTATTAAAACCCCCCATTCACAAAATACCCCTCCCCCAAAAAGCATACACAAACTACCCCAATTCCCATTTTACAATTTTTTTTTATTTTATAAATCCATTTTTCCTTTAATTTTAATACAACAAGTCTAATCAACCTTTGATTAGACTTGACATGTTGTTGGCATCTTCTTCTTATTTCACATACGGCAAATGCAAATGGGTACACTGTATTGATGCATTATTACTGAAGCTGCATTCATTTTTGTTCAGTGATAAACAGTAAAAGAAGGTTTCCCATGTGAAATATTCAATATATAGTTGTACATTGAAGCTCAAATGACATTCGTAAAAAATATCTTCAATTCGATTCCTCCCAAAAAAAAATTTGGAACAGTTCGTGAAGGAGAAAATACAAGCGAAAGGCGAAGAACATCCAATTCTCAAAGGTTTGTAACTGATAATTCGATCGAATATTTTATTACAAGTATTCCAGCCTTTTTCACGCCGGAAAATGTTGGCCGGAACGTATATCACGCCAGATACATGTCACTCCGGCGTGATATATATTCCGGTCAACATTATCCGGCGTGAAAAGCACCATTTATTATTTTTTTTTTATTTATGTTTCATGTATGATACTACATGATTTCATTTCATGAAGTATTTGAGATCTGTGAATGAATTATACATTTTTGATATGTATATTAAGAGTTAAATTTATAATTTTTGCAATGTATGTGTGCAAATAAAACGATACTATAGCATAATTTGAATGAAAATTTTATAATGTGAGTACTGACATTTTTCACGCCGGATGTATGTTGCCGGAAAGAATATCACGCCGGTGTAAATCACGCCGGCGTGATATTCTTTCCGGCCACATACCTCCGGCGTGAAAAATGGATAGTGAATGGAAAAAAAGTTTTGTTTCATAATTTGTAGTAAAACCTTTCATTTAATGAGTTATTTGAGACATACGAATTAATTGTAGAGAATTAATGATTATTTTATGTGTATTAGAAGTTCGTTTAAATATTTTTACGTTGTATGTGAGTACATTAAGCCATACTATAGCATAATATGAAGGAAAAAAATAATAAAAGAAAATTTTTTCTTTACACGCCGGAGATATGTTGCCGGAAAGTATATCACGCCGGCGTAAATCATGCCAGCGTGATATTCTTTCCGGCTACATATCTCCGGCGTGAAAAATGGAAAATTAGTATGAAAAAGATTTTGTCTCATATTTTATAGTAAAACCTTTCATTTAATGAGTTATTTGAGACATACGAATTAAGTTGAGTTCATTTTATATTGTAGATGGATTCCGTCGACGTAAAAGCTTATTACGGAGGTCAATGGAATAGAAGAAGGTACGAGGGTGGCAACGAGGTTGTAATCAAGTGCAGTGATTTCACATATTACGGGCTGAGATATATGGTAGCTTCCTGTTGCAACCTGCTCGGTAGTGATTTCGATATGTTCTATTTCTCGCTATCCGAGAGCACTGGACGTACAAGGAAATCGAAGTTGCAGTCGGACCAGCAAGTGGTTGAGCTATGCACTAAGTACATTAGCCCAGAATTGTACGTGATTCTAAACAATGGAGGCTCGTCTTCACATGTTGGGGCTTCGTCTTCACATGTCGGTGCATCTTCTTCGTATATCCCTCAATTCGACCCGTCGTACCAGGAACCGTCTTCGTTCGAATTTGGCAACACGTATGGCAACACGGAGGACTTGCGTTCGACGCTTGATGATATCGTAGAGAACATCAATTCCACCCGTTGGGATGAACAGGTGTATCAAGTCCACAACCTCGGAGGCAGTTCGTCTCATCGTGCCGAAGATGCTCGTGACGATCAAATACCCGACCTGAATCATACATCAGGAAGGGTTGAGCAGGAGGATCCGAACGAAGATGATGTCTTGCGCGACGACGATGACGACGAGGATGAATATGAGCCGTCGCGGGACGTCTCCACCGAGGACAGCGACCAGTCGAACGTATTGAGAGAAGGAAGGCAAATTCCTAGGGCACTAATGGCCGAGTGGACCGCCTGGATAGCTGAAGAAGGCGGGTTCAACCGACTGTTGGCTATGATGTTTCCGGACCTGCACGGTAGGAGCCAACCACCTCTGGATACTGATACGGAGCACATGAGGAACTGGTTAGTGCCGGTGGTCCCACTCCAGGCTACAGAATCTGCAGTGTTCAACGAGGAAGACGCAAGTATCCTGGATTTGCGATATGGTTCATATTTCAAAAGCAAGGATGATATGTATATTGCCGTTGGTTTGTGGCAGATGGAGAGTCGAAAAAATTTCTACCCCAGGTGGTCGGATACGACGAGGCTGGTCTTTAGATGCACGTCGGACAAAAAATGCCGCTTCAACATTCGTGCTGTAAGCGAGGGCGGGAATTGGGTCATTTCAGTGTTTGAACCCGAACACACATGCGGGCCCAACACTGGGACAGTCGAAAGAAAGAAGGTCCGATCTAAAGTTATTGCGGCGTACTTTGCGAAGAGGATCCTGCGCGACTCCGCGATTATGAAGCCTAGGATCATTGAGAACGAGCTGCTCACGTCGTTCGGCATTAAGGCGAGCTACAACGTCTGCTTGAGGGCGAGGAATCAGGCCGTGGAGATTCTCTACGGGAAACACAAGGAGTCGTTCCAAGATCTGCCGGCCTACCTCCATGCTCTCGAGACTTCAAACGCCGGCACAGTCACCGATCTCGACATAGATGACGAGTGCAAATTTCGACAGGTGTTCGTTGCCCTAGCTGCCTCTATTGCGGCGTACAAATACGGGTATATCAGACCGGTGATATCCGTCGACGGCACTCACCTGAAGGGCAAGAACAGCGGCGTCATGTTCGTAGCTGTAGCGAAGGATGCGAACGAACAACTATTTCCCTTGGCATACGGCGTAGGGCGTAAGAAGAGTCACTATTCATGGACCTCGTTCATGAGGGGTCTGAGGAGGGCTTACGGGAACTTGACTGACGTGCTGATTGTCTCTGACCAGCACGTTTCGATTGAGTATGCCGTAGCTCAAGTGTTTCCGGAGGCGCACCATGGGTTGTGTTACTACCACTTGAGTCAGCACATGACATACGGCATGGTTATCGGTGCCATGTTCCAGAGAGCTGCGTACACATACGATCAGAGAGAATTCCACAGCATCATGGCATCGATGCTCAACACCAACCCCGAGGCGTACCAGAAGGCTATGGGCAACGGACCCGCTAGGTGGGCTCGGAGCATGTGCCCCGTTCGCCGGTTCAGTACCATGACATCGAACGCCGCATAGTCTTTCAACAATTCCCTCCTCTGGGCACGTCGACTGCCTATAGTTGCTTGCCTCGATGCTGCGAAGCTCGTTATCGAGAAGTGGTTCGATGAGAGAAGACTCAAGGGTCGAAACGACACCCACCCCATATGTGAAGAGGCGCGGCGAAAAATCGGAGTCCAGTTGGAAATGTCGCATAGGTACAAGGTCACACGGATCAGCCTCGACGTCCCACATTTCAGAGTGCAGACACTAGATAACGTATACCACGTGGACTTGAAGAACATGTTGTGCGACTGCAAGAGATGGCAATTCGATTGCATACCGTGTGCACACTCGATCGCAGCAATGATGTAAGTAATATTTTTTTCAATCAATTATTGAATATTTTGTGTACGGAATGACATTTATTTATTTCAACAGGGAAAATGGCCAGGCGGTAGATCAGTACATTGCCCACTACTACAGGAGGGATACCTATTGCAAGATTTACAACCGTCGAATATTTCCAGTTCCTAAAAAAGAAGAGTGGACAGTGCCGAGTGCCTACCTCGGTGTACAAATTCTACCCAATCCGTACGAACGTCAACCGGGGAGACCACCGGAACGTAGACGGAGGGGGGCACGAGAAAGGACAATCAGGCGTGCCCCTCGGAGATGTCGACAATGCGGCGAACAGCACGGTGCAAGGCAACCTTGTGCAAACCAATACTATTGAGTAGCACCTATTAGTGGAATGTTTATTCTAAAACTCGTTGTTGCAATGTTTAGACAATTTTTTAAGTGATATTAACATTATTATTTAACATAATTATGCATAAAAAATCAATATTTATTTCAAACCCAAAACACGCCGGACAAATCACGCCGGAAAGCATAACACGCCGGCGTGATGTAATCCCGGCGTGATATTATTTCCAGGGGCTTTTGTCCGGCGTGATTTTTTTCACTCTTGTTCTGCCCTTTTCTCGTATTCTTGTAATATAATTATAATTATAATGTAAATGAGTTACACGATTATAATTATAATTCAACTCGAAACGTGCAATCGAATTCTAAACATTTGCAAAGAAGTCAAATCCACGTCGTTTTAAACAGTAGAATATCCAAAAATTCTACAAGCATACAAATTCCTATAGCTGCAACAACGGTTCGTTGCGGCCTCTACGGCTGGACTCCCGCTAAATGCATGCTCGATGTTCAAGCACGTAACCACGGCACTGCATTTGGAATGCTCACTCCCAATTACCTTATCTCTCCACCTAAAGACCAGCTTAAATCTCGCCTGGTCAGGTTCCGGAGCCTTAATGTTGTAGACGTTATTCTCGTAATAACCGCCTACCATCAACCAATACGGTAGGAGTACCATCAATGCACCTAAATCCTTTTGCATTTGTTTCTGCCCAGCATTGTCCAAGCTGTGGAACAATCGATCCAGCACAACAATCTGCTTGTGTGGTATGTTTAGGAGAACCCCAACATAACGACCTTGAACCTCCCAAGGCAAAAAAACCTAAACAATATAGAAGGAGACATTAATGATTATACGAACAAACACTTATGAAAATTAGAGTACTAATAACTATTGTTTCGTTCATACCACTTGTGTCTGCCACCAGTTAGTTGTTTCGTATGTCGGTGACCGGTTTTGCATCAAATTGGATAAGTACGCCGTCGGTTTCCAATTTTGCAATATCCAATGGAACCTCACCGCATTATCGTCACCAAGTCTCTGGAATTCGACGTGTTTCGTAAGGCGTTCATAGGTCGCCTTCAGATCCACCTTAAATGCCATTTAAAAACACAATTAAAACATGCCAATAATAATTTAAACGTAAAATAGGGCTATGAATTAAAATCACGCCGGACAAACACGCACGGGAAGTACATCACGCCGGGACTCATTCACGCCGGCGTGATTTACTTCCGAAGAACATTCTCCGGCGTGATTTTAATCCCCGGGTGTATTATCCGACTTTTAATTCATATTTATAAATTCCATACCAAATACAATTTCAAATCAGGGTAAAGATGAACATACCAGAACTTGCGTATTGCATATCATAACTACACCACCCGTGTATGGAGGGAGAACTCGAACACCTTCTTGAAGTTGTTTCCGTAGAGTCATGAGAGCCATATCAAGCACCTGTAACAACGTAAAAAATTTCAGAGCGTCTATTAAGTATAAAACCATGGCTCGACAAGATTATATTAAAAACAACGTACCAGTGGGCTCCACTCTAACTCGGAACGTATCATCGCCTTTAGTTCTCCGGCTTTCACCGTGGCAATTTGATCAGGGACATGCCGCAACCCATAGGAGTAATGACACGTGGAGATCCAAATTTTGAAGTCTTTTTGTACTCTTGAGGAAGGCCATGCTGGTTCGTACGTCGGTGTGTATACACCCACCGCTTTTAAGGAGACTTCCGATGAACCTGATGCCTAGTTCAAATAAATTTATTAACCTGCTCGATACAGACCAATAAAACCACGGCTAATTTCGGAAGAATACCTGACCCCGCTCGACTTGCGAAGTCGATGAACGAGCTCGAGCACGGATGGTAACGTTTGGCGCCGTCGCAGTAGAATAATCAGCGCTAGAAATGTTCTCCAGAAGTGAAAATCGGCCCGGCTGATAATCTTGGTACGTGACCGGCTGATAATCTTGGTATGTGGCCGGAGGCGTGTACTGCGCCGAGAACGGAGGGATGTACGTCGACGTCTACAAACATTGTATGTCAAATTCGTAATCTTAAACACACGTTTTCTTCAACATTACGCATGATAACATCAAATTATAATTAATAGATTATATAATAAGGTTTAAAACATAAAAAGAGACATTACAGCTAATTTCACGCCGGATAAAAGTCGTCGGCGACAAAATCACGCCGGCGTGAAACCCTACCGGCGTGATATCGTCTCCGATGACATGTCTCCGGCGTGAAAAACATTTTAACCTTCCAAATTACTTCTTAATTCTATTCTGGTATAGAAATGATAACAAAATAAATATTCTCTATCACGAATTCAGAAGTGAAAATTATTCCCGAACAGATTATACCTGTCCCGTAAATGCAGCCCATGCATCAGAGTATGAAGCATCCTGGTACGTCCCGAGCGTAGTGGAGGGCTCGGAGGGCCCACTGTCGGTGTACAACGGGAGGGTCGTGTCCCGACGGTCCCCCACTTCGGCCGTCACGTGCTGTATCCCGGAGCTTCTAGAACCTCCTGCTCCGGTAGTCGCAGCACCCGAAGGGCGTG
Source organism: Thymus mandschuricus (assembly GCA_029379335.1). Lineage (NCBI taxonomy): Eukaryota > Viridiplantae > Streptophyta > Magnoliopsida > Lamiales > Lamiaceae > Thymus > Thymus mandschuricus. The sequence continues at coordinate 33,007,726 of CM057078.1, forward strand.
CTGAAGAAGCCCGCCCCGAAGTGACAATAGGAGGCCGCCCACCACGACCGGAACGACCGCGCTGAGGCTGTGAGACCGACCGTGGAATACTTGAAGACTTGCAACTGAACAAGGCCTTCACCTCCTCGAACATTGATTTCACCTTGTCCATGAAGCCTTCAAGCTTCCTGTCGATCTCTGCATTCTACTCTGCTATTTCCTCTTTCATGATCCTCCTAACGTCCTCGGGCGTCGCGTAGCTGGGGATATCGTGTCCCCTGCTGCCGCTAGAAGTGTCCTCCCTCGGCCTCTTCCCGGGATCGCGTCTGCTCCTGGATCCCCGGGCGGAAGTCTGCTCCTCCTCACCCATGTAGCTTCGGCTCTGGGTGCTCCTCCTCGTACGTCCTCCGGTACCGTCGAGTATGTCGTCCTGGTCGTGCATCGGTCGACGTGTACGCGCCTCTGGCGGAAACTGAGAAGGCCCGCCGGTCACGGCTACCGGCACGTAGAAGAATACGTCACATGGGTTCGGGACCAAGGACGATAGGAAATACTCGAGGCCGGCCTCCCACTGGTCCGGTGCGATATTACACATCAAATACTGAGGATCGTCGACTATCTGGAAGAACTTTTCCAAAGTCGTCCCCTCCCGCAGGCTCTTCTTGAACTTCCATCTCATACACCTCGGGTATGCGTGCTCGTTTTCAAGTACTCCAGCGACTGCACTGATACCTCCGATCACCTCATATCCCCAGACTAACAAGGCCCAGGCCGGCCCGTAAAAGTGGTAGACATCGGAGTCTAGGGCGTGCTCGACGTAATACCGAAGGGTGAGGAAACTGTATGCACCCCAAGGAAACCGGTTGAACTCCTCCGGATCATCGGCAAGCCGCCACAACCAGGCGAAAGGGGCGTTCTTGATATCGTGCCCGAGAATGAAAGTATTGGCAATCAGCAGATTCACCAGTGATAGTAGGGTATCCTGATCGTTTTTAAAGCGTTCGGCATCCGTGTTGATAAGACCCAACAATTCCCTCCCCAATTTCAAATCCTTGCGACACAGCCTCTTGTGGAGTCGAGACTGATTCGCATTCAAATGCTTGTTGGGATCCCACGAGCTCTCGCCAAACTTCAATCCGGTCACCAATGCAAATTCCGGAGCAGTGAATTCAATGCGTTCTCCTTTTACATAGAAGAACATGCCTCCGTTCTCACTAATAGCTCGACAGAGGATACTGTGCAGTACTTGGGCATTCGACTGCCCCGGGCGCCACCCCACAAAATGCCCAAAAGGCCCATCCCTGAATCGACCGAGCAGTGGATCTCCCCCTGCCTCCGTTAAAGCTTTCTCGACATCCTTCAGTATTTGAGTTCTATGGTAGAGGTTCAACGTCAAAACTTTTTGGTTGAAATAGTTCCGGCGACGTAGCGAAACGACGTTCGCGCTCAATTCCTAAAAAAAAAAAACATAAACCATTTATAAGAATAAATCACAAAACCACATACATACGAATATAAATTAAAATCAAACGAAAACAGATTATAATTAAAAAGTAAATAAAGGAAATGGTGAAAAAAACAATATTATAAAACCGGACAAATTTCACGCCGGAGATGACCTAACGGATCACAAAACACGCTGGCGGTAAATAACGCCGGCGTGATATTTGTCCGGAGGGAAGTTTTCCGGCGTGATTTTCCAAAAAATACTAATCTAATTTTTTAAAATTAAAAAATATTATTTACATGTATTTTAAACTAAATTTCACAATTTTCCTATCAAACATTGTTAATAAAATATATACATTACAATCCTAATAAACGCATGCTATATAGAACCAGTTTTTGCTAGCTTAATAGTATAATTAAAAAAATAAAATTTTTATCTGCTCAAAAATGTATTTCACGCCGGAAAATGGACGCCGGAGTACAAATAACGCCGGACAAATTCACTACCGGCGTGATTTGTGTCACGTCATCTATTTTCCGGCGTGATTTATACCAAAAAAATGGAATTATTTTTTCTCAAACAATGGTATATAAACATATATTTATAAACTGTAATTGAATATTTTTAATAAATAATTATTAAAACAATATATAATACAATTTAATAAATACACAAATTTAATAAAAACGACATACTAAACAACAAAAAAAATACTTATGAACGTGTATACACAAATCACGCCCGAAAATTGTTGCCGGAAAATTAATCACGCCGGCGTGATAATTATCCGGCGTGTTTAATTTTCCGGCAACAACCTTCCGGCGTGAATTTTAAATTCATGTTACTAGAATGAATACATACCATTTTTTGTAGTCAATTGAGTTGTTTTACTCTCCGACTTCGACTCCGGTGTGAAAAAAAAAATTTCCGGCCACGTTCCCAACCTAAACAATTCCAAAAAAATTGAACGGCGAAATTAGCCCTCAAATATAAATCATATTTTAAAACAAATTAATTAGCACTCAAATCTCTTAATTCTAAAGTTCGAATTTAAATTTCAAATCACAAATCTTTTTAAATCTCATAAATTAATATCAAATACTTGAATCTAACATACACTACATAACTTATAAATGTAAACTACATATACGTATTGAAGTTAAAAACAATTTGGGATTTTCTGGCCGATTTCACGCCGGGGTTAGTTTGCCGGAACACATATCACGCCGGCGTGATATGTTGCCGGCGTGATATGTGTTCCGGCAAACGAACTCCGGCGTGAAATCGGCCAGAAAATCCCAAATTGTTTTTAACTTCAATTATTGTACTCATATAATATTACCTTTTTTTTTTTGACTGTCGACGGGATCCGAGTATTCTCCGGTGACGGGGAGGCTTGCCGGCGCGGTGGTTGCTTGCCGGAGAGAGAGAGACAGATGGGAGAGACTAGAGAGAGATGGGAGAGAGGGCGAATTGCCGGAGTAGCAATTCACTTCCGATGGGGAGAGAGAGAGAGAGCTGTCGGAAAAGGGAGAGAGATAGAGAGAGCTTCGGGAGAGAGAGAGCTGCGAGAGAGATGGTGAAGAAAAAGGGGGCAGCAGGCAGCAGCGTGATATAGGGTTGGGTGGGGAGTGAGTGGGGGGAATAAATAGGTTTTGTCTTGTAGCTGTTTTTTTTTTCTCCCACAATTGGGATTCTTCCCCTCAAAAATCGGACCATGCACAACAACACACTAAATCCAATAATAAATACACAATTTTGATTTAAAATAATTACAAAAAGTGGGACCCACCCAATTAAAATATACAAAGTGGTATTTTGTGTATGCTTTTTAAAAGAGGGGTATTTTGTGTATTGATGTTTTTAAAAGTGGTAGTATAATTTCTCACCCTTAAATAAAATGGCTGGTTGTGAATTGACTATATCAACCCATTATATATACTCCCTCCGTCCCACCAATAAAGAGACATTTTCCTTTTCGAGACGTCCCACTGATATACCGATCTTTCCCAAAATAGAAAATCTAATCCAGTAAAATTCGGACATATCACTTTAACCCACTATCTTTCACTTTAACACAAAATAAGGTCCATTTCCGGATGGAACGGAAGAAGTATATATCAACCTATATATATATATGAAGTGCCGTAACATATTTGGTTGTTTTTTAAATATGTGATGTCAAACTTTGGGATAACTACAAGGTTTCTATCCATCACTCTATACATATTCTTTTTCTTTTTTGGCTCTATTAAGGGCCCGTTTGGCTAAGCTTATTTTAAAATGCTTATAAGCTCTAAGTGCTTATAAGATGTTTAAGAGCTTATAAGTTGTTGAAGTGTTTGGATAAAAGAGCTTATAAGCTTGAGGAGATAATAAAAAATAAAATCTGAAAATTAAAAAAATAATAATAAAAAAAATTTTGAAATCATGTTGTTGTAACATTAAATGGAAGTGTATATAATATAAATATAAAAATAAAATATAATTATAGTGGTAAATAAGCAAATTTTAAAAAAAATAAGTTGGGGCGGATGAGCTTATTTTTTGGAGTGCTTATAAGCACTTTTTGCTTATTTTTGCATCTTATAAGCTCTTAAGGAGTTTATTTTGCCAAACACATTTAGAGTACTTATAAGCAGTCAAACAACTTATAAGCTGTCAAACATCTTATAAGCTAGCTTATAAGCTTAGCCAAACACCCTCTAAATTCTACACCTAAATTTGTGTTTATGTTTTTTATATAGCAAAAGGATAGAAAGTGAAATGTGATTGTAAATAAGCATGCAATTTTTATATTACTAAAGTAGTACTCCTTCCGCCCCTCAAGTCTGTACCTTTAGTATCAAACAAATATACGACGAGTCGAACTTGAGCCGAACATGAGCTCAATACGTATGTGTCAAAGCCGGAACTCAATGACTAAGGCCAAAGCTCGAACTAAGCCCACCAACCAATACTTGGCTCGACTCGGCTCGTTCGTAGGCCTAGCCGATACACTGGTTTGCAGATGCAAATTAATTCAACACACTAATATAAAAACCATAAGTTTTTGTCCTTACAACTCAATATATATATATACAGAATAAGACATGAACATGTCCATTAAACAAATACACAAAGTTGTTCAGACAGAACATCACAACCCAACTGCAGCAACGATCAATCGAAGCTGTTACAACACACGATAAGAATGACGGGGTGACGAACCTACGTGCAGGAGCTTGATCGCATCCATCAATGTTCTTTGGGAGTTCGGGTTTCTGCATCGTGCTCGTTGAGGCCCGTACGGCTGATAAGGCTTTCAGCTTCAGGCTCACTGAGGCCCGGATGGTTTACGAGCCTCTCCACTGGAATCTTCATCACATCACGTCGGACTCCGATATCAGAGACCATTCGACTGATGCAGTAGATCCCACAGCCCACTAATGAAAGACCACCAAAGCCCGTGGTCAAGAATCGAAGCGGTGAGGAAACAATGGCACTCGCAGCAGCTAAGAACGACGCTGCTTGACCACTCCTTCCAACACTGACGGTCGTGAATATTAGAAGGCCTGTCTTGCAGTAGATTGCAAAATCCTCGCAGTTGTTTTTGAATATGTTGTAGCCACCAAAGCCATTCTGAAGGAGGTATTCAGCACGGTAGAGGACATCTTCAGGTGGATCGGAGCGGGCGAGGGTGCAGGTCCCACCACGAGCTTTAGCCAGAAAAACACCTGGTGTAACGCCATACTGAAACTGATAGAGCTCTCCCTCGGAAAGAAAGCATTCAAGGCAAGAAGAAATGACACCGTCATCTTTAGACTGGTCACCGCATCTTGGGCAGGGAGTGTCCGAGGGATTAGAGGGAGACGAGCTGAAAAGATATTTGTCAAGCACTGTTCCTGTGCCAATCTCCTGCCCCGCCCCACGAGTGAAATGGATCACGTTTCCATCTCCAATATATATTCCTGATATTTAGATGTTGAATGAGATAGAACGTGTCAGCAAAATTGCCTATGCTGTAAATGCCAAAACCTTGCTTTTTTTTATGAGTACGAAGAACTGATTGCACAGATCAGAAGGAAGGAGAAGGCACTTATCAAGTTTTAAAAGCCAAATAATAACTTTTATCCTTTAACCATGACTTCGACATTAAGTGGAAATGAAATGAAAGGAAAGGAAAGGAAAGGAAATGAAACACAAGCATTACTAGTTAGCGGGAAACAACATTAGGAGAGTGAATTCATGACAACTAACTTCAGACAAACAACATTTGAAAGGAACTGATGAAAAAAAAACCCGGAAAGTGGGAAGAAAGAATAAAAAATCAAGTACCCTAAAACCAATAACTGTAAATAGCAACTGATAGAATAGTGTTAAAGATAAACAACTGCAAAATTTTACTGGAGAAAACCGTTAGGTCAAGAAAAGATAGTGACAAACCGGGTGTTTACCCGTCAGATCAGAGATCAGCCATCAGTTATGAAACCAGTACTCTGCCTACCGTCCTTGCCTCAAACCCATTAGCAGCCAAATTGTAAGATGCGGGCTGCGAAGCCCTCTGCTCAACAACTCATACCCTAATTTGCTTCTTTTGAGTTCTACCCCCTTACTATATTCCTTTGGCGACTCGGAAACAGTAGGAGCTAGAACTCAACCGGAAGCAAAATAGGGGTTTTTAAGCCACATTTTGCTGCTTGTGAGATAGCTTCTATCGTGCTCGTAAGTCATGTGAATATTCTGGATCCCCAAATCTATTCTATTACATAAAGCTTCAAAGTATGCAATGACTCGTCGAGCAAGTGGTGCTCGAATTCCTAAATCAGGGACCATTTGGCATATCAGACTATAAACAAAAAGGAAGCACACGAAGCATCTGACTGCTTCTCCCTATGTGCCCAAACATTTAATAGATTCTGAGGAACTAGACTGAGGAACTAGAAGAAGCTTCGGGTGTCTTGACTCACTTCCTTAACCACCAAAATAGAGAAGTGTAGATATCCGATCATAAGATTAAAGCCTAGACGGACTTGTTTAGCCCAGACGGCATATACATGTTACTGATTCGACTTCATTAATTTACCTGACCAACCAATGATGGCTTAGAACACAGCAGCTAAATCAAGACAAGGGAAGAATGGCAAATCAACAAATTACTAGCGAATCGAGAACACGTGATTACGAGCAATTCTAGACGACGTAGCCTATCAGCTTGCAAGTAAGGATCAATAAGGCTTATGCTAAAGAATATGCCTTTTCGGTGTTCTTATTATATAAAAAAACATGAAATCAAAAAAAACATCTTTCAAATAACATTACCAGAATAATAAGCCTTCTAACGAATGAATTCCCAGCACAACCCCTCTCGATATTCCGATCCCTACTCCACAATTTCTTCCATTTTAAAATGAAATTGCATTCACATATCAACACAATCGATTAACAAAGCCGGAATAAAGCAATCACAATCATAAATGCAGCCAAAAAATTGAGAGCAAACCTAATCGAAACCGAAATTGAGATTCAAAACACACAAAAACGCAGGCACAATATTGGAGAAAATAATCATAGAGAGAGAGGGAGAGAGGGGAAAGGACCGTGGTGAGCGTAGAGATAATTGTGCCTCCATGAATAGATGTGGTCGCCGGGTTTGAGTTCATCTCTGGAGATTTTATTGGAGAAGAGCGCCACCATTGTTGGTTGCTGAAGAATGAAGCTTTGTTCCTTCGGTGAGAGGAGAGAGAGAGAGAGAAGAGAAAAAGCAGAGTCTTCTCCCCCCCTACCCGGCTACCCCCTTCCTTCAAATTTCGGTTTTAATTAATCGAATTTAATTAAATGATGACGGTGTGACTTCCATTTACTTTATTTAGCTGCATCTTATTTTATTTCAGCACTAGCATTGCACCCCCGCGATGCAGGGATTTAATCGATAAATAATAATGCATGATAAATGTTAGTTATAAAATATTTAAATTATTCATAATTTCACTTCGTTTCACAATAAAAAACTTATTATTTTTTTTATAGAGAGTAGTACACTCTAATAAAATATGCTTGTGTAGTCTTATGTACATTTTATATACATATATGCTTGAGTTGGTTTGCATGTCTCATTTTTATAGATTATTTAACTATAAACATTCATGCATGCATGATTTTTTATAGAATTTATAACATTATCAATTGAGTTTACCAATGCTTTATCAATTGTAGAAAAATGGAAATGCAAAGAAAGAATATTAATGTATACAATAACATATTGAATTTTATTAGTCAAGGGAATAAATAAAATTAGTAAGAAAATATTATAAAGTAGGAAATCAATTATATTGAAGCTGGAATTTCAATTTATATGTTAAAATTTTCATGAATTAAAAAAAGTTTTCATAATATTAAAAAAAAAAAAAAAAGAGAGAGAGAGAAGGTTTTCATAGAAATAAATGCATTAAGTGTTTATTAAGTGTTTGTATAGGAAATAACAAAATGTCTAATTTAATTAGAGAAAACTAATAACCTTATTAAATAAAAAAAAAAATAAAGTTCAATTACCAAGAAAATTGGAGGGAAATGTATTTTACTTTAGTATATATATATAGATAAGATTTTAAATGTACTATTATTAAAAGTCCACGGAGCGGTAGGATTGGGACGAATAAATCGAAGATAAGGGTCTACGTTAAATAGTAAAGATTAATAATTACTCATTTAGGAAACAAGTGAATTGAAGTGAGACGTCCCAATTAAAAAAGATAAACAAATGAAGTAAAACGGAGGAAGTGTTATGCATATTAAAATGGGTACAATTATTTATAGGTTTAATTACGAAAAAAATCATGAATTCTTCCTTCTTCTATCTTTTTTTTTTTTTTTTTTAATATCATGTTAAATTACACACTAATCAAATTTGTTATTCTGAATGCGTATTAAAGTAAAATGATATTTGATCTTCTTCCTACCTATATACTACCTCCATCCCGTTTAAGTTGGGACGTTTCTAAATGGCACAAGAGCCAAGAAAAATGGGATAAAATGGTGATGTGATGGAGATGTGATGGTAAATTAGAGTTTAATTTAATTTAAATTATTAGTACTACTCACATCCATTTTTAATAAAAATTAATTTAGGCTAATTAAGTGTGATGTAGATGGTGATGTGATGTTAAATTATTTCCTTTTATAGAAACAGGTCTAATAAATGAGACGTCCCGAAATGGAATACGTCTCAACTTAAACGGGATGGAGAAAAAATCTATTTTTTCCTTTTAATACCCACACACACGTTCTTTTTATTTTTTCAACAAAAGTAGTTTTAAAATTTTTGTTAGAAAATATTTATAGAGTTAATATAATAAAACAACATAGGTATTTTTTACTTTTATTTTATTTTACATTTAAGTGACGTTTTTTCCCTTCTAATTAGATATTTTGAAAACTAATTCCACAAATTTAGGAAATTGATAGGTTTTATTAAGGATTTAGGGGAAAAAAATTAGTGGGTGATTTTATTCGGTATAAAAAAATAAAAATAAATAAATAGTGAATACATTTATATATTGAAATTTCAATATTAAATTTTATTTATCCTAAATCCCAATTATAATTTATAAATTATGAATATAGGATAAAATATGATGACGTGTTTTACTTCTAACTAAACACAATCACAGGAATATGAGTTAACAACTTTCACAATGTATTGTAAATATTTTACAAATTTAGAAATAGATTGATAACATATTAATTATACTAGGATTTTTTTCATTTGCAATGATTTTTTTCTAAATAACGGTTTCTAATCAAAGTTAACTTCTAGATATTAGTATATTATTTTATTAGTGTTATAGTTATCATAACTTTACACACGGAGAGAGGTGTATAAAATAAGTGAATAAATTACTCAATTATAACCCAATTTGAAAAGGAAGTTTATAAGTATTATACAGATTATAAGAGTAAACTGGACATTTGTAGTGACTTAATTTTGATATATTTTTTGAGGGATTTAGATAACATTTTTTTCCTAAATAGTTATTAAAAAAAACCTACTTTTTTTTAAAGTATTACATCACACTAATATTACCATCGACATAAATTTTAAGAAACTATGAAAGTCTCATAATTGTGTGATTATCACATTTAATTTTAAAACTAATTATATTAATATCTCATTAATATAAATCTCAATAAATTTTAAGAATATTAAATCAGAAGTGATTATTTTAATAACTCGCTTAAAAATATGTAAATATAATTTCTTTAAAACAATTTAACACAACCCGAGTAAATAAATAAAGATGATATTGAGTAAACATCAACCGATTTGTGGTGGGTAAAGTATTTTTATTTAGAGTATTATGTTCAAAGTAAACATGACTTCTAAAATATTACAACCCCCACTGTAGTAGGAAAATAGGAGTAACCGAGTAACACATATTTAAAAGAAGGAGGAGGAGGTAAAAGTAGTACTCGACTGTGGAAGAAAATGTAATGTAGAAAATTTTAAAAATTGTAGGGTTAGGTAGATAAAAAATATTGTAAATAATGTAAATATCAAGTGAAGAGAAATGGGTAGTAAATATTTTTATTTTGGAAACCCACACTAATTTAAGAGATCTCGAACGGGTAATAAACATATTGATTTATGTAACAAAGGGAGCACTAAATTATTTTGTTATGCTCTTTAATTTGTCTAAGATATTAGATCACTATGCATTACTTCATCCTTTCCATCAAATTAGTCTCATTGAAAATTTATATGTGGGTATATAATATTTCAATTGGAACCATGCATCTAATGGGACAGAGGGAATACATATTAATATTATTTTGATATGATAATTGAATTGTACTTTAACATATTTATATCCGTGCATAGCACGGGTGCAAAATCTAGTATATTAGAAATCAAGAATCCTAATTTAAAATATACTACACTAAAATTTATTGCTTGCGTTCAGATATTGCATTGCTTGCAATAATATCAATTTTTTTAGTTAAATACCATGCACCATGCCTAATTGATATCTATAATTTCCGAATTGTTATGATAAGCATTTGCTTATTTATGATTTTTAAATTACTCATATGCACTAGTTAAATTGTTTATTTTAGTTACTGGCAGAATTGCTTATTTATATTTGTTGAATTGCTTGTTTACATCTGTTGAAGTGCTTAATTACATATATTGAATTGTTTGTTTTGCTTATTTAATCATACTAAATTATTTATTTGCACTAGTTCTAAATGCATATTAAAGTAAGGCAAAAACTTGTATGTGGCCGGCCGCACCAGCCACCATGCGGCCGGATCCACTTGACCCGCCCGGCCCGCCAACCCTATCCGGCCCGGCCCAACTGTGGTCAACCCCACCCAGTTGACTCAATTTCGGGTCGGGTCAACCCGACCCGGTCCGTGTTGACCCGACTCGTTTAAGTAAAGTGTCAATCTTTGTTAATAAAAGTGCTAATCTTTATTAACAAAAGTGTCAATCTTATAAATAAAAATTTATACGTAATTTGTATGTATGTAGTCATTTTAAATTACTTTATAGGGTTCATATATTAATTTAGGGTTTTATAATTATTGTTTAGTATTTAACTTCAATTTTATAATGTTGAATATGGATTATAAATTGAAACTTAGGATATATAATTCTCCAGCAAAAGTGTCAATCTTAATGAATAAAAGTGTCAATTGTTCTGAATGAAAGTGTCAATCTATTTGATATCGAAAATTTTATATTTTTTTTATCGACTTGTTATTATAATGTTTTGATATTATGGTTTATATTATTATTATTATTATTTATTTCCATAACATGAAATTAATATTCATTATTAACGTATTTTTCGTAAAAGTGCCAATTATTATGAATAAAAGTGTCAATGTTTCAAAAGTGTCAATCTTTGTAAACAAAAGTGTCAATGTTTCAAAGTGTTAATCTTTATAAACAAAAGTGTCAATTTTAATCCGACCTCACAGGAGTGTGCCCCTTAAAGTAAAATGAAATAGATATAGATTTAAGTTGACTTTTAAAGTGTAAAATAAATAGAATATGTCCGACAAAAAATGGACTAACATACTTTTTATGAACGGTCAAAAGAAGAATTAAAGACACAAAGATAACGAACAAAGGGAATATAATTTACCGTCGACGAAATAATAACTGAAATGTTTAATGTTATGGTAAAATAAAGCTTGTGCAAAAATAACTCAATCTATGAAAAGAAAAGCATTTTTTAGGCACGCACAATGTAGCTCAATGACTTACGGGTTCGAGTTATCTCGAGTGTATATGCATTTCGAACCATATGATATTTCATTCGTCCCGTTGAAAATAACACGTCATCATAGTTTCATTTCATGATTGCTTCTACACTATCTCCAGCACCAAATTCAAACACTAGACCATCCACTTCAACCACACTACATCCAGCAACCTTCTTCACCCTCTTCTCCCCCATCTCCTTCCTCACTCTCTCCACATCCTCCCATTTATTCATCGAAGCGTAAACGTTCGAAGCAAGAACACGAACCCCGCTGTGATCGAGGCACCGCTCGCTCAACAATCCGTCAACCAGTTCTTTCCCCAAACCACCGTTACCGTGTACTCTGCAAGCGTTCAACACTGCTCCTACCATGTACTCGTCCGCCTCGACCCCCATGCTTCTCACCACCTCCTCCGCCTCCTCCACCAGTCCGGCTCTGCCTAAGAGGTCCACTAAACAGCCGTAGTGTTGCGTCCTCGGCTCGATTTTATAAACATCTTTCATACTTCTGAAGATCCGCAGCCCTTCTTCTACGAATCCTGCTCTGCTGCACGCACTCAGCACGCATATGAATGTCACCTCGTTCGGCCGAACTCCGTCCTCCTCCATTCTGCTGAATACCTCGAGTGCAGAGATGCTTTCGCCATTATTAGCCAATCCGAATATTAAAGAGGTGTAAGCGAATACGTCCCGACTAGGAATCTTCTCGAAAATGTCACGAGCAATACTGATGTATCCGAGTTTCGCATACATATCGACTAGCGAAGTGCCTAAAACTCCATCCAACTTCATGTTGTTCCTAACGACAAACGCGTGAATCCACATACCCTGCGCCAACGCATTGAGATAAGTACACGCGGATACTGCTCCGACTATCCCGGAAAAATTAGGCCGAATTCCGGAAATTAGCATGTCGTTAAAAGTTTCCAGAGCTTCCACAAACATCCCCAGCTGTGCATAGCCATTAATCATCGAGCTCCAAGAAGCTGCGTTCTTGTTAGGCATTTCGTCGAACAATTTTTGCGCAGAACCAATCTCCCCTATCTTCAAGTAGCCATTGATGGCAGCAGTCCATGTTATTACATCTCTGTGAGGACTTTCGTCGAACACCTTCCTCGCAGATTCAGCGAATCCACAAACAGCATAACAGTGCACCAATCCGTTATGCACGTAATCGTAACGCTCCCATCCCAGCTTCACCACTAAGCTATGGTACATCAACGCCGGAGCAACGTCGGAGAGTTCGGAGCACGATCGGAGAACAAACGAGAACGTGTAATTATCCGGCGAAAAACTGCTCCTGATCATGTGTTTGCAGAGGAGGAGCGCGCTTTCTGGGCGGCGATTCTCGGATGAAGCTCTGATGGCGGTGTTCCACACGGATGCGGAGGGAGGCGATGAGATTCGCAGGAGTGCCAGCGCGTGAGGGAGATCGACACTCGCGAAACGGGCGGTGAGTTTTCCGGCGAGAAGCGCGTCGCCGATGGCGCCGGAGGCGGTCAGGTTGGAGTGGATTTGCTTGAGCTGAGGGATCGAGCATCGATGGTAGAGGACGGAGAGCCCCGCGTGGAGAGATTTCAAATCATGGGAGAGAGATTTAAGCATCAAGTCTGAAGAAATCTCCTGCAAATACCGTTTCAACTTCTGAGCTGTAGACTGTGTTCCGTCAGCTTTATTTTGGCACGAGTTTTAATAAAATATTATAAATCGATGTATGTAATGAAAAAGTATGTATGCAAAAGTACATAATTTTTCACGGATGTCCCGAAACGGCAAATAGTACAATTTCTTCTGTCGAAATGGTTCATACAGTAGTAGTAATGCATCAAACCTAGCATACGAGCACATAACGATTCGTGTTTACTGAAACGGATATTACAGAGAGTTCGTGAACGACGACTTAAGAAGAGGGAAGGACGGAGGGAGTCTGAATCGAAGTTTTGAAGAGAGACCATCTTCGTTAATCAGTAATCGAGAGATCCTAGAGAGGGGAGGTTTCGAGCATCGACCCTTTCAACCGAGCTTCTATCCAAGGTCTCGGCTTCTTCCTTTCCTAGCTTCAGAACATCTTCCGGTGAAAGGATCTTGATATACCACACATTATTCACAAATGATCTGCAGATTCCATTCATTATTCACAGTTAATTATAGTCGAAAGAAAAAATCCGTTGAGATGAGCAGAGAAATCGAAATGGAAGCATACCCCCAGGGGTCGTCTCCAAGGAGAAGGATGTCATTCTCCCTGTCGACGAATACAAGCTGCCAGCCTGATCTTTGAGGTTCTTGAAGCAACCCTTCGATCCCGAACATCTGCCCCAGTTCCTGTCGCAGCTCCTGATAACTGCTGAACCGAGCAATGTCCAGCGACCTACCAACAGATCCCGTTTTGTACACCTACACCGGAAGAAAAAAGAAAGGCATTCACTCGCTTCTTCTCAATAAAAATGGTAATAGTAGAACACGAAATGTCTTAACTAGCACCTTCACAAAGGTACGGTCTGGTGTTGGTTGGTCGACTTGTCCAATACTGTCGAATAACTCAGAAGCGTCTTGCATGTAGCCGTACAGAGGATTCTGAACCCCCGATGACCTTAATTGCATGGGGAACGTATCAGTTTGAGCCAAAGATGTAACACCTCTGGACACAGTCGTCGGTAGGAGGAGACCAGAGTCGATATTGGCACCAAAAAGAGAGTGATTCTGCACATCCAAGCTACAGTTTTCTCCTTCCATTGAAGAATCTTTTCCAGAATACGAAGGATGTGACTTGGAGTTGGGACCGCCATCGACAGGCGAATGAGAATACTTTGCCGCCCAGGAATGTTGGGGCGAGTTCTCATCGAGCATGGCTCCGGATCCGGATAAGTTTAGCAGATTACCACTTCCTTCAGAACAGAGTGAACCCAACATATTCTGCACACTAGAGTGAGAATGATTCATAGATGGAGCGAACTTACCCTCGGAGTTTGAAAATTCCGATTTTGTAAATGAAGGGGAAGCGACATCTGATGGGAGCCTATATGCTTCTTGATAATTAGTACAATGTTCTTCAGACTGGCTTTCGACTTGATGTTGGTTTGGTCTCTGCATATTATCCGAGAGCATTTGGGTCTGCGGAGGAAGTGTGAGAGAAGAAAGCGACGGCTGGATATTATGCTGCTGCTGTGTCTGAGTGTTGTGGCTACCCGGCTGTTGAAGATAGTAGAGCGGCTGCTGAAACTGCATCAGTTGATGTTTCAGCAACTCACCGCTTCCAAAGTTTTGCATTCCCGAAGACATGATCCCCTGATATTGCTGGTTGAGATCGTTTATTATGCTGTTCGGGTCGAATCTCTGCTGCATCCAGGGTAACATTCCACCAGACTGAAAATTCATAGGATTAAAACCTTGATCACCAGCTTCACCTCTTAACCATGGCATGCCATTGATTACTTCAGAGCCACCATCTGAGATATAATATCACCGTAACAGAGTCTTAAAACAAGTTCGAGGATTCAAACAATCACTACGAAACAAGGATATGATCATTTATGGAAAGCAATTCTTAGTTACTGTAATAACATTATTACACATGTTTCTCCAACGACAGAGACTGAGTAAACGTGAAGACGGGGCCAAGCAAGGAAGCCGGTGGCCCAGATATTAGGATTCTTATTAATATTCGGCCTTGGTGTCTTTCAGAAACTCAAGCAGTTAATGGAAAAACTACTGTACAGATCCTTAGTGTCTTCCATTGACAAGAAATCTTGAGGCAACAACGAAGGTGAATAAATCGGGAATATGTATGATCTAAAGATATGCAGCATAAATACAGGAACGAAGATGGAGTATAAAGTGAAGTGACAAATTAAGGGGAAGTGTGAACTTAAGGAGGGACTTGTACCTTGAAGAGATGAAGCACCAGGATACCATGGCCGTTTAAGTCTGAGAGGAAATAGTGAAGGATACATAGGGTATGTTGTCAAAGGCTCGATTTCCCATAATGATACCCTTGGCTGCCTCTCGCCTGCAGTTGATTCATCCCAACCAACCTAAAAGTTTGGAGGAGAAGGTAGGACGGAGTACATGGATGGTAAAACATCAAAGTAAACCAGAATAACACATAGAGCAAAGAATAAAATAAATTAATAAACTGCGATGTTAAAACATAAGGTTTATCATACTGTATTTCATATTTTATACTAACTTGAGTTCGGCATTAGTTTCTATGTGTCCGAAACGTGTGCATTGGTACAATTTAAAGCGATCAGGAAACTCAGCAAAATCACTTTTATAATGCCTTAATTTGCTACAATTTCTGTATCATACAAGAGTTCAGAGCAGTGACAGAACTGCATCTTTCATATTTACAAACTTCAGCAAGAAACGAGTTTGAAATGATGTGCATGCTAATTATCCGCCAGACCACTATTAAGATCAGTCTAAAAAGTTCAGCAACCAATCATCGCATTAGTATAATTTAACCAGGTAACTAATGAATCAACTAAATATTTGAGAAAAGGAATATGATGTTACACATGGTTTAACTTCAAGTATTAAAGAGATCTTACATACCTTAACAGAGCGCCAATGAGAATTTGCCCAACGAACAGAGTCCAAGTCACCAATGCCAGTAATAGTACCCATGTATCTGGAATGTGCAACGAGTCATACAACAACAACCAAAAAAAAAAAAAGAGCTGAGAAAAATACGACGAGAACACAATTTGGCCAAACTTTAAGTTGACCAATATTTTGTGCTCACATACGATAACAGCTCCCAGTAAGGCATATATAACGTAGAATGCACACATATAACACGAGGAACTGGTTTCTCTAAGAAACAATACTACAATGTAATAACTTAAGAGGGATCAATAACTAAGCAGGTAATACTCATTAATTAGGTTAACAAATTGGGATACCTGAAACAGTAAATTGCTTATGTGGACCGATGACGGGGCTATCAATAACAGGAAAACAACATTGAAAGAGTAGAGAAAAATAGAAAGGAAAAAAATGGATTGACCAAAAAAGGGCAAGAAGAGGGATTTCATGGTAAACGCAATCTGCAATGATAAGAAATGAAGATGAGATGATTGCATATTCAAGTTCTTTACTTACCTGGAACAACAGAAACCATCTAAGAAAATCAATATACAAAGAACAACAAATTCTTAGAAGTAGAATGAGATATTTTCCAACTGATAGTATAAGCACCAATGTACCTGCGGACACTGGATTCTTCAGTTTCAAATAGCATACGGAAACGCATTCCAACTGAAACACGTGTATGATAGACAGCTTTGGCAAACTTTGAAAGAGGAATGACGAACTCAGATGGACTAGCCCTGATGTCACAAAGGTTCTATCAAAAGGTGCTCCCACACAGAAAATTAGAGAAAAGGGAACGCAGAAAATAAAATATTACAACCTTGGGTTAAAGAATACTGTGAAGCAGCTGTTAGTAGCAGCAGCATGAGCTGCCGCAGCAAGTAGTCCGATGTGCATACTGTCACTTGAAAGAACAGATGATGGCATCACCGTTTGAGGTCGAGTGGCACGACGAATACCCAAAAGGAGCTGGTTTTTCTCATTCCTATGGATAATCAAGATTTATTTATTTATTCGAAAACAAGATCTCAGGTGCACAAAATGAAATGTATCCTGGGAATTTATAAGTAAAATTTTACCAGATAAATAGGACAGAATCCCCAGCAACAAGACGTTTGGCGCTGACAAAGACACTCCAGCCGGTAGTGAGCAAATGACGCTTGGGCTGGCCTGAATCAAGAAGTGGCAAGATTGTTAAACATGTCAGAATAAATGGGAACAAAAGTTAAGAAATTCGCTTCTTAAAACATGAAATCCGTCATGCATACCAGCAAGGCTTATACATCCCTGTTCAATCTAAATTTCTCTTCTAGATTGAATCGTGCGATTTTCAATGCCGTAATAATGAGAAATATCAGGATGCAGAAAGCATCAGTATAAAAAATTCTTGCGGGACTATTCTTTCTGCATCCTACTATGAGATAGATTTTCGGAAATATTGTTTTCACCATCAAAGAGAATATGTTATAGCTTCAGAGTGTGTTCCTCTCTGCACCTGACCTGTCCTCCCTAGATTCTAGCAGCAGGTGATTTCCTACTCATAAGTTCAGAATAATTTTACATATTAATATCAGAAAAGAAATTACTGTTCCAATATTTTCCCTTGAATTGTGATTCTACATCTCATTAAAAAAAGACGCTCCACCATGACCGAATAACAATTTTAGCACCAATATTAAGCAGCTCAAAAATTATACTGCCACCCTACATATATTTGAACTTTTTGGGGTTCGCCTGAAACTACGCATAAGCATATATTGGCATAAATTGTCTCTATACTCGTGCATAACTGTGAATGAACAATATCTTAAAATTTAATGTACTGTCTCCTCATTTTTTTTTAATTGCCAATACTCGCTTGCCAAATAGCTGAAAACTAGAATAACAATGTGCACATATAGCAACTGTTCATATCAAACATTAATTTGGTTTAAGAAGTCAAAGATAGAACCTACCTCGAAAAATATGCCTGAACTTCCATTCCACATCATGGAGGTCTCTCGCCATTAGTTCTTGACAAGGTGGTGTTTGTGAGAAATCCTAAGGCACCAAAGGAAATGAGAACATCTGTGAAACTAGTTTCGTGTCAAGGATCATGAGACAAGAACGTATACCAGGGGTGGGAAAACTTTCTCTGCTGCGCGACGAGGAACAGAGAAGCCTCCATGAGTACTAGTATCACTTGCAGTCAGAGTCTTGCAAAAGTAATTGGTTGGTTGCCTGCTAGGGATTCCCAGCTCCACTGGCAGATATGCATCCTTTTGTTCTTGCTGAATCCAATCCATACATGAATAGGTCACTTTCTATTCTGAGTTAATGAGTAGGAAGAAATAACATTAAATTTCATGCATTCCGATGTAACAAATGAAGATACCGGAGTCAGAGGCTGCAATGTCATCTGAGCATATACTTCATCAGTTTCAGCATCTGCCTGAGACCAAGAAATAAACCAACTGCTTATTAAGGTTCGCTCGTTTACAAAGAGCTAGCTAACAAGATGGGCCATAAACGTCTACCAAAGAAAACCCACATGCATAGTAACATTGTGGAGTTGACAGAGTAATTGAGGAGGCAAGCTTGGGTAATTTGGGATGTGAGCATCAACTTCTTTATTAGTTGTGGCAGCAACCTGCCAAGATTACCACTCGTTAAACAAAGTATTCGAAACATCTTAAGTAACTCGGAAAGAAAATCAGAGAACCTGCTCACTGTGACCCTGGGGGAAGTACACCACACGACTTCCAACTGTCGGCAACGACACTAAAGGGCCAGCACAGGCATGCCATAGCTCAGAGTTCAAGCACTTCTTCTCTCCTTCCATAACCAAGTATCCAACAGAAAAGTCATCAATCAAAATTCATTCAAATTTAACTAACTCACTGAAGTCTCTTTCCTACTAATAAGCTCTAATGCTACGATAAACATTCAAGAAAAGGACAAATGCATACTCGAAACAACAAAAGCTTCAACGACAAGGACGGGCTGAGAGAGAGAGAAAGAGAGAGAATTCTACCAAAAAACAAACAAGAAAAGGAGAAAGGAAGTTGAATTCACATTAAAGAAATGAAGAAATGTATGTAGAGTTAAGAGTACATAATCGGTACCTTCATGAGCCTGCTGACCCATCTCTGATGTTGAAAGCTTCATGGTTTATTATCCACAAACTTCACCAAAAATACAAACTTTCATTAATAGTATTTTTTTATTTACCAATCAACAGAATTATCAGTTATAAACATAGCTCAAACATGAAAATTCCTGGAAATCAAAACCCCCAAATCCTAAGCCATTCTTTCTAATTCCAATATTTTTTCAAACTCTTCCCCCACACTCAATCTTTACTGCAGCAATCATGGCTAACTTTACAAGAAACCCACAAAAGTAAAATCACATGAGCTCACCATTGTTAATCTAGAAACCCAGTGACAGTTAACCCAGCTCAAGGTATTTCTCCGTCTTCAACAAAACCCCTACGAAAATGGAAAAGCCCCCTCCATTTTCTCTAGTTCTCCTTCATGATTATGCAGGTGGAAGCTGAAAGTTCCGAAGCCTATCGCTCTCTCCCTCAAGAAATCGAAGTGAAAAGCAAAAATTGAAAGACTGTGGCTTTCCCCGTATTTTATATAGTCCACCCGACCAAGGTCGACCTGGTGGCAGTCGCCTCAGGAGGAGGAGGCAGAGAGATATAGAGAGAGAAAGTCACACAAGATAAATGAGAGAGAGATGAAAGAGAGTATTAATGCTAAATACTGTACCTGCTGATACTATGCAAATAGCTCAAGAATGAGAGAGAGAGAGAGAGAGAGAGAGAGAGAGAGGAGCTTAGCAAAAGAGAAGACATCTCAGCCGTCCATCCAAGCGTACGCGATGAATCGCGTCCGTTGCCATGGAGAAAAATGATTTGACAGTAGGCATGTGCCACCATCATTCAATGGTCGCTGTCAGAGTACGGACACAAAAAATATAATACTCCTCCCTCCACACCAGTCCACACTGCCCATCACATTGAGGGAGAAAGGGATCGAACGATGGCCACCAAACTAACTCTCTCCTCCTCCCTCCCTCCCTCCCTCTCCTCTCGCGTCGTCCGTTTGTACGCTGCGCATTACCAGTGTTGTACCCGTGGCAGAGCGAGGAACCGAAAGGAATTTTGCAGGAGACCGCCATTGAATTGAACTCAGATGCTGCTCGAGGCATTCTTCCCCAGTCAGAAATACAGTTGCCATTACTTTTTCCGAGTTGATGTAAACTCAGTCTGCCATCGTTGTCGAGAAAAGTTGGATTATTTCTGTTACTAGTAGAGAATGGAAATCAGAAATTGAGCTTAGATTAACTTAATCAAATCCTAACCCCAGATTATCAGCACTTGATCGCGACGAAAGGTGAAGAAATCAGTTGCTCAACTGGTTGATTTATCGAAAATCTCAAGATGATGATCGGATTAACTAACTTGCTCTTCACCACAACGCCGCCGCCGTCGCCGTCTCTCTCTCTCATTCCACCACTACAACCGCCGTTCAGATCCACACGAAATTTGAAATCGAGAGTCGTATTTGTTCATGGAAGGAGGTGAAGAATAGCAGTATTTGCTAGGGTTCGAGAACGCAATTAGGGACTTGTTGAGAGAGAGCAGAGGGAATGCCATGAATGATGCATGAACACCTTTCATATCTTCCCAGTTTTACATCAGCGCCTTAACAAATCATGAAGCATGCACCCACGTGTGTCTTAACAAATTTGAGTCGTTTTTCTAAATTCGTTTCGTTCAATTTTACGAAAGTGGACAATTCGCATAACACAAACAATAAAAATTGTCACAATTAATTTGAAACCGAGAAGTAAATCCAATAAGTTCATTAATTGGGCATAGAGGAGTGGGGGATGTGTTATGTTATGGGTACAATCTTAAATTAATGCATGATTTTTAGTACTCCCTCCGTCCTCCATTTAGTGACGTTAATACTATATTGGGACGTCCTCCATTTACTGACAATTTCCATTTTTGGACGTAGACCCCACAATCACTTTAACACTTTAACACTTTATACATCTACTTTTTATTATTTTAATATTTTAATACTATTAAACAATTCAAATGGACCCACAATTATTCCACTTTAACACTTTAACACATTAATTTATTATTATACCATAAAATGCGAAAAAACACGTGCCCAAACTCCCTCCGTCACTAAATGGAGGACGGAGGGAGTATTTTATTTTTTTGAGTTTATAAAGTTGTACAAGTATTATTATAATATTGGTAAATGTAAATTTAAATATTAGTGCCAAGGACCCACGTAACATTTAATACAAGTAAAAAATATTTACAAGTAAAAATATTTCAGTAAACTATGCATGTGTGCGATGCAGGTGAGGTCGTGGGAACTGCACCCTTGACTGGAATTATTATTATTACTCTCTCCGTACCTTTCAAGTTGAGTCACTTTCCCAATTGGGCCGTCTCTTTCAAGTTGAGTCATTTCCTTTTTTTGGCAAAAAATAGGATTCTTAACACATAATTAGACACAACTAATTGTACCCCTAATTTCAATTAACACCCTAATTAAAAAATGTTAAAAATAATAAAAAGTTCAAAATTCTAAAAATTGAAAATTTAAAAATTTTGAAAATTTTGAAATATTGAAATATTTAAAAATTAAAATTATGAAATATTTAAAATTTTAAAATTTTTGAATTTATAAAAAGTTTTAAAAAATTAAAAAAAATAAAACGAAATTAAATTTTTTTAAATGAAATTAAAAATTTTAAAAAAAAGAATTAAAATTTTCATAAATTCAAAATGTTTAGAATTTTGAGGAATAAAATAGTTTTAAAAACGACTGAAATTTTTGTGAATTTTTTTTTCAAAAAATATTTTATTAATATTGAATATTGAAAATATAAATTATAATCTTAATTTCATCATCTCCTCAATTAATTAACTTATTTTTAACAACTAAACACCCCTACCTTAATTCTCGTGCCGAAAAGTTTTGACTCAACTTGAAAGGGACGGAGAGAGTATTACTCATTTCGTCCCACTTCACTTGGCTATTTAATTTCGGTACGGGATTACAAGTGAAAAGTAAACCGGTTTCAAATATTCCGGCGACTTTGTCGACCGGTTTGACCATTTTCCGGCTTACATTGACGTTTTAAGTCAAAATACCTATTATTTTGTGACTAGAATGCCAAAATTCAACTGTGGTCGAGAATACCTATCATTTTCCGGCGAGATTTTCGACTGGTTTTGATGCAGCGTATGCGTGACAGGAAGAACGAAACTCGTAAAACGAGAGAATCAAATTCGAATTCAATCAAAACTGCGGCTACAATGTTCTGACAGCGAATAAATAGTAAACCCTAATCACCAAAATGCGAAAATTACGAAATAACCCGAAAAACTATAAAATTGCAGTTTTGACCCTCTAAATGATGGAATTTGGCCAAAATCCGCCAGCGCTCATGGCAAAGTCATGAGTTTTGCTCAGAACGTCGTTTCCACCCGAAAAACACTAGGATTTCGCCAAATTCTGAAACTTGCGCGAATTCTTCGGGTGATCGAGACATTGCATAAATCGTACCGCATCAGGTTTCATTGGTTCCGGCAATCTCGTCGACTTTTAACCATGAAAATGGTCAAACCGGTCGACAAAGTCGCCGGAAAGTTGAAATCGGTCGACCGGTTTCAACTTTCCGGCGACTTTGTCGACCGGTTTGACCATTTTCCGGCTTACATTGACGTTTTAAGTCAAAATACGTACAAACCGGTCGACAAAGTCGCCAGAATATTTGAAACCGGTCGACCGGTTTCAACATTCCGGCGACTTTTGTCGACCGGTTTGACCATTTTCCGGCTAAAACTCACGTATTAAGTCGAACTACGTACGAACCGGTCGGAAAAGTTGAACTGTATTATTTCACATTTGTCTTTCCGTGTCAAATCTTTTTTTTAATTGAATTACCAAATAATTATCAAATGGGTAGATTTAAATGAGGGAAAAAAAATGGGTAGTTTTATGGTGGAGGTTTTCAAAATGGGTAGATTTCAATATTTTCACTTTAAAAAATAGACCAATTGAAGTACGACGTCTCAATTAAGAAAGGAAGTCAGGTGGAGTGGGACGGAGGGAATATTATTACTATTAGTAAGCTACACCCTATGTCCCACTCATAAATGGATAACTTTTTCGGCACTGGAATTAAAACGAGAGTGATAGTTGTGAATAAAGTAGTGTGAATTGGTTTTAGTGGGTCAAAATTTACTACTCCCTTTGTCCTCCATTTACTGACACTATTACTATATTGAGACGTCCTCCATTTACTGACCCTTTCCGTTTTAGGACGTAGACCCCACAATCACTTTAACACTTTAACACTTTATCCACCTACTTTTTAATACTTTAACATTTTAATACTATTATAAAAACCAAAGGGACCCACAATTATTCCACGTTAACACTTTAACACATTAATTTATTAGTACTATATCATCAAAATGTAAAAAAACATGTGCCCAACCTTGAGGGTCACCGTATAGAGGACGGAGGGAGTAGTACTTTTTAAGGTAAAATTCATATATGAGTAGAACGAGCAAAAATAGCACATATCCCTTTATAAATGAGACGGTGTGAGTATTTCCTTTGTCGCTTCCTAAATGAATATTTTATTACTCCCTCCGGTCTTTCCTAGTTGAGTCATTTCTTTTTGTGATTTTCTGCACGCTTTTCCACGCCTCTAGATGATGAATTTTAAAACGGATTTTTGAATTTTTTTTTTCTTTTACGTGATACTACAAGTGTTGTAGTATCCCGTAAAAGAAAAAATTCTTCAAAAATTCGTTTTAAAATTCATCATCTAGAGGCGTGGAAAAGCGTGCCGAAAATCACAAAAAGAAATGACTCAACTAGGAAAGACCGGAGGGAGTATTACATATCTCGCATATAAATAAAATATAAGTCACTCATGATGAGAAATAGGGAGTATGAGTTTAGTTCATATACAAATAAATTTTGGTCTGAGAAATAAAAATAGATCTTGACCATTGATCTTTAACAATATATATAGTTGATATTGATTTAAGCATGACTGCGGTATATTATAAGCATGAAAATAATTTTAGCATTAAAATTATACTCCCTCCGTCTTATGGCAATTGTCAATGTTTCCTTATTGGGATGTCCCATTTAATTGTCCACTTACTTAAAGTGGAAAAGTTTTACTCTCACAACTAATACTCCCTCCGTCCCAGTTCACTTGTCATCTTTCTTTTCGGCAAGAGATTTTATGCGTAGTGTTAAATTGAAAAAGTAAGGGGTCACATCAAAAAGTAAGGGTTAATTTTTGTCTTTTAAGGAAAGAGGACAAGTGAAGTGGGACGGACGAAAATAGTATTGAGGACAAGTGAAGTGGGACGGAGGGAGTATAATATAAACTCCACTATCTCTTAAGGCATCGGTTATTGTGTCATTTCCCTTGTGGACAATTATCATGGGACAAAGGAAATACTCCCTCCGTCTTTAAATAAGTGTCCCCGATATAGTGTAAATTACACTACATCGGGGACACTTATTTAAAGACGGAGGGAGTATGAAATAAGCATGACTACATATTTAAGCATGAATTTGCAAAGATTTAAGCATAATTTTGTACAGCTTTAAACATTTTCAACATATTAGTAACACGTCATATTTTATTTACACACGAATCATTCCCTTTTATACTTTTATACTCCCTTCGTCCCGTTCGTATAGGAATAATCGGCTGTATTTTAAAAATATAAAATAAAAGAACGAGACATGTGAGTTGGAAACATAGAATTAAATAAAGTGGGACCATATGAAATGGTCCATATCCTTGGACTGGAAAAAGGAGGACCATTTAAATTTATAAGTGTGTGTGTCAAAATCTTTGCCTGAAATTCATGAATAGTAGATGCTATTACCAGAAAGAATGATGGAATTCATTTAGCTTCACTGATTAAAGATTTCTGTCCAAACTGGGAAATTTGGTTCCTTTTCTACTAAATAATTCTCAAGTATTGACTTGCTCGAGCTCAGCTAGATTACATTCGTTCATTTGAGTTCGACTTGATTTTTGTGTCGTGCCAAACTTGATCCGAGAACAATTTGAGGGAGTCCAGCCCTAACACAAGTTGGACTCAAATGAACAGATTTGAATCCAACCAAGCTCGAGCAAGTTAGTCAAGTAAGTTAATCGAGCCCTAACACAAGTATTGACTTGGCTCGTTTACGACCCTAAATCTGATGAGTGAGATTTATATACTAGTTAAGCGAGTCAAGTAAGTTAATCGAGCTAAGCTATCAAATTACCGACCTACTTAGTTCAGGCTCGATAAAATATGAGACGAACTTGTTGACAAGTCGAGCGTCTCAAGGCCGGCTTGAGCTCAGCAAGTGGCTTAATTGAGCTCAAGTTAGTTTTGCTAAATCAAACCCGAGTTCAAAACAAGGCTCTTCTCCGAGTCAATCACCGGATTGCTCTCGAGTAGTTTATACCGACATGAACTTCACGTAAGCCTCTTAATCATCAAATAACAACCAATCTATGAGAATAAGGTACATGCCCTGATATTACACAACATAAATCTCTAGCCCTAGTCTGAACTATCAGCACTCACTAGTCTGAACTTTTAGTTGTAAGAGACAGCTTGAGCAAAAGCTTAAAGCGTTCAACAATGACGAATAGGAAAGGAAAATACGAGAGACGGAGAGAGCAAGATCAATTGCCTTCGACATAGTTCATAATAGCAACACTGAGTGATGTCTGAAGGAACAAATTTTTGCAAACCTCGTAACGTGTGTTGTCCCCTTAAACGGAAGGAGCAGATTTTAGTTAAGGAGAGCGGCACCGGGTTTTTGGGCTAGTATTCAAGCCAGCCTGGAGATGGGAGTCCAAGTGCAGTTTTGAGTGTCTTCAACATTGCTCATCCTCTCATCTGTGCTTGTGCTCAACGACTCCGTCTCCTGTTTACCCAGCTTCAACACGTCTTCCGGAGAAAGGATCTTTATGTACCA
This sequence comes from Thymus mandschuricus, assembly GCA_029379335.1. Taxonomy (NCBI): domain Eukaryota; kingdom Viridiplantae; phylum Streptophyta; class Magnoliopsida; order Lamiales; family Lamiaceae; genus Thymus; species Thymus mandschuricus. The sequence goes on from CM057078.1 coordinate 33,034,038, forward strand.
CACGTTATTGACGAATGCCCTGTCCAAGAATTTACAAGATACAAAACTCAGTTCTATCGTATCATTCCCATGATAAGCGAAATTGCAGCAGTTGTATCATTAAATTGTGCTTACTCCCATGGGTCGTCTCCAAGGAGAAGAACGTCATTCTCCCTGTCGACGAATACAAGCTGCCAGCCTGATCTTTGAGGGTCTTCAAGCAACCCTTCGATCCCGAACATTTGTCCCAGTTCATGTCTCAGCTCTTGATAGCTGCTGAACTGGCTCATGTCCAGTGACCTCCCGACGGATCCCATTTTGTACACCTACAGCAAACAAAAAACCCATCACTTACTACTAGCTCCTGCAGTCACAAATGCAGAATTTTTAATAATCACCTTCACAAAATTACGGGAATCCGTAGTTTGCAACACATCAGAAGAATCTTCAACACAGCCATATAAAGGATTCTGATAACCCGATGGTCCCGACTGTATATCAGCATGAACAGTTCCAACAACAGAAGCAGAGGTTGGGATTAGGAGGGCAGAAGAGCCGATGTTAGCACCAAATAGAGATTGATTCTGCACATCCATGCTACAACTTTCCACCTCTACAGAAGCATCTTTTCCGGAAAATGGTCCAACTGTTTTCGAACCATTGGCTGTCGACTCTGTAAATTTTGACATCCATGATTGTTGCGGTGAGTGCTCATTGAGTATCGGTTCACCAATTCTCGAGAAATCCAAAAGATTACTACTTCCGTCAGGACACAACAAATTTTGCATGGTAGGATGAGCCATGGATGCTGGAAATTTATGGTTTGAAGTTGAAAATTCTGGTTTTGAAATTGAAGAGGACTGAATATCAAACATTGGCCTCTGTTGGAGCTGATCGTGTTGAGCAGCAAAGTAAGCCTCCTGATAATTCTGTTCTTGCGCACGTTTCTCAGCTTGACCTTCGATTTGCTGTTCGAGTGGTCTCTGCAGATTACCGGACAGCATTTGAGTCTGAGTCGGAAGCATATGAGGAGAAACTGATGGATGGGGTCCATGTTGAGGCTGATTGTAATGAAGAGGCTGCTGGAATTGCATAAATTGGTTTTTCAGCAGTTCCGAGCTTCCAAAGTTCTGCAGACCTCCTGCCACCATTGCCTGATACTGCTGACTGAGATCGTTTCTCGAGCCTACAGGATCAAATCTTTGCTGCATCAACGGAATCATGCCCATTGACTGAAAATTAACGGAGTTGAGCCCTTGAGAAGCTGCTTCGCCTCTTAACCAAGCCATGCCATTGATAGCTTCATTACCGGCATCTGAAATAGGAGAGCCGAGGAACTTTTAGTAAGACCATACAAGGAGCATAAAACTTGCAACCATGTTCAACACTTGTTATACATCAAACATAATAATGGCGGAATAATCGAATGAAAGCAAGTGCATGTTCAAGTTTAAATGCTGCATGCTGAAAATAGTATAGAGTTAATAAGGTCACGCATGAAAAATCACTTCAATAATAGTTTAGTTATCTTAGTTACGAGTATTCCTTTCTTGAATTAAGAGCGACGTCCCATGAAGCATTTAGGGTTTTTAGGATTAGGTGTAAGACAGTAAGAGCCAAGTTCAACTTAGAAACTGTGACTGAACACAGCTACTACAGGAGATGAAGAAATATAAAAATGTTGAAATAAAGATGGGAAAAAATATCACGAGATCACCTAAGAAGACAAGAGGAGCAAATAGTGCAGTTGTAGGTCATATACCTTGGGAAGATGATCCCCCGGGGTACCACGGCCGTTTCAGCCTGAGAGGGAATAGTGAGGGATACATGGGAAATGTTGTCAAAGGCTCAATTTCCCATAACGATACCCTTGGCTGCCTCTCACCAGTCGTTGATTCATCCCAACCAACCTACAAATTTAAAGGAAAAAGGTATCAAGTGACAAGAATCATTGGATCATCTAAGTCGAGAAAAGGTAACATTATAAAAGAAATGTTGTTTACCTTTACAGACCGCCAATGAGAGTTTGGCCAACGAACAGGATCTAAGTCACCAATGCCAGTTATCGTGCCCATGTATCTGCATTCGTGGCAATTGAGGTATAAGAAGACAAATAATACATAAAAAAGAAGGTTCCATTAGATCTATCTTTGCCAAGTTCCGGTATTAGTCAAACGTAGGGGTCTAAGAAACAGTTTCAAATTTCTCTGCAACACTCATACAACTGGATACTATACACAAAATAGTAGGGTAGCCAATCATCCTCGGGATTTAGTCAAGGGAAAATCTTGATCAGGAAACAAGTCAGGTTGGGACCGAGTATTAATATACCTGCGGACACTGGACTCTTCAGTTTCAAACAACATCCGAAATCGCATTCCAACAGAGACGCGTGTGTGATATACAGCTTGGACATACTTTGTAAAGGGAATTACAAACTCAGACGGACTAGCCCTGATGTGAAATAGTTGTCAGATGAGCAGAAAAAAATATCGAAAGACGAACTATTACAACCTCCGGTTATAAAATACAACCTTGGGTTGTAAAACACAGTGAAGCAGCTATTCGTAGCAGCAGCATGGGCAGCAGCAGCAAGCAGCCCAATGTGCATACTGTCACTTGAGAGAACAGACGATGGCATCACAGTCTGGGGTCTAATGGCACGACGGATTCCCAGAAAAAGCTGATTTTTTTCATTCCTAAAACAAAAATCCCAAAATTTGATAAAGAACTAGCAGTAAGATTTTTGGTACATAATTTGAAAAATGAATAGGAAACCGACAGAGTAGATTGTACCATATGAAAAGAACAGAATCTCCAGCAACAAGTCGTTTGGCACTGACAAAGACACTCCAGCCAGTAGTCAGCAAATGACGTTTGGGTTGACCTGAGAGTAGCAACGACATTAAGAATCACCAATCGTATAGTCAAATGCTAGTTGAGAAAGAAAAATATCTCAGGCTCTCACAGTAACTTCAAGCTTTTTTCTTGAAAATGTTCATAAACATTAGACAATTATATTCTCGCTTGAGGTGTGATAAGAGTTTGAGAGCCTTCGTATAATTCAAATGGACGCATATACAAAAAGTACCCATATTTTTTTACAGCAAGGATATACAAGGATAAGAAATAAAATCTATCAGTGGACAAGAAAGGAATCAAGATTTGCATGCACAATTGCAGGACTACAGTTATAAAATCCAGATTCTGGGCAAGAAAAAGAAAGAGTCATATAATTTGCACGAGCAATTGCAATGGTCTCACCTAGTAGTCAATATTAGCACGTATATTAGTACTAGTCAGCCTAATATATATATTTTCATATCAACTATAAAACACTACCGCCCAGTTTCAACACTCCAAATCCCAAGTTTTCCATATTAATTTTATACTATACCCTTTTCAATTCACCATTGATAGCACCTTACTTTCTTAAATATCCATAATTTTTTTAGGAACAGGGACATTTGTTATCAGATGTAAAGCACAGTCTCATATACAAAATTATACACTAAGATATTGGCAACCAATTTGACCGAAAGGGTGGAGAGAGGGTCACCTCCCATGGTCAGGTTGAAACCAAAATTTTGGCATGTCATTGGTCATAATTCTGAAATGAGAAGATGTTTAACAACTTAAGACGAGTCCCTCCAGCACAGGTGTATAGTGTCCTAGTAGATCCTGACATGGAAACATTTCCGTAGTGATTAAGGAGTACCATTAGTGTGCTCTATTTAGGGTTAACCAGTAACTCTTTGTAATTAGTGACTTTAAACCAAGTTCTCATGCACAGAGTCGGTGACTGGACACTTGTTACCTTGTGGAAACAAATTTGGCATAAGCCTATTGTTAGTTCGAAGAACTCAAATACTGATCTAGCTGCATTTCAAGCCATGTATCTCTATGAAGTGGTGCAAACACCACCATTCTTAATACCGAGCTAAACCATGCTACATACAGAGGGAGATCGTTTGCATACAAAGGCAATACAAATATTCTCTTGCTTCCCACAACGGAGTTTCTTTGTCACCCATAAATCAAAGTATCAACATAGACATATATCCAGATGGGAATTAAATCCATCTGAACTAAATTCCATTGCTTCACTGGCATTCCAATTATTTTGACCCGCAACCACTATAAATTGCAGCTTTTTCTTCCAACATTTGGAAAGTTCCTAAATCATCACCAACCGTAGTCTAATGAATCTTGTGCTTGTGAGGGAGGACTAACTTATGGATCCACCATAGCTAGTTATAGTTTATTCTTGATATAAGCAAAAGAATACCATATCAACAGCTAAAGCATGCCATTAACCTGTGTGCTGAGTAGAGAAAAATTGGCTCGTAAAAATATCCAAGCCTACTTGTACAAATCCAAGATACATCATCATTTGTTAAGTAATTTCGAACTGTAATTTCGAACTGGGATCTATGCATACAATGTTAAGGGCCATAAGGCGTGATTTCAATTGCACTGCAAACTAAATTCCAAAACATTAAATTCAAGTATTAAAACAAAATTAACAAGTCGATATCTGATATTTACCCCGAAAAATATGCCTAAACTTCCATTCCACATCATGAAGATCCCTGGCAATGAGCTCTTGTGCTGGTGGTGTTTGTGAGAAATCCTAAAGGAACGACAAAATTATAAACAGTTCAACACCGGGGTTTCTATCATAAGAATCAGACCACGCGAAAAATGATACCAGAGGTGGAAAAACTTTCTCTGCTGCACGACGAGGAACAGAGAAGCCTCCATGTGTACTAGTATCACTTGCAGTCAGAGTCTTGCAGAAGTAATTGGTCGGTTGTCTACTGGGGATTCCAAGCTCCACAGGAAGGTATGCGTCTTTCTGTTCTTGCTGTATCCAAGCAATAATCATTATAATTATGAATTCAGATACATACAGCACATCGAGGACAATAATGTAGAGCTTATCAAGCATTCTATAGTCTGAAAATTACCGGAGTCAAGGGCTGCAACGTCATCTGGGCATATACTTCATCTGTTTCAACATCTGCCTGAAAATAAACAAAGAAACCGACTTCTAATTTAGGCTTAAGTTGGCAAGATGACAACACAGAAATCTACTGAAGGAAACCTACATGCATTGTAACATTATGGAGTTGGCAAATCAATTGGGCAGAAAGGTTCGGGTAATTGGGTAAATGAGCATCAACTTCTTTATTAGTTGTTGCAGCAACCTGCATATGAAGTATTACTAGTAAATATCTATCAAAACTGGTCTGAACCGAGCGCTTAACGAAAATCACACATTCATATCAATAAAATAAACGGTTGCAGTAGAAACATTCGAAGAAACCTGCTCACTGTGACCCTGAGGGAAGTAAACCACACGACTTCCGACTGTTGGCAACGACACTAAGGGACCAGCACATGCATGCCATAGCTCAGAATTCAAGCACTTCTTCTCCTCTTCCCCTACCATAGGCCAATAATCAGTTCCATAATCACAAACCATTCAAACTATCTCTATCTAGTCTAGAGCATGTAAGGGCTAAACATGGAGTCCACCAAGAAAATCACAACTCTACCATTTCATGCATAGACAACTCAAACCAAATGAAAATGATATCTCCACAAAACAATTATCAGAGTTCAACTCACAAAAAATTGTCCCAATATAAAAAGCCACAGAAAAGGAAATGAAAAGTGTGATTAAAAAAAAACTAGAGAGAGAGAGAGAAGAACAATGGTCACCTTCATGGCCATGCTGACCCATCCCTGATGTTGAAAGCTTCATAGTATTATCCAACACTTCACTCATCGAGAAATACTTCAACAAATTTTCTGCTTTTCTAGTGTTATAAATCTACAAACAATCCCTGCTCATCAAACATAACTATCCCCTCAAAAACAGCTCAAACAAAACCCTCACTCCCAATCCTCAAAATCTCAGCCACAAAAAACCCAATTCTCTTGAGCTCCATCACTCTCATGCACCCAATCTCACTCCCCCTCACCTCAAAACACTCCAACTTCACCTAACAATCCACCACCAAATTCACAACAAACAAACCCACTAAAACTTGAACTAAAACCAAACCCAGAAAAAAAAATCCACATCTTCATAATTCCTAATCATCAATACTTAACCCCTAAGAACAAGATAAGACCACCATACTCCCTTTTTCCTCCATACTCGCTTCTCTGGGTCCAACACCTACCTTTCACAGAGGGGAATAGCTATAAAGCCGTTAGCTTTTCCATGGCGAGTCGCTATCTCGCAACTCTCTCCAAGAACGTCTAGAGAGAGAGAGAAGAGAGACCGAAACAACTGCTGCGGATTTTGCTCAGTTTTATACCCGGCCCGACCGCGGTCGACCTGGTAGCAGTCGCGCCCAGTAGAGAGGGAAAGAGACGGAGCGTGGGATTCCCGTGTATCTATTGGCTATTGCTAAGATACTGTACTGCTCATACTAAGCAATTTGGCTCAGTCGCTGTCTCCCTCTCTCTCTCAGTCTCTCTAGGAAAGGAGGAAAGAGAAAAGGAGGGAGATCTGGGCTGTTGATTGAACCCGTACGGTGGATCGTGACCGTCCCATGAAAGGGGATGGTGACAGGAGCATGTGCCATCACCATGGGTGGGACCATGGTCGCTCTCAGAGTACGGACACTAAAATTTTTCTACTGATTTGCAGTGAAAGTGAAAGGTATTAAGCATGCATCCATATCAAGATCAAGATCAAGATCGAACCCACTCGCCATCTTTTCTTCTTCGGATTTCTTTCGCTCGAATTTGAGCCCAGCTTCGAGTAAAATTGCTTGAGTTATTGTTTCCTGGTGATTTGTAAAGGTTCCATTGGTGAAGACTGAAGAGAGAGTATGCTTACTTCCTTTTTCTTCGTCTAACTTCTTTATATTAAAACGAGTCTATCGTACGATTTACGTAAGTAACTTTTGGGATGAATTAATATTATACGAGAATGATGTGTTACTTATCTAATGGTGCTCACGTTCGTTAATTTTTATTTTATTTTTTTCGACATTATTTTGTTCGATTTTTTCAATAAAATATATTCTAGTATCTTATAATCATTAAAATCACAAAAAAATATTAATTAAAGCTCAATTTGTTCGTTTTTCTTTATAAGTTCAAAAGGTTAATAAAAGAATCAAATCGAGCTTTGACTTTATATTTTTTTTTTATTTAATGATTTCAGTATTAATTTATAAGGAATTAGTATACATTATAATTGAAAAAATCGAACAAAATAATGTTGAAATAAAAAAATAACGAAAGTGTTCACGAAGGTGAGTAGCGCATTAGTCCTCATATGTTATATACCCGATGAACTATAGTGTTTTTATCCGTACGGTCGATCAACCAACTCTCAAAGTCGACTAAAACCGAATATTAGTTTCTGGATGTTGGAGATTTTATATTTTAAATTACAAATTTAATAAAGAATAAACTCGATAAATAATTATATTTATTAACTTGGTAGATTGTGTGACTAAGAATCAAATTTTCAAGAAAAATTGTGACTAACAAGAGAAATAACCCAATGATTTATAAGCTAATGATCACATACTTACTTACAATTAAAGATATCGATAATTTCTTATTTTATAAGTTAATAGTCTCGTTTTCTAAAAAGAAACAAATTAATAGACAAAAACACTTTACAAAACTCTTTTATCTATGTTTTTCTTAATCATTATGTCATATCTTAAATAAAATTAATGAAGTGAGACGAAAGGAGTACTATTATTATCGTCGAATTCAAAGTTGAGCCGTAGATGATGATTGCAGCAACTAAATTAGCAATATCACATTTGACCCTTTGATAAAGGAGGACAGAACTTTGATCGAATATATTTTGAGTGAGAAAAAGAAGCCACAAATTTTTGTTACCATTATTAACCACAACAAGATTGCATTGAAAATACCACCTACATTTATCACTATTATTAGTCTTTCATCAACGAAAACACATCATTCATACTTTATTCTTTTCAATTTTAATTTAACCCCAAAAGTATTGTAAAATACAGTATAAATTAAAGAATTTGATTTTTATAATATTCAAAATTTCTAATGTCGCATGCATGTATGATATGGATGAAGTTCGCCATTAATTTTTGGCAAAACCCATTTTAAGATCCTTGTACTTTAACTTTTTTATTTCAGTAGGTTCTTGTACTATATTTGTGTTTTAATGGGTCTTGTTACTTCTATATTCGATATCTATTAAGTTCATTAAGATCATTTTTAACGGTTTCTATAGAACCGTTAACTTCTCCGTTAATTATATTCCACGTCATCCACAAATATTTAATTATTTTCCACATCATGATTTTCTCTTCTATCATGCGATGGGTTTTTTCTATTATTTTCTTTGTTTTTCTTTCTTCTCATCAACACAGGATTTAACGGGAAAAAAACTTCTTTTCACTTTCATTGATTTTACCTAATTGAGGAGAAGAAGAATTTTGAATTTTTTAGCTTGAGAAAAATGTTGAAAGTTCAGATTTTAGAATCGACAAGTGATCCCGTACCAAAAATGAGCAACTCAATGAATATTACGCACACCGACTGTTCGGTGAAATACCCCACATAAAAAGTCAACCGTAGGAAAACCAGTTCGCGACACAGGGTAGTATCATGAATCATGATTAAGCATATTATTAACTCAAGGATTTTCACTAACTGGAATCATCTTTTTCCTTCCTTCATCTTCTCTTCATCGACATAGATTTACCAGTGCAAGAGGATATAACTATCCTAAATTTCTTACTTCACCCACCAGTTACGATTACGAATATACAGAAAGGTGAAACACATCTTCTCTTCATCGACATAGATTTACCAAGAGGATATAACTATCCTAAATTTCTTACTTCACCCACCGGTTACGAATATACAAAAAGGTGAAACACATACTAGTATGAGAGAAATTGGATAGAGAGTGGAGAGGATGTACGTGAATGGGGTGGGTTGAAGCAGGAAGAAACGACGGTAAAAATGAGGAAGAACAATACCACCGATTAGAGAATAGGGTAAATCTTTTGGGAATCTTTATCAAATTAACAATGATGTGGAAATAATTAATTAATAATTAGAATTTGTGGATGACGTGGAATAAAATTAATGGAAAAAATAACGGTTATATTGAAACCGTTAAAAATGAACTTAGGGCCCGTTTGGTATCCATATACGTATATCAGATATGTGTATCAAAGGGTCTCATATCCATACCATGTGTTTGACATATCAGTATATGGATATCAAATTGATATATTTGATATACTGATATCCTCTCTTTTAACTCTTTTCATATACTGATTTTTATAGAGGTATCACTCATATCTCCATTTCACTAATAATAATAATAATAATAATAATAATAATAATAATAATAATAATAATAATAATAATAATAATAATAATAATAATAATAATAATAATAATAATTTTTTATTAATTATTATTACTATTATAACGATTTATTATTATTACTATTATTAAAAAAATAATAAAAATATTATTATATTATTATTATTTAATTATAATTATTATTATTATTATTATTATTATTATTATTATTATTATTATTATTATTATTATTATTATTATTATTATTATTATCTCACATCTGAACAATCTGCACCAAACGCATATATCAGATATCAATTTCATACTCATATCTCATATTTGATATCCATACCCTTACCTGATATCTGATATACTGGTATATGAATACCAAACGAGCCCTTAATAGATATCGAATATAGAAGTAAAATGACCTATTAAAACACAAATATAATACAGGAACCTACTGAAATAAAAAATTAAAGTACAAGCATCTTAAGATGGGTTTTGCCTTAAATTTTTTTTGGATGAAAATGGTCATGCTACTATAGTAGAAAGGGGCCAATTATATAGTTTATCTATCATCATGGGCCGAATTATTTATACATTCTTCATTAATAAAGTTAATAAATTACTACTTGTTTGTCTGACATGACACAAGATTTGTTGTTGTTTTTTTTTTTTAAAATAACAAAATACTACGTGTGTAGCAAGTCATCCACTCCAATAAAGGATGTAGAATTTTTAAGTCTTTTATTTGTATTATGGAGTAATCTATAAACTCGAAAAAAGCTCAAAATATACGATTGGAGAGTGACATTTTTGCTATCATATAAATATGTTATATTTTCAATAATATCAAAATATACTTGGGTGGAAGTGAAGGAAGATAATTAATTTTATACACTTGAATATTTATATTTATGAACTAACCGGAATTGTAATTATTAAACTCTTTTGCTAATATTCAAACTGGTTTAGTTTCTCGTTAAACATGTATATTTATACTAATGCACTAGAAAAAAATAAACCTGCTCATGCCCACCTTATGCTATGTGCAATTGTGATGATTAATTGTATGGATTTTTTGTTCTAGAATATAGTTTTTATATCTATGCATGCATTTTAATTTTGTTTTTAGAGTTCTTATTTTTATTTTCTCGTGTTTTATTTTATAAGTGCAAGATCTATATTTTCCCCAAATTCGATTGTGCTATATAGATATAAGCCGACAATTTATTACTCTTTTCGTCCTATCAATGGTATGCATTTCTGTATTTTATATATCATATATATTTAACAAACATGCATTATTCGACAGGAAGGAGGAGTATAAGTTTAAAGACACAGTAATGAAAAAGGTACCCTTATGTCAAGGTTAAGGATAATAAATGTGTTGTGTTCAAAATTGTCATAAATTTGAAGACGAAATGGTTAATATCGTTTAAATACACCAATTTTTTGAGTTGTTTTTTTATTTATTCCACGAACTTCAATGTTTGTCTGACTAATACAACAATTTTCAAGTTTTTTTTTTTCCCCACAAAGCTCTATTTCCCTAAAAATGAATCTGCCGTGGTAAAATTGAATCCGAGGTGACGATTTCTTATTAAAGTGACGTCGTTTTGATTACGGAATTTTGAAGGAAAAAATACATTAAATTAAAGTAATTCCATGCCATATTGCCATATCTCTCTCCCAACCTGTTGTCTTTTTCTATCTCTGTCAATCTCCGCCACTCGACCAACACTACTCACCTCCCCGCTGATCTCAACATCACTCTCTTCAAACATCTTTTGTTAGGAAAGTGGTACACGTTCGAAAAGCTATTACAATTGTGTTACAATTGAACACTAAACAAAATAGATTAAAAAGTAATAAGAAGGAAAAACCCAACAACATGACAAAAAGTTGTAAGTCGAGTCAAGTAGAACTCGTAAAATGATGTGCAGAAAGGAAGAAGAGTGCAAGAAGATGCTTATTTGCTGTGCATTTTGAATGCACTAGACGAATTGATGAGCCATACATGCTTATTTTGTTGGGCTTGGAATCAAAATTGGGCCTAAAATTAGGACCAACTCATTTTACTATTCTAGCCCAATCTTAAGTCTAGGAACAAGCCCAAAGGACCACCTAAAGGAATTGCCAATATCCAAGTACACGAACTTGAACCCGAACCCACCCGAGCCCGGCCGGCCGGACGACGGTAGTGGCGCACGTGACACCAACCTCTCCACTACTTGAGCTTTATTGAAAATTTACAAAAAACCGAAAGTTGGTGTAATTTTATGTCAAAGTCTAAAGTTCATGTGAAAAAATAAAATTTATCCAACGTTTGTATATTTAAATGACATTAACTCAAGAAAGTACTAATATAGACTAATATTAGCATTTTGTGTTATTTGCCCTATGATTTGAAAAAATCAATAAAAACACGAATTGAGTCGTGATTTTTATATTTATAAATTTTATAATTTAAATATTACTATATAACATAGTAGAATATAAACAATTGCAAAATTCGAATAGAAAAAAAAAATATTAAAGTAAACAAACGACGATAAATACTCACGAAAGTAGCTACAGTCCTACGAATTAGGGAGGCGGCATATTATTTCTCCTACCAACACCGTACAGCATAAATTAAATTCAATCTTTAAAAAAAATATTTATAAATTAGCTAAAACCCCCTCTAAAATCCCTCCACCGCGTGGTAAATTACACACAGAGTCTTAGCTCACGGCGGCGGTGGCGGCGGCGGGTATGAGGACTATGGAATGGGCGGCGAGGAGAGATCACCTCCGCGGAGTACCTAGGAAGATGATTATCACGGCGGTGGGCGCATTCGCCAAGGCCGTGGCCAATCTGCTCAACACCACCACCGCTTACAACCTCGAAACCCTCCTCCGCCTCGTCCGGCACCGCCCTCCCGGCGTTCCTCTCATCACCGTCAGCAACCACATGTCCACGTCAGTCACCCTCTCATCATCATCATGTAAAATGGTACTTTTTGTGTTGATTTTTATGCTGGATGATGTGTTGGTTTAATTCTGGCCATTTCGGTTATTTGGAGATGAAAAATGGATTGCTCTTGTGCTAATTTTCTGTACACACTATCTGCATTGTTTCATTTGAACGATCTATGCAAAAACTGGATTCGGTGATAGTTGATTGGAGTATAGTGGAAAATTTTGCAGGGGTTTTTTTCAATGAATCGGAATGTATCTCCTTGTATATGTATGTTACTTCATTAGGAAATAATGGATACACGAAATTGACTATTCTGATTGAGCTGTAGTAGTTATTCGTTTGCTTGAATATCCTGCAGATCGTGACCGAGTTGTAATCATATCTGTTTCAGGTTAGACGACCCAGTAATGTGGGGATGCAAGGATTTTCCTATAACAGATGCTGAATTAGCGAGATGGGTACTTGCAGCTGAAGACATTTGCTTCAAAAACCCAGTATATTCCTATTGTTTTCGACTTGGTATGCTTAATTATTTAGTTGTGATATGTTCTGCCTGGATTCTTCAGAACTATATTCTTGTGTTTGTGTGTAATTTGAGGGTGGAAGTTCGAACATCGACTATTTATAGACTACATGTGAACAACATTTGTGAAACTAGGCTCATACAATGCTTAATACTTTGATTGAGTAGCTAAACTTTGTTACCGTACAATGAGAGGTTTGCGCTATCTTTTATTTTGTTGGTGCTCAATCTAGAAATTCAATGGCATAACATAAGTGTTTTACGTCAACTTTAGAAAGGCACATCATCCTCTGAGAGATTAGATATACATCAGGGGGATTAATTGGAACTTTTCTATAGATTCACTATGTATAAAGTTTCCAGTTTCAGTTATTAGCTGTGTTCTTTTTAAGCTTTGCTCGATCTTTGAGTTATTTTGCTAATAAATACTGCTCTTTGTTTGTGATTATTAAGTGTGAACTAGATTTCTGAAACAGTAGTCATACATTGAGTTTGAAATGAACAGGGAAATGTATTCCTATAACAAGAGGCGGTGGTATCTATCAGGAACACATGAATGAAGCTCTTGAGCGCTTGGCTAATGGAGCTTGGGTATTGTCCTTTCTCTTATTTATTTAGAAATATTTTTGAGGAATTTGGTGTACTTTTGTTACTGCATACATTTCTTTTACCAAATATCCACCGCTGTCAGTTATTAGTAACTCATATTTGTGTTGCATAATTTTCTTCTTAACCCCATGTAAATACACAGAGAGATGTGAACATTCGATATGAGCATTTTGCTACCTGGGAAGGGCATACGTTTCCATACCATAGGCTAGTGTTTAGGACCAATAGTTTTATTCAACTTCATGTCATTTAACAAAACTACCAAATGTAGCGTCTGTCAGAAAATTTTAATCTTCAATCAAGCACTCATTCCCAGGGTTTATAGAATATCATAGGCTAGTGTTTAGATTGGAAGTGCCAAATGTTTTTCTGACTCAGCAACCCAATAACTGTAGTAAGTTCTTGAATATATTATAACCATCAATTACAATAAGTATGACACTGCAACCCGATAACTATGATGATCCATGGATAACTGCCAGAGTTGACTCCAATTAATTCTTTTGATGAGAAGTAGGAAATTCCTCAGGCAATGTTTGTGTTTTGGTGAAAATTGAGTAATAGGCAAACTATCATATGTGAATTCAAATAATAGTTATGGTTTGTCTTGTCATGGCATGGTGGATGGTGCTACTATTGTAGATCTCATTTTCCAATCAGTGGAAAAAAACTGCAGTTGCTCTGAAGTTTCTGATCTCTATATTTTGCCAAATGAACAGTTGCATACATTTCCAGAAGGGAAAGTGTATCAAGAAGATGCTCCTATACGGAGGTTGAAATGGGGGACTGCCAGTCTCATTGTTCGTGCCCCTGTAACTCCCATAGTTCTGCCAATAATTCATCGTGGTTTTGAACAGGTATTCCTTCGTCATCAATTGTATATGAGGTTCCAAAAAAAAGTTTGCCAATTATGATCCTTGCTTTTTCTTTCCTTTTCTCTCTCTTGTGCTTATTGACATATTAGCAACTGAGTATATAATTAAACTGTCCTGGATTTTGTTTGACAAGATCACTTTGAACTTGTATAATTTTTTCATGGATTCTTGCTTATTTGGAAGCATTCATTGCCGGCAAAATAATATGATTCTGCTTTTGGTTCTGTACTTGTTATTTATTAACTGAGAAACGATTTTAAGATACTAATCTGACTTCCTGAGTCCAGCTCTTCACGATGCAGTACTGACGGCTTGGCTTAGGCTTATTTTCAGTATTACAGTATATTGCAGAGTTCATTATCAAGAACTTCTGTTGGCACGATTCAGTAACATTGTGAAAACAATAGAAGCGCATCCCAAGCAGAATAAAATGTATTTTTAAAGCAGACCACTACATTTATAATTCTGCTCATTTATTGTAGCTCTTCCTGAATCATTTCAAGTTTGAAGTTATTATCCCTATATCTCGTCTCTCGTAGTATCTTGTAAGTGTTGTTTGCCTATTGATCCACCATTTTGCAGGTCATGCCTGAGAATTACATGTTTGGTAGAAGGCCTCCTTTCCCTTTGTGTAACAAGGATATCAGAATATATATCGGCGAGCCAATTACGTTTGACATCCCTAAACTGAAGCAGGAGGCAATAGACACGTCAAGGGATTTTTCATTCTCTCACTCTGGATGGCCCAATACCATTTGTGGACTGGACGAAGGCGCACAGAGATGTCTGTACACTAATATATCAGAGCAAATACAAGGGGTCATGGAGAGGTTGCGAATTGCTAGTAGATCATCTCTGAAACCTAACTGAAGCTTGACCAATTCGATCATGTCTGATCACAAATTGGTCGTGGATCATGTCAGAAATCAGGGACGGAGGGGTTGCGAATTGCTAGCTGACCATGTCTGAAATCAAGCTGCATCTCGACCAATTTTATCTCACTAACATGTCTGAAGAGGTATGCATAACATGTTGATTTTTCAAGCTGGCTTTGCACGTTGCATCCGTCCCGCCTCCCCCGGCCCCGTGTGGCAAATTTCTTCAGTAGAGGAAATTAACCACTGTACTGTATTTTAAAGTTAACTCATATGTCTCCAGAAATAAACAAAATGTTGCTTATTAAATTACTTATTACTACGATTTTGTTGAAAAGCAAATAATAAAGTCATCGTTGAAACAATTTTACATGCGGAATCGATTTAGATCCAGCTCCAGTAATATTTGACTTTGATATGCATTTTGATAATAACTCCGACTTTGTTATATGAAACGAACTAATATCAGGGACGGAGAGAGTAGCGTAGAAGAATGATATTCCGAATCTCCTATGGAGAAATAAGTAAAAAAAAAAAAGAAATTCTAAATTTGGTCAAATTGTGACAAGTAGATAAGGGTTTAAACCTATCTATATGTGCCTAAAATGGTAATCCTGAATTTCCAGCAATGCCCTCCTTCTCCGGCGGCCTCCCGCCGCCTCGTTGCCTTCACCACCCCTCAGAACTACGCCGGCAGGCTCTCTCACCTTATCCACATCAACGGCTGGACTCCTCTCTGGTGCCCCACCGTCACCGTTGAGCCCACTCCGGCCGCCCTCCGACACTTCCTCCTCCCGCCCGATCCCCCTCTCCGCCACTTCTCCGCCGTCGCATTCACTTCCAGGACTGGAATCTCCGCCTTCTCCGACGCAGTAGCCGCGATCGACGCGCCTCCTTTACCCTCGGACGGTGAGATTTTCATCCTCTCAGCCCTGGGTAAGGACTCGGAGCTACTGGATGAATCCTTCGTCGGCAGATTGTGCGAGGATCCGGCGCGAATTAGGGTTCTGGTGCCGCCGGTGGCGACGCCGAGCGGTTTAGTCGAGGCGTTGGGGTTAGGGATGGGGAGGAAGGTCCTGTGCCCCGTCCCGGCCGTGATCGGGCTGGAGGAGCCGCCGGTGGTCCCGAAGCTCCTGGCGGATCTGGAGCGGCGGGGATGGGCGGCGGTCAGGGTGAACGCCTACGAGACGCGGTGGCGGCGCAGTGGCGCCGCGGAGCTGGTGGAGGGGATGGAAGACGTGGACGCGATCGTTTTCACGAGCACCGCGGAGGTGGAGGGGCTGCTGAAGAGCTTGGCGGAGGTGGGGCTGGATTGGGGGACGGTAAGGCGGATGTGCCCGCAGATGGTGGCGGCGGCGCACGGCCCTGTGACGGCGGCGGGGGCGGAGAAACTGGGGGTGGGAATCGATGTGGTGAGCTCGAGGTTTGATAGCTTTGTTGGAGTGGTGGAGGCGCTTCAATATCAATGGAGTTCCATTAAGCCTTGACAAATACGAGTATATTTTCTTTGAAGTATTTAGTTAATAATTTATGTTACTTACATTGCTTCGTCCCACTTTATTAATCCATGAAATGACACAATAACATAGGAACTCAGACACATGAAAATGGAAAGAGAAACTAATAAAGTGAAACACAAGTGCTAATTTCTGTCTTTTTTTTGGTGAACAAAATTCGAAAAAACATATAATTCCACAATTAGGCATTTGATGTGATTTGTTTTTCAACCATTTAGGGATCTTCCATTATACTTATGAAGCAATAGTTTGGGCTATAAATATAGGCAAATAACTAAAGCATTTTCATTATATAACACCAATTTGTTGTGGATTTTGCACCAATTTTTAGCACACATCCTTTTCCATCAAAAACAAAAGAGAATATTGTTAAGAAGTGTACTTTTCCTAATTGGACCATACTCCTTGTAATAACTAATAACTAAAGAAGCCCATTTGGCCCAAAAGGCCACATGCTTTTTACCCACTAAACCTTTAAGCTTCATTTTACGTTTTTTAATCAATTATAACATGAAATTTCGAGACGAGTCATGAAGATCTCGAACATTTGACTTTTGGTCTCAGACAGTCAAGCATTAACTCATTGTATTAGTATATACTCTCTTCGTTTTATAGATGATACTACGTTTTTTTTTTTTGGGTATGAAAGTTAAAGACTATTTTAGTACTGTAACTTATATCCACATAAGGATAGAAGTGTTCTAAAATACAAGAGGCTAAAATAGTCTTCTCTTATTGCAAGGGAAAAATAAAAATAAAAATAAATAAATAAGCAAAATAGAACAGACAATACTACTATCCATTGTGCAAAAACTACGTTTCTCCACTTTCATTGTCAAGAATCAAACAAAACCAAGCATGTGACATAATACTTTAGTTCTATGATTAATTAAAATTTCACAATTGACTGAGTGTGTCACACTTTCTTTTAGATATTTACTTGTTGATGCTAAATTATTAAAATTCGGTTGATTTTAGACATTTGGCAACTTGAAGGTTAATAAAACATAGCGAGGGAGAGGGAGAGGGAGAGGGAGAGGGAGGAGGGAGGAGTTGGACATTTGTCAACATACGTTTATTTATTTATTTTTCGACTGTTCGTGATATTCGTTGCACAACTTGTTCACTATGTAAATTTTATTTCCATCATTCACTTTATATTCTCAAAGAAGATGAAAATACATTTTCATATTCTTTATACTCGATTAACGCATCAGATCAAGTGAGGCTCGTGAATCCCTTTGACATTTTACTTATTATAAATATTAAAACTCGTGCAAATTTAAGCACGATCATCGTAAGTGAAATACGTATTTACTTATATAGATCGTTCTGAGTAATTTTAATTTACATATATTTTGGAATGACATTGTACAAACGGTTGCCATTTTTGTTAAATATTTTTATATGAAAAAGTGACATTGTTTTTAAATTTAGTGATTGGTGGTTGTGGTAACGTAGCCACCTTATACAAAAATAAATAAATATTAAATGTGTAAGCTTATTGTAGAAAATTCATATAAGTAATAATAGAATAAATGGTTGAAGATGTCAATAGTCGATTCCCATTTCTCGTGACTTAATTCACTCCCCTAATCATTATTCCTTTTTTCTTACTTATTAAATTCTTTCTTTTAATTTTCTTCCAACTGTCGATTTTAGCCGGCCATGCCGGCTTATCAAGTTAATTGTATCATAAAAAAATATACTTTTATTAATAAAATCGTTCCCCTACCCACCGTACGTTTAACGTATCAATCGTAAATGTGGTAGTGTTGGAGTTTCATTTTTTATTCATAAATTAATGTCACGTCATCCATAAACACATTAAAAATGTTTACGGTGGGTAGAGAGCATTCCTCGTAAAATAAAATGCAAAACAAATGTTGAAGCCCTTTCAATAAATGTATATTAATGTGATGTTTAACTTAATAAAAATAAGCCTAAAAACATACACATATATATGTGTTGTTTTAGCATTTTTTTAGTACAACTCATACACACTACTAGCACACTACTAGCAGAATTATCGAATTAGTAAGAGTTTTATGAGCGCTTGACTTGAGCCCTCACAAAATCGAGTTGTTAAAGTAAAAACTCTCATCACCAGACCAAACAAACATCGTGTCTTTCACTTATCAAACTCTGAAAAATGTAGCTCCTAATAGAAATGTTTAATAAGTCAACCGCTTGTAAACATACTCATACATTCACGTACCCTAGACGACTTCATCGTATCTCTAGGTTGCGATTCATATATATATATATATATATATATATATATATATATATCTCATTTTAGCATTTTAGTAACTGGACTGTACTTAACGAGAGCCAAAATCTATGAATTCGATTCCTTATGCAAGTAAAATTGCATTGATTCGAGGTTTTTTAAGCGACTTTTTTTTTTTCATGAGAAAGAAAACTCATTGAAAAGGAAGATGAATTCATCCAACTTAAAAATATTGGTGGAATTTTTTTTATTTTTTTCAAATATGAATTTTGTTGGAAGTTTTAATAGTTTCCAATTTGGATGAGTCTTGCAAAAGTTAAAATTACCCTTATTAGTTAGGAGGACACACCACACTTTTATCTAGTTTTGGAAATGTTTTGTTATTGTTAAGTGTGGGTTATTCATACTAGTGGACCTATGCTTCCTTTAATTTATATTTAATGACCATTAAAAATTCTCACATGGATATTATAATTTCTTAAAATATTTAAAAAACATTACCACAAACTTTACCTTATATAATGATAATATATTGTTTGCAATTTTTTTACGGTGCAGTGGTTTCTTTTTTGAAACGACACCTATATAATGATCAGTATATGTATTCAAAATAACTCAGACTCGAGCTGGAATTGAAAATAATAAAAATGGAGGGAAAACAAGGTTGAAATAAACTTCATCTATGAATTGGTGTATGTAATCAACAAAAGAAACAATCATGTTTGTTCATTTCTAGGACCCCATAAGTCTATGATGAGTAGTTAATGAACATTAATTGATTGAGTGAATGAATGGGTGAAGCACAAAAGGAGCTTTGGGGTTTTATCTTAACAACTTTATTGTAAGAAACTTGTGAGCTCAATCAATGCTATGTGTTTTTCACATATATGAAATAGGACAATTATTTGGTTATACGTGTAAACACAATACACTTGCACACATATACGCATTTAAGGTGACTCGAACATCTGACCACTTGAAAAACACCGATCTGTCGATCATAAAATTGCACGTCAGTTTGATATCTATCAATCCAATCAAATAAAAAATATTTCTCATATCCCGTTATATAACTTTCTAACTATATTATTTTATACTTCGTATACGATCCTTGAATGTGACGAGCATAATGGACCATGCAGGATTAGTATATACCAAAGGGAAGAAGTAGTGCTTAACTTCACATTCGTTGAGTCCATCCATTATCCATGCTTTGTCACGTCAAGATTATTGGAAGCATTACGAAACAACACACCAATACAATTTTGTTATGTCGCAACGCCTTTTCCCTCAATTATATATGACACTATTATTTATTGAGGGTTAGTCTTTTGTTCTTATAAAACATTAATATTCAACTAAATAAATAGTCTCTGTGTTCCATTCATATTGTATAAACCTTTTTCCCTGCACGAGAGCTAAGACGTGAATGATAGTGATGGAAAAAGTAGTGTTGATGAGCTTTTTAGTAAGTTACAAGCAAAAATAGAACTTATTATTTATAGATGTATGAGACGGATGAAGTATAATTAAAGATCGAAACATGGTTTTCCGTTAAAAAAAAAAAAAAAAACTCACTTTTTAAGTATAGAAAGGCTATTTGAATAAGATGGAATTTTATGTTTATAAAAATGGTTTGTATTCATTCATACTCAATAACTACTCGTAATAAACCCTCAATGCAACATATACGCTTTTTTATATATGTAAAAATTAGTAACGTATTTATAGAAATCTCCAATCATTGGGGAATGATTTCAATGCAAGGTGACACACCAAAATACCCAATTATTTCTTGTTTTTGTATAATTCTTTAGTTATACTACCTCCATCCCACTATATTAGTCTATATTGGGATTGACACAATAGTCAATGTAAAGAGGAATATGTGATTGTAATTCATTTTGAGGAGAGAGAGTTAATTGTGGCCACACATTCTTTGTCATTTTTAGAAAGTGGACTAATAGATGAGATGTACCAAAAATGAAATGTGGACTAATATAATGGGATGAAGGTAGTAGTATTATGATAGGTTAATCAATACTCATCGTATGTAGTATTTAAGAGTATCCCTCGTCGTCAAATTACATGTATCGAAGAAAATATATAAATACTCAATACACATCAATTATTATATAGACATATAAACCTATGACTACATTACTATCAAAACTCGAGATAAGATACCGTGTAAAATACCAAAACAAACTCAAAATGAGACACTTAAATAAATCGGAACAAGAACCTAGTACAATAATACAATAATTATATTAATACGAATATACAATTCTTCCTTAATTGGTGATCCAAATTGTAAGAATCAGACAAAGTAGAAAAAAACAAAAGATTATTTTTTTTCTTAATTAATAAAAAAAGGGATCTTACTAAATTAATTTTATAATTTTTTAATCAAAAAGAGAAAAATAAAAGTGGGAAAAAAATAGGAAAAATGGAGTCTTGACACAAAAAAGAAAATTTAAAAATCCTCTCGTGACCCTCACCACCTTCTTTCTCCCTCCTTCACTCCTCCACTCTCTCTCTCTCTCTCCTCCCCCCTCTCTCTGTCTCTCTCTCCAACTCGGCCTGCGCAGGAAGAGGCATTCCTTCATCAGGCATTCATTATTTCCCGCGGTACTTGCCTTGCTCTGATTTACTTGCTGCTGTTACTCGTTTCAATAGATTTGTTTAGTGCATTGAGTTCACATTTCCTGAATTTTGGGCGGCTGCTGGTGTTTTTAGCTTCATTTTCTGCCGCCATTATCGGTGCTAATTGTCGTCTATCCCTACTTCGTTCTGGTTAGTTTCGATGATCTGAGATTTCTGAGAATTCGTTGGGTCTGTGGAGCTGCAATTTTTGAAGTTGGGTGCTGTTAATTGGGTGATTTTTCTGGGTTATGTGCTGGATCTCTGGGATTGGGGTTTGTGGGCGAAGATCTTAGAGGGGATTTTGTTTATTGGGAATGGAGTTATCGATTCTGTTTAGTTCTTCTTCTTCCCTGGGCTTAATTTCGGTTCTACTTTTTATTTTAATTGGGTAGCTTCGATTTATGGGTTCTTCCATTTCTTAGGTTTTGGCCTATTGTGTGAACTGTTAAAGCTCTCATTTTTAGTTTTTTCTGGGTTTAATATGCTGATTTTGATATCTTTGTCAAACAGTTTTTCCACGAGGGCTTGATTGAATTAATTGTGCGAGAAAACTGAAAAAAGGAGAGGAAGAATTTAGAAGGAAGGGGATGGTTTTGAATTGATTTCTGGGGCATTGGTACTTCTTAGAAGAAATGACTACTGATATGGCGCATAGCGTGAGATCAAGCAGGTCTTCGTTTGGCTCTAGCAATGGGTTTGAAACCCCTTCACACAACTCCTTTGCCACGTCAAATGGCGGTGAAGATTACGACTCTGATGGTTCCAACTTCGCCCCACCGTAAGTTATATAGTTTCATAGCCGTGAGCTACTTTTGCATTGCCTTTGTATTTCTTCTCTGGCAATCAGTGGGACTTGGATTTAACTCGATTGTATGCTGAAATGACAACCTTTGCAATTTTCTAACTCTATTGTGCCATTTGAGCTGCAGTACACCGAATACTCTGTCTTCAGTTATGCCTCCTGAACTTGCTGGTGCTATACCGTTGATCGACAAGTTCCAGGTGAATATCCGAAATTTCCTACTTCAGAGATTGCAATAAATAATATCCCTTCATCCTAAATACATGTCGCACATATTTTTAGGTGTGTATTCAACTCATTGTTTTCTGAGGATTTTTCTTATTTTAGGTGGAGGGATTTCTGAGGGCTATGCAGAAGCAGCTTAGTTCAGGTGGAAAACGTGGTTTCTTCTCTAAAAAGACAGTTGGGATTCAAGTTCGAGAAAAATTCACCTTTGAGGATATGCTATGTTTCCAAAAGGTCTTAAGTGAAAATGTTAGGATATTGCTGCTCTTATTTCAAATCTCGCATGCTAAATGTAGATGGTACTTTTTTCACAGGAACCTATCCCAACTTCACTGCTGAAAATAAACAGTGAACTTGTCAGTAGAGCAGTTAAGCTGTTCCAAGATATCCTGAAGTATATAGGGGTTGATGCCTCTGATCGACTTTCTCCCATGAGCTTGGATGAGCGCATTGAGCTTGTTAGCAAACTATACAAGCATGCGTTGAAGCGATCTGAACTCCGGGATGAACTATTCATGCAAGTCTCAAAGCAGACAAGAAATAATCCGGACAGGTGTGTTTTTAGGTTCTTAAATCCTTGATCTAGTAGTTATAACTCATAGCCCGAATTCTTTTTTCTTGGTGCCAAGACTAGTCAATCCAATTTTCTTTACTCCCCATTGTTCCATGCTGTGTGCTGATACGTGGTTGCTCTTGTGCTTTGCTGTAATCAGGCACTCTTTGATTAGGGCATGGGAGCTGATGTATTTATGTGCATGCTGCATGCCCCCTTGCAAAGAAATTGGTGGGTATTTGTCTGAGTATGTACACACTGTGGCACACAGTAGCAGTAATGATTCTGAAGTCCAAGTCATTGCCATGAACACATTGAATGCATTAAAGCGTTCTATTAAAGCTGGACCAAGACATATAATACCCGGAAGGGAGGAGATTGATGCTGTGTTGACCGGGAAAAAGCTCACAACTATAGTGTTTTTCTTGGATGAGACATTTGAAGAGATTACCTATGACATGGCCACGACTGTTGCCGATGCTGTTGAGGTACTGTTAACACTTCATTATGTGTCTATGCTCCGCACATAATTTCTTATTCTTGAGTGAAATGAAGTGAAGGAGGTTTGGTTTCATAGCAAGACGATTTGGTATGAATATTGTAGCAAAACTAAGGTTGGAGCTCCTTGTATAGTTTAGACGAAACAAGCATTTTCTGTATGGAGACTTGAGAATGTTAATGATTAATCAGCTATTCTGATCTCTCATTAGGGTTATTTAGAATTCTTCTGTGCCTGAGCTGTTATTTGTCTCAAGCTGGCCGTCAACTGTATCTCTTTAGTAACCTGTTTGGTACCTCGGATTGGATTGCCTTACATTTTCAAATTTAGTTAATGTGCAAGTATTTCTGAGCTATGGTAAGTCTTGGTAATTTCACCCTTTTCTCATGTATGAAAATAGAAGGTGCTATACATGTTCCATAAGTTTCATTTTTGTTTAAGACAATCTTGGCTCTGTGCTTTTGCGAGAAGATTGAAGCCTGCAGCTGTCACTAACAAGCTTTTCTAGGTCTCTGCCTGCTTTACTGTCACCATTGTCCAATGTCACTAGAGAGTTGGAAATGTTGTCTTTGGTATAGTAAGGGATTTTTGTCGACAGTGAAACATGGGATAACATAATATAATACATGGGTATCAGAAGTTTCTTTTTGGATGATAAAAGAGCGTAGAATGAGATTGCATTGTTCTCTTGTTGGATAGCAACTCTCTGTTGAGAGCAAGTTGTAGATTTAACCTTTTGATCTGCCTCCTGATCAAACCAATAGGACTAGGAAATATTCAACCACCAAGGAGGTTAAAAATTATTCCTGTTGAAATTTGAAAAGCAGATTGATCCAATAACATAGATCAGTATAGGTAATAGTATGCTTCTTTCATGGTGTAATGTAAACATCATATTATGGTCTCCCTCTCTCTCTCCAAACACACACCCATAAATATGATTGGTACATGATGCTTATGACATGAGTGTTCAGATATTTAAGTGCTACTTTCTTTTGACACTTGATGCTTTATTAAGCAAAGTGCACTTTCCGATTTATTACTACAAGCTTTGCTATTGCTGTGAATCAGAGGTAAACAGGTGTTCATTTACTATTTTTTGATTAAAATTCATTCTTGATTTACTTTTTGTTTCTTGATTTGCACTTCAGGAGCTTGCTGGAATAATAAAATTATCAGCATATTCTAGCTTCAGTTTGTTTGAGTGTCGCAAGGCTGTGGTTTCAAAATCACCGGACCCTGGAAATGGTACTTATGCAGATCTAGTTCTCAAAATTATCGAGGAAAAATTAGCTCCCAGTTATCCATCATATTATATTACAATTCTTATAATCTATTCTCGTTTGTCCTGTAGAGGAGTATATTGGTTTAGATGATAACAAGTATATTGGAGATCTACTTGCTGACTTTAAGGCTTCAAAGGACCGTAGTAAGGGCGAGATTCTACAGTGTAAACTCATATTCAAAAAGAAGCTATTTCGGGAGTCAGATGAAGCTATTATAGATCCAATGTTTGTGCAATTATCATACGTCCAAGTATGTGTCCTCGATTCCTATTATCTCTCTCCTTTATTTTTTATTTTCTCAAACTGCTGCTATACTTGCTGGTATAGTTATCTCTCATTGGCGTATGTTTAAGTCTTTGCTAACTATCTTGGTAGTATCTTCTTCTCACATTCTTCTTTCCTTTCTACAGCTACAACATGATTATGTGTTAGGCAATTATCCTGTGGGAAGGGATGATGCTGCACAGCTGTCTGCTTTGCAAACTTTTGTTGAAATTGGATATGTTGTTTCTCCTGAAACATGCACGTTAGTTACACGACTCTGTCTCTCTTTCTTTTCAGACTTTATTTCTCAACTTGCTCTCATTTGATCTTCAACCTGATTATTTATTGTTTATGATGATTCCTAGCTAACATGTTATCTAGGATGTTATGGTAGACATCTGTCACTAATTTATTGTATTGGTATGCTCGCTCACATATCTAGAGATTGGACATCACTTTTGGAACGATTCCTTCCAAGGCAACTTGCCATTACTCGAGCCAAGCGAGATTGGGAGCTAGATGTTCTTGCTCGTTATCGTTCCATGGTAAGATTTATTGTTTCAAGAATTAACCTTTTTGACCTCCAGTATAACTATTATCTTTTCATAAACATCATATTGTTTACTTCGATGTTAAGAAGAATATAGGAACACTATGTGTTTGTAGTTTACAATGGATTCCAGTATAGCTATTATCTTTTCATAAAATCATATTGTGTGATGTTAAGAAAAATTTAGGAACACTATGTATCTGTAGTATACAATGGATTCTAGATAATTTGCTTATAATTTTGCTAACAAGCTTGCATAGCTTCATTTCCTGCTTGGTAGTATCTCCTTATCCTTCAAATCCTGTACAATCTTATGTAACTAGTTTCCCCTGATACAGTTTATGGGTGTTTTTCTTATTTGAAGGATAGCCGTATCAAAATAAATTGTTTATAACTGAGCTTTCATTGTTTGTTTACTGTGTCAAACTTCAGGAAAATTTGACAAAAGATGATGCTAGGCAACAATTTTTGCGGATCTTGAGAACACTTCCATATGGGAACTCAGTGTTCTTTGCTGTCCGTAAGATTGATGATCCCATTGGGCTACTGCCTGGGAAAATTATTCTAGGCATTAATAAGCGTGGGGTAAGTCCGATAAACTTAAGTGACATACTACCTCTATCTCACTATATTAGCAACATTTGAAATTTGCACAATAATTAAGAAATGAAAAATGTGTGGCTAGAATTAAATAAGAGGAGAGAGAGTTAATTGTGACCAAGTATTTTTTGCCATTTTAGGAAATGTGTCTAATAAATGAGATAGACCAAAATGACAAATGTTGCTAATTTAATGAGATGGAGGTAGTATGTCACAAATCTGATTCCTATTTATAAATGATACTTGACCCTGAGACATATCTGATATGGTTGCTTCTTTACCAAAAGGTTCATTTCTTCCGCCCAGTGCCAAAGGAGTATCTGCATTCGGCTGAGTTAAGGGATATAATGCAATTTGGCAGCAGTAATACTGCTGTATTTTTTAAGATGAGAGTTGCCGGTGTCCTGCATATTTTTCAGTTTGAGACTAAGCAGGTTAGCTATCTGTGCTTATGTTCGAATAGCTGGTTCTTGTATTCTTTTGTATTGTGGGTGAATCACCACTGACAATCTTATTGAATTAGGGAGAGGAAATTTGTGTTGCCCTTCAAACACATATAAATGATGTAATGCTTCGTCGCTACTCCAAGGCACGTGCAGTGTCTAATGGTTCAGTTAATGGACCTCCATCTGATATTGTTCGACCTCCTTTAGACTCAAATGAGAAGCGTGTTCTGGAATTGTCAAAATCTCTTGAAGAATCAGAGAATAAAGTCAATCAAGTGAGTTCGTATTTTTCTGTAGTAGTACTAATTGCTAATCACCTCTAAAATATTGATGGGATTTGCTCCCAAAACTTAGTTTTTAGCAGTTTCTTCTTGCAGAAAAATTATCTGTTGGGAATGATATGATTAAATTATAAAATGTTAGTCATAGTTGTGCATATAAGTTGAATCCTCTACAACCTTCTCACACAGTTTATACTTTTGGTTATTCAGTTGCAAGAGGATCTGCATGAAAAGCAGAAGCAAGAATTGGAAATGAAAGAAGATTTAGAGGGTCTGAAAGGCAGACTAAGGTCTGAGAAGAAGTATTTAGAAGAAATTATCTGTGAACGTGATAAACTTGGAAGCTTGTGTGCCGAGAAAGATTCAGCAATTCAGGTAATCATCTTTGAGAAGAATGTGCTCAATCTCTCGTGTCATCATCTTCTCATTTGTTGATTACTTGTAGGCTGCATTGTTGGAGAAACATAGCATCGAGATGAAGTTAGCGAAGCTGAATATCCAAGGGTTGGAGAACAATATGAGGAAAGAGTTGGTCGAAACAAATAATCAGGTATACATTTGTCAGTTTTCATTTTTTTCCCCTACATTTATCGTATATACTTGAAATAATTTCCCAACAGTTCTGGTTAAATTTTGTTAGTTTTGCCGCCTTTGATTTATGTTGAATGACTGGCCTGTTTTGGTCTGTGTGAACAGGTCTTGCATAAGACTCAAGATGATTTAAATGCACGCACTGCTGAGTTGCATGATACAGAAGAATCCAATCGAAAACTTGCGAGTGAAAAAGCATCTCTGGAAGATAAACTCTTAAGACTTCAGAGGAAGAATGCCGATGAGGTCCGAATACTAAATTTTCTTTATTTTGAAACTCTGTATAGTTTAAAGGACCTATATTTACTGTTGTGACCCTTGAAATGCAGATTGCTACAGTTGAGGGAAACCTTGAACAAGAACGAAAGAGCTTGAAGCTTCGTATTTCGGAACTTGAAAGGAAACTGGAAGAGGCCACACGGAATTTGGATGCTGCGAAGTCAGCTATTGCCCTCAAGGACACAGAGATAACTACATTGCAAAATAATCTCAGGGAATTGGAAGAACTTAGAGAAATGAAAGAGGTGAATCTTTATGCTACTGCAATTTTTCTTTATCTAGATCATGGGGCTCCATGAGGCTTTGATGAGAGATTTCCTGATTGACTATAATGCTGAACTGTTTATAAAAGGAACTTTTCTTAAGAAATTATAATGTTACACTGTACAAAAGTTTAACCGATTGTACCTTAAGCAGGATATTGACAGAAAAAATGAGCAGACTGCTGCAATTCTGAAGATGCAAGGAGCCCAGTTGGCTGAGATGGAGTCCCTTTACAAGGAAGAACAAGTAATGAGGAAAAGATATTTCAACATGATTGAAGGTACCGTTGCTCCATACATGGATTCTTTACGTTTATTATTATTTGACGTCTATGCCTTGAGACTTTTTCTTTTTTTCTAGACATGAAAGGCAAGATTCGAGTCTATTGTCGACTGAGGCCTCTCAGTAATAAAGAAATATCTGATAGAGAGAAAAATGCTCTGAGAAACATTGACGAGTTCACTGTAGAGCATACTTGGAAAGATGATAAACGGAAACAGCACTTGTACGATCGTGTCTTTGATGGCCATGCCACACAAGATGATGTGTTTGCAGACACCAAGGCAAGTCTTGCGTAATTTTGCGTGGTTGATTGTGATTTATACTATCATTAATTTGAGTAACATGGTTATCATTACCTTTAATGCAGTACTTAGTACAATCTGCTGTCGATGGATATAACGTCTGCATATTTGCTTATGGACAAACTGGTTCTGGGAAGACATTTACAATATATGGATCAGAAGGAAATCCTGGGCTAACTCCACGTTCTATATCCGAACTTTTTAGGATTATGAAGAGGGATGGTAAAAAGTTCTCGTTTACTCTGAAGGTAAGTATATTTTGTGCTTGACCATTCCATAAAATCTGTTGTCCTTTTATAGAACCAAAAGGGCTGAATAGCAATATATAATTCCAACAATTTTCTGAATTCAAAATCAAGAAGAAAGCATTATTTAGTTGAATTTCTTGGTTATTATCCTCGACTAATTATTCTACGAACATCTGCAGGCATACATGGTGGAATTATATCAGGACACATTAATAGATCTTCTGCTCCCAAAAAATGCTAGACGTTCGAAATTGGAAATAAAGAAAGATTCAAAGGTATTGCTTAAATATGCAGAAATTGGACAAAAAGATCTGTTATTTGGCATTTATGATTTGCGTTTGTGCTGCATTTTGCTTGTTTCCCGGATTGATATTGGCAAACTGTTTAAGGATTTAGCTCTCTTGCTTGACTGCTACGCTAAATATCTACAGGGAATGGTGGTTGTCGAAAATGTGACAGTCCTGTCGATCTCATCAATTGATGAATTAAGAAGTATCATGGAAAGAGGATCAGAACAACGTCATACTACTGGGACCATGATGAACGAGCAAAGTTCAAGATCACATTTGATACTCTCCGTTATTATAGAGAGCACCAACCTCCAAAGTCAGTCAGTTTCCAGAGGAAAGGTATTATATCAATCTATTGTTCTCATGTATAAACTCTACAGCCTCGATTTCGCAATTAAATTACAGTTTCTGCAGTTTGGGTTTTCTTTGTTTCCCCAGTACGAACATAACTATGTCATCCCCGTTGCTGCTACTTTTACTAATTTCAGTTTCTCCTTAATTTCTTGGCTCAAGCTTATCACCATTTTCTTGATAATAATATTTGATTTTCTTAATTCACCTTAATGTCTTGAACCTTGCGCAGCTAAGCTTCGTTGATCTTGCTGGATCTGAACGAATAAAGAAATCGGGCTCTTCCGGTGATCAGTTGAAGGAAGCTCAAAGCATAAACAAATCTCTTTCAGCCCTCGGAGATGTAATCGGTGCTTTATCCTCAAGTAATCAGCACATTCCTTACAGAAATCACAAACTCACCATGCTGATGAGCGATTCACTCGGTGGGAATGCCAAAACATTGATGTTCGTCAACGTATCCCCAGCTGAATCAAATCTGGACGAGACCTACAACTCCTTATCGTAAGCTTCCCTTCCCCTCTTCTTCTCTCTATACTTTTCTCCAAAAAGGGAGTCGAGTTTTGACAACTGTAAATCCCCATACTTCAGGTATGCATCAAGAGTACGTTCAATCGTGAACGACCCTAGTAAGAACGTGGCATCAAAGGAAGTCGCCCGACTAAAGAAGTTGGTGGCTTACTGGAAGGAGCAAGCAGGGCAAAGATGCGAAGACGAGGAACTAGAAGAGATCCAAGAGGAACGAATCCCGAAAAGCAAGTCGGACAATCGACATTCCCTCTGAGGTATATATAGCTCACCTGCTGGGATTTTTGCTGTGCCGAGAAATGCTTTGTGTAGGAATCGATCATCATCTTCATCTTCTTCTTAGAGTTTTGTATAGTAGAGATGTATATTATATACATATTATTATATTTTTCAAATTGTTACCAAAATTTGTGACCATGCTTTCCTCTCCCCTATTTTCTTGCAGTGAAAAAGATGTAAATATCCCACCATTTTTTTTTTTTTTTGCCAATTTCCATTTTTTTTGGGGTGCAAAACTTGAATTTCATTTAATTCCAAATTATTTTATTTTATTTGATCAAATTATTTCATTTTATTTTATATGGGTAACCACTGTCCGTACCTGCCGTACCCGATTGCCATCCCTAAACAGAAACGCCGCTCCTATCGGATTTGCGAATTTAGAATGCAATAACAAGTAGAAATAAAATAAAACAAACATCCAATGGCCGATTTCCATAAGAAAGTAGCCAAATTGACACATTCAAATGAAGTAGAAATAGAAATCTTGATTAATAATAGAGTGAGGTAGCCATATGAGAGCAAGGATGATACCTAGTTAAGCAATAATAGTAACTTATTCCAATTATTTCATGCAGTTTCTGAAGAGCGAAGATAGTAAAGCAAAGACGTAATCACCAATTTACCTCGACACCATCTACGATAACACATTTACCTACACCAGAAGCTGCAATACGAATGATACCAACAAGGTCGCCAACCAAAGCGTCTCATCATATTCCTCGAGACTCGCACTCGACTGAACCAAGGGTGTATCCAGAAGGTTCTCACATGATTGAGTACTTCAAGAAACTGTCACTTCCACAGTTCAATGGCGGCAACATTCAATCTACATTCCCCTATCTGCCAAATCTCTCCATCCTTAAGAACTAAATTACTCAAAAAGTCGAACACAGAAGTGCTACAAAATGCCAAATGACCATTGAAAAGTCGAGCTGGTAGGGCTGGAGTAGAGCAGCATGGTTCCAAAGACAGAAAAGTTTCTACGAGTATTTCAGAGTACGACTACAGATTGGATAATACATATGCCCCTACATCCATTATATAATGAAGAACAATACAATACGATTGATACACAAAAGACACACAGAATAAAATGAAAGAAAATGAAGAGGTTGAGAACTTGTGCTAGACTTTCCCTGCCACGCCATGGCTGCAGATCACCGGTTGCTTGCAATTAGCATGCCATCCGGGTTGCCCCGCCAAGATACGGGCTAAGATTTCTCGCTTGAGTGCCAAAAATTACCAGCTCAACCGTTCAGAATATAGAAGAAAATAAAAATTCAATGCAATGATTGCATAATGAGTTTTCAAACCATGATATGTTAAACTTGGGAGTTACCTCCCTTTGCTTTTCAAATTTATTTGCTTCACCAGGTCTTGAAAGGTTTGTCTGCAACTGCCAACTGCCTTTTCCGCAGCTTTTCACCGTGACTGCGATTTCAATAGTTTTCTCTGCAACTGCTATTTCAATAACAACTTCCTCAGATTGGTCTACAAAGAATCAATAATAAAATGATCAAAACACTTATGATGACGAGTTAAATAAATGAATAACGATGACGAGTTAAATGAAACCACCAATTCAATTGGGCTCTAGAAAGAGAGTTTATTCGAACTACGTGAGATACCAGTTTCCTCGATGTTGCAGCAAACAAACTTGCAGCCAGCAAAGCAAACTCTTCGCAAAATACGCCACAAGTAACAAAGAAAACAATCCCAAAAACTACAAATATCAAAACTAATAAGTGCGAACAAAGAGGAGAATGGGAGGAGAACGAACAGGATGATAAATCTATAAACTGGGCGGAGCCAAGCTTGGGTTGGGGTTGGCTCTAGAAAGTACAGTTTATTCAAACTATGTGAGATGACAGGGAAATATCTAATTTCAACGAAGTATGTCATCATTAGAAGCTGCTTAAACATTAAAACATGTACTCGTCCCTGAGTATAAATCAAAACAAAGCAAAAACATGAATTCGGGACGGGATGAAGGGTTTTTTTCTCTCAAACATGCAGTTTTAGGTGCAATCTATGAATTTTACTTTAGTTTTAAAATTCCAGCCAATATGTCTAGCTGTGATGTGTTGCAGTAAGGTTACCGTTACTATGGGAGCAGCTATGCTTGCGAAAGAAGAAAAATCTGACTTACAGTCAAGGAAAGGAGCTGGACTTAGGCGCAAAGAGCAGATCTCCAAATCGTCTACGTTATCTTCCGCATAAGAGGTTGTATAGTTGATGGACAAGTAATCAACGTATCAGCTTACTATATGTTATTACGAAGAAACAAAAAGTTGAATGAAGGAACCTCAAACGGATTAGATTGCTCACGTAACATCTACAACCAACATCACTATTTCCATGTTAATCATATAAAGGTGGAGAAAACTGAAGAACTACTTAAAAAAGGAAAGGAGATGACTGCATCATAGAGCAAAGGAGAGTTCCACCACCGCATGGCTGTGCATATCACCGGTTGCTTGCAATAGGCATGCCATCCGGGTTGCCCCGCCAAGATACAGGCTAAGATTTCTAGCTTGAGTCCCAAAAATTACCAGCTCAACCGTTCAGAATATAGAAGAAAATAAAAATTCGAAAAATGAAAGAAAAATATAAAGCAGAAATAAAGCCAACTTAATGGTGACGACAAAATTAATGTTGAACATCAGGCAAACAGAACCTTTAATTTCGATTCCACTTGGATGGCAAGCATGAACAATTCCTCTATCTGTTGAATAAAACTTAGCACCTGAGCAAAAAATTCAGTGATCTCATATCATTTTGCCGATTAGATTGCTGAAAAAAGTTTTGCAAGAATATAAAATGTCATTAAGGTAACATCTTAACCCATGGAAATGCAGTTTCACAGAGGGCCTTATAATAAGTTAATAATTATGCATCCATTGCAATTTAAACTTATGGAATCACATATAATAATGAGTTAAAATAGTGCTATAAATCAATTAAAACTTCGTAAAGAAACTGAAAGCAGACATAGGCTGAAGATAATCGAGATGATAAACATGTAATGGAAAGCAAACTCTGAAACCAGTTTAATGAAGAACTCATACCATGAAGCTGCCTCTTACCGTATCTCTCACTAGAATTCATTCAAGAATGCTCGCATATGCTCGATCACAAGGAATTCTAGTTGAAAGACTGTAAGAAGATGCACTAATTTCATATGAGATGCAAAATGAGAGTAACTGCAGTCCAGATTCAATTTAGAGGGGAAGAGAATAAAAATGCAGCCAAATTTAAGCCAACCCAACAATCATGATCTATGTATGTAAAAAATAGAAAGGGTAAAAAGATCGTATGCTAGAGAGTTGCAACCAGATCAGTGGTTGCTTGCGATTAGCACGCCATCTGGGTTACCTCAACATGATAAGGGCTGAACTTTTATATACCAAGTCCCCAAATCACCAGCTTAGCCATTAATACGAACTAATTATCTTACGGCCAATCAACAATGAGTTTAAGAAATTGAAAGAGTAAGACAAACCAAGTAGTATGCAAATATGCAACAAGAAACGGCCCGTGTACCTCAAGAGGATCATCCTGCCATAACATAAACAATGTCATTACAATTAGCTTTACCAATTTAGAATGCAATAGCAGCAAAACTACACTAGCAAAATTGCCATTTATTGAAAGGGACATCAACAACCAGAAATAGAAATCTTCACTGAATAATGAGAGTATGAGGAGACTACAGGGATGATGCCTATTAAGCATTAATCACACATCATATATTAGTTGGCAGAAATTGGAGTAAAAGTTTCTCACATGACATATGATGAAATTAAATTACATTTCATTTAGACTAAGGAACAACATATTCGGATTCTTTCCTGCAGGTCGATGAGCAAATATAGTAAAAGCTTTCATTAGAACTATGAAAATCCCTCATATCCTAAGCCAACGATCCAGATTTACCCTTCTTTGAGAATATAGGACTAGGCTAGGAATATCAGAAGCAACACCATCTTGACTATGCGCAAGTTTTCATTCAAATGAAGCCCAAGAATTTGTCAACTCTAACTAAAACACTGCAATTACATAAACATAGATAACAGAAAACTTTTATCTAACTCAGAAACTGTGTTCGGATCAAAATAGCAAACTCGGTAAATAGTTTAATAGATTTTGAATGAAAAACTCATACCATGAACAGCCTCTTACTGTATCTCTCACCTGTAACTATTCTAATTTGGTCGGATCCATTTATTGCTGCTGAAGTCTCTAGTCATGATTCCAGGAATCCTAAGGGGAAGCATAAAAGAAATTAGCTGATTTGTGCAAATAAGGGTTGCAAAACAGTAAGACTGCAACCATACACATGCGGAGGAAGTGTATAAACTGCACTCTAGCAAGTAAACTTTCAAGATATGGTTTAATTTCCACCACAACAGAAGAGGCCCTGCTCCCAAATAGATAAGTCACACTGGAAAACAAGAATACTAGGTCGAATGAATACACACAAACACTCACTCTGGAAATGTGGAAGATAGTTTAAAAAAAAAAAAATATTCCCTGCAAAATTTTCGTTATATGTACCTGTTGATCGAGAATACCATCAATATCAGATTGGATAAGCATCTTCCACATCAAAGTGCTGCTCTTGTCACAATCGAACATACAAGATAAGTAGCTAGATCTACTTGCAAGTGACAAAAGAAACATAGTATCAATAATAAAATGATCAAAACACTTGCGATTGCATAATAGTCAACAGAAAATAAATAATGATGACGAATTAAATGAAACCACCAATGTAATTAGGCTCTAGAAAAGAGAGTTTATTCGAACTAACGTGAAATACCAGTTTCCTCAATGTTGCAGCAAACAAACTTGCGGCCATCAAAGCAAACTCTTCGCCAAATACCCACAAGTAACAAAGAAAAACAATTCCAAAACCTACAAATATCAAAACTAATAAGTATGAACAAAGAGGAGAATGGGAGGAGAACAAACAGGATGATAAATCTATTAACTAGACGCAGCCAAGCTTGGGCTGGGGTTGGCTCTAGAAAGAACAGTTTATTCAAACTATGTGAGATGACAGGGAAATATCTAATTTCAACAAAGTATGACATCATTAGAAGCTGCTTAAACATTAAAACATGTACTCGTCCCTGAGTATAAATGAAAACAAACAAAAACTTGAGAATTCGGGACGGGATGAAGGGTTTTTTCTCTTAAACATGCAGTTCTAAATGCAATCTATGAATTTTACTTTCGTTTTAAAATTCCAGCCAATATCCATACCTGTGATGTGTTGCAATAAGGTTACCGTTACTATGGGAGCAGCTATGCTTACAAAAGAAGAAAAATCTGACTTACAGTTGAGGAAAGGAGCTGGACTTAGGCACAAAGAGCAGATCTCCAGATAGTCTATGTTATCTTCCGCATGTTCTGTACAAACAAGACAAGGTAATTGAATCAACACTTAGTGTTCAAAAATACTAACAGTAGTCATAAGAGGTTGTATAGTTAATGGACAAGACATCAATGTATCAACTTACTATATGTTATGACGAAGAAACAAAAAGTTGAATGAAGGAACCTCAAACGGATTAGATTCATGCAAGCTTGACACAAGAAGCTCTGAGTGCCTACAGCTGACCAACTGTGAATTTGCTCATAATAACAAAAATAACAAACATCTATAACGAACATCACTATTTTCATGGAATTAATCATATAAAGGTGAAGAAACTGAAGAGCTACTTAAAAAAGGAAAGGAGTCGACTGCATCATAGAGTAAAAGAGAGTTCCACCACACCATGGCTGCAGATCACCGGTTGCTTGCAATAGGCATGCCATCCGGGTTGCCCCGCCAAGATACGGGCTAAGATTTCTTGCAGTTCCAAATTACCAGCTCAGCCGTTCAGAATATAGGAGAAAATAAAAATTCGACAAAAGAAAGAAAGAAGATAAAGCAGAAATAAAGCAGACTTAATGTTGACAACAAAATTAACGTTTATCATCAGGTAAACAGAACCTTTAATTTCGGTTCCACTTGGATGCAGGGGCGGAGCCAGGAATTTGAATATACCCGGGCAAGATTTTATCAAAAACTTCTAGTCAAATACTACTATGATTCAAAGAAATAAACTTGAGAAAGAGAAATATTAACAAAATGAAAATAAAACCAAGCTTTAGTTATAATAAAAACGTACAAGATGTGTTCGTGCATTGACCTAACCGTAGGGGGTTATGATTAACGTATCGGACCTAAAAGGTCTCGAGTTCGAATCTCCAGTGGTGCCAGCTTTTAATGTGAGAGAACTCAACAAAAAGTTATCTTCTCTTAAAAAAAAACAATAATGCTATTTGGCCATAATGTGGCCGGCCACACAACAATATTTTTCATATTTTTTGTAATTTTAAAAATTGTAAATGATAACAATAATTTATTAATTTCATATTTTAATTTAAAAATATTTTTTCCCCAAAAATTACATATTTTTTTTTTCATTTTTTAGGTAAAAAAAGGTAAAAAAATACTTTAAATAGTAAAAATTATCAAATAATTAAAGGATTAATTTAAAAAAATACATAAAAAATACGGAGTATCACTTTTTGAGTATTTTATAATCTAAGAAAGTTTGACATAAATATATAAATTATTTGATATTATAAAAAATAAAACAAGTTAAATTATGGCCGGCCACATTATGGCCGGCCACATTATGGCCGAATAGCATCACTCTAAAAAAAAAGTAGGACTCACATTTTCTCCTAAACATTAGAAATTATCTTTAATAACATTAGTGAAATTACGAAGATTCCATAAATATTGTAAAGTAAATGATCCACAAAAATATTGTTCCTCTTTAACCTTTTTAATCAAGGAAATTAAATAACTTTTATGTCTCTTCGATTTTGTTGAAACAAATATATCAACACTGACATTGCTATATAGTAGTATTTGAAATGTAAGTAAAAGCTGAACAATAAATATAACACGAAGAGGAAAGTGTAAAAAATACTCTCCAGTCTCATTATATTAGTTTTATTGGAATATGACACAATAACCAAAGAGCATGGATCTAAGGGATTTCAAAAAATGTTGTTGCATGTTAAATTCTTTCCTTTAAAAAAACGAGACTAGTAAATGGGGAAAAAAGAAAAGAAAATGAAAGTATAACTAATTTAATCTATTGTCTTTTTTATAGACGGAGGTCTTTTTGGAATATTTTAAAATCAGTAATCTTTGTTATTAAGTAGATAGTGAAATCACATATAATTAATGTACAGGAGGTGGACGAAATGTATATATGTTAGTATTTCAAAAATAAGGAAATGCACTAATAGTAGTAATGTTTTTTTTTTTTTAATTTCACCCGGACGAGAGCCTGGGTTGCCAGGGCTCTAGCTCCGCCTCTGCTTGGATGGCAAGCATGAACAATTCCTCTATCCTTGAATAAAACCTGCAACCAGAGCAAAAAATTCAGTAATCTCATGTCATTTTGCCTATTAGATTGCTGAAAAAAGTTTTGCAAGAATATATAATGTCATTAAGGTAACATCTTAACCCATGGAAATACAGTTTCGCAGAGGGCTTATAATAAATTAATAATTATGCATCCATTGTAATTTAAAGTTATTGGCATCACATATAATGGGTTTAAAATAGTGCTATAAGTGCCACAAATCAATTAAAACTTCGTAAAGAAACTGATGAACAACATGTAATGGAAAGCAAAATCTGAAACCAGTTTAATGAAGAACTCATACCATGAAGCAGCCTCTTACCATATCTCTCCCTTGTATTTATTCAAGAATGCTCGCATATGCTCGATCACAAGGAATTTTAGTTGAATGACTGTAAGAAGATGCACTAGTTTCATGTGATGCACAAGGAAAAAACCTAATGAAATGAGAACTGAATTCATGCCATTTCATGTAAAAGAACACACAAGTTTGCAGCTTGCTATTCCATAACATATGTTCTGTCTGCGCATTTCCGAGCTAGCTCTGTAGACTTTGGTAAAAGAAGCAAAGTAATGTTAGACCAAAATAAAGAAGTGGATTGTGAATAAAATTACGTTTCAAGTACGAAGGTAAAGGATGCGGATTTATAAATGCAGTTTAATACGAAAGATATACTAAGCCAGGGGAAAAAACACAATTGTATGTAGGTTCAAAATTTCCAGCTGTACGAAACAATGATAAGAAAAATCAGACAATTATGCTGTAAAACTTATTTGTCTGATATAGGAGTGATCTTATTTTGGTAAGAAAGATATATACCTCCCTCTTCTGGAAGATCCGAGGTCGACAAAGTAAGGTTGTCCCTTAGAAGCTGCATGATGAGAGTTCTGTCTTTGTAGGACTCTTCATTGAAGCTGTCAAGTTCTGCTATAGCTTCACCAAAGGCTTGTTTAGCAAGGTGGCAGGCCCTGGTAGCGGTAACATTTATGTTAATAACAATCAGTAGCAACACGATTATAAAGTAAACATAATAATGGATGATCGAAGTGGGTAAAGAAAATTCCGTCAGAGGATGTTAAATTATAATGACTACAGTGCTTACAAACATGGACAAAGATTTCATCCCTTCCTACTAAAAAGTACCTATATGATAATCAATAGCACGCCTAACATGGAATTTCCGCCTATCTTAAATAAAACATTCATTTGTTGATGGGGAGTAAGATTCATTTACAATATAATTTCCCTATTATATTGCAGCTTTCTTCCAAAAGTATATTTCATGGTGAATAAATCTACTCCATATTTCATCATAAAGCAGCACACTATAGCATTCCGTGTAATGATCTACTTAAGGATATGAGAAATAGAAGCAAGATATAGCAAATGCACACCTTTCAGGGGGATTCAGGATCTCGTAGTAGAAAACAGAGAAGTAAAGGGCCAACCCAAGTCTAATGGGATGTGTAGGAGCAAGATCAGTGGAAGCAGCACTAGTGGCAGCTGAAACAAAAATTCCAAGTCCTCAATTATTAGAACATGTAAGTTAACAAGGTAAATGGAAACATCCACAAACTTAGAAAGATTTCTATTCAACCATAACATAAAAGAAAGCGATGGGGATTTATACAAGTAGCAGCAACAGAATATCCAATAATGAAACACATGAAAGGAAACAGTAAAGTACGAAAACCAACTTCATACGCCTTGGGTGACTGGTCTGCTGCCTCTTTACGATCCTCTGCAGACTTGAACTCAGCTAAATAGCGGTAATAATCTCCTTTCCTGAGAAATTAGAGGGAGAGAGAATAAAATGCAGCCAAATATAAGCCAACCCAACAATCATTGATCTATGTATGTAAAAAACAGAAAGGGGAAAAAGATCTTGTGCTAGAGAATAGCAACCAGAAACAACCCTTGTACCTCCAGAGGATCATCCTGCCATAACATAAACAATGTCATTAATATGGAAAAGTTGTTGAATCTTTTTCCAGCCATGCCTCATACTTCAAGAAAAGCCTCATGCACGTCCAAAAGCAATGTCCACTTTCTCCATCCTAATTTGGCCGGATCCATTTATTGCTGCTGAAGTCTCTAGTTATGATTCCGGGAATCCTAAGGGGAAGCATAAAAGGAAATTAGCTGATTTGTACAAATAAGGGTTACAAAACAGTAAGAC
This sequence comes from Thymus mandschuricus, assembly GCA_029379335.1. Classification (NCBI taxonomy): domain Eukaryota; kingdom Viridiplantae; phylum Streptophyta; class Magnoliopsida; order Lamiales; family Lamiaceae; genus Thymus; species Thymus mandschuricus. Next base: position 33,074,149 of record CM057078.1, read on the forward strand.
TACCACAAGAGAAGAGGCCCTGCTCCCAAATAGATAAGCCACAGTGGAAAACACAGATAATAAGGTCGAATGAGTACACAGACACACTCACTCTGGAAATATGGAAGATATAAAAAAAAAATCTGCAAAATTTTCGTTATATGTACCTGCTGATCGAGAATACTATCAATATCAGATTATATAAGCATCTTCCACATCGAAGTGCTGCTCTTGTCACAATCGATCATACAAAATAAGTTGCTAGATCTACTTGCAAGTGACAAAAGAAACATAGTATCGGTTATTTTTACTTTAGGAAGGATACTGAGAAATTCCTGCAAAAAGCTTAAGAACATAATCAAAAAGTAAAGCATATTGAAATTTTGAGCTCTGAAAACCAAGTGTAGATAAGAAAACACTTACCGGTCAAGAGCCTCTACACACACTTGAAAATCAGCTTCACTAACTTGCCTCTCAATCACGTTTCTCACCCGCGCAACAGGAACGGAACAATGTACGTATGAGATACTACTTTGAAAAACTCGGGTTTACGAGTGGGTAGGGTCGACATTGGTCAATGCAGGAGGAAGACAGAGGAAAAAAACCAACTAAATACTATACTTTGGTTGCAACAAGAAATACCTACAACTAGGGCTGCAAACGAGCCGAACCTGATCGAGTATTGGTTTGCTCGGGTTCGGCTCGTTTAGTATTTGATAGACTCGGGCTCGGGTTCGAGTTCGATTCGAGCTTTATATCCGGGCTCGAGCTCGGCTCGGGTTAAAAAATTTGAGCTCGAATTCGGCTCGAGTTCGGCTCGTGCTCGGTTCGGACTTGAGCTCGAATTTGCATGTGAAAAGCTCGATTCCGAGCTCGTTTAAAAAACATGATATAAACATATTTAATATTTTCTTTTAAAACTTCAAATGAACTTAAATTAAAATGAATTCATCAAATAAAAATATATCTAATGAAATTCATCTAAAACATAAAACATAATCCAAAAAGAACAAAACATATTTTACAAAATAGCATTTTCAAATGCTAATCAAAAGATTTCATAGAAAACATAATATCCAAAAAGTAGTTTAATATCCAAAAGTTGAAGGAGGCTTAATTATGGTATAGTCCTTAATTAGTTTTGATTGTGATTTGAAATTAATTTTAGCTCATTAACATTTGACAATAAATAGTTCAAATCTTCTTACCTACAATTTTTTACACATAAATGCTAAAGCTCGTTTACAGGCTCGATTAGAGGTTCGATTAAGAGTTCGCGAGCAGGCTCGCGAACATGTTCGATTAATATACGAGCCGAACACGTTCGCGAGCAAAACGAGTCGAACACCTTACTGCTCGAGTTCGGCTCGTTAAGTTAACCGAGCTCGAATTCGGGCTCGAAGCTCGGCTCATTTGTTAACGAGTTCGAGCTCGAACGAGCTTTTACCGAATCGAGCACCGAATAAGTCCCGAGTAGCTCGGCTCGTTTGCAGCCCTACCTACAACTAATGGAAAGTCTTTCCCTGAAAACAACATTTTGTTTTCTTTTCTTCAGAATATAACAAGGAGAATGTTGAAAGAGATCATCTTTTGTTTTCTCTTCTTATCCCTTGGTGCACTATTCCTTGTTTCCTCCATCCCTTGTATCCCTTGTGTGAATCACCTTACCCAGAGATAGCAAAAAAAATCGGGATGGCAAATTCATACAGAAAGGGAAGAGAAACACATTCTCTATCCCCTGTATCCCTTGTATGAATCACCACCACCGGAGATTATGCAAAAAATGGGGAAGGCGAAGTCATACAGAAATGGGAGAGAAAAACAATAAACAGGAACAATCAAGAAACAGAATCAAACAAAGAGTGATCTCTTATCCCTTTTGTGAACTACTGTACCCAAAATAAAAGACCTTTTATAGACGAATCCACCGCCGAAGGAATATTTCGGGGAAAGTAAATTCAAGCAGAAAGGGAGATAACACTCAATCCTCACTATTTTCAGAAGAAAGAAGAATGAGTTGGCGATAAAAACTTTTTCTTTTTGCGAGAGAGAGAGAGAGAGTTGGCAGAAGGGGATGAGATGACAATAGACTATTTTGGCTAGGAAGAAAAACTTGAAGATGATTTCGCGAGGAAGAAAAACTCAGGAATCCGTTAATGGAGAAGAACTTAGCGAAAAGACTAATACTTGCGAAGGAGAAGAGGAGGAATTTTGCTCGAAATCCGTTGATGGAGATGGAGAAGAAGAATTTAGCGAGTTTTTGCGAGGAAGAAGGCGGAGAAGAATTTATGGAGAGAAAACCCAGTTTTTGAGAGTAAGAACTTTAAACCTATGGAATGAACGGTGGAAGGGGTAGTATTATATATACTGTAGATAGGTGAGGCGGCGGCGGAGCGACGCTTGGGCTGCCGCCGCCGCTGTCGATTTGCTGTAAAAAAATAGCCGTTGAGAAGGAGATGAAGAGTCGCTGATTTTAATTCTCTTTTCTCTCTCCTCTCACGCTACTCATTATTTTCTCTAATCTTTTTTATTTATTTTAGTTTATAAAATTTTATTTAAATTCCATATCAATATTTTCGATTTATTTCGATGCAGCAAATTTGACATGTATTGTTTTCCTGAATACTCCCTCCGGTCTTTTACAGTTGAGTCACTTTTCCGATTGGGCCGGTCTCTCCTAGTTGAGTCGTTTCATTTTTGGGTAAAAATTAAGTATTAAACACACAAATAATTGTACCCCTTATTTTACTTAATTAACATACTAATTACGCCCCAATTTCTCAGTTTCTCCATTATCGCCATTGCCGTCTCTCTCGAAATAATTTAAATTAATTTAAAATAAATCCAGAAAAATTTTAATTTTATAAAAAAAAAAAATCCAGAAAAGTTTTTTATTTTAATTTTAAACATCAACAATAATTTTATAAAAAAAAAATCCAGAAAATTTTAAATTAATTTAAAATAAATCCAAAAAAGTTTTAATTTTATTAAAAAAAAAATCCAGAAAAGTTTTTTATTTTAATTTTAAACATCAACAATAATTTTATAAAAAAAATCCAGAAAATTTTAAATTAATTTAAAATAAATCCAGAAAAGTTTTAATTTTATAAAAAAAAATCCAGAAAAGTTTTTTATTTTAATTTTAAACATCAACAATAATTTTATAAAAAAAAAAATCCAGAAAATTTTAAATTAATTTAAAATAAATCCAGAAAAGTTTTAATTTTATAAAAAAAAAATCCAGAAAATTTTAAATTAATTTAAAATAAACTGAAAAACAAAAAAAATATTAATTAATAAAAAACATTTTTTATATTAATTAAAATAAAATACAGTACTTAGTAATTATAAACATAATCCCATTCTCTTCTCAATTACCAAACATACTTAAAGTACTAAACAACTCTTCTTAATTCCCGTGTCGAAAAGTTTCGACTCAACTGTAAAAGACCGGAGGAAGTATGAGTCTACTTTTAATTAGGGATGATAAATTATTATCGTACTCATAAATCAATAATATCCATATCAATACATATAATAGCATTAGGAATATCAAATCTACGAAACATTACTCATAATTTTCGCGAACATCACTCTTCTCAACATTTTCTTTTAATTAAATAAATGAGCGGACTTTTATAATTTATTATTATTAACTTTTTAAATAAAAAATTGCTTTAAAATAACATTATAAAATGATGAGGAAATGTAGTAAACTACCCTCTTAGGGTGCCCCAATGGTAAAAGTTGGATTCAACTATTTGGAGTTGCCACATCTGCTTTTAATACCCAACAACTTTAAATACCTACGCTCTCCAACAATAAACTCAACTTCTAACTTTTATGTGGGTCCATCATATACAAACAATTAATTATATATCTATATACATATTTTAAACTATATTTCAACCAAAAATACTGAGAAGTATTATTCGAACTAGAAGAAAAATTTGACGAGAATTGTTGCGGAGGAACATTTGAATCAGAAGGACCTTGTTGCATAAAAGGATAATAATACTGTGTATTTGGAATATGAGAAGATTGAGAATTTTTAGAACTCGAACTGGAATTTTGTGAATTGGATTTTCTAGGCATTTTGTTTTTATAATATATAAAGGTTATGTAGAGAGATGAAATGAAGAAGAAGATGATGCATATTATGAGGAATGGGGGTGGGTTTATATAGAATTTTTTTTCCCTAAAAGAACACTCAATAAATTATATGATTTGAATATATTAATCCTAAAAAAATAGATTTGAAGATATATTTGATGAAAAAAGTGTAAAATTCAAATAAAATAATGCACTTTATATGGATCAACATATTTCACTAGCAAATGTGGAGAGTGACATACACCTTCTAATTAAATGGAGAGTTCTCTTTACTTGCAAGTTGGTGAGGCCCCACATAATTTAAGGAGTTAAGGTTTTTATTTGAGGAGTTGAACTTTTTATTTCCAACTTTTTATTTTCCTCCAATGGTTAATACTCAACTTTTTCCAACTTTTTAAATTAAAAACCCAACCATTGGGGCACCCTTTAGAGATAGTAAAACTAAATTTAGGTATGAGAATAAAAACCATCAATTTTTACCCATATTTAGGTTGGGAGGACCAAATTGCCCTTACTTTTACATTTTTCCTATCTCAAACCTACTTTCTCTATCTTCTACTTTATTTTGAATTTCAAACACACCCCCCATCTCTTCACTCTCTCCCACGTCTTTCTCACTCTAGCCACAACCTTCTCTATCCCTCTCCATAGCCACCCACCCTCTCTCTCTCTCTTTGCATCTCTTCTCTCTCTCTCTTTTCCCCCTCCATAGTTGTCTTCTACCTTTTCCTTGCTGACGAGGAGCAACACATAAACAACGGGGAGGTCGGCACGAGGAACGTGGTTTAGGCGGTGAGCCATATCCGCTCCGTGATGGGGACTTCCGTTTCCTCCTCAACCTCAAAGAAGACGAGGTATTCTCCTTTGTGCGCGTTCCTCGCCTTCGTCTTCACCTCGACCTTTTTCTTGGCGGCGGAGCGGGTACGGGTCCCCATACAAGATCTAGTAAACCTCGGTTGATCCGTATTTGAAAAAAATGTGTCTTCTTCTTTTCTAGATTATTTTATTGTGCTACTTTTGATGGGTGAGATTTTGACTTTATTTTTGTATGTTTAGATGAATCTGAATTCGAAATGTATGGTTAAAATTTACTTGTTTTTCGGTACGATTTTAACATTATCGTACTTCTTTGTGTGTTACTTTCGATTATTTGTTTGTTACTTTTGACGACGTTCAACATTTTCAAGTACGGTTCTCGTTCATTTACGTTATGTGTATATATAAAGTTGTTTAAAGTGTTGATATGAAAATTTTTATATCAAGAGTTAGGAGTTTTGGATCTTATTCTTCTTCTTCTGGTAGGATTGTATAACGAAAATCTTAATTGATTTTTCGGTACGATTTTAACCATTTCGTACTACTTTATTTTGGTACTTCTTTATTTTTCACCTTCGCATGGGTCTTTCTAATAGAGAAAGAACAACTTCAAATTCTTTTTTCGTACCGCAATTGTTAGTACGAATTTAAAATAAGTATTGATGGCGTGAATGAGGGGAAGAGGCCACCGGAGAGAAATTTGTTTGGAAGCGTGCAGTAATATAGAAGAAAAGTAAGGGCGAAATTGCTATTTAAACTTGCAGGATTTTTACTACTTTCGATCTATGTAATTAAGAACACGGTACGAAATTGACAAATCTTACTAGCAACGTGGAGAATTTTTATAATTATATACTATAATGCACGGATTCTTTAAAAAATATCATATTGCAGTATCGGATACGCGCAGGATACGGGTGTGGGTGCGATTCGCGTGGGATATGCACCGGATACGCCACGTGGCGAATCCTACAAAAAAATAATAATAATAAAGGGATACGCGAATCGGGTGCGTCCACCTCGAGAATCCGGTGCGTCCACCTCGAGAATCCGGTGCGTTTAGGGTGCGTTTGGGGTTATTTTTGTAATAATTTTATTTTTTTGGTTCTTTTGTAATTATTTTTATATACAACACCTAAAATTTAAACAATTAATAGAATTATTGTAATATTTAAATTATGGGGTTTAATCGAAAATTCATTTTAAGGGAAATTTGCAATATACTTTTCTATTTATACTTTTTATTTTTATAAATAAGTGTCATATATATTATAAAATATAAATATATACATGTATCCTTCACGAATCGCACCCTAACTTTTTTAAAAATCCGTATCCCCGTATCCGAATCGTATCGCCCCCGCACCCGTATCCCCACACTCATGCAACATAGATTATATACTTTACGCACTTAACAACATAGTACAAAAATTACAAAATCTTACCAGAACCGTGAAGAATTTTCATCACTTCACTCTATGTACTTAAAACCACAATACAAAATTTACAAATTTTACCAGTAACGTGAAGAATTTTTATAAGTATACTTCATGCACTTAACAACATAGTATGAAACTTATAAAATCTTACTAGAACCGTGAAGAATTTTCATCACTTCACTATATGTACTTAAGAACACAATACGAAACTTACAAAATCTTACTAAAAACGTACAGATGTTTTATCACTTCGCCCTATGCACTTAAGAACACAGTACAAAACTTAAAAAATCGTACTATACACGTCAAAAAAATTTATTACTTCACTACATATACTTACCAACACAGTACGAAATTTACAAATCGTACTAGAAACGTGCATAATTTACAAATCGTACTAGAAACGTGCATAATATTTTACTACATGTACTTACTAACACAGTACGAAACTTACAAATCGTACTTACTAACAAAGTACGAAATTTACAAATCGTACTGGAAATGTGCATAATTTTTATCATTATATTTTACGCACTTAACAACATAGTACGAAACTTAAAAAAACTTACTAGTACGTGCAGAAAGAGAGAGAAAGAGAAGAAAATGTTGAAAAAATGAGAGAAGAATTAGTGGGTGAGAGGAGAGAGAGCGTCAGAATTTCAGAGAGAGGAAGAGAGAGAGAGTTAATTTGTAGAGTGAAAAAGTGAGTGGGTGGGGGGGGGGGGGGGGGTCAGAAAAATGAGTGAAAAGTAGGGAAAGGAAGAGTATTTTGGTACAACTTTTGAAAATATGGGTAGAAATTGGTTTTTCTTATTCCCAAACCAATAATTGGTTTTTCTATCTCTAAGAGGGTAGAAAATTTTTTGCCTCTAAAATGATCATGTAAAATTTGACAAAACTTATCATCAATATCAGCCTCTTAACGTACTGTACTTTCTTATACACAAGTGACGGATAATATTTATATATCTGCTACCTAATTTATATATATAAACTACAAAATAAAGTGAATACCGTCGAATTTCAACGGGCACTGCTCTTGTATATATCTAAGCTTATAACTTTATGTTCCATCTAATTTCACATATAATATCTATTTACGAGGAAATACAAAACTGATATTCCGTAATATATATTAACCGATTCAAAATAAATAAAAATGATATAATTCAAAGAAATTTATTCATTCTTAATTTTATTGATAAAACGGCGTCGTAAAGAATCAATATCGCATTCCAATTCAGTGAGAAAACTATACTAGTTCTTTACATTTTTCAATTTGCAATAAAAGAACAATTAAAATGCTTACAATTACGAGGAACATACAATATTTAAAAACCGTGCTACAACTATTTCTAACTCGAGACTCTCGAAACCTAGCATCCTACTGCCGGGCCACCACACGCACACAGTGTAGATAAATATTAGTACTAATATAGTTGATATATCAAGAATGCTACCATTACACACACGCACACAGTGTAGATAAATATTAGTACTAATATAGTTGATATATCAAGAATGCTACCATTACAACTCGGTAATCCGCAGAACCAACAATTAGTTGAAACAAATACTATCCCGAATCAGCGTTTCGAAAGAAATAGCACAAAAGAGTACACGACTTTGGATACAACATATGTTCGTCACTAAGAGAGTGCTTTTGGCATGCTCGACCAATCACATAAGAATATTGTATTGTTTTCAAGTACCAAGCAGATAACGTAGAATGAGAATGATCAGTAGTTTGAAAACGTAAACAATCATTGTTCTTAAACCAACATGTAATAAGTTTGGTTTAAGTCTAACCCAGGGCCAGTTAGCAACAGCAGAGACAGTAGAATCCATATAAATGTGGTTTAAGCAAACTTTCTTCCAAGCCATGTCAATATTATACGCAACCATTCAACGTGTTTATAATCGGCCCACGAGAATTTTAGATAAGTGATCCTTCAAATCAATCGCACTTCAAACTTAATAGACAAAACGGGGTAAATTTCTAAATCTCGACTTAGATCTTTCATCACCGTCTCATTTTGGAATAAGAAGTGACTTTATCTCAAAAATCTTGGAATAATAACATCAATTTAGATAAACAAGTAAATGAAATCCAGATCCAAGTTAGGTAAAGAACAAAAATGCATACAATATAAACAAGCCGATCAACCATGATCTACGTATGTAATTAGCAAAACTATCGGACACCTCCTACTCCTAGCAAAACTACGCACAAAATTGTTCGTTTCTTTACTCGAGAAGTTTCTTCTCGATCCTTATTGGGACGTTTACTTTCATTTGACCCCTTTCCATTTTAAGCCTAACATTTCCCTTTAATACTTTATTTATTCCTTATATCCCACTTATTTTCACTTTTATGCCATTAACACTCCACTTATCTTTTTACCTTTACGTCATAAACTTAAATTTCTTAAACATCGTGCTGAAAAGAAAGGTACCAAATGTGAGTAAACGGAGGGAGTACATGTCAACACTGTTTGCTTTATACATGTTGAATGATTCAAAAATTACATGACTCGATGGACCGAAAACTACTTTAATGGAACAAAAAAATTTCAAAACTTCCCACTTCAACAATCAAAACTACACAATTTTCAATCGTAAATAAAAGACAGCAATTTCAAGAGAGACAGAGAGAGAGAGAGAATGTACATGAGTGATACTTTTTCCCACTCCAAGAACAAGAAACTAAACCAGAGAGTCAGTATACCCAGTGTAACTCTCCCTGCTAACATACTGCCCGCTCCACCCCGACCCGAAATGCGACGTCGTCATCGAGGTCGTCTCGTTGGTGGAGTCCGTGTCCAAAGCGGTTGGCCCCATCGCCGGCCACACGAATGCTGGCTTGAAAGGCGGCACCACTGGCACTGGCACCGTCGCTGATATCATCTGCACAATCGCCTGCGTCTTTGGCCTCTCGGATGCCATCGGGTGCGAGCAGGCCAGCCCCAATAAGAGCAGCCGCTCCGCCTCCTCCACCACGTAATCCTCACCCAATCTCGGGTCCACCGCCTCCAGCAACCGGCCGTCTCGATGCATGCACCACACCCAATCCACCAACAGCTGAAACCCACCGATCTTAGCCCCGGGCCTCTTCCCGCACACGAGCTCCAGCACCACGGCCCCGAACGCGTAAACATCCGACTGCCTTGTGGCCTTCCCCATGTGGAAGCACTCGGGAGCAATGTACCCCATCGTGCCCAAAACCCCCTCCGCCTCCGCATACGACGTCTTCTCATTATCGAGCGCACGTGCAAGGCCAAAGTCACCAAGGCGAGCATTAAAATTGGAATCGAGCATGATGTTACTCGCCTTCAAATCACGATGCACGACCCTCTGATCATACTCGTTGTGAAGGTACTGCAGCGCAGATGCCACACCCGATATAATCTTGTACCGGACGCTCCACCCCAACACCTCGACGTCCGGGCCCACAAACAAGTGCTTGTCGAGGCTCCCGTTGGGCATGTACTCGTACACGAGCAGCAACTTCCCGTACTTGTGACACCACCCTAAGCAACATAAAAAATCAATCTTTACACTCACAGCAAACGCATCCAAACCAGAAACTGCCAATCTTTCACCATCAAACATGACTAAGCAACTCATAAATCACAATATTCATTGACTCTGTTCTTAATGAAGTCTGCCGCCATCAACTTCAGAGAGAGAGAGAGAGAGAAAACAATTTGCAAGTTGAAATATTTAGGCGTATGCACGTTAAGAGCTGCAATTTTAGATTAGTATTCAACTTGATAGTTGGATTAAGATATAGAAAAAAAGGTAGTCACTGTCAAATTTTTACCAACTGTTCGAATTGAATATTTATTCAGACAAAAAAAAAAAAAAAAAAAAGGAAGCTTCAATAAAATTTTCAAAATTTGATGATGTTTGAGAATGAAGTAACGATGACATAGGCTGCTGAAGGGGAAAGCCTTGATTGGAAAATCAAAGGTCAACTTTTTTCATACCAAGCAACGATTCAAGAAATCAAAGGTCTGATTTTTTTTTTAAATTATTTTTTCAGAAATATCTGAAAATCATGATGAAGGAGAAGAGGGGAGGGGCTTTTTCGTAAATTGACATTTGACTTCTGCAGTTGGTGCTTGAAGGTAAGGAACATTCCTGCATTAATGGCTGCAGAAAATCCTTCTCCCTCCAAAATTAACGAACAGAATTGGCTACCGTTTGACTCAATAATTAAAATTTTAATCCTTAAATTCCATTGATGGATTTAATTCAAGCTCAATTATTCGATCAATTGATGAATCGCAGATTAATTATTTGAAAAAATCGAGAAAATCTGTGAAGAAATGGGGGGTTTTGGCGTACCGAGTAGCTTGACGAGATGGCGGTGGCGGAGGCGGTTGATGATGGTGAGCTCCGCCAGGAAATCGTCTTGTCCTTGAATGCTTTCCCTCGAAAACCTCTTGACGGCGATCTCCAGATTCTCCTTCACCAGCAATCCTTTGAACACCTCGCCGTACCCGCCTTGCCCTAGCTTGTTCTTCTCGTCGAAGCTGTTGGTCGCCTTCTTCAGATCCTTGAATTCGAACTCTCGAGGCGTTCCCGGCAGGCTCCTTAGGGCTCCGTCCAGGGTCGGATTCGTAGTCGCCATCCGCCGCTTGTGCCAGTAGCATCCTAGCAGCAGCGCGCCGAGCAGCAGCACCGCCGCCGCCGGGATCCCCGCGCCGAGCCCGATCCGGAGGCCGTCGCCGCCGTCTTCGAAGTGGTGGACGGTCAGGTTCCACCTCAGCACGCAGTTGAGCTGCACCGTCTTCCCCGTCGAGGCGGCGAAGCCGAAGTAGGAGTCCTGCTGCACGTGATCCGTCAGATTCAAACCGTACGAAAGCAGCGCCGCCTCCGGCTTCGGCGGCGTGGCGCCGTCCTTCGTCGCCTGCTCGGCGATGTAGACTCGAATCACCCTGCTTCCGCCGTCGTAATCGATCCAGATGTTGTAGAACCTACCCTTACTCGAGGCGAGGGTCATGTTGAGCGGCGTCAGCGACTCCACCGCCACGGATCTGACGCCGTGGAGGTCGATTCCGATGTGGTTGTCGTCGGGATCGAAGTCCTGCTTGAAGGTGTCGAGCTCCACCGCCACCACCTTGTTCCTCGGGTCGCCGTCGGTCAGCGAATTCGTCAGGCCGAGGAACTCGCCGGAGCTGTTGGGCGGCAGTCCGCCTATCTCCGGCACGATTACGAACGCCATCCCCTCGCCGACGGCCGCCCCCCCAACCACGGGGCTCATGTTGATGAGGAAGGAGGTGTTGAAGGAAGCAACTCGAGCTCGAGTCGAGTTGGGGTTCCCCTCCCAGAGGCGAAACCGCTTCCGAAGCAGAATCCGGCCGGCGGCATTAGAGATGTCGAAATCAGGGTTCGCCGTATCCAAGGTCACCTGCAGAGCTTGGTTATGGATGGTCGCATTCCCTTCCTTGACGACGATGGAACGGTAGGTATCCTCTTCGAAAGCCCCGTGGTTCGAGAAAAAACCGTAGCCTTCGTTGTAGACTTTCACCTTCGCACTTTCTGCAGGAGCCGCGGCGGAGAATAACAAGAGGAGAACAACGGCGGCGGCGGCGGCGGCGGCGGCGGAGGAAGGGTAGAGTTGGGTTTTCCCCATATAATTTGCAGGAAACTGGAAAGAAGGCTGGTTTTTCATCAAATGGGAGCTTGGATTTGGACTCCCACTACCCTTTTATATTCAAGAAATTCAAATAAAATATTCTTGAATTCAATACCTAAACTTTGAAGTTTCTATTTGAATAATAATACATCACCCGACTCATTTCGACAGTCTTATTCTTTTTAAACACGAGATTTTATGTGAAAACGTAATTATCGAAGTCGGACGTTCCAATACGGTACAAGATTATTGAAATAAGATGGAGGATGTATATACAAAGGATACAACGAGTGTACGAGTGTTGACCCAACAATAGGAGATTGAATTTTGAGACCAGATATTTCGAGTTCGAGTACTCCGCACAAATCTTTAATTTTTTATTAATTACTTAATATTAAAAAAGTTAAAGGATATAGTGATTGGTCTTCGCACTTGGCCTGTAGTATTTGCTTGGAAGTTGCTAATTTGCAATGTATTTTGATAAGTATTGTGGGGGGTAGTTTAGTAATTTGAAAAGCTGAGTTTTTATATATTTTTTGATGGGGATTTAAGAAATTTCCCTCGTGGAACATTTTCAATTTCATTGGGTGACTATTATATTTTGACTATACAAGTTCCGTTACGTTTGCACAAGTCAATTGGATTATTTGGATAGTAATTACGAATATGGTATTGTGTTTTTGTATCATTACGGTATACTTCGAATTACGACGGGATTCAAATTAGTTACTGTTAAAATTCTAATTGTATTTATTTAACCCTGTCTGGAAAAACTTGAAACCAATGTTTTAAAAACCGAACCGGAGGTCGAACCGGTGAGGCTCCCGGGTCATGGTTCAATTGGTTGAACCGGTTAAACCATGGTTGAACCGTTATGCAATTAAATTAATTATTAAATAAAATTAATTATAAATATACATAATATATATAAAAATATGAATAAATCTATACCTTATATGGTAAAAAATACATTAAAGTTATAACAAAGAAATTTATTCTCGATATCGATTTAAATATCATGATTTAAATATATTTTTTTACAATTATTAATTTTGTATTCATAACTACTATATAAAGGTTTAAAAAATGTAAAATTATTATTATTATCATAAAACATTATGCTAATAGGTCATCTCGGAGAAAATTAAGTGAAAAATTATTGAGAATTAGAAAGATAGAGTTAAAATAGACATTCATATAAAAATAATACTTTAATTATGTCAATTGCAATTAATACATTTAAATATCTTATTAAAAATAATTGACTATTGTAGTTTAGATGGTAGAGTTATTGGTTTTTTATCTACTAGGTCATGGGTTCAAATCCCTCTCAACACAAAAATTAATTTTTTTTTTTGTAAGAGAATTGAACCGGTCGATTTTCCGAAAACCGCCCCGGTTCGCCGGTTCTTCCGGTTTCGGCCGGTTTTCACCGGTTTGAGCGGTTCAAATCCGATTCTATAGGACCTCCGGTTTTATGGTCCGAACCGGACCGGATCAAGGCCGGTTCCCGGTCGAACCGGTCGAACCGGCCGGTCCGGTCCGGTCCGGTTTTTAAAACATTGCTTGAAACATCACATACTCCCTCCGTCCCATTTCAGTAGTCCTCAATACTATTTTCGTCCGTCCCACATCAGTAGTCCTCTTTCCTAAAATGGCAAAAATTAACCCTTACTTTTGATGTGGACCCCATACTTTTTCAAATTTAACACTACGCATAAAATCTCGTGCCGAAAAGAAAGAGGACTACTGAAATGGGACAGAGGGTATTACTATTAGAAAGGGAAAAGAGAGTGGTAAAATTTATAAGAAAATTACAATCACATAAGTGCTAATTGTATTGATTATAAAGTACCCCTTTCGTTTTTTTTCGTTTAGTTCATTTATTGAATACATAAATACTATGAAATAATAAAACGAGTTAAATGAAAAGAAACGTAATAAGTATTACGAATAACCTTTACAATATTCATTTTTACAAAATTTAGAAATAGAAAGAGAGAAAGGGCACATGAATAAAGATAGCACTTTATTTAAGCTGAGTGAATTATTGGGAGCTTTAATTAGTGGATACACTTACATCAGTTATTTAATTCTTACTTTTATAAAACATGCATGCAACTTTATTCGATTCACATCTCTATTTTAATCATTTCTTTTCTTCACTGTATGTATATAAAACAAGGCCAAATTCCAAAAAACATTATCAAGAATTTGCAAACTATATAATAATATTCTCTTTGTCCCGTTTCATTAATCTTGTTTGCAATTTTAGGTTGTCCCATTTCGCTAGTCATGTATTTTAAAATGAAATGAATTAACCTTTCATTTTTTATATAGACCCCCTTATTTTTTAATTTTAATACTCGCGCATAAAATCTCGTACCGAATAGAACTATGACTACTGAAAGTAGACGAAGGGAGGGGTACTAATAGTAACGTATACAACTGTTTATATAAAATTGTACCCCTGTATTCTGTACCACTACCTCAAATTCGAATATACACCAACTAATAAATTAATTGAATCAATTTTTAATATTTTGACATTCTTCGCACATTGTCTCTATTTTCCTTCAAAAGTCTTACTTCTACACAAATTTAATTAACCACTCGTGGTTTATTTATGCATAAATCGTGGAAATAATGTCGCATAGATTAATTTTAATGTTATTTTATTTATATTATATGGGATCAACGGGTAATTGGGTCACTTTTAGAAGGATTCTAGAAGGCAATTACATCAATGAACCCGTAAATATGTTGTTAGAGCTCTGTCCCTTTGATGTGATCCAATGGTTCATGTCAATATTCCTTCCGTTTATTTTAAAATGACCAGTTTTGTTTTTGCATGCATAATAATAAAAAAAAAAAAAATTATGTTTATTATGTAATAGTGGTGATTAACATACTTAAAATGAACGTTTAATGTATAAAAGTAATTTATTAGGGGATTAATGGGGTGTGCATAGGGATGTCAAACGGGCCAACACACCGGGTTTCGGGCCAGCCCTATCGGTTTGCGGGCTATTCGGATCGGGCTAATCGGTTTTTTTTTTTTTTTTTCCTTTCGGGCTAATATTTTTTTTGCCCTAACCCTAACCCTCTCGGTTTCGGGCAAGCCCACCGGGCCAATAAGTTTATAAAAAATAAAATATAAATATAAAAAAATTATTATTTTAGCACATATTTGTATAAAAAAATAAATAAATTATTAAATATTGTGAATTTAGCAAAAATATTTTCGAAATGTCAATCTTCATTTTACTTTTCACCAGCTGTCGAAGTAAAACAAACGTATATAATTTAAAATGAAGATTATATTTTGATTAAAGCTAATTAAAAATACTTAATAATAATTAAAAACACAACCTAACTATCAAATTTATAGTTAAGAGTAATGAAATATGTCATGAATTCATAATTTATGATAACCCACCGGGCCAACCCACGGGCTTTCGGGCTAACCCTATCGGGCTCGAGCTTTTTTCGGGTCCAGCCCTATCGGGCTTTTTTACTTTCGGGCTATTATTTTTTGGCCCTAACCCACTATTTTCTTCGGGCTATTCGGATCGCCTTGTCGGGCTCGGGCTTTTTTGACATCCCTAGGTGTGCACATGGAGTTGTTGTTGGGCCAAGATAGAAAACTGGTCATTTCGAATAACACGCGTCAAAATAGAAACATGAACATTTCTGAAAAAATAAAAGACGTATGTGACTTAATAGATCACGAGTTCAAATCTCTTGTTTAGTTGGATCTACCGATGCGCCTCTTGGACATACTTAACTGAAGGGCAATGTTATTCATAGCCAAGATTTTACTCCTTATAGCCTCTTTAATTAATAACTAAATAAAAATAAGTGTAAAATACCATTATAGCCCCATAAGCTATAACCCCCAAAATTATTAATTAATGACTGTATTTTTGTTTTCATCGCCATGGCTATCGATGGGAAAGTTGAACTTCATCGTCATGGCCTCCGTCTCATTAGAAGTAATCTCCTTGACGAAGAACTTGTTCGGAGGGCTATTGCTGATGTCGAGCGCGAATTTACGAAGCTCGATCGGCTCCAAGCTTTGTGGAACACTGAAATAGGCTTCGTCGATACGCCTTCGTACAAAGTGATTAAGCATCCTGGAACTGATGCTGAGTCGTAAGCTTCGTCGAGAATTTTCATTGACTTTCCCTAGAGGCAAGGCGAGGAAGCTCAACAGAAAGTCGACGAAATCGGAGCTGGCTTCGGCAAAGAGTACCTTGGTCCTCTCTTTGTTCGTCACTACTTTCATAGACATGGTTCGGTAATCGTAACACAATGTACCATTGCAAGAGAGGAAGAAACGGACCATGTTGATTTCTTTGTGTCTCGTTTGGAGAATGGAGTTTCTTACTTTTATCTTTTTCTCTCTCAAGAAAAGTTATTATGAATGGTGATACGAGTATCGTATCTACCGGAGAGCGAAGTAAAGAGCGACGTGAGCACGAGCCCGAGCTCGTGACTTATAAGACAGCCGAGAGGGTGGAGGATGCGAGCATGGATGAGGGTCGTTCGGGACGGCCCGTAAGGCGGGTTAGGGCTCCGAGAAGATACGAGGATTTCGTTCCTCATCGTTAGTTTTTATATTATTTATTTTAGGGTTAGTCGAGTATGTTGGGCTAGCCCGTTTATTTTTTATTTTGGGTCGAGCAAATCTATAAGCTCCTTTTCGGGTTTTCTTGTTGATTCTTTCCCGAATCGTAAGTCGAATCAACCTAGGAGTCTTAGTTTATAAATAGGGATTAAGTTGTATTGTCGACATTCATAGAGAATACAAACCCTAATTCCTTCTTTTTCATACTACTCGTTGTTTTTTCCTTGTTGGGCGTGTACAGCGAGGAATACCTCGTGTCCGTCTTCTTCGTGTTAGGGATCTAATCCTAACAATTGGTGCTTTCATCTTGAACTATGGTGCATCCGTCGCTCAACCCGGTTCCTCGCTCGGAGTCGGCGCCTACTGCGATGGGGACACCACCGGTGTTTCCACGGCCATCTTCCCAACCCATGCCTCAGGCGACGATGGAAAACATTATGGGGCTGTTATGCGAATTGAAGACCCGCTTCGACGAGCGCGAAGCGCGGGATGGCGTTCCTCCCCCGTCGTCATGCCCCGACCCCGAGCCACAGCAGGGCGCGCACAGCGCTTGGCAGCCACCGCCATGGCCTTCCGGGGGGCAGTTGGTGTGGGGGCCCGCCTCGACCCATGCTACCCGCGCCACCAGTTTCCCTCTCAGCCCCGACCTCGTTGGCCACGACAGGTGTGGGCGTGCGGCAATCCCCGCCCTATTCATCATGGGACGTTGCTCCGCCTCGTTCTACATGGGAACCGGCCCAGCAGCGGCAACAGCCGCCAACTTCGGCGCCTGAACCGTCACGCTTCATCAGGATGGACCCACCCATCTTTGACGGCTCCGACGCTACGGGGTGGCTAACCAGAGTTGAGTATTACTTCAACCATATCCAACTTCCGCCCGAACAACGGCTCCACTACGCCGTGATGTTATTCGCTCCGCCCGCCACGGATTGGATTTTCGCTTACCGTACTAATAATCCGGTGGTTACGTGGGAGCAATTTGTGGATGATGTTAGGCGACGTTTCGACCAGGGGCGATTCTACCTTAGGGCTGCACTGGGCTTCAGCCCAGTGCAAGCCCAAAATTTTTACCTTTCTATATGTATTATGTCCATGCTTTAACTTAATATTAGCCCAGTCCAAATTAAATACAGAGCCCAAAAAAGGTTATATACTTTACTAATTTTTATTGTCACTGGAGTTTAGGCCGTATACAAATTACGAGGCATAAATTTGTGAAAATCAAATCCTAAGATTATTTTTATATGCATTTTCCCTTTGTTTTGGATTTTTTTTTTTATAACTATATATCTAAAATTTATATCTTTTCTATTAATTGTTTTTGAAAGAATTTTCACATTTCAATACATTATTATATTATGCATTTGCTCTGTCAATCCAAGTATAACCAAAACCTAACATAGTAACTCATGAATGCTCTTTTATTAATAAATTAACTAGTATTCCCTCAATAACATATAAATTGTCTATAAAGGTAAATATATGTAAGGTATTAAAAAAAATATTATTTGAGAACAATAAAATGAGATAGAGGGAGTAATATTTATTTTAGCAAAGATATATACATGTTTCATGTTTAGAATTTATAAGTTAAATTTGCTTGAAATTAATCAAATGGGGGGGAGGGAAAGGAGAGCAAGAGTATTTCGCTAAAGATAAGGGTATAGAAAATAAATATTTATGGAGCTTTATGTATTAACGTCTTGTAGCACACAAATTGAGTAAACATTTAAGTGTTAAAATTTTTAGTATATATATTAGTACGTCAAAATTTTTTACTTTTCAACCCACCCCATTGACGATCTCTGGCTTCGCCCCTGGTTTCGACCCACATTACTTCGTCAATCATATGGAGCTCCTCGCGAAATTGACACAGAACGGGTTGATCGCCGACTACAATAAGGATTTTGAGAGGTTGATGAACAAGATTACGGGGGTATCCGAGGCCACCTTCTTATCGATCTACTTGGGGGGCCTTCGAAACCCACTTAAGAGCCACGTGCGTTTTCAGCACCCGCTCTCGGTGGCCTCCGCGATGGCAATCGCGGTCGAATATGATTCTGCCGGGGAACGGAGTCCCGCTCCAGCACATCGGCAATGGGCGAATCGGGAGTTTAGGCCTTCGTCGGGTCCGGCTCAGCAGCCGAGTGGGACGGAGATGGCGTCGGGAAGCGCGGCCGCAGCTGGTGCCAAGCCACGGGATTATGCGAAATTGCCCATTGTGCGTGTTACGGCAGCGGAGAAGGCGGAGAAGACTCGCCTCGGTCTTTGTTGGTATTGCCCGGAGAAGTGGACAACCGGACACGTTTGCAAGGGCCGTTTCTTGGCCTACATGGGATCGGATGACGAAGATGATGAAGAGCTAGACACCGCGGCAGTCGCGCCACCGCCGGGAGACGTTGTGGGGGCCGATCTATCTTATATGTACAGCCTTGAGGGTCGTTCGCGACCAACGGCGTTGGAGTTTCAGGGTGTATTTATTAACGGATTAGATACTATCAAATCCTAGTTGATAGTATTCCATCCTTATCTTGTATTCTAGCTTTAGCCTTATATTTACTCTCCCATTATAGATAGATTTGAACCTAAAATTGTGGATCCATTGTTTGTAATTGTATCTATTTATTGTGAGAATAAACGTGAATCATTCAAGCGGTGAAATTCTTTTCCCTCTTTCATTCTTTCATGGTATCAGCTTTCTCACCCAAAACCTTTCTCTAACCCTAGTTTTCCATGGCTGCCGTCGTCTCCTCCTCCTCCGATTCTCTCCCGATAGCCACCATGATTCATATGGTGACTATCAAACTCACCTCTGGAAATTATCTTCTCTGGAAACGGCAGGTCCTCCCAATGCTCACCAGCTTCGGCCTTCTCGGGTTTGTTAACGGCAGCGAATCGGCGCCTACCCCTACTATCCAGTCCGCTACTGGCGAGTCTTCTCCCAATCCGGACTACACCAAATGGCTCACCACCTATCAGCGTCTCTTAGGCGTTCTTCTCTCCACTCTTTTCGAAGAGGCTATGGCCGAGGTCGTGGAATGCTCGACATCTCACGATGTTTGGACCACACTTGCAGCAGCGTTCTCCCACTCCTCTACCTCGCGCATCAATCAACTTCGCGAAGAGCTCCTCTCTCTCCGTCGCGGCGCTCTCTCCGTCAAGGATTACGGTGCTCGTTTCAAGGGTCTTTGCGATCAACTCTCCGCAGTTGGTAAGCCCATTGATGAAGCTGATAAGAGCCATTGGTTTCTCCGTGGCCTTGGTCCGTCTTTTGCTAATTTCGCGGACACTAGGATGTCCATGCAACCTGTTCCGGCATTCTCGGTGTTGCTTCATCAAGCCATCCAATTCGATTTAATGTCGAAACCGATGGATTCCTCGGTTCCTCTTCTCAAATTGCTTTCACTGCCTCTACTACATCGCATTCCCCCCACTCTCAGATTCGGTCAGATCACTCCTCTCCCTCTAATCATGGAGGCCGTTCTCAGAATGGTGGTCGCGGTGGACGTGGTGGACGTGGTCAGAACGGAGGTCAGAACGGAGGTCAGCCGCGCAAGCCACGTTGCCAGATCTGTCGCGGAGAACATTATGCGGACAAGTGTCCGTTATATATTGGTCGTTCTGCTCCTTCTCCGGCAAATCTTGCAGAGGCTTTCACCTCTTCTTGCAACATCTCCGCCGCTAATGTCTCAGATTGGTTTGTAGATTCTGGAGCGTCGGCTCATATCACCTCCGATCCATCCTCCCTCGACACGGTTCAGCCCTACTCCGGCAATGGTAATGTGGTTGTGGGTAATGGCACTTCTCTATCTATCTCTCACACTGGCTCTACTTCTCTTACGAATGGTGTTAAGCTCCTTGATGTTCTTGTCGTTCCCCACATCACCAAAAATTTGCTATCTATTAGCAAATTAACTAATGATTTTCCTGTCAATGTGGTTTTCTCTGATCGTATGTTTGTCATTCAGAATCGGGCCACAAAACAAACAATCGCTCAGGGACATCTTGATGGTGGGCTTTATGTTTTGGATCGAGGAACTCCTGCTTTGCTTGCTGCTGTTCGTTCCGGTCGTTCTAAGGCCAGCTTTGATCTTTGGCATATTCGATTGGGACATGTTCCATTTCCTGTTATTTCTTTATTGAATAAGCTAGGTCACTTGTCTGTGACGTCTTTGCTTCCTACTCCTACACTTTGCTCTCCTTGTCAGCTTGCCAAGAGCAAACATTTAAGCTTTCATTTGAACGATAAACGTGCGAATTCCGTTTTGGACTTGATTCACTGTGATTTATGGGGTCCGGCACCTGTTACTACTAAGGATGGTTTTCGTTATTATGTTGCATTCGTTGATGATTTCTCTCGATTTACGTGGATTTATCCTCTGCATGCCAAATCTGAATTCTTTGATATATTCGTCAAATTCCACACATTCGTTTGCAATCAATTCTCAGGAACCATCAAACAATTTCAGAGTGATGGAGGCTCCGGATTTGTTAATCATCGATTGCGACAATTTTTCGAGTCTCACGGCATTCATCACCGTATATCTTGTCCATAAACTCCCCAACAGAATGGGCGTGCTGAACGGAAACATCGCCATATCACCGAAACAGGCCTCTCTATGCTATTTCAAGCCAATGTTCCGTCGATTTTCTGGTTTGATGCCTTTTCTGCAGCTACCTACATCATAAATCGGCTGCCATCTTCGGTTCTTAATGAAAAGTCGCCTTTCGAGCTCCTGTTCGGCACCATCCCTTATTATCCGAATTTTAAGCCCTTCGGATGTCGCGTTTACCCTTATCTACGCGATTACTCTTCGAACAAGCTTGCTCACCGCAGTGCTCCTTGTATCTTTCTAGGGTATAGCTCTATGCACAAGGGTTTTCGGTGTTACGATCCTCACGCTTCCCGCACATACATAACGCGCCATGCACAATTTGATGAGATATATTTTCCACTTGCTGCATCGGGTTCGGCCATGCCGTGTGATAAGCTGGATATTACCTCCTTCTTTGAGTCCCCAAAAGAGTCTACGGTGCCACCTCCGCCTTCATCATCTTCGGACTCTCCTTGCCCTACTTGCATTCCGGATCTTATCCCTTCATCAACGCCTGCTGCCACGCCTGCGCCGGATCCTCCGCATAATTCTGCGTCTGATCCTCCAGCTCCATCGGCCTCCTTACCTGCTCCAACTCATCATATGATTACTCGAGCAAAGGCGGGTATTTTTAAACCTCGTTATCCGGTGCATCTTGCTACTACACCTCTCTTGTCGGCTCTATTGGCATCCACATCCTCCACCGAGCCTCGAGGCTTCAAGTCCGCTTCGAAACATTCTCATTGGCTTTCCGCCATGAAGGAAGAAATCGAGGCGTTACATAATAATCACACTTGGGAGCTTGTTACTCCACCACCGAACACAAATATAGTGGGCTCAAAATGGGTGTTTCGCACCAAATATAAGTCCGATGGATCGATT
Organism: Thymus mandschuricus; assembly: GCA_029379335.1. NCBI lineage: Eukaryota > Viridiplantae > Streptophyta > Magnoliopsida > Lamiales > Lamiaceae > Thymus > Thymus mandschuricus. Next base: position 33,096,247 of record CM057078.1, read on the forward strand.
GATCGTTACAAAGCCCGCCTAGTCGCTCAAGGCTTTACTCAAGTTCCGGGCATGGATTTTCATCACACGTTTAGTCCCGTCGTTAAAGCCGCGACAGTTCGAGTCATTCTCGCTCTTTCGGTACACTTTCGATGGCCTCTTCATCAGTTAGACATAAAAAATGCCTTTCTTAATGGTGTGCTCACCAAGCCGGTTTACATGGCTCAACCCCATGGCTTTGTCGATCCTCAACGGCCCTCGCACGTATGCCGCCTCAAGAAGGCTTTGTATGGTCTTCGTCAAGCTTCTCTTGCGTGGTTTCAACGCTTTAGTACCTTCCTCTTCAGCCTTGGCTTTCGGCAAAGCAAATGCGACACTTCGCTATTTTTCTTTCGCAAGGAGTCTACGGTTATATATCTTCTTCTCTATGTCGATGATATTATTTTAACCGGAAACAATCCTTCTCTTCTTCGGCAGTTTATTTCTCGTGCTGGCCGGGAATTTGCTCTTAAAGATTTAGGTGGGTTGACATACTTTCTTGGTCTTGAGATTACTCCTCAAGACAATGGTTTGTTTATAGGGCAGACGAAGTATGCTCATGATATTCTATCTCGTGCTCATCTCCTTGATTGCAAACCAGTCAATACTCCTCTAGTTGCCGGAGATTCTCTTCAGAAAAATGGCACCCCATTTAAGGATCCCTCCTTATACCGCTCGTTGGTAGGAGCCCTTCAATACCTCACCGTCACTCGGCCGGATCTCTCCTACGCCGTCAACCACGTAAGTCAATTTCTCCACTCTCCTACCGACGATCACTTTGAGGCTGTCAAGCGTATCCTTCGATACGTGAAAGGTACCGTCAACCTTGGATTATCCTTCACTCGTAACTCGAAGTTATCCATTGTCAGCTACTCCGATGCCGATTGGGCTCGTTGTGAGGATACGCGTCGTTCGACATATGGTTACTCTATCTTTCTCGGGGGCAACCTCGTTTCTTGGAGTTCGAAGAAACAGCCTACAGTTTCTCGTTCGAGTTGCGAGTCGGAATATCGAGCCCTCGCAAATACTGCTGCTGAAACCGTTTGGCTTGCTAATCTACTTGGAGAGCTTCGAGTTCCCATCTCGTCTCCACCCGTTCTCTTATGTGACAACAATAGTGCGGTTTTCTTGAGTCAGAATCCGATCTCACATAAGCGAGCCAAACACATCGATATAGATTATCATTTCATTCGCGATCTAGTTGCTGCCAAACGTGTCTACACACAGTTTGTGCCCTCTCATTTGCAGATCGCCGATATCTTCACCAAAAGCTTGCCACGACCAGCCTTTGAGCTATTACGGTCCAAGCTCTGCGTTTGTTTTCACCCCATGCATCGCTTGAGGGGGGGTATTAACGGATTAGATACTATCAAATCCTAGTTGATAGTATTCCATCCTTATCTTGTATTCTAGCTTTAGCCGTATATTTACTCTCCCATTATAGATAGATTTGATCCTAAAATTGTGGATCCATTGTTTGTAATTGTATCTATTTATTGTGAGAATAAACGTGAATCATTCAAGCGGTGAAATTCTTTTCCCTCTTTCATTCTTTCAGTATTGGAGAAGGAGAAGGTCTGTATCTTGGTTGACACGGGAGCCTCCCACAATTTCTTACACCCTCGTGTTGCGGAGAAAACGGGTTTGGAATTGGAGGAGATTACGCCATTTCAAGTTTATGTGGGCAACGGCCAGTCACTCACATGTTCTAATGTGGCGCCGCACACGGAAATTCGCATTCAAGGGCATGCGTTGGAACTCGATCTTCACATTCTGCCGATCCACGGCCCCGATATCATTCTAGGGCTTCCTTGGCTTAGCTCCTTGCAGCGAGTTACCAGCGACTACGGGGCCGGTACGTTGGAATTCCATGTTCGTGGGAGACCGGTGTGTTTAAAGGTCACACCTCGCTCAGCTCGGCCAATATCCGCTAATAAATTAGCTTGGATCATGCTACATCAGGAAGGAGTCGACTGTTTCGAGGTTCTCCCCGTTGAGAACACTTCGAAAGGCGGGGCCGAGGGGATGGAACTGGCGGAGGATATACAGCCGGCGGTTCGGGACGTTATCAAGGACTTTGCATCGGTTTTCAAGCTGCCGAGGGGCCTCCCTCCTTCACGAGCATTCGATCATCGCATTCATTTGTTGCCGGGCACTAAACCAGTGAATGTTCGGCCTTACCGCTAACCATATTATCAGAAGAGTGAGATCGAGCGCCAAGTTCGGGAGATGTTGGAGAGCGGCATTATTCGGAGGAGTTGTAGTGCATTCTCGTCTCCGGTATTACTCATACGGAAGAATGACGGATCCTTCCGTTTCTGCATTGATTATAGAGCTCTCAATAATGTAACGGTGGCGGACCATTTTCCAATCCCAACAGCGGATGAATTGTTTGACGAGTTGGGAGAGGCTAGGGTTTTCACTAAGCTCGATTTTAGATCGGGTTATCATCAGATTCGAATGCACAAGGAGGACGTCTACAAAACTGCGTTCCGAACACACGACGGCCATTTCGAATTTCTGGTGATGCCTTTTGGACTGACGAACGCTCCTTCGACTTTTCAGGCCGCGATGAATGAGATTTTCAGGCCTTTGTTGCGTCAGTTCGTTATTGTTTTCTTCGATGACATTCTGATATACAGCAAATCGGTTCCTGAGCATGCGGAGCATCTCCAGGCGGTTTTCTCGATCTTACGGACGCATAATTTCTTCATCAAGCTATCGAAGTGTACATTTTGTTGTACAACAGTGGAGTACTTGGGCCACATCGTATCTGACGGTCATCTGAAGGCGGATCCGGCGAAGCTCGAGGCAATGGATGCTTGGCCGAGCCCGACCTCGATTAAGAAGCTTAGGGGTTTTCTTGGTTTGACGGGATATTATAGGAAGTTCATTGCTAGGTACTCTATATTGGCGGCTCCTTTGACTGAGTTGCTAAAGAAGAATGCGTTTGTTTGGACACCGGAAGCCGAGGAGAGTTTCAAGGCTTTAAAGGCAGCCATGGTTTCGGCTCCTATCTTACGTCTGCCGAATTTTGAGAAGCAATTTTGTGTTGAAACCGATGCTTCGGACTTCGGGGTTGGAGTGGTGCTATTGCAAGACGATCATCCTATCGCATTTTTTAGCAAGAAATTGGGCCCCCGTCGTCGTGTGGCGTCCACTTATCACAAAGAGTTGTATGCGATAGTCGAGGCCGTGCAAAAGTGGCGCCAATATTTATTGGGCCGTGAGTTTGTTATTCGCTCCGATCAGAAAAGCCTAAAGGAGTTACTTCAGCAAGTGGTGCAAACGCCGGACCAACAGTTTTACGTCCGAAAGTTAATGGGGTATAAATTTCGCATCGAGTACAAGACTGGGGCATCGAACCGCGTCACGGATGCCTTGTCTCGCCGTGATGGGGACGACGACGCGCCCCCCGGGTGCAATATGCTATTTTTGACGGTGGCTCACCCGATGCCGGAGATTATGGAGATTCTTCGGAAGGATACGGAGTTGCTACCCGAATTGATTGAGCTACGATTAGCCATGCAGGAGGGGAGAGCTTCGGCCGACTTGCATGAGGCGCATGGATTGATCTTCAAGGGCACTCGTATCGTGGTAGGGAAAGATTCGCAAGCCAAGTCTGCTTTAATTTATGAGTATCACTCTTCTCCATCGGCGGGGCATCCCGGGATAGGGAGAACTTTTCGGCGGCTCGCGTCTTCGTTTTATTGGGATGGCATGCGTAGCGATGTGAGGAAGTTTGTGGCGGCTTGTTACGCTTGTCAGACTACTAAGTATTCGACTCAGAAACCGGCGGGATTGCTTCAACCTCTTCCGATTCCTGAGCGCGTATGGGATGAAGCATCCATGGATTTCATCACAGGTCTTCCTCAATCCCGAGGCTTTACGGTGATCATGGTGGTGGATCGGTTTTCGAAATATGCACATTTCGCTCCGCTTCCGACGGGTTTTGACGCTTGGCGTGTAGCTAATGCTTTTGTGGAGAACGTTGTTAAGCATCATGGTTTCCCTAAGAAGCTTGTTTCGGATCGTGATTCTGTTTTTCTCAATGAAGTATGGGAGAATTTGCTAAAGTTAAGTGGGACGAAGCTTCAGTTCTCGACGGCCTATCACCCACAAACAGACGGCCAAACGGAGGTTCGTAACAGGGGTTTGGAGCAATATCTTCGGGCATTCATGGCGGATCGTCCGAGTAAATGGACGAGTTTTTTGCCATGGGCAGAACTCGCCCTTAACTGTTTTCACCACGAAGGATTGGGCGTTTCCCCATTCCAAGCTCTTTACGGTCGTGAACCTCCATCTCTTGTGGTTGGGGAGCCGCCGGCGACGTGTCCGTTCTCCGTTGCTGAGGTTATCCGTCAACGGGGTGAGCTTTTGGTGTGGTTAAGAAAGAACCTTGAGAAATCGCAGCAGCGCATGCGCGCGATAGCGAATAAACATCGCCGGGAGCTAGAATTTAAGGTCGGGGATAAGGTTTTGTTGAAGTTGCAGCTGTACCGTCAACATTCCGTTGCTCGGCCGCTGTCACAAAAGTTATCTCGACGATTTTATGGACCGTTCCCTGTCTTGGAACGCATCGGAGAGGTGGCGTATCGATTGGGGTTGCCGGAAGGAAGTCGAATCCACAATGTCTTTCACGTTAGCTTGCTTCGACCTTTTGTTGAGGGTGAGACATCGGGGGAGGCTGATTTTCCGGCCGATTTGGTTCAAGGTCGTGTGTTGGTGCAACCGCGGAAAATGGTTGATCAACGACGGGTGTGGAAGCATGGAGCGGTGGTGGAAGAGGCGCTGGTTGAGTGGGAAGATGATGACGGGAAGGTGCCTACTTGGGAGCCCATGGAGTTGCTTACGCGGAAGTTTCCTAGCTTGTTCCTTGAGGACAAGGAACGTCATAAGGAGGGGGGAGTTGATACGAGTATCGTATCTACCGGAGAGCGAAGTAAAGAGCGACGTGAGCACGAGCCCGAGCTCGTGACTTATGAGACAGTCGAGAGAGTGGAGGATGCGAGCATGGATGAGGGTCGTTCGGGACGGCCCGTAAGGCGGGTTAGGGCTCCGAGAAGATACGAGGATTTCGTTCCTCATCGTTAGTTTTTATATTATTTATTTTAGGGTTAGTCGAGTATGTTGGGCTAGCCCGTTTATTTTTTATTTTGGGTCGAGCAAATCTATAAGCTCCTTTTCGGGTTTTCTTGTTGATTCTTTCCCGAATCGTAAGTCGAATCAACCTAGGATCTTAGTTTATAAATAGGGATTAAGTTGTATTGTCGACATTCATAGAGAATACAAATCCTAATTCCTTCTTTTTCATACTACTCGTTGTTTTTTCCTTGTTGGGCGCGTACAGCGAGGAATACCTCGTGTCCGTCTTCTTCGTGTTAGGGATCTAATCCTAACACATGGTGGTGATGAATGCAACTGCAACTGTGGAAGCATTCAGTCATGAGAAAATACCATTATGTTTTTCCTTGTTTTGGGGAAATCTAGTTGGAGCACTGTATATTTTAGAAAAATTCAATGAGCATGGTTATGGGTAATATGATGGTTCTTAATTGAATTTCTTTATGAGTTAGTTGGGAGTTTCGTAAAATCAGAGTGAGGAAAGAAGGAACAGATTGGGGCTAAATGTAAATTTAAAATTAATTTTATCATTATTTTAAATTGGGGGCTATAAATAGAGAAACATGGGCTATGTTAAAATCCCCCTAACTGAAATATTGTTGGTAATGGTGTTACGTCGTCACATCAACTAATAACACGTTAAGTAGCGCGCGAGTTTTTTTTTTTTTTTTTTTTTTTTTTTTTTTTTTTTTTTTTTTTTTTTTAATACATAGCCAAAAAAAAGTTACACGCGGAGTTGTTTTTAATAAAATACTATATATTATGGGAAGATTAATGACAAAAGTTAGTACTAGTATAACTTTATTAAAAAAAACTAATAATAATTCTTGTTATAAGATTATATATATATAGCCGCGTCAAAGTCTATTATAAAGTAAAAGAAGATAAACAGAATTAATGATTGCCATTTGAAAATTAGGCTGCGTCCAAGAATTTAGAAATTAATAATTGCCTACCTGTAATTACGATTAATGTGCATAATTAGTATTTTTTTATCATATAATATAACACGAAATATTAAATTATTATTGTATATAAAAACACTGGTAGCTAGGCGATAAACACTTTAATTAACCACGTTATATTTGTCGGATTATTATCGATAATTCAGCATTTCAAGAAACTGCATTCTTTGCTTTTAAACTGTTAATAATTTTGTTTTACATTTTTTTTTTGTACTTGAGGAAAATGAGTTTTTATGAAAACGTGCAACAAAATGCTCACTGAAAGTCTGAAATGACGTAATTTTCAAAGAGAATTTCTGTATGTTTTTTCTTCTTTCACAAGAGATTAAAATTAAGCAAGTGCAATTTTAGTGGTTTATTATTATGTTAGCTAAGAGATTATCTTTTCTTCTTCGACTAAAAAAATAATTAAAACACTTTTGAATTCTATTTGAAAAAAAATAAATAAAAAAATAAACATGATAAAAAAAGAAACAAGTTTCAACAATTGGGAATTTCAAGAACGAACGCGTTGGTTTTAGGCGATTTAATTATTTGGTGATTGGAAGGAGAGCTGCAAATTTAATTGTTTATTAATAATTAAATTGAGATTTACTTTATAGTCTTTCATTTATGATATAAATACATAAATTCATATGAATGTGAGACATTTGTAAGAAATGCAATATTTATTGATCATTATTTATCTATGTTCGAGTATGTCACATATATTTCACGTGAATGTGAAATATTGCTTTGTAAGAAATTTACATAAATTTGCATGTTTTTCAAGTTTTCACCACTCAAGGAATAAAGTTTAAATAACGTCGATGATCGCCTAACATTTCTCAAGCCACGTTGTTGGCTAATCAAATGCTATTAATTTTCATAGACTTTTATCCTTTTAATTAACTTTATTTTGGAGGACTTTCATTACAACTATGTTCTTTTGATTTAGTATTTATATGAGGTGGGGGCAAAGGAAAGAACGACGGTTCTTGGAGAAAGATTGTTAGTTTCTTCCCTTATTCTCATTCTAGTATTCTATGAATCAACAGACTTGAGAAATATTTTCGTGATTGCTTGTTGTTGGGCTTATTTTCTTGAATCTGCTGCATCATTAGTTATCACCCTTTATATGCAAATACAACACCCATTCGATAATGAATGATTGAGATTAACTTAATTTAACTTTATTTTGGAGGACTTTCATTACAACTATGTTCTTTTGATTTAGTATTTATATGAGGTGGGGTAAAGGAAAGAACGACGATTTTTGGAGCAAGATTGTTAGTTTCTACCCTTATTCTCATTCTAGTATTTTATGAATCAACAGACTTGATATATATTTTCGTAATTGCTTGTTGTTGGGCCTTATTTTTTTGAATCTGCTGCATCATTAGTTATCACCTTTATATACAATACAACACCCATTCGATAATGAATGATTGAGATTAACTTAATTTATGTAGAGATCAAGTCCTTAAAACGTTGATTCTACACCGTTCTTAACACGTTCTATACTATTCTAATGTCTTTGAATATTAAAACTAGAAAAGGGGAAAAGATAAGTAAATTTTTATTTCAAAGGCATGAATTTATACTAATGTAACGCAAAAGATATGAAAATATTACTAATACCAACATAAACAAAACATTACTAAGTAAACAAACAAAAATGCAAAAACTCAAATTAAATACTCCACCTACAAATCTCTTTCCTCTCTTCATTCCATCATAATTATTCAAACACATATATTTTACATCAATCGGTATTTGTACCGAATGCTTTAGTATATGATTCATTCAATCATGGTCTTGATCCAAAGGCTTGAGCAAGCCATAAGTGACGCCCATCGAAATCCAACCACCGATCAAAACCCTAATGGCCGATACCCGAACCGGCGAACCCCCGAGTCGGGCCCCGGCCGCGCCGAACACGAGCAGGGCCAGGGTCGTGACCACCACCATGCCCACTATCCTAATCCGGTGTTTGGAAAATGCCAACGCCGCCAGTATAGGAAAACCCGACCCGCACAAGAACGCCAGTGCGGACGCAAACGCTGCCTTGTACGGGTTGGGCATCATCTCCTCATCCTCCCGATTCTCTCGAGAATCCACGGCAACGACGACCCTCACGAAAGGTGACCGGGCCGGGGAGGGATCCGCACCGCTCGTCGATTCCTGACGGATCTCGACAGTACGGACATCTCCCGTTACATCGTCAGTCTTGTCAATAGCCGCACGCTCGATGTCTCTCTGGGTGGAGACGGAGACGAATTCCCCGACCGCCATGCTACATGCGCCAGCGACGGCCCCAGCGAGGCCGGAGACGATCATGAGGCCCCGGTCCTCCTTGGCCGCGCCGACGCCGAGCATGAGGGAGGTCGTGGAGAGGAGGCCGTCGTTGGCTCCGAGGATGGCGGCCCGTAGCCACTGAGCTCGCATGATTCGACTCCTCTTGAGGTCGGCCTCATCGGAGAGCTTGCAAGGTGCATCAATGGAAGAGGGAGGAGTAGCCATATATGGAATCCTTGTTTGAGCAATTTGGGAGTATGGACGCCACACGAACTTAATTATATACTAAAGTAATTAAATAATTAATTAATTAGGATTTTACTAAGAATTTTTGCTTAGGCGGTGTCGCATGGATTAAAACGTCAAGAACAACTAGGGAGAAATAATCACTATTTTATATTAATTCCCAAAAAATAGCAACATCAACTATTAATTTGTGCTCTCTTTTTTTGGACATTTTTCTTCTGTCGTCGAATTTTAATTTGACGAATGAGGATATTAATTAATTAAGGAATCCCACTTTAGGAATATGTATTAATTATTTCAAGATTAAATGAATACTAGTTTTTTCCCTATGTTTTCTTGCACGGATAAGGGTCATGCCAAAATTTGGCATATAACAAACTATTGTACATGTATACAAAAAATAAAGATAGTTACACTGTTTTAAAAATCGGATCGAACCGCCGATTAAACCGGTTAAAACATGAACTTTTCATAATTCCAGTTTGCTGTTTTTTTCGGTTTTTCCGGTTATTGTTAGGTGAACCACAATTCAATCGAAAAAATCATGAACCAAAAGCTTCGCCGGTTTGACCTTCGGTTCGTTTCTTACAACATTGGATAACTAATGCAAAAATGAATATTTATTAAAGATTTGGTTACCTCTAAAAATACTTCATTTTCTTTGGTGTGATTAATTCCAATGAAGGGCCCCTATTTATGTTTGGGACTAAATTTGGATTACTTCGATTTCCGTCTAGTAGGAATGATACGCAAAAATCTCACATACTCGTATATTAATCTAGTCCTAGAGGGTTAATATCTATGACCAAAGGTCTCAAATTTGAATTTCCGTCACATAGCATTTTAATTTTCTATTAGCCTTAAAATTATAGAACGATAGCTTTATGCTCAAGATGATACGGCATGGCAGTATCATGAGAATAACTTTTTCATGTAAGATTAAGTTTATTATTAGGATATATTTTATACTAATAATTTTTATAAGTTGTTACTTCTGTCTCATTCTATTCTAGGTGACTCGTTTTTTATTCATATGTAAAGTATAAAATAATAAAATGAGTTAAAGTTAAGGCAAATACAGTACTATTTTATACTCCGACTCCAACATGTTAGCGTATGATCAAATAAATACTTAGTCAATCATCGTCTTTATCCAAAGGCTTGAGCAACCCGTACGTCACGGCCATCGAAACCCAACCTCCGATCAGAACCCTCATCGCCGATAACCGAACCGGCGAACCACCGAGTCGAGCCCCGGCTGCACCAAATGCGAGTAGAGCCAGAGTCGTCACCACCACTATACCAGCCGCTCTCGTCCTGTGTTCGGAGAATACCAACGCAGTCACTATCGGAAACATCGATCCACACAGGAACGCCAGCGCGGACGCCGAGGCGGCCTTGTATGGATTCGGCAACATCTCCTCCTCAACCGCCTCTTGCGTATGCTTCTCCTCTCGGGAATCCTTCGCTACGACCCTCATAAAAGGGGATCGCCCTGGGGAGAACGCCGCACCACTCGGAGCGTTCGTAGATTCCTGAACACCGACAACAATGTTGCTCTTTACGACGGTCTTGTCGACAGTCATCCGTTCGATGTCTCTCTGAGTGGAGACGGAGACAAATTCCCCAACAGCCATGCTGCAAGCTCCGGCGACGGCCCCCGCAAGGCCGGAAACGATCATGAGGTCGCGATCCTCCTTGGCAGCGCCGACACCTATCATGAGGGAGGTGGTGGAGAGGAGGCCGTCGTTCGCTCCGAGAATCGCGGCTCTCAGCCATTGAGCTCGCATGAGTTTACTCCTCCTGCCCTCGACATCCGCATCTGCAACGGAAATCTTGAGCTCGGCCATGGACTCTCTCTCTCAAGAACTCGGGATGAGAGGGAGTGTGGATTCCTAGTGCACACCACACGAACTCTTAACTAATATATGATGGCTCTACTATGCATTTCCTAGGCCATGTCCCATGGAACAAAACGTTCAAAACTAAGAGGGATAATCAATTCTAACAAGAAGAGTAATGATGGCTCTACTATGCATTTCCTAGGCCATGTCCCATGGAACAAAACGTTCGATGTCTCTCTAAGTGGGGAAATTGTTTCCTACTCAACAAGCAGTATCTAAGAAGACAGTGACTTCGTGTCTTAATCATCGATTTTGTTCGCTAAACATTCATCTATCACTTTTAGCAATCTCCACATCAATACTATTTTCCTATGTTGACAATCCTAGTTAAGTGATTTACTAGCATATATAGTTCAAGAACGCCTAAAGCTGACAGGATCGAAGTCGACTAGAAATGAAACTAATCGTTAAAACTCATGAACTCAAAGGAAAAACGGTGGAACGTAATTTACAAGAAGAAGACGTAAATGCAGAACAAAAATGATGTATTAGAGAACTAATCTGGTATATACATCTTCGAATTCATTGTACTTTGGAACGGAGGATAGAGAGGAAACTTCTTCGAGAGAGCTGAGTTTAGAGATATCCATCCCTTCGATCTTGTTCCTCTGCCTCTTTATTAGCTGCCTGAACCGATTTGTACCAAAGGAATGCCTGGATTTCGAGGTAAGTGAAAGTCGGGATTAGCTAGTTGCTACTTCCATTTCCCAACATCTATCAAACACTAGAGAAGTAGCTCAACATACATCCTAAACTAGCAAAATCGGCCAATCTTAGTACGTACGTTCTTTAACATGAACGAAAGAGCAGACACCCTTCTCGTTTTTCTGATACACTTAACTGAATCTACAAAAAATCAGAAGCAACCTAAATTTACAAGTTCAAAGCGAAGACTCTATCGACATCTCATATTCATTACTATTCAGATTCGCTAATACCATCAATCCATATCATTATATCAATGGGAGAAACAAGAACATCAAAAGTAGGAGCAAACACACTTACTGAAGAAGGGATGCCGGTGAATGCAAAGAATCCGAGCACCGGAGCATAAAATATACTGTCCGAACTCAAAACTCCGAAAACCGGCTTCTGGTTCACGTACTCGAAAATCGACCCAATCTGCACGATCGCCATAAATATTTGAGCAAAATCTCTCATGAACCAGCACATTATGAAATCAATACTCAATCAACAAGACCCTTCAAACAATAATCTCAACACAATCAAAATCAAATTCTCTGAGTTTCAATGACAATCTAGATTCAATTCTTAGCAGAATATGAACAGCAGAAACAATGCGAAGCCTCAAAGCATCATCACATACACAGCATAGATAAGCCCAGAATTCAAAATTTAATCGAAAAACTGAGAAAAATGCGATTACCGCGGCAATGGCGGTGATGCTGGAAGCGATCAAGTAAGCGTAGAAGGGAACCTCAAAGCCCGAGGTTTCCTTCTGGGCTTCTTTGCGGGCCCACGGCGGAAGCTCGTCGGAACCGGGCTGGGCCCACGAGGGGCCTGAAGGGTCTTCGCCGCCGCCTCCATCGCCCTTCTCTTTCGACTTCCTAGGGTTTTTGGCAGAGCCCTCGGTGGCCGCCGTCACTCTCAGCCGCCGGCGGTGGATTTGCTTGAAATTCTGCTTGTTTGGATAGGCTTTCGCCTTGATAGACGAAGGCAATGAGATGGATAGCGCGGCTGATAAGTGGAGAGAGGAGAGAGAAGATGCGGCCATGGCGGCAGCAGCTTCCTGGTTTGAGCTTCGAAGAGGGGAGAGAGAGAGAGAGAGAGAGAGAGAGGGAGGGAGAAGAAGCTTTTCAGATATTTTCCATTTTTAAGAACAATAATTTTAAGATATGGTTCACATTCATCCATTTTTATTTCATTTTCAGTAATATCTCGTTTATAACGAGTCGACTTATATCGAAACGAATCTATTATTAAAGGGACGAAGGTAATATTCGAACCACCGGAGAATTCGAACCGAAAACTAGTTATAGACTTTCAATAGTGTTTTGAATACAAGAACCTGCTTCAATATCCTACTCTTTTCTTTCCTATATCTAAACACAAACGAATATTTCGAGTTCAAGAAACACTAGCATCGAAAGCTGCACAAAAATTTCAATCTTCATCTCCAATTTGGATCTACCTACACCTTTCTCGCGTCGACTACATCTATAAACCGAACCTCGATCCTTTTACGCGAGCAACTAAGGGTGTCGTAACCCACGATCTTCTGTTCCTCCACGACAAGGATCCGAAAACGTAATCTTTAGTCGGGGCCGTTACCTCGAATTTCACGGTGAAGTTGATCTTCTGGCCATACCTGTAGAAGACCAGCCTTGTAGGCACCACTGTGACGGTGATACCGTTCGGAGGAGACACTACTGCTTTGTAAATGCTTCGTGGCCTCCCGACGTTTGTTACTGTACGTGAGATGGAAAACGAGCTCTTCAGGTTGGGGACTGTGATGGAAGGGTAGTTGAGGCTGGATGGTGTGGTGAATGCTTTGCTGCAAATGCTGTTGTCTCGAGTGATCAGCTGCAGCTTTCTGTCACTGTAGCCAATCGAGCAAAGGAAAGCTTTGTAATCGGAGGGTGTTGCATCGTAGACTAGACCAGGATCGAGGACTTGTTTTGGCCTCACGAAGCCTGAGCCCTGGTCAAATGGGGTTGCCTTCCGTCCGTCCGGGCCTGCTCTGATGGGTTTCTTGTGCTGGTTCCATGTAGTAGCTGCATCGGAGATTATAAAGTTACGATCTTTAGTAGAACCCATATCGAATTCTGAGTCATACATATAGTGTGATGAAAATCTTAAGAGTTTCGAACCAGTAGTCATGATGGCAGATTTGATGGCAGCTGGAGACCACGACGGGTGTACAGATTTGATCAAGGCTACGATTCCTGTCACGTGAGGACAAGCCATGGAAGTGCCGGAGAGAATGTTGAAGTTCATATTTGCAGAAGCTGGAGACCATGCAGCCAGGATATTGAGCCCAGGTGCTAGAACATCTGGCTACAAATTCATCGAGTAGGCAAGAAACATTTTCGTTACATGCTTCGAGAAAATAACTAACACAACGAAGCAGCAAACAGGAACCTAGAAACTTCTTTATAAAGTTTGTACCAGTTTTTTTTTTACCTTGAGAATTTCAGGAGTTAATGCATTGGGGCCCTTCGAAGAAAACGGAGCAACCTGAGGAGCATATTGCAATCCTAGAACAGTCTTGGAGGGCAGAATTGTTGATATCGGGTTGCTGTTGACACAAATAGGTGGGTAAGAATCGAGGTTGTGAAACCCGAGAGAATTTTAAGAACATGGAGCATAAGCAAACCTCGAGTTCTTGATGTACGATAAGATCTTATATCCCACTCTATTTCCAACAATGGCTGCTGGGATTGTAAAAGGGATGGCTACATCTCTATCAGCTTCATCTATGAGAATCATTCCAACTCCCCCGGCTTCATGCACTACGGCACCTTTTGCAAGCTTCGACTCTGTAGAACTCCCAGAATGACGACAAACCAAAACTTTACCTCTTGCCTTCGTAGAATTCAAGGAACTCTCCAAACAGTAACTGGTATGAACACGAAAGACTAATACAACTTAAGATCGTACGTGGAAAACATATATGCTTAATTTTCTCGCAACAAACTACCTTTCTTCTTCACCTGGATTGGTAAGGAGTGAAGTATCCTCCATTAGCTTCCGAAGCAGATATGATACGAGCCGGGGATCTCATCTTTGAAATACTCAGACTCTCACCCTGTAGAGCAAAAGGCCTTATTCAGAATCAATAAATTACTCGACAGTGCTGGGTTATACAGGAGGGTAGATTATGATTACCGAAAATCGAGCTCTATTTCCAAGAAGTATATCAGATGAGAAGTCTCTATCGGTTGAACTAGCACCCACGGTAATTATCCAAGGAGCAAGATTCGTTACAGATCCCGAACTTCCTTCATTTCCTGCTGAAGCAACCACTGCTACTCCACGGCTAACAGCATGAAAGGCCCCAATTGAAATGGCATCGCTGAAATAATCTCCTTGTGGTGAATCAGCACCCAGAGAAAGTGATATTATGTTCACTCCATCTCTAATGGCATCATCGAATGCAGCTAACAAGTCGACATCGTAGCAAGCAGATCTCCAACAGGTCTTGTAAACAGCAATTCTAGCCATGGGAGCTCCTCCTCTGGCCCCACCAGCTGCCAATCCTCTGTAGTTCATGTTATTAACGAATCTACCTGCAGCAGTCGAGGCCGTGTGACTGCCATGGCCAACGCTGTCCCTTGCAGATCTATATGAGACTATCTTCTCTTGCTCCTCTTCAGACTGATAGCCAGTCAGATAGTATCTTGCACCGATCACTTTCCTAAAAGGGAAACAGGTTCCATGCATTTCAATAAGTTTCGACTATACTTGCAATGAGTGAGTAACGCAAGTGTAACGATTAGTGAAGAAGAAGCTAAGTGTTAAGAACCTGTTGCACGTGGAAGAGTTGAATGCTTCCCCGGATTGGCAATGGCCCTTCCATCCAGCTGGCACAGGGGGCATGCCTTCATCATTAAAACTCGGTGATTCTGGCCAGATACCTGCAACGTATAAGCTTCGTTTACGTATTTGCCAAGTGCTATTATACAGAGAATTTGATTCTACTAGATATTGAATCACACCAACAGATTAACGAAGAAAACAGACTTGTGGTCTACTCAAGAACACAAATCTATCACATTTCTGCAGAAAAACCAGATTTTTTAAAACTTCTACGACAAAGCATTTGACTGTTTACCTGTATCGATTACACCAATGATGACATCGACTTGGTTCTTGGTGGAATAACCTGGAATCTCCATAGTTTCTTCACCAACAAGGCCCATAAAGTCCCAAGAATGAGTAGTGTGAAGATTCCTTCTAGTGTTGGGAAAAACCGACACAACTCCCGGCATTTCTGTGTTTCGTTTCAATCCATTCCAATCACAAGAACATTATTAGTAGGCAGTCAGCAAACATTAACTTCAGATCAACAACCCAACAAATCAGCCTCTTTATTAAGTTGATATCAATCATAAGTAGTAGTAGCATTAAACAAGATCATCAAGTACACTTGCCTGCAACTACAGAAGCTTGCTCTTCACTCAACCTTGCTGCAAAGCCTCTAAAAGCATGTCTATAGCTATACACATGAGAATCCATGGCCTTCTCCACACTGCATTCATTCCACACATGAAGTAAGAGTGTTGAAGCAAAAGCAAAACACAATCAACTCATCACCACACACACACACACACGGGGGGAGAGAGAGAGAGAGAGAGAGAGCGAACAATCAATACAGAAAAGGCCTAAAGGGGAAGGAGAGATGAGGGGATGAAGAATCCAACCTCCCCCCATGAAGATCAGTTAGAATTTGGTGGTTCTGCCTCAAGATTTCATCTGGGCCATCACCACCTCTGCTGCCCATGTACACAACATACAACTGGAACAACAAGAAACGCCAAATCTATGCATCAAAATCAAGAAAAACTACCATCACACTCAACAACAAAGGAAAAGGGACGTTACCTCGGAAGAAACCGATGGGCCAACAACTGCAAGAAGAATACAAAGACAAAGAAACAAACTCTGCGCATTTCTGATAGATCCCATCTGAAAATTCCCTCGCGATTTTCGGTTAGGGAGAGAGGAAGAAGGCGAAGAAGCGAAGAAGAAGAAGGCAGTGAGACATGAAAACGTGAGGAGTAGATGAAGATGGCATCCGCTTTAAATCTCGAAGGGATTAAAACTGAAAGGAAAAGCAGGAGAGGAGAGCCCACGACGCAACCCACTTCTTCTTCTTCTTCACCCTTTTTAATCCTGCGCAGTAATTCTTTTCACGCTGCGCATTAAATATTCGATTTTCTGGTTTCTGCAGCAGCACTAACTTACTATTCAATCCAATCATGGCTTCCTCCTCCCATAATTCGAGTCGTTATTTGTGCACTAAGCAAATTGATTAAGTGGGTTTTTTGTTGGGTTCCTGAAAAGGGGCATGATTTCTGGTGAAATCGAGGCAGAGGAATCTGGGGTTCTTGTTCTTGTTCTTGTTCTTGTTCCTGTTCCTTCTTTTTCTTGGGGTTTGAGAAGAATGTGGTCGTTTTATCCACTACTTTTGCTTGCTTATTACCGTTTTAAACAATGATTAAAGACTCCATTTTTTGAAAAGGTGTAGGCATTTTGTTCGTACTAAAAGTTACTTTTATGCATAAATGTTAAGGTTTTGTTGAAACACAAATTTATGTGTTGGTCCATAAAAATACACAAATTGGAGATGAGCCTCATCAACTCAATCGATATTGAGGTCTTGTGTTAATTACGGTGATTCGACCTCTAATTTTTTTTTTGAAAATATCACTCAAAAATGTTCTTTATACTTGCGATAATTAAAAAATAAAAAAGAAAGGCAACAATTAAATATGCAAAGTTAAATGTAAGGGTTCTTATTTATACTTATATTCATGTAATGACGCGTATTTTTGGATAGAATTAATATTTCGGGAAATGAAAACGATACAAGCATTTGATCCTTCTAATTTAAAAATTAAGTAGAAATGAAATATAATACGAAAGAAAGAAAAAGTCAAGATTAATGCAAACGTTTGTATCATTTCTATTCGAATTTAATTACATGACTTTGAGTTTGAGCCCCATTATTTTTTTGGGCCCAAAAAAACCGGCAACACAACATTGTTTGAAATGAGACTGTCATTTTCTTTGCCATGGCATGCTTTATTAAAAAGAAAATGGAAAATAAAAGGAGCAAAACTTAGGAGAAATGCAAAAATATAATCGTTATATGTTTTTAACTGTTCGAAAAGGAAACCCTAACATTGTTACATTAGCAATGGACACGTTAAATGTGCCCATAGTGGGTGGACGAGCGTTTCTCTCCAATATTGTAGTCATAATAGTAGTATATTCTATATTATCACAAAAGTGTTGCAAAATTAATTAAGAGTAATCTCGTAAATCTGAATCACGTGACATGCATGTGATGCCTGTGGTTGAATCACAAAATATTTAATGATGTACATCACTTTAAAGCCACCCAACATGCTAATAATGAGACTATGGAACAAAGTAAATACACTAATAATAAAGGTTACACAATTCATAACTAACTATACTAGTAGTAATCAATAAGTAAATAAAGTAAATGTCAACGGAGGCCATATCCACATTATCATGACATTATAATCTCAAACATGAGGGATCCAGTTTCGATCATGGAAATGGATTCGTTTTTCTTTTTGATCATCCTGTCTACTCCTTACATGAAAAGTATTCTCGGCTGCATGCACGCTATCCGATTTAACTCAATTGAGGTAGCTCGAATGTAATTGTTTTGGTTTGCAAGAGATTCAAGTACCCCTTATTAGTACATGACAAATACTCCAAGAAATATTATAAAAAACAATGCTCCCTTTGTCCCTTGCAACGAGAGACGTCTCATTTTGGGCACGAAATTTAAGAAAGGGCGAGTTTGTGCGTTAAAGTGGAGAGTGCATGTGGAAAAAGTGTTTTACCTTTAGTAATTTCTTACCGAATAAGAAAACATACCCTCTTGCTGGAAAGTACCAAACAGGAAAATGTATCCTCTTACGAGGGACGGAGAGAGTACTATATAATAATGATCATTATAGTTGGGTACCTAAGTTCTATAAGGTGATTATAACACATTGATTTTCATTTATGATAATGATGTTCACATAATTTCTTCTATTAATTTACTAGCCCATAGTCTAAACAATAGATCCAAAATCATAGACCCTTCAAAAGGACTAATCTACCATAGTTGTAGCAATGACTCTACCATAGATGAACTATCAAAATTGCTAATTCAACTAGCAATGACTCTACAAAAAGAAAACAAGAAATAACAACATTTCTATTTCCATGAATTGAAAGCAAATGAATAGACCTCATACTTGGATTCAAAATTGAATCTTTGTTCAAGTACAACATTTCCAATTCCATGGACTGAAAGCAAATGAATAGACCTCATACTTCGATTTCAATTCGAAACTTTGTTCAAGAAATGTGACATTTCGTCGACTTATATTCTGGGCACCCTCTTCCTGTCAGCTACACACTCACACTTGCATAGAGTTATTCTCATACAACAAAAGAAAAGGAAAGGGGAAAAAAAAAAGTTGCATGGACCTCATACTTGATTCAAAGTTGAATATGCAATTCATGATAATAACTATCAAGACTCATTCATTCTTGTTGCCCACTGTACTAGTTCATCATATCTTGTATAACTTTAAACTACTCCTCATCAATGCACTCATTCTCTATTTAAACTCAACAAGAATCCACTTAAAACCCATAATAAAAGCAGCAAGAAAAGAATAATTCATCATTGCAAAGGGGTAGAAATCCACCTAACACTAGCTAGAGTCATTTGAAATCTCAAGCACTAATTCTCAGCAAATCCAATTCTCTTGAAAATAATACTTCCCTCTGTTCCAACGAAGGTGAGTCACTTCGTTATTATATACCTCACGTGCATTATAGGATGACTCAGCTTTGCTGAGAGAGATGAAGTGTCACAATTCAATAACATCAATCAAAGAAGCCATTGATCCTTTACTATATGCCAATTTCGAATTTCTGCCATTTTAGCTAAAACTACAAGAACTCAACTCAAGCTAGAGTGGTCTCTCTCCTCAATCCAAACTAACCTCTAACTCCAAAATTAGTTTGAATATCTAATCTTTACTTCAAGGTCATTTAATCAAACACTAAATCGGCAGTTCCCATTTCTCCAATCGATATACATAAACTCAAAACTTCAAATTTTCGTAACATCAATTAAAGAAGTGGCCATTGATCCTTTACTATATAGTAACCTCGAATTTCTGCCATTTTAGCTAAAACTACAAGAACTCAATTCAAGCTAGAGTGGTCTCTCTCCTCAATTCAAACGAACTTCTAACTCCAAAATAAGTTTCAAAATCTAATCTTTACTTCAGGGACATTTAATCAAACAGTATATATGCATTCCCGTTTACCCAATTGATATACATAAACTCATAACTTCAAATTTCCATTCGATGTACACAGTGAAACACGAGAGGATAGACAAGTAAATCATATACCAAAAACAGGAATTGAATCATTCCAGAAAATAGCCAGACAAGAAGAGACCAAACCCTAGGAGCAAACTGCCATAGATGAGCAGAAGTTTCTGACCGGACGTCAGCGCGTTGCCGCCCAATCCGAACTGCTGATTCTGCTCGAACCCGGCGATCTCCATCCTCTTACTCTCGAAGAAATTCTGCGACGCGCCGCAGGTCGGGCACCTCCAGTCCTCCGGCAGCTTGTCGAAGGGCAGTCCCGGCGGGACCGGGTACGACGGGTCGCCGGCGGACTCGTCGTACTTGTAGCCGCAGGATCTGCACTCGTAGATCCCGGTGTTCACGACGGCGAACTTCTCCTCCAGCCGCCGCGCGTTGAAACTATCCGGCGCCGCCTCGCCTTCTAAAGGAATCGCCTCCTCTTCCTCCAAGGGAATCGGCTGCTCCTGCTTGTCCTCCTTGGAGACGTCGATGGATTTAACGGGGGCAAGCGACTTCGTGCGGTGGAGGAGCGCGGGGAATTGGGGGTGGGGCTTGAAGAGCAACCGCGGCGGCGACGGCGGCGGAGAAGGGGCGGAGATAGTGAAGAGAGCGAGCGAAGGTCTGGTGGTGGAGGAAGACATTATCATAATTAATTTCTTTTTTTCTTTCCTATTTTTTGTGTTATTTTGGTGCCTCTTTTTTCATTTTTATTTTTCTTTACAATTTTTTTGGAAATAAATAATAAAATAAAATAAATAAAAATTCCCCTTTTCTCTTTGTGGCTCCAAATTTGCCAAGAAAACTAGACATGAATTTTGTAAATAGTTGTAGTATAAATATAAAGAATATGCCTTGTTATATATTCCCTCGTCCCACTTCACTCGGCTTCTTTTCCTAATCGGAATTCGAAACGTCTCATTTCAATTGACTTTTGTTTCCTAAAATGAAAATAATTAACCTTTACTTTTTAACGTGGTCCTTTTACTTTTCACTTTTAACACTGTACATAAAATCTAGTGCCAAAATGAAACCAGTCAAGTAAAGTGGGACGGAGGGAATACTATACTCTATACTACGAATAATACCACTTGTATGCATCTCTCAATTTTAGTTTTAAGGTAATTGTTGAATTTTGCTTAGCCGTCGATCAAAGCCTCCGATCAGTAGCATCATCGACGCATGTATTTTTTTTTGTAAAGTTAAGCAGTCTTAGTTTAAATTAATCGTGTCAATCGATCTTACCTTTTATTAGTCCATGTTTTAAGTTAGTAAACGTTGATTGTGTGTCGTTAGACTCGTCACACGATGGATTGTGAAGGTGAAGTCGAAGAAGAGGGGCAACGAACGGCGGAGGGATAATTTGGTTTTAAAAAATGATGCCAAAATGGTATCATCGGCTATAGCCAAATCGATCTCAATTGCAAGGTTTGATGTGTACTAAGAAACATGATTTGTAATTTATTTGACAATTATCTTTAATAATAGAGTATTACTACTAATTATTTATTTGAGCTTTTAAAATCTTCTATACTATGCATAGTTAAAATTTTATGCACATTTTAGAATATTATGGGTCAAATAAATAATACTGTAGCCTAAAATGAGAAATTTAGAAACCTAATCACACAGCAGCACGAAATGTCAAAATCATAAATAAAGATAAATATAAATAGCTACCTCTAGCAACACATTACGCAACCCATGTCACAAACTCACAAAAATTCCAAAAAAAATTATTGTTTATTTGTTCTTCTTCCTACATTTTAAATTATGAAATATTACATTCAATAGATAACTTATAAAATTTAATTAATATTTATGCAGCCAACTCCGTTGTAAATGGATGATATTTTAAAATTAGCAGTTTTATAAAACAATTAAACAATTACTACGTTAGAATGGATTAAATTAACAAAATGATATTTATGTTTGATAATACAAAAAGTTGTGGAATCGAAATCTCAAATCCGTATTCTGCGCACAGTGTGCACGTTAACATGGCTCACTTGCGGAGAGTTTGGACAACGTCTTGATGAACACCGTATCCAGCTGGGTGCGGATGGGTATGCAATATTGGTGGTGTGAACATATGTATCAAGCTCAACTTTGCACAACTCCAATATCCTTCTCCAAAATTTGAAGTAAAGTATTTGGACAACTTTGCGCAACTCTAATATGACAAGTTTTAATGAATTGTATCGTTTTAAAAGTAAATAAATTGCGAAATGATAATAAATACATATGATCACTATACATGTTTATTTGTATTTTTTTGTATTTTTTTTCTTTTTTGTTGTACATCTATCATCACTTTGTACTTTTATCCCGACTTTTACAACCACAATCCGTGTAGTTGCAATATTTGATTATTTGGATTAGTCTAAACTATATCCCGACTGTTATAACCACAATCCGTGTAATTGAAATATTTGATTATTTGGATTAGTCTAAACTACATATGACAATATGTCTTTAAAATTGATCAACGCTAACTATCCTCTTACAATTAGCTTTAAAACCCTTTCTTGGTGCATTGAACTCTACATGAACACCTTTAAATAAAACTTTTATATCAAACTGCAATTCAAAACTACAATCTTTATCCATATTCACCGACTCTAGTATGTAAACCCTAAGGGTGCGTTTGGTATTCATCTCAAGATGAAGCAAGATGATTCATGTGAATAGTTGCCAAGATGAATCATCCATCTCTTCTTCGTTTTGTGTTTGGTACAAATTACATAACTCTAGATTAAAATTTATATTGACCAAATTACCCTTAATAAATACGCCTACCGATTTCAATTTTTATCGTTGGGATTAAATAATAACCTTTATTATTATTATTATTATTATTATTATTATTATTATTATTATTATTATTATTATTATTATTATTAATTTTAGTAATTTTATTAATTATTATTATAATTACATTATATTATTTATTAGTATTGTTATTATTTTTATTATTATTTAAAATTGTATAAATATATAAGGGTAAAATGGTAAAAGAGAGAAAATATTGCATTGAGATGAGTCATCCGACCAAAAACGTGAGATGAGTAATCAAGGCGGAATAGTAAAATAGCACCGGGCTTGAGCTTCATCTCGGACTCTCTAGATTATTCCATTTATGTACCAAACAATGAGATGAACCAAGATGATTCATCTCATCTTGCCTCATCTTGCTTCATCTTATGTACCAAACGCAGCATAAGCTTTCGATGCACTATCTTACTTCTCAAATCTTCGTGGGGTTTTCTAGATTTTCCATTATAAATGTAGAGGCTTTATAGAAAATCAAAAAACCAAAAAATAAAATGAAGAGCAACAAATTATTATGAGTAAAGTTTGGATTTTTATATGAAAGGCACGTGTCTGAGCTGACTTGTGATAACTTTTAGGCAGCATCCAGAAAGTGTTCGACGAAAAGTCGCTGAGGGAGGCACATTTCTCAATTTTGGCGTTGTTTCCCACACGCCATCACCTTCTCCCCATCTCTTCTTATCTACCGCCTTTCTGCGTCAATCGCCTTGTCTCTCCCTGCTGCCTCAATGGCGTCCGAGCCGAACGGCGATGTCCGGCGGCGGAAATCGCCGACGGGGGAGCCGGAGGCGCCCACCACCGCGGCGGAGTTCAAGGGCACTTCGGGATCGATGCTCCATGCAGTTATTGCGCTTTTCCTGTGGCTGGGTTTGGTCCATATCATGGTTTTGATCGTCATCGCCCCGTTTGTCTTCCTCCCTTTTCCCAAATCACTCGGGTTCGTACTTGCTGCTATCGCCTTTTTTGTGTTCCTAGTGCAGGGCTCTATTTGCAGTGCGAGTTTGTGTTGTTTGTGAATGCAATGCAATGCGTGGGTTTTAATTCAGAGTTTCTGGGTTTTGATTAATCGGTGATGGGATCTATTTCAGTGGAATTGGGTTGCTGTTGATATTTATGGTGATTCCAATTGATGATCGCAGTAAATGGGGCCGAAACTTGGCCAGGTTAGTTTGTTGGTTGTAATTTTGTTCTTTGTTAGCTTTTGAGTGCATAGTGCCATGATCTATTTACAGTTAAGTGTTTATGGGTTTCAATCTGTTGGTAAATGGTTTTATCAGGTATATATGTAAGCATGCAGTTGGTTATTTTCCGGTGACTTTGCATGTGGAGGACATCAATGCCTTTGATCCCAATGAGGCCTATGGTAAAGCTAGCCCTTTTGAATATGATGCTGTCCCTTTTCTTTTTTCTTTCATTCCGTATCAAGCACATTTTATTGTGAGTTAATTTATCTAATCGATCTATGCAAGAAGTCTATGCACTATTGCACTGACCCATTAGGGTTATTCCTAGTTCATGGAACTCAATTTTTTATGGTAGCTTAAGCTTAGGTGGGCAACAACTTCCGTAAAATGTATGAATTGGTATCTGGAACCGTAGCTGTATGAATAATATAATCAAACCTTGACTTTCAAATATTATGTTTGGTAGCAAAGCTCAGAGACGACATACAGATTAGGGTATCTTTTGCCGTGATTTGAAATTACTAGAAAAGTCGGAAGCTGTTTTTTTAGCTGTTCATAACTTGTCCAGTTGACCTGTTTATTTTTTATAGCCAAAAAATTTAGAATCCCTTTGTTCATGAAAGTCTGACCTCTATATGTTGCAGTTTTTGGTTATGCGCCACATTCAGTTTGGCCTATTGGAGTAATTGCTCTAGCAGACTTAACTGGTTTCATGCCTCTACCAAAGATCAAGGTTCTCGCTAGTTCTACGGTAAGAATCACGTGCATTCACATACACTGACCTCATAATAGTGATCGCCATCACCAAATGTGATTATGGGCAAACTTTGCAGGTGTTCTACACTCCATTCATGCGTCATATATGGACGTGGTTGGGACTTTCATCTGCCACAAGGAAGAATTTTGCTGCGCTTTTGTCATCTGGTTACAGCTGCATCATTGTGCCAGGGGGAGTCCAGGAGGCCTGCTATATGGAGCACGGTTCTGAGGTAAGCCTTTGAAATTCAGAGTATTCTAAAATATGCTGCTTGTCTATTAAATAATCATAGAACTTTTCAGTTGCTGCAAATAAATCTTAACTACTGTTTTCTTCATGGCATTCTCATCCCTTAAGTACGACCTAATGGGCTGCATAGATGCTTCCTATAACTGCGAAGTTTTTAATTGAAAGGAACTGCAGGAAATACATATATACATATCATAAAAGAAAGACATGCAAAGCCCAGAAGCTTCCATTTGTGGATTTTCCACTGAACTTGCAAGTGAAACTTAACAGTTGACTATTTTGTATAGTCCCTATGCATGCATGTGCTTTTTTGTTCATTATGTTCAAATTGTACCGACTAATGGGAGAAAGGAAAATTATTTGATTGTAGCATTTCTTGTAGCTCCTCAGTTGATGGGTGGGAGTTATGACTGTTGGCTTGTGTGTCTTTATTGTTTAACCACATTTAGTTAATACAATTCATATTACCCACCTTTCATACCTTAACTGCAATAAACTGCGTATAGTCTGAATTTCTGTATTTTTTGATGCAGATTGCGTATCTTCAAAATCGAAGAGGATTTGTACGAATTGCTATGGAAGCTGGCAAACCTCTGGTTCCTGTTTTCTGCTTTGGTCAGGTGTGCCAATTTCCATTCTTTCCCTTGTCATTTGGAATGACAATAATAGCAGCCCATCAGTTGCTTGCAAAATGGGTTCATCAAATATTTATGTGTGAATGTATGTGGCATGTATCGAATATCTATAGGTGCACATACTTTCTGATCAGATTACTGCTAGCAAGCGAGCCTTTTGAGCTTTTCTTGGATTTCTTATATTTCTTTACATAGTTATTGCAATTTAGATTATATCGGACTAGATTAAATCCATAGGTCGAATAGCAGTTAGGTTAAGATGAGGAAAGTCATGGCCAGTCCTGATGAATTACAGATAATTTTTCACCATGCTGGAGGTTATGTCCTTAGGAAGGACTGTTTCCTTATTCGCCAAAACTTAAAGAAAATGCTAGGGAATGTGAAGAAATGACCAGCAATAACGTACTGCTTGCTGTAGAAAGAAAATAAAGGAAGAATCCAACATGAAATGTAATAGAGCCAATTTATAAGCACCCTGTAGTGAATGGCTTGAGTGCTTTATGTAAGTGGTTGCGTTGTGCTTGCGCAGAATTTTATTTTATTTTATTTTATTTTATTTTATTTATTTATTATTATTTTTTTTAATAAAAAAAAACCCAAACATTGATCTAAAATTACACCTTGAACATTGCAAATGTTTCATGATTCTGTAATAAGGTTTATAGTCCTCTCCGAATTGAAGACATTACTCACTCTTTGGTTGTTTCATTATTGTGCAGACTGATGTATATGCATGGTGGAAACCAGGTGGTAAACTTTTCAGGGATTTCTCTAGAGCCGTAAAGTTCTGCCCCATTGTGTTCTGGGGTGTACTCGGGTATGCTCTATTATTGGAAATTTTGGTACTCAATTAGATATTGCTATGCTCCTTCTCCCTACGAGGTGTTTATTTAGAGTTATCCCTATGTTTTGGGTGGGATTCATGTCCCATGATTAGTCCCAAATATAGGGGAAAAGTTGCAGGCCCAGCACGGGCTTGTGATAACTCTCATTTTTAATCCTAGCATGTAAACATGGGATGAGGTTGGGGGAAATTACAGTCCACCCTTAGGCCTTATCCCTTATAAGGTAAACGTCCTCCTTAATGCATAATTTAGGTGATAAGCTTGTTTAGAGTCTCACTAGTTATTTCAGAAATGCTGTTTTATTGATACTATCGGCATTTAATATTTTAAGGTGCGGAAGAGAACAAGTCCTAGAAAGGAATGTAGAATTTTTGTGCATTGAATTAGAGAATAAAATGAGAGGTAAATTAGATAAGGGTTTTTAAGGACATGACAAGATGTATTCGTTCTCTCTGCATAATTGTGGCTAACTAAAATAGTTTGGTTTCCCTCATCAAATAGTTGAGTTTAGATCATTATTTTTTATAGCCATTAAAGATCAATCTGTGATGTCGTAGATCATACTGAGGGCAGTTCGGTTTCTAAACCCTTTTCTTTTACATGGAGGAAAGCATGTAAAAGGTAGAAGACTTTATCCTATATACGAATTAGCAGTAGGCCTTTAAGTTTAGAAACGATGTGAACAGTGTCTGTTGTTGGATTATAAACATGTTCCTAAATAGGACAATGTTGGTCGATCATGGAGAATATTTTATATTTCGGTGCTTTGTTCTAGCTACTATAATGATTATCATCTCATCCCTAAGATCATGAATGTATACATGACTTTATTTTATGCCTTTCGCCTGTAGATTCTATTGAACGAACTTTATACGTAATCAACTTAGTTGCTCTACCTTTTCCTTTTCATAATATATGTTTCTCAATTCTTCATCTTTGGTTATTTCAAATTTTAAACCAAGTGAAACTAAGTGCTATCTGCTAAAAACTATTGTTCTGCCGTTGAATTCCCATTCCGATGGTGGAAAATGTTAACATATTCGCTTAACTAAAAATTACAATGGTTCTTTTGCAGTTCGCCTCTACCTTTTCGACAACCAATGCATGTGGTGGTTGGTCAACCAATTCTGGTCAAGAAAAACCCAAAACCTACTATAGAAGAGGTATACTCTACGCACCTTTCTACAGATATAACCATATATTTACCTAAAAAATCCGAAAGACATGACTATATGTGGTCGATGCCAATTCTGCAAAGTAGATCATATAAACTTGCATCAACCGGTTGAGTTTCGCATATGCTGCTGATAACTTTATTAATCTTTAGGTGCCTAGGGAACACTCTCCTTAGGCTAGTTTCCATAATATGCCACATATTTCGAACTTTAAAGAAGCAGAGATTTAGGGGTCTCGAGTTCATTGCTTAGAATCTATATCAGCCAAACTGGAGATTATGATAGATTAGGAAACTTGCTTGATTCTGCAATCGCATCGTATCTGATTATTCATATGTTTTCTCGTGGGGAAGGTTGCCGAAATCCACGGGCAGTTTGTGGAGGCATTTCAAGATCTTTTCGATAGGCACAAAGCAAGAGTCGGGTATCCAGACTTGGAACTCAGAATTGTGTGATAAGAATGGAGTGATGAAAATGTGGCTTTCCTTGTACCATCAATGTCTGTTGTTGTACACTGTTAGCTGATTTGTTATTTTAAGGCCCCAATCTATTTACTTTCTCATATATTATAATTGCCTAGAATCGCAATAAAGATATCGAAAACAGTTCCTTTTCGTGCAGAAGTCCCATTAATCGAAGGAACGAAGAAATATACGTAAGAATCAGATTTGATTAGGATAGAAAAAATGGACATGACAAAAGTGAGTTCTTTGCACAGATATTATACAACTGAAAATGCTTGATTAACACACAAAAACACACATAACAAAACAAATATAAAGATCGAACAACGATGCAATAATTTGAGGGAAATCGAGGATTATGATGTCGTTGGATCGTCACGCGCTCAGCAAATTGGCATGGCAAACATAATGTACATATTATGTTCACCATTAGTGAACTGTGCTCGTAACATTTGAGCCTCTCTTATAAATACATAAAAATACACACTTTAGTACATATGGAAATAGAAGAGCATGCACAAAAATTCACATTCAATATGGTAGTGATGTAGCCTTTTCAAGCAGCAGGCTGCACCAGTCCAGAATCCGGCACCATTGATACCAGGTCCAATTCTTCATCGGAGTCGATACAATCCTCGAAATCATAATAAGGATTTACCTACCGAGATCATTAAACAAACGATTAGAACATCGGAAATCATTTCTTTTCATGTATATAAAGCATGTAGAACGACTGCAGACATTCGCCATCTATACTTAGATCCGTAGATGATACTTAATGACAAATAGTATTTCTCCTTATATTTTCTTCCACAAGTACATTTTTTTTCGTTTTATTGGAAATTCGTTCGCCTGAATCAGTAGGAAGATTTACCTTTGGTCTTGGGGTAACAGCGTCAAAGCTATGGAATGTTGGTGTATCGAAGTTCGGAGGTTCCAAGACAATATAGGCTCCTTTGTTTTTGAATCGCTCTTCTGTTGCCTGTGAATTAGACATGGGAATCATGAAACGCAATCTCAGAACTCCAAGTTCTAGAAACCTTGATCAAATTTGACAACTAACTTTCCAAACACGATTAGACACCTATTGACAAAAGCGTCTCCCACAATTCTAAAAAGATCGATAGTTCTAACTAACATGAAAACTCCACCCATCATCAATAGGCATTGTCTGGCATTTGTAATCAAAGTTTCCTCTACAAGTTAGGAAACACATTAATTTTTAGTATCACAAAAGTCTCCTGAAAATCGGTTGGTTCCAATATCAGAGTCTCCAAAACTCACAATCAAACGCCTTAACGTTTCTTGTTCAGTCAATAGGCTACATGATAGCATAAAGATCAATGTCTGCAGTATCATGACTACAGGGTAGACAGACGGACTCATGCATCAACAAGACAAGCTCCGGTGACTACTATTAACTTAGACTTCTTAAGAAACCCTTAGGAAAAGGACCTGGCATGACTGAAATTTTAACTTTCTAAGCTTACAAAAATCTCTTCTATGCATGACCCTACCAACCTCTACAAAGGCGTCATCATATCAAGGTAAATAGAAGGAGAACAGGACATATATAGGATAGTCTACCTGAAATTGTGGATAATCAGGAGCACTGAATATTGTGATGAGCTTCCCCGATTCAACAATATGATCTACAGTATACCCCACATCCATTCCTGCAAGATCATCCCGCTTATCCCGTGCATCTGGGCCTTCATGTGACCTTATGATCAACTAAATTGCAGGAAATGAATATCATATGAACACATCAATTTCACCATCGGCAAGGTTGTCCATGAGAAAAGTTAACACAAATATGAGAAAATAAATAAATAAATAAAATGCCCACAAAAATGCAAGCGAAAGGACATGTTTGCCAAAAGAGTAAAATTTAAACTCATAAACTATAGTACTACACAATACCAACGAAGAAGTATAGTCATTCTGAAAATTATCTTCCCGAATATAAGTCTAATCCAGTTGCCAGTTGCATTTAAGCTTCGTCATTTTCAGAATATGAAAGCATCACTGAAGAGATTTAGGGCAAGCTACTTTCTATCAGATATGCTGTTACAAAGTCTCATGCGGTAAACTTCATACTACTATGTTAAAATTCAACCAAGTAAGCAAAGGTAAATACTCTAAAAGCAAAAAAGGTACCCAATTTACACAGATTAGCCTACAAGGAGTAGTTCGCAAATAAACTGTGGTGGAGTTGCATACCTTTAAATTATATGTCTTCAAAAATTCTTCAGTGCAATCCGGACCCCACAAGAGGCCAATTCCTCTCTCAGTATTTGGGGAAAGACCAGGTCTCATTGATGGATCTGACCATAGCACATCACCAGGGATCAAATTCTGACCTTCCCATGGAGGATCAAGTACAGATCTCCTAGCTTTTGCTAACTCCTCAAAGGTACCAAGAATTAAAGAATTCACCTCAGGGTTGTGAACAACCTTACGGTTCTTCTTTTTAGACCTTTTTGAGGGAGTGATGACAGTGCCACGGAAAAGCCCTCCATGCGCAGTGTAAACTTGCCCAGCTATAATGGAAGCAAGGGGGAGTCCTTCGAAACAACCCAAACACTTTCTGTAAACATGCTTTCCATTATCGCCATATTTCACTAACACTTCCTTTTCAAATCCATACACAGAAGTGCAGTACTTAGATTCATGATTTCCACGAAGCAAAAACACCCTGTGAGGCATGAGAACCTACAAAGTAATAATGAATGTATACAAATCACATTATGATTGCAAAATATACTAGTAGCCTCATCATATTAATAAAGAGTTTGCAACATGAGAAAATACATACAACACAGTACAAGTGACAAGTATAGAAAGCTCATAATTTTATAAGCCTATTAGGCATCATTTCTCTTTTAGCATAAAAAAGGAGTTGAAGGTGGTGGAACCATAATGTATGCATAGGATTACTTTCTAAAATCAAAACGATCTCTCCTTCATTATCTTATTCATTGTTTTCCTTTTATTTCCACTCCACTGAGCAAGTAAATAGAAGTAAAACCATAATTCAACAAATCCCATCCACATATGGGAAAACAAGTATCAAAAAAGGATTAATCTCATTACAATTTATCAGACAACCCAACACATACCAAAAACACGGCTATAGAACTCAAAAGTATAGGCAGCGACAGTTACAACATTTTACAAATAGGAGACGAACTAGTCGAACCCCCAACCATCTGTATATAGCAGAAACATAAGCATGCTAAAGCCACAAGTAGTTCCAAGCAATCTAGAAGACAAAATCACCATTTACAGAGATCTAAAAAGCAAAATTGCCATTAGTGCTACCAGATTAGGCAATGTCTAACTCTAATGTAAGCCAAGAGAGTTACCACTGAACGAGGCACGATAGACATAACGACGATTCAAGCTAGGTTATTTCACCCATAGATTTCATATTCGATTGAAACAATGATTAAACACTACTGGAACAGCAAAGAACTAGAAAGATCAATCATTTGACCACTTCCTCCCCTCACCGAGTGATGCAATCCCAATTTTAGCCTGTCACAGAACTAACATAGCCGAAAACAACAAGTTCACGGATCACGACTCTAACCTTCCACGCCAGCAGAACCAGAAAAACCTCGAGCCCCCAAGCTCCTCTGTCCACATAATCCCCATTGAAGACGAAAAACCGATCATCGGCGGGGAATCCGGCATCCCTCAGCAAAAACAACACATCGTGCAGCTGTCCGTGAACATCTCCGACCACCACAACGCGGCTGTCCAAATTGAGGCCGCAATCCTCATCGATCCTCACGCAATTCGGCTCCTTGTGCAGAATCTTAGATGCAGTGAGCACGAGCTTGTCGAACACCGCGACGGGGAGCACGGATGGCAGCTCCGACGGAGGAAGAGCTCTGGAGGCCCATTCGAAGGCTTGCATGAGGCCGGAGACCCATGAGGGGGTGAGAGCGCCGCCGTCGGGCCACGCGATGGGGATCTGAGGGAGGGGGGAGAGAGACGAGGGGGAGGGAGACAGTGTCTTGGAATCGGAGGAAGTGGAGGTGGAGGCGGCGGAGAAGAAGTCCTCGTCGGAGGACGGCGGCGGCGGCGGCGGCGGCTGAGGGGCAGGTGATGGGAGCATGGCTGCGTGTGTGTCGACGTGGCTCTGATGGTAGCAAATGTTGATTTATGTTTAAATTATTTATTTTAATACTGCAAAAAGTAACAAAATAATCATTAAATAGTCGCTAACCATTTTTTATTTTTCATTTTTCATTTGTTTTTCATTTTTAATATTGTCGCTACTCTCATCTTAATTATCGTATCAAAAAAAGGTCTCCTTATTAGTGAGACAGAGGAAGCAATATATATTTGGTCAAAAGAATGCTTGCATTCTAATCAGGTGTATTACCTCTGTCTCACTTCACTTGGTCTCCTTTTCTAATTGGGTGCTCTCATTTCAATTGACTACACTTACTTTTTACTTTTAATATTGTACATATGTTGAAATGAAACAAGACAATTAAACTGTGACGGAGGGAATAATAAACGAGTACCACTTAGTCTCATTTATCCATCTATCACACTTATTAATCTTATATCCACATATTTCCTCATTCTTTGATTCTTGCGCCTTCTCAAATGAAACTAATGATCAATGATGGAGGGAGTATATACCAAATAAGGTACATTTTCTTATTATGTTACAAATATCTTCACACATGCATATATAAATCATTGAGACCAGTTGTGGAACTAGGGGTGTCAACGGGCGGGTAATATCCGGCTCAGGCCCGTTCAAAAAGTTACGGTTCCGGGTCCGGGTATTACCCGTTACATTTAGGATTCGGCCCGGCCCATACCCGGAGACTACAATTTGAATGGGTCCGGGTCGGGTAATTATCCGTGGGTAATTTGAAACCCATGGATCCTTTGATTACCCGGTCCATAATTACTTGGGTCGGATAATTACCCGTGGGTAATTTAAAGTGAAATTTTATAAAAATAGAAAAAATTTAAAATAAAAATTCTAGAGAGAGAAAATGATGAAAATTAAATTTTAGAGAGAGAAAGTGTTGATAGATAAAATTTTTAGAGAGATAAAATTATGAAAATATAAATTTCTAGAGAGAGAGTGATAAAAATAAATTTTTTAAAGAGAGAAAGAGAGGAAAATAAAATTTTAAGAGAGAGAACGTGACGAGAAAGACAATTTAAGAGAGATAAAATTATGAAAATATAAATTTTTAGAGAAAGAAAATTTTAGAGAGAGAATGACGAAAATAAATTTTTTAGAGAGAGAACATGACGAGAAAGAAAATTTCCGAGAGATAAAATTTTGAAAATATAAATTTATAGAGAGAGAAAATTTTAGAGAGAAAACGTGACGAGGAAGAAAATTTAAGAGAAAAACAACTTAGAGAGATAATGTGATTGAGGAGAAATTTTAGAGAGAGAAAGTAATTAAATAGATAATTTTAGAGTAAGCATGAAAAAAAAAAATCAACGGGCCGGGTAGGATCTCTACCCGTAACGAACGGGTGGGTCCAGACCCGGATCGAATACATTCGGGTATTATCGGGCCGGGTCGGGTCCGGGTCTAGACCCGCATACTTTTGAATTAATGGGTAATGAGCGGGTCCCGGTCCGGGCCGGGTATTGCCCGCCCATTGACACCCCTATGTGGAACCATAAATTTCAAACCAAAGGAGATCGATTGACTAGTGACATGAATGAGACATGACATTGATTTGTTATATTTGCATATGATTTAAGTTTTCTACTATAAGATTTACAATATATGATGCCTTTTTTTTAACTGGGTTGTACCCCCTCTGTCCCTTTGGAGTAGTTACATTTCTTTTCAACATTTGTCTCAAGCATTTTCGAGCGTCTTGATAGTAAGTTTCAAAATATCTTTTTGTGAAAATTTTAAATTTACGGGATACTACAAGTGTTCTAGTATCTCATAAAAAGAAAAAATCTTTAAAAAACTATTTTAAAACTCATCATTAAAATTCTCGAAAACGCTTAGGACAAATACTAAAAAGAAGTGTAACAACTCCAAAGGGACGGAGGGAGTATCATAATTCATAAATAATGACATGAGTACGAGTATTTTTTATTTTTTTAAAGCGCGAAATCTACTGTATTTTAAACCATCGTTTACATTATCGTAATTTTCGTGTTCAAAAGTAACATGCCCGATATTAATCATACTTTACTTAAAGGGTATTATTTTTGCATACCCCTTTTCAAAACTCTCATACACAAAATACCACTCCTTTAAAAACAATGCACAAAATACCCCTTAATATCCATTTATCCATAAATACCCTTATCCTTGTCTATGTGCAACCCCAAAATTGCTATGGACACAATTTTTCTTTGTTTGATGTATTTATCCATTAATGATTTGTAAAAATGGGATGAAAATCTCGTTTTCACCAATTATGATCCTACGCTTCTAAAATGGTATCAGAGCCCATGGTTTATTTGGGAATTATATTTATTTATTATATATTTGATTATTTACTAACGGAGGAGACACCAAGTTAAAATGGATCGACCGGACTATTGTCCGAGTTGCGAGTGTTACAGAGAATATCTCCAATTTTTGGGGAATCGAAAGGCGTATGAACTTTCTCAATTAAGAGAAAGCGAAAGAATTCTCCGAGATGTTCGAGAGTATGCCACTCCCGACCAAATTCGGACCGGAGAAGGAGTGGTGCAGAGTTACTTAGATCGCCTTTGGATAAATTTTTATCTTGAAGGAGTTCTAAGGCGAGCTATGAGGAGGTTTCACCAAACTCATACTCACCAGATGACGGAGTCAACCGGAGGAGTTGGCCCTAATTTCCTAGAGATTGAACCAGATTCATCAAAAATCTCTAAGGATTTAAGGGAGATCCAGAAGACGGTACAAAACTACGGCAACAGCCAGTACGGAGTACCTCAACAAGTTGAAAAGATATCTTCTCAACAAGATGAAATCCTTAACATCTTGAAAGATATCCAACAACGAGTGGAGAAATTGGAACAACCCCGTTCCAGTTCCTTTAGAAGAAATTTCGTCTTTAAAGGCGAATCGAGCAGTCCCCAGACGGTACTGCCCATTAAGGATCCTAACCTGAAGGATCCAAAACAAGAATTCATAAACAGACTGATTCGAGATGGCAAATCTTGAAAGGATCGGTTTGGAAGATCTACAGGAGTTGGCAGAATCATTTGCTGACCTCAGAATGGTGGATCTAAAGGTGAACGAGAGAGAACCGGAGCAAAAGCCATTTGTTGAAGCCGGATCTTCGTTCCATGAGCAATTTGAGGATAGGAGTTA
This sequence comes from Thymus mandschuricus, assembly GCA_029379335.1. Classification (NCBI taxonomy): domain Eukaryota; kingdom Viridiplantae; phylum Streptophyta; class Magnoliopsida; order Lamiales; family Lamiaceae; genus Thymus; species Thymus mandschuricus. Next base: position 33,131,344 of record CM057078.1, read on the forward strand.
TGAAGCTCACAGAATCAACATGCGTAATTCAAGGTGGAAGCCCTCCAAAACACAGGACACTCCTGTAGGAAAGGCAACAATGGAACCCATCCATCCATATGGAATTCATCTCAACCTCGATGATGTCAACTTCAACGAGAGAGAGGAAGCCATCGAGGAATGGAAAAATTCTATGACTATTGCAGCAGCCACTCTTGATATGAGTCAAGATAGCTTTGCAAAAACTCTCGAGGTGAGCCTCGTGGGTGTGGTCAGGATTGCTTGGGAAGGAATGAGCCAAGATACAAGAGACAAGTGCCTAAAGGGAGACTATCAAAACATGGCTCCTTCCATGGCGGATGTATTGAAGCATCATTTCCTAGGGGAAGGATACTTCAAGGGATATGATGAAGAGAAAAAGAAGAAATACTTATTGGCGTTCTACAATCTGAGGCTCGTGGTCTTGGAGCAGAAGACGCTCAACAAGTTTTTAAAACTCTTCACCTTATATCAACATCAATCTAGGATTGATGAAGAAAAGGCCAGGGAAATTTTCTTCCTAAAATTTCCAAGCCCTTGGAGAGAAATGCTTATTCGTGGATATACCCCAGGTATTCATGACAGCGTTGCTAAAAGGATGTCCTATGTGCATGCCAAGTTGATGGAATGGTGTCAACAAGCTACTGCACAGAAGAACGTGAAGAAGTTGAGGAGAATGAACAAAACCACCCTCAACTGTGAAGGCAGTGATCTACCAACGGTCATTGGAGAAGAACCTTCGGTGAAACGAAGATATAAGAAGAATAGGTTCCAGCCCTATTCAAAAGAAGGAAAATCCAGGAGAAAATCTTGGAAGCCAAGAACTATGTGGTCCAGACAGAAGGCCGGATCATATAAGTATGGACAGAGAAGCGGTCCATCCAGGAGCAGATTTCAACCCAGAAAGACGGACCAGAAGACGGACCAGTCTCGGGGAAAATTTGCAGGCAAGAAAACTTTCAGAAAAGCTCATGCTAGAGCCAATGAAAGTTTCAAAGATTGCAACTGTTGGACGTGCGGTGCACTTGAGCATATCTCAACCAATTGCCCAGAGAACAGGAGGATGAATAGATTCGAGTCAACACCCGACATTGAAGACGCGATCTATTTCAAAGATCTGATACAAGTTTATCAGTTCGAGGATATACCCTCTGATGAGAGTATATATGAAGCCGAAGAGGACTTCGACAGTGAAGATTCTGATGGATCCAGTGATTCAGAATCCAACTGAAGAAGAGGTACATTATCAGGAATGTGAAGATAGAACCGGATATTCTAGCCGGACGATTATCTCACAAAGCCAGATTGATAAGATCATGAAGAAGAACCTGAGTATACAAAGATACCAGGGTTTTTCAGCCGGGAACATAGACCAAGTTCTAAGGAACTTCAGTCTAAAAAGTCAAAAGCACCATATTGTCTATGGGATCACGAGACGAGAAATGGCGCTACCAATCGAGCTCACGGGGAATCAAGTGGAGATGCAGTTGATTCCAGCGAGCGATATCCGGGAAGATATATCAAAGATGAAACCGGAGGTTGCGGAAAAGATGAATTGGATCCACATCGGAGCAATTCAACTTGTGCTTAAATCAGCCTTGTTCGTAGGAGTCGATTCACCAATCGACATTGCCATATGTGACATGCGAGTACGAAACCTGCAAGATTCGGTGATGGGAACCATCGCAGGAAACCTATGTGCTGGACAAGTGGTGGGGATTATCTATCCAAAGATTGCTTACAATCTTAACGATACCAGCTTCAGCAAAGCCCTGACGTTGTATCAGGACTTCAAAAGAAAGGATTTGGTGGAAGAAGGGAATAGACCTTATTCCATCACATATCAGGTATCATATGCGCTTTCCAACTCCCATCATACTGAGTTGTTCTTGGGAAAGCAATTCATTGAGATACCAGATATCTTCAAGAAGGTGACAACGGCAATTTGTCCCGATAGAGTTGAGATTCCACGACTGAGAGACGTGGATATCCAAATTCAAAACAGGGTAGTCATAAGACATGATCAAAGTCTTAGATTACATTCTGGAAGATTATCATTCCAGGGAGATAGGATTACTTCTCAACCTTTGGGAAGAAGCCTGAGTCTGAGACAACCTGCCCAACCAAGGTTGTTGGACTTCAACAAGACGGTTATCACCATCAAATGTCCAGAAGGATGGAGAGGAGTAACCACCAGATTTGATACCACAAGATGGGAAAATAATTTTCCTTGTAATGTCTTGTATTATCTGGAACAACCAGAGATCCATCACTACAAGGCCATGATTGAGATGGGTGGATGGAAGGTTGAAGTCAAAGGCCGAGCAGGGAGAGAAGAGAATATTCTTATCCTTGGTCTAGATTTCCTCGAGAAATACAAGCCCTGGAGAAGCAGGGAAGGAGGAATGGAGATCACGATCAATGAGAAAAAACTATTGATCGAATGACGAGTCCATTCTCAATATACATTCCTCTAGGAGTGTTGTATGAGAAATATAAGGCAGAATACTTTGCTGCCTATATTGATTCAGGTGCAGGGATATGCACAGCAAGACGTGAAATCTTCCCAGCAGAAGTTGAGGAAGAACTACCACGGATTGCAGGACGAGACTTTTCCAAGAGGATCTTGATTCTATCCAAAGGAATTAAGGCAGTGGAAATCTTGATTGGAGGAGCAGGTTAGACGCCTTGGTATAAGGTTAAAACCCCTCCAATTTATTTTCATGATACCGGTGCAGATATCTTGCTCGGTAACAATTTTCTGCAGATGTTCAAAAGATATATGCAGGATAATGAGAAGCAGAGATTAGTGTTCACAACGAAGTGTGACCACAAAATCATTGCTCAAAGATTGAGAGGAGCATTTAATCGACAAATGCCAATCAATTTTCGCAGCAAGCGTGGTGATGAAGGACTACTTCAGAACCCGAAAATGCAGGACCAGCGACGATTCAACGAAGCGTTGTTGGATTATAGGATCAAAGGAAAACTTAGCAAGAACGATGAGGAAAACATTGCTAAGATCCAGATCCTAAAGGTATCTTTAATTTGTAAAGATATAGAAACTGATACACAGGTATCATTGGAAGATGTCAAAAGGAAAATTGTACGTTGTTACAATGAGAATCCTTTGGCATGGTGGAAGAAGAATCAACTCAGAGCAACCTTGAAGGTCAAACCTGACAAGGTTCACGAGTTTGTTCGATACAGGCCGATCTTGATGAATATCAAAGATCAAGAGGACATGAAAAGCATCATCAAGGAGCACCTTGACATGAAGCTGATCGAACCAGGAAACTCACCATACAGTAGCCCAGGCTTCTTGGTAAGGAATCATGGTGAGATTAAAAGAAATAAACCTCGACTTGTTATTAATTACAAAGGTATTAATGACATTTTGGAATTCGATGGTTATTTCATACCAAGTAGAGAACACCTTATTAACTGCATAAGAAATGCAAAGGTTTTCTCAAAGTTTGATTGCAAGTCAGGTTTCTACCAGATTCGCATGGAAGAAGGGAGTAAGAAGTTCACAGCTTTTTCTACTCCACAAGGACATTACGTTTGGAATGTGATGCCAATGGGGCTAGCTAATGCACCCCAGATTTTTCAGAGGAAGATGGATAATTTATTTAAAGATTATTCATCATTTATGTTCGTTTATATTGATGATATTCTCATAACATCAAAAGATATGAATGAACACAATAAACATCTTGAGATCTTTGCAGATGTTTGTTACAGAGAAGGGCTAGTACTGTCTGAGAAAAAGGCAGTTATAGCAACCCGGAAAATGGAATTTCTGGGAATCGAGATCGATGAGACGGGGATTATTTTGCAGGATCATATCGTGCAAAAGGTGAAAGATTTCCCAGAAGATCTCAAGGAGAAAAAGCAACTTCAAAGCTTCTTAGGAGTTGTTAATTTTGCAGGAGCATTCATTAAGAATCTTGCAAAATACAGGAAGGTCTTTAGTCCACTCTTAAAGAAAGATGTTCCATTCATCTGGACTGAAGAACACAAAGAAGGAATGAGGGTATTGAAAGGAATATGTGGAAAACTCCCCAAACTTTCAATGCCACAGGAAGAAGATGATTTAGTCCTGTATACCTACGCAAGTGATCATTGGTGGGCAGCAGTCCTTACAAAGATCACACCGAATGGTGAAGAACCATGCAGATACTGTAGCGGGTTGTTCGCAGCAAATGAGGCCGTTAGATGGCACATTAACGAGAAGGAATTCTTTGCAGTTCGAAAGGCGTTTAAAAAATGGCCTTTATTTTTATTAGCAAAGAAATTTACTTTGAAAGTCGATAACACACAGGTTAAGGCTTTCTTAAAAAACAAGATAGAATCTAAACCTGAAAAGGCTAGATTACTAAGATGGCAAGCTGAATGTCAATATTTTGTTTTTGACATTGTTATTGTGAAATCTCATGAGAATATTCTTGCAGATTTCTTGACAAGAGATGGAGCCAACTGAATGTAGCTCTATCATGATTGCCCAGAAGCATCTCCGAGAGAACCTCGAGATGTTATCAAAAGAATGGGACGAGTGTGTCTTGAGGGCTGAACAAGCCGGAAAGATACAAGCTGTCGACAAGACGAAAGTCACCGACATGATACAAGCTTGCAGGATGGCACAAACACAGTGCTGGAATGCAGTACAAGCGCCACTCCTTCGGGCGTCCTCTAAGGAAAAAGAAGTGATTCGGTTGCCGGCCCCTATAACGGTAGCAGAGGATTCAAATACCTCTAGCACAAGTCCTAAGTTGGTGGTGTGTACGGATCCATCGGCCCAAGGAAAAGATGAGGTTCAGGTGTCCAAACCCGGATTATCATGTCAACCCAGCACCTCTGGGGTTAAAGAGGGAGAGATCAATCTTAGGCCAATGACTGGCAAATCTAAGGTTGATACTAACCAAGTTATTCAAGTTTCTCTATTTTGGCAGGCATATCAAGCTAATTGGGAGAAGCTTCTTACAAGAAGGGGATTGAATCCAAACCATTGTATTATTGATGGTTCAGGAAAATATCCCAGGGTGTGGATGAAGCCAGGTGCAAATCCACATGATGTCAAGCAATGGTATGATTTTGGAGCTCTTGCTTCAGTTTCAACCATATCACCGGCGTTCGCAGAAATCAAGAATCTACCCAGGTGGATTCAAGAGGCTGTGTACGATTCATGGGCTAACAACGATCAACTTAGCCGCGGTGATGTTCTGGAGTTATACTTTATAAGTGCAGCTCCCGAACCAGCAGGAAAAGGGAATCACGAGGCCTTCCACTACATACGGCTAAGGAGACCCGACGAGAGAGCCTTAACAGTGTTAAGGCAATGAATGGAGATGCTCCACTCGTCTCCACCATCTCAGAAGATGAAATCTCAACCCGACGAGCTTGGGGTTTATGGGTCTGTCTCACAGAGATGGACAAAGTCAAATACCAGTTCAAATTTTATCAGAACTCGGTAAACGGATCTTTCCTGTTAAACACTATAACAGGAAAAACCACAAGATTCGCAGAGGAAGCTTTCGAGAGAAAAATGACTCTGCTATGGGAGAACAAGCTGGTGGTGAGCAAAGAGACTCATCGCAAATACTGCAACATGGCTCATTTCGGTCATTGGGATGAACGCATTTGTTCGTCATGCCAAAACCAGAAGGAGCTGGAGTTCGGGAAATGATTCAGGCCTAGAGCAGGTCGAGCCCGAGCCACCGACAAGAAGGAGTCCCATGCGGTTCCAGACAAACGAACGCCAAGGGCCCCGGGGAAAGGCTTTCCCAACAAAAGATAGTGGAGTCATGTGACTCTACTCAACAGGAGCCCCACTCAAAAAGAAGACGACAAGAGTGGGTTGCAGGAGAGTGACATTCCACCAACAATTTCGGTGGAATTCAAAATGGAGGTCCCAGACTCCATTCATTAAGTTGCATTATCAACACCTTTCGGTGGAGATAATGACAGAACAACCTCACCGGATGAATTATTATAACTTTCGGTGGATTGATTAATAAACTGGCCCTCACCACTACCGAAATTGACGGTGAAGGAGGAAGATGCCAACGACTTTAGCATCCGAGGCAATAATGCAGGATTTGGTAGATGCAATTCAGCATCTATATAAAGAGAAGAATGAAGGAGGAGAAGATCATCGAACATTTTCTTCAGCTTCTTCAAAAGAAAACTCTGTAATAGTTTTTCAGTTTTCTTTGTATGAGTGTTTCTACTTCCGCTACCATAGGTAGCTAAACAAGTTTGTCTCCTCCCAAAAGGAGATAATCTTTATGTAATAAATAGTTTATAATTCCCTAAATAAAATTTTGGGCTTCTGCTCATCACCTGTCGTCAAATTTTAATTTTGTATTTACCAACAAAATACTCTACGCCCCGGGTAGAAAACGAACGAGGGCTGTGCTGTTTGCTGCTGAAGGAATTCGTGGCTGGAACCATCCGGTGCTCCGCGTGGTTGGAATGCGTTTGCCGTAAAACCCAGACGGATAGGACCCGGCAGCAACTCGGTCAAAAGGTATGAAGTTGGTATTTTACAGAAATTTTAATTTTTCGGAAGAGTGATGGGCCTGTTAGTATTTGCATGGCTAGGAGTGGAAATATACAAAAAACAAAGGGAAATACATTGTATAAAGGGTATTGATGACTTTTTGGGTATAGAAGGGTAGTTTGTGTATGGTTTTATTTTGAGGGGTAGTTTGTATATGGTTGGTTTGAAGAAGGGTATTTGAATTTTCTACCCTTACTTAAATTATAGTACTATGTGAAAAAAAAATATTCCAAAGAATTTTTTTGGGTATATAAATCTTGATAGGAGAGAAATGCAGGCTTACCTCAAAAGTGATAAAAGAATAATACTACTAGTATTTATTAATAAAATATGAAAGAGAAGAAAAACCCTAGTTCAAAATCTTGACCCGCTCAATTTCAATTGAAAAGAAAAATCCCCAAATCCCCAAATATATTCACATTTACACCCAAATGAGCCATAGCCGTTTCTCCAAATTCCTCAACACTCTCAGGAAAGCCCGCAGCTTCATCGGCGTCGCCGCCCTCTCCTCCACCACCGCCGCCGCCGCCGCCTCCCCCAAGTTCTCAGCCATGGAAGGCGACCTTCAGACCCTCAAGACCCGCGTCTGCATCGTCGGCAGCGGCCCCGCCGCCCACACCGCCGCGATCTACGCCGCCCGCGCCGAGCTCAGTCCCATCCTCTTTGAGGGCTGGATGGCCAACGACATAGCCCCCGGCGGCCAGCTCACCACCACCACAGACGTGGAGAATTTCCCCGGCTTTCCCGAGGGAATCATGGGGATCGAGCTCATGGACAAGTGCCGCGCGCAGTCTGCTCGGTTTGGGACCCAGATTTTTACTGAAACCGTTTCGAAGGTCGATTTCTCGAGCTCTCCGTTTAAGGTTTTCAGCGATGCGAGGACGGTTCTCGCCGATTCTGTGATTGTAGCAACCGGCGCTGTCGCTAAGCGCCTTACTTTTACCGGCTCCGAGACCTTTTGGAACCGGGGGATTTCAGCTTGCGCTGTGTGTGACGGAGCTGCGCCTATTTTCCGCAACAAGCCGCTGGCGGTTATCGGTGGCGGTGATTCGGCCATGGAGGAAGCTAACTTTCTAACCAAGTATGGCTCCGTGGTTTACATTATTCATCGGAGGGACGAGTTCCGGGCGTCGAAGATAATGCAGAACAGAGCACTTACCAACCCGAAGATCGAAGTGTTGTGGAATTCGGAGGTGACCGAGGCATACGGAGAGAGAAGTTTGGGGGGATTGAAGGTTAAGAATGTGGAGAACGGCGAGGTTACCGAGTTGCCGGTTTCCGGGCTGTTCTTTGCGATTGGGCACGAACCTGCAACCAAGTTTCTCGATGGGCAGCTCGAACTGGATTCAGATGGGTATGTAGTAACGAAGCCTGGCACCACACATACCAGCGTTAAGGGTGTTTATGCTGCTGGTGATGTTCAAGATAAGAAATACCGGCAAGCTATTACTGCCGCCGGCAGCGGTAAGTACCGTTGATTTACTGTTACCGTACACACTTCTTAATTCTTATGCCCTGCAGTTAGTAAGTTGATCATAGTTTAGCATTCTTTTAATCTGCCCTTGAATTCACACTGTGCCATTTATGAATCACTTAATTAACCGTTGCAGAATTAACATATACTGTATGTAATGTAAAAGAGAATATGTTGCTGGCTTGTGGTTGATGAATTACTATTTCCTTGAACAAGAAAAGTATTCGTCTGGAGCTGTAGCTCCTGTGGTGTTTCTCCAGCATGTACTTGTCTATCTTGGTCTGCAAAAATTATTTTTTAAAACACTGATATGTAGTTGGAATTAAGGCGAAGATAAAGCATTGTGAGTTGTGACTCCCACACTTTAATTAGTACCTTGTTACAAGCCCCTTACTGTAGTTTCTAAACTTGATTAGTTGGGAGTTTTAAGGAAACAATAATCTTTGGGATGGGGCATAGTTCTATTGTTGGGCACCACTCCTAAAATTATGCTTTGCCAAAGAATAGGATGAGCAATGAAAAGAAAAGAATACTTTTGAGTGGATGGCTTCTAGAGACTGTTTGGAATCGTTCTTGAATGCATCAAGTTTTCTCAAGAAAGGTTGGTGAGTCATGAGAATATTTTGAGAGAATAAGGTCACCCAATCTCCATTTTTTGGCGAAGAGCACAAGGCACGTGGATTCTACTTGAACGAGTTACTAAATTCACAACTTATCTCTCTCTTTATATGACTCATAAAGGTTACACTGACTAAAAACTGTGTTACTATTATGTACCCCTTCTTATTCGATTAAAACAATTAAACATGCTCTATAGACTATAGTAGAACTTCATCATAAAATGCAGAGTAGTATATTAATGAAGTATGTACCATCCTGCGGTTATATTCTTATTTTTAAATATATTAGTAATTCAGCTTGGCTATTTCTCTATGTCTTATTACTTTCTTTTGATGATTATTTAACTTGAAGTGATATCTGAGTCAAATTTCAGAGTTTCTAATGTGTTCTAGCCAAAGAATTAACTATCGAGGTTAGTGAAATGATGATGCAGCTCTACGGGCTGCATCAAATGATTTAGAAGCTTGGCACGACAGCTTAATGTTATTAATGGAGCTATTACTTGGAGAATATTATGCTCATTATTATAAATGGGTTGCTTCAAAAGTTAAGTTTATAGATAATAAGTTTGATTCTCTTTTTTTTCCCCTAAAAATAAGAAATGAAAAGGCAAAACCACAATTTCCAGACTCTCTCATCTATTTGAGCTTCACTCCAAGGCAATTCTGTCTAGAGTTCCCAAGCTCCTATCTGATGTCTGAATATGTATGCCGAGGCTCAGCCTCGAATGATGATGCACGTTTGTCCTAGCCTTCCTATGCATGACCTGAAAGTAAATCTTATGACCTTGGGCCCTTGGCAGCATTCGTGGTTTTAGACATATACAGTGCTCCTAGATTCTCAAAAGAATTTCTCAATTTATTCCACGATCTTTCGAAATGTCCTGTCTTCAATACCATTAAAATTAAGCTGAAAAATAATATGAAATTGCAGAAGTGACCTCCAATTTTGAAATATTTCAGTTATGAGTTATAAAGAGCCCTGTACATGAATTATCACACCCAACGTTACGGCGGTAGCTTACTATAACGGTACTCATTATGGCTGAATAGAATTGGACAGTGCTGCTATAGTTAAAATCCGTAATGACTGCTGCACAAAAGAAGATCTTGTCATTTTATGCAGTTGTGGTTTTTCTCCAAATGCTCAACTTTTTGATGGACTTGATACTGGATATATTTCCCCTGGTATAGAAGTATAGTGTTTAGAAGATGCTTGTTGGTGATATTTTTATAATATGCCAAGAATCTCCAGGAAAGAGATTAGTTACCCTCCACCATGGTCACTTTAAGTTCACTAACGGTCAATGCATGCTGGTCTTTCTTCTTCTATTGCAGATTGAGAAAGTACTTTTTAGTTAGGATCCATCGTAGAGTCAATGTTTATTCTAAGCTGTAGATGGCGCTACCTCTGATATTAAACAGAACGAGACCCATTGCCAAGAAATGCATGCTGTTGAAGAATAGTCTGTCAGGTGGCGTAAGGACATACAGTTTAAATTTCTCGTCTTCTTAGGTCCCTTAGTAAGGAAAATTTAGTGTTAAATGTGATTTGCAAGCCAGATTTAAACGACTTTGATGACATCTCATATGGAGGAGTATTTTGCTGCCTGCTAACAAGTGTGACCCGGAAAACACATTCGCCACATCACATATAATGCATTCATTCGAAAAGTTCAATTGATTAATACATGGGTACATGATTGAGTAATTGAATCGTCTCGTTTGTGTTTTATATATATATATATATATATATATATATATATATATATATATATATATATATATATATATTTATATTTATCATGTATTGTCCTTATCCGATGAGCATAACATTAGTTGATATTTTCTCAAAGAAACTGAATCGGAATTGTTATCAACATCTATGCAGGGTGTATGGCGGCATTGGATGCAGAACACTACCTTCAAGAGATTGGTTCGCAAGAGGGTAAGAGTGATTGAGCATTAAAGCTTATTGGAAGTAAAACTTACAGACATTTCAACTGGACATTGTTCACCTTATTCTATTCTTCGATATTAGTTCCCGCTTATTGGCTGAAGAACAATTATTTGTTTATGAAATCGTGATTTATCATTGCTGCCGTTAACTCGACTGCTATTGCTCTACCTTTTCTATAATTCCAAGAAAAATGTTACTCTTTCGTTTGTCTCTTCTTTCTTCGTCTTGTTGGGGACCCGACGCCCGGAATCTTGGTTTGACAGATTCTGGCAGGTACATTTCGAGAATCTGAAGAACTAAGGGAGTTGTGTTTTACCAGGTTTGGTTTAACCCCTGCATGATTAGTGCTTCAAGTCATGGTTTATTTCTATACTTAAATGTTGTACTACTATATAACTCCAATTCTTGTTGAATCTTTAGGCATTTTCTTCATAGAATTTGGGGACGATAATAACTACTCTCTCCCTCCCACCCCGTTTGGCTTACTTTATTAATTCATATAGGACTATTAACGTGTATGTCTGATGGGACGGGGCAAGACGGAGAGAGTAGTAATTATTCCCTAATCTTTTGTTGCAAATTGGGACAAACTATCAATTGGGCTTTTTCCCCTCTTAGTTTCATCACTGATCCAACTCCATTTAGTAATTTGATTAGAATTTGATAATACTGCTTTCGTCCCACGTGATTATGCAGACTCGTAAATTAATTAAAGGTGAGCGGTAGGACGGAGGGAGTATTTACGGTTATAAATTATGTTGAATGGAGGCAAAGGTGGCCACATACAAATCTTGAAACTTGGAAGCCCAAAAATTCTCACAACCAGAAGCAATAATAATTAAAAAAAAAAGAAAAAGGGGGGAAAAAACAGCCCATTCCAACTGCCGAAAACGGTTTAGCCGTGAGGGCCAACTGCCACCGGATTACAGTTGGACACGTGCCTTGCTTTTCCCTCCAACATTTACACGTGCTTCCATTTATCACTGCATTTATTTTCTTTTCTTTTTTTCCCTTCCCTTTTTAGCTGTATACACATACGTATAAATCTAAAGGCCAAATACATCAAAATAACCCAAACTTTGCCCATTTACACCAAAATAATCCAAACTATTAATATTACACTAAATTAACCTAAACAATTATACGTTTTCATCAATCTGACATCCGTCAGTGTCACATGGATGAAGCCGTTAGTTTTGCTGACTTGGCAAATACACTTAGTTGAATTTTATTGGTTTTCACTAAAATTTGAAAAATCAATATAATATCAATTAAGTAATAATAATAATAATAATAATTAATTATTATTATTATTATTATTATTATTATTATTATTATTATTATTATTATTATTATTATTATTAATGAATACATATCAAATAATATCTTTTCAATTAAAATTCACAATAATGCTCTATGATGTTACCAACACAAAACATGGAGCATTAAAAAAAATAATAGAGTAATAATAAAATATTTTTGGAATAGATAAAAAATGTTTTTGTTTTTTCAAAAAAAGTATACATGTGTATTTACAAGTAAGCGTCAATAAGAGGATTGGTGTTTGCTGAGTCAGCAAACTAACGGCTCCATCCATATAACATTGACGGATGTCAGATTGATGCAAACTTATAATTGTTTAGGTTATTTTAGTATAATATTAATAGTTTGGGTTATTTTGGTGTAAATGGGCAAAGTTTGGGTTATTTTGATGTATTTGGCCAAATCTAAATCTATTTTTATTCTCATTATTATTCATATTTTACTCTCTAAATATGTGTTCTTTATTTAATTTAAAGTGATTTTATAGAATCTACTTCATTATTTTTGGTGATGACTTAAGCTTTGAACACGTAACAATATAGGAGTAACTATATAATTATTCAGTAAATTAAATTAAGTGTATTAAATCAAAGGCCACACACGAAGTATAGTTTATGGTCAAAGTGAAGAAAAGGGCAAATGTATATTGACGTTCAACAAATCCACGTGAGATGTTGGTTGATGAGATTTTGCTTTGGACCTGCCTAATTTTCTTTCTAGACTACGACGTTTCTACTTACAACTTTGTCACCTACTTAAATGTTTTCTCGATCACGATTTAGTTTAACCGTCTAGAAAAAGAACATAACAAATGAACATAAAATAATAAAAGATGTCACTTCTTTGAAAAAAATGTGAAATAATATTATCCATAGATCCTATAGCAACCGATATCTGAATCCATTATTTTACGACTCACGTACATTCGAAAAACGTAACAATTTCGTTTTAGTCCTTTTTCCCATAGATTCACGTACTTAAATTTCTTCCCATCTCTCCCTAAAAAAGACAGAGAGAGAGAGAGCAATCCAGTCCAGTCCACAGTGAGAAACAGTAGTACTGAGCAACACGCCATTGATGCAGTGAAGAAAAACACTCGAGATTGAGACTGGAAACAAACAGCAACTTCAGTTAACATCGATCCAAGTTGCTGCAGTTACCAATTGCAGTAAACTAAATTAACCGATCCTCCGCACAAAACACCACGGCCCCATTTCAACAATTAACAACTGCAATTTTTCGAAACTGTCTCCTCGAAATTTTCACCTTCCTTCCTTTGCTGTTCTGCAACTCTGTACCGTATAAATTATTCCGCCATTGAAGCATCTCCGTCAACCCTTCATCATTCCGTTTTCACTCTCGGTAAGTATATGGAATTTCGAATTTCGAATTTTGATAATTCTGCGTTGGATTCGTGAATATGGCATTGGAATTGTTGTTACTGAATTGAATTCGTGAATTGTGTGATGAATTGCAGTGGAGGGGGAGAAAGTAAGTGAAAATGGCGATGACGGTGGAGAAAGCTGTGCAGGAGGTGATGAGGCTGCACAAATCCTTGCCGGCCCGGCCCGGGATCGAGGAGGTGGAAGCGGCCCGAAGCTTGATCCAGAGCGTGGAGAGGGAGGATGAGTTGAAGCTGGAGAGGATTTCTCAGCCCAGCGCGGCGAAGGACGTTCCCGAAGAACTGTTGGCCGTTTTGCAGGAAATGCAGAGGAATCTGATCCATTTCCAGAGTAAAGAGCAGAAGAAGGATGCTCAGAAGCTGTTGGATCTCGAGAGCGCACACTTGGTGTTCGACGAATTGATTCAGAGAGCTTCCGTGTGCCTCAAGTCCAATATCTCTTCGAAAAGTTCCAAGTCGAAGAGCGCGAGCAGTTCTTCGTTGCAAGGTTACGCTTCGAGCTCCACGGCTGCGAGGAAAGTCCTTCCTCCGCCGTCGCTGCCTGCTGCTGCTCACGAGCAGCCGTTGAGGGCGAAGGACGACTCGTTTTTGAAGAAGCCGCCGTTGAAGACGTCTCTTGATCTTGAGAACGTTCGATCGAGGGATGTTTTGGCTGTTCCGACCGTTGTAGATTCCACTCTCAGACCAGGGCTTGCTCACGGTGAGTTAGTTCGACGTTTGTTTCTTCGTTTGATTGAATCTTTCGTTGTTCTCATGTCAAAACTCTTGTTTTTACTGCAGGTGAGAAGATGAGTTTGATTAAACTAGCTAGTTGCATTGAGGTTTCGGCAAAGAAAGGAGCTCGAGAGCTCGTCCTGCAAGGGAAATTATCGGAGCAAGTCGAATGGATCCCGGATTCAATAGGAAAGCTCTCGACTTTGATCAAGCTGGACTTATCGGAAAACTCGATTATGGTGTTGCCTGTTTCTATAAACGGGCTCTCGTCTCTAAAAACTCTCGATTTACACGGAAACAGACTCCAAGAATTGCCAGAATCGATAGGAGAACTGCTTCACTTACTCCATCTTGATCTCAGAGGCAATCAGTTGGCATCACTGCCTTCGACCATCGATAAACTTGTTAATCTTCAAGAACTCGATTTGAGCTCTAACGGGATCGCAGTCCTTCCCGAAACAATGGGATCATTAGCCAGCCTCCAGAAACTAAACATCGAAATCAATGACATCGAAGAAATCCCTCATGCCATAGGTCGATGCACTAGCCTCAAAGAGCTTCGAGCTGGGTATAACCGCCTCAAAGCGCTCCCGGAAGCCGTGGGGAGGATCCAGTCTTTGGAAATTCTGATAGTTCGTTACAACAACATAAGACAGCTTCCCACAACTATGGCTTCCCTGACTAGATTAAGACAGCTCGATGTCAGTTTCAACGAGCTCGAAGCCATCCCGGAAAGCTTGTGTTTCGCTACGACACTGGTGAAAATGGACGTGAGTAACAACTTTGCAGACTTGCAAGCTCTGCCTAGGTCCATCGGGAACCTCGAGATGCTTGAGGAGTTGATGAGCAATAACAACCAGATACGGAACCTTCCGGAGTCTTTCGGGATGCTGACTAGGCTGAGAGTCTTGAATTTGGAGGGAAATCCTCTGGTTGTGCCGCCTAGAGATGTGATCGAGAAGGGAGCTCAGGTCTATACTTGCATTATTTGTTCTTGTTTGCTTTTCCATGTTTATTTATTAACTTTTGTGACTGAATTTGAAGTTTTTGGTGGTTGTTTTTGGTCAGGCTGTGGTTGGATACATGGCTGAAGTTGCCGGAAAGAGGGAGGCGAAGCCACAGCAACACGCGACGAAGCAAAAGAAATCGTGGGCTCACATTTGGTTCTTCTCTTCCATTTCCAACAAACGCAAGCGCAACCTTGTGGATTATACGAAAGCCTAATCCGGAGTTAGTTCGTCTAGCTAGAAAGATATCTACGAAGCAGCAGGATCACATTCACATACATGCCCGGTTTCCATATTTATATACACCTTCCTCAAATAATAAGCGATGATTCTTGCTTCTTTCGTCGCAGATTCCTCGTCTCGAATTTAGCCGATCTAGTGTAGTTGCCTAGTTCATTTTTTTGTAGCAGACACATCAAGAACTTAACAGTTTCGTAAGATTTGTTGTTGTAAGCTCATCGTTGTATTTAAGTTTACTTGATCACATATTCAACAAAGTTGTTTTCCCGCGCAAGGGGGGCTCTTCGTGTTCAAGAATCAAGAGAAAAATATCCGAGACGATCCATATACGTTGACTTTGTTTCTGGTTTTAAAAAATTTTGTAATGATAGATTTTTTATTACTCCCCCTATCTCGGTCGGTTTTTTTAATATGCATTGAACACCCTACAAAGTCTACGGTGTCAATAAAGGTAATGAAATTCAACAAAATACCACACACATATTACCAACAAAATTCAACTCAAACTACACAAAAACTTCAAACCATAACAAGATTAATGCACACAACACAATAAAGGAAGGAAGGGCACACATACAAGAACAAAGTCGCATCCAACACATGAAGGCGTACCATACAAAAACGAAAAACTGCAAAAGTATCATTCGTCATTGGACAGAAGCACATAGGCCGAAAAATATGACAAATATATATGAAACTCTATCTAAAAAACTCAACCAACGAAGATACAAAACACAACAAAAGGCAAAGAGAAACAACCATTCATTCAACAATCCGACACAAGTATATGTCTCATTGAAAAGAGTTAGAAGGATAGAAAAATTGGGTGGGATAAGCAATGAACAAACTGTAACGACACCTGTTTGACACCTGTTTGAACATGCGAAAATACAACAACACTTACCATACCAAAAACAATAATTTGCACACCAAAATCGCATCCAACGTGTTGTCGGTAACTATTGTCACTATGTGTTACTGCCAATTGTATTTTTGTCACTAGAAATGTACATATAGTGACTACATTTTCATTTGTCTAAAAGTATACAGTAGTTGTAAATTTATTGTTATCGGTAATTATTGCCGCTATATATTAGTGACGACCATATCTTTGTAAATACAAACTTACATACATGGACAACTTTTTTTTTTTTCATCACTAAAAATCATAGTAGTTGCACTATTTTTTTGGTCACTATTTATCGTCATTAAGATACGAGCATATATCTACCAAAGGAAAAGATAAAACACGTTTTCAACTAACTGCAAAGACTATTGATGATCAAGATCTATTAAATATAATAGTATGAATATAGTATAGCTGAGGTGGCAAGTGAATGATGATGTGGCAGGCGGTTACTAATATAGCATTAGTATATAGTTAGTTCTCTAATGATGTAATTAGTTAGTTGTTGACTATTGAATGAAGCAGTTTTCTCTCTGTTTTACTTTCTCTTTCTCTACATTTTGTGTTGGTTTCGTGTATCTCAACATGGTATCTTGAGCCAGAATCTAGCGATTTCTGTGTTCGTTCTCGATTGATTTTCAGTTTTTGGTGTGCGTATTCGTCACTGCATCATATTGGTTGAGTTTTTGGTGTTGAATCTGTGATTTTCTGTCTGTTTGCGTATTTTTTGTTGGTGAGTTTTCATGGCGGCTTCAGATTCATCGGCGCGCGGTGGAGGTGTTCAGCTTCCTCAGTTTCATCAGATCCAATTGAAATTGGATCGATCCAACTATGCATTCTGGCGTGTGTTGGTGTTATAGGCGATTCGAGGCCAAGGTTTGGAGAGCTTCATTTCTCCATTGACGGAGATTCCATCTCTTTTGCTTCCTGGTCTTTCGACATGGGCGATGGTACCAAATCCGCAGTACATTGACTGGATCCGGCGTGATCAGTGTCTTATGAGCTGGTTGTTGTCGACGGTTGGTGAGTCGATGCTGGGCATGTAGTTCGCTGTCGCTCTGCGTGTGAGGTTTGGATTGGCCTTGAGAAGGCGGTTTATGCCCAATCGAAAGCACAAACGATGAAGTATCATGTGCAGTTGCAGTCCACGAAGAAAGGAGGTTCATCTGTGGAGGATTACTTTATGAAAATGCGTAGCATTGGTGATCAACTTGCGGCGATTGGTAAGCCTCTAGATGATGATGAGCTGATTATGCATATCCTGAATGGTTTTGGTCCAGAGTATGAGGCTCTAGTGGTGAATGCGATGAATAGATCTGACTCTCAAGATCTGCAGGAGGTTCAACTTGCATTTCAAGCGTATGAGACGCGTTTGGCACAACAGCACACGTCCTTACTTGATCATTCTGCAAATGTTGCTTACTGAGGTCGTGGGGCTGGTATGTATAATGATGGAGGTCGAGGTGCTCTAGTTTTTGGTGCTGGAGGTCGTGGTGCTCCTAAACAGAACTTTGGGAAGGTTCTCCTGTGTCAACTCTGTGGTAGAACATCTTAAATGTTTCAAGAGATTTGATATTCATTTTACTGGAATGGATGGACTGAATACTGGTAATGGTGCTAGTAATGGTAATCAATCTGCTGGTGGTGCAGTTCCTAAGGTTTTTGTGGCTGATTTGGCTGGTGGTGATGGTCAGTTTTGTGGCAGTGATGGAAATTGGTGTGTGGACAGTGGATCCACAACTCATGTCACCAATGAATTTCAGAATTTGGCTGTGAGCTCAAGTTACTTTGGGCAAGAAGTTCTCATGGTTGGAAATGGTAACATGATGTCTATTTCTTCTGTTGGTTCCAATGTTATTCCACTTTCTTCTAGTTCTCATACTAACTCTGCTTCTTTGCTCTTGAATAACATTATGTTTGTCCCACATATCACTAAAAATCTGCTTAGTATTTCTCAATTTACCAAGGACAATAATGTGTGCATTGAATTTAACTCGGATTCTTGTTTTGTCAAGGACAAACTCTCTCACAAGATCCTGCTGAAGGGGAGCCTCTCTAAAGGTCTCTATCATCTGGACTTATCCTCTCTTCTTTCCAAGAATGCAGCTACAACACAGCCAACTGTGTTGGTGATGTTTCTGGTTCTTTCACTTCTTGTAATCATGCATTTAGTGCTTCTGTTTTGAATTCTTTGAAATCTGGTTGTTGTACTTTAGACTCTTGTAGTACTTCAACATCTGGTGCTCTCTTGTGCTCTTGGTAAACTTCATCAAAATCCACATATATCTACCTCAGTCAAAACTACTAAGCCTTTTCAATTGGTTCACTCTGATCTATGGGGTCCTAGTCACACTGTGTCTAGAGCTGGTTTTAGGTATTACATATGTTTTGTTGATGACTTCTCTAGGTACTCATGGATCTATCCACTACACTTAAAATCTGAAACATCTACTGTGGTTAAGCATTTCTTAGCCATGGTTCAAAACAGGTTTGAAACCTCTGTAGGAAGTTTTCAGTCAGACTGGGGTGGTGAGTTTAGGCCTTTGGTGTCGCATTTGCAGTCTCTTGGCATTCATTTCCAACATCCATGTCTATATATTCATTCTCAAAATGGTAGGGTGGAAAGAAAACATCAACATATAGTGGATGTTGGTATAACTCTCCTAGCTCAAGCTTCTTTGTCCTTAGATTTTTGGTGGGAAGCATTTCACACTGCAGTGTTTCTTATTAATAGGCTTCCTTCTGCTGTTATTAATATGTCATCTCCTTTTCAACTTTTATTCAACAGAACACCAGATTATAGTCTGTTCAAACCTTTTGGGTGTTCTTGTTTTCCATATCTAAGGCCTTATAACAATCATAAACTACAATATAGGTCTGCTAAGTGTTTGTTTTTGGGCTATAGTGATGCTCACAAAGGGTATAAGTGCTTGAGTTCTTCTGGGAGGTTGTATATTGCAGATACTGTCAAGTTTAATGTGCTTGAGTTTCCTTCTAGTGCTTTCTTATCTAGTGAATCTAAAGTCTCATGTCCTCCTGGTTTTTCTGTTCCTTTTTTACCTCCACTTGCCCCTGTGATTGGTGTGTCTCCATCTACTTCAACTTCTTTTTCTACTTCTGCTTCTAGCTCTTCTTTTTCATCTTCTTCTTCATCTAGCTCCTCTGTCCCTAGTTTTATAAACAGATCTCCTCAGTCTCATTCTGTTCCTACTGGTTCTTTACAGAGTTCTTCTTCTTCATCATCTTCTGTATCTGCTACTTCTTCCTCTTCTATGTCTGTTGGTTCCTCCTCTTCCTCTTCTGTTCATCCTTTAATTGAACCTTCAAATACTCACATCATGACAACTAGGTCCAAGAATGGAATCTTCAAGCCTAAAAGTTTTCTGGTTTCTAATGTGTTACCATCTGAGCCTATGAATGATGAAGAGGCTATTTCTGTTCCACAGTGGTTTAAGGCCATGGAGTTGGAGTATCAGGCACTGATGGACAATAAGACCTGGGTTTTGGTTCCCTATTCTCCTGATTTAAAGGTGATTAGTAATAAGTGGGTTTACAAAGTGAAAACCTTAGCTGATGGAACTTTAGATAAGTTGAAGGCTAGGTTGGTGGCTAGAGGATTTGAACAATTTGCTGGTATTGATTTTAATAAGACTTTCAGTCCAGTGGTGAAAGCCTCTACTATCAGACTTTTCTTTTCTATTGCTGCAACTAGAAACTGGAGTGTTCAGCAATTAGATGTGAATAATGTGTTTCTTAATGGAGATCTTGAGGATACTATCTATATGGCTCAGCCTGCAGGTTTGTTGATGGTAGGTGTCCTACACATGTGTGTAAACTTCAGAAATCTCTGTATGGGCTTAAGCAGGCTCCTAGGGCATGGTATGATAAGTTGAGAACTTGCCTTGGTGATTTGGGTTTTAAGAGGTCTATTTCTGACTTCTCTTTGTTTCATAAAACTGTTGATGGAAGGTTGCTGATCATACTTGTGTATGTGGATGATATCTTAATTAGTGGTGATTCTGGTACTGAGGTACAACATGTGATTTCTTTGTTACAATCTGCTTTCAAGTTAAAGTGCATGGGAGAGGTAAGCTATTTCTTGGGATGATATCTTAATTAGTGGAGAGGCTCTATTTTTACATCGAGTCAAAAGAAGTATGTTACTGAGCTACTCAAGAAGACTAAGATGAGTGATTGCCATGCATGTCCTACACCTATGGTTCCTCTTCCAAAACTGTCTCAGTCTAGTGGTGAAGTGTTTCAGGATCCTTCTCTTTATAGGAGTGTTGTTGGTTCTCTGCAATACCTTAATGTGTCCAGGCCAGACATTGTTTATAGTGTGAATAAATTGTCTCAGTATTTGCACAGTCCTACAAATGCTCATTGGGTTGCTTGCAAACGGTTATTGAGGTATCTGAAAGGGCTCTGTGTCTGTTGGGTTGGAGTTTACTCCTGCATCTTCTCTTGCACTTGAAGGATTCTCAGATGCAGACTGGGCTAGTTGCCCGGATGGGAGAAGATCCACCGGAGGTCATTGTGTATTTCTAGGAGGGAATTTGATTGTGTGGAATGCAAAGAAAAAGCATATAGTTTCTAGGAGTAGTACTGAATCTGAGTACAGATCTATGTCTAATTTGGCTTCTGATATTGTGTGGTTGCAGTCTCTGTGCACAGAAATAGGAGTGGTGTTGTCTTCACCTCATAAAGTTTGGTGTGATAATACTAGTGCGATTGCTTTAGCTTCGAATCCAGTTTTCCACGCGCGTACAAAACACATCGAAGTAGATGTTCACTATATCAGGGAAAAGGTTCTAGCAAAAGTAATTGAGGTGGGGCTTGTGCCTTCAACTGATCAGGTGGCTGATGTGTTTACTAAGCCTCTAAGCGAAGGAAGATTTTTGTTTCTGCGAACTAAGTTGAGATTGAAGGATGTGGTGTAAGTGTGAGTGTGTGGCTTGCTGTGCTGATTGCTCTGGTGTGAAGCTGCTGCTGTGTGGTGTAAGTATGAGTGTGTGGCTTGATGTGCTGATTGCTCTGGTGTGAAGCTGCTGCTGTTTTCTGTTGCTGCGTTTCTTTGCTGCTGTTGCTGATTTTTCTTTGTTGCTGTTCTTTTTCAGTTTTGAAGAGTTGTTTCTTGTTGTTTGGGGGTGTATTAAATATAATAGTATGAATATAGTATAGCTGAGGTGACAAGTGAATGATGATGTGGCAGGCGGTTACTAATATAGCATTAGTATATAGTTAGTTCTCTAATGATGTACTCCAGTAATTAGTTAGTTGTTGAATATT
Organism: Thymus mandschuricus; assembly: GCA_029379335.1. Classification (NCBI taxonomy): domain Eukaryota; kingdom Viridiplantae; phylum Streptophyta; class Magnoliopsida; order Lamiales; family Lamiaceae; genus Thymus; species Thymus mandschuricus. The sequence continues at coordinate 33,152,860 of CM057078.1, forward strand.
GAATGAAGCAGTTTTCTCTCTGTTTTACTTTCTCTCTCTCTACATTTTGTGTTGGTTTCGTGTATCTCAACAAGATCTAATGGCTTATTTACATAAGAAAAGGGGATCGAACCCAAGAAACACAAAATTACATAATTCTCTTCACTCTTGACTTCATCTTCACCCCTTCAACCATTACTGCACCATCTTCATACCATCTTCATTTTCTAACTGCAAAGCATATTTACCTAGTTCATGTGCCGCGCGCCTTGTTTTCTCCTTTGATCAAATGCCCAAGCACTACCATTTTATCGCGGAGGCGCTCCTTTAATTTCAAGGCCGGTTCCTCGTAGGCATTAGATGCCTCAAATTGAGCTAAAAAAACACTTTTCAACAGCTGAGCAAACACATTTTCGCTATCACCTTGAATAATAATTTTATTATGAGCAAGGAATTTATCCAGCATCTGAAGCCGATCCTCTATTTTCTGTCGACTAGGAATTTTTTGCCGTTGAGGTGGTTGCATGTCGGCCCGAAGGATGGCTGACATTGACTAATCGGAGACGATCGGAAACTGACTGACGGCTCACAAACAAAAGCTGCACTAATCCACTCCGGCTGTCGGGGGCGGGTGAGTTCCGGCGATTCCCGGGACCTGAGGTAATGTGGGAGCATATTGCCGTCATTGATATCACCAAAAGGCCGATTATACCGATCTCAAAACCGGCAGGCGCATTGGAAAAGAGACAACACTCACACTAGGGTTGTGCAAATAGTCAGTTCAGCCTAAAACCGAATTGAACTGACTAACCGATTGAATTCCTTGGGAAACTTGCAACTGATGCCGACCAAACCACCATACACAGCCGAACCGAGAGCCGACTGAATTATTGGTCAGTTTCAGCTTCGGTTCGACGTCCACCGAAATTGACGAAGCTTCCAAGTCTAGTCCATGCAACCAAAATGCTTTAGGGTGACAAAATGCGTTAGGGTGAAGAAATTATTGAAACAACTGGGAAAGAGAAGTTGGATGAGAGGAGGAGAAAACATGATGGAGAGAAAGAAAAGATGAAGAAGGAACGACAATCAATAGATAAGATAGAGTCCATGTGGATTTTCGAGAGAAAACATATAAAGGAGGGAGAAAAGTCCATAATATAATGAGATTTGCTTGTTGAGTTTCAAGAGAAAAATGAAATGGGAAAGAGAATATATGTTTTTTCCCTTAGAAGAGACATGATGGCGGCCAATCCAATGAGAAACAATAACCGACCGAAGTAATTTCTATTTTCAATGTTGCTAACGGAGTCAAAACCGAAAGCCCTTTTCAACCAACCAAAACCGACCAAAATTAATCGGTTCGACTCGGTTTTTCAGTGGCGGTTCAATTATGCTCACCCCTAACTCACACAATCAATGTGAAAGTATAAAAGAACTCGTAGAAAACATAGACTAGTAACTAATTCAGACAATAATTCAAACATAAATAAGAATTTAAACATGACTACACTAATTAGGGATGTCAAAAAAGTCCAAATCTGACGGGCCGATCCGAATAGCCCAAAAAAATGGCGGGTTAGGGCCAAAAAATGATAGCCTAATAGTAAAAAGCCCTATAGGGCCGAACTCGAAAAAAGCCCGAGCCCGATAGGGTTGGCCCGAAAGCCCGTGGGTTGGTCCGATGGGTTTAACATGATTCATGAATTCATGAGATATTTCACTACTGTACTTATAAATTTAATAATTATGTCGTGTTTTTAAATCTTATTGAGTATTTTAAAATTTCTTTTAATGAAATGTAACCATCATTTAAAATTTTGTACACTTTTCTTTAACACTTGGTGAAAATTAAAATAAAGATTAATATTTAAAAATATGTTTGCTAAATTCACAATATTTAACACTTGGAGTATTTATTTTGTGTATACACTTTTTTTTAACACTTGGAGTATTTATTTTGTTTATACAAATATATGTTAAAAACAATAATTATTTTAATGTTTATATGATATTATTTTATTTTTTATAAACTTGATGCCCGGTGGACTAGCCCGAGACCGAGAGGTTTAGCGTTAGGGCCAAAAATATTAGCCTGAAAGAGAAAAAAAAAAGTCTGATTAACCCAGATCGAATAGCCCGCAACCCAATAAAACTAGCCCGTAACCCAATGGATTGACCCATTTAACATCCCTGGCACTAATCATTTCATACCGTCACTAAACCATAACCAACTACAGATCGATGGAAACCAAACAAACACTTAACATAAAGGAGGCAAATAAAGTATCATTGAACTAATGAGTAGCAAAATAGGATAAAATATTCTCACTAGTATATTCACGTTGAAGACTGATCAGAAAAAAAGTCAAACAATAAATAAATAAAAATAAATATAGCATAAACCCAATAAATATCAGGTCGAATTCAGAATTAAACATTAAGCAACAAAGACACATTTCATAACAAAAGACAAGAGAAAAACACCATTCACTCAACAATTCTACACAAGTATATGCCTAATTGAAAAGAGTTTGTGAGGAAGGATAAAGTAATTAGGTGGGACAAAAGGAAGAAGCTGTAACAAAAGCTGCTTGAACGGATGAAAATACAACACTTACCAGTTACCATACAACCGAGCTAGGGGTGAGCAAAACTCAAACTAAACCAAACCAAATCGAAATTGATACGTTAAACCAAACCAATTTCGATTTGGTTTGGATTGATACGTTATTTGATTTGATTTGTGTTAAACCCATGAATCCAAATTTAATATGGTTTGAATTTGGGTTGGCTGAAAAAAATTGGTTTTCAACCCGTGACCCAAATTATTTTATTATATTTAAAATATTACATATATATATATATATATATATATATATATATATATATATATATATATATATATATATATAGGGAGTGGTTCGTGTGCAAATAAATCATTGCGTGAGAAAATGAGAAAGATGCTTAAAACTATACAAAAACATGCTTAAATCAGTATATATTTATGCTTACAACACCATTATGCTTTTTAATGTACAAACTAGTACTCGCCCGCGCGCGATGCGCAGCCCTTTAAGTTACGAATTTTTTTTACGAACAGTAAGCCGTAACGTAAACATACAAATAAAACGAACAAAGGCATACAACAGTAGACCACTAAAACACAACAAAAGTACAAAGCGAATACAAAGTTAGAGCAATAAAAGATAATACAAATAGCAAACGGATACAATGTTAGAGCACTAAACGACAATATGTTATACATTTCGAAAAACTTCCTTATATACAACATTTTTCGTGGTAGTACTATCATTTCTATCTTCTTCACATATCAAAATCTTCAATCCACGACGACTCCGTACTCTCAACACAGCAACATATAGTTGACCATGTGTAAACACAGGTTTTGGCAAGAATAACCCAACATGCGAAAGCGATTGTCCCTGACTCTTGTTGATCGTCATTGCATAAGATACTATCAAAGGAAACTGCCTTCGCTCAAACTTGAACGGCAAAGTCATATCAGCCGGAGTCAAAGACAACCTCGGAATCAATACATTTTGATTTGCATTGTGGCCTGTAAGGATCTTAGCTTCCAAAACATAAGTGCCCAACCTGGTAATCATCAATCTCGTACCGTTGCACAAACCATTCGCATGATCAATATTCCTCAACAGCATAACCGGAGTTCCAACCTTCAAACACAATTCATGATTCGGCACACCAGAGCACTTGATAGTATTCAAGAAATCGGGAGTATGCACCTGCTGAAACATCTCACTACCCGAATCAGACCTGCTCATCGAATCCGAACTTCTATATAAAACGCCGTCACTCTTGTTCAACGAACTCATGTACTCATTCACGGATTCAACTGCATGAAGAGTAGGTGCAAGAATTGCTCTGTCCTGTAGATACGACGCGTCTTCAACATCGGCAGAATATGTTGGATACGTACTGTTGACTATGCATTCAATTGGATTGCCTGACCATTTCATCAATATATCCTCAGGAATTTCGATGTCAGCATGACCATCATTCGGACCTCCAAGGTTTCCATCACCTATATCAGCAATCCATTTAGAGAATTCCTCCAACTCTCTAGCCTCATCAGGGGAGCTTGCATTTTCAAGACGCATATTCTTCGTCAACCGTAACACCTTACAATCTTTCCAAAGATATGAAGAATTTATGGTTGCAAAAACAGTATCCTGTCTGGTTCCTTTTTGGATAACGGGCAAAATCTGTCTGAAATCTCCTCCAAAGACAACAGCCTTGCCACCAAAAGGCAATGACGAACTTAACGGGTTCTGAAAACGCATTAAATCCCGTAGAGTCTTGTCCAAAGCTTCAAAGCAATGCTTACGCACCATCGGAGCCTCATCCCAAATAATAAGCTTGCACCTAACAATAAGCTGAGCCAGTGGACTACCTTGGCTAATGTTACACGTGCTGTCCTCATTAGGATGTAGAGGAATCTTGAATCTCGAATGAGCTGTCCTCCCTCCAGGCAATAGTAGAGCAGCAATACCACTCGAAGCTACATTCAAAACTATTTCTCCCTTGGATCTAAGGCTTGCAGATAGCGTTTTCCATATGAATGTTTTGCCTGTGCCTCCATATCCATATACAAAGAACATCCCACCCGAACTCGAGCTCGTTGCACTTATGATAGTATCATAAACACGACGCTGCTCATCAGTAAGCTTGGCAAGCAAATCCTTGAGCTCTTTAGATAAAGCTTCGCGATCATATGACATTTCGTCATGGATCAATCTATTTCCATGGAAATGTAAGAAATCATCACTCGGATAGGGCATGCCGTGAAAATCCCGTAGACTCCTACCAAGGCTTTTCAACAGTTTCTCAATTTCAGCAAGAGCATAACCCTTAATCTGATCTTCGCTCAGTTGAAGCCCTGCGTTTTAAATATATGAACAAATATATATAAAGATCGATCAATTTAATTATACAATAAAGAAATCATATTAACAAAAAAACAAAACATTTAATGCACAAAATACATTACCTGGGTGACGAAACAAAGTCCTTTGTTTGTATAAAATATCATCTGATAGATATTCCCAGCAAGCATTCCAGACATGTTCAGGACGTCCCAAGGAATCAGTCGAGAGCAGAGTGACGAAAAGATACCTCAAAGACACGGCCGACGCCCAAAAACTTGCTTCAGTAATAGCATGGATGTATTCTTTGTCATCACTCAACAATCCATAGCTTGGCAAGCATCCTTGAACGTGTCGTACACAACTCCATTAACTGTTCTGATGTCTTCGAAACATGTAGGTCCACGAACTATGGAGAGCAAGCATCTCAAATAATACATCTCACCACTTCCAGGAGGCACATAAAATATTCTACCAACCGCGTAACCCCTTTTTCTTTGCTCCCACGTTCTTGTATCACTCTTCCAAACAAACTTAGTTGGAAATTCATCGTACGTGAGTTCTCTTGCTTCCGAAAATTTCTTATTTGCCTCAAACCACGCCAAAAACATGCTTTCTCCAACTCTAGGTTGCTCCATGACACGATCAATTGGAACATAGTCAGGAAACACTACGCTCTGTTGGCCAGGAAGGTGAAAACTCAACCTTTCAACTGAAGGGGATTTGTATTGAATCTCATAGCCCAAAATTCGCCAAGCAGTCTCACACGGTGATATGTATCTACAATCATAATACATCTGCACCTCATCAACTGGTTTCGCCTCCCCTTCATCGTCTGGAGTCTTATAAAAAGCCGCAGTGACACCATCGCGTCCCTTGTTGATATACTTGAACAAATATTTTATGGATCGAGACTGATTGCACCACTCCACATTTATGTGTGCTCCATACCTCATCAGAAGATAACGATTGTGCGGAACAACATACCTATTATCCAACGGCACACCATTCCTCATAACCGATCGTCCATTATTCCTACGCCTGTATACCGGATATCCATCCTTATCCATGGTCGTTTCATCAACATATTTCTTCGGAAAATACTTGGTACAACGACGCGTATCGGGATCCATGCAAGGTGCACTGATGTTCGCGGATCCACATGGGCCATGAATCATGCTATCCTTTACCGCCTCATAATACTTTGGATCCGTATCTTTATCCGGTATTTCAGCTGAAATGATTTCGTCGATCTTTTCCGGAGGACAATCCTTGTCAACGTTTGAAAGGAAAAGCAATATGTGTGCATGGGGAAGGCCACGTTTTTGAAATTCAATCGTGTATACAACTGAAACAAAAATATTAAAAACTATTAATTTATGCATGTAATATAGAAAATAATGTAGCATTGCGATACAATAAAGAATGGAGTACCTGATCTAACGCTTCCAAAAGGTTTCTTCGTACGGAGATCTTTGATTAACTTATCCAGCTTCATCTTGAAAACACGACAAACTGTAAGTGGACAATCTTCCGGTTTCAACCCTTGACTTTGCACGTACCGTGATATCTCTGGCCATTTAGGATTGCATGTAAATGTGATGAATAAGTTCGGATATCCAGCCCATTTGCAAATTGCCATTGCATCCTGATAACTTTGAATCATGAATCTAGCTCCTCCAGTGAAAGTAGAAGGCAATATGATTCTCTTGCCTTGAGTTGCTGCATTTGTCTCCCCTTTCGTAAGAGCATCTTCTAAGCCCTTATACAAATCGCATCTCAAATTCTTCTGATTCAAACGTACGTACTTTAATCTGGACGATTCAATCATGGTGTACGCGTCAACAATGAACTGCTGGTGTAGACGTCTAGAAGCAAGGATGGTTTTAGCTTCTAATTCCTTTTCATGCAATCGGAAAGCGAAGAATTGTCTCATACTCACATACTTTCGAGCATTGGAAGTGGTGCCACTACGAACATTACAAAGAGGAATATCTTCGCGATAGCCATCCTCACCATATGGGAACAACAACGGATACTGCAACCCAAGATAAGATGCATTCAGCTCATTGATGCGCTTTAATACACCAGATCGCGTTTCAACGATCAAATCTCTATCTCCCAACGATTCATCGAAATCACCTACAATCAAGGCTGCTACTTCCGACACTGTTGGCAAATTGTACGTTCGAGCATCGCGACCTCTTCTACCAATAAGCTTTATCTTTACATCAGACTGTCCAGCATCGACAATTTTCTCTCTTGCCATTCTAAATGTCTTCACAAAGACATTATTCTCATCTAGCATTCCCTTCAAATCGGAAACAATCTCTGCATGCAAATTGTTCGTGCTGTTGTTTTTCCTAAATAAATAAATATACACAGTGTTATAAATAACATGGTATATAATATAAATTTTCAATTAAAGAGGATAAAAAGTTTGTATTTGAATAGTAACAATTACTTACCTAACAGACTGCATGCGATTCGCAATTTCATTTTCCGTATCGTATATGTACATCTGGCCGAATAGCGGTGGTTTACCTTCAAGGGGCATTAAACTCCCTATCAAATGGTAATTTTGGCCACTCAATCGAAATGTTGGAGGCCCACCACCATTGTTCACAGCGAAATCAATGGTTCCTCCCATCGATGTGAAAGCAAACATGCTATTGTACGACCGAATATTCTGCTGAAAATGTTTGCTCTTCGCATCATCCCCCCAAAGCAAATCACCTAACAACGTCGGCGGTCTTTCCAATCTAGGGAGGCGTACTTTACCATTTTGGCAACACAACGAATACTTCGGACTTAGAATAGTGCTGCCGTGCCGTCTTTCATCTTGCCAAAAATAAGCTTTACAGAACTGACACTGATAGACTGGATCACCAAGATCATCATAATCTGCGCGATTTATATGGAAAAAAAAAAAAAATAGTTATGGGAATTATAAAAATATATTTAATGTTACAATGTCATAATAACAAAAAGTATATATTAAATATTATACAACAATACTGTAAAATAAAAATCCCATAAATAAACTTACCGATCTCATTGTTCAACAAAATCGATGAACGCTGTCTGCCACTTCGTTTATCCCTTGTTATCATTGCTTCGAACTCATAAGAATCTAATAAACATATTTTGAATGTTAGCAAAAATAAATAAAATAAAATATAAAGCAAATAATTTAATTAGAAAAATTAAAAATTTGTAAATACCAATTTCAGAAATCGGTTCAACATTTATACGAATAGCTCCACATTCCGCTGAGTTTCCACGAATCCCTACATTGTCTAATCATAACGAACAATTTCATAATAGTCAGATAAAATATACTTTGAATGAGTGGTAAATATATAAACAATCATATAAAAGAAAACAAAATTTTGATATTACAAAATATTAAATACAATTTCAATATCTTCAACAGTGATATCAATCAGTTCAACATCTTTCATATACTCATCAATAGGAACGTCACCCAAACAAAATGCAAAATATTCACTTTTAAAAAAAATATATATATACATACAACGTACTATCATTACACTTGATAAAATAAAAATAAATAATTTGTTACCTATATTATGTGATTCTTCAATTGTGATGTCAATTAAATCATTGTCCACCATCGATTCATCAGCTGCAAAACGAAAATCAAAATTTATTTCAAAATATAAATAGAAATAAACGACCCATATAAATTGCCCTAATATTAACAATTTAAAATAAGAAAGATTTTAAAATTTATAAGTTAATTTATTGAATAAGAAATATAAGTTAATTTATCGAAAAAGAAAAATAATTCCTTAGTAAATACATTAAAATTTTAAATAGATTAAAAAATATACACCTTGCAAATAATATTTTATAAATAGTGTATAAATGATTTTCGTAAATCTAAAAATTTGTCGAGCATATTCTAAAAAAGTAAAAAAGAAATTCCATAAATTAAATTATCAGAAATAAAGGTAAAAAAAAAAATTATAAAAAAACATTTCGATTTAAAAAGATAATTTAAATATTTCATTTATTAAAAATTATGTACTATTATTTTTGCATATTCGATTGGGCCGGGCCAGGAGAAATTTAAAGACCAAATCGACTGGGCCGGCCCGGCACAAATTTAAAACCCATCCCAATGGCTATAATTCAAACCCAAATAAAATGCAAAATATGAACATTAAAATATATATATATATATATATATATATATATATATATATATATATATATATATATATATATATACACACACAATATACTATCGTTACACTTGATAAGAGAAAAATAAAAAATTTGTTACCTATATTATGTGATTCTTCAATTGTGATGTCAATTAAATCATTGTCCACCATTGATTCATCAGCTGCAAAACGAAAATCAACATTTATGTCAAATGATAATTTGTATGAAATGATTCATATAAATTGCCATAATATTAATAATTGAAAATAAAAAAGTTTTTTAAATTTATAAGTTAATTTATTGAATAAGAAAAATAATCCATTAATAAATATATTAAATTGTTAAATAGATTAAAAAATAATACACCTTGCAAATAATATTTTATAAATAGTGTATAAATGATTTTCGTAAATTTAAAAATTTGTCGAGGATATTCTAAAAATGTAGAAAAGAAATTCCATAAATTTAATTATAAGAAATAGAGTAAAAAAATATATTTAAAAAAAATATATTTGGATTTAAAAAGATAATTTAAATATTTTATTTATTAAAAACTATGTAGTATTTTTGCACATTCGATTGGGCCGGGCCAGAAAAAAATTAATGGCCAAATTGACTGGGCCGGCCCGGTAAAAATTTAAAGCCTAGCCCAATCCTCAAATTCGAGCCCAACTAATTAAATCGGATAACAATCAAAACGACGTCGTTCGGGATGAAATAAAACGACGTCGTTTTGATTGTCAAACCCTAAACACTCCATATAAATACGACTCCTCAGCTCATTCGCCCGATTTTTACGACTCCTGCCCGAACTCACCCTCCTCCTCTCTCACTCTCCGCCTCTCTCTCTCTCTCTCTGCAAACCCTAATTTCTTCACCTTTCATTCACCAGTTTTCTCTGCCTATCACTCTCTCTACACAGCCTCTCACTCTCCGCCTCTCCCTATCCCTATAATCTGTGAAATTTCATGGTCCACAGAAAGTTTTCTTGTTTTTTCTTTCGAATCCGCACCGAAGGCGGAGTAAATCGAGCTCACACGAGCTAATTTCGAGAAAATGGGTAAAGATTAGTTCATTTTTTCTATACTCTCTCTCTCTCTCTCTCTAGTTTTTCCTACTGATTTTTCTATTTTTTCCGCAGATCTCTACAGATCCATGGTGAAAACCATGGATCCAGAAGTTTTGTGAGCTGAAGTGAGCTGGTTCGAGTGAAGGTCTGACCTTCTTACTGCATCCATCTCTCTCTCTCTCTCTCTCTCTCTCTCTCTCTAGTTTTTCTACTAACTTTTTCTATTTTTTTCGGCAGATCTGTACAAATCTATGGGGAAAACGGTGAATCCAGAAGAAATGGGTAAAGATTAGTTCGTTTTCTATAATATCTCTCTCTTTATCTCTAGTTCTTCCTACTGACCTTTCATTTTTTTCGACAGATCTCTACAGATCCATGGTGAAAACCATGGATCCAGAAGTTTTGCGAGCTGATATGAGCTGGTTCGAGTGAAGGTTGAAGATCTCCTCTTATTTCTGTAAGTACCTACTGATTTTTGAACTACATCGATCTGTTTCTGCCTATTTCTTTTTTTTTTTTTTTTTACTAATTTCTTGAATTTTTTTTAGCAGATCTGCAGAGATTCATGACGGAAACCACAGATCTACACGGATCTGTAGCTGAAATTTCCAGATATGAAAGAACAGAAACGGTAAAGCTTAAAATATGCCTTCTTTCTCTCTCTCTCTCTCTGTATTTTCACAATATATGTTATGTTTTAATCGGTTCCTCTCTACAGATATATGGTCAAAACCATACATGTGATAGGGTGTATTTTTACCCTATTATCTAAGTGTTTAATAATCGTTTTCTCGTCTTATTTTGATATTTTAGCTCATGTTTTGTATAGTTTATGTTATGTCGAGCTAGATTACGCTTTTGGGTTGTTTTGAGTGTTTTTAGGGCTTTTGAGTCAAGAAAACCCAAGGCGAGACAAAAGACGACGAACCAAAGGAAGATGATGAAGTATTGATCCCAAAGTTCTGACTTCTCATGATGTTATTGAAGACTTATTCTGGAATTATGGAAGCATAGCATTGAAGAGGAGTTCGATAGGAGCGTGTAGGCGAAAACGGAGGTCAATTCGGAGTTCGGACGAGAAAGATACGGCCGAAACAAGAAAGGTGCGCAAACCGGCAAATCCACTCGGACACCCACTCGGCCGAGTGCACTCGCGATTCCGAACCAGTAGCTCCACTCGGCCGAGCACTCGGCCGAGTCATTGGCCGAGTCAAACACACGGGAATCCTAAATTTGGGCTATTTTTATTTCCTTAACCTAATCCTTGCCCACTTAGGTAACAATTATGATCCCCTACCTTATAAATACCCCAAAACTTATCATTGTATCCAAGTTTTAATTTTTTCATAAGTTTTAAGTTTTTGATAAGTTTTCATAGTTTAGAGTTCTCTATTCTTCACCATACTTTAGATTAGTTTTTATTCTTTTCTCTATAGTTTTTACATTCATGTATAAAGACAATTGAAGATTGAAGATCTATTCAAGATTCAAGAGTTTTTTTATCCCTTTCTTTTTACTTTATGCTTTTAATTATGTTTATTCTTCTTTCTACCTTTCTTTTAATTATGTCTAGCTAAATTCTTAGTTGATTTTAGGGATTGAATGCCTAATTGAATTTATGTAAGTGTCTTTTGTTTACAATTAGCCTTCCAATCTAGATGCATGTTTCATGGTGCTTATTCTCATGCATGATTACTTGATCACTAATTATGTATGCATAGTTATGTGTTTATGCCTTGACCGGATAATTGCATAATAGATCTCATGAATACATGGTATGATAGTTTGATTGTCTTGATCGAAGTTGAATTATCATATGTCTATATATAATCGATTTGAGTGTCGTGATTGAACTTAGTTGATTATATCATTGATACTTGTTCTATTTTGCACTTAATTTGATATCTATGAGTCCGGGAGGAGATTAGGATCTTATTAGGTGACGATCTATACTGCCTTAGCCGGAGTGTTAGGTTATTTTTTTTGTATCACATCTAGATTGGATTAAATTGGTTAATTGTACTCATTAATTGCTTGCATATATTTGATTAGGTAGGCTTCCCTAGAATCAATGCTTTTCCTTATTTGATTGTTTCCTTAATTGTTTACTTGTCTTATTTGTTAATTGCTTCCTTATTTGTTTATTTCCTTGTTTATTTAATTGTGCCCTTTTATTTCTTTGCCTAGATTATAAATACCACATCTTTAAATTCTTAATTGCCTAGACATCAGTTTAGTTCTAGAGTAGAGGTATTGTGTGTGGTTTCGATACATCAATCCCTGTGGATACGATACTCGTACTTCCCTTTTACTATACCTATTTTGTGTGGTAGAAAATAGTGCGATCAAATTTTGGCGCCGTTGCCGGGGATTGATTAGATTTCACATAGATATTTTGAAATAGGATTAATAGGTGATTTAGGCGTTTATTTTTCTGTTTTTGATATTAACCTAACCGTTTCCTTTCTTTGTCAAGGACAAAATTCTTATGGGGGATTCGGTAGCGAAAAAGACTCTCAACGATCGGTTTAAGCCGGTTATTGATCAATTCCAGAATGGAGGATGGGGGACTGTTGAGGCTACCGAGTACGAGATTAAGACTTCCCTTATCAACATGGTGCAAGCAAATCAATATGGAGGCGCACCAATGGAGGATCCTAATGCTCACCTGAAGCAATTTCTCAACATTTGTGCCACCTACAAGGCAAATGGAGTGCCTGCAGACTACATCAAGCTCAGTCTCTTCGCGTGGTCTCTCAAGGATGATGCTAGAGAGTGGCTTGAGGATATCGAGAATCGAGCTGAGATAAAGACATGGAGCGAGCTGTGCACACTGTTCTTAAATAAGTTTTTCCCACCTTCAAGGGCTCAGAGGCTTCTAAATGAGATCAACACATTCCAACAATTTGAAGATGAGTACCTTTACGAAGCGTGGGGGAGATTCAGAAAGATGCTTCGTGTATGCCCCAATCATGGTCTTGACAAGGGGGAACAAATTTTCCGCTTCCATCAAGGATTGAACAAGCAATGCAAGAAGGAGTTCGATTATGCATCTAAAGGAGGATTCTTAAATAACGATGTAGAGACAGCTTGGGAGATCATCGAGCTCAACGTTAACACAAGTTATGAGGAGGCTACCGAAAGAAGAGTTGGGAGAAGGAAGGTTGTCGCCATTGGATCCGAAGCTTATGATGATTTGATGGAGAAATACACCAAGACGGCAACGGAGTTGGATGCTTTCAAGAAGACTTATGATCCCAACAATCGACGCCATCCAAACATATCCCCTGGCTTCCATGAGGAGAATGGAGTTGTCCAAGAGTTGAAGAAGGAACCTTCATTGGAGGAGTTGATAAAGAATCTCATATCAACAACGACAAGTAAAATCGGAACCTTGGAGAATGCAGTCACAAATTTGACCAAGCACATGAATATGTTGGATGCTCGAGTTGGTCAAGTAGCCAATGCTCAAGGAGGAGTACATAAGCCCGACCATCAAGTTCACGCTATTGAGCTTAGGAGTGGCACTCGTTACACAAATCCATCTTTGGAGGACGAAGTTGAGGGAAGAGTCGAAGATTTGGGTGATGGAAGCAATTCGGAGGCGGAAACGGACGAGGCAAAAGACGAAAACCCGGAGGGAGACTCACTCGGCCGAGTCACCGGCCGAGTAGAAGGAGAAGAAAACCTGGAAGGTTCACTCGGCCAAGCACTCGGCCGAGTTGCTGGCCGAGTAGCTCCACTGGACGACTCACTCGGACGTCCACTCGGCCGAGTCACCCCACTCGGCCACCCACTCGGCCGAGTACCCGACCGAGTGGAACCCAGCTCCGCTCCCGTTCCTACCCCGACGCAAGAATCGACCCCCAAAGCTCCGTTTCCGCAACGATTAGCCAAGACGAAGCAAGACGAGAAGTATCAACGATTTTTGGAGATGCTTCAAAAGGTCAACATCAACATCCCGCTTCTCGATGCTCTCCGAGACATGCCAAACCACATGAAGTTTATCAAGGATGCGGTGGCGGGGAAGAAGAAGTGGGCTAAGTTCGAGACGATCAACCTCACGGAGGAGTGTAGCGCGGTCTTACAAAAGAAGCTTCCGTTGAAACAAAATGATCCCGGGAGGTTTACACTATCATGCAAGATCGGTGATCAAGTATTCCAAAATGTCCTTTGTGATCTTGGAGCTAGCATCAATTTGATGCCTCTCTCGATTTTCAACCGGCTCAAGATCGGGAAGATGAAGCCAACTACCATCTCTCTACTTATGGCGGATCGTTCGGTTTCTTATCCACGTGGAATAGTCGAGGACGTTCTCGTTCAAGTTCACAACCTCGTCTTTCCGGCGGATTTCGTAGTCTTGGATATGCCCGAGGATGATAATCAACCATTGATCTTAGGAAGGCCATTCCTAGCTACGGGGAGAGCTTTGATCGATATTCAAGATGGAAATTTGACATTTAGAGTCAACGGAGAAGAATTGAAGATTTCCATTTATGAAGCAATGAAGAGGCCCGATGATGATCGAGAAGATGTGTTTGCCGTCCAAGTCTTGGAACCTCCTATACCACCGGCACCGGATGAAATTCTCGACAAGATCATTACCAATTTCTTACACCATTACTTGGAGATGTCCGGAGTTTTCAAAGAGATCCTCGGGTGCTTAAATCAGTTGGAAGCCATTTCACCATTGAAGTTAGCCGAATTCAAGAGATCAATTGATGGAGCCATGAGGAAACTCAAAGATGGGGGAGAAAAGAACTTTCATTTTGATCCACCTTGATGTGAGGTATCGTCGGGCTAAAGACGTAAAACGTAGCACTTGTTGGGAGGTAACCCAACTCTATCTTTAATTTTCAGTTTTGTTTATTTATTTTTGTTTTTGTTTTTCTTTGAGTCTTATCTTTTACTAAGCTTTGTATCCAAGAATTTTCGAAGCTTGTGAGTTGTAGGTTTTCTCGACAAGGTTTCGGCTAGAAGAGAAGATTGATAGTAAGCTAGCTTCGGTGAAAGGTACGCTCGTTAACTTAACCACTCCTTCTTCTTAAACTTATTTCTTCATCATGATTCGAAATAAGTTTGGGGGAGGGGGGAGTGTGGCTTTGTTAACTCGTTCACATGAGTTCTTGGATTATAGCTTAAATTTTGGATATTTCATTAGTAGTTTATATTTTTGTCGAGTCTTAGGTTTTAAGTTGAGTCAAATAAGCATGTGATGATAGTATTGTGGATTTGGCCGATGATAGAAAATTTTTGTTGATTTTTGGAGAAAAATTCATGATCTTTATTATGCATGGAACCTTGGCGAAGTGACGCGGTTTTATTTGATGAATTTGAAGTATGTTATGATGTCGGGAACTAGTTAGTTTGAACCCGTGAGATTTGAGCCATTTGTGCATATTTATGCCTATTCTTTGATTGAGTGATCATGCTTTCTTCATTGTTTCTAGAACTTGCCTTGTTTCTCCATCAAGACCTTAGTATATCTATGAACTAGGAGATGATCTTAGGCCATTTTTCTTTAGCCACATGATTCCTATACACTAACCTTGTTCATAATCCTTTGTTTACCCCTTTTTGAGCCTTTATTAGCCCGTTCTTTGTAAAACCGGATGATAGGAGGTTTGGATGATTATGGGTATCTTTTGGTTGGTGGTATGGGAGGTGTTGAAAAGAGTATTTGGTGTGGAAAAGAAACAAAGAAAAGAATTTTAGATGCTTGATTTAGTATAGTTGGCTATCCCTATAAGCTTAGAAAAAATAGTTGTGAAAAAAAAAAAAGAAGAAATATAGAGCCCTTGTTCATTATTAGAAAGAACATTCTGAGTTGAGCTCTAGAAGAAAAAAAAAAAACAGAAAGAAAAAGAGAGAGATATATGTAAGCATAAGGGGATAGTTAGCTTTGATATGTATAGTTGATATTTTAGCATCTTTGAGTTTGTATTTGGTGTGTTGGATGGTAGAAGATGGAATTGAGAATCCATACTTTGGTTGGAGTTGAAAAGAGGTTGATGATTTGGAGTATTTTGAGTCACTTAGCCTATACAATCCCTACCTTAACCAATGTCCCTACATTACAAGCTTATATAAAGACCTTTTTGATCCTAGTTTGTAAGTATTACATTAGGTGGAGATGTTGAGATTAAGGGCAAGCCTATGGTAAACATGTTGCATTGCATTGATGATGAGTGAGCCCTTTACGATGTGCATTATTATATACATCTTTTCTTTGAGAGAGTTGAGTGTTCACTTTCATACACATAATTTCACATGTTGGAGAGTGTTCTTAGATGGATTAGCATGTTTTGAGTTTGTTGAGTAGATTGTGTTGTTGGTGCTAATGTTGTGTGCATAGTTTTGATCATGATCATGAGAGATTGTTTTTGAAAAGTTTTGAGGCCTATATAGTTCACAATGCTTGAGTCTATTGTTTATTTCGTTTTTGTTATTGTTCGGGACGAACAATGTTTAAGTTTGGGGGATTTTGATAGGGTGTATTTTTACCCTATTATCTAAGTGTTTAATAATCGTTTTCTCGTCTTATTTTGATATTTTAGCTCATGTTTTGTATAGTTTATGTTATGTCGAGCTAGATTACGCTTTTGGATTGTTTTGAGTGTTTTTAGGGCTTTTGAGTCAAGAAAACCCAAGGCGAGACAAAAGACGACGAACCAAAGGAAGATGATGAAGTATTGATCCCAAAGTTCTGACTTCTCATGATGTTATTGAAGACTTATTCTGGAATTATGGAAGCATAGCATTGAAGAGGAGTTCGATAGGAGCGTGTAGGCGAAAACGGAGGTCAATTCGGAGTTCGGACGAGAAAGATACGGCCGAAACAAGAAAGGTGCGCAAACCGGCAAATCCACTCGGACACCCACTCGGCCGAGTGCACTCGCGATTCCGAACCAGTAGCTCCACTCGGCCGAGCACTCGGCCGAGTCATTGGCCGAGTCAAACACACGGGAATCCTAAATTTGGGCTATTTTTATTTCCTTAACCTAATCATTGCCCACTTAGGTAACAATTATGATCCCCTACCTTATAAATACCCCAAAACTTATCATTGTATCCAAGTTTTAAGTTTTTCATAAGTTTTAAGTTTTTGATAAGTTTTCATAGTTTAGAGTTCTCTATTCTTCACCATACTTTAGATTAGTTTTTATTCTTTTCTCTATAGTTTTTACATTCATGTATAAAGACAATTGAAGATTGAAGATCTATTCAAGATTCAAGAGTTTTTCTATCCCTTTCTTTTTACTTTATGCTCTTAATTATGTTTATTCTTCTTTCTACCTTTCTTTTAATTATGTCTAGCTAAATTCTTAGTTGATTTTAGGGATTGAATGCCTAATTGAATTTATGTAAGTGTCTTTTGTTTACAATTAGCCTTCCAATCTAGATGCATGTTTCATGGTGCTTATTCTCATGCATGATTACTTGATCACTAATTATGTATGCATAGTTATGTGTTTATGCCTTGACCGGATAATTGCATAATAGATCTCATGAATACATGGTATGATAGTTTGATTGTCTTGATCGAAGTTGAATTATCATATGTCTATATATAATCGATTTGAGTGTCGTGATTGAACTTAGTTGATTATATCATTGATACTTGTTCTATTTTGCACTTAATTTGATATCTATGAGTCCGGGAGGAGATTAGGATCTTATTAGGTGACGATCTATACTGCCTTAGCCGGAGTGTTAGGTTATTTTTTTTGTATCACATCTAGATTGGATTAAATTGGTTAATTGTACTCATTAATTGCTTGCATATATTTGATTAGGTAGGCTTCCCTAGAATCAATGCTTTTCCTTATTTGATTGTTTCCTTAATTGTTTACTTGTCTTATTTGTTAATTGCTTCCTTATTTGTTTATTTCCTTGTTTATTTAATTGTGCCCTTTTATTTCTTTGCCTAGATTATAAATACCACATCTTTAAATTCTTAATTGCCTAGACATCAGTTTAGTTCTAGAGTAGAGGTATTGTGTGTGGTTTCGATACATCAATCCCTGTGGATACGATACTCGTACTTCCCTTTTACTATACCTATTTTGTGTGGTAGAAAATAGTGCGATCAACATGCAGCACAAATCATCCAGCAGAAGGTCCATACATGAATTGAATGGCAGCTAGTAAGGCTCTGACTCAATTTCTCTCACTCTCTATCTCTGTGCACCATCACACTTCATTCTGTTCTATCTTTCTAACTCTCTTACTCTCGAAATCTATCTAACTCAATTCTTATTGTGACAGATAATTGAAGATTTATGGACTGAGTTCCACATAATTGGAAAGCACTTCACTGTGGACAATGATTGTAAACTGGTAACACTTAAATTTATCAATAATGCTGCATATATCAGTGTATCTTGTTGTCTATTTATTTCTAATCTGACTTGTTCTATACTCACACAGAAACCATTGAATCCAAGGCTTACTGAATTGGGCGAGGAATAACATGAAAAATGGTAAGGCTCTGAATCAATTTCCCTCACTCTCTATCTCTCTGTCTATCCTCTCTCCCTCTATCTGTCTCTGAAATTTCGTTTTGTGCACACAGGATTGCAGACACAAAGAACTATGGAAATACACAAATGAATTGGATGAACAGATACTACATTCACCTACAGCAATCAACGCACATGACTAGTAATTGTTTTCCTATTCGAAGTCTTTGAATATCTATCTCTCTGATCCACATTCTCTACTATTCTCTCCTACAGTATCTAACTTCTTAATTATTCGCAGATTCAATCACTTTACAGAGGTGGAAGCTAACATTCAATTAGCTCTGTATCAAGCAATTCAACTGGACTAACAAACCTCAACCACAGAATCGAACAAAAGCTAAGTTTAATCAATTTTCCTTTAACTCTCCTTACATCTGTTAAGCCTTTTGTATGAATACATGCTAATCACAAATTACACTTCATTTTGCAGAGATGAATTCACTGAAAATATATTTCAGATAGAACCAGGTACGTACCCCTATCCTCATGTTCACTTCTCCCTCTTTTCCTTTTCTGAAATTGATGACTACTCATTCTCTGAACCTACTCTGTTCAAATCTTCCTCTAAATCCCGGTTTCTTCCTTCCTGTTCTCTGTGTTTTCTTGCTCTGAGTGTGTATTTTGTTGGATGATTCAAAATTTTCAATTCATATTTGAATTTCAAATAAGGTAACTGCTTTTTTTTTAAATTTTAATTCCCACCACGTTTTCATTTTGCACAGTTGTGGAAAAGTGTCAAAATATTTAAAATAATATGGTGAACACGTTTTTTATCAATTTAGTAAAATTACTTATACAGAAAATATTATTTACCTGATAAATGTTTCTGAAAATGATGAATTTACATTATTATACTGAATTTCAGTCTATAAAAATAACTGGGAATTAGTATTATTTTGTTCATTTTCCAGCTAAAAACCTATGTGATTGCTTCTGTTTTCCAGAAATTCATTTTCCCAACTATTTTTAACAGTGTGTGTTTACTAATAGAGCTAAATGAAATTATACTATAAAAAATAATTGAAAGAAACTTTTATAAAATACTTAATTAACTTTGTACTGAATTTTTGTAATACAAACTTGTAAGCCTCATTAAAACCCTGTGGGAAAAAGAGTGCCTACTTAGGTAATTGAAAAACAACTATTCTAAGCTAATCTACTCTACTGCATCAGTCATCCTTCAACTCCACACCCTGCTCA
Source organism: Thymus mandschuricus (assembly GCA_029379335.1). NCBI lineage: Eukaryota > Viridiplantae > Streptophyta > Magnoliopsida > Lamiales > Lamiaceae > Thymus > Thymus mandschuricus. The sequence goes on from CM057078.1 coordinate 33,172,731, forward strand.
AACTTGTCCTTTGATGCTTGTACTTTCTTGACCCTCTTGAACACAATTGGTTCTTCATCAGCCTCAGCCTGCTTCTCCTCCGCTCTCTGTAATTCTGCATCCCATGCACTTGCTGTAGAGGCATTTCTGACACCTGAGCATTCACTCTGAAAAAATAAACATGTCATATTCTTGAAAATAATTCTAAAACAGATTATCTGTATGATTATGTGTATATTTATTATGTGTTTTACCTTTTCCTGTCCATGCCTGCTTTGACAGTTGCCATACTTGGCAATCATTTCTGGATCTAGATTAACTTTAGCAATTGAATATGCCTTGTTAACCTCTTTCTCATACAGCTTTAAGTTTATCTTGAATAGTGCTGATTTCCCAATCAATGCCTCAAACTCGAATGGCATTGCTGTTGGGTCTGCTGCATCCTGGTAAGAGTATAAATTTGCTTTAGTATTTGATTGGTAGGAATATATACATGCATAATAAGTTACTGTTTAGGTTGCATACCACACTTATGTCACCAGCTTGCATGCCTAGCAACTGTGCACACTCCCTATCCCACAGCATGAATGTTGCAGTTTCTGTGTCATCACTAATCTCAACATAGAGCCTGTACCTGTTTCATACATGTAATGTAATGTCAGTGCATGATTTAAACATTTAGCATGCTATCTGTGGTAAAAATAGACATAAATGCATTTGTTTTTATTTAAATACCTCATTCTGCCAACAACATCAAATGTGTTCCATCCCTCACAGTAAAATTGAATATCATTCTTCTTCAGCTTCTTGAGGCACAGTCTGCATGCCATATAGTTCCAGCCACCTAATGTCTTCACCTCGTAGATCTCTCCATACACCCAGAATTTTCCAAACTGCACATGTACAATAAATTAGAAAATTGAATGTTTAAAACATGAAGTAATGTAGTAATGCATTAGCTTTGTTATTACCTCATATCCAGCCAATTCTTTGATTGTTTTCAGCATGCTTTCCCCTTCATTTAACTCATCCTCCATACTCCTTGGCCTTGGAACATGAATCATTCTAATACCACCTGAGCTCCTGTCCTTGTTTAATTTCCAGAACCTGAAAAAAAAATTGAATTATTACACTGATTACTGCATGCATTACACTGGAAAAAATTCAACTTACTCTTCACGCATTGTCTCCAATTCTGCAACATTCTTTAAGAGTATCTGAGTGGCATGGTATGAGCTATTCACTGTCAATTCACCTGCACAGTTTAATATTTGATTATATACAGATTCTGTGTAGTATTCTTCATCCTAAGTGCATGCATATTTTGAATATATTACATCATACCTCTGAAAACAGTGGTGCGGCAGAACTTGAGCAGAACTGCAACAGGTTCTTCTGCACCACTGTTGATAGCATAATCCAGCTCTTCTGCATAGTCCTCCCACATTTTACACTTCAGCTTCCTTTTCCTGATGTAGCAAAGAAACACATGTTAAATTCACAGAATATGCTTAGAAACTGAAATTTTAAAACTAAATGCATTACTCTAGATCTTCAATGACAATTTCCATCAGTTTAACAGTCTTCCCACTGCTTGTAGTAAGCTCATACGGCTTCACACTGTCAATCACAACTCCCATCACATCTGCAAATTTAAAAACAGAACATTAGTACTTAATTCACAATAAACTGCAGTATTTTAGTAATGTCTTACCAAATAGGATATCTTCTTGAGTATCTTCCATCTTAGCAATCTCATTAAAGCCCTTGAGATTCAGATCATACTTTGGGAAGCTCTGATCTCGAATTTCAGCAACTCTTGTATGCTTGTACAGTATGATGACATGAGCACATGTTGTGGTCTTTGCACGCTTGTTGTTACGTGCAACTATGTAGTTCATGATGTTGTATATCCTTCCTTCCTGCAGTTGTCCTTCAAAGAATGGGATAGAGAGCCTCTGCATACTTCCATGGATTCTGTTTCCCTGCACAACAATGAATAAAGGTAATCAGTGAACAATTTTGTAATATATATCTATATCAAAATAGCTTAATGTAAAGTTTACCTCAGAATCGTGCATAACAACCTCTCTACTGTAATCTTCATCCTTATTCTGCATCTGTGGTACTTTGTAGGACCGAATTACTCTTAGTGTTAGAGTAACTTTGGATTTCCCGGGCGCAAGATCTTTGATCAGACCAAAAAAAGGTGCCATCTCCTTCTTCCTCTCTACTGCTTTCTCTCTACTGCTAAAACTGAAGTTTTTTTTTTTTTTTTTTTTTTTTTTTTTTTTTTTTTTTTTTTTTTTTTTTTTTTTTTTTTTTTCTGCTGGAGTTTTTTGTTCGATGGTGAATGAAATGTGATTGATCACATGTTATTTATTGCAGGATTTAAACTGCCTAAGTTGTGGATGGATGCCATTTATTAAGTGGATGTTGTGGAGGAGTGGAGTTAGTGGATAAATTTACATATTCGGTTATATTTATTAAATAAATCTGTATTTATCATTTATTCCTTCTGCTGGCATGTAATTCTTTTTGGGCTGTGTTATTTATTTCTTCTAAATGTGGTATATAATTCCTGATAAATGTGGTGTATAATCTATTATAAATTTGTACGTACAGCATTATGTTGAATTTGGGCCATTATGTTAATCTGAATTATGTAAAATAAAATTCGGGCCTATATAAAATTAATTTTAATTATACTGAATTTCGGCCCAATCAAAATTGGGCCCATACCTTCTTATTGTAGACCACTAAGTTTTACACTTATTATCGAAATAAATTGAAAAAATATGCGGCAATAAAGGAAATTACAGAAATGACCCTGCGATTACAAACAATCACAAAATTGCCACCGCAATCAATGTCAAATTGTTAACTGCAAATTCTGTAATCTTTTTATATAGATATAGATTCATGCTTAAACCTATTCATGCTTATGATACCTTATAATCATGCTTAAATCAATTACAGCCACAGATCAAATCAAGATCAATGGTCCAGATCTATTCCTATTTCTCACACCAGGACTTATTTCTATATGATCCATCCTCTATATATATATATATATATATATATATATATATATATATATTAGTTTATTATAAAATTAAGATTATATAGAATACTCCCTCCGTACATTTTAAGTTGAGTCATTTCTTTTTGCAAGTTTTGTAGTATCTCGTAAAAGAAAAAATTGTTCAAAAATCTATTTTAAAATTCATCATCTAGAAGCGTGGAAACCCGTGCCAGAATTTGCAAAATGAAATGACCCAACTTGAAAGGGACTGAGGGAGTATATCATTACAAATTTGTTTCTTTAAAAACAAGTCACGACTCAATATATTAACCATAGTGTTACAATATTATTGATTTAATGGTGTTACTATTCAAGAGTTATTTTCACTAATTATAAGGGACTGTCCAAATAGTCGAATCACAAAGGGACTTGCAGAAAATTGAATAACAATTTGTAGTCGAACCACCTATTTGTTCGTTATTTTTCTTTGGGCTCTTTGTTTCCGAGAAATTACGATAGAAATCATACTAGAAAAACTCCTTCTACGTTGATTACCAACGCGAGAAAGAGATGACCGTACCCGTTTCCGATCTCAATCGCGTTTCCTCGCCTCCAATTATCGAATTTCTCGAGCCTTTTCCATCCAAGAATCCCAATCGAGAGAGATGATGAGAGAATTTCTCCCAAATTTCTCTCGCCTCTCTCTCTCTCTCTAAGAGTATGTATTGAGTATTTATAGCGAAAGGAATGAAGGACGAATTGCGAAAGGCGCCAAAATTTTAGGGTTTCGAAAACAGTCAATTTTGGGGGGACAAAATAAAATTCGAATATATTTTATTTATTTATTTTCCAAAGATTTTAATTTTTTAACGGCGCTTGAAATAAATAAACAATTTATTTTATTTTGGGTATCTTTCACCGACTTATTATCAAGTGTTGATTTATTTTTCTTTTTCTTTGGCTGAATTTTAAATTACTACACGTATTTTTTTCACTAAGCATTAATGGTGAAGATCTATTCTTATTTCTCACATTACTTATTTCGATATAAGTCAAATTTTATAATACTTGAGAATGCATTACAATAAACTACATATACATTGTATTTATGCAGAATATACATTATAATCTCAACCTTATATGTATAGTTTATTTTTCAATAATTACTCAACATTAATTTTATGTGGAAAAACTGGACTTAATTTGTTTCCAATCATATGAAAATTCACTCAATAGAAATTAGGGTTTTTGTAATTTGGGAATCAGGAGTTCTATGTTTCGCCTCTCTCTCTCTCTCTCCTCTCTCTCTCTCTCTCTCTCTCTCTCTCTCTCTCAAGCTTAATTACAGCTTACCAATTCACTTACCAGTAGTACATAACTACATATATACTCTCTCTCTCTCTCTCTCTCTCTCTAAACCAAGCAGAAGGAATGCTAAATTAATCGAACTAGAAAATGAAAAGGAATCAAAACAAAGCAACAAATGCATTATAAGAAACTAGAGATTTATTATTAATTCATCCAGAAAAAAGGGGACTTCATAATAAGAGATCAGAAGCAGTAGAAGCCTCCGATCTTTCATTCTAAACACACACATACATACTACCATACACCATACTACCATATGCATATACATACATAACATGCATATACATACATGATACATACATAACACACAACCAACTTCCCTTACACTCCCGATCCCCAGTTCTGGTTCCCGAAAGGAGGCACGTAGAACGACGGCGGAGGCGGAGGCGGCATCGGGTGCCGGGGAGGAAGAGGAGCAGTCGCCACAATCGGATTGAACATGACGTCATGATTAACCACCCCGGTGTTGGGAGGCGGCGGCGGCGGGAGAAACCCAGAGCCTTGATCCACCGCCATGCCACCGCCGCCGAAGCCACTTGCGCCGCCGTGGAGGTTGGGCATTATGGCGCACGTCGAGAAGTTAGGGACCGGCTGCGGCTGCTGGTACATGTGGTGGGGGTGGGGGTAGTGGCCGAGCGAAGAGGAGCCGGGGAACGGTGCGGCGGCCGGTGACACGGTGTGGATGTCGTGAATGCTGGGGCGGCGGCGGTCCACCGGCGTCGAGCTCGTCTGCCGCCGGAAGTACTTCTGAGCGTGGCTGGCCACCTGCGTCGGCGTCTTCGTAATCACGTAGTACCTCGAGATGCTCCTCCAGTCCCCTTTTCCATACTTGTTCAGCCCCATCAAAAACAGCCTGCATCAAAAATCAAAATTCTTGAAAATTAATGGCAAAGAATCTTTTTTTTTCCCCTTCAAAAAAAAAAAAAAAAAAAGGCAAAAAGAAGTAAATTAGTAGTATAAAATTACTGGTGTTCTTCTTCAGTCCAAGGAACGCCTCTACGGCGGGGCTGGCCGGTTTTGGTTCGGGACTCATGCACGGCCTCTCCGTCTCTCTTGACGGCCTCGGTCATCTCGTGGTCGTCCGGCTTCTCCTCCTCCTCCGCCTCCGCCTCGACCGGGTAGTCAGGGATGGGGAAGTTGCCGGATTCGATCATCTCGAGGTCTTGAATGAGGGCTTGGTAGTGGAGCTTGATCTCTTCCACAGACCTCCACGGCACCTTCGAGGCAATGCTCTCGAAGAAGTCGGGAGAGGAAGGATCAAACTCCGCCAAGGCATTCTCGAAGAGCTTGTTCTCCTCGCTGTTCCACTCGGGGTGTAGAGGCTCCGGCTGAGGCGAGAGAAGGCCGTATAGGGTTTCATCCAAGGGAGAGAAATGGCAATCTGATGGCCATTCCATTGTTTGTGTGTTTCTCTCTCTCTTTTGGGGTTAATTTCTTGATGTGAGAAAATGGAAATGGAGGGTATTTATATAGTGGAAGCCTGGTTTTAGGGCTAAGTTTTCACCTAAAAAAAGAGAAAAGGAGAAACAAAAGTCAATTTTGTGAGGTATTATTTCTCCTTTTTAATAAATCTAGGATGATTCTCTTGAAATTTTGGTTTTTTTTTTTATTTAAAAAAAAAGAAAAAAGAAAGAAAGAAGGAGAGGGAGAGGGAGAGGGAGAGAGGGTAGTGTTTTGGTGAAGTTTACAAAGTTTATAGGGGTTTTGTAAAGAAGCAAATTGAACTAAATTAGAGAAATTTGTGAAGCAAAATAAAGTGATTTGTGGTCGATTAGGGTTTTTATACAAAGATCGAGCGTAGATTTCAAGGGTTAATGATAATGATAATTCTCCATTTCTTGAAATAGAATTCAAAATCTTTGTGTTTAAGGAAGTGAAACATGCCTAAGATGGAGAAGAATCTGGGTATACTCAATTAAACACCCATGCATAGACAAATTAAGAACTCATCAATGGGGAATCCCTCAAATTTACTCTTAATTTCCTACTTTTTATTAAGGAAAAATGTCCACCCCAAGTGTTCACACCACCAACCTAGAGCAATTTTGCAAACTAGCTACCAATGGAATTAATTAATAGTAATTGCTCGTTGTCGCACTCGTGGCTGTATCAATGTCGACAGTACCCGAATACGGATACTCTCAATCAATTTCCTGTCGCCGCACTCTTAATTTATTGCATTCGGTGTACCAACAGAATACCAACCTAGAGCAATTTTGCAAACTAGCTACCAATGGAATTAATTAATAGTATATAACACTTAACTATCGATCAACTTCTCGTTGTCGCAATCGTGGCTGTATCAGTGTCGACAGTACCCGAATACGGAAACTCTCAATCAATTTCCCCTCGCCGCACTCGTAATTTATTGCATTCAGTGTACCAACAAAATACCGATGTATACATCATTTCGAAAAAAAGGTGGGATAATTGGAAATGCAAGTAGCAAAATAGTATATCTCTAGTGGAATATTGTCAACTCAAAGAGAGAGATAGACACTTAGGTCATAGTTTGGTAGAATAGGCCAAATTAGGGCAACTTTAAGAGGTGGTTTCTCATGCAAATTAGTGAGTTGGTACTTAGAGTCCAACACTTGTCTTGTTAAGTCCAAAGGGCTTTCAAGAAAAAGTCTTTTTGTTGCATACATACGCATGTTAACTACTCATATATACACCAAAGTCATAAGAAAATTAATTGCTCCGAACCGTATAAAGATATAGGCGTATTAAATGTTTAGCATTTCCCATTCCATTTGACTCCAAGGATGGATGCTCGACAATTTCTAAGCTCCACCGGTTTTCGACCCGTCCCGACGGACCATACTCAAAATCGGGCTCATCGATTAAATTAGTGTGTACACTATCAGATGGTTTCGATGAATTTTACAACTTAATTAGATTTGCCATTTGGGGTAATAAGGTCTGTCGTCGATTAAATTAGTGTGTACAGTATCTGATGGTTTCGATGAATTTTACAACTTATTAATTAGATTTGCCATTTGGGGTAATCGGGTCTGTCATCGATCGATTAAATTTATGTACGGTATCAGACAGTTTCAATGCACTTAATTTACGATTCTATTAGATTTGCCATCTACGATAGTCATTAATTCGACACGAAGTTTTGTTCGTATAGTTAAGTTTTTTTTAGCTAGGAATCAACATTACTAGTATTTGAATTGTTTGGGTAGTTTAGAAGTTGAATTTGAATTTTGAAATGAAAAGATTCTAATTAGCAAAAAATCAAACGATGGAGGAGAAGTTGGTTCGAAAGAAAAATCTGGTAATTAATTGCATTTTGTCACGATCCCTTTAGAATAAATTCAAGCTCATCTCTTCTTTAGCTAATTGCTATTTAATGATATATGCATATATAAATATTAGGTACAAAGTACAAACCCTCGAGACTATGTTTCTCAACGACGACTACAATAATGTACTATTTGCCATGATATTTATGCCATTTAAAAAAAAATAATAATAATAATTTAGTTTACATGATCGATGCATCACTGAAAAACACCGTAAATTAATCACGACAATAGAAATATCAAATGTCCAAAGTTTTAATTTTATATACTCTCACCGTCTGTAATATATATCTGTAAGTAGACCTCAATTTTTTAGGGTACTTATTTTGTAGTAATGATGAGTTTTAAAATAGATACGAGGATATAATTCATTTCACAGAATATCACTTATATGATTATACACTATAATATGTTTCTATTAAAAATATGAAACTAGTGCAAATTGAAGTGTAATTATTATGAAATGTGGAGGGATGGAGTATGTGATTGCAATAATTAGTGTTCTCCTTCATTTATAACTATAATCATATGCATCTCATTCATTAGTGTATAAGTGTCAATCGGGTCGGGTTGGGCTAGTTGAACCGTGTTGTACTAATCGCGGGGTAGTTTTGGCATGACCCGACCCGACCCGACCCTATAAACAGTCGGGCCGATTGATGTTCTTGTAAACATATATTTTCATCTAGTTTATATAGGAGTATAATTTTTGATCCCAATTAGGCAACGAAACCCTAATTAAGTCTATGCCTAATCATAATTGACTTTAAAGTTTAAAGGAATTAGGTAGTGTTATTGAATAAGTATAGTGTACAATCTAAGGCCTCTTAATTATGGAATTAATTATTAGTTAAATGCAAAAAAATAGGAATTAATTAATTAAAGGTCAATTAAAAATTGGTGAAATTAATCTCTGAATTTCCAGCTAACCGGGGGTTGCATACGTGTCTATACCTAACTAAGGAAGAATCTTAATAAACGACGTCGTTTTGGTGTTAATATACCATTATTATCATAATTACTTTTAATGTTCCTATATAGATGGGAGTAATTAATTAGGGCGTGTGCTCAACTTAAACATTCTTTTAAACTTTTTCAAGAGTTGATCTCCGATTAATTAAGAGCATAATCCTCACTTTAACCAACCACACCACATGCCGGTTATAATTTGAATCGTCTGTTCCGATTTCGGTGTCTCAATTATAATTTTTTAATATTACTTTTTTGCAGTATTTGTTTTATAAAATAAAATTTCTATAGCATAATAATTCATAGTAATAATCATTAATTTATAGCTAAAAAATGAAAATTTTAAGATGGCTCATTCTACTTTTGGATTTGTCAACCCTAATTTAACTAATAAAATTGAAATTAATCCAATTTGGATGTGTTAATTTTTCTAAAATTAAAGTAGATATTGCAATGCATTAAAATTCATAAAGAATGCGTGTAAAAAGAATTGAGAAAGTACGTACTGTTGAGATACCAATTAAAGTCGGCTACAAAATCTCATGTGACGTGGGCCACACACGTACGGCAACCCAAATTTAAGATGTAATTTGTCGAAACGGTCCAACATGATGTTGTTCGACCCTAACCGCCAAAGTTTGGTGGCTAAAGAACCCTATTGGACGTGGGCCACATCCGACATCCCAAATTTAAGATGTAATTGGTCGAAACTGTCCGACATGATGTTGTTCGGCCGGCCCTAACCGCTAAAATCCGGCGGCTAAAGAATCCTATGCGATGTGGGCCACATCCGACATCCTAAATTTAATTATATTTAATTGGTTGAATTGGTCCCACTTGTCGTTGTTCAACCCTAATCGTCGTTAACCGAGTGACATATATAGAATGACTGCATATCTGTAAAGATTCTTCCAAATCAAACGACAATTTAATTATTTACAACATGAAATTAGTACGGATCGGTCTAGAGCTTATGTAGCGCTAACTAACAACTTTATTTTCCTTAAGAAACAAAAGCAATAAATAACATTTGTCGAGAGCATCTGAATCCCACATGATACGTAACATCAATAGTGCGAACGTTAATTATGCCCATGTCGAATAACGAATCGATCGTAAAAGTAGAATTCTGTTATATTATGACTTGAGATTAATTTCTTCACCTTATACCATTATACGTGAATTAATTATGTGGATAATGTACTTGTGATTTATTTATTATATGGATCAATTAATTATGTCGATATAAACATATATAGCTTTAAAAAAAATAAAAATGAAATTTTAAGATTGTATGACATACTTTTGGATATGTCAATCCTAATTTAACTAATAAAATTGAAATTAATCCAATTTGGATATATTAGCCCTGCAAAATTAAACTAGATATTGGATTAAGATTGTACTCCGTATGACATCACTACTACAAAAATGCACATAGATGACACTTCATAGATGACGTTTTTTAAGGAAAAACGTCATCTATGTGCGCCCATATCGTATACATGACAGTTTTTGAAAAAACCGTCATCTATGTGCATCTATACACGACGGTTCATTTAGAAGCGTCATCTATGTGAATCTATACACGACGCTTCATTTAGAACCGTCATCTATGTGCGTTTATTTAATAAATAAAAAAAATGTAAAAATAAAAAATAGAATTTGAAATTTTATTTCTTTTTACTTATTCCTTATGAATTTCTTCTAAATATTTCAAAGGCACATATCAAGAAGTTCCAATAAGTCAAAGCAGATGAAAGACAAAGATTAATTATATGAGTCTCGTTTCTACTTTAAAAATTCAAGTCAAATTATAACAGGTAACTAAAGTATTCTTCTTTTAAAAAAAAAAAAAATAATATGACTATTTTATTTATTTATTTATGTTTTGTATTTTTTATTTTCTTACCTATATCTAATTCAAAATAAATAAGAAAATTTATATTCTAAAACAAATAAAAGAATAAAATTACAAAAGGAAGGAAAAAAAAAAACGGAAAAGTTGAGGAGAATGAAGGAACGCGCTGCTGTGCTGGTTGCGAAAAGAGGGATGAATAGAAAAGCCCTAATTTCTCAGATTTGAGACGGAGATATCGCAAAGGGAAGAAGACATCACCGCCGAGCCCGTCACCAACGAGTTCCCCGCTACGAAGAGCACGCCGGCTCTATTTCCGGCAGCCACTGCCTAACTGGGCCAACTGTTGAGCATTGTGCTCGTCAACAGAGACGACGACGACGGCGATGTCTGCCGTTCGCTAGCCATTTGGAGTCGCACTCAGGTCATATGCTCTCTCTCTCTCTCTCTCTCTCTCTCTCTTTGCTATTTTGTTCAACGATTTCGAATTCACCCGCTGAAATTAAATTGGAAAAAGGGATTTAATGTTTCGCTTTCTAATTTGATGGCATTTTGACGAGCAGTGGTTAAGCTTGGTATTTTGACGCGCAGTGTGAAATTGGAGATGCAGTTTTCAGGCCGGTGAATTGTCGGCGGAGGTCTAAATCAGATCTGTGAGTAAAATCACTTGCAATTTTCCTTTCCATTTTGTTAAAAGATCTTGGCTTCACCCTGAATATTTCTGAATCAGGGTTGGTAGTTCTTGAATGGTTTTGATTAATTGTTGGTTGATTTTGTTTTAACCTTAGCATATCTATCGGTTTGATTCAATATTTTAGTATCCTCTCTACGTATTTAGCTCACCATTTTAGTATTCCACCGGCGAGGATCCGTAGGGTAAGCTCCATTTCTTCCCCCCTTTCTCTCGCTCACGCCCCCCACCCTCGCTCACTCCGAATTTCTTCCTTTGGCTCGAATTTTCCGTAGTTCTTTGGCTGGAATTCCGCGAAGCTGCCGGAGTCGACTGCTGCTTCCATTCGTCACTGCCACTACGCCAGATTCAGTGTCTTCTTCCCTGTGCTTGAGCGCAAGAGATCTACATTCGTTCGCTCCTTCAAAGAAAGCAAAAAGAAAGAAGGTAATTTCTGTTTCAGTTCCATTCGTTCGCTTCTTCATCTTCATCGAATAGCATATCTGGAAATATTTCTGCACAAATTATGGCGGTAATGGCTCGACTTACTGTTTTTGTGCTTTTCGTTTCGGAAGTAGGAGCTGAGGTTTGATGGATGAATTTGCATTATGCGTTTTTTCCTTCCCATGAAGTCTGATTTTTATTTTTATTTTTTGCTAGATTATTGTTTTATTTTTAATCTGAGTATGGAGCTTGCCTATTGCTATTGAAAGAAGGAGAAGGTTTCTTCTTCTTCTTCTGTTCTCATGTAGCCGATGAGAAGTTTATGTGTGTATAACTCCTCCTTCTTGGGAATTTGAGTTCTATTACATTCATTTCATTACTGTTTTTTGGTTTATTGAGTATGAAGCCCGATTGTACACTTGTGAAATATGCACAGATTCTAAAACTTATGCATATCTTCTTGCTAATTGTTGCTCATTTTCTTATACTATCTTAGAATGTGATAATGTCTTATGTATAAAAAACGAGCCCAACAAATTTCAAATGACATTTTCTGGATTTTCTATGGCATTTCAAATATATTCTTTTGTTATTTTACCTTATTAATAGTACGCTTTTCTATGGAATTTAAGGTGGAGGTTGTTAGATCTATATACCATCACGGATACAGCTATGCGCGAAATGATTCGAGGTAATTTAATCAACTGCTAAACAAGAATTTGTTGAAAGTAATATAATTCAACTATTTGTTTTTCCTTGTATGCAGATGAAGTAAACCAATCTATCATTATAAGGTTAGTTTAACAGCAGTGAACTTCTATATGCAATTTCGTTGCTCTTTCATTTCTTAGCATCCAACTTGATTTATCGAAGTCTTAGATGCTTATGATTTCAGTGCCTGTTGCAATTTTGGCTCGGTTGATTTTGAAAATGAAACATTAGAGCAGGTTTGACCTTCGGGTACATGTCATTCAATATTGAGTGGCAGATGACAGGTGTCGATGCATGCTTAAACTCTTACTTAATTATGCTGAAAACTAGAAAATGACTTGCATGGGAATGTCATGATGGGTGTATCTTGCTTAACATGTAAGGATAAGTATTTGACAAAATGGTGCTTCTGTCCATCTCTTTTATCCAGTGGGGAAAGTGGAGCTGGAAAAACGGAGACTGCAAAAATAGTTATGCAATATTCGGCTGCTCTGGGAGGTGGTAGTGGCATTGAGTATGAGATATTGAAAACGAATCCAATTCTGGAAGCCTTTGGTAATGGAGGGTATTAGTATCTTTAAGCAAGCATACTTGAGATGTTTTTTTAGTTCTAGCTCTTTTTTAGTAGTATAGGTACTAGAGTTGAATACATTTTTAAACATGTATTAACTATTATTGTTTGAATATTATATTATTATATATTATGGAATTTCAAGTGGCAAGTAGTGTATATTTATTTTTTATTGTGAATGGTTTAAATTTCGATTCGAAATAAAAAATAAAAGGTACAAATTATCCGAATTATTTTTTAATTTAATTGGGAATAGATGACAGTTCGGAAATATAAGCGTCATCTATTTTGCTTTAAACATGACAGTTTTTACTAAAATAGAAGACGGTTCATAACTGTCATCTATTATAAACTAAAGATGACAGTTAATAAGCGTCATGTAAAGTACCCACAATAGATGACACCGCCAATCTTGACAGTTTTTAACGCACATAGATGACGGTTTATAACCGTCATCTATGTGCGTTTTTGTAGTAGTGCATACTTCTTAAAACATACGTCATACGTGGAAAAATAATTGAGATCGTACGTACCATCGAGTTACCAAAGTCGGCTAAAGAATCTCATGATTCGACAGGGGTCACATCCGACATCCCAAATTTAAGAAGTAATTGGTCGAAACAGTCCAACATGATGTTATTCGACCCTAACCGCCAAAGTCCGGCGGGTAAAGAATCCTATGCAATGTGGGCCACATCCGACCTAAATTTAATTAGATGTAATTGGTTTAATCGGTCTCACGTGCCGTTGTTCAACCCTAACAACCGTTAACAAAGTGAAATACATAGAATGACTGTATATCGGTAAAGATTCATTCAAATCAACCGACAGTTTATTTACAACATGAAATTAGCATGAATTGGTCTAGAGCTCTATAATAGAGTATGTAGCATTAACTAACAACTTTATTTTCCTTAATGAAACAAAAGCAATAAGTAACATTTATCGATAGAAACTAAATCCCACATAATACGTAATATCAATAGTGAGCATGTTAACGATGCTCATGTCTAATAACGAATCGATCGTAAAAGTAGAATTCCGTTATATTATGGCTTGAGATTAATTTCTTCCCACTAAACCACTACACATGAAATTAATTATTGGGTTAATGTCATTTAAATACACGAACTTTGGGCCGTTTTCGTTTTTTCCCATGAACTTTCAACTTTGTCACAAAAATACACGAACTTTCAAATCGTTGCAATTTTCCCATGAAATTCAATTCCGGTCAAATTGAATCCTAGTTGTCAATTAATTTGCATGACGTGGCCTTAATGGGCTGATTTGGCGCTGAGTATGCAATGATGTGTCGAAAATATTAAGGGTTACTATCATTTAAATACATGAACTTTGGGTGGTTTTCTTTTTTTCCCATGAACTTTCGACTTTGTCACAAAAATACAAGAACTTTCAATTCGTTGCAATATCCCCATGAATGTAAATTCCGATCAATTTGAATCCTAATTGTCAATTAATTTAAATGACGCAACCTTAATGGACTGATTTGGCATTGAGTAAGCAATCACATGGTGAAAATATTAAAAACGACGCGTATTAATAATTGGGCAGCTTAAGAAGCGACATCCAAGGTTTGCTGCCGTACGCGCCGTAAGAATATCACAAGACAAGTCATTCTCACAATTTGTGATGAATCTTACTCTCGAGTGCTTTGACGAATTGATGAGGATGTCATTGCCAAAATGAGGATGAAAGAAGAGGAACGACGAACCGGAAGAATAAGGTATGGAGAAGAAAAAATAAAGAAAAATGAATGACGGAGCCACTGCAATTGTTTTTTATTAATTGGAAACCATAAATTGATGTCAAAAGACGTTTTTGGCAGTTTCAAAACGATGTGTATTTATGCCACATAATTATAAACGGTTGCTACGTAGGACACAATTTGGGGAAAATTGACTTTCATGGAAAAATTGCATTAAATCGAAAGTTCGTGTATTTTTTGTGACAAAGTTTAAAGTTCATGGGAAAAAATGAAGAACAACCAAAGTTCATGTATTTAAATGACACCATTTTTGGCAGTTTCAAAACGACGTCATATTCTTTACCGTCGATCAGTGCCACGTAATCATTCCGGTTGCCACGTAAGATGCAATTTGGGGAAAATTGAATTTCATGGGAAAATTGCAACAATTTGAAAGTTCGTGTATTTTTATGACAAAGTTGAAAGTTCATGGGAAAAAACGAAAACCACACAAAGTTCATGTATTTAAATGACATTAACCCTTAATTATTTATATACACTTGTGATTTATTTATTAAATAGATCTTATGAGATCTTAATTGGTCACTCGACAATGTGTGTGTGATTAATTGCTCGTTTATTTTATACTTCCCACGTGCTAGTCACGTGATTACTTGGACGACCACCCATTATTTTCAACACATTTAAGTCAATAAATTATTTATTTATTGTTATTATACTTTGGAAACTCGAATCTTTGCTTATGACAATAATTTTCTAATTATAATTATTTTATTATTTTTTTTTTTGTCAAGATTTACAAGAATGGAGTGCTACAAATGTGATCCAATCTACTTGATTCAGTATCTATGCATATTCTATCTTTTTTTCTTTTTTATCAAGCAAACACAATTCACGCATCCATATACACATTTAAAGTGTTTCAAATTCCCGACTCCTTAATCGAAGATGGAGCATCTTATCACTGGATTGCTATCCGTCGACGCAAATTAAACGATTTAGTGAAGTGAGATGGTGACATTGAGCTAATCTTCCACGATTGATCATAGAGTTAGGAATGAGATCAACTTATATAAAACGTTTTAGCAACAAATTAGCAAGGTTTTAATTATTTAATATTCAAGAAAATTTGCAAAGATTTTGTTTTTGCCAGATACTCATAGTTTGCAATTTTATACTCTCGGAGCTGATTTGTCTTAAGATTCGATATTACTTATAACATATTTCATTTTTGGCCTTTCGAAATTATTGTTACCAATTTCTTAACATACTAATAACGACGATGCCCGACTCAGCTAGCGACATGCTTTCCCTTCGACTAATGTGCACATCGTGAGTGTATATATCGCTAAAACACGAAACGGGCATACATGTATATATATATAAATAGTTTAGCATATGATAGTAGAAACTATATACATGTATATATATAAATAGTTTAGCACATGATAGTAGAAACTATATAGAATATACTCTTCCTATAATAAGAGAATGGAATATGCTCATTTCCTCAAGGAATTAGTAGTTATTTAGAAGCTATTTAAGAGCCTCAATCACACGAAATTACCCTTCAACACACCTAAAAAATATTAGACATGTTCATACGCCATCATGTAATAATAGTATAATTTGATCTATTATGAAATTCGATTCTCTCAATAGATGGAAAACGAAGTAATTAGCAGTCGCGTAACGTAAATATTTTTTTCACACAATTATTTACGATCTATAATTGGTGTAGCACTCGAATACTGCTTCCGTCGCGTCGAAATAAAGCGTAACATTATTATGATATAATATAAGTGGAACAATTGTTCGTATTGGACCAAAAGTGTGATGGTTAAATATTAGAAATAGAAAAGGATTGAAATCTGAGCGCTTTGAATCTGGTGTTAATTTAAAAAGGGGGTTCGATTTGATTGTGTAAACTCATAATAATAAGAATAAAATCTAATCTAACAAATAAAAATAAGAGAGAGAGAGAGAGAGAGAGAGAGAGGGAGGGAGAATCTTTCTTGTTGTTTTGTTGCAATAAAATAGAGTCCATGTAACACAAGGACAACACGCACAGATCAGCTCTGCACGTTCTTGGATCGCCACCAATCTCAATCCCCCCCCCCCCCCCCCCCTCCTTTGAACTGGTATTCCGATCTCCCCTCCCCCCCTAAATCACTCCCTTCTCTCTCTCTCTCTCTCTCTCTCCTCTCACGTTTTGCCAGCTCTACTTCTGTCTTCATCAACATTGCCTCTCCCACTCGCCAATTCACTCTCTTTTCTCAAATAAATAAAAAGCTTTCTTCTGTCCTTTTCCCCATCTGATTTCCTCTCTCTCTCTCTCTCTATAATTTATACATTTTTATATATAGATAAGTGTGAAAGATTGCGCCTTTATTGCATATGGTGTTTGCATGCTCCAGTTTCCTCTCTGCACACAGAGCTGATGGATGGATTTCTCTAGGCCCCCTTTGATTCCCAGGTTGGGCTTTCCCTCTCCTCTCTCGATTTTATCTATTTTTTTATGGGATTTTTGTTCGAATCTGTTTCAATTGTTTCATTGTGTTGATGTGCATTGTTGTTTCTCGTGAATCTCTGCTTCTTTTTTTGTGTCTGTGTGTGTGTGTGAAAAGTGTTTGTTTTGTGTGTGTGATTTTGACGAAGATACTGGGATTCTGTTTCCAATCTGCAGTTCAAGCACCAATCCTTCAAAATCTGGGCCTTTTTGAATTTCTTGGAGGAATAATTCTTGTGTGAGAGAGAGTGTGTGTGTGTGTGTGTGGATCAAGCAAGGATGAGGGGAGCTGTGTTTGTAGCAATTGCAGCAGCCATTGGCAACTTTCTGCAAGGATGGGACAATGCTACCATTGCAGGTATGTATTAGTCTTTCGACTAGCATGTATCGATTTTCGATGATCTTCGTTGAGTATGAGTCGAAATTGTTCTTGATCTTTGGCCTTTTGTTGCTTTGTTTGGATTGGAAGGGGGTGTGTTGGTTGTGTTGTGTTTAGTGGATTGAAGATCTTGGATCACTTTATACGAAAATTTGGGGTTCGACTTCGTTTTTCGTTTTTGTTTTCAGGATCTGTGCTTTACATCAAGAGGGAGTTTCATCTGGAGACACAGCCTACAATGGAGGGGCTTATTGTTGCAACCTCTTTGATTGGGGCGACGGTTATCACTACTTTCTCGGGGCCGGTGGCTGATTGGCTCGGGAGGCGTCCAATGCTGATCATCTCGTCTGTTCTGTACTTCCTTAGTGGATTGGTGATGCTATGGGCTCCCAACGTGTACGTGCTCCTTCTGGCAAGGCTCTTGGATGGTTTCGGGATAGGCCTCGCTGTCACGCTCGTTCCTGTCTACATATCCGAGACTGCTCCACCGGAGATACGAGGATTGTTGAATACTCTTCCTCAGTTTACTGGTTCTGCTGGAATGTTCCTATCTTATTGTATGGTTTTTGGAATGTCGTTGAAGGAAAATCCTAGCTGGAGAATGATGCTTGGAGTTCTCTCTATTCCTTCGATGATTTATTTCGTGCTGGCGATTTTTTACCTGCCTGAATCCCCAAGATGGCTCGTGAGCAAAGGGAGGATGAAGGAGGCCAAGAAAGTTCTGCAGAAGATCCGTGGAAGGGAAGACGTCTCGGGTAAATTGCTATTTCGATTAGATTGATGAATAATTTTAGATTCTTATGGTGAAAAACTATATAATGCTTCTCTCTCTTGCTGTGTTTCCCAACAGGTGAAATGGCTTTACTGCTCGAGGGTCTAGATGTCGGAGGCGATACATCCATAGAGGAATATGTCATCAGCCCCGATAACGATCTTGCCAGTAACCAAGATCACGAGGAAGTGAAAGATCGAATCAAATTATATGGTGCTGAAGAGGGCCAATCCTGGATAGCCAAACCTGTAGCTGGACAGAGCACTCTAGGCATGGCCTCCCGCCATGGAAGCATGGCTAACCGGAGCATGCTCATGGATCCGATGGTCACTCTCTTCGGAAGTGTTCATGAGAAGGCTCCGGAAATGGGAATGGGGAGCATGAGGAGCATGCTCTTTTCCAATTTCGGAAGCATGTTCAACGTATCAGCTGACAACCCACCTAAAAACGAGAACTGGGACGAAGAGAGCCTCCAGAGGGATGAGGATCACGCGTCCGACAATTCTGGAAACGAATCTGACGACAACTTGAGGAGCCCGTTGCTCCGACATGATTCGAATGCCGAGAAGGAGAACCAAGGAGGAGAGCAACTCAGCAGTGTCGGAATCGGTGGCGGATGGCAGCTGGCGTACAGGAAAGACGAGAAGAGTTCAGGAGGTGTGAAGAGGATCTACTTGCATCAAGAGGGAGGCGGTGCTGCTGCATCAAGGCGTGGTTCGCTTCTTTCGGTAGCTGGCGGTGACGGACCTGCTGATGGAGGGGATTTGGTTCACGCGGCTGCACTAGTGAGCCATTCTGTTCTTCGAGCTGATGACGTTATGAGTCATCAATCGATTGGCCTGGCTACCGAGAAGCAGCCTAAAGCTACTGCTGCTGCTTCTGCTAAAGGCCCGAGCTGGAGGGATCTTTTCGAACCCGGAGTTAAACATGCTCTCATTGTTGGTGTCGGACTTCAGATTCTTCAGCAGGTAAAAATGATCCTTTCAAATATACGGCTAACTTTTGTCGCCTCGTATTATACGGCTATGGACTATATTTATCGAACATTTTCTTTTTTCCTTCTATTGTTTCTTGGGACATGCTTTCTCAGTAGATTCATGAAACTGGCCTCTTTTACAGTAAAAACCATCGGTACATCCTTTCGTCTTTTCTCCTCAGGCGAACTCTTAGGGAACCCTTCGGAAACTAAACTTCCTTAAACTAGTACCTATATGATAATTTTCTTGGTTTTTAACATTTTAGACGAGACAACGTAGATTGAATTCGATTCATGACTGATTGGTGCTTCGTATCTAAAGCTTTCCTTTCGTTTCTTGCCATTTCATAAAGCCTCAATCTCGATCATAATAAACCTCTGTCTCTGTTTCTCTGATCAATTGCTTGATATCGAAAAAGAGTACTACGTGCAATTTGAATTAATATTCATGTATATGTGCTGATTTTAGACATCGAAACTCGATTGATTCTTGCAACTGTAATGCTATACATGTTTCCTTGCTGATCCTGCTGCTTCTTACACAGTTTTCTGGCATTAATGGTGTGCTTTACTACACCCCACAAATTCTTGAACAAGCTGGTGTGGGAATTCTCCTCTCGAACTTAGGCCTCAGCTCGGAATCCGCGTCTCTTCTCATCAGCGGCCTCACGACTTTGTTGATGCTTCCTAGCATCGGTGTCGCCATGAGACTCATGGATATTGCTGGAAGAAGGTATAATAACTAATTCCCTTGCTTCAATCATCCTCAAGTATTTCCAACTTTGCTTCATCTTGATCTCTCTCTCTCTCTCTCGTTCCGTAGGTGGCTCCTCCTCTCGACTCTGCCCGTTCTGCTGCTGACCCTCGTCCTGCTGGTTCTCGGAAACATAATCGACCTGGGCTCCGTGGCCCACGCAGTGGTCTCCACGGTCAGTGTCATCGTCTACTTCTGCACCTTCGTGATGGGGTTCGGGCCGATCCCGAACATCCTCTGCTCCGAGATCTTCCCCACTCGAGTCCGCGGCATCTGCATCGCCATCTGCGCCATGACGTTCTGGATAGGCGACATCATCGTCACCTACTCGCTCCCCGTCATGCTCAACTCGTTCGGCCTGGCCGGAGTCTTCTCCATCTACGCCGTCGTCTGCGCCGTCGCGTGGGTGTTCGTGTTCCTCAAAGTCCCCGAGACCAAAGGGATGCCGCTCGAGGTCATCACGGAGTTCTTCGCCGTCGGGGCGAAGCAGAGCGCGGAGAGCGAGAGGAACTGAGAGAGAGAAAAGGAGCCGTAGGTGTTTGGTTTCTCTTGTTTTTCGTTTGTTCTTACAGGCTTACTTCTTCGACCGGAGATGGAGATTTGGCGCGAAGATTATGATGATTGTCATAGACTATCAAGTTTGAAAAAGTAGAGAGAGAGAGAGAGGGAGGGAGGGAGAGGGGGGAGAGAGAGAGAGAGAGAATGGAGTATGCTGCAACATCCCTTGTGTTTTTCATTATATGTTCAGTTTCTGCAGTCTTTAGATGCATAGATCTACAGATTTTGGGATATAAAATTTTACTATAATTTGAATTGTTTTTGAGGTAACTATTCCTTAATTTTTTTTGGAATTATTATGCGTTAGTGAATAGAGTTTATCATTTTGGGATATTGCCTAATTAATACACAAACTATAGGGCCTTTCCGGGGTTTTTTTGTGAACTTTGACTCGTCCCGTAAAATACACGAACTTTGAAGTTGTTGCAATTTTTCCATGGCATTGAGTTCCGGCAAGATTTAATCCTACGTGGCAATTAATTTATATGACGTGTACTGACTCAACACATCTGTTAAATACGTGGCACCCACAAACACAAAATGACATCGTTTTGTTCGTTTTGGGTTTAGGGTTTGAAGAAATAGATGTGCAAACAATTTTTTTGGCCTTCTAGGGGGATGATTTTATTTTTTTGAATGCAGCAAATTTGTTTCAATCTCAACCATTGATCGACAATTGATCAAACGGTTATTAGTAGTTTCTATATTTCATTACTTATTGAGTTTTAAGCATAGTGTAACCATATATAGGTATAATATATGTATATATGGGTCATCCGTTTTTTTAGAACGGGTTAATTGATTGGACTAGTGACCCGGTGATCCAGTTGAACAACCGGTTCAATGTCCGGTCCGGATTTTAAAACATTGAAGCTCGTTAGGCTAGAGTTGTCAGCTAGACCGATCCGACCAAACACCGCATCGACCCATTCGTTTTAAAAGCTTGAACATGGACCCGGCTTTAGCTAATGTTAAGCCTAATTGAAGTCCATGTTGTGCGGACCTGGGCTTGGGCCTAAGAAAAGCCCAATGTGGCCCGATTTCCAAGGGTTAGGCCCACACCATGTGCCGAACCCGGCCAAACGGACGAGAAATCGTCTTCGTTCCTCGTCTCATTTCCGTTCATAGCAAGCTAGCCGTAGGCACAGTGGAGGGGTGGTCGACGAGGTTAGAGTAACCCCTCCTTATCCGAACCCTCGAGTCGAGTTGACTCGGGTTTGGGATAAGAGTACATAAATTTGGCGGGTTTGAACTTGGTAAATGCTTAATAGGCGAGTGCTCGACCCATTGAAAATAAATTCCAAGTGAAACAAAATTTATTAAAATGTACACAAAAATAATCTCTAAGTACTACTATATCAAACACAATTTCCCTCCTACACATTTAAATACAGAATCAAGCAGAGCAAATCAAGCCCAAAAATGGTGGCAGTTTCTTGAGAAAAATCCGACCCTCACTTCTGGGTGGGCACCGGTCGTACGAACGAGAAATCGTCTTCGTTCCTCGTCTGCTGTCCGACAGGTGCAAATCCGTCATCGTGTTCTGCATCATGATGCCGAATATCATCATCATCGTGATCGTGATCGTGGTCATGATCCAACGGATCGGATCGTATGATCAAGCTAGCTGTAGGCGGTGGATGGGTCGACGGGTCTTCGAGGTCGGAGGCGTCCTCTTCGTACCCGAACCGAGTCGAGTGGCCGGTGGTCTTGAAGCGCTGAAGCATTGCGCCCGTAGCGTGGAATGGGGACCCCACCGAAGAAGTTGGGCTCGCGTTCCCACCTAGGGTTCGAGTAGGGGACTTTCCTCCTAGCCCCGGCTTCTTCTTCACCGCCATGTGCCATTTCTTGAGGGCCTTCGACGTTTGTTCATCGAAGATGGTCGTCTTCATGTGTGATCCCATCTGCATATTTTCCGATCAAGAATGTGTACGGTAAGTAGTTATATCTTTCGATCTTATTCTGCAACTACGTTAGTATCCGATAAATCGACTCTGTTTTGAAATCAAGAAACCAGACTCTTTCCCAGTACTGACAACTCGAGCTGGCAATCGGAAAATCACAAAAAATCGAAAGAGCTAATGTCCGATTACCTGAGCAATGAGGGCATACAATGGAAGTGTAATGTAGCTGCACAAACATAGGACTGCCACCCTAAAATATCAAAATATAATTCAAAAATTGTGCTATTAGTTACTTACCCCAAACCGATTTTCGCAATTACGTATAAATCGAGATGTTTACTTACCCCAAACCGATTTTCGCAATTACAAGTCCGAGATTATCGTGGAAGCAAGAGTCTATCCCATACTCATACTGCACATGAAAGGAGAAGAAAAAATTAAAAATCTGTGGTTAGTGACACTATATATGAGGAATACGAGGGAAGGTGGTAGGGTCGAGGACGAAGCTTTACCCAAATCCAAAAGAAGTACGTTATTTGGAAGGCGTTCTGCAAGTACGAGTAAGCTTATTAGCATACGAGCACAATTTGGAGTATACGCATGATGATGGGATAACGAGAATTGAAACCCTATACAAAAACAAAAGTACGTACTTGAAACAATGCAAAGTGTATGAGATGGAGCACCAGTCGAGGGCGACCTAACCAGAAATACTTGTCGGAGCCTTGAACGAGAGGTATGCCCTGGACTACTGCATGTCTCTCTGTTATCTCGAGGGCCATTTTCGTCAGAATAGCTTGTAGCTTTGTGCCGACAGCTAATATTATCTGTTGATATATCGAAGTCAATAAAATAAAATAAAAATTCCTTCGTGTTATGTAGTATTCGTGACTTGTATTAGTGGTAAGGATTCTTACAATCACAGGAATTAAGGATGCCCAGAACAACGCTTGCCATCCTGAAATAGTTCGACAAATGAAACAATTATAGTATCAAATAAAATCATTTTCAAATTAAGGAAATCTACAAAGAGTAGAACAGAGACGAACCGTGAACGTTTAGGAGCAAGAACACCACGAATGACCCCCACAATACTGGACTGATAAAAGATAAACAAAGATGAAAACAAAATCAGCTATGTGGTCGTTGGAGAGAGAGAATTATGGAGTTAATCGGGAAAAAATATCTACCTAACTCCCACGACAGTCTTGAAGTCGTCCTCTAGTGACCGTTTGATGTATTTTTGGAAGTTGAACTTGCTTCCAGGAGCCAAATGAACCTGGAAAGAAAAGGTTTATTAAAACGAAACGATGAACAAAGCTGACTAATTAGATCGGTGTAAGGAGGACTCACGGAAATGAAGCCATTTCGTAGAGTTAAGTAATCAGATTTGCTGACAGACTTAAAGAACTGTCTGAAGAAGCATCCCTGCATAAAAGAGAATCCCAACTGGTGAATAAGATCGAGAACAAAACAAAACAAAACAAAACAAAACAAAACAAAAAGGAAAGGAAAGGAAAGAAAGAAAGATGAATCTCACAATAACGAAAAACACTGGATTCCGGGTCCAGAAACTAGTGTGCGCCCTCACAAAAGATGTCTCGTGAGTAAGCCTAAATCTTGAAGGATCTGTAATTCAGAGTCATATTGATAACCAGTAAACGATCAATCCAGTAAACGTGAGAAACGAAGAATGACGACAAGATTCATTAAAAATGAATTGCAGTAAATGCAATGCTATACCATTCGAAAACTCATAGTCGTGGCTAGAAGTCTCCTGCTCCCATCCTTTCCAGCCACGAATCTACACAACATTAATATATTATATCTGGATACATCGATATACAGAAATTAATATCAAGAAGGAAAGTTAATGACCCCCATTATGAACACAAAATGCTCTTCGAGTTGGCAAAGTACAAGTTGTATGCAGCTCACAAGACGAGATTTTTGGTAACTAGTTACGATAAAAAGTGAAAACTTGACAGCAACATTTGTTAAAGGGTTATAATTAACAACTTTGAGCATTGTAAATAAAAAAACAATGAAATAATCGGTGCGAAGGAAGCGGTGCACAATCATCCAGGAGGCTAGGTAAAACGAGTTATATGAACTGAAAAAGGCATTTGATAGAAAACCATATCAGTGAATGAGACACAGAATAACAGATATGAAACACACATAGATAAATTTTAGGCTCAAACGTACCTTGAGTTTTCCGAGACCCATAGTGATAGCACTGTACGTCACGTGCAAGATTGCTAAAAAGAATATAAGGATATGTATCTGATGGAGTCCATCCACCGTTATTAGTGGGGCCTTCCCCTTCTGAAAATATCATATATGCACCACGTCTATGAGCTATAGTGCTATATCGTTGAGAAGAAATCGGCATAATAAACTACTCCAAATATCAACTAACACATTGCCAAATACATTTTACTCTTTCAATGTTTGGAGTAATTTACACTCCAGTTTCATTGTCTCGACAAGGCTTGCACATAGCTTATTATAAAGTTCTTCGTTTCATTTGAAGAGTTCCCGTGGATGTTTATCGGAAACTATCTCCTAACAAATTCCTTCTATTTGTAAAAAGAATTTTCTCGCCTCTTTAACTCCTATAAGGAACTCGAGCCATAGTCGGTAAAGTACAACTTCAACCATAACCAACAATCATGAAAAGCTCAACAATAAGGCTTCAGTTACCTCAAGACATTTAGAGACTTTGCTGGCTAAAACGCGACGTTCAGACAAAAGTCTGCGCCGAGTCTCTTTAGTTTTACTATCCTCTTCTTTTAAACAAGGCCACATGGTGTTGGCAACACTGAGCGGAATGCATATTTCAGCAATGTAATACTGACTGAACACAAGGGTCAACGAGATGAAACCAAGAATCATCAACTCTGCAGCAATGAAAACAGATGAGGAGGTTACAAATCGAAAAGTTTTACACATCGAATAGGAAATTAACAAGGCGGGCTGCCCTCGGATTGATGATTTACCAGCTTTGACCTTCTCAAGTGCCTCGCAGAGTGCCTTCTTATGCCGGTCTGTGAAGTACTGCAGAATTCAGCAGTAGCCATGTTAGGAGAAGGAGAAGGACCACTCAAACTCAATTATTGAAACTCAGCCACATGATTCGATCGAGTGACCGTAAAATAAATCGAAAAACACAATGCAAGATCAGGAATCAAGAGGGGAGATATATAGCATCCCAAAACAGCAACACGAACTGTCTATTTTCAACAACAAACTCATCTGCATTACATAGAGACTTAAAGAAAAGATGCATAGTAAGAATCAAACACATAAAAATAAGTGCAGAAATCTAATCAAATCAAATCAAAAATATGAATTGCAAGAATAAAGATTTCCAAGAAACCAGTTTGATTTCAACCTTTTTTTCCTCTGACCTTTCATTCCCACATAGCCATATCCAAATCATTATTCATAGCGACGACTACTTTAATTTTTTCCATTTTCACACAAAGAACACAAACTTTATCAAATAATTTCCCAAATAGGCCAAACCTCAGCACAAAAGGAAAAAAACCCAGAAACAAGAAACAATCTTGCACAGCAACAGCAACAAAAAACCGCCATGAACACACAGCACAAAACACAGAACAGCCAAAAGCCCATCAAGGTCAACGGCATCGATTTTTCTTACCGTTCCCAATTTGTGTAGAAGCTTCTCGAGGGCGAGGGAGATGAGGATAATCACTGCACAAACACCGGCAACTGCCCATGTCGCCGTATGTTGAAGATCATTCTCCTTATTCCCTAAACCAGCCTCACCCGCCATGGAAACTCACACACACTTGTATGTAACAGTTTATGCAGAAAGAGAGAGAGAGATATTCAGCTATGAAAGAAAATATGAGCTCCGCTTTTTGCTATCCAAATTGGAAAGAGAAAATATTGAGAAAAAGGTAAAAAAATATCAACTCATCTTTGATTCTTGCATCAAAGAATTTATATATACACTCGGAATTACAATTACGCCGTGTTTTTTTGAGATAATAATTATGTTTGAAAAGTACAATCAAGAATCAGTGTAGTTGGCAAAAGACAGCCAATTTATTGGACCCTTCAGAAAAGGGCTGCTGAATAACTCTCTCTCTCTCTCTCTCTCTCTCTCTCTCTCAAAAAAATTCCATCTTTTTCAGAAATACTCCCTCTGTCTCTTCCTAAGTGACTCATTTGTTTTTTGACTTTTTCGGCACGCATTTCCACCGAGACGTAGTACGGGTTTTACGATATAATTTTGAAATATTATTTCTTTTACGGGATACTACGACACTCGTAGTATCCCGTAAAAGAAATAATATTTCAAAATTATATCGTAAAACCCGTACTACGTCTCGGTGGAAATGCGTGCCGAAAAAGTCAAAAAGCAAATGAGTCACTTAGGAAGAGACAGAGGGAGTAATTTCTTTCTTAGCTACGAGAGTTCTTGTCTTATTCTTGGAAGATGGAATTTCGGGCAAAGATTGGATTTTTTAAATTAATATTTAAAATTAAGAGTTATTACATGTTCTTTACGAGGTAATTAATGTGAGGATTAGACAAATCTAGATCTCATCTATGGACCAATTTTTATTTTTATTTATTCATTTTTATTAATTCGTTTTTTATTTATCAAAAGTATTTTACTAGTAGACTTTTTCGTGTTGATTAATTGACTTCAATGGGTATTTTTTTAATGATTAGGGGAAATTAATTGTAATCTATTTTTTATGCTAATTCTCAACGCGTTGACTCCAAGGAACTTTTCTTGGATTTGTGTTTTCACTAGAAAAGTTTTCGATAAAATGTTTTTGATTGAATTGATTTTTTTTAAAATGGATTGAGTTGGGAATGTTGGGATCGAAATGTTATCATCGGTAAAATACTGTCGACGATGGAAAAATATTTAGAATCGAGTCTAGTCGAGTCACGTGCTAATTTCAAGGTTAAATCTATTCATCGTAATGTCACGACTAGCTAAAGTCTCCGATAATTTTTTTTTAATTTGCATGTTCAAGATGAATCTCGGGTTTTCATTCTTGCTGATCAATAGAATTTTGTTTGATTCTTAAAATACAAAAATTTGAGAATTATTAAACTCAAAAAGGTGTGAGTACTTTAATAGTAGTAGTATATTTATTAGCGTTAAGTACAAGAGGGTTGAGAATTTAAAATAGGTTACATTAAGTTAATTAGATCAATCTGCATAAAATACACAATTAAATGACCCACTTAATGGAACATTATATATTTATATACCTCACTAATTAATTAATGACGTAGGTTTCATAACTTTAATTAACTTAATTTAATTAATTTAATTATTACCCATCTTTATTTATTTTTTATCAGAAAATAATATTTTATCGAAAATTCTCATGGTATAATGGTATAAGCATTACCACCTAAACTTTACATTTCAAGACATGATAACAAAGGTCGATTACGGCTCGCACTATATTCGACTCTAAAAACGATATCGAATATCTGAACTTTTACGATAGTGAAATAATAAAAAGAAGTCAAAGAAGAACAAATCAAGAACAGGGTAAAATCAAGTCAAACTCCATTTAATAGTTACATAATTTTTATTAGAGGAAATAGGGTAAACTACCCTCTTAGAGATAGTAAAACCAAATTTACGTGTGGGAATAAAAACTATCAATTTTTACCCATATTTAGGTTGGGAGGACCAAATTACCCTTTCTTTTACCTTTTTCCTATCCCAAACCTATTTTCTCTATCTTCTACTTTATTTTGAATTTCAAACACATCCCCCATCTCTTTCACTCTCTCCCACGTCTTTCACTCTTTAGCCACAACCTTCTCTATCACTCTCCATAGCCAACCCCCCTCTCTCTCTCTGCATCTCTTCTCTCTCTCTTTTCTCCCTCCATAGTTGCTTCTACCTTTTCCTCGTCGACGAGGAGCAACACATCAACAACGGGGAGGCCGGCACGAGGAACGTGGTTTAGGCAGTGCGCCATGTCCGCTCCGTGATGGGGACTTCCGTTTCCTCCTCAACCTCAAAGAAGACGAGGTATTCTCCTTTGCGCGCGTTCCTCGCCTTCGTCTCACCCCTACCTTTTTCTCGGCGGCGGAGCGGGTACGGGTCCCCATACAAGATCTGGTAAACCTCGGTTGATCCGTATTTTGAAAAAAATGTGTCTTCTTCTTCTTCTTCTTCTTCTTCTTCTTCTTCTTCTTCTTCTTCTTCTTTTCTAAATTTTTTTGCTGTGCTACTTTTGATGGGTGTGATTTTGACTTTTATTTTGTAGGTTTAGATGAGTTTGAATTTGAAATGTATTGTTAAAATTTACTTATTTTTCGGTACGATTTTAACATTATCGTACTCAAATTCGAAATGTATTGTTAAAATTTACTTGTTTTTTGGTACGATTTTTACATTATCGTACTTCTTTGTTTGTTAATTTCGATTCTTTCTTAGTTACTTTCGACGACGTTCAACATTCTCAAGTACGGTTCTCGTTCATTTGCGTTCTGTTTATATATAAAGTTGTTTGAAGTGTTGATATGAAAATTTTTATATCAAGAGTTAGGAGTTTTGAATCTTATTCTTCTTCTTTTGCTACATCTTCTTTCTCTGTTTATTATTATTATTATTATTATTATTATTATTATTATTATTATTATTATTATTATTATTATTATTATTATTATTATTTTTCCCTGCTACTCTTCTCATAATAAATTTAAATTTGGAATGTATTACGAAAATCTTAATTGATTTTCTGGTACGATTTAACCATTTCGTACTACTTTATTCTGGTACGATTTTAACCATTTTGATTATTAGGTTTCGGCGTTGAGATCCATCTCTTGCTGTTGTTAGTGATGGGAGGGAGATATTAATGGTTTTTTCTTTGGGTATTTCGATGAAGGGAGAAGGAGAGGATGAGGAAGAAGGGGGAAGCTTCACATATTCCTTCTCGAGGTGGCGGCGATGGCGACGACGTCCGAGCCATGGAAACAAAGCTTTAACATTCTTCTTCTTCTTCTTCCTCTGTTTTCTTTTTTTCTGCTACTCTTCTCACAGTAAATTTAAATTCGGAATGTATTACGAAATTTTAATTGATTTTTCGGTACGATTTTAACCAATGTTTTAAAAACCGAACCGAACCGCCGGTTAAACCCGGTTGAACCATGAACCGCCGTAATTCCGGTTCGCGGTTTTTCCCGGTTATTTCCGGTTTTGACCGGTTAAACCACGGTTCAACCGATCAAACCATGAACCGAAGGCCTCGCCGGTTCGACCTCCGGTTCGGTTTTTAAAACATTGATTTTAACCCTTTCGTACTACTTTATTTTGGTACTTCTTTATTTTTCACCTTCGCATGGGTCTTTCCGGTAGAGAAAATGACAACTTCAAATTCTTTTTTCGTACTGCAATTGTTAGTACGAATTTAACATAAATATTGATGGCGTGAATGAGGAGAGAGGCCACCGGAGATGAATTTGTTTGGAAGCGTGCAGTAGTATAGAAGAAAAGTAAGCGCGAAATTGCTATTTAAACTTGCTGAATTTTTACTACTTTCGATCTATGTAATTAAGAACATTGTACGAATTTTACGAATCTTACCATCAAAGTGGTTTATTTTTATAATTATACTTTACGCACTTAACAACATAGTACGAAACTTACAAAATCTTACTAAAACTGTGAAGAATTTTCATCACTTCACTTTATGTACTTAAGAACACAATACAAAATTTACAAATATTACCAGTAACGTAGAGAATTTTTATAATTATATTTTATACACTTAACAACATAGTACGAAACTTATGAAATCTTACTAAAACCGTGAAGAATTTTATTCATTCACTATATGTACTTAAAAACACAGTAAGAAATTTACAAAATCTTACTAAAAACAAACAAATGTACTTTTTTTTTTTACTTTTTTTTTTTTTTTAATTTCGAAATATATTTACTTGTTTTTCGGTACGATTTAACATCGTATTTCTTTGTTTTGTTACTTCGATTTATGTACTTAAAACACAGTACGAAATTTACAAATCCTACTAAAAATGTGCATAATTTTTTTTCACTTCGCTCTATGCACTTAAGAACACAGTATGAAACTTAAAAATCTTACTGTAAACGTCCAAAATTTTTATCACTTCACTATATGTACTTAAGAACATAGTACGAAACTTAAAAAAATCTTACTATAAACGTCTATAATTTTTATCACTTCACTCTATGCACTTAAGAACATAGTACGAAACCTAAAAAAATCTTACTATAAACGTCCATAATCACCCCACTTTATGCACTTAAGAACACAGTACGCAACTTACAAGATATTACTATAAACGTCCATAATTTTTATCAGTTCACTATATGCACTTAATAACATAGTACGAAACTTATAAAATCTTACTACAATTGCTCAGAATTTTTATTAATTCACTACACGCACTTACCAACATAGTACGAAATTTACAAATATTACTAGAAACGTACATAATTTTTATCATCATATTTTATGCACTTAATAATACAGTACGAAACGTAGAAAAACGTACTGAACTCGTGCAAAAAGAGAGAGAAAAGAAAAGAAAAAGTTGAACATGAGAGAGAAGAGTTAGTGGGTGAGAGGAGAGACAGTGTCAGTTAGAAAAGTATAGAGAGAGGAAGAGAGAAAGTTGATGTGGATAGAGAAAAAGTAAATGCATGGGGATGTGTGTGTCAAAAAAGTGAGTGAATGGAATAGAGAAAGGAAGGGTATTTTGGTACCAATTTTGAAAATAAGGGTAGAATTTGGTTATTTTTATTCCCATACCTACATTTGGTTTTCTTATCTATAAATCGTCAATATAATTTTTGCCTCTTTTTATTACTATAATATAGTCATACCGTTACACGAACTATTAATTAATTAATTAATTAATTATTACTGTTTACATATCTTGCAATGGAAAACAAGGACAAAATCTAATTAATCACATCGTTGAAAATCTAAGATTATACATGCCGTCAATTAAGGATGTCTTTTTTTTTTTTTTTTTTTTTTTTCATTTTCTTTATTTGGGGTAATTAATTATTTCAAAGGAAAAAAATTACTCATTGGCTCATTGCAATCTTATTCTCTTACCTAGGGTTACAGTCATGGCAACTTGGTCTTGTCTAATTTATAGGTGTCAACTTTAAAGAAGTATATTTAATAATTGGGGCCTACTTACGTTATTATCAAGTTTGATATTAAGTCTTGATCTAATAAATAGAGCACTATTATAACCATTCTCGTCAAGTTAGAAAGGATAAGACGGATGGAGTAGTAACTCGTGTATGTCAATTAGAGTTTGATTTTGACGTTGTTGGGGGGGGGGGAGCTTTAATTTATTGACTAATGTCGATATAATCCTAATCTATATATATACTCCCTCCGTCCTCCATTTAGTGACGGAGGGAGTTTGGGCACGCGTTTTTTCGCATTTTATGGTATAATAATAAATTAATGTGTTAAAGTGTTAAAGTGGAATAATTGTGGGTCCATTTGAATTGTTTAATAGTATTAAAATGTTAAAATATTAAAAAGTAGATGTCTAAAGTGTTAAAGTGTTAAAGTGATTGTGGGGTCTACGTCCAAAAATGGAAATTGTCAGTAAATGGAGGACGTCCCAATATAGTATTAACGTCACTAAATGGAGGACGGAGGGAGTATAAAAAGATTACACTTTTGTCAGTTATCAATTTTCAATTGATTGCGGGGTCAATTTTGTAATAAATGAAAATTTCAGGGGTCTAAACCTAAAAACTATAATTTAGGAGTCTAAAACTAAAAACTATGGCCCAGTGTGAACACAAAAAATCATCCGTCATATTTTCTTCTCTCTCTCCCCTCTTCTCTTTCCTCCTTGCCACTTGGCAAATATTTATGGGTGAAAATAATTACATCAAAATAATTCTTATTTTCAAAATAATGAAGATAAATATTTATTTAAAAAAATTAAAAATTATACCATAAATTATGATTTTCAATTCTCTACAAATAGACACCAATATTGCTATACTTTGAATAAAAAAAAAAAAAAAAAAATCTTCTCATCTCATTTTCTATTATTTGATATTTTGATTTTGTATTTCAAACAATTGTAATTTTGTATTTTAACAAATATTTATAATTTACTTTTATTTTATTTAATGTCACGTGTTAAATTCTCTCCTATTTATTCCAGTTTTCTTTCCTGTAATTTTTATTTAACTTAGTGGTCTAAAACAATAAGATATCGGCCAAATTTTAATGGGCCCGAAAATAGAACATAAATAAAATAAATATACCATACATTGACTGACACAATATTTATAAGTCACTTAAAAAAAAATCATGAAAAACCTAATTGTTCATATATGTAAATTTCATAAACAAACTGTAATTTACGGTTTTCACTTAAATCAATACATGACTTTACGATTTTTTTTTTTTTCTTTTCTTATTCACATTTGAAAAATAGTTTCTTTTTTTAGGGTTCAGTTTTTTTTAGGATTCATTTTTTTTAAGGGCTTAGTTTTTTTGATTTAGTAACTGACGTTGACGCATCAGCCGGGACGACAAATGTTGTATATAAGGAAGTGTTCCGAAATGTATAACGTATTGTGTTGTTGTAGTGCACTAACATTATATTTGTCTGCTCTTAGTGTGTTATGTTTACGTTCCGTTTCGCCGCTCTTAATAAATATTCGTAACTTACGAAGTCGCGCATCGCGCGTGGGCGAGTACTAGTTGTTTTTAAAAAATTGACACCCTCGGAAACGTATTGGTAAAATAGTATTGTTAGTAAATACTACTTTATTACTGTCTTGCTTATGTTTGATTCTGTTTCATTTTAGTTGTAACGTTCCAAAATGTTAAAGAAAAATAGTTGCATATTTTCACTATTTTACTCGTATATTTATTTTTATCAATAAATTGATTGTATAAAGAAATTTATCGGTAACGAATAAGGTTAAAAATGTGAATCCTCTACAATTTATTGGTATGTAATATTTGATGGTAGATGAAACTTAAATATACAATTGGAGCCCTACGTGGCGTAGCAAAAATTTTACTACAATATCAATTTTTTCCGCTCCCATTTTTATTAATTTATTTCGTTAAAAATCTCGATTTTAATATTAAGAAGCTAAATTTCTAGTTCTGTCACCGGATATGCATAGTAATATTTTTTAAGTTTATTATGAAAATTCTTTATAGTGTCACGCGGAATGTGATATGTGTGGACTATGTCAAAAATTCGAATATTCTTATACAAATAATTTTGCTTTTAGGTTTAAACTCTGAGGTACAAAATGTTGCAATTAAATTATTAGAGACTTTGACGTGTTTCGACGTTACATTTAATAAACATTTTTGGTTATGAGGCACTAAATTTATTGTTAATTAAATGCGTTGAAGGAAACATTCCGGTTTCAAATTGAATATCCTCGTCTCAACTAAATTGTCCCGCTTTAACTTAAACGAATATATTAAAATAATCGTATGAAAAAAATTTGATATGATGCATTCTGTAAATTGGACTTTTCAAGGAAGGCTATAATTTAATACTCGTTCCAACTAGATTGACTCGTTTATATTTAATATACGAGCATTAAAATATTCAAACGAGCCGAATGAATTAGGACGAAGGGAGTATGTTATTTACGTTAATTTCCCGCTCCATATAGGTACATTTCCTTATGGGTTAATACAAATATTTTAACTATCTCAACCGAAGCTTGTCCCCACATTTTTTTTTAATTTAATTCTTTTGACATTATTTTTAAATATAAGATATTGTAAAAAATTCGTATTGTAAGAGGACGTGTTAATGTAGATGCTAGTCAACGGTCAATGATTAATTAACCGAGTTTAATTTTATAGATTCAAAAACAAATCTAAATCGGTATTAAATTTGAGCTTCGTAACATTGAATCTTAGTTTGTACTATTTAATCATATCTAACCTCTAAGCAAGATGTATTTTTAAAATGGCCAAATAGAATTTAGGAGTGAGAGTAGTTTATTTATTTTTATTAAGTAATCAGTTCGTCTTTCCTTTTTTATCTATCCCATTTACTAATCTCGTTTTTTTACAAACACCTATTAAAATCTTTACAAACCATGTTTTATTTGGTTTGATTTGTGCGCCACACCTTAAGGAGATTAATTAAGTGAGACGAAAAGTTTACTTTCGAAATATGATAATAGTACTAAACTAGTAATTGTAATGGGAACCCGCGTGTAATACTATATAAAATTACTTTACCAATTTCGTCTCCATGCAACTATAATAGTTCTTTTTGGCCCATAGTTTAATTAATAATTTAATTACGTGACTTCTTCAACCACTCATTTTGATTTTCTTTTATTTATTTATTTATCTATAATTCTATATTTTTTACAATGAGCCATTAATATTGCTCTTTGATGAAGACACTCACTAGTATAATAAGTTGGACTAGGTAGTATTGTGGTTCTTCTTTTACCTCAAATTTTCACTAACTTCCATTAATAGCTTGGATTTTTCATTACAATATAGTAGTGATATTTTTGGAAGGTCAAGAAAAATATGTCCTATTCTTGGAAAAATTATGTGCATATAATTCGAGACGAGAACATCTATTTCAGTTCGATGTGATATCTTCTATTGCATCGATCGATAATCGTCACGTGCTAAAAACATTTTTTATATAAAACCAGCAACGATTCAAATTAATTTCCATATACAAAAGTGTTGATTTAGAAATGTTTTCAACATGTACAGTCATTACTCGATGCAATAGGAGATGTCACACTGAAATGAAATAGATGATCTCGTTTCGATTCCGGAAAAATGATAATTGTAGGCATTTCAAGATCCAAATTATTTCCACAACATTTTCCTTTTTGTACAATAAAACCCACATTTAGGTGGGAAATGGTTGAACATCAATTAGGCATTTGTAATTATATAACTCTAATTCTTTTCTTTTCTTTTCTTTTCTTTTCTTTTTCCTAAGCAAGTTGTATTTGTTTTTGCGTTGGTACAATTGAAGCAAATTGTTTAACAACTTGTCTAGTTTTTTTCATGTGTCTTTTTGGGTTACAAGTGGGCATGTGTATATTAAATTGTGGGCCCACTTGGTCGCACTCCTTGACGAAGACTTATTCTTATCCTCCTACACTTTAAACTAAAATAAATAGGGATACTTTCGTTTTAATTTCTATGCCGATTGGAAAGTTAGCCCTCCATTTTTCCAAATTATTAAGACGTTTTGTTTTGTTGGTTTTGTTGGGGAATATTAAAACTCAAACTAAGTCTACTATTGTACTGTCGTACTCAATGAGCTCTTTATTGTCGACGAGTACTAAACTAAGGGTTCGTTTAGTAGGAATGTTGAGATATTGCCCCATTAATAATATCATGGTTTTTCGAATACGAGAATGAGTAAAAAGTGATAAGAGTCTGCATTTTGTGAAGAAACGATTGGAAGAGAGAGAGAGAGAGAGACCAGGCTCGGGTAGATCGGGTGTTAGGTATAGCTAACCCGTCCGAGCTAATGCCCAACAGACACGAGGGTGGAGCCGGCCTGAATTGGTTTTTCGAGTCGAGTCGAGTCGAGTCGGATCGGGCCTCGATACTTTCTGGCCCTTAATCCGGCCTTATGTTTTGGCACCTCTATCTAAAATGGGCCTAGTTTGACAACTCATTGAATTGGTGAGTTATCATTATAGAAGGTCTACGAAAGGCCCAATAACATACTCTCTCTCCGTCTCGTTCTCTAGTTGACGAAGTTTTATTATTTTATACTTCACATATATTCAAGGGAAATGCGTCAACTGTAATGGGATCTAAAAATAATTATCCAAAAAGAAGAGAGAGCAAAAAAAGTCCAACAAGCCCCATTATTCAACATCAAGAACATTTCTATTATTAAGAAACAAAAAGAAATGAGAACTTATGTTTATGATGAGGAGCATAGGGAGAGTCCCCTTGTAAGGAAATCGTCGATCTGTCGATCTCGCCTCACGATGTCGGAGTCGCGGGAAATCGAGTCAAGTCGAGACGAGTAATGTGAGACGATATCAAAGAACCGCAGTAGAGATACTTACCGATCTTGTTGCAGCTCGTGACGTATGAAAGGTTTGCATCGTAGTAATGTGCAACCGCTTTTCCCTCCAAATCTACGGCGAAAGCCCCTCCGTTTTTCTCCGCGCTAGGCCGCCCGACATACTTCTCCAACATCCCGATCGCCTTCCGGAGGGACGGATATCGTTGTAGCATCTTAAAGAAACCCGAGTCCTACGAAAGAAACATGAATGAAGCCCGATCAGAATCGAATGTACACTTACTTTATGTTGTTGGAACGTCCACGTGGCTCGTCTGAATGCCGCGTGAGATTTTTTCGCCCCATTCCACGTGACATTCAGACGAGCCACGAGGACCAGAAACGGGGCCCAGTGACATTATTTGTCGAACATTTTTAAAAATATACGGTAATGTGGTAATGTCCGTATTATCAATGCACGTCATGTGTATCAATTACCGTGCTGAGCGCGATCCAGTACAAACCGTGACCGTCATATCTTATGTTATCGGGAATTCCGGGCAGATTCTCGATGAACACTTCAACTGACCCCGCCTTCGGACCTTCAATGTAGTACTTCTTGCAACTCATCCTGAAATCAACCAGAGTATCGATACCTTCAGAAATCATCCGTGTATGCAATAGGAGACGATAGCGACGGAAAGAAAAGAACTCACATCGCAGTTTCACAGAAAATGACGAAAGTCTTATCAGCTGAAACAGCAACACCGTTAGCAAAGTAGAGATCTTTCACAAGAACCTTTGTTTCTTTCGTCGACGGATCGTAGCTCAAGAATCGGGCATGAGGTTTGCCTTCGATCAAATCGAAGAAGGCGTGGTCGACGGTGTGCTTGTAGGAAGCGTCGGTGAAGTAGAGGGTGCCGTCGGGACCAACGTCGATGGCGTCGGTTATCTTGAATTTTAATCCTTCAGCTTCATCAGTTAATAATTCTATTGCACCATCTCTACTTATGTTCAATAGCCCCTGCAAAAAACAAAATGTTACATCCTCAATATTCTCGTATCATATCTTCATCGATGTCTCAATCGTGTTCTGAATTTTAATTTTCATTTCAAACACAATTAGGATAACAAAATAGGGACAGAGAATTCTAAATGCAATCGACTCTCATATAACATCATCATATCGTGATCACGTCAATTATTACTTCATCCGATCTAACAAATTCGAGTCGTCTCATTATTATTGTAGAATCTCAAAATTCTCGATACCGAAAAAACTAAAATTGTGACGAAAAATAATGTCACATCAAATCAAAATTCGTTAAAGTCTCTATCTTTGATGGGATAAGTTTCAATTTTTTGGGTAGAAATGCAAGTGTGTAGAATTCCTAATTTCTCACGTCAATTCTTAATTACAGCAATACGTATACTACTAGTAATTTGCCACCTATTTTGCTTGAAACTAGCGTACTCTCACCTCCCGTTTAAAATGATACATTTTTTAAATATATAATTAAGACGAGATTTTTTTATTATTCTATATTTATATATATTAAAAAAATATTTCGCTTTAAACCTTATAAATATTCAAATAAAATTTCGTCCACTTACCTGTTTTTTCTCATTTGGTCTATTTTATTATTTTATATTACTATTTATATCAAACAAACGAGCTAAATGAGAAGTAACGTAATCGAGCTAAGGCGTTGACTTCGCAATTCACGTGTAATGTCGCATCAAAAACAAAGAATAAAAAACAAATAGGAGGAGTAGTTTAGTCAAACAAGTCACCTTGAAAGCATCGGCGACGATGACTTCGCCGTGGGCCCCAAGGGCGATTCCGAGCGGCCTTCCGCCGGTGTTGATCCACTTCTCCACCGCCGAGTCAGCGGCCGAGTCGTTGAGCTTGACTCGGTTGATCCACCCATCCTCACACCCGGTGTAGATGACCCCTGTTTCGGGGTCAAAGGCGATATCCTCCGGCCCCACCGTCAGCTCGCCGTCTCCGATCTTCTCCGCGCCGTCTAGCAGCCTGCTGTTCTGCTTCGGCGCCGCCACCGGAGGCGCTTGCAGCCGAGCCAGCACGTGGTCGGGGAACGCGGCCGGCTCGAACGTCTCGAGGCGGTAGAGGAGCACCGCCGCTAAAACCGGTATCAACGCGATCACGACGGCGGTGGTTTTTGCCATAGGGACGGGACGGCCGAAACTGTAGTATACCTTCTCTCTCTTTTTTTTAATAAATAAAGCTAGAGTACTTTTATTACTACCTCCATTGAACTGAGAAACAAATTAAATACGGTTTTATTATTCATGAGTTTGGTGAAATTGACACAAATTATTATTATTATTATTATTTTTATTATTACTACTACTATTAGGCGGCAATATATATTATTTAAATACACGTCCTCGATGTGGACCGGGAGGATACAATTTTGACTACAAATTGTGCAATTTTATACTTCCTCCGGTTATCTTCATTTAATTTCGGAGTACTGCATTTTAGAGTTAGAATTCTTTAGACCAAAAAACAATTAATGAAAGGGAAATCGCTCTATCAATAATTAGCGTGATGAATTTGAAGATTTGATGTTCGTCGATCGTCACTTTGAAATTATTTAAACTTCAAATATGCTGTGTTTATCCAATTTAATTTATAAATTACTGTAGATCTACACGTGCACGAAAATTTTTGTGCATGTTAAAAGTGAAAAGTAAGGGATCCACGTTCAAAAGTAAAAATTAATTATTTTCATTTTAGAAAACATGTCAATTGAAGTGGGACGTTCCGATTAAGAAAGAAAGTCAAGTGAAGTGGGACGTAGGGAGTATTTGGTTGAGGTTCGAATTATGTGAATCCTACTCTCTTTATCCCCTTCAATTGTCTTGATTCTTTTTTACGCAAAATTTTACGTGCAGTATTAAAAGTAAATTGCATTTAAGAAAATGAGACAATCGAAATGGAACAACCAAATTAAGAAAACTAGATAATTAAAGTGAGAAGGAGGGATTGAGGGATCGTTTGAAGAAGTGAAATAATTGATGGCTCATTTTTGGACTTATGAGATGCATTAATCCTTCAAACGAGTCAAGAAAAGGTCTTGAATTTTGGTAAACTTTTATTTCATTTACCTAACTGGACAAATAATAAAAACTCTGATGGAGACTAGTAAAATTCCAAATGAACATTTATAGCTCTAATAGTTTAGGTTAAGGTCCATACGAAGGAATTGATAAGAGAGAAACGGAACATCTTCATGACATTAGTACTTTCTCCGTCCCATGCGTTTACTGAATATATAAGAATAAGAGGTATAGAATACAGAAACACCAACAACTCGGTGGGACGGAGGGAGTTTCGATTATAATCTTTTATATTATTAATACTCTAATTAACACACACAAAAAGAAATGTTCGACATTGTTATGTTATTACTGTTGTATGTTTCAGTTAAGAATATAGTCAAAAATCTTTTTTAACGGAGAATATATTGAGTACACAAACACAATCAATAAGAAGAATGAATTTGGATACTTACAGGAGACACAGTGAAAGCAGAGGAAATCCACAGCAGGCTTTCAAGATATCGCGGATCGTAGGCGCTGAGAGGTACGCCTTAGACTGAGTTTATGTTGGCGTAACCCATGCCAAGACTCGTCTACACCAAGCCTCGCGACCTTTCTATGCAAGAGATCGAGGTTCACCAGAGGAACAGTTGTTGGTCGACCATGAGCACACTGGAATCGAGAAAATATACGTATACTCAAGCAGCCGGGGTAGGGATGAGGATGTAACTGTACAAGATCTTCGAAGTTCTGTATTAGTTACCTGGAAACAAAGTGAAGTTTGTTTCAGCTCCTCGACAATGAGGGAACATTCTGAAGGCAGCAACGTGTCTCCAAACATAATTGCCCCTGTAAAGGGACGAGTAGTTGAATTCAGAGAATAGAAGCGTGAAACCATTCGATTGTAATGGAAAGATACAGCCGGTGGCATTCTAAATGCTTGACATTAATACCCCTGCATGCTTTGCTGTTGAGGATACGAAGAACTGATGGAGGTGTGGTTGATGACCCGTCTGTATCAGAAAGCTGCAAGAAAAGCAACCGAAAGAGATGTTAAAGAGAGCAAGTCAAGTGGATGGAATTCAAACGAGTATACAGCAAAGCAATTTTACCTGTTGAAGGAATTCTAGGAGATCGATGTCATTTAGCATCACGCCCAAAATGCAAGGTACCTGAAACAAGTTTGAGATGTTATCAGTCGGAAATGGTGGAACATGAGTTGGAAAAATCTATAATATGAAGTGG
Organism: Thymus mandschuricus; assembly: GCA_029379335.1. NCBI lineage: Eukaryota > Viridiplantae > Streptophyta > Magnoliopsida > Lamiales > Lamiaceae > Thymus > Thymus mandschuricus. The sequence goes on from CM057078.1 coordinate 33,213,572, forward strand.
AAAAGATTTTGAAAGTTGTCCCGTCTCAAGCGTCCAAACCCCAAACAGATTCAGCAAACAAGCATATGATCAGACTATAAAATACAACAAATATGCAAACACAAAAGCGCATCAAAGTTAAGCTACTGAAAGAAGCTTTACCGCACGAAGTTTGACAACAGTTGGGTGCTTGTGTAGAAAATCTAAATGTCTGCATATAGATACAACAAAACAGGGATAGTCAGTCAAAGATTACCAAAGTGGCAAAAATATTAAATAACACATGCGGAGAAGCAGAAGTCTGAATATTTGTGGGTTTAAGGCATATGGAGCATAGACTATCGTAAGGAAGAATGCATGTTTGCCATGAAAAGGTACGATTATTACTTTGTAAAGGAATTAGAGTCCTGGGAATGTATATTGCAGATCCAACCCCAATTCTGAATTTGTTCAGCGTAATTGTGAAGTAACTGATATCCAACTTCAGGCAAGACCTACATCCAACTTATGAACATCAAAATCAATCCCAAAAGTACCTTAGGTTTGAGCTACAAAAATCATTTTGACTTCTCGTGATTAAAAGTACGTACCAGTTCATGCTCGGAATCGAGATACTGGGTTGTTTTCAGCTCACCGGATAATACCTGATATTTAAACTGAATAAATTAGACACACTAATATTCACCGGGAAGCACATTTTTAGCATATCAATAAGCTGAATCGTTACCTTATGACGTAATTCCTCCAGTTTAATTCTTTCATCGGCAGCATGCTGTCAACAGCCAGCAAAAATTCCGTCAGTTCGATTCATGTTTTAAAGCAGTTCAAATGAACGCTTATGTATGTAATCTTTTTGCAAAAAACAACCCTGTATATCCAGTGTTCATGCTCAATATTATTCTTTCGTTCATATCGATATGCTAACAGAGATTGTTTCAGAGGAACAACATACACATTGCCATTTAGCAAATCTAAGTAGCCCAAGAAAATAAAATAACCATATACCCCCTGAAATACTAATCTTGTCATTTATCTTGCCATGATCATCATTATATGTAGGAACCAAGGAATTGCTTGGCCTTAGACTCAACTAATAGGAATCATTACCATTATAAGATAAATGTAAACAAACACCAGCACCGCACATACAGAAACCCAAGAGGCATCAGAACTTGAGGCAAATTGTTCAATAAAGTTTCTAGAGAAGGCAACAACCTGATCAATTATAGCAAGGGTATTTCCTGCAACAATTGCAATGAATTTCTTATCCACCTGACTGAGAACTTTGGCATTCTCAAGACAAGCCCTCTCAATGGATTTTGGAACCAAGGAGTTGCCATTAGGTTGCAAGACATCAGAGAATATGTCTAGGATCTTGTCCTGGCTTTTTTTAGTATCCGGTCTGCTATCACCCTGTAAGTAAAATTAAAACTCACTTTGCTGAAATCGGAAATGAAAGAAGCTGTAACTTAACGCATAATTTGTAAACCAACAAATCCATGAAGATACTCAACTGCAGTAGCCAAACTACACTTTCGCCATTTCCACCCCGAGTCTAAAGGATCCTGAATGTCCTTCGAATCCCCACCTGAAGATAAAAGAATATTATACTATTTTCCTGGACATGCACTGATTTTTTTTCATAAAAGCTAAGGTAATTTAGCTAATGTAAGCATAAAGTGAGAGGAACTAAAAAGCAATAACAGGTTATGCAAAAAAAAGAACCTACATGCATCATGATTCAATTCGGTATATGTTATAGGCATGATTCAGTTCTGTAAATGTTCTAGGCAACTAAAAGACGAGATGTAGTATTATGGTATATTAGAAAACCAATTCAAATACAAGAACCTGGAATAGAACATGTTCTTAACTTACAAACATGCTTTGTTCATATAACACGCTTTATGCATTTTAACATTATAAAAATGCGATTTTGTTTTCTATAGTAAAATTAAAAATAAAATCAGTAATTTGATTTTGAAAACTTAAAACAGTTATATATATCGTAGTGAATTTTCAACAGCATGCCAAAGGTTGTGTCTCTTACATTCAACAGGCTCAACGTTGGTAAATTCTTCTTTTTTTGTTCCTTTATGTGGAACAGCTATGCTTTCTGGTTTTACTTCTAGCACTGATCTGCAGTTCAAAAACATTAGTTCAACTGTACAATTTCATCTAAAATTTTTGGAACAATGCCAGAAGCATTTGAGACCTTTTAGTAACCATGCAATTCATGACTTGCTTGCTCATTGGAGATGGATGGTATTGATCAGTAGGTTTCTCAGAACATCTCAAATTCAGGTTTTCTACACGATGTCCGATTTTAGAGTCAGTAGCAGCTGCAAATTTTTTAGTTTCCCAATTAGTTCTTCTGGTCAATATAAGTTAAATAATTTTAACTAATACAGTATATATGTAAGAGTTAGTCTTCAAATAAACCTGCAGAGGAATGTTCCACAAAGATGTTCTTGGAATTCCTTGTTGCAGACAAGGAGGAAGTGTCGGTCAAATCAAAAAATCTTCTCTTCCCTCTGTAATATGGTGGAGCTGAATGGCCTCTTGAGAAGCTCAATTTTCTGTTAAGCACTGTCCCCTGACTCCTACTTTTGTGCCTTCCACGTTGACACTCATCTGGAGAAGTGTCACATGAGGATGCCCTTGTATAATCCTTAAGATTTTCTTCATCATAAAAGAATGACGGTGACCTGTGTGCATCTGAGGATCTTTTCAACGGCTTTGAAGAGAACAATTCCTCAAAATCTGACTGACTTTTATCAAATTCCTCACCACTGCCAGGGGAGAAATTCGTGAAGGAGCAGTTGTTCTGCAGCCAATCATATTTTGTATCTACAAAACTATGTTGGAGATATTGAGCCTCTTGTGGAGTCGGAGATTGATGTAAATTATCTTTACCAAATCCAGAATGATCTTCAAATATGCTTTTCTCAATAGGATAATTATCAGTGTCAAGAAACATGATCTCAGTAAAATCCCTAGAAGTTACAGGAGACCATCCAGATCTGAATGATTGCCAAACCTGCTCAGTATCAGGTAAAATATTCTCTAGGAACGATGACTTCACTGAGTCCCTTACAGGAAATTCCGACATTCCATGGCGGTTATGTCTGGTCACTGGAGAATAGTCAAATGGTTCGACTGAACTGCACTGAAAATCTCCTCCACTAATTACGTTGTTGATCCCATCTTCCATGATACCATGGCAATCAATCCGCCTTCTTTTAGCTCCGAAGCCATGTCTTAATTCAAATGTCTCATCCCTTGAAGGTGATCTTCTCTCTTCAATCAAGCCTTTGCCGAAGGAGCAGCCTCTAAGAAATGGTATGTAATGTTCCTGGTCAATATGTCTATCATCATCAGAATAAAGAGAATCGATAGAACCCCCAACCAGTATTGACATACTATCCATAGTCTCGTTGTATGCAGGTAAGGTGTTCCCTAAAGCTGAAGATAGGTCATCCATCTTTCGACCATATGTATTTGCCACATGAAGCGGTGAGGAAACACACCAAGGAGATACATGGTTCATACTCTTTTTGTCCCTAATTCCTTCTTGACTGACCATAGATCCATTACATGCTTCACTTATGTAGTCAGTTTCAGGTAGTAAATCAAGATCCGCCTCTAATTCGAGCTTGTTAAGATCAGAAGCTTCTCTACAAGACTTTCCAAATCCAAATACTGTCTCTTCTAAAGCCAGTGTTTTATCGAGGTTTTGGTATGGCTTCTCCCAATGCGGGGAGCGGAGATCTAGAAGAGGTATGCTATTCTGTTTCCCGCGCTGTCTTTTTTCTCTCTCAGGATTACCTAACATATCTTTAGTCAAACACGGAAACATTAGAAAGCAAGCCTAACATAGTAGAGCTATATTTCAAGATTTGAGATTTACCACTTTCCTGAAGGGGATATAGACATATGAAACACAGAGATTATGCCATATTCATGAGTCTAAGAAGACTCTACAAGGAAAATATGACCATCGTAGTATTAGTTAGCTGAGATTGCATGGCATGGTATTTGTGATACCAGTCAAGCAATAGAAGAAAGATATTAGTCCGAACTCTTGATACTAAATAACCGTGGGAAGAATTCAGTGCGTAAATCTCTACCATGTCAAATTTACATTGTTTTTGTAAACAACTATTCAATTTAAGTGTCGTGAATTACCATCAGGCATATTTTTGGTCCAAAGGCGCATCACACCATCCTCTATGAAGGTAAGCACCGGTGTCCAATCCTATGACAAAAGAAAATGCAAAAATAAAATCCTGAGGTTGTTGACATATACTTCAAATAAAGTTTCACCAGAAAAATTGCCATACATGTATGAAACAACAGCCAAAACACAATACAATTCGCTGAAAAAGGCATTTCTAGAGATGAAGTTAAGACCAGGAACCAAGTTGGGTCATCCAGGTTACTAAAAAAAACATCATAAGAACCACATATTAAATCTTTAACAGCTCTAGGCAGTAATTTTTTTAATCTGATAATATCATGAAAAATGCCATCACCCATAGAATGTTTTCGCTTGCCTATCTTCAAGACAGATTAACGGGAACTCAAAACTCACAATTCTGCTGAAAGCAAGAAATCACTCTAGACGCAACAAGAAATTTCACACTCAACATAACTTAAAAAGCCATACCATGCAAGGAAAGATTACCTTAAATTCAACTGAGGTTCTTGAACGCTCGGAAGCAACAATATTATAATAAGATGTTGGGCATTGTAAATGCAAAATGAAGGCTGGACATTTGTCGTACTTAGTCCGCTTCTCCCTTTCAGAACCAGTGGCAAGCTGCCAGGAACTCGACAAATCAAATTTAGCGGCCAACTGATTCACTAGCTTATGAATAGGTCCCTTGTAGACAAATCTGGAGTTGATATCTGCATAGGAAATTTAAGGAATACAAGACTAAAACATCGCACTCAGTTCAGAAAACGGACTCCACCAAATAACAGCTCTAGAAGCAGAATAGTGGACATGATGGATACAGACATACTGGATTGCCTGCATAACAATCAACCACCATCAACCAAAGGAAGTTTTTTTCTCTGTTAAATTTATAAATAAATAAGTTATTTATTTTTTTAAAAGGTGAATGATATTGTACCTTCAGAGAAAATATTCCATGAGGTTCAGAAATATATCCAGAAAGCTTCAATTCCCTATCAGATAGAACCAGTTTGTGGAAACTAGTTGAACTTTCAATACCAAAATATGTTGAAAGTATTGGGAGGGGGGAAGATGCAGGTCCAACAGAAATTAGCTCACTGAAGCTGCATTGAATGGATTAAACAAGAAGATTAACCTCCGAACAATTGTAAAAAGGAGCTGAAGAAGGGAGCTGCAGCCTGAAGCATCGTAAACAAGTATAAGGTGTACAAAGATGATACCTATCCACATCCACAACTCTGAAGAGCACATTAACATGAACAAGAGCAATTCTAAGCACAGTCATTTTGATTGAATCCAGCACCTTCTTGGGGCTACAGTTGCAAGCACATGAATCAAAACCGCATCAAGTTAGCATAACTTCCTCATCAGCTAACCCTAAATTAGCTACAAGGCAAATAGTTTAAATTTTCAAAAAGCATATCTCCATTTGACAAATGAACCTGGATTCAATGTGCTTTCTTCGAACGGGCTGATTGTAAAATATATCATGAGCAATGACTGCAAACAGAGAAAATGCCAAGATGGTAAATAGAATTGGAAAAAAAAAGAAGAAAAAAAAAAAAGCCCACACAGCTAATGCATAAAAAGTTATTACTACACCAAAAGGTTTAGCCATGAACAATGATGATTTATCATTTGAAGAATCTTGAAACCAAAGTACAAAACTCCTATGCTGGTTAGTAAATTTCCTGATAGTTATCCCCTGCTGAAATGTTCTAGAAGAAAACAAATGTAAACATGATGTCTTAATAAGCAACAAGATAATTTACATTTTATTGAGACTGTAGATCGCGCAGCATGCAGCATATAGAGAAAATTGTCAGATAAATAGAATTGATAGAAATGTTATTCAACTGATGATAAACCATAATAAGGTACCTGTAGTGCCCACTTCTTGTCTATCATTATTGATTTCAAGGAACAAACACTTTCTTTTCTGCAACAGGATAACAAGTCAGTGAGCAACAGTAACAGTTGTGCTTGGATTAGCAATACATGCATTGCATCTAAGACACTGACGATCCTGGTACCTTCAGTATCTTTCTGTATCCATTTGGTTTTCCTCGTGCTTTTGTCACAACCTCCAACAAAGCAACATCAGAAATTGAGCACAGAGCTTCTCCATGAAAGTCAAGGTTTTCAGCACAAGCATCGATCAGAGCCTCAACTTTTGATGTTACTGTTGCAGAACAAAGACAACACGGTCACATAAAGAGACCAAGTCTGTATAGTTATAAACCTCATAAAGAGCAGATGATCAGCTAACAAATTCTACTTCTTCTTTCATTTATGTACGCGAAACAGGCTTCAGCCCAACTCCCTGGGTCAAGTCGGTATTTCCATCAGAAACAATGCAACAGAAAACTGTACGAATCCCGTAATCTCTTATAAAAGAAGACCTAGATTAAACTACATTACAGTGATCCACGAAGCTTAGCTTCTGAAATTATAATAACGTAACAGCAATTCATTATACATGAATTTCCATTACTTATCAACTCATTTTAAGACAAGATAAGCAGAAAATCATACATCCAACTACATATCAAGTAGTACATAAAATCATACACCACATGCTGATACAGGAATAACATGATGACATTGAAATATCTAGCTATCATGTCACTCAAACTAACACGTAGGCTTAAGCATTCGACACACTTATCTCTATGAAAGTAATCTTATACAAGCATCTGTTCATAATAACCACTATTTATTTTCTACAAGATAATTTTGTCATCATAGAGCAGACTTACTCATGTAATTAATCATAGCCACAGGCAGCTACAAAAATGATAGAACTGTATCTGTTTATCTTATTACCATATCGTTCTCCCAACAGCACTAGTCCCTCCCGTGTGATTCCGGTTCCTGTAAAAAGTAGACATTTGTAATATGACAGAAGCACCGATCAATCTTCAGGAATACAAGCCGCTATCTCAGTTACATTTGGGTTGAAGGGAAAGGAAACGAAAATGAAATCCAATTTATTTATCCCATTCCTCCATATTAGTGCGCCTCCACACACACACATGTAGAACAAACACACATCAATTCAGCACTCTCTGCCTATCTCCATCTTCATTCACTTGTTCTTCATCGATAGCCTTCAAACAAAAATATGCGCAGAAACAGAAACAGGACTTACCATTATCCACCACTTTAAGGTAGAAGCTACCAGCCCCGACTGACACCGTAACCTAATGAACCAAACAGAGTTAGAATTTCAAAGCAAACCATGCAGAAGAGCTCATAACTTATATGAGCATAAATCATATAGTTGGCACCTAAAGATAAATGGGCCACCAGAAGACTTACTCTCATGATCTATGGTAATTTAACCAGTTTCCTTTCCAAACGCATACCCACAGAAAGATACAATAACGGCGTGCATGACAAAGAATCTCTTTCTATGACTCTTTTATAAATTACAAGTAACCCCATCTCCCGATCAACAAAGAGTAGCACACAATGCTAGTTTCTCCTGATTATATTTTTTGTATTGTAATGATCCCGCAACCCACATTTATAGTAATCTATGCAGTTGAACTGTCCTTCACCTCGAACAGCCAAAACTATCTATTACTATCGATTGTAAGACGAGGAGGTAAACATAAATCAAATAGAACATACCTCTCCCGTAAAGGAAAAAAGGAAGAAAAAACACTCATACATTCAACATCCCTCTCCGAGTGCATCAAATCCAAATATCGCACTTATAGAACACAAAATGATAAAATTTCTTTTACCGAAAATTATCAGCAGCCAGTCAGTAACAACACCAACACTCTTTCCCTAAAGAAAATCCACTGAAAAGCATTACCTCTGTAGCACCAGCATCAAGGCTGTTAAAAACTAACTCCTCAACAATCCTCGTCAAATCGCATATCACAACCCCCGATCGCACCGAGCTGTGGGTGCTCTCCGGCAACCGCTCAATGCTCCTCATCCTACAAAACCCCCCAAACAATTACTCCGCCTCCCTCGTCAGGATGAATGGATGATCATAACACATCAAAAAGCACATCCCGCGCATTCAAATTCAAAAGGTTCAACCGAAAATAGAATTACAGGCGTATCGCATTGTACAATCTTCACCACACGATAAACCCCGGTTGCCTCTTTTTTCAAAATTGAAGTTCGACCATCTTACCTGAATCCGGCGTACTCATAACATCGGAGAATGGACCGGAGAAAGGACCGACGAATCGCGACGGCGGAAGCTTCGATAGATTTTGGGAAGGGGGTTAGGGTTTTGATTGTAGAGTGATAGTAGTTTATGCAAAAAGCCACGGATTTTTTATTTTTGCCCGCATTCGTTAACCGACGACAGCTGCCACCTCGGAATCCCGATACGCCGTCGTTCCGGTGTATTCATTTCCGGGAGTTAGAAACTTGGTTGAAGATGGTATCTTTAGCAACTGAAGAATCTGTCGATACAATTCAAGAATGAGCGAATTGCGTTTGTCTTGGGTATGGAGCTCTAGAGAGAGAAGGTGCCTCTCTCTCCTCCAACTGAGAGGCCACCGCACCGCCACCCTCCTCCAAATCCACGCCTTCATGCTCGTCCACGCCCTCGACGGCAACATCAACCTCGCCACGAAGCTCATAACCGCCCTCTCCGCCGCCGAACCGCACTGCGGCACCCGCCACGCCCGCCGCCTGTTCGATCAAATGCCGCACAGGTCCGACACCTTCCTGTGCAACACTATGATGAAGTCCCACCTCTCTTCCCGCCAGTTCTCCGCAGCATTGAGGCTCTGTGTTCGCCTGAGGAGAGAGGAAGGCTTCGTGCCGGATAACTACACTTTCTCCACGCTGGCGAAGTGCTGCGGCTTGGATGCTATGGCGAGGGAAGGGATGGGAGTCCATGCTCTTGTTGTCAGGTACGGGTATAGCTCGAATATGTATGTGGCGACTGCGCTGGTTGATATGTATGGGAAGCTGGGGCAAATGGTTTTTGCTAGAAAGCTGTTTGATGAAATGTCTGAGAGGAGTCATGTGTCGTGGACTGCGCTCATGAATGGATATATCAGGGGTGGGGATATGGAAATTGCTAAAGAAATTTTCGACGGAATGCCGGAGAACGAGAAAGATACAGCTTCTTTCAATGTGATGGTTGATGGGTATGTGAAGCTAGGGAAGATGGGAATGGCTAAAATGGTGTTTGATTCCATGCCAGAGAAAAATGTGGTGTCGTGGACGACTATGATCGATGGATACTGTAGCAATGGCAGTGTAGACGAGGCTAGGCAGTTGTTCGATATGATGCCTCACAGAAATTTGTTTTCTTGGAACGCGATGATTGGTGGTTATTCTCAGAATAAACGACCCAATGAGGCGTTAGCGTTGTTCGAGCAGCTGCTTTTGTGGAAGGTGTTTGAGCCAGATGATGTTACAGCTGTGAGTGTTCTTCCAGCAATCGCGGATTTGGGTGCTCTCGATTTGGGGAATTGGGTGTATAATTATGTGAAGAAGAAGAAGTTGGATAGGTCTGCAAATGTTTCCACAGCATTGGTTGATATGTATGGTAAGTGTGGCGAAATCGAGACAGCAAGAAGGGTTTTTGATGAGGTCGAGGCAAGAGGAACGTGCACATGGAATGCCTTGATTAATGGCCTGGCTCTCAACGGGTGTGCTAAGGAGGCACTAGAGGTGTTCACGGAGATGAAAAGCAAGGGGTTTAATCCGGATGATGTAACTATGCTCGGTGTCCTGTCAGCTTGCGACCATGGTGGATTGGTGGAGGAAGGAAAGAGGTGGTTCGGTAAGATGGCTGAATTCGGACTGACTCCTAAAATCGAGCATTATGGTTGTTTAATCGACCTACTAGGTAGGGCTGGACATTTGGAGGAAGCCGAGAGGTTGATGGAGAGCATGCCTTATGAGGCCAATCGGATCATTTTGAGCTCTTTTCTGTTTGCCTGCAGTTATGCGAAGGATGTGTCCAAGGCTGAAAAGGTTGTGGAGAGGGCGATTACTATGGATCCACGTAATGATGGTAACTACATCGTTCTAAGGAATTTGTATGCAACCGAGAGAAGATGGAGAGACGTGGAACGTATCAAGAAAAGGATGGTGACTGGAGGGGCTAAGAAAGAGGCGGGGTGGTGTGCCATTGAGACGAGTAGCCAGGTCTCGGAATTAGCTGCTGGGGAATAGGTAGCGTCCACATTTGGAGGCATGAAGGCATACACATGCACAAAAAACAGATCCATTTTCATGAAGCTCCCAAAGAGTCGATAGGAAGAATGTTCGTTGAAGAAGTCATGAAGCAGAAGCTCGATCATGGTTATGGCAGACAGCATGCTGGTAAGGCATTCTATTTCAGCTCGGGTTTCTGGCGAATACGGAGAGTACATGCTCCTTTAGCCGTTGCCTCATGAATATGGGTTCATTTTTCTTCACTGGGCATTAGTGAGAAGTAAATACTCCTACTAAAGTTGCTAAAGTTGCAACACTTATGAATTTCGTACTGTTAGCACTAAATTACGACACTTTATCGTTAGTCTGTTGATCGTGAACTCTCAATATTTGCACACAAACCCTCTGCAACATCGGCTTCTAATATCGAAGAATTCGTAGTGAATTCATGATATATGATGTCTATATAAATCTTCATTTGTTGCTGAATGAAAGAGTTTCTTCATCTCTACCCTCTGCGTGTAGGTTTTCTTGAGTTTGTAAGTAGAAAATGTTACTTTCACTGTATAGCTGCTGTAGGTCTCTCCACTGCCGAAATAATTACCCGAAGATTTAAATAACGTGCCACGGAAGGTTCGAAGACTCGAATTTGGAACATTTAATCTCTCAGCGATAAGTTTTACCGTTTGCCAACATGTGCATGCATAGTTTACCTCGAGTAAATATTGTAAAGAGACCAGATTAAAACAAATTAAATTAACATTCGGTAAATTACCAAAGTTAATGTATATACCATAATTGAAGCTTTCTTTTTAGCATTTCCAACATCTATCTATAAATTGTAATGTTTGTTTGTGCCATAATTGAGGTAAGAATTTAGAGACAAGTAGCTCTCATAGCCACCATAGTTTAATAATGGTTATATTTGTAGATGTTGTGGTTGACTTAACTTTTCCCACACTATTATTTATTGAGACAAATTTGAAAATTTGTTAGGGTAAATTTGTCTCTCATGTCCACTATTGTGTTTAATATAGAAATTTAATGAATGGAATAATCATAACACAAAATCCCTAAAGCAGAGGATTTATATTTAGTTCAAAGTGTCTTGAATTTTTAATTACTTGAGATGAACGGATGCGATCTCCTATTGTATTTCATCACGACGTTTCTTATTGCATCAATAGATGATGATGGTCACTTGTGGATTTTTTTTTTTAAAACCAGTATTTTTGTTTGTAATTTTTAAAATTATTACTTAGTTTTGGAAATATTTTTAACACGTCATAAATATTAATATAATAAAAGATGTCACATCAAAATATAATAATCGATCCCATCCATACTATAAGAGAATGTGCTCATAAGAATTTATTTTATTTTATTTTTTTGATCCGGTGCTCGTAAGAATTTTTATAGACAGAGAAATTGAGATTATTTTGGTCGATTTTTTCAGTATCTACATTTCATCCGTTGCTCTACAACTAATGAACGAGTTGTGGAATTTACCTAAGATAAGAAAATTATAAACGTTTAACTTGTTGGAAATACAATATTTTCTTTATTATTATAATTAAAAGTGTCAATTTATATGAATACGAAGTAAGAAAAATGAATATAGTTTGATAACGAAATAATTTAATTATCGAAATCGAAATCGAAATCGAAAAATGAGTATAGCGACAGACAAACAAGGAATTAGTGTCATAAGGTGAGAGAGAACAATCATTTTTTCCCCAATCTACCTTCTACCCTCTCTCGATTCTCCCATCACTACATTTTCTCCGACGCTTTTTAGATTCTCCCACGGCGCCGCCGCCGCCGCACCGGGGGTTTCCTCACGCTTCCTCTCTCCTGCGGAATTGCAGAGCAATTCTGTCCTTATACTCGATGCACTGTGCTGTTGAGCTTTGCACCCCTCGCCGAAGCAATTCCCGTGCCTAAAAACCTAATCCGGAGATCCGGCTGGCTGCACCGCCGTAGAATGCTTCGTGGTTAGTTTCGATCTGTGCATTTGATTCGTCGATCGGATTCGTCGGCGTCGCGAATTGAGGAGAATGGCGGGGCAGAGTCCGAATATGGATCAGTTTGAGGCGTATTTCCAGAGAGCCGATGTGGATCGGGATGGCCGGGTTAGTGGGATTGAGGCCGTCAATTTTCTCCAAGCTTCAAATTTGCCCAGACAAGTCCTCGCTCAGGTTCTACTGATTTCTGATCTTTGTATCTGTTTTCTCTCGATCGATACTGCTTTCATATGAAGGAACTCGTTACTCGATGATAAATTAGTTGCTTCAACCACTTTACTATTCTTAGCGATCAGTCACCAACTCTCCATCTTAAGATTGCTAAGTGGTGTGTTAGTTTGCCATTCATATCACTGTGTAATTCAGCAGTAGATGTGGGGATATTTTCTCGTGGAAGTAAATTTTGTTGGACTGCAGTTTAGCTTGCTATGTTATCGGAAGGTCATCTTAGCTGCTTAGATTTGGTTGAATAGTTGAATAAGTAATCATTGGATGTTACTTTGAGCTAAGAAATAGCTTAAGGGGTTTGTGTGTATTTGGCTGACATATGATGTGAAGGTTAACTTTGCTGTTCTTCGAGGATTAAGATTAGTCCAATTGTATATCTTAGCTATGGTAAGAGGCAGCGGAAATAATGGATATTTGAGGATCTGTAGGTTACAACTTGAGGGGCTTATTTGATTTCCGCCCTTCAATCTTTACCATCCATGGGAGTTAAAAGAGAGTATTAAGTGTGATTGTTTGTGAAGTTAGGATAGGAGCAGGTTAAAAAATATGTTTCTCTTACTTTGCCATTTGTTGATTGACATTTTGTTTTCGATGCATGGTGTAGACTGCCCAACAGAAGAGAAGTATTTTATGTGAGATTTTCTGTGGTTTTGGCCTCTGTCACTGCTCTCTTTCATCATTGACATTATGTCAATTTTCTCTGTCCACAATTTGTTAATGTCATGAAGTATGGTGAACAAGGTTTTCGTGCTTGCGTATAGTGTCAGGCTACCTACTGTAATTATGCTTTTGCTCTTATTCAAAGTGAGTAAACGTAGTTATCTTTCTACTCTTATTTGAACTGAGGAGCCATTTATTTCTTCAGCAAGAACGGTTGCGACAATCAGAATGGCATGCAAATACTTTAATCACCTGCAGTGCTGGCTATATGCAATCAATATGTTTTGTATAATGGAATGTAAATAGTTGTGCTTTTGTATTTTGTGCAGATATGGACATTCGCTGATCAAAATCGACTTGGTTTCCTAGGTCGTCAAGAATTTTACAATGCTCTTAAACTTGTTACAGTTGCTCAAAGCAAGAAAGATTTGACTCCAGAACTAGTGAGGGCGGCCTTGTATGGTCCAGCTTCATCGAAAATTCCTCCCCCTCAGATAAATCTTGGGCTACTGGGTCCCCAGTCAAATGTAAAGGCAAATCCATCTCCTGCAGTGTCAGCTAGCCCTCCATCGGCCTTGCCAGGTATTGGTGTTAGTAGCCAGCATGCACTTTTAACTCAGCCAAACCAAGTGACAAGGCCTCCTCAGCCTTTGCCCCCTAGTTCTGGATTTCCATCTCAGTCGGTTGTTGCTAGCCATGGTATGCCTGGGACTGGTTTGATATCGACATCTTCTTCCCCTAATCCCTTAAGTTCTATCGGTGGGGGTGTGGGTGGCTCCCAACCTGGAATTTCTTCTCAAGTGTCCAACAGAAGCCTGACTCCGTCTGCAACTCCTGGCAACTTTGGCCAAATGCCGGCTCCCACGACTGAAATGAAAGCACCAGAAATTACTGGGCCACTGCAACCAGTTTCCTCCAAACCTAATGATACAGGTTCATTGGGTGACCAGGTCAGAAAGGATGACCCTAAACCACATTCAGCAACAGGGAATGGTTTTCCATCAGACTCCCTATTTGGAGATGTGTTCTCAGCCACATCGTCTCAACCACAACAGAATTCCACTGGAACTGCATATCCTACTGGCAGTGTACCTGCCTCGTCAGTGGGAAATTCAGTGTTATCCAGAGACCAGCCTTCAGTTAGGCCAACTGGCATTTCTCAACCTCCAACTACTCCAGCTCAGCAATTCCCTTCTGCTGGGAAAGCAAACCAGCACGTTTCAGCTCACAAACCCCCTATGTTTCCTGCTCCAGCTGGACAGGCAAACCAGCATGTTTCCGCACATAGACCCCCTGTATTTCCTGCTGCAGCTGGACACTCTGTTCCTCCTACTGCTGGACAATCTAAGCCTCCTTGGCCAAGAATGAACCATTCTGATATTCAGAAATACAGCAAGGTGTTTGTGCAAGTTGACACTGACAAAGATGGAAGAATTACCGGTGAACAAGCACGCAATTTATTCTTGAGTTGGAAGTTACCACGAGGTGTGCAGTAATCCGTTAATGATTTGAAAACCTACTTTTGATCTATACCTTTTTCTGATCTGTTTTTTTTCTTTTCTAGCAACACTTAAGATGGTTAACGTTGTAGCTTATTCATCTATCCAGATAATAGGCCTCATGCTTGGTTATAGTAGTTATTTCAGCAGGTCAAACCGAGTTGAAGGGTGACAGTCTTTAATAGTTGTATCTGCTTTCTGAAATAATTTATGATGACTTCAGGCTTTGTCTTATCTGCTCCTATTGTGAATGACAACTTTCGTAGGAAACAGTATTTTGGTTTTAGTTGTGTCTTTAACTGATGCAGTAAAGCTACCTGTCATAGCTTTCATTCGAAATGTTAATTTATATTCTTTTTGGAGGGGCTCAGTTATCTGACTGTCTAGGCTAATTTTGATGGCTGATAGCTTTAAGGAGGAGGATGAACACACTTTTCCATCATGTTGAATATCATAGTTCATAGGTAGAATCTCAGATTAATTACGTGGTAATTATGAAGTTTGGAGTGTACTGCTAAGTGGACTAAGCCTCACTCAGTGCCTGTTCTGATTTTATCAACTTGGGTTCACTATCCCTACCCTGTGGTGGTCCTTTTGGCTTCATGAAAGGCTTCTCAAATTTGAGCTACTTAACTTTTTATTGTATTTGATGGATGGCGTCTAAGTAAAAAGTCTGCTGTCCAGTTTTGGTTGTTTGATATCATTTAAAAAACTTCCTCTGCTATCATATGGCTGTTTTCCTGATTTCAATTGTTCTATTTGTTTTATTAGAGATCTTGAAGCAGGTCTGGGACTTGTCTGATCAAGACAATGACAGTATGCTTTCTTTGAGGGAATTCTGTGTTGCTCTCTATTTGATGGAGCGATTCAGGGAAGGGCGACATCTCCCTACGGTGCTTCCCCACTCTTTTATATTAGACGAAGCATTGTTTGCTGCCCCTACACAACCTACTGCTGCACATGGTGTTCCATCTTGGAGACCTTCAGGTTGACATTTTATTTCGTTAAGTTACTACGTCTGGTGTTGGAATCAGATTTACTTAACTGATTATATGTGCATTTTGTGTTAGGTTTTCAACAACCCCAAGGGATTAACAATGCAAGAGCTATCCCTTCTGCGGGTGCCCCAAGGCCTCCGCGCCCAGCCCCTGTTCCCCAGCCTGATGAACCCATTCAACAAAAGGCTAAAGTACCAGAGCTGGAGAAGCATCTCTTGGACCAACTTAGCACAGAGGAGCAAGATGCTTTGAACAAAAAGTTTGAGGAGGCAAAGGAAGCGGAGAAAAAGGTGCTTTGATTTTATGTTGATTTTGCACAAACGTAGGCATCTGGAATGTGTCTGCCATCCCTTCCTGTCCATTTCACTGCTTTTTATTTCCCCCCCTTTTCTCTCAAGTTCTTGTTATAGTCGTGCCAATAGTATGGTGTAGTCAGTACACAAAAATTGGAAAAATAACATTTTGATTGTGACTTAGTAGAAGTCTGGATTTTGTTTTATGCAAAATGCTTTAATACTGGTTAAACTAATAGTGCTTGCTTCCTATTCTTCCCTGCCTTTTTTCAGTGATTTTGAAATAATTTTTTACTCATCAATCATTTTTGTTAGGGCATGTGTTTGAACTATTTTCATGTAGCTTTTGTTATGAAACTACTCATTTTGTAGCTATTTCTTACACAAAGTGCCATTTCATATAGGTGGCCGAACTGGAGAAGGACATTTTGGAAGCTAAACAGAAAGTTCAGTTCTACCATGCTAAGATGCAAGAACTAGTGAGTTCATTGTTCATTACTTATGCAAGAATGAACATACTGGAATACAGACACAACTTATGTGTGCGGGATCACCGCCTGTCAATTTTTAATCTTAAAAGTTAGCTCGACTGGGTCTCTTATTCTACAAGTTCAGTTGCTAAGCATTCATTATAAGTGACAATCTCTAGGTCAAATTATACCCGGCCAAATTTCTACCTTTCAGTTTTCTATGTTTTTTTCCAATAGATGAACTATGATTAAGGATTTCCTTTTGTTTTGCACTTTTTTTTTTTGTCTGCTGTCTTTCTGATGTACCATTTGCTCTCAGATCCTGTACAAAAGTCGATGTGATAATAGATTGAACGAGATCACTGAAAGGGTTGTAGGTGACAAGAAAGAGGTATATTCTTGAATTTTACTTTTTCATGTATAATTTTGTTGATTCATTTGTCTAAGCTCCCTTCCTCAGGCTGAATTGTTAGCAAAGAAATACGAAGAGAAGTACATGCAGGTTGGAGATGTAGCTTCCAAATTAACAATTGAAGAGGCCACGTTTCGTGATATTCAGGTATCTCATCTCATTACGTTTAATGTCTCTGTGTGTGTGATCTATAAAAAATGGTTGCATAATGTACATGCTTTTCAGATGCCAGATGATGCCTTTTTTCTTATTTTGTATGCAGGAGAAAAAAATGGAGTTATATAGGGCAATTTATAAATTGGACCAAGAAAATCCGGATGGTGTTCAGGTATGTACCGCCTCAAATTTACTTTGTGAAGACTTGTAGAATTTTTCGAGTAAAAAAGGTTTATTGTCCACCAGGATCGAGCTAATCAGGTCCAATCAGATTTGGAGGAACTGGTGAAGGCTTTGAATGAGCGGTGCAAAACTTATGGATTACGTGCAAAACCAACTTCACTCCTTGAGCTTCCATTTGGTAATCACGCTACACGCATGCTTATATTCCATCACCTGCATTTCTTCTAATTCGGGACATCGGAAACCAATTTATTATTGCCTGGTTTATGCTAAGTACGGTTTTGCACAAGTTATTGTTAAACCTTCTACTTTATAAATAAAGTTGTCCGCACATTGTATGTTTGAAAACATGATTGTAAAATCTGCATATCTAGCATCACAACATGCAACTCCTGTGGTCTATGGTCTGCAGTTTGTTCTGCTCCAATGTTCTCCAATTGTTCGAGTTGAATTATCTCATTTTAAACGATTCTGGTGTTGATCACCCTTTGCTTTTTGGTAAGGATGATGTTTGGTTTTACTTCGATTTGGATTGGTGAATGTTCTTTTTCTGGACTTCCATTAACGAGTCAAGCTAGTTAAAAATTATCTACATTTTATCTGCGCACTGCCAAGGGTTTTTACACAGTTCATGCACCTTAATCTTCTGTTGTCTTCGGAACCTTAAAACCCTGCTACCTAGAGCCACGAAAGACTCCGTACCTGCAAAAAAGCAAGTTCAATGGAAATGCAATAAACTAGCTTCATTTTTTAAGCTGATATATATAGGATGGATGGAGTTTCTCATGCTTAATGAGATATATATTTGTTTTGTCAATATTTAAATGTTAAGCTCGTATCCAGGTTGGCAACCGGGCATTGAAGGAACAGCAGCTGACTGGGATGAAGATTGGGATAAGTTTGAAGACGAAGGTACTTATTCTAGTGCCGGGTTCTCTTGATTCTTAGAGTACTTTTAGATGCTACAGAGAATCTTACCCAGAAACAGCTGAATGCTCATCTTCAAATAATTCTTACTTACTGGCTCTTTTGTCGTTATTAATTTCAGGATTCACTTTTGTCAAAGAGCTTACTCTTGATGTGCAAAATGTCATTGCACCTCCCAAACCAAAATCTGCCTTTAGAGAGAAGCCTTCTTCGTTTGATGGTGGAAAATCGCCTACTAAGGCTGATGGCAAGAAGTCAGAGCTGCCAAGTTCTGGAGAGAGAGCAACTGAAGATGATAGACCAGATACCAACAACGGTCCAGAGCATACAACAAGAACTCCTCCTGACAGTCCAGCAGGAAGTAATGCTACTGCGAGCCCATCCAAGGACTTCAGAGATTTCCGAATGAGGGACTTCAACATAAATAATGGCTCGCCCCATGCATTCGACACCCAGAGGTAATAATACGCCTTGTTTTTCCATATGGATTTTGCCTTTTGAGTACTCTGGCTCATCGAGACCACAGTGTTCCCAACTAAAGTTCTCATAATCCTTTGGCTCTTCCGCAAAAAATCCTAAACAAAATCTTATATGCAATTGCAGTGAATTTGGTTCTGAGTCGGTATTCGACAAACGTTTCGATGAGCCCAGTTGGGGCAATTTTGATTCGCATTATGATGGGGATGCAGCTTGGGATTCCGCCTCCGTTGCTTCAAAGGTTTGCAAAAATGTTTTTATTTTAGTAATTTCTCAGTTTGCTATTGGCATCTTTGACTTATGCCTTCATATTATAAATCAGGATGGTGGTTCTTTATTCGGCCCTGACGACTGGGGTCTAAACCCAATCAAAACCGGGTCCAGAGGCACAGACGCTTCTCTTCCGAAGCAGGGCCCGTTTTTCGATTCAGTCCCGAGCACTCCAGCCAACCTATCTTTTCCAAAGCAGGGCCCGTTTTTCGACTCAGTCCCAAGCACCCCATCAAACACATCTTTCCAAAAGCAGGGACCATTCTTCGATTCGGTTCCAAGCACGCCTCTTTACAACAACTCTCCTCATGCAGATAATCTCTTTGCAAGAAATAGTCAGTATGCATTTGCAGACTCCGTCCCAACCACGCCGATGTATAATTTCAACTCCTCTCCCAAGAAATTCAACGAAGGTTCCGAAGAGGCCCCTCAATCATTCGACAGCTTCTCAAGATTTGACTCCTTCAACATGCAAGATAGTGGCCCTTTCGGTTCAAGGGACTCCTTCTCCAGATTCGATTCCATGCGAAGCACTCGAGATTCTACCGACTTCGATCAAGGATACTTTGCTCAACCCGAAACCCTTGCAAGGTTCGACTCCTTCCGCAGCACCGCAGACTCTGATTATAATTTTGGGGCAGCATATCCTCCTCAAACTTCCTCGTTTTCGAGATTCGACTCCATGAATAGCACTCGAGACACCGATTACGGGCATGGATTCGATGACACGGTCGATCCATTTGGGTCAGGCGAGCCGTTTAAATCTTCTCACGAAGCTCAAACGCCTTCGAGGGATTCCGATAGTTGGAAAGCTTTCTGAGTTTCACGAATTCTATGATAATCTTTTTGTGTGCGATCGATCATGTTTGGGTATGGAGAGCTATAGAGGATTGAGGCGATCGGTTTTTCATTTTTCTTCTTTCTCTTCTTCTTTTGTGTAATTACTTTGTTTTAATTTGGGTCTTTGATTATTAGTGTTTTTATTTTTGGTGTTGATAAATAGCAGCAGCAGCAGCATATTATTCATTATTAATATTGAGTCAAAGTCAGGATTTGTATAATTTGTAACACTGTATCAGATAAAAGACTTTCCTTCTTTTGAAACATATGAATTTTGAGAAGTGATTTACATCGTATGTTTATTTCTGGGTGAACATAGAATAGTGTAAAAGGTAAGTGGTCGAAATCAATGTTTTAAAAACCGAACCGGAGGTCGAACCGGTGAGGCCTTCGGTTCATGGTTTGATCGGTTGAACCGTGGTTTAACCGGTCAAAACCGGAAATAACCGGGAAAAATTGCGAACCGGAATTACGGCGGTTCATGGTTCAACCAGGTTTAACCGGCAGTTCGGTTCGGTTTTTAAAACACTGGTCGAAATGCATTATGCAATGTAATTGCACTTTCCATTATACTACCTCAATTTCATTTATTATCAACATTTGTTATTTTCGTCAATCTTATCGCACTTATTCTGAACATTTCTTAAAGTAGTAAAAAAAATGTGACTACAATTAATTATCTCCCCGGATATCTTATTTGTTCATAATAAATCGGATGGAGGTAGTATCAGCAAAACTTCTTGTTATACCAATTCCATCTACCATTCTTCTTTTCTTCTACTCTTAGCCCAGTTTTGCCAACCAGTCTATTCTATTGATACTTGAGTCTCAATGCAATATCGAGATATGATGAAATGAGTAGTATTCTATCTGTGTTGGAAAATGCATGTAAAAATGAAATTTGAGTCCAACTAGTATATCCTATTCCCCGTTCGTACGACAATTAAAGTGAGACGATTTAAGATTAGCATACATGGCTAATAAAGTGAGAAGGGTGAGGTATTATCCTCCATGATACAGTGCGTATGAGTATATTACATCAAGCAACTTTTTATTACGAGCAATAAATATAGGCTTATTTAGCTGTAACATAGACATTTTCTCTACTGCCCGCCCAGAATTCTCAATATACGAGTATAGAAATGCAGATTCTGATTTCTAGAGAGATTGGGTCGAAGAAGAGATGCATAAAACGATTGATTTTACTCAACAAACAAACTAGGCACAAAGCATTCATTTTATGATTTCGAACCTCTTGAAAAATTATCAACCCTAACGCATTCCAATCGAAGAAAAAAAGAAATTCAATCGAGGTCCTTCTGCACCTTGATCCCCATGGACTGGGCGGTGCCGATGATCGACTTGGAGATCGCCTCGAGCGACAGGAACTTGCAGTAGGGATCGGCCTGCTTGATCTTCGCGATCTCGTACACGTGCTTCACCGTGATCGTCGACGCGCTCACGTGCCCCGGCCGCCCGCTCCCGCTCTCGATCCCGGCCGCCTTCTTCAGGTACCACGTCACCGACGGCGACTTCACGATGAACTCGAACGTGTTGTCGGTGAACGCCGTTATCGTCACCGCCATCGGCGTGTCGGCCTTGTACTTCTGCGTCCGCGCGTTGAAGTCCTTGCAGAAGGCCATCAGGTTCAGCCGGTACTGACCCAGCGCCGGCCCCACCGGCGGCGCCGGCTTCGCGCCCCCCGCCGGAACCGTCAGCCGGATCGTCGCCGACACCGGGCGCCGGACTAGGATTTCTTTGAGCGACGCCATTTCTTTTTGGAGGGTTTTGGAGTGAGCGGCGGCGGTTCTTGTACACTGTCCATTTAAGGGTTGCAGGCCCAATGGGCTTTTATATTTGATAACTAGCTCGATCTTCGAGCTCGAATCAGGCTCGTGAAAAGCTCGAATATTAGTATTTTAATTCGAGCTTGATTTTGAGCTCTTGTAAAATCTCAATTTTGTTCCGATTAAGCTCGATTAGGAGTTCGTAAACATATTCAATTATAAGCTCGCGAACACGCTCGATTATATACTAGCTGAACATGTTCGTGTGCATATCGAGCCGGATACCTTTGTGCTTAAGCTCGGCTCGACAATTTTATCGAGCTCGAAAATGAACTCGAGTTCGGCTTGTTTGTTAACTATCTCAATTTCAAACGAGAATTTTTTCAAGTCGGTCACCGAGTAGCTACCGTCTACCGAGTAGCTTGGCTCACTTACGAACTATACCTATAACGAACCTTAAAACCCGTTTTCATTACACAATGTGGTTTTCCCTTACAAAAAAATCAAAAAGTAATCGTGAAAACTTCCCACCCTTTTTTTGGCTACACTCTCTCTCTCTCTCTCTCTCTCTCTCTCTCTCTCTCTCTCCTCGACACAAGAACTTAGCTATAGGAGGAATTAGGATTGAGAAATTCCTCAAGCCTTCTCATCCTTGTAACCAGAAGCCTTCCCACTTCTCCCAGCCAAGAATTTCCCCGGGGCTGATTCGGTGCTGTTAATATCGAGACCGTGATACGATCTGCTTGCAAAATACTCAGCCCCAGATTTGGCGCCACTCTTAGTCACTGACCTATTGTCGTCGTCTCTCACTTGCAGAGCCTTCTCCGTCACATTCACCAGTGAAAGGATTTCATTCTTTTCTACCGCATCATCATCATCTGAGATTTCCAAAACATTAGTTACTGGAATCATATTTCTACTAGCTACTACGCAAGTTATTTAACTAGAGAGTCGAAGAATAAGCACCTTGTACATCCAAATCTTCAACATAACCACCCTGAATGAAAGAAAACCGGGCCTCTTTAGATTGCTCCCTTTCTATAGAAGGAGTTGATGCAATCAGATCTTTAAATTCCATTACATAAGCTCCGGTCCATTGACTACCCCTGGAAATCGAACTTGAAGATATAATCACCCCATAGAAGAAATAGGAACACAAAACTACTTGGTGACTGAAAAAGTGCTTCACTGTTCTACTCATGATACGAGCATTGCATTCATAGACTTCGATTAATACGACAGCACTATACAAGGATTAGGAATGAAAATGTGGTGCTTTCAGATGCAGCAAAAATCTCCGAATTCTTTCTTGATCTGGACAGAAATTATTGAAATACTTAAGCTCCATATGTAGATTAGCTTCACCAGATAAGCAAGAACAGTAAATGCCAGAAGACCAACCAACGATAGAAGATCGTTTCGGATATTAATTGTTAGCTAACTATTCTGAAGCAATAGAGAATCAGTAGCGGCAGGGAATTGATACCTGTCAAAAGCAAGTATGGCTTCATATGGAGTGATTATAGGAGCTAAGAACTCCTTACTGTCCAACAGTGCTGTTTGTGCACAAGAGATATTAATAAAGACGTCACACTGCAAAGGCGCAAATGGCATATCAGCATTTACCTCTGAAAGCTGTGCAAATAAGCAATAATCTTGGCATGCACAAAATGAGGTTACCTCGGGAAAATTGGCAAGTTTTGCAGGATTCGGCCTTCCCATTACAAAAGTATAGGACTTTTTTCCAGCTTGTGTAATCAGTTCCCTCATTTGATGAATCATATGAAGATAACCAGCTGTAATAACAGTTGAAGGGTAAGATTTAGCCTTTTGCCATGAATCATGCATTGGAATCGAGATACATGAAGAAAAGGATATAAGACAACATAATACGTGTAGTCACGTAATCCGGACGGAGGCACATCAAGCATCATAAGAGTAGCATAAATAACAAGCAAAAGGTCTGTAGCCAACTGGAATGAATGTTCCCCCATTTCTTTTAACTTGTTTCAAGGTGGAGGTTTTTAAGTCATGTGCTAATCATAGTACAAAATGTAGCCATTTCTGATGATCCATTAGTACACTTTTCTATGGAATAGTTACTCTAAGACAATGAAAAGGACGAACATTTGCATGCAATCGATTATACCTGCTCCAAGTGTTCCAACCATAATTCCAATCATGTTGGCATCCTTGGCTTTTTCAACCAGATAATACCTTCAAGTTCATTTAAACATGATGTGAGACAAACTTGAAAGTGAAATATAAGTATAATAAGAGAAGACATAATTCTCAAGAAAAAGGTTTCTTTGAATACCTACGCCTTAGGATTTTTTTCTGTTGGGATACGTCAGTCACCAAGCAGTCTTCTGTTGCATCATATCTAACTAAAAACAAGTCATAACATCAGTTTTGGGAAAAAAATACCACAACAAGAAGGAATCCAGAAGATGGCACGGGCAAGACTGTAATAGCTAGGCATGAATCAGAGCAGGTACTACAAGGAATTAGGCCAAGGATGATAAAACATAGATTATAACATATCTCATAGGGCAAGGTACAAAACACGGCAGCACATAGGGGGGTGGGGGTGAAGGTGAGAGAGGAGTGCAAAATGTATCAAAATTTCTATTGTCCAATAGAATGAGAAGAAAAATATGTACATTGAATCATCTAGCAAGTGAAGTCACATTAGCAAAAAAACTCCAAACGCCATGAATACGAATTTACTGACTACACTGACAGAAATAACACCAGTAATGTGCAGTGTGCACATGCTGTAGAGTTCATGTTCCTTTTCCTCATCAACATGGTGAACAAGCTCACAAGGTAATAAGGATTATTACCTATTTCGCAATTATTGAAAGTCAATACCACATTTGCAAATGCTTGA
Organism: Thymus mandschuricus; assembly: GCA_029379335.1. Classification (NCBI taxonomy): domain Eukaryota; kingdom Viridiplantae; phylum Streptophyta; class Magnoliopsida; order Lamiales; family Lamiaceae; genus Thymus; species Thymus mandschuricus. Next base: position 33,238,016 of record CM057078.1, read on the forward strand.
TTGTCCAGGCCAATCCAAAAAAGCAAATAATCCTCCATTTTTCGTCCTTGGGGAACTCTCCAGCTCAAACCTCCTATCTTATGATTTTGGCCAGATTCTTCAGTAGGGGATTCATCTATAACCTGGCTACCTACTACGATTTTATTTGCAGATGTACATGCCTCGGATGGGCTAACAACCGAACTGCAGACATCAGCATAGACAAGTTCTAGCATGGGTGTGGATCCGGATATGCTTGAAGCGTCAGATTCTAGCGTCCTTTTGATATCTGGTATAGCATGTGCATATTCCAGTCCACTTAGAACCTAGTTATCATAAGTAACAGATCAGAAATCAGTAAGCATTGCAGTGGAACTGAATAGTCTGAGAAGCAGTTAAACATCTGGTTAGGACAAGGAACAAGGATCAAATCTACGACTTTGTGAACTTCTCTGGCTCAAGAGTCAAGAGGTTCATGCTCATGCATAGTAAAATATAGATGCACCACCACTCTCTAAATTGTTTGTTCAAAATGGCACATAAACATACACGTTTGGACACTCTTAGTTGGCTGATGTTAGTGCATAAATGCAACCAATAAATTCACTGGCACTTGATAGGGAACAACCTAGTGCCATGTTACTCTCATGTGCTCTTCTCGTGTGCTCCAGATTTCATAGTTTTCAAATGGCTGCTTATGTCTAAAAACGAGCAACAATCTTAGCAAAGGCGATTGCATAATACCTATGACACTGGTTAAGTTGATTTTTTTTACTTGACAGTAATCGACATCTTATTCATACTTGTGTGAAGGCTAACAACTAATTGAAATATTGAATACCCAAAAATAAAATAAAAATGCCAGTAGATTGCCAAGCTAGCAGCTTATTCCTATGTAGTCGGAACTGAGGATTATGAATTGATTTAATAAATTTTATATGATCTTATGATACAGCAGCTTTGGACCTATACACTTTATATTTTAATATCAAGATTCAGATGAAAATGAAAAGTACATATAAGGTTCTTAAGTCCATGTTTTGGCCAATATATGAGCATCGCTAACATACCAAAACGGGCTTGCCACTTTTCAGACCCTGATCAAGCAAACTCCTTGCACAATTTGATGGGCTGATTGAAGCTTTATCAAAAATGAATAATGCAGGAATAGTTGATGTCCTGAAAAGAACACAGATAAACAATTACAGTAAATTATTAACCAAGAAGAACAACTCATACAAACACAACATTTCAGAGACAGGTTATTATATCAGAGTCCTAAGACAACGAAAAAACTTGAAACCCCAAGAATCGTAGAATGGCCTTATGAATATATTGCTTAAGTCCATCATGTTATTTCTTTTGCTCTTTAAAATATCCTTGAAATGTAAAGAAGATGTCTTTGCTGCTAGATTTTTACTGCTACAGCAAGGATAGAGCTGAACTTTGAAGTGCAGAATCAGTTTGCATGCTAGTACTACTTATTTCCATCTGTGGATCCAGCCATAAAAAAATCTCAATACTGCCTAAGATTAAAAGCTCCTACTGAGACTCGATTGGTTAAATCTGAGAGAAAGCCTCTTACTCTACCGCTGGGGTCAAAGTAGTAAAACTAGACTTACCATCAACATGCTATTAACAAAAGCTACAAAACATGTAAAGTGTAAACACACAACTCTTACTGCTGGAAATCAACTATCAAACCAAGAGAAGCATCGAAAAAGTTACTAACGAGCTGAGGCATGTATGTCCATAGTGAACAACGCATTCGGCACCAACATGCGCCGCCCCAACTTCGTCAACACAGCAGCTTCCGTAAGTAGTGTCAGCCATCACATACAACTTCACTGATGAATCAACCTCCCTCCTCAGTGCTCTAACCACCCTCATAGAATCCTTCAGCACCTCATCCGGAAACTTTACCATACCAACAAACAAAAAACAGCACCAAGAGTGTGAAACGCTGTGCGAAAGAGGATATAGCAACAAACGCGATTAAACTAAAGCAAACACACAGACAAACAAAAGCATCCAAAAAGGTAACCATATAATCAATAGCTCGCCTGGTTGCTTATAACACCAGATAAACAGAAAATACAAAGCGTGTGTGAAACGAAAAAAAAATGCAGCATCCAAACTCGGAGTTGATAGATATAAGAGGCGCCATTCATTCTATCGTTACCTGTAGAGCTACTCTAGTGAAGCCTCCGCCGCGGATGAACTCTGCTACCCGGGGTATTTCGTAATCGGAGTCCAACTCCATGGCCAATAATAATTCAAGCGAAAAACTAGAAACAAGCTAATCGCAGCAACCCTGTAGAAGAAGAGGTTGAAGAATTCCTTCAGAAATTAGGTTTCCGAAATCACGTCGGCGTCGGAAAAGTTGGAAAATCGATAGCGAAGACGAAGAGAGTAGTCGTCGGAAGTCCGCGGCTCGGGTGGCGGCGCTGTTTTGCCGCTGCTAATTTCTACCGTATTTATGCGAATAAATGAATAGAGATTAATTTAATTAATTAATTAATTTATCACTAACGTTTCCATTGTTTCGATTTTTATTACACTTTATTAATCTCATTTTCCTTTTTCGTCTATTTCATACGAGACGGAAGGAATACTATTTATATGGCATCCATGTAATTGCAGACTTGTAGTGTTTGTTAATGTATTCTTTTACTAAATAAGAAATCATAACGTGAATGTAACATCGCAAAAGGGAAATAGTAACGTTTCGAATGGGACGGAGAGGAGCATAGCAGTCCAAATTAGGTACATTAAGACTTTTTTATACACAAGTATAGACATAGATATAGTTGATAATTTATGGCTTATGTACAACAACAATATCCATGTTTATGTGTAATATAACACACAAACAATGAACTTGATTAGCGCAGCACAACTAGAGCCCGCGGCAATTGTAGTATTTCGCAAACCAATCTTCATTACTGCAGTATGTCTTGATAACTTTGTATACTTCAACCAGTAGCTTCGGAAACCGGCTCCGGAAATACCAGTCGAAACCTTCCGGTACTGGTCCAAGCAACCCCTGATACGAGCACCATAAGAAAAAACGAGAGGCTTCAGAGTACGAAAACAGATTCAAATCGAAAGGCTTCAGAGTATTAACATAGCAACAACCGGATCCATTAACGCCATATAAATTTCGTATGAAGGTGCTGCTGTACCTGAATTTCAGCAGGAATTTCCCTGTAATGATTCAACTTGTTGCGCATAACTCTCAGTAAGTCGCGAACACTGTGAAACCGGTATCGTCTGTAATGGCCGATGTTATTAAGAAAGGCGGGATCCATCTTTTCGTTCCAGTTCGAACCCAGAGCCAAAGGGGCTATACTTTCTAATGATTTCAATAGATCAGACTGAGTCTCCCTATCTTCCATTTCTACCCTATCGCTGGTGTCGCGGAGAAAGGAGAGCCGCATCTCAGCGCTCCAAAAAAGAGGATGATTAAGCACCGCACTCGCCTTTGGCCTTCAAAATTGAGAGTTCAGGAGCATGAAATCGATTTAGTGATTCAAGTCATTAAACTACTAACATCTTAAGAAATACTATACATTTTCCTGATTTGCAGAATATTTTCAAATGGATATCGCTGTGAGTAACTATCGGGCAGTTACGACTGGTAAGAAGCAATCATAAATCTATACCTCATTTCAGCATCGGGATTTAATAGCTGCAAGAGTAGATCGACTACTTCCGGAATGTGCTCCAGCAGGGAAAGGTCAACCTTATTTTTTGCAATGTTGATATCACGTTCCAGACGGCTTCCAAAGGGATGTCTACCTCCAGTAATGCAGAAAAACAGAACACAGCCGAGACTAAACAAATCGACTGCCCGTGTTTGCCGCCCATGAAGTAGCAGTTCTGGTGCCTGCCACCCAGAACTTCCACATCCTGAAGCAGATCCATTAAGCAATGAGAAACAAAATGACATTCTGTAATAGTAAAATCACTTTCTATCAAGGACCATACTCGACTAAGAAAGACTATACAAGGCTGCATCGGCCTGGCTATTACAGTTATTCGACAGCACTTCTTACCTGTACCATGAGTACTCAAGGCTGACATATCTCCAACAAGGTGCTTGCTAATGCCCATGTCTGAAAGCTTTGCACATAGAGATCTCTCATTTATTATCAGCACATTTTGAGGCTTCAGGTCCCGATGAACAATTCCCAACTCATGTAGATGGGAAACTCCTGAAATTATATCCCTGCATCAAAGTATTTTGTATTATGCAATTTTTTTTAACCCTCGGTGAGGCGATGAAAGAATGAATGCAAAAAAGTTAGATGACCTCATCAATTTTAACAACAAAGGTGAAGGGTATCCATCTGAATTCCATAATTCAAATTCACGCAGAAGGCTGTCCATAGAGTCCGGACGGACAGTACACTCTGCCGTAGCCTCAACATTTACGTTATTTCCAAAAGTGGGATAGTTAGTGGACCTTGAGTGCATACTAATAAGATCATTCAAGCTGCAAGCACAGCGCTCTAATGCTAGATACACGAAATCTTGGTCCTGCTCTACCCCGTACCATCTAACAATATTTTGATGACGGTCAGACACAATAAGATTTTGGATTTCTTTAATGGCAATATCATTGTAGGCTCTCACAAGGCGCTTCACGGCTACTGGCCGACCTTCATAAATCCCCTCAAGAACAATTGTACCGTTGCTACCTTTTGCAATCTCTTTACTCGAAACAACTAATTTACCAATTGTGCGCCCATCTCCCTTGTAAGAAAGCGGAGGATTAAGGTTCATCCAGAAGTTACTCTCAATATCAGTTGGTTGAGCCTCATTATCTTCTTTCTCGTGCTTCCCATCATTACTTCCGGTTTTTCCTGCTTTGCGAGATTTTTTCTTTTTTGCACGTATGTTCGTATAACTTGTGCCAGTGGCCTGCCCAGCCAATGCTTTTGTTCTAGAGGACACACTGTAATGGTAGACAAACCCAACAAGAAGAGCAACAAAAACAAAAACAAAGAGCAAATTACTTATCCCACGTCCTTTCTTCAACACATTTGAAGGAAGAACACCTTCAAGGTCCTTGCTGTCATGTGTATCTAGAACTTTATCTCCACTGTTTCGGAAAGGAAGAATTTCTAGAACTTTTCCAACATTTAGCTGCGAAGGAAGAACATCAGCTGTGGATGCCGCAAGCATCCTATCATGATGAAGTCCTTTCGATGGCCCATGGACGGAGGACAAGGCTTCAAACATATTCTGATTACGGAAACGAAATACAAGTGCCCTTGACTGGCATGGCAGTGGCATATTATGAGGAAGATCGGGTTCTGAAGACTCATCAGGAAGAGTATCAGAAAGCGACTTCTCAACATCTTGACAAAGGAATGCAGCTCCAATTTCAGCAACTGTCACGTTCCATAGGACTTTGTCTGAATTTGGAAGAAACGACGTCAGAGTGTAATCTGTCCTTGTAATATAAAGCGGTAGCTCCTCGTTCTTTACGCTGGACTCAGACTGGTACTGCTTATTTGTAGTGGCATTATGAGGAAATTCATTAGAAGAGCTCTGCGCAGTTGATGGAGGATCAGATATTCGGTATGTATGGATAACCCTTCCTGTCTTTGCATCAACCAAAAACGCAGAGCTCTTTTTGGTACCGAGTACGATTCCTCCATCCTCTGCTATTTGAGGTGTCGAACTTATATACTCTTCAAGACTCTTCATAAGTTTCTAAAACACATGCAAATTAGAGGCACTATTTTAGAACAATAAACATTTATATGATGCAGATAAACATATGAAAAATGGAATACATGCCTCTTAGGAGACTCTGGCACTGTAACGAACTATCAATCAAATATAAAATTTTAAGGAATCATTTGCAACTTTGAGTTATAACAAAATTGTAGCTAACATGAAAACTGTGAGACTGCAATGTTATCATGGATGTACCATCCACTAGGAAAACTGTGAGATATACTTGAGATGCTGTTCACATCTGATAATATGCCAAAGAGATCGCTTGTATACCTCACGAGCCAAGTCTCAATAATCTAACATGATAAACAAATCGTTGAAGAATTAAGTTAAAATATTCAAAAAAATAAAATCAGGCTCTGAGCATAACTGTAAATGCCTAGAATCAGGTTCAAGCTAAATAAGTTCAAGCTAAATCAAACTAAATCTCAGCTGTTCATGATTCGACTGGGCTAGATAGATGATAACCTATCTACACTCAAGATCTACATTCCCGTCTCGATAGATAACCTCTGTACTGAAGATCACATAATCCATTCAAGACTGCTTAGCCTTGAAGTAAAATAAACATAATGCGACACCAACAAACACTATAAGCAAACAAAAATATCTCCGGATTTCTTCCTAGGTAGCGTACATCAAAGTTCCCCGAATTCTATCAAATGTAGTTCAGGGAATGAGAAATATATAAGTACCAGTTTCCCAAGGCTGTTGTGAGCATATAATTCCCAATCATCTCCACAATCAATGAAGTAATTACTTTCTATTCCGGATGCATTCTCCTTATCACTAGGAGGAGCCTGATATGACGAGTAGATTCGTGAGCCGGACGAAAATGACCAGAGTGGCTTCAAGGCATTAACATCCAATAGATAAATAGTACCATCTAAGGCAGCCACCAACGCAGTATCAGGCACCCTGAGCCAAAAAGATGAGCATGAAAAAACGTAATTCTCAGGATAATTACTTGCAAACTACAACCAAATCTAAAAGTTCAAACACAGAAAACACAAATAAGTAAGCTCAGCTCTCTTGGAGTCTTCAGAAAGCTTCTCAACTAATATGAACGTGGACAAATTATCAAAACAACAAAAACAAAGAGTAAATTCCCAGATTTTTGCTCAACCAATGCCATTCTAGAGACTCAATTCCCTATGCATACAACTTCAACCAACTCAATCAAACAATAACAAGATAAAAATAAGAAATCAAACTTACTTCGAGGCATCGGACAGCAAAACCCGGCGCCCCGGAGCTTGAAAACCGGCGCCGTACCGATCCACTCCCGCACCAAGCGCGGCGCCGCACAAAAACAAACCACACAAAAAAATCAGAAACAAGCTCCGTTTCATCTCCAGTCCGGCCCGATCGTGCCCTATTTCTCCTTAATACCGATACAGTTACATAAATAGACAACGAATCCCGAACCTGAGGGAGGTAATCGAGGTACGAATCGAGTGGCGATGGGGAATAGAAGGGGGAAAACGAAGATTCGAAGCGTGAACAGGAGAAGAGAAGAGACGGTGGTTCTCCGCCGTTGAGCGCGGTTCCTTTGCAGCTTCTTCTTCCTCGCTGCGACGCCAAAGGACCTAATCTTTTTTTTTTTTTGTTTTTTTGTTGATGTGAGCAGTCAAACTTCTGACTTTTTATAGTTGATCTATTTCTAGCAATTTATAGCGCGGAATAATTTTGAAATCAATCAATATCAATAATTTATACACATATATAAACATGTAGATTGTTTCTAGTATAATTATAATTTGATTATTTTTTTAGAGGAAATAATTTTGAATTCGTGATCTTTGAACCCGAAACACGATTCCTAACGCTAGGCAACGCACACATGTAATGCTAGGCAACGCACGTATGTAAATAATTTGATTTCGAGAAAATTTACTAAGAACACGAACATAGAGCATCAAAGAGCGCGGGGGTTTGAACCCTCAACATCCACATAGGATTATCAAAGAGCGGGGGCACATAGGGTTATCAAATAGCGGGGGTTTGAACCCTCACTTCCACATTTTGAACCCGTGACCTATCGGATCACAGACTGACCTCTTACCACTACGTTCTTAATTTCCATATTTACATTACGTCATAAAATATCAAAGTATACATATTTCTTACATATATGTGAGATATAACATATAAGAAACTACAATTCGATGAAACATAAGAAGTAGTATTATTTTGATGTTTCCTTAAATAATCGAACACACATTAGGAGGACTTAGGGAGAAACAAAATCCGATACGACACGGTAGGAAAATGTTAATATAGATAGACAAACCATGTCATTTTCATAATTTATAATTATTTATGTAAAAATTAATGATGAAAATTACATCCTTTTAAAGCTTCCATCAAATACATTTGAAAAAAATTGATAGTATTTGAAAAGGAGAGTTTGATATTTTAAAACAATTATAGACAAAACTAGCATTGTACCCCCGCGATGCAGGGATTTAATCGATAAATAATAGTGCATGACAAATGTTAGTTATAAAATATTTAAATTATTGATAATTTCACTTCGTTTCACAATGAAAAACTTATTATTATTTTTTTTATAGAGAGTAGTACACTCTAGTAAAATATGCTTGCGTATCCCTATATACATTTTATTACATATATGCATTAGTAGGTTTGCATGTCTCATTTTTATAGATTATTTAACTATAAACATTCATGTGTGCATGAATTTTTATAGAATTTATAACATTATCAATTGAGTTATCAATGCTTTATCAATTGTAGAAAAATGAACATGCAAAGAAAGAATATTAATGTATACAATAACATATTAAATTTTATTAGTCAAGGGAATAAATAAAATCAATAATAAAATATTATAGGCAAAAACTTGTATGTGGCCGGCCGCACCATGCGGCCGGATCCACTTGACCCGCCCGGCCCGCCAACCCGACCCGGCCCAATTGTGGTCAACCCGACCCGGTTGACTCAATTTCGGGTCGGGTTGGTCTGTGTTGACCCGACCCGTTTAAGTAAAGTGTCAATCTTTGTTAATAAAAGTGTTAATCTTTATGAACAAAAGTGTCAATCTTATAAATAAAAATTTATACGTAATTTGTATGTATGTAGTAATTTTAAAATTACTTTATAGGGTTCATATATCAATTTAGGGTTTTATAATTATTGTTTAGTATTTAACTTCAATTTTATAATGTTAAATATGGATTATAAATTGAAACTTAAGATATATAATTCTACAGCAAAAGTGTCAATCTTAATGAATAAAAGTGTCAATTGTTCTGAATGAAAGTGCCAATCTATTTGATATCGAAAATTTTATATTTTTTTATCGACTTGTTATTATAATGTTTTGATATTATGGTTTATATTATTATTATTATTATATATATATATACATATTATTTATTTCCATAACATGAAATTAATATTCATTATTAACATATTTTTCGTAAAAGTGCCAATTATTATGAATAAAAGTGTCAATGTTTCAAAAGTGCCAATCTTTGTAAACAAAAGTGTCAATGTTTCAAAGTGCCAATCTTTATAAACAAAAGTGTCAATCTTAATCCGGCCTCACAGGAGTGTGCCCCAATATTATAAAGAAAGAAATCAATTATATTGCAGGAAATTCAACTTATGTGTTAAAATTTTAATGAATTAATAAAGGTTTTCATATAAATAAATGCATTAAGTGTTTGTATAGGAAATAACAAAATGTATAATTTGATTAGAGAAAAACTAACAACCTTATTAAATAAAAAAATAAAGTTCAATTACTAAGGAAATTGGAGGGAAAAGTATTTTAGTTTAGTATATATATATAGATTGTTTATAATTGAATTTTTGCTAACCAAAAACGTTGTTTTTGTAAATATGAATCAACCACGTTTTTCGTAGCGTTTTATATTAAAAAGAAAAAGGAAAAGAAGAAGAGAAAAACACGGTCCGCTCCCTCCACAACCGCCGCCGCCGTCGGCTGACTCTTGCCTCCTGAGCCCCACTCACCGCACAGTCACCGCTGCGTGTGGCCGTCGTTCTCATCAGAATCCCAAGCTATCCGACTGTACCGCATGCATTGTTTTCTATTAGAGACGGAGAAGGAAGCTTAAGGATGCTGCAGAACAAGTCGTTCGTGAAGAAGACGAAGCAAGGAAAAGTTTTGAAGGTCATTAGTTGCCCTAGCTAGATAGTTTTCTGTACTCTGAACTGTCGTTGAATTCGTGTTTCAATTCGGCTGTTTTACTGATTTTGGTTTGTAGAAATGGTACGTTCTATCGGAAGTAGGGTTTAATCCGACATTCGTTTTGCAGGTGGTTAGAGAACATTACTTGAGAGATGATATATACTGCGGCGCGCCTTTTTGCAAAACTTGCGATGTTTCCGGCGCTCGCCTTGGCTCGAGCGCCTCAACGGTTATCGTAGTCGATACCAATGTTGTTCTCCATCAGGTGGATGTTTATTTTGTTTGATGACAATCTGTAGGAACTTCTGCTCTGCTTATGGGTGAAAATTGAATTGTTTTTTTCGTCTTATTTGTGATTTTAGATTGATTTGTTGGAAAATCCGGCTATAGACGATGTTGTGGTGCTATCTATAGTCCTTGAGGAAGTGAAGAACAAAAACCTTGCTGTATATAATAGGCTTAGGGCGCTTTGCAGCAACGCGTTAAGGAGGTTCTTCGTATTCTCAAATGAGTACCACAAGTATGCTCCTGTATTTATTTTTAGTTATTGCATTACTAGCTGATTGCACTGCATCTCCCGCTTTAGATATGATCATCAGTAGGTGTTTGCTTTTCTCCAGATTACATGTTAGTTGAATGGCAGCTCATTTGGGACTCGAAGGAGATTTCTTAAGCAGCCATATAGTTGATAAGTTTGGTAGTAGAAGCTATCTAGTTGCACTGAAAGAGTATAAATCTTACTGTGGTTAGAGAATCCCGACACTTTGACATATGCAACATGAGGTGATGGAAGTGTACCATTGGTTGTTGGGTTCATGGTAAATGAAATATTTATCGAAGGACACTATATAGATTGTTTCGGGTGATATGAAAGTAGAGCATAACTTTGGGAATTTTGGATTTATTGATCAACAACATTACATGCATACTTACACCCCGGTGAATTGTTGCTTTTTGCACTTGTTGCCCTATGCTTTTCAACTGTCTTTCTGCAGTAAGGAAAGGCGTAAATACTGATTTATTAATTCTTTTGCTTTAGGGATACATATGTGAAGATTGAAACTGGTGAAAGTCCTAATGATAGGAATGACAGAGGTATTTTTTTCCCCACATGTTTCATGGCTCCATTGGCTTTAAGGGATGAGAGGAAATAGAAAAAAGTTGTGGGTGTATGATTCTAGTCCTTCGGCAGTACTAAAACTCTAAGACAGATTAGATCAGATCGAAAAGAAATAGTTCCATCTATTGTAAGGACAGTATAAATACCATGTTTTATGCCAAAATAGCCAAATGCCGATTTTGATCTTTTGAGCCTTCGGGCAATTACTGGGGTAAGCTTGCAATCAGATACATGTTTAGTATGTCTGATGGATCTCATAGCTTATCCCCCACTAACAAGCTAGATAATAAATAGGCCAAAAGGGTATTTATGAATGAAAATGAAACATGAAGATGTGATTTAAACCAAATGTAAATTTACTTTGAATTAATTCTTATACAAAACATGGTGATTGTTCTGGAAGGCGGAAATCTTTATTTCTGAACCAGCCAATTAATTTTTTTCTACTCTGTACTGCTTCTTATCAATTTAAGCAAACGGGTAGTGCACCAAGACAGTTAAAATCATTCCAAGTTAGTAAAAGCTAGCCTCACACCATGGAAGATTTTGTATCTGTTTGGATTGATTCATTTTTTGACACTAATGCTGGTTCAGCGATTCGGGTGGCGGCCCAATGGTATCAGAATCACCTTGGTGCTGGAGTACGGGTGTTGCTCATTACAAATGATAGAGAAAACAAAAGGAAGGCTATTGAGGGTGGCATTCCTGCAGAGACAGGTATGGGTTCTAATTTGCTTGTATATCAACTTTCCCTAAATTATTAGAAAATGTTATTTAATTGTGGCATATTTAAATAGATATATCTGGCAATAACGTTAATCTACCATTGCAGTTGAATCATATGTCAAATCGCTTGGTCAACCAGCACTGCTTGACCTGATTGTTCAGCCTCCGGCTGAAGATGTTACAATGGAGGATGCTGATGACTTAAGGCCCTCAAAGAGAAAAACTATTTATGCTGAGGTACTCAGGCCAACTATTCTACCGCCTTCATGTACATTGCATAATTGATTTCTATCTCTTGTATGCAGTTGCGATATTAATAAATCTCTCTGTAAACGCTCAATCATGCAGCATAAGCCCATGTCTGAGATTACTTCTGGTATGCATCGTGGAATTTACCACCAAGGGAAACTTCGGGTCAATCGCTACAATCCATTTGAAGCATATGTTGGGAGTGAAAGTATTGGGGATGAAATTATTATATATGGACGGACAAACATGAACAGAGCTTTTGATGGTGATATTGTGGCTGTTGAACTTTTGCCCCAAGATCACTGGCAAGAAGAAAAATCTATTGCAATTGCCAATGATGGTTTGTGGTCTTTAATATATCTATATTTATGTTGTTTATTTTTGGAATCATGCGTAAATGCTGCAACATAAGTAGATGTTGAAGGTAATTGAAAGGAAAAAAAGATGAGTTCTTACTTTTATTACTTAGGAGCCTAGTATAGTAACATCTAATGGTTTGAAAGAGTTTTATGAAGTACAATTGTTTTAAACGGCGTATGGTGGTGGGGCTTGGGATGGGCAAAGTTTGAGAAAACGTTGAGGGTGGCCAGCAAGGACTCTTAAGCACACTGGAAATGGAGCTCTTGAACATTCATCAAAGCTATCATGATTGTGTATGTTGCTTCTTACAGAAGAATTCAACACAAGAGCTATGACCAAATAAGAATATAAATTGAATAAACAGCATAGGAAAACAATCAGAAAGAGAGAAGAGAGAACACTTCTGCCCTATACGATTACTCTTCAGACCAACTGATAAGAAATAAAGAAATAGATCCCAGACAGGTCTTTCTTGTAAGTAGAAAGCTCTTTTTTATTTTTTAGGTCATATGAAGCCCATAAAAAGAAGTTAACAGACCAAGTAACAAACTAACAATTAACTATTAAACATTTAGTATGTTTCTTTCTGACTGTCTTTTGTATTATAATGTCCTGTTTGATCCTTTGTCATACTTGTTTCAGAAGACAATGAGGACGATGATTTTCGCTTAGCTCCAGGCAGTGCTGATGATGCTCCTAGAGTGTCAAATCCATTGCAGATTTCGACGGGGGACAAGAGTGCAATGCCTGCTCGCCCATCTGGTCGCGTCATTGGCATTATAAAGCGGAATTGGCACTCGTAAGCTCTAGTAACTGAATTAACTCATTTCTTTTCCTTCATGAAGCAATGTGTTAAATCATAAACCATTTGATACTAAGATTCTCTGTATGCATATTGCATCCTTATATATTTCTTGTTGGTTGCTGAGTTAAAAAATGATTTGTACTGCTTGAAAGGAACACAGCTATGTCCTGGGACCTTATAGGTGAAATTTCATTATCAGCCATGCTCTCAAAATGTGGAGTTTTTCTGGGGTTATTAAAACACGCTGGGTATTTTCAGGATAAGATTAAATTTCACATGGGAATGTGATACACTTTACCAAAAGTCCTTTTGGTAAAGGAAGAACACTGAAAGTAGGACAAAAGGGACAAGAATGACCTGAATGTTACCTTTAGCTGATTAAATATATGCATTTCTGTTGAGTGCTTAGGCTTTTCATCTGTATTGATATTGCAAACTGTATTGATTGCTGCACGAATGGCATGCCCATGCATACTTCCAAACTGTAGATTATGTTAATGAGATAAGGAGGGATAGAGTGAAATATTAAACACTCATGAAAGAAGGGGGGACCCATGGAGCTATAAACATGGTAAGTTGAAGAGAGGAAAGCAAGGCTGCTGATGAGACATGAACGGACATACAATCAAATTATAACAAAATAAGTTAATAGAGAAAATGAAGACAATTAGGTTTTGGGGTCGAGTTTGGGGTTGGAGGTGAGAAAGGGGTAGAAAATATAAGATGTGTGTTTGCAGGTAAAATCTCTTGACAAAACCGGATGCTTGGTGATGCATGCATATTCCTGTAGGCTATGTCTGTTCTACAGTGTTTCTCTCATCCAGGGAAGCTAGAAAGGTCTTCTACACTTTCCTTTAATGCACAACAGGACACAATCTCTTATAAGAAACCTTGTAGAGTAGAGGTAATGAATTGGTTTGGCACGTGAAAAAATAAATCACCTTACTGACTCACGGTATATCCGAGCTGAACAAATAGAAGTTCTTTTACGTATAGAATATATCAAACAGAAGGCTGGAATTAGTGAAGTTCATACTTGGCTGCTTGTATGTTAATGGTAACTGTATTGGCTCTGTTCTTTCAATTTATTTCCATGCTCTGTCTTGGTGCAGTTATTGTGGATCTTTGGAGCCAATGCCTATGCCTGCTGGTGAGGGTGGTATAGCACATGCTCTTTTTGCCTCGAAAGATAGGAGAATTCCTAAAATTAGGATACAAACACGACAACTTGGAAATTTATTGGACAAAAGAATCATTGTTTCTGTGGATTCATGGGATCGCTTATCTCGATACCCTTCTGGACATTATGTCAGAACCATAGGTGATATAGGTGATAGAGACACTGAAACTGAGGTATGTTGTGACTTTTACTTTCACATCTGTCGAATTTGCATGAACAAAGTGACCGACTCTCATGCATATTATATGTGCATTTGCTTTTCTCATGTTTCTCAAGTCTGATGGAGTCTTTTATTTTTAGTCTTATATTTCGTTTTGCTGATCATTAGTGTAACAATTAGCGCCTGTCGACGTGCGAGGAATTCTGTCCATAATTATCAGCGACTGAAACAACAAAAATGTCTTTTGCAGGTAGTACTGATAGAAAATGATATTGATGCAAGGCCATTCTCTTCTCAAGTTTTGGCGTGCTTGCCACCCTTACCTTGGAATGTGTCTGCTGAAGATGTAGCAAATCCCATTAGACAGGATTTGCGTCATATCCGTGTCTTCAGTGTGGATCCTCCAGGTATTTGATCCATTTGTGATTCTGTTGAACTGAACCACAATCTCTCTTCGTTGTCAGTGTTTCATTGCATCAATCTCCCACTTCACGTGTGATTTCCATTCATCTCCTACATTACGCATGCTATGATGACACTTTTAGGATATCATATATTTGGATAAAAAGAACTGGTTCTGTTGTTGTAGGATGCAGGGATATCGATGATGCTTTACATTGTACTCTTCTTCCAAGTGGACATTTTGAAGTTGGAGTCCGTATCCTTTCTTCATTTTAGTAATAGATTCTCGTGTACACCATGCATGTTTGGATTACTTGGTTCAGTCATGAATGGAGTATTTTGGGTCCTGCACTTTCTACCTCTTGCAAACTGAACTGTCGATTTTATCCATTCAAATCCGACCCATTTGCTAGTATGCCTCCTTATTCTATTTTTAAATGGAATACCATTTTATGGAATAGCTATGCCTAACTGGTACACCTTAAATTCTTAATATCTTGTCGTAATATTAGAGTCCATGAGATAATTGGGTATAAAATGACTACTTGCATTGTAAATTGTGTATTATTTGTTTAGTACAATTGTTCTTATCATTTAACAGAAAGAATGGTTTCATTTAAGGGACTTTCTGATAATAACAACTCACAATTAGTCGTTCTCTCAAGAACAATTTGCAAAAATTCATATCAATAGTCTGTCAAGATGCATACATTGAAAACCTTATCTCTCCCTTAGTTTGGGCTTAAAATACATCAATTTATTGTATTCTGGTTCACAAACAATTTCATGGATAATCATTTATCTCAGGTAGGTAGTTTCTTTTTTCTTTCTTTTCTTCCCCAATCCCCACTGTGAGCTGTAAGCAAATTAAAGGAACATAATTTCTCTAATCTGCTTTCGTCCAGACAATCTGTGTCTGCTTACTGGAGCTAAAGTTAGTTGTTTCAGTTTGACTGTATTTGTTGGGTCAAATGGACAATATGTAGTGAAGTCCCTGTTTTTGAGGTTCAATGTTGATAGTTTATGCGTTGTCTGTTATATGTTCAGCGTCGTGCTCTAGAGGATAATATTCACTTTTTGTCAGCTGTATCATCTCATTTAGTTTGAAGATGCTGCCCACCTATGTTTTAAGATTATTTGTAGTTGATTCCAATATGTGGTGCTTTGCTCTCCCTAAACTGGAAGTGGTATTATGGATGCTTTGTCTCTTCCATAGACAGCCAGTATTTTGTTTCAATGTTGGTCTTTAATTTTGTGCACTAGATATTGCTGATGTTACAAATTTTGTTCATTCTGGAACACCCTTGGATGATGAGGCTGCACAAAGGGGCACTTCTGTCTACCTAGTTGAGAGGCGTATTGATATGCTTCCAAAACCTCTGACAGAAGGTGCTCTCCTTTTGCTTAGTTACTTGTTCATATTTAGTTTCCAGAACTTGCACTATTGCTGTGTTTCCCTTGATGATTAGTCTATTAACATGATATCTTCTATTTCTGCAGATATTTGTTCATTACGTGCAGATGTAGAGAGGCTGACCTTTTCTGTTATATGGGTACATGCTTCTCTCATAATAACTGGTTATGCAATGCTTATGTACCAGATTACTTCTCCCTTTTCTCAGAGATTTAATGTATCTCGTGAATTGAAATCTAAATTTTGCTTATCAAATGGCTATACTAGCAGAATATCTGGTGCATAATTTTCACTTGTACCAAAACATGACGTGCTTGCAATTATTAGCCTTATGGATGCTTATGAGTTTATAATAGTTGGACAACTGAGAGAGTATGATTGCTTCACTTTGAAGATTGCCAATTCCTTATGCACTTACTGGTGATATAGCATTTAGTTTCTATAGACCTTTTTTTTTCATTTTTGTCACTGTTCTTGGTGGGTTGGAGGTTGGGAGATCTTTCAGCTATTGACCAAAATGAGACACAGAATTTCAACTTTATGGATGCCAAGTGTTCCCCTTTTATTGCTTCAGTATGACCTCCATGAGCACTTGTATTCATTAAATCTCCCTGTAAAGTTTCTCTTACTTATGGATTAGACCAAGTAAAATATTAAACCTTTTTAATTTTGGTTTACTTATTATGCCATTTAGGAAACTTGAGTATGCTTAATAGTTTGACGAGGCACAATGCTTCATATATGGGATCAGGCTACAAAACTTAGATAATCCTCTATAGTCAACCTATTTTCCCCCCTTTCTCATGTCTCCTTCTGCCCCCATCCCCCATCTGTATAGATCCATTCGTGCATGTGGTAAACCTGCAGGTAACTGAATATTTTACCTTTCTACATTTGATGATTTAGGAAATGACTCCTGAAGCAGAAATTATTTCCACAAGATACACAAAGGCCATTGTCAAATCATGTGCTGCATTATCTTATGTTGAAGCTCAGGCGAGGATGGATGACAGGTAGTTATCCACAGCATTTCCTTATACTTCAAGCCCTCATCTTCTTTTTCTCTTCCTTTTTTGTTTTGTTTTCCTATCTTGAAGTTCTGAACTGTTAGCACTGCTTTTATTGTTTTATTTAATAATGCCTCTAATTATTAAACATATTTCTTTCTTCTAACTGTTAGTATCTAGCTTATGTAGTAGCTTAGAAATAAGATATTAAAGTTGCTTGCTACTATTGCACTCAGTGATTGGTCCGTTGGGTTGATTATTTGTTAAATGATACATGTCTGGCACCTTTATTTCTAATTTAATTAACAATTTTATGTGATTGCTGAACCAAACAACTGTAGGATTACCCCTAATTCTGTTTATACATTATCTTGAAATACTTTGCTTTGTGTATCTTAGTTGGAAACTGCCTCTTTCTACGCGTACTTGCCTACTTTTTTGTGGAGTCTTGCAATGATACATGGATTAGTTATGTGATAGATCTTTTCCTCTCCACATAACAATATTATCTTCGTTGTATCTAATTCATCTCCCAAATCCTTAACTTCACAGTCGCTTGGCTGATCCATTGACTACAGATTTGCGGAATCTCAACAAATTAGCTAAGGTAACTCATGAAAAAAATTGCTTTGCAAACATTCTTTCTTTTCCCTTCTTTCGTCAATAATATAAAATGTTCTAATGTTGCAGATAATGAGACAAAAACGCATTGACAGAGGAGCCTTAACTCTTGCTTCTGCTGAAGTGAAGTTTCAAATTGATACTGAAACTCATGATCCTCTTGATATAGGTATGTTCCTTGTGGGGGAGAAACTGAGTTGAAAATATGATTGATCATGCTTTATGATGCTCTTATCTTTCGTAACATAAATTTATTATCTGCTGATTTGTAAATATAATCAAGTTCAGAACACTGATGCACTTTTTAGATTATGTCCTGTAAAGTTAATTGATGAGTGTCAATCAAGTAATATATGCAGCCTTTCTAATTATGTTGTTTTGCATTATTGGACATCACTTGACACTCTATTCAATTCAATGTTCTCTTATCTTAGTTGCTGTGTACGTTTATGTGCAGGCATGTACCAGATCAGAGAAGCAAACCAGATGATAGAGGAGTTTATGCTTGCTGCTAATATATCTGTAGCTAAAAAGATTCTTGAACATTTCCCTTCAACGTCTTTGTTAAGGTACTGTTGAAATCTCTTTCATCGCCATATTATCATTTAACTCTTTTACTGGGATTATTAGCTCATCTCTACCTGTTTAGAATCTGTTGTAATTCAAAACCTCCTTGCTTAAGTTATTATTGGCTGCTTCAACGCATAGATGCTGCTTTTCCTTCTTCTAGTATGATCAAAGAGTACTGACTACTGATTCATAAGTTATTGCATAGAGAAGATGATGGCCAGACTCAGAGTATAACTTTTATGATTCTATGGTTATATTAATTGTTGGTGTTATTCTAATGACTGATGATGCTAAATATCATATGCAGACGGCACCCAACCCCAACTAATGAGATGCTTGAACCTTTAATCCAAACTGCTGCCGCTGTTGGTATCTCTTTGGATGTGACATCTTCTAAAGCTCTTGCAGATTCGCTTGATCGTGCTGTGGTGAGCTACTCACTCTTGAACTTCACTGCATTCCAAGTCATAGACGCTTATGTCTACGCAAAGAAGAAAATTTCATTATTTTCACTTGTGATGTTGAGACAATTATTTATGTTTAGTTTTCTGTTTTTCATCCCACAATTATCTCTGTACACCCATTATTTATTAATACCAGTGCATATGGGCAGAATATCTGAACTTTTAAAGATATGCCAGGTCATTGTTCTAGGGGTTGTTTGCTGCAAATAGATATTATCTTTAACGCCGTCACTCTGCTCAGCTAAAAAGTACTAGTAATTAGTATTGCTATGAGATTTTAGCATATTATAATACTTACATACTATGATTGTAACCTGGGCTATATACGTAGAACCGGCATATTTGTTCACTGATTTATGACTTTCCTTGTTTAGGTTTCTATTTAGTTGCATTGGATATCTATTTTTCTCACTTAGATCTAAACTCCGCCTCCCCGCTTATAT
The DNA here is from genome assembly GCA_029379335.1 of Thymus mandschuricus. Lineage (NCBI taxonomy): Eukaryota > Viridiplantae > Streptophyta > Magnoliopsida > Lamiales > Lamiaceae > Thymus > Thymus mandschuricus. The sequence goes on from CM057078.1 coordinate 33,257,447, forward strand.
ATATCAGGGCGATGATCCATTTTTCAATAAGCTGATCCGCATTCTCGCAACAAGATGCATGACACAGGTACCTATTAAAGTCATTAAGCTCTTTCATGATAAGGTATACCACATATTGTGTGTTTACCTGTGTTGCATTTTTAGGCAGTGTACTTCTGCAGTGGAGATTTGAGCCCTCCAGAGTTTAACCATTATGGACTTGCTGCTCCCATGTACACACATTTCACTTCTCCAATCAGAAGATATGCAGGTACGAGTAAGATATGTGTTATTTTTCATCGAATTGTGATTTAAAGTTAACTCTGTTTTTAAAACTCAACATCCTTACAGATGTGATTGTACACCGATTACTTGCTGCATCCTTGGGGATATGCAGGCTCCCTGATATTTTCCAGGACAGACCGCGGCTTACTGGTATTGCTGATAGTAAGTATTACCAACATCGGGGGTTTATTTGCACGAATGTGCTGGTTATATATAATAGTTTATATGTTCTTGTTTTATTTGATAATTCTGGCCATATGTTCAAACTTCGAGTGGTGCATATCCATGCTACTCCATTTTTCTTGTTAACCGAGAGTCCGAGAGTAATTGCCGTGTTTACTTATTTTGATAATCAAATCATGGATACACTTTAATTAGGCTGCCCAACATTTGTTATCTGATTATCACCTTTTCTCATTTGAATTGGCGGAGAACCAACTGTGACGTTGCCGGAATCTTTCTTCCAGTTTCACTAATAAGCAAAAGAAAATAAAGAAATTTGTTTCATTTACTGTAGTTTGGTTTTTCCTTCAACAATGAAATTTTCGTTTCTGGTTGTAAAGCATGATGGTTTTGTGCCACAGATTTGAATTATCGCCACAGGAATGCCCAGATGGCAAGCCGGGCTTCAGTTGAGCTCCATACACTGATTTATTTCAGGAAAAGGTAGCAACTGGACCATTTAACTCTCTCTCTCCACCTCTCCGTCCCTATCTTTCACTTGCTCACTTGTACGGTACATGACCACTCTTATGCAGGCCCACCGACACCGAGGCAAGAATATTGAAAATAAGATCAAATGGCTTCATAGTGTTTGTGCCAAAGTAAGTTTCACTATAACTGTTGGTACATTTATTCTTTTCCCATTTGTGACCATTGCCACTTCCGTTCCGTACTCATCATCTTGCCAGATTAATCTTCTTGCTAGTTCTACTATTCTCACAAATCTAAATTTATTCCAATCCCTCCATTCTCATTTTGCTCCTACATTCTGAGGCTATTAAATATAAGGATACTGATGATAAGACGTAACTTTTTCATTCGTATGATCAGATACGGAATTGAAGGACCAGTGTACTTGATTGCGAGAGGGCAGAAAGGAAGCAGTGAATGGATGATTGACGAGCAGCAGCAGAAGATCAAGAAGAGTAACGGGGACGTTTCTTACGGCGTTTTGCAGCCAGTGAGGATTCACATGGAGGTTGTAGAACCGCAGCCAAACAGGCCGAAGCTCGAGCTCACGCTCATCTAATGCTGTGAAACTAAAGAATTGTTTATTTTGTTGGTCTGTTTTTGTCCTTCTAGGTTCATTATTCATTTTTGGTGGTTGTATTGTAAGAATTCAAAGAGAATTAATTTAAATTCTCCCTCCTACTTCACTTGGCTTCCTTTCCTAATCAGGACGTCCCACTTTAATCGACTTATTTCCTAAAATGAATATCAATGTAGATCCCCAACTTTTCACATTTAATATTACTCTTAAAATTTCGTGTCGAAATGAAACAAGTCAGTCCATCTTGGTTGGAGCGAGTACATTTTAGCAATTACTCAGTCCTTACTCCTTACCATTCAAAGTGTTTTTCTTTTTAAACAAAAAGTGTAGATCTCATCTCCCTACTTTTTATCACTTTATGCATTCTTCTTAATTCTCACATGTGGGTATTATTTCGTTCTCTGCTTCTCAGCATGTAGGTCTCTTTCAAGAATCACATGCATGCATTTTTGCATCAGTTAATAAATAATGCATATTACAACATACTATATATCTCACATCAATACAATTAAGCAACCAAAAATAGCTAACATATGCTCGAATCAATCAATAAAAAAACAATACTAATCTACATTTTTTATAAAGATTAATTTCTTAGGACAAAAACCACATGAAAACTGTGGACCATGCAGTGAGAGCAAACGCTGCAGCTACATACGTCCATAGAAACAGGACCGAACACTCGTCTTGTGCCACATCGACTAATTGTGTCATCGTTCCTATTTTTTTCACAATATATAAAATTAATTTAATGAATTTTTCGAATAATATATGAAAAACGATTTGAAAAGGCATGAATTATAAATACCGATATTTATGGCGGGTGGAGTAGTGTATTGGATCATGAGCACAAATTGGAAGAGAGGGTCGGAGGGAAGAAGGCCTAAATGCGCCGCGGCTTTCACTACTCCGATTCCAGCAGCCGGAAGCAAAATGTATCTCACTACGATCACTGCTATCACCAGTTTTGGCTCCATTTTGGACTTCTTGAACCCTGCATCGATCCAAACACCTTCACTAACTCGAACTTCAAACGTAATCTAAGTTTGCGATTAAATGTTACCTTGTGTTAGGTTCCCCCCAAGGATGAGATTAATGCAAGGAATGGTTGCGTCCCTACACACATACATATGTACATATATACCATCAATTAGTATATAGTGCGTACGTGGGTGTGTGAGTTGTGTTTGTCTGATTAAAAAAACTAATAATCGGGACCATATATATTGAGATCTATGACAGAGTGTAATTAATTATTAGTTTTAAAAATGTAGTAATTAAAATTACCCAAGTACTCCTATGGAATCATTCATGACTTTGAGTGGAGCATTTTCACCAACAAGAAGGTTTCTAAGCCAAGAAACTGCCCCAAATACGAACCCAACAAACTGAAGGAAAAAAAAGAAGTTAAGAGTCAAATATTCCATACATGCAGTAAAGAAAGAAGAGAGAGAGAGAGAGAGAGAGAGAGAGAGAGAGAGGTACAGCAGCAATGACAGGGGGTGCTTTGAGTTCTTCCGAAATCTGACGCGAAACCCCTAACAACTTGTTCCATACTTCCACACTCCTCCTCTACAGACATACATGCATCCAAGAATTGGATCAAGAAACAACATAACATGCCATGAGAGAGAGAGAGAGAGAGAGAGAGAGCTTACAGTTGTAGATGAATGGTTATGAGAAGATTGAGACACATGATGAACAAGAAGAAGGCTAGTCTCCTGATCACTTGATTCCAAATCCTTGTTAGGTTCCTTAAGAATACTAGGATCGTCCCCAGGTAACTGCAACGATGCTCGATATAACACACTCGAGCTTTGTATCAAGTGGTAAGTGTATGTCCACATGTACAAGCACCCTAGCTGCAATACATATTAATTTACATATAACTTGGTCTACATACTTATAACTTGATGGAATTAATCCGATCGAGGTGCATACATACAGCCATAGAGAGAGAAGCATAAGAGAGGCCAATAGTTCTGCAGCTAGACTTTTCCCCAAAGGGATTCCCATCTTCTTCACACATTGCTGGGATTAGTACCACCATTATGTTCCCCAGATTCCCTATTTCATTCAACATCATATATTAATCTAACAACTTTATTACTATAATAAGTAGTACGTAACATTCTACTTGACACGTTTTTAGTTACCTGATGCGCACATGGCTATAACCAGATATTGGATATACGGTGGTGGTTTGAGAATTTTAACCGCTATCCATCCGAGTGTCCCTCCTACTAGAAACGTTATTCCGATATTCACCGGCATGAACCACCTACAAATTGTAAAACAGCTAGCCGTTTAAGATAACAAAAGATAAATTTTAATTAATTATTCTTAATGAGCTAGATCGAGCCTTATTGTTTAATTATCGATGGAGCCCATCCCAACTACGTACTTTGTCTCGTTTTATTATTATATATATAATTCATTTCACTAAAAACGTACCATGAGATAAGGTCTTGTAGGTTTACTGTCTGAGAAAGATTTGAGAATATGAGTGCTGGAGTGAACACTGCAAACACAATCTGCCGTATTGCCATTCAAGAATCAAGATCATGAGAGAGAGAGAGAGAGAGAGAGAGAGAGAGTATTCAACTTACTCGGTTCAAAGCTGTTCTGGTTTGGGGAGGGAAAAGATTGAGATAATCAGTGGCCATGAAAGCTCCCAGCATACACATAAAGAGCACTTGTAATACCGGCATCGAAGACACCTCCAACAATGATAACAACCCCATTTTCTTTTTTAATATTCTCCTTTAATTTATTTTTTCTACTTCAATTAATTAATTCCAACACCAAAACTAATCCTCGAATGAATATATATAATCTGCCATCAAAGAAAGGGAGGAAAAAAATTATACGTTAGATCGAGCATGCAATAATAATGCTTAGTCAATCAAGATTTTAGTAATGGATACATGCCGTCTAAAATTAACAAATAAGACAGACGAAAAATGAAAGTGATCTGGATCGGAAACTAATGAAATAGAACGAACCGAGGTTAACACAAAAGATTAGAGAGGTGCCACGTCACCTAAATAAGAATCTCGACGCGTCGAAATCGTGATTATCTACCTACTTACGTAATCTAATTCAACTTCTAACGATGTGGCATCATTATCATTAGTTAGAGATAGTAGTAATAGTACATGTTAATTATTTTAATTCAAAATTATATATTTTACTATCTAAATATTTCTAAACTCAGGTTCTTATTAAGCTCTCCACCTACATCATAAAAATAAAGAAATTGTGTATCAAATCAGTTCAGAGAGAGAGAGAGAGAGAGAGAGAGAGAGAGAGAGAGAGCATGCAAGAACTTCATTAAGTCTTCAGTTTGTTTGAATATGATATACATTTGCAATGAGCAAAAAAAGTAGAACCCAAATCAATGAAATAAGAGGAATTAGTTAATTAATAGAGAAAAAAAAGGAGAAGATATAAATGAAATGAACAATATTACCTTTTCTTTTTTCTTGAGAGAGAAATGAAAAAGAGAGATTCTGGGATTTTGCAACCTTTTTTGTGTGTTTGGGGTGAAGAATATGTGTATATATATACACTTATATATGCAAGTGGTAGATGATTACCTCAAGTTGTAAAAATGGTTTTCTCTTTCTTAAGAATATAAGAAGAGAGTTGTATTTCATTTTCCTTAAAATAAATAAAAAGAAAAAAAGGACATATATAGCACAGGTGTAAAATGGTTGGCAATTAGGGTTTGAATGCTTCTTCCAACATGCAATTATTTTTGTTTTTGAGACTACCTAACATACATCAACATCCCATAATTCAATCTCATTTCCATCATATAATATACTCCCTCCGTCTATTATATAACTAAAAAAAATATACGTATCATTATAGATTTGATTGACAGAGTATAAGCCAACATCAATTACAATCAGTGGTAGAGCCAGAAATTCGTAGACGAGGGGCTAAAAAAAATTTAGCATATATAAATAAATTTGTAAATTATTTATACAAAATTTTGAATATAATAGTATTGAAAATGCATACATTTCTAATGCAAAAGTGATTTCAATACAAATATTCTACATTATTCTTATTTTGTTAAGGTGCTAATTAATTTTTTTTACAAAATATATAAAATATACACTACAAATATATATATATATATATATATATATATATATATATATATATATATATATATATATATATATATAGAAAATATATCAGGTGAAAACTCTAAATCCAGTGAAATCTAAAAACCGCTAATATCCGTTGATTTCGTAGATCTAACGGTTGGAAGATTTTCTGATTTACTATTTTTAAATTCCAATTAATGATTTTTTAAAATTATTTTCGATAATTAATAAGGATATTTTAGACTTTTCCATATTATGGTAACTGATTTTCCTTAATAATTGGATCTAATTTCAATTTTTTCCATAAATATTGGGATCTTAAATTAATACAAATTTATTCTTCTGCGTCTTCTTCTTCTCCTTCTTCTCTGCGTCTTCTTCATCTCCTTATTCTGCTTTTTCTTCTTTTTCTTCTTCATCTTCTTCAAACACCGTCGTTCCTCTGCCGGATATTGACACCGCCGATGGGCCATCATCCCTGCTACGCGCTGCGGTGTTCTTCTCGTTTCCCAATCTCCCTTCAATTTATGAGGTAAATATAAGATTTCAAAATACACAAAATCAATGTTTTTTTGTTGTCTCTCCTCTTCTCTTCTTGTTCTTCTCATGTAATCAAGGGATTGTGCACTGTTGTACGTTGTCACTCATCTCATTCTCTAATCTGAATCTGACTTCCATCTACAGGCATTATTGACGCTGCAACTTTATCAACAGAGTGGATGTTTATTGTTTATTGTGTAATATAATTTTGTGTACACGTTTAGATGTTCGTTTTGTAATTTTTAGTTGTAATTTGGAATAATTTCGAATCATTGTTTTGAACATGTTGTAAAGTTTATAAGTTAATTGTTTATAAGAATTATAATGCATATTATATCGATTTTGTTGCATTTTTTTATTCATTCTGATGCATTATAGTTTCCCTATGGGTTAGGGTTTAGTTTCCCTAATAAGTTAGGGTATTTTGTTGCATTTTGGATTCATTCTAATGCATTTTTGTTTCCCTATGGGTTAGGGTTTAGTTTCCCCTATAAGTTAGGATATAGTTTTTCGTTCAATTTTGAGTTTGGGTTACCATACAAGTTAGGGTTTATATTTTTCTAATGGGTTAGGGTTTTAGTTTCGATTGTCCATATTAATTAAACATATTTTATGTATTATGTATTATTTATTTATTTTTTGTTTATATGTTTTTTAATGCATAATAAACACATATTATTGCATTTATATTAGATTTTGATGCATTTTTTTTTTTACGTGGTGCATTTATATCTCCTACCAGGTATAGTTTAAAGAATATGCAACAACATTATATATTTTCTGCACCAAAATTACGTATGCAGACCCATAAAATTAAATTATTTTTAATGAAAAGAAGATCTATTATATTAATATGAAACAACTTCAAGCCTAAATATATGCACCAAAACCATTTTAAATGAGCAATGATTGATGCGAGAAAACTAAAAAAAAATCATCGTAATTCAATTTGAGAATCAATGCATATTATATTCATTTTGATGCATTTTCAATTGATGTTATGCATTTTCGCCAGTTTTGAACTCAAATGTTGCATATTTTAGTCATTTTGATGCATTGTCACCAGTTTTGAACTCAATTGTTGCATATTTTAGTCATTTTGATGCATTTTCAAGTACTATTATGCATTTTCGCCAGTTTTGAACTCAAATCGCAACCAAATCGGATGAAACCACCCAGAAACATGTTCTACCCTTCAAGACGTTTCCAACGGTAGGTCGCACATTTAAATCCGATCGCCGATGAGGCCGGAATCACGTTTGGAAAATTTACGCCGCCGCTGAAGTCACGATTTTGCTACTTGTTCGACTTCTTCAGCGAATATCTCCTTCGTTGCTCCACCAAAACGAGTGATCCACCCATGAATCTCTTTGTCTCTTTGAGTAGAATAAAAATCGGTTGTCCGTTTTACGATTGTCATTAGAATCTGGCCGGAAATCGCGAATTAATGCATGAGTATATTTCAGTTTTGGAAAATCCCTATTTTTATGGTAAGTATATGTAGTGGATATATTTAGATTTTTCATTTTACTAATATGCCCTTATATGGACGAATTTTAACTATTTTTTTCATATTTTTTTATTTTTTTCCATTTAATCTCAGCCATTGATTTATACAAAATCAATGGCATCTATTGGTTTCTAGATTTCACTCAAATGTGAGTTTTCACCATAGTGTATCCCTATATATATATATATATATATATTTTTTTTTTTTGAGGGGAGGCATATTTTGAGGGGATGCTTAAAAGCCTCCCCAGTCCCCCCTTCCCCAGCTCCACCACTTACTACAATTTGTTCGCTTTTAACTCTGGTGTTATAAATACATAAATTATTATTACAACGTATCATAACCAGTGTTCTAAAGGTCACTGCTAGGTCCGTCTAGCAGCCAAGACGCTAGTCATTTCTCCATTATTCGACTAGCGTCTAGCGATTTTTAGAACATTTAGAACAAAGAAATACCACATGTTAAAAATGAGGTGTAAGTGATCGTTTCATTTGTGGCAAAAGTCAATATTATTTATTTCACCTTTTTTTTAAAAATTAAATAATTTAAATAAAGAGAAAAGGCAGTCAAAAATTACAGTTTTCATCCACTAATAAATTGGACCCTCACCAGTCACCCCCCAAAAAAATGGGACAAAAGGCGAAAGGCTTTATTCGTTGGGGTGACCCCAACTAATTTGCAATTTGAAAGCGTCTAATTTTCAAATTTGTCGTGTTCTTTAAAAATCAAAATAAATAAATAAAGGTCGTTTTCTTAGATTGAAATAGAAAAGCTAATTCCTCACAACCTCTTTATACATTGTTTGGCTGAAAATGTATAACTTGGTCCATTAAAATTGCTACGAGGCGCATTCTGGTAGTAAAATGTTTTCCCTCTAATTAAGAAGTTGGAGATAGATGCGCGTGTGGATGTGTGAGTCACATTGAATAATAGTACTCTATTATTTTTCAATAATTCATATTTTCTATTTAGTTAAAGTGTTTGGAAGAAAGTGAGCGTTTCGAAAAAATAAATAGAGGGAGTATTATACGCGGTGATGTTTCGAAGACTATTGACTTTTGCTAGTAAATAATTAAATAGGCCAAACCTCGTGATATGTTATGTTACTGCCCCCTCAGTTGATTTATATATTGAGTGATTTGTATAATAATCTCCATCTACTGATTTTGGTATAAAGCTAATCGAGACGTCCCACTTCATTTAGCTTCCTTTCTTAACTGAGACGTCCCATTTTACTTAACTTCCCTTTCTAATTAGGACGTCCCACTTCGATTGATATGTTTTATAAAATGAAAAGAATTAACCATTAATTCAATTCGCTTTTACGTTACGCATAAAATCTCGTGCCAAAATTGAATAAGCAAAGTAAAGTGGGACGGAAGGAGTACTATTTAAAATGTTTTTATTCTTAAAAATTGGCGGCTCAACAAAAACAACGACTAATCTACACATCTAAGTCACTCTCTCGTAGGAAAAACTATATCCAAATCGCGAAAAACGATGACGTCATTAGGCAACACCCTACCGCCCTGATTAAAGCTTAGTAAACCTAGCCGCATTCTAAAGTATAAAATATTGAAACGACTTAAATTTGTTGGAATACGAGAGTATAACTTTCACAAAAGCACAACGAAACAACTGAATTTGTTCCAAGAATAGTATTACAGCAGTAAAAAAATGAACTGATTCAACCTCAACCTTCTTCTCCAGGTCCTCACCATTATAAGACTATGATACAAAATCGAAGAACGAATAAATACAACGAAAAATAATCTCCTATCGATATAACATTCACACACAATCTTCTGTGAGATCTTACTTAAAGCTAGTTATACACAGGTTTTGTAAGTTTCTTGTCGATTCCACCTGAATCCGACCACCATTTCCGTCCCATCCCTTGTCGAGTCAATCTGCCTAGCAACAGTTATGATCTAAGGAGAGGAATCCAACTTTAGAAACACATATCCTTCACCATTTCCTCAATCAGATCGCCAATGATCATGCATTCAAAGTCTCGACCCACAGCATTCACGTCATCATCAACCAATCTTGACCACGGTGTAGATTCAAGATCTCGAGCCAACAAGTTATCAAGAGCATAGTAACTCCTCTCTACCGAAGAATGTACATAAATCCGGATGCTGTTCCACACGAGGGAGAGCAGCTTCCTTCCATTTGGAGGCTTATGCACAATCCCGATAGCCTTCTCCATGTATCTAGATATGTTCACCGGTTCTCGGAGCATGGATGGGAGAATTTCATTTAACAAATCCACTATCATCTTGTGATTTATTCTTTCTCCCTCGTCTTTAACCTCGGTGCTTTCTTTATAAGTCTCTTCAACTTCTTCAAAGACTTGAGTGCTGATAGGTTTGCCAAGTGGGTTCCATTTTGGCAGAAATCGACTAATTGAATCATCGTATAAACCAGCAGCTACAAGCAAATCTCTAATGTAGGCTTCAGATTGGTCCTCTATATCTGTGTCGACTTCCGTAGAATGAGGTTCGTGTATGGTTTCCTCTAGACAAGATCCTTCAAATTGATCTAATCTCCTCCGCAGATCTGAATTTTCCAGGAATAAATACATTATAAACAGGCTTCAACAAAAAAGGAAAATATTTGTACATAATACTTTAACTGCTTGCTTTCATAAAAACATAGATTGAATTTTACAATATGATTATCTGAGGTTAACTGCAATCTTCAAAATATTAAGGCATTTCCAGAAAATTTCAAGAAACTAAGCTGAATATTAAGAATTCCACCGAACCTAAGCTAGACCAGAAGTTTCCGACAACTCGACATGAAGTTAAACTAAAGATGAACCATATTGTGGTTTTAAGAATTCGAGATTCTGCTTCAATTTTTAATCACGAAAGCATAGTTAGGACAACCTTCTTAGCCACTTATAAGCTCTAGCATAAGAAAGGATTATTCCTGTTAATTTTGCTCTATAATATTCAAACTATGAAGCTATAATTAACATCAGTTGCAAAGATAGGTAGGTTCCATTACTACTAACCACTTAAGTTTGAGTTTATTTCCCTGAAAGCATTGGACACGTCGCCATCCTCCAGTTGTTGTCCACCTGAAGAAGATATGGGACTTAGGTAGTCATTTGACCTCCAACACTCATCATGAACACTACTGCACACGGATGCAGGGCTAGGCGGCACTTCAGTGGAATTACCCTACAACATATCATAAAGAAATTTAAGATAATACATTTAATTATCTGGTGAAGTGAGAACAATATGACTCAGGTAACATCCTTACAGGTGTGTCATAGAAATTCATCGTCGTTGTTGGCCCATTCGGAATATCTTTCAAGCGGCTGTTTTTGTTTTGGCCCCATCTCTCCATCGACTTAACTCTCCTACGGAACTGTTTCCCTCTGAGGGTCAAGTTGTATCTAAAGCTCGAAACCTTTTCCCTTATGTTAAATTTATCCTTTTTCTGTTTTTTAATAACCTTCTCAGTTGCTTCATGCTTCCTCATGATTTGTGCCCCACTTAATACATGGCGATCCTCAAGAAGGAGCTTTCCGAATTTCGTTCCTGCAACCGAGACTGGAGCGGATAAAGATCTCACAAGGTTCCTAGGAGACATAGGCATCCCAGCTTCATCAAACTCCTCTCTAAAAGAGCTACTATCCTTTTGTAACTCATTTCCATAAATTTCAGGATGGGTCATTTTATTGACATTCCATGTACTTCTTGAATGTCCAGGTTTACCCTTCTCAAATCCTGACATAGAAAATGTCGAACTGTTATGGATAGCTTCGCGGTTTTTTTCTCCATTTAGAACATTTTTCAACCTCTCCGCCAACAGTTTCCTTGTACCTCTGCTGAAGAACTCAGGAGAATATGTGCCATTCTGCATCTCATAGGATCTTGTAGACGCCGAACGAGGCAAATTCATTCCAAGGACACTATCCCTCACCTCTTGTGCTATACTCTGAGCTATTTCTCTTGATTTGGACGGCTTTTCCCTATAAGGGGTCTCGATCCCCTGTCCTCTAACAGTTGTGCTCCTTTTAGAACATTTACCTTGCATCTCATACTCTAGCCTTTCCTTCACCTCTTCAAGAAAATCTTCTATAGTGGCTGTTCCTTCTGAAGTGCTGGGAGTGTTGCCCCATGAATCAGCACTGATATTTGTCGTGTCAGGACCAGGCCTTAAAACCACAATCCTGGAAGAAGCTGAGACATCATCCGAGTTCATGGGTTGAGAGGCCCTAAAGTCTGTTCTTATCCCTCTATCAGGATATAATGATTCCTTTTCCTCATCTGAATAAGAGAATCTTTTCTTTTGAACCCTCTCGGAGACACCTGAAAGATCATCATGTTCCCTTAGGCTCTCACACTTTGTGTTTCTATAAGAATTTGCATAAATGTACATCTTTTCTCTGTTGAGTTCTCCCTGTGCTATCATCTCCGGTGGACTACTGCTAGATTTTACAAAATTAGAGCATTTGTTAAATCTTGTTGATTGCCATGCTTCGAATTCCTGCTTAAACTTCTGCAGTTGCTCTTCTTGAGGATGTTCCCTCGATTTAGCTTTTCGACTGTGCTGGTCAGGATATCCATCTTCAGAGAGTAGATGATCAACTGAACTCCTTTTCGATCGATTCTTATCCATCTTCTTGTCCGTTGGAGTTCCATCTTTTACTTCAATAAATTTTGCTCCAGGCCTTGAATCAAAAGGTATCGCATCAACTCCCATCAGACGAGCCACTACACTTGGTGATTTTGATCTCGTGCTAGGTCTTTTGGAAATCTCTTCAGAGATTAACTTCTTTATTGGAGCCTCAGTGGAATAGTAATCCTCACTAAATGAATCCTTCGTGATGTGATGAGCATACTGAGACACATGGCAAACCAAATTAGTATTAGTCATAGGACACACGAGAAGAAAGAGGGTGCGTACGCACGCGCACACACACACAGAGAGATTAACCAATCTCACAAAGAGAAAGAATCATAGGTAACAGAGTCCATAAGCTCAAGACCAGATCCAAAACCGTATTTAAGCCTTTTTAATTCCATCTCTAATTAAAACAAAAACAAGTGAGAGGGTTTACAAAGTTCTATGAAGCACATGAAAATGGTTAGGCATTAGTAAGATCTTGACAAGGGAATAGCTGGTACCAGTATATTATCTCTTGCAGCATATAATCCATAAGATGTCTCAATTGGCAGTTCCAAACTGTTTCGAGGAGCCTCCAAGCCTGAAAAGTAGTATATAAAACCATTACCCAAAGTTAATGAACGTATTTGCAACAACATCCAATTGAATCTTCTACTTCTACTTCTACTTTCAAGGAATATGGTTCCCTCAGATCTGTCAAAGTCATGATAAATTCCAATAGTGAAATATCCTTTATTTTGTGAAATTGTACCCTCCTCACCAAGCAGTGGACACAAACTAATACGGAGTAGACGAAAAGGAGGGAAAAAAAATCAAATTAGATGCATTACATCTGTCCCAACCCTTGAGTGCTCAAAGCACTTCTTTTGTGCATTAACATTGTTACAAAATCGAGCAAGTGCTAGTGGTTGACAAAAACAAAAATCAAATATAGACCATCTAATTTCATGAGTATAAGCTAGACTATTTAACAGCTAAGATCTAAGTCTATGAAGTGAATCTTTGTAATCTTGCAATTCTCTCGAGTGCCAACAATGACTCAGTAACACTTACCACCACCATTTTTCTTATGCATAAGAACTTTTCTAGCCATCTCGTTCTCGACTTCCTAGTCACATCCTGCATAATCAGGAAGAAGTGTTACTTGCATTCCAAATATGCATGTATAAACAATTCCCCTAACTGAACACAAAGATAAGGTACTCTTTGCATGCAAAATAAGAGCTCAGTCCTTGCCAATATATCCTTAGTATAACTAACACCCAACTTGTCAAAAAAACTCAAATATTCATAACTCTAGCTATACTTTCCTCCTCATGACGAAAATATACAAGTTACCGAAAATCTTGAATTCAAATGCCTGGGCTACTCAACTTAGAGCATGACCTACCGCAACTTTCGTATTCATATTTTCTTTAAAAAAACAGTAGTAGAAATCAGGAAAACAAGTTTTTGGTTTGTTCTATTCCAGAAAAAGAATTCAAATTATCTCAACTCTTTAAGAGGAATAAAAAAGCAACATGCCTCCTTTCTATGTATGAGAAGTTCTTTTTTCTTTTCTGGGAAAGAGCAATACTAAAAGATGCATCTCTCCAAGAACAGAGAAAGCTATTGACAAGGATTGCAGAAAGGGAATTACATGAAACAAAAATGCATCACAAATCATTAGAAAATGATTAAAGAATCGACAATCAGTTGCAATGGCATTACCTCATCATCAACAACCAGCCAAAATGATTGATAAAAAAAATATTAAAAAAAATACTCAACAAAAAAATAAATTCAACAATTGCATCATGGCTACATCAAAGACCCTTCCATTAATGATGCTGCAATATTTTCAAGCTCTAACAACTCAACAGCGAAACAGTAATGATTAAAGCAGCGCAGAGTCAATAAAGCCGTTCCTCATCAATAATTAAGCAGCTTTCATAATGGCGTAATCAGATTTCGAAACACAAATCAGCCATCATCATCAAACACTTTCCACATCCAACACAAAATTTGAATTTTTCCAGAAATTGAGTAAAGGATTTGATCTCAAGCACCTTCACCTGCTTCAGTAATTGGTTGAAGAAGAAAGGCAATCTGTAACTTCCTTCAAGTAGCGGATTGTAACAGTGAGTGCGAGGAGGTTTGGATCGAGGAAATGAGATGGGGATTTGAAGAAGGAGGAAATGTGGTTAGGGAGAGGGAGAGAATGAGGTGCCAATAATGAGGGAAGAAAAGTAGTAATGGTAGTAGCATGACAATCCATTGCTGGAATCACACCTCCAACAAAACTATAAACCTCTCTCTCTTCTTTCTCTCTCTTCTCTCTCTCCTCCATTTTTGTCTTTCTGAGGTAACTACTTGGGCGAGGATCAGGTGTGGCAAGGCCTACGTACTACACATGTACATCAGTACATGTTTTTTTTTTTTGTAAAAAAATTCTCAATGAATTAGACTTTTTTTTTTGTTACTAATTAATTGTTGCATATATGAATTAATAAAAAATTATATCATGTGATAAAGAATGTAATTATTTTTAGTCAGGGGCGATCGAACACATAAAATATTGTCGAAGAAAACCCCAAAAAGGCTAGAGAAACCATTGTGCGTAACTAACTACAACCAAAATTTCACAATAAGTCAATCGTCTATTGAGCGACATCCTAGGGTCTCAATTTGGGTGATTTCTACTTCGTCGTACCATTTTGCCCAGTCAAAGTAGCTAGACAATACGTTTTTATTTTAATAAAAGTAATATCGTAATAATTGAGTAGAAAGTTTATTTTTAGATAAGAGTCGAAGAATAGTAAATACGTAATAGTGGTAATAGTGGTAGAGTGTTTGGTGCATGTGATGATAGATGGGATCATGGGGAGGGTGCAGGGATGGAGCGAAGCAGGGGAAAAGGGAACAAAAAGTCGCTGCGATGGTGACAGCGGGGACGCAGTCTTTGTAGAAGCATGAAAGGACGCATTTGCCCCGGAAAGTAGAAACCAAACAAAACGGAACTGTTGCTTTCATAACGGAAATTTCAGTTCTAGGTATGTTATGTAGTATAAATAATAATTATTCACATAATAATAATTAAAAAAGGTGGAGTAATAAACTGTAATACTCGATCCGTCCCATTATATTAGTCTCATTTATCATTTTAGTTTGTCCCACCTATTAGTCCAATTTTCTAAAATGATAAAGAATACTTGGCCACAATTCACTCTCTCTCCTCATGATTAATTACAACCAATGTTTTAAAAACCGGACCGGACCGGCCGGTTCGACCGGTTCGACCGGGAACCGGCCTGATACCGGTCCGGTTTGGACCATAAAACCGGAGGTCTGATCGAACCGGAGTTGAACCGCTCGAACCGGTGGGAACCGGCCAGAACCGGTGAGAACCGGCGAACCGGCGAACCGGCGAACCGGGCGGTTCAACTCCTTTTTTTTTTTTTTTTTTTTTTTTAATAAAAAAAAAATATTTTGTGTTTAAAGAGATTCGAACCTATGACCTATTGGGTAAAAAACCATCAATTTTACCAACTAAGCTACAATAATCAATTGTACTTAATAAGATAAGTAAATCTATTAATTGCAATTGACATAATAAAGTATTATTTTTATATGAATGTCTATTTTAACTCTATCTTTTTAATTTCAATAATTTTTCACTTAATTTTCTCCGAAATGACCTACCATAATGTTTTATGATAATAAAAATAATTGTACATATTTTTAATCTATATATAGTTGTTAGAAATACAAAATTAAATATAACCAATAAGTTTTCATTGTAAAAATATATTTAAAACATGATATCTAAATTTATATTGAGAATAAATTTATTTGTTATAACTTTAATGTATTTTTTGTCATATAACTTATAAATTTATTTATATTTTTATGTATTTCATGTAGTTTTTATAATTAATATTATTTAATAATTAATTTAATTACATAACGGTTCAACC
Source organism: Thymus mandschuricus (assembly GCA_029379335.1). Classification (NCBI taxonomy): domain Eukaryota; kingdom Viridiplantae; phylum Streptophyta; class Magnoliopsida; order Lamiales; family Lamiaceae; genus Thymus; species Thymus mandschuricus. The sequence goes on from CM057078.1 coordinate 33,273,761, forward strand.
ATGGTTTAACCGGTTCAACCAATTGAACCATGACCCGGAAGCATCACCGGTTCGACCTCCGGTTCGGTTTTTAAAACATTGATTACAACCACACATTTTTCACTCACTCTCCACTTACTTGGTTCATGTGCCGAAAGAAATGAGACGGCGAGAGTAGTAGTAATAGTAAAATAGTGAGAGAAGGGAATGAAAGGGTCAAAATCAAAAAAACAAGTACAGCTCAACAATAGTTGCTTTTCCCCACGACCCTCCATTTGCCTCAATCCGGACATACATACGTGCTCCTTTTATTCTTATTCCACTCTTTTATTATTACTCCCTCCATCCTCCATTTAGTGACGGAGGGAGTTTGGGCACGCATTTTTTTGCATTTTATGGTATAATAATAAATTAATGTGTTAAAGTGTTAAAGTGGAATAATTGTGGGTCCATTTGAATTGTTTAATAGTATTAAAATGTTAAAATAATAAAAAGTAGATGTATAAAATGTTAAAGTGTTAAAGTGATTGTGGAGTCTACGTCCAAAAATGGAAATTGTCAGCAAATGGAGGACGTCCCAATATAGTATTAACGTCACTAAATGGAGGACGGAGGGAGTATGATTTTTATTTTATTTTCATATTTTTTAGTTTATGCATGTATTGGTATGAAACTATGAATAGTGTGGAAAGAGGAAATAATGTTCGAGACATACTATATGTAGAGGTTTTCCTAATACTATTACGAGTATTATTTTTATTCTTTTCATGAAAGATTTCTATACTTTTACAAAAAAAATATAAAGTACATCCAAGGGTATAGTGAAATGGCAGGCATTACGAGTGTTGGTATTTATTAAGTGGGGAAAACATTTAGGTCCCAAACACAACAAACGTAAATTATGTTTTGATAGAGCTTTTGAGAATTGTTTATGAAATATTATTAAATTTGATTTTCCTAACTGTAAATGGCCCATTAGCTCAGTTGGTTAGAGCGTCGTGCTAATAACGCGAAGGTCGCAGGTTCGAAACCTGCATGGGCCAATTTAATAATATTTTTATTTTTTTTTCCATTTTCCATTATATATATACTCCCTCCGTTTTTTTATAAGTCGTTTTTAGCTCAAGCACACGAATTAATAAAACTTAATGACTATTCTTTATTGTTCATTTTTTATTTAATAATATTTTTATTTTTTTTCCATTTTCCATTATATATATACTCCCTCCGTTTTTTTTATAAGTCGTTTTTAGCTCAAGCACACGAATTAATAAAACTTAATGACTATTCTTTATTGTTCATTTTTTTCCTCGTAAATCGCATTTTTCATGTAAAAATAGATGAAATTATTTTGGAAGAAGAAATAAACATTAATTGTGATAAATGAAGATAATGAAAACAAGAGAAAAAGTGAAGAATAGTTAGTTGAAAATTGAAAACCTTATCTTGAAATATGAAAACGACTTATAAAAAAAAAAAAAAAAAAAAAAAAGACAATAAGCTAAAACGACTTATAAAAAAAACGGAGGGAGTATATATTTCTTCCATTTTGATTAAAATATTTTTAATTTTTTTTTACCATTTTCCATTTTGTTTATTTTCTAGTTTCAGTCCATTCATATAAATAATTTTTGATTCCCTAGCATTCAAACGGTTAATTATTTTAAGTTGGTAACTAAATTTCTTTTAAGAGATCGTCTCCTCGCATCGTCTTTTATCTTATTTGGGATTTGGGAAGTGATTCCTTCCTTAATTGGGAATCTATACTACAATAACAAAAGGACAACTAGATAAACCCCTAATTTAAAGTGGGGTAGGTACAATGGAAGGCGATAATACACCGATTATTACTTATTAGCCCTCAATAAAAGAAGAGAATTCCCAAGCTCAGACATAAATTAGGGACACATTTGCTCTACATACAAGCATTCGACAAACTATACATAAATGCAAAACCTGAGTGGTGAAAGGGGAGTCAGTTGTACTAACATTCCCAAGGGTAGCCATCTACGTTTTCATTATATGGGAAGTTCGAGCTTTTGAGAGGATCTACCGGTTTTGCAACGAGTCTACCAAGTTGGAGAATACTTGCTCTTTCATGGCATCTCGGTTGCTCGTGTTCAGTGTATAAATGGTAGCCCGTGGATCACTTTTCAACCTCGCAACTGCAAAACAGAAAGTTTTCATGAATAAAATGTGAAATTCGGGGAAGCCTATGCATATACTCATAAAATTAGCCACGTTTGTTGATATCTATTGCCTCAAGTTTTGGGTCGATTACACGAGAGGTGGGATGGATCTAGCCAGATATTATAGCAATAAAAGTACTTAGCTACTTTAGTAATGATTTAGTTAAAGAAGAATGATATAGGAAGACCATTTTGTTTAAAGAAAGACCAATTTCACACCATTTAGTATTCAAACAAATCATACCTTCTCATGAAATAGCTAGAGCTTCTTCATTTGCATGCGTTTAAAAGATGTGAATTTTCACATTCCAAATAGATTCATTTTACGCTCATGTCATTACTCATTATCATCCATAGAATATATAAAACGTTGCAGCATTACCTCCAGGAATATCTCTACCAGATTTCGGGAGAGGGACAGATGCCAAGAGGGGGATATTGGATTCTAGAACTCTCAAAACAGCAGGGAAGAATGACGAGCTGAAAAGCTCCATTTTACCAACTTCATCGATAATGAACAGATCGGTTTCTTCCCTAACCTGGTCAGAGGTGCACTCGGATCAAACTGCAAGATTCACCTGTATTTAAGTCTATTTGACAGAGTTCATCCTAGAACTACAAATTCAAGACAACATGATTAAGGAAATAGGAATTGCACTCAAGGTTCTCTTTCGGAGTTCTCGAACATAGTAAAGAAAATAATGAGAAAAGGACCATGGCATTTACACACCTCCAATTCAGGCAATGCTAATGACTCAAATGATGAGACGTCTACTTTGTATCTCCCCACGTTAGGCCATCTGTGAGATTCCTGGCTGCCATGGGCAATAACAATTTACTTTCAGATATATCTAGCCAAAATCGAAGGAGAACGACAAATCTTATCTTATAATCATCCACCAGTTAGCTACTGTTAGTTCATTGAGAACTCCTCCTAATGTTCTTATATGGTCAGTATTCATAGCCCCTTATTTTCAATGAAATAATGCCAAAAGGCCAAATACAAAATTAAACTCATTTATACAAGTCGGCCATATTAGCAGGAAGCCTACTAAAGAACGAACGAAGATTCTTATTACCACGAAATCCATATTCATGTAATGATAACTAAGTCAAACTTTATAAATGATTTTCAGTTAGTCTAATAAAAATATGAAATATAAAGTAAACTTAACACTCCCATCGTACAAATTCAATCTTGAAACACCTAATCAATGATTATTTTTGAATGAGCAGCAGCTTTGAGTCGACCTCTCAGAGATCCTTCCAAAAGGCAAGTGTTCAAACTCTTGAGTAAATTGTTACAAAGATGTATCTTCCACTTTAGCTAAAATTTAGTGTAATATTCTTACTAATAGCTAGTAGGAAATACAATTCCCTAACAAAAAATTGTATGCATTCAGGCTATTAGGTGACTTAAATTTCACTCACCTACATAGAAAGAGAAGAAACAGAACAGTTAGCATTCCCAGCCTAAAGCAAAGGGAGTGCATGGTTAGCTCCTATTTCAGTTTTATAGGAACTAAATATTTAAATATATAGTGCATAATTTCCAGCAATCCTCTTCCAATACAACGGCTATTAGTATTTTCGTCTGCTGTTCTACTATAGCAATTCTATCATAGCTAGCTAGCTAGTGCACACATAGTAATACCATGCATTCACGGAGCAAAAGGTAGTACTGAATTCACAAAGATTTAGGGCCCTTGATGCTCACTCCACCTTCCAAATGATATACTTTGAATTCATCTCAAACAACTATTTCAGATAGGCAAACTAAGCCCTTCCCGATTTCACGTTCAAACCAGAGCAGGATATAGCCATCGGGAAACAAAGACAATTTGATTCTTCTAATTTGAAAGTGCCGAAACCAAACTTAATTAACACGATCATCTCAACTACTTGTATCCAATAACATTCAGCAACAAGACGAGCATCAACTTTACATCCAAAAACGATAAAAATGGGAACAGCACCAGTACCTAGTGACAGTGGTGGATGCCAGAGGACCTCTACGGCCATCAATAGTCACCACTTCAAATCCAACCCGTTCACCCCCTTCTCTCACCTCACCTACATATATAAGTCGGATTACATTTTTATCAACAAAATTATCAAAACCCTAATCCGTTCATCGATCAACTAATCAACATCAACAGCAACTATTTTTTCCCCAATACAATTCAAAACGACTCCAGGAACACCGCGACAGAACAAAACCAAACATCATAACAGTTTCAGTTCGAATAATCAGCACAATAAACTTCAGTACAAACAACAACGAGAGCACAGGATCGAAATGCAATTACGTTACAAGAGAGAAACGAAGGAGGCGTACGAGTGTAGAAGCCCTGAATCTTCAAGGTGGGATTGGATTGTTTGAGGGCATCGAGAACTCGGATAATGAGGGTAGTTTTCCCCACTCCCTGCATAAACCACCGATCGTTAAATGTACTAACGCTCGTAGAGAGATTCTGCGCTCAAATATACATGAGATGATAGGGGAGTTACCGGAGAACCGGTGACGAGAAAGCATTTTCCGGTGGCCGCCATAGCGGAAGAGGAGAGGGATAATCTAGAGAGTGAGTTTCAGCCTTTTACTTCGACGACTGAATTTTGTTCTCGCTTTCTTTTGATATAATTAAATCAATCTCGCGATGCGATGGTGCGAAATATTCATTTTCATTTTCGAAAAATAAATCATGTCCGATAACATAACTTACATAAAATATACTCAATTTTCATTTTTTGGACGAAAATGCCCTTAAAAATTTTCACAATCCCTCAGCTTTCATCCGCCTCCCCCAGCACCACCGATTTGAGCTGAGAAATTTTAGTTTCCTTTAACTCTCTCTCTCTCGTGAACTCTTCTCTGTCGTCTCTCCTTTAACTATCTCTATCTTATCTCCTTTAGCTCATCTCTCTCCTCTCTCGTCATCTTTCCTCTACAGTCGATATTGGTGGAGGATTCCGTTGGCATTTTAGGACATCAAAACATATCGCTTCGATTCCGGCACAAATTTCGGTAGAAGGGCTTGCGCGATTCCGGCGGTGGAGACAGAGGAGGTGGAGCAAAATCAATGGAGTATAGAGCTCATGTGATGAAGTTGTTGGACCAAATTTCTAATGCACAAAGCTTATGCATGAAAATAATTAAGAATGCATGCGCTTGATCGTCGCCCCCCGGCATAATTCGGCCTTCGCGGAAGACGCGTTTCGCGGCTATGATTTGTTTGGGTTGTGCGCGGGTGCGTGCCTCGAGGTGGGTTGCGGCCTTCGCGCGATCTCGGACGAACTGTCCCTCTCTCGTTCCATGGAATGCATGCGTCGTCGTCGCGGGACATGTCCCTCTTACTCGTTTCAGGCCCGTCTCGGATTGCCTCTTCGGAGTTCAAGGGTGCCGCATTTCGGCGGACCCAAGCACACATGTCCCTTCGGATTATAGGCAAGAGCCCTTCTCTTGCTCGAAGTCAGTTCGAATATTCGAGTCGCAATCTCGGATAATAAGTCGTCCCTAAGTTTGTCCATATCTTGGCTCTTTGCAAGCCAGCGTCCTCGAGACATGCGCGGCACGTCCGTAAAACCGTCCGATTTCAGCACCGTCGCCGTTTTTTTTTTGTTTTTTTTTTTCGGCGAAAAAAAAAATTAGTCTCGTCCCGTTGGAAAAAAAAATCGTAAGGTCGATCGAATCGATAAATCGTGCGCCAAAAAGAAAAAAATTCGAGTCTCATACTTGGGATTTGAAAATTGTGGGGTCTCCCAGGATTTTAGTGTACAGTGGTAGCATAAGACTTTTTATTGTAAGAACTATTATAGGGGGGAGGTGGTCCTTGAAGGGGGTCTGGGCGCCGGGCGCCCAGGCAGCCCCATGGCATGCATGCGATCCTAGCATCTCCCATGTCCGTCCCGCTGCGTCCCGTTCCCGATATACCGCGATTAGTCCCGTAAAAAAATGATTTGTCGGCCCCGTCCCGACACGACCCAATCTCGAAATTGCGCGATAAACACGACCCGTTCTCGATATCACTGATTTCATTCGTGTCCCTATCTCGGCTATCTGCAAGCCCGCGTCCTCGACACACTCGTTCCATGGGCATGTCCGTAAAACCGTCCGATTTTTGCATCGTCGGCTCGAGCCACTTAGATGCCACACCAGCTCGTCAACCCGAGCGAAGATGAGTATAGCCTAGCGATGCGTGCGGATACACCCGGTTGCAGGGAATAAGAACGCAGGCTCTTGATCGTCGGCCCCATCGCAGAATCCGGCCTCCGCGGAAGACGCGTTTCGCGACTCTGATTTGTTTGGGTTGTGCGCGGGTGCGTGCCTCGAGGTGGGTTGCGGCCTTCGCGCGATCTCGGACGAACTGTCCCTCTCTCGTTTCATGGAATGCATGCGTCGTCGTCGCGGGACATGTCTCTCTAACTCGTTTCAGGCCCGTCTCGGATTGCCCCTTTGGAGCACACATTTCCCTTCGGATTATAGGCAAGAGCTCTTCTCTTGCTCGAAGTCGGTTTGAATATTTGAGTCGCGATCTCGGATAATAAGTCGTCCCTAAGTTTGTCCTTATCTCGGCTCTTTGCAAGCTAGCGCCCTCGAGACATGCGTGACACGTACGTAAAACCGTCCGATCAGCATCGTCGCCGGTTTTTTTTTCGGCAAAAAAAAAGGAGAGTTTGTCCCGATGGAATCAAAAATCGTAATGTCGATCGAATCGATAAATCGTGCATCAAAAAGAAAAAAAATCGAGTCTCATACTTGGGATTTGAAAACTGCAGGGTTCCCCAGGATTTTAGTGTACAGTGGTGGCAGAAGGCTTTTTTTTTTTTTTTTTTTTTTAAACAATTAACAGGAAATTTAAGGGCCGCACCACGGAGGACTCGAACTCGAGACCTTTCAGGTCCGAGATTTATTCTTTAACCCCCTACCGCTTAGCAACACACACACACAAATTCGCTCCCAAAGAGGATCGAACCCGGGACTCTCACTAAAGAGAGGAACCCGGTGGCCAGGTGCGCTAAAGCACCTGGTTGGCAGAAGGCTTTTTATTGTAAGGACTATTATAGGGGGGAGGTGGTCCTTGAAGGGGGTCTGGGCGTCGGGCGCCCAGGCAGCCCCATGGCATGCATGCGATCCTAGCACCTCCCCCCAACCGTCCCGCCGTGTCCTGTTCCCGATATACCGTGATTAGTCCCGTAAAAAAAATGATTTGTCGGCCCCGTCCGGCCGTCCCGACACGACCTAATCTCGAAATTGCGCGATAAAACACGTCCCGTTCCCGATATCACTGATTTCATTCGTGTCCCTGTCTCGGCTATCTGAAAGTCCGCGTCCTCGACACACTCGTTCAATGGGCATGTCCGTAAAACCGTCCGATTTTTGCATCGTCGGCTCACGATTTGATAATTTGTTTCTTTTTTAGCGAAGGAGATTTAAAAGTCAGAAGAAACAGCGTTTTAAAACCGCTTGATTGATTGAGGAGGAAGATTTAGCAAATTACAAGTGAGAAGGAAGAGTGGGTTTTGGAGAATTTTTTACTTGAAATGGAACTGTTTTTTTTTTTTTTTTTGGAGAAGGAGAATCTCTCACTTTTCTCTTCTTGGATCACTGTAGACCGTAGTAGCAGAGAATCAAGCATCAGAATCGGAATTCTTTGCGATGAAGGCACTATCTCACAAAGAATAAGGATATACTGCCAGAAAATCGGCTCTAGCAGACTAAAGGAAATCCAGGCAAAGAAAAGGAGAGATTCAAAACACAAAACAAAATCAAATCTCCGACAAAAAAATTGAAAATACAGAGATTATTTTTGCGGTTTTTATCGACGGAGGAGACGAAAGATTTATTTTATTTTTTTTCGGAGAGGGAGAATCTCTCCCCTTTAGTCGTGAATCACCGTAGCAGCAACGATGAAGCAAGTACAAATGTCTTGTGATGAAGGCACTATCTCACAAGAAGATGTACTGCAAGAATCAGCCGCAGACTAAGGGAAATTCACGCATAAAAAGAGGAGAGATTCAAAACATAAAATCAAACAAAAAAAATCTCCGAGAAAACTTAAAATACATGAAGAAATAATTTTATTTTCTACGGGAAGGAGGAGAAGGAATTTGTGCGAGAAATAAAAAATAGAAAATTTCTGGAGGTGAAAACCCTAATTTTTCCAGAATCACCAGATAGCAAGAGATTAAGCGGTAAAAACATCTTCTTCTTTTATGATGAAGGCACTATCTCACAAAGAAGAAGAAGGATATACTCCTCAATCAATGTCTCAAGGAAATTCCAGGAAAAAAGAGAGATCAAAATCACATTAAAAACAGAGAAATCAAACGAAAAACCCCCCCAAAATGCGAAACACATGAAGAAACATTTTAAATGAAACAAAAAACCCAGAAAATCTGAATCACATTGATGGTGAAGAAACAATTTTTGCGAGGAAGAACTTACCTTTTTCTAAGGAAAAGAAAGAATTTTTTGCGAGAAAATTATAAATTTTGTTTTGTGAGAGAGATTTTTTTTTTTTTTTTTTTCCATAGAGGGAGAATGGAGAAGAATGAGTTCTTCTTTCGAAGCATGTGCTATTTATCTATGGGAAAAATACGCCCGTTACATAAGTCGGCTAAAGAAAGACGTTTTGGTAAATGACGATTTAACTTCTCAAATTTTTACAGTATTTTATTTTATTGGACTCTTCATATTCCTTTTTTTTTCCATTAAAGGAAAATCTTGATATTCTAAATAAACAAATATCTGATTATATTTAATTAAATTATGGGTGTATTAATTATTTATCATAATTCCGCATGTAATAACTTTTTGAAATCCATGTTCACTCCGATGTTCCGTGTAGACATTTCGTGTCGAAAAACTGTATTGGGGTAGATTTGATAAGAAATTGAAAGTTTGGAATTTAATTGGGTATTATGTTTTTGCACATATGGAAAAAAACAATATACTAAAAGTAATATAAATAAAATAACATAACAACCGTCACGTTAAAAAATAATCACGCCCAATATTTTGTTAATTACTGTAGTTATAGTATAAATTTTGTGTTTAATCATTCGTTACCCGGCACAATGGGCTCCCATCACGTAATTATTTTTTTTATAGTATAAATAGATTATGGGAAATTAAATGATGGGCCTATTTTTTATATGATTATAAAATTTTTGAAGCCTAAATTAGGGTGGCCCATATTATCTCAACGGGCTTTTCTTTGTGGCCCATAAATAAAGTTTTCTTTTACCATGAAGAAATTTTGAATATCACAATCAACATCCCAAAATGAAATATGGAATTCTATGTTGTTGAATGTTGTTCACAGCACAGTCAAACCCGAATTACTAGAAGCAATCAAAAAATAAGGAAAGGAAAGAGAAGAGAGATTATAGCAAGATTCACACCACAGATAGCAGTCGTATGCTGAAATTTCATGTAAAAGCTCAATCACAACAAATCTACAAACCCTAAACCAAAATCAACATAAATTAAGCAATTAAAAGTTGATTTTTCCCTATTTCGATACATGTTCGTGCAAGTTCCGATTCGAGGTAGATAGCGACGGCGGCGTTGAAGAGAAACGCAGATGATACGGCGATCCCAATTACGAAGGCGACTGAGACTGCGATGGTGCAAGTTTTTTAGAGAGAGGGTTTTAGAGAGCAGGGATGTGGCGAGTGCGCAGATGGAGAAACCCGACTGAGACGGCGACTCCGTAGTAATATTAACATATACAATTAATTTTATATTTCATTTTCAACATATTTACTTATCACTCTCTTCAAAACATACTCCCTCCGTCCAGTGATAAGTTCTATTTTCGTCCGTTCCACTCATATAGGGATACTACCTTAAATAGTAAATTTTATCCACTAAAACTCATTCACACTACTTTATCAACAACTATCACTCTTGTCTTAATTCTCGCACAGAGAAAAAATGATCTCTTTACCAATAGGACAGAGGGAGTACTATCTACATGTAAACCCTCTTCAGAAATCGGGTGTAGCATCGAATTCGATATTTGATTATTAGAAAGTCCACCATCATCTCATCATTTTGGAATTATGAAGATCGCACAAGGCCCAACGGTCAAAAAATAATTGATTGCTACTACTGATTAGACAATCCACAGCTGACTTGCGGCCTTCGAATTCCGATATTCCTCACATATTTCAATCTAGCTTTCGCCAACTCTAATAAAAATACTTCCCCCAATTAAACACCAAATCATTTATCCAAATTGCATTTCATACATGTATAAAAGTACGGTTTTTGGAATTAGTAAACACCAATGCTTCAAATTAACACCTCAAAACACTCGAATCTTGTCTTAAACGAGACTGAAAATCGAAGCAACTATATACGAATACAATTCCTTCATCTAAAATGCCTAATCAAAGCAGACACCTTTCGCAATCCAACATACTACCACCATCCCATTCATATCAATCTCATCGAGTATCAACAATAGGCTCGTTTATAAACAAGATCAAGGCAAGGGAATACAAAAAATAACCAAAGAACACGGTATGTTGACTAAAAGGACAAATTTATAGGACAAGGAAAAACAAAAGAAACCGAAAAGGTCAAAAGGAAACAAAGTTAAAAAAAGGTTTAGAAAAAAACCCCACGAAACCAAACTCCAAAAAGCTTCCAACACATCTCATACTCCTCGTGATTGATCCACACCCACTCCATTAAAATATCAACACCCCACCACCGCAAAGATATTTTCGTATTCCACACCTATTCCACTTACCTATCTTATTAAATTTATAATCCACAAACCATTACCATATCACAGTTTTAATTGAAACCAAAACCGAAATACAAAACTGGGAGCCAAGCAGCTGGGTTATCATTAAGTAGAGAAATATCTAAAGAAACAGTAGAGTACATAGACCAATTCCATCTGATCATTACCTATTTTTTTCAATTTCCTTCCTACTCCAGATTAAAAAAACCGAATATAAAAAAAATATACCAAAATAGAAAGAAAAAAGAGTGGACAGCTATATATAAAGGGGTAACTAGCTCAGATGGAACTGTGGCAGAGCATAATTTCTAGGGGAAACGTGATTTTCAGCTTCACTCGTCATCGTCCTCATCCTCCTGCATACATGACAAACAGAGGTCAGATAAATTGTCTGAACAGTTAACCGGATAATTAATCGTGAGGCAAAACGGAGAATATGATTACATCGGCGCTGCCATCTTCGTCGTCGTCTTCATCGTCGTTCACCTCTGACTTGGACTTATCGGACTCTTCATCAGCACCGGCGCCATCGCTCTGTTTCAAAATTGCATCAAATTTTAAAATCGTAGGCATTAAAATTTAAATTCGAGTGAAAACTTAGGAGGCTGAGGAATTAAAATAGGTAGGGGAATTACGAGTTTTTTGTTGTAAGCCTGGAGAGTTTTCTCGTATTCGACTTTCCTCTTCTCAGCCTTGGCGACGTAAGGAGCTTTCTCCTGAAACAGAAAAATCGCGATATTAACCTAAATTGAATTTTAAATTAGTTTAATACTATTGACGGAATCTAAATTCACAGAGAGATTCTTACAGCTTCTGTCAGCGATTTCCATTTCTCACCACCAGCCTTTCCAACCTACGCAAAATTTCCGAAAATAAACTGAGTCAAAACTCCGGAAAAACGAAATTCAACTGAATTCCGGATCTGAAGGGGGCTGAATCACTCACAGCGGAGACCGATTTGTTGTTGGGGTGCTTCTCTTTGTAAGTCTTCCTGAAGTCCTCCCTGGATACAGAGCAGGAAACCAGATCACAAACAGAACAAAATCACAGACACAAAAATACGGGAAAATAATAAATAAAACGACCGGTAAAATTCCATACATGAAGACGAAGAAGGCGCTGGCAGGCCTCTTAGGCTTGTTCGGATCCTTCGCCGGCTTCCCCTTCTTCACCGCCGGCTTCTTCCCGCCTGCGGCTCCTTTCTTCACCGAAAGCCTACACACACCAACAACAAAACTCAATCAATCACGAAAATGAACTCACAAACTACAAACGACAGATCTAGAGCGCAAACGATCCGATAAAACTTACTTCGCATCGGCTTTCTTCGTCTCGGTCTTAGATCTTCCTCCTTTCATCTCGAACCTGCGAAAACAGCGAAAAACTCGGTCAGACTCGCTCGGATCGGCGCGACTCGGTAGCGAAACGGTCGAGAACTCACCGAATAATCTAGAGAGAGAGCGTGCGGTGGTGCTAGAGAGAGAAACGAAGAGATATGCTTTGCGTTGGTGTAGTGTGTGCGTGAGTAGGGGAGTGGTATATGTGAAAGGGAGGGATAAGGGGTCTGAAAGGAAAGAGCCTCAAAAATTCGCCCAAAATTCACTCAAACCAAATTGAAGTCCGGGTTTGGGCGGGATTTCAATTTTCCCCTGCCACGTCACCAATCCGCGCACACCCCATCCCTGCGCTCTGATTGGCCGGATGGGTGCCTTCCCTTGGCTCTGTGTTTCCTCTGTGTTTGTTGCGGAGGGGTCGGCCGCCGTCGGATGGGGTGCTGGCGGTACAGTAGGGGCACGTGGCGCCATCGCAGCGGCTGAGGGGGTCGAGTGGGTTTCGGCTGTAATGACCGAATTAGCCTTTGTGTTATGACGGTTAAGGCCCTGGCAGGAGTCGTTGTGGCCCTTTATTAAACAAATATCAATAAACTTGATATGATTGAGATGCGCTGTGTGAGCTGTGAGGGTGTTTCGGTAATTTCGCTATCGGTGGTGCGATCTAGATATTCTGAATGTTGAATTTATGCGGGTTTTTTAATAATTGAATTATTTTTTGAATTTGAATAATTATTTTAGTTGATTTATTTATTTAATAATATTAAAAAACTGGAGTGGGGGGATTTCTTAATATTTATTAATTCGTTTTTCCTATAAAAAAAAAAGGAACTTCATAAAGAGAAAAGGAAATTAGTGTATTTTGTCTATAATTATAATCAAGTCGTTTTATTATTATGATTATTATTATTATTATTATTATTATTATTATTATTATTATTATTATTATTATTATTATTATTATTATTATTATTATTATTATTATTATTATTATTATTATTATTATTATTAAATACATGTGCAAATTTGGGCTCTATTTGCAGGGCCCGTTTTGGGCCTAGGCGATAGGGGGGTCTTAACTTAACTTTTTTATTTGTTAGTCCAAATAATATTTAGCCTTTTATAGTAGTAATAAAATTGGCCCAAGTGGAAAGCCCAGACTCTAATTAATTTAAATGTACAGTAGTACAAATCTCTCATTTCATCTTCCCTAAAACTGTTAGTGCTCGTTTGGTAGCAAGTGTGTGATAACTAAGTGTAATAGTAAATCATGATATCACAACCAATTTAAACCATGATATCACTTCTCAGTATTGGTGTTTGGTACTAAAGAGTTAAACCATGATAAATTACAAATTTACTAAATTATCCCTAAAATTTTGGGAAAATTTCCATACCCTAATTTATCTTCGCCGTCGAGAGGTGAGAGGGGAAGGAGGAGAAGGTGGGAGAGAGACCACATCACTAGGGGCGGCGCTTAAAAAATGAGTGGTGGCGTCGCAGCGGCACGACGGAGGTCAAAGGAGGAAAATTAAGGTAGCGCGAGGGTTGAGGGTAGAAGAAAAGGGGGCTGCCGAGGATAGAAGGTGGCGCTTGGGGGCGGAGTTGCAGCAGGTGAAGGGGCGGTGGCTAGAGAAGGAGGAGGAGGCGATGTCCGGAGGCTAAAGGATAAGAGGGGAGGAGGAGGAGAGGTGGTGACGGGTCTGTAGCAAAGAAATAATGATGTTGGTGGAGGAGGCAGAATAACCATGGCAGAGGGCGTAGGGGCTGCAGCGGCGCGACGGTGGCGGCAATCGGAATCGGCGATGGAAGAAGAGGGGTAAAATGGGTTAAGATAATACTGTTCAACCGGGAGTTCACTATCACAAGGGGGAGCCGTGATAAATTTTGGAGAGGGAACAGTGATTTACGTGCGGGCCGGCTCGGGCCGAAGAGTTATCACGGGCTCACTTAGAATTATATCACGCAAACCAAACATGAGTATAGGGGGTGATATCTTGGTCTATCCCGAGATATCACCCCTACCAAACGAGCACTTAAACACTGTCAAGCTCAAGCATCGGGTCCAATATAAATGAGTCCTGACATTAAGCTCGACCTATTGCATTCTATATTAGTAAAGCTGGTTGGAATGACGTTGTTTATGTTATGGCAGGCACAAATCTCTAGAGGTATGTTTCTGGTTGCAGTATTAGCATACTGTACTACTTTGTCTGTCTTTACTCTTTTAATTTCTTAAACTCATGGTTGATCGGTCGTACTATAATTAGTTCGTATAAATGGCTAAGCTGGTGATTTGGTACTCAATAGATAAAAGTTCATCCCGTATCTTGGTGGGGCAACCAGGATGGCATGCTAATGCAAGCAACCGGTGATCTGCAACCATGGCGTGGCTGCAACTCTCTAGCACACGATCTCTTACCTCTTTATAGTTTTAACATGCATAGATCATGATTGTTGGGTTGGCTTTTAATTGGCTGCATTTATATTCTCTCTGGACTGCAGTTATTTTCATTTTGCATCATCTGAAATTAATTGCTCTGTGGACGTAGATTTTATTCCGATAGATCGAACCACGTTACTTCCTTATGTTCTTTTCATTATTGTTACAACATTAATTATCCTACTAAAATAAGATCGATCAGTAAAATTCGGAAACAACTCGGTGGTCTTTGGATTTGCACTACATGGGTTATATGAAAATGGTGCAACTTAATTAGTTATCTTTAGGAAAAAATGCATTTAAAATCGTGAACTTTACCTGACATACCGTTTTAACCGTTAACTTTTAAAATTTTCTATAAAATCACAAACTTTTTAATTTGTCCAATTTTCCCTTAATTTCTAATTTCCCCCAAATCAAAGCTGATGTGGCATTGATGTGTCAGTTTGAAAATTGACATGTCATCCACATAGCTTTCACGTAGATTTTATAAAACACATATATATCCACATAATTATTTTTATTTAAATAATAGTATATGCAATTAATAAAGTTCCTGCCTAACATCATATTTGGATACGACCACTGCATCACCTCCGACATCGATGTTTGACTCGATTTTGTAGCGAAAAACAGGGCCAGGGGAAGTAGATCTGCACCTGAACTGATCGGAGGGCCGTATTTTAGCGAGGGAGGAGATAAATCTACAAAAAATTAAATTAATTGCATATATTATTTAAATAAAAATAATTATGTGGATGTATATGTGTCTTATAAAATCTACGTGGAAGCTATGTGGACGACATGTCAATTTCCACACTGACACATCAGCGCCACATTAGCTTTGATTTGGGGAAATTAGAAATTAAGGGAAAATTGGACAAATTAAAAAGTTTGTGATTTTAGGGAAAAAAATTGAAAGTTAACGGTTAAAACGGTATGTCAGATAAAGTTCACGATTTTAAATGCATTTTTTCCTTATCTTTAACCAAAAAGAATGAGACTTCTTTAGATAGGAAAATAGATCACATGTCGCTTTTGGAGCCGGTGATCATTTACATTTGAGCCGCCCTTGGACGAGACATTCGTAGATTGGAGTTATAGTATTCATTCGTTTGTTTAATCTTATTTGTAATCTCTTCTATGTATACCATTACTTGTACCTCTGAACTTCTCACCTTCTTATAAAATTCATTTCTCGAAGGGGTCCTTATTTTCTACTTCGTCTAGGGCCCTGAAATGTCGGAAACGGGAATACGATCGACAAACATTATTGCATGCAATGTAGAGAAAGTACGATATTTTAAATTTCTTATTAAACATTGTATATAACCTCTAATTTAAATATAAAATCTTATCATTAGAAAATGGCAAACCTTATTACCTTGTCAAGGAATTTGATACAACTAATTAATTTGAAATTTGTACCAAATCACTACTATTTTATAGGTTAATATACACATCGTAAAATTCGACTTTTTTTCACAATTTTTCCATACGTGTATTTGGATTAGCTATACATAAAATTTCACGTAAAAATGTTTGTTTGTCAAGCGTTAGGGATTAAGTCATGGGTCAAAAAGTTTCGAATAGTGTTCCGTGGTACGACGACTTTTAAATTTTCTGTTAATTGTTAAAAAAAAAAAAAAAAAAAAAAAAAACTAGTGTGAGTAATCTGAAAGGGTATTGCCTGTATACGAACGACGTCGTTTTGGGTGCAATAACACTGTTCCCGTTAATTTTATGGTTTATTTTATCGTAGGGTTCGAATCTGCGTGATTACACCCACCTCCGCCCAAAAGCGCGCTTCAATTGCTTCTTAGGTTCCCAGTTTTTGATCTGCGCCGTCGCGCCGGAGATCGAGCGGCAGCCATGTACGGTCACCGAGGGTTAGTTCCACGACCTCATATCTTCATTTATTTCGCGCTCGCTCTTGATTTCTTTACATGTGTAGAAGCAATAGGTTTAATCGGTTCCAGAACGGGAGGAAATTAATTGACTGTAAATTAAAATTCGTCGATTTTTTGGATGAATCCGTGAAGAATTGGATAGATTTTGCTTTCTAATTTGTTTCGTGAATGTACGATTATGTGAGTGCTTTTTTTTCCCTTTCACGCTTGCGATTGGATGGGATAGGGATTTGTGTTGGCAAAGTTCGGTTATGAAATATGAATGTTGGATTTTTGGCTGATGGCTGTGGAAGAAGAATGTTTATGATTCTTTGTTAATCGTTCTCTAGAAATCTTGTTTAAGCACTGAGTGTTTAGGGTTGTATTTGAGGAACTGAGGTGAAAATTTTGCAAATATGTCCGTAATTTCTCGACTAGTTACTGGAGTAATGTTCTGATGATCTTCTTTTCGAATCTTGAATAATTGTATGTTTTTGTAAGCTTTGGATTTTGGAATATAGTGAATGTTGACCTATGCTGCAGCATTTCCTTCAAAGAATTGGTCCTTTGAGGCTGCTGCTCTTAGTTTTTCCGTATTTTGCTGTTTTCCGCTGCTTGCCGATAGTGGCTCTATTGATATATCTCTATATCTCTAGTTGGGTCTGTGCTACATTACTGAAGTGCTTTAATTGTGGTTAGCGTTAATAAATGGATTGGTGTTAGTTCTGTCAACATGGCATATTGCAGCACTTTAGCTTTCAACAAATTGGTTCGTTGAGGCTGTCGTTTCTTAATTTTGTTCCCTTACTTTGTTGTCTGGCTTTTGTTGTTTTTCAATATTGACTTGACTCTATAGATGTATGGGTTTGTGCTGTATGATTTAAGTCGCTTAGAAAAGTTGAAAACAAGAAAAGAAAATGGGTTGGGATTAGTTTTATTAACAAGGTTTAGTGGGGGATCTTTCCTTCCTTGGGTGTGAACAATTGAAGGTCATTTTATGGGAGCGGGGGGGTTTCGGACGGGTACGAGATCGGCTCAAAGAGACCAAGATTGATGGAATCAAATCCCTACTTCGCAGTGAGCAGCAGTTCAAACTATGGCTACGGCAGAGGATTTCAGCCTCAGCCATCTCCCTTTCCTGTGGTTCGACTAAGGGGCCTCCCCTTCAATTGCACTGAAGTTGATATCTTCAATTTCTTCCCCGGACTCGACATAATAGATATATTCTTGGTGAACAAAGATGGAAGATTCTCCGGGGAAGCTTTTGCAGTCTTTGCAGGTCATATGCAGGCCGAACTCGCTCTTCGGAGAGATCGTCAGACCATGGGCAGGAGGTATGTTGAGGTATTCAGGTGCAAGAAGCAAGACTACTACAATGCTATAGCTGCAGAGGTGAGTGAAGGAGGAGGCCATGGTAGCATCGATCATCGCGGGGCATCTCCTGTAGCTCGACGTAAAAGATCCCCAGACAAAGACAAGATGGAGTATACAGAAACCTTGAAGATGCGTGGGCTTCCATATTCGGTGAAAAAACCGGATATCATCAAGTTCTTTGGAGGCTTTGAGATTTCAGAGGAGAAGATCCAGATTGTGCGGAGGCCTGACGGAAAAGTCACCGGAGAGGCATATGTGGAATTTGCATCTGCTGAGGAGGCAAGAAAAGCGATGCGCAAGGACAAGATGGTGATGGGAACGAGGTACGTGGAACTCTTCCCTTCGGCTCCGGACGAAGCCAGGCAAACTGCATCGCGTTCGAGGCAGTAGGCGAGGAGAGACCGGTGGTTTTCTCTCTCTGTAATGATGTGTATGAGGCGCTTGGTCTCTCTCTCTCTCTCTCTCTATGTAAGGAGATGATTGAATTTTTGAAACTCGTTTTCATAAAATTTGCAACTTGTAGTTGAGCTAGTTTCTTGAGAGATTCATACTTGATTTTTGAATGGGGAACTCTCTCTCTCTCTCTCTCTTCGAAATTGTGCTGATTCGCATTTTCATACAAACTAGATTTTGCACCCGTGCGATGCACGGTTTAGTTTTTGGTTCGAGCAAAAGCCAAACTGAATTGGATCAACTAATATCGGAATGTATAAATTGAAGATTAAATTGACCAAAACTATAAGCACATAATATTCGCAATAAGAGAATATGAATATACTCCCCGTAAATAAATTTGAAAAATCTTTATATAATTTCATTTTAGACATATACTATCACAATACCTAACATCACATAAACTATAGTTACCGACCACATAACACTAAAATGGTGAGTCTCGATCTTTACTATCAATAAACAATATAAGTCAATTATATTAATTTTAAAACATTTGCAATATAGAGTATTGTGAAACAGAAGGGTATCAATAAAGTTACAGAGAGTGAAACAATACGTTTGTCACCTTTCTGGGCAAATTAATCTTATTTTTCTGTTTCTTTTTTTCATTAATTTTTATTGTAACATTTGAAAATCTACAATAACATAATTGAGTTCACAAATTATATTAAAAAAAAATCAAATATCAATTTGTTGGTTATCTTTTGAATTTTATTTTAGATAAACAAATTATTATAAAAAAAATATTTTGTTTTATGTAATTTGCAAATTTAAAAAAACTATTTTTTTTTATGCCTTACCCTATTAAAATGAGCGTGTGAGGGAGAGAAATATATTTATTTTTTTGAATTATATAATTAATTAATTTTTTTTTAATTTAAAATGGTGGATGATGATAAAAAGATAATGGGTGGTTATTAACCATTTTGAAGAATAATAAACTGTTAGTTTTTTTGTTTTTTTTACATAATAATAATTAGTTAGTTTAAGACCTTCAAATTAAAAAAATTTACAAAATTACCATTTTAAAATCTATATCTATATAAAAAGATTACAGAATTTGCGGTTAACAATTTGGAGTTGATTGCGGTGGCAATTTTGTGAATATATCCAATCGCAGGGTTAATTCTGTAAATTCCAGTTAATGCCATTAATTAAATCCACGTATTTATTGCATATAAAAACGGCTATTACTTACAATTTAGTGGTCTAAAAGAAGAATTAATCTGCCCAATTTTGCTTGGGCCCGAAATTCAGCGAACTTAAAATTTATTTTTTTGGGCCCGAAATTTTTTTGGACCCGAAATTCAGCTTACTTAGCTAATGGCCCAAATAATCTAAATGCTGTACACACGAATTTTAAGAATTACATACCACATTTATCATAAATAAATAACACAACTTTAAAAAAATTACATCCCAGCAGAAGGAATAAAAATGATACAAATTTATTTAATAAATATATAATTAAGTAAATTTAACCACTAAGTCCACTAAGTCCACAACCACCACTTCAAAAATGGCATCCATCCACAACTTAGCAGTTTATATCCTGCAATAAATAGCATGTTATCATCCTCATTTCATCACCATCGATCAGAAAGCACTCCAGAAAAAAAAAAAAAAAAAAAAAAAAAAAAAAAAAAAAAAAAAAAAAAACACACACACACACAGTTTTAGCAGTAGATTAGAGAGGAAGGAGATGGCACCTTTCTTTGGCCTGATCAAAGACCTGGAGCCCGGGAAATCCAAGGTTACTCTAACACTAAGAGTAATTCGGTCCTACAAAGTACCACAGATGCAGAATAAGAATGAAGATTACAGCAGAGAAGTTGTAATGCATGATTCTGAGGTAAATTGTACAGTTAGCTATTTTAATATAGACATATATTACAGAATTTTTCACTGATTACCTTTGTTCATTGTTGTGCAGGGAAATCGAATCCATGGCAGTATGCAGAGGCTCTCTATCCCATACTTCGAAGGACAACTGCAGGAAGGAAGAATATACAACATCATGAATTACATAGTTGCAAGTAACAACAAGCGTGCAAAGACAACTACATGTGCTCATGTCATCATACTGTACAAGCATACAAGAGTTGCTGAGATTCGAGATGGGAGCTTTCCAAAATATGATCTGAATCTCAAAGGGTTTGATGAGATTGCTAAGATGGAAGATACTCCAGAAGATATCCTATTTGGTAAGGCATGACTACTGAAAATTTATGCAGTTTATTGTTAAAATACAGTACTAATGCTCTGTTTATGTATTTACAGATGTGATGGGAGTTGTGATTGACAGTGTGAAGCCGTATGAGCTTACTACAAGCAGTGGAAAGACTGTTAAGCTGATGGAAATTGTCATTGAAGATCTAGAGTAATGCATTTAGTTTTCAAATTTTAGTGTCTAAGCATGTTCAGTTAATTTAACATGTGTGTGTTTGTTACATCAGGAAAAGGAAGCTGAAGTGTAAATTGTGGGAGGACTATGCAGAGGAGCTGGATTACTCTATCAACAGTGGTGCAGAAGAACCTGTTGCAGTTCTGCTCAAGTTCTGCCGCACCACTGTTTTCAGAGGTATGATTAAGTATAATAAAATTATGCATGCAGTTAGGATGAATAATATGACACAGGACCTGTATATGATCAATTATTTAACTGTGCAGGTGAATTGACAGTGAACAGCTCATACCATGCCACTCAGATACTCTTAAAAAATGTTGCAGAATTGGAGACAATGCGTGAAGAGTAAGTTTTTTTCAGTGTAAATGCATGCAGTGTAAATTTTTCAGTGTAAATGAATGCAGTGTAATAATTCAACTTTTTTTGCAGGTTCTGGAAATTAAATAAAGACAGGAGCTCAGGTGGTATTAAGATGATTCATGTTCCAAGGCCAAGGAGTATGGAAGATGAGTTAAATGAAGGGGAAAGCATGCTGAAAACAATCAAAGAATTGGCTGGATATGAGGTAATAACAAACCTAATGCATTACTACACTACTTCATGTTTTAAACATTCAATTTTCTAATGCATTGTACATGTGCAGTTTGGGAAATTCTGGGTGTATGGAGAGATCTACGAGGTGAAGACATTAGGTGGCTGGAACTATATGGCATGCAGACTGTGCCTCAAGAAGCTGAAGAAAAATGACATTTCATTTTACTGTGAGGGATGCAACACATTTGATGTTGTTGGCAGAATGAGGTATTTAAATAAAAACAGAAGCATTCATGTCTATTTTTACAACAGATAGCATGCTAAATGTTTAAATCATGCACTGATATTACATTAAATGTATGAAACAGGTACAGG
The DNA here is from genome assembly GCA_029379335.1 of Thymus mandschuricus. Taxonomy (NCBI): domain Eukaryota; kingdom Viridiplantae; phylum Streptophyta; class Magnoliopsida; order Lamiales; family Lamiaceae; genus Thymus; species Thymus mandschuricus. The sequence goes on from CM057078.1 coordinate 33,295,497, forward strand.
CTGTATGTTGAGATTAGTGATGACACAGAAACTGCAACATTCATGCTGTGGGATAGAGAGTGTGCACAGTTGCTAGGCATGCAAGCTGGTGACATAAGTGTGGTATGCAGAATTTACAGAAACTTATTATGCATGTTTATATTCCTACCAAATAAATACTGAAGCAAATTTAAACTCTTACCAGGATGCAGCAGACCCAACAGCAATGCCATTCGAGTTTGAAGCATTGATTGGGAAATCAGCACTATTCAAGGTTAACTTAAAGCTGTATGAGAAAGAGGTTAACAAGGCATATACAATTGCCAAAGTTAATCTAGATCCGGAAATGATTGCCAAGTATGGCAACTGTCAAAGCAAGCATGGACAGGAAAAGGTAAAACACATAATACACATACACATAATCGTTTTAGAATGATTTTCAAGGATATAACATGTTTTTTTCTTCAGAGTGAATGCTCAGGTGTCAGAAATGCCTCTACAGCAAGTGCATGGGATAAAGAATTACAGAGAGAGGAGGAGAAGCAGACTGAGGCTGATGAAGAACCAATTGTGTTCAAGAGGGTCAAGAAAGTACAAGCATCAAAGGACAAGTTTGAGCAGGGTGTGGAGTTGAAGGATGACTGATGCAGTAGAGTAGATTAGCTTAGAATAGTTGTTTTTCAATTACCTAAGTAGGCACTCTTTTTCCCACAGGGTTTTAATGAGGCTTACAAGTTTGTATTACAAAAATTCAGTACAAAGTTAATTAAGTATTTTATAAAAGTTTCTTTCAATTATGTAAGCAAGTATGATTTCATTTAGCTCTATTAGTAAACACACACTGTTAAAAATAGTTGGGAAAATGAATTTTTGGAAAACAGAAGCAATCACATAGGTTTTTAGCTGGAAAATGAACAAAATAATACTAATTCCCAGTTATTTTTATAGACTGAGCTTTATAATAATGTAAATTCATCATTTTCAGAAACATTTATCAGGTAAATAATATTTTCTGTATAAGTAATTTTACTAAATTGATAAAAAACGTGTTTACCATATTATTTTAAATATTTTGACACTTTTCCACAGCTGTGCAAAATGAAAACGTGGTGGGAATTAAAATTTTTAAAAAAGCAGTTACCTTATTTGAAATTCAAATATGAATTGAAAATTTTGAATCATCCAACAAAATACACACTCAGAGCAAGAAAACACAGAGAACAGGAAGGAAGAAACCGGGATTTAGAGGAAGAATTGAACAGAGTAGGTTCAGAGAATGAGTAGTCATCAATTTCAGAAAAGGAAAAGAGGGAGAAGTGAACATGAGGATAGGGGTACGTACCTGGTTCTATCTGAAATATATTTTCAGTGAATTCATCTCTGCAAAATGAAGTGTAATTTGTGATTAGTATGTATTCATACAAAAGGCTTAACAGATGTAAGGAGAGTTGAAGGAAAATTGATTAAACTTAGCTTTTGTTCGATTCTGTGGTTGAGGTTTGTTAGTCCAGTTGAATTGCTCGATACAGAGCTAATTGAATGTTAGCTTCCACCTCTGTAAAGTGATTGAATCTGCGAATAATTAAGAAGTTAGATACTGTAGGAGAGAATGGTAGAGAATGTGGATCAGAGAGATAGATATACAAAGACTTCGAATAGGAAAACAATTACCAGTCATGTGCGTTGATTGCTGTAGGTGAATGTAGTATCTGTTCATCCAATTCATTTGTGTATTTCCACAGTTCTTTGTGTCTGCAATCCTGTGTGCAGAAAACAAAATTTCAGAGACAGATAGAGGGAGAGAGGATAGACAGAGAGATAGAGAGTGAGAGAAATTGAGTCAGAGTCTTACCATTTTTGATGTTGTTGCTCGCCCAATGCAGTAAGCCTTGGATTCAATGTTTCTGTGTGAGTATAGAACAAGTAAGATTAGAAATAAATAGATAGCAAGATAGATTGATATATGCAGGATTATTGAGTAATTTAAGTGTTATCAGTTTACCATCATTGTCCACAGTGAAGTGCTTTTCAATTATGTGGAATTCAGTCCATAAATCTTCATTTATCTGTCACAATGAGAATTGAGTTAGGTAGATTTCGAGAGTAATAGAGTTAGAAAGATATAACAGAACGAAGTGTGATGATGCAGAGGCTTACCAGATGCCATTCACTTCATGTATGGACCTTCTACTGGATGATGTATGCTGCATGTATTGTTTTGACCATAGATCTGTAGAGAGGAATCGATTAGAACATAACATATGTTGTGAAAATACAGAGAGAGAGAAAGAAAGGGGCATATTTAAAACTTTACCATTTCTGTTCTTTCGGATCTGGAAATTTGAGCTTCAGATCCGTGTATATTTGTGATTTCCTTCATGGATATCTGCAGATCTGCTAAATAAATTAAAGAAATTAGTAAAAAAAAAAAAAAAAGAAATAGGCAGAAAGAGATCGATGTAGTTCAAAATGAGCAGCTGCTTACATAAATAAGAGCTGATCTTCAACGTTCACTCGAACCAGCTCATTTCAGCTCGCAAAAGTTCTGGATCCATGGTTTTCACCATGGATCTGTAGAGATCTGCGCAAAAAATAGAAAGGTCAGTAGGAAAAACTAGAGAGAGAGAGAGAGAGAGAGAGAGAAATTATAGAAAACGAACTAATCTTTACCCATCTCTTCTGGATTCACCCCTTTCTCCATAGATTTGTACAGATCTGCCCAAAAAAATAGAAAAGTTAGTAGAAAAACTAGAGAGAGAGAGAGAGAGAGAGATGGATGCAGTAAGAAGTTCAGACCTCATTTTACGGCAAAGTGAACGGATCTTCGCCATTTTTCTAGAAATCAGCTGGTAAGGAGAAGATATAGTGTGCTACGGTGTGGATTTGAACGGAAAATGAAAGAAAACTGGTGAAGAAATTAGGGTTTGCACACAGAGAGAGAGGCGGAGAGTGAAAGATGAGGAGGGTGAGTTCGGGCAGGATTCGTAAAAATCGGGCGAATGAGCTGAGGAGTCGTATTTATATGGAGTGTTTAGGGTTTGACAATCAAAACGACGTCGTTTCATCCCGAACGACGTCGTTTTGATTGTTATCCGATTTAATTAGTTGGGCTTGAATTTAACGAATGGGCTGGGCTTTAAATTTGTGCCGGGCCGGCCCAGTCGATTTGGCCATTAATTTTTTTCTGGCCCGGCCCAATCGAATGTGCAAAAATACTACATAGTTTTTATTAAATCAAAATATTTTTTTATATATATATTTTTTTACTCTATTTCTTATAATTAAATTTATGGAATTTCTTTTTTACATTTTTAGAATATCCTCGACAAATTTTTAAATTTACGAAAATCATTTATACACTATTTATAAAATATTATTTGCAAGGTGTATTATTTTTTAATCTATTTAACAATTTAATATATTTATTAATGGATTATTTTTCTTATTCAATAAATTAACTTATATTTATTATTCAATAAATTAACTTATAAACTTAAAAAACTTTTTTATTTTCAATTATTAATATTATGGCAATTTATATGAATCATTTCATACAAATTATCATTTGACATAAATGTTGATTTTCGTTTTGCAGCTGATGAATCGATGGTGGACAATGATTTAATTGACATCACAATTGAAGAATCAAATAATATAGGTAACAAATTATTTATTTTTCTTTTATCAAGTGTAACGATAGTATATTGTATGTATATATATATTTTTTAATGTTCATATTTTACATTTTATTTGGGTTTGAATTATAGCCATTGGGATGGGCTTTAAATTTGTGCCGGGCCGGCCCGGTCGATTTGGTCTTTAAATTTCTCCTGGCCCGGCCCAATCGAATATGCAAAAATAATAGTACATAATTTTTAATAAATAAAATATTTAAATTATCTTTTTAAATCGAAATGTTTTTTTATAATTTTTTTTTACCTTTATTTCTGATAATTTAATTTATGGAATTTCTTTTTTACTTTTTTAGAATATGCTCGACAAATTTTTAGATTTACGAAAATCATTTATACACTATTTATAAAATATTATTTGCAAGGTGTATAATTTTTTAATCTATTTAAAATTTTAAGAGGGGAAAAATAAAATACCCAATATGATATAAGAAAATCAAATTAAGGACACACATTTAAAAAACACAAAAAATACCCATTTTTAATGCGAAAGGACACAAATACCCTTACTAATAGACTTTGACTTTTACTAGTCAACATCACTCTTCTCTCCTCCCCCTCCTTCTCCCTTTTCCACGTGTCTCTTCTCTCCTCATTATTTTTCCTTTTTTTTTTTAATTTTTATTTTATTTTCGAATTTTCGAATTTCAGTTTTTTTTTTTATTTTTTTTTTCTTTTCTGACTACTGTAGCTGTGATATTTGTATAACTTTAAGGAGGTACGAAATATAAAGAATTCGTACCGGTTATATATAAGAATTACGAAACACATATTTGAGTATGCAATTATGCAGTTATTGGTACGAAGACATTCACTTCGTACTAAAACAACTATGTATTGGTACGAATAAGATTCACTTCGTACTAAATCAACTATATATTGGTACGAAATAGATTCACTTCGTACTAAAGTCTACTGAGGAATTAAACCCTAAAACTAAAAATTAAACCTTAAAAAACATTTTAATATTAACAAAATCTGTGCAATACATAACCAGTACTCCCTCCGTTCCGCTCCATTTGACCTATAGAGTGAATAGATGTGAGGTATAAAATAATAGAGCAGGCCAAATAGAGTGGAACGGAGGGAGTATAAACAAACTTCATAGTTTATAACAAAAAACACAACATATGCAGTACGAATTAGATCATTTCGAACCAGCAAATCTTAAAAAACACTTTAATACTAACAAAATCTGTACAATACATAACCAATATGAACAATCTTCATAGTTTATAACAAAAAAAAACAACATACGCAGTACGAATTAGATCATTTCGAACCAGCAAGTCTTACAAAACACTTTAATACTAACAAAATCTGTTCAAAACATAACCAATATGAACAAACTTCACAAATTTTAACCAAAACACAACACGTGCCGTACGAATTAGATCATTTCGAACCCAAAAATCTGAAAAAACAGTACAATATTAACAAAATCTGTGCAAAACAATATTCCAATCTCGTAAAACCAGTGGAACACACCTTCTTCTTCGACAGCAGTGACTACGAAGCAACAAGAATCAAACCACTGGCTTAATTCCAATCTTAATTAGCATAAATCGATTCCAAATTCCTCAAAATCGAAGTTCAGAGAGAGAAAGTGACCACCGTGGAACACACCTTCTTCTTCGACCACCACCGCGGCGACTGCAACGACGAAGCCGAGCTAGAGAAACTCGACCGGACAGACTGCCTCCGCCGTCGACGTAGCCTCTGTATTGGCGATGGGTTTTCCATCATACAGGTTTCTCCAGCTACATTCTTCCTCCCTTTTCCATTATATCTCCCATTAACAAACAAGATACTAATAAACTCCCATGATATACATTATCTAAAACAGGGGAGGCATCCATTAGGTCCAAAGCTTTGAATGAACTGATCTAGCTCAAATCACACATAAATAAAGGAAATTTTCAATGCTTCTTTTCAAACAGAACCCCATTAACTAACAATTGCAATTGTTGCAGCAGAAGACAATCAAATAACACATAAGTAAAACAAAAATTAACATTTAAATACTAAAATACCATCGAGCATGTTAGAGTAAGCTCTTCTCAAATGGCTTTGGGGATTAGGAGGTTCCGCCGCTCGATATCCAGATTGGGGGATCGAGCGAGGGTTTGAGGCGGCGGCGGCGATTTTCGCCAAATTTCATCCGATTCGATAATCTCCCTCTTCACGAAATCGATCTGCTCCTCCACCGCGAACTCGTAATCGTAATTGTCACGGCGAATTTGATTCCGAGCTCCGAATTTCAGAATTTCTTTTCCGATCTGGCGATTCTCACCTTCTTCCTGCTCTGCTCGCGGCTGGTCTGTATCTCTGTACTGCTGCGATGCAGCGGCGAATCTCTTATGCTCCGGCAATCTGTACTCGTCGGAGCAATCGGATTCCTCAATTCTCTCCCTCACGAGCTGGTAGATTTGATTCCTCGTCCAATGCCTCCGTGAATGGCGTAGATAGAGGAGGCAGCAGATCGAAGAATTAGAGAGAGAAAGAAGGGGTGAGGGAGAGAGAAAGTGCAGATAGAGGAGTGAAATAGATTGTGGTGCGTGTTTGTGGAAAGAGAAGAGAAAAATACAGAGAATGAGAGACGGCGGAAAGAGAGCCAAATGTGAGCGTGAAAATGGAGAGAGGAAAAAATAGGTTTTAGAGTAAAGTGGGGGTAGTTGTGTAATTTCGCATTAAAAATGGGTATATTTTGAGACTTTTAAATGAGTGTCCTTATATTGATTTTGTTATCCCATATTGGGTAGTTTATTATATTAACTCAAATTTTAATGTATTTACTAAGGAATTATTTTTCATATTCGATAAATTAACTTATATTTCTTATTCAAGAAATTAACTTATAAATTTTAAAGACTTCTTATTTTAAATTGTTAATATTAGGGCAATTTATATGGGTCGTTTTATTCTATTTATATTTTGAAATAAATTTTGATATTCATTTTGCAGCTGATGAATCGACGGTGGACAATGATTTAATTGACATCACAATTGAAGAATCACATAATATAGGTAACAAATTATTTATTTTTCTTTTATCAAGTGTAACGATAGTACGTTGTATGTATATATATTTTTTTAATGTTAATATTTTGCATTTTGTTTGGGTGACGTTCCTATTTATGAGTCTATGAAAGATGTTGAACTGATTGATATCACTGTTGAAGATATTGAAATTGTATTTAATATTTTGTAATATCAAAATTTTGTTTTTTTTTATATGATTGTTTATATATTTACTACTCATTCAAAGTATATTTTATCTGACTATTATGAAATTGTTCGTTATAATTAGACAATGCAGGGATTCGTGGAAACTCAGCGGAATGTGGAGCTATTCGTATAAATGTTGAACCGATTTCTGAAATTGGTATTTACAAAATTTTAACTTTTCTAATTAAATTATTTGCTTTATATTTTATTTTCTTTATTTTTGCTAACATTCAAAATATGTTTATTAGATTCTTATGAGTTCGAAGCAATGATGACAAGGGATAAACAAAGTGGCAGACATCGTTCATCGATTTTGTTGAACAACGAGATCGGTAAGTTTATTTATGGGAATTTTATTTTACAGTATTGTTGTATAATATTTAATATATACTTTTTGTTATTATGACATTGTAACATTAAATATATTTTATAATTCCCATAACTAATTTTATTTTATTTTCATATAAATCGCGCAGATTATGATGATCTTGGTGATCCAGTCTATCAATGTCAGTTCTGTAAAGCTTATTTTTGGCAGGATGAAAGACGGCACGGCAGCACTATTCTAAGTCCGAAGTATTCGTTGTGTTGCCAAAATGGTAAAGTACGGCTCCCTAGATTGGAAAGACCGCCGACGTTGTTAGGTGATTTGCTTTGGGGGAATGATGCGAAGAGCAAACATTTTCAACAGAATATTCGGTCGTACAATAGCATGTTTGCTTTCACATCGATGGGAGGAACCATTGATTTCGCTGTGAACAATGGTGGTGGGCCTCCAACATTTCGATTGAGTGGCCAAAATTACCATTTGATAGGGAGTTTAATGCCCCTTGAAGGTAAACCACCGCTATTCGGCCAGATGTACATATACGATACGGAAAATGAAATTGCGAATCGCATGCAGTCCGTTAGGTAAGTAATTGTTACTGTTCAAATACAAACTTTTTATCCTCTTTAATTGAAAATTTATATTATATACCATGTTATTTATAGCACTGTATATATTTATTTATTTAGGAAAAACAACAGCACGAACAATTTGCATGCAGAGATTGTTTCCGATTTGAAGGGAATGCTAGATGAGAATAATGTCTTTGTGAAGACATTTAGAATGGCAAGAGAGAAAATTGTCGATGCTGGACAGTCTGATGTAAAGATAAAGCTTATTGGTAGAAGAGGTCGCGATGCTCGAACGTACAATTTGCCAACAGTGTCGGAAGTAGCAGCCTTGATTGTAGGTGATTTCTATGAATCGTTGGGAGATACAGATTTGATCGTTGAAACGCGGTCTGGTGTGTTAAAGCGCATCAATGAGCTGAATGCGTCTTATCTTGGGTTGCAGTATCCGTTGTTGTTCCCATATGGTGAGGATGGCTATCGCGAAGATATTTCTCTTTGTAATGTTCGTAGTGGCACCACTTCCAATGCTCGAAAGTATGTGAGTATGAGACAATTCTTTGCTTTCCGATTGCATGAAAGGGAGTTAGAAGCTAAAACCATCCTTTCTTCTAGACGTCTACACCAGCAGTTCATTGTTGACGCGTACACCATGATTGAATAGTCCAGATTAAAGTACGTACGTTTGAATCAGAAGAATTTGAGATGCGATTTGTATAAGGGCTTAGAAGATGCTCTTACGAAAGGGGAGACAAATGCAGCAACTCAAGGCAAGAGAATCATATTGCCTTCTACTTTCACTGGAGGAGCTCGATTCATGATTCAAAGTTATCAAGATGCAATGGCAATTTGCAAATGGGCTGGATATTCGAACTTATTCATCACATTTACATGCAATCCTAAATGGCCAGAGATTTCACGGTACGTGCAAAGTCAAGGGTTGAAACCGGAAGATTGTCCACTTACAGTTTGTTGTGTTTTCAAGATGAAGCTGGATAAGTTAATCAAAGATCTCCGTACGAAGAAACCTTTTGGAAGCGTTAAATCAGGTACTCCATTCTTTATTGTATCATAATGCTACATTATTTTCTATATTACATGCATAAATTAATAGATACACGATTGAATTTAAAAAACGTGGCCTTCCCCATGCACACATATTGCTTTTCCTTTCAAACGTTGACAAGGATTGTCCTCCGGAAAAGATCGACGAAATCATTTCAGCCGAAATACCGGATAAAGATACGGATCCAAAGTATTATGAGGCGGTAAAGGATAGCATGATTCATGGCCCATGTGGATCCGCGAACATCAGTGCACCTTGCATGGATCCCGATACGCGTCGTTGTACCAAGTATTTTCCGAAGAAATATGTTGATGAAACGACCATGGATAAGGATGGATATCCGGTATACAGGCGTAGGAATAATGGACGATCGGTTATGAGGAATGGTGTGCCGTTGGATAATAGGTATGTTGTTCCGCACAATCGTTATCTTCTGATGAGGTATGGAGCACACATAAATGTGGAGTGGTGCAATCAGTCTCGATCCATAAAATATTTGTTCAAGTATATCAACAAGGGACGCGATGGTGTCACAGCGGCTTTTTATAAGACTCCAGACAATGAAGGGGAGGCGAAACCAGTTGATGAGGTGCAGATGTATTATGATTGTAGATACATATCACCGTGTGAGGCTGCTTGGCGAATTTTGGGCTATGAGATTCAATACAAATCCCCTTCAGTTGAAAGGTTGAGTTTTCACCTTCCTGGCCAACAGAGCGTAGTGTTTCCTGACTATGTTCCAATTGATCGTGTCATGGAGCAACCTAGAGTTGGAGAAAGCATGTTTTTTGCGTGGTTTGAGGCAAATAAGAAATTTCCGGAAGCAAGAGAACTCACGTACGATGAATTTCCAACTAAGTTTGTTTGGAAGAGTGATACAAGAACGTGGGAGCAAAGAAAAAGGGGTTTCGCGGTTGGTAGAATATTTTATGTGCCTCCTGGAAGTGGTGAGATGTATTATTTGAGATGCTTGCTCTCCATCGTGGACCTACATGTTTCGAAGACATCAGAACAGTTAATGGAGTTGTGTACGACACGTTCAAGGATGCTTGCCAAGCCTATGGATTGTTGAGTGATGACAAAGAATACATCCATGCTATTACTGAAGCAAGTTTTTGGGCGTCGGCCTTGTCTTTGAGGTATCTTTTCGTCACTCTGCTCTCGACTGATTCCTTGGGACGTCCTGAACATGTCTGGAATGCTTGCTGGGAATATCTATCAGATGATATTTTATACAAACAAAGGACTTTGTTTCGTCACCCAGGTAATGTATTTTGTGCATTAAATGTTTTGTTTTTTTGTTAATATGATTTCTTTATTGTATAATTAAATTGATCGATCTTTATATATATTTGTTCATATATTTAAAACGCAGGGCTTCAACTGAGCGAAGATCAGATTAAGGGTTATGCTCTTGCCGAAATTGAGAAACTGTTGAAAAGCCTTGGTAGGAGTCTACAGGATTTTCACGGCATGCCCTATCCGAGTGATGATTTCTTACATTTCCATGGAAATAGATTGATCCATGACGAAATGTCATATGATCGCGAAGCTTTATCTAAAGAGCTCAAGGATTTGCTTGCCAAACTTACTGATGAGCAGCGTCGTGTTTATGATACTATCATAAGTGCAACGAGCTCGAGTTCGGGTGGGATGTTCTTTGTATATGGATATGGAGGCACAGGCAAAACATTCATATGGAAAACGCTATCTGCAAGCCTTAGATCCAAGGGAGAAATAGTTTTGAATGTAGCTTCGAGTGGTATTGTTGCTCTACTATTGCCTGGAGGGAGGACAGCTCATTCGAGATTCAAGATTCCTCTACATCCTACTGAGGACAGCACGTGTAACATTAGCCAAGGTAGTCCACTGGCTCAGCCTATTGTTAGGTGCAAGCTTATTATTTGGGATGAGGCTTCGATGGTGCGTAAGCATTGCTTTGAAGCTTTGGACAAGACTCTACGGGATTTAATGCGTTTTCAGAACCCGTTAAGTTCGTCATTGCCTTTTGGTGGCAAGGCTGTTGTCTTTGGAGGAGATTTCAGACAGATTTTGCCCGTTATCCAAAAAGGAACCGGACAGGATACTGTTTTCGCAACCATAAATTCTTCATATCTTTGGAAAGATTGTAAGGTGTTACGGTTGACGAAGAATATGCGTCTTGAAAATGCAAGCTCCCCTGATGAGGCTAGAGAGTTGGAGGAATTCTCTAAATGGATTGCTGATATAGGTGATGGAAACCTTGGAGGTCCGAATGATGGTCATGCTGACATCGAAATTCCTGATGATATATTGATGAAATGGTCAGGCAATCCAATTGAATGCATAGTCAACAGTACGTATCCAACATATTCTGCCGATGTTGAAGACGCGTCGTATCTACAGGACAGAGCAATTCTTGCACCTACTCTTCATGCAGTTGAATCTGTGAATGAGTACATGAGTTCGTTGAACAAGAGTGACGGCGTTTTATATAGAAGTTCGGATTCGATGAGCAGGTCTGATTCGGGTAGTGAGATGTTTCAGCAAGTGCATACTCCCGATTTCTTGAATACTATCAAGTGCTCTGGTGTGCCGAATCATGAATTGTGTTTGAAGGTTGGAACTCCGGTTATGCTGTTGAGGAATATTGATCATGCGAATGGTTTGTGCAACGGTACGAGATTGATGATTACCAGGTTGGGCACTTATGTTTTGGAAGCTAAGATCCTTACAGGCCACAATGCAAATCAAAATGTATTGATTCCGAGGTTGTCTTTGACTCCGGCTGATATGACTTTGCCGTTCAAGTTTGAGCGAAGGCAGTTTCCTTTGATAGTATCTTATGCAATGACGATCAACAAGAGTCAGGGACAATCGCTTTCGCATGTTGGGCTATTCTTGCCAAAACCTGTGTTTACACATGGTCAACTATATGTTGCTGTGTCGAGAGTACGGAGTCGTCGTGGATTGAAGATTTTGATATGTGAAGAAGATAGAAATGATAGTACTACCACGAAAAATGTTGTATATAAGGAAGTTTTCCGAAATGTATAACATATTGTCGTTTAGTGCTCTAACATTGTATCCGTTTGCTCTTTGTATTATCTTTTATTGCTCTAACTTTGTATTCGCTTTGTACTTTTGTTGTGTTTTAGTGGTCTACTGTTGTATGCCTTTGTTCGTTTTATTTGTATGTTTACGTTACGACTTATTGTTCGTAAAAAAAATTCGTAACTTAAAGGGCTGCGCATCGCACGCGGGCGAGTACTAGTTAATAATTTAAAGATTAATAATTTAAAGATTCATAATTTAAAAGTTATCCACATTATATGAATCAGTAAATAGTCGAATCTTGTTTTTCCTCCAACATCTGAAGAATTGCATTTTTTACAATAGAATGTAACTCCATCTGGTTGTAGCTTCGAAAAGCACTTGCGGCAGGCAAGATACGACCATCCTCTGATATCCTCAATAGTAATTATTTCAGCATGCACCCAAAACTGTCCAATCTGAAAAATAATTATCATTAAGTCTCAAAAAATAATTATTATTATTATTATTCTAATATGTATCGATAATCCATGTCACGTTTTGAAATATATATATATATATATATATATATATATATTAAAATCTCAACATTGATAAAGTAATGATACCTGTCCATTGTGCTGGATTTCTGAAATGGACTTCAATGGTATCTCAAGATCGGGATCTTTGTAGATTTGTAGCTGAATAGGCTGAATAGGTTTCAACGATTCATTCACCAACAGTGGTGCCATTTTTCTAGGCTTGTCGCTTTTGATCATTTCGGGTATCTACAAACAAAAATATTTGGCATCACAATTTGTATTAAATTAAAAATAAAGAATTATGCATGTAGATTATTATACTTCTCTTTGAATTCTGCAACTTGTGGGAGACTGTTGTCAACAATAATTCTCGTTGCACGATATGAGCTCGAAACTTTTATCTCTCCTGCAAATAGTTTAGAGTGTTAGTATAGTATAAGAACATTGAATTACGAAAATGAATAGTTGAATAGTTATAATAATATGGTTTTTAAATTTTTTGCAAGAGCATTAATTAATTTTGGAGTTGCATTTAATTATGAATATGACGTTGCCTGTGGATTTCTCACTATCCTGCCTTCCAATATTCTTTTACTTGAGAAAATTAGAAAATTAATAGTACAATAATTTGAGAATCAATGTATACCTAGAAATATTAAAAGATTGAGTGATACCTTTGTATTTAGTAGGCTTACAAAATTGGATGATTCCAACTACACTATCTTGAACAGAGGCATCGAGTAGCAAGTTTGTCATCTGGTCGGCAAAATCATCCCATAGAGTGCATGTCAAAGTGAGTCCCCTAAACAACAGAATACAAAATAGAACAAATTATTAGTCAACTTTTATTCAATTAAGATAATAAGAATTAGATTAGGAATATTTTGTCAAACTCTTCATCTTCAATTTGAATATCCATGAGCTTTGTCTGTCGTCCATTGACTTCTTTGATTTGTGGCTGGTACGTAGAAACCACAGTTCCAATGAGATCTGGAAAATATAAATTGAACGCATAATAAATAATTCATTAAATAAGATTATTGTGAAATCATTAAATATTAAATGGCTTACCAAAAGAATTAAATAAAGGCAACGATTCATACAGAACCAAAGATATGAGCAAATAATTGCGCTCGATATGAGAAAATAATTCTCTCGTCGCACGTTTCATGAATGAATATCATTAATTAAGAACTAAAGAAATTACCGAAAAGAGGGCATGATTCAAGATTTTGAATAGCTTGAATATCATTAAATGGCTTGAATTCAAATTGAACATTTGGGAAATCTTCTTCATCCAACTCGGCAATGCGAGTATGCTTAAAGAGAAGTAGCTTCACTTTGCAATTTGTGGTGCTATATCGCATCGTATTTCTTGCAACAACGTAATTCATTACCGCCAATATTTTTCCAGCTTCCATATTGACGCGAAACCTTTCGATATCTCGACGCTGGATTGTGGCATGAATTCGATTACCCTGCAAATTAAAACATATATTAGTAAAAATCTTAACAAATATAAAAGAGATAGAAAAATAAGAAACGTAGTTATGTTAGAAGATTCTTAACCATTCCATCGTGTAGGACACACTCCATACTCGTCACTTCATCTCCGTTGTTGAACTGATGTTGAAAATAGACGTGAATAACACGAACTTTGATTCCAAATTTGCTCTTCCCTTCTTGCAGGTCGTCGACGAACGAAAACACTGGAGCCATGAGTTTTGCTTTGGTGAAGTGATTGCGCTTTCTGTTGTCGTCATCTGCTTCTATGATGTGTTTAAATAGTGTTAAATACGTAGGAGTGGGATTGTAAATATGAGATAGTGGGTAGTTAATTTATAGAACGCAAAATTCTTGTTTGACCGATCTAAATAATCTTTAATTTGATTTCTTTTACAAAATATAGGGTGAAAATGTGATTTCATGTTTAATTAATGGGTAAAGAAATATATTTGCGTGGGTTTGTGGGAGAGATATTTACGTGGGTTTATTTATATACTAGTTTACAACCCGTCGAAAATCGACGGGTGTCAATTATTTTTAATGTTTAGATATTTTATTAGTAATATATATTTTAAAATGTTTTAGACTATGATTCTCGATTTTTATGTACAAACAATAAAAAGAATTTAAGAATGATTAAGAACTAATTCAATGATGATTCATATTATATTTAAATCTTCGACGTTTAAAGACTTATAACTCAATTTGGTGCCAAAAACGACAAAGCCAAGTTCCTCGTGAAATATAAAAAATATATATTTAAAAGTAATACAAAAAATACTAAAAGTAAATAAACAATATGAAAATTATATAAGAAATATGGACCAAAATAATATGCTCAGCTCCTCTTCTACAAAGCTATTGAAGTTTGAGCGTAGTCTCCCGTTACTCGTGTTTATAAGAAAATATGTTTAAAGGGAAATATTTTGATGATAGGTGCACTTGTACTCATTGTTTATTTCAATAAACAGAAAATGTCAAACAAAGTCTCCCGTAACCTGTTGTTTATTGTAATAAAACAAAATGTCAATATAAAGTCACTCGTTTATCGTGTTTATAAGAAAATAGGTTTAAAGGGAAATATTTTGATAATACAATCACTTTATAACGTTATTTTTAAGTAAAATATAAAGTCACCGTTTGTATCTTGTTCGAAATTCGATACAATCACTTTATAACGTTATTTTTAAGTAAAACATAAATGAAAAATATGAAAAATATGTCAAGTCACCCGTTATTTTTTTCAATAAAAAGAAAATGTTGTTATATCAAAATAAGATAAGATGCCCGTTTCGAACCACCACGTTAATCGACATGCATACGTGTCAATTCCTACATCTGCAATTCTTATTTATCTAGATCATATAATTGTAAATATTGAAGTATGATATATTTCAATCTCACACAATATCTATCTTATATTTAGTTTTATATTGTATACTACTATGTATGCTTATCATATAAGTATTCACGTAGCTCGATGTTTATTGTAATAAAAACAAAATGCCGTTACATCAACATAAATCAAGTCATAACGACGATTCTTGTTACATTTAAATCTTCGACGTTTAAAGACTTATAAATGAAATTGGTGCCGAAATTAACAAAGTCAAGTTTTCTGTAAAATACATAAAAAGATAAAAATGTAATACAAAAAGTACTTAATAATTTACTACCCGTCAAAAATAGTTTACATTAATCGAATTCTGCTTCTTTTGCAATCTAACATGTAACTTAATTTGATATGATTTTAGTAGAAAAATATATAATTATATAAAGTCACCCGTTACTTGTGTTTATAAGAAAATAAGTTTAAAGGGGAATATGTTGATGGTAGGTGCATTCGTATTCTGTCAGATTTCAATACGAATCACTTTATAACGTTATTTTAAAGTAAAATATAAATGAAAATTATTAAAATGTCAAGTTGCCCGTTATTTATTATAATCAAATATAAAAGAAAAATATTTAAATAAGTTCAAGTCGCCCGTTGTTTATGTAATAAAAAGAAAATGTCAATGAGGGGTCTCAAATAGTTATATTGATTTGATCTCGTCATATCGTTATTTCAAGCCGCTGGTTAATTGTGATAATAAAAGTAGGTTTATTAGAGTAATATTTTGATAATAAGTATAGTGTACCTCGTCAAAATTCGACATGAAAAAATTAATTTTTTAGTGTTATTTTAAAGCAAACATAAGATAAAATTAAACTAACTCAAGCCACCTATTGTTTATTCTAATAAAAGATTAATGTCGAAGAGACATAGAAAAATGTTAAAATAAGGTATCATTATTTCAAGCCGCCAACTAATTGTGATAATAAAAATAGGTTTATAAGAGTAATATTTCGATAATAGGTATAGTGTATCGCGTTAAAATTCAACATGAATAATTAATTGTCTAATAAACATAATTATAAGATACAAATATAAAAATTCAATTTATATATAATAAAATATAATTTATTTATAATATAATATTAATATATTATTATTTAAAGTCACATAATTCCAATATAACTAAAGAAAGTCGTAAATAATTACCTTTATTCATTCACATATTATTGATAGTATTAAATTACTACCAATTTCATAATATTAATAAAACACATAATATATAAAGCATTCGGTTAAATACTTACTAATCATTGCATATTACTACAATTAAATGCTAATCATATAATTATTTGCATGTAGATTCTATTATTTTTTCTATTATATGAAATTGTAATTGTTATTGTTATTTTATTATATATATTAAAATCTTTTTTTTTCGAAATAATATATTAAAATCTATTAATGTATGAATAGAATAATATTGAAGATAACTATTAAAGATATAATAATAATATTATTAATAATGATAATTATAGAATAATTAGATAATATTTTTTATTATAAAAAATTGAATTTTTAGATAAATAGAAACGGAAAGCATAGGAAGCGCCACGTAGGCACATGAATTAACGTGGTGCTCCGAATCCGCTTTGCTATTATATAGGGTATTTTGGTCCAGAATTTGAATTGTTGGGTATTTTTTTGGTAAATTAAGTGGGTGGCTAACTTTTGTGTTTACTAAGTTGAAGTGGGTATTTCACCCTATTTCCTCTTAAATATATTATATATACATGATTTAATTAATCTATTATAAATTACATGGGATATACATACATAATTTGCAATATATTATATATACATGATTTACGTAAAAAAAATATAAAAATAGAATTTTTAGATAAATAGGAATGGAGAGCATAGGGAGCGCCACGTAGGCACGTGAATTAACGTGGGGCTCCGAATCCGTTTTGTTATTATATATAAAAGGATACTATGTCTATACGAAACTAAAATAAATTAATGCTACATGCATAAATTGACACCCAAACAAAAAAAAAAAATCGATGTCTACATGCATAAATAAAAAATCGATGAAATAATTAATGTATGGCGATGTCTACTTGCATAAATAAAAATCGATGAAATAATCAAAAAACAATACACCAAACAAATTTCATCAAAATTTTCTAATCAGAAGAATAGATACAAATACTATGTCTATACGAAACTAAAATAAATTAATGCTACATGCATAAATTGACACCCAAACAAAAAAAAAAAAAAAAAAATCGATGTCTGCATAAATAAAAAATCGATGAAATAATCAAAAGAGAAAAAAGATTACTTACTTGCAATAACGCTTGATAACACGAAAGGTTTAAATTGTGTGTGGGTTGATGAAGGTTTATGTGTGTTGTTGTGTTTGAGAATGTTAAAGGGAGTATATATAAGATAGTAGATCTATTCATGTAAGAATAGAATATCATTAAAAAAACTAATAAAATATTTATTAGTTCATGTAGGATTCTATTATATTTTTCTACATATAAATAAATTATATATACATGATTTTCGTCGATATGCGAATAAATTATATTTACATGGTTTACGTAAAGTATTTACAATATTATATATACATGATATATATATACATTTTACGTAAATTACATTTGATATACATACTTGATTTAAAATATATTATATTCTATTATATTTTTCTATATATATAAATATATTATGAATCTATTAATTATCAATTACATAGGATATGCATAAAGTATTTACAATATTATATATACATGATATATATATACATTTTACGTAAATTACATGATATATACATACATGATTTAAAATATATTATATATTCTATTATATTTTTCTACAAATATAAATAAATTATTAATCTATTAATTATCAATTACATGAGATATACATAAAGTATTTACAATATTATATATACAGTACATGATATATATACACTTTCCGTAAATTACATGATATATACATATATGAATTATTATTATTACAATATATATATATATATATATATATATATATATATATATATATATATATATTATATATACATTTTACGTTAAAAAAAAATAGATTTTTAGATAAATAGGAACGGAGAGCATAGGGAGCGCCACGTAGGCACGTCGATTAACGTGGGGCTCCGAATCCGCATCGCTATTATATATAAAAGGATTTGAAAATAAAATCCACCACCACCACCAAATCTTAATTCATATTTAATATTAAAAAAAAAAAATAAGCGTGGGTTTGTGGGAGGGATATTTACGTGGGTTTTATTTATATAACCACCACCGAATCTTTAATAAAAAATAATTTTGTATTTAATTTTTATTAAAAAAATAAGCGTGGGTTTGTGGGATGGATATTTACGTGGGTTTTATTTATATAACCACCACCGAATCTTTATTCAAAAATAATTTTGTATTTAATTTTTATTTCATTTTCAATTATACTAAAAATAGCATTAAATATCATTAGAAATATAATAATATTTATTGATAATTAACGAAAATCAACAAACGTGGAATGGATTGAAAGTGGGGTGGATGAATTTAAATAATTCAGTTATTAAAAATATAATAAAAAATCAAATAATAATTGAATTACTTTGCCATTGAAATTGATCTTATTTACCAAATCGCCATTTTTAAATTGATTTCAAATTGAAGTTTCCTGTTTTATATATATATAGATGTAGTCCTAGTTTTTATTTTTGAGAATAATCTTAGTTTAATTTTTTCGGTTTAAGTTTGTTTAGAGATTAATTAAATGAACTTAACCCTAAAAGGCAAAATATCGGATTCATGAAAGAATTAATCTAAGGAGCCACATTATGGTTAGCCATAATACCATATTTAATATTCAAAAATAGATTATTTTTTGTAAGGTAAGTTGATTTTATTTTGTATACTCATATACCCTTTATCTAAAGAGGCAAAAATAAATCTACCCACTTTCAACTTTAAAACCTAAATTTAGCTTTGGATCTTAAAAACATAAAAATATACCCAATCTTTCAAATTTTGTACCATAATGCCCTTGCTTTTTTTTTTTTAATGAAAATGCCATTGCTTTATGCTTTTTACTTTTTGTTTTTTGCTTTTTGACTTTGACCACCAATTCTCTCTCTCTCTTTCCGGTAATTTTGGTGTTACAAATCGTACTGTGTTCCATACAAATAAGTACGAAACGTGATTCTTACTGTGTATTTAAGTACGCAGTAAGCTTTTCTTCCTTTCGTACTGTGTACTTAAGTACGCAGTAAGATTTTCTTCCTTTCGTACTGTATATTTTAGTATATCATGTAAATTGAACAAAAACTTACACAAGACTGGTAATTTTTTTTTTTTTGTTTCGTACTGTGTACTTAAGTACGCAGTAAGATTTTCTTCCTTTCGTACTGTGTACTTTGTATATCATGTAAATTGAACAAAAACTTACACAAGACTAGTAATTTTTTTTTGTGTTTCGTACTGTGTACTTAAGTACGCAGTATTAATTTTCTTCCTTTCGTACTGTGTACTTAAGTACGCAGTAAGATTTTCTTCTTTTCGTACTGTGTACTTTAGTATATCATATAAATTCAACAAAAACTTACACAAGACTAGTAATCTTTTTTTTATATTTTGTACTGTGTACTTAAGTACGCAGTAAGCTTTTCTTCCTTTCGTACTGTGTACTTTAGTATATCATGTAAATTGAACAAAAACTTACACAAGACTAGTAATCTTTTTTTGTGTTTCGTACTGTGTACTTAAGTACGCAGTAAGCTTTTCTTCCTTTCGTACTGTGTACTTTAGTATATCATGTAAATTGAACAAAAACTTACACAAGACTAGTAATCTTTTTTTATATTTCGTACTGTGTACTTAAGTACACAGTAAGCTTTTCTTCCCTTCGTACTGTGTGCTTAAGTACACAACATTGTCTAATCTTTTTTTGTATTTCGTATTGTGTACTTAAGTAATCGGGATAGATGATAGCATTCGGAAATAGTGTTTGTGTTTAGAGAGAGAGAGAGAGAGAGAGAGTTTGACAACACATTGCATGCTCAATTTAGTCAAAATAACCCTTTTGAAGCAATATTAATGGATCATAATTTTTTTCCCATTACACAAGAACACCAAAAACAAAAGCATTCTTTTTTAAATCAAAAAATCAAGAAACAAGAGAGAGAGAGAAACTATGGAGAGCAACTAAAAAATAAATAAAAAAGAGCTCAATCTCACTCGACGCCATGGAAATAAAAAATAAATAAAAAAGAAGAAATAAAAAGAGCTCAATCTCACTCGACCCAATAAGAAGAAGAAGAAATAAAAAATAAATAAAAAAGAACTGCAAATCACTCGACGCCATGGAAATCGGAGCTAAGGAGCTCAATCTCGAATTCCGCCCCTCCACTTTCATCTTGCCGCGAGAGGTACTCCGATCCCGCTTCTCCGCTTCTGAGGCCAGAGCTTTTCCGACGTACAGCCTCCGGCTGCCCCCCCTGTACCCGGGCTCCGCCGCCTTCGCCATCTCGTTCCTCACCCACTCCTTCATCCTCTTCAACCTCTGCAAATTATTCACACAAAAATCAATTAACTGCAATTTTCCCCCAATTCGAATTTCGTCGAAAGAAAAATCGAACCTTGGCACTAGGGCTCTCTCCGGATCTCGGAGATTCGGAGGTTTTCCCCCTGGGCGGCGTCCGCGGAGGCGTGCGGGCTGTTCTTGAAGCTTGAGAGGAGAGTGGCGCTTGGCGGAGTAGAGAGAGAAAGAGAGAGAGCGGTAGAGAGAGTGAGAAGTTTCAAAAATAGAGAGAGAGGGAGATTATGCATATATGAAGAAGAAATTGGTGGGAATAGTACTCCGAACCTATAAAGTAAGGGCAATCTTGTCCACCGAACCAAAAATCGGGTATTTTTTGTATGTTTTTAACTTCCGATGTAAAATTTAGTTTTCACACTTAGAAGTGGGTATAGAACTATATATTCTCTTATCTAAATAGAGTAACATAATGATTGTTTCATCAATTTATATTTCATTTATTGTGAATTGAATGCTTAAAAGCTCAACTAAAGTAATAAATTAATATAAATATTAAAAAGATTTTAAATATTCAGCCATATAGTGCATAAAAATTATTTACGAGAATTGTAAATATTCAAAATCTACCCCATAACATATTAAAGTATCCAATATTATAATAAAATACTAGTACTGGAGTATTAGTTTTAGGGGAACTTCGACTATGGTTATTTTATGTAATTTAACTAGCCAGAAGCATACAATTCTTAATTTAATAAGTTCCGTGTATTTGTGATTTTTTTTATTGTTCAAATTTTGTTTGGAATGTATAGATTTTTTTTTCCCAACATAATTAGATGGAATTATCAAGAATATTATTCCTATTTAACTCTATTTAAGTTACTTACCAATTTTTATAAGTTAAACTTAGATCATGTATGGGAGTAAAATTGTCTAATTAATGTTGAGGGAGATGATTTGTAAATGAAAAATTATTTTTGCTTAAAGATTCTATAAATAAATACAAGGATATATAAGTAAATCAATAAATTCAACTACATAGAATTACCTAAATACCCTTTTATGGCTAGCCACATTATGGCTCTTTAACAAAACCCTTCATGAAAAACGCAGCAAATGAAACTCTAATTTAATTAAGAAAAAGTGTGCCCTAAAAGAAATTATGAAAAAGTTCAAAAATAACTCGATATCACTTCGTATACACGAAATTATAAAATTCTAATTTAGTGTGATTTTTTTCGAAAAACACGAATATAATGGTTGGGTATATGTTCGTTTACTTGCTTGGAAATATATTGAAGCAAATATTAGTCTCGTGTAAAAAAAAGTCCGAACTCAAAAGTCGAACCTTTGGTACGAAACTTAAACCTAGAATTTATATTTCTCATTTTATGCATTCCAAACTTTTCAAAATGAAACTCTGCTTCGAATAGTAAAACAAAAAAAGGATAGAAAAAAAGAAAAGAAAAATTCAAATTGAGGTTACCGATTCTTTTGGAAAAGAAACACCGCCATCTTACACCGCCGCCGCCGTCGCCGTACTTATCGATTGCCGCACCGCAGCTAAGTAACATTCCGCGAGCCTCACTGATGGACGATACTTCGTCGTACCCGCCCATCGAGCCGTCCAATTTCGACCTAATCGTAGTCGGCACGGGCTTGCCGGAATCCATCATCGCCTCCGCCGCGTCCGCCGCCGGGAAGACCGTCCTCCACCTCGATCCCAATCCTTTCTACGGCTCTCACTCCGCTTCGCTCCCGCTCGAAGACTTCGTCTCCTTTCTCCGATCCCATTCCGAATCGCAACCTCAGCCGCCGATCCGAGGCTCCGACGATGGCGCCTCTTCCATCCCTCTCGCCACTCTCTCTCTCTACTCCGAGCTCGAAATCAACTCCTACTCTTCAGAGCCGCTCGATAACTCCAGAAAATTTAGCCTCGATTTGGTGTCTCCACGCGTATTCCTCTGTGCCGATGCGATGATCGATTTGATACTGAAGACGGGGATCAATCAGTACATGGAGTTCAAGAGTGTGGATGCGAGCTTCATGAGCGGCGCCGGGGGTAAACTGGAGAGCGTGCCTGATTCTCGGAGCGCGATTTTTAAGAACCGGAGCTTGTCGTTGACGGAGAAGAATCAGTTGATGAAGTTCTTCAAGCTCGTGCAGGGGCATCTTGGGAACGGGAGTGAGGAGGAGAAGCTATCCGACCAGGATTTGGAGACTCCATTTCTGGAGTTCTTGACCAAAATGGGTTTGTCGCAGAAACTAAAATCGTATATATCAATTCCTCACCGTTTTGTTTTTTACTTTTTATGTGTTGCTGAGAGTTTCTCTATTATGATTCTGTTTGATTGATCGTTTCTCTTACGTGTTTGGGATGCATTTCGAGATTGTTGTATTTTAAATCACTTAGAACGTATTACATTCGATCAAGAGTTTAGTCATATAGGTAGCAGATTGTAGTCTCCGAGTATCAAATCAGTTCTGGTGTAACATAATATGGTATATGGATAGTGGTGATTGTATCTGTGGAAACTTGATTCTGATTCGTTACCCATTTTACCTAGAAGCAGGATTATCAGCGCTATTCGACTGTTAAATCTTTATTAGCAGTACTGACATCGTCGCGATGAGTACTGATCATTCAGTAGCATATGTGTTTCTTTGCATTTCATAGATATCTTTACTATCCATTGGTTTGTAGTCTTTCTGAGTTGCCTTATTTTTTATACAGGATTATATTGTACACTATAGTGTTGGCCGATTATGATCAAGAAAAGTTGGAAGTATTTAAAGATGTCATCAGTACTAAAAGTGGGATAAATCGGTTGGCACTTTACCACTCTTCTATTGGAAGGTCAGTTTTTGGTTTTTGTCCCTTCACTTTCAAGAGTTATCCTGCTTGTGCAGTATTAAACTCCGCTGATTGTAATGCTTGCATACTTTTTGATAGCCAGCATGAAAATTGGTCAGAATTCATGACATGGATATCAAGATTAATGTGATTTATAAAGCAGATCTCATGTAGTGTGGTCACAACCTAGTTGGTGAACTAGTTTCGGTAGCACACCCAAAAAACTTTATTCGTATGAAAATTCTAAAATGTAGAGAATTTGGGATCTGCAGAGTGCAGACTATATAGTTATATGTGCGCTGGCTAATTTTCCTTGTTAGACATTCCTGAGAACATATGTGATATTTCAATGATTTTTTCCCATCAAGCAAACGTTTGCTCATGTAAAACTATTGTTTGAAGGCTAATGTCTCCTTTGAAAATTGTAATTACGTTTCCCAGTTTACTAGTTTTTGTATTGCTGGTTAACACCATCTGTTAAGTTGAATAACTGAAGAAAGTGAATTATTATCCACTTACAGACTTATTATTTATTCTGATGTGTGTAACTAATTATCACGGTAAAGTCATGATATAATTGAAATAGTTATAAACTCAAATAATCAAATACATGGAGGCTTTAATCGACTCTTCTTGCTCAACTCTTGTAGGTTTCCTAATGCAAATGGTGCCATAATATACCCCATCTATGGTCAAGGAGAACTTCCTCAAGCTTTTTGTCGTCGTGCTGCCGTCAAGGGGTGCATTTATGTAAGTATAGTTATATATGTTGGTCTTGGGTGATTATTTCCATCAATATATGAGTTTTGGTTAATGTTCTCTACTGCTTGCTGTTATGATAATTGATATGTCAGATACTATGTAGTTCTTTGCATTGCTTTCTGCTCTTTGCAGTACTTTATTGCGTTAGCTGTTAACTGCATTTTATTTGTTGGGATTGCTATGAAGTCAAGATTGCGAAATGCATTCTTGTGCTGGCCTTTTACTATTGTCTAGTCAGTGGCCTATGCCAGTCTTTTATGTCATCTTATACTTTTTGGATAGTCCCTGAACTTTCTCCATCTCTTAAATTTATTGTACAGGTTTTAAGGATGCCTGTAGTCGCTCTGCTCATGGATAAGGTTCGACTGATTATTGTTTGGTTTAACATGTCATAAGTCATAACATCACATGAGTGCTCGTTAGAATTCCATATGGCATATCAAAATCAGGTTTCTCACATGGGCATTTCATGGTGTATGATACCATGATTACATCTGTGTTTATTCCCATTCAGCAATTTTAATTTCTAACAGGATGGTCGTACCTATCAAGGTGTAAGGTTAGCATCTGGTCAGGAGTTATCCAGTCCTCAGCTGATTCTTGCTCCTTCTTTTACGATTCTGCCAACTTTATCTCCTGCTGTAGAGGGAACAAATTCTGATTTTGTCAGCCCCTCAGATGCCTGTGGGAAGGTAGCTCGGGGAATTTGCATTGCCAAGAATTCTCTAAATCCAGAAGTTGCTAATTGCCTGGTGTTCTTTCCTCCAAGATGTGAGCTTATTAAGTTTACTTGTGCGGCTACTGTCAAATTTAACATTTCATGTGCTAATTATTTTCCTGTGTAGCTCTGTACCCAGAACAGACAACATCAGTCCGTGTGTTGCAGCTGAGCAGTAATGTCGGAGTTTGCCCCTCTGAGATGTAAGTTCCTGAAGCCTTGAAAGGAAATGACTCGTATGGGGCTGTCTCCAATCGAATCAGAGTTACTTTTGTTTCACTTAGCACAAGATCTTCATTTGCGGTGGTCTTTTGTGATTACCATTTCTATTGCTGCATCTTTGACATTAATAAATTTGTTTAAGTTTGCATCTAGAATATCATCTGACATGCGTTACTGTGATTTACTTTCTTTCAGGTTTGTATCATACCTGTCCACTGTATGTGATAATGCTGTTGAAGGGAAGAAATTACTAAATGCTGCCATAAATGCGCTATTCTGTAAGGCTGTATCTTCATCATCTGAAAACAGTGGCTTAGACGATTTATGTGAGCGCACAGAAGGAAAACCCTGTTTGCTTTGGAGCGCCTTGTACATTCAAGATCTGACTACGGTGTTGCATCTTATCCTTCCACTTCTTTGTCATACAGTTTGGTTCACTGTCTTCAATGTCTGCATTTTGCTTCTAGTGGGCATTTCGACGTAGTTTTTTGCCCATCCATGCAAAATAGCATCTTTCCTTAACCCTCATTGAATATGGTTGCCTTTTTATTGCAGTTTCATGGCACTGTTGACTCCATCAGGTTCGCACCGATGCCAGATGAGCATCTGCATTATGTCGATATCCTAGATGCATCAGAAAAGGTAATTTTGTTCTTGAGCTGGATGCCTCCTATGTAAATGTCTGCAATTCACAGCATGTTGTTCTCTGCTAAGCTTAAGCAGCAAAACAAGGGGTTTTAGTCCACTTGCATCTCTCTTCCGGATCTCAGATCGTTTCTGATCACCCACTACCTTTTGGCTGCTCGTTTTGCAGATCTTCAGAGAAATATATCCGAACGATGAATTTTTCAAAACGACAGAAACGTCCGACGAGCATCTTGAAGATGGAGATGCTGACCCGTCCTCAAAACAGCTCGACGGTGAAGAATGAAAGCATCTTGAAGCTGTAATTTTCCCAACATTTTGTGACCTATAGATGATGTTCATGTGCATTGTTAATTAGTCAGTCAGTCAGTTTTTTTTTTTTTTTTTTTCGACACAAAATTTTGTGTGCAAATGTTAAAAGTGAAAGGTAAAAAGTCCCTAGTGAAAAGTCATGTTATTTTTTTTTTCATTTTAGAAAATAACACGACTATTGAGTGTGACATCTTAAAATAACATATAAGACTATAAAGTGAGACGGTAAGAATGCTATTATAAGCTTCAAATCAATTATACTCCTTCCTTCCGTCTCAAATCTCTTATGTAACTTTATATTCAAATAAAAAAATGGTTAAAGATTCGAATTTACTCAAAAAAGTTTGGAATTGTCAAGTTTCCCAATCCATTTTATTTTATGCTTATTTTAAACAATTTTATATTATAGAAAATTTTATCTAAAGATTGAGGAATCCCACTGCCCACGTTACACATGTTGACTTATCGTTCTTCATTTTTTTTGACAAATTATACTTCCTCCATCTCATATAAGTAGTACCATTTAGAATGAGCACAAGAGCCAATAAAAGAGGAAATGTGTTGCTGAAATTGATTCTGAAGAGAGAGTGTTAATTTTAGCCAAATATTCTTTACCATTTTAGGAAATGGGACTAATAGAGAGACGGACCAAAATGGCAAATGGGGCTACTTATATGAGATGGAGGTAGTATTACAGGATACTTAACGACGATAGTAGTCTCGTTGATAATGAATCAGTTGAATATTAATAATAGATTTATTTTAATGTAAATCGATTAATTATCAATAAAACGGAGATAGTAGTATTTTCGATTTCTAACCATGGCAAATATCCCCCTTCCGATTAGTTAAAACTTTCAGGTTTTGACTGACTTAATACAACAATAATCAAGAATTGACTTGAAATTCCATGTAAATTCAGAGCAAACCTTTTTTTTTTCACCAAAAAAGGGAAACGGTAATAAACCCTTCGTATTTAAATAAGTGTCCCGAGCCGCCAATTTGAAAAAATCAAGGAGAATGCTAAAATGACACTTATGCCCTTAAAATCCTTAATTATTTATTTATTTATTTTTGTCTTTCTCCCACTTTTAGATTTTCAAGAAGGGTAGTTTTGGTACTTTTATATAATTTTTGCTTAGAAATATGTGATAGGACACTTATTTAGGGACAAAATTTTTGGCGGCTCAGGAGACTTATTTAAAGACGGAGGGTGTAATACTTATGCAAGCCTTTTTTGCAGGCAAGGTGCATGACAAAATTACTGAAAGAAAAGGGAAGAAGGAGGCAAAAAGCGGCGGGGCCACCACCAACCACACATTCCCTTCCCTTCTTCCCTGAAAGCTCTAACAGTGAAATGTCAATGGCGCGTGATATTTTTGTGTAGAAAAAGGGCACTAAGCAACACAATTTATATTAACAGAAAGAAAACGAAAAAGAAAAAACTCCTTTGCATTTCCTCGTAACTATCATCTTTTAGTAGATTCCATCATATGTTTATCAATAAATACTTTCTCCCTCTCTTCATCATCTTTTCTTTCCAATCGTGGTAGTCATACACATAATGCACACACCATATGTGTATGCATAAATAAGAGAAGATCTCAACTTTCTCTCTGCCTTTTCTGAGATTCTTGGTTGCAGAAATGGTTGGGTTTTGATTTGATTCTCTAGTTGAATAATAGTTGTTTGTTAATGGGGAATTGCTTGGGATTTCAAGCTGCTGATGAGCCTAACCCTACCTCTACCCCAGGTACCTTTTTTCTTGCTGGAATTTTCATGGGCATCTTGAGTTTTGAGCTATGATTCCTCCATTCTCTCTCTCTCTAGGATTACAATTCTGTGTTAAAGTCTTGATCTTTGGTTGCTTTGTAAAAATTATCATTGTGTTGGTGAGTCTTCTGTGCCATTGGTATAGGAGTTGATGATATTTTGAATTTACATCTCTAATGGAGGGTTTATTTTCGGTGATGAATATATGATTGAGCGTTTGAGGGATTATAAGCTGAAACAAGCTTAAATTTGTTCGATCCATCGAAGTATTTGTGGAGTTCTGTATCTATCTGAGCTAGTTATGTGATTTTAGGGACGTCGAGGGAATACAGCAATGGTGTTGGTCATTCTGCAACGAGTAGCAGCGCTGGGCTCAGCCGATTTTCGGCTGCTTTTAGCGATGATGGGTGCGTGTCAGGGGATATACTGCCCACTCCAAATTTGAAAGTTTACAGCTTTGCAGATTTGAAGAATTGTACTTCGAATTTCAAGTCTAATATGGTGTTGGGAGTGGGAGGCTTTGGTACTGTGTATAAGGGATGGGTGGACGAGAAGACCCTCGGGCCTTCTAAACACGGGACTGGAATGATGGTTGCAATCAAGAAGTTGAACCCCGAGAGTATGCAGGGCTTTGAAGAATGGCAGGTAATATACTAATATCTAATAACACTTGTTTTCGTTTCTCTGTTTTTATGTGTAAGCACTGATCTAAATTTGTTTTATTGGAGTTTATATGTTTTTATATGTTTAGGAGATTGACCTCAGTATCCTAGAACGTTGCAAAGAATACTAACTATTTATCATTGATTTGTTTGATGGTTTTCATGTGGCTGATATAGAGACGACTTGTCTAAGCATGTGCTATATGTATAAAATTGCTTCTTGGCTCCAGAATTTCAGGCTCGTTTTTATATTCTCCATTAATTGGGACCAGATAGAAGGTCAATGCAAACCAACAAGCAACTTATGAACAATTTTTATTAATGCAAATACTATGATTCTGATGGGGAGAGAGTTGGTAAATAAGTGAAGTATGATCTCACGAAATTTTAGCAAATGTCTGATAGCTTTGGTAAACTATGATCCTTGCACCTCAGATAACAGTTATTGACTAAATGGAAGCATTTTGTTTGCATTATTAGTGAAAAAGAA
Organism: Thymus mandschuricus; assembly: GCA_029379335.1. Classification (NCBI taxonomy): domain Eukaryota; kingdom Viridiplantae; phylum Streptophyta; class Magnoliopsida; order Lamiales; family Lamiaceae; genus Thymus; species Thymus mandschuricus. The sequence goes on from CM057078.1 coordinate 33,324,764, forward strand.
TGCTAATTCTATTATCCCGTTGTACCTAGCCTTTTCTGTTCACTTACTTGTAACGAACACATAGAGTGTGATCCGTTATAAATGTAAACTGAAAAATTACTACAGTTACATTACAATATTGTGTCCTTTTGTTTTGTTTACATGTACTGATTCCAGAATTCTGTTTATTTTTCTTTGTGCCTATCTTAATATTAATATCTTCATTGATCTATATTTGCCTTTCTTACGGCTTTTCTGCTATATTTATAAGAATATAGACGCTATTTTTAATTGGTTGGTTAATGTAAATACAGTCCGAAGTGAACTTTTTGGGAAGGTTGTCACATCCTAACTTGGTTAGGCTCTTGGGATACTGTTGGGAAGAGAAAGAACTGCTGCTTGTCTATGAATTTATGCAGAAGGGAAGCCTCGAAAACCATCTATTTAGACGTAAGAACTTTCCACCAGAAAATCAGACAGATAATCGAGGTACATAGACTGGGTGTGCTAATCTGAACCTTATTATTGCATGCAGGAAATGCTTCTACCGAGCCATTATCGTGGGATATAAGGCTCAAAATAGCTATAGGAGCAGCAAAGGGCCTGGCTTTTCTGCATGCTTCAGACAGTATTTACAGAGATTTTAAGGCATCCAATATTCTTCTCAATGGGGTAAGGTTTTTTAGAATTATGGTTTTCTCTCTCTTTATGTTTTCCAACTATTTAGTAAAGTGATTTTCAGTGAAGAGAATTGACTTGAAATGTGTTGATATCTTGTGATCATACTTTCAACAATCAACAGTAACCCTCGGCAAAGACAATAGATAGAGAACTCTGTTTAGCATATCAACATAGTTTTAACATTTGATCGTGCATATTCTCGTGGATTTCTAGAGTTATGTCAGCACTTTAAATTACTAGTCAAAATCCATTGATTCCATTACTTTGGATTTAACAGAGTTTCGATGCAAAAATATCGGATTTTGGGTTAGCAAAACTGGGGCCTTCAGGAGGGCATTCCCATGTTACTACCCGCGTCATGGGAACTTATGGTTATGCTGCACCGGAATACATCGCGACAGGTTTGAGCACCTTATGCATGTACTTGTTACAGAATCATGATATCAAGTATCTTTCGTTGCATTTCAGAATCGATACATAAACATGGCTTCCTCCCTAAGAATCTCCAATTTGAGTTCCAGCCATAATTTTAAGAATCTTTATCGCGGATTTGAATCAAAGCACAAAAACTCAAAATCCATCTTTAGCCTTAGTCTTTAAACACATTCATCTCCACTCACAATCTTGATTCAACATGAGCTGACTGTGATTCCCCGAATGTATTCTGCTCGTGTTTTTCGCATTGATCAGGTCATCTGTATGTGAAGAGCGACGTGTACGGATTTGGTGTGGTGCTGCTGGAGCTTCTGACAGGGTCAAGAGCCCTCGATACAAGAAGGCCTAACGGGCAGCAGAACTTAGTCGATTGGCTGAAACCTCTTCTCTCCAACAAACGCAAAATGAAAACCGTAATGGATGCTCGATTACAAGGCCAGTACTCATCGAAAGCAGCCTCTCAGGCTGCAAACCTCACTCTCAGATGCTTGGAGCAGGAACCCCGAAAGCGGCCCCCCATGAAAGAAGTAGCCGAAATTTTGGAACAGATTGCAGCCTTAGAGAAACCGAAAGAGTCGAAGAGCAGATCAACGCACTCTTCCTCTTCGTCGAATCACCCCAGACAATCGCCCCGATCGAATCGTCACTCGAGCAGACGATGATCAAGGTGATGCAACACTTTTAGTATAAAAATTTGTAGTTTTGCATCTTGATTATTACTCTCTTCAACAGATGCACCATTCTTTTTCCAAGAAATCTTGTGAAGTTGTATACTAATTTCTAAAGTGAATTATGTATGTGTTGTATTATTTGACTTGTAAAACGAAGATGCGAGTCTAATATGTATACATTTGTTTTGACCAAATGCCAAATAGTATTTTATGTATTTTTTTCAATAGAAATCTAGAAGCTTCATGCATAAATTTTGGAAGAATACTAAAATTCATCCGTCTCATTTCAGTTGAAATCTTTTTTCAATCGAGAAGTCTCATTTTAATTGGTTTCTTTTCTAAAATGGAAAGAGTTAACATATTACTCTTCAATGTGGACCCTTACATTTTAAACACTTTGTATAAACTTTCGTGCCTAAATAAAATAAACCAATCCATTTAGGACGGAGAGAGTAATTTGGTACCTGACGAAATTCAACAACGTAGGATTCGGATCCATAATGGCTATTACACATATATTAATATACTTTATGTGGCTTATATTTATTTTTAATAGTTATTTTTTAAAAAATCAAATTAATTACTCGTTATTTATTTATTTATTTTATTTTAATCATCTGAGTTTTTGGTCTTTTCTTTTTCAATCAAGTAGTGGTCGCTTCTAGAGAGAGAAAAACGACACGCCCACTTTTTATTTGGGAAATTCTGTGACCTACATCTTTCCAATTTCATTTTTTTCAATTTTAATACACCCATCTTTCCCAAAATAAAAAATAAAAAATTGTATTTATTCACCTCCGTTTTAATACAAATTAATAAACGAAAAATAAAATTAAACGTATAAATTATTGGAATTGACCGTGAAAGCACCGTCCACCCGCAAATATAATTAACTAAAGAAAGAAATTGACATATTTATCAAACTCAAAGATGTTACGTTAGTGGTTGATCACGTTCCTCCTTTATCTCATCAGAAAAAATAGAGTACCAATTTCTCTTATTTCTTGATTTTTTTTTTCTTGATTTTTTTTTTTTTTTTAATTTTAGGCGTGACACATGTATGCGTTCTTGATCTTAAGTTTATTCCATTATATATCACAAATCAATAAATAAATAAAAAATCAATAGAAATATGGAGATGAAAAAAAAAAAAAAAAAAAAAAGAAGAAGAGAGAAATATGCATGCACGTTTTGTGTATATAAATACATGTAGTGATCATTGCAAGAAACAAAGTCTCCACACGAAATTTGTGATTCATTTTCTCTCACTATTTTCATTAACTAAACCTTCCTTTATATTAATATTTCCAGCCCTAATAATCGCCCACACCAAGATTGTTGGTATGTAAATTCCACGCAACTCAAATATTTATTCTAATAATTAAATACTAAAATCTTTCTCTCTCTCATATTTTTTTTCCTTTTTTTTTTTCTCTTAATTAAGTGGTTTTGGGTTTTTGTTCAATGTTGTTGGTTAACAAAATTTTCTTTGTTGATTTCTGCAGCTTCTTTGCTTGGTGCCAAAAATCAAAGGTACTTTTTTTTTTTTTTTTTTTTTTTCCAGAAAGAAATCCTTTGTTTTATTACATCCATTTTCACAAATTAACATACACATAATGAGTGTTTCTTTGCAAAATTTCCATCCAAAAAAATTCATGAAAGCTGCATGAATTAGTACATGTTGTTTCTGAATTTCCAAATTTAGCAACCCCTCATGCATTTTTTTTTTTTTAAATAAATAGATTTTAGGCCAAAAATGGCAAGTAGCAGCAGCAGCAGCACCACCACCACCACAGGGAGGTTGCTGGGGAGTACAGTGAGCTACATGAGGAGATGCCTCTTTCGCGTTCTCTCGGTGGGGCCCGTCCCGAGCCACCTGGCCTTCATCCTCGATGGCAACAGAAGGTACGCACGAAAATGGAACTTAGGCGAAGGGATGGGCCACAGGGCTGGTTTCCTCTCCCTCATGACACTCATGAAGTACTGCTACGAGCTCGGTGTCAAGTACGTGACCGTCTACGCCTTCTCCATCGACAACTTCAAGAGGAAGCCGGACGAGGTCCAGTATGTCATGGACCTCATGCTCGAGAAGATCGAAGGCCTGCTCAAGGAGGAGCACATTGTCAACCAGTATGGAGTGAGAGTGCTGTTTGTAGGCAATCTCAACCTCTTGAGTGCTCCGGTTAAGCTCGCTGCTGAGAAGGCCATGGAAGCCACTGCCAAGAACGACAGAGCCATCCTCCTCATTGCGGTTGCCTACACTTCGACTGATGAGATCGCGCACGGCTGTCAAGAGTCGTGTTTGGAGAAGTCCACCAATGTTCAGAACGGTGAGGTGTGGAGGAAGAAGGTGTTTGATGAGAGCGATGATGGTGTAGTGAAGAGGCATGTGTTTGTGAGCAGAGGCTCGATGAGGAAGAGCTCGAGCTTGGATGTGAAGGGGTTGATTAAGGTTGAGGATGTGGAGAGGCATATGTACATGGCAGGAGCACCTGATCCGGATATTTTAGTACGGACTTCGGGAGAGACGCGTTTGAGCAATTTTCTGCTGTGGCAGACCTCGTGTTCGTTGCTGTACTCGCCTAGGGCGCTGTGGCCGGAGATGGGGCTGCGCCACCTCGTGTGGATGGTGTTGAACTTTCAGAGGGTTCAGTACTATTTGGAGAGGACTAGGAAGAAGGTTCAATGATGTATTCTTTCTGTTGAAAAGTTGGTTTTGATGTAAAAATTTGTGATGTTTTTATGTATGTTTCCTCAGCAATAAGCATTTGGTTGCTTTGTGAGTTGTTGCTCGTGTTCTACGTATTTGGTGTACGAAGTCGAGAGTTTAGAGCAACGGATAAATCCTTGCAAATTAAAAAATGTTACTGAATTAGAATGAAAGAGTGCAATGAATAAACATTTCATCCTGATTTGTTAAGACTTTTTTAACTGCCAATGCCTTAGAATCGGGTAGTCGAAGATGCAGTTGCATAGAAGCAGAAAACCTCGTCTGCGAAGAAGAAGAAGCCTCACACAAGTGATAAAATCCAATCTATTAGCCCCCTAAATAGTATAAGAAGATTTCAACTTCGACTTTGAAACAAACTCGGATCAGTAACTTATGTAAGCCTCTTTTTCAAGATCCACACACCTTTCATTTTCAGCTGCATCACCGGAATGTGTTCTATAAAAAGCCGAAAGAAGCTACAACTAGCAGTAACGACGTAAAGTTTGAGTTTCCACTTCGATGTACTGATAATAAGAACTAGAAAAGAGTAGAACATATCTACGTAAACTACTGAAGGAAGAAAAAGGTGTTGGAAATATTACGCGTTAGTATCTTCGACAAAAAGATGCCGAACTATCTAGAAAGATGTCAAGTTCAACAGAAGCATACTATAAAGAAAGTAAGAAAGCACATGAAACTTGTGTGATTCCAACAGATTCTTTCTGCTGCAATGTTTTTCACATCAACTGAAATTACATTTCCATCCCTCATTTTGCCCTAATAATCGCCCACACCAAGATTGTGGCACTCACCAAGAAACTAAAGTACTTAATACTAAAAACTTGCTCCATAATTACTACCACTTTGTTTTTGTACAGATCAGGCTGCTACAGATGGAGAACAACAACAACGGTCTCGTAGCTCGGCTGTTTGGGAGCTCAATGAGAAGGTGCCTCTTCCGCGCCCTCTCTGTAGGTACCGTCCCGTGCCATGTAGCGTTCATCCTAGACGGGAACCGAAGGTATGCTAAGAAATGGAACATGGAGGACAAGTTGGGGTACAGTGCCGGTTTCCTCGCCCTCATGACCTTACTCAAGTACTGCTACGAGCTGGGAGTCAAGTACATCACGATCTACGTCTTCAGCATCGAGAACTTCAAGAGAAGGCCCGAGGAAGTCCAGTCCGTGATGGACCTCATGCTCGAGAAGATCCAAGGGATGCTGAAGGAGAAGGGCGTGGTGAAGCAGTACGGAGTGAAGGTGAAGTTTGTCGGGAATTTGAAGCTTCTGAGTGATTCGGTTAGGATTTCTGCCGAGGAAGCCATGAATGCCACTGCTAGTAACGATAAGGTTGTCCTTATCGTGGCGGTTGCCTACACTTCGACTGATGAGATTGCCCACGCCTCCGAAGAATCTTGCCTGGAGAAGGCTCCGAAGATTCAGAACATCGAAAAGCACAAGGATTTCGTAGAGATAAGCGAGGGGAAGTTGTGTATGAATGGTGAGAATGGAAATAAGAGCTCAAATCTGGATGCAAAGAGTGTGATAAAAGTGGGGGATATGGAGAGGAATATGTACATGGCCGTTGCACCGGATCCGGACATACTGGTACGGACTTCAGGAGAGACACGCCTGAGTAACTTTATGCTGTGGCAGACTACGAACACGCTTCTGTATTCACCCAAGGCGCTGTGGCCGGAGATCGGGCTCCGCCACCTCGTGTGGGCCGTGCTGAACTTCCAGAGGGTTCGTCCCTATCTTGAGAGGAGGAGGAAGCAGCTATGAGACTATCTTTCTTTCTTCCTAGTTCAATAATAAGCATTCCTTTTGCATTGTAATTGTGCTATCTATAGTTCTGAAATGAAGGGATTAAGAGTTTTGAGCAACTGATTATCATTCATTGAGAAGAAAAGAGGGCCATGAGGTATAGATTACAAGTGAAAATATGTAGATATGTTTATGAATAAAGTGTAGTGAGTTCACAATGAAAGAATACATGTAATACATAAGTTAACAGTAGATGTCGCTGAACTTCGAGAATCAACGTCGAGGTTGGTGGAGACGAGGACGATTACAAAAGATGCGGCCGTTGGCCTTTACGAATGCTGCTATAGCCAAACTCATGCTTGCCCACATTAAGGAAAATAATAGATTCCACTTATCGACTCGAACTACAAGAGAACAAGACACTGATCAGTACCAATATGTCGATACGTAAAAAGACTAGTGAGGCTTGAGTCCATAGCCTCAAAAACTGAAGTAGTATCGATAAGTTTTGAAACCTTTTCTTTTGGGATTATAAAGTAACTGAGCAAACAAGAGGAGGAAATTCAATAGAACTAGAAGCAGAGCCATAAACAATAGGCGGGCACCCTTACCTCGTCTAAGTGACAACAAAGTGAAGAAGAGTCCGATCAGAATCAGTGAGAAGGCCAATGGAAAGTTCTGCATAAGTGAGAAGACACAATATAAGTCCCCCTAAATAGAGTAGACGTGATGTACATCAGAGAACGCACTGCTCCAGGACAGCTAACGAAGATTTCAACTTTTTGAATATATGATAGACAGAAAAGAAGACAATGTGCATTTGAGAGTATACAACTATTCTAGATAATATCAGATCACGAGCAGACAAGAAGATGCACTGAGTTCACAGAAACTTTTTTGCATCAGATCTCTCGTCTCTCAAAATTACTGGGAGTACAAAATATCCAAAATGACTTGTTTTCTTTTGGAATCTTGTCGGGGGGGATTTAGTTGTTTGAGTAGGAGCAGAGCTTGTAGATCTCTTAGCTACCGGCATTCAGATTATTAGGTTACCCTAATGTATTTGAAATGCACTGCATAACCAAACGGGAGAAAGCTAGTAACAATGGATAACTTACTGCCACAGCCTCAATGCCGCCTTTCTGTGCTGTAGGAGTCATGCTTCGAGAAACAGAAACAATATAATGTCCTTGTACTAAATCAATAGCATCCTTCAAAACAGAATCAAATGGGAAACCACTCAGCTAAATGATTAAATTAGATAAGCCAGAATTATGAACAGGATAATAGTTTGTCATTCAGATAGAATTTGAAAATATATGTGAACCAATTTGTTACCGAAAGTAAAAGGCCATAAATGCCAAATCTTACATAAAAACTACCAAATATTTATACGTAACTAGAATATTCTGAGATAGAATTCACAAATTTAGCGCCTATGTTGAAATATTGAGGATTAAACTACCACAAAATATTCGGTAGACACTGCAGACCAGCTGATGTTACTACCAATTATACGAACGAACTATAGTTGGGCAATTATGCGTATATAAATTTGCAAGCCAATTCAAAAGAGGGAAAGCATGCAAACCTGCTTTGTACCATCCGCAAAATTGTTTAAATAGTACCGCATCATAGCATTATAACCATCATTCAGGATACCTTGAACTGTCCTCTGGCCACATCTGTAAATTAAGAACATAATTCATGGTTTGAAAATGCTTAAATCTCGTGTGTTTATCACAATTAACAAGGATCTTGATTCATACAAGGGGAAATTACTTTTACTATGGTAAAAGCCAAAATGTAAAAGCATAAAGAATTAAGAGACTCGTAACATAAGAAGCTTCAGTAAAAGCAGGAAAAAGAATACTCCGTGTTAGATTGCATCAAAAGAATGTCAGGCTGCCAAAAAGGTTCAACAATCTGAAAGCCCACTGCATGAAAGTGATGCAACAATCTACAACAGCTAACAGAAGGATATAGTTGAATGCTTCATAAGCTCTGGAATTTGCATTAATATTGACATCCAACAACTCAAGGAGAAAAGTTCACAACTAGTTGTTATGAAAAATGCTGCCAGTCTCAGTTAATTGAAATCATGAATTGTTTGATAAATTATAAGCACTTGATTTTGAAGCATTTATACGGTACTAAAGATTGGAAGAAGGAAAGCACAGAGTCTACTCTGGATAGATTCAGTAATTTTGAAGTTTGAATTTTGAATTGAGGAAGTCCATAACAATATGATTATTGTATTTTGACAAGAACAGCAATTTCAAGCTACTTAACGTGGATATAGCCCCGTACTCATTTGAATCCTTATCTTCGTACACTTCAGACAAATGGACACTCTTGAAGATAGTTTAACTGCTAAAACATTTGCTAATCTAAAAAGTGATGTGTAATACTGAAAGCATAAACCCTGCCATACACTTATTGAAAAGATGCTGAAGAAATCGGAAGTTTTAAACTGTAGCTGGTTAAAAAACCTAAAAAGGTTTATAATAATTTGCTGTAATTTTGCTTTAGTGGAGGGTTTTTTTTCCTCCTCAAATTATTTTCTTGAAGGGATCACACATAAATTAATGTTATTTCATCAGAAGGGCTCACGAAATATACCTGACAAAATCCCCCTTTAGAGCGGGAGTACCAGAGTACTGGATGCTTATGTCATCCCCAAGGTTAGCCCACACTGAAAGCAAAAGTAGAGAGATGAAAAGGTTTAAGAAGGATGATATGCCATGAAAAAATGAAACATCGTATTCTGAAAAAACCTAAATGTGAAGGTAAGAGATTGTAGCAGCTAGAAGTTAGAACAGTTTAAGACTATTGATGAATAAAAGGTGAAGCATTACAAATTTTAAAGATTTCGTCAAAATTGGGGTGTGAACTGATAGTTTCCTCAGCATTAAAAACACCAAGGCGTTGGAGTTGAAATTCCAGCATTTTACGAGCTATCATGCTCTGCAAACAAAAGGCAAAAAGCATAAAGTGGATGAGAAATGCTGTCTCAGAAGTAATGATACAGTTTATTTTGCTTTGTTTGGGGTGGGGTGGGGTGGGGGTAATCACTAATCACAATTGATAATATTGCTAGAAAATAAAGATCTTTACATTCAAGAACAATGTATGCATACTTTCATCTAATTAGTTTTAACTCGAATAATCTGACAACAGAATTGATAAATTTTGGCGCTTGGTCATACTACTACCTCCATCCCACTTATTAGCTACATTTGCCATTTTGGTTCATCCCACTTATTAGCTACATTTCCTAAAATGGCAAAGAATACATGGCTGCAATTAAACTCTCTCTCCTTAGAATTAATTACAACCACATATCCCAACCTTCCTTAATTTCTGTGCCCATCCCATTCTTTGTTACTAAGTATCTGAACCGTGAACTGTCTTCTTATGACTCATCAATCAGATAGATTAATCTTTTCAAAGAGCTTTTCATAGCTAATAAATGGGATGGAGGTAGTATTTCCCACTTAGGGTTTATCAAGAGAATTGCTCCACCAACAAACCTTTACATATTAAGCACAATAAATAACATGCTCCATCTGTTTGTTCCAGACAACAAGGTAATAAAAAGTAAAACTCATGATTATATGCGAACATGGTGCCCAGTAAGCATTACTAAATAGTAAGTTTTCTCAAAGTATAACTGCAAACATGATGATTTATTGCAATTGTATCAATCCCCAAAGTGATTCTTTACCTATCAGAACAAGTAACGACGGAGATAGAACCTTTGAGGTCTTGAAAACTGATGCAATACTTTCCATTAATTCATGTTTTCATCAAATCACCATTAGTTTGGTCTTTGTGGGACTTAAATCAGTTCTCTTTCTCGGGAAGAGTACAAAAATAATGAGGCTCTAAATTCATCTGGTCAGAAGTGCCTCCAAAACTAAGAGAACCCGAGAATGTAAAACATTTGAAAGAGGTATGCTTTCACAATATTCACATATCCTTTAATTTGAACAGCATCGCCAATGGCAATTTCAATCCTTAAAGAAAATCGCGGAAATGCTTGAAATGATAAGGTGTCGATATATCTCTGGAAACGTAACATAAGAGTTCTATAGAAGCAAACTAATCCTTACTTCATTTAAATTGACTAATGATTTGGAAAAAAAAAAATTATGAAAGTTAAGATGACAAAATGTACCTGAGTGACATTCGTACGGTCCAAGCAGTCTATGCAATTGGTCCTCACGACTCCTCCTTGACTTTCGACTTTTTCCCCCTTCTCATTTAACAAAAGGTACCTATTATAAAAGTAAAGCGGTGAGGAATAAAATGCCTGAAACACATGCACAGACACATGGTCAAATAATCGGTTTGACCCCAATGATCATGACTGCAAGTAAGATACTGAATCTGCTTGCATGCTTTTTCTGAAGGACAAGACAGTAACTTTGTACAAACTTATTCGCAAGTTCATTTAACCTCAACAATCATCCGGGGAACAGAAAACATAGAATGTTTTGACAGACGATGCAAACTATGAAGTACGTATTGACAGAAGTATTTGGGAGAAACTAAACACACTCAAGCAAGAACCTGTAAGCCTTCCAGAAAGTAACTGCACCTGCTTTTAATGAGAAAATCCTCAATTTGTTCGTACAGAATGGATAGGCGCTCAAAGTGGACATGCCCGCATATCTTGTGAAAATCAAAGTGCAGATATCTGTAGAACATTGAAGGTAAGGATATAGCCATTTCACATGCCAGCAATTCGTGTGTAGCTGCAACAACATAATAATATTGAAACAAAATCTACCTCACATCATCACTACCAACAGACTCCATTGCCTGGCCAAACTTTTCACACAAGCGTCCCTCACCTCCATGCTGTTAAACATAGAATGGATAAGGGCAGGGATACCAGATTACCAACAGGAAAATAGATTTTACATCAAGTAACATGTACGGACAAAATAAACTCACAACCTAAGGAGAAGAGCCGATTTGACCACAAATGCTACACTAAATTGTCACTATAATATGATCTATCAAGATTTTTGTTAGAAACTATATATGACAAAACGACCAAATTATCCTCCCTTTTCTCTAATGAGTAAAGCATGCAAAACGGCCAGAAATGGTCAATTTAAAGTAAGGCCAATTGATATCTGACTAACTTATTCGATAATCTTAAGAATCTAATATTTCACCCCGACTTAACATGAAGGTTGAATAAAATCATTGGCCAACTGAACTCTCGGCACAAGATTGGTTAATTTCCACCTGTTCAAACCTTTGATGCGTAATATAAAGATAACATAGTGGGAGTCACTTTGTCATTCCCAACAAGAAAGTCGATGTATAATTGAATATCAATAATAGAACAGAAAAGGGGAAAAAGAAACACTCCTCAATGAGCTTATATGAATTAGTAGCATTGGAGTTCTAATATTTGTACTAGTCCTGGGGGTTTACAACAACCTATGTATGTAGTGGCTCATATGATCCTCTCAAATGATGAGAAGTCTTTTCCAAACTATGTAGAGGTGAATATGAAACCTCTTTAAGTATCAAAATTTCAGCCTCTGAGGTTGCTATAATATAAAGAAATATCCGAATGACGCTTATTTTCTTTAGAAAAGAAAAGTTAGTTGCAAATAGTGAAGACTAATTTTTATTACACCTTTAGAGTGGATATGTTTCTGTCTAATATTAATATAAATACTTTAACTATGAAAGAAAGAGTTGCCATAGCTATTGATTTTCAAATAAGGTACATTATTGCTAAAAATAGTCCAGGTAAATGCAACCATTATGAAGACGGCAATATGAAAAGGGCAACACAATGGTTTCCATGTACCTTGTTCACTAAATCAACTGCAAGAACATTTCCATATTTCTTTCTTAGATCCAAAAAGTGTCTTTCAGCTACTCGAGGCTGCACAAATATGCAGAGGGACTAGTCAGCAAACCAGATGTGATATGTGTTGAGTTCAGAACACTATATGAAAATAAAAAATAACTACTTACTGCTTCGTCAGGTCTAACAATTTCAAACTTTGGCTTATATGTCAAATCAACAATCTGATCCCAAAGAAATGGCATCGATCCTCGCACCTGAAATAGGAAAGTAGTTTGTTGTGTCATAAAAGTAAGACATTGTTAGAAACATTTAAACCTTTGATTATATACATATCATGCACAACTGATGTTCATGCCCTATTGACCATCTTGATATCATAAGCGAACAGCCTGCAGTGGGTTACCATGCAGTTGATGCAGGCAAATATACAGGGCAATATGAGTTCAGTTTACCAACAGTCCCTATTAGCACTTTTTATGGAATGCCAGCACAGTAAGATCTTAACTAGTTAAGTACACTAGTAATGATTCTGCAGACACATGCAATATTTAAATTAGATGGTAGCCATCAATTTGCTAAAGAATTCTAATATACTACCTCCATCTCACGAAAGTAGTCCACCTTTCCTCTTTGGTCCGTCTCATATATTAGTCCACTTTCTAAAAATGGTAAAGAATACTTGGCTATAATTAACTCTCTCTCCTCAGAATTAATTACAACCACATATTTTCTTCTTTATTGTTCTTTATTGGTTCTTGTGCCAATTCAAAAGTGGACTACTTTCATGAGATGGAGGTAGTATTTCATTATTGTAGATAGTACCATTGAGAAAGTTGTCTTGCCACATACAATCTTAACCCTACAAGAAGCTTGCCTGAATAAAAGACGCAATGTGCCCATTAATTTGAATGATTTGTTCACTTTCCACAAAATTTGCAACAAACCCATCCGAGTCAGCTCCTCTTCTCCACATTCGTGTGCCTGCACAAAATTTTATAATAAAATTCAAGTGGGGTTATGATATTTATCCATTCTCCTGCACTGTAGATATGGTTCTAACTTCTAACTACATTCAATGATGGATCCTCAATCAGAGTTTTTCTTTTCATCAAAAGGAGAAGAAAAAACATAAGAGTGGAAGTTCTGTCTGTTTTTTAGTATTTCTATCATAATCACTGGCTAAGCAGTTTTTATCACACTTCTTGAAAAGAAAAATCCAGTAATGGGAGAAAAGTGAAATGAAAGATATGACAGATTACGGATAATGAGAATGTGAGTAATAAAGCATTCTCCAAAAGCTCGATTTCCAAACATAGCATCTTCCTTTGATGGTTTAGATGATCCCAAGTTTTCAATTGCTCATTTAAGAATTTGGTGACCAAGAACAAAAGCAAATTACAACACTTTCAAAGGAGAGGTGATCATCTAGAACACAATTGATAAGTCTTGGTAGGAGTTACCCAAGGAACTGGCCAATCATCTTCAGATATCTCACAAGTAAGTTGTTATTCAAATTCAATCGCATAAGAAAAGAGCTACCAAATAAAAATGCTCCACTCCAAACTTGAGAACTAAAGATATATAGATCATCGAGATCCAAATATAATTATAGTAAAAATACAGAAAGAAGGTCTGCCATTTGTTACTTTGTTAGGTCAGCAAGATTGGGGAAAATGGATATCAGAAGGCAGAAACAAATGGAAAATGGAGAGATGAGCGAAGTAGAGCGATAGGTATTTTAACAATTTATAAAAGTACCTGTTCTTCTTGTGCATCTTCGTGCAATTAGTGCAATATCAAGGATATCCTTCCCAATGGCTGCTTGAACGTTTTGAAAACCTAATGATTTGTTAAGGCATCACTTATAGTAAGATTGAGATATGCTTATACTAATCATGTGGCATGACATATCACTATCTCAGGACATTCGAAAGGATACTGCCTTGCATGACAGGGAGTAGGTACGGGTCAAGCTGCAAGGATGGAAGCTTGTTCAGTTACTACAGTATAAAAAGGAGAACTTCCTACAGAGAGTGATTATCACTTATGTGATTAATCCAGAATCTTCACCTTGTTGTCTATTAGCACTTCCAACATATAGTTATTCCAAAGAAAACGAGGGTCAGCCTGAAGAAAGAATGTATAGACAATAACTTAGTGAGAGGACTGCAGTCAATATAGATATAGCTGACACAAAACCACATATTGCTGCTCGCAAGAAAATTAAGTTACTACAGCAGTAAAAGATGCAACTGAAATCCATAGACACAGATTTCAACTATTAATTATTAAGAAACTCACTTGTCTCCAAAGAGGAAGTAATCTTGACTCCTCCCCCAAGTCATTCAGCCGCTGAGCACTGCCAGAAAAAGCAAACGCTTTGATTAGACAACTTGCTATAAGTATCAAACATCTTCTGATCTTGCAAATGCAAAATCTAATCCCAAGTAACCCCAGAATAAGAAATAGGGAAGAGGAGACCAGAAGTAGCAAGGTGCATGACTGACACCTTAAACAGTTCAATGCACTGCCAACAAGTGAAAGGGATATAAATGAAGAGAACACATGACCTCTAAGCCATTTAAGTTTTAAGTGATACATCAGCATACTTAGTATTTTCAATAATTTAGGTTTTTACAAATACACAAATATATGCAGATCTAACTGATCTCATACTTTTGGACATTTACTGTAGTGATCACGTTACTAATGGCAATGGAGAATCTCTCTTGACAAGTCTCGTGCACAACGATACTTACAAGAATGGAGCAACCAATAAGAACAAGCACTGAGTATGTGTGGGAAACTTCACCTCAGAGTTATATTCACATCATAGGAGAAATATAGACCTGGAGTCCTCTCTGCAACATTTAGCAAGCGAGAAAACTCACTCTCCATCCTTTTCTGTTCAACAGGGTAATACATTACAGAGAATGGGAAACAGCAATACACTCCAACAGTAAGATGATGAACTTGTAAGTACCTGTTCTTCTGGAAAATTCTTCAGTGAATGATCGCAAGGAAAAACCTTCAGTGATGTAACTTTGAAAACGGAGCGACCCAGATAAGACCCAATGCATTCACGTCCAGTTATCACTAATAAATATGACCCTAAAAGTAAACAATATATTTAATCAATATCGTGGAAACCCTTGAGTGAACTAAAGATTCAGAGAGAAATTCGAGCTACCGTCGTGTTATTATAAACACAACAACCAGTTTTTTACCGGAGAACACATTATACAAACAAGAATGAGATCCAACTAATCATAGAAGGTGAGCAATTGAACTCTGTCTAATGTGTACTATAGGCTGCACTGCACTCCATTCTTCTTCCCAAAAGTCCTCTTTACAGCCATTGAATTTCTCAGTATTTGGTTATTCGCTTGTTACATGTTAGAGGTCAGGACATATTAGAACATAGACTGACTATAAAGATCGCCTTCCAAAGATACTCTTACGATCCAGGCTAGCCATTACAATTCATATCTTCTAAACTTTAGATCCATCTGATTTTCGTTCTCAATTTTAACAAGATGTTTATTACCACCTTGTATTAGGCAGCTAGAATAAGACATGGAATTTCTGAAATAAAAATTTGAGAAACCCAAGAAACATCTGGTGTATATTAAACACTAAAGAATACTCAATTTCAATAAATCTGACATAAGTGCCAACAGAATCATCTCCAAATGCAGACAGGAACTATATCAACTTTCACATGGACTTATTTGAAGACACATGAGTGGCACATTTATCTTTCAAGCACTACATGGACGAATAGGATCATAAAAGCAACCGAAGTGGCAGATACCAGCAGTAAGGCCGAGTTTACTAATTACTCCTGGAAACCCTACCAGTTTCCCCCCAATCTGGAGGTAGACATGCTCTGCCCCCCACCCACCCCCAAAGGTGCCTGAAACAGCGATGATAAAGAAAGCCTATAAATTACAGTGTCCAGTCTCCCCAAGATGACCCTTCACATTTACAAGAAAAATCTTCAACTCCGGCATCATCGAAAAGTAGACCAACAGTCCACATCTAACCTCGATCACCTTTCTCTACCCAAGTCCATACCATTAAACAGTGACCTAGAAGCAAAGGAGGCAAAACGGCATATGCTATGAAGGAAACTTTCTATGATGATCAGTGATACAGGTTTATAGCTTTGCACAGCCAACAAAACTGCACTGCTGAAATAAATGTGTGTTGAGTTTAAATGCATATTAGATGCTTAAAACACTTCAAAACGATTCCAAACTTGCAAACACGCACACGAGGCTGTCTGTTGAACAGCAAGGCACTTTGTACTTTAAATTCACAAGTAAAAAAAAAAATCTTTTGATTCATCATGGTGGTAAATTGCTCCTTATGAAAGAATGTCTGGGTCATACATTGTCCAAGATCAAAACTCAGAGTCGAAAACTTCAATGGAATGTATGATTTCAATAAGTATCGTAAAGCAAACTGTGACACAAGTCCTCCAACACATCACTATTCATTATATCTTCCTGGAAGAAACAGTGACAGAAAACTCGCCTGCCAGAAGCTTGAGCATCCCAACCACGCCATAGATCGTCTGAATCTTAGGAACACGAAGCGCGTTGTGTTTAGGTATTTCATCTATGCAGCGAGGGATAACATCAGATAGCAAACTAGGTAATCAGGAGGAGAAAGCAATAACTGCGATGAATGAAAACAAATTCAAAATTACCAAGAAAATTCATGGAGCCGTCGAGGCGGCTGACAGAGAGCAAGGCCGTGGAGGATCCGTCGGTCGGCTCCACCACGTATTGATCCGGAAATTCCCACAGCCGCATTTTGGTATGCAGCTTCTGGTCGGGATCTACCTTGTCCACCATCGTCAAAGCTTATTGCTGCAAATCAAAATCGAAATCGAAATCAAGAGGCGAAGTTCCACTCAGTTCGATCCAATCCCAGAGAAGTAAATCTCGAACAACAACAAAACCAACAACAACAACAACAGATCAGTGAAGCGTTCTTACAGATTGAAGCGGAAACGTCGAAGGAATCGGAAACCCGAATGAATTAAGGCGCCTAAATCGCGAAAGGGGTTGAAAAAATCGGAGCGGAATGTGCCAGAGGGAAGGAATTAGGGGAAGTTGAAGGGATGTGAGGACAATAATCACAACGGAATTAACTGAAAATGCCGCATAACTAGCTAGCTGTTCTGTTCTCACCCATGGCCGAAATTCCAAAATATGCTCTGGTTTTTTTTTTTTTTCCTTCCTTTAATCCTTTTGTATTAGAAAAATTCAATTGTATTTAAATTTAGCTCTTATTACCTTTTCTAACTACCAATGCGCTCGATTCGTTTCGTTCGCGAAAAGTGCAATACGAATTTGTATCAACGTGTTGCTTATTACTATATTATTAATCTTATGAAACTATTTGGGAAATTGATTAGAGCGGGAAAGTTGGCTAATAATAACAATCTTAGAATCGAATTGCACCTTTTGTTACAATAGTAGCATTTAAAAAGTTAAACGCTTTTAACAACTCCTTTGTACTACTATTAGATTTTATGTTTTAAAAAAGGTGCATCTTGCTTTCTTCAATAAAGTTGAGTGTTTAGAGTCCTTATACTATGTCGAATAATTCATTATTCATTCGAATATTACTTAATGTGTTTGTTGAACATACGTGCGAGACATTTTAAATTTACAAAACTCTTAAAAGAACTTGAGACATATAAAGTGCAAAGTTTGTTCTCGTGATTATAAATGCTCTTGATAATTTAAACAATGGTGGTGAATGCACAACTTGCGCTCCTTGTGGGAATAATCTATATATATATAAAGAGATTACAAAAATAGCAGTTATTGATTAAGCATTGATTTCGGGGTCAATTTTGCAATTAATTAAAAGTTCAGGGGTCTAAACCTAAAAAGTATAAGTCAAGTGTGAATACAAAAAAATAACACTTCATTTTTACTTCTCTCTTTCCCCTCTTCTCTTTCCTCCTTGACACTTGACAAATATTTATTGGTGGAAATAATTACATCAAAATAAATCTTATTTTCAAAATAATGTAGATAAATATTTATTTAAAAAAATTAAAAATTATACCATCAATTATGATTTTCAATTGTCTACAAATAGACACCAATATTGCTATATTTTGAATCACAAAAAAAAAATCTCATATCATTTTCTATTATTTGATATTTTTATTTTATATTTCAAACAATTGTAATTTTGTATTTTAACATATATTTAATTTACTTCTATTTTCTTTAATGTCACGCGTTAAATCTCTCCTATTTATTTCGATTTTTTTCTATAATTTTTATTTAACTTAGTGGTCTAAAACAACAAGATATCGACCCAAGTTTAATGGGCCCGAAAATATAATAGAAACAAAATAAATATATCATACATTGGGTGACACAATATATTTATAAGTCACGTTAAAAAAAACATGAAAAACATAATTGTTCATATAAGTAAATTTCATAACCAAACTATAGTATAATCTACTGTTTTCACTATCAAGACATGACTTTACTTTTTTTTTTCTTTTTTTTTTTCCTCTTCTTATTTACACTTACAAAATAGTCTCTTTATTTAGGGTTCAGTTTCTTTTAGGATTCAACCTTTTTTTTTTGTAGGGTTTAGTTTTTTTGATTTAGTAACTCATGTTGACGCATCAGGCGGGACGACAAATGTTATATATAAAGAAGTGTTCCGAAATGTATAACATATTGTGTTGTTGTAGTGCACTAACATTATATTTGTCTGCTCTTAGTGTGTGTATGTTTACGTTTCGTTTCGCTGCTCTTATTAAATATCCGTAACTCGCGGTGTCGCGTATCGCGCGTGGGCGAGTACTATTTACACTAACGCAGTTTGTACGTAGATCTACTGGAGTTGATCCATTGAAAAAAAAGAATTGTTGATTGTTGAGAAAATTGAAAAGCAACAACTTTTTTTTGAAAAGAGTGCGATTGATTATAAGCTATGAAATTGTTAATTTTCACATGAGATATGGTATTTGGTTCAATTGCGATTCACCAAACTGAACCAATTGAACCATACGCATCACGAGGTCGATCTCGAGGATGAGCTACACCTCTTTTATCTCGATGTCGAGTTTCAAAACCATTTATCCTTTTATTTTATTTTCATCTTCCTTTTTAATATTCCCTCCGTCCTCCATTTAGTGACATTGTTTTCTGGGCACATGTTTTTTTGCATTTTTATGGTATAATAATAAATTAATGTGTTAAAGTATTAAAGTAGAATAATTGTGAATCCATTTGAATTTTTTAATAGTATTAAAATGTTAAAATAATAAGTAGATGTATAAAGTGTTAAAGTGTTAAAATGATTGTGGGGTCTACGTCCTAAAACGAAATATGTCAGTAAATGGAGGACGTCCCAATATAGTATTAATGTCAGTAAATGAAGGACGGAAGGAATACTACAAACAAAAAGAATTAGGAGAATAAAGTAATCAAATCAAATTAATATGCACAATTGAACATAATGCTCACTAATAATAATGACTGTCCCCTTTATTCCATTTTAATTGACGCGTTATATTATTTTATAAGTACCTTAGCCGTCAACTCAAATGTGACGGACGGCTAATGTTAGTGGGCTTCGGACCAGGCCATACACCGCCATGGGCCAATGCCGCCAATCTTAGGTCACATATAGAAGTATGAAATTCAAATTGGCTAATTAAACAAATTCAAATAAATCACGAGTGTATATGCATCGTTTTCCCATACAGCAGAAACCCGCCACCGTCGCCATGGCAGCATGAACTCTTCCTCCTCTTCACATGGCGTTGGCGTTGTGGTGCTCTCGTGAAGCCAAGACCTTGCTTCCCTCTCGTCTCGCGCCTGCTCTCCAGGTTAATCATGTTTGTTTAGGGTTTATGCATTCAATTTTTAATTTTTTAAAAAAAAAAAATAATTTCGAACATTTTCGGTGATAAAATTACGCCTCTGTGATACAGAAGATGAAGTGCAGCTTGGTTGAAGACAGGACTCGCGCTCATTTATCTTCTCGCGCGGGTGAGTTGAATTTGAGCTTTTTTTTTTCCTCGCGCGATCAAGTGTATGAAATTAATGTAAAATGATACGGATCAAATGTTTGAACCGATGATTCGTTTCGAACTTAGTTGTTTGCAAAATTACCAATATGTGAATGTATATGGATTTGTATCTTTTGATGTTTCTTGTTAAATGAGCATTTTTACCACTGTGTTGTTTGCAAAAATTAGTTATACAGTGATTGTGACTTTTATATGAGTTTATGTTTTATCAACCACGTTTCAGGTCAGCTCGAGTCATCGAAATGGAGAAAGTTGGACTCCAGGGATTTTGGGCTTAAAAGGTCAATGATACCTTACGCTTCTTGGACAGTTTTAAAGCAATTACGAGAGAAAGGTGATGGTCTCGAATGAACGTAGATGTGTTTGCAAATTTAGCATTCTTATAAATTCCGATAGTTACTGAAGCTCGAGTTTACAGGGTTCAAGGCCTACTTGGTTGGTGGATGTGTAAGAGACTTAATTCTTAATAAGGTGCCAAAGGACTTCGATGTGATCACTACAGCTGAGCTTAAACAGGTCATCTAACTTCAAGTGTTGTTTGCTGCTTGTATCGACAAATGGAAGCCTGCGCTAAACTGTAGTATTTGAATGTGATTTAAAAGGTCAAGAGGGCATTCCGGCAAGCAATAGTTGTTGGAAGACGATTCCCTATATGTATGGTCACTGTAAGAGGCTCTGTAGTAGAGGTCAGTGCTGATTATATATTTGAGCTCTTTCTATACCGAGCTGTAGTTTACTTGTCATATATCACACATATATGGATCAATTTTTTCTTCCTTTTACTTTTTAGGTGGCAAGTTTTGACACTGTAGCCAAAGAATCTGGAGGACAAAAGGTAAAAATCTCTCAAAGGCCAAGGGGTTGTGACCCAGGTGACTTTCTTCTCTGGGAAAACTCCCTGCACAGGGACTTCACAGTAAACAGGTTTGAATCTTTGCTTCTTATGGTATAGATCACTCTAATCTGATTTCTTTTCCCTTGCATCCTAGAAAGCTAAACTGAATGCCATTAATTTCAGTTCACGTTTTATTCCAGTTTTTTCTCCTTTGAGCCATAAAGTTCCATGTAATTATGTTTTATGAAGCATTTATTACATACACTGTGAGCCATCACGTAGTCAATGTAATCACCAGGAAGAATTGGAATTAGGGAACTGGAAGCCCTTATAACCGAAAAAAGACCAATAAGTACTGATAGGAAAGCTTTGACTAATATCCTTATGTGTATACTTTGAATTTTGTGCTTATTGCAATTTCTCTGCTCAAGGAACATGTGTTCAAGTGAGAGAAACTGCATGAACTCTACTATGGTATAATGATCAGGGTAAAATTATGGTCACAACTTGGTAACTAGTTATGATGGTCGAGGATAACTTACCAGAAGGTACTTCTGAAGGAGTTTAATCAGAGTTTGGTCAATTTGAGTTCCTGATCTTTATAGGAAGAAAATGACTAATATGTGTAGTGTTTGTGGTTGTCCTTTAAATATATATTCCTGCTGAAGCTATTCCATCACTTTTTAGCTGCTGCAAAAAAGAGGCAGTAGCTGTACATATACGTTTTACATTTTTTTCGGCTCCGTGCTAACAAAGCTCTGATTGTTTACTCTCGAAACAGCTTATTTTTCGATCCTTTTGCAAACATGATCTATGACTACACTAACGCAATGAAGGACTTGAAGTCTTTAAAGGTAAGATATAGTTCTTTTAAAGGGCGCAACATTTTCTTGTGATCTTACATGTTCTCATAAGTTTTCATTGTTGGCAACAACAGCTAAGAACAGTAAAACCAGCTCGCTTGTCTTTCAAAGAGGACACAGGTTGTTACATCATACTTGTATGCCAAACTATAGTATAACTTCCATTTACGCTGCATGTGGTTCCAATGTTTTTATTTAAGAAACAAACAGCATACTAAATGTCCGTGTTCAGCTAGGATACTGCGTGGATTAAGACTTGCAGCTCGTCTTAACTTATCATTTTCAAAGGAGACTGAGGATGCTCTACATGGCCTCTCTTCATCAGTGGCTGTTCTGAGCGTTGTAAGTCTATAGTTTCTAACTACACACCATGTATATCTGTTCAACTGTATTTCTTGTAATATTGATGTGACGTCATTCTGCTATCTGGATTTTCTTTGTCTAGTATTACCTATATTAATGTTCTTGCTTTCTCTTTACGAAAATTCTTCGCTCTGCTTCCAATTTCCTCAGAGGACATTTGATGACTGATTTAATTTACAAGAGGTTCTTAAACAGTGCAATTTTCTTCCTCAGTCCAGGATACTTATGGAGATGAATTATATGCTGTCATATGGAGCTGCTGAGCGCTCCATTCTTTTGCTTAAAAGGTTTCAACTACTCGATATATTGCTACCATTTCATGTAAGGTTAAGTATGTTGTTCAAAGTCAGTATTATTTGATCTGGGTATCTCTAGTTGAGCCTCAATGTATTGCAGGCAGCGTATCTTGCTGAGCAGGTGGATAATGGACTTCGTGAACATTCAGTAATGTTAGCGGTTAGCTTCCTTGGCCTACTGCAGTCTTTATTGAATCTATGTCAATGTGTATTGTGCCCCCTTTTGCTTGTTTGAATCTCATTTTATGCTACGCCGTTCCCTTTTCATTTCTCCATTTATTGATCACTCTTTCTGACATGACCCTGATCGTTTCTATCTTCTACAGAAATTGTTTTTCAATCTGGATCAGTTGGTTACATGTGACCGACCTTGTTCAGAGAGTTTATGGTGAGTCTACTCCTTTTCATTATGGAGATGCACATCTCTATGCATAAAATATAAGACATGCAGTTAGTTAGCCTACTACAATGGAGTTGCTGGCTAGTGAAATGTCATTTTCCACCTCAAAATAACCATATGTCACATTATCCAAGTTATATGTTAGAGTCAAGATCTCACAAAGTCGGAGACTTTAACAGTTTCAAGTTGTATCTCAATTCTCAATTTACATGAAAGACATTATTCCTTGAATCAATTCATATAGGCTACATTTGCAGCAATTTATTTGCTAACCTAGGTTTGCTATTAATTTTCCAATGATATGCACTTTAAATGTTAAAAGTGATTTGTACGACAGTAACGACACTGATCTGTTTGTATGGGAAGGCTACGTTTTTCTTTTCTCCCTTTTAATTTATATTTTCATCATTCTTTCTTGCCTTCTTTTTTTTTTCTTATCTCTTACTTTTATGGAACAGGGTTGCAATCTTGGCATTTCACCTGGCAATGTTTAGCAATCCTCAACATCCAATCGTTGTTTTGACCTTTGCGTCACTTCTGCATCATAGAACGCTGGAGGAAAGCATTACGTTTGCAAGACAAAATGCTCTAGCTACAAAAATAGACACACCTGAAATTGTAGGTGTTCAAGATGATCTATTGGATGATAATGACATTGCAGGAAGAGTAACGCAGTTTGTTGAGCAAGTAAAAAGTTCAGTAAATGCTCTCGTCAAGGAGAATTGCCTCCTGGAATCAATGACTAGATTCCCTAAGTTTCCATGCTCTAGTTTGGTAAGTATATCTAGGTACTTTAATCTAATTGACTGTCATGTGCGATGCCTTCTGCATCTTGGAGTGACTATATCGATCATTTTAAAAATAGTTTACGAGCTTTATGTTTTCTTCATAATCATTGAATATCATGCTTCTAAGGAAGTTTTAAGTTTTCCAGTATTTATGCCCTTTAGCTTAGGAAGATAGGTATTGATGGTGAGATTTTTTTCATGATCTTCTTTTGGCATATATCTAGAAAATTTCCCCAACTTACCAAGAGATTCTATGATTAGATTTTGCTTAGTTCATGCTAAGAAAGTACTGAATATACATATAGAAAAGAAATTCTGCAGTATGTGTGGTACTTACTTTTGAGGAGCTGAAACAAGGATGTAAAGTACTTAACTTCGGATACAAACTTTTCCCTTGAGGGAGGGGGTTAATTCCACCTATGTAGTCGTAACATGAGGAATACTTAGATGCTCCCCGTAGGCACATTTATTTAACTTACCCACGGCTGGCGTGGCAATGACATATATACCTTCGAAATTAGACTCTACTAAAAAAACTGTACCTTATTTCTACAAATTGTTAACATGGCACTATCAGCGGTGGGCATTGGAGTGTTTCTAACGTAATATATGATACATTGTCCTATTGGTTTGCGTCTTCTCCAGCTTAGATCTATGAATTAGGGATATGAAAACAAAGAATTAAGGATATGAACACAAATCTTTCCTGGCTTGGAGCTGGTGACAATATATTCTCCAAACTAATGAAGTACATAGTGATAAACTGATGTAGTCTGTGAATTATTTGTTAAAGAATTGAATTAATATCAATAATAGCTGTTTGGGTGCGCATATGTTTTTAACTATATAATCTTATTTTGTAGTGGTCTTCTCACTCAACTTGTTTAGAATAATATCAAACTTGTCGATATTATTACTAACCCAAATGCTTCGATGAATGAAGCCACTTCCATTCACATACTTGTTTTGGTACTTACTGTTAAAGAACTTGTCCTTCAGGTTTTCATACCTCAGAAGATGGGGCAAAAAGTCCAGCAAATCTTTGACATTCCGATAAATAGTGTCAGCTCTGTGAACGCCAACAAAAGGAGTGGGGAGATACGTCACTACCTGCTGAAAGAGGGAAACATAAATGAGGTAAGGTTCGTGCTTGGGAAGATAATAACATCGACTCTTGTTCACAGTAAAGAGCAAGAAGCAGCTGGTGGAGATGTAAATGTTGATTTACTAGTAAAGAACCAAGCACAGAAGTCGGGCATTTCTGAACAGACTCAGAATGCAACGGGATATCTCCATAAACTCTTTGCTACAGATGAGAGAAAGAGGAGCACAGCACCATCAGATTATGAGAAATTTTCAGATAATGCTCCTAATAAGAGGAGGCTATCCAAGGATAAAACTACCACTGGCCACGGATCTAGTGGAAAACGGGGGAGGCAGAGTAATGACACATACAGCAAGACAATAACATCAAATATTCTTCACAGTAGAGAGACAGCTGATGAAGATGGAAATGATGATTTACTAGTGAAGAACCAACCACAGAAGTCGGGTATTTCTGAACAGTCTCGGAATGCATACGGACGTCTCAGTAAACTTTCTGCTACAAATGGGAATGAGAGAAAGAGGAGCACAACACCATCAAGTTATGAGGAACTTTCAGATTATGCCCCTAAGAAGAGAAGGCTATCCGAGGGTAAAACTACCACTGGTCACAGAGTGAGTGGAAAACGGGAGAGCCAGAGTCATGATACGTACAGCAAGATAACAACATCAAATCTTCTTCACGATAAAGAGTTACATCAAGAAGTAGCTGATGAAGATGCAAATGATGATTTACTAGTAAAGAACCGACCACAGAAGTTGGGCACTTCTGAACAGACTCGGAATGCATCAGGAAATCTCAGTAAACTTTTTGGTACGGATAAGAATAAGAGTAAAGAGTTACATCAAGAAGCAGTTGATGAAGATGCAAATGATGATTTACTAGTAAAGAACCGACCACAGAAGTCGGGCATTTCTGAACAGACTCGGAATGCATCAGGAAATCTCAGTAAACTTTTTGGTACGAATAAGAATAAGAGTAAAGAGTTACATCAAGAAGTAGCTGATGTAGATGCAAATGATGATTTACTAGTAAAGAACCGACCACAGAAGTCGGGCATTTCTGAACAGACTCGGAATGCATCAGGAAATCTCAGTAAACTTTTTGGTACAGATAAGAATAAGAGTAAAAAGAGCACAGCACCATCAAATTATGAGAAGTTTTCAGATTATGCTCCTAAGAAAAGAGGGCTCTCCAAGGATAAAACTGCCACCGGCCAAAGAGTTAGTAGAAAAAGGGGGAGCAAGAGTCATGACTGATACAGTCACTGTTCAAGCCCCGATAAGACTCTGAAAGATGAACATTTGAAAGATGAGAAACACAGTACTAGTTGAGACAGTGAGACGGTGTGATGCGAGCATAGAGTTGTTGTTCCACCAAGTTTGACTCAGTTCAAGATATTGTGGTGTCTGAGATAAAATTATGATATTTATCAGCTGTCAGATCCATTTAATGGAAATTTCCAACTCAAATGCTAAAGCTACTGAGGCGATGATAAACTTCTGAATTTTGAAACTTAAGACTACTGCGAGCGGAGTTGTACATTCTTGAGCACAACAGAAATTATGTGAAACAGAGCTTGAGCAATGTAACCTATTTTCCTTCTCCTGATAGATATACATGTCGGAATTTTTTGATAGCTATCACAGGATTTTGAATTCTAACGGGTGTATCAGGGCTCGGAGTACGCCTCTTTGACACAATATGAGATGGGGGCTAATCTTGGTAGAATCCTTTCAATTTTGACACAATATGCTCTTCTCGGAATTAGATGTGAATTATTTTTTTGCCTGGTTTCGCTGCTAAGTCCAGGACTGTTAAAATTTTAAGTTTAGAATCCATGAATTTTCTGAAGTCATCGACATCATTTAGAATCCCCTTAACATTAGTTCATGTCGTTTTCCGTTGGGACGGAATAGAATGCTGAGAGAGGGACTTGTATAATCAGACATTTTTATTATCATGAATCAGAAAGTTACATGTCAATGATACATTCATGGCTATCACCACAATTTTGACAGCCACGAGCAACGCGTACTGTTGCAAGAACTAGTTCAGTAATCTTAGTGAACTGTACATGTTGTGCCTATTGTGGAGCTGTTTGTACAAGAAAATATGCAGGTTCGTGTCTTGCTGCATATCCGAACTTTGACGTGTTGTATTTTCTATGAACCCCTGTAAGTTTCCCAGTAGCCGCCTTCTGGTGGAAGCCTACTATCATTCTTGAGCACTCACTAAATCAAGAAAAATGAGAAAATCTTTTATGTAATTGTTCGACAAAGAAACTAATCCTAGACGGTTTTTGCTTTCGAGTTCTGTTCTGTATACAATTAAGACTCACAGTAGTTGATCTTCAGAGTAGCTGGTATGCCACTCGCAGATTTTGCTCCAGTCTGCAACACCGTGAAGCGTGCATTGAGCCGTGTATATAGCAGCAGCAGCCAGGAAAGAGGGAGTATACTTCAGCATTTCGTATTCCACCATACAAAGCTCAATCAAGAAGTAAGAAAGTAGCTCAAGCTGTATGTGTGCAATAAAAAAAGCCGGATCAATTTCTGTTAACGATGCAAGCATGTTAATGTGATAATCGATTCTACAAATGCTATTTACCTTACTATCCGACTGTGCTGCTTTGAGGTATCTCAACATGAAAACGTAAGTGGTTGGGATGGACATGTTGAACTGCAGAGTGTTGAGCATCAACTTCTCCTGAGGAAAAGAGAGGCATATGTAAGAGTTTGTTCAACATGAGATAGGCTAAGGACGAAGACGTGAGTTGCTAGAATCGGCTACCATTTCCAGCACTTCTTTCCTAGTATATGCTTT
The DNA here is from genome assembly GCA_029379335.1 of Thymus mandschuricus. NCBI lineage: Eukaryota > Viridiplantae > Streptophyta > Magnoliopsida > Lamiales > Lamiaceae > Thymus > Thymus mandschuricus. The sequence goes on from CM057078.1 coordinate 33,352,410, forward strand.
ATCTGAGATAAAAACTAAGTCCTCCACGACAGGAACTGAAACTTCTTCGTATTTGCATGCTAGGAGCATTGCTACTAAACCTACAAGCTGCAGCTCCTTTCTCACCACAGATTGCTTTGCTAAAAACCGATCAATCAGATTTACCGTAAGGAACAAAGTCTCTTTCCTAAGATCGAATTTGTGATGCACCTGTTGATAAAGAAGAATTGAGTGATGAGTCTGCTGGCTATATATAAAGTGCTTATTGCAACCTAATTATGAGAGTTCGTTTACCTCGACGAGCCAATCGATTAGTATGGCCCTCATTCGTTCGTTTATGTCAAGTTGCTGTGACATGTATTCAGGAGATACATGGCTCACACCCTGCACCAAGCAACAACTATTTAAGTTTTCAAATTCTTTTCTCCATTTCTGCAGACTTGCTATGCTCGAGTTATCGAGCATTCTCATTGAGCTAGAGCTCAATTACATAAAAACGGTTTGATACATTCTTCGGCAAGCTATACGAAGTAAAAACTGAATGAGCTATAGAGCTCGAACTTCTAAATACAAGCTAAGATCCATCCCTAATTTACCTCCATTTTCTTGTAGTACGCATACATGTCTTCAACATATTCGACAACAGCAAGTGGATCCTTTGCATCGCAACCGTCAATGTCTGTACTAGTCTCTTCAAATATGTCTTCCATTTCAACCTCCTCCTGCAAGGAATATCATTCAAATTCTACAAATGTTTCGAGAAAAATCAAAGTGTGAAGAGAAGGGAAAAAAGAAAGTTACGCGCACCATTTGATTCTTGTCTCCCGTCCGAATTTCTGGAAGCTCCAACGACATTGGTACAGGTCCATGATCATCAACATCGGTAAAAGCTATATCCTCAAAGACCGCGAATTCATCCACTGAAGTCTTCAACTTTTTAGCTTCCTATAGAGTAGAAAATTTCCATAAACCGATTAATCACACAATCTTTTGATCGATCCATGTTATTTCCAATCTCTAACTTCTTTTACAGAGCAACGGAACCACTTACCTCAGAACTCGGCTGCTGCTGCTGCTGCTCCACCGCCATCTCTGAAACCGAGTTCCTAAACAGATCAAGAAATCAACATCAGCATTATTCAAAATCACTTGGCTTAGTAAAATCCATAGCCAGAAAAAGTTGCTTCATCAAAAAAGGAAACATTTTGAAATAAAGGGCGGTGATCGAACCTCGTTGATGGCCTGTGTGCCGGAAAAACAGCACCATTGTTACAAACAGCATCAGTTCTGCAATTCACAATCAGACATTCGATCAATTTAGCATCAAACAAACAAAGAAAGAAAAATTCTTGACTAGAATCGAACTTGTTAGCTAAGATGAACATATTACTTCGTGAATCCTCGCTTCTTAGCTACGTAACGAGGCGGGTTAGCTCCTCCCAGCTCATGATTGATCACACTCAGAGCTCTCCTATTCTGTCTGATCCCACAAACAACCCCTCCACCTTCCATTTTCACCAAAAAAAACAAAAAATCTCAGAAAAAAGAAAAATATCAAGCTCTCAATGCAAGCTTCACTCCCAAAAGCAACACGTCTCAGACACATTTCATCAAACAGTTACCTCGCACATTCGCGTGCTTGATCGGAAGAGCATCAATGCCGCTCTCATTCTCATTAGACATAACCATTTCCATTTCTTCTCGAATTTCCTCAAGTCAAGAAGGAGGAGACAACTAATATATTACTCTTTGGCAAGAGACAAAGAGTGAATAAATAGTATGGTACGGCAATGGAGGTAATTAACAGAAAATCTGGAGCGGAAACGGAGCGGCGTTGTTTCCTTTTCTGGGTTAAAAAAAGAAAAGAAGAAGCAACGGCTAGTAAATGTTGAGGAGGTTGAGTCATTGTTTCCGTAGAAGAAGAAGAAGAAGAAGAAGAAGAGGAGAATCTAGAGAGAGAGAGAGAGAGAGAGAGAAAGAGAGCGTGGGCGCAACGGTCACATAAGGTGGGTTGGCATTTTCAGACGTTGCTTTCAAACCTTGTCTATAATAATTAACGGATTTCCATCTTTTATTTCTTTATGATTTTTTTTCTTCTTTGTTTTGGATTATCGCGATGTTGCTGTATTTAATGCATATTAATATTACTACTATCATTATTATTATTATTGGATTTTTTTATTTTGTATTTTATAGTAAGAATAAAAAAATAAGATTGGCATGCCGTTGTATTTGTATTCGAGTTAATTAGAGTAGAGATTACTCAACGAGGCTTCGAACGTGGTATTTCAAGTGTTCGATTTTGGATTATCGAATCTGTGTGCGTTGTATTATAATTGTGCGACATTATGAGTTCGTAAGCTAATAAAGAAACGATTGTTTACTTCGTTGAATGTACTCGATTTGATACTTATTTCCATACTAGTTATTCACCCACACGATGTGTGGGGATATATGAAAATATATTTTAGGTCTTATGTTCCAATTTTTTCTTTTTTCCTTTTCTCTTTTTTCTTTCTCCTTTCATTAGCTAACATTTGTTGCATCGTATGCTGATGATAAGAGCCTCCTACTCCTATCGCGCAAGACGAACACCCGAAATACGATAACGACAGTCGCGGGCTCTCCTCGTCGATCACGTCGGCGTTGCGAAGAAGGAGAAGGAAAAAAAAAATTACGCGGCAATTGAAATAGCGTGAATGAAAAATAGGGTTTCTTCTCATTCATAATAATAATAAACCCTAATTCCACTATATATAGCCTAGGGCCCTGATTGGTTCGACTCGTACGATTCGGGAAAGAACCAATAAGAAAACCCGAAAAGATTTACAAAATAAAATAGACTCGATAAATCGATAATTGGGCCAAGCCCGATTATCGAACAAAATCATCAAACTTCGCGGGCCTTTTACTCACGCGCTTGGGCCGCCCATGCGTAGCTTGATCGTCCTCTTCCTCTTCCTCGTCGATCTCCTCCGACGACTCGGCCTCCTCTTCGCTCACATCCGTTTCTACTCCCTCCTCACATGCATGGTTTGGTTGATTCGTATCAACTCCCCCGGCCTTAAAAACCTCATTGTCCTCAAGGAGGAGCGAAGGAAAACACCTCCGAATCACCTCCATCGGCTCCCACGACAGCACGGCTCCACCATCATCGTCCCACTCCAACAAACCTTCCTCCACAACAGCCCCTTCACGCTGCACCTGCCGGGACTCCACTAACCGCACCGGTCGCGCCACCGCTTCCCTCTAGCAAAAAACGATGGGAACTCCGCCGGCGTCACTCCCGAGCTCTCCACGTAAGGCCTCAAGAGGCTCACATGGAATACATCGTGTATTCTGCTCTCCACCGGCAGCCTCAGACGGTACGCCACCTCCCCAATGCGCTCAATAACCTCAAACGGGCCGTAGAAACGGCGAGCTAACTTCACCGACAATGGTTTTGCAACCGAGTGTTGTCGATAAAGCTGTAGCTTTAAGAGAACCTTATCTCCGACCTGAAATTGCACATCCCGTCGATGTTTATTCGCTGAATCGCGCATCCTCTGCTGCGCACGCTCCAAGTTCCTCCTAAGCCACACCAACATCTCTCCCCTACTAACAATCACGTCGGCCACGGACGGCGGGCAGGTTGCCGCGGGCCGCGCTGCAATCAACGGCGGCGGCTCACGGCCGTATAGGGCCTGGAATGGGGACGTCCCGAGCCCTTCATGGAAGAAGCAATTCAGCGCGAGTTCAGCCCACGGGAGAAAATTCGACCACTTCGCCGGTTGCGCGGCAACGAACGCTCGCAAATATTGCTCGAGACCCCGGTTCTTCACCTCCGTTTGCCCATCCAATTGAGGATGATAGGCCGTAGTAAAACGCAGCTTGGTACCACTGAGCTTCAATAAATTCTCCCACACCTCGTTAAGGAATACGGAGTCGCGGTCCGACACCAACGACGACGGGAACCCGTGGTGTTTGACTACCGTTTCTATGAACAACTTAGCCACCCTCCATGCATCAAAATTGGTCGGGAGGGGAGCAAAATGGGTGTACTTCGAAAGCCGATCCACCACCACCATGATCGCCGTGAAGCCCCGAGATTGTGGAAGACCGGTCACAAAATCCATCGTCGCCTCTTCCCAAACTTGATAAGGAATCGGGAGAGGTTGAAGAAGACCTCCCGACTTTTGCGTCGAGTATTTCGTTGTTTGGCACTCAAAGCACCCCGATACAAACTGTTTCACGTCCTTGCGCATGTGTGGCCAATAAAAGTGCGACGCCAAGCGACGAAAAGTCCGATCAACGCCGGGGTGGCCTGCCAAGGGCGTTGAATGATGTTCATACATAATAGCCGTCTTCGTGTCTGACGTCGAAGCCACAACCAGCCGGCGATCACGATATAAAAGCCCATCGTGCAGACAAAACCCCCGCGGAGCATTCCCGGCCTCCACGGCTTCGCAAAGGGCGCGCAATTCCGGAATTGATCTCGTCTCCGCCCTCAACAATTCCAGGATGTCCGGCATAGGCTGGGAAACAGCCGCAAACAACACGGCATCGGCCTCGGGATCGGGCGAATCCTCCTCACAACGGGAGAGGGCGTCGGCCACCTTGTTAGCTGCCCCCGGCTTATATTCGATGGTGAATTTGTAGCCCATCAATTTCCTCGCATACAGTTGCTGGTCTGGGGTTTGTATCACCTGTTGTAGCAACTCCTTCAAACTCCTCTGATCTGTTCGAATGACAAACTCCCTGCCCAAAAGATACTGCCTCCATTTTTGAACGGCCTCCACTATTGCGTAAAGCTCTTTATGATATGTAGAAGTAAGTTTACGACGAGGACCAAGCTTTTTGCTAAAGAAGGCCAAAGGATGACCATCTTGAAGCAATACCGCGCCAATACCAAACCCCGAAGCATCCGTCTCCACCACAAATTGCTTTGAGAAGTCCGGTAAACGAAAAACCGGCGCCGACGTCATGGCCGCCTTTAGCTCCTCAAAACTTTTAGCCGCCTCCGGTGACCACACGAACGCATCCTTCTTCAACAGGTCCGTCAATGGGGACGCGATCACCGCATACTGAGATATAAAACGTCGGTAGTAACCCGTGAGGCCTAAAAACCCACGTAATTGCTTCACTGTTTTCGGCGTCGGCCAAGCCACCATTGCTTCTAGCTTTGCTGGATCGGCCCGCAAGCTGCCCTCGGTAATAATATGTCCCAAATAATCAACAGATGTGCCGCAGAATGAACATTTGGACAACTTGATGAAGAACTCGTGTGAATGCAAAATCTGAAGAACCTCCGCAAGGTGCATGGCGTGGCTCTCCATCGAGGGGCTGTATACCAGAATATCATCAAAAAAAACAATCACGAACCGCCGTAGGAGAGGCCAAAAAATATCGTTCATGGCCGCTTGAAAGGTCGACGGGGCATTCGTTAAGCCGAAAGGCATCACCAAGGACTCGAAATGCCCGTCGTGAGTGCGAAAAGCCGTCTTGAATATGTCCTCGTCATGCATTCTGATCTGATGATATCCCGAGCGCAAGTCCAACTTCGTAAAGACCCGCGCCTCCCCTAATTCGTCAAATAACTCGTCGTAAGTTGGGATAGGAAAATGATCCGGGACCGTGACTCCATTCAATGCCCTGTAGTCAATACAAAAACGGAATGAACCATCTTTCTTTCGTATCAAAAGCACCGGCGAGGAGAAGGCGCTACTGCTTCTCCTAATTATTCCCGACTCAAGCATCTCCTTGACTTGTCTCTCTATCTCGTTCTTCTGAAAGTACGGGTATCTGTAGGGGCGAACGTTCACCGGCTTTGTATTCGGTAATAGATGAATCTTATGATCAAAGCGGCGAATAGGGGGCAGCCCCGTGGGGACGGAGAACACCGACGGGAAGCCCTCGAGAACCTTTCGCACCGCCTCCAGAATTTCAGGTGGGAAAGCAACGGCCCCCTCAGGACCCTCGGTTTCGGCTGCGGGTGTAGATGCCTCGATAGGCAGCAATTCGAACAACGCCCCCATGTCCCGGTGACTCAAAAGAGACATAAAAACCTTCGCGGAGACCTGCCGATGCCGACGGGGCGTGATCTGCAGACAAATACGGTTGCCCTCATTGTAGAATTCCAACGTGCCCTTCTCATAATCGGTCATCACGCTACGCAACTCGTGCAACCAATCCATCCCCAATACCATGCTAGGGCCATGCAAGGCCAAAACGAACAAATCCACGAGAAACAAATTGCCTTGGATATGCAACTTCGTCCGCAAACACTTGTAAGAACACAACAACGAATGTCCGCTGCCCATGTACACCCGGAAGGGTTGGATGCTCGTCAAAGGAAGCCGACATCGTTCAACTATCCGGGGATGAATGAAATTATGCGTGCTCCCGGTATCCACCAATATCCGAACCTCCGCATCACCCAAGGAGCCAAGCAACTCAATCGAGGGCGCTCGTGGCTGGCCATCGAGACTATATAGGTGAGACAAGTCCGTGGTCACAACCTCCGACTCCGTAGTCTCTTCCTCAACCGTCTTCTCTCCCTTTTCCAAGGCCGCGAGTTCTTCATCAGTGCCCATAAACGCTAACACCGGCTTCTTGCAAGCGTGACCGACCGCCCACTTCTCCGGACAATACCAGCAGAGGCCTTGCCGACTACTCTCTGTTCGTTCGGCGGAAGACAATCTCACAATCGGTAATTTGGAGAATTCACGAGCACGATTCCCGGTGGCTGCCGGGGTAGAGATGTCACTCACGGACGGTGCTGGTAAGGAACGGGAGTCTCTCGCTTGCCACTGCCTCCGCGGTGGCTGATTGCTCCTATCCACAACAATTTCGAACTCCGCAGCCACCGCCATTGCTGCTGCGACGGACTGAGGGTGGTGTAGGCGCACTTGTCCACAAACCGGTTGGCGAAGACCACTAATATAGATCGGCAGGAGAGTGGCTTCGGTCAAACCGTGAGTTCGATTCATCAATTTTTCAAACTCATTGTTGTAATCGGCCAAGGATCCCGTCTGTGAGAGTTTGGATAAGAGCTCGATGTAGTTCACAAAATAGGTGGGATCAAATCGTCGTCGGACATCATCCAGAAACTGCGGCCACGAGACGTGAGGATTGTTCGCTCGGTATGAGAAAACCCAATCCGACGCCGGTGGAGAAAACAACATAATAACCGAATGTAAGCGTTGGTCAAGAGGTAACGAAATATAATCAAAATAATATTGAACTCGCGTTACCCATGATTGTGCGTCCGAGCCATCAAACATCGGAGGATCCAAACGCATATAGCGGGATGGCTCGGACGAGGTATGGGGAGGGCCCCCCGCGGCTGATGCGGTTCCCACGACGAACGAGGGCCTTAGTTCTCCCCACGGTTCACCACCGGTCGATCCCATGCAGTGTGGGTGACGACGGTGTTGTTGCTCCATTGATCGCGTGGTGGGTCCCACGCGGTATGCCCAGAATACCCCCCTTGCTTCCCGGAAGCACCGCGGCGGCACTCCTCAGTTGTTGACCATGCTGCCAACATTGGTGGCTGCGTCGGGGGCAGCGTTACCGCCGTAGACGGCGTCTGAATGCTGCCCGGAGGCCACGGCGGGGATAGTCCTTCCCACGGCAACTCGGACGGCGGCACGGTGCGCTGGTCCGACGCGTCAAGCTTAGCCTCCAGCCGCTGGAGCACGCGCAGCAGAGAGTCCATCGGGACTGGCTCGGAGGTCGTCGCCGATTGTGGGGGTTGGGTGAACGCCGACGAACCCGGCGGCCTGGACGTTGGTAGTGGCCAAATAGGATTGGAAGAGCGATTAGGTTTCATCGGTGGATGGCGGCGAGGATGAAGTCGATGAAAGCACCAGTTGATAAGAGCCTCATGCTCCTATCGCGCAAGATGAACACCCGAAATACGATAACGACAGTCGCGGGCTCTCCCCGTCGATCACGTCGGTGTTGCGAAGAAGAAGAAGGAAAAAAAAAATACACGGCAATTGAAATAGCGTGAATGAAAAATAGGGTTTCTTCTAATTCATAATAATAATAAACCCTAATTCCACTATATATAGCCTAGGACCCTGATTGGTTCGACTCGTACGATTCGGGAAAGAACCAATAAGAAAACCCGAAAAGATTTACAAAATAAAATAGACTCGATAAATCGATAATTGGGCCAAGCCCGATTATCGAACAAAATCATCAAACTTTGCGGGCCTTTTACTCACGCGCTTGGGCCGCCCATGCGTAGCTTGATCGTCCTCTTCCTCTTCCTCGTCGATCTCCTCCGACGACTCGGCCTCCTCTTCGCTCACATCCGTTTCTACTCCCTCCTCACATGCATGGTTTGGTTGAATCGTATCAGCTGACTATCTATATATGGATTCATGTTGGTTTCATATTGATCTAGTACTCCCGCCGTTCCTTTATAGATGTTACGTATTCTTTTTTGGTACGTCTCGCGTAAGATGTTACGTTTCCTTATTTGATAAAAAAAAAAAATTACTAAAGGAAAAACATTTTTACACATGCACTTTTCATGTGCAAAAAGTCTGGAGTAAATATATAAAATATTTATTAAAAAAAAGAAGAAGTTAAAATTATGGTCGACCATTATGGCCGAATAGCACTAACATACGACTTAGAAAAGAAGTTTATTGCATGGAAGCACTCTTCCTTCTTTTCTTTCCCTTTTTTCTTTAATATTATTTTTATTTCATATGCAAAAATAGTCAATTCTGAATATATAAGAGAAATACTTTTCATATGTATGTAAATGTAAAACTTATTTATAGTGAGACTTACAAAGAAAAAAATACATAAATTTGGGTAGGTCCAAAATCAATGTGGTAAGTATAGGCTGAAACTTCCACGGTGGTCGTCGAAATTTTAATTTATTAATGTATGTTTTTCTAAAATTTTATGTCCTTGTTATATTAATTAATATTTCTGTTATCGATTAGCGTCCACGATAATTTCCAAAAAAAAAAAAAAAAAAAAAAAACTTATAAGAACTTTCATCTTTAATTAATTTTATCTTTCTATTTTCATTTTTCTTGGAGATTCAAATTTTAAAGGTTGCAATTATGATTCTAAAAAAAATAATAAAAAAATCACATTACATAAAATTTGGAAGTATAAAATATAATTAATTTACAACAGCAAAGTTGATTGTGAATTGCTTAAAATTTTCATTTTGGTCATTTAAAATTATTTAAAGATTAAGCTAAATGGAGATGGCTACCCGCTCAACCAAGACAGGTGGTTAACAAAGTTTAATTTTAATTGGTCCTTCTAATTTTTTTTTTCTAATACTTTAACAAATACATTAAATAAAGGTTTTTCTTATTTTCCTAATCTACACTAGAAAAAATATATACGCACAACTAATATTTATTTTAGTAAATTGATTAAGAGAATTGATAAATTTTTGTAACAAAATACTAGACAAATCAGAGACGTTGTAAGTCCTTTATAACATGAAAAGGGGGAATTTCATATTATGTTATACTAGGGGCGTTGTGAGTGGATATTCCAATTGTAGTCTCCGGGTATGGGCCGGGCCGGATCCTAAATGTAATGGGTAATACCCGGACTCGGAACCGTAGTTTATTGAACGGGTCCGGGCCGGATATTACCCGCCCGTTGACACCCCTACATGTGGCCAATATACTCCAACAATGTGACCCCATCAGCAACTACTGTACAGATTCAGAAGGTGCTATACAACAGAACGCTTAATCGTTTCTACAGTCACTGAAAAAATTGATCAAAGACAGATATCAAAATATTTATGCAACACGAGTGGGACGCGCATGGAACGACATCAAACATGTCCGCAAACAATTATTTCACAAAAACACTTGACTTGTATAGAACAGCATTAGGTAAAGCATCACAAGATAAGTAAACTTTTATGTTGATGTTTTTTCAAATTTGCATCTGTCTAAAAGATCTCATGTAATCATTCATAATTGTTCATGCTACCGCAGACAAAAGCTTTGGATTGAAGCAGAAGTGTAATAAGTCCGAGAGGTATGACTCTTCGATTAGAACGCTCCATATCTCGTGACATGCGGAGCGTAGCATTTTTTTTTAGAAAGTCCGTATAACTATAACTTCAAAAGATTCATTCTTTATGAATCAAGTACCATTCAAAGATCAAAGAAAGGGTGCATTGCCTCTTTGAGTGAAGAAGAGAAGGGCTTTGCAACAGTTAAAACCAAAACGAAAAAGAAAAACGAAGAAATGTTAGAAGTAGAGGGTTTTTTGTTTTTGAACACACCATAGCAGATGTAAGGGCAGCTGTGAAAAATTGCATTGGGGTTGAGCCCACGCCCACGTGAACGTCGATGGAGGGACATTAGAGCAAGTAAGGCTGTATATGGGTCCACAATTCAAATTTAAGAACTCGTGGAAGGAAGCAACTCATGATAACTGGAAAGTTTTGCTGTAGAGTCTCATTTCGATACGAGATTTTATGTGCAGTGTTAAAAGTAAAAAATAAATGATCAATTTTATGAAACAAGTCAATCGAAATGGACGTTCCAATTAATAAAAGGAAACCACTTTTGGCTAGATTAACCGGTTAATCCTTGTGTTAAACTTGTAGATAACTTGTGTTCAAAGCCAAAAAAACTGTTAATCCTTGTATTAAACTTGTTGACGACTTGTGTTCAAAACCCTTTTGACTTAACCGGTTAATCCTTATATTAAACTTGTAGATGTATTGTGTTTAAATCCATCTTGGCTTAACCGGTTAATCCTTGTATTAAACATGTAGATGACCCGTGTTCAAATCCCTTTGGATACATTAATTTTGGTTTAACCGGTCTTGTATTATTAAACTTGTAGATGACTTGTGTTCAGATCCCCTTTGGCTTAACCGGTTAATCCTTGTATTAAACTTTTAAATGACTTGTGTTCTAATCCATTTGGCTTAACCGGTTAATCTTAATCGGTTAATCCTTGTATTAAACTTGTAGACAACTTGTGTTCAAAGCCTAAAAACCGGTTAATCCTTGTATTAAACTTGTAGATGACTTGTGTTCAAATCCATTTTGGCTTAACCGGTTAATTCTTATATTAAACTTGAAAATGACTAGTGTTCAAATCTATTTGGATACATTAATTTTGTGATTTTTTTTTATATATAATTTCTTAATGATCATGGACCCCGTTAATTTTTTTCCTTATAATTTGTTTAAAAACTTCGGTATAGGGCCCAATTTACCATTTCGATTGTAAATATTGATTGTTTATTTTTATTTTTTATTTTTTTATCATGAAATCATGGAAATACATCTAAACGAATAGTGAACTTTATTAAATATATGTGAGGTATAAGATATAATTATATGTAGATACGCAATAACATAAATATGAAATAAACTTTAAGTCGTCATATTAGTAAAATTGCTAAAATTATTGAATTGTCATAAGAAATACTTTTGTAACATTTAATGTATTAATTAGTCGACTAAACATATACATGTATAATAATGATATAGCATGTTAATACATAATTTCTAAAAATAGTTGATAAATAAATTAAATACTCCCTCTGTCCTCCATTTACTGACACAATTACTATATTGGGACCTCCACCATTTACTGACAATTTCCGTTTTAGGACGTAGACCCCACAATCACTTTAACACTTTAACACTTTATACATCTACTTTTTATTACTTTAACATTTTAATACTATTAAAAAATTCAAATGGACCCATAATTATTCCACTTTAACACTTTAACACATTAATTTATTACTATACCATCAAAATGCAAAATAAACTGTGCCCATAAAACTATGTCACTATATAGTGGACGGAGGGAGTATCTAAATAATTATTAATACTAAAAACTGTTAACATAAATTAAATTAATTGCATGTGTTTAATGAACTAAAATTTCTAAATATAACCACGGGTTTACTATTATATAATATATAGATATAGATTATTGTTACGTAAGATTAGTCTTAATTTCCTTATTTTCATTTTAGGCCGACCTTTACATGTCTTAGTAGGTCATTACTTAACACATCACATCCCTAGCAAACGACGAAAAGTTGTACTTATGATTATACTTACTAACAAACTAATCAAAGTAGTTTTCGTTATAAACCCTAAAAATTGTGAATCGTAACTTAAAGAACACTTGATGCTCATTAACTTGATGAAAATGGACTATTTTTAACTTATCACCAACAATCATTCAACTACATATAGATCATTTATTTATTAGGTAAAATATCTTTGAGGAAAAAAAACAAGAGTAAAAATACCTAATGTTACATATGGGTATTAGTCTACTCGTAACGTTGAAACAAACCAAATTTATCTTTAATAAGAGATCCCGAAATAATTGACTTTGAAATTGTATAACCCACACAATTGTATGCTCAATAGTAACACAAGATGTAACACAAGTGAACACACAAGTTGATAACCCAGTTCGGTGATAACCACACCTACATCTGGGGGAAACTATTCCAAAAAAACAATCCACTATAATGAGTATAAGGGATAAGACTCTTGAACGTAAGATACACTATACGTTCTCTCTCACCCGACTCTACTCCTCAAGCAGATTCTCAGTAAACTCTCAACTAGTCTACCCACAAAGCTTTCTTAAGAACGAAAAGCCCAACCCAATCTTGAACGTAGAATTGTTCAAGATAATACAATTCACTCACCAACTACACTACCCAACAATTGATGAATGAATCAAAACAACTCTCAATATGAAGAAAACGAAGATCACAAAACAGCTCTCAATAATTGCTCTCGTTCCTCGCGCAGTGGCTAAGAGTCGATCTTCGAATATATATATAGAGAGTCCTTCATGCAAACCCTAACGGGATTAATTAAGGTAATTACCACTGCATACATAAACTTTGCCACATCATCTTATGAAAAAATAAGCAACAGACTTGAATGTAATAATTTCATAGAGGGGAAATGTGGGCAAATAGTCACTTTGCTTAAAAAAAAGTTTACACGTCTATGATGCACCATCTCATGATCGCATTACATGATAGTGTAAATTTTGTATGATCATCGCGCGAAATACGCCTTTATACGAAAATTGATATACAGTATTTGACTACTATTAATAATTTTATCAAGAAAAAAATGACTATTTTATTACTGCAAAATTATGTCAAATAAAAGAAAGTACAGTGAAATATGAGAAGCCTAATCTAATCAAAATTGGAAAGTTTAGTTTTTGTATTGAGAAAAAATAAACAAACTTCAACTGCATGTGAGAGGACCGGAATTTACCAAATTACCCTTCCGATGAACACTCACAAAACTTGAAGCCGATTTATGCGATGGCGGCAGCGTGCGAAGTGAGGGGCCGACTGGAATTGTGATTTCGCGAGAGAGCAAAGCCCCCATTTCCGGCGCCGATTCATTAATGTAATCGAAGATACGGAATTCCGCTCGCTGCAATTCGAATCGGTTTCGGTAGATCCGCGGGAATTATTGTTCGATCTCGAATAATACCGGTGTAAGATGCGACGAGCTCATCACTTACTTCTACAGATTTGTTGCGTTTCTCGTTTTTCATTGAAGTAAATTATGGCTTTCCTTCGTTTAAAATCAGAATTGATGGGGTGAAGGATGTATGTATTGCTCGATGCTTGTTATTTTCTCTTAAATTTTACGTTTCATTAAGGTGCTTAGTTCGCGGGACTCTGATCGTACTGTATAAAAGCTTCTTTTTCGAATGAGTTTGTTGATGTTTTGGTGCTAACTGTTTTGGGGATTGAGTGTGATGCCAGTGCAGTCTATTGATTGATCGTACTTTATGATTGTGATTGCTGTAATATGTTATTGCTATCTTTCAGCTTTGGTTGGAGAGTGTTGCAGTTAGGAATTCATCAGAGGATGAATTAAGAATAAGGGCATAACTTAGCTGGCGGTGCAACCATGTCCGGTGAAGAGGTTGAGAGTGGTGGGATGCAGGGCGAACATCCGCCAGATGTCGTGGAAGGCGAGAATAAGCAGCTTAATTCGGACAGCGTGGCTGACAGTGATTCAGTGAAGGAGAATGGACTCCACGGTGGAAATACACATTCTAATTACTACCATGATGAACTTGTACTGATGGTTCAGAATGAATATATGAAGTCTCAGGATGAGGGGTTAAAGAGCCTTCTTGGTTCTGATCTGCCAGACCCGCAAAAAGTAGAGGAGCACGATTCAAGGGTTGTCGATGGTGATTCAAATCAGCCGGAGCCACAGAAAGTAGAGGAGCACGATTCAAGGGCTGTTGATGGTGATTCTGATCAGCCGGAGCCACAGGTAGTAGAGGAGCATGATTCAAGGGCTGTCGATGGTGATTCTAATCAGCCGGAGCCACAGAAAGTAGATGAGCATAGTTCAAGGGCAGTCGATGGTGATTCTAATCAGCCGGAGCCACAGAAAGTAGAGGAGCACGAGTCAAGGGCTGTCGATGATGATTCTGATCAGCCTGATTCAAATAAAGTACAGGAGCTCGATTCAAGTGCCGGGCATGATGATTTGGATCAGCCTCACCAACAAGAAGTTCAGGATCGTGACTCAGGGGTGGGGGTTGATCTCAAAGATCTTAGTGAAGAAATCGAGTCATTGAAGAGAGAACTTCTTGAGGAAAGGCAAACACGGTATGCTGCCGAGGAGGCTCTGAAGCATCTAAGATCTGCACACTTGGAGGCAGATACAAAAGCACAAGAGCTGGCTGCTAAACTTGATGAAGGTTCATGGCTATTCGTAATTTGTTCTGCTATACATATGGGTTTGTTTCTACCTTTTGACATGTGTACTTAACAAATTATATGTTTCATAATTGCTTAGCGCAAAAGAAGATGGATTTAGAAATAAAGGAGCGGGATGATAAGTATACCGAGCTGGACACGAAGTTCAACAGGCTTCACAAAAGAGCCAAACAACGTATTCAGGAGGTGCAAAAGGTATGCAGTTTATCTTTGTTTGCTTCTTTCTTTTTCAGGGTGATTCCTTTTCCATGGTCCCCTGACATCGGTTTTATGGTCACATTGTTTGGATCTAATAACTATAGTGTCTTTCTTGACTGCCAACCTGAAAGCAATACTATCTCCTTCTTTTCTTGGATGTAATGGTTATTAGTCTGAGTAACGAGACTTAGAGCACATCTCCTTGACATTCATGTAGTAGATCCAGACCACTTTCCGTTATGGTGTATAGGACAGTGAAGGAATATTGTGATAAAAGATTGGCTTTAAATTCCTTCTCCCATCCCTGCATTTACTCCCACTTGGCTGAGACATAGCTGCAATATCCCTGATGTTTGTGTTGCTCTTCAGATGAACTATTGCATTCTCTTTTCAATCATCACCTCAAATCTTGAACAATTACAAATTGAAATGAAAAATCTCTCATGCTCAATTGATATAAACACTCAGCTTGTATCAAGTGTAGTTGGATATCAGTCTTCTACCTATGATTTATTTTTGGCTGTCATTTATTCTTGGTGCTGGAGAGTGTTCTAGAGTTTCTCCAGAGACGATGCCAATCAGCATGATTGACCGAAAGTAGCATCTTCTCCAATGAGAAAAGTGAACCATAATAGTTATGTTCTTCGGTAAATTTGAATTTTCAGTGGCATCACTTGCTCCCTTGTGAAAGTTATAGAGAAATTTTTGCATTTCAAATCAAAGAACTCTGAGTGATAATTTGGCAAAAGCACCTTTAATAGGGGAAAACCTAAAAAAAAAATATATATTTATTTCATGTAACGTCACAAACAGGTCATATGATTGATGTAAATGAAGCTGACCAGTGGGACACGTAACTAGGCTTGGAAAGATTTTTGTGATTTGTTTCGAATGTGTAGAGGAACAAAAGTTTTCCCCTGTTATGCTGCTTTGTTGCATGCTATTTCCTGTATTTGACATTTTGTAACTGGTTACGTAAGTGAATCAAGTTGGATGAGTGTATCTCCACGTGTATATGTTCCTATTCAACCATTTGTAACAAGAGTTATGTACTAAGTTGACGAGTCATGTTTCGTCTTGCTTTTGATGGTTTTCACTTCAGTAGTTGCAATTCATTTATAATTTGGTTGTATTTCTAGGAAAAAGATGACCTTGAGACCCAGGTCCGTGAAGTAAATGAGAAAGCTGATGCTGCATCTTCCCAGCTGTCAGCGCTGAAGCAAGAGCTAGAGCGCACAAGGCAACATGCTAATGAAGCGCTGAAAGCAATGGATGGGGACAGACAACAATTACGAAGTGCAAACAACAAGTATGTTCTCCACTTATCAGGATTTCTTTTAGCATAACAAACCATCCGGTCATGCTATATTCAGATGATAACCAATGTATAATTTAAGAACATGATCTGCTATGTTGAGTAATGGTTACAGTTCTAAAACTGAAAATTGCTTTGGACATGACCCTTTGTGCTTTTGTCGGCCTTTCCATGCAATTAAGTATCTCGAAGTGCTGTCTTGGACGTTCAATGCTTACACATTACTGCCCAAAGAAGTGTGTATACCTGCACGTTGAATGATGGAAATATGATGTCTCTCACCCTCTCTGTATTAGAAAGGTCACCCCTACCGTGGAATCTAAGGGCAGGCTCTTTTTGTTAGTTGTGCAGCTTTTTTGATTCTTCATCAAGTCATTGAGTGTATAGCCTCATAATCTTTGATTTATTTGATTGAGATTAATAAGACATCCATGTCCGACTCTTACACTTATGCATGTCTTGGACTTCAATTTCTGTCTTTGATCTAATGACTGCTTTTATTAGAATTATTATTTTTATAGCACGTTATTTAGCAATATTCTTTCATACAGACTCCGGGACAACCTTGAAGAATTACGCAATTCTTTAATACCCAAGGAGAGTGCTTTGGAAGCAATGCAACAATCACTTCTGGAAAAAGAACAGGTAAGTCGTCATCTACAATAAAAATACAACTGTGAATCTATTATACTATCGTGATTGTTTGAGTTATGAATTTCTGATGCACAAACATTATGTCATATGTGTGCTATATGTTTAATGGCTACATGTAATGTCTCATAACCATGTTCTTCATAGCCAATAATTTTATAGGTTACCTTAGTTTGTGGTGACTTTGTATTTTGTGTGTTCAACTTGATTCTATTGTAAAGGTAGTTCTTTGATGTCAGGTGCTCAATTATATATAAATGATGGAACTATTAACATTTTGTGGTACAAAATGAACAAACTTCTCTGAAAAGATTTTCAATTATGATAATAAAGTGAACTTTGAATATTGTCGAATGAGCGATAAGAATGTAAATCATCCTCTTATGCATCATGGTAATAAGAAGGGTAAATGTTTAAGTTGATAGCCCAACTCTGAAGTTTGTTCATCTAGGAATTCACCAATAACCATTATTATCATTTTTTTAATTGCTACTTTCAAGTGCTTTATCTCATCATGCCCATTCATTAGAAGTGCACAGTTTGCCCTGAAAACGTTCACTTGAGTACATTCACTTCACTCAAGTTGGAATATGTTCGTGGATTTGTACAGATGCTGGAGGACCTACGAGGATTGTTGCAGGTGGCTGATGAAAAGCGACAAGCTTCACTTGCAGAACTTTCTTTAAAGCATCAGAAGGTGAAACTCTTGCAGACATTCGAGCAAACCCTTTGTGATACATGAAGGGTTTTTTCTTCTGATCATACTTATGGTGCATCTTACTTGCTTAAAGTTATTAATATCTTGTTCCTATATTCTATATGTCAGCAAGTAGAGAATTTGGAAGCCCAAGTTGCTGAGGTTTTAGCTGAGAGAGGTCGAGCAACAGAGACAATTTCATCTCTACGGGTGCTCTTACTTATCATTCTTTATTGTTTATTCTCGAAATATTACTAGCAGTGGTTGCTATCTACCATTTTTATTTTATTCCACTTATGGTTTATGATATGATTAGTTTCTCGTGGCATCATATTCTTTGTTCCTACCTCAAAAGCCAGAGATGGGTTAAGAGTTCTTAAGGTGTGAAACTAATAACAATTATACCTCTTCGATTATCAGGCTCTAATTGTGGAAAAGGATACCAAGATTGCAGAGATGGATGCAGCTTCAAGTGGTGAAGCTGCACGACTTAGAGTTGCAATAGAAACCTTAAAAGGAGAGCTCAATCATCTGAAAGACGAACATGTATGATCTGTTTTTCATTTTCTTTTTTGGATGTTAAGAATCAAGGAGTACTAGAAAGTTGAGAGTTTCAACTTTAAATAAAGTTATGAATGTAATGCTTGTCATCATTCAGGAGAAAGAAAAAGGGGTTTTGGAAGCTGCACTGCAGTCGATGAAATCAAAGCTGGAGATTTCTGAGAGTAGCCGGATACATGCTGAAGTTGAAGCAGCAAAACTAAGAAGTACTTCTGATACTTTTAGCATTTTCTTTGTCATCTAGCACATGTAATATAAACCAGTCTCATTTTTATGTATCAGGTCAGTTTGAATCGGAACTCTATGTGCAAACTCAGCTGCTGAATAGTAAAGATGCTGAGCTTGTGGAAGCGAAAGAAAAGGTTTTCTTCTTAATTTTATTTATTTTTATTTTTTTGCCTGATTTAAAGAGAACTTTTTAATGTTCTGATAATTTCTTTTCCTTAATCGTATTTTTCATGCCCAACACAAGAACAATTTTAATACCATATGCCCTCTTATCTTGGGATTAAGGTCGATATAAGATCTACAAATTGTCCAACTCAATTTTGAATTTCCTTTTACTTGTACAGAAGATAACAGTGTCCTAAACTAAAAATATGTGGAAGTTAGTCTACCTACATGCCAGTCAATTAGTGACAAACTAAATCTGGTTTGAGTAAGAAAATTTGATATTATTTCCTTGTTTTGCATTTTCCCTGCTGTCTTCACATTCTCAGAGAGGAGGGTGTCCTCAGGAGTAGTGGTCCTGGTGCTGAAACAGCAAGTTGAAGCTTATTTTTTAAAGAATGTAAATATCACTTTTTGGGTCTAATAGGCAAGCAGTAGCTTGAACCTATTAATTAATTTACAATCGGTTTACCAAAACTGCTGAGACTTCATCAGAAGATTTTGTGGTCTCATTCCTGTATATTTCTGACTAATTATTCCATGTTTGCCTGTGGCATTTAGAAGCCATAAACTTTTTCATACTGCCTATGGTTGCAAATTGCAGATAAGTCGCATTGAAGGCGAATTTGCTTCTTACAAAGTTCGAGCCCATGCACTGCTTCAGAAAAAGGATGCTGAATTAGCTTCTGCGAGGGACAATGATCAATTCAAGGCTCTTGAGGAAGCTCTTAAGGTAAAACCAGCCACTACTTCATACTTTCCGGGAAGACAGAAGAATCCTTGTGCCCAAATACTATATCTTGCTTCTCATTATTCCTGCTTTTATCGTACTCAGGATGCTGAAAAAGAAATAGTATTGGTGTCTTTAGAAAAGGATAAAGCTCTTGAGGATCTCAAAGATGTTCAGGCACATTTGGAAAAGGAAATTTCCACCAGGTACGGATACCTCTTGATATGCCAATTAAACTGTTGAATTAATTTATGTGTAGTCTAATATAAACAGATAGTTGGAAATTTGTAGTGTAATGGTGTAGGATACACAAATGGTATAGTGTTTCTTAACTTTTGCTTGCATCATGCTACTTATAGCTCATCACTTCATTCAATGAAGCTATAATCTGAACTATAGTTCATGCTACTTATCTCTTGCAACTCTTAGGTGATGAGTTCACTGAACATTTAAATTGCGATTGTTATTGTAACCATCCATCTCCAGTCACTTTCTCTTTTGCAAAATCATTTCCACCTAGTAACTCCTCATGTATTTATCAAGGTGCTAAATATCTTTTTTTTTTTTAATTCCATGAGAGCCCAGTCTTTTAAGCTATGTATTAATTGGGGGATGCTCTTTGATTTTTCTTTCCCCGTGTCGTGTATTGTACATTATATACTATTATTATGTAATTGAAAAATTATTGAGTTTGTCTTGTTTCTATGTCTTCCTCTTTGTTGGGTGAAGACCTGTGACAAATTTAAGCAAACATCTTTTACTCAATGGCGAATTGCATTGATACTTAGTAGTAAAAAGTATCACACACGCTTTACATGAAATTACCTGAATGTTCACATGTTGAAAGATAACTCATTAGAATGAATCGTATTGATCCATATCTTTATTATGTACTCCCTTCGTCCAGGTGTTATCTTTTGGTCATTTTTGGTCCATCCACAAGTAGCGTGTTCTTTCCATTATGGTACATGACACACACCTAAAAACTCAGCTCATCTCTTCTCATCTCTTACGTACTAAAAAACCAACACTCAGTAAAGCAATACGTCCAATCTTCATGCCCCTTTCTCCACCCATCCACATTATATTAACAGTCACTTAGAGTAGAGAGCATCACGCACTTGGGGTGGACAGATGGAGTATCATATTTAGGTTAAATATTCAAATCCTACCTGCTGTTGATTGCTGATGATTTCTTATCAGCTGACGTTATATAAATTCTGGATCATCTAATTTTGCTCGTATTCTTCAGAGATGAAGCTCTCAGCATAGCAGAACAGCAGATTAAGACTTTGCAACTGAAGTTTGACTCTACTCTTTCTCTCCATCAGTCTGAGAAAGAAGCATGGGATAGAAGCCTTCAAAATGTAGAAGAAACATGGCGATGTACTGCAATTATGTTTTTCCCTTTCAGCTTACCTTTTACACTATGTGGAACAGTATTGTGATTTAAGTTGAAATTTTCATTTACAGTGAGATGTCAGGCTCTGGAAAGGCAAAATGAAGAGTCTTCCAGTCAAAATTTTGAAAAAGAAGTAGAAGATCTTAAGTTGCAATGTAAAAAGCTGAAGGTTGTAGCTTTTACATGCATGTTTTCAATTGAGTATGTACTTCATTTTCTGATTATTTATCTTTATATACTTAGGAAGAGCAACGTACTTTTCATGATCTTGCTGATAAAATGATGGAGGAGAAGGACAAAGAGATATCGAGGCTTTTGAATGATATTGAAAATCTACGTCAGTTGCTGGACTCTAGACCTTCTGTACGCCTTTCTACACAAACTATATATTTCCCCTATAAGTTGAATTTGAATTTTCAGGCATGAGTTCTTTGATATTTTGACCCACCTCTTAACTAATTTCAGGTTCAATACTCCGACGACTATACAGGTAAAAAGATTTATCATCTAAGTTACAAGATATCGAAAGAAGTTAACTTCCACAAATTTACTGCTTAATAGTTGGTCTGAATTTTAATTTGTCAATTCAAATTGGTGGTTGCAGCTCTTCATAAACAGGATGCCTCAAACTCTAGTACTTCATCTGCAGAGCAACAGATCCTTGTACGCTCTCTGTAACATCATAAAGTACTATTAGATTATCTATCTTTTCCTAGTATGCATGTGGAAGGATATCTTGTCTTACACTTGGTGTTAATATCCCCTGAATTATTGGATAGATTTTGTGGGTGTAGCCTTTTGGGAAAGAATGAGATTGCATGTATTGGGATGTTTTACATATACTGAAGTAGCTAATCGGCATGTAGTTGAGTACAAATCTTTTGTAGGAGATTATGCCTGACGTGATAAATATAATATCTGACCTCCTATTAAAAAAATGGTTGCTGAACTGCCAGGTATCAGTATGGGTCAAAGAAATTAGAATCACTGATGCCTTTATACATGGAGATTTACATCATGAAACACTCCTATTAGCATAACTAATTTTCTTAGAAATGTTTCTAGAACTTGATTTGCTTCACTAACTGTTTATGTATATAATATCTCCCGATAGGCTGAATTTTGAAAACCTGCATTTACATTCCAAAGTGCCTAGTTTATATTTAGTTGTATTATTTCAGATTTTGGCAAGGCAACAAGCCCAAAGGGAAGATGAGCTTGCGCAAACACAACGACATATTCTTGCGCTTCAAGTATGTCTTCTTCCTAATACATAGAATAGGATTTTTGAAAAGCTTCATTGATTTCCATATTTCATATCAGGGTGTTATATATGGTAATAACAGAAAACTATGTCTGATGAGTAAAATACTTTGACATTACTGGAAAACGAATGAGGAAATGTGGCAAAGATGTAAAAGAGAACATGCTGCAAGCCTGCAATTAAATTATAGATTGTAACAAGAAAGTGCTTATACTCACAAGCATTAACAGAAATCCACCGGAATAGTAGGTGTCTTGTCTCAACGGAATCAGTTGTAATTGAATTTAAGAGTAGCATGTCTTTAGAGTTACCTCTTACAAAGAGACTTGAATGCTTAACAAGAGTACAGTTTCTATAGACTAATAGTCTCTTAATGAACGTCTTTAGAAAAACTTTCCTACAATAGCCCCTTACTCAACATTAATTATACTGTTACCATTTCTGCAATTGAAGTCGGAAGAATTTATGTTGCAGTTTGCTTCTTACAGACATGCATGAGACTATTATCTACACCGTACAGTACCTTACTGATTTGATTTGTTGTCTGCATTTCATTGCTGTATATGTGCAGTATCTTGTTGAATGATGTTTCTGATCCTTAAATGCAGGAGGAAATTGAAGAGCTGGAGCATGAAAATCGCCTCCACCGACAGCAGGTACGACATTCAAGTTATTACGCGAGTTGAACACTAGGCAAAACAATTGCATCAGAAAACCTTTAATTCGGGAGTGTAATCATTTTCATATATTCTAACTTTTGATTCTTGGCTCTTTGATCTGATGGTTTGTATTTCACAAATTTCATCTTATACCATTGAAATGAGCCAACAGGAATTTCATTCTTAAAACCTGGGGGATTGTCTTTCTTGGTGCTTTCTTATGTGCTATACAACTGCTGTCTCCGAATATAACTGACTCGAAATCTGAGATTATGTTGCTAAGTTTGAATTTTTTTTGATGATAATGTTGCAGGAAGCCATGTTGAAAGAAGAACTTCGGAACATGGAAAGAATGGAGAAGAGAGAAGGAGTGGACCTGACATATCTTAAAAATGTCATCTTGAAGCTTCTAGAAACAGGTACCTTATTTTCCACTGTGCCCTTGTCTTTCACGATCAGCCACCCTGCCTCAGGCTTCCCAAATGTTTCACTAGCTTGGGGATTTCATTCTTTAACACAGACGACAATTTCTTTTTTCTGACACGTCTCATCAATTTTTGAAGGAAACTATTATTGACTAACAAAGAAAAAAATAAGATAAAAAAACGTAGAAATCTAATTAGTCTTCTTGTATTTATTTAGCTGTATATCATACAAGATGGCAAACATGAAAGCTAATTTTTTTATCTTACCTTTTTTAGTTGGGGAGGGGGGGTGCGGGGAATATTATTTTCACAACTTACAAATTTAGTGGACAAGCTCTCTGTTTTTCTTGTGGTAGGTTAGATCATGAACTATGTTAGAGCAGGTATTGACATGTGTCATGTAGCTTATTGGCATATACTATATATGTATGGTGATGAGTATAACTGTTAATACAACTCACTTAAATCTTAATGGTGTTGGTTTAACTAGTCGGCTGGCTTTCTGTCAACTTGAGGGTCATGATTAAAGTGAGCTTGAAATTAAGTACTGTGTATGTGCACTGTTCATTACTTGAATTTGAATCTCCTTCTGTGCCTATCTAAATCGTTAGGTGAGGTGGAGAGATTGCTACCTGTTGTAGGAATGCTTCTTCAGTTCAGCCCCGATGAGGTGAGTTTATTTTGTCCTCTCTTTTAATGCTGTGTTGCAAAATGTCGTGTCCATAATTTGCAATACGCTTTCACCTCCTAAGTTTTGTTCCCTATTCATTACTTAGTAACAAGCCTGTGTGTCTACATTACAGATGCAAAAGTGTCAACAATCCTATCGCCATTCACACGAACATCCACCGAGCCCCACAAATGATTCTTCACGCTCTGCACCGTCTCTCTTCTCAAGATTCTCATTTGCATAGCGTGACTGGAAATACTATACATGACGGAACAGGACGCACCAAATCATTACCAGGGAAATTAGAATCAGATTTTTTGTGTACTCTTGATGTAGCATACTGTAAACATCTATAGGAAGAACGAAGGACGGTCTTTGGATATTGAAATATACAGCAACTACCTGAAAATGAGCCCTCACTGTTGTACAAACAATTTTCCCTACTTTCTTGCCACTGAGCTGAAAGTAACCATATTCATTAATTTATAGTATACCAAACAACAGTCTTTTGTATTCAGTTGTACAGAAATCATTTTCGTGATGAAGAACCCTTACACATCTTCGGTTTCGGTTAGGTCGAGAACTAACCCCGTGTACCATGTATTCATGTTCATCACCAGAATAACTCGATTTCAATTTCTACAAAGTAACAGCAAAATCTCTCCTCAAAGAAAAATATCATCGGCACCATGTTCCAATGCAAGATTTTATCAAGCAACTAGCAAGGTAATGAAGCGATACATAATACGAAACTTTAACGAAGAAGTTCATTCAGCAGTCAGGTCTTTCACCACATACATAATATGAAAACTAAACAAAGAACAGTAATCCACTCAAAAATAATGCAAGGACATATCGAGAGGACAGCTACAGACAGTACAGTAAGTCGATCACACTATGATAACAGACAATAGTGTATCGATATTTTGATTCGAATAAAGTTTTGGTCTTGGAAGGATAGTTCTACAAGTTCAGAAAAGCAACTGCGCAACTCTGTGGTCATATATCACCTAGAACCACGTGCGTAGTTTCTTTCTCTTTCAAGGCTGTATCGGGGAGGCGAATATGACCTGGACCTATCCCTCCTCGATCTTCCACCATATGGAGAATGCCTGGGAGGAGGAGAGTAATCACGCCCACCTCTATAAGGTGAGCGCCTAGGAGACCTCCGATATCCATAATCCTCACGGCTCGATCCTCCACGGTACCTTCCTCCACCACCGCCACCTCCACCTCCACGATCACCATAACCTTCCATGAAAGCAAAACAAATCAGTCCACTGTACAACACGAAAATAAATAAAAAGAAACAATACTACATAAGGTTAACAAGTACTCACCATCACCACGAGAGCTTTTCAGACCGAGATAGTGACCAGGAGTGGGAGTCCTCGCACGTTTCCTCCGTGACTAAGGAAAATGAAATATGAAAGCCATTAAAAACCGGGTTTACAGTTCATAAGAGGAAGTAAAGCTCATCGCTACAAGAAAAGACATGAGAGCAAAAAGGATCGACTCTAATAAAATTTCTACAAAGAAAAATAGATCTATGTTTCCTAATATCTTATCTGAGTACAATGCATACTAAAGACAGGTTAACTTTAGAAACTTCCATTTTGCATTTGCCTTAACCAATCGAGTAAAAAAGGGAAAAGAAAAAGGAAAAATCAATGCCAGGTATGGGATACCATAAAAGCCTGGTTTCAATGTTGACAAAAACGCTTGATTAATTGAGAGTTGAGTATTCGCTGAGGTTGTATAGTTGTTGGGCAATATAGATGCTATTTAGTTGATCAGATGCAATTGAAAAGCTGTTTTAGCTTGTTGCGATGGATGGACTGATCATCTTTGATTTCTTGCCAACATAGCTGACGCATATCTTCTGAATATAACCACAAAACCTTCAGGTCAAAGTGATTGATTTACAGTAAAATAGGTCATCAGGCACCAACTTTCTATCAGACAGATAGCTTACCCTCTCCACAGTAATATACCGGCCTTCCAGCACTGACTGGTTGAGGTGTTTGACACAGCGACTAGCATCATCCGGAGTCTCCATAGTAACAAATGCAAATCCACGAGACACGCGAGATCGTGGTTCCACAACCAGAAACACAGACTTGACCTGTAATAATGAAATAAAAAATGCCAACAGCATAGATATAAGTCTAAGTTGGTCAGAAAGAGGCATTGTAAGAGATTGCAGAGCCAATGTCAACCTAAACCAACTTAGAAATCACAAGTTTATACATTAAACGAGACTTGGTAAGAGAACACACATGTAAGGGCTTAAACTCATTCCTATTGGATCAGCTATTCTACTTGCACACATTGTGACCAATGAACGTCAATATTCAAGGAAGACATAGACAACAATCAAAGCACAAACCTTCCCTTCCTTTGAGAAATGATCTTCAAGCTCTCTCTCAGTGACCCTTGTAGATAGGCCAGTCACATAAAGCGTAGTTCCATCATTAACAACTTCATCCCTAAATGACAGACACACAGACATCACTAACACCAAATAGAAGTAATAGGTTATGCTAAATAAGCAGATAAAAAGAGATTATAGAACTAACCTTGTAGTACCACGACCCCTTGACCTAGATCTTGATCTTGCCCTTGGTCTTGACCATGATCGAGAACGGGATCTAGATTTGGACCTAGACCTTGACCTTGATCTTGAATGCTCTTCCCACGGAGAAGGAGAGCGTGCATATCTGAACATAATACAATTACAAGCAAGTATCAGACACTGAAGTCACAAACAGAGTCATTGCAAGGTGCCATGCTAAGTAGAAACCAGCAAGAGAACAAACCTACACATGTGCAAAAAAATCAGACTCTATAATTGGATCTTCAACCCAAAGCCAAAATTCAAAGCTATAGGAAAGCGAAATTGAAAAGCATATAGGGAAGACAAAACAACAAAGGGAAACTAGACAAAAGAACTATCCCGTTTCAAAAGCATATATGAAACAGAAACTGTAGATAAGCCAGCCCCATACATATCATGGATAAAGAGTCTATAAAGGTGACAGCACAGAGGTTGATAAACGTATCACGTAATTACAATTCAGGTTAGCAAATGATAATAAATGAATCCATGAAATTGAAAAGCAGCACCAAATCAGAAAACGAATAATCCAATGCTAATCTAATAATGTCATCAAATTAACACCAACCCCGATTAATACCGCACAAACACCTCCAATCCCCACCCAGTCCCCCCAAAAAAAAACACAAGAACACAAACAATAAGAATCTCCTAAGAACATTAAATTACTGGCAGCAGATGACCTAGTATATGCTACATAGATGAGAATTATCAAAGGATTCAGGCCAAGCTACTCATAACACATACGTTCTTCTCACGAATCAGAACCCAAACACACAGATCGGAAAGCCTAGCACAATTCTAAAAGGTAAAATCAGCAACGCAAAAGAAAAATCGTATAAAAAAAAAAAAAAAAAAAAATTACCGTCTTCGCGGAGAATCAGCCTGCAAAATTCCGGGAAAAAAAACAATATTACAATCGAAAAAATTTCACTCAAACGACGTATAAACGTAAGGAGTTCATAGGAATCGATATCGTGGTGGGGAAAGGGGATAGATCTTACCATGTTCGCGGAGAAGACGAAACCCTAAACCCAGTCGCTTATTTCGAAAGCGAATTCGAAGCTCGAAGGTGTCAAATGTGTTTATTATTGTTATATAGGAATTGAAATAGACCGCTCGACACTTGCCAAATAAATATCGAACCGGTTTAAAGTTCGAACCAGCTTCCTCCCAGCCAGGTTTAGTAATCAGCTAATTGACAATTTTGCCCCTGACAAAGTACCCAATTATCCCTTCGGTCTTATTCAAGGTAATATCCTTATATCCTTTTTATTAGTGGGAGACCGAAAATAGAACTTATCTTTAGATGAATGAGACGGATGGAGTAGAATGTGTTAAATTGCGGTCACTAACCTCCCAGCAAATAGTGCACCTCGATCTTGTTTCGTCTCAATCACCTTTGTTCGGTGTAATTCATTTCAGATGGATAGTCTATCACATAACAGTCCCCTCATCGTCACAATTACTTCCAAAGGGGCGAAATTTCTACAATAATTTCAAAATCATTTGCTACAAGCTCGATAATTTATTAGAATAATACGTAAGAATGTAACTAGTTATACAAAATTTATAGATTGAATGTTTGGACATTCAAAACAATAGTCTGATAGACATGAAAAAATTACAGAGGGAAAAAAAAAGTGGATTTATGTTAATAGGGGTAAAGTAGTCAAATGGCTAAACATTATCTTCATTTAATAAAAATTCTCTGTTCTTACTAATGCAAGCACACTAGCACAGCCTCTCCTCTCTCTCTCTCTCTCTCTCTCAGAGCCATGTCCGCCTCAGCACCTTGGACATCGACAACGATTCTGCAAAAACCCCAAACCCAAACCCCTTCGCTATTCTCTCCCTCTCGCACCATCCAATTCTACAGGCTAAGCCACAATCTCGCGTTCAAGCCCCTCTACTCTTCTTCCCAGCCTCTGTATGGCTCCATCTCGCCAGCACGCCCGCTCGACGAGGACGAAGACGACGAAGAGCCCGTCATCGGCGACTGCCTCGTATTCGA
This sequence comes from Thymus mandschuricus, assembly GCA_029379335.1. Taxonomy (NCBI): domain Eukaryota; kingdom Viridiplantae; phylum Streptophyta; class Magnoliopsida; order Lamiales; family Lamiaceae; genus Thymus; species Thymus mandschuricus. The sequence goes on from CM057078.1 coordinate 33,380,731, forward strand.
AGAGGGCATTTTCGCCGACCCATTTGCGGGAAACGCTAGAAATTCCAGGCAATCCGGCGCTAATTCCACTAAATCGAATGCCGACAAAGGCGCGGACGTCTCGCCGGAGAATCTGATTCCGGAGGACTGGATGGATGTTCAGGAGGAGCTGAACATCACGAAGAAGGAGCGGCGGAGGATGGCGCGGGAATTGGAGTACGGCAGGGCAGTGGATAAGCGGAGGCAAGCTCTTATGCCTCTGGACTCGGAGGAATCCGAGAAATTTGAGCAGGAGAAATTTGAAAGAATTAGGCAGGAGAAATTTGAAAGAATTAAGCAGGAGAAGATAAAGCAGCTGAGCCCCGTGGTGCTCGATAATCCGAAGAAGGCGTATTTTAAGGATTATGGCGCGAGTGAGGAGAGGGAGAAGGAGGCAAGCGGAGAGGTTAGTGGGGGTAGAGTGGCGCCAAGGAATCCGAGGCTGGCGGTGTACGGAGGAGGTTTGGAGGATGTTTCTGCGTTTTTTAGCAGTGGCAAGTACGAGAGCGGCGCTAGAGATAAATCTCAAGGTATACTTTCTGCAACTTAACCTTTGGTTTCGTATTCTCATGGTATACTTTCTGCAACTTAACCTTCGGTTTTCGTTAGTGAATTAGCGCGTAAAAATTGACTTTGTGAAGGGATTTGGTTGCTATTCAGGAGTAGGATGTGAATTATGTGAAAGATCATTTTGTGCTTTTGTGATTATTGCATTTAGATTTTTTAGTGCTGATGTTGTGAATTTGTGTTGTCATTTTGTTTAGATAACGGAGAATAAGTGATCTTCGGTCCTGGCAAACATTTTGGGATTGTTTAGTATATTGTACACATCAAACATGGACAATCTTCCCGTATAGGAGATGCTGAGATTGTTTAGTACTGGAAAGATTAATTGTAGGAGACGAGATAATCTTGTTATTCTCGGTAGTCGGGTATATGGTGTACAATAATAGCTTTGAGCAGAAGTTCTTGAAAAGCTCGGTACCCATGCTGTAGTGACTTATTAGCGTTCTACGTATGAATCTTAGACTGAATGAAGGTGATATTATCATAAGTATAAATTTTCAAAAGCTTAATATTGTTCTACTGGCTATTGAATGAAGAGGGCGTGCCAGGAATATTGATGGATTATGTGGTGCTTCTATTATATCTCACACTATTTTGTTTCTCTTTGCTCTCCTCTCTGATATAATCGATCTGCCATTGCAATTTTGGTGAAGGCGTTCGTAATAAATTATTCTCAAAAGAAGAAAAGGCAATGATGAATAGGCGGATTCCTGATGTAACAGTTGCTACCTCGGTGAGTATCTGATGCCCCTCGCCGCATCTATTTTTAAGGAATAATGGTCGCCGCATCTATTTTTAAGGAATAATGGTGTGCTCTTACGTGAAAGTGGATGTTATTTATGGAACGTCCATGCTAGTATAGTACTCATACTTCTTCTGTTCCTAATGATTCTTCCTGCAAATTTACAACTGGGACTTCTCTTTCTCTGTGAAATAGCAAACTCTAGACTTTGGCATGTCTCCATATAAAGTAATGATAGAAGTGTGTTAGTGGAAGTCTAAATATAGTCGTGTTGAGCTCATATTAATCTTAGATATGGACCCTAGCCTCTAAGAACTTGCTCTATTTACAGTCATCATGTTTACGAATGTACTCTGGCTATTAGCTTAGGAATCTTTTGCATGGAGATTTCTGCTCTGTTTTTTTTCTTGGTTTTTTTTTGGTGGAACATATTTCAAGTCCTTGTTCTCCTGGCAATTCATCACTTTGTTTAATAGTTCACTTTGGTATTTAATAATAATGATTCTGCTGTTTCAGCTTGCCTGTATGCTAATTCTGGAAGCCAATATTATTTTGCAGGGAAAATGGCATCCTCTGCATACCCTTGTAGCTTCAGGAGAATTCTATCTTGTCGATTCGTTGGTAAAGCACAACCTTGATATTAATGAACCAGACAAGGTGAAGTGTATGTAAATTCCCTTATTACTGGACCTGTTGTAATACTAATTTCTTGAATGATGGCGTTATCTCAATCTTGGTACTAATTTTAAGGCCCTTTTTTCCTACAGAATGGATTGACTGCAATTCACAAAGCAATACTTGCCAAAAAGCAGGCTATTTTTAACTTTCTGTTAAGAGAATCAGCAAATCCATTTGTCCGTGACGACGTAAGTTAAAGCCGCTTGTTGTTGGGATCATATTCTGTGATTATAAAGCTTTTCCCCTTTCATGCGACTGCATATCCAATGTTAGAGGCTCATGGTATCATGTATTATATCTTGTCTATGAAGAAATCGTAATAATTTTACCATGAAAAGCATAGTTAACTTATGTACGACGATATTCAGTAATTAAAACTATTTTATCGACTTGCTAGATGCTCTACCGAGTCATATTGTCTGTTGTTTTCATTTTATTTTATTTTGCTCCAAATATATGCAGTTGTTTTCTGTCATCTTTATCGCATAGTACTATATTGTTTGTGATGTCTTTTGGCTTTAGCTTTGTTTCTGACTTAATCTTTGCTACGACAGAACGGGGCTACCTTATTGCATTATGCTGTCTTTGCAGCTTCCAGTCAGATGATAAAGATTTTATTATTATACAATGTTGGTATAAATCTCCAAGATAATGTGAGCTTACTTCTCTAGACTCGAGCTAAACATGCTTTTTTGGTATCTTAATTTTAACTTATACTTTATCTTTACTAATAGGTTGGATGGACACCGTTACATTTAGCAGTGCAATCCCGTAGGACTGATATACTGAGGCTTTTGCTGATAAAGGGAGCTGACAAATCGATAAAGAATAAGGTATGAACCTGGGGACAAAAGGATAAATATGTTCTTGCCATTCTTTATGCTTCACAGTTAGTCGTGAGATTCCACAGCTTCTCTCTTGTACTGGCCATTCTTTAGGAAATGGCTATTTAGTCCCGGCCACTTATATTGAATTCCATCTCCAAAGATTTTGTTGTTGGCTGAAATTTTGTACCTTATGTCGAGTGATGCTTGTTTTTCTTGAAAAAATCACTACTGATCTTGCTAGACAAAACAGTTGACAAGTATGCATTATTAGTTCATAACGTATACCTGGCAGATCAACACATTTGGTCTCTGATCTTTAGATTGTGTATAAATTTGAGTGCGATACATTCATGAGGTTTTGAAACGACTGAAACACCTAGATCATCGCATGATGTTTTTTTTAACGTTGTGTTGTTTTGTACGCTCAGCTTTTCTTAATAAGCTTCTTATTTTCTCTACGATTTCTTTCATCCTCAGGATGGATTCACTGCTCTGGATCTTTGCCTGTACTCCGGTAGGGATACAAGAACGTATGAACTCATCAAGCTCCTCAAACGTATTTACTAGTCCTCAACCATTCCAACATTTCATCTTCGTCTGCTTTTATTGCAATCATAGCTCAGATTGCTGGTTTATCGTTCGTTCATAACCATCCTACGGTACACGGCCTATAGTTGAGCCGTGCCATTCATATAGCCGAGCAAGAGCCGTACAGATCACAAAGGATTATGGGTAAAATGCATCTGAGTTCGACGTTCGCTCCATCACAATCCGGATGTGGCTGGGTTGGATGGTAGAGTTCTTGAGCTTTCGATGAACATCAACAATTAGAGTGAGTGACTGGCAATTCCACCTCCTTAGTAATACAGATAGTTGGGTAGATGTTTCAGAAAAATCCCATTAGGTCCTTTCTGTTGTAATAATTTGTACATTACACTTACATTTCTTACAAATGTTGAATCTTGGATAAGGTGTTTGCTTAGTCCACCTTCCCTTTTTCGTTGTCTCGTTTATTAGTCCACTTTTCCAAAAGGAAGCAAATTAACACATAAGAATAACTTTTAAGACTTCTCTAACTCTGTTTTCCCCGGCTTATGTGTCATACCCTAGGTGGGCTAATAAAGTGTGACGGATGGAGTATATTTTAACTAAATCACGAGTAATAAATAAAACTTCTTAAGTAATAATACGTTGTACTCCCTCTGTCCTATCAAATCATGTGCGTTTCTTGAATATGCATGACGATTACATACATTAATCGGCGTGGGAATAGCAAAGTAGCAATTGGTACGTCCCTCTCAAAAAAAGTAATTGCTTATAATAATGTTAATGATATTAGTATTACAAGAACTAAACTGTCTTTTGGTATCGTCTAATTGCTTGTTTGGTAGAAAAAGTGTGATATGTTGGTGGAATAGTAAACTATGATATCATGGTTACTATTCAAGTGTAAATTTTAATCATAGGGGAGAGGTGTGATAGAAATTCATGGTGTAATAGTGTATTTCGACCGGGCCGGAGAACAGTAACGGGCCTTCAACTTTTTTAATTATGGATATCAAACATGTGATAAGGGTGTGATATCTTGGTCAAACCCATGATATCACCCCTACCAAACATGCACTAAGTTGTAAGTCGAACAAGTATAATGTCGACCGAGCGACCGAGTAAGAGTGAATCTATTAAATGAAAATCGCTTAGGGCATGTACAATGGAGGGGTTCTTGTCTATGTGGCAAAAACAAGAACTCACACCTTAATTAGCACCCCCATTGGAGATCCCCTAAATAAGAACCCGGGTTCTTATATAAGATACTGGTTCTTATGAAAAAGTGGGGCCCACATTCCTTTTTATTTTTTTTCTCTCTTTTATTTTTTTCAAATAAAATAATTAGTGGGACCCTTTAATTATGATAAGAACCTTTATTAAGAACCTTATCATTGTGATTTTTAATACGAATGAGATCTTGTCTATGTGGCACCTTTAAGAACCTCATTTGGGGTTCTAGCATTGTACATGCCCTTATATTGCAAAGATTTATTTAGTAGCATTGACAATTAAGTAATCGCTTATAGCGTTGAATTAAACTTCCTTTTAGATTATTTTATAGACAATCATTCTCATTCTTTTTTAGATAAGATTAATACTCCCTCGTCTCACTTGTAGAGTAATATTTTTTTTTAGAATTAAGATGAGAGTGATAGCGTTGGATGAATAAATGTGTAAAAATTATAGGAGATTAAAATTTTATTATTTAAGGTAATATCCATACATGAGTGAGGCGGACGAAAATAAAACTTACGGAGTACAGTATATAAAAATGATGCGATTGCATAGGATTCTATTCCTTATTGAACTACAGCAGTGATAAGTCGGTCAAGTAACGGCTCTTTGCCCCATAAATTGCCCTTTCCGCAAAAAGTCCTCGACCGATATCCCCTAACCAATCCACACCCGCCACGTGACCCTTCTAATTCCCCATTATTCCTTCAATATTTAATAAAAATAAATAAAATTCCCTTTTACCTATAATCCGACCGTTGCTCCATCTTCTTTCAGTCTCTCCACGCTTTCTTCCTTTCCTTTCATTACAAACACACTTTCCGCTGCAGAGAAAAGATGACCGGGAAAAGCGCCGCCGCCGACCGCTGGAAGAAGGCCGTCGCCATGTCTCTCTCCCTCTTCGGACGCGGCTTCAACCCCTCCAAATGGTTTACCCTCTCTCTCTCGCTCTCTCTTTGCGTTTTTTGTGTGTTAATAGGCTGAGTATGTGTTTTTTTCCTCTTTGAAGCAAAACGGCGGCGAAGATGGCGGTGGCGAGGATAAAGCTGCTGAGGAACAAGAGAGAGGTGGTGATTAGGCAGATGAGGCGCGACATTGCTCTGCTTCTCGAGTCCGGTCAAGACGCCATTGCTCGAATCCGAGTAATTTCTGCATTTGCATTTAAATTATCAAGTTTGGTTTTTTTTAGCGGATTTTGGGGTTATTAGGAACAATTTTTTTGCATTAGAACCCTAGTTTGTGAAGAAAATTATATTCAGTACATTTTAGGGTTATGAGCATTAGTGTATATGATGTGCCAAGTCTTTGCTTCTTTCCGTAGCTAGCATCAACAAGACGATGAATTCCCCCATCTTCTGATTTCAGCTTACTAGCAAAATTTAGTGCGAATTCTTCGAGCTTAAGACTTATGTGCTGTTGTAGGTTGCACATGTGATAAGAGAGCAGAATATCATGGCAGCAAACGAGTTGATCGAACTTTTCTGCGAGCTAATTGTGTCCAGATTGGCCATCATCGCAAAACAAAGGTTGGTTTTGAATAAAGATGTCTCATTTATATGTGCGTATCTGAGTGATGATACAGAATGGTTTGTGTTGATTTTGCAGAGAATGCCCTCCTGATCTTAAAGAAGGGATATCGAGTTTGATATTTGCTGGCCCTCGGTGCTCGGAGATTCCAGAGTTATTGGCTATACGAGACGTGTTCCTGAAGAAATATGGGAAGGATTTTGTTTCTACAGCTGCTGATCTGCGACCTAATGCTGGTGTGAATCGATTGGTATGTGTTCTTGATCTCTAATGTTGTTTTAGTTTGTTTTCTGAAATGAATTTAGCCCCTTTTGCTGAGTCCTTTTACAGAGATTGTGTGCCTTTATTTCGAAAGCTTGATGTTTTTTCCCACGTGAATCTCTTTGCAGCTTATTGAGAAGCTCTCTATCAATACCCCCTCTGGTGAAGTAAAGTTAAAGGTTTTGAAGGAAATTGCTAAAGAATACCAGGTTCAATGGGACACCAAAGAAACAGAGGAAGAGTTACTCAAGGTTCCAGAAGAACGCATTGTATGTCTCTCTCTCTCTCTCTCTCTCTCTCTCTCTCTCTCTGGATGTGTGTGTGTGTGTGTTTACAGTTATGTATGCTTCTATGGTCTCTCTGATTGTACGGTCTTGTTTCTCATTTCTTACCAGGAAGGTGCAAATAGTTTTGTGAGTGCATCGGCTATGCCCTTGAAGCCCGTTCAAAGGCAATCTCTCGAACCAAAAGATGCATCAAACAGGTACAATACGTGGTTAAGTTCTTGAAATTAAGTTCATGTCTTGCACAGTTTGTTATGTTGGAGTTGAGGTGATGGATTACAAAAGTCACGCATCCTTATTCTTTCGTTTTCGTTATTGTTGAACCAGAGGGCCTGGCAATAATAATACGATGAGTTTTCAAGAAGTGGCTACAGCTGCTGGTGTAGCTGCTGAGAAAGCACTCGAGGCAGCCACTCTTCTAGCTTCCTACGGAGATGGCAAACAGATGTCTGCTTCGTTTGATAAAAGTTCTCGTAATTCCAGTAGGAAGTCGTCTCTGACAAATTCGCAGTCTGAAGATCACAGGACAAAGAGAAATGGCGATGGATATGAGTACTTCGGTCAAGAAAATGATGCGACGGCTGATGATCATAGCAGGAAGGTTGTTAGGAGGCAGAGCTATAACTGCGAAAGAGCGACCACAAATTTCACATTTGAGGAATCCGACTGCGATGAAGAAATCGAGATGGAAGAGCCACCAAGCAACAAAACTGAGAAATTCAATCGAAGGCATAGCTATAATGTTCCACCTCCTCACTCAAACGTCAGATATGATGAATACGACGACGAAGAAGAGGAAGATGAAGAAGAAGACAACAACATGGCTGATGCAAGAACTAACGGAGCACCACAGAGGCCGGCTCCACAGATTCCAGCTCGACGTGTTCATCCCAAGTTACCCGACTACGACTCCATTGCTGCTCGTTTTGAAGCTCTGAAACAGCACAAGGCGCGGCCAAGGTAATTTGGGGGCGATGCAGAGAGTTTTTTTGTCTCGTTTTTCACATATGTTATAGTATACAATAATATACACGTACCTTTGTTATTGTTATGTTCATATTATATGAGATTCTGGGAATTTTCTCATGAATTTATACTTCCCTTCCTTTGCCTCTATTGTAATGCCTTTTGTCGATATTCATTCTGAAGAAAATACATGTAATTTTATACTATAAATTATTTTCCACCGCTCTCTCCATCTTTGTATCAGTTGATTTGGCTCAATTTATGTACTAAATCTGGTTATGTATTACTCTCTCGGTCTCATTTTGCTCGATTTCTTTTTTACTGATCCCATTTTTATTGGCTTATTTTGTTTTTGACAACTATTACTTTACAGTATCTTTTGATCGTGTTAAAATAATTAAGTCGGGTAACATGGGACAGAAAGAGTACGAATTTCATTGTTGTGTTGCTATTATAGTGAAAGAAAATAGTCTCTCATTTCAATTGGCGTGTTTCATTCGTCACGAGATTTTAGGCACAATTTAAAAAGTAAGGGTTCATATTGAAAAGTAAATGTTAATTATTTCCATTTTAGGAAATAAGCCAATTGAAATGAGACGTACCGATTAGAAAATGTATGTCCTATTCCAATTGACTTGTTTCATTTCGACACTAAATTTTAGGAACATTTTTAAAAGAGTCTGCATCGAAAAGTAAGAGTTAATTTCTTCTATTTTAAAAAACAAGCCAATTGAACAGAACGTCTCGATTAGAAAAGAAAGTTCATCTAGTTGAAACCGTTAGGAATCAATTCGAACCCACGTAGCTGAAAAATCTTAGAGCAGTTTGAATTCATCCATCCGGTTAGGACGGAGATCCATCCAACTAAATAAAGTAAAAACTTTTATGCGCAGATTTTTCCCTTTTCCAATTCCACATTCTCTCCTCAATCCAATCCAATCCAATCCATGCGCAGGAGAAGAGAAAAGTCGATGTTGCAGGAATTTCCATGGAAGCTGCAAAATTTTGCATGCCTACCACCCCCGTTTTGAACGCATCGAGTTTCGCGATCGATTACAGCAGAGAATAAAGAGAGGATGCTGCAGAAATTTCTGCGGAAGAGGGGGGAAATCCGCGTTCGGTCGAAGCGTCGTCGTTTGATCAAATCGAATTGTTTGAGGTCTCGCGAAAATGGACGGTGCAACGGATTGTTTCGCGAAGGGGGGTGGAGAGGTTTTCAATCCGGTGCTGACGATGGGGGCGCAGGTCTCGTTCCTCCTCGTCATCTCCCATTTCTTCCTGCTCTTGCTCAAGCCCTTGGGCCAACCAGCACCCCTCGCGCAAATTCTCGTACGTACGTCATCAAACCACATCATTTTTATTTATTTTTTCAATTTCTCTGAATGTTTCTGTAGCAATTTGATTGTGCTGTATGGTATTTGCTAAAATGATGGGTAATTGAGAAGCAAGTTTCTAGTATTTCTGCAGTTGATGTGGGAGATTTTGAACTTTGGAGCAAGGGGAAGTGGTGATTGTTTGGATGAATTAGGGTTAATGTCAGTTGAGGGAATTAGAGGGAGGAAAATCGACATAATTATTCGTTGTTACGTATTTGGTCTAAAGCTTAGGTAAACTTGTTTGAAATTTATGCATGTGTTCCACCATCTGAAGATTGGTGATTCACTTGCAGCATTGTAGTGTTTAAGGCACAGAGTAGTAGTGTTTATTCGAAGCGAGGCAACTATGTAGTAAAAATACGATGCCCTGGATATAGCATGCTCTTTAGTGATAGTGATGGCAAAATACGATGCTCTAGATAGCATAAATGACTTGAAGATACAAGGAATTGAATGCTGCACATATTGTAGCATTAAGAAATCAGTGTTCTTTACCAAAATACTTGCAGCTAGCTCAATTATGAGAACATGCTATACTGAAATATCGTAGATACTGTGTTCAACTTTATAATTTTATCATCTAACACGGTTATTTCTTCTTCCTTGTTATTGCAGGCTGGATTCGTGCTAGGCCCATCATGTTTATCACACATAGAGCGTGTCAAAACATTCTTCTTATACAACTCTGCTGAATACTACGAAACCATGGCATTATATGCCAGGATTGTTATCATGTATCTAATCGGGCTAGAGATAGATTTTCCCTATCTAAGACGCCACTTGCGCGTAGCAAGTGTCATTGCTTGTGGAAGCAGCTTTATCTGTACAATATTCGCGATAGCCGTGACCTCTTTCATATATGAAGAGACGGGAGCCGGAGGCTCTGCAGCCATGATGACGTTAACACTAGCTATAATCCTATGCAATACAGCTTCACCCTTTGTGACTTGTCTGGCACATGATCTTAAGTTTGCCTATTCTGATATTGGGAGATTGGCCATTTCTTCTTCATTAGTGGCTGACGCGTATGCTGTTTTTCTGTTGATTATCCTCTCAACAAACAAGCGCGGTTTTACCTTCTCAGATTGGCTCGTGAGGGGAATTCTGTATCTCGTCATTGTTATAACTGCTGTTTATCTCAACATATATCTGGCAGATTGGTTGAATAGGAGACAGAGGAATCAAAAGTACCTTAAGAACGCTGAGCTTTTTGCTCTTATAGCAGTTTTATTTGTTTCTGCCACTTCTATTGAGACTATGGGAATCAGCAGCATATTTGCTTGTTTCATTCTTGGTGCATTCTTTCCAAGAGGAGGCAAAGCAGGTCGGACCCTCTTGATCAAACTCTCGTATTTCGTCCATAACTTTGTACTACCCTTTTACTTTGGCTACAGCGGATTCAAAGCGGATCTCACTCATGTGAACAGTTTCCGAAACTTTGCTGTGGTTGCAATTGTTATCCTTCTCAGCATTGGTGGGAAAGTAACTGGCACTCTTGCTGCTTGCTTCCACCTCAAAATACCTATGAAGGAAGGTGTTCTCCTTGCTTTCTTGATGAACTTGAAAGGCCACGTCGACTTGCTTGCTCTCACCATTGGCGTTGAGGACAAAGTAAGTGTGAAACGTCTTCAAGAAATTATTAACTGTTTAGCTCATTTGGCAATATCATCGAATGGATAAGATGCTGAAATTGAATATCAAATCTCTGATGCAGGTCATGTCGAGCCAACTATTCTACAATTTAATGATAGTAGCAGTTGTGATCAACTCTTTGATTTGGGGGCCCTTGATCGCTTTCACGGTAAGAAGAGAGCATGATATACTAGGTTACAAGCATATAGATTTCGAAGTTCAGTGCCCCGAGAGTGAGTTAAAACTGCTGGCTTGTGTCCATAGCCCGCGCCCCGTGGCAACCATGATAGGACTCATTGCGACCTGTAAAGGGTCTGATAGTGTTGCTATTTCACCTTACTTGATGCACCTAATCGAGCTCCCGGAGAAGAACAAAAAAAAAATCCTTCTGTACCATCAAAAGGCAGAAGATGAACTCAGTGACGACGAAAATTATGGTGGTAATGATGTGGTGGAAATCAATGAAACAGTAGACATCTTCTGCTCTGAGACCGGCGTGATGATCCACCAAGCTAAAGTTGTGGCACCTTATGCAACTATGTTTGCCGATGTGTGTGAATTTGCCGAGGATGTAAGAGCCTCGATCATCATCCTACCTTTCCATAAACATCAACGAATCGATGGGAAGCTAGAGAGTGGCAAGGAAGGCATAAGGATTACAAATCAAAAGGTCCTCCTTCATGCAAAATGTACGGTTGCCATCCTTATAGACCGAGGGCTCACAGCTGGTGCTATGAATACATCCGGTAGCTCGGGTTCTCTGCATCACATTGCCATGTTGTTCTTCGGCGGACACGATGACCGAGAAGCATTGGGGCTCAGTAAACGTCTCGGGATGCATCATCACATAAGCCTGACCGTGATCAGGTTTCTTCATAAGTCGGTGCCCACGGAGCATGTAGGGATCGATGTGGACCACAAGGAGGAGGACGTGTTGATGGCCATACCAAGCCACCAGTCAGAAGCGGATGCGGATAACACAGTCTTGACCGACTACTTCAATAGGTACGTACTTCAAATTACGATACCCCATAGTTCAAAGCAACACGTACAGATTAATGAATTCCCGACTTGAATCAAACCTACCCTAAACTACAAGAAACGATAGATAGCATCTAAAAGGCTCACTATTATTTCGTGTAGGTTTGTAACATCGGGTCAAGCAGGATACGTAATGAAGCACGTGGAGAATGGGGAAGAGACGGCTTCGGCTCTAAGGGACATAGCCGATATGTACACAATGTTTATAGTGGGAAAGGGAAGCAGATGCAACTCCTCATTAACAACTGGTATAAGTGATTGGGAAGAATGCCCTGAGCTGGGTAGAGTAGGTGATTTTTTAGCTTCTCCAGATTTCGAGCTCTGTGGTTCAGTGTTAGTTGTACAACAATATAGACCAGCCAGTGATGAAGATCAATAGGGGCTTATATACATTCATGTAAAGATTGCAGGATATCGATTCGTTTATTTCTTTTTTCTTTCATTTTCTGATTCGAAGAAAAGAGAGAATGAAGGGTTGTGTACTTTTCTGTGAATATGAGATAGGCTTTCTTCTCGAATACTACATTTTGGCAGATTCTGGGGCTTTACATTTCAAGATTTGGATTTTGTGTGAATATGAGATAGCCGAGTTTCGTTGCTCGATTTTAAATCTTTGAATCGAAACCTTAATGTTCCATAACTGTATCACAGACTCACAGGCATCTGAGGCACCTATAAAGCAACTAGTGAAAGGATGGTATAACTAAACAGAAATCACACTATAAATTTCCTCTTGGTAGATGACTCACATAAAAGCTTTCACATGCAGCCATAGCTAACTTTGCCCTTTATGAAAAAAGATTTGGTATGGGATAACGATATCATTGAATGAACTGATTGGGACGGATTACAGAGAGGAACAGTCGTAATTCTATGGAACGTTACTTACATTATCTAACTTGGCAGATAAATGTTTCTTCATTGCCAAGGTTGACTCATGAGCGAAATGCTTTTGCTTTAGAAGTACATAGGGGTATCCGATAAACGAGAGAAGGTTTGCTGGCTTTGAAAATGAAAGTATTTCATACCAGACATCTTTCTGTTCGTCCATTGTAATCGAGAAGCATTCTTCCCCTGCCTGTTCATGACCAAAACGGAGTATCATCAACGTCTATTCATATTATTGGAAGGATTGTAAAACTCAACTCCAACTCAGACAAACTCACACGATATGAAAAGAAGATAAAGAAGGAAAATGAGATGGTATTGTTCATGTTCTCCCCCCAAGAACATGTTCACTATACATAGGATCAAAATATAATATGAATACGATTCCACGCTTTGAGGAGTATCCTATCTTTCTATTTCTCATAAGGTTTGGCTCGTTATGCATAAGGACCTCAATAAGTAGACAGAGCTGCTACAGGCCAATAGCTAATAAGAACACATTGATAGACATGGTTAAGTGAACACACCATACACTACGTCTAGAAGACTTTAGTTGAAATAGATCCTTGGTGACGCCATAGCTCGAGTGATTAAAAGCAAAAGTACAAATTTTGTACCTGATATCAGTTAGGCCGTATTGTTATATAAGAACAAAAGCAACTAGAAAAACTGTACCAGCAGGTGCCCACGAAGAGTTCCACTGCCATAGCTATATGAGGCCAAAGCAGTTTTTTGGTTCTCGGAGTCATCGACATAAACAACTTTTAAAGGCATCATAAGCCATGGGAAAACCGTTTTTGTGCACACACAAAACTTCGCTCCACTCTGAATAGGGGTCTTGGGGTCAACAAATGCCCAGTTCAGATTGAAATGCCTGCAAAGCTCAAATGTTAATGCAATCGGAAAGTACTGTATTTATTTGTGTTAACAAATTATGCATCATATGCTCGGATGTACACAACATTGTTCCGTTAACCTCCAAGTCTGAAGAGCGCTTTTGCCCTTCTCAAATGTATCGAGACCTGAGCCAACTAAAACTCTTGCATGGTTAACCAGAAAACCGCCTTCTGAAAGCTCCTTGTCTTGCTTGAGTGTAGATGCAGGTTTAGCAGAAGCACCTTTATATTTGATATCATAATTAAAGTCGCCAGACCTGTCGATAGAGGTATGTTAAGAGCATAATCATATGCACAACTAGATACAGTTCAAGAAAGATAAAGCTTACTTGTTAATGCATTTTTTCTGCTCTTGACTCGAAGGTCGGTACAAGGATAGGAAAAGCATCTTGATATAATATATCCAGTGCTAACACATCTGGAGGGAGAGAGACGACAAATAAATAAAGTGGATAACTAAAAGAGAAACTATTTCAAAATACATGCTAGATAAAATTTCACAAGAAGGTTATCTCAGTCAGTTCCAAAGGTAAAAGACAGAAAAACAAAAGAACAACAGATAGTCGACATTCTCTTCTTACTAGTCTCGTACCACAGGGAAAATGGAGAATTTCGAAGAAAGTTTCGTCGTGCCTTTTGAATTACATTAACGGCTTTGTTCTTTAAGCCAACATTGTACTGTTCTTGGGAGTTAATTTTGCAGTCCTTAAAACATACAGTATAATTCAACTAAAAAGATGACCAAATCTGATTCGAAAATCTGGTTATATAAATGTAACAGTAGCTGCACTTTTCCTAAGGAGAAATTTACTAAGAATGAGCTAAAAGTTCCACTTTCTAAGTTTCCACTACAGTCAAATAGCCATGCTTTCTGGAAATAAAGAACAAATTCATCTTCTCCATTGGAGCAAAGGTCTTCAATTACTAGCCATCAACGCACGAAAGAAATGATACCCAATCAGTAACAACTTACAAACATTCAAGGTAAAAGTAAACAAGTGAACGAACACTAATTTGATTCTCCTCAATGATACCGATTTTCCAAAACCGAATTGCATAATTTGATTGAGGCTACTAATTCGATCGGTTTTGAATCGGATTTTACCGGTAAATGCATAGCTGGAAACAACAATCAGTTCGGCTAGGATTCAATTAGGGTTTTGAAAGGAAATCCTGCAGTTTGTTGAAGGATTTTTTACCTGAATTGCAGAATTATTCTCCGGTCTTCGCACTGAGAGAGAGAGGAGAGAGAGACGAAGGAAATTTGTTTCTTCTTTTCTTTTTTCCATTTTCTTTATTTGAAATACTACCTCCATGTCACTATATTAGCCCAATTTGCTTTTTGACTGTTTCCGGTACGCGTTTCCACCGAAACCTAGTACGAGTTTTACGATAAAATATTGGACTATTATTTCGTTTACGGGATACTAGGAGTGTCGGGCTATCCCGTAAAAGAAATAATATTTTAAAATTATATCGTAAAACCCGTACTAGGTTTCGATGGAAACACGTGCCGGAAAAAGTCAAAAAGCAAATGGGGCTAATATAACGGAGGTAGTAATATACAGCAGCCACCGCCAAACAACGGCTTCACGTTTTCCACCGCCGTAGAAGAACACGCACTACTGCGTGTAAGCACGGCTGACTGCACTAGCTGCTCTGCTCGAGCTGATGGCGGCTGCGGCGTCGACGAGTTTCTTCAGCTTCTCATCGTCATCATCTTCTTCATCTTCTCTATTTTCACGTAGAGCTCCTTTTCTCTGTCCGAATTCCTTCTCCGCTTTGTCGCTTCCGCGATTCAAGGTGAGATTTCCTGTTTTCTACCATCTTCCGTCGCAGTTTTTCCCTCTCTCATGCGGTGGATACGATTAAATCGGCGTGCTGTGCTTGGTTTCGAATTGGTAGAAAGGAGCTCGGGGGCTAGGGCATGTGCTGGTTCAGGTGAATTGCGTGTCGGAGCGTAGTAAACAGACGGCGGAACCGGAGCCTGAGATGACTCCGTCGCCGTCGCCGGAATCTCAGCCGTCTTCTTCTGCTCCTGGCGGCGATGATGGTGCAGACATTTCAGCATATAAATGGATTGCGGCTCTAGGAGGAATTGGATTACTGGAAACGGCGTATTTGACTTACCTTAAGCTCACCAATTCGGATGCTTTCTGCCCCACGGGTGGAGGCTCCTGCACCACCATCCTCACCAGTGATTACTCCTCCGTCTTTGGTAATCTTTGGCCTCGAATTAATTTGAAACTAAAATTGCTCAGTAGTTATGTTATGTGTAATATTCTTCTGGCGCTAGATTTGTCCTGTAACTTTTATTCGTACTGAGACGTAATACTTTGGTTGCTTTTATTTTGATGAGTTTCAAGTACAGAAGGCATCGGTTTGGGGCTTTTAGGGGTTGAGATTAAATGTGAAAGGCTTTAGAGAGGAATATGGGAATGCATAGAGTTGGGACATGGACTGTAGAATTTAATCTCCATATTCAAAGGAAAGGAAACACGGATTAGATGAGGCACCGTTGTACTGTTTTCGGGATTGAGTTTCTTTTTTCAACCATATCGATCGAATTAAGAGATGGTAATGAAGTAACGTCTGTCATTATATATGTTAATAACTGGCACTAGCTTTCTATTATGGGGACCGTTTCTGTTAGTATGCTGGGGTTGAAGTACATTTTCTTGTTCCCAGTATTAATGCTTCTGGATTATGGACTTTATAGTTGATGTTATGTGAGCGATTGCCTATAGATACTAGAGTCTATCATGTAGTGTGGTGCTCCAGGAATATTAGCTAGTAGTTGTTGCCGACGGTCTCAATTGTTAATGAGACTCCAGGACATAAAAGCAAGATAAACTTTCTAAATAAGCGAAGATGAGAGGGATCAGTTTGTCTCTCCTCAGGAATCTGGTTGACCAGAATTCCTACGACCGAGAAACGTAATTGATTTATATGAAGGTTCTGTCTATTGAGGATGAAAATGAATCAACAATCAAGTAACTAGAATTAGATGTGTGAGCTTAGTGGCCAGCTTCCACTCTCTTCCTTATTATGCATGAAGCTAGATTAATCCTATGATTAAGATGCCCTGGATGGATGAGTATTTTCTTTGCAGTAAGGAGGGCTTGAGGTGCTTGACAGTGTTTATTTACTTCTTGTGCAGAACAAGGCCAGTTCAGTTTATCTGAAATAATAGTTATGTTACTGATTGAGCAAATAGTACTTAGGAATTGATTAGTGATCGTTTAGTTGAATTTAACAGAACACCCCCCACCACGACCAAAAAAAAAAGAGCGTTGGTAATTATACTCTGATTGACTGTATAACAACCTTGCCCCAGTAATCTTATTTGGCAACTATGCTACAAGCTCAATATGCTCTGCCAGACAGTATGTTGACAGTCTGTTTAAGTTCATTTTATATGTCCCTCATTTAGTGGGCATCACTCCCACTTTATCAGGCATGTTAGCAGCTACTGTTTTTAGAATAATTCTGTCTAAGCAATGTTTTGACGGGGAATCATTTGCCTGCTTCTGCATATTGGCCATCTTATAATTTCCCCTTTTCTCCGACTCTCAGGTGTTCCTCTTCCATTGTTTGGCATGCTTGCATACGGTTTAGTTGCGAGCCTTGGCTTACAGTTGGCTACAGAAAAAAAACCATTTGATACAGCAAAATCTGACAGCGAGATTATCTTAGTTGGAATAACTACCTCGATGGCGGTTGCTAGTTCATATTTCTTGTACATTTTGAGCACTCAATTTGCTGGAGAGTCATGTTTATATTGTTTGACGTCCGCAACATTATCCTTCAGTTTATTCTTCATCACTCTAAAGGTTTGTCCCTGGCAAGATGCTTATTCTTTAAACTGCTTAATTTTATATAATTACAGAAAAGTTTGGGGCTCATGTTGCAGAGGTTTGGCCTACAAGAGCTTCAAAAGACATTGGGCTTACAGCTATCTGTAGCAGGCCTGGTGGCTATTGTGTTGACAGCATCTTATAATACTGCCCAACCAGGTTCAAGGTAGCCAAGTTCTGTAGTGATGTTCAAATTGGTAGATTTTTCACAAAGAAACTGTGAGTGAGTATAAAAGAATAGTTTTGCCTGATTCACTTGTGATATTACATCTGTTTAAAAACAATTTTTTTTTTAAAAAAAGATTTAATAAGGGGAAAAAAAGCCTAGGGCATGCACATCCGTCTTAAAAGCTTATAGTAGTTCATTAGTAATTCGTGGTCCTTCAGCAGACCAAGTTGCTGTCAATTTTACTTGATTATTTCTGAAACTTCCACCTTTTAAGAGTTCTTTTCTGACATAGAGTGCATATTGAGTTTTGCACTTGGAGTAATGATAAAGACCTTGGTTAGGATGTTTATAATCGGCTCTATGACGTTATGCTCAAAGATATGTTTTTTGGTTTCTGTTCTAAGAGCCTTATAAATGTGCAACAGCAGGATGGAAACTGAGATACCGTACTTTGAAACTGAGGTCACAAGAGAGTCAAGTCCTCTGGCCATTGCTCTGGCAAAACATTTACATTCAATTGGAGCAAAATTATACGGGGCGTTTTGGTGTTCACACTGTTTTGATCAAAAAGAGGTACTTCCCTTTCTGTTGTACTTTCAACCAATTGATATTGCTTGTTGCTAGGAAGGTGGTGTTTTTTCTTGTTTCTGAAAATGGGCTTGCTTAAACAAGCTATGCTTACAGTTACAGTACACCCAGGGGGGCGTTAAATGTGCAGGATAAGGGTGGATTGCCTAATTTTATTCAATCTAATCCTATGTTTTTTAAACTAGGATTGCAAATGAGTGTTACTGCTAATCACTGTTTACCTCCGCACTTTTTGTTTAGATTTGACACTATTTATGGGATATGATACCATCCCATTTCTTATAAAAAATTTGTCAATCCTTAAATTAAGTTATCCTTCATAGTAATCGCCCCCCAAGAGTATTTCAAAGGTGGAATTAACTAAACCTGATACCTTTTTTCTGGTAGCCTGCCCAAAAACTCTGTTGCATGTAAGCTTTAGGATCTAGCTGCTGTTAGAGTATGCAGTGCTTTTGCCTCCATATATGGTTATTATAATTTTTTAATGCCAAAACAAGACAACAAATGCACGTATCGACAAGTGTACAGATTCCAAATTCTTGTCCTATAACATAAACGGGATTTTCATTATTTAGAGACTAACTTCTATTTCTTGCTCTTGCTGGGTTTGCTGGCTTTATAGTTTTTTGGGAGGGAAGCAGCAAAAATATTAGATTATGTGGAATGCTTCCCTGATGGAGTAACCAAAGGAACTAAAATGGCCCAGGCCTGTGTAGACGCCAAACTCGAAGCATTTCCAACCTGGATAATTGACGGTCAGGTATACTCACTATCCGAAATGATTTTGACCTTGAGTCAAGGAACTATTCTTTTTTAGAAAGTTTTGTCCTGTTTCGTGTTCGTTCGTTTGGTCTGATCCCTCGCCTTACCGGCCTGTTTACCCTTTATCTCTGACTGGGTCTATAAATTCTCAGAGATTAAACAAAATAAAAACTGGGAAGAGTCTCTGACAGTTCACTCACTAAGATGATGATTCTACTGCAGGTTTTGAGTGGAGAGAAGCAGTTATCAGAACTTGCGACGATATCTGGATTCAAACTTGAAGATAATGCAGAAACAAAGTAGGATGCCAATTTCCTGCCATTTTTGTCCTGCTTTGCCGTTTACACGAGATGTTGATGATTGACGAGACTTCTTCAGATCCCTTCCTGTCTTACTGTAAGACTCTTACAATGATAACTTCATCTCAAAAAGACACTTCTTATCGAATAGAAAGCTTCAAAAGAGTACAGGACGGCATTTCATTGTCAGACCAAAGATATCCCCCGCTTCTCCGAAGGGCGGATTATTGAGTTGTTCAGGTACGTCATCTTGATGGTCATGTTCCTGCTACTGTAAATGAGACCATCAACAATACTTACGATATTACTATAGCTGATAGATTACGTGAGAAACGTGAACTTTGCATTTGGTTCTAATAAATCCTACTAGTTTATAAGGCTGTTGAGTTATTGTAATAAGAATAATTTGGTAGCTCGCCCACATATAAAAGGTCTGTAATTTCATCAATCTTCAAATTCTCGAGCTTCTCTTATGGCAGTTGCTGGGTTTTTGAATATCTTCGTGCATTTCTGTTTCTTTTCGATTGTGGGTATGACGAAACTCGATTTAACTGTCTTTTCTTTCTTTTTCGTTTCCTGGGAGAGATCGAGCCCCCTGTCTGACCATTTATTGAAACTGTTAGAAAAAAGGGTATATATGAATTAAAAGTGATCGTATATTTGTTAGGTTAAGAAAGGCAAAATCTATGTATTTCATAGTCGATCAAGGAACACAACAAAGATGAAATAAACACGAGTATGCTAATAATCTAATCAAGCCATCCAAAAAAAAA
The DNA here is from genome assembly GCA_029379335.1 of Thymus mandschuricus. NCBI lineage: Eukaryota > Viridiplantae > Streptophyta > Magnoliopsida > Lamiales > Lamiaceae > Thymus > Thymus mandschuricus. Next base: position 33,400,664 of record CM057078.1, read on the forward strand.
AAAAAATGCAATCACTATAAGTATTCCCATCTCAAGCTCTAATATTTTGGTTTTGCATTTCATCTTCCAATATTGCTAGTGCTCTGTATGCCATGTTGGCCTAAGAAAAATCGAGACGTTATTTATAGGATGGAGGAAGTACAAAGGCTTGTGAGAGTTATACATATGGGGTATCCCAAGACAGAGAAAAGGGTTAGCTGTGACAAATAAATTAAAGTATAGCAGCACAACGGCAATTTGACTCCCAAAGAACAACTGTTGAAAACTCGTCGTATGACATGCCGAACCTGCCACAAAGCCATAAACAGCGACGTCAAAATCTGGATTGCAGCAAGTGTTATGGTATGCTTTTTGGGACCAACAGGGTGTAACCACAACTCCAAGCAAAACGAGCAGTTAAAACATAAGTAGGTTCTCTAGGGACAAAAGGAACTCAGATAAATAGCAATATTAAAGCTCACCATTGGCATGATGATATGCTGAATTAGGCCTTGTACTCGTGAACACGAATCCATTTCGTAGAAGACCATTTGTTCCCTCTTATAACAGGACAGCCAGCTGAAGAAGACCAGAAGCATTTTTTATTATTTAGAGTTATACAACAGAGAGGAGCTACAACCAAACCATAGCTCTCAGGCACACACACACACACGCATATAGACACCTGATAAAAGGATTAATACTTAAACCGACACTAGAAATAGTCGTCAGAACGACAACTAACCGTGCAAACTTGATGGATCCAAAGTTGCATCTGGCTTCATGCTCCAGAAAAGGAGCGCATCACCCTTTTTTGGTCTAACTGAAAGACCTCCTTTCCCGCATTCAGATAGCTCGTTCCAATAGGGTACAGCACTATGATTTCCTTTTGCTGCAGGAAATACAGTTTCACCTCCTTCTTCAACGTCCGATCTGTATTTCACAGGAAACATTCAGAAAAGGGAAAGGGTTGCGCATGATACTGCTGTACTGAAATGGAGAAGCCACTTACAAGTACATCAGTACGGTGGCAATACGTTGGCCACCATTCTGTGTGTTAAATTCATCAAGAAAATAATCATAGTGAGGCTCATACTTTTGCCCTTCTTCATAATGAAGAATTTGAAGGCCTTCGCCATGCTCTGCATATTTAAAAGTTCAATTATGAGGAGCCTAAAAAACGTGAATAACAACACGTGGAATGAGACGGAAGTTACATTAGTCCACATGTCACAGGTGATGTAGGAGGCAGCTCTAATTTCCTGCCCCCGGAATTTTTAGAATTGCCAGTCATAGCGTACAAATCTATCGAATCATTTACATTGGGACCCCAGTAAATGAAGATCTTCTATACAGGGGCAAAACCCAAAATTAAGAAAAAGATTGAGCATAGGATTTGATTCACAGCGATTGCAGTTAAAATAATATACATGTATCGTTCAATGTTCTAATTGCAGACACGTACGCTACCCAATAAGTTACATATGGAAACTAAGCTTCAATTTATAGCAACAGCAAGTTTTGCACTCAATAACTGAAAATCATTAGGCAACGTTTTGAATGAGAAAAGAAACTAAATTGGTCTTGGGAGATGTTTCCTGTGCAGGTATTCCTTAGCTCCCCATGTACAATATTTCAGAGGAGGTTTTATGTATCTTGGTGGTAAAGCAATTTATAACTAAAACGAGCCCACAACATACACATAACTAACAATACAAATTGGTAATAAGGGAAGACATAGATGCATCATCACTGATCCAATATAATTCAAATAGAATTATTTGTAATCTCTAAAATAGCTATTCAAATGCATACCCACAGGAATGAACGTAAAATCAGCAATTCTTTTCTCAATTCTCTGAACAACTTTATCACGTCCTCTAACAAGAAATGTTCCGGAACTTGTACGAACTCTGCAAAGATTAAAGAACCATCAACTTGATATGCATAAATTCAGAAAGGAGCAGAAAAGTGATCATAAATTGCTAAAAAGAACCACTTTAGCTTTGTAATCTTTGACCAAATGAGTAAACTTTAACTCACAATGATATCAAACAATCATAATGTTATTAAGTCGACTTACAAGTATGACCAGAGGCATTGAAAAATGGAGGTGAGCACCAAAAATGTGAGGTTTTGAAAATCTCAACTTGCTTATACAGAAGGAACAGTTAAAGGCTATGAAAGCTAGGATAAATGTTGGTTTATGGATCCTGAACTCAGTCGAGAAGAAGAGCAAAAAAAGTGTGTGCTTTTCTTTATGTAATTAATCAAATTGACTGAACCCGTATTGACGGTAATTTTGCATATAAAATAAAGCAATATGAATTACACAGATCAAAATATAGAACGTTGTGATATGCATAAGCCTGATCTGAGAGATAGGAGGTGAAATATTAAATAATTTAACCTAGTGAGTAAAAAACAAAGCTATGTATGGCTGAGTTCAACTTGATAAAAAGCATGGTATAAGAGTCGGCAAACCTGCTGTCTTTGCTTTTTCCAGTTTCACTATCAACAATGGTTGACTTTTCCATACGAGGCTTAGCAATATTGATAAGATATTCACATTCCTCTTCTGACTGCCAAGAAAGGATGAAAATGTTTCAGAAAACAAACGGTGAGCCTGACTAAGGAATGCAATATCAGTGAAGGTGAAAGATATCGATTGATGCACTGTGTTGACAAAGAAGAAAAGTAATCTGGATGCTGGATATTTCCCTAGATCGTAAAAACATTCACTCTCCTAATCACGATCGATGAATCTTCATCAAACACCAACTCCATTTGGAGCAAAGACAACTGCAATTCTGTTATAGTCTCACAGTATTTACACTTACCTCACCCATACTACCATTGTCTAGTGAAAACTATACCGTAAGAAACATGAAAGCAGGCCTCAAAAATTCAATACCAATGAATTCAGATCTACAGAGTAAACGGACTTGCATTTCCAATCCTTGACAAGAGCATGTCTAACATATATGAACTATCTAAATAAAAATTGCAGATCAAATCATCTAACAATGTTATTAAAAGCTAGTACAACATTCAGCACACACATTAGAGAGAGAATCACCAAAAAGTTATGGAAAACAGAGGCTCTCGGCTCCCAGGAGATAATCTCAACCCATTGATCCTTGCTCTCCTCATCCCCATCACGCCTGAAACAATCAAAATCATACAAAGCCACCAAATTTCATCTTCGAACGAAATATAGGCAAAAAATAAAACATCATCTACCAAAAAAAACAACAAATCAGAATCGAACTTGTCGAATTGAGTTGAATTACGAGTGCAATGAATTATGAGCAATGACGTCGAGATCATTTGCTCGATGCTTCGAATTTCCGCCGCTGCTCGACAGCATTCCGACGGCCAAAAATATCACAATCAGCAACGACAGCAGTATGAGGCCATAGAGGACCAGCGTCGACGTCGGCGTCTTGCGCGGCGCCCTACCGTACTGCTGCCGCCCCTTCCCCGCCATCGGTGATCGGAAGAATTCTTTTTTCTGATCTGAGATTGAATTCGCAGAGACGTGGAAATCCGAGTTGATGAACGAGTTGGATTGCTCGACTCGGATCGGAGCTTCAATTTAATTTATACTCCTACACTATAAAGAAATGTTTTGGTCAACTCTAATTTAATTTAATTTGATTTAATAATGCATTAGTTTATTAAGTATTCATTTCGTTTTCGTATATAACGGTTCCATTCCATCGCCCCTTTTATTTTGCTTCACCGAATTACTCCCTCCGTTTCTTCTGAAACGGTTAGTTTGTTTTTGGCACACATCTTAATAAATGGGTGATTAGTGAATAATAGATAATTATATTGGATTGTACATGTGTATTAGAGGGTTAATTAAGTATTAATGAATAATTATACTCTCTCCGTCCCGCGTCAATTGTCCCATAGGATTATTATATACCTCACATATGAATATCCTAGGGGACAATTAAATGGGACGGAGGGAGTATTAGATTGCACATAGGTGTTTGACTGAAAATAGATAGTAATTATTTCGCACGATATGCCTTAATAGAAAATGTGGTCATTTAAAAAGAAACAGATTGGGAAACGATAACTTCATTTAGTGATAGGGAAATAATTTTAACTTTAATTTTAATTTTAATTTTATAAGTGTAAAGTGAGAAGGATTAGTACTTCATTTAATTAATAGTAGAAATTTGACTTTCTTATCATAAATAAAGACTTTTTTCCATTAATCTGATATTAGTGGGAAACAATAACTTCATTTTTTTCTTTTTAAAATGTCTACTCTATCAATCTACTTTCACATGGACTTGAGTTCTTTCTTCTTCTTTTTCCGTTCCATTCCATTTGAGCTATAAAATTAATAGATGTAAAGTTATAAAATAATAAAACAGATCAAATAGAATAGAACGGAAAGCATTAAGCTTTATAAAATTGAAACTACATAACACAAGCAATATACAAGATCAAAATAATTTCAAACTACTATTTATGATCCGGTTAACCTAAAATTGAATGAATTAATCTTAAAACGGGGCAGATGATGTTCGATACAACATTTTCTTCTCTTCGAATCTCTCATCGTTACCATTTTTATAGACCTGCCAAATTTCACTTATCAAGTCAACACTAATAATACAAGAATTAATAAAATGTAGTCCATAGTAAACTTTGTATAAATGCATGTATATTTGTTGGTATTTCTTACCATCGATAATAAATTCATTCGTAATATAAATGAGTGCATTTTCAACGAGCGAGACACGGAACGAGTATTATTACCTGCTGCTGCTGCTTCTTTAGAATGGCATTCTGCTCACGCAGGAAAGCCACTTGAGACTCTAATTCATTAATATACGCCTGAATAGTTATTAAACATTAAAAATCATCAATCATAACCATATTTTAAAATCTTTATCCAAACTATATACTTCCTCCGTTTCTTTTGAAAAGGCCTGTTTTCCTAATAAAAGAATGTACTAAATATGCATGCTCAACGGGACTCGACTGTTTAGTAAAAAGTTATCGACATATCACTGGGAATGTAATTTTATGAAATTTAATCATTTGTTTATATAAGAAAGAGTAATGGGAAGTATAGTCTCTTTCCTGCTTCCTAGCCCTGGATCGGGCGGCGGAGTCTCGGTTATTCACCATCCGCTTCTGGCTAGGGTCGCCGGAAAACATCTCAGACTCCGGCAGCCTCCTCTTCCCTCCCCCGTGGGCGCTGAGAGGCACAATGGGATGCAAAAGCAGCGAGCGGAAGTGATCCTGCGCGGAGGCGTGTGGAGGCGGCTGAAGGCGGGCCGGGTCTTGAGGGAAGAGGTCCTGGAGTATGAGGCCGGCGGCGGAAGTGCGGCGGAGATCGGAGGAAAGGACGGTGTCGTCATCGTCCCAAACATGTTCGTTTGGGAGATTAGGGTTTAGGAAAGACGAAGAGGAAGATGAAGGCCACATTTGAGGAGATTTGGGAGTTCGAAGAAGATGTTTTTGTATGTGATCGATGTGTATAAATAATGGAGATGATCATTCTAATTTTCACAAGAAGCCAAATCGTACGTTACCCTAAATTCATTCATGCATAACTTATTTATCATATACTTTTTCATAGTGCACCCAAAGTAAACAATTGTCAGAGTATATCTTTGTATAAGATCCATGCTAATAAATACACTACGTGCATCTTGCCCACAACAACAACAACAATAATAAGACACGTGATATTTAAGAAAATTTTAAGTAAATAACTAGATATGGTAATTAAAAGTAGTCGATGGTATCTAATACTCATTCCGTCCCTCGCAAGATGATACATTCTTTTTTATCAATTTCTGGCACACATTTTTCCACACTATAATGAGTTTTAAAATGGATTTTTGAAGAATTTTTCTTTTTGGTAGATAATACAACTATCATAGTATCCTGTAAAAGAAAAAAAAAAAATCAAGAATTTATTATAGTAAAACACATCATCAAAATTTAAAGCGTAAAAAAGGTGACAGAAATTGACAAAATGAAACGTATGATCGGGAAAGATTGAGTAAAAGTCACGGGGGTCTTCCTTGATGCAGCTTTGGTAGTACTAGAAATTGTGCAATCGCCAATCGAGGCAAGACAGCGGCAAGCGTGCCGATAGAATAGGTCACTCATCGTACCCTCGTACCCTCTTCTTTTTAGTTTTTGCAATCCTAGCTTAGATTCTCGAATTGACGTATTCCAATACAAGAATAGCTGGGTACTACTATACCCCTATTCCCTTTTTCTTTTTTTATTACTAGTAGTACTATTTTCATGTAAAAAAAATATATATATATTCTTTATATAAACCAATTAAGGTTTTGTATGCATCGATAATGTGCTAAAAATGATTTTAGTTAATAATACTCCCTCCGTCCTTAAATAAGTGTCCCGAGCCGCCAAAAATTTTGTCCCTAAATAAGTGTCCTATCACATTTTTCCAAGCAAAAATTACACAAAACTACCAAAACTACCCTTTATTGAAAATCTAAAAGTGGGATAAAGACAAAAATAAATAAATAAATAATCAAGGATTTTAAGGGCATAAGTGTCAATTTACCCTTCTCCTTGGTTTGCACAAAATGGCGGCTCGGGACACTTATTTAAGGACGGAGGGAGTAATTTTTTTTTAAAAAAAAAATCAATCCATGTCGGTGATCAGATGATAATGGGCCCCATATTGGAATACATTTGGCCGTTGAAATGGGCTAGCCCAACTCATGCATAGTGTACACTTTGTACTACGTGGACCTTAATTTTATCTAAAGCCCGAGCTAAGCCTGGCCCGCTTCATTCGTGGTCTTGGTGCACCGGTCGACTCGTGAATTTCTTCACTCGTAAGGTTCAAAAAAGCATTAACAGAATATTTAAATGTAATATTCAAACTCGAACCTTTAATCTCAAAACTTAACGTTTTTGCTCGTAAACCCGAAGCAAATATATTAACAATTAGAAGGTGTAAGGAGCCAATAGCCTCAACAAAGTAATGATGGGATTGAAATAATGAACAGATAAATCCAAATATGGAGGGCCACCTCAAACATATGTCACCATATATCAAAATTTATCCACACCCAATTGCATAGATAATAGACATGGGACATTCACAAAACCGATAAACCAAGTACTCCTCCATTACGTGTCAGCCTATCCATTCTTCAACATCCTTTAGTGATCGGAATCATCCACATCTTTAATACTTTCTCCGTCTTATAACAATTGTTGAGATTCCTTTCAATACTAGAATCGAAAAAAACGAATACTTTATAAAGGATAATCCAAAAAATGTATATAAATGTTTTGAATAGAATAGATCGGGGTGTCTATTATACTCTTTAATCGTTTTGAATCATGTAATACTCTTTCTGTCCGATTTGTACATAGTAGTTGATTGTTTCTTTACATAACATTACAATCAACTATTTCTATATAAATCGAACGAAAAAGCGTATATTATGATATTCCGTAGTAAATTGTAAATTTTTAATTTGAATTCTTTCAAAACACTAAAACCATATATATGCAAATCAGAAAAATATGAGCATTATAATGTGTTTTTTACAATCGCTACACGAGAAATGCAATAGACGATCTTCCATCGTTGTACCCCATTATAAATAATTCCCATACACAACGCATTAGAACCATACAATTTCATTTCAAAATCTGCTCACACAAAAACTGTGACTACGAAGCTAAAGGAAGTAATACTATGAGCGCCATCTCTCTCACATTTTCTGCTAATTTACTCCCTCTTAATCTTCCCAAGGATGTAAATACAAGGTGCTCTTCATCGATTCATACAAAAATTTAATTCAACATCTTTTTTTCTCTGCTGCTTATATGTTTTAGGCTCAATTTTCAGCTTGTGTTATTCCTTACTTTCTTATGTTTTAGGTTTGTACCAGTTTCTTCTTCGAAGAGGGTCAAGAACCAGCTTGGGCCCACCGTACGACGTAGTATTAGCACCAGTCGCCGATTCCCCGGTTTCAGGTGAGATTCTAGTATTAGCACCAGTCGACGTAGAATTTTGCGGCACACATTTCTATGTGCTGAAAGATTGGATGTCAAGGTGATGTTTGTACTCTACGTCTGCATCTAGTGGCTAGAAATACGTGTCAAAAGATTCTAAGCGTATTTGTATTTTTCGCATGTGTGATATATATTGCAAATGAAGGGATGGTTTTAAAGTTTTAAAATCCATTTCATTTTAGTGGCAAATTTCACTCCTATTTTCTCTCATACTAATAAACTTCTAATAGCGTATTTTTCGTGAACGGAGGGAGTATGTATTAGTCTCTTGCTAATTTAGCCTAGTTGACACATTTAGTAAGATAAAAACCTTTTATTTCATTAATCCTTGTACTAGATGCCTCGAATGATGAATGTGTCGATGATTTGGTGCAGTGGGATGGCAGCAGAGGGCGGGAACGTGCAGTCGACAGCTGCTCCGACATCCGTCCCTGTTCGTGTGGCGAAGGAGCTACTTCAAGCCGGTCATCGCTATCTTGATGTTAGGTATCATCATCTTCATCTGATCAGTCTAGCTGCCGAGTATGACTGGATATATAATGTATGTACGAGTGATGATCGAATCAGCTGGCTCGAACATTTTGCACTTTGCAGAACCCCCGAGGAGTTCGATGCTGGCCACGTTGTTGGTGCTGTTAACGTTCCTTTCTTGCTGAGGCTCGGCTCAGGTTCAAATGAGATGATTGTTGATCAAGAAGTCTAATTTTTGTATGAAAGTGTTTCGATTTCTTGTGTAATTCTGTAATGTGCTCGAGCAGGCATGACAAGGAACCCGAAGTTCTTGGAAGAAGTATCGACTCATTTCAGCAAAGATGCTGAGATTATTGTTGTAATTAAGTTCAGCCCAAGCTAGTCTGAGTTTGCATTTTCGTTGTTTTGGGTGATAATAGTTAGTCGATTGCAGGGATGTCAGCTCGGGAAAAGATCGCTCATGGCTGCATCCGAGCTCGTCTCTGCTGTAAGTTCACTCTCTAAGCTTGGCATACATACATATGCTTCATGATGAAAAATACTCGTACATCAACTTCATCCGTTCCGTCTATATATATGGTCGTTCTAACGATTCAAATGGTGATCGAGCAAGCAAGCACACCTCCATCACACTCATAAAACTCACCCAACTACATTCTAAAAATGTAACTACACATGGTCATTTCCAAGTGTTGAATTTGATCGTTCGTGCCCTAAAAACGCGTATATTGTTGCAGGGTTTCACCGGAATCACCAACATGGCCGGAGGGTACGCCGCCTGGGTACAAAACGGACTTCCCTCCACAGAATGACAGTATGTATGAAGAATTGTTAAATGTATGCATACATCCATATAAGAGATGGGCTGAATCATGCTTATAGATTAAAGAGAAGAAAATTTTATGTATATATGTCTTGGTTCAATGTTGTACATGTCACGTTGCTTATAATAATAATAGTCTTTCTAAATCGAAAGGTTGAATTTTTATTATTTATTGTTCTGAAAATTGGATTGGCTTTGACTTTGAACTTTTGAGATAGGCTAAAAGGTCTTTGAGTTAGCTCAGCTTCGACTAAAATTATGGTAGTAGATAATATCTAAAACTAAAGTCTAAACATTGAAATATTGTTTCACCTAAAATTTGCCTTCCCAATTTCGTCTTCCCATATTAAGATTAGTATAAGTATCTTTTTAAGACGGTGATACAGAATATTCGAAATCGAGAATCATATATGTTATCATATCTCAACATGCAATATATTTGTGGCTAATAATTCGTCCAATTTTAGAGTGTTTTGTCCAATTGAAACCGATAGGCTTTCTATTTCATTTTCAATATTATTTTAAAATATCCCTTTTTTTTTCTTATCTTTCCTTACTTTTTTTTTAAAAAAATGAATATTCCAATTTTAGAATCCAATAGAAAAAAGAGGAGAGTGAATTATTTACCGTTGCAATAATATAGTTGCAAAAAAGGATTTTTTTTTTTTTTTTTTAATATTATTTTGTTTATATTTTATACTAGTATTAAGAGAAATTAATTTAGGTCAAAAATTGCTTTTCCTTTATCGTGAAATACGTTCTAGAACTAGTATTAAAATGTGGTTGAAATTGGAAATTAAAATATGCGAAAAGTATAAGAGGAAAGTCGTGTTTTGTTGAAATCGTAATTCAACTATAATCGGGATTTCTTACTTTGATTAATTAATTAACGCGCTAATGCTTTATTGTGAAGAACGCGTTTAATACATTTTCTCTTCAGCAACAAAAAAATAGAATCCGTCAAAAAAAAAAAAAAATAAATTCATTTGACGTTAACAAAAACTTAATTGTGTATATTGATTTTCTTACAATTTATAGACCAGGTGTAGATAGATTAATTAAGCAGCTCTAATAAATGAGTTATTATACGAGTATACTTAGTGACTAAGAAACCATTTCAAAACCATACAATCTACTAATTCCATCATTTCCCCAATTTCCAATCAAGGAATATAATCTTTTACGGGTAGCCTGAATGAAACGTACGAGAAGGTTGAACAATGATGAGGGTTTATATCTCATTCGTTGAGACTTGATCAGCTATATAGAGTGTTATGTCAGACTGTCCGACGAGTCAAGATTCGTCAGACTTTGGAGATCTATTGTGTTTGTTGTTAGCAAGACTTTGACATGCTATAATACATGAGGTGAAATGAAAAGGGGTTAATTGTAGTGAATTTCGTGGTAAAAAATTGAGTGCAAATTAAACTAGTGGATGAAGAGAAATTAAAGAAAGTGAAGCATGTGACGATTAGTGGTTACAATCCTTACTCAATACGCTCTCAAATTTCTTTTGTCAAAAGGAAAGGAAGCATCCCTTTCGCTCATGTCTATTTTGCTACAAATAATATTAAAGATTTAATTAGATTACACGAAGCATCTCACACAACAGTGTTGGAAGCTTCCAATTGGTTTATTCTATAATTAGGTTGCGTTCTCTTCGATGCGAAAGAAAATGAGAGAAAAAAGAAGATTACACTATAAATTCCACATTTTTTCTCCCCTTTTTTCAGTGAGGGAGGATTTTACTCCTTAAATTGGAGGAAATATTTACAACACCAAATTGGAGAGATAACATTTTCTCTCCATTGTAGTGCAAATGAAGGGGAAGAAATAGAAAATGTGAGAAAAAATGAGAAAAGGGGTGGAATTTATAGGGTGATTTTATATTTTCTCTCCTTTTCTTTCGCATCAAAGATAACGCAACCTTAAAACTAATAACTCGTGCAGTCGTGCTCTAACGTAGTTGTAATATTAATATATGTAAAATTTTCACTCATCCCTTGAATGAATTAATTGTAATTACAACTTTTTTTGCACGTGATTTCCTTTTTCCTTTTTATAATTCAACATTGAACTTTAAAATTCTCGACACAATGAAAAATATTCACCTTTTTTCTCTTTTGTGTTTTTATACGTAGCCTACTAAAACAGTAGTATCTCAAACATCGACTATTCATTATATAATTATACTCGTTATGAGTTATGTTTTTTTTTATGTACGCATTAGTGTTTATGTTCTTGCTTAAAAATAAATTCAACCGTATATAGAACTATAGTTCATATACATTTTTATTTCCCATACAAAACTTATTTTTATACGAACCAAACTTTGTCCGTATGAAATAATCATCGACTACATGCATCCATACATAAAGATTATAGTGGACTTGGTGCAATTAACGCAATATAAAATAGGCCAAGGATCTAGAGAATTAGTGGAATTAATTAATATTAAATTAATGAAAGCCATTTAATATGGCAAAAGAAACTTCGTCGCAAGCGTGGCTTCTGACGCGATCAACATACTATTATATTCATATCGTATACTAACAAATTACGTGTATTAATTAATATTATGATTTATGAACACTCATGAATTATTAGTAATGCTTCATATTATTGAATATTATATTATGAACCTTACTTAAGTAAAATATTTTATTCACAAATGTAACACAAAAACTCAAGAAAAGTCATTTTTTCGGGCTTTAATAATAATTCGAACTCGAAATCTTTGTAAAAATCATTTTTTCACTTATTGTGTATTCACTGCAATAGATGACAACGCCACAGTGCACCATAAACATCTATATATTTCTACTGTACATGCATAAAATCCATAAATATACAATGATTAAATTATAGACAATCAATCAATTATCATAAATTTAAAGTTAGCCAATACAATTGATCTTATCTTATGAGCCCGACGTCAGTCGTGAGCAAATTAAGTACGAGAAATATCTACGCAAAGGGAGCTCTAATAAGCCGTTAATAAGTTAATAATTTATGCGGAAAAGGTCCAAAATATCAAATTGAGAAACAATAATAGTACGTGAGAATAATAAGCAAGCATGCGAGCGTTCGCATTGAATAATAAACAATACAATAATTATAAAATTAGAAGGGAAGATATTTCCAAAAATGAGGGTTTGAATCGCATTATAGAAATAATAGAGAGGGAGAGGGAGAGAGAGAGAGGAGAGAGAGAGAGCTTATTGCAAACCGACAACACGAGCTATCACCCACCGGTGACGAACTATTATACCTACGTGTATATATATTTCGGACAGCTGTTTTCTCACCTGAACCTAAAAAATAAAAATTAAAAAAGAAAAAAAAAAAAAAGAGAGAGAGAGAGAGAGAGAGGGAGGGAGAGAGAAACAAAAAGGTTTGTCGACTCTCCGTTTGAGGAATTCAATGGAGTTCTACACATACCCATCCCATCATTTTCCTCCGTCGTCGTCGCCGTCGTCTTCCTCGGAATCGTATTCCTCCTTCGGGTTTTTAGTCAACAAGATCAAGGAATTCGTTCGATGCGCGGTTTCTGCTGTAGTGGGGAACGTTTTCTCGGCGATTTTTACGTTTTTCTTCGCTTTGAGTGAGCAATTCATTCCCTCTCCTCCACGTTTATGCTGGCGATTTCGCCGTGGTTTCTGCTTTTTTTTTCTCCTTCCCTTTTTTTGGGGGGAGGAGCTGGCCGATTTTGATCCAATTCTCGCACATTTCCGTGATCTGTGCATGTTGTTGAGGATTCGGCTTCCCTTAATTCTTGTGGATTGGGTGAATTTCGCGTTGATTGGTTGTTTCCCCCTGAATTTTGATCTTTTTTTAATCGGGTGATGTAATTCACGTGTTCTCGAAATTGGGTGTTTTTGGATGATTGTTTGGGGAAAACGAGGTTTCGAGTTCAGTAGGTTTTCAATTCTCTGTCGGAATTCTTCGTAATTTGGGGGATTAGCGGTATGGGGAGGAGGGAGAAGGGACTAGTTTTTTATTATTACCAGTAAAGATCCTTTTTTTGGGGTCATTTTTAATTGCTTGCAATGTTAATTGGTATGTTTTCAAGTATGGATTGTTTGGTTGCAGAATAAATGTATGATGATTTGCTTGAAAGAATCTGTGTTGTGATTGGCTGCGTTTTGGGATCAGAAATTTCCTTTTATTTTTGTGGCTTTTTGTCTGATTTAAGCTTATGAAGGTGTCGGCCCCTGTCTATGCAGTTGGAACTCTGCTAGGAGCGATTACCGGAGCTTTGATCGGCCAAGAAACGGAAAGCGGGTTTATTAGAGGGGCTTCGGTAGGAGCCATTTCTGGAGCTGTTTTCTCCATTGAAGTCTTCGAATCTTCGCTGCTTTTATGGCAGTCGGATGAATCCGGATTAGGGTGTCTCCTCTATCTGGTGAGTGGAACGAACTTTCCTTACATGATCGTTGCATCTCCTTGTTTGTCAATCGAAGCAATGTGCTTTTTTGTCACGTCACATTTTGTTTCTGTAAATTGATCCAATGATTCTGATGTAGACGGACTCATAATGTATATAACTTGGAATGTGTAGATTGATGTCATAGCAAGCCTATTGAGCGGTAGACTTGTACGTGAGCGTATTGGACCAGCTATGCTCAGTGCAGTGCAAAGCCAGGTACGAAGAGGGTGTGTTTGCCACACCTGAAAAGGCTTGATTTTTTTCACGAATCTTCGTGCATTTTGGTTATTAACTTCTTTCTATAAACTAGATGGGAGCTGTTGAAGTTCCGTTTGAAGAAATCCCGAACATCTTTGACACGGGAGGGGCTAAGGGTTTGTTAGTAGACATGGTTGAAAAGATCCCCAAGTTCACCATCACCGGAAATGAAAGTGCCGATACTTCAGGGGATGGAGTCTCGTGTTCCGTTTGTCTTCAGGTACTACTAATGCAATGCTCTAACACAATAGATAGTATTTTGTCTACTTCTATAATGAAACGATGTTCATTTTTTTTCCTTCTCGGGTTTTTCTAATGTATAGGATTTCCAACTTGGAGAGACTGTACGTCGCTTGCCACATTGCCACCACATGTTTCATCTGCCTTGCATCGATACTTGGCTGGTGAGACACGGTTCTTGCCCATTGTGCAGACGAGATCTGTGATATACTACTTATTCTGATTATATTACATGAAAAACAAAAAACAAAAAACAAAAAAAACCCAAAAAAAAAATCAGTTCTTTGATTTCTTCATACTTACATGTAGGGTATGGCCATTTGTATTAGCTTGTAGAATATAGTCTCTCGTACGTATGTAAAAAATCCAGAGACGATTTTCGGTTTGGTCACATTCTGCTTGATCACCTTTTTAGTGTAGAGAAAATTTTGACTTGTGATAATAGTAGTCTCTTGTCCTATGTTAATTTGGTACTCCATTTAGTTGTATACCTTGTATTTTAACAACACTAACTCTTCACTTTCTTCATAATATGATGTTCTCTTTATGTGGAACCTTCTTTGTCACTTCACCTTAGAAACATATTTCTTGATCGTTGAGTTGAGTTGCTCTTTTAGTGGTTTTTTGCATGGATTATTGTCTAGTTTGAGAAAATTAAGGTGGTCCTTTTATTCTTTAGTGTTACATTGTATCATTCATGCTTTATTACATATTTAGATAAGAATTTTGGTTGCCTCCAAACTTTAGGTTTTGGTTTCACCCAATTTGTGTAGGTAGTTTCTTCAAAATGTTTTTAGTTTGAGGATGTCTCTTCCCATTAGATTTTTGGGGGACTACAACTTACGTAAACAAAAATGCCGGTTTGGAAATGCATTTAACACGGGGCGTGCAACACGGAAATGAAATAGATGATCTGATACAAGATTTCGTAATTGAATTCTTAAACATTTTGCTTGGGTTGGAAATACATATAACACGTGTCGTGCAACATGAAAATGAAATAGATGATCTGATTCAAGATTTCGTAATTCAAACCATAAGGTTTATGAAGTGGAAAATTTAAGAAAAATGATGTGACTCCCCATATGTTGAGGTGCATTCCTATTTCCGAATCAAAATATTTTAAAATGACGTGGCGTCTTTCGCCTCGAAAAATATTTGAAAAAAATAATAGGACGAAAAATTGAATGGGAAACTTGATTAAAATGTGGCACCAATTAGAGAGGATGGTCTGGTTTTTCAAGAGAGACGTGGTGAGGAATTGATGTTTGTCTTTAATTAATTGAATTTCAGAAAATTGACATGAATTCTTAAGAGTTAAGCAAAATCTTGATTAGGCAAATTGCATTTATGTATGAAAACGAATTGAATGGATGTGGATTAATATTTATTAAACAATGAATGAAGTAATTAATTAAATTAAATTAATAATTTGTGGTGACTATACATTATAATTATAAAGCCTTTGTCTCCAACCTATGAAAGATAGAGGCCAAATAACAAACTCAATCAAGGAGGAAAATCCTCCTTTAAATTCCACTTCAATTTGTACACGTTTTAGCATAAGTGGCCAAAATTTGAACACATGATTATGTTCCTAAAACAATGTTCTATGCTCTCTTTCATATGCTACAATGTTCCTTTAAAACGACTCGAAATCCGAGACTTCTGGTCTCGGGTATTAACACAATCGTTGCTAGGCGAACATACATATCATGCTTTGAGAGTGAAAGACTAGCAATCAAAATTATTACAATCAAGAAAGAACTTCTATTCATATAGATTTATTTATAACGACAAACAACACTGAACTTCCACTCATATACTATATACATATACTTTATGTACACATAGATCAACATTTCTTTACATTGTATCTAGAGCCCTATCAATTGTGCCTCTATATTCATCTCACTCAACTAAATCGAAGCCTAGTAGTAATGTTCGTCGAATAGTTAACGAACCCGACTCTTGATATCTGGATTACGCTAGGTGGAAAGTGATGGTATGGTCCTAATTTACTGATTAACACTTTTGATAAGGAAATACTACCAATGAAGTAGTTGTGTTAATTAATTAGTAGTCGAAAATTGTGGCCAAATCTCGAGGCGGCCATGGATTTCGAGGAAATGGACATCATGAATCAGAGGGTTCTCTGTTCTTCCCGGAGGCGATAAGCATCCACAAAGCTCGTTGCCCTCTTCCGTTCTTTGCATGTGCATCTACATGTATGCATGAATCCAACATCTATCAATTGCATGTACGTATTATTATACATTGATTGAAGATTAATTTATGAAGTTATAGCATGTTTGACATGAAGGGATGGATACCTTCTCGCCGATTATGTTGAGAATCCCACTTCTTCGATCTTGATTCGTCTGCCTGCATTCAAAAAAATAAAATAAAAAATCTTTCATCATCTGTTTGACTCTTCACATATTTGCATTTCGTAATCTCTCTCTCTCAAACACACAAACACGAAAGAACGAATAAAGCTTACTGATGCTTGGTGCATAAGACTGGATTGTTAAGGAAGTGATCAGGCAAGGGGGATCGGAGGCGACGAGGCTTGGGACAGAGTGGGGCACTTGAACCAACATCCGTAGTAGTCTTTGACGTTGTATCTATTAGTTTGTTTTTTGCAGGCAAATGATGCATTAATTTGGAAAAATCACACAAGAAAGATTAGATATTTCTCTTTTGCCTCTTTTCTTCTCTAATTTTCACTCTTGTACGTGTTCATATTTATATTGGGAATGTTGCTATAAAATAGAGAATGAATGAATCATATTTATATTGGGAATGTTGCTATAAAATAGAGAATGAATGAAGTAAAGATTGCTGCTGAGTTGTAGCTATTCCATGGCTGAGATTAATTTTTTTCCCTCTAATTCTCATCTTGGCCTATATTTCATTTGGACCAAGAAATTTGTTAGTATTTTAAACAATTTGCAAATATATACATAGATTGTGTAATATACAGTCTTACTATGCATAAATGTGTGTGAGTGTGTGTTTTGTTGTTTAAACATAGATGGTGTATACACTATATATATATACTCATGGGCATATTTATCTAATGTAGTATTGCTTCTTCTATTTAATGACTATTTAGTATTTAGTATAGACTCATATTTCAAAAAGTAATTGACTCGTAAGTTTCACATCGATGCGTCAAGTGAACAACCTATCCCCAAACAACATGATTCATAATAAATCACATATTTCATAATAAATCACATATTTCGATCAAGGGAACAACCTATACCCAAACAACATGATTCATAATAAATCACATATTTCGATCGAATACGTTTACAACAATTAGCCACTAATGAGAAACCTACAATCGTTCAACCAAAATATTGTACATGCAGATATAGCACTCATGGATTAATATTTTTTTCAATCAATCTAAATAAGGACTGGATCCTACATAAATAGAACAAACCTAGATACGTTGAAATAGTAAATGAGGTAAACATTTAAAGAAAGTCAGCTTCTAATCTTTCAAATCCATTCGACATATATAAGCATCCACAAATGCTCTCATGACAAAAATGTCGGCAAATTAATAAAAACAAAAAACTATCAAATAAACAAAAAAAAATAGACCCCAACATAAATCTTGTTCATTATTTTCTATCATGTCCTGCTTTGCTCTTCACCAGGTCCTGCAATTTATTTGTCTATAGAAATCATCCCAACATATATATTATGACCAAAATGAACCATGAACCATCTCCCACTAAATAATATATCCAGCCTAGATTGCTGGTCGATCTTACCTCAAGATCTCTCTCTCTCAAAAAAAAAAAAAAAAATATCAAGGAAGAGGTAAAGAGAGAAACAAAGTTCGACAATGTGAACCGTTGTAACAACTTGTCGGTCATTATAGATTGTGCCAATGATCTCATTCACGTGATCAGACGATGAGCAAATTTATCCTTGTCTATGTTGCTGCTTTCTCATCCAGAGCAACATTGTTGAGATGTGCCGCAAGCATATTCGGACTAGATTTGTTAACCGATTGAGGACTCATAATGGAATTTTGACCATGTGACATTATCCATTTCATCCAATCACCTTTGCGCCTCACTTTATCACCCTGCACATTAAATAAATGATTGTAACATTCCACATTGCTATCTCATATTCAAATAGTGGACTAGAAATTCAATATATCAGATCGCACTTACATACCTTATAGGGATTATAGTTCTAAATACTAAATTAAACATATAACACAAGTTTCTAGAAGTTGATTATCAAATGTTGATTACAACTACCTGCAGATGATGGTTACATAAATGATGGTTTACATAAATGATGGTTTTAAATACAAGTAGTACATAATGCATAATACGTATAAATCAATATCTTACCTGCACTTCCACAATATTTGAGGCTTTTATAACATCAAGTATAAATTGAATATTGTCCGTCAACTGCATAACCTGTAAGAAAAAGTTCAAAAAACTGATTTGTTGATATCAAAATATACATAAATGTTTTTAGGAACATTCATTATTTGAATGTTTTTTCTTATATTTCATATTTTGAATGTTCATAAATTAAATCAAGTATTTTTATCATAAGTTACAACAATACAATTTATTTCCCAAATAATGTTTTAGGTCATTTAATAAAACACTATAAACATTAAACGCTATAAGCTATAAACAACCAATATGTGAATAAGCATTAAATATATGAATAAGCATTTCTTACTTTCTTGAATCCTGCTATTAGCTTAATAGAAACCCATCCCTCGCTATCCATATTTTGACGCAAGAATGTATCTTTTACCAAGTTCTCGTTACTACAAAGTACAAATTCAATAAACAAGAGGATGTATTAATTCAATATATCAGCAAGAATTCACCAACATAATGCATAAAAATCAGAATAAAAATCAGAATGGACCAACAAAATATTACCTAAAATAATACTCAATCTGATTCATTATCTTCGAAGGCAACTGAGGGTCATGCATCGAAAAAAACATTGATGGCATTGGAACCATAGATATTGGTCTAAGCGAATCTGGATGCAGTCCGGGCATGTAAAATACAGGTGATGGCATTTCTGTAATGCATTAAACAATCATAAGGAAAAAAAAAATACACAACACCTTCGTATTTCAAATGAATATAACATTTCAAATGAATATAACAATTGTTATCAAACAATAAGAAAAATCATCATTTCATATTTCAAATGGATATAACAATCTAACCTGTATAGACCACAGGTGCAACATAAGGTCGAACATTGACCGGAGGTGGCGGAACAAAAGATGCACTAGGAGCCGGTCCACGCATGAAAGGTCTAGAACCACCAGTTCGTTGGTTTTCTCTACTCCCAAAACTTCGATGACCCCAATCTTGTTTTCCACGTTCTTGATCACGCCGCCCACCATGACTACTATGATAAGAACCATCTCCTCGGGTTAGAGGCCCGCTATTGTTCCTTCTAAATGACCGTTGTTGCGGTTGCGACTCATTCCCACTATACGTTCCTACTTTGTGTGCTGCATCCTTATCTGGTTTGTTGTCCTTCGAAGGTTCACCAGTTGGACCACCAAATTTACTTGAACTATGCGACGACGTATCATGTACGGCATGTTGTGCAAGAGGAGAAACATCGTCTGTAGATGACACGTGCGGGCTCGAGTTGCCACCACCACGCTTTACAGATTCTCGCTTCTGACGAGAGTGGACAACATGATTTGAAACTGAATTTGGACTCGAGATGCTAGTGCTAACTTCTTTAGGTGAAGACAGAGAGACTCCACTCAGCTCCTACAACAACACAAAAGACGACAAGATTGCCTTCGTATTTAGTAGTACATTAATTGATAATAACCGAACTTACATTCAATTCTATATCAGATTTCAGTAACATCACAAATATAACGAACAATTTACCCATCTAATAAGGCAACCATTCAACATTCAATAAATTAAAATCAAGAAATGCAACAAAGTGATCATGCTCATTCAGGCAGAAGCAGCATATATAATTTACATCAATAAGATATGAACGATCTCGATAAATAATAATCGAATACGGAACAATGCACAATGACCAAAAACCTGCGAGACATTGACTGATCCATGTGCGAGAGCTTTGAGGGGAGATTTAGGGGAAGCACGGGCGGATTCGGAGAGAGCCGGCCACAGTTCGGCATCCATGACAGCACCAGCCTCCACAGCAACCGCCGCCCCATTCGACGGCTTCTTCCAAACCGGCTTCTTCACATTCTCACCATTTTCCAGCTGAAAATCTTCTTCAGCCGCCGCCGCGGCGGCCCCATCCTCACCCGCCACCGCGTTGGCTTCTTTGATAGGTAGGGAATCCGAAGACGTAGAAGAAGAGGAAGTCAAAAATTGTTCCTGATCAACGATTCCCGGAACCGGAGGAGAGGCGGAAGGGGAAGGCGGCGAAGCCACGCCACGCGCCGCCGACAACCTCCTCGGCTGGCGAGCCCTGGGCGAATTCTGAGCTGGAGTAGCAGCGGAGGAGGAAGTGTTTGGGGCCGTCGCCATACCGAAAATTAGGGTTTTCTTCTTCCTCCACCAAATGAGGGTTTTGGTACTCTCCCCAATTCAACAGCTCAACGAATTCACGGAGCTCGCGATTTCTGGGGATGTAATTCCAATTTCCGATTGGGTTAGAGAAATTCCACTGAATCAAAACTCAAACACCCAACAAAAAACTTCGGTTAGAGGCGATCAATCAAACTAAAACAAAAAAGAAAAGAAAAAAACGAAGAAATAGTAATCGGAAGGGAAAAAAAATCGAATCGAATCCAATCGAATCAATCAAAAGAACATTCCAAAAATCGATCGGAATCGATCGAAAGAGAAGAGTCGGAGAGATTTTTCTCGTCTACCAAGTTTTCCCTTATTTCTTTTTTTGCTTTCTTTTCTTGTACAGAGAAAAACAACTCTCGGCTCTCTCTCTCAGTAGCTTTTCTCCCTTATTCTTTGCTTAGCACTAAATATTACCCCCACTATTTTTATTTTTATTTTTATTTTTATTTTTATTTTTATTTTTATTTTTATTTTTATTTTTATTTTTATTTTTATTTTTATTTTTATTTTTTATTTAGTAGTAGTATTTGTATATATTTATGTACTTTGTCCTATTGTACGTATCGAAAAGTATCCTTAAATAGTAATAATTAAAAAACCTTAATGTGGCTTGGTCCAATAATTTATTTGGCAAAGTAGGATTTGTTGTTTTTTGTTTGTACACTTGATTATTACGTTATATGCGTGTTTCTGTCTTTGTGTGCAAATGTATTTTTGGTAATCCGACTAGTCTTTCTACCATATTTTTAATCGAGATTGACAAATGATCGTTACGTGTTAAAAAATATTTTAAAACCTAAAAATAGTGAGATGTTTTAATACATAAATGCTCCTTTGCCCATTGTGGGCACTTTAAATGTGTTCATCGCTGATGTGATACTGTTAGGGTTTATTTTTTTTAAATATGCCTGACAATATAAATTTTTAGTCACCGGCAAACATATTAAGCATTCAAGTAAGGGATCATTCCTCTATTTTCATAAATTGGTTTTAAAATATTTTAGCAACACGTAATGATCAATCGTCGTTAAAATATAATTGCAGTAGAAGATTCGATTCGATTTTCGTTAACAACTCTTCTATTTTCCTATGAAATTTAGTTGGAATGTGATTAGGTTGGGACATAGCTAGCATAGTCAAATTCTTTAGAAAGTATGCATGAATTTACTATGTGGAGGGCTATTAATATTCTTTGTTTTTCATTGACTCCTATATCAAATAAAATAATTTGACTGCAAATGTCAAATGAATATAATTGTTAATGTTTAAGAAACATAATCATAAAAAAAAATACTATTACATATATTAAAAAGCATTTGCTTGTAAAAACAACATTATTACACATATAACTATAAACAAGTACGACTATGTATATAAACGCCCCCTATCCACCGTTAGCTTTCTTACCGTGCTACCATTGAAGATTAAAATAAAATATTGAATAAAACACATTAGGGTTCAAATCATAGTATTAATTGTGTTGAGAAAAAATCAAATACCGCCTTGAAAAATTGGTTTGGGTCAAATGGTACAAGGTAAAAATGATGAAATGAGTGAGTCAAATAATTTTGGTGAGAGCAATAATAAAATTGTCGGTCAAATTGCATCAAATTCATTAGCCAATAAATTGTGAGGGAGAAAATTCAACCAATTAAGTACGAATGTGGTTTTGTGATTTAATAGTGTTAATGCGAATTAATAGGATTAAATATTCATAATAAAATGCATTAGATTTGTTAATTTCAAATGCAAATTATATTGCGTGTATTTCGTAGTTCAAATTTCCAACGGTATACAAAGAATTAGACAAAATTATTGGCCATGGGATTGAGATAATCAATTCTCATATCCTTTTATATTTATTATAATCAGCTAAATGCATAATAATTCACACGCATCCGAGGTGATTCAAACCCGGACTCGATCAACGTCTTAGTTGGATGGAAACGAAATATGAAACGCTCTCGAAAAATATTACAATCCTATGAATTGCTAACAAATATGAGCCAAAAATAACCTCTCGAGTCTCTTGATCTCTTCCCTACTAGTTTTAGACATGAAGAAATAACTAAAAAGGAATACAAAATTCACATTTCATAGTGTGATCATAAATAAATAGGAAGACAAAGTTCAAGAACCAAAAATACTCGCAATTTTATGTTCGGTCGAAGCATAAACAGAAAAAAGCAAGGAAAACTGGAAGGGCACAACGAAGTGGCCTAAAGTGCGACCTAGTAGTTCAAAACCAAAAGCACTATATGTAGAAAGAATTCGAGCCACATGCACTTTCACATAGATCACTAGTTCTTCGGGCAAAGGGCGATTTCCTAATTGTTACGCAAAAGGAAGAGAAAAAAAGGACGTAGATAGATATATGGTGTGGGATCGAACCACGTATATCTTCACACCTCAAGCTGATCACAAAATCGAGCAGGCTTTTTGAGCCTTTCCCTTCTTTTTCTTTTGCTTGGGTGGCTGGAGAACAACTTTAATGGCAGCATCAAACACTGCTTTGACATTCTGTTTTCAAAAAGTATACTTACTATTATAAAACTAGATCACTTTTTTCCTTTTTTTTTTGATAAAAAGTGGCTTTGATAAAATCTCTCGGAAAGTAGGGAGTATGATTTCGTCTACCTCTTGTGTTTTTGAACTACATTCGATATAAGCTGGAGAGGCAATCAATTTCTTCAGCTCCTCTCCCTGCAAGTTTTACGAGTGAAGAACAATGTAATCTTCAGCGATGGAGACTAGTGCCATCATAGAAACAAGCAATCTGTACGGGAAAGAGAAACAAAAAAGAGCTGACATAACCCAAGTCACAGAAAGTTCACCTGTGCATTGGTGATTGGTACGGAACCTGGATGATTTTCGAAGAACTGCTTATCATCCCGAAGATCTGAATCCATCGGAAGTAATAAATAAATAGCAAATAAAACCTCCATTTAACGAATTATGCCCAGTTATAACTAACAAAGCCTTAAAAAGATGTTAACTTGATATATCGAGAATAAACATAAATCTAGATTTTCCATCCTTAAGACAACTTGAAATTGAATATTACAATACAGGATTTTAAACAAAATTTCAGCTGTTTGTGGGGACTACTTCCTAAGAACTCATACTGATTAGTGTCTACAAAAAGAATCAATGCCCAGATGAATATATAAATGAGACCAGCACTAGAATCTTACAAGCACAACAGACAATGTAGATACGATCAATACCGTTTCATAAATCCGTTACTTCCATTCATGCAATGTATTCACATTGACCTTACTGCACGTAGAGGAATTTTTTTGAAGTACCAAGCAGCTTGGGTGAATAAAGTGCAAAGTAGAGGGTGGCAAAACTAGGTAAATTTGTAAAACGATTACATAAACGGTTTATAAGGTCCAGGAAGATGATTCCAGAATCTTCCTATTTTTACCCAAACTTTTATTAGAAATCAATTTACTTATCACATTTATCATGAGCTAAAATATACTAGGCAAATCCTCACTTGAGTACTTTTTATCCAACAGATTACGGTATGATAGTTACGTCTTAAACAAAAGAGCCCCCCACTATTGAATAATGTTTCTGTACCAAAGTACAAGGTGGAGGCCGAGAACTTGAATGCCTATTTACATATGCTTTTAAGGTAAAAAAACAACACATAACATTTTTTGATCTCATCAAACACGATAAAGAAGTATCTTTAACAACCGAACTAATTGGTAGGACTTTGAAATATAATATCTCACCAAGTTTTGTGCCAACAAGAACTATAGGGACACCAGGGGCATAATGCTTCAATTCGGGAATCCACTGAATCAGTGAACCAGAACCCAAAAAAGAGAATGGCAATTATTAACTTAAAGAAATCTTTGCAAATAGGAGCGGAGAGCAGGAGAAAAGAGTACTACAAGGAAACATTTTATTGGCAGTCAATCCTTACCTTCTTGGAAACATTTTCGTAGCTAGCCTTGCTAATAAGAGAAAATGCCAGAATGAATACATCAGCTCCACGATAACTCAAAGGCCTTAATCTGTTATAATCCTCCTGCCCTGTTCAATAGAATGATAAGGCTCATATGTTAGAACCGTCAGAAGAAACACAACACTAAAACTATGCATAGAAATCAATCAACTTTCGAAGAACGTAGAAATATTTCCCTTACTTACCAGCAGTATCCCACAGGCCTAGGTTAACAGTGGCTCCATTGACGACAACGTTGGCACTGAAATTATCAAACACAGTAGGCACATAATCCTGTTCCATTTTAAGGAAAAGCAAACAAAAATGTCAAAAACAGAATATGTATCACATTCAGAGTAAAAAAGAGAATATAGCATCATATCAGATGTAAAATCAACAATGGTGAAGTTAGCTTCAAGGACTATATGTTATGATCGAACATATCAGAAAAGGAAATTGCCCTGAAACCTATGGCATATTCATCTCAATAACTAGTGAATCAATTCTCTTACCATTGGATAACAGGATTCGTGAGAAGCAACTATTTTCTATCACGATATGATTGCTACGATCATGAAATAAAATGAGAAACTGATACATCAATACTAGTTTTCTCAAACTCTTCGCGTTCCGAAGAATCATCAATCCCACATTACAAATAACAGTATGGAAACATGAGGAGCATTCGTGTCCTTTCGTTCACTAGCTCTGGAAAATCTCATCGATTATCTTAATCAAAGTTCCATAACCATCATGATTATATCAGAGCCAATAATTTCCATTAAACATTTCTTCTATTCCACAAGAGAACGCAACAATCATTAGCATGCAACAGAGCCAAAACGATTATTCAGAATACAACACCATAACAAAAATGATCAAGGAAGAAAAATGGCAGACCGTGGGGAAAGTGTTGCTGGTGTAGGAAATCAAGAGACACGTCTTTCCAACCGCACCATCGCCCACCGTCACACACTTGATGAATCTCGAAGCGCTCATTCTTCCCAAATCGAAGTATCACCGCCTCACACACACACACCCTCTCTCTCTACAATCAATCACGAGGCAATGAACCTAATTACGAAAAATGCACAGTACAGACCTAATATGAACACAAACAGCTTCCGGCATTCCCATTGTTTCCTCCCCTTGTTGAAATTGAAAAAGCTGGTAAAAAAAAGAAGAAGAAGATTAAGAGGCAATTCGAACCCTAAACAATTGTAGCATGTAAGAAGAAGAAAGTGGTAAATGGGGGATCAAAATCTGGAGAGAGAAAGATGGTAAATTGATGAAGAAATTTGAGTGGCCATCACGCATAATACCTTTTTTAGCCGGGAAATGCTGCCGTTGAACCGCTCCTCCCTCCCTCTCTCTCTCCCAACGATTTTCTCGCTCTAAAAATAATCACCTCACCGCCTGCCTGGGCCCCCTTCCCCTTCCCCTTCCCCACCACTCCTTGGGCCGGGCCGGGCCAGGCCCGGACCCACACAAATTTAAAATGTTTAATTTTTTAATGTAGTTATAATGCTGTTATTATAAAATTCTTTTTTATAGTCTTGTTATTACTAGAATACTACCTCTATCTCACAAAAAAGTAGTCCCACTTCTAAATGACACAAGATTTAAGAAAAAGTAGAATGTGTGGTTGTAGTTAATTTTAAGGAGAGGGAGTTAATTGTAGCCAAGTGTTATTTACCATTTATAGAAAGTGGACTAATATATGAGATGAACTAAAAAGGAAAGTGAGACTACTATTGTGAGATGGAGGTAGTATAAGACTATTGAGGCGAGACGATAAAAAATAACAAACAAGACTAACAAAGTGAAACAGAAGGACTACATCATTGATTCACTATCAAAAATCTGAATTGGATTATAGATGAGATTAATTTAATTTAATTAATTGGATTTATTAAATTAATTCAAATATATACGCCCTCCGTCCCATAAAAAGAAAATGAGTCGACGTCCTAATAAGGAAAACGGGTCATCAAGAGTGAGACGAGAATAGTAAGGTATGTTATACGCTTTGCACGTTTCTCGATGAGAGACCCGCGTTCGTTTTCTTCATTTTTGGAATAACCCGCGCTTTTTTAAACCCAAGCCACTTCTTTCCCAAAGTTGCTTACTGCAGTTTTTCTAGGGTTTTGAAAATCCGTGAATTCTTGCAGCAGTTCTGAAATCGGCCACCGATGGGGAGGGGGAAAAGGAGAGGGGCTATTCTCATTACGTCGTCCGATGACGATGAAGTTAAAGACAGAAATTTTGTGCCCAAAAGCGAAGCCAGATTCTCGAAATCTGCTCCAACTAATAAAAATCCCAAGAGGGCGAAGAAGGTTGCGGTCTCGAGGTCTTATTCGTCGTCGTTTCAGAACACTGGCGCCATTGATTTCAATGAGGTATATTCTGATGTATGTTTTGATTCATTTACTTTTCCATTAGGATTACGAACTCTCGAGTTCGAATTTGCTATAGATTTGCCTTTCTCCTGTGATTTAGATTCTGGGTATTTTTGTTGAACTTAGTTATTTGTTAGTGGATGGCTAATGGGGAGGGTTAGTTTAATTTATAGCCAAATTAGATTAGTACTGAGTATTTTACTTGCAGGTGACTTGTTTAGAATTCGGATAATGAAAACAGAATGCGTGTACTAAATTACCCTATGCTCGCTCCTTTCTGGGTCAGTCTCATTCGTCAACTGGAACACTGAACTAAGAATTACTGATGTGTGTATAAATTAAGAAAGCCGTAGAAAGCATGCCGAAATGAGGCATGTTATTGATAAGCAAATTATAAGTGAGAGAACTCTAAGTGTAGTGACTAGATATATTCGTGAACCTTTTTCATTAAGAAATGTTATTGAAAATTTGAGATATTCCTGCGAGCCCATATATAGTCCATATAATTGGCTGGATTCTTGAAACGATTATTCAATTAAATTTGGAGGGCAGTAGGCCTCTTGAGCTGTTTATCTCTTTCTAGTTGATTAGCTTACTTTATTCTTATTGATGAAGAATGCATTAAATTTGTATTATGGGACATTTCTAAGCTTCTCATCATGGAAAAGTTGAAAGGTATCATGTCCTGTTTCTAGTGAGTAGAAAAGGTTGTTGAGATCCAATGTACCGGGTTGTCAGGACCTGTTGAAGTTTTTTTAGATCTCATTTTTACTCAATAATCAATAATTATTAGTTTGCTTCAGAGCAAGAGATCTAGGCTAGATTGTCATTACAAGAGAATGTTTTCCATCCATGTGAAGGTTATTAAGGAAGTGAGGATTCGATATTTGGTTATGGTTTACCATTACCGTGGATGATTCGTTTTTGAAAATCATATCATCCTTAGAGCACTGGAACACACCCAAATTCTGGTAATGTTGACTGTAGCGAGAAACTTTAAGCCTTGAAAAACATAGTTTGGTAAAATATGCGAAAAGTTCCTATAATTACTTTACCTATTAATTTCTCATAGAAGCCCCACATCATCTCTCTTGCTATTGCTGGATGCAGGTCAAACAGTTTTGTGACGAATTTGATCAAGGGTTCACTCAGTTCAAGGTAACATCTGGTATGCTATTGTTAAGATTTTATTCATTAGATCACATTTTCTCACTCCATATTTTGAGGTCATTTTCTTTTTTATGAAGAGAAGAGGATTGGACCTTTGTGATTTATGTCTCTTAACATTAATTTTCTGATATGTGATTTGCTAACATAATCATTCTATAGTAGCCATTGGCCCACATTGTTCATTTTGTGTTGCTTTTTTAGTACTTAAAGATATGTCCTGTTGTCTCTGTATTTGTACTTTCTTGTTTGGTGAGGGTGCTGAATCTTGATTTATTTGCTGTTGCTATAATTTATTTATTTTAAGTTGAAGTACTCTCTCTGTCCCATTTAGTTGAGTGTAAAATAATGTGCATGTCATCTAAAATGGGACAGAGGCTGTATAGAGGTCACTTATTTTTCCCAAATATGTTGGTCCATCCATCTTCATGGCTTTTGATGGATGTGTAATTTTGTTTCATTTAGTTCTGATTGTGGGCTGTACTCTATGGTTATTGCATAGGTTCCAGTGGTAACCTGGATCAGTGGGTTGAAAGGTATAAGCCTGGTTGCCTAGGGGACCTTGCCGTTCACAAGAAGAAGGTAAGAACCTTTTCATGATTATCTTTCCTTACTCATTGTCTCCTAGCACATGTAATGTTATTGTTATCCGGCAGGTTGAAGAAGTTAAATCATGGTTCGAGGAGAAACTCAAGAGTAGTGTGGTATCTCTTCTACATACCTTCCTGGGTTGTTTGTTTCATTTTTCTACTATGTACACTACGTTAACCATTCCAGCATTGCTGTTTCTTGCAAACTGTTAAAGTATGGGCTTATCAACTTGAGGCTGAGGCCCTTCTAATATAGTTAATGCATCGTTTTATGATTGATAGGTATCATGAGCATATTGTTCTTACTGCATTAAAAAAAAACAATGAGTACTTTTTTTTACTATGTGCAGTGTAGTTCATACTGTAATGTGATCCTCATCTCTGGGCAAGCTGGAGTTGGAAAATCTGTAAGCCCTATTGCTTTTAGAAAAACTAGTTGCATTGTGGAATGTGGAAGAGTATGCATTGTTTGTTTTTATAGATGTTCATATTTTGCAATATTATTCATGTGTTGGCTGGCACAATTGTGAAGGCCACCATCTATGCTGTTGCACATCACCTCGGAATGGAAGTGCATGAATGGAGAACACCTACACCCACAATATGGCAGGAGCATGTCCACAATTCAAGTTCAGGTACTCACAGTGTCTCGTCAGTTATTCAACCAGAGATGTAAAAGTTAAACCCTTGTGCCTGGAATTTGTACTGCTAACATGGAGGTGTTTTAGCGACATTACTGTTTGTCTTATCAATGTTAAGACTTTAGAATCAGCCCAGACTTTTATCCAGAAAGCAGCAATAACTATCAGTTGAATACCATTTGTTTTATGAGATGTACTATGTATTAAAACCGAGTGTTTTCAACAGTTCAAACTTACACATAGTTTTATCTATACTTATGAATCTGATCTATATTTGCTGTACCTGAATTGCGCGCTGGTCAATAATTTAGAGTCGATTAGCAGGAGACAATGTGATGCAACTCTCTTCCCATATTTATATTTGAAAGGATATAGTACGTGTTAATATATTCTTTAACGATTTAGAAACTGTTCACATCCTCTGTTTATTAATATGGCTCAATATTGACTTTCGATACTGTTTATTTAATTTTGTGTTAGTTCCTCTGTACTTATGCATCTCTGGTTTGTGAACTAGGGATCCAGTACATGTCAAAGTTGGACGAGTTTGAAAGTTTTGTTGAAAGGATAAGAAAGTATGGATTGGTTTCCTCGTCTTTGACCAGAGTATCTCCATCATCAATTGTACTCTTGATTGATGACCTCCCTGTGGTGAGTGGCAAGATCTCATATGGAAGACTCCAGAGGTGCTTGCATCTTCTTTTGCAATCTGTCCAACTTCTAACAGCCATAGTGATCAATGACTATGGAAGATCTGAAGCTGCAGAACAACAAAGCCGGTACTGGGAAGAACTCCAATCATCCCTTCAAAATGCAGGGGCTCATAAGGTTGTTTTTCTTAGCTCGCCATTTCTGAGAACAACTACTTGCATTTGCTGATGTTTTTAATTCACTCATTATTCCAGGTGATGTTTAATCCAATCACTGCCAACTCCATCAAAAAAGTGCTTGCAAAAATTTGCAGATTGGAAAGACTCAAAGTGAATGATGAACATATTGATGCTATAGCAAAAGCAAGTGGAGGAGATATAAGAAATGCTATTACATCTTTGCAGTACTTCTCATTGAAACCACATGCGGCGGATTCTTTATCTGTTCTGAATTCGGCCGCAACTTGTCCAGAAGGAAAACAGATAGAGTTTGGCCATTTGGACGATGGATTTCTGCTGTCATTTGGAAAGGATGCAACTCTGTCACTATTTCATGCATTGGGTAAATTTTTGCACAACAAAAGAGAGACTGGAAGTCTGGTTCCATCAGGTAAATCGAGCAATTGGCTTACGATTATCATATGCTCCTGAAATTATGGAAATGAGATATATGGAAATGCAAATTGATAGTTTGCCTGAAGTTCAATTCTTTTCTGCTGCACTAATTCTTTTCATTGCTTTGTAGATACATATCCGGTTCTTTTAAAGGAGAAATTTGCCAGGTGTCCTATCAAAATGGATGATCCGGAGCTGGTACTTTGTCAAGCACATGGGCAGGCACGGATTGTTGCTGATTTTCTTCATGAAAATGGTAATTGTTCTTCACAATATGAAAATTTAAGCAATATCTTAAATTATGTGAGGTACCCTGTGATATCAAATCTTTGTCATTATCCAGATTTCACTCTTGTAATCTGCTATGAGAGTTAACTACTAAAAGACTTGTGAAGTAAAGTGAGTTGGATATTTGGTGATTTTTTCATTTCTTTGTTGATTGCACTTACAGTTCTGGATTTTGTCAATGAGGAGGCAATCGAGGATGCATGGGCCGTAGGATCATATTTGAGTGACACCGACTTGCTTCTCACCCCATCGTTTAGAAATTTAAGTAAAACCTGGGAAGCTGAGAATCTCTTACAGTCTGCTGCTGCTTCAGTTGCTGTTCGTGGAGTGCTGTTTGGAAATACCACGCCCCTATCTTCTCGGTATAGCTCACAGAGAAATGCAATTACTTTGTTTTTTGGTGACTAATATGCTAATGCTGCTCATTCTGGATCTGCAGTTGGCATTCTATTCGCCGTCCTAGTCTCTGGCAGGTTGATCAGTCCCTGAAGCTCAATAAGGTAAGTTAGTTAGGGACATTATATTGGTGGCAACTCTTCCGTTCTTCGATATAGTAGTATATGTCAAAATTTAGCCTTCCTTTTGGTCTCTAGATGTATCCATTAACTGGAATTCAGAGACACTACCTTCCCAAAAATTATTACATTTCTCAAATGCAGCAGTACCTCTGCGTTTAATTTCTAATATCTACGGTATTTCGTCTCTGGCTAATGCACTTTCAGCGTCGAATATTGAGTCAAAGAGTGGATGCTCCAATCGGTACCAATCTGCACGATCATTCTATCTTAGCCACCGAATTCAATCCTGCACTGAAGTGGCTTGGGCATAGAGTTGCAGAAGATGCTGAAGTCCTCAGTGAAGCAGAACCAGACGATGAGATCGACAATGATGAAATCGAGGAGTGGTAGAGCTTGATGCTTTACTGGAGCTTGCTTTCCGTGACGTGAATATGTAAATGATGTATGTATATATATCAGGTTGTTAAATTTAGGAAATCTATTCGCCGTTTTCTCTTGTTTAAATATTATTTCGCCGTAGGAGACATGTTCGTACTGAGGAATTCCGAAGAGTTTTGCTAATATGAAGATCGGGCTATTTATCGCATAATTTCCCCTATCGTATTGTATTGTTACAATTACATGTCATGTATATACCTATTATATACCATTGAATCAACTATACCACAAATTAAACGTTATGTGAAAGGGTACATCTCCTTATTTCTGCAGTTATAGAACGATCAGATTTGTTTCGAAACAAAAAAAAAAAAGTTTACTAAAATTTACTACAAAAAATTTAAACTGATTTGCTTTTGTTTGGTTTTTGGCAAAACGAATGGCAGTAGATTCTTTGCCTTGCTTTTGGTTCAAGGAATCTGATTTCGAAAGTGAAAAATGCAAATGCAAAGGTCATAATTTGGTGGAAAGATTAAACTTTCTTTAAGTTTACTGGTGATGTAATTAAAAGATGCAGGATTCTTTTCTTTCCTTGTAGCATTCATCTAATGTTCATGCCTTGTTGCTCTTGCTTCGCTCTCCAGTTTTTCACGATTGAAGAACGGAATCATCGCAGGCTTGTATTTACTATATATACTGCTTCATTATCTAACCATTGATTATGTATATACTGATTTGTTGCTCAAAATGACAGAAAAGGAGTATGCAAAGGAGATCGAGAGGGCACGGAGGGATCTAAGAGCGTTAATCTCTTCCAAGAACTGTGCCCCTATCATGCTTCGCTTGGCGTAATCACACTCTTTCTATGATTTTCTTAGTGCAGTTTATATAAGCTGTATTCTTGGCTTAAGTTAAGTTGTGGTTTTGTGGGATCATTGTTGTAGGTGGCATGACGCAGGCACGTATGATGCAAAAACGAAGACTGGAGGGCCGAATGGTTCAATTAGGAACGTGGCCGAGTACACTCATGCTGCGAATAGTGGCCTCAAAATCGCGATTGATCTCTGTGGTTGGTTCATATCTTCCCTATCTATGTTTATTCTAACAAGAAACTATGACTACTATCTCAATCTGCCTTTAATCTTATGCCACAAATGGAAAATTATGATACATTCTGATTATTTTCCATTGGTGGTGTGATTTGTTTCGATAACAGAAGAAGTAAAAGCTAAACACCCGAGGATTTCATATGCAGACCTTTACCAGGTAGGTGAAGTATATATGTTCTTGTTTTTTCTGCTCGAAGCTCTCGTTCTTCGACCTCCTCATCATTGTCAATGAGTCTGCATATTTCATATTCCTGGTTGAGCTTCGCCTTTTTATTTCATCCTTCCTGAATTTTCAGCTTGCCGGGGTTGTTGCAGTCGAGATAACCGGAGGTCCCACGATTCCGTTTGTTCCAGGCAGAAAGGTAAGTATATATATGAAGAGATTGCTTAGAATGTTTCTGGATGTACTTCTCCTTCTTTGTAAGAAAGTAGGTTGGTTTTGGCAGGATTCGATGGCCTCCCCGGAAGAAGGCCGCCTTCCCGATGCCAATCAAGGTTAGAAATCAAGCACTCTAAGTTGTGTGATGTTTTTGTGCTCAGCTTCTTCTTTTGACTTCAGCTCTCTCTCTCTGTAACTGTAGGTGCTGCTCACCTGAGGAAGGTCTTCAACCGGATGGGTTTATCCGACCAAGACATCGTAGCGTTATCCGGGGGGCACACACTGGTACTTACTTATACTTGCCTTTCAAATCCTCAGTCAAGCCAAGTAGTGTGAAGAACTGCTTTTGTATGTAACAGGGAAGAGCACATCGTGAGCGATCAGGTTTCGAAGGCCCTTGGACCCGAGATCCTCTCAAATTCGACAATTCTTACTTCGTGTAAGATACACACATCATTATCAAAGCACAAACTATACACTCACTCATAACACTCCTTGATGAATTCATATCTCTGAACAGGGAGCTTCTTAAAGGGGATTCGAGAGGTCTGCTAAAGCTACGGACGGACAAGGCCCTCGTGGAGGATCCGGAGTTCCGGAAATATGTCATCCTCTATGCTCAGGTACACCAATTCCATTGTGTTGTTTCACATGTCTCTTAAGTGAGTTCAATCTTTCACCATCAATCTTTCACCATCTCATTATCTCATAAATGTTTCTTTAGGATGAAGAAGCGTTCTTCAAAGACTATGCAGCTTCGCACAAGAGGCTGTCGGAGCTGGGATTCACTCCACCGTCGTCTGCAAGATTAGCGCTGAAGAAGACGATGATCGCAGCTGCTGTTGCTGCCACTGTGGTGTTTCTTAGTTACTTTTACAAACTGAACAAAAGAGAGTTATCTAAGTGAACTGTGATTTATGTTATATTGTATTTGTTCCATGCAACCTTACACAAGAGGTTGTAGCTATGATGACAATACAATCTCAAGTGTACGTGTACTGAAGTAGCTATAGTGGGGATAATGAAACCAAAGGTCACAAGTTCAAGTTCAACATGACACGATTTTTAAATTTAACCTATCCAGAATAGGATATCCCTATATTTCGAGTATAAGAGTGTTATGTATTCCGGAGATTGTATTCTCGAGCTTCCAGTGAAGCAATATGTAGAGCTTGTGAAACGGTACACATGTCCGGGCGCGAATAAGCATAGTAATGAAGGCATAATTTAGCCATTGCACCCATCTGCTTCGAAAAATAAAAAACGATAATCAATCACGAGATCTGAAAAAAGGCAAGAGAAGAGAAGAGAGGGATGGATGGGAGAACCTTTTGAACTAGCTTGAGGGGATAGTCAGCTTTGAGTCTAGGATCGACAACCTCTTCGACCTTGTCTTGGAAAAGCCTCACTTTTGCCTATATTATCAAGTTACGATCTCATATTCGTACACGAAAAACAGCATATTCAGAACGAAGAAGCTCCATACCCATGATACGAATTCCTGCTGCACCTTCCAAGTGCACTCAAACAGTTCAGTTCCTGTCAAGAGCTCAAGCAGAACCAAACCGAAACCGTAAACGTCATCTTTCGTTGTTAGATTATCGGTTTCACACCTACCACCAGAAATAGAAAGCAATTAGTACAATCTTAGACAACTAGTTCTCACTTAGTTACATACATACATACCCTGCTTCATGATTATAAGGATCATCATAGTTAAATCTGGATCTTTCACAAGAGCATGGAATCTTTGGATGAGGATGAGATATCTTAGCAATCTCATTATCAAAGACGAAAATATTGTCGGATCTGATGTCACGGTGGATCAAGTTATTTTCATGAAGGTAGCATAAACCTCGAGCAACCCCAGCAACAATTTTGATTCTTTGGGGCCATGACAAAACAGGACACGGCTCCGGTCCTAATACAAGCCAGCCATTGATGCATTACAACACATGTACATCAGTACTTAGTTATATGATGAAAACAAGGATCGAGGAGGAACCAACCATGAAGAATGGCATGTAGGGACACATGCGGATCACAGTACTCATACACCAAGGTTCGTATGCGGCCATCCAAACAATAGCCTAGTAGTCGAAACATGTTTTCGTGCTTCAACATAGATAATTTTGAGACCTACAAGAACCTGCAACCATTAAACTAAGCAGCATTATTCGTTCTGCGTCAAGAGGACTTAATTATTGCCGAACCTGGACCCGAAGTAATCTAAATACTGCGTCAGATTCCTTCAACTCCCTGTAGAACTGCTTGATTGCTACATCCTGTCCACTTTTCAGAACAGCACGGAATATACGTTCATCTCCGGATCCCTCAGCAATCATGTACTCGAGACTAAAATCATGAGTGATGTCCTCTAGTTCAGCGAGTGGAAATGCAGGGACAGCAATTGGCAGCTTATCAACAGTACGATTTGTTGGTAAGCTCCTTCTTCGCTGAGTGGTGTCTGGAACAAAAGATGACAACTCATCAAAAGAATGGCTCACTCCACTTCGCGTGATGTTTTGGGGAATTGCAGGAATACGACTTGGCAGCCCGTCAACAGCATGATCCACCACTTGAAAGACCCTTGGCTGAGTGATGTCCTCTTGCTCAGCTACCGAAATTGTAGGAACATAAGTTGGCAGCTTATAATCAACAGTAGGGTTCACCGGTAAGCCCCTTCGCTGAACATAAGATGACAACTCATCAAATGAATGATTCACTCGTAAGCCACTTCGCGTGATGTTTAGAGGAAATGCAGGAATGTTACTTGGGAGCTCGTTAACAGTATGATCCACTTGTAAGGCCCTTGGCTGAGTGATGTTCTCTAGCTCAGCTGGGGGAACCGTGGGAGCATAAAGTGGCTGCGTATCAATAGTAGGATTCATTGGTATGTAGTGCCTTCGCTCTGGAAAATAAGATGGCAACTCATCAAAACTATGATTCACTGGTAAGCCACTTGGCGTGGAGTTTAGCGGAATTGTAGGAATATGAATTGGCAGCTCGTTAATGGTATGATCCACTCGTAAGGTCCTGGACAGCGTAGCAGCACTAGCCTGTTTGTTCTCTTTAGCAGTGAAATGAGTTGCTTCTGGTTCTGGTTCTGGCTCTGGCTCTAGCTCGTCCTTATGTACTGTTGACCCTGTGTAAACACATACAAACTTGAATATTAGATATTTAGGAGTACAGTTTGGCGAAGCTTATAAGCTGCTTAATGTTTAGAGCTTATTCCAACTTTTTTTAAAAAAAAATAAAATAAAATTTGTCTTATAAGCTCTTGAAACACCTTATAAGCTTTTTAAATAAGTTATCATTTAATCTCTGACTTATAACTAGAATAAACTAATCACTTGTACCAGATGCTACATCTCTGGCCCTGAATGGCCAAAATCGGAATCTACTAGCTCCCCTCCCTCTCCTCTCGTGTTGTTCAAGGGCTAACTCCAGCTGCGCCACCGCCCGAGTCATCGTGATCCGTTTCTTCGGCTCATTAGACAAGCATCCTTTAGCAACCCCGACGAATGTCTTGAGGCAACTCTCTGAGATATCGCCCCTCAAAACCGAGGCGACAACCTTGTCGGCTTTTCCGCTTCGAATCTTTTCTTGAGCCCACATGCTCATACACAGGTAGCCCTCATCAGCCATCCAACGATCAAGTGCTGATCTTCCACTCAACACTTCCAACAACACCACCCCGAAGGCGTAAACGTCACTCCCTCTCGTAAGCCTTCCGGTAGTAAAATAACTCGGGTCGAAATACCCAAACGACCCCTTCACGCTTGCGCTTATGTGGCTCACCGACTTGTCCCCGCCTAGATGCTTGGCCAAGCCGAAATCCGAGACCTTAGCTCGGAAACTTTCGTCCAAGAGTATGTTGGTAGACTTGACATCGCGGTGGATGATGGAGCAGCCGGAGTGAAGATAGTCGAGGCCTCGACCGGCTCCGATGCATATCCGGAGCCGTTGATTCCACGATAGAGGTTTGCGACTCGTCGGAAGTTTGTAAAGGTGGTCGGCCAGCGTTC
This sequence comes from Thymus mandschuricus, assembly GCA_029379335.1. Lineage (NCBI taxonomy): Eukaryota > Viridiplantae > Streptophyta > Magnoliopsida > Lamiales > Lamiaceae > Thymus > Thymus mandschuricus. The sequence goes on from CM057078.1 coordinate 33,438,238, forward strand.
TGTTGGCTATGTACTCGTAGACGAGGATCATCTCACCCTCCTCTCTGCAGTAGCCGATGAGAGAGACGAGATTGCGGTGGCGGACCTTGGTCAGCGTTTCCATCTCCATCGCAAACTCCCTCTCTCCTTGATTTGAATTCGACGCTAGCCGCTTTACGGCCACGGTGGCGGAGCCGCCGTCGATCAAGGCTTTGTAGACTTTGCCGAAGCCTCCCCTTCCGATGACGTGAGCTTCGCTGAAACCTCCGGTGGCTGACTGGATGTCAGCCAGCGAGAATAGGCGACAGAGTGGCTGTTCGGCTGTGGATGATGATGATGATACCATGCTATCTGATAATGGCTGATATTTTTAGTGATTTTCAACTTGAAGAAGGTGTAAATCAGAAGGGGTGTTGACCGAACTGGAGCCATGGAATTGATGTTGTAAACTTTGAAGAATCAAAGTCGACTAGAAATGGTGTTGACTCTGAATGAGTGACTTTGGAATGCTCGCCTCATGTTAAGTTAAATTTTTGCAATTATTGTGGTCCGATTTGACAGTACAATAAAAAATATCATATTAAAATATAATAAAGGATTGAGATTAAGATAGAAACCATCTTACTGCATTTAACAAGGGACCAAGCTTATCGCAAAAGGATCTGGTCATCTTCTTGATTGCAGAGTACCTGTACCTCTTTGGAGTAAAAGATTCTCCACGTCCCGATTGTGAGGGCCATTTAGAGACGAACGTCGCCTCGCGGGACATGGTAATGGCTACTAAAGCACACCACTTAAGCTAGCTAAGACTGCTGCAGGGTATACATGATTACAGCAATGAATCAAAACACACAAAAATGTAATAATGTAGAAACACCAAAGGTGATATCCCCTGCTTAAATAGTTAGTTAACTGAGCAACACAGACAAATACTCCGTCCTAAACGAAATGCATCCCTTTTTTCGAAAATGTATCTCTTTTCTTAAAAATTCTAGTAAGAAATTTCAGAGAAGTGGTGCTTTTCGTTTGGTAGGAAAGAATGTACCTAGAAAGGAGGACTCGGAGGGAGGGCAGAAGGTGATGGAGTAATCGGCACGAGAAGAGGCTAGTGGTGTCGTCGTAGGCGTAGCTTTAAGCTGTGGAGTAATTCGTGGGCCCACACTGCTGCGCCGCTCCCGTGCAGCAGTACTCCGCCGTTCCGAAGGCGGCGCACGGCGCCAAGTTGTAGCCGTTCAGTAGGCTCACGTTGTAAAAGTCGCGACGGACGTCGACGAGAGTGCGAACTCGGAAAGCGTAACAGCCGCCGTGTTGCCGGTGGCGCAGGAGGGAGCGCCGGAGTCATTAAAGGTGCAGCCGGTCTTGGTCCTGCAGACCCGACCAGCCCAGCCGTCGGGTCGCTGCCGGCGAAGACCTCGTGGTGTTTCTGAGTTACTTCTATGAACCGAACGAACAAAAGAGAGTTATCCAAATTAAATGAATTGTAATGTATGTTGTATTATATGTTCATGGGAACCTTATACAATTTGTGACTGTTGGGGAGATTTCCCCCCACTAATTCGGAGAAGGAAGAAAGGAACTCCCTTATACAAGAAGTTCGTAAGTACGACAGCAGTACAATCTAAAGTCTACATGTGTTGACGTAGCTGTAGCCTGTAGTGGGGTCAGTGAAACCAAATGTCACAAGTTCAAGTTCAACGTGACACGATTTTAAGCTTAAAATAACCCAATACGATTTCAATGAATTTCAAGTACGAGAGTATTATGTATTCCGGAGATAGTAATCATGAGTTTCCTGCGAAGCAATCTGGAGAGCTTGTGAAACAGTACTCATGTCCGGGCGCGAATAAGCATCGTAATGAAGGCATAGTTTAGTTATATCAGCCATCTGTTTTGAAAAAAAAAAAAAAAAAAATGGGGATAGAAACATGAGATCTGAAAATGCAAGAGAAGAGACTAAAAGCACAGCTAAAGAAGCAACGGAGGTACCTTTTCGACTGGCTCGAGCGGGTAGTTTGCTTTGAATTTAGCATCCACGATCTCGTGTACCTTGTCTTGAAAAAACCTCACTTTTGCCTGTTGCAGTATAACATTATCAAGCCACAATCACGCACAAAAAACAACCATGTAAAAAATCAGAGGGCAACGTTGAGAACAAAGAAAGCAAGCTTCGTACCCATGACACGAATTCCTGCTGCTTCTTCCAACCGCAGCTAAACAGTTGAGTACCTGTCAAGAGCTCAAGGAGGACCAAACCGAAACTATAAACATCATCTTTCGAAGATCGGGTACGCAACAGACATCTATCACCATAGCATAGAAACTAATTAGTACAATCTCCGATCACCGGTTCGCACTCAGAAATATATGTACTCACTCTGGTTTATGAATAGTACGGGGTGGAGAAGAGGGGGGCCAACCCGGACGAGGCTCAGGCTCCGCATTATTAGGAGGGGATTTCTTACAAGAGCATGGATGAGGATGAGTTATCTTAACAACTTCATTATCAAAGAGGAAAACATTACTGGATCTAATGTCACGATGGATCATGTTGTTGTCATGAATGTAACACAACCCTCTAGCAGCTCCAGCAGCGACCTTGATTCTTTCGGCCCACGACAAAGCAGCCACGGCTGTCTTCGGCTCTAGTACAAGTCATTGATGCATGAAAAAACATACGAAGAAGGTGCTTATGATGAAAAAGTAAGGAACCAACCATGAAGAATGGCATGTAGGGAGCCACGCGGAGCGGAATCAAACACCACGCCCCGTGTGCTGCCATCCAAACAATAGCCTAGTAGTGGTACCATGTTCTCATGCTCCAGCCGACATACTTGCGAAACCTACAAACAACCTACAACTGTTAAACTAAGCAACATCCATTCGTTCTGCAGTTAAAAACTTAATTATTACCAAACCTGTAGTAGAAATAATATGTCAGCTTTCTTCAACTTTCTGTTGAACTGCTTAGTTGCTTTATACCGTCCACTTTTGATAACAGTACTGAATATACGTTCGCCTTCGGATTGCTCAACAATCATATACATGAGACTAAAATCATGAATGGTGTCCTCTACTTCGGCTAGTGGGAATGCACGGACATAAGTTGGCACTCCAAAGGACTTTGTCTGAGCTTGCTCTAGCTTTGCTAGCGAAATTGTGGGAACAAAAACTGACAGGTAGGGGTGTCAACGGGTGGGTAAAACCCGGACCCGGTCCGGACCCGCTCAAAACCCGCTTGTAAATTAACTTTCGGGTCCGGGTCCGGGTCCAACCCGGCCAGACCCGCAACAGCAGCAGACCCGACCCGACCCGCTATTTCCGGGTCCGGGTCCGACCCGACCCGGCCCGTTTTTTTTTTTTTTTTTTTTTTTTTTTTAATCAACCATTTGGTATTTTCAACTTATCAATTATGTATATTTTTACATGTTAAGATTATAAGATAGATTAATGTTTCGATTTGCACGTCACTATGTATGGCAATAGATCTAGGACCCGATCCAGATCCGTTGGATCCGATCCAATAAATTGGATATGGATCTTGCAAAAATTTTTATTCTTATTTTTTTTTTCAAAGATTTAATTTAGGAATGAATGCTACGAATCCCGGTCCAGATCCGTAGACCAGTGGATCCGTCGGATCTGGACATGGATCTCAATTTTTTGGACCCGACGGATCTGGACCCAATCTTTCACTATTTTTTAAGAATATAATTTTAACGTTATAATATGATTATTTATCAACATTATGATTTCTTGAGCATACAAAATAAAATATATTTAAACACCAACATCAATTAAAAATCAGAGGCTGATTTCCAACTACCATGTAGTAATAAACAATTGTTTTCAGACAAAATAACTCCAACAAATAGTCCTAATCTCCAACAACTCCATAACCCAGTTGTCCGAAAAGGGAATTATTCTAAAGATTTTTGGATATTTGGGGCACTGATTGAAGAGGAAGAAGAAGAAGAAAATCAAGAAAACTAAAAGACAAACACAACCCACAAATTTTAGTTGCGAAAAGATTCAATCTTTAGAAATGGGCAATGAAAAAAAACATGATCGAGAGCAGTGATTCGGAGCAGATGAAAAGTAAATGTATGAAACTCGAAAACGATTGTACCTCAACAACAACTAGCATAAGAGAGAAGGAAAGGAGATGTACGTGGAGGAAGTATCCAGTCATTTGGGTTTTTTTTTCTCGTTCTAGCGTTAATTTCTCCGGGTCCGGGTCCGGGTCCGGGTCCACGCTGACGGGTCGGGTCCGGGTCCGGGTAACATCTTAGTTTCCGGGTCCGGGTCGGGTCCGGGTCCAATTGTTACCGGTCCGGGTCCGGGTCCGGGTCTATGATTGTTTTAGCGGATCCGGGTCCGGGTTTTACCCACCCGTTGACACCCCTACTGACAGGTGATAGCTTATCAACAATAGGATAGATGAGAAAGCCCATTCTCTCTGGAACATAAGATGAAAACTTACCGAAACTATTGAAACTAGTCTTTTTTGGCTCTGGCTCTGGCTCTGGCTCATCCTTGTGTACTGTTGACCCCACAAATTTTAAGATTAATGTATAAGCCTTTAAAATAAGCTGTATCCATTAATCTCTAACTTATATAGAGAAGGAAGTAATCACTAGTACCGGATGCTTCAGATCTATTCCTGAATGGCCAAAACAGGAGTCTACTAGCTCCCGTCCCTCTCCTCTCATGCTGTTCAAGGGCTAACTCGAGCTGCCCCACCGCCTGAGTCATCGTGATCCGTTTCTTCGGCTCATTAGGCAAGCATCCTTTAGCGACCCCTACGAATGTCTTGAGGCAACTGTTCGATATTTCGTCCCTCAAAACTGGGGCGACGATCTGGTCGGCTTTTCCGCTTCGAATCTTTTCTTGAGCCCACATGCTCATACACAGGTAACCCTCATCAGCCATCCAAGGATCAAGTGCTGATCTCCCACTCAACACTTCCAACAAGACTACCCCAAAAGCGTAAACGTCACTCGCCGTCGTAAGCCTGCCGGTAGTAAAATAACACGGGTCGAAATATCCAAACGACCCCTTCAGGCTTGCGCTTACGTGGCTCACCGACTTGTCCCCGCCTAGATGCTTGGCCAAGCCGAAGTCCGAGACCTTAGCTCGGAAACTCTCATCCAAGAGTATGTTGGTAGACTTGATATCCCGGTGTATAATGGAGCAGCCGGAGTGGAGATAGTCGAGGCCCCGACCGGCTCTGATGCATATCCGGAGCCGTTCACTCCACGACAGAGGTTCCATATCCGCCGATAGCTTGTAGAGGAGGTCGGCAAGCGTGCCATTGGCCATGTACTCGTAGACAAGGATCATCTCACCCTCCTCTCTGCAGTAGCCGATGAGAGACACGAGATTGCGGTGGCGGACCTTGGTCAGCGTTTCCATCTCCAACGCAAACTCCCTCTCTCCTTGGTTGGAATTCGACGCGAGCCGCTTTACGGCGACGGCGGCTCCTCTGCCGTCGATCACGGCTTTGTAGACTTTGCCGAAGCCTCCCCTTCCGATGACGTGATCTTCGCTGAAACCTCCGGCGGCTGACTGGATGTCCGCCAGCGAGAATAGGCGGCAGAGTGGGTGTTCGGCTGTGGATGACGGTGATGCCGATGCCATACGCTGTCTGCTTGCTTTTTTAGTGACTTTGATGTTATAAACTTGGGAAGAAACAGCATTCATTTTTACCAATATTTTATTGTATATTAATTTTTATGAAAAATATTAGTAAAATTTAACATTTGGCATAACAGTTCGAAAATCGAAATTGGCAACAATAATACTCAATCTGCAGGTATGTTCTCTGTTGAGAAAGAAGAGGAAGAAGGTTGATGGTGAGGTACAACTGTTGAAAAGAGGAAAGGTTTAGGTGGAATTTGTACGGAATCAAGACTTCCTTCTAACATCTCCACAACCTTAGCTATCGATGGCCTTTCCGCAGGTATTGTCTGAATGCACCAAAATCCCACCAACATCATCTTCCTTCTCTTCTCTTCTCCCTCTTCGATCATCATCGGTTCGTCATCTAAATTACTCCTAACATCAGTTATAAACTTCTCATAGATCCTATCCGGAAAATAATTCTCACTCGATTGTATCACTGCAGTCCCACCACCTTTCTTGGCTCCAGCCATCTCAAGAAGCATCATTCCATAGCTGTAAACGTCTGACTTGTGAGAAACTCCTCCGAAGTTCCTTGAGAACACTTCTGGTGCTATGTACCCGGCCGTGCCTCTTGTACCGAGCACTGACAGCACGCTCTGCTTCTTCTTGCAGAGCTTAGCAAGCCCGAAATCCGAGATCTTGGGACACAGGTCTTCGTCCAACAGAATGTTCCGAGGCTTGATGTCAAAGAGGACAATCCTTGTGGTGCATCCCGTGTGCAGATACTCCAAACCTCGGGCGATTCCAACTGCAATCTCGTAAAGTCTATTCAAATCCAGGATGCGTTCGCCATTTTCTGCCGGTTCTTCATTGCCTAAAAACTTGTCTAACGACTTGTTGGGCATGTACTCATAAACTAGAGCACTTTTGTTTCCCTCGTAGCAAAATCCCAAGAGAGTGACAATATTGACATGGGAAGTTCTACTGATGCTAGCTACTTCATTCATGAACTCTTCGCCATTGCTATCCATCGTCTCACTCAAAAGCTTGACAGCAACCGGTCGACCATCGGCTAGAGTGCCTCTGTACTAGACACACTTCCGAATCCTCCCTTGCCAAGCTTATCGCTCAAGGATTTGGTGATTTTCTTGATTTCAGAGTACTTGTATCTCTTTGGAGCCAGAGCTCCATGTTGAAGTAGAAGATTTTCTATGTCGCGATTGTGCTCCCGTTTAGGGCCATTTTGAGACGATTTCCGTCTTTTTAGAAAGCAGTATATGGCAACGGCAACGGCAACGACAATTGTAATACCACCAATCACACTAACCGAAACCACTGCAGGTCATATAAATAGCGCAGATTATTGCAGCAAAGCGTGGTAATAAAACACAAGAGGTGCAACATAAAGGAAGACCAAGGGGGATGATTTTTTTACCTGTGATAATTTTCTTAGAGCGGTTTCTCCCTGCAAGAGGTAAAAGGCATGTTCATGTGAATCATGTACGGACATTATTAGATAGCTAAAATTGGGTTAATTGATTAAATACCTGGATTGTTATTGGAAATAGGGGCAGGACTTGGAGCAGGAGGCATCCCTTCTAGTACTGTACTTGACAAAATCAATATATATAATTATATAATGAAAGATGAAGCAAGTAGATAAATACTCCCTCTGTGTTTCTGGGCAGGAGGAGACTTTTCCTTTTACGTAGTACTAATTTATGATACGTTTTTCAACGCTTCTTGATAATGATTTTTAAAATGGATTTTGAAGAGTTTTTTCTTTTGCAGAATCCTGTAAAAAAAAAGTTTTCCAAAAATTCTTCTTAAAATTCTATCTTCAAAAAGCTTGAAAATCATACTAGAAATTGACAAAGAAAACGTCTTTCCTTACGAGTACTCGGAAAATACCTAGAAAGGAGTAGGAGGAAGGACAGAAGGCAATGAAATATTGTGAGGCGGCGGTGCATGAGAAGAGGCTAGTGGCATCATCAGTGGCGTAGCTATTAGCTTTGGGGCAAGCTTTCTTGAACTGGCGCGAGTAATTCCCGGGACATCCCGTTGCTCCGGACGCCACGCACGGATCCTGGCACGCGGTGCCGTTGTCCGTCCTCAGCTCCGGAGGGCAGACCTGGTCGAGGTCCGCGATGCAACCGGTCGATCCGCATCCGGATCCGGACCCACCGGTGGGCTTCACTGCCAGGGGTAAGTTGTAGCCGTCGACCACGCTGACGTCGTAGAAGTCGTAGAAGTCGGGAGCGGTCGCCAGGGAGAACTCGGCCATCGTGAAGGCCGTCGTGTTGCAGGTCGGTGATGATCTGTTGGGGGTGGCAACGGGTTTTGCCCCAGACGCGACCGATCCACCGATCTGGTTTGACCAATGACATTGACCCCCCGACTCGGACCTCGTCGCCTTCTTCTCCGCTTTTTGAGCCAGCTGAGTCTTGAACCACTGCCCAGATCGACTCTGAACAGTTGTTCATTATTGTCAATCTCGCTGCGCCCTCCACCACTGCTTCGAATCCATTACAGATTATGCAATTTTCTTAGCTAATGGAAAGAATCAGCTATGTATCGAATTGAAAATCCATTTGATTTTGAAATACCTGTTCTGTGCAGAAAGTGGAGCAGTAGAATGATTGAAAAAAGAAGCCATGAATGCATGATTTTAGAAGAATTTAATTACATTTTGCAAAATTTAATTTTGTTGCATATTGTGATTTTCTAAAATACTATTATCGTACTTGTTGGAATATTTCAATTTTCCAACAAGAAGTCGCAACAAAGACTTCCAAGTCTACTCCGACCAAAACAAACACTCTCAACCTTTAATTTGTCATCCTAAATTTTTTATTTTATTTTGTTATAATATTTCATTTTTTATTTGAAAAAAAACCTATTATTAAATTAATAAATATAATTAATTGGTACATGATTGGTTCGCAAAAATGGAGATGGAAGATCCCATCCGCTTTTATCAGATCCTCAGTCAAACCAAGTAGTGTGAAGAACTGAATTTGTATATAACAGGGAAGAGTACACCGTGAGCGATCAGGTTTCGAAGGCCCTTGGACCCGAGATCCTCTCAAATTCGACAATTCTTACTTCGTGTAAGATACACACATCATTATCAAAGCACAAACAATGCACTCACTTATAACACCCCTTGATGAATTCATATCTCTGAACAGGGAGCTTCTTAAAGGGGATTCGAGAGGTCTGCTAAAGCTACGGACGGACAAAGTCCTCATGGAGGATTCGGAGTTTCGGAAATATGTCATCCTCTATGCTCAGGTACACCAATTCCATTGTGCTGTTTCACATGTCTCTTAAGTGAATTCAATCTTTCACCATCTCATAACTTTTTCTTTAGGATGAAGAGGCGTTCTTCAAAGACTATGCAGCGTCACACAAGAGGCTGTCGGAGCTGGGATTCACTCCACCGTCGTCTGCAAGATTAGCGTTGAAGAAGACGATGATCGCAGCTGCTGTTGCTGCCACTGTGGTGTTTCTTAGTTACTTTTACGAACTGAACAAAAGAGAGTTATCCAAGTAAATAATGATGTATGTTGTATTATATATGTTCCATGCAACCTTACACAAGAGATTGTAACTATGATAACAATACAATCTCAAGTGTACGTGTGCTGACGTAGCCACATCAGGGTTAATGAAACCAAAGGTCACAGGTTCAAGTTCAACATGACACGATTTTAAATTTAAAACTATCCAAAATACACTCTCTATATTTCAAGTATGAGAGTGTTACGTATTCCGGAGATTGTATTCTCAAGTATGTAGAGCTTGTGAAACGGTACACATGTCCGGGCGTGAATAAGCATAGTAATGAAGGCATAATTTAGCCACTGCACCCATCTGTTTCGAAAAATAAAAAGCGATAATCAATCACGAGATCTGAAAAAAGGCAAGAGAAGAGAAGAGAGGGATGGATGGATGGGAGAACCTTTTGTACTAGCTCGAGGTCTGCTTTGAGTCTAGGATCGACAACCTCTTCGACCTTGTCTTGAAAAAGCCTCACTTTTGCCTATATTATCAAGCTACAATCTCATATTCGTATACGAAAAACAGCGTATTCAGAACGAAGAAGCTCCATACCCATGAAACGAAGTTCTGCTGCGCCTTCCTATTGCACTCAAACAGTTGAGTTCCTGTCAAGAGCTCAAGGAGAACCAAACCGAAACTGTAAACATCATCTTTTGTTGTTAGATTATCGGTTTCAAACCTACCACCAGAAATAGAAAGCAATTAGTACAATCTTAGACTACTAATAGTTCTCACTTAATTAGATACAAACATACATACCCTGCTTCATGACAAGGATCATAGTTAAATCTGGAGCTGTTATAAGAGCATGGAGTCGATGCATGAGGATGAGTTATCTTAGCAATTTTATTATCAAAGACGAAAATTTTGTCGGATTTGATTCCGCGATGGATCAAGTTATTGTCATGAAGGTAGCATAATCCTCTAGCAACCCCAACAGCAAATTCCATTCTTCGGGGCCATGACAAAACACGACGCGGCTCCGGTTCTAATACAAGCCACCCATTGATGCATAACAACACATGTACATCAGTACTTACTTATGATGAAAATAAGGTCGGCCAGTATTTAAAGAAACGATGGAGGAGGAACCAACCATGAAGAATGGCATGTAGGGACGTCCGTGGATCGCAGTTCTCATACACCAAGGCCCGCATGCGGCCATCTGTACAATAGCCTAGTAGTGGAGCAACGTTCTCATGCTGCATCCTAGAGACTCTTGAAACCTACAAGAAACCTACAACTATTAGTCTAAGCAGCATCGTCCGTCCCATGGTTAGAGACTTAATCATACTAGAAACCTACAACATTTTTTTTTTTTGTCTAAAGCAGCATCGTACACTCCATGGTTAAAGACTTAATTATTGCCAAACCTGTTCTATAAATGATGTGTCAGATTCCTCCAACTTCTTGTAGAATTGTTCAATTATTGCATCCTGTCCGCATTTCAAAACTGCGCGGAATATAAGTTGTCCTTTGCATCCCTCGGCAATCAAATACTTTAGGCTGAAATTATGAGTGATGTCCTCTAGTTCAGCTACTGGAAATGCAGGGACACAAATTGGCATCCCATCAACGGTATGCTCCACTCGTAAGGCCCTTGGCCGCATATCGACACTCCTCTGTTTGTTCTCTAAGTCAGTGGCATTGACCAGGATGGCTTCTGGCTCATCCTTTTGTGAATGATCCTCTAGTAAGTCCCTTGGCTTCGCATCAACTCCTCTCTGTCTATTCTCAATGCCAGGGAAAGCAATGGCTTCTCGCCTAACATCGACACTCCTTTGTTTGTTCTCTATGTCAGTGGCATTGACCAGGATGCTTTCTAGCTCATCCTTTTGTGAACGATCCACTAGCAAGTCCCTTGGCTTCGCATCAACTCCTCTCTGCAGTTTGTTCTCTGGGAAAGCAATGGCTTCTCGATCATCCTTCTGTGTTGATCCTGTTTAACCACAACCAAACAAAACATGAATATTAGTTATATAGTAGGGGTGCGTCCGCTTTGATACGAAGAAAAGAGGAGAAAATGGACTATTATCTTTTAAATTTCACTTTTTTTAATCATATTTTCTCACCTTTTATGAATGATGAAGAATTTAACTTTGAAGAAAATATTTATAACACCGTATTATTGTAGAGCAAACGAAGGGGAAAAAATGTTCAAATATGAAAAAAAGATGAGAAATAAGAAAAATTTAAGAGACCGATATCCATTTTCTTTTGTATCAAAGAGAGAACGCAACCAGGTGTTAATTATTTGTATATATATATATATATATTGTATTGTACCAAATGCTATTGCTCTACTCCTGAATGGCCATAATCGGAATCTATTAGTTGAGGTCGTCCCTCTGGTCTCTTGTTGTTCAAGGGCTAACTCGAGCTGCGCCACCGCCTGGGTCATTGTGATCCGCTTCTTCGGTTCGTGATGCAAGCATCTTTTAGCAACCCCGACGAATGTCTTGAGGCAACTCTCCGAGATCTCGCCCTTGATGTCCGAGGCGACGATCTGGTCGGCTTTTCCGCTTCGAATCATTTCTAGAGCCCACATACTCATACACAGGTAGCCCTCATCAGCCATCCAACGATCAAGGGCTGATCTCCCACTCAACACTTCCAACAACACTACCCCAAAAGCGTAAATGTCGCTCGACCTCGTAAGCCTGCCGGTAGTGAAATAGCTCGGGTCGAAATACCCGAACGACCCCTTCACGCTTGCACTTAAGTGGCTCACCGACTTGTCCCCGCCTAGATGCTTGGCCAAGCCGAAATCCGAGACCTTAGCTCGGAAACTTTCGTCCAAGAGTATGTTGGTAGACTTGACATCCCGGTGTATGATGGAGCAGCCGGAGTGGAGATAGTCGAGACCCCGACCAGCTCCGATGCATATCCGGAGTCGTTCGCTCCACGACAGAGGTTCGGTATTCGCCGATAGCTTGTAGAGGTGGTCGGCCAGTGTGCCGTTGGCCATGTACTCGTAAACGAGAATCATCTCCCCCTCCTCTCTGCAGTAGCCAATGAGAGAGACGAGATTGCGGTGGCGGACCTTGGTCAGCGTTTCCATCTCCATGGCGAACTCTTTCTCCCCTTGGTTGGAATTCGACGCTAGCCGCTTTACGGCCACGATGGCGGAGCAGCCGTCGATGAGGGCTTTGTAGACTTTTCCGAACCCTCCCCTTCCGATGACGTGAGCTTCGCTGAAACTTCCGGTTGCTGATTGGATGTCCGCCAGCGAAAAGAGGCGGCAGAGTGGGTGTTCAGCTGTTGAAGATGACGACGCTGCCATGCTAGTTATGCTAAAATCTATAGCAGTGATTTTTAACTTGAAGGGGGTTGTAGATCGAGAGACCGATGAATATGAGAAGGGGTTTTGACTGAATTGAAAGGGAGTTGACTTTGTTGCATATCATTGCCCGCGGATTATTTTGAGCCGCGGTTAAGAATCGTTCTATGTTTGGAACGAGGCAACGAGCGTATTAGAAATTGTTGATTATACTCTTAGAAAAGTACAACAATGAATAATTAAATTCAACTGGGTAGTTTATGACATGTTACTGCCTGCACGGTTGTTGCTCGTTAATACATATTTTATCGACAGTAAGTTCCTAATACTATCCAAATAAGTTGACTTTTAATATTTTTTATATCAAAATATATGTCATGAAATTCAAAATCACTCCACAAGAATAATCGTTTACCGCCTATAATTAAGTAATATATTTAGTGAAATAGATACAATCATTGCGATAGAATAATTCAAAATTATTCAAATTATTGTTGTTGATTTTGAATTATTCTATCGCAATGATTGTATTTATTTCACTAAATATATTGTAGTTGATTTTGAATATATTATTCTATCGCAGTGATTGTATCTATATCACTAAACTAGTGTAGGTAACGTGCGTTGCACGTTAAACAATCTTTATTTTCATGATAAAAAGTCATAATGGATAATTTTGTAAAAGTAATGGACAATAAAAAGAATACTCTATATTATCCATGAAGAGAAGAATAATCTAAATAAAACAAATTATTCAGTTAAATTATAGTGTTAATCACTAATTGTGTTGAGTAGCTATCATGTTATATAGTTTCCGTAGCAAATAATATTGATTAAAACTCAAACTTAAAAGAAAAAATAATTTACTTATAATTTCTAACTTCAATTTTTGGCTATTTTATTTAACAATAGATTGTATACAGTATATACATAAAATAAAATATGCTTCCTCCAACAACAGTCCCATTTTTAGATACTAGCAGAGCAAACGTGCGTTGCACGTATAACCTTTTAATTAACAAAAAAAAGTTTGAAATTATTGATACTATTAATTGTTGATTTCTAACGTTATTAAATTGATACTGAAAATAGAAAAAAATGATATATATTAAGTTTTTTATATCGATCCTACATATAATTTTTTTTCTACAACTTATAAAAAAAATTATACAATTACAAAGTGAAAAAGCTCTCATCTAATACTATATATTTTTATATTATTCATTAATCATCATAATTACTATAATTACTATAAGTATCATATAATATGAAAGCTATTTACATCTCTCATTCATCGTATATTCATTAATCATATATTTCGAAGATTGACAAACCACTAAAATACTTGGCATTACCTATTACTTGAATAAACTATTTAATAAATAAAAATATATAAAAATATTATAGCATTAATTAATTTGAAATTCTAAAATTACTTCTTCACATATCTAGCTTCAGTTTTCCGTCAGTTTGTATGTTCTTAGTTCAATGTAAACAGTTAATTTTTTCTCTTTTACTTCAAACTCATTCAACAATCCCGTTAATTTTTTCTTTATAATGTAATTTCATCTCACTTTAGAGAAATCATTAGAATGTATATTCTGTATGATCCTTGAAAAATTAGCTCTTTTAAAAAGAATTTGCTCAATTATACAATCTATAACCAGTTCCTTAGATTAATTGTATTGTATATACATTCCTTTGGGACATCAAATCAAGTACTCCCCTATCTCTTTTATCTTGACCGTTTTTATTCAACCTAAGTATATTATAATAATAAAATGACTAAAGATAAAGGAGACAAAGGGAATACTAAAATCATATCTACGAATCAGGATAAAAATAAAGACTAAGATACTAAGATAAAATTATACTATAAAACTGCAATTCAAAAGATATATCGAACACCATGGATATCATAATTTTATAAGGTCATGAAACTAACGGAACAATCCTATAATCTGACCTTAACAAAAAAAATATAGAAATTGAAAATTATAGAAATTCATTAAGATTGATTTATGAACTTATAATTAACAATGGGTAAACAACAAAAAACCAATATTTAAGCTCCCGCTAAGGTCTTATTATTAGCAATTCCTATCAAAAAGCACTTGAGCGTGAAAGTATATTTTATATTTCCATAAAACACAAATCGCATGTAGATCAAAACATTCTCAAAGAGAGGCTAATAAGATTAAAGATCAGTGCTCACAAAACATGAATAATTTGTTTATTGTAAATAAGAACATATAAAAACATTGTAAAAAGAAGAAGCATTAGTAAATATTACACAATACATCATCGATTTTAGTCAATTTTAGCTACAACATAATTCATTTGAAAGTAATTTTGGAATTATGAATGCAAAATCACACCTTGCAAATATATTCTGCATCTTCTAAATTGGCAGAAGAACATGTCCACTTATACCATATTCATAATAGAGTTAATATAATAAACTACCCACTTTAACATAAGGAAATCAATAGTAAGTCATCAACATAAAAAACTCAAATTCTACCCAAAATTGACGCAAAAAGACATAAATGCCCTCACTTTTGTCTAAAACCTATTTTTCTCCATCTCTATTTTCGCGCTCTCATTCTCTCATTCCCCCGCCTACCATTCTCTCTCTATTTCTCTCTCTAAACTCCATAACTCTCGGCGGTGGAGGAAGCGAATCAAGGCGGAGGCGACAACGAACGGTCAATATCCAGCGCGAAAGTCGCCGTAATTTTGCGGCAGGAGCAGCACTTCTCCGGCAGCAACCAGCCTCGGCGAACCACTTCTTCCCGGCGGCGTCGCGGTTCCCCGATCACAGCGGCTCCGCCATCGCCGAGGCTCGCGGCCAGATTCACAGATCCAACCCCGCCGGATCCGCCTGCTCCGACCACAGTGCCACCTCCCCTTCGATCACTTGATCCGCCTCCGTAGTGCTCAATCTGTACGCCATCGCCGCTGCGTGGTCAAAGATCCCAACGAACGGCGGCAGAGGAAGTGAACCAAGGCTGGAGGCAGAGGTCGACAACGAGATCGACGTTCTCTCCAGCATCCGGAGCCCCGGGCTGGTCAATCTTCTCGGCGACTCCTTCAACGGCGGCCGTCGCCGCCTTCGCCTTCTCGTCGTCGAGTTCATGGGTATTTGATTGTTGTTCCACAACTGATGCAGGCGAGGTAGTAGACGCACTCGAGGAGATGCAAGACGCATATTCTGTTGTAATCTTCCTCTCCCTTTGCTTATTTTATGCTCTTCAATTTCCAGAGTGATGATCATTTGATGGCTATTAGTTTATTGGAAAGCAGTTCTGATTTGTGTTTTGAATTCGTTGGAAAGCAAATCTGGTTTATGTTCTGCTTCATCAGCCATCTGTTTGTAGTAATGTAGATGTGAATGTCTTTTGTACTCATGGTCGCTGATGTTTATTGTATTTTCTTCTATTGAGGTGTTTGTACCGAATTATGTTTTTGTCTAGTCTCCATTTTATTTGCCAGTAGTTATTGTCTTTTCCTTTGTTTGTCTGCTTTTATGTTATGAGCAGCTCCTCTTCGTACCATCACTTTGCCCTCAGTGTTCGGAGAATTACGACAAGGAGCTGTCGAAGCTTGCTGCTATCGAGAAATTGTTTTTTGAGGCTAAATAGGATGCGCAGCTGCAGCGTTTTTGCCTGCGTGGCTGCAGAATGCTAAGCTCAACGCTGCTGATGCTAAAGCGAAAGATGGATTGCAGGTTTGAGTTTAGTTTATTGATTCTTCTTGTTGTTGTTTGTGTGTAGGGTCTTTTTACGTTTGAATATTTATATTCGTACCCATTTGTATTGCTGAAATTTATTTAGTTATTTAAACTTGATAAAATTTGCAACTTGTACATAATCTTTTGGTACGATTTATACAATTCGTGACCTCTTTGGTGGCGTCAAGAGAATTCCAATGGATTCTGGAATGGAATGTTAGGTGGAGGTTCTTGGTGAAATAGGCTGCTGCTTCATCACCTCTTCTTTTCTTTTTCTTTTTTTTTTTTTTTTTTTTTTTTTTTTTTTTTTTTTTTCATTTTGTTTTTAACTGTTCTGGTGTTAGTTGCTTTGCATTTGTGTGATTTTGGTCAGTTGAAGATTATTTTTCCAGTTTCTGGAGTTGAGGGAGTCCATATGCAAAACATCCTTAATTTGAGATAAATAAATGATAGCATGATTTGAGAAGAGTTGATTATTCTCTCTCTCACTCTCACTCTCACTCTCTCTCAGATGTGTGCATAGTTTGATGATATGTGCGAAAGGTTCTTCAATTTGTGAGGCTATAAGGGCATATTTGTTGTGGTTGTAGAGTTTGATCATGTTTTCCATGGGCGAACTTCATAGTTCGTACCTCTTTTTTGTGATAAAATAAACTATTTTCCTTAAGAAAATACATTATTAATGTGTAACGACTTGTTTATTTCGTACTTCCTTAACTATAGTTTTGTTACGAATAATCATATTTCGTACCGATTTAACATTAATTTATTTTTCGCACTGATTTTACTATGTGTTGCACTAATTTTGGTTAAAATTTGTGAAATATGTTGGTATTGGTTCTGTTTTGAACTGATTTTGTTAATATTGGAGTGTTTTTTCAGATTTTATTGTTCGAAATGATCTCTATATACTGAATATGCTGTGTTTTGGTTAAAATTTGTGAAATATGTTGATATTGGTTTTGTTTTGCACATATTTTGTTAATACTGTACTGTTTTTTCATATTTTTGGGTTCGAAATGATCTAATTCGTACTGCACGTGTTGTGTTTTGGTTAAAATTTGTGAAGTTTGTTCATATTGGTTATGTTTTGAATAGATTTTGTTAGTATTAAAGTGTTTTTTAAGACTTGCTGGTTCGAAATGATCTAATTCGTACTGCATATGTTGTTTTTTTTGTTATAAACTATGAAGTTTGTTTATACTCCCTCCGTTCCACTCTATTTGGCATGCTCTATTATATTATACCTCACATCTATTCACTCTATAGGCCAAATGGAGCGGAACGGAGGGAGTATTGGTTATGTATTGCACAGATTTTGTTAATATTAAAATATTTTTTAAGGTTTAATTTTTAATTTCAGGGTTTAATTCCTCAGTAGACTTTAGTACGAAGTGAATCTATTTCGTACCAATACATAGTTAATTTAGTACGAAGTGAATCTTATTCGTACCAATACATAGTTGCTTTAGTACGAAGTGAATGTATTCGTACCAATAACTGCATAATTGCATACTCAAATATGTATTTTGTAATTCTTATATATAACCGGTACAAATTCTTTATATTTCGTACCTCCTTAAAGTTATACGAATATCACAGCTACAGTATTCAGGAAAAAAAAAAAAGAAAAAAAAAAAAAAACTGAAATTCGAAAATTCGAAAATAAAATAAAAATTAAAAAAAAAAGAAAAATAATGAGAAGAGAAGAGACACGTGGAAAAGGGAGAAGGAGGGGGAGGAGAGAAGGGTGGTGTTGACTAGTAAAAGTCAAAGTCTATTAGTAAGGGTATTTGTGTCCTTTTGCATAAAAAATGGGTATTTTTTGTGTTTTTTAAATGTGCGTCCTTAATTTGATTTTCTTATATTATATTGGGTATTTTATTTTTCCCCTCTTCATAATATATATTGGTGGACATATTTAAAAAATTATATTATACTCCTTCCGTTTCTATTTATAATGAGTCAGATTCTATATTAGGTCGTACGTCTAATTCATCATTAAAAAACTTCCAATATGGAAATAACCATGGTCAATTAGGCTAAATAAATTAATTTAATTTATTCATCTATTCATGTCTGAACATTTTCTAATATAAATTGAATCACAAGATTTTGATTCATCGTAATTTGTTCATTTTGTTCTTTGATTCTTATGATTGTTATATCAAATTAAGTGTTACGTGATGATCTTTCATTTATAATCAATCATCATTATGTTATTATGAATGTAGTAAATATTATATTGCATATACCATATTCTATCTTAGTGATTATTAAATCAATATCATGCTCCCGTAAACTAAAATTATATAATGTAAGGTAAGATTTTTTTCAAATACCATAGTTAAAAAAATGCTATAGAAAATGATTTTAATCCAAAGTATAAGAAATTAGATACATTTTTTTTTTAAACTTTAACGACATAAATTTAAAGGTCGCACCACAGGGGATTTGAACTCGTGATAACCCCTACCGTTAGGCCAACACACGCACACATAAATTAGATACCCTTATTAATGACAAAGATCCATGAAGTATGATATTGACTTCGTTGTTTTTTCTTTTTTGCATAGGTAAAATATTAACATTATAAATTTTGGTGGTAAAACCTCTCATGTTTATAAAAATTGAACTTTTTAATTATATACTCCTATAATTGTTATATGTATTCCAAATAGATCGACTACAATCATCATTAGCATTACCATCAATATGTTACTCCCTCGGCCCATAATTTACTGAACCTTTTGGATATTAATGTTCCATCTCCTATTTCGATTCAACTAAAACTAAAATACATCACATCGGTTGTTCGGATTACTTCAAATTATCACTATGTGATTCGAAATATCTATGTTCCCGCAATTTCCTTTTCCCAAACCTTCTAACTAAAGTTTCTATCAAAATTTTACCATGTTTATCCAATAAAATCAAAATTGAATGTTAAAAAATAATTATGAACCTTAATTGAGTCCTAAAATCATCCTAAGTTAACTTTTTTTTTTTAAGGAAATGCATAAAATTAACAGAGAATCATATCTGATACTTCCTCTGTCCCGCGATTCTTGCCCCGTTTTCTTTTTTGGGACGTCCCAGGATTCTTGCCACGTTTCCTTTTTGGGAAATAATTAGGATGTTAAGTGTGCAATTAGTTAATTCCCTTATTACAATTAAATCCTAAACCATCTCTCTCTCTGGAAACACACTCACGCACAAATCTCCTCTCTCTTTTCTCTCGCTCAGCATTCGACACTTCTCTCTCTCTCTCTCTCACACTGCCCTCGTATCCGGCGGCCGTCGCCGCCGCCGTCGTGGCCTTCGAGCGCCACCCCTTTGTGGCGTCTCCCTCCTCGTTTCTATTTTCAATTTCCCTAATCCGAATCGGAAGCCCTAGTCCCCAATCGATTCACTCCAGATTCCGGCGAAGCCGCCGCTGCTCACAGCCGTCACCACCTTCGCTGCTTGCTGCCGGAGTTTTCATCTTCGATGTCACAGCTATGCTTCTAATCGGTAAACCCTTCCCATTTCTCTCTAGCTTTCATTATTCGTTATTATATGTTATTCCCTAGTCCCCAATCGATTTACTTCCAGATCTATTCCTCCCTCGGCGTGGAGATCGACTCACAACCTCCCGTCGCCGGAATTGAAGAAGAGCAGCGTCGAAAATCAGCGGCTAGAGCTCTAGGGCGAATCGCCCCCAATTTCATAGTGAGAGATCTGATTTTGGGGTAAATCGTCCAAGAGTAGAAGAGCGAACGACGAAGCCGCAAAATCAACAGCGATGGGGAGCGCCGGAGACGGCGGCCCCACCGCGAATTGAGGAGCAGTGGCGGCAGAGAGTGCAAGGGAGAAGAGAGAAATCGCAGAGAGAGAAGAGAGGGAGAAATCGGAATTTTCTGGAAAAATAAAAAAATAAAAAAATAATTAATTACTTCACCCCTAACCCATCCACTTAAAACACTAATTACTCCCGTCTTAATTCCCGCACCGAAAAGAAATGGGGCGAGAATCCTGGGACGGAGGAAGTACAAAATTGTTACACGAAAATGAAATAGAAATCTCATGGGTAGAGACACACATAAGAAATAAAAAAGCTCGCTCATGTATCTACAGTAAAAACATTAAACGTGCTTATACGTTGTTTGACACTGTCATGTTGATATTTTTTCCATTTATTGTTTGGTCTTTTAAAATAGGGTCTAGTTTTTTTTTTTTTTTTTTTTTTTTTTTTTTTTTTTTTAATAATAAGATTTATTAAAGATAATTTATTAATAACATTTTCCGTTAAATATGATATCATCACATCACTCATGATTCATGAACACAAAAAGGGCCTAAGGTGGATAGATGAGTATCTCACTCTAAGGTTGCGTTCTCTTTTATGTGAAAGAAAATGGATATTTACCCTTTAAATCTTCCTTATTTCTCACCTTTTCTCAAATTTGCAATTTTTTTCCCCTTCATTTGCACTACGATGGAGAGAAAATATTATCTCCCCAATATGGTGTTGTAAATATTTTCTTCAATTTAAAGAGTGAAAGAGTTTGTGCTCCAACAACGGTAACCACAGTGGCTAGCACTGTGACAATCAATGTTGTAGACACTTTACGCAGCGGAATAAAAACGAATGCAAAGACACAATGACACGAGGATTACTTTTTAGCAAGATATTTTTCAATATCTTGCCGAGCCTCAAGGCTAAAAACAATCCACTAATCGTGAACAAACAATTTACAAGTCGAGGTTAAAGGCAAATCAAAAACTCTAATCTAAACTAGAGGAACTCGCCTTAAACAACCTTTTGAGAAAGGATAAACAAGTGAATAAAACTCTATCACTAAAAACTCGGTAGGAGAAGATGTGTTCTACTCGAGTTGGACTCTTCTCTGTTTATAGATCTCCAAATCTTGATGAGCAAGTATAATCCCACGATCTTCTCAACCAACTTCTTCACGTCTTCTTCACGCAATTCTCCCCCTTTCTTCTCACTGGATAAACCGTTCTTCAACTGAATATTCGTACTCCTCAAGAATCGCTAACAAACCACGACTTGGTCAAATGTTCTCACCATTGTGACCACCATTGTAACCTGCATTGTGGAGACAACAGGAAGAAAGACAAAAACAATGTGGAATTTCGATAAGTAAATTCCAACAAAGAGTAAAATTTTTCCTCATTGATAAAAGGTGATAAAAGGGTGAGATTTAAAGGGTGATTTTTTTATTTTCTCTCATTTTCTTTCGCATAAAAAAGAATTCAACCTAAATGTATATATAAACCTTCGGTACCAAGGTATATAATCAAAAGAAATGCTCCATTACCCTCCGTGGGTATGCTCTTAATATGCCACGCATAACGTGATGACGATATTAATTAAGAAAACTATTATAAATTAATATATATCCGAAAACTAAACTATATACTACTAAAAACCTAATAAATACTAAGCGCTCATTTGGTTCAAGTTGGGTAACGGAAACATAATGGAATAAAGTTAAGTAAGGGAATGAGAACAGTAGGGGTTACTTTTATTAAGTGTTTGGTTTAATGGTAGTGAGTCACTTGTGAGGGGATTCCCTTCCCCTTGTTTCCCCTTCTTCTTGATGGGTAACAACTTGAAGGATTGGGTTACCCTCAAGTAAGGGTAATGGTTAACTTGTTGCTCAAACGATCATACCAAAGAAAAGTAATTGATTCACTTAATTATTGTTTCTCTTTCCTTACCCAAAAAAAGGTAAACCAAACGAGGGCTAAAACGAATTAAACCATAAACCATAAAACAAAATATTATTAACGTGACATTGTCACATTAGCCACTAACACATTAAATATGTCAATTGTGAGCGATAAAGCGTTTTAAAATAGTCTATAGCACAACTAAAGGAATAAAATCGTAACTATGAATAAGCAAATATTGTTCACAGTTAAACTATGAATTTTCTTATATTCATCTTTAAAACGTTGTGATAATCTTCTTTTTTACTTTAGTTAATCCAATAGAATTTATGAAACCAACACCTTTGTATCAGCCACTATTTTCTAAATTCGTTGTCAATTAGGTGAATTTAATTAAAAATCCTTCATGTAAATCAAATCGATCAAATGATTTAATTCAGTCGAGTATAAAGAAATCCTATTGATATTAACAACCTCTCGTTTCTATTAGAAGAACTTATACAATCAATATACCTAATGAAAATAATAGAAATTTATGAAATATAACTAAATCATTTAAAAATATTTTTTTAAAAATAAAATTTAGAGTCAAATAATGTTAACTAAACTTCCTTAAAAGCTAAGAAAGAGTTGCATTTTAACAAATAAAAACATACTAATTTCTCATTTGTAATTAATTTTTATTTTTATTCTTTCTCACTTATATATCGGTTTTTTTTCCCCTTTTCTATTAAATATATTAATCTTAATTTGCATATAATGAACTCATATGTGTAAGGAAGCCACATAAACATGAGATAAGTATCTCGATACAACCAAGTAACTTAGATATATATTATCAAAATTCTTAATTTTTTTCTTTTAGTTTTCTAATTATAATGTAGAAATCGGAAAAGAACTCTCACTCTCTTTCATCTTAACTAAATCTATTTTTCCTATGAAATGTGGAAAAAAAATAACATATTTCTTAACAAAAATAAAAAAGACACAATAGAATATATGCCCATTTTTTTATTTTAAGAGAAAACATAGTCACCGACTTAAAAAATTATAAAAAATGTGTTCATTCTTATACTTGTGAAATTGTGTATATATGTGATATAACTTTTATCCATTGATAAATAAAACGACGGAATAAATAGAATTTGTTTTAATTGTATAAACTCACAAGGGTGATTTAGTCCTATAAATAAATCGATCTATTTTATCCTTTGTACTTCATTTCTAATTATCAATCATAAAAATGAAATCACTGAAAAAATATATCATTCATTTCATATCGTTTATGCCTACCGACTATACGGATCAACCATTCCATTTTATTCTATTCATACATTCATCTCCTTCGAGCCTTCATATCATTCTATCACACCAAATACTATCTTAGATCTTGTAAACAATAAAAGATATCACATACATACCTATGACTATAATCAACACGGCGAGTTATGTAGCATATAGAATTGTACTATAAAGTTTGATCAATGATCATCAAATTACACTAAATTTCATATGGCTAAGTGTACATAGGAGAAAGAAATAATATAAATAAAACTTATTTCTTTTCAAATCTAATAATAGCATAATATGATAGTTACCATATATTCTATCAAATGAACTTCCAACATAACTTTCAAGAAAATGAGATAAAAAAAACTAATGACAAAGTAGTAAAGGAATAGAAAAATATCTTAGAGAAGTCATAAAATAGACTTGATATATTAATTTATAGCCTAAGTTATTTCTTAAATATCATAAATAAAATTAAATAATTGTGTCAATGACCCCTTGGTCTGTAGTAAGGGGGAAACACTTAGGACTTTCCTCTTAAGGAGGTCCTAGGTTCGATTCTCACTACCAGTTTGATATGTGGAGGAGCTTTCTCATCTTTGGGAGGTGTAGCAGTCTCACCTTTGTGTGGCTAGATATACATGAGTATATATTTTACTTAACACATTCTTAAACTAATATCATATGTTTTTAATTAACAAAAGTGAAGCCTAAATACTAAATAGTAAGGTTATGATTACTTTGTATCATAAATTATGAGTGAGAATGAAATAATTATATATGGCCCCACCCTACTCTGTCAATCTAAATATGTATTCACATCTTAGCTCATGTTATTCCCTAATGTACATTTACAATGTTATCATATATGCTCATTAGTCATTAGTATACCTTTATTAGCCGAACTAAAAGTGTTCAAAGAGACTCTTCTAAAAGTTAGTTAGCACTAAACTTTATTAAAATCTAACAGTAATAGGAATTTATATATCCCATCAATAGTTTTACTAAAACAAATTTATAGTATGGTTATATATCGATTACTGAATTAACCTTGACAATCCAATTTTTATTTTTATTTTTAAAAATAATAATTTGGTCAAAATTTGAAGTTGTAGTACATCTTCATCAATGCAAATAGTTATTTTCTCTGTTTGTGTTACCTAGAATATGAATGATCTGATGAAACTCCAGATCGAGTTTCATGGATTTTTTTTTTTTTTTTTGATCGGGCAAAAAACGATTTTATTAAAAAACGGTACAAGACGTACCCAACCCGAAGGTTCAAATTACAACCATAAATCGCATAAACGATAATTTTCCCAATTAGTGAAAGCCATATTCGAATTCACATCCCCTCTCACCATGCCCCAGCTCCAAAATCTACATTTTATCTCAACCTCAATTCTTGTGAAATCCCACACCCCGCCCTCGAACAATACCGCGTTCCTCCATTTCCACAACACCCACGTCACGCACGACCAAAGGCCGCTCAATCTTCTACAATTAATTCCACCACCAAGCAAGTTAGAAAAAAGCCACCAGTGGCTTTGAACATCATTTGGCAAAACCCAGCAAGACCCAATCCACCTCACCATGCGACTCCATATTTTCACCACCTCCGCACATTGAAGAAAAAAATGTGATGCCGACTCCGTCATTGTGTCTGTGTTACAGCAGCAACACCATTGATCCCTTACATTAATTAAGTTCCTTCTGAGCAGGTTCTCCTTGGTCGGAATTCGATTCCCCAACAAGCGCCATGAAAACACTTGAACTTTAAATGGAGCCATCGATCTCCACACCCTAACCAGACACCTGTACCAAGGGTTAAACGTAGTAGGATCATTCCCGATCGTAGAAAGCACCTTGTATGCCGCTTTGACCGTGAAGTCCCTGCTTCCCCCTCCCTTCCATTCCCACCTATCATTCAAGTCCCTCTCCACCTTGAACCTTTGTAGCCATGACAGCAGGCCCTTCTCCCACTCCTTCTCATTCAATCGAAGTTCCCTCCTCCACTCGACACGCCACGCCCACTCACCCTTTACCCACTCTCCGAACTCCTCCACTTTCCCGGATCTATTCGAATTCAGCTGGTACAATCTTGGGAACATATCTTTAAGACTCCTATCCCCCGACCACATTCCCTCCCAGAAATTTGTTTCTTTCCCGTCCCCAAGTTTCAGCTCCAAATTATCCCAAAACCATCGTCCGTCCACCCCATCCACACAGTCAACAACACTCTTCCACCAGCCTGTTCTACCTCTCCTACGCCCCCCTTCCAACCCTCGTTCACCACCTCTACCCCAGTTAAGATCCCCGAACCTCGACTTCAACACCTTCACCCACAAACTACTCTTCTCGACCAAGAACCTCCAAACCCATTTGGCAAGGAGAGCTTTGTTAAGGAGGCTCAGATCTTTAATCCCCAAGCCCCCTTCTTCAAACGGTTTAGAAATCTTGTCCCACCCAATCCACGCCACTTTCCTTTCCCCTTCTTTACCCCCCCAGAAAAATTGACATTGTAGAGATGTATACTTCTTTTCCACGGCCTTCGGCAGCCTCAAGAAGGAGAGATTATAGATCGGAATAGAAGAGAGCACTGACTTAATTAAAGTCAGCCTTCCCCCCATGGAAAGAGATTTAAGATCCCACTTGTTAAGCTTCCCCCTCACTCTTTCTAGCTGCGTCGACCACGCCTCCACCCCATTCATCCTTCCACCCGCCCTCAACCCAAGATATTGGATTGGCCATGTACCCACCCTACAACCTAACTCACCTGCCATCTCCTCCACTAACTCGTTCTCCACATGAATGGCATAAACGCTACTCTTATCGAAGTTAACCGAGAGCCCGGAAATGATCTCGAAATTTCTGAGAATCCACTTGATTGCCCTTGCGTTCTCCAAACTCCCCTCAACCACAAAGATGGTATCGTCGGCATACTGTAAATGAGTTACAACTACTCCATTTCTTCCAACTTTTACTCCTTTCAAGAGGCCTTCATCAACTGCTTTTTTGCTAAGTGCATTCAGTCCTTCTGCCGCCACGAGAAAAAGGAAGGGAGAAAGCGGGTCACCTTTTGTTGGATTGAACTTGGATAAGATTCTCTGTCCCCCTTTTGTTGCCTCAACAGTGGCCCAAATCGCACATTTCAATTCACTATTTGCATAATGCTTTTTGTAACAATAAAAATTAGTATACTTTTGGGTATCATAATTAGCATTTATAACCATAAAAAATTCAAAAGTTAAAAAAATTATATACCCTAGTTTTAACTTTATCGATAATATTTTACTTGATATTAAAATTATATGATAAAAAAAATTATAAATCTAGTTTCAATAGTTAACACTTTATAATAATCTTAAAATAAAATTGAATCATAATATATTACAATTGAAGAAAAAAAAGGTACGTAAGAATTTATCAATTTTGAATTTGAGATATGATTAGACTTGGGACCTATGATCTCATGTAGGATAAACCTAATCCTTTATTTATTACTCCCTCCATCTCATTTTGATTATTTTACTTTTCTAATCAGACCATCTCACATGAATTGTTATGTTCTCTAAAATGGAAAAAAAATAACACATACACTTTGATAAACCCTTACTTTTTTACTTACATTCTGAAGTGGAGCGGATGGAGTACTTTGAGGCCCCGTTTGGTAGCAAAGTTCGGATAAAAAGCCCGAGATTACAAATTAGATTATTATCTTAGGGGGTGTTTGATAGTTATGATATAGCAAGTTCGATAGCTTTTATACAACCATATCTTGTGTTTGGTAGCATTTTTCACTTTTCTTTAGGCCCGGTTTAAAATCAAGGCCCGTCATAATATCACTATTCCGTCTTGTTTTTCTAACCCACCAAAATGGTGGGTTACGTTTTACACGGATTGAACAGTGTCGAGGGAAAAAAAATATTCCAAAATTACCCACCCTCCCCCACCAGTCCACCCATTCTCCCCCCCCCACCACGCTCTCTTATCTCTTCTGAAACAACCAACGCCACCGTCCGTCGCCTCCTTGCCGTCGCTTACCTCCTCTCCGACGACCTCTCAAACGCCTATGTCGCCGTCATCTCGCGGACTCGACGAAATCGACGAAATAGACGACGAACTCGATGACGCTCCAGGGCGCGGCGGAGCTCCGGCGGCGGCATCCGGTCGCCGAACTCGGCGACGCTCCAGGCGAGCATTGTGGTGGTGAAGGCCATGGGGAAGTTGAACTTGACGTTGTCGCCGGCGTCGTAGTAGCCGTCGGGAGGTAGCCGGAGCGCTGCCCCTCGAAGAAGAGTATCGCCTTCGACAATACGTCGCCGTAGTCGTGGTAGCTCGCCGCGAATTCAGAGAGGATGAGGAGGAGTAGGGCAATTGCGCACCGCACCTTCATTTTTGGTTGTTATTTTTGGTTGGGGAGTGAGGTTTTTGCTTTGAAGAGTAGAAAGTGTTGGGGTTGTTGTATAACTAAAGCAAAACCGGTTGTTTTAGTGGTTACGACACAGGTCCACTGTTAACAATCCCTATCTGGAAGAATATGTATAAGCAAGAATAAAGTCCATTATCTCATGTTTTAGACCACGTGTCGATCTGAGTTCGGAGGGGATCACGAAAGTCGTTAACAATGATGAGATATAAACAGATCACAGTCAAGATAGCTTGGGCTGAGCTATCGGTCTTGACTGCAGCTTAATGGTAGTGATGAGTCCCAATCACTAATTATGCTGGTACGGTGGAACGTATTGAAGGATCAACAGAGATAATGCTCTTCTGATACTGACCATGTATCATAGGTGATATAGGTGAAGAGCTACAGATCTCAGGCTCTAGCTCGATCTTAACCTTGGTAAACTATTAGATGTATATGTATTCTTCGATGTTACTTTGATTTACGATGATATGAACTTCTCGTTAGTTCATCTTAATCATCTCGTACTTTGGGTAACACGAAGATGCATAGTATGTCTAATAAGTGTTATCAACAAGCCGTGTCCTGTGTGAGTGCAGGCTGACGTTATCCCCTCAGGGAGTTCACAATGTTTATTATACCAAGTCATGCATGCTGATTAAGTTCAGGTATAATAATGAGGAGTGAACGGGTACTACCTGAGGAATAGATGTTAACAATTAGGAGCAGTCATGGTAGCTCTAATTGGTTAACGGATATGGAAGGTCTTAAACACGGGGGTCGAACTATACAAAATACCTACCCAATCTACATAATTGGGACAGAGCGGTGATTCAGCTATGACACTTTAGTGGAGTGCGTCATAGTTCTAATGAGATACATGTTCAGGGGTGGACATGGAAATATCGAATTAGATAAGGCCCAACTCTGTCTGGTATCCGATCCCTAGGATGGCCCAAACAGACCTCGGGAATCGATCTAAATAGTATTATTGAGTTTGGACTCAATAATTGTACTCAGGCCCGGTATATGATATATATTGGATTTATATCAGGTGAATGGATAATAAATATAACTAATTGAGATTTATATCCTATGGGATTAAATCTAATTATTTATTATTTAGTTATTCACGGATAAGATTAAATCTAATAAGATAAGATTTATTTAATTAAATCTTATGGGGATAAAATATCATATCTAAATATATTTGGTATATATTTAGTTATTTATTCTTCTACTGATATTAGAATAAATTCTATTTGTTAGAATTAATTCCGGATATACAGTTGCATAACAGAACAGATTAATTCCTTATTAATTCCGTATTAATTAAGGAATAAGATTTGTAAGTTATGGAAAGGAATAAATATGGGATGGCAAAGATATGGTTGGAGATAAATAAGGAACCATATCTCCTTATTTATGAACCATATAAATACTCAAGTCTCTCATCCTAAACCCTAGCCTCCTTTGAGTTCTCATCACACGAGATTTGTGAGAGAAAGAGATTCGGCGCGAATCCCTAGGCGTGAGAGAGAGAGTCGGCCGAGTCTGAGTAAGGGAGATCGAGGTTCCAGTGATCTCGAGACGCCCACCAAGTCTCGGATTTCAAGGTGTGGGATCACATCCTAGAAGATCAGAACCGTAGATCGATCAGACACGACTCAGATTGCACGTTCTTCATAATCAAGGTATGTACTCGAACCATTGCATGAATTTATGTGCACGATCGAATCAACACATCCGAACCAAGATCTGGGTCGGGGCGGCTTTCAAGCAGCCGGTCCCAACAAGTGGTATCAGAGCCAGGTTTTTGGATCGGCTCTGTGTTGAGTCGAATTTAATGTTCATGCATTCGAGTCATTATGATTATGTGTGCATGCTACTGTCCGGGATTTCATGTGCGTTGTTTTATCGTTTTTCGATTTATCGTTGTTCGTTTATTTCAAATCGGCGAGATAATAAGGTGCCGATTAGATTAGGATTCGTTTTTCTTGTATTTTTCGATTTTGTATTGTATTGTATTCTGGAAAATTGAAGAATTGCTGAGGAACGAGGTCCGAGACGAACAAGAGACGAGACGACGACAGCCGCAGGCGGCGGCGCGTCGGCCAGCGCACGGCGGCGGGAGGCGTAATCTGCCGCGGTTTTGCGCGGCTGCTCCTCGTCGATTTTCACGGCGGCTGAACCCTAGGGTTCATCCTAGGGTTCAGGCAAGCCGGAGAGAAGAGGCGGCGGCGGCAGAACCAGTGGCGGACGGCGGGACGGGCGAAGGCAGCGGCGGCGACTGAAACCCTAAGGGTTCTGGTTCGCGCGCGGGCTGCTGGGCCTGAACCGTGGCCTGCCCGACGGTCCAGCGCCCGGCTCGACGTTGGGACGGAGCCATGACGGCGCCGGACCACCAGCGGCGGCACGGCGAGGGCTGCGGCAGCGAGTTGCAGCAGCGGCGGCCGAAACCCTAACGGGTTCTCGTGCTCGCGCGCTGCTGGGCTCAAGCCCGCGGCCCGATGATGGTTCAACGACGACGAGGGCGCGGACGGAGGCGGACAGCAGGTCCGGTGGTCCCCTGACCACCGGCGGCGGCGGCTGTGGCGTTGATCAACGGCAGCGGCGGCGGCTGGGTTTGTCCCCTGTGCGCGCGCTGCTGCCGGACTCAACCACGGCTACCCGGGCTCGAACCTAGCACCTCCGGTGGTGCTGGGGACGCCGGCGAGCTAGTGGGAGCGTCCGGTGGCGTTCCAGCCACCGGCGATGGCTCGCGGCGGCGGCGCTGCCTTGTGCAGCGGATAACGGCGAAGGCGACGGCGGTTTCGGCGACGGTGACGAGCAGTGGCTCGGGCTGGGTTGCAACGGACGCACCCAGCCCGAACCCAGCCACGTCAGGCTCGTCGTGGAGCCGAAACGGGGTCCCCGGCATGCACCGCGGCGGCGCGTGTGCTACACGCGCGGCTCGGCGGCGGTTCGTGACCGAATTTCGAACGAGGGCTGTCCGTTTATGCAACGTTCAGCCCATTACGTTGATGACGGCTAGGGTTTCCTAAAACCTAGGCATGATCGTCGACGGCTAGGGTTTTCGTACACTCGTTCGTTCGAAATAAATTCGCTTCCCGTTTTGGTAATTAGGGTTTTCCGCACCCTAGTTATTTCGAGCACTTGCTATTTTTGGAAGGTGGACTTAGAGATCGGGATTGGCTTCCAAATTGAAGATTAAAGACCGGAGCTTGTTCCGGGTTTTATTTTAATTAAATGTAATAGATAGGGCTTTCTATTCCCGGTTGGCAGCCTATTTATTTGTTTTAATTATTTGCATGCTATGGATGGATTTAAATTACGCGATGAAGATGATCAGCATGTTTTGCATGTTATAGTTGTTTTTCATTGTTTGCGTAATAGAAATAACATGCATAGGGGTCATAGCATGCCGGTTTTAATGATTTCAATGCGAGCATGTTTTATTACTTGCGCTTAGAAATCATGTGATAGGACTTAATTGTCTATGTGCTACGATTGTCACACAAACCCTTAAAAAGACTAAGCGGTATAATTAATCGATTATCTGTTAATTGATTTAAAGGACCTCCATATTTGGTTTAAAAATGAAGTAATTAGCATTCGCGTTGACGATGAGTCTTCCTCCCTATAGGAGATGCTGGTTATGGATTTCATTGGTTTAGACTTCAAAAGGATAATTTGATTTAAAATGAAATAATTAGTGTTCGCGTTGACAATGAGTCTTCCTCCCTATAGGAGACACTGATTATGGTTCATTGGTTAAATTCAAAATTGATAATATGGAAAAATGATTTTATAAAGGTAATTCCTCCTTAACAGGTGGGTTACTCTTAATAGAATTAATTTTTCGGAATATTAAAATATGGTTGTAGCTTAGCTGCTTAATGATGAATCCTCCTATAGAGGTCACTTCTCGATTTAGCAGGGTCCTGAGGCACGGGTTATTATTTCTTTGTTTCACTATGGTCCGTGTGATGGGATAAGAAATAAAATAGACTGCGGTCATGGTCGATAATTTTATAGGTAGCATCCACCTATAGTGGACTATTTGTAAACAGTATCGGGCTACTCGTTTGTTGGTTCAATGTTATTATTGGGTTTCTAACATTGATAACATAAATTATTTGCGCTTATAAGTTGTTTACTTGTTATTTATTTCAGATATGTCTATTGATTCTATTCGCACGAAGATTTGTCGTTTAGCTTATTCCGATGATGTTCCGGAGTCCTTTCGGTTTCGACTACTTAACTTCCTAGCCCGGAAAGAGATGGATTTTATGGACTTTGGTGATTACCCTGACACGAGGGCATATCTCAAGAGGTTCAAAAATCTCTTTACTCAGTATGAGATGTATGGTGGATACATGACGGAAAGGGGAAAATGCGAGATTATTCTTGCATCTCTACCGCAATGGTACCAAGCATTCAGAAATGCGGTTGTCAAGAACCAAGTAGACCATGAGCATGTTTCTACTCTTGAAAACGAGTTGCTCGAGGTTGAAAAGGTTAGGGATAACATGATCTGGCATGCTCGCCAGTGGCAGAAAGAGCTAGATTTTGATCGACTCGTTCGGAAAGTCAAAAAGGTTGTAAGGGCTAGAAGTAAGAATAGACTTCCAATCGTGAAGGTCTATGAAAGGAGGAACAAGAAGTTGAAGGTAGATGGAGGTATGTCAGACTCTTGTAACATGAAAAACCAAATTATACTAGTTCAGTCCTCACGGACGGATTTAACTGGTGGATATTAATTGTGGTTTGTTGCAATATTTGTAGGTTCAGCTACAAGGAACGAGTAGGACGACTTCAAGTTCTTGAGCTCGACAAGCAACATTCAGTTGATGCAGTTGTCTAGCAGACTTGGAGATTTCTATCTTACGTTTTATCTTAGTTTTTGGATACTAGATTCTGGTTTATTACTCTTTTACCACATTTGGTTGCCTTATTCTGGCAGGATACTTATGTTTTCAGATATTGATGGATGATTACTTTCTGACATTGTATTAGAGATTTGCTTCTTTAATACTGGTTGTTTTGATATATCATTCGTAGTGGGAGTAATAACTGTGAATTTTGAAGGATTTTCCAAAATGTGTTACGATAAATGTGGTACTTCTTGTTCAATATTGTCTTTTAACAAAATACTATGTCACTATGTCTAAATCTATTTCCTTTCCTTATTTGAAATGAAGTGATTAGCATTCATGTTAATCATAGATTTCATTGTGATTTAAAATGAAATTGATTAGCATTCGCGTTGACAATGAGTCTTCCTCCCTATAGGAAATGCTAATTACAGATTTCATTGGTTAAATCTGTTCGGAAATAAGGATAATTTGCACACGAAGTGTCGCAATTTTGATGTTAGATTTAGTAATTAGTTGGACAAGTAGTCATTTTTAAGGAAAGACAATCATTTATTCTTGATTAACGTCCAAGAATACAAAGAAATTATGGATTGGAACATTATAAGGCCGGAAGTACAAGACTGATAACCAAAAGGATCTGCACAAGATTATTTTAGGATCCTAGTCACAGTGGGAGCTTTTTCGAGTGTGTCTCAAAAATGGTGAGTTGTTCATCGAGAAATCTAATTTCTTGGATAGTGAACAAACCAAGTTGACTAATAAGGATTAGTTAGATGAAAGTAGTTGCCTATCATTGATTAGTCTACGAGTTTAACACTCGAAAGACTTGCAAGTTGTATGCTCATATTCGTTGAGGACATACATGAGGAAACATGGATGTAATTTGAGAAAAGGGAAGAATTCTCTCAAAAGTTCTATGTTTCGGGACAAACACATAGAAATGTGTGGTTCAATGATATAGAACATTCATTTGTCAAACAACACATATAGATTCGTTCATGAAATGTGTTGACAGATGGTATATCTTTCATCTACAAAATACGTTGAAATGGTTGTCTTGTACATTGTGTGATAATATTACTAGCACTTGAATAAGGTGTGAAAGTATTATCTGACACAATAGGTGGTGATTATCCGAACAGTTTAGAATGAAGGTTAGGAGTAATGTTAGATATATCTGCTGATAGTACAACATTATTCAAGTACTCTTCATAGACTACTGTTGTGGCAAAGTTTGCAATACACTTGGATATTGCATAAAAAGCCAAATATATGTTAGTGCTGTGTGCATGGTAACGGATATAGTCTATCATTCTTAAATGTTTGATGACACGGATAATCGAATGGTAGCTAGAAAAACGACATCATCGACCTTTTACTATGGATTCACGTAAGAAGCAGAATTATCTTGAAGATTCTCACGCAGTGAAATGCTGAGAGGGAGCTAGATAATTCAGGGCTTGGCTTCGTGAATAGACAGTAACCTCAAATTTGCTAGAATTCTTACACCCCCTGGAAGGATTCTAAGTGCAGTGGCAAATTTTCGAGATTTGGAAATGCCGGTAACAACATAGTGAGTACCTTAAATTAAGGCGATTTCGTGGAGAAAATAGAAACACTAGAGGAATGTACGATGACGGTTCCTCCACTAAGTGCACCATGTCAGGTATACTGTAGCACGTGGCTGACATGTCTTAGTGAGCCTCCCACTAAAAGATACAAGGTAAAGGTAAAATCTTTGAGTATAAGTGGGAGAAAAAGTGTATGATGGTTGTTAACGATTGCGATCGTGCGATTGTTAACATTGTACATGGATGAAGTCATATGGTTTCCTGTAGACGCGTTGGTATACTAAAAGGTTTTACTTTAGTATAAGTGGGAGATTGTTGGGGTTGTTGTATAACTAAAGCAAAACCGGTTGTTTTAGTGGTTACGACACAGGTCCACTGTTAACAATCCCTATCTGGAAGAATATGTATAAGCAAGAATAAAGTCCATTATCTCATGTTTTAGACCACGTGTCGATCTGAGTTCGGAGGGGATCACGAAGGTCGTTAACAATGATGAGATATAAACAGATCACAGTCGAGATAGCTTGGGCTGAGCTATCGGTCTTGACTGCAGCTTAATGGTAGTGATGAGTCCCAATCACTAATTATGCTGGTACGGTGGAACGTATTGAAGGATCAACAGAGATAATGCTCTTCTGATACTGACCCTGTATCATAGGTGATATAGGTGAAGAGCTACAGATCTCAGGCTCTAGCTCGATCTTAACCTTGGTAAACTATTAGATGTATATGTATTCTTCGATGTTACTTTGATTTGCGATGATATGAACTTCTCGTTAGTTCATCTTAATCATCTCGTACTTTGGGTAACACGAAGATGCATAGTATGTCTAATAAGTGTTATCAACAAGCCGTGTCCTGTGTGAGTGCAGGCTGACGTTATCCCCTCAGGGAGTTCACAATGTTTATTATACCAAGTCATGCATGCTGATTAAGTTCAGGTATAATAATGAGGAGTGAACGGGTACTACCTGAGGAATAGATGTTAACAATTAGGAGCAGTCATGGTAGCTCTAATTGGTTAACGGATATGGAAGGTCTTAAACACGGGGGTCGAACTATACAAAATACCTACCCAATCTACATAATTGGGACAGAGCGGTGATTCAGCTATGACACTTTAGTGGAGTGCGTCATAGTTCTAATGAGATACATGTTCAGGGGTGGACATGGAAATATCGAATTAGATAAGGCCCAACTCTGTCTGGTATCCGATCCCTAGGATGGCCCAAACAGACCTCGGGAATCGATCTAAATAGTATTATTGAGTTTGGACTCAATAATTGTACTCAGGCCCGGTATATGATATATATTGGATTTATATCAGGTGAATGGATAATAAATATAACTAATTGAGATTTATATCCTATGGGATTAAATCTAATTATTTATTATTTAGTTATTCACGGATAAGATTAAATCTAATAAGATAAGATTTATTTAATTAAATCTTATGGGGATAAAATATCATATCTAAATATATTTGGTATATATTTAGTTATTTATTCTTCTACTGATATTAGAATAAATTCTATTTGTTAGAATTAATTCCGGATATACAGTTGCATAACAGAACAGATTAATTCCTTATTAATTCCGTATTAATTAAGGAATAAGATTTGTAAGTTATGGAAAGGAATAAATATGGGATGGCAAAGATATGGTTGGAGATAAATAAGGAACCATATCTCCTTATTTATGAACCATATAAATACTCAAGTCTCTCATCCTAAACCCTAGCCTCCTTTGAGTTCTCATCACACGAGATTTGTGAGAGAAAGAGATTCGGCGCGAATCCCTAGGCGTGAGAGAGAGAGTCGGCCGAGTCTGAGTAAGGGAGATCGAGGTTCCAGTGATCTCGAGACGCCCACCAAGTCTCGGATTTCAAGGTGTGGGATCACATCCTAGAAGATCAGAACCGTAGATCGATCAGACACGACTCAGATTGCACGTTCTTCATAATCAAGGTATGTACTCGAACCATTGCATGAATTTATGTGCACGATCGAATCAACACATCCGAACCAAGATCTGGGTCGGGGCGGCTTTCAAGCAGCCGGTCCCAACAGAAAGTGAGTAAACTGTGTGTGTTTTAGAGAGAGAGAGGGGTGTAAACCCCTACTGATTTTGAGAAGATGAACTTCCTTTCCTCTGGAAGTGTCAAGGATATTTTTGTAATTTTCGTATTTTATCTTGTGAATAATTTTGTGTACCAAACACTCTCCATAATATTAACTAAGGTTTGTGTATAGTCTACCAAACAGAGTATTAAACCCTTGTTTCATTTTAACCTTAACACTCAATACTATTTTTATCATATCTTCCCTTATCCTAACTTGACTATCAAACGGGCCCTTAGTATGTAAGATAGTTATCTGGACATGGTGTTTGGTAGGATGGCTAGATATTAGTATCAAATTCTATTTTGGTGTTTGGTATATAAGTTACAAATCATGATAGTATGAGTATTTTACGTTTCTGTCCCTTGCTCTCATTCGATTTCCATGTTGAAGGAAACACTCTTCTGCAAAATTCTCATTCCCAAATTTCTAATCTCCTGCCAACTCTAACAAAACATTGACAAAAAAAAAAATGAAGCAAAACACAGTTCTTGAATCAATATTTTTTTGAATAAAAAAATCAAAAAATTCATGTAGTCATTGAATCAAAATTTCTTCAAAGTATGAATATTGGAAATTAAGAATTTTGGGGTGAAAATCCGGCGGAGGAAAATTAAGAGGATTTTGGAGTGCGGACGAAGGAGAAGATAGGGGAGTTTAAGGGTTGTTTAATCGGGGTTTCTAGAAGGAGAATAGAGAGGAATGGCAGGGAGGAAGTTACCCATTTGGTAGATTTGGTGGCGGCGGCGCGGCGGTGATGGTAGATCAGCGACGAGAAGAAGAAGAGAATTGTGAGAGGAAACTGGGTTTTGCGAGTTTAGAGAGAGAAAGATGGGTTTATCCTCGTAGGTGTTTATTGGGAAGGCGACGGCACCGGCGGCGACGGTGGGAGGCGGATGAGCATAAGGCAATCTTGGGTTTGCAGAGAGATTGGTGGTGTAGGGTTGATAAAGTAAGGGGTAAAATTGTATTTTCCCTTCTTATCAGGGTAAGCAAGATCATAATCGGATGTATTTTGGTGCGATTAGTAATATAAAAGGCTACAGTGAAAATGAGGCGGGCTTGATTACTAGCCCGGGCCCCCGATATGATAAACATGCCTACCAAACAAGAGTTTAAGGCCCGAAAAAAATCCTTATCTGATCTTATCTGACCTTATGAGGGCTACCAAACATGCCCTTAAGAGGTAATATAATGTTTTACCTATTATGCTAAGTGAATAAGCACTTTTGTGCAAAATATAAAAAAACTTGAAATATACCCACTTTTTCCCAATTTGGACCAAAATACCCTCCCCTCTCTCTCTCTCTCTCCCCTCCCTCTTCTCTCTTTTCTCACCCACCCACCGTACTTTTTGAAAACATAATTGCATATCCTCCTTCCTATCTCACTTTCTCTCTCTCCTCAGCTGCAATTTCTCTTCCCCTCTCTATCTACTTTCTCTTCTCCGGCGATGGCGACTGGTTAGGGTTTTGACGACGACGTGGACCTGTGCACTTCGCGTTGCAGGAGTATTTCAAGCAATTATCGGCATTCATGGTGGACTGGCGGTGCCGACGAGCTGGTGAAGGATATGTCCTTCGGGATGGTGCAAAGTCCCCCTTCCCCCACCGTCAAAATGTAACCTCCCACCCCTACCTACCCACCCACACATGGTCAAAATTCAAACTTGGTGATTTAATTATTTTCTTTTCCTTGTTTGAGACATCATTTTTCAATTCTTCTTCTTCAAATTTCTTTTTCTTTTTTGGGTGTTTTTTGTGGGTAGGGTCGTTTTTTTCTTCTTCTTTATTTTTTTCGTCAATATATTGGTTAAAGTAATCAACAATGCATTAAAGGCCTGCAATATGTATCTGATTTGTGGGAAATTGTATGATTTTCTCTTTTTATGAATTGTCATACAAATTTTTCCATTCCTTTAGTCTTGGGTTATGATGATGGTGGAA
Organism: Thymus mandschuricus; assembly: GCA_029379335.1. Taxonomy (NCBI): domain Eukaryota; kingdom Viridiplantae; phylum Streptophyta; class Magnoliopsida; order Lamiales; family Lamiaceae; genus Thymus; species Thymus mandschuricus. The sequence continues at coordinate 33,476,313 of CM057078.1, forward strand.
CTTGGGACATTGACTGCTGCAATGGCTTCAGTTGCAGTAGGCAGATTTTTGAAATCGGGGACGACAGAGGCCGAGGCGGAGGTGGAGGGGAGGTTAGAGTCGAAAAGTGTAGATTAGTTTCTTATAGTTTCTTAAAATGTAAGAATGTACAAAAAGTAAGAATGTAGATTAGTTACACATGATTTGTGGGTTATACATGATTTTTATTACACATGATCGTAAGAATGTAGACTAATTTCTTAAAAAATATGGTAAGAATGAGTGATAACTCTTACTGTATGTTTAGCTATATATGTGATGCTCCAAGGCCTATTCTTGTAATAATATTTTTATGCAAGTTTCCCTAATGTGGTAATAAGAATTGTAAGAAATGTCAATTCGTAGCAAATAGTTGGTAAGAAATTGAATATCTACGGCTACACATACAAATTGATAAAACATAATACGAATTGTAATTATAGTCAGATGGTACATTTTCAATTTTGTTAATCCTTATTGGTTAATGTTACATTGTTTTTTTGGTAAGTAAGTTAAGTAGATTGTATATGATTTCTTACGCAAGTTTATATAATTGTACACGGTTTCTTACAATGTATCGTAAGAACGATATCGTTTATTACATAATATATGTAAATATTTACATTGTTTTTTTGTTAAGTAAGATAGCTAGATGGTACAAGATTTTAATTACATATGATTGTAAGAATGTAGATCGATTTCTTATAAACTATGGTAAGAATGAGGTCATTTCTTACATAAATATGTCTAAAAGTCACATAGTTTTTTCTAAGATAAGATTGTACATGGATTTTTACCGTATCTAATAAGAATGAAAGTAAGAATGAGTTTGTTTCTTACTTAACAAGTCTTATTGGAGCACTTGGTTGTAAGATTTTGCACATGCAAAATGAACATGATCTTTTACAATAGATGGTAAGAATGTACATAGATTCTTACAATATATAATAAGATTGAAAGATTGTAAATAAAAACGAGTTTGATTCTTACTTAGCAAGTCTTACTGGAGCACTCGTAAGATAGATTCTTAGATTGAACATGACTTCTTACACAACATTTTATAAGATTATACATTATTTCTTACCATACGTGGTAAGAATGAGTCATTTTCTAACCAACTGACATTTGCAGTTCTTAATAAAATTAAATTAAAAAAAAAAACTGAACATGAAAATTGAAATTAAAAATTAAAAAAATAAATAAACATGTCTTAATGTTAAGTAAGTACATGTTTTATTGTTACGTAAGACAGTAAGATTGTACATGTTTTCTTATAAATATTGCAATATTTCTTACAAAGTATGGTAAGAATGATGTCGTTTATTACACCAGATTATAAGAATGTGTCATTTATTACAAGATAGTAAGATTGCACACGATTACTTACAAAGTATGGTAAGAATGACTCATTTTTCTACATAATGTGTAAATGTTTCATGATTTTTTTTATTAAGTAAGATAGTTATGTTGTATATGTTTTCTTACAAAAAATTGTAAGATTGTACACTGTTTCTTACAAAGTATGGTAAACACAATGACGTTCCTTACATATTATATGTACATGATTTTCTACCATTATAAGATAGTAAGATTGTAAAAGAAAATGACATATTCTTACCAAATTATTTCATTTTTTTATCAAGGAACACTTGTTAAAAAAAAAAAAAAAAACTGAACACGAAAATTGAAATTAAAAATTAGATTAAAAAAATAAATAAAAAATATTGTTCTTGATGGAAATTTAAAAAACAAAAGAAAAAGGAAAAGAATAAAAGTTGATGTTGACATGTGCATGTGTAGGAAAGAGAAAATGAAGGAGAGTGGGAAAAGTAGGGGTAAATTGGGAAGAAAGTTGAAAAAGTGGGTATAAATTGATTTTTGTTATATTTTGTACAAATTTTGATTTTATATAACAAGAATAGGTAGATATATTTTTGCCCCTACTATTAAATACTATAAATAAGATATATTGGCTTGTAATATGTTCAAAACAAAATAATTATACACAACAAGTACTTTTAAAAAATATGAATAAGAAATAATGAATGCGTTATGCTAATAATTTAATTGGCATATATAACAACAAAATAAATATAATTCTAGTAAATTATTAATTTATTCAACATTTTATTATATTATTGTAGATTTTATTTTGAGTGATGCTATTCGGCCATAATGTGGCCGGCCATAATTTAACTTGTTTTATTTTTTATAATATGAAATAATTTATATATTTATGCCAAACTTTTTTAGATTATAAAATACTCAAAAAGTGATACTCCGTATTTTTTACGTATTTTTTAAAATTAATCCTTTAATTATTTGATAATTTTTACTATTTTAAAGTATTTTTTTTACCTTTTTTACCTAAAAAATGAAAAAAAATATGTAAATTTTGGGGGAAAATATTTTTAAATTAAAATATGAAAGTAATAAATTATTGTTATCATTTACAATTTTTAAAATTACAAAAAATATGAAAAATATTGTTGTGTGGCCGGCCACATTATGGCCAAATAGCATTATTGTTTTATTTTTCCTTGTTATAAAGTACTCCCTCCGTTTACTTTCATTTGGCCACGTTTTCTTATTGGGACGTTTATTTTCATTTGGGCCCTTTCCATTTTAAGCTCAACATCCCACTTTAAAACTCCGTTTATTCCCTTATATCCAAATTATTTTCACCTTTATACCATTAACACTCCATCTATCCATACATTTTACGTTATAAACTTAGATTTCTTAAACACTGTGTCGAAAAAAAAAGTGTTAAATGAAGATAAACAGAGGGAGTATGTAGTATACAATAATAAATCTAAATGCATTGAATGAAATTAAACAAAATAAAAGAATGAATTATTGTAAATTGTATTTTTCCTTGTTATAAAGTATTTTTTCCGTGTTCTTCCTAAGAAAGCCTCGCATCAGATTACTTGCTTACAACGTCAATTTTTGTGGGGAGGGGAGGAGGGCGCGAGGAAGATGGCTTGGATTAAATGGGAGGACCTTTATCGATCAAAAAGCGAGGGGGGGTTGGGATTTAAGGAGCTGATCGACTTCAATCGGGCCCTTCTTAACAAGTGGGTGTGGAGATTCCTTTTGGAGGAGGAGACCTTGTGGAAGAGAATCATTATCTCATGCCATGGTTTGCCTGGATGGGCCATGAGGAGGGTGGGCAAAGGTTTGCAGGAGGTTAGTGGCACGGGGTGGTGGAAGAAAATCCGATCGTTGGTTGAACGCGAGGAAGGCAGATGGTTCTGGGAAAATATTGAAAGGAGAGTGGGTGATGGGAAAAACACTAGCTTTTGGGAAGGAGATTGGACGGGGGATGGGGCTTTGCGAGATCGTTTTCCTCGCCTTTTCCAGTTAAGCTCTAACCAACAAGCTATGGTGTGTGACATGGGAGTGTGGGAGGGAGGTGTTTGGAGGTGGAAAATCGATTGGAGGAGAGAATTGCGAGATTCGGAAGAGGAACAGGTTTCTAATCTGTACGGAATGCTTCAAAAATTCCCTCTTCGCGAGGGCACTTTAGATCGTTGGATTTGGAAGGGGTCGATATCAGGTGGTTTCTCGGTCAAGAAAGCATACGAGGCTCTCGCGAATCAGAGGAATAGCAGAAGCCATACCCAGAGGAATCCGTCATGGACAGGTAAAGTTTGGAAGGCTGTCGCGCCGTTCAAAGCGCAAGTCATGGGGTGGAGACTTTTACGGAACAGCCTGCCGACGATCGAAAACCTTATCAAGCGTTTAGGAGCTACGCAGGCGGAGCGCAGCTGCTGTTTTTGTGGTGAGACGGATGAAACGGACATTCACCTTTTTCTTGAATGCACTGAGATCCAAAACATGTGGCTGAAGATGTTGCGTTGGTGTGGGATTCGTTGGGCTGCGCCGCGATCGATAGTTGGCCATTCGAAAGTTTCACTGAGATTCTCGATGGAGGGAAAACCAAAGATTTGATGGGAGGCTTATGGATTTGTATTGTGTGGGTTTGGTGGAAGTGGCGGAATGCCATTCGTTTTGAGCAAAAGACGTGGAACGCTAGAAGAGCCGAGGAAGAGATTAAGTGCCGACTCTGGAATTGGTGTTTAGTTCGGGGAAAGGTGGAGGCGAATTGGAGTTTGAAGTGTGGAATAAAAATGCTCTCAGCAACCTCTGGAAGTCGGGCTAATTGTTGAGTGTTGTGTTTCTGTTTTTGCTGTTGGCTGCTGTTCTTGGGCGGGTTGCTACGCCATCTTCCCCTTTTTTCTTCTTTGGTTTGTCTGGCTGTTTGTACTGATAGGTACTCCTTGTACCATTAGTTGTGCTTAATAAAATTTATTTGCTTGGAAAAAAAAAAAAAAAAAAAAGTAACTATATGAATAATATTTTTTAAAAAAATAAAAAAGAAAAGGTTGATCATGGAATTATCGCTAGCTAATAATATCAAATATGAGAAGTATATTAATTAGTTAAGATGAAATTTGGTATAGAATATAGTTTTTTAGTTGAATATTAACTCATATAAGGAAAATCTAATTTTGTAAAAGAAGACATTATTTATAAATAAATAAATAAATATATATATATATATATATATATATATATATATATATATATAGGGTATGGTTCTCGTGAGAATGGATGCTCAGGTAGAAAATAAGAATAAATCTGGTCCATAGATTTGCACAAAATCAGTGGCCCAGATTTATTCTCACAATAAATGATGCGTCGTATGTTTTAATTTGATGCACTGTCATTTTCATGCATTGCATTCAATAAATTAATGCATCGTCATTTTGATGCATTGCGTGACTTAATTCAATGCATCGGTCAATCTCAACCGCAAATCTTATTTTATCAACGGTTCTGATTTATTCTTATTTCTTACCTAACAGTCTATTCTTATTTGATCTTCTTCCTATATATATATATATATATATATATATATATATATATATATATATATGGTTAATACACAATTACCCTTAAAAATAAATTTATAATAAGGACATTATAGACAATACATTATTTTGTAACATAAGGCTCTTTTTAGTATAGATATAGGTATAGATATATTACTTAATTATAGGCGGTAAACGATTATTCGTGATTTGTGGAGCGATTTTGAATTTCATGACAAATATTTTAATATAAAAAATATTAAAAGTCAACTTATTTAGATAGTATAGAGCATGTACAATGGAGTGGTTCTTGTCTATGTGGCAAAAACAAGAACCCACACCTTAATTAGTACCCCCATTGGAGATCCCCTAAATAAGAACCCGGGTTCTTATATAAGATACTGGTTCTTAAGAAAAAGTGGGGCCCACATTCCTTTTTATTTTTTTCCTCCCTCTCTTATTTTCTCAAATAATTAAATTAGTAGGACCCTTTAATTATGATAAGAACCTTTATTAAGAACCTTACCATTGTGATTTTTTAATATGAATGAGATCTTGTCTATATGGCACCTTTAAGAACCTCATTTGGGGTTCTAGCATTGAACATGCCCTTAGGAAGTTACTGTCGATAAAATATGTATTTATGAGCAACAACCGCGCTGTCCGCGCAGGCAGTAACATTTCATAAAACTACCCAGTTGAATTTAGAGGGTGTTTGGCTAATCTTATAAGCTAGCTTATAAGATGTTTGACTGCTTATAAGTTATTTAACTGCTTATAAACACTCTAAATGTGTTTGGCAAAAATAAGCAAAAAGTGCTTATAAGCACTCCAAAAAATAAACTCCTTCACCCCAACTTATTTTTTTTTTAATTTTACTTATTTACCACTATAATTCTATTTTATTTTTATATTTATATTATATACACTTCCATTTGATATTACAACATTATAATTTCAAAAAAAATAATAATAATAATAATAATTTTTTTCTAATTTTTGGATTTTATTTTTTGATTATATCCTTGAGCTTGTAAGCTCTTTTATCCAAACACTTCAACAACTTGTAAGCTCTTACACTCATACATGTTATAAACTCTTAAACATCTTATAAGCACCTAGAGCTTATAAATATTTTTAAATAAGCTTAGCCAAACGGTCCCTTAATTATCCACTGTTGGAACATTTCAAGAGTATACTGCGGATCAAAATAATCCGCGGGCAATAATATGCCAAAGGTCAACTCCCTTTCATTTCATGGCAATTTGTTACTCGATCAACTCAGTCAAAACCCCTTCTCATATTCATCGGTCTCTCGATCTACAACCCCCTTCAAGTTAAAAATCACTGCTATAGATTTTAGCATAACTAGCATGGCAGCGTCGTCATCTTCAACAGCTGAACACCCACTCTGCCGCCTCTTTTCGCTGGCGGACATCCAATCAGCAACCGGAAGTTTCAGCGAAGCTCACGTCATCGGAAGGGGAGGGTTCGGAAAAGTCTACAAAGCCCTCATCGACGGCTGCTCCGCCATCGTGGCCGTAAAGCGGCTAGCGTCGAATTCCAACCAAGGGGAGAAAGAGTTCGCCATGGAGATGGAAACGCTGACCAAGGTCCGCCACCGCAATCTCGTCTCTCTCATTGGCTACTGCAGAGAGGAGGGGGAGATGATTCTCGTTTACGAGTACATGGCCAACGGCACACTGGCCGACCACCTCTACAAGCTATCGGCGAATACCGAACCTCTGTCGTGGAGCGAACGACTCCGGATATGCATCGGAGCTGGTCGGGGTCTCGACTATCTCCACTCCGGCTGCTCCATCATACACCGGGATGTCAAGTCTACCAACATACTCTTGGACGAAAGTTTCCGAGCTAAGGTCTCGGATTTCGGCTTGGCCAAGCATCTAGGCGGGGACAAGTCGGTGAGCCACTTAAGTGCAAGCGTGAAGGGGTCGTTCGGGTATTTCGACCCGAGCTATTTCACTACCGGCAGGCTTACGAGGTCGAGCGACATTTACGCTTTTGGGGTAGTGTTGTTGGAAGTGTTGAGTGGGAGATCAGCCCTTGATCGTTGGATGGCTGATGAGGGCTACCTGTGTATGAGTATGTGGGCTCTAGAAATGATTCGAAGCGGAAAAGCCGACCAGATCGTCGCCTCGGACATCAAGGGCGAGATCTCGGAGAGTTGCCTCAAGACATTCGTCGGGGTTGCTAAAAGATGCTTGCATCACGAACCGAAGAAGCGGATCACAATGACCCAGGCGGTGGCGCAGCTCGAGTTAGCCCTTGAACAACAAGAGACCAGAGGGACGACCTCAACTAATAGATTCCGATTATGGCCATTCAGGAGTAGAGCAATAGCATTTGGTACAATACAATATATATATATATATATACAAATAATTAACACCTGGTTGCGTTCTCTCTTTGATACAAAAGAAAATGGATATCGGTCTCTTAAATTTTTCTTATTTCTCATCTTTTTTTCATATTTGAACATTTTTTCCCCTTCGTTTGCTCTACAATAATACGGTGTTATAAATATTTTCTTCAAAGTTAAATTCTTCATCATTCATAAAAGGTGAGAAAATATGATTAAAAAAAGTGAAATTTAAAAGATAATAGTCCATTTTCTCCTCTTTTCTTCGTATCAAAGCGGACGCACCCCTACTATATAACTAATATTCATGTTTTGTTTGGTTGTGGTTAAACAGGATCAACACAGAAGGATGATCGAGAAGCCATTGCTTTCCCAGAGAACAAACTGCAGAGAGGAGTTGATGCGAAGCCAAGGGACTTGCTAGTGGATCGTTCACAAAAGGATGAGCTAGAAAGCATCCTGGTCAATGCCACTGACATAGAGAACAAACAAAGGAGTGTCGATGTTAGGCGAGAAGCCATTGCTTTCCCTGGCATTGAGAATAGACAGAGAGGAGTTGATGCGAAGCCAAGGGACTTACTAGAGGATCATTCACAAAAGGATGAGCCAGAAGCCATCCTGGTCAATGCCACTGACTTAGAGAACAAACAGAGGAGTGTCGATATGCGGCCAAGGGCCTTACGAGTGGAGCATACCGTTGATGGGATGCCAATTTGTGTCCCTGCATTTCCAGTAGCTGAACTAGAGGACATCACTCATAATTTCAGCCTAAAGTATTTGATTGCCGAGGGATGCAAAGGACAACTTATATTCCGCGCAGTTTTGAAATGCGGACAGGATGCAATAATTGAACAATTCTACAAGAAGTTGGAGGAATCTGACACATCATTTATAGAACAGGTTTGGCGATAATGTTAAGTATCTAATTAACAATGGAACGAATTGAACTACGATCGATGCTGCTTAGCCTAAAAGTTGTCGGTTCTCTCGTAGGTTTCACAAGTCTACTGGATGCAGCATGAGAACTTTGTTCAGTTACTGGGTTATTGTACGGATGGGCGCATGCGGGCCTTGGTGTTCAAGTGTGGTCCGTGTGGGTCCCTACATGCCATTCTTCATGGTTGGTTCCTCCTCGATCCTTCTTTAAACTGGAAAAATACTAAGAGGAGTCCACTCCTTATTTTCATCATAAGTAAGTACTGATGTACATGTGTTGTTATGCATCAATGGCTGGCTTGTATTAGGACCGGAGTCGTGTCCAGTTTTGTCATGGCCCCGAAGAATCGAAATTGCTGCTGGGGTTGCTCGAGGTTTATGCTACCTTCATGAAAATAACTTGATCCACCGTGACATCGGACCCGACAAAATTTTCATCTTTGATAATGAAATTGCTAAGATAACTCATCCTCATCCGAAGAAGAATATTCCATGCTCTTGTGAAAGATTCAGATTCAACTATGATGAACCGGTACCCTATCATGAAGCATGGTATGTATGTATGTATTAATGTATGTATGTATGTATGCATGCACGCATGCATGCATCTGAGTGAGAACTATAAAATCATCTAAGATTGTACTAATTGCATGCTTTTACACTACAAAAAATAAGAGTATCAACCACACATGCATGTGTGGTTAAAAATATGCTTATGTGTGATAACTGAGATTTACTTACGCATAATGCAAGTGTCACCATGTGTCACTATATTTCCGTGGAAAAAGAGCTTTACCCACACTTATATTTATGTGTGGTTAAATCGTTATACATTTAACTACACATATATGTGTTACTAAATGTATCATTTATGTGTGAATAAATATATTTTTACAATAATATAATGATGAGGTGGAAAATACGTGGACAATGACATGGATGGTGACGTGACAAATTTTATAAAGATGACATGGAAGTGATGACGTGGCAATTTTTTTATTGTGGTTAAATCCTATAAATTATGTGTAGGTAATTGGTGATTAAATATTCCGATTTTTTGTTTATTATTTAATAATTTTATTTATTTGAATACAACCATGTATTTGAGAATATTATATTATATTGGAAATTAAATAAAAACACATAGCAAGCAATTGACAAAGAATTCTAAAAGATACGAATTTTACTCAATAAAATCAAAATATACAATATTTATGTCTCTTGCAAAAGTAAAAACAAAAAATGTGTAAATTGTTATAAATATTTATATATTGTGGACATTACTTATTAGTTAAGGTTTTATATCTAGTATATATATCTCATTGTACTCTATTTGTAAGATACGGCATAATATGAGATTAATGAGAAACCCTATTTCTTGCGCCGCTCCTCTCCTCTATCGTCTTCTTCTTCTTCTCCGTTTTCTTCTCTTGTATTCTCCGTTCTACAATTTACTTTACAACACGTTATCAGCACGAGTCTCTAACCAATTGAGCAGATCTTGAAGCATATGAGGTAATCGTATCTCTTCTGACAAGGTAACATGCTAAACCTCTAATTAATGAATGAATTGTTATATTTGATGTGAATTTTGTATGCAAAATACGTTCTGAAATTTTGGTTTAGTATCTCCCCTGACAAGGTAAGCATATGTATTGCTTGAATTGCTTTTAATTTTTCCCAACGTGCTTGAGTATCTGAATAATTGAATTCGATGGGAATGAATTAGAACGATACGAGAAAGAGGCTTGACAATTGTTTGGAATTCGTTCCGAATTTTCTTTCCTAAGCTAGAGATCATAAATATTTTTCGGCAGTTGATTCCTCGATTATACGAAGCACGATTTAATTGTTTAATAAGTTTCACTTGCTTATATCAGCCATCTTTTATTCAGTAATTATTTGGTCAGCACTAATTCATTTTGTTGAATGATGTAATTGGTAAAGCGAAATGAATTTATGATGAAATAGAATATATTTATGTGATGACCTTAAATTATATACTACTCATAATATTACGATTAAGGAGATGACATCACAACAAAAAGCTCACATAGTTCTCCCTTAAGTAGTATAATTATTAGATTGTGTATTCCTGAAGTAATACATAGCTAAATAAAATGTATACATGGTTTTTGATTATCTTCACTTTCATTTGAAGTTAATTGCGGTCAAGTGATGCCTGAAGCACACTACTACTTATTGAAATACTCAAGGGAATGGTGATAAAAAATTTTCTAATATAGTTGAAGGGGAGTGAGCTAATCAGGTCATGAATATATTTATAGTCAATAAATGTTAAATGTTAATTGCGACTATTTGTTTGCCTGAAGCAAATTTAATATTCTCCTACACATAATCCTGAAGATTATGGATTATATTGATTAGTTTGACTGCAGCAAACGTATGATATGTAAAATTAGAGCATCAAAATAATATTTTGGAGAATATTAATTTTGTAACTCTTTCTTAAAAGAGGGGGAGAACTTCAACAATTCATTGACAATATCTCTATTATCATCTCTAGAAGAGTCATATTCAATTCCCTATTGAAAAACACATTACTTTTCCTTCACGGGATAGTAATCTAACGATAATCATGTTGCGAATACATTAATACATTAAAATACCCAAATTATTTTCAATTATCTATAGCATGAGTATTTGGGTTCCCCCACGTATAGTTAGTGAGTGATAATATAAATCATCATTTCCCCATCTGCTATCTCTTATATTACCACCAAAGCGTACGTATAAAGGCTCTAAGAAATGTTATATGCATACTCCGTCGAATTTTAAAATATCAAATAGAGCCAAATATCGGGGATCATTTTTATTAATTGGTACGTTGTACTAATAATCCAACTAATCATTTCACGGCATTAGGGGGAGATATGAATGAAAGAATGCCTCTAAATTCTTGTTGGATTGAATATTAATTCACACGCTATGTAAAATGAACTAAAAGTTCAATTAAATATTAACTGCCAATGGAGTGAATAAATTCTATATACTTGCAGTATATATGCACCATAGTAAAATGAAGTTCTTTGAGAACTTAACAAATTATTTGATGCTCTTATACGCCTGAAGCGTAAACATTATATTGGCGCTAAAGAGAAAATCCGCGGTGATAATAATAAAACTAAATATATGCCATCACTCCATAGAACCTCTTGAAGAGGATCGTCCTGTAGACGAGAATCCCAGTTACACCATATACTCTCCCGAAGAGGATTGTCCTGTAGACGAGTTTGCACGTGCACTAATTAATCATAACACTGGGATTATGGAACAACCAGATTAAAATTTATTATTGGGAAATGATGAATATTCTGGTTTATTTAGAATTATATATATTGTCGTGGATGACAATTCAGAAGAAATATATAATTGAAGTATTATAAGTGTCGACACTTTCACCTCAATCATTACCGGTATATATTTCAAATGATGATCTAGATCTAGAACAAATTTAGTATTATAGTGCAAAATGCACTTGGTGAAATATGATATGATAGTGCCAGAAGCACTTGAGGTTGAGGTGGAGCTTAACTCGCTAAATAGACGATAAGTCTTACTTTCCTCATTAATATCTTCTTATAGTGAATGTTGTCCCAGCAGGGCACAAATGATTTTTAATGAGGAAATAAATTAATAAGGTGGTGAAAAGCAAAGCGAGTGGCTCGAGGGCTTTTAGCAGAGAGACCCTCAATATAGTTTCATTCTCCTGTTATATATGTTCCGCTATTCAATATATCTGGCAGTAATTATAGATATCCTAGTGATTTATCATCATGACCGCAATTGTATAAGTTATAAGGCGGATATCTATGTATATGTAAATCAAGTCCCTGTTGGACTTAAAATTTCCTATCTAAAGGAAAATAAAATTGCAACATGAATTAAATGAAATTTATCCTTATGGAGTAAGGATTGTTAAAATGATATATGTTCTTGCGTGTTTATTCAAAAGGTATTTGAATGATTGTAGTAATGGTTTTGATTATATTGATGCATTATATTGCTTCACGCATAGAACTTGAGAATTCTAACTCATGCTTAATGACGGAGTTTTTAGTATGAAAGACTTGTGATAAGTCTAAATATTATCTCGGCCAGCAGTTTGAGTGTCTCCTAGAAGGAGTATTATACCAGTCGGTTTGTTTTATAAGAAGTTTTAGTTGTGTTAATTTAGTAATTTGCATCCGTTCAGTATCTCAATATTTGTTTTATCACTTGAAGTGAAAAAGATAACAAATAAATTATGAACCAGAAGTTCATTATCTTAAGTACCAAAAGTACTACTCTATCAGGCCTGATTAGGGGTGGTTCGGTACGGCATACCGTAAAATTTTCGCCATACCGTATACCGTACCGTTAGTTGCGGTATGAGATTTTTCATACCGTTGTCGTACCGTACCTTTCGGCATACCAATGTTCGGTATACCGGAATTCGGTATGGAAAAAATTCATACCGTTATCGTACCGTCGTTTCGGTATACCGTACCGTACTTCGGTATGGTACGGTATACCGTATACCAAAAACATACGATTATCCATAGAATTAAAAATTCATAAACTAATAAAATCCATACAATAAAATCCATAAGAAATTACAATTCATTAATAAAAAGTCTGATTAATCCATAACCATTTAAAATACATACATATTTCATGAATCAACATTTATACATTTCACTAATATTTTTCGATATATTTACTTTAAAAACTAAAATATTCAGAAATTACGCTAGTATGCCTTAAATTTAAATCAAACTAATATTGAAAGAATACTATTTGTAGTATTTTACTTAGATAATATAACTTATACAACTTAAAGTTACTTACATTCAATTTTTATGTTTAACTAGTATGTCTTAACTTAATTAAACTATTAACATAAGTTATTATGTTCATATACTTACATACAATCATACTTTTAAAGTTTTAATGCGTAAATATTAACATATAATATATGCTAAGTGTATTCATTAATCATGCATTATAAATCTTGAGATAATTATTGTGACATGCACGTAAATTCGGTATATACCGCCGGTACGGTATTTATCGGTATACCACGGTATTGTAATTTTGGATACCGTTGCCGTACCGAAGCTTATCGGTACGGTATGATACCGTACCGAAAAATCGGTATACCGTCTCTTTCGGTATTTTCGGTATTTTTTCGGCGCGGTATGCTCGGTATTTCGGCGTAACGGTATCCCGACCCACCCCTAGGCCTGATACGTCGTATGAAATCAACATGCTAGCAATACTTGAATTACTCTCGGAAGGAGATATGTTTATATGATGGTAATCATATTATTTGTTATCGTCAAGGTATACGAAACCTTGATTTATCTTCTTCAAGATTTTGAGATTCTCATAGAAGGAGATATATTGAATGATGTTGAACACTATATTGGATATCTTTAAAGGTATACACCTTTGTTCATTGTTACTCCCGGAAGGAGATCTATTTATATGGTGATCATCATATTCTTTGTTATCTTCTAGGTTCGCTAAAACCTTGATGTAAATTACGTATTGAGATACTAATTGAGATTGATGTTGGTTGATTTTGGATGCTTGTTACCTATTTTGATTAATCACCACAACGTATTTTTGAGACTGGTATATTATTAAAATCTCCAATATCCTATATAAGGATATATAATGTTGTTATTGTGTTGCATACATGAGTTCTAGAAGAATTTTTGTTATAAATATATATTAGTGATAATCCTGCAGATTATTCACTAAAACTCCTCATATATCTATGCACGAGAAATAGATAATGTGAAAGATTGTCGTTTTGAGGGGGAGCGATAAATTTTAAATTATTTTTAAAGAATAGGTCTTGAAGATCGAAATATATAATCCTGAAGATTATGCTCTGAAGGCTTAATAGTTGTACTCTTTTTCCATTACTAAGTTTTTTTCCCATTGGGTTTTCTTAGTGAAGGTTTTTAATGAGGCAACTAATGCAACACATGTATAAGCGTATGTTATGTACTCTTTTCCTCTACCGAATTTTTCCCACGTGGTTTTTACGGAGAGGTTTTTAACGAGGCATGAACATCGTAGCGTAATGTCCAAGGGGAGTGTTATAAATATTTATATATTGTGGACATTACTTATTAGTTAAGGTTTTATATCTAGTATATATATCTCATTGTACTCTATTTGTAAGATACGGCAGAATATGAGATTAATGAGAAACCCTATTTCTTGCGCCGCTCCTCTCCTCTATCGTCTTCTTCTTCTTCTCCGTTTTCTTCTCTTGTATTCTCCGTTCTACAATTTACTTTATAACAAAGAATTCTAAAAGATACGAATTTTACTCAATAAAATCAAAATATACAATATTTATGTCTCTTGCAAAAGTAAAAACAAAAAATGTGTAAATCAAATTACAATACATTCAATCTAGCACTTTTGATTTCCTATGGAGCTCTCTTTATTTCCAAGAAATTCCACCAGATTAGAACCATTTGTTAGCTCCATAACAGAACCCTGCAGCATTAATTTCAATGAAGACAATAGAAAGACGATAATAGTCCATATAAACAATACATCATAGTACATATAACTAGGAAAAAAAAAATGAAAATACAATTGTTGCTACTAATGGTGTAGTTCATAAAAGAAGTCTTACCTATTAAAAATTGTAGCAGCATCTTTTGCTACTAGTACGAGTCATGAAGTCTGCATAAGAATTAACAAAGAACTTAAAACTGAACGTGTGAAGATGAATTAAGATTCAATTTTTTAGAATATTACGGCAAAATATATAATAATAAACAAGGAAAATTACACAAAAGAAATTTGAAGATAAGAGCAGAACTACATTGGGTACTTATCTCTCATTAATTAAAGAATTTTCTGAGGAAACTCCGTTCGAACAAACGGTTTCACATAGAATCGAGATGAGTTTGAAACACTCAAAAACTAAAACTCCTTTTCATCAATCGAAACCAATAAACTTGAGACTTTGATCTGAGAACCGTCGAATCTTCTTTTATGCAATTCACCGACTCCGAATGAGGTTATTCATTTCCCCCACTAATGAGATTTGGGAAGGTGTGTGTCGTGACTCATGAGTGAGAAAACCGCCACACTATTCATAATTATGTGGAGGGAGTCGAATTTTTTAAGCGGCATCCAATTTTTAAGTTTTATTTATCCAAAATTTAATTTTTTATTTATCATTTATTTTTTAGGTTTGTTTAATTATTTAAAATATACTCCGCATGACTAATCTTTAATCTCTTTTTCGGTTTCGTTTTCTTTTTCATTTTCCATTCCTTTTCTTTTTCTTTTCTTTGCTTTTTCTTTTCCCTTTTTAAAACATATGTCTAATCTTCCTTAAATTTTCAATTTGTTCCTTTAACTATTTTAGATTTGGGATATCACAATTTATTATAAAAATGTGCTACAAAATTCTCGACATACTGTACTTTATTACTGCACATGAATTATGTGGAATAAATTACTATATTTATAAGTTTTCCATATCAGTATATAGTAGTATTAAAAACTAAAGAATATTTCATTAAAAAAATAAAATGTGAAAAAAGTGAATGCTAACAATCTAAATGCGATTATGTATATACGAACCATTTACTACACATACATAATTAGTTAATGTGTGTGGCTTATGTCTTTTGCTAAAATGGAACACAAGTATATTTAAAATATCTTCAATTATATAATCATAAGAATATTGTAAAAAAATCCGAACGTGTCAAATTTTTTTTTGTCACACATGCTATATGTAAATAACTAAATATTCAAGCAACAGAAGTACAGAACGAGATCTTAACCATACATAAATATATTATAATCACGTGTGGTTAAATTTTTTTAAATATTTAATTGATTTGTTATGTCATTATACATATCATGTTAAACTGCTAAGTTAAATAAAAAAAAATAATAATAAAAATTATTTAAAAAACTCTAAATGTGACTGATATGTTTTGGTTACACATCCTAAATGTCGACATTTAATAAAAAAGTGTCACATTAATTTACCTACACATATTTTGGTTATGTGTGGCTAACTAACCACACATAATGACGTGTGACAAATTTAAATGTGGCTAAAAGTTCAATTTCTTGTAGTGATATTTTGGGTGGTAGGTGTGACGAAACCAGCAATATAACAGTGAAAAACGATGTTTACGATTTCGGTTTGGTCCTCCTTGAGCTCTTGACAGGAACTGAACTGTTTGGCTGCCCTCGGAGGAAGCAGCAGGAATTCGTATCACGGGTATGAAGCTTCTACGTTCTCAAAGGCGCATGTCCTCTTAGCTGCTTTTTATGTATGAATATGATTGTAGCTTGATAATAGTATATATTATACGGCAACAGGCAAAAGTGAGGCTTTTCCAAGACAGGGTGGAAGAGGTTGTCGGTCCTAGACTCAAAGCAGAATACCCACTCAAGCCGGTCGAAAAGGTTCCTCCCATCGACCCTTCTTTAGCTGTGTTTCATTACGACTCAAAGCAGAATACCCACTAAACTATGCCTTCATTACGACACTTATTCGCGCCCGGACATGACTACTGTTTCACAAGCTCTCCAGATTGCTTTGCAGGAAACTCATGACTACTACTCAAAACAAATCATTGTCAGAAAATGACTAATACAAATTCTCCGTCCCACCCATTTTCACTCTCCTAGCTCAGCTAGCGGAATTGTGGGAACAAAAACTGGCAACAATAAGATGACAACTCATCAAAAGAATGATACGCTCGTGGCGTGATGTTCGGTAAGGCCCTTAGCTGAGTGATGTCCTCTAGCTTAGCTAGCGGAATTTTGGGACCATAAACTGGGAGCTTATAAACAATAGGATTCGTTGGAAAGCCCCTTCGCACTGGAACATAAGAGCGATGATTCACTCGTAAGCCGCTTGGCGTGGTGTTTAGAGGAATTGCAAGAACATATGTTGGCAGCTCGTCCACTCGTAATGCCATTGACTGCGTATCAACACTAGTCTGTTTGTCAGTTAAATGAGAGGCTTCTGGTTCTGGCTCTGGCTCCTCCGACTCAACCTTATTTGTTGTTGACCCTGTGTAACCACATTTATGCAAATTTCAATATAATAAGCTCTTGAAACATCTTATAAGCATCTTAAACTAAGCTATCCATTAATCTCCGGCTTAATAGACGAGAAATTTTAACCACTTGTACCAGATGTTACAGCTCTTGTCCTGAATGGCCAAAACAGGAATCTACTAGCTCCCGACCCTCTGCTTTCATGTTGTTCAAGGGCTAACTCGAGCTGTGCCACTGTCCGAGTCATTGTGATCCGTTCGGTTCATGACACAGGCATCTTATTGTAACCCCCCGACGAATGTCTTGAGGCAACTGCCCGATATTTCGCCCCACAAAACGGGGGCGATGATCTGGTCGGCTTTTCTGTTTTGAATCTTTTCTTGAGCCCACATACTCATACACAGGTAACCCTCATCAGCCATCCAACGGTCAAGCGGCGATCTCCCACTCAACACTTCCAACAACACTATCCCAAAAGCCTAAACGTCGCTCGCCCGCGTAAGCCAGCCAGTAGTGAAATAACTAGGGTCGAAATACCCGAATGAGCCCTTCACGCTTGCGGTGACATGGCTCGCCGACTCGTCCACGCCTAGATGCTTGGCCAAGCCGAAATCCGAGACCTTAGCTTGGAAACTCTCGTCCAAGAGCATGTTGGTAGACTTGACATCCCGGTGGATGATGGAGCAGCCAGAGTGGAGATAGTCGAGGCCTCGGCCGGCTCCGATGCATATCCGGAGCCGTTGATTCCACGACAGAGGTTTGCGATTCGTCGGAAGTTTGTAAAGGTGGTCAGCCAACGTTCCGTTGGCTATGTACTCGTAGACGAGGATCATCTCCCCCTCCTCTCTGCAATAGCCAATGAGAGAGACGAGATTGCGGTGGCGGACCTTAGTCAGCGTTTCCATATCCATGGCGAACTCTCTCTCTCCTTGGTTGGAATTCGAAGCTAGCCGCTTTACGGCCACAGTGGCGAGCCGCCGTCGATCACGGCTTTGTAGACTTTGCCGAAGCCTCCCTTTCCGATCACGTGCGCTTCGCCGAAACCTCCGGTGGCTGACTGGATGTCCGCCAGCGAGAATCGGCGGCAGAATGGGTGTTCGGCTGCGGATGATGATGCTATCTGATAATGGCTGATATTTTTAGTGATTTTCAACTTGAAGAAGGTGTAAATCAGATGGGGTGTCGTGTTGACCGAATTGGAGCCATGGAATGATGGAATTAATGTTGTACACTTTGACGAAACAACATCACCTAGAAATGGAGTTGACTCCGTAGTGACTTTGAATGTTCACCTCATGTTAAGTTAAATCTTTTTAATTATAGTTAATTTAAAAAATATTTTTGACTGATAGCGCATACTGTGATACTGTGCATAATAGAAAATGTCTTATCAAAATTTAATAGAGATTTAAATAGAAACCTTTTAACAAGAAATTTTCAACAATAATCGAACAAAAACAAAAAAATTCCAACAATAATATTCAATCTCCAGCTAGGTTGTTATGGATTTACAGGAATTGATGAAAAAATCATTGGATGTAGTGGAGGGAGATGGCAAATTAGGGATTTGTGAGATTGACGAGAATGGAATTGAGGAAAAGAATAAAAATAGTGGGCTTGGTGGTTGTTGGGCCATTTCATTTAGATTGCCTTTGGGCTGGTTGCAATTTATTTAGTTATGGTTTTGAGTATTGTTGCATTTTACATTCTAGCGATTTAGGGGGTGTTTGATAGCTATGATATACGTAGCAAGTTAGATAGCTTTTATACAACCATATCTTGTGTTTGGTAGCATTTTTCACTTTTCTTTAGGCTCGGTTTAAAATCATGGCCCGTCATAATATCACTATTCCGTCTTGTTTTTCTAACCCACCAAAATGGTGGGTTACGTTTTATACGGATTGAACAGTGTCGAGAAAAAAAATAATATTCCAAAATTACCCACCCTCCCCCACCAGTCCACCCATTCTCCCTCCCCCACCACGCTCGCTTATCTCTTTTGAAACAACCAACGCCGCCGTCCGCCGCCTCCTTGCCGTTGCCTACCTCCTCTCCGACGACCTCTCAAACACCTATGTCGCCGTCGTCTCCGGAGCGCTGCCCCTCGAAGAAGAGTATCGCCTTCGACAGACCTCTCAAACACCTATGTCGCCGTCGTCTCCGGAGCGCTGCCCCTCGAAGAAGAGTATCGCCTTCGACAATGCGTTGCCGTAGTCATGGTAGCTCGCCGTGAATTCAGAGAGGATGAGGAGGAGTAGGGCAATTGCGCACCGCACCTTCATTTTTGGTTGCTATTTTTGGTTGGGGCGTGAGGTTTTTGCTTTGAAGAGTGGAAATTGAGTAGACTGTGTGTGTTTTAGAGAGAGAGAGAGGGGTGTAAACCCCTAATGATTTTGAGAAGATGAACTTTCTTTCCTCTGGAAGTGTCAAGGATATTTTTGTAATTTTCGTATTTTATCTTGTGAATAATTTTGTGTACCAAACACTCTCCATAATATTAATTAAGGTTTGTGTATAGTCTACCAAAAAGAGTATTAAACCCTTGTTTCATTTTAACCTTAACACTCAATACTATTTTTATCCTATCTTCCCTTATCCTAACTTGACTATCAAACGGGCCCTTATATTTCTTTGGGAACAAGATACAGTATCATGTTTAGTTGTATATCTTGGTTGTTATAGGAGTTTTAGGCAAGTAATGCAGTATCTATTTTTCTGCTCTCTTTTTCTCTCTTCTCTTCATACTTCTGCAATTTTGGTTCATTGTTACACTTGTTGGAATTTTGGGTGATTTAATTGTTCAAATTGAATGAGCAATTAATTGGTTAAGTTTGAGGTGGGAAGTTTGTCCCACATTGGAAAAACAAAGAAGTTTGGACTCATATATAAGTCAAGGCTCAAATGTGTAGAATAATTAATTCCTCAAGTGGTGGATTGGGCTTAGCCTTTTGGGCTAAATCCAAAGGCCTACGAGGACGGTGCTATCCGCCGTAGCTGTGCACGTGCACGTCGCAATGGGCACTTTGAGGCGCACCATCGTCGCTGAGGAGCTTGAGGGGCCTTTACTTTTCCTAAACCGAGCCAAACGTGTGGCTCGAGTCCATGGGAGTGTGTCCAGCGCACACCGGGAGCGAACCGGTGCGATGGTTCAAACCGAATGGGTGCCAGGCGTGTGCATGTCACAAGCCAACCCAAAAGATGCGAACCAAGGGGCACGAGCGTGTGTAGACCACACGCCCGTGACTCGGGCAGGCTTGCGCCGGACACGAGCCGAGCGCGGATTGGCTCATGGAGGGCCGAACCATCATGTTGGTTCGGTTTGGGTGATCAGGGCTGTCGATCAAGATTTGATCGAACGGTCCAGATCGAAGCACCCCTTCATGGAAAGCCACCTATCTCCTATAAATAGAGCCCTCCACAGAATGATCCAACACACCAAAAACGAAGATAACCTTTCTCATCTCGTTTTATCATTCCTTCCCTTTTCTCTCACTTACAAAGTCTCGATATTCGAGTAGTTCGACGGATTCTCGACTTGTAGTGCAACAACTTGAGAACGTAGAACCGTTGTATCTTGGAGACAATTGCTATAGTCCGATTGCACTATATCGGAGCAATATTGTCTTACGGAGATAGAGTCTAACTCTAGCCTCGGTTCTGCCCATTTATCGTATTACGGTTCTAACAATCGTAAGACAATATTATGGCATCCAGCGGTGATACCGTTCCACCCTCTCGGCCCTGGCTCCGGCTCCAGCCCCAGTCTACGCCGAAAGGCCGGAAAAATTTTCCGGCAACGATTTCAAGCGTTGGCAACAGAAGATGCTGTTCTATCTCACCACTATCAACCTGGCGCGATTCTTGAAGGAAACTCCCCCCGAAGTTGGAGAAGATGAAACGGACGAGCAAAAGCGGAATGCTCTTGATGCATGGCATCACATCGACTTCTTGTGTCGCAACTATATCCTAAATGGATTAGACGACACTCTCTATTGCGTCTACTCGGAGCTCAAATCCTCAAGGGAACTATGGAGCTCTCTCAAAACGAAGTACAAGACGGAGGATGCCGGCTTGAAGAAATTCATAGTCGGACGATTCTTGGAATTCAAGATGGTAGATAACAAGACGGTTATCGAACAAGTGCAAGAACTTCAAATAACCTTGCATGATATTCATGCCGAAGGTATGTCTCTCTCTGAATCTTTTCAAGTAGCAGCTATTATTGAAAAACTGCCACCAAGTTGGAAGGATTTCAAGAACTATCTCAAGCATAAACGCAAGGAGATGGGACTTGAAGATCTGATCGTTAGACTTCACATCGAAGAAGACAATCGGAAAAGCGAAGGGATTGCCGCCAAGTCTTCGATGGAGGAAAAGGCCAACTTGGCCAAAACTAGCAACAAGAAGAAGCGCAAGTTTCCCGAGAAGAAATGAACCCCCAAGAAGTCAAAGCGTATCAAGGGGAACTGCTACAACTGCGACAAACCTGGCCACATGGCAAAGGACTGTCGCAAGCCGAAGAAGGACAAGAAGGACAAGAATGAACAAGCGAATATGACGGAGGACAAGAGTGTCCCCGTAGACTTATCCGAACTAGACCTATCTGCGGTCATTGATGAAGTCAACATGGTTGGCAACCCAATTGGGTGGTGGGTCGATACCGGCGCCACCAGACACATTGCTTCGGATAAGGGAGTGTTCTCCACCTACGAGCCCATAACCGAGAAGAAGAAACTCTACATGGAAATTCTGCGACATCCAAGGTCGTTGGAGTCGGAAACGTGGTACTCAAAATGACATCAGGCTTGAAGTTGACTCTCAAAAAATGTGCTGCATGTCCCAGACATTCGCAAGAACCTCGTATCAGGCTCCATACTCAACAAGGCCGGTTTTAGACTAGTCTTTGAAGCAGATAAAGTTGTAATGACCAAAGGTGGTCAATCTATTACTATTATAAAAGTGTGGATTCTTACAAAATATGATTTGCCTATTTTACCCTTCTATATAATTTTTTATAATTAACAGTAAAACTAATGAATAAATTCAATAAATACATTAATAATTAATTATCTATTTAAATTTTCTTTTACGTGCATATGCACGTAACTTTCCACTAGTTCATAGGAAAAGGCTATATAGATAATGACCTCTTCAAGCTTAATGCTATAAGTGTACCTACTAATGTTGAAATAAAGAACAACGTTGTTTATTTGACTGAGTCTCCTAATTTATGGCATGATAGATTAGGACACACAAATCTAAAGACACTACGAAGATTAGTGAATTTAGAATTGCTTCCTAAAGTGAGCTTCGATGAACACAAACGTTGCAAAATATGTGTTGAAGCAAAAATGGCTAAAGGACCTTTTCATTCCGTCGAAAGGATCTCACAACCTTTAGAACTCATACACACCGACTTGTGTGATATGAAATTTGTGCAAACAAGAGGGGGTAAAAACTATTTTATCACATTTATTGATGATTGCACAAAATATTGTTATGTGTATCTTTTGAGAAGCAAAGACGAAGCTTTCGAAGCTTTCAAAAGATACAAAATGAAGTTGAAAATCAACTTAGCATCAAAATAAAACGAATCCGAAGTGATAGAGGTGGTGAATACGTTGCTCCTTTTGAGGAATTTTGCCGTGAAAATGACATCATCCACGAAACTACCGCACCATATTCACCACAATCCAATGGAGTTGCCGAAAGAAAGAATAGAACTCTAAAGGGAATGATGAATGCTATGTTGATTAGCTCTGGCTTACCACAGAACATGTGGGAGGAAGCCATTCTTTCGGCAAATAAAATTTTAAACAAAATACCCCAAAAGAAGCAAGACAAAACTCCATACGAGATATGGAAAGATCGAAAACCTTCATTTAAATACATAAAAGTGTGGGGGTGTCTAGCTAAAGTTGAAGTACCAAAACCGAAACAAGTTCGGCTCGGTCCAGACTATTGATTGCATCTTCATTGGATATGCAAACAATAGCAGTGCTTATCGATTTTTGGTACACAAATCAGAAGTACCCGACATGAATGAGGGAATGATAATAGAATCAAGAAATGCAATATTCTTTGAATCTATATTCCCCAAGAAAGATAGGATCACTTCAAGTCCTAATAAGAGGACTTATGAGAATATGGAAAATTCGGGAGAAAATGTGGCATCAACGTCACATGAACCTAGACAAAGTAAGAGGACAAAGATTGCAAAGAACTTTGGTCCAGACTTTATAGTATACTCATTGGAAGATGAGCCTAAGACAATCAAAGAAGCATTGTCTAGTCCGGATGCTCCGTTTTGGAGAGAAGCTATAAATAGCGAAATAGAATCCATCATGAACAATCATACGTGGGAGATTGTTGATCTCCCTCCGGAAAATAAACCTTTAGGATGCAAATGGATCCTTAAGAAGAAATATAAAGCCGATGGAACTATTGACAAATATAAAGCCCGTTTGGTAGCAAAAGGCTTCAAACAAAAAGAGGGGTATGACTACTTCGATACCTACTCACCTGTTACGAGAATCACATCCATACGAATGCTTGTTGCTATTGCAGCACTGTATAACCTTGAGATACACCAAATGGATGTGAAAACCGCATTTCTCTATGGAGATTTGAAGGATGAGATATACATGGAACAACCAGAAGGGTTCGTCGTTCCTGGGAAAGAAAGAAAAGTCTGTAAGCTAGTTAAGTCATTATACGGAATTAAACAAGCTCCTAAGGAATGACACTAAAAATTTGACAAAACCATGTTGTCAAATGGATTCAAAATAAATGAATGTGATAT
Organism: Thymus mandschuricus; assembly: GCA_029379335.1. Lineage (NCBI taxonomy): Eukaryota > Viridiplantae > Streptophyta > Magnoliopsida > Lamiales > Lamiaceae > Thymus > Thymus mandschuricus. The sequence continues at coordinate 33,500,401 of CM057078.1, forward strand.
CAAAGGAACACATAATAATTTTGTTGTTTTGTGCCTTTATGTAGATGACATGCTTATAATAGGAAGTAATCATGAGATCATCATGAAGACGAAAGAAATGTTGAAGAGAAACTTCAGCATGAAAGACTTGGGGAGAGCCGACGTAATTCTAGGAATTAAAATTTCTAGAACATCCGAAGGAATTACCTTGTCACAGTCCCACTATGTAGAGACTGTGCTCAAGAAATTCAATGCATTGGATCTACCTCCAGCTAAAACTCCTGTGGACTTGAACTTACACTTGGCTAAGAATCGAGGAGATCCAATTTCCCAATTGAATTATGCAAGGATCATTGGAAGCCTTATGTACATTGCTAATTGTACAAGGCCTGACATAGCATATTCAATAAGCAGACTGAGTCGGTTCACAAGTAATCTTGGAAAGGATCATTGGACTGCTTTAACCCGAGTACTAAGGTATTTAAAACATACCTTAAAACATAGTATTCACTACTCTAGATATCCTGCTGTTCTGGAAGGATATAGTGATGCTGATTGGATATCAGACACAAAGGATTCAAAATCCACAAGTGGATATGTGTTCACCATAGGTGGTGGAGCAATATCTTGGAAATCCTCTAAACAAACATGTATAGCTCGGTCTACGATGGAATCTGAATTCATTGCTTTAGACAAAGCTGGCGAAGAAGTTGAATGGCTAAGAAACTTTCTAGAGGATATTCCTTGTTGGGATAAACCGGTGCCTCCTATAATGATTCATTGTGACAGCATGTCAGCAATCGGGAGAGCACAAAGTAGTATGTATAATGGTAAGTCTAGACATATCCGTCGTAGACATAATACCGTTAGACAATTGATCACTAGTGGAATAATTGTCATTGGATATGTAAAGTCCAAAGCCAACATAGCGGATCCGTTTACTAAAGGTATTAATCGTGATCAATTGTACAATGCAGTAAGGGAAATGGGTTTAAAAATCCACAAGTAAAGACGTTCATAACGGTAACTCAACCATGATGAATGGAGATCCCAAGAACATGGTTCAATGAGACAACTAAGTTATGAATGTTTGGTTGAGCACTTGAAAACTTGTACTAAAATTCATTCTCGAAAACTGCTCAAGTGCTAATGATAGTGGTAAGGGCAAGCTATAAATGCTTTTAATGATTCCTATAAGGTAGAAGAGGATACCTTGATAGGAGATCACCTATATAAGTGTGAAGTGAGGCTGCTTCAATAATTACACTTATGAATCCAAGATATGGTCCAAGGCCGAAAAGGACACAACGTGAGAACGAAAGATATAGGATCTTTATTGTGTATATGTTATTGTCTTGGTTTACATAAAAGCTGTTCGGTTCAAGACATCGCGTTCACCAAACAGCGAGTAAATCCGATAGCATCATACTATGGAAGGTTCAAAGCCATAAGCTACATATCCTTATGCAATAAAGAGCCGTGAGACTTTGTAAGACATTGCATTTGCATTAATTGTCATTCATGTAGGGGATTGTTGGAATTTTGGGTGATTTAATTGTTCAAATTGAATGAGCAATTAATTGGTTGAGTTTGAGGTGGGAAGTTTGTCCCACATTGGAAAAACAAATAAGTTTGGACTCATATATAAGTCAAGGCTCAAATGTGTAGAATAATTAATTCCTCAAGTGGTGGATTGGGCTTAGCCTTTTGGGCTAAATCCAAAGGCCTACGAGGACGGTGCGATAGCACCGTCCGAGTCCGCCTCCGCCGTAGCCGTGCACGTGCACGTCGCACTTGTCGCAATGGGCGCTTTGAGGCGCACCATCGTCGCTGAGGAGCTTGAGGGGCCTTTACTTTTCCTAAACCGAGCCAAACGTGTGGCTCGAGTCCATGGGAGTGTGTCCAGCGCACACCAGGAGCGACTGGTGCGATGGTTCGAACCGAATGGGTGCCAGGCGTGTGCATGTCACAAGCCAGCACCCAAAAGGTGCGAACCAAGGGGCACGAGCGTGTGTAGACCACACGCCCGTGACTCGGGCAGGCTTGCGCCGGACACGAGCCGAGCGCGGGTTGGCTCATGGAGGGCCGAACCATCATGTTGGTTCGGTTCGGGTGATCTTGTCCGTCGATCAAGATTTGATCGAACGGTCCAGATCGAAGCATCCCTTCATGGAAAGCCACCTATCTCCTATAAATAGAGCCCTCCACAGAATGATCCAACACACCAAAAACGAAGATAACCTTTCTCATCTCGTTTTATCCTTCCTTCCCTTTTCTCTCACTTACAAAGTATCGATATTCGAGTAGTTCGACGGATTCTCGACTTGTAGTGCAACAACTCGAGAACGTAGAACCGTTGTATCTTGGAGACAATTGCTATAGTCCGATTGCATTATATCGGAGCAATTTTATCTTACGGAGATAGAGTCTAACTCTAGCCTCGGTTTTGCCCATTTATCGTATTACGGTTCTAACAACACTTTTTCAATATAAAATTCACAAAAAATATATATATATAATCACACCACAAATCAGATTGATTCCACTACAATTGGTATCTCATAACCCAGGTTATTCCACTACAATTGGTATCTCATAACCCAGGTTTTGATCATGGTTGAGGTTACAAGGTTCAAAGACTTGCAAGAGGCCCAAAAGAAGCTGGATCAACTGCTCCAAACTGAGCCGATGAAGAGTACATTTACTGAGATAAAATTCCATAATGAAGTTATTGATAAGAAATTTGAGCATAATACGAATATATTAGCTGAAATGCAATTGCAATTGCTTAATTTGGGTAGTGATGGTGACAATTCTATTCTGGCAACTATGGGAAAGAAGGATCTGGGAAATTAGGATCCATTGTCAATTTTGCACATACTCCTTTGCCAATACTCAGATTTCCCTAGGTTTGATGGATCTAGTCCTAGTTCTCGGATCCTAAAAGGTAAAAGTTATTTCAAATTGATGTTTGGCATTGCTGTTTCACAAAAGGTGCATTTGGCTACCATGCATTTTTATGGTAAGGGTCTATTTTGGTTCCAGAATTTAGATATGGGTGATATTGAGATCTGTTGGGAGCAGTTTTTGGAAGTGGTTTCTACTAGGTTTGAAGATTTGAGGGTTTCTAATATTATAGTTGAGTTTAACAAACTAAAGAAGACATGATCCTACGGGAATTATGCAGAAAACTTTAATAAGTTTAAGTCTTCTATGTTGATGAATGATCGAAGTAAATATACTAAGGATAATTTAATGGCCAGCTTCCAAAGTGGCTTAAGTGAGGAATTGCAATCTTTTATCAACATGTCCCAACCTAGATCTCTGGAATAGACAATTGAATGGGAAGGAATCATCACATTGGATGTTGTGGCTAAAAGATTTAAATCGCCCACTAAACCTTTCCACAACTAGGGGTATTGATGTAGCGTAGCTTCAACAATAGAACTTCAATGGATAAAGAATTCAATTGTTGATTCAAAGAATGCCAATTGAACTCACAAACTCACGTAAAGAAACCCTAATATTATTTCAGCAAATACGTCTCCAAAAATCCTTCAAACCCCTATAAATACTAGTCTTAAATATAACATCAAATCTTGAAATAACAAGGAGATAAATCCTATCTAAAAATAATTAATGTAAATAACAAAAGAAAACAATTGGATTATTTTGTGGGCTTGGCTCTGTGTAATGGATAGAAATTGTCCAAGAATGCGATTGTGGTCTCATCTCCATCAGGTATGTAACAAGGAAATCACATAGTAGTCAAAGTTATGTACTCCCTCTGTCCCCTAATAAGTGTCCTAAGCCGCCAAATTTCAATAACCAAGAAAGTGTATAATTTTACCATATTAACCCCTAATCATTACATAGAAAATTGAAAAAGTAAAAAAAGTGTAATGATAGTAGGGGTAAAATTGGTAGTTTAGCTAAAATTTTACATTGAAATATGTGATAGGACACTTATTATGGGACAAAAATTTTGACGGCTCAGGACACTTATTAGGGGACGGAGGGAGTACCTATTAAAAATGATGGTTGTGAACAATGTTCTAAAAAACGCTAGGCGCTAGTCGGGCGGCGGAGGGCCGACTAGCGCCTACCCGCCTAGGCGGATTCGTATTTTTTATTTTTATTTTATTTTTTTACTAATATTCCTAAATAAAAATATTAAAATTTTCATTATCCAATATTCCAATTACATATTATCTAATTTCATCTCAATTCTTAACAATGCAAATATACAATTGCAAACTAATATAGTTCAAAATTCATAAATCAATAGTCATTCAAATAAAATTCATAGTCGAAACATTACCACAAATTTAAACATAAAATCGAATGGGAAGGAGAAGAAGAGGAGAAGAATATTATTGTTCCCAGCCGCCTAGCCCGCCGCCTAGCCCGCCTAGCCGCCTAGGCGGCGCCTAGTCTGCAGCCGCCTAGCCCAAAATCGGGACGGCACAGCGCCGCCTAGGCCGTTTTTTAGAACACTGGTTGTGATCAATGTTCTAAAATACGCTAGGCGGTAGCTAGGTGGCGGGCTGCCGACTAGCGTCTAGGCGGCTAGGCGGGCTTCTAGACGGATTCTAAGCGGGCTAGGCGGATAAGAGTTATTTTATGTATTTTTACTATTATTTTTACACAATATCATATAATAAAAAGTATATATCATTTACTAATATACTTTCATCTACTAATTTATGATTAATGGACAAGATTCAACAAATATAAATTATATAATAATATAATATGCTAATTAATAGTTCAAATTCTACAAATTTAGTAGTCTTTTACATAAATTTTCACCCAGCCCGCCTAGCCCGCTTAGCTCCGCCTAGCTCCGCCCAGCTCCGCCTAGGGCCGCCTAGCCGAGCACCGCCTAGAAGCGGCCGCCTAGCATAAAATCTAGGCGGCCGGGCACCGCCTAGCGCCTAGGGGCCGTCTAGGCGGCCGCCTAGCCGATTTTTAGAACACTGGTTGTGATATATGATATGAGTGGTGACTAGCTAACGTTTTGCTTATTTGATACATAATAATATATTATTTAATGATAACATATTACTATATCTTATTTAAATACTAGTATATTATAATTTTGCCGTTATATTAGAGATATAATGGGGGAATAATAGGTAAATAAAATTTTGCCACACAAGATACTTTTATAATAGGTATAGATCCGTATTGCCACTAGTGGAAATTTTGTTAATTTTATGATACAATTTGACTGCCTTATGAGTACATGTAGGTTGACAAGTCTCTAATTTTATGAAAGCTCTGTTGCTGTGACCTTGGTGATTCTGAGTTACTTTTATGATGTAAACAGAAGAGAGTGACCTAAGTGAATAATGATGTATGTTGAATCATATTTGTTCATATTGTAACCTTACATAAGTTCCCCTCAATGCATAATCTGTGGTTATTTTTGGGGGATTTTTAATATTTTCCCTTCTCTACTAATTCGGTGAAGGAAGAAAGGAGCTTCGATCCCTTATACAAGAAGATGAAGTTCGTAAGCATAACAATACAATCTCAAGTGTATGTGTGTTGACATAGCTGCAGAGGGGTTAACGAAACCAAAGGTCATAGACTCGTAGGGTTCAAGTGCAGTGAAACAGTTGAGCACCCGTCAAGAGCTCAAGGAGGACCAAACAAAAACTGTAAACATCGTATTTCGGAGATGGTGTAGCCCATGAACATCTACCATCAGAAGATACAAAGCAATTACTACAATCTCAGATTACCAGTTCTCACTCAGAAATATGTGTACGTACGTACTTTGGCTTATGAATAGTAGTAGGGCAGGGGGAAGAGCGATAAGGCTCATCATTACCGAAAAGGGATCCCTCACAGGAACATGAATTCCATAGATGAGGATGAGTAGTTATCTTAACAATTCCATTATCAAAGAGTAAAATGTTGTTGGATCTAATGTCGCAATGGATCAGCTCATTGTCACGAATGTAGCATAATCCCCGAGCAACTCCAGAAGCAATTTTGATTCTTTCGGCCCATGACAAAACAGGACCACCTGGCTCCGGCTCTAGCTATATAAGTCATTGATGCATTAAAAATACGTATCAGTACTTAAAATTGCATGAAGAAGTTGGGAATGGAGGGCATGCACATTGCTTATGATGAAATCATGAAAGTAAGGAACCAACCAGGAATAATGGCATGTGGGGAGCCACGAGGAGCAAACTCATACACCAACGCCCGCATGAGGCCCTCCGAACAATAGCCTAGTAGTTGAACTATACTTGAGACTAAAATGTTCGCCTCCGGATCCCTCAGCAATCATATACATTATATACTCGAAACTAAAATGTTGAGTGATGTCATTCCATAATAAAATAAGAGAAAACAGGGCCTTTCATTGTCTTGCTTCACTCTCCTTAATTCCCGTTGAAAATCCTTAATCCAGTCGAAAATCCTGCAAAACAAGACCGGAGTAGCGGGTGGGTCCTTCGGTGCCCAAGTCAGTTCTCAGACAGAATATGTGTTTTTGAGATTTTCTAGAGGAGAAATTTCTAAGTATGTGCATAGATCCGCGCTAAGAGCACGTAATCTTGTGAAAATGTTAAGAGTTGAAGAAAACGAATAGAATCTAATTCATGTTCACAGAAGAGCGGATCCAACTGAGTGTGAAGAGTGAACATACCATTTGTGTGAAGCCTACCTCCTTTTATAAATGTAGAAAGACGGCGGCACCATTGTAATTTTCCTATACTTGTAAGGGGCATTTTCGCTTTTACAGGAGAACAAAGAATCAAATGTCGACATTTTAGCTAGGATGTGAGAATATTAATAATATTCCTTCCAATTATGGAAAACACATGGAATGGTACCCCTCTACTAACTTCGTACTCTTTTATAGTTAACATTAAATGTGACACCTATTTATTAAATAGTTAAATTATAAATAATAACTCTTGAATGCACTTGATTTTATATGTTACATAATCCTTTGGGTATTGATTGGTGTCTAGTTGTTAGGTTTTTAGTCGTCTTTTCGTGTCCGTTTTCCTTTAGTTTTTGTGTGTTTTCTTTGTTTGTGGCTATGATTTGGTTACTTTGGAGTTTTTGGTATTGTAGGATAAAAAGGACGGAAATGAGAAGAAAACGTGAAGAAAGGTTGTTGAACAATCATTGACCTCAAGTTCTAACCTATCATGATTTTATTGAAGATTCATTTTGGATGTATTGAAAGAATGATATCGAAGAGGGGTTCGATAGGAGCACGTAGGCGAAAACGGGGGTCAATTTGGTGTTCGGAGGAGGAAGATACGGCCGAAACAAGAAAGATGCGCAATCGTCCAGATTCAGGATCTGGACGTACGTCCAGAACTTTGGACGCCCGTCCAACTTCGGCGGCCAACTTTTTGTTTCCTTGTATATCTAGGTTTTTATACCTAGTATATATACTATCTCTTGTACACGAATTTGAGAACACTTTTACCTTAGTTTTTGCTCTAGTTTCGCATTCAAATACTTTAGTTTAGTTTTCCTTTGTTCGATCTGGATTGCTACTTCGTTCTTCAATTAATTCAAGTTTTTACTTAGTTCTTCGTTCTTCGTTTAATCTCGTAAGTTCTTTATTGCTTTCTTTTATTTGATTTAATTGCTCCCTAGTTCCTTAGATTTAGTTCTTAATTGCTTAGTTTAATATCGTTCGTTCGTTTTCAAGTTCTTAGATTAGATTTGTTTTTTTTAGTTTTCAATTCCTTCGATTTCAAGTTTTCGTAGTTAGATTTATTCGCTTATTTTTCAGATTTAATTATTATGTCTAGATTCGTTTTCTTCGTTGCTTTCGTTATTGCTTTCTTTTCAATTCCATGCCTAGGTAGTTTAATCGCTTTTATTTAATTTCTCTAGATTAATTAGTTTAGATTTATTTCTTGCTTTCTAGATTAGATTTATTTATTTGCTTTTGATTTAATTATTGCTTATTTATTTTCTTGCCTAGGATTTAGAAACAAAACCAAACAAATTCTTTTTACTTGTTTTCTTAGATTTAGGCTAGTTTAGGATTTTTGCTACACGATTATTTGCCCTGCAAAGTTTTCCTTGAGATTCGACAATGTGTTTTTACTTACTAAGTGCTTGGATATATTTCGTTCTATTGCGAACACTTTTTAGTGAAACAAATTTTGGCGCCGTTTCCGGGGAGAACTTTAGGCTATTTAATTGTGTAGTATTTTTATTTGTTTTATTTAATTGCTTTTTGTGTTCGATTTTTTTTCCCTTCCACTCGGTGCGTTTAATCCGTTTGTTGAGCGTTGTGTATGCATGGTCGTCGAAGTCTCTAAAGGAAGTTGACACCTCACATCGACGACATCAATAGGAGAAGGCGCTCTTGACGAAGGAAGAAGAAGACGAGAGTTCGAAGCAATGGCACAAAAGATGGGAGATTTCGCTCGTCCCACCTTCACCGCCACCACTTCAGCAATTGTCCTAACCACCGAGGTGAGGAATTATGAGCTTAAACCGCACCACTTGGCTTTGCTCCCTACCTACTACGGGCTGCCCAACGAAGATGCTCTCATGTTCATTCATGAATATTGCACGATGGTGCAAAATTTTCCATTGGGAGAGCTTTCGGAGGACGACTTGAAGATGAAGTGTTTCCAATACACGTTGAAGGATAGAGCAAAGTCATGGTATCTCACTCTCCCGGCCAACTCTCTCACAACTTGGAATGCGGTGTGCGAGAAGTTCATGATGAAATACTACCCCAACCGCAAGACACAAGAGGTGCGATCGCAGATCATGAATTTTGCTCAAGGAGACGATGAGTCTTTTCATGAGGCTTGGGAGAGATTCCAAGAATTGTTGCAGCAGTGCCCTCACCATCAAATGGCATCCAAGATGCTTTGACAATATTTCTACGATTCTCTAAATCAAACTCGCCAATTCATGGTGGATAGCTCGGCCGGAGGAAACATCGGAGTGAAGACGGCCGACGAGTTGAGGATGATCTTTGAGACTCTTGCTGCAAGCTCTCAACAAAAGTCGTCTCGGCCGAGGATGATAGAGGCTAGTGTGGTCACTATTAGCCCGAATTTGACGAAGCAATTGGCCGATATGATGATGAGAGATCTACAAGAGCTCAAGATGAAGACTCCACTTACACCTTCGGAGCCTTGTGGCATGTGTGGACTAGTTGGCCATGTCATCAACGAGTGCACTAAGAAGGTCGAACTTACTTACGAAGGGGGAGCCGAAGTCTACGCAGCACAAGGATACCCACCACCAACATATGCTCAACAATTTCCTCACCAACAACCATTATACCCTCCCCAACAGCCTTACTATCCACCGCCGCCACAGTTCTACCCACCTCCGCCTCAACAATCTCCACTTGATGAGGCTAGTCTCGCCGCATTTATGCATGAGAGTAAGTTGGCCCGTGAAGCGCAAGATGCCACGATTAGACGCCTTGAGACCACTATTGGGCAGATTTTTGGAGCAGTTAATGAGTTGAAGAAGCTACAAAATGGGAAGCCTAGCCAACCCAAACAAGCTCATGCCTTAACGGTCATTGAAGAGGAGCAAGACAAAGGAAAGAAGTGGAGAAGTCACACCGTGGCTGCCATCAAAGCGAGCCGACAACATTCACACACCTCACCCACCTCAGTTGGCCATCTCTCATCTCTACCAAAAAAAGGTGATCCCGGAAGTTTCAAATTAGATGTTGTTTTGGATAATGGAGATAGTGTGTCGGGTATGTTGGATTTGAGGGCAGCGGTGAACTTGATGCCATACTCGATTTTCGAGAGAATGGGTTCGAGGGATCTTAAGCCCACCAATTTTTGCATCGAGCTCGCCGACGGTTCTTTGAGTCATCCCTTGGGGATTGTGGAAGACGTTGCATTACTTGTGAGAAGAATTCGAGTTATCGCCGATTTTGTTGTTCTTGATGTGGGGCGAGGAGCTAGGAGTGAGAGAGGTCATCTTCTCTTGTTAGGGCGACCATTCATGGCTACTACTCAAACTCGAATCGACGTTGGATCCGGCACATTGAGTATGGCCGATGTAGGAGGTTCGGTAACTTTCTCAATTTTTGATAACTATTCTTCTTGTCCTAATTCTTTTATCCAAACATGTTCGTATATGCATATTACTAACAATTTGGATGAGAAAAGGGAAAAGGAGAATTTTCATGTTTCTATGCATGAGGAAGGAGCCATTATTGATGAGTTTTTGAGCAAATTGGATGAGGAAGAGATCGTGGAGGAGTTTTTGAGCAATGTGCAAGGCATGGAGGATCACAATAGTCATATGGAGGAGTCGGTTTTGAGCTTACAACAAGAGGAAGAAATCATGGACAACTTTCTTGGCAATCTCGACGAACATCATCAAGTTTTGAAGATCATGATATTTTTGACACGGATTTTCACACAAGTGTGGGGGAGATGAGTGTCCAAGATAACCCTCTTTTTGAGTTTCAAGCCGAAGAGAAAGAAGAGTCCAACTTTGCACCGAGAGTCGCCTATGGATGGTTAAAGACGTTGCTCGTTGCAACAGATTTTGGATGAGAATTTTTGGTACGTCAAGCTAATGACGATAAACAAGCGCTTGGTGGGAGGCAACCCACGTAAAAAAAATGTAGAATATGATTTATTTTTATTATTTTCGTTATTTTCGTTTGTTTTTCTTTTAGATTTTTGTGCAGGGAGTAGTAGCTAAGGATGGTAAAGACGAAGAGAGTTCGATAAGTCGAAAATTTGAGTTTTTGTGCAGAACGAGGGGTTGGACGGGCGTCCAACCCATTCGCCAGCAGCTCAGAATCCCGAGTTGGATGGGCGTCCAATACGAGCTGGACGGCCGTCCAACCCATGACGGGCCCCCAATTCGTATCTTCGGTTGGATCCTCTTCTACTCAGCCATCTCGGGATCCTAATGATCCTCGTTTCCATGATCCCAATGATCCTCGCTTCCACGATCCACAAAACCGAGGTCCATTATATCCTTAGCCATATTTTGTGTCTTTTTAGTTTTTGTGTTGAGTCTTTGTTTCGTTTTTGTGTTTTGTGCAGATTTATGCTTTTGGTGTTTTGTTTTGTGTTTGTTTTGTAGGTATTAACTTGGAGTCTCTCGGGATTTCGAGTTTGTTCTTTGTCGTCATGCGATAAGTTCACTTTTCCTTCTCCTTTTTTATTTTCTTGCAATGGGGACATTGCTTGATTTTAAGTGTGGGGAAGGGTCTTAGAAACTTTTGGCATGATTTGTTTGTTTTTGTTTGTTTGATCGAGTTTTGTTTTTCCCCACTTAGGAATTTGGTTGAATTCGAATTTATAAGCATGTGACTTAGGATTGATTTGAATGATTTGATGATGGAGTATTTAGTTGTTGGAATTGATAGCATGAGTTAGGTTGGTTTAGTCTTGAGTTGTGATTGATTATGAATTGATGAATTGTGGGGCATGATCGATTTGAGTTATGAGGAGATGATTGATGATTTTTGGATTATGAGTATTGAAATCTAGATTGTTGCAACTTTGGATTGCTAGTTTACTTTTCCCCTTAAAAAAAAGGGAAAAAAAAAAAAAAAAAAAAAAAAAAAAAAAAAAAAAAAAAAAAGAAGAAGAAGAAGAAGAAGAAGAAGAAGAAGAGTTGTGTTTATATCTATTACTATTATAAAAATGTGTATTCTTACAAAATATGTATTACCAAGTATACCCCTCCCCTCCTTTTATTTTAAAACATATTATTATTATTATTATTATTATTATTATTATTATTATTATTATTATTATTATTATTATTATTATTATTATTATTATTATTATTATTATTATTATTGTTATTATTATTATTATTGTTATTGTTATTCTTATTGTTATTGTTATTGTTATTGTTATTGTTATTGTTATTATTATTATTATTATTATTATTATTATTATTATTATTATTATTATTATTATTATTATTATTATTATTGTTATTGTTATTGTTATTGTTATTGTTATTGTTATTGTTATTGTTATTGTTATTGTTATTGTTATTGTTGTTGTTGTTGTTGTTGTTGTTGTTGTTGTTGTTGTTGTTATTGTTGTTGTTGTTATTATTATTATTATTATTATTATTATTATTATTATTATTATTATTATTATTATTATTATTATTATTATTATTATTATTATTATTATTATTATTATTGATGTTGTTGTATCACAACTTCCTCCTTATAGCAATGATTAATGATCTCATAAGAGAGTGATATCGTTGGAGTGATGTTAAGAATTCAATAAAATTTAATTTGTTCATACGAATTCATTCAACATTTAGATTAGTGAACAAGTGAGTATAATCATTCTATTTAAGTGTTTAACACGTTTCTAATTTGGTCTCTATTGGATATGTTTATTATGGATTTTATTTAATTTATCTTATTGTCATTTTTATTCACGAGTTGCTATGGACAATTGTACATATAATTATTTCAAAAATCATTGCAGATGAAGTAACATAATATCTCTAAATTTCAAGTTCTTCTTCAGTAATTTTTTAGGCAATAATTCAGTAATTTTTTAGGCAATAATTCAATAATGTGAAACAAAATATATATGTCACCATGTTAAACTTACTTGTATCTTTTAATATAATAGCTATAGATGTGTATCGACAGAGAAGACTTTTACACATGAAAAGGAAATATTCCAAAAAAAAGAAACAAAGTTCAAATATTAATTCATGAGATTAGAATGGTAATTATTTTCTCTAAATCGTGTTATGCACACAAGCACGATTACAAACATTAATATTAACTTTAATTCATATTGTTTCTCATAGGTACAACAATTCATGTATTGAAAAAAAAAAAATCTCCGATTATGTTCATTGCAGTGCTGCCAGATTAGAGTACGAACCTTCGACCTTCTCTTGTGATAATGAAAAAATTGTACTTGCATCAGTTGAAGTCTTCAATGAATTGTACGAATTGTTTACGTAGGAATCACAAGAGGCAATTGATTTTAGGAAAAATATTCGTTCGTACAATTCTATATTTTCATTTACATCGTTTGGTCTAAAATTGGATAGAGAACTTGCATCTGCAAGGCAATGAGTCTATACATTTCAAGTACATGGAATGGTTTATCATGATCCTTCAGGGTTAATTCCAAATAATTTTAATACAGGATTTTTTCAGTTATACTTTTTTGAGACAATGAACGATGATGAAAATAGAATCAAAATGCTACAAAATTCAAATATATCAGATGTAACAGTAAAGAAGCTGATAAAAATTATGGTAACCAATTCATATGCCAATTTTTTTCAAAGATTGAAGGACCGGCCTTCCATGGATACTGTTAAACTTCATATCTCTAAAAATGTAAATTCGGATAGACGGGTGTATAATTCGCATACTGTGAATCAAGTTGCATCAATATGAGTTGAAATAGATTAAAACAACACCTCATATGAAAGAGACATTGTAGTTCATGCGCATTTGGGGGAGAGGCATAGAGTAAAACATTACTATGGATGTTTTGATCTTTAATAAGATTAAAATTTTATATTAGTATTACAAATTATGACAATATTTACTATTAGTATTTGTCGAGTAATGTGGTCACTTCAGTTGGGCTTAACTATGAGTAGTTAGATATTGTACACTAGAGTAAGTAACAATTAATGAGGTTTAAACTTAAGTGTCGATTAGCGGTTGATTATGAATCAATCAATAATTTTGTAGTTTGTATCATAACTTTTTAATCTAAGTGCATTGTAATTGACTTGCTTAACATGTAGCATTATCCCGCACATGCATATATATGTAAATACAAGTTAAATATATGTACCTATTGCAACTTTGATGTATTTGCATTTGTGAAAGTACCTTGGTATTGTTTCAATTACTTTCGAATTGCACTTTCTACATATTGAATCTTCGAAAAATGCTTTGGACACGATGTTGTGCATTTTTTACACGAATCATACCAAATCGATGCTTTATTTTGAATGCTATCGACAATCATTATGAAGCTGTAGTAACATTCTTGTAGTTAATGAAAAAATTATATTATGTTGACCTAAATAGTAATAATTTGGTTGCACTATGCGAGCAAATTGCAAGGCTTGTAAGATCAATTATTCAAACAGGAGATATTCGAAATGTTGTTGCACATGTTCATGTCATTGAATTTCAGAAAAGAGGTTCACCACACGCCCACATGCTAATCATTTTCAAGTCGGTTATCTACTATCCAGATATAATTGTCATATTAATGTGGAGGTTTTTTCTGGCATCACGACTGTCAAATATTTGTATAATTATATATGCAAGGGACATGATAGAGTGACAATCAATATAACCCAGAATGATGATAACAATAAAGTTGATGAGATAAAGTAGTTTCAAGATGCACGCAGGGTATCTTCTCAAGAAACATTATGGTGAATATTTGAATTAGAGATGAATGATATATACCCGTTTTCAACTTACAATTTTATCTTCTTGATCATCAGTTCGTAGCATACCATGGAAGTGGAAATCTGGATAGACTTTTAAATTCAAATCACGTTTCAAAAACAATGTTTGCTGAGTTTTTTTCTACGTGTGCTACAAGTGAAAAAGCAAGAAAGTATCTTTACAAAGAATTTCATGAGCACTATGTTTGGGACAAAAGGGGCAAATGTTAAACAGAAAGGAAAAAGGACAATGTTATTGGACGTATTAGTTCGGCAAATCCAATTGAAAGAGAGATATTATGAAAGATTACTCTTGAATCATGTTAAATAACCAACATCTTTTAAATACTTGAAAACAGTCAATAGTACAAAATATTTGAGTTTCAAAGAAGTAGCACAAAAACAAGGATTGGTAGAAGCATATCAAAGTATCATTGAATGCTTGATTAAAGCAATGACATTTTAAATGCGAAATGAATTATGAAGATTGTTCGCAATAATATTAGTACATTGTGCACCATGAGATGTTAGAATTCTATAGGATATGTACTATGATGCACTGTCAGAAGATTTTAGGAAGGAAACAAATACTTCACTTGATCTACAAATTTTCAAGATTTAAAAAGTTTGAGCACTTACTTAGAAAGGATGGAGAAAGATATACAAGCTTATGATCTTCCAAATATTCTCATGAATCTTGGTAACGTGAATATTGAGAACTGTGGAGAAATTCAAGACGAAATGTTAATAGAGATACCTAAAGAAGATCGGCAAGCAAAATCAAAGTTGAACCCCAAACAACAAGTTGCATTTTATGTGATTTTGGATTGCATAGAATAATGATAAGGTGAAATATTTTTTATAGATGGACCGGGGGAAACCGGAAAAGCATTCTGATACCGTGCATTATTAGCTAATGTCACTTTGAACATGTATAGCACTTATAACTGCAACATCAGAAGTTGCTGCAAGAATAATATCTGGCGAAAGAATGACACATTCACGTTTTAAGATACCAATAAATATAATAATGTACATTCTGCAAAATACTTAACAAATTGTGTAATATTGACAGCTAAAAATGAGCATGTGGATAAGCTAAATGAAATGTTAATTTTCATGTTCCTTGGAGATGCAAAAATGTTTAATAGTTTTGATGAAGCTGTTAATGAAACAAACAAACACTATGAGATAGATTTTTTGAACACTTTGATTCCAAATGTCATACCTCCACGTAAGTTGGTTCTTAAAAGAAGTTTTCCTATCATACTTCTGAGGAATCTCGATCCATCAAATGATTTGTGCAATGGAACAAGAATGGTATGCAGAGAGTTCAAGCAAAATATAATTAATGAAGAGATCATGTCTGGGCAACATGTGGGAAAACATGTTCTTATACCAAGAATATCTCTTTTGTTAGCTGAAAGTAAAGTATATCCTCTTCAATTCAAAAGAAAATAGTTTTCAATTAGGCTTTGTTTTGCAATGACTATAATTAAAACTCAAGGACAAACTATACAAAATGTTGGGGTGTATTTACCAGCTCCAATATTTTCTCATGGACAATTATATGTTGCTCTTTCTCGAAGAACTTCATTGTCTACCACTAAATTAACTATTGTTAAAGCCGAAGCGAGGAGATACATCAAGAAATGAGTGTACCAAAATGTTGTGTAGAAAGAAGTTCTAACCAAAGGTACAAATATTATATACATTCTTCATTATTATATTGCTCTTTTTCTATTATTACTTTTAGAGAGTATAAAATATTAACAAGTTTGAAATGTTTATTAGAAAATCAAGAGCATAATTGTGCTCAAATGAATAGAGAAACGAGATGCAGAGATATTACTATATATGAACACTTTGTTAGTATGTCAGGAGAAGCATAATTGTGCTCAAATGAATAACGAGATACAGAGATATTACTATTTATAAACACTTTGTCAGTATGTTTATTTTTTGTCAATTTGTTAGGAGAAGGATTGACGATGATACAAATTCTTATTTCTAAACAGTATAGATTTTTTTTAATTTCATTTTTAACGATATGGAACATAGATGACTATTTTTTTTTTACTTTAATTATTTTACATTTACTATTTATTCATCGTTTTATTTTTATGCATTATTTTTTAAGCTTTAACGAGTCATTATATGTTTTGATATAAATTAACATAATAATTAAAACAATGTTTTATCGAATTAAGTAAGAGGCTGAGTGATCACGTGCATCGCACGTGTCGTTTACTAGTTTGAATAAAAGAGTTGATTGGATTCTGCTCCTCTTACTTGTAACGTATATAAATACTAGAGTAATGAGCATGGGAAACCACATGAAAAGGCTTCGAGAGACCCTCGAATGATTAAATTTCATGAATAATGTCCTAAATGATACTCGTATATGTGAGAATAAAGTGTTCGTAGGTACTCTACCCCTCTTGACAATGGGTACGGGAAACTGCACTAGGATGCTCGATGAGACTCATCGATGATTAAACCTAGTGAATTATGTACCAAATCGTTCACGTGTAAAAAAAAAAAAAAAAAGGAGTTATATGTGTGTTTGAGTTGAATAAAAGGGGAAGTAGGCTAGACGTCTAAGTTGTGGCGATTTTAGATATGTGTGAGATGTGTGTATCGTTGCTTTTCCTCATACTTGGATTGATGTATAAGCCGCATAGTTCATTGATGATTGATTGTTCGTAACTTGGGATTAAGGTGACTTCGTTCGTTGCTTGTCGATTCCGGCGATTAAATGTTCTATGATTTGGATTATTTGAATTGAGTCTAAGTTGTATGACTATATTGCTTGAGGACAAACAAAGTTCTAAGTGTGGGGGATTTTGATTGGTGTCTAGTTGTTAGGTTTTTAGTCGTCTTTTCGTGTCCGTTTTCCTTTAGTTTTTGTGTGTTTTCTTTGTTTGTGGCTACGATTTGGTTGCTTTGGAGTTTTTGGTATTGTAGGATAAAAAGGGCGGAAATGAGAAGAAAACGTGAAGAAAGGTTGTTGAGCAATCATTGAACTCAAGTTCTAACCTATCATGATTTTATTGAAGATTCATTTTGGATGTATTGAAAGCATTATATCGAAGAGGGGTTCGATAGGAGCACGTAGGCGAAAACGGGGTCAATTTGGAGTTCGGACGAGGAAGATACGGCTGAAACAAGAAAGATGCGCAATCGTCCAGATTCAGGATCTGGACGTACGTCCAAAACTTAGGACGCCCGTCCAACTTCGGCGGCCATCTTTTTGTTTCCTTGTATCTAGGTTTTTATACCTAGTATATATACTACCTCTTGTACATGAATTTGAGAACACTTTTACAAAGTCACTACATAGTCAACTCCATTTCTAGGCGATGTTGTTTCGTCAAAGTTTACAACATTAATTCCATGGCTCCAATTCGGTCAACACGACACCCCATCTGATTATACCTTCTTCAACTTGAAAATCACTAATGGTAGGGGTGATATCTTGGTATAAACCAAGATATCACCCTTATACTCATGTTTGGTTTGTATGATAGAATTTTAAGTGAGCCCGGGATAACTTTCTGGGCCCGAGCCGGCCCGCATGAAAATCACTGTTCCCCCTTCAAATTTAATCACGCCTCCCCCCTGTAACAAAGAACTCATGACAAAGAACTCATGATTGAACAGTAGATGCTTGGCCCATTTTAATCATGGCTTACTGTTACACTTAGTTATCACAGTCTTGCTACCAAACAAGCACTAAAAATATCAGCCATTATCAGATAGCATGGCAGCTTCATCCACGGCCGAACAACCACTCTGCCGCCTATTTTCGCTGGCGGACATCCAATCAGCAACCGGAAGTTTCAGCGAAGCTCACGTCATCGGAAGGGGAGGGTTCGGAAAAGTCTACAAAGCCCTCATCGACGGCTGCTCCGCCATCGTGGCCGTAAAGCGGCTAGCGTCGAATTCCAAACAAGGGGAGAAAGAGTTCGCGATGGAGATGGAAACGCTGACCAAGGTCCGACACCGCAATCTCGTCTCTCTCATTGGCTACTGCAGAGAGGAGGGGGAGATGATTCTCGTTTACGAGTACATGGCCAACGGCACGCTGGCCGACCACCTCTAAAAGCTATCGACAAATACCGGACCTCTGTCGTGGAGCGAACGGCTCCGGATATGCATCGGAGCCGGTCGGGGCCTCGACTATCTCCACTCCGGCTGCTCCATCATCCACCGGGATGTCAAGTCTACCAACATACTCTTGGATGAGAGTTTCCGAGCTAAGGTCTCGGATTTCGGCTTGGCCAAGCATCTAGGCGGAGACGAGTCGGTGAGCCATGTAAGCGCAAGCGTGAAGGGTTCGTTTGGGTATTTCGACCAGAGTTATTTTACTACCGGCAGGCTTACGAGAGGGAGTGACGTGTACGCCTTCGGGGTGGTGTTGTTGGAAGTGTTGAGTGGGAGATCAGCACTTGATCGTTGGATGGTTGATGAGGGCTACCTGTGTATGAGTATGTGGGCTCTAGAACAGATCCGAAGCGGAAAAGCTGATCAGATCGTTGCCCCGGATTTAAGGGGCGAAATATCGGACAGTTGCCTCAAGACATTAGTTGGGGTTGCTAAAAGATGTTTGCATCACGAACCGAAGAAACGGGTCACAATGACCCAGGCGGTGGTGCAGCTCGAGTTAGCTCTTGAACAACAGGAGAGCAGAGGGACCTCAACTAATAGATTGCAGTTCTGGCCATTCAGGAGTAGAGCAATAGCATCTGGTACAATTTACTGATTCCCTCTCTATGTATAATTAACTACTATGTTGGTATAACTTATTTTGTCAAAACACTTTTCAAGAGCTTAGACAAATGCCCCTGCTTCACATCTAATATTCATGTTTTGTATGGATGTGGTTGTTAAAAAGGATCAACACAAAAGGATCATCAAGAAGAAGCCATAAAGAACAGACCGAGGGGAGTTGATACGAAGCCAAGGGCCTTACAAGTGGATCATACCATTGACGAGATGCCAATTTATGTCCCGGCATTTCCAGTAGCTGAACTAGAGGACATCACTCATAATTTCAGCCTAAAGTATTTGATTGCCGAGGGATGCAAAGGACAACTTATATTCCGCGCAGTTTTGAAATGCGGACAGGATGCAATAATTGAACAATTCTACAAGAAGTTGGAGGAATCTGAAGGATTGTTTATAGAACAGGTTTGGCAATAATAAAGTCTTTAACCATGGAATGTACGATGCTGCTTTAGTCTCTAACCATGGGACGAACGATGCTGCTTAGACTAATAGTTGTAGGTTTCTTGTAGGTTTCAAGAGTCTCTAGGATGCAGCATGAGAACGTTGTTCAACTACTAGGCTATTGTACGGATGGCCGCATGCGGGCCTTGGTGTATGAGAACTGCGATCCACGTACGTCCCTACATGCCATTCTTCATGGTTGGTCCTCCTCCATCCTTTCTTTAAATACTGGCCGACCTTATTTTCATCATAAGTACATACTGATGTACACGTGTTGTTATGCATCAATGGGTGGCTTGTATTAGAGCCGGAGCCGTGTCCTGTTTTGTCATGGCCGCGGAGAATCAAAATGGCTGCTGGGGTTGCTAGAGGATTATGTTACCTTCATGACAATAACTTGATCCATCGCGAAATCAAATCCGACAAAATTTTCGTCTTTGATAATGAAATTGCAAAGATAACCCATCCTCATCCATCGACTCCATGCTCTTGTGCAAGATACAAATTGGATTATGATAATCCTTGTCATGAAGCAGGGTATGTATGTTTGTATCTAATTAAGTGAGAACTATTAGTAGTCTAAGATTGTACTAATTGATTTATATTTCTGGTGGTAGGTGTGGAACCGATAATCTAACAACGAAAGATGATGTTTACGGTTTCGGTTTGGTTCTACTTGAGCTCTTGACAGGTACTCAACTGTTTAGCTGCACTTGGGAGAAGCAGCAGGAATTCGTATCATGGGTATGAATAGCTTCTTGGTTCTGAACTTACATACATGGCTGTTTTGTATTTGATGTGATATTGATTACACTGCTACAGGCAAAAGTGAGGCTTTTTCAAGACAAGGTAGAAGAGGTTGTCGATCCTAGACTCCAAGCAGACTACCCGCTCGAGCCAGTCGAAAAGGTCACTTCTTTACCTGTCTTTTGATACGGGTTGTAGTAATTTTGCTTTGAAAGAGAACACGATACTCCGAAACGAATAAACTAAGCTAATAAGTAAAGCAACAAAAATTTATAAAAAACTGAAGTATTATTCATCATCTGCTAAAATAAAACGAAAGCTCATCCCTTTATAGGGGCATGAACAAAGACTCTAAACCAACTAGGAAAACTAAAGATATCCTAAACCAAATAAGAATAGGAAAGAAAACCTAAAGCTACGAGGATTAATGATTAATCCCAATTTATTCAAAGACTCCTAATCAAACTAGAAAACTAATAAATGATAAAACTAAGTCCTATAACGTAGAGGCTTCTCCACATTTAATCTTCTTGGTCGTCCTACAGCAATGCTACGCTTTCCTTCTTCCTCATGCTGCTCTTTTGCTTCTTCCTCATGCTGCTGTTTTGCTTCTTCCTCACATGCCGTATCAACTCCCCCATCCATGGAAAGCACCTTGTACTCAAGGTGAAAATCTGGATAAGCTACCTTAAACTCAGTTAAGAATTCCCATGTTGCCGCTTCTGGAGGCAATCCTTGCCATTGAACTAAAATTTGAGTTTCCAACTGGCCACGATGAAGAATATTTCGCGAAGACACAACAACTAAAGGAATCAAAGTAGGCAATCCTTCAGAATTAATAGGTAAAGGAACCGTAGACCCTGCACCACTACCAACATAAGGCTTTAGCTGCGATACGTGAAAAACGGGATGAATACGACTCCCCTCGGGTAACTCTAACTTATAAGCCACAGCTCCTATGCGTGCCAAAATCTTATATGGCCCAAAAAAACGTTTTGCGAGCTTCTACGACTGACGTCGAGCAACTGAAGTTTGACGATACGGCTGCAAACGGAGCCATGCCAAGTCTCCAACTTGAAACTCAAACTCTCGACGTTTTTTATTCGCCTTTTGCGCCATTCGGTGTTGAACGGACAATAAATAATTCTTAAGATCACGGAGCAAAATATCCCTCTCCTCCAGCATAACCTCCAAAGCTTCAATATTTGTGGCGCCAGGCTCAAAACGAGGAATGGTATGGGCTACACGACCATAAACAGCCTGAAAAGGACCCATGTCGATGCTTGAATGATAACTAGTGTTGTACGAAAATTTAGCCCATCCCAAGAAATCAACCCAGCGGTGCGGTCGATCAGAAGTCATTGCACGCAAATATTGCTCCAAGCAGCGATTAACCACTTCGATTTGGCCATCCGTCTGCAGATGATAAGCCGAACTATATTTGAGAGTCGACCCACTTAACTGGAACAAAGTTGACCAAAATTTACTAAGAAAAATAGGATCTCGGTCGGAGATAATAGTCGAGGGAAATCCATGTAATTTGACAACCATGTCCGTAAATAAACGAGCTACCGAGGAAGCAGTAAAAGTAGCAGGTAAGGATCCAAAATGCGTGGCTTTAGTGAGACGATCCACAACAACAAGAATAACAGAGTGGCCTTTAGAAAGTGGAAGATGGGTAATGAAATCCATAGAAAGATCATTCCAAACCTTAGCTGGGATAGGTAATGGTTGTAAAAGGCCTGCAGGTGCTACTGTTGAATTCTTAATTTGCTGGCACACAACACAATTCTTGACATATCGTTCCATGTCACGGCGAAGGTGAGGCCAATAAAAGGAAGCAGATAATCCAACAAGAGTTTTTTTAATACCACCATGCCCAGCTGCAGACGAACAATGAAACTCCTCAAGCAACTGTGATTTCAAAGGCGATGTAGACGGTATGTAAAACTTGGATCGATATGTAAGCATGTTATTCGTGACTCCAAAATCTGATGAAAGAATGCCTTGAGAGAATTTATCATGAAGCTCAAGCAACTCATGATCACTCTGGTTAGCGTGCTGCAAGACTTTCAAAAATTCGGAAACTGGAGAACTTGCTATGGTAAAGCAATGCTCCATTCGTTCAACAACATCAGCCGTGGAAGAGACCATTGGATCAATACCCACATTTTCATGGGCACGGGAATTAGCATCAGCAACAATATTATGTCTTCCGGGCTTGTATTCAACAACGAAATCAAATCCTAAAATTTTTCGCACATACCGTTGTTGCTCCGGGGTGTGAATTTTTTGCTGCAGAATTTCTTTAAGGCTACGATGATCAGTACGTAGCATGAATCGACGTCCCAAAAGATATTGACGCCATTTAGCAATAGCTTCTGTAACCGCATACAACTCTTTAAGATACGCAGAAGAACCTTGAAGTCGTATTCCCAATTTGCGACTATGGAAGGCAACTGGAAGCTCTTCTTGAAGTAGTACGGCCCCTATTCCCACATCCGATGCATCAGTTTCGACCACGAACGGCTTCTGAAAATCTGGGAGCTTCAATACAGGTGTAGTCGTCATGGCCGTCTTCAAGGCTTTAAAAGCGGCATTAGCTGAAGCATTCCATTGAAACTTATCGTGTCGAAGCAAATCCGTAAGAGGAGCTGCAATAGAAGCATATTGCTTGACAAATTTGCGATAATATCCGGCAAGTCCGATGAATCCGCGAACCTGCTTACTGACTTAGGAACTGGCCAATTCGTCATTGCTTCAATTTTCTTAGGGTCCGCTCTAACAGCGCCAGCACTAACAATATGACCTAAATAATCAACCGAAGCACTTCCAAAAGTACACTTGGAAAACTTTACATAGAACTTCTGGTCTTGAAGACATTGTAGAACCTTCCGCAAGTGCACTACATGCAATTCTTCGTTTGGGCTATAAATAAGAATGTCATCAAAGAAAACAACCACAAAACGACGGAGAAAATCCTTTAAGATATAGTTCATAGTTGCCTGGAAAGTCGACGGAGCATTAGTCAAACCAAAAGGCATAACAAGAAATTCGAAGTGTCCCTCGTGAGTACGGAATGCTGTTTTATAGATGTCGTTATCATGTACCCTTATCTGATTCCAGCTCGTAAATCCAGCTTGGAGAAAATAGATGATGCACCGAGTTCATCTAAGAGTTCGTCAACGGTAGGTATGGGAAATTTATCGGGGACTGTGGCAGCGTTGAGTGCGCGATAATCGACGCAAAAGCGAAAAGTGCCATCTTTCTTCTTAACCAATAAGACGGGGGATGAGAATGGGCTCTGGCTAGCATGAATAATCCCTTGCTCTAGCATGTCACGAACAAGTTTTCCATCTCATTTTTTTGAAAATACGGATAGCGATATGGGCTAACATTCACGGGCTTCGCTCCAGGCACCAAGTGAATTCTATGATCAAACAAGCGGCGAGGAGGCAAACCACTTGGTTCGAGAAAGATCGACTGAAACTCTGTGAGGAGGCCATGCAACCCAGCAGGAACAGAGGTCAAATCGGTCGGGAATGTCTCGCCTTCGTTATGGCTCGATGGAGAAATTAAATAAATTTCAAATAAATCTTCTAGCTGCTGATTTCTCACAAAGCTATTGAGCATCCGACACGATATTTCCTTAGTAGGGAGGAGTGGATCCCCCTTTAGAAGCATTGATCGTCCCTCCCAAAAAAATTCCATGCTTGTATTTGTGTAGTCGTGAGTGACACGACCCAATTTCTCAAGCCAATGTACACCTAATATGACCTTGGGGCCTTGAATGGATAATATATAAAGATCAATGGTAAATGAAGTACCTTGAAGATCTATGGACACTCGCGAGCACTTTGATCGACAAACTAATGAGTCTCCGTTACCAATGTAAACTCGAAAAGTCGACGTAGGTTGAACATGAAGTTGCAAGCGCTCCACAAGTTCAGGTCGTATAAAATTGTGGGTACTGCCATTATCGATCAAAACTTGAAAAGAATGTTTACCACGAAACCCAAGAAGGCGCAACGATCGTGGTTGTCTCGTTCCCAACAAGGTATGCAAACTAGAGATATCGGCCTCAATGACCTCATCTACGCTAGAATCCGATTCATCCCCTTGAGTTTCTTCACCATGTAAATCAGCTTCTTCACCTCCCAACAACATAACTGTACCTTGTTTCGGGCATCGATGAGCAGGCGTCCATCGTTGATCACAGTTGAAGCAAAGTCCTTGCTCACGTTTTGCATTCATCTGGGCCTGTGTGAGACGACGGATATGAATCGCCGGTTGACTACTTTTACCTCCAAAACCAGTGTTTTTCCCTTCTTTGAGCTCCATTGTTTCACCCATCGATGGTTTGAAAGCACTCCCAGATGTTGCCGGAGACGGAAAACGATTAAGGTTTCGTGTTAAGGAACGCATATTGGCTTGACTTTCAAGGTGTTTTCCTTCAAAAACCCTTGCAAGAGAAAATGTTTCATCCAACGTCGAGGGTCGGTGTAGCTGTAATTCTCGACGCACAACAGGTTTGAGACCAGAGATATAAAAAGAAATAAGCAGTGCTTCTGAGACCCCTTTCACACGAGCCATCAACGCTTCAAAAGCGGATTGATATTCCACCACAGATCCTTATTGAGTAAGCTTTGCAAGCATTCCCTCGGGATCGTCGAATTTAGAGAGGCCAAAACGATGAAGAACCCGACGCAAAAAATCTGCCCAAGTGGTGAGCATCCTTTGTGATTTGAGCCATTGAAACCATGTGGAGGCCCGTCCGTCAAGATGGAAAGCAACGATCTGGATCCGTTGTGCTTCAGGAGTATTATGGTAAGAGAAATATTCCTCAATCTGAAAAATCCACGAGTGTGGATCATCTCCCTCAAAATGTGGTACCTCTAATCGTATCAAAGGACCGCGAGGAGGATTGTTAGGACCCCCAGGTGGCTGCCACGGTGGGTCATGGTTGGGGCCGTGAAAACCAGGCGGTGTATGTAGCGGTGGAGCTTTCAGAAGTCAGAACACCCATAATCTCCGATAATTGTTTCTGCAAATCCTCCTGTGTGTGTCGTAGCTGCTTCTGGCCCTCCGTACTAAGTTGGACAAATTCGTCAACCTGCGCACTTAAAGCTCCGAATTTCTCGTTCAAATCGTTGTTTCCGTTCGCCATGAGTTAGAGCAATGAAAGCACCAATGATACGGGTTGTAGTAATTTTGCTTTGAAAGAGAACACGATACTCCGAAACGAATAAACTAAGCTAATAAGTAAAGCAACAAAAATTTATAAAAAACTGAAGTATTATTCATCATCTGCTAAAATAAAACGAAAGCTCATCCCTTTATAGGGGCATGAACAAAGACTCTAAACCAACTAGGAAAACTAAAGATATCCTAAACCAATTAAGAATAGGAAAGAAAACCTAAAGCTACGAGGATTAATGATTAATCCCAATTTATTCAAAGACTCCTAATCAAACTAGAAACTAATAAATGATAAAACTAAGTCCTATAACGTAGAGGCTTCTCCACATTTAATCTTCTTGGTCGTCCTATAGCAATGCTACGCTTTCCTTCTTCCTCATGCTGCTCTTTTGCTTCTTCCTTATGCTGCTGTTTTGCTTCTTCCTCACATGCCGTATCATCTTTAGTCTCTTCTCTTGCTGTTTTTTTAACAGAACTCATGACTGATTATCATATTTTCGAAATAGATGGGTGCAATAGCTAAATTATGCCTTCATTACGACGTTCGTTTGCGCCCGGACATGACTACCGTCTCACAAGCTCTCCAGATTGCTTTACAGGAAACTCATCAATATTACTCAAGATAAATCATTGACACAAAATGACTTTTAAAATTCTGCAAGCCATCACCCATGTGTAAACTCTCCTCCTCTCTGTCAGAAAATGTGCGTGAGTGAATACAACGGAAGACCCACCACCACAGGCCAGCCTCAAACCCGGCCCTTGGGAGGAGGTCAGTGGCGGAACTAGGTGGGGGCTAGCGTAGGCTGAAGCCCCCACGGTCGTCGTCGGAATCTCTACGTTTCAGTGTTTTTTTTTTCAATTTTTTTTTATTCGTATTACGTTTCAGTGTATATTTTGTCGAATTTTATAGATTAGCCCCCATGATAATTTAATCCTGGTTCCGCCCCCGAAGAAGGTTATGTAACTTATTACTCTCTTGGTCCTCATCAATACAAAGAGTTGTTAGGATATGACTATTCATTTCAAAAGGCCAATTAAACGGGGGAATAATTTCTTTCGTGCATTTCCCAAAATACAATCTCAGGTGTGCGTATGGCCTATCAATAGAGTTTATTGATTAATTAATGTCCTGTTGGGAACCGTTTGCAGTTCGATTTTGATGATGTTTATCGAAACCACACTTAGGCATATTTTACTTGTTTAGGGTTAAGGCCGATAGATCGACCTGCTACCTGTTAGTGCAGGTCGATGCTCTCTAATGTTTAAATGCAAGTTCGATCCACCCTGTAAGAGAAAGGTCGACAGATCGACCTGCCTCATTCGGATCGAGCTGGCATATCTGCCTGTTTATCGACCTTCCTTATCAAGCTTCCAGCCTGCACTGCCTTAGAAGATTTCAAGTGCTTGATTTCAATATCAAGGTCGATGCTCCGCCTTCATGGAGCTTCACGACCTGATCCTTGCCACGTGGTGTGCCAGCAAGGACGAACTTTCCCAACGGCTAGAAGTGAGTCAGCTTCCAACGGCTAGTGCCACGTCAGCCTGACTCCAACGGCTAGTTTTTCAAAACTGCCTATAAATACTTCAAGCCATATCGGATTCAAGCACGGGAAACTCAAGCTATCAACGCCAAATCTCTGCCCCAAAATCTCTCTCAAGTTCATATCCATTCAAGTGTTCGAAATCCCATTAGTTTCCCAAACACTTGTCGAAGAGAGGTTTCCAATTCCGATAAACACCACAACGACGAAGCGTTCACTGCTGCTTGTCGTTAGTTCAACAACTTCTTCTCCGACTAGTTCGAAGTTAGAAAGTTTGTTTGTGTTCTTCGCCATTATAGGGTTAGTCAAGCTCTGTAAAAGTGTAAGGTTGTCTGTACGTTTCAGTATGAAAGGTTGTAAGGGTCACGACCCAAAACTCGTGTCTAGATATATTCAGGTTAGAGTGTATCTAGAACTGATACTCAGTCACTATAAATAAGAGAGAGGTTGAATCCAAAGGTAAAGGGATTCTCAGGTCGAGTCGACCTGACGTGGATGTAGGAGGGTTTCTCCGAACCACGCTAAATCGCGGTGTCTCTCTCTCTCTCTCTCTCTCTCTTTATTTATCGCCCTTACATTTCATTATCAAACTGACGAGCATCAACCTGCATATCATGCATCAACCTGTTATCTACTTTCAGCCTTAAGATTTTTCAAAGAGTTAATCAACCTCCACCAACTTCCGTATAAGCACAGTTTGATAAATCAAGCTTGTTCCCAAACGAGCTTGATAGATCAACCTGTCTCTGATAAAGATCGACCTTGACAATCGACCTTTAGATCGACCTGATTTTCAAAAGTCAAAAACGGTTGGTTATTGGTGTATTCCCCCCCCCCCCCCCCCCCCCCACACACACACACCAATTACTCTTTCCCGGGACCAACAAGTGGTATCACAGCAGTGGTTCTTTTGACCGCTGCTTTGCATACTAAAAGTTCTTTATCAAACTTTTGGTCATTTTGAACCGATCCTTTAGAAAAATCTTTTGCATTCATTCATATCATATTATTTGCTATGGAGGCTTCTCTTCTCAGGGTATGTGAAGACTTCTCCATTCAAGGCTTTGAAGACTGGAGCTTCCGTATCAAGATGTGTCTCAAGGCACATCACGTCCTTATGTGGGATATTATCGAAAATGGCCCCTCCCCCATATATGCTGCGAAGATTATTGTGGACGGAACAGCCCCCGGGGAGGCTACATACGAGAAAGTCCTCAAAAATCCTCGCGATTACACAACCGAGGAAAGGAAGGAGGCCAGTCTCGATGATTACGCAAAGGGACTAATTTCCAGCACCGTGAAGGGCGTCTACCTGACCAAGATCCGAAATCTTGAAACCGCCAAAGAAATGTGGGACACCCTTCGGTCCATCAGCCTTGGTTCAGAGGAAATGAAAGAGAACAAGCTGTCCATGGCGTGCAGCAAGTTCGATGACTTCAAGATGGTTTCGGGTGAAACCATAGAAGCAATGAAAATTCGCTTCACCGAGATTATTCTCGATGTCGCTGCAATCAACCCATACAAATATACGCAGCGCGAGAAGAATCTTAAAGTAATACGTGCCCTTCCCGCAAATTGGCACGTATACGCCGCCATGCATCCAGCCCGTTCGGATTTCAACTCTCTCACCACCGAAGATCTTTTCGACATTCTTGTCGGAAATGAATATGAGATGATCCGCATCCATGGATCAACACAGCCTTCCACCAGCAAGAAGGCTGATGAAAAGAACGACAAGGAGGTAGCTTTCAAGGCCGACTCAGCCTCTGCTGCTACCCCAAGCACGATTGACGAATCCATCGTCAAAAAGTTCGAGAAGATGACTCTCGACTATGCTCTCGCTGCTAGGAGAAATGAGAAGCTCCTAGGAAAGGTTGTCAAATACAAGAAGTTCTACCGTGACAACAAGCGAAACTTCTCAAACCGCAACCACGACCGCCCTGACAAAAAGGGAGAAGGTAAACCCTCAACCTTCAATTCTTCTAACACACCCGAGGGTGGTTGCTTTGGTTGTGGCAGGCCAGGTCACTACAAGACCGATTGTCCAGATCTGACCAAGGCCGAGAGAGACGAGCTCCGTGCGAAGCACGATAAAAAGCTCAAGGAACAACGAGCTGCCATGCTTGCTGAAGAATCAAAGGAGGCTCATCTCTCAGACAGCTCGTCGAGTGATGACGAGGGATACATCGCTTTCGACGAAAGTGATGATGAAGAGTGCTTTGTTGGAGAGCTCCAACAAACCGCGGGATCCTCAAAGGTAGTTCCTCAACCTATTTCACTTTCTTTCTCTGACGATGAATGTGCAGACGAAGGTGAAGAACTATCCGAGGCTGTGTCTTGGGAAGAAATCAAGAAACAGCTCGATGACTATGCCGATCTCGTGGATACACTCAAAGAGGTCGTTAAAGATAATGCTGAGCTATTGGACAAAAATGAAAAATACAAGCTAGCATTAGAAGAAAGGTTCACTCCCTATGCTGAAGAAAAAGAAAGGGAGATCGAAGCCCTAAAGTCAAAGGTTGAAGAATTGACTTTACGGGTCAAGGAGTTCGATACCAGGGAGCTCGAGAAGGACGAGTCCCTCAAGACCAAAGATGCCGAAATACACAGCCTTACCTCAAAACTGGCTGACTTGGTAATTCGACACGAACTCCTCGTGAAAAAGGAAGAAAAACTTCAACTCACCTTGAGTCAGTTGAAGAAAAGCGGAAAGAAGTTAGAAGAAGTCCAATCCATGCAACGCAATCCGCGCGATCACTCTGGTATTGGATTTAAGGGAAAATCCAAGGAAAGCAAGGACAAAGACTGCGAGATCACGTTCGTGAAAGCGCAGCCTAAATCGAAGAGTGCTCGGAAAGCTCATCAAGCTCTTCAGATAAGATGATCAAGCTGAAGAACCCAGTTCGACAGCCCCAAGCCATCCTCTTAAAGCAACAAAAGAAGGAACAGCTTGTTCCTCAAAAGAAAGAGAGTCGACCTGTCCAACAACGTCGACCTGCCCCCTATCATCAAAATCAGGCTGTTCACCAAGGGCGATACCAAGGCCAGAACTATCAAAGGCCGTATCACCCTCAGTTCTTCTTTCCTGCTCATCAAGGTTGTCCACTGCCACTATCCTCAACAGTCGAACTTTCAAGACTAGCAGTATCAACCTGGTCTTCATGAAGAGCAGTATTATCAGCCTCGTCGCCCTCGCTCAAAGAAATCCAAGGCTCCCAAGCCCAAGACCGCCACTGCCTCGTCCTCAGCCTCGGATAGAAGCAGACCAGCAAGACAAATTTGGGTCCCAAAGGCCGTTCCCGCAACCGATGTAGCACCCAATCTCAAATGGGTCGCTAAGCTTAACTAATTGCAGGTTGGGAAGGCTCAAAGAAGGAGCCAAGCAGCTCAGGGAGCTGTATGGATCATTGATAGTGGATGCTCAAAGCACATGACGTGTGACAAAACGCTACTATCAAATTATCAAGAACGAGACGGGCCACTTGTAACCTTTGGAGGAAATTCTAAGGGATTTACGAGAGGCCAGAGCGATCTAAGTGTTGGTAAAAACAACTATTTCTAATGTCTCGTGTGTTGAAGGTCTAAATCATAACTTATTCTCTGTGTCACAATTCTGCTCGAGTGGTAAACGAGTAGAATTCACTGCTAACAAATGTCTCGTGAAAAATGAGGAAGGAGAAATACTTCTTACCGGAATCTTGCAGGATAGACTCTACATTGTTCAATGGAATGATTGGATAGAGACCTGCCTGGTCACAAAGGCTGATTCTGAGACAAGCTGGCTATGGCACAAGAGGTTGAGTCACTTGAACTTCAAGGCCATCAACAAGCTCGCACGCAACAAGCTGGTGAACGACCTGCCAGATCAAGTCTTCGATCGAGATCACATCTGCAAAGCCTGTCAAGCTGGAGAGCAAACAAGATCATCCTTTCCAAGTGTGACGGCTCAAGCTTCAAATCAAATTCTTGAGCTTCTCCATCTCGACCTCTTTGGTCCAGTCACTCCCTTGAGTATAAACGGTAGAAAATACGCTCTCGTTATTATAGATGATTATTCTAGATTTACGTGGGTTATTTTCATGTACAAAAAGAAGGAGACGTTTGAGAAGCTACCTGCGTTGCTGAGCAAACTGTGCAATCAAAAGGAGAAATCCATCATCTCCATTCGATCAGATCGAGGCACCGAATTTATCAATGCTATGATCGAAGAATATTGCACAAAGAGTGGAATTCATCATCAAACTTCAGCAGCCCGTACACCTCAACAAAACGGCTTAGTGGAACGCCGTAACAGGTCGCTGAAGGAAGCAGCTCGTACCATGTTGGATGAAACCAACCTTCCAAAGAAGTTTTGGGCAGAGGCCGTTAACACTGCCTGCTATACCCAAAACAGGTCGATCATCACTACCCGACATGGAAAGACTCCATACGAGCTGTGGAACAACAAGCTCCCCAGGTTAAAGTATTTTAAAGCTTTTGGGTGCTTGTGTTACATTCATAACAATGGGAAATTTCAATTAAAGACTTTTGATAGCAAGGCCGATCCAGGAGTATTTTTAGGATACTCGGAGGTTAGCAAAGCTTATAGAGTTTTTAATAAGAAACTTGTGGAGGTAACACCTCATGTTGTGTTTGATGAATCTACTTGTCTGTACAGAGAGTCAAGTACAGGTTCAGATCAGTCCGATGCTAACAGGCTGTCTAACTTCCCCATTGACGACCTGCAAGTGTGGACTCCGAATGATTTGGAGGATGAGAATTAATCTGATCCAAAGGTCACACAGCAAGGGGGAAGTGATGCAAGTAACGTTCATACTTCGAGCTGCAATACATCAGCCGGACCTAACCAGGCTGTTCCCCCTCCCTCAGTCCCCCAGACTGATGCTGTTCACGACCTTACATCCCAAATCGAGCAGCTCGATAGTACAATGGAGCAGCTCAACATCTAGGCCGAACAGCAGCCTGATCAACAGCCCAAGCAACAGCACGTGCCCACTGATCAACCTTCAACTCACCCGGAGTTTGACGAACCCATTAATGAGCCCGATCCAATCATTTCAAACGAGGAAAGAGCTCGACACAGACGTTGGATCGATGCTCATCCAAGAGAGCTCATTGTTGGGAACCCAAACCAAGGAGTACGAACGAGAAGGACGATTGGTGAAAGCGCACTTCTAAGTTGCTATCTCTCTCGCATAGAACCCAAAGATGCCATTGAAGCTCTTCGAGATGCTGACTGGATTCAAGCCATGCAAGAAGAACTCAATGAATTCAAGAGAAATGAAGTATGGTCTCTTGTTGATCGTCCTTATCATCAGGGCGTCATCGGAGTCAAATGGGTTTACAAGAACAAGAGAGATGAATCTGGAGAAGTTGTCAGAAATAAAGCCCGATTGGTAGCAAAGGGTTACTGTCAACAAGAAGGAATTGACTATGATGAGACGTTTGCCCCCGTTGCAAGATTAGAAGCTATAAGGCTGTTTCTAGCTTATGCCGTTCATCAACGATTCAAAGTCTACCAGATGGATGTTAAAAGTGCGTTCCTCAATGGCATTCTCGAAGAGGAAGTCTATGTGGAACAGCCTCCTGGATTCGAGGAGGGTGATTCGAGCAAAGTCTACAAACTGCACAAGGCCGTCTACGGACTTAAGCAAGCTCCTCGAGCTTGGTATGAGACGTTATCATCCTTCCTCATCGAGTCAAGATTCAAGCGTGGTTCAGTCGACAAGACCCTATTCACTATCAAAGTGAATGAACATATCCTTTTAGTACAAATATATGTTGATGATATTATTTTTGGATCTAAATCTCCCATTTTGTGCGAAAAATTTGGTAACCTCATGACTGAAAAATATAAAATGTCTATGATGGGGGAAATGAATTTCTTTCTAGGGTTGCAGGTTAAGCAGTCCGATGAAGGAATCTTCATTAGCCAAACAAAGTACGCACACGAGCTGGTCGACAAGTTTGGTGTCAAAGACAGCAAGCCTGTCAAAATACCGATGCTCTCTGGTGGGAAGATCGACCCGGATCCCGAAGGAAAACCTGCCAACATAACTCAGTACAGGGGTATTATTGGTTCATTACTTTATTTAACTGCAAGTCGACCTGACATCACTTTTGCAGTTGGAGTGTGTGCTCGATTTCAAGCTAATCCGAAGGAATCACACTTGGAAGCAGCAAAGAAAATTCTTCGATATATCAAAGGAACCACAAATTTAGGTCATTGGTATCCTTATGATGATAATTTGCAGCTTACAGGTTATT
The DNA here is from genome assembly GCA_029379335.1 of Thymus mandschuricus. NCBI lineage: Eukaryota > Viridiplantae > Streptophyta > Magnoliopsida > Lamiales > Lamiaceae > Thymus > Thymus mandschuricus. The sequence goes on from CM057078.1 coordinate 33,533,793, forward strand.
CAGATTCTGATCATGCAGGGTGCAAGCTCGATAGGAAATCTACCTCGGGAACTTGCCATTTTCTCGGAAACAAGCTGATTTCATGGTTTTCAAAGAAACAAACTTCAGTAGCCACCTCCACCACAGAGGCCGAGTACATGGCCGCAGGGAGTTGTTGTGCACAAATCTTGTGGATCAAACAACAACTTAAGGATTATGAAGTTGAAGTCAGTGAAGTGCCTATATTCTGCGACAGCTCGAGTGCTATCGCCATTACTCAGAATCCAGTTCTCCATTCAAGATGCAAACACGTGGATATTCGACATCACTTTATTCGTGATCACGTGGAAAAGAAGAACGTGGTTATTGAGAAGATACACACTGACATTCAACGGGCGGATATCCTAACCAAACCCCTAGCCGAAGAAAGATTCAAAATGCTATGTGGAAAGCTAGGGTTATTAAATGTTGAGTCATCAGGCCGTTCGTAGTCTACGCAGGCCGTTCCCAAGTATACAGGCCGATATTAAGGGGGAACAGGCCGTCAACCACTCAACAGGTCGTTCGTGACTTAACAGCCCGTTCGTGACTCAACGGACTGTTACTCTTAACAGGCCGTTCACAAGCTGACAGGCCGTTACCATTTGAACAGACCGTTCTCCACCAACAGATCGACCTGTGTTCCTCAAATTGAGGGGGAACACTGCCAAAATTATCCATCATTTGAGGGGGAACAAAGGCCGATATTATAAGTCCAGGCCGTTTCATCTCGCCAGGGCGATATCACATGACCAAGGCGTTTATTTCGCCAGGCCGATGTCTTCCCCCAGGCCGATCATTTCGACAGACCGTTCTTTGCCACAAGGCCGATATCAACCTGAATGCAACTGCATTTATGAAGGAAGAATCAAAAGGGCAGTATCACCCTTTTGACTTATAACTTCTTTAATACGCATTGAACTCTTCATTTATTATTGATATTTATTTCTCAATGCTTTACATTATTTAAGGGTCTGTTAATTTGTAGAAAATAAGGAAAAATGGAGTAATGAGTACCATTTTTGTAACACATCTAGTCAAGTGTCAAATATTGACACATTGACCGATGTTGCATTTAATTCCCTGCCACTTTTCTGAAAAAGCACCATATTTCGCACGTTTCCTTACCTCACGCGCGGATGTGAACCGTTTCACATTCCACGCGCTTTAATCGTGCGGACGTGGTGTAATTTGAAAACTTTCACCTTTTCAAATTCGAACGATCACAACCGTTCGAAATATCTATATATGGCATGCAGTTTTCACTCAAAAATATTACTTACTTTCATCATCTTCTTCATCAAAACCTAATTCTCATTCTCTGCACAATCTGCCGTCGTCGCGTTCTTTGTTTTCTATTTTCTAACTCTCTGTATCAAATCACAAGCCGTGGTTTGTGCTCTTTTCACCGATTAAGTTTATATTTACTATCAAGTTCTTCATTATTTTTCTAATCTTTCTCGAAAAATTGCAGGAAAAACAGCAATGGCAGAACAATCAACCTCCGGTCGAAAGGAAATGCAGTGGTCAGAAATTGAGGACTACTTGACGGCTGGTCAGAAATTGAGGACTACTTGACGGCTCGCATCAAATTCGAGCCCTACATGGTGCGCGAAAACTTCGGTTTTCGCAATCTTGATTCCATGTTCGCCCTGGTGGAGACCTGCTTTCCATTCCATCAGATTATCTCCACCCGGCCGGCGAAAAGTCTTCCCAAGCTTGTGGGTGCCTTCTTCTACAATTGGAATGAAGGCGATTCCGTGTCTACCCACACCGTCTCCCTCGGAACCCAGAAGGCCATGATCACCATCAACATTCTTGATGCCGTAAAGGCCGCTTTTGGTATTGGGGAAGGAGGGACGATGCAGCTTTCCGAAATCTCTCGGGATCAACTGCAGCAGGTTCCAGACCGCGTGCTGATTGAGCAAAGGCAGTACGTGCCAATATCCTTCAAGAGGAACGAGCTCCGACCCAAATACCGCCTCTTGATGGACTTCGTGCAGAAGTGCTTCTTAGGGCACATCGGGAATCACGACCAGGTCACACCATTGAAGTTTCAGTTAATGGCGGCCGTGATCCTCGACCTGCCCATTAGTTGGGCCAAGTTGATGGTCTCCCTGCTCTGGGAAGAAGCCAGGCAGATCGTGTGCGAGACAGAGGGAGAGGCCGTGGTGAAGGTACAGCTTCACAATGAGAAGAGGCCGATACGCCTTGGGACGAAGGCCACCTGCATCATCATTTCCTTCTTTAAAAATAGGAAATGGTCCAATGAGCCGACCTTCCCCCCTCTGTTTATTCCAAAAGATCTCCACCAACTGGAGATGGCGATTGGGGTGGCGCCGCAGATTTACTATAACTCCCCAGACAATGTCAGGGCGCACCTCGCCAAGACCGGCGAATCCAAGGTCGGTTGGAGGATTCCAGCTCGACCCACTCAAAAGAAGAGGAAGGCCGATGTCGACCTGGTTCCCTCTCGCCCTGCCAAGAAGGCACCACCTGTAAAGAAGACTCCTCCACGGAGGACGCAGTCGGCCTCCGGAGAACCGGCCAGGCCGCTTCACAGGATTCTCCCCGTGGAATTCGAGGAATCTGCACCTCGCAGGGAGCCATCACCCTCTTCATCGCCCTCTCATTCAGCCGAACGGACTCCATCTCCAATCCGTTCCGCCGCCGAGCCGTCCGCCTCGAAGCAACGCCCTGCATCTTCTCAGCAGGTCGTTCCCTCACCTGTGAGGTCCCCCCCAGTCCATCGAGCTGGATCCGTAGAGATCAAGGATCTCACTACGGAAGATTCCCAGTCTTCCCCCCTTCGGCATGTGCCTGTGGAGGAAGACGTCGTGCTACCGATCCAGCCATTCTCTGAGCAGCCGATGTCTGCTGCTCACTCCCAGGTAGCCTCCATGAAGGCCGAGGCCAGGCTGAAGGTGATCGACCTGATGCCGGGGATAGCTCAACTCCCCAAGTCCCTCGACCTCGCTACTCGCCTCCAGTTCTATCTGGTTTGTAAGTCGAGTTATTATTACGTTTTTGAGGCCTTGCTACAGGTCGTTACCCTCAACGACCTGAAGGTCGAGGAGTTGGCGCTGGAAGCGGAGTTCGGCTTCTACAGTGTGGAGGATGCGGCTTCCAATTTCCAATCTCTAGTGTTGCGCCGCATGAAGGTCGAGGCCAAGATTCTGGGCATCGACCTTCGCCCTCTCTACACTCACTCCCGCGCCCTCTACAACTCCGCCGCCGATGTTGGAGACGAGTTTGATGTGATTCAAACTCCGGAGCAATCGCCACCCAGGAATGAGGGTGGTGATCAGCTTCTTGATGCTGCTGCTCCGTCTCCCCAAATTTCAAAGGTTGATGTGGAGGCTGTACTCGATACCATTTCTGCCAAGCTCGAGTCCATCATCAGCAGCCTTCCCGAGCAAATCAAGCAGGCCGTAGCGAAGGCCCGGGTCGATATTGTGAAAGATGCCAAGATCCAGGCCGATGAAGCTGCCAGGGAGCGTGTCACGGACTTTGCCGTGAAGCTATTAAAGGAATATACTGACAAGCTCCTGCCGGTCCAGCTCGAGGAACTAAACATGGCGTCCCGGAACCAGATCGGGGAAGTGTTGGAGGACGTGGCCAAGGTCGATGAGCGAGTAACAAACCTAACTTCTTCAATCACTAACTCGGCATCGACCTCCAACACGCAAATCAACGCCATTCACGGCACTCTCTCATCCCTTCTCAATGGTCAACAAGAATTGAGGGATGCCGTGACCAAGCTGCAGGAGAAGGACGCGACACTTCTTTCCCTCATCAGAGCCCTTTCTGATGATGTCGAAAGGGGGAAGAAGAAAGAGCTGCCGCCGCCACCAGGAAGAAGAAGACCTCCAAATCCAAAACCCCTTCATCTTCTGTGGCTCCTCCCCCTCCTCCTCCGCCGCCAAAATCTCAAGTTCTCAAGGCCGCCGCCTCCAAGGCCGACGCCTCCAAGGCCGTCGCTTCCCAGGACGATCCCATGGCTGCTGCCGCTGCTGCCGAGGCCGCCGCCGCCAAAGCTCGTCTGGCAAGAGAGGCCGCGCTTATTGAAGCCATGCTTTTGGCCGGTGCGACTCCGGATCAGTCCGTTGATCCTGAAGAGTAGAAGCGCTTCGTTGCCAAGCGCCGGGCTGATGAAGCAAGGAAGAAGAGGGAGATGGACTGGATCAGCCAGTCCGCCCTCGTTTTGAATGCTGGAGTCCAGCAGCAGGCCGTCGAGTGGCTCGACGAAAGGCAGAACGCCCTGCTGCGGGAGCTCAACAGTTGCTTCATCCTCCTCCACTACTGGATCCAGGACCCCTCCCTTCTTGCCGACGCCGATGACGCCTATGCAGCTTACATGCTCAAATTCCCTTACCAAGACTTCATTGGTGAGCTTCGGAAGAAGGCTGCAGAGGCCGGTGCGATAATAAGGGCCCCAGCAAAGCAATACTTTACGCCCTTGCTTCTTGGTGATTCGGGGTACTTGGATTACTCCCGAGTCGACCAATACATCGCACAGACCGCCATCGGACTGAATGTCAACGTGTCAAATTCCGATCCCGACTTTCGCCGAATCAGGGATGGAATTTACGCAAGCATGAAGTCGAAGTCGAGGGAGCAGGTCCAGGAGGAGAGAATGGCAGCCCGTGCCCAGCAGAGGCAGTAGTTAGATGATTTTGTTGTTTTTGTTATTCATTTTCGCTCTCAGCCTGTACTGTAAATTCTCTATGTATTTCGCTATCGAGCTTAATGAAGCAAAAATCATCTTTTTGACCTGACGACAATATCTCTTTGTCCAGGCATCTGCCTTTACTGCTTTACTTTAATTATGTTATTATCTGCCTTTCTTATAATTCCTTATCAACCTTCATGGTTATCGATCTTTCATTGTTTTAAATCTTAGGAATTATTTGTAAAGTGTTTGGTTTCGACATCATCAAAAAGGGGGGGAATTGTTGGGAACCGTTTGCAGTTCGATTTTGATGATGTTTATCGAAACCACACTTAGGCATATTTTACTTGTTTAGGGTTAAGGCCGATAGATCGACCTGCTACCTGTTAGTGCAGGTCGATGCTCTCTAATGTTTAAATGCAAGTTCGATCCACCCTGTAAGAGAAAGGTCGATAGATCGACCTGCCTCATTTGGATCGAGCTGGCATATCTGCCTGTCTATCGACCTTCCTTATCAAGCTTCCAGCCTGCACTGTCTTAGAATCAAGTGCTGGATTTCAATATCAAGGTCGATGCTCCGCCTTCATGGAGCTTCACGACCTGATCCTTGCCACGTGGTGTGCCAGCAAGGACGAACTTTCCCAACGGCTAGAAGTGAGTCAGCTTCCAACGGCTAGTGCCACGTCAGCCTGACTCCAACGGCTAGTTTTTCAAAACTGCCTATAAATACTTCAAGCCATATCGGATTCAAGCACGGGAAACTCAAGCTATCAACGCCAAATCTCTGCCCCAAAATCTCTCTCAAGTTCATATCCATTCAAGTGTTCGAAATCCCATTAGTTTCCCAAACACTTGTTGAAGAGAGGTTTCCAATTCCGATAAACACCACAACGACGAAGCGTTCACTGCTGCTTGTCGTTAGTTCAACAACTTCTTCTCCGACTAGTTCGAAGTTAGAAAGTTTGTTTGTGTTCTTCGCCATTATAGAGTTAGTCAAGCTCTGTAAAAGTGAAAGGTTGTCTGTACGTTTCAGTACGAAAGGTTGTAAGGGTCACGACCCAAAACTCGTGTCTAGATATATTCAGGTTAGAGTGTATCTAGAACTGATACTCAGTCAGTATAAATAAGAGAGAGGTTGAATCCAAAGGTAAAGGGATTCTCAGGTCGAGTCGACCTGACGTGGATGTAGGAGGGTTTCTCCGAACCACGCTAAATCGCGGTGTCTCTCTCTCTCTCTCTCTCTCTCTCTCTCTCTCTCTCTCTTTATTTATCGCCCTTACATTTCATTATCAAACTGACGAGCATCAACCTGCTATCTACTTTCAGCCTTAAGATTTTTCAAAGAGTTAATCAACCTCCACCAACTTCCGCATAAGCACAGTTTGATAAATCAAGCTTGTTCCCAAACGAGCTTGATAGATCAACCTGTCTCTGATAAAGATCGACCTTGACAATCGACCTTTAGATCGACCTGATTTTCAAAAGTCAAAAACGGTTGGTTATTGGTGTATTCCCCCCCCCCCCCCCCCCCATACACCAATTACTCTTTCCCGGGACCAACATGTCCGAAACCAAAATGTTACAACGTTAGATCAAAAAAATACTGCCCTGATAAATGTCGAGAATTCCAAGTATTATGGTTTTTGAAGATGATAGAAGTGATGAGTTTCCTGAGAAGCGATCCGGAGAGCTTGTGAAACAGTAGTCAAGGCATAATTTAGTTATTGCAGCCATCTGCTTTGAGAAAATGATAAGATAATCAATTACGAGAAAATAGCTACAAACCGAAGCTGTAAACGTCGTCTTTAGGAGATTGAATATCCCATGGACATCTATCTACCACCAGAAAATAGCAGCAAGAGACTTAATCATTGCCGAACCTGTTTTAGAAATAATCTGTCAGAGTCCCTCCACTTCTTGTGATTAAACTGCTTGATTGCTACATCCAGACCACTTTTGAGAACAACATGGAATATACGTTTGCCTCCGGATCGATCCCTCAGAAATCATATACTAGCGACTAAAATGATGAGTGATGACCTCTAGTTTCAGCCAGTGGAAATGCAGGGGACATCAAGTGGCATCTCATCAACAGTATGATCCACTTGAAAGGCCCCTGGCTGAGCGATGTCCTCTAGGCTCTAGCTCAGCTAGCGGAATTGTGGGGACATAAATTGGCAACTTATAATCAACAATAGGACTCAGTAAGCCCCTTCGCTGAACATATGATGACAACTCATCAAAAGAATGATTCGCTCGTGGCGTGATGTTCGATAAGGCCCTTAGCTGAGTGATATCCTCTAGCTTAGCTAGCGGAATTTTGGGACCATAAACTGGCAGCTTATCAACAATAGGATTCGTTGGAAAGCCCCTTCGCACTGGAACATAAGAGCGATGATTCACTCGTAAGCCGCTTGGCGAGGTGTTTGGAGGAATTGGAAGAACATATGTTGGCAGCTCGTCCACTCGTAATGCCCTTGACTGTGTATCAATACTAGTATGTTTGTCAGTTAAATGAGTGGCTTCTGGTTCTGGTTCTGGCTCTGGCTCCTCCGACTCAACCTTATTTATTGTTGACCCTGTGTAACCACATTTACACATATTTTAATATAATAAGCTCTTGAAATATCTTATAAACTTCTTAAACTAAGCTATCCATTAATCTCCGGCTTAATATAGACGAGAAATTTTAACCACTTGTACCAGATGTTACAGCTCTTGTCCTGAATGGCCAAAACAGGAATCTACTAGCTCCCGACCCTCGGCTTTCATGTTGTTCAAGGGCTAACTCGAGCTGCGCCACTGCCCGAGTCATTGTGATCCGTTTCTTCGGTTCATGACACAGGCATCTTATAGCAACCCCGGCGAATGTCTTGAGGCAACTGTCCGATATTTCGCCCCTCAAAATGGGGGCGATGATCTGGTCGGCTTTTCTGTTTTGAATCTTTTCTTGAGCCCACATACTCATACACAGGTAACCCTCATCAGCCATCCAACGGTCAAGCGGCGATCTCCCACTCAACACTTCTAACAGCACTACCCCAAAAGCATAAACGTCGCTCGCCCTCGTAAGCCAGCCGGTAGTGAAATAACTCGGGTCGAAATACCCGAATGAGCCCTTCACGCTTGCGGTGACATGGCTCACCGACTCGTCCCCGCCTAGATGCTTGGCCAAGCCTAAATCCGAGACCTTAGCTCGGAAACTCTCATCCAAGAGTATGTTGGTAGACTTGACATCCCGGTGGATGATGGAGCAGCCAGAGTGGAGATAGTCGAGGCCTCGACCGGCTCCGATGCATATCCGGAGCCGTTGATTCCACGACAGAGGTTTGCGATTCGTCGGAAGTTTGTAAAGGTGGTCAGCCAACGTTCCGTTGGCTATGTACTCGTAGACGAGGATCATCTCCCCCTCCTCTCTGCAATAGCCAATGAGAGAGACGAGATTGCGGTGGCGGACCTTAGTCAGCGTTTCCATCTCCATGGCGAACTCTCTCTCTCCTTGGTTGGAATTCGAAGCTAGCCGCTTTACGGCCACAGTGGCGGAGCCGCCGTCGATCACGGCTTTGTAGACTTTGCCGAAGCCTCCCTTTCCGATCACGTGCGCTTCGCCGAAACCTCCGGTGGCTGACTGGATGTCCGCCAGCGAGAATCGGCGGCAGAATGGGTGTTCGGCTGCGGATGATGATGACGTTTCCATTATGCTATCTGATATTTTTAGTGATTTTCAAGTTGAAGAAGGTGTAAATCAGAAGGGGTGTTAATGTTGTAAACTTCGAAGAAATGATGGAGTTGACGGCGTTGACTCTGAATTATTAATTTTGAATGCTCATTTTAATTTTTTTTTTAATTATTGTCAATTCGAAATATATTTTTAACCTGCACGTCCGATCGTAAATAGGAAATGTCACGTCAAAATAATGCGTTCATGTAAACTCAGTAGATTAAAATAAAAAGAACTATCTTACAACATTAAAAAACAGATTTCCAACAATAAGGGAAATATTACCAGCAATAATATTCAATCTGTTTCCACATTGGAAGAGAAAGGAGAGGAAGAAGGTTGATGGTCAGGTACAACTGTTGAAAAAAGGAATGGCTTAGGAGGAATCTGTATGGAATCAACACTTCTTTCTAACATCTCCACAACCTTAGATATCGATGGCCTTTCCGCAGGTATTGTCTGAATGCACCAAAATCCCACCAACATCATCTTCCTTCTTGTTCTATCTTCTTCTCGGATCTCCGTCTTGCCCAAACCATTCGTAACATCAGTTACTACTTGCTTGTAGATATTATCCGGGAAATAGTTCTCCCCCGATCTTTCCACCTCCGTCCCAACAATTTTATCTCCTCCGGCCATTTTAATAAGCATCATTCCGTAGCTATAAACATCCGACTTGTGGGAGGCGCCTCCGTAATGGCTTGAGAATACTTCCGGTGCAATATATCCATAGGTGCCCCTCATCCCGAGATTCGAGAGCACACTCTGCTTCTTTCTACAAAGCTTGGCTAGCCCGAAATCCGAGATCTTGGGGCAAAAGTCCTGGTCCAAGAGAATGTTCTGAGGCTTGATGTCGAAATGAACAATCCTCGTAGTGCATCCAATGTGCAGATCTTCCAAACCTTTCGCTGTTCCGACTGCAATCTCGTAAAGTTTCTTCGTATCCAAGACGCAATCGCCATTGCTTCCGAGGAACTTGTCTAATGATTTGTTGGCCATGTATTCGTAAACCAGTGCCCTCCTTTTACCCTCGTAGCAGAATCCGAAGAGAGTGACGATATTAACATGGGAGGTTTTGCTTATGCTGGCTACTTCATTGATGAATTCTTCGCCGTCGCTATCCACGTCACTCAAGATCTTGACAGCCACCGGTTGGCCGTCGGGTAGAGTACCTTTGTACACACTTCCGAATCCGCCCTCACCGAGCTTGTCGCTTAAGGACTTGGTCATGTTCTTGATTTCGGAATATTTGTATCTCTTTGGAGCCAGAGATCTGTGCTGGAGGAGTAGATTCTCGAAGTATCTATTGCATTTCCGTGTTGCGTCCTTTTGAGAGTGCCGTCTCTTGAGAAGGCAGCATATGGTGATGGCAAGTGCAAGCGCACAACCTATACTCACCGAGACTACTGCATGAATGATAGAAGACAAAATTTTACACCAATTGTTAATGCATGTGTGCATGCATGTTTGATTCGTGTTGGCGTTTTTCTTCCTAAGTCTTCTGCTGCGTTTGCTGTCTGAATTAAGCATGAATCAAGGATCAAATATATATATATATATATATATTATCATATATATTATTATTTATTCGAGGATGGAAGATTTATTCTGCATGGAAAGTTTTCATGCACAGAAGATCAGCCTGAAGATCTTCTAGGGTTTCCTGTGCTGACTATATATTCTAAGGAAAACCCTAATACAGGCTGCCGCTCTTGTTATTTCTGTGTGTGAGTTTTGGTGTTCTTGCAACGTGAGTTTTGCAAGATTATTGTTCGTGAGTTTTTGGTGTTCTTGCAACGTGTGTTTTGCAAGATTATTGTTCGTGAGTTTTGTTCTTCTTGCAACGTGTGTGGTGCAAGTTTTTTTGTTTGTTGAGCGAGCGTGTGTTTCTGAACAAGCTTCCCTGGCTTTGTTCAGTTTTTGTCTAGGCGTGTTGCTTAGAACCATATTAGTGTTTTATCACTTTACGAGTTTATCTCGTGGTTGTATTCGATCTCATTGTAAGGGAGTTGTAATCGAGACGAATAGGTGACATAAGGTGGAGTCCTTGGTGTAAAGTCCTGTAAGTCTCTCTACTACTTATAGTGGATTGAATCTCTCGGATATTGTCCCCCAGACGTAGGTGCGTTATCACCGAACTGGGTTACCAAAGTTCTGTGTTCTTTACTGCTTTTCTGTTATTGCATCTATGAACAGAATTAAGATCGTTTTTAGTTTTTGCACAAACTAGCACTTTCACCAAGCATAGTAAAGCGGAAGACATTAAAAGAAGATCGAAGAGAAGAAGATTTACTTGTGATGATGATTTCCTTGGTACGTTTCTTCCCTGCAAGGAGGAGAATTGTAAAATCAACCGATTTGTTGGTCTTTCCACCGAGAAGTTTTTGCCTTTGAAATAGAATTTTTACTATTCGACACGAGAATTCAGGTAGTGCGGACTAATTACGAAGGAAGGAACATCAATTATAGTAGGAAATTCAAGCTAATTGTTTACTTATGAAAAAAAATAATAATAGCTCTGTTTTAATGAAGTACCATAAAACGAAATTACATATATTTCAATTGGATAGAAAAAGTATTATATTTATACTATTACAAAAGTGAGGTTTTTTAGAATTTTAGATCCTCAATTTGTGACCCTATTCTATTAAATTTAAAAATTATATCATTTTATATAATTACAAAAACAATTAATAAAATAATACGTGCAACACAATAAACAATCGAACAGTAACGGGTAAAAAGAGGAACCAAATATATGAAACCTTTTTATCCGGAAAGCCGGACATAGCTTATTTATAGCCGGAAATTCGTAAAAAAAAATATATAGCAAGGAATTCAGTGAACATACCCTTGGATTTCGGTGGCGGCGTCGGATTCTCTACCACCGGCGGCGCTCCATAGTCGGCGACGGCGCAAGTACCGGAAACATACGGCGGATCGCGGCAGTAACACACCGTCCGATTCGTGGTTGAATCATACCCGCACCGCCCGTTAGTACCCAAACAATCGTCGCAGCTCTGGCTCTCAACCTTCCATCTAACCTCAAACCCGTGCTCCAGAGCCTCCTTCAATTTCGTCGCGTTCAGAGGCCCCTCCCCCGCCATTACCGCCCCCGAAACCACCACGCTCGATTCACAGTCCTTTGGCCCAAAAGCCCCAGCCAGAACATTCGCATCACGGCCTCCGCCGCACGAAATATTGCTCAGGAACGGAGGCGGGGAATCGCAGCCGTAGAAGAACGTGTAGTTCATACTCGAGGCGGCGTTGGCGTAGTCGAAGACGGCATAGTTGAGTGTCGTGTTTGCTATCACCGTCGGACAAATGCTCCCCATCGTGTCCTCCCTCGCGATCCTCATCGTCTGGGAGCTCTGGTTGATATCGAGAACTCGGTATTCGATGTTCACGATGTTGATGCTCGTCGCGTTACTGCTCCCGTCGCAGGTGAGGACTAGATCGGGGTGGCCGCAGTAAGCGGGATCGCCGGATCCCCGGAAAGGGTACCCAATTCCGGTGATGTTGCCGCCGCATTTTTGGTATAGTTCGCTGCCGCTCCATCCGTTGAGGGTTTTAAAGAGAGTCAAGACATTGAGGAGCATGATAACAAGGTGGAGCCAAGAAACTAACTTTCTGGGAATGCATCATGCAGTGTGAAATGATGAACTTTGGTTGCATAGTTAATTTGCAACTCTAAATATATTCTTTATTTCATTTTCGTCTTATATTATTACAGTATTATTTTTTTAATATTAATAAAAAATTTCAAATTATTGTTGTTGATTTTGAGTTATTCTATCGCAATGAATGTATCTATTTCACTAAATATCTAAAATAGTGCAGAAACAGTAACTTATCTCCAACAGTTCACACTAAAATACAGCAGAAAAGGAATATTCCAAAATATCCTTTTTCATTTATTTTTCTAATAAAATGTAAACATGATTAAAAAAAATTATGGCAATGATAAAAATTTTAACTCATTAATTTACACAATCATTTTGTATATATTTGTATCACACGTAAATTATACATAGAGTTTTAAAAAGAAAGAAAATTTAGTTAAATTACAAGTAACATACAAGTAATAAATTGTGAAAAAGAACAAAAATAATAATAAAAAATTTAATACACACAAAACAGATAAGAATATATCAAATTAAATTTTGAAAAGAAAAAATAAAATTATTACTCATACAACAAAACATACTAAATTGAAATACTACGTCACAAAATAAAAATCGCAAACAAAAATGAGCACAAAATGTTAAATACGAAATTATAGTGCAATGAATAGTGTTACTCTATATTTGAGGGAACACTGTTCATTGCACTATAATTACTCTATTTTGATGCAGACTGTTGGAGCAAAACTCTGCACTAAAATAGTGTTCAACACTATTTTAGTGCATTGTTGGAGATGCTCTATATAGGTGGTAAACGATTACTATTGAGATTAAATGTTTCACATTATTGGACTATTCGTGATTTGTGGAGCGATTTTGAATTTCATGACAAATATTTTAATATAAAAAATATTAAAAGTCAACTTATTTAGATAGTATATTAGGAAGTTGACTGTCGATAAAATATGTACTCCCTCCGTCCCAAAGATAATGTCCTGTTTCTTTTGACAATAATTTTGTACTACCTTCATCCCATAATTTTGGGCATAAGAATTAAGGGAATGCGTAATCTTTTCTCAAGTACTTATAGTATGAGTATTATATTATACATATATGAGAAAAGATTACGCATTTCCTTAATTCTTGTGTCCAAAATTATGTGACGAAGGTAGTACAAAAATATTGTCAAAAGAAACAGGACGTTATCTTTGGGACGGAGGGAGTATTTACGAGCAACAACCGTGCAGGCAGTAACATGTCATAAACTACCCAGTTGAATTTAATTATTCATTGTTGAACAATTTCTAATACACCCGTTTCAAACGTAGAACTATTCTTAACCGCGCGCGGCTCAAAATAATCCGCAGGGACAAGACAATGATAAGCCACAAAGTCAACTCCCTTTCATTTCATGGCAACTTACTCGATCAACTCGGTCAAAACCCCTTCTCATATTCATCGGTTTCTCGATCTACAACATAATTAGCATGGCAGCATCGTCATCTTCAACAGCTGAACAGCCACTCTGTCGCCTATTCTCGCTGGCCGACATCCACTCAGCCACCGGAGGTTTCAGTGAAGAACACGTGATCGGAAGGGGAGGCTTTCGGCAAAGTCTACAAAGCCCTCATCGACGGCGGCTCCGCCACCGTGGCCGTAAAGCGGCTAGCGTCGAATTCCAACCAAGGGGAGAGAGAGTTCGCCATGGAGATGGAAACGCTGACCAAGGTTCGCCACCGCAATCTCGTCTCTCTCATTGGCTACTACAGAGAGGATGGTGAGATGATTCTCGTTTACGAGTACATGGCCAATGGCACGCTGGCCGACCACCTTTACAAACTGCCGGCGGACATTGAACCTCTGTCGTGGGACCAACGTCTCCGGATATGCATCGGAGCCGGTCGGGGCCTCGACTATCTCCACTCCGGCTGCTCCATCATCCATCGGGACGTCAAGACTACAAACATACTCTTGGATGAGAGTTTCCGAGCTAAGGTCTCGGATTTCGGCTTGGCCAAGCATCTAGGCGGAGACGAGTCGGTGAGCCATGTAAGCGCAAGCGTGAAGGGTTCGTTTGGGTATTTCGACCCGAGTTATTTTACTACCGGCAGGCTTACGAGGGCGAGTGACGTTTACGCTTTTGGGGTGGTGCTGTTGGAAGTGTTGAGTGGGAGATCAGCACTTGACCGTTGGATGGCTGATGAGGGTTACCTGTGTATGAGCATGTGGGCTCAAGAAAAGATTCGAGGCGGAAAAGCTGACCAGATCGTTGCCCCGGATTTGAGGGTGAAATATCGGACAGTTGCCTCAAGACATTCGTCGGGGTTGCTAAAAGATGCTTGCATCACGAACCGAAAAAACGGATCACGATGACTCAGGCGGTGGCGCAACTCGAGTTAGCCCTTGAACAGCAGGAGAGCAGAGGGACCCCAACTAATCGATTGCAATTTTGGCCATTGTGGAGTAGAGCAATAGCATCTGGTACACTTTATGTATTCCCTCTCTCTGTGTAATTAAATATGTTGGTGTAGCTTATGTTGTGATCTTTTTTTGTCAAACACTTTTCAAGAGCTTAGGCAAATGCCCAGCTTCACATCTAGTAATATTCATGATTTTCTATGGCTGTGGTTAAATAGGATCAACACAAACGGATCATCGAGAAGAAGCCAATGCTTTCCCTGCCATAAAGAACAAAGAGAACAGTTGGTAAGAATCCAAGGGCCTTACGAGTGGATCATACTATTGATAAGGTGCCGATTTATGTCCCCGCAATTCCACTATCTGAACTAGAGGAGATCACTCATGATTTCAGCCAAAAGCATTTGATTGCCGAGGGACGCAAAGGACAACTTATATTCCGCACACTTCTGAAAAGTGGAAAGGATGCAGTAATTGAACAATTCTACAAGAAGTCGGAGGAATCTGAAATATCGTTTATAGAACAGGTTTGGTAATAATAAATTAATTCTCTAACCATGGGACAAACGAACTATGCTGCTTAGACTAGAAGTTGTTGGTTTCTTGTAGGTTTCAAAAGTCTCTAGGATGCAGCATGAGAACTTTGTTCAACTACTAGGCTATTGTATGGATGGCCGCATGCGGGCCTTGGTGTATGAGAACTGTGATCCACGTACGTCCCTACATGCCATTCTTCATGGTTGGTTCCTCCTCCACCCTTTCTTTAAATACTGGCCGACCTTATTTTCATCATAAGTACCTACTGATGTACACGTGTTGTTATGCATCAATGGGTGGCTTGTGTTAGAGCCGGAGCTGTGTCCTGTTTTGTCATGGCCCAGAAGGATGAAAATTGCTGCTGGGGTTGCTCGAGGTTTATGCTACCTTCATGACAATAACTTGATCCATCGGGACGTTCGATCCAGCAATGTTTTGCTCTTCAATAATGAAATTGCTAAGATAACTCATCCTCATCCAAAGATTCCGTGTTCTTGTTAAAGATCCAAATTTGATTATGATGATCCTTATGCACATGAAACAGGGTATGTATGTATGTACATACGTATATATCTAAGTGAGAACTAGTAGTCTAAGATAGTACTGATTGCTTTTTATTTCTGATGGTAGGTGTGGAACTGATCATCTAACAGTGAAAGACGATGTTTACGGTTTCGGTTTGGTCCTCCTTGAGCTCTTGACAGGTACTGAACTGTTTGGCTGCACTTGGGAGCTGCAGCAGGAATATGTGTCATGGGTACGAAGCTTTCTTCGTTCTCGTTCCTTGTGCGTGATTGTGTCTTGATAGTTGATTATATTGCAACAGGCAAAAGTGAGGCTTTTTCAAGACAGGGTAGAAGAGGTTGTCGATCCTACACTCGAAGCAGACTGCCTTTTTTCGGATCTCGTGATTAGTTATCATCATCTTTTCGACACAGATGGGTGCAATAGCTAAATTATGCCTTCATTACGACGTTCATTTGCGCCCGGACATGAGTACCGTTTCACAAGCTCTCCAGATTGCTTCACGGGAAACTCATCTATACTACTCACACAAAAAATCATTGCCACAAAATGACTAATAAAAATTCTGCAAGTCACCACCCATGTTTACTCTCCTCCTCTGTCGGAAAATGTGAGTGAAGTTAACGGAAGACCACATTCTAATCTCTTTAGTCAACCTCCCAACCATTACGACTCTATGAACTCTTATCAAAATATTATTGTGAAATGAAACATTTCCATGCCCCCAAAACATTACTATACCCTAAATTTATTTATTTTTTGATGAAACTCGGACTGGCCGGTCCAACAAAAAATGTGTTCAGGTCATTTAATTATTCGTTATTGAACTTTTCAAGAGTCTAATGAGCAAATTTACTCCATTAAGCATCCCTTTTGTTTCTTCTTCTTCATCTTAAATAATTAAGTACCACTAGTAAATTAACATTTCATTTATGTTGATCTTAATTGGTAATAGATTTTCCTATTCTCATTATTTGATACTCCACTATGATCAAGTCTTTACTCGAGGAAATAACAAATCCATTACAACCTTTTCTTTTATTAATTTAAAATGAAAATTCTTATGGCTTTAAAATCATACCCCTCTATTCCAGCTCAATATACAACAGTATATTGGACCGTTCCATACCATTAATATTATTTCTATATAAAAAAAAATTATTAAATGAAATACTAATTATCTCATCATCTACTCGCATGTCGAGACTCTAATTGAGCGGATGGGATCCTATGTCCCCAAATTAGTGTAACAATAGTGTACCCGATACAAAATTAGGACGTTTTAGCATACACTAGTAACCAAACTCAAAATGACAACTAACAGAGAGAATTTAAAACTTCCTAATTTTATATCGGGTACACTATCCGTACACCAATTTTGGAGACAGAGGAACCTATCTGCTAATCGAGCAAGTAATTAGACAAAAGTGCTTTTGTGATCCTGATTAGGAAGTCATGAACAGTAGGCACTTCCAAACATGGGTGAAGTAAAGATTGCTTATCATAATCTCAAACATAGTGTGTGTGTGTGTGTTGATGATGATCAATGGATCTGCACATTACATCATTCTTGGTTGAGCTTCGCCTTTTATTTCATCCCTTTTGAATTTTCAGCTTGTTGGGGCTGTTGCAGTCGAGATAACCGGAGGTTCCACTATTCCGTTTGTTCCAGGCAGAAAGTTAAGATACATCATTATCGAAACACAAACTACATACTCACTCACAACACTCCTTAGTCAGCTCATATCTCTAAAACAGGGAGCTTCTTAAAGGGGATTCAAGTGGTCTGCTAAAGCTACGAACGGACAAAGTCCTCGTGGAGGATCTGGAGTTCCGGAAATATGTCATCCTCTATGCTCAGGTACACCAATTTCATATGTTGTTTTACATGTCATTTAAATGAGTTGAATCTCTCACCATCCATAACTTTTCTTCAGGATGAAGAGGTGTTCTTCAAAGACTATGCAGCTTCGCACAAGAGGTTGTCGGAGCTAGGATTCACTCCACCGTCGTCTGCAAGGTTAACGTTGAATAAGACTATGTTCGCAGCTGTTGTTGCTGCGAGCGTGGTGTTTCTGAGTTACTTTTATGAAGTGAACAAAAGAGAGTTATCCAAGTGAATAATGATGTATGTATTATATTTGCTCCATGTAACCTTATAGGCCCCCTTCAATATACAATTTGTGATTATACAAGGTAGAAAGGAACTCCCTTGTACAAGAAGTTCGTAAGTACAACAGTACAATCTAAAGTCTACACGTGTTGACGTAGCTGTAGCCTGTAGTGGGGTCAGTGAAACCAAAGGTCACAAGTTCAAGTTCACCGTCACACGATTATGAATTTCCGGAGATAGTAATCATGAGTTTCCTGTGAAGCAATCTGGAGAGCTTGTGAAACAATAGTCATGTCCGGGCGCGAATAAGCTTTGTAATGAAGGCATAATTTAGTTATTTCAGCCATCTGTTTCGAAAAAAAAAAACAAATGGTGATAGAAACATGAGATCTGAAAATGCAAGAGAAGAGACTAAAAACACAGCTAAAGAATCGACGGAGGTACCTTTTTGACTGGCTCGAGCGGGTAGTCTGCTTTGAATTTAGCATCCACGATCTCGTGTACCTTGTCTTTAAAAAGCCTCACTTTTGCCTGGTGCAGTATAACATTATCAAGCCACAATCACGCACATGAAACAACCATGTAAAAAATCATGAGAGACGTGCGTTGAGAAAGCAAGCTTTGTACCCATGACACTAATTCCTGCTGCTTCTTCCAACCACAACTAAACAGTTGAGTACCTGTCAAGAGCTCAAGGAGGACCAAACCGAAACTGTAAACATCATCTTTCGAAGATCGGGTACGCAACGGACATCTATCACCATAGCATATAAACTAATTAGTACAATCTCAGATCACCAGTTCACACTCAGAAATATTTGTACTCACTCTGGTTTATGAATAGTACGGGGTGGGGAAGAGGGGGGCCAACCCGGACGAGGCTCAGGCTCCGCATTATCAGGAGGGGATTTCTTACAAGAGCATGGATGCCATGGATGAGGATGAGTTATCTTAACAACTTCATTATCAAAGAGGAAAACATTACTGGATCTAATGTCGCGATGGATCATGTTGTTGTCATGAATGTAACACAACCCTCTAGCAGCTCCAGCAGCGACCTTGATTCTTTCGGCCCACGACAATGCAGCGACGGCTGTCTTTGGTTCTAGTACAAGTCATTGATGCATGAAAAAACATACGAAGAAGGTGCTTACTATGAAAAAGTAAGGAACAAACCATGAAGAATGGCATGTAGGGAGCCACGAGGAGCGGAATCAAACACCACGCCCCGTGTGCTGCCATCCAAACAATAGCCTAGTAGTGGTACCATGTTCTCATGCTCCAGCCGACATACTTGCGAAACCTACAAACAACCTGCAACTGTTAAACTAAGCAACATCCATTCGTTTTGCAGTTAGAGACTTAATTATTACCAAACCTGTAGTAGAAATAATATGTCCGCTTCCTCCAACTTCCTGTCGAACTGCTTAGTTGCTACATACTGTCCACTTTTGAGAACAGCACGGAATATACGTTCGCCTTCGGATTGCTCAACAATCATATACATGAGACTGAAATCATGAACAGTGTCCTCTACTTCGGCTAGTGGAAATGCACAGGCATAAGTTGGCACTCCTAAGGCCTTTCGCTGAGCGTGCTCTAGCTCCGCTAGCGAAATTGTGGGAACAAAAACTGACAGGTGACAGCTTATCAACAATAGGATTGATGGGAAAGCCCATTCTCTCTGGAACATAAGATGAAAACTTACCGAATCCATTGAAACTAGTCTCTTCTGGTTCTGGTTCCGGTTCTGGTTCCGGTTCCGGTTCCGGTTCCGGTTCTGGTTCCGGCTCATCCTTATGTACTGTTGACCACACAAATTTTAATATTAATGTATAAGCTTTTGAAATATCATATAAGCTTTTAAAATAAGCTCTATCCAATTAATCTCTAACTTATATAGAGAAGGAAGTAATCAGTTGTACCGGATGCTTCAGATCTGTTCCTGAATGGCCAAAACAGGAGTCTACTAGCTCCCGTCCCTCTCCTTTCATGTTGTTCAAGGGCTAACTCGAGCTGCGCCACTGCTTGGGTCATTGTGATCCGTTTCTTCGGTTCATGAAACAAACATCTTCTAGCCACCCCGACGAATGTCTTGAGGCAGCTATCTGATATTTCGCCCCTCAAAACCGGGGCAATGATCTGGTCCGCTTTCCTGTTTCGAATCCTTTCTTGAGCCCACATACTCATACATAGGTAACCATCATCAGACATCCAAGGATCAAGTGCTGATCTCCCACTCAACACTTCCAACAACACTACCCCAAAAGCGTAAACGTCACTCGCCTTCGTAAGCCTGCCGGTAGTAAAATAACTCGGGTCGAAATACCCAAACGAACCCTTCACGCTTGCACTGACATGGCTCACCGACTCGTCCCCGCCTAGATGCTTGGCCAAGCCGAAATCAGAGACCTTAGCTCTGAAACTCTCATCCAAGAGTATGTTGGTAGACTTGACATCCCGGTGGATGATGGAGCAGCCGGAATGGAGATAGTCAAGGCCTCGGCCGGCTCCGATGCATATCCGGAGACATTGGTCCCAAGACAGAGGTTCGAGGTCCGCCGGCAGTTTGTAAAGGTGGTCGGCCAGCGTTCCGTTGGCCATGTACTCATAGACAAGGATCATCTCACCCTCCTCTCTACAGTAGCCAATGAGAGAAACAAGATTGCGGTGGCGGACCTTGGTCAGCGTTTCCATCTCCATGGCAAACTCTTTCTCCCCTTGTTTGGAATTCGACGCTAGCCGCTTTACAGCCACGGTGGCAGAACCGCCGTCGATCACAGCTTTGTAGACTTTGCCGAAGCCTCCCCTTCCAATGACGTGAGCTTCGCTGAAACCTCCGGTTGCTGAGTGGATGTCGACCAGTGAGAATAGGCGGCAGAGAGGGGGATCAGCAGTGGATGATGCTGCCATGCTATCTGATAATGGCTGATACTTTTAGTGATTCTCAACTTGAGATGGTGTGTAAATCAGAAGGGACTGGAGCCATGGAATTGATGGTGTAAACTTTGACGAATCAAAGTCGACTAGAAATGGTGTTGACTCTGAATGAATGACTTTTGAATGGTCACCTACCTCATGTTAGGTTACATTTTTGTACTTATTGTCATCCGACCCATTGTCATCTGACCCGACCCGACCCGACCATGCAATAAAAAATGTCACCTTAAAATATAACAAAGGATTAAGTTCTCGTGCAGAGATTAAAATAGAAACCATCTTACTACATTTAACAAGGGACCAAGCTTATCGCAAAAGGACCTGGTCATCTTCTTGATTGCAGAGTACCTGTACCTCTTTGGAGCAAAAGGTTCTCCACATCCCGATTGCGAGGGCCATTTAGAGACGAACGTCGCCTCGAAGCATATGGTAATGGCTACTATAAGCACACGACTTAAGCTAGCTGAGACTGCTGCAGGGTATACATGAAAGGGCCCAGATTACAGCAATGAATCAAAACACACAAAAATGTAATAGTGTAGTAAGACCAAAGGGATTTATTTTGTGATAGTTTCCTCGGCACTGTTTTTCACTGCAAACTCATGAACCCAAGCAAGTATAGGCAGCTAAAAATGGATATGTACTAATTGATGAATGGTGAACTAATAAAACCTTTTCTTTGTTGAGGATTAGCCTATCCCCTGCTTCAGAATGAAATAAATAGTTACTTAACTGAGACAAATACTCCTTCCTAAACGAAATGCTATCCCTTTTTCGAAAATGGCATCTCTTTTCTTAAAAATTCTAGTAATAAATTTCAGAGAAGTGGGGCGTTTCGTTTGGTAGGATGGAATGTACCTAGAAAGGAGGGAGGGCAGAAGGTGATGGATTAATCGGAATGAGAAGAGGCTAGTGGTATCGTCGTAGGCGTAGCTATAAGCTGTGGCGCAGGCCTCCTTGAACAGGCGCGAGTAATTCGTGGGCCCACCATTGAAGGTGCAGCCAGTCTTGGCGGGCGAAGACCCTGGGCGAACATCTGTATGTGATTGTGAAATTCTTCAAAAATCCGTTTTAAAATTCATCATCTGGAGGCATGGAAAAGCGTGTCGAAAATTACAAAAAAAAAATCCCTATATCAGTGGGACGGAGGGAGTATAAGTTGAGTTGTATTTGCCCGATAAAATATAAAATAATAAAAAAAAATATGGAAGTTTCAAGTACCTGCGGCGTGGAGCAAAAGAATGGGAATCAGCCGGACACTATGAGTGAGTTTGGTTTGCAATATTGAATTAAATAGGATTAAAATTATCTTACGTTTCGTTGTTTGGTTCGTAAGATACGATTCGTGATTTAATCTTGTGATTATGCACACGTGATATATTTTAGTCTTGCCCTCACCCCCAAAATTACTAAGATATACTCCTCCAGATATACTCCCTCCGTTTCGTTTCTTTTAAAGAAACGGAGGGAGTACTAATAAGAGATGGGGAATTGAATATCGGTTGCTGCAGTGATAATTACACCTAATTGTGAGATCATATAATATTTTGAAGTTGCATTATCTTTAATGAAAAAGAAAAAAGATATTCACCCTTTACATATTCTTTATTTTTCACCTTTTCTTACATTTGGCCTTTTTTACCTTAAATATTTTCTTCAATTTAAAAGAGTAAAATTCTTCCTTATTGATAAGAAATGATAAAAGGTGATAAGAGATGATAAAAGGTGACGAAATGATAAGATTTAAATGGTGATTTAAACTTTAGACCGTATTTCTCTACAAACACGAAGAACGAGCCACTGATAATATACATAATCGAAAATATACAGAATTGCATTTAGGAAAAAAAGAAAACCCAGTAAAACTACAAGCCACTAATCAATACAAAATTTTACAACTAAAAAAACAAACGCAGTTTTATTTTGAGAAATAAGCTCAGATCAAATATATGATTGGGGTAAGTTACTAAATCAGCACACAGAAACGGTGTTACTACATTCATTACCTTTTTCTTCCAAGGTAACAACAACACACATACAATCCCCTCACGCCCCTCTTCTAACTCTCTTACCAAATCAACAGTTTTCTCCTCCGAAATCTGTCCACTCGGTCTGTGCTCATTCTCGACTTCTCAGGCTTGCTCGTCTTCTTTGACTTGTCAAGCCGGCTATCCAAGCTGTTTCTAGAAACTTCCGGAACATCTGGCTGCATATCGAATGTCTCTGTGCCGCTGCTCTCGCCAGCTGGAGCCTTGACGTCTGGATTTGGCAAAGCCGCGACAGAACCATTGGCAGGTGGGGGTGCTGATTTTGATTTTCCAAGAGCCAGAACGAACTTCTTCAAATGCTTGATGAACTCCGGATATAGTTCGAGATTGCAGTGGCCGCCTCCATTTATCCATAGAGGTTCGTATTTTACCTTGCAAAGCTCTGAAAGCTGCTTGCCATGAGAGCAATCGACGACTTCATCAGCAGTTCCCTGTTATTAGAACGACCCTTTTAGCAACATTCAACCAATGTAAAACTAAACTAAATCGAAGTAAATACCTAGGATATGATACTATTAAAGCACAGCACAAACTCCATTATGTCACCGGTAAAACAATAACGTTGGCAATTTAGGAAAGCATTTAAGGAGGCAAATACTCCATTTGGCAGAGCAGTCTAAAGATTCTGCAGGCTCTTTACGTTTGTCTGGTAGTTGATGTATTTGTTCAGGGTATGGTGCACCGCACCTCATGTTAGAAGATATTTCCTGTGGTAACATAATATCTCTTAAACGTTGAGCATCTTCTCTTAATCAATACCAGTCCATGCCAACCTACTTATCCCAGCATCTACGCCTCCAATGACCCAGCTCTGCCAGGTTTAGAATTTCTTCCTCTTCCCTTTTCTTATATTATCTACTTGAACACAGCACCCCCTTTCATAGTTCAGTTTTACTTTTCTTTCTTGCCTATTATATACGACTTTTGCACACTCTTCTTTTCTCTAAATTCTGTGTACTTTCTGTTTCTCCGGTTTCCTGCATTCGCTCTTTTCGTAGTCTCCTGCTCTCTCTCTTTTATTTATCTCTTCGTCATATTACACTGCTCTTTCACTAATTCGAACTTCTATAGATTTTAATATACTTAAAATTCTCACTATTATACTAATCTTGGATCCTATTCGTTACCCTACAATTCTTGACTCACTTGAAAGTGCTCAATACCACTCATGTACAAGATCCTTGTTCAGGACAGGATAAATGTATCGATAAACTCCCAGTTTAAGAATAGGAGCCTATATAAGAACCTTGAGGACTTCTCAGCTAGGATTCGGACAAGATAAGTGTATCATCAAAGCCACTCCCGGTTTAGAGTAGCATTAACTCCTCATGTTTCATCTAACATAAATAGGAAGTTACTCATAGTAATAGACATGGCAATATTAGAAAAGTGGTGATCGATGCGTCATCAATACAACAACACGCAACATCAGGGAGGGGGGGTCATGAACAACTGACAGGAAACAAACACTTCCTCACTAATAAAATAATATGAATAAGCAGATAAACCAAACAAAGTGGCAAAAAAACAACTTACATGAATAACAAGAACTGGACAGTCTATTGCACCAATTTTGTCAATATTCTGCAGTTCATAAAGAAACAAACTGAGCGTTAATGAAAAAAAATCTTCAACTATAAATACAGGGCAATAAATGAGCAATAGATCAATAATTACCTTGTAAATATCAAACCAAAATGTCCGCTTTACAGGGTACAATACCCTTAAACCAGATAATATTGGGCTATGTAAAACAACACCTCTCAAGTTTGGTAAATGTGAAGCGAGGTCGATAGTGGGACCGCTACCAACAGACTGCCCATAAAGTATTAGTTGTTCGTCTTTAACCCCATACTTCTCCTTGAGGCATTTATATACAGCATCAATGTCTGCGTATGTATTATATTCAGATGGCTGTTCCACAGAAAACGGATGGTTGTGTCATATAGTGACAAGATCCAGTGATACAAGCATGTTGAGGAATATTACAGAATTCCCAATAATAGATATTCAGAGAAAAATTATCTAGAATGCAACAGAGATCACAGAATGAACAGACTATTGCAGAACATCATTTTCCTTATTCTATTTACTCAACCAACTTTTTTTTTTCACCCTAGTCCCTTAAGTTAATGCTTAGATATGTGCTTCATATCTTTCTTGGATAAGAATAGTTTACTTTCATAAAAAGGAGAAACCCCAGTAGATGTACAAGGAAAGTCAGTCAGCCCATGAATCTTCAAAAATATACTAGAACTCAAATACCATGTAGTCTATCTAACAAAAACTTTTAAAGCATATCTAGCATAATTACTTTTACCAGACCAGAATTGTTTTACCATGGAAAATGATATCAACCTAAAGTCTATGACAACAGATGGAAAACTATTGGTTGTTATCGTTCAAGTTGAATGAATCTTCAGAAGATAGAAAGGAGGGACAAGGACAGTACTCAATTGGTCATTTTTGAACAAAGGAATCTTCATAAAAAAAATTATGAGGCAGTGAAATTAAGGACTATATCTCAAATTTGAGCTTCTAAAAGGATAAATCAGGATTACTTAGTGTGCAGCATATCTCTGAACTCCAAGTCAATCTAAAACCCTACTAATTACTACACACTAAAGGCAAGAATTGTCAACCATATCAGCAGCTAAGTTCTATTTTACTATACATGATACATCAGTATTATCATAAATTAAGAAAATAAGACTGCGAGCCTACAATTTACACATCCTCGATACAGAAGCCTTTATAATGTTGGCATGATTTGGAAGTGTTGGAAAATCTAAATAAAACAAACAAATACAAAATTAAGGTAGGAGAGGCTTATCCAGCACAAGGACAAGAATCATTTTCATCATTATACTATAACCTTCCCAACTTCTAGAGCAAAACTAAGTTCCAAAATAAGCAATTTATCAGCAACAATCTACCGGCCCTACTAATAGTTAACTACTAAGCTGGGAAAAACATGTTGCTGTTCGAAGTAGGCACCTACCTTTCCGGAAGACTGTCCATAACCCGAGTAGTCATACCTGGCGGTAACAAAGAATAAGCAAGTAAGAATAAATAACCATTAGATACCATTCTAGTACTACGGGATGTGTCGTTATTTGTTCAATCATACAATTATTCACTACAGTTTGCAATACTTGCAGGACCTGCTTAAGCTATCTCCGGATGAAAGTTTTCAATTATTAGAACTAGATTAATTATATAGTTATAATTAATTAAAGCTACTTATCCAAATTATACTTATCCTACTTTTCTCCAGATACTATTTAGAAATCTGTCAAGGCTTAAACAGTGCACTCTAAATTGATTCTGCCACCTGCTGCAGCTTAACAACTCTCTACACTCAAATGGAAGACGCTTTCGACAAGTATAATCTCAACTCTCAAGTATTCAAACACTTAACAAATTGCATCTCGCAAAAGCATATGGAACGAAAAAAATCAGTACGAATCTCTTCCTTATTTTTCTCATCTTCAAATCCTTAAATCGCTACCACATCTAGCCCTACCGAGAAAGTAATCAATCAAAACCATTAAACAACAAAGTTTACCCCATCAAATTGATGCGCAGGCGGAGGGTAATCTCAATGAACAGCTCATACATCTGGCCTAAATCGGCGGCGTTACCATGTGAGTAGAGCATCGTAGCGGTAGCCTTAGGGTGGCTGATGTGCACCGCCACCACATCATTCCCCCGGCGCGTCCTCAGCTTCAGAACATCGACGCCCTCCCTCGGCGGAACCTCCGGTATGCTGAGCGCTCCGCCGCGCGACTCGTCGGCCACCACCGTGTACGAAGGCGGATTCGGCGGGAAGAAGGCGAACTTAGCCGCGATCGATGACGTCACCCCGCCCATACCCCCCTTTCCCCTTCCCCCTCAAAACTGTTCCCCTTTCCGCAGCGGCTGAGCAAATCTACTAGCGTAGCTCATAAATAAAGCTCACGACTTTGTCTCCACCAACTCCCTCAGCCGTACGCAGATCTCTCTCCCCTTCGGCGACCGGCGCGAGGAGGCGGCGCGTGGAGGAAGGGGGCGGCGAGCAAGGAAAGTAAGCAGAATTTTCAAAGGGAGCGTGGAGTAAGTAGTTTTATGGGGGTTCGTGATTTTCGAACGTTGGAGTAAAATTAAAATCGAAAATATAGTACTCCCTCCGTCCTCCATTTAGTGACGTTAATACTATATTGGGACGTCCTCCATTTACTGACAATTTCCATTTTTGGACGTAGACCCCACAATCACTTTAACACTTTATATATCTACTTTTTATTATTTTAATATTTTAATACTATTAAACAATTCAAATGGATCCACAATTATTCTATTTTAACACTTTAACACATTAATTTATTATTATACCATAAAATGCGAAAAAACGTGTGCCCAAACTCCCTCCGTCACTAAATGGAGGACGGAGGGAGTACATTGAAATTCTATTTAAGTAAGTGGAAAAAACTTTACTACTACTCTAAGAAAGTAAGTTGATAATTAATTACAGAGATTAAACAATATTTGCACAAATTAATTACTCAGTTAGTCTCAAATGCGATCCTCTATTCATATTTTCATGTACCAATCGTGTATTAAATATCTATTTTAATTAATTTTATAGATTTTCTTTTCGACCTATTATGATTCGTAATAGTTTTATTATATTTTCGAGGGTTCACTCATTTATTTTAGTTATAATTATTTTTTAACATTTAATTTAATTTTAATTTAATTAGGGGAAATAAGGTTGAAAAATAAAGAAAGTTAGAGAGTATAATATTTTAAAATTAAAAATTTTTGTTATACAATTTTATTTTATTTTGTTGTAATATTTCATTGCTTATTTTTACAAAAAGAACTCATAAAAATAATTATTTGATACATAAGTGGTACAAGTAAATGGGGACAAGAGATCTCTTTTACGTTCACCCTAGCCGACTTGTCTCATATTTATTCGACATGTGAAAATTAAAATATACGAACGTGTCGATTGGAGTGGGAAGGAGGAAATATAAAGAAAGCCTATTGTAGAAAGAAAGGCGAAAAAAAAAAAAAGAAGGGAAAAGGAACCGAAAAAAGCCAATTCCACTACAGTCAACATCGAACTCAACTCAAAATAAAACTATAGTCAAAATATTTTCATAAACATCACAATTAATTAAATATGTGTGAACTATTATTTGCTAATGGAGAGCAAAAAATGTCTTTGATTATTGGGAAATTAACTTTGATTTCCAAAAATAGAAGTAAATATTTAGATTTCTTGAGTTGGATAAAAGGATTGGTGTTCGTGTATACAGTATCCATTTCCAAGCAATCTCTTTCTATAGATATACAAATACTATTCCCCTATCCACCCTACTTGGCCACGTTTCTAAATCGGGGCGTTTCAACCGACTTTGTCAGTTTTCTTTTTGAGCCCAACATAGCTCACCTAGCTTACACTTAGTCCACATGTAACAATCTAGTTCTAGTTCTCCTTTATTGAGAACAACTAATTCAAGATAATTAGTTAAATATGGGACAACATAAAGCTTCCTAATTCACTCATCCTTAAAAAGTGTGCCAAAACGAATGTGGCCAAGTCGGATGGAACAGAGAAAGTATAAATTTGATGTCATTTAATTAATTAATTATGTCTACATACCTTACCTACCAATTTAGTGGTCATGTATCTAAGAGCAATGTTACCCTAAAATCTTATGTGGGTACCTATGTGATCATGAGCACTTATATAGCATACACTAAGACCATCTCCAACCCTATACTCTATTTTGCAGTATGCTACACTTTAAAATGAAGTATGACATACTCTATTTTAGAAATTCATTCCAACCACGTACTTTATATATATACTCTATTCGTAGTTTTTCATTTATTTTACATAATTAACATTTCCTAATGTATCATAAATATTAAATGATTAATAAAATTGTATCTTAAATAACATAATTTAAGTATATTGTGGATTGCTAATTTTTTATTTAT
The DNA here is from genome assembly GCA_029379335.1 of Thymus mandschuricus. NCBI lineage: Eukaryota > Viridiplantae > Streptophyta > Magnoliopsida > Lamiales > Lamiaceae > Thymus > Thymus mandschuricus. Next base: position 33,562,402 of record CM057078.1, read on the forward strand.
ATAAAATTAAATACGTTAAATTAAATATAAATTATAAATTTTAGTTATAAATAAAATATATAATACAATAAATTATAAATCAAATTATATTAATGAAATGTAGTTAAATTATTTTTTTATAGTTTAATATTGTTCAAATAGTGAAAATAGAATATGAAGTATTGAACAGTAAAACTCCATATATAGAGTTTTACTGTTCAATACTCTATAATCTTGCTGTAAAATAGAGTACGGTTGGAATGCCCTCCGTACTTCAAAATGAAGTAATACTCCATTTAAGAGTATGAGTTGGAGATGCTCTAAGCTTTTCAATAATTGACTAATGTGTGTGGTATGTGTATCTACAACATTACATGTCTCCCGTACATGTATTGGCATAACGGTATGAGTTAATGTCGGCAATCAGAAATCTCAAATTCGAGTCTCGATAATTGCTTATTTTTACGATATCGTGCATCAGATGAAAATCTATATAATCAGTCCCTTTCGTCAGTGGCGGATCCTCCATGGAGCAAGGGGGTGCAGTTGCACCCCCAAAAAAAAATAAAAAATAACTATATATATATATATGTATAGAGGGAGGTTCAAATGAAAACCCTCCTTATAATGATAACTAGAAACCAATATTGGCCACTAGATTTATGAAGATCAATGGTTGATAGTTGTTTACCTGTCTTGCGATTAATTGAGCAATTTATAAGACAAGGATATTGTAGTAAATCAACCTAAATTGTAACTGAAAGTTACTTAATTATAGGGACATGGTTACAGTTAGTTTTCAATAGGCTTTTATTTCTTAAATTATCACATATGTTGTTGTCATTGAATTCTTTTCTATGTGGAGGCTGTTGTTTCTCTTATCCTTCTCTAGTGCTCTACAACTATTTTTATGTCCACCGCCATTAATCAATTTTGTCTATATAAAGAAGCATTTGTTTTCTTATAACGAAGCATTATATATTTTTTGTTATAAACAAGGGCGATACATATAAAAATAAATATTTATGTTATGGTATTATTTTACATTAAATCAATATTGTGTGTTGGCACTAATAAGAAGGTTTGGATGGTCATTAATTTAATCAAAATATTTATGTGAATAGAATTATTATGCAAAATGTACACGATTCTATAGAAGCATTAATATTTCTCCAAAAGCATTAAAATATTCTTAAAAAGCATTATGCATAATGGAGAAAGCAGTAATGGAGAAAGCAGTAATTAAAAAAAAAAAAAAAACATTATAGCATAATGGAGAAAGCAGTAATTTTTTTAGTAAAGAGCATTAAAAATACCTAATAATATTCTAAACAACATTATACATTAACTAGTATGTGCCCCGTGCCGTTGCACGGGAAGAATTTCATTAATATACTACGAGTTGATCGTCATAAATCATTCATTATAATTTAGAATTTACTAATAATGCGTAATATTCATTACTTGACCGAGTAGATAGAATTTAAATTAAACCACTGCATCATCTAAATAAAAACATACGTTGAAATTAATTAAAGAGGTTTTCTAATTAACAATTCCCACAATGTATAAAACCTAGAAAATGTAAAAAATGTTAGCTCTACATAAAGGTCTTGATGTCACTCTCTTTTTGCTGCAATAACATATATAAGCATGTTCATAGACACAAAGTAACTTTTGATGAGCCCTCTCCTGAGTTGGTCACTCTTCATTGCTCTTTCATTATTTTTTGAATTTGTAACAAATAAAGAAGCGTCAAAAGTAGTTTAGAGAAAATATATACCATATGGCTCCAAGAAGATATGATTTCAAATATTGAAGGGAATAATAACCATGCACTTCTCTACTATAGTTTAAGGGAATGCATAATCAATTTAGAAATTTGTTTTGCTAATAAGTTTCACGGAAAGAAATTGATAAATCGTATGAATACAATAATCTAAGTGGGCACCCAACCTTTAAATCCGAGATGCCATTACTTCAAATAAATTACACGAAAATACAAATAAATATAAAGTATATTGATAGTTAAACTTTGTTTTCTAAATGTATAATTGTGGTTTATCTACTACAATTACGTTTTTTCTCATTTTTTAAGTGACATCCCACTTCCATAGGTAATTCCATAGGTAAAATTCTGCATAATATTATTCTCTATTGCATATATCTAATTTTTTAATTTGGTTGAAATTTTAATCTGGATGTCAAGATAACTTCTTAGACATTTATATAATTCCTACCATAAGAGTTTAGGAAAAAAAAATAAATACTATGAATATTTTTTTTAGAATTTGACGGCGTACTTACCAATTTACCATGCATCTTTTGAGGAGCTTTTTTCCCCTATTCATTGTTCTTTTCTCAATTCTTCATATGTTCCATAAAAAATAAAGGAGTAGTGATGAATTTTATTTTCAATCTGCAAAAAGAAAAAGAACATATTAGGATTGTAATTTAATTAATTCAAAACAATAAACATGTTATTTGAACACGAAAAATTGATAAAAGAAATTAAAAAAAAAAAAGTCAACAAATTAGACGAACAAAAAATACAAATCAGTTGTGTATGGGATGGCGAAGTATATATATAGACAACAAATTAAAGAGGAGTCCATAATTTGAAATTTGAATTTAAATAAACTCTTTAATTTCCGTATTATAGTAATTGCATTAATATCTTTGAATGATAGCACAACTTTATAGGAATCTGTTGGGCGGTGGCACGGTAATCGGACAGACACTATTAATTTATGTTGTAGAATGGTAATTATGAGATTAATTATTTAATTAATTAACTTAAATAAATATATAAAAAAAAATGGCAAGAGTTTAGGCGGGAAAACAATTGTGAAATATGTTTCTGCTTTTATATATATAATAGATACAAAAAGCAATAATTTTTTAGTAAAAAGCATTAAAAATACTTAATAATATTCTAAACAACAGTATACATTAATACAAAAAGCATCTAAACTTATATAAAAAGCACTACACAAATATGCAGAAAGCATGCAATTTGCGAAGGTCTGGTGTGTTTTTGACATAAAAACACGTAAATTGAGAAAGGAGTAAATGCTTTTTTATTTTTTTAGTTTAGTTTCTAAGTTGACTTCTTCCATATTTTATGTCATGAATTGATGATATTTCCTTTTTTTACGTATTAGGTAAGTTTTTCTTTTTCTTACATTTCTATCCTTCAATGTTGGAAACAATAGTTGATGATTTAAATAACATCAACCTGCCTCAATTTGAAAATTATCAATCTTAACCGTCCATACATATGCAATCAATGGAGTAAGTTGGTTTTTAGTTTGCAAACTAAGGAGGGTTTTCAAAATAACCCACCCCTATATGTATATCCCTAAAAAAATTATTATATATGTATATATAATGCAACCCAATTTACATATTTTAGGTTCAATTTGTTTAAAAATAATCCATCAACAAGCCCATTGATAAATTATTTGAGCTCAACAATAAAATAAGTTGAGAAATAGCTTGGGAGATCAATTTTTGAATGATTGTTTGGTCACTTACATTGAAAATGACGTATTTCTTCAAGTTTCTGAAGACGAAATTATCAATCGCTTTCAAGAATTAAAGCCTCGTCGAAAGTTAGATTAGTAACTATGTATTTGTTTTTATTGTATTTTGAAATGTATTTGACATTGTATTTTAATTTAAATAACTTTCTTTTCTTATATTCATAATTGAATTTTTCGCACCCCCGAATTGAAAGTCCAGGTTCCGCCACTGCCTTTCGTTACCATATAGTATTTTTTTTTTCTTTCAAAACTATCTTATAATGATTTATTTGTTGTACATTATGTTATGTGACAAGTCAAGGCTAATATTGAAGTTACTCATTAGTATTATCAAAGGAGTGACACCCACGTTAATTATTTCTTTTTATGGATATGACGTATGAAATTAGCACATGATCATGATACCCTTCTTTAATCCAATTAAATTAACAAATTATGATTGTGATGGGAAAGGGAAGGAAAACTTTCATTTTCTTGCTTAAATGTATAACTTACACATTTTGCAATCTCCCCTTTCGTATTAAAAATCATAAATTCAACTTTATATGATAGTTAAGTTTTGACCACAACTCAAATTCTAAACATTTGATCTCGAAAATTAACTCTCAACCGATAAGTCAATTATAACATCTCACATTGAATAAGTAAGGAATGTCAGTATAGTAAAGCAATGGGTCTAATGGACTCTCTAACAACTTGGTTTAACTATTTTTGACAAAACGAAGACGAATGTCAAGTAGTTGCTAGTGGGCCCATTGAGCCACCATAACGTAACGGAATCTGACGCTGTTGGCCCGGGGTGTTACACCAAGAACACATGTCACTATACTTATTATTGTTGAATCTTATCAATAAAAAAAACCCAAAAGAAGAAAAAACATATTGGTGATCCGTCTCTTACTCATCAAAACAAAGTGCCAAATTTAGGATGATGCAAAGATTCTAAAATCACATCATATAAAAATGAAATATAAAATGATAGATATAGTAGTGGTTTAAGACTATAGACTTTTACACGGCCCAAACTAAAGTTAAGGGGAAAAAAGGGCTTTTATTTGGGCCACTTTAGCTCGATAATGGATGGGACTCTTTGGAGAAATAGTCACTTCTTACTTTTAATTTTCAATCGACCCATACTTTTTACTTTTAACACTATATAAAAAATCTCGTGTCGGAAAAAAATAAGATTATTGAAATAGGATGGACGGAGCATGTTCTGGTAATATATGTTGCGTCTACAATAACTCTTTCCTTTTTTTTGCTTATAAATAAATCTTAATTAAATATAAATAAATGAATAACCAAAAATTTCTTATGTCCTCATTATACAAGAGGCCCATTATGCTACCTTCCTCCTCTTCTGAGAATATTATGATGGGCCTAATTATTTCCTTATCAAAATTTGCAAAAAAAAAAAAAAAATGCCGTCCAAATTACAAAATAAAATTGAGCTCTAATATTATGATTGCATATTTTCTTAAATCTATTTTGTCCTGACGTTACATTATTGAATGTTACTAATATCTACAGAATTTGGCCGGCAAATATTTTATCGGAATAAATTAAATGAAACGTCACGTTAAAATTTTGCAAAAAGAAATGCATTTGACAAAAATAATTATGCATCGCATTTAAATTAAAATAAGACAAAAATGAAATACTACTATTATTGATTAAGCATAATATGCCAATAATATTTTGATGTGTTGATTAATAACTGATTAGAGTCGACTGCAAACGAATTTTAGTGATTTTTATCCAACTCCAATTATTCCCTACAAATTTGTTTTTTGATCTTACTTTTCTAATTATTTCATACATCCAAGGGGTCGAAATCGAAATTGAAATTTTTAGTCTCGAAAATTTAACCTCTTATCGCATTGCCAACACACGCCCGTCGAAATTAGGATTTTAATTAATTCTTAATTATGTGCTTTTCAAGATTAATTTGAAACCCAAAAATAAAACACTCTGAATATTTAAACATAATTCATTAATTCCTAAAAGAGAGAATAAATTTTAGTGAAATTAATGTATTATAGTAATTATACTATAAAAATAGAACAAAAAATAGCCAAAAATTAGTAATAATGAAAATTTTAATAGTAAGAAAAGAAATAAAACAAAATGTCACTCAGGTATGGCGACAAGTGCCGGCCGCCAAGCCCTCCTCAACAACCGCTGCCTAAACGTCGCCGACAGCGGCCGCCCCCGACCTCTCCTACCTCCGCCTCCTCCCGCCGGCAGCAGCCGATCGCCGCCGCCTTCCGAATCCCCGCCTCCGAACGACGGCGGCGACGACACGAACAAATCCTTGAGCTTGTGGCCGACGGAGAGCTCCTTTCCCTTCTTCGGCGATCGATCTTCATCGCTGCGATCGGGCGAGCCGCCGTCGCAGCGCCTCCTCCCGCTTCCGCCGCGGCCGAGGAGCATCCGGAGGGTTTTGCGGCGGCGGAGGTGGATTACCGGGCTCGCCGTCGGGCTCCTGGTCGGGCTGCCGGCGACGGCGCATTGAGTCGCTAGGAGCTTGAATTTCTGCAGAGTCGCCATTTTCGTGTACATTTTTTCTCGATTCTGATTATTGGAGATATTTGAATTGATTTTTGAAAAAGAGAAGGAAAATTATTTGGGGATTTGGAAATAATTAGGGAGTAGAGTGAGATCTGGGAATTTTTCAGAGGTAGTATTAGTATACTGTATGTGTGTGTATCTATGAGTGTTATGAAGGAATGAATTCACACTAAATTCTAGTGAGAGAGAGAGAGAGAGGAGTTGGCAGTACAGAGAGATGATGTGGCCTTTAAATAAGGCAATTCTAGTGGCAAAAGTTATTTTCTCAATTTCATTTCCGTTTTTTTTTTTTTTTTAATTTTATCATTTTTCGTATGATAGTGTGACAATTTAATTATTTGGCACCATTATTTCAATTAATTTATGCTTTTGGACACTAATGGAAAAATATTTGAGCTTTTTAATTTAAGACCTTGCATTACTGTTAATTAACAAACATTAACTAAATATAAATTATGGATTTTCCATGGATGCAGAACTACAAAAAAGCCAACAAATAAATTATTCTTATGCGAGTTCTAGTGTAAGTAATCCAACAAACGCGACAAATAAATTACGTTACTACTAAAATCATAGAATTTACACATCCAAAAAGGACAAAACAAACAATAATGACAATTCCTACTATAGAGGTAGATGGTCTACTAAATTTAAATTAAGATCCCCTCGTACAATCGAACTAAGTGAGATACAAACGAACTAAACGAGGTGAGACGAAGGGAGTACTGATGAATTATTTATATCAAGATAAAAATCATAAATAAATTGGTTTCGCGAGTCCAATCGAAAGAAGTTAATACTAACCATGGAAAAGGAATGAAACACAATACCGTTTGGTAGGCTTTCAATCATAAGAACTTTCGATGGGTGTCAGCAAATGGATGCTTAATTATGAATTTAACTCAAAATTCAAACATTTTAACTTCTCATTCATAGCCTCATAGGCAGTTGAAACTGCTCCATTCCTATTTGTTTATTTCTTGCATATTCATTTATTAAAGAAAATAGTAGTAATCGATTGGGAGGCGTGAGTTGTGTTGAGAAAAGCTTCAAGTAACAATGATGGAAGTTTGTTCATGTTTCGGATTTGGATAAAAGGGCGTGACACTTTCAAATTTTCAAGAAAAAAGTGGTACCATGATTGGAGTTTTTGCAAGGGAAATTGAAATTGGAAAAGTTCCCTTTTCTATTTCCATATTGCTAACTCTTATGGCGATTGCAAAGTCAATTTGAATTGAAAAGTTATTCCTAATAGCATTGTTTTGATTAGAGTGATCACACTACCTTGATTCATGAATACATGTATATATGAACGAGATCTTTCAGGGTGCGTTTCAATACGATAATTAGACGACTAAAAATGACAATATATTCACGTATTTCACAGACAGAGGAAGTAGAGACAAGATAATCTGGGGTGGGGAATGGGAGCTAATTTGCTCGTACTCTATTATTCGTTTTATTTTTTGTAACCGACGATGTTACTGGCCTTGGCTTTCAAATTTTCAATGTCCCTACCTAAATCACAATTTGCATTATTTCATACGTATTTTTTGTCTTTTTATTTTTTATTGCACACACATACATGCTAGTGTGTGTGATGAGAAATGACTTGCCTATAATTTGCCTCTACTATTTGCACAAAAAAAAAAGACCTTGATAAAATCACATGATAGGAAACAAGCCCTAGTGAGATTTGTCTCTGTCCAGCTACATATGTACATTGGCTGCAAGAGACTACCTACCTCTCAATCTGTCCTCTTCCCGATTCGATGTCTTCCTCGGGCAATCTGGACGTACTGCACACTTTCGAAGACTCGTTGTTCCCTTGATTGGGTTGAATCTCAACCTCAGCACCGCCACCATTGCTTGTGTTTGGACGCAGCTCCTCCAACATGCGTAAGTACGCGTATGTCGTCCACCCTACATGGAAGCATACGATTCGCTTGACAAAACGGAAAAGAAAAGAATGGAAGACTATTTATATAGGAGGAAGAGAGAGATACCGTCAACGTGATATGGAGGCGGGAAGAACTGCAAATAGCAGAAAGTGGCAACTACTATACCTGCCAAGAAATTTAAAACTTCCATTCAACTTGGTATTAAAAACATATGATTCAGAGATTGATGATTTACAGTAATTGCAATCGTCAAATCACCTATCAAGCCTCCGGCAAATACATCCTGCCAGTGGTGTCGATAATCATCCACACGAGAAACGCCCACCAGAGATGAAATGAGTAGAGGGAGCAACACCGGACACAGTTTTGCGATATGGCCTTTTGTGTCAAACACCTTTATCTTCCCGGATAAGTATAGAGACAAGAATCCCAGCCCAGCAAAAGCCCCTATGTATCAATTTCACATTCCGTTAAAATATAAATCAAACCATTCTTTCGGGGAGATTTCAAAAATGGTAAACATGTGAGAGTAGATTTTTCTTTTGTCTTACATGAAGTATGCCCACTGGGAAAACTCTTATGCCCATGCATTATGACTCTTTCATCACCGTGGCAGATAACGTTTCCCCATCGATCATAAGCCTGAAGAGCTATTGAATGTTAATTAGGCAAATACAAGTCGGAATCAGAAAAAGAGAAGATTCCTCTAAAAAATCAAATGTGGAGGTCACTTACATCTTTTCCATCTGGAAAGCATCGCCAGAAGAAGTCGGGCCGAGGGCGACCAACTGCGTCTTTTATTGCATCAGTTATGACCCCCGTTATGAGGACGGAAAATAGGAGTCCTACAAAACGAAAACAGCATTATATCGTTCCTAAAATTGTCAAATCATCCTTATTACAATACCTAGTATGGCTGCATGAAGATCATATACATCTCTTTGACGACGATAGAATAGAAGGAAAACCAAAATTGGCAATGGAACTGCAGACATCTGTAAGAAACCAAGAAAGTCGAGTTAATCCAACTTAATCTGTAGAATAACTTGAGATAACAGGTCTCGTTTAAGTGCTCAAGGTACAGTTTTAACTTACTACTACAGCCCAAAAAGGAACTGTGTTGTGCTTGTGAGGATACTTCAGATCAGACATCATATCCTTCCCAACGAACCGATAAAAGGGATGGATAGCATTCAGGGCAGTTATAATTGCACCCAGCAACAAGAGTATTAGCCAGTCGTGCATATGTGTCTTCGCTACTCTGACTCCATGAGACCTCACAGTATGACCTCCATCCCTGCCTTCCCACATTTCACTCTGCAAAATGTTACCGATAATGAGAAACAATATCTAGGAGATAACAGTGTCTAGGAGTTAGTCCTTAATGGAAAAGGAACTGTTCAACGAGAGACGGACCCAAAATACTCTATTCAGGGAAGCCCAACTTACAATGCTACAAAGTTTTATAACATACATCAACTCTAGAAAACAAAATATGAATCCCTTAAAACCACTAGCACTTTGATCTTAGCAGATCAAGCTGCAGGCTTAGTCAAAGTATATTCAGGGCATTACTGCATGTTGAATTATGAATTATACCGACTCTCACTTCTAATGCAATCCTCAACGGGTTGAGCTCTAGTTTGATGTTTTCATTCAAGATAAAATTTGCTTTTACCTTAAATCAATTTGAATACTAAATAATCTTGGTAAATCTTCAATAATCAATAGTCATTTCACGTTATAACATAAGAAACCCCTTGATCTTGCTTTCTGTAAATCTTTACTCTTTTGCCACTGCCTTTTCCCCTAATATTTTCTGCAAACCCCGTCACCATATCTATGCAACTGATATTTTTAGTCATCCATAAAGAACACTCTCTGTGAATTGACGTGCAACTATTGTATTAAGTAGAATGCCAAAACACACCTTCTGGGTCTTGAAGCCTATCAAAGGAGAGTCGAGTTGAGAAATCCTATCACCAGGGCATGCAGAAGTATTGCGCCTCTGAATCACGAAAAAACATCAAGTCAATTCCAGAAGATGCACATCAATAGTGCGAAGAAGAAACCAACTCTATAAAAAGAACAAGTACACCGAGGGAATCGCTCATATCAAATTGTTTTCTCTATATAAACTAGATGAGAAAGCTTTATATCTACACTACTAATTGACCATATTAAACAGAAATTTACAGAGATGTCATTCGATTTTCGTACAATGAGCAAGAACAAACGTCTATTTATGCCTAATAGAATACAGTATACTAACTCATCATGAACCTATGCGGAGGTTGTCAAGTTACATATGACGGACAAAGTTTTCATAAACTAAGAATTTTATTTCCCCTCTGCTCCCGTCCTTTCTAAACAAGAGTCTGCAGCTGAAGCTGAACAACTACGCTCTTTATACACTAAGAATGAATCACATATACTGAAACAGCAGGATGCTCATGCATTTGGTGAGATAATGTGTGAGCATGAAATTTCTGTAGACACAAGCAAGAATAAACAAATGCAAACAACATACACCTCTTAAGCTTACGTGATGCACCAGCCTGAACTAATGTCGAAGTTGAAAGGATCACTAGTTGTAGAAATTAAGATTTAAGCAACAGTTCATTAAATAAACAGGCTAAAGATAAAGTCATTGCTGAGATGGTTATACATGGCGAACTCTCTCGATATTCTCGTAATGCACAAGCTTCCCCTAAACCTAAAACTACCAGCCACACGGAATCGAAACAAAACACATCCATTCAGCTATAAAGGCTCTAACTAAGCCCAAACATGATCATCTTAGGCAAATACAAATACTACCACTGAAATGTACATAGAGAAAATTTGGCAGCGGAGGCAGAGAAAAACTACTTCATAATTGTAGATCAACACGAACTTGCTCCCGGATTCGAGAATATTACACACTCATATCAACCTAATTTACACAATTCTGAAACCAGAAACCACCCAAATTCAGAAAAGAACACAAAATTAACATCACCTCACAAACTAAAACCACCGACCTCGCACATTCAATGAAAAGCTAAACACAAACACAATATGATCATCGGAAAGGGACCCACAGACCTTCGACTTAAACGAAGCTCGGTAAATCCTAGAACAAAAGCTGGATCCAGAATCCGGCGACGGCATCTTGATGAAAATTGATTAAAACAAGCAAATCGAAAATGAAAATTACAAAGAACTAAGCTTTTTGCCCAGATAATGTATGTACAGTTGACGGACAGCTCGTATAATGCGGGAAATTAAAAAAAGCGAACTATTCATGAAAGCGAAGTAGATTTAGATCAGCGGCAAAAATGAAAAGGGTCCACTTGATTTCCAGCGAAACGATTTACCCATCAATAATTGGACGGAATCAACTTTAAATACTGCAGTAATTCAAAAGAGTACTAAAATAATAGGCACGGGAATCAGTAGCAGCGGTAAGAAAGGTGATGAAGAAAGAGCAAATTTTCCACCTTTTTCAAAAGAGCCCATGATTTACTGAGAATTTTGGTGTTGAAAGTGAGGAGTACGAAGGTTTTTTTTTTTTTTTTGGTGATCGGTGGTTTTTCAAGATTCACCGATGGAAATTCTGCGTGTGTGTGAGATGTCGAGGAGCGTGGCTGCCACGTATAATTAGTGCTTCGTTGGATTGTAATCCCTCCGATTTTTTCAACGTGGTCAGTTAAATTTCGACACGAGATTCAAGATTTATAATAAAAAAAGCTAATATATGGTATGATTTAAAGATAAATGTAATGTTAGAAATAAAAGAGGTGTTTGTTGGGCCACCAATTGAAAAAAAAAAAAACAAAACAAAACAAAACAATCCAAATTGGCAAACAGGCCAACGTCAGAAAAAACGGAGGGAGTACATAGTTTTTTTTTTAAAATAATTTATTTATTAATAATTTGATTATAATTTTTTTTCCCTCTTTATGTGGTTAACTCGAATTACTAATACTCCTTCGTTATAAGAATAACTTGTTATCAACGTAATTGCATTAGTTGTTTTTTTAAGCACTAGTATAAGATCTAATTATCTGAATAACGTGCCACATATAAGTCGAATTGTTAATTTAACACACGCATATGTTTCGTTGTTTTTCTCATATTATCCTTTTTTTTTTTTGTCCTCTTTAGGGAAAGGAAAAAGATCTAACTCCCATTCCCTTAAAAAGTGTATGAAAATGTAAACATTTTTATATCCTAGTGTCTTCTTGTTAAATTTTATGCAAAGTTATTCAAATCAAAACCATCAACTTTAGTTTTTTTGTTAAAGCAAAAGTTTAAACACTTTCTTGTTATATTTTCTCAATGCAATAATTATGCGTAAACAATGTTCTAAAAGTCACTGTTTAGGCGATACTTAGGTGCTAGTCTGTACTTCGCCACCCAACTAATTAAATGTAATTGGCTTAGGCACTAAATGATACTCTATTGATCTGACATTAAAACTTAATCAATAGTCTATATGTGTTTATTAGACGAACTATGCTACTATATGCATGATTTTTAATTAGAACTATGAAATTTGCTTATCAATTGCCATATTAGGTGTATTGCCTTCATCTTTTTTTTCTTTTTCTTTTTTCTTTTTTTATTTTTAAAATGAAGAGTAAATTGTTTATGATGATATGATGAATGTTGCACATCATTTTCCGAATACTATACAAATGGAAGAAATTCAAAACAAATTCATAATAATTAAGCTTAGGTTGTGTTCTCTTTGATGCGAAAGAAAATGAGAGAAAAGAGAAAATTACTCTATAAATTCCACCCCTTTTCTAACCTTTTTTAACCTTTTATAAATGAGAGGGAGATTTTACTCCTTAAATTGGAGATAATATTTTCAACACCAAATTGGAGAGATAATATTTTCTCTCCATTGTAGTGCAAATGAAGGGGAAATAATAGAAAATGTGAGAAAATGTGAGAAAAGGGGTGGGATTTATAGGGTGAATTTCTCTTTTCTCTCCTTTTTTTTCGCATAAAAGAGAACGCAAAATCTATTATTTAACATTTTTTTAATGCAAATTCCGAATATTAGGAAATCACAGAATAAAAATTGGTAACCTTATAAGATTTTTTGGTAAACCGCAATCAAATTGAAATAATTAAAAGGAATCGCACATATAATTAATTACCGAATATAAAATCCTAGTATTTTTAGTAAGTCATTACTATAAAATCAATTTTCCACACCAAATTAAATAAACAAAATATCCACTCAGATTCGAAAATTAAATACTGCTGCATGAACACAAGCCATACCACCACTATAAATACAGCAACAACATTTCCTCATTTCTCACAAACAAATTCCAAGTGCAATTAACAAACAACTTCAATTCCCACACACACATACTTGCTTAGTGAGGAGATGGCGAAGGTGTCGATGTTTGCAGCCTTGTGCATGGTGGTTGTGGTGGTGGCCCAGCTTCACGGGGCGGCGGAGGCAGTGACCTGCGCGCCTGAGGAACTGAAATCGTGTATTTCAGCGGTGATCAACGGGTCGAAGCCATCGGAGCTGTGTTGCCTGACGTTGAAGGAGCAGCAGCCGTGCTTGTGCGAGTACATCAAAAACCCGGACTTGAAACCCTACATCGATAACCCCAACGCCAAGAAGATCGCCCCCGCCTGCGGCCTCGAATACCCTAAATGCACCTAGATTTTTAGTAGTTCATATCTATCGATCTATCTATCTAGCTATTCTAATTTTTGAATCGATCGAGTTCATGTCACTCATAATTAGATAATTAATCAATTATTATTATACTCATACATGTATTTTGAGATGAATTGTTTCATGCTATAAGATTGATTAATTTCTATCTATACAAAATTTCAATTGATCCATTTCTTTCCATGAAGTTTACTTCTCATTTTGTTTTTTTCCCCTTCAGTTTCTCAAACCCTAACTGAATTATAATTAATGAACAATTGTTAATTAATTGGTCAAGTATTAGAATCATAATCAAGAAAAAACGATCTTATTATATGATTTTAATAGACATGTGATTTTCATGCATGCATCTAATTACTAATACAGTCGACATATATGTGATTTTAATAGACGTGTTGATTAATTATAAAATATTTCATATATGAACTATTCTGTTTTTTTTTTTTTACATAAAAAATTAAAAATTAAAATTTGCTTTAGAGAGTTCAAGAACCTCTTTTTATCTTCTCGTTTTATCAATCTATAATTGAGAATTTTGTGTTGGAAGCGAGCGATAATCTGATGGTTTTTTACTACGATATATATATATATATTTTTTTTAATTTTTTTTCCAGTTTCTAACCGAATTATATGAATACAGTATGAGAAAATTGTACGATGCATTTTATTTTATTTTCGTATGTTCCACTTTATTCCGATTTATTATCTATATCTTCATTAATAGAAAAAAAAAATTCAAAAATTATGAACGAGTTAAATTACATATATGTTTAATTTCCACAATTAGCATGTGGGGATAATACTTAAAATCAATGTTGTCGGCTTAGAGTCCTAGACGGTTGCCTATAGACGGTAGTCGAAAGCTTGCCGATTCAATTTTTCTTAATCGGTTACCTTAGGTGCTGTGAAAAAAATCGGTGCCTGGGCTGGGTGAGCTAATCGGCTCTAGACAGTTTGTTGGCTAGGTGGACTTGGCTGGCTCTAGGGTAGGCTAGACGGATTTAATTAGTGATTTTGAATTGATATATTTAACTAGTTTATGTCCAATCTCATTAATTTCATGTTTAAAAAATTAAGGTTGTGTTCTCTTTGGTGCGAAAGAAAATGAGAGAAAAAAGAAAATCACCCTATAAATTCCACACCTTTTCTCACCTTTCCTCACATTTTCTCACATTTAATTTCTATTGTTTCCCTTTCATTTGCACTATAATGGAGAGAAAATATTATCTCTCCAATTTGGTGTTGTAAATATTTTCTCCAATTTAAGGAGTAAAATCTCTCTTCATTGAGAAAAGGTGAGAAAATGAGTGAAATTTATAGGGTACTTTTCTCATTTCTCTCATTTTCTTTCGCATCAAAGAGAACGCAACCCAAAATTATAAACTCTACAAAGAATATGAAATTTGAACACTTAATTATCATACAATTTAATCCTATCATGAATTCACAAATAAAATAAAATAAATAATGTGTATTATATTCTAATTGTAACGTTTTAATGTTTAATAGCAATCAGATTCTTAAATTTAATTTGCAAATATAAAATCCTAGTATTTTTAGCAAGTCATTACTATAAAATCAATTTTCCACACCAAATTAAATAAATAAAATATACGCTCAGAATCAAAAATTAAATACGATTTGCATGAACACAATCAAAACCACCACTATAAATACAGCTACAATATTCTTCATTTCTCACAAAAAAATCACACTCAATTTTCAAGTGCCCAAAAAAAAAGAAAAGAAAAAAAGAACTTCCCACACACACATACTTAGCGAAGAGATGGCGAAGGTGTCGATGTTTGCAGCCTTGTGCATGGTGGTTGTGGTGGTGGCGCAGCTTCACGGGGCGGCGGAGGCGGTGACCTGCGCGCCTGAGGAACTGAAATCGTGTATTTCAGCGGTGATCAACGGGTCGAAGCCGTCGGAGCTGTGTTGCACGACGTTGAAGGAGCAACAGCCGTGCTTGTGCGAGTACATCAAAAACCCGGATTTGAAGCCCTACATCGATAACCCCAACGCCAAGAAGATCGCCCCCGCTTGCGGCCTCGAATACCCTAAATGCACCTAGATTTTTAGTAGTTCATATCTATCGATCTATCTATCTAGCTATTCTAATTTTTTAATCGATCGAGTTCATGTCACTCGTAATTAGATAATATATCAAGTATTATTATATACATACATGTATTTTGAGATGAATTGTTTCATGCTATAAGATTGATTAATTTCTATCTATACAAATTTTTATTTGATCCATTTCTTTCCATGAAGTTTACTTCTCATTTTGTTTATTTTTTTTCCTTCGGTTTCTCAAATTTATATATAATTCAATCTAATTTTTACACTAATTGACTAGGGTTCGCCAATCCAACTAGGATTTATTATTTATTTTTATGTATTTGATTAGTTACAATTTTATTATTTAAAAATATGAATGATAAACATGATAATTATGTACCCAGTACCCTAAACTGAATTATAATGAGCAATTGTTAATTGGTCAAGTATTAGAATCATATATATTGCATTGAAATCAAGCAATAGAAGAAATAAAAATCAAGAAAAAACGATTTTATTATATGATTTTAATAGACATAGAGGATTCCATTCGAGAATTATATGTTTGATTTGCCAATTCTAACATGTGATTTTCATGCATTAAATTACTAATACAGTCAACAATATGAGAAAATTATACGATACATTTTATTTTATTTTCATATGTTTCCACTTCATTCTGATTTATTATCTATATCTTCATTAATAGGAAAAAAAAAATCGAAAATTATGAACGAATTAACTTACATATATGTTAAATTTCCACAATTAGCATGTGGGGATAATACTTAAAATCAATGTTGTCGGCTTAGAGTCCTAGACGATTGCCTATAGACGGTAGTCGAAAGCTTGCCGATTCAATTTTTATTTCTTATATCGGTCACCTCTAGGCGTTGTGAAAAAATTCGGTGAATGAGTGGGCTAATCGGCTCTAGACGGTTTGTTGGCTAGGTGGACTTGGCTAGCTCTAGGGCAGTCTAGACAGATTTAATTAGTGATTTTGAATTTTATTTTGAATTGATATATTTAATTAGTTTATTTTCAAACTCATGAATTTCATGTTTAAAATTATAATTCTCTCATACTATGCAATCCTATCATGAATTCACAAATAAAATAAAATAAATAATGTGTATTATATTCTAATCGGTTTTAATGTGTAATAGCAATCAGATTCTTAAGTTTAATTACCGAGTATAAAATCCTAGTATTGTTGATTAGCAAGTCATTACTATAAAATCAATTTTCCATACCAAATTAAATAAATAAAATATACGCTCAGATTGAGATTCGAAAATTAAATACGGTTGCATGAACACAACCAAACCCACCACTATAAATACAGCTACAAAATTCTTCATTTCTCACAACAAAATCACACTCAATTGTGAGAAAAGTAAAAGAAAAATCCCACACACACACACACACATACTTAGCAAAGAGATGGCGAAGGTGTCGATGTTTGCAGCCTTGTGCATGGTGGTTGTGGTAGTGGCCCAGCTTCACGGGGCGGCGGAGGCAGTGACCTGCGCGCCTGAGGAACTGAAATCGTGTATTTCAGCTGTGATCAACGGGTCGAAGCCGTCGGAGCTGTGTTGCCTGACGTTGAAGGAGCAGCAGCCGTGCTTGTGCGAGTACATCAAAAACCCGGACTTGAAGCCCTACATCGATAACCCTAACGCCAAGAAGATCGCCCCCGCCTGCGGCCTTGAATACCCTAAATGCACCTAGATTATTAGTAGTTCATATCTAGCTATTCAATTTTTTAGATCGATCGAACTCATGTCACTCATAATTTGATAGTTGAGTATGGAATTTTATATAAGTGTATTTTGAGATGAATTGTTGTCATGTTCTTTATCTTTTCCCCTCAATTTCTCAAATTTATAATTCAATCTAACATTTAAAATATGAATGTCAAAAATGATAATTATATATCCTAACTGAATTAACTAATGAACAATTGTTAATTAGTAATATTAGAACAAATAAATCATGCACATTATAGTAAAATCAAGCTACAATTAATATGAATAAAAATTAAGAATAATCGATGTTATATTTTATAGAGGATGTCATTACTAATATGCGCAATTGATTGAGAATCATTTTTTATCAGACAAATAAAACACATTCATGCCCATGCATTCGAGATTCCGAGGTGACTAATAACATGGAAATCGATTATGAAATATTTCATGAACTATTCTTGTTTCTTAATTTGCTTTAGAGTTCTAGACCCTTCTTTTTAATTTTGGGTAATTCGGTTTCAAATCGAATTATATGAATACGATAAAAGAAGTTGTAAAAAAAATTGTACACATTTTTTTTATTGTATTTTGGACGTTTCGTTTCATTGAATTAATATCTAAATCTGCAAGAATAGAAAAAAATCAAAATCAAAATAAAAAACCATGAACGAATTAAATGGCAGATTTATGAAATTGCTATAATTAGCATGTGGGGTTAATACTTAAAATGCAATAAAATAATGTGGTAAAAATATTTGAATTGCTAATCCAACTGGCTCCCAAAATAATGTTCTAAAAATCGTTATGCGTTAATTAATAAAATCGTGAATATGTGACTAGTGCCTAGGCGGGATCAAGTGGCCTCATATGGATTAAACGACAATGTTTATTTTTACTATTCTTACCATATTATTGTTAAATTCATGATAAAAACGCATAATTTGACAATTAATACGCCAATTTCATAGTTATAAATAAAAAATAATGCATAAGATCAAGCATAGTTTACCTATGCGTCCAATTAATTAACACATATAGACCATAGATTACGATCGAATGTCAGATCAATGTCCTATCGTTTATTGCCTAAACAAATTACATATTAATCGGGCGAAAAGAACCGTGCGATTATCAACTCAATAAATTGGACACCTCAAATTTTGTACTCATAATAATTACAATTTTATAGAAATAGTAGTAATAATCAAATTTGAAAAATCCTAGTGAATAATTGATACTTAATGGTTAATTACCAAAACGAATAAAATTTCAAAAATTAAATTAAATTTCACCAACTCAACGCCTCAATCACTATAAATACATCAACATTTCTTCAACACAAACACACACACAAATTCCAAAATACATATAAATTAAATATATTTTATCCAAAATGATGAAGGCTAGAGTGTTTGCAGCATGGTGCATGGTAGTTCTGGTGGTGGCGCAGCTCCACGGGGCCGCGGCGGTGACCTGCGACCCGGCGGAGCTGAAATCGTGCCTTCCGGCGATCACCAGCAGGCAGAGCCCGTCGGCGGAGTGCTGCAGCAAGCTGAAGGAGCAGGTGCCGTGCTTCTGCAAGTACTTGAAGAATCCGGCGTTGAAGCCGTACATCGATAATCCCAACATGAAGAAGCTCCCCGCCGCCTGCGGCGTCCGCCCTCCGATATGCCCTCATCAGATTTAAATTTTCATCGTCGTTGGTAGAGAAAAGAGTGTAGTGTTAAAATTTTGAATATTTTGAAATAAAAACCCTTGTGTACAACTTCTCTTGCAATCAAAATTAATTAAATGTAGAAGATTATTTTATATATATGGAGTTATACATGGGAAAATAGATTTCACATCTAACCCGAAAAAATGCCGGTCTACATCTGGAAACGGAATTTCTATTGCATTTCAGTGTTGTATTATTTATTGGTTTGCACCGATGATTATTAGGCGTCGAAAGTATTTGGATAAATAATGGGTTAATTATCACTTATGACCTAACCTTTCAATTATAGTTACTTTATGGCCTAACCTTTTAAATATAATATGGCATAAACTTTGTTCATCTTTTACAATTATATATGGCATGATATTTTAAAAAATACGAAAATGGTCTGAACTTTGTTCCTTTTTTACATGCACTTATGGTCCGGGAACATTTTTCAGGTAATTGAACGTTGATTAGGCTCACCGGAATCTTACGTAAATAATATGCTAGTCACGTCAAAATTAAAAACTAAAAAATAAAAAATTAGCGTTCATGATTTTGCATGTCATGCTACGTTTTCTTTCATGATCAATTTCAAGACATCAAAAGTAAATGAAAAACTTTTATTTCTTACTTTTGTTTTGTAGTTGCTATTTGCATATTATTTTCAGCCGAGTTTTAAATCCATTTTTTTTTACCTTAGTTTTTCAGAAGCAAAATTTAGCAAGGCAAACATGACGAGATAAACATGCAATGTCTTTTTTTTAAAAAAAAAATTATTACGTGACAAGTATATAGTATATTATTTACATAGGGTTTTGGCGAAGTGTAGAAAAGGAACAAGGTTTAGGTCATTTTTGTATTTTTTTAAAAAGGTCAGGCCATAAGTGTAAAAAATGAATAATGTTTAGGCCATATTTATATTTTTTAAAAGGTCAGGTCATAAAGTAACTACAGTTGTAAAAGTCGGGCCATAAGTGATAATTAACCCAAAAATAATTTACAAAAATTATAGTACTAATCAAATTCTTGATAATTATGAATATAAATTTCACAAATACAGAATGGCGAAATTACCGATTATTGTATCAATTAAGTAGAGTATTATTTAAAATTTGAAATGTGATTTCATACCATATAATTAACCCTATAATTAACTAATTTGCTATGAATAATTTGCTGCACAAAATTGATCTCATTTTAAAATTTTCATATACGTACATGGAATTTCAAAAAAAATAATTATAGAAGAAATTACATATTGATCACATACCATTAATTCTATCTTTTCTTAATATATAAAATTTCTGTTTCCATATAGTAAAATTTTAGATCATATATTATGCATTATTACTGGAATATGTAAAAATGTATAATCAAATAAACAGGAAAGAATTAATAAGGTAAATGTTATAATTATTAATTAACGTTAATTAATTTCCTTTCATCCATCCCTTAATTTGAGATTAACCAAAATCAATAACGATATTACGAAGATTTTATTACTCAAGAACTCAATTAGTAAACTAGATTTGCCAAATAATTAACAAATTTATACTAGATTTAATTCTAATGAATTATTCCTCAAAATTATTTCACGACCAAAACCTAGTCCTATAAATACACGACTATTTCTTCACAATTAAAACACAAATTAATTTTCAACTGCAAATTATTTAAATATTTTCATGCACACATACAAAAGTGCAAAGATGACGATGAAGGTTTTTGTCTTGTGCATGGTTGCTATCTTGGTGGCGGCGCAGGTGCAGGAAGCGGCGGCGGTGCCGGTTAACGTATGCAAAGGCGCTTCGGAGCTCAATTCGTGTGTTCCGGCTATAGTCTTAGGCGAAACTCCAACGCCGTTGTGTTGCGCGAAGCTGAGGGATCAGGTGGCGTGCATCTGCATTTACATTAAAGATCCGGCGACGAAGCCGGTCTTCGGAAGCCCCAACGCCAAGAAGGTCGCCGCCACTTGTGGCGTCGACATTCCGATCTGCGCGCCAGGACTTAACTAATTAATTAAACGTTCTTCTTCTTCTTCTTTTTTTTTTCAAGGTTATTTTGAGTCAAATTTGGATTTCAAATTTGAGGCTAGAGGGCTTTAGCTTTTATATTGTCGCTAATTAGGTTATTTGGATTTTAGTCTAGTATATTGCTACACAATAGCAATGGAATCCTTAAATTACAATTGAGCTAACTCGTCTGTCACAAATTTTTTGTCTCACTTTATTATTATAATAGACTGGTTTATTATTATAATATACTGGTTTGTATATAAAGTAAGATAAGAAATATGGGATGAATAGATCTACAAATTCCAATTTGGTTCAATATTGTCGAATTCGACGGGCAGTGCACTAGTTTTGACGTAATAACATCCCCAGTTGTAATAATAAGTTGGAGCAAGGGCCCATTGTTTTTTGCACTTGCAAGCCATTTTTTGAAATACTATACTAACGGATAAAATTCAAAAGAATATCATTATGTATTATTAATCCTCATTTCTTAATTAATTTTGTATATGCAAATTCCGAATATTAGGAAATCACAAAATAAAAATTACTGTAGTAAGCTAAGATTTTTTGGTAAACCGCAATCAAATTAGTAGCCTTGTGCATGGCATGGTTGGTGGCGCAGCTTCACGGGGCGGCGGAGGCGGTGACCTGCGACCCGGCGGAGCTGAGGTCGTGTCTTCCGGCGATCACCGGCAGGCAGAGCCCGACGGCGGAGTGCTGCAGCAAGCTGAAGGAGCAAGGGCCGTGCTTCTGCAAGTACTTGAAGAATTCGGCGTTGAAGCCGTACATCGATAATCCCAACACGAAGAAGCTCCCCGCGGCGTCCGCCCTCCGATATGCCCTCAGATTTAAATTTGCATCGTCGTTGGTAGAGAAAAGAGTAGTACGTGTTAAGAACTTAAGATTTGGGGCAAGGACAAATTTAGTCACTTTCATAATAAAAAAGTCTTTTTTAGCCACTAATAATAAAAAGGTCTTTTTCTAGCCACTTTGGACCTGAACTACCAATAATACCCTTACTACCTAAAATTAAAAAATATTTGAAATAAAAAATAAAAGAAAAACCCTAACCCCCAATTCCCTTACCCACCCCGCAACTCTCTTTCTTTCTCCCTCCCTCCTCACCTTCTTCTTCATCTGCTCTCTCTCTCCCTCTCCCTCTCTCTCTGTCCAACCGCCGCTGCCATAGCCGCCTCGACCGGCGCCGCCATAGCCGCCGCCGCCGCCGAGCACACTATCACCCCACGCTCTCATTCTCTCTCCCTCCCTCCTCACCTTCTTCTTCTTCTTCTTCTTCTTCTTCTCTCTCTCCCTCTCTCTCTCTCTCTCTCTCCTCCGACCGGCGCCGCCAATAGCCGCCGCCGCCGAGCACACCATCGCCGCCGCTGTCACCACTGGAGAAGGTCAGCTCGAGCTTCATGACTGAATCCTCTCCGACAAATCGAAGAAGAAGAACACTGTCGTACACACGAACACGAGCAAAATCGTCGTGAATACTCGGTCGTGCACACGAACACGAGCGAAACTGTCGTGAATACTCGATCGTGCACACGAACACGAACAAAAATGTCGTGAATATCCGTTCGTGCGCACGAACACGAGTAATCCTGAATTCGTGTAACCCTCAACTTAGTCGTGTAACAAACTGTCATCGCTGCCGTTCTCCACCGTGATGTAGTTGGCGGCGCGGCGGTGCTGCTCAGCCATCTTCCTCATCGAAGACTTCACCGGTGGCCACCCTACATCAGCTCAACGAAGAGAATGGGGGGGGGGGGGAGAGAGAGAGAGAGAGAGAGAGAGAGAGAGATGGCGACGACAACGACGACGTGAGATGCAGTAACGAGGAGGAAGCGAAGAGAGGAAGGAGGAGGAAGTCGCCGGAGAAAGTCGTCGGAGGCGGCAACACCTGCATCGGCGGCGGTGTGAGAGGAACGGAGAGGGAGAGAGAGAGGGAGAGAACGGGAGGGCGGAGGTGGAGTGTTCTTTTCTTTGCCTATTTTTTAATTTATTAACAATGGTAATTAATATTATTATTAAGGGTATAATTGTCACAAAATATGTAAAGTGGCTAGAAAAAGACCTTTTTATTATATGTGGCTAAAAAAAGACTTTTGTCTTATGAAATTGGCTATTTTTGGGTATTATCCCTTAAGATTTTTGAAAATTTTGAAATAAAAACCCTCGTGTACAACTTCTCTTGCAATATAAACTTTAATTAAATAGAGAGGATTAATTATTTTATATGGAGTTGCTTTAAAATGTTGAAATATTAATGTAGGTCATGCATGCATAGGTATTCATGGGAAAATAGATTTCACGTAAACCCGAAAAAATTGCCCGTCTACACAAGAAAACGGAATTTTTATTGCATTTCGGTGTTGTATTATCTGTTAGATTGCACTGATGATAATTAGGCGTCAGAAGTATTTCGAAACTCTATAATAATTTACAAAAATAATACTGATCAAATTCATGATATACTATGAGTATTAATTTAATTTCACAAATACAAAATGGCGAAATTACCGATTATATTGTATCAATTGAGTAGTATTATTTAAAATTTGAAATGTGATTTCATACCATATATATTTATTTTATGTTTCCATATAGTTAAATTTTAGAACATATATTATGAATTATTACTGGAATTAATAAAAATGTATAATCAAACAAACAGGAAATAATTAATAAGATAAATGTTATAATTATAAATAAACGTTAATTTCCTTTCATCTCCTTCCCTTAATTTGAGATTAACCAAAATCTTTAATGATATTACGAAGGTTTTATTAATCATGAACTCAATTAGTAAACTAGATTTGCCAAATAATTAACAAATTTATAGTAGATTTAATTCAAATGAATTAATGAATTATTCCTCAAAATTATTTCACGAGCAAAACCTAGTACTACAAATACACGACCATTTCTTCACAACTAAAACACAAAATATTTTTTTCAACTGCAAATTATTTAAATATTTTCTTACGTACATACACATTTGCAAAGATGACGATGAAGGTTTTTGTCCTGTGCATGGTTGCTATCTTGGTGGCGGAAGCCGTGGCGGCGGCGGATGTCGTATGCAACGCTTCGGAGCTCAAGTCGTGTGTTCCGTCTATAATCCTTGGCGAAACTGTAACCCAGCTGTGTTGCGGGAAGCTGAGGGAGCAGCTGCCATGCTTCTGCAAGTACGTTAGAGATCCGGCGTCGAAGCCGGTCTTCGGAAACCCCAAGGCCCAGGAGGTCGCCGACGTTTGTGGCGTCGTCCTTCCCAATTGCTCTCATCTGCTTGTTAACTAATTAATTAAATGTTTTTTTTTTTCCTGCATTTTGGAATAATGTTGTAGTATATTTTTCTTTAATTCAAAGTTATTTTGAGTCAAATTTGTATTTCAAATTTAAGGTTTGAGGGTTTTAGCTTTTTGTATTGTTGCTAGTAGTCTAGTATTGCCAAACACCACGTATTAACTCTTTTATTATATTTTTTTAATATTGTGCTAAAAAGAAACATGTTTTCTGGAAGAAAAAAAAACGGACAGAGTAATATATATATGTCCTTCGATCTGTTACAAATTTCTTGTCTCACTTTATTATTATAATAGACTGGTTTGAATATAAAGGGGTAAATTCCATAATATATACTATCCTGTGTTTTAGGTAAAAAACACCAAACTCCCCTGTGCTTTTTATTTTGCATAAAACACCCACGTGTTTTAAAAAACCCTGCACGATTAACCCAAATTGTGAGCACCTATCGCCATTTGCTCACTTTAACATTATTTTGTTCGATTTTGTTCGATTGTTTTATACTCTAGTATTTTAGAAATTAACATTGAAATCATAAAACCTACGAAATATATAATAATCGACATTCGATTTTTATTTTTCCATCAAACTTAAAAAATGAATAATATGATAAACCTGCGGCATCCGCCCTCCGATATGCTCTCAGATTTAAATTTGGATCGTCGTAGCTAGAGAAAAGAGTAGTGTTAAGATTTTTGAATATTTTGAAATAAAAACCCTCGTGTACAACTTCTCTAATTGCAATATAAACTTTGATTAAATGTAGACGATTAATTATTTTATATGGAGTTTCTTAAAAAT
This sequence comes from Thymus mandschuricus, assembly GCA_029379335.1. NCBI lineage: Eukaryota > Viridiplantae > Streptophyta > Magnoliopsida > Lamiales > Lamiaceae > Thymus > Thymus mandschuricus. The sequence goes on from CM057078.1 coordinate 33,587,735, forward strand.
GTTTAAATATGTAGGTCATGCATAGGTATACATGGGTAAATAGATTTCACGTCTAACCCGAAAAAATTGCCCGTCTACACGAGAAAACGGAATTTTTATTGCATTTCGGTGTTGTATTATCTGTTAGATACTTAGATTGCACCGATGATAATTAGGCGTCAGAAGTATTTTGAAACCCGTAATAATTTACAAAAATAATACTGATCAAATTCTTGATAAACTATGAGTATTAATTTAAAAAATTATTGTATCAATTAAGTATATTATTTAAATTTGGACATGTGATTTCATACCATACAATTAACCGATTTGCTATGAATAATTTGCTGCACAAAATTGATCCCATTTCAAAATTTTCATATACATGGAATTTTAAAAAAAAATTATACAAGAAATTACATATTGATCACATATCAATCTATATTTTCTTAATATATTTTTATTTTCTGTTTCCATATAGTAAAATTTAGAACATATATTATGCATTATTACTGGAATTATTGAAAATGTATAATCAAATAAACAGGAAAGAATTAACAAAAATGTATAAATAAACGTTAATTTCCTTTCCTCTCCTTCCCTTAATTTGAGATTAACCAAAATCAATAATGATATTACGAAGAATTTATTAATCAAGAACTCAATTAGTAGACTAGATTTGCCAAATAATTAACAAATTTATACTAGATTTAATTCAAATGAATTAATGAATTATTCCTCAAAATTATTTCACGAGCAAAACCTAGCACTATAAATACATGGCCATGCATTTCTTCACAACAAAAACACAAATTAATTTTCAACTGCGAATTAATTAAATATTTTCATCCATACATACAAAAGTGCGAAGATGATGATGAAGGTTTTTGTCTTGTGCATGGTTGCTATCTTGGTGGCGGCGCAGGTGCAGGAAGCGGCGGCGGCGACGGGTGTCGTATGCAACGCTTCGGAGCTCAATTCGTGTGTTCCGGCTATAATCTTTGGCGAAACTCCACCGCCATTGTGTTGCAGGAAGCTGTTGGATCAGGCGCCGTGCTTCTGCGAGTACCTTAAAGATCCGGCGACGAAGCCGGTCTTCGGAAACCCCAACACCAAGAAGGTCGCCGCCGCTTGTCGCGTCGACCTTCCTGCTTGCCAGGACTCGTTAACTAATTAATTAAACGTTTTTTTTTTTTTTTTTTTGTTGTTGCAATAAATTGGATATGATTTTTGCTGCATTTTGGAATAATATTGTTGTAGTAAAATTTTTTATTTCAAAGTTATTTTGAGTCAAATTTGGATTTCAAATTTGAGGCTAGTATATTGCTACACAATAGCAATTGAAACCTTAAATTACAATTTAGTTGCTAGCTCATACTATATTGTCCTTCGAATCTGTCATAAATTTCTCGTTTTTATATATTATTATAATATACTGTGAAATAAGAAATATGGGATGAATAGATCTACAAATTCCAATTTGGTTCAATATTGTCGAATTCGACGGACACTACACTAATTTTGACGTAATAACATCCCTGGTTGTAATAATAAGTTGGAGGAAGGGCCCATTGTTTTTTGCACTTGCACGCCATTTTTTGAAATACTATATATACTAACGGAAAAAATTCAAAAAAATATCATTATGTATTATTAATCTCATTTCTTAATCAATTTTCTATATGAAATTCCGAATATTAGGAAATCACAAAATAAAAATTGGTAACCTAAGATTTTTCGGTAAACCGCAATCAAATTGATATAATTAAAATTAAAGAATCGCACATATAATTAAAAGATTATTCCATGCTCGAATAGCACCAGATTTATTAGGGCTAGTTTAGTGGCAGGAAAATGAATTTGTTTGGGAATATAATTTCGTGGAATGTGATCGATTCTCATGAAGATAAAATAGGAAAAGTAAAGTTTCAAGGAATATGATTACGTGGAATATGATTATCCAGAATCTGAATCCTACATATTTAAAATCTAGTTTTTGGATACTACTAAAAATATAGTCAAGAATTTAAATATTCATTCAACATTTTCATGAAAGATTTATAATTAAATTATGAACATTATAGTGCCAATTTTCATTTAGTGACGTCCTTCTAATATAATTTTTCCAAATGAATAGTATAATTTATTTGGAATAAATTAAAAAAATTGAACACATATATGAAGAATATTAAAAGAAGGAAATGTAAGAAAATGAATTTCAAAACTATAATTTCCATGAATGATCCAATGTAGTCAATTATATATATTTAAGTTTTGCATGCGGGAGAGAATATATTTGTTGTGTTTTAATCAGTGTTCTAAAAGACGCCGCTTAGGTCCGCCTAGGCGGCGCCTAGGCGCTAGTCAGTACCTCGCCACCCGACTAATAAGTAATCTGCCTATGCTCTATGCGATACCCAACGAGCCGCTCTTGAAGCTTAATCAATAGTCTATATGTGTTAATTAATCTATGTTTAGACAAACTATGTTACTCTATGTATGATTTTGGATTTATAATTATGAAACTAACCTATCAATTGTCATAGTATGTGTATTTATTATAAATTTGGCAACAATATTATAAGAATAGTAAAAATAAGCATTATAGTTCGAATCCGCCTAGGCCCCGCCTAGTGCCTAGGCGCTAGTCACCCCTCTACCGCCCGACTAGCGTCTAACGTTTTTTAGAACATTGGTTTTAATAAAAACCCTCGTGTTAGAAAAAAAGAATAACTGGGTTGGGCTGGAGAATTAGAATCCTAGAAAATTAAGCTATTATCCTTATAGTAGTATTGATCAGGATTCATATTATTTTTCCAAAATTTATTAAAATTGAAATAAACAAGAGAATTTAAATTTTCGGAATCTGATTACTTTCCTTACAGCACCGAACACATAAATTTGATAATTTGGAATCATATTACTTTCCAAGACAGAATCCCTACCATCCAAATTCAGTATAAAATCAATTTTTTAGTAAGTCATTACTATAAAATCAAATTTTCACACCAAATTAGCTAGATAAAAATATACACTCAGATTCGAAAATTTAATAAGGTTGCATGAACACAAGCCATACCACCACTATAAATACAGCAACAACATTTCTTCATTTCTCACAAACAAATTCCAAGTGCAATTAACAAACAACTTCAATTCCCACACACACATATATACTTTACTTAGCGAAGAGATCGATGGCGAAGGTGTCGATGTTTGCAGCCTTGTGCATGGTGGTTGTGGTGGTGGCCCAGCTTCACGGGGCGGCGGAGGCAGTGACCTGCGCGCCTGAGGAACTGAAATCGTGTATTTCAGCTGTGATCAACGGGTCGAAGCCGTCGGAGCTGTGTTGCACGACTTTGAAGGAGCAGCAGCCGTGCTTGTGCGAGTACATCAAAAACCCGGACTTGAAGCCCTACATCGATAGCCCCAACGCCAAGAAGATCGCCCCCGCCTGCGGCCTCGAATACCCTAAATGCACCTAGATTTAATCTTTTCAATACAAATTTTTGTATCGATCGATCGAGTTCATGTCACTCATAATTAGCTAGATAACTAATCAAAAATTATTATATACATACATGTATTTTGAGATGAATTGTTGTCTTCTTCTATTGCTATAAGATCGATAAGTACAATTAGTTTACTCATGATTTTATATACTCCATTTTCTTTTCTTTCCCCCTCAATTTTATAATTCCATCTAACATTTAAAACATGAATGATAAAAATGATAATTATATATCCTAACTGAATTAATTAATGAGCAATTGTTAAATAGTAATATTAGAACAAATAAATTAATTACATTTAAGTGAAATCAAGCTAAAATATGAATAACAATCAAGAAATTTTTATTTTTTTTATATATATGGAGATAGAGGATGCATGTCATTAATTCATGAAATGTGAATGTTTATGTTTCGATTTGCTAATATCAACATGTGATTTTCATGCAGTAAATTTCTAATACACGCAGTCGATATGAGAATCGTTATTTTTATCAGACAAATACAATACACTCACACACACATGCATTCGAGATCCCGAGGTGAGTAATAATATGTAAATCGTTTATACAATATTTCATGAAGTATTCTTGTTGTTTAAATTTGCTTTAGAGTTCAAGACCCTCCTTTATCTTCTCTTTTATTAATCTATAATTGGGATTTTTGTGTGTTGGAAGCTAGGGATAATCCAATGCTTTTTTACTACGATTTTTTTTTGGATAGTCCGATTTCTGATCGAATTAATATGCTAAATTCATAGTTATAAATCCAAAATAATGCATAGAAATCATATTTTGTCTAGGCATTGATTAATTAACACATATATACTATTTATTAAGCTTCAATGTCTGATCGAAGGCCTACCGCTTATTGGCTAGCTAGACGGATTACATATTAATCGGGCAGAAAAGTACCGACTATGACTAATTTTACCACACCGGCTTCAATAGGTTTTTCGGTAAGAACCGTATGATTATCAATTTGATAAATTGGACACCTTCAAATTTGTACTTATAATAATGATAATAATAATTCGAAATGTGATTTCATACCATACAATTTTAATATAGATGGGATTTCTTTTAAAAAAGTTATAGAAGAAATTACAAATTGATCACATATATAACCATATATATTTTCTTACTATATATAATTTCTGTTACCATATTGTAAAATTTTAGAACATATATATTATATGCAATATAATTGAAATTGTTAAAAATTATAGCCAAATATACACGAAACAATTAAGATAAATGCAACTAATTAACATGTACATTTACAAAGCAATTAAACATTAATTTTCTTTCATCCATCCCTTAAATTGAGATTTACCAGAATCGATCACTACAACAAAAAGCTCAAATAGTGACATAAATTTAGTTGAATAGCATCGCTTATAATTGTCACTAAATAAAATTGTGACGCATTTGAATAAGTACGTAGCTATTGTGCATGTCACAAATTTTATGCATGTCACAAATTTTAGTGACATTTGATTGTGCAACTAATGCATTACATTTCTTCATAACTTACACGTTCATATTCACAAAATTATATAGTGACACGTATAGATGTAACGAAATTTTACTACACCATATGTGTAGCTAATATTGCGACATAACACATGCGTGTCACAAAAATTATGTCACTACTTGCCTATTTTGTTGTAGTGTATAATGATATACGAAGATTGTAGTAATCAATAATAAACTAGATTTGCCAAATAATTAACACATTTATAGTAGATTTATGTTACTATCACGATTTAATTAAATGAATTATTCCTCATAATTATTTCACGAGCAAAACCTAGTACTATAAATACACGACCATTTCTTCACAACTAAAACACACACAAATTTTCAACTAAATATTTTCATACATACATAATTACAAATTTGCAAAGATGATGAAGGTTATTGTCTTGTGCATGGTTGCTATCTTGGTGGCGGAAGCCGCCGTGGCGGCGGATGTCGTATGCAACGCTTCGGAGCTCAAGTCGTGTGTTCCGTCGGTGATCGGGGACCAAATTCCAACGCCGTTGTGTTGCAGGAAGCTGAGGGAGCAGCTGCCCTGCTTCTGCAAGTACATTAGAGATCCGGCGTCGAAGTCGATCTTCGGAAACCCCAAGGCCAAGAAGGTCGCCGCCGTTTGTGGCGTCGTCCTTCCTGCTTGCCCTAATTAATCTGCTTGTTAACTAATTAATTAAACGTTCTTTTTTCTTTGTTGTTGTTGCAATAAATTGGATAGATCATGATTTTTCCTGTATTTTGGAATAATGTTGTAGTAGTATATGTTTTTTAATTTCAAAGTTATTTTGAGTCAAATTTGGATTTCAAATTTGAGGCTAGTATATTGCTACACAATAGCAATTGAAACCTTAAATTACAATTGAGTTGCTAGCTCATACTATATTGTCCTCTGATTTGTCATAATTTTTTTGTCTCACTTTATTATTACGAACTACTCATTTGAATATAAAGTTAAACAAAAGATTGGAAATCGAGGGAGTATAAATTGACACATTGACTATGCTAATCCGACAATTGGGTTCAATATTGTCGGATTTGGATCCTCTACTATATTTTGACGTAATAACATCCGATCCCCGATTGCAGTAGTTGATAGTTTGCAATAGTAGAAGTATATATAAAAGTTAAATGTAATAAATGATCCGAATTGGAGAGAAGAAATTTATCATTTGCTTGCTTAGTTTTTATGGTTTAATTTAGGATTAAATAGTATATTCATAATTATAGAATATTCTCAATTATATTCATAATTAAGAAATTCAAACTTTTCAAACTATACTTATCTCCGTCCACCATATACATGCAAAAAATTTCATGTGATCGATCGAGGTTATGTTAAGTATTCTGTAGTTGACAATAAAATTGTTGAAAAATGAATAAAGCGTAAAAATTTGTTAGGGTACAAGGAATAAAGTATGAGTCTATAATATAATTTTGTAAATTAATAATGTGGATTGCAGAGGTTTGAATTAAAAAGGTGTTAGAAATTATATAATTTTCTTTACTTAAGAAATATCACATGTTATATATGGCGAACGTAACAAAAACAAAAATTTCGAACACGTATTACATCTTTAGACTGAGAAAATAATTATCATCACTCCTCCCTCCCTCCGTCTCATGTCACTTGACTTCGTTTTTTAATCGGAATGTCTCATTTCAATTGACTTATTTTTTTTAAATAGAAAGAATTATATAACTTTTTTTACTTTTTAATGTGAACCCCCTACTTTTCACTTTTCACACAATAACACTGCACCTAAAATCTCATATGTCAAAATGAAACAAGTCAATTAAAGTGTGACGGAGAGAGCATTATTTCAGTTCCATATCTCGAGTGAGGTGGATTGGTTGGTATACATACACTTAAACGGTTGAATTTTGCCCTAATTATCAAATAAAGTGCACCTCCCTTTTTTATGAAAGTAAAATCCAAGATGTCACCTTAACGTACACGTGAGCCTAACCTTAAAATGATACAGGCAACGTTCTTTTCACATCTCTTGCGTATAATTACTCTTTTGTGTAAAGGAAGTCACTCCGCCCATCGATTCAACGAGATCGAAACGTTCCTCAATCCACCATGAACATATGTCGATTTTACTTTTTGTGGATTTAATGACTCAAATATTAATTTATAAAGTATTAGTATATATATTACGATTGAAAAAATCGAACAAAATAATGTCGAAATGAAAAATGGCAAATGTGTCTACGAAGGTGACTGGCATATCACTTTTCTATATGTAATTACAGAAAATTACTATTATGATTATAAATCCCAAATATAAATTTTATCGAAAAAATTAAGACAAAAGCTTATTAACTACAATGCTATATCAGTCGTGAGCACGTTAATTATTCCCGTTATTTAGATATTTGTACAGAAAAGAGTACACTCACAATGCGTCCAATCCTATTGTGTGACAGATGTGAATCAGTTGTTCGAAAATCAAAAATAAATTCAAAATTCCAAAAAAAACCCTAACCCTAAACTCCTATAAATACCACCAACTCCTCACACTAGAAATCACACCATTCTAGCTAGCTCAACACACATACATACATAGCAGAATCATTAATTAAGTAGTGTGAATTAGGATGAAGAAGGGAGTTGCTGCCTTGTTCTTCGTGGTTCTGGTGGCGGCGCTGGTGCACGAGACGGCTGCGGCGGACTGCAACCCGACTGCGCTGATGCCGTGCCTTGGGGCGATAACGGGGGGACAGAATCCGTCAGCCGAGTGCTGCGGGAGGCTGAAGGAGCAGCAGCCGTGCTTCTGCAAGTACATGAACAACCCGCAGTTCAGGCCGTTCATCGACTCCCCCAACGCCAGGAAGATCGCCGGAATCTGCGCCATTGCCATCCCGACGTGCTGATTTCATCATTCTGTAGTTGTCTAAATAATGAAATTAAGTATGGAAATGGGGAATGTGTGTATCGAGGGTTTATGTATCCTTGATTACTAGTGTTCTTCTTCTTTGTGTTAGCTTGTAATGTGACGTTTATAGTCACTTACTTTCATTAAGTTGTTGAATAAATTGAGTTTTAATATGAAATGTGTGTGTTTTGCTCGACTGATCAAGAATTGTATAATGATTTTTTTTTTATCCGACAAACACAATTCACACACATTCACGTATTAAAGGTGGCTCGAAATCCCGACCTCTTAATTAGAAGGGAGTGTCTTACCACTAAATTGTTCTTCGTCATCGACTCATCGATATGAGAATGATGTTGTTGCATGAGATCATTAATGTTCTAGATCCTCTCTCTAGCTATCCCGATTTTAATATCTTAATTACACACTAAATTAATACTACTATTAATATTTCTTGGTCTTATAACAAGAAATTGTAATTTAAAGAATTTTAGTATATAGGAGTATAATTTTATTTTTGAACTTAACAATCATAATTAACTTAACTAATTAATTAAACTTGTTGCTGCTTTTGAAAGAAGAAAAAATAAATGAAATCCAATGCTAATAATAACTATATAATCTCTTCAAAAAAAAAATATTTATGAAAAACATTCTAAAATTAACTAAATCATAAAATTTTAAATCATAGAAAATGTACGTTGCATAAAACTAATTAATCCGAATTTTGAAATTTTATTAAAGTTTACTACATCAGCTTGGAAACTTTTATTAGTATTTACATTTAATTTCATATTAATTTTTGAAAGTATTGAGTTAATAATAAAAATAGATAAAATAAAATATAATTCCAGTAGTTTCCCCATATATTGATGGCCAAGATCCACAAAAAACACCTTTTTGGAACGGTTTTTGCAGTATAGTGTGACCTAACTTCATCCCAACCCAGAAAAGAACAACTAAACGGAGATACCAAGAGAGCCATTTCAGGGAAAAAGATGACGACTCTCAAACTAAAATCACGTGAGAGCAACGCTCCAACGTGATCACGCTTAATATGTTCACGGCACGATAATAATATGAATAAAAATAATAATTTAAATATACACTCTACCTTATTAAAAGAAATTAAACCCGAATAAAAACAAAATTGCAAACAACATAACACAGTTACTTCATAGGTGGGCACATTAAATGTGTTACGATGAGCAGGTGATGGGCGTTTTTTTATTATGACGCAGCAAATGGTTTTAACTGACAAATGTCGATACAAAATTTGACCAAAATTGAAGAATGGTGACGGGAAATCTAGTCGACATATACACAATGTTAGTTGTTAGATTATCGGTAACTAGCAAACATATCGAGATTCTGATGTGGCATTCCCTCGAGAAAGCATGTGGTGGCACAAGAAATAAGATGACGTTCAATTACGATTTGCACACTTCAATTTGCCCCTTGCTTCACCTCAAAGGATACATAAGTATATGTTTAATATTTAAATAATACTACCTCCATCCCGTTTAAGTTGGGACGTTTCTAAATGGCACAAGAACCAAGGAAAATGAGATAAAAGGGTGATGTGATGGAGATGTGATGGTAAATTAGAGTTTAATTTAATTTAAATTATTAGTACTACTCATATCCATTTTTAATTAAAATTAATTTAGGCTAATTTAGTGTGATGTAGATGGTGATGTGATGTTAAATTATTTCCTTTTATAGAAACATGTCTAATAAATGAGACGTCCCGAAATGGAATACGTCCCAACTTAAACGGGATGGAGGTAGTAGTATACATTATCTTCACACCCTTAATTTAGATTCCGCCTAACTATAATTTTATTGTTAAAAAAAATGTGTTACACTAAGTTGGACTGCCCTAATTTGACTGAACTAAGCAAAATTTCGATTTCGATTTTCATTCAATTTTTTAAAGAAATCATTAACAAATTATTTAAAGTCAAAGTCATGGAAAACTCAAATGTAAGAGCTTCGGTCACAACTATTAACCCTCTTACACTAGATGAACACTACAGACGTGCTATTATTCAGTTTTAATCACGAAACACGTTATTTGCAAGGCCTTATAGCGGGTTACCATATATACGATCGACTCTTAGTATTTTATTTCTCTTTTAGTTATAATAGATTATATGTATCTGTGAGACTATATATGTTTTCTATAACGGCGTGTACCTCGTATGTTTTATTTCAGTACTCATTGTACATTTTAAATATGACTCCAAATTAGATATGGAGTACTTTTTTGTTTCGACCTTTCAGATTGGACACGGCGTTCGAACTCAATTCGTACTAATACTTTGTTAGGACTATATGCATATGTTTTTTTTTTTCTGCATACTTAAGTTTTGTAAATTTGGTAGGGACAAGCAATTTGGTAGGCAAAATGATAATTACGAACGTGGACAATTGTTGGCGTATGATAAGAAAATTTCTATTTGTAGATGAATTAAACAAATCCAACCAACATTATTGTAGGTATATAACATTAACAATCTTATCACTATTAAGATATCCTAATTTAATCATCACACTTATTAATAATTTCCTCGCTAGTTTGGACTAGTTGAAACACGTGGTAAAATATATGGAAAAATTAATCATGTGCTCAAGAATATTCGGAAAGAAATAAATATGAAATCGATATGTAGAACTCAAAATCGTCATAATCTCTTATCAATAATTAGTTGCCAAATACACACCCAACTTCGGTAAAACCTCCAAAAATAAAACAAAAAATAACCTTCACGTCCTAAATCAACAGTCTATTTTTCTTTTTAGCACATTAGATATACGAATAATTAAAAAGGTAATAGATAAGTTATTTTATTTAAAATATATATAAACAAAAACTCTCTGCGTCCCTAGTAAAGATACTCCATTTTTTTATATGTTCCCAATAAGATAATACGTTCTTTATTAAATAAAAAAATTAAAGGAAAATCACTTTTTGCATACACACTCTCCACTTTAAACTCGTAGTAAGAAATATGGGCCATTAAAGGGAGAGTTGTTGTGCTTAATTAATGACGTCAAAACATCTTAAAAATTAAAAAAAGAAATTACAAAAATAAAATGAATGCAAGGCACAGATAAATGTGTCTAGGTCCATGCAATACCCAAAAAAAAAAAAAAAAAAAAACTTTGGGCCGGGGTTGGATAAGACCAGTGTTTTAAAAATCAAACTGAACCGCCGGTTGAACCCAATTGAACCGTGAACCGCCATAATTTCGGTCCATGGTTTTTCCCGGTTATTTCCAATTTTGACCGGTTGAACCACGGTTTAATCGTAAAAACCATGAACCGAAGACCTCACCGGTTCGACCTCCGGTTCGGTTTTTAAAACATTGGATAAGACCTCCACCAAATCACCATTAATTTCACCCTCCCTCCCTTAATAATAATATTATTAAAAATTAAAAATCAAATAAAATTCAATCAATAGGAGAAGTATGTCCAGGTCAGTGTCGTCTCAGATTTGACCATCCTTAGTCGCAGCCGCATGCATCTTCCACGTACTCAATTCGCCGTTACAATAGCACCCCTGTTTTTTCTCCCCCTATTTATACTCCCCTACGCGGCGCCTCGACCCCTCACACTTTCTTTCCACCACCCTCACTCTCGATTCGCATACAAAATTTTTTAAAAGATTTTTTTTTTTTTTGAGAAGGGTATAAAAATTATCATAATCTTGTGATTTTGGAATTTGGGAATTAATTTTTCTTTAATTTTTCCCCTTGGCGCATGGCTGCTGCGGATCTCTCTGTGATCCTGCCCCGTGTTCTCATCGTCTCCAGGCGCACTGTTCGTAAGAACAAGTTCGTCGATTTCGTAGGTATAATTCTTGAATCGAATCATATAACATGCATGAACTGTTCGGATCGTTTTTTTTTTTTTTTTTTCAAGAATCGAAATCAGAATTAGGGATTGCCCCTCAATGTGTTCGAGTAAATTACTGAGAGAATTTTCATCCAATGTCGTACCCTTTTCTCGCGTTTCGTGAATTTGGGTGTGGGGGCGAGATCCGTAATTTCCGATTGCTTACGATGATGAAAAAATTGCAGGAGAATACCATCTCGATCTGATAGTGAGCTATGGCGCCGTGCCGGTGATCGTGCCACGTGTCACCGGGGTCCACATGCTCCTCGACAGCTTCGAGCCCATCCACGGCGTCCTCCTCTGCGAGGGCGAGGACATCGACCCCTCCCACTACGAAGCCGACGCCTCGAATCTCTCGCCGGAGGAGCTCGAAGAAATCCGGCGACTCCACGCCAGCGACACCGCCATTGATAGAGAGAAGGACGCCATCGAACTCGGGCTGGCCAAGCTCTGCCTCGAGCGGAACATCCCTTACCTGGGAATCTGCAGAGGATCGCAGATCCTCAACGTCGCCTGCGGCGGCACCCTCTATCAAGATATAGAGAAGGAACTCTCGAGGAATGTGGCCCAAGATCGTAGGGTGGTGCATATAGATTACGATGATTACGACGGCCACCGGCATCCGGTGAGGATTGTGGACAACACTCCTCTGCATCAATGGTTTCATGACTCCTTGGACGATGGCGAGGAGGAAATATGGGTTAATAGCTACCACCATCAAGGGGTGAAGAAGCTGGCTCAGAGGTTTGTCCCGATGGCCTTCGCCCCGGATGGCTTGATCGAAGGCTTCTACGATCCGGATGCTTATAATCCGGAGGATGGGAAGTTCATAATGGGGCTGCAGTTTCATCCGGAGAGGATGAGGAAGCCGGATTCCGATGAGTTCGACTACCCCGGTTGCCCTTTCGCTTATAAGGTGACGACCGTTGATTGATGAGTTTGAGTTGTATGAACATATCAAATACTGTACTACTTTGTTACTTGAGTGATGATTGTGTGTTAAAACTGTTGCAGGAGTTTGCAAAGGCGGTTCTTGCATACCAGAAGAAGCTCAACAGCGTGTCGAGTGTGCCGAAGCTCGACGTGGAAATGGAGAAGAAGAGGAAGATCATTTTAAGGAGCTTTTCTCTAGCAAGAAACTTGTACCAAGGCGGGTGCGGGAGTGATCCTACCAGAGAATCGTCGGAGCTTGAGGCCGGAGCCGAGTTTCTTGAGGTATATAAACATATATACTGTTTTGTTTCTTTTATTGAATTAACTAATTGGATTCTTGGAGTATTCATTATATGTGAAAAAATGGTTGCAGTCGAATAAAGCGTTGAGCGTGCACCAAGAGACGAGGCTGAAGCAGATGGGGGCGACGGTGAGGAATGCTTCGTCGTACCTGGAGAGGCTGAGGCTGAGCGAGGAGAGGGAGAAGCTGGCGAGGAACGTGATAGGGAAGATGTCGGTGGAGCAGCTGTCGGACTTGACGGCGTTCTACCACATGATGGGGCAGATCTGCTCGGAGGTGCTGGAGAGGAAGCTCCATGGCATTGTTAATGAAGTCAATTACTTGTAATTTTCTGTGCTTCCTTTTGCTGTATTGATTAGTGTGTGTGGCCGAATCGAGTTGTTCGGACGATCACAAGAAATCCGAGCAACGATGTGAGGACGGGCACGGCTGGTTAATTTCCGGTCACGGGTGAAATATATATTTGTGGTGTGATGGTGATGAAGGTATAAAGGGAAGATGTTGCAGTTGGCAAACCCCCATGTATTAATGAAATCTTGATTATCAATACTGATTTCTTCTATTCATTTTCGACCACTAGTTTATCTTTTCCCGCGTTGCATCGGGACTGCTATCTCCGGTGTAAAACTTTGTCGCCGTATAATAAAGTTTAACGGCGAAAGAGAGGTAAATTGGCCCCGAGATTATAGGTGTGACAAACTCCGATCTATAAAGGTATTTGTGAGTTTCGAATACATATATATATACCACTTGATGATGCTAAGCATCGAAAGGGTCAAATTAATTTATTGGATTAATTTAGACTATAACCTTCACCAAATTTGCTTAGACAAATAATTTTAATTTGTTGTGTATATAAAAATGAAAAACAAACTAGTTTAGCTTCGTGATTGGATTTGGATGGATGTTGATGCTTGCCTATTGTATTTTATTGGTAGTCAACGTGTAATAAGTTGATTTTCGATTTCAATATGTATTTTGTTGGATGGTGTTGTTTCCATGATAGTAAATATAATATTCGTTCTCATTTAAGACGATACTTTTCCATTACTTTTTTATACTTATATATTTAAGAAATGCTTCGTCTTGAACGGGACGGAGGTAACATGAGTGCCCTTGTCAGAATTGTGCATACCGATTAAAAAACTTCCTCGCCATTCATCGGCATGCAAAGTTGGTGAACAATCTCCACCGTTGACTTCATATACAAATTGAGACATATGTTTATAGTTAATCGCATAATAATGCTTTGTTTTTGTATTTTACCTGCTACAAGTATTTTATTGTGATTGACATATTCGTGCAAGTCACCTCTATTATCATACTATCAGATTTTACAACAGAAACTCATTATTGTACTAGAATAATACTCTTCAATTACAATCGGATAACAGTTCAGTTGGTAAAACTCTCAATTCAATTAAATATTTCGAGAGCTCGAATTGTCTCGAGTGTGCTTAATTTACAATGGCAATTTTCATACTACCCAAAGTCCCAAACAATGTTTTACCCACTCCCAATATTTCATCGTACAAAAAAAGTACTCCCCCCCGTTGCCTGTAAGAGAAGACGTTCTTTTTTTTTTTTTTTGGCACGGTAGAGTGCATGTGTAGAAATTGTGGGTTTTTGTGTTAAAGTGAGAGTGTATGTGCAAAAAATGTTTTTCCATTATTAATTTTTTACCCAATAACGAAAAGTATCATCTTGTTGCGAACGTACCAACAAAGAAAAACGTATCCTCTTACGAGTTACGAGGAATTAATGGAGGGAGTAGTAGACAATTTCCTTAGAATGTTTCAAAGTCCAACTATTCTTTTTCCCTTAATATCCCTTTCCATGAATACTATGTACCAACTTCCCCCAATTTTAAAACAATTTTAGAATTGTATTTAAATTTCTTCTTCAAGATTCCCTCCAACCACTGCCTAATCTCACATACTCATTATCTTCAAACCTCTGCACCAACTACACCGTCGAATCTCAAATGCAATCCCCAAAAATTCCCTTCCTCCGCCTCCTCCTCGTCGTCGAATTCCTCATCCTCCTCCGATCGGAGAGCGGATCGAGCTACGGCGGCAGCGAATTGTACCAGAAATGCAGCAACACCTTCAGCTGCGGCGGCAACATCACCGGAATTAGGTTTCCGTTCAGGGGATCCGGCGATCCGGCCTACTGCGGCCACCCCGATCTAGTCCTCACCTGCGACGGGAGCAGTAACGCGACGAGCATCGACATCGTGAACATCAAGTACCGCGTGATCGAAATCGACCAGAGCGCGCGGACGATGAGGATCGCGAGGGAGGATACGGCGAGCGGCGGCGTTTGCCCGACGGTGATGGCGAACACGACTCTCGATTACTCCGTCTTCGACTACGCCGCGTCGTGTATGAACTACACGTTCTTCTTCGGCTGCGATTCGCCGCCCCCGTTCCTGAACTGGATTTCGTGCGGCGGAGGCCGCGACGCGTACGTTCTGGCTGGGGCTTTTGGGCCCAAGGACTGTAAATCGAGCGTGGTGGTTTCGGGGGCGGTAACGGCGGCGGAGGGGCCTCTGAACGCGACGGAATTGGGGAAGGCTCTGGAGCACGGGTTTGAGATTAGATGGAAGGTTGAGAGCCAGAGCTGCGACGATTGTTTGGGGACGAACGGGCGGTGCGGGTATGATTCAACCACGAATCGGACGGTGTGTTACTGCCGAGATCCGCCGTATGTTTCCGGTACTTGCGCCGTAGCCGACTATGGAGAGCCGCCGGTGGTAGAGAATCCGACGCCGCCACCGAAATCCAAGGGTATGTTCACTGAATTCCTTGCGATTTTTTCCCTTTTTTGAAAAAATTGCGTAAATTTGAGTAGCGACTTTGTTTTGGATTTTGTCTACTTAAAAGATTATATCAAAAGGCCCACCACACACAAATTGTAGAAGTGTCCATCACGAAAAAATTAGACAGACTATATTAATAGTATACAACAAGCCCACTTCAATTTTGGGGCTATATTAAAAGGAATAAGCCCACTTTTATTTCCTGGATCATTATCTCAAAAAAACTAATAAGTACAGTAATAAAGAATTTCCCACTGTGCCTTGCAATATAGAGACTAGCCCGTGAAAAATGAAATAAACTGAATGAAACGAAACGATCATTCATTGGATGTTGGAAATCAAGAACTGAAATATCGAAATTTCAAATTCAGCGCCAAACAGATGAGATATTAGGAAAGCTACAATTAACAAAATGCACAGTGTCCGATAGGAAGGGGTGGGATGTTACAAGGATTGAGGAGTAGGAGGTTATGTGTCGATTTTGGAGTTGGTATGTCATCAAATATGATAAGGAAGCAAGGACTAGCTTTATAGATTGTGTTAAACATAAATTGACAGTAAAATGATTGTAAATTAATTCGTCCGGATGGTACTGTTATATACCTTTCGGAAGTATTCTCACAATCTCATTCACCTAGAAGTAAGTTTTTAACAAAAGGGGTCTCTTATGGGAGTAGTTATTCAGTCTTAATCTGGTCCTCTGTGCATTCACAATATTTGAAAGTTAATACTACTATGTTGCAATATTGTAGCATATAAATAACTTTCATGCATGTTTTTTCTTTCTCTCTTTTAATTCAAATCTAGTCAGCTTTGATGACCTTCTTCTCGCCCACCGTCAATCATTCATTATATTAATATCATCAAACTAAATTATTTTATTTTTCTATTTTGGCTAATTTAGCCGCGAATCATTAATATTTTCCCTAACCAGAAAAAAGATTCTCCCCATGTGCGAAAAAACGATGGTAATTGAGTATTAAAATATGGCAAGTCAAAAAAAGGCAGCTCATTAATCACTTTCCCTTCAACGTTCAAATATCTCGCCTTTCACACCATGCCTAAACTCGCCGCCTCCTCACTCTCTCTCTCTCTCCCTCTCCTTCACCGCCGATGTCGCTTCTCCTCGTCCTCGCCGCCGCCGTACTCTTCGCGGCGGCGGCGCATTGCCAGACCGACACCTACGCCAACTGCGATCGTACTTTCTCGTGCGGCGCCATCGCCAATGTTACGTTCCCGTTCAGCGGCGGCGACCGCCCCTCCTACTGCGGCCTCCCTGAGTTCTCTCTGGCCTGCCGCGACGGAGGAGTTACAGAGATGGTTCACGATTCGGTCGCCTACCGCGTCCTCCGCCTCGATCAGGCTCGGAAATCGCTCGCCCTCGCCCGCTCCGATCTCTACAACAACAGCTGCCCCTCCGAGTTTCGCAACATTACCCTAAATCCGAACCTCTTCTCGTACAGTACGCCGCAGAACGAAGACCTCTCCATGTTCTACGGCTGCAACACGTCTCTGTTCAATTCTGCGGCGAACGCGTCGAGGGAGCTGAGTTTCCCGCGAGACAATAGCTTCAGCTGCAACTCGACGCTTTTCAATTTCTCCGACGCGTTTTACTGGATCGGGCCGGTTCCGAGCGACCCGATTTTGAGGATAATTTCGTGTAACATTGGCTTGAGAGTGCCGATGCTGAAGGCCGCCGGCGATCGGTTGTCGGATTCCGAGATGAGCCTCGGGGAGGCGCTGATGGAGGGTTTCGATGTGAGTTACACCGTGCAGCAGGAGAGACTGTGCGCCGAGTGCAATCGGCTGGGCGGGCAGTGCGGGTTCAATGCTGAGACGGATGAACTTCTCTGCATCTGCGGCGAGACGCCTTGCCCTTTCGAGGTTACGCTTCCGCCGGCACCTAGTCCGGAGGCTAATGTTGAGGGTAATTGTTGTTCGTCTTTCGTTTTCCTGTGCCTTTTCTTGGTGACTGATGTGTGTGTGTGTGAATTGAACACTGACAGAGGATGAGAGGAGTAAGGATTCTGAAATAGTTTTGAACTTGTTGGTTATTTGATTGCTTAGGCTATTCGAAGTTATAACTTCGTCTTCCTTATCGATTGTGCATATGTTCGTTGTCTCGATTTGTTATCTATATAAGCTGTGTAGGATGATAGCCTCAAGTACATGTAGCATTAAAGAAAACTCATGTTCTGTGTTTTCTTGGCTGTTGCAGGAAGTAAACGCAGAATTACGGAAAGGGATATAGGTATGATGCTGTCTAAAGCACAAAATTTGTGTTCTTTTCTCCCAAAATGTTGGTATTGAAAGATGTTAATAGTTTTGATGTATGTATGTAATCAGGCCTTTTCATAGCTGGTGCAATTCTTACTGGTCTTGGCCTCGGATGGCTGGGGTTCCATTGTAGACAAAAGAGGAAGCTGAGGCTTGCATCCATGGCCCAAATGGCTAGCAAGGAGATTGAGTCTTCTCCTTCCAAGAAAGGCCTCCTTTCCCAAGCTTCGATGCATTTCACCAAAAGCATTCCTTCGTATCCATCTTCCAAGTCGGATTTTGGTAGGGATAGTTCGTATTTCGGGGTGCAGGTCTTCGAATATGCTGAACTTGAAGAAGCCACTAACAAATTCGATCCTTCTAAAGAACTTGGAGATGGTGGATTTGGTACTGTGTATTATGGTATGTATCTGACCCTTCATCATGAACATGATTGTATTGCATTTAGTCTTCTCTTCACTGAAAAATACACCTTCCTTTCGAAACAGGGTTGCTTCCTGATGGTCGTGAAGTTGCAGTTAAGCGATTATACGAGAACAATTTCAAGCGTGCAGAGCAGTTCATAAACGAAGTTGAGATTCTAACTCGGTTGAGACATCAGTATCTTGTCACACTGTTTGGATGCACTTCGAAGAGAAGCCGGGAACTTATTCTTGTGTATGAGTATGTACCGAATGGTACAGTGGCCGATCATCTCAATGGAAAGCGTGCAAGATCGGGCTTGTTATCTTGGCCTATAAGGCTACAAGTTGCAGTGGAAACAGCTGATGCTTTAGCTTATCTCCATAGTTCAGATATCATACATCGCGATGTCAAAACAACCAACATTCTTCTAGACAACGATTTCCACGTAAAAGTTGCTGATTTTGGGCTGTCGAGGCTTTTCCCTACTAACGTGACCCATGTCTCGACTGCTCCACAAGGGACACCCGGCTACGTCGACCCTGAGTACTACCAGTGCTACCAACTCACAGAAAAGAGTGATGTGTACAGCTTCGGAGTCGTGCTGATCGAGCTCATATCATCACTACCAGCAGTGGACACTAACAGGCATCGACATGATATCAACCTGTCAAGTATGGCTGTGAACAAGATTCAAAACCATACTTTACATGAGCTGGTTGATTCGAGCCTCGGGTTCCACACAAACAGCTCAGTGAGAAGGATGGTCACCTTGGTTGCAGAATTAGCTTTCAGATGTTTGCAACAAGAGAGGGACATGAGACCTTCGATGCAAGAAGTGCTCGACACTCTGAAAGGGATACACAACGAGGATCTGAACGCCCTCAAGGTAGAGGTCGTCGACCTCAGGATGGACGACGACGCTTGTCTGCTCAAGGGCAGCATTACCCCGAGATCACAAGACTCACTCCCTTGAAACTGGTTAAGATGATGATTACACCATTTTGTTTGTGATTTCACCACCATTGTGTACCGTTGAAGTCCTCCCAAAGCAAAGGATAGTGTACTTTGGATCTTGATTTGGTAGATTCCCAAATATGTAAATTAAAATAGCAAGTATTTTGAAAGTGAAATCGTCTGCATTTTTGTTTGTTTATCGCTCTTAATCTTGAATCCGTTGCAACCATTATATTTGGAAGTCATGAAAGGTAATAAGGCAGTTGATGGTCAACTTTGGCAGGCATTTATCATGATAGTTTGGCTATCCCCTGTCTTTGGCACCGAAATATAGTTCTGATAATCGTGCACTATTGTTTTCGATATACATTGTACGTGTTCGAGAAGTGGACGTTAAGCTGATATATAATACACTATATCAAACGCGACAAATTTCTTATCTCAGTATATATTTATGCTGAAAACAATATTGCACAGAGTATTATTAATAAGTACTGTATTTTTATATTGACAAATAACTTGGTCCATTTATATTTACTAGCTGAGATTACGTGCGATGGACGTATAATCTTGTTGCACATATAATGTTTATTTTAATGTTATTAGTTTATTATAATTTATAAATATTAATACAAGTAAATAAAAAACCATTATAAGTTAGATATATATAAATTGAAATATGTCAGGAATTAATATACCAATGATAATATTACCTCCATCTCATATAAGTAGTTTCATTTGCCATTTTGGTCCGTCTCATCTATTAGTCTCATTTCCTAAAATGGTAAAGAATACTTGGCTAAAATTAACTCTCTCTCTTCAGAATCAATTACAGTCACACATTTCCTCCTTTATTGGCTCTTGTGCCCATTCCAAATGGGACTACTTATATGAGATGGAGGAAGTATTAAAGTTCTAAAGATTTATTTTAATGATAAGGGTAAAATAGGCAAATCAAATTTTGTAAACAAAACACTTATTATAATAGTAGTATAGATGTATTTATCCAACTATTCTGCTATTGCCTAATTGATTCCTAATCTTTTTATTTCTCTTTTCTGAGATCTACAACAAAATGTACTTCAAAATATGTCTGTTCTTCTCTAAGTAATATGTCTGTTCTTCTCTAAGTAAGGTAATGTGTCAGCTCCTAATCTCCCTAATTGCACCCTAATCTCTTTCTCTCTCTCTCTAGCTCTCTCTCTCTTCGCCTAATTACACACACAGATGCTTTTGAATATTGATGGCCATTAGTTAATTTGCATATATATGTATAATTATCATTAAATAAACCTGATAGGTCGGCCACTAATTGCAAAACTGAACAGTTGGGTAAAGGCATTATTGCTCTAATATG
The DNA here is from genome assembly GCA_029379335.1 of Thymus mandschuricus. Taxonomy (NCBI): domain Eukaryota; kingdom Viridiplantae; phylum Streptophyta; class Magnoliopsida; order Lamiales; family Lamiaceae; genus Thymus; species Thymus mandschuricus. Next base: position 33,608,588 of record CM057078.1, read on the forward strand.
GTGACCATCCTTATATTTTAATTTTATCCATATAATCAGTGCTACCTACGGCTGTAGGCATCGCAATATTTAATGAAACCAACAAATTAAATTATTAAAATTGGTGTGCTAAAACTTATGGATATATTATTTGCCTTCAATTGAATCTCTGAAACTAGTATTTCATGAGTGACTTCGTTAATTAAAAAATTGGCTAGCATAAAATTATTAGCATTTTTTTTTCTAGTCTTGTTTGATATTGAATTATTGAGTGATAACACCTCTTAACTCAGCGTAGTCTAAAGCATCTAAGGAAGTTGGTTGCTTTCAGTTATATTGGCCAAACTTAATTTAATTACAATTTTGAGTTTATTATGACATGTCGACATTTTTATTTTAATCTTTAATAACATAAATTTAAAAATTTGAATTCGAGACATTTAGTTCTGATACTTAACTCTCTACAGCTAAGTTAACATACGCATACAGTGTCGATGATTTTATTTATTCTAGGGTGGAGAAGTCGACAAATTTATAGTACTATATTAATATGTATTCTAGAAACACTAAATATCCAAACTTTTTCTTTAGACAACATAATTAATACTACTATATGTTAATGCCTTTTTTATTCCTCCACGTCATGGGTGACTACATAATCCAAAGAAAATGTAAGAAGATAAGTAAAGAATTGCAATATATAGTGATTAGTCTTTGTTATAAGAGCATCTCCAGCAGCAGCACTAAAATAGTGCTGAGCACTATTTTAGTGTAGAGTTTTGCTCCAACAGTCCGCACTAAAATAGCGTAATTATAGTGCAATGAACAGTGTTCCCCTAAATATAGAGTAACACTATTCACTGCACTATAATTTTGTGGGAGTCATTTTGTGCTCGTTTTTGTTTGCGATTTTTATTTGTGGTGTAATATTTCAATTTAGTTTGTTTTGTTGATAATTTTATTTTTTTTTTCACAATTTAATTTGATATATGCTTATTTGTTTTGTGTGTATCAAATTTTTTTAATTATTTTTTTGTGTTCTTTTCACAATTTATCGTATGTTACTTGTTAATAATTTAACTAATTTTTCTCTTCTTTTTAAACTCTATGTATAATTTACGTGTGATACAAATATATATACAAAATGATTGTATAAATTAATGAAACAAAATATAAAAACAAAAATGCATTAATAAGAAAAACGTAAAATTACATAACATTGCCAAATTAAAGTACAAAACAAACTACACCATGCATGGGAACATACGTTAATATAAAACTGAAAAAATTAAAGATACACACAAAACAACCAAAAGGACGCAAAAAACAACATTTTGCAAAGAAACAAGAGGCATGTAGAAAGGATGTCGAACGTGCCTTTGGAGTTCTTCGTGGTAAATTTGGCATTGTGTCAAATCCAGCACGTTTGTGGAACAAATCTGATTTACAAGACATCATACTTGCATGTATCATAATGCATAATATGGTCATCGACGATGAAAGAGATCTTAGTGCTCCAATTGGAGAAGCAATGGAAGTGCCACCGCCACCGAACGATATCATAATCGAGGAAACTCAACCTACTATGCATGAAAATTTTTTGGCTCGATTAAAAAAGATCAGAGATCGAACTACTCATGGCATACTTCAAGATGCTTTAATCGATCATTTGTGGGAAGAGTATTCTAATTCCGAAAGTTAGAATATTTTTTCATTGTAATTTAGAAATAAGTTGGGATGAGTACTCTTTTTCCTACTCATTTGAGAGGTTTTGATGAGGCTCGATCATCGTTATTTGTTTTTTTTTTTTTTGTAATTTTCTAATTTATTAAGAATGTAATTTTAATTATTTGCAATATCTACTTATTTTATCTTAATTAAATGAGTTAAAATTTATATCATTGTCATTTTTTTTAATCATGTTCACATTTTATTAAAAAAATGAATGAAAAAGGATACTTTGGAATATTCCTTTCTGCTGTATTTTAGTGCGAACTGTTGGAGATGAGTTACTGTTTCTGCACTATTTTAGTGATAGTGCTGCTGGAAAATAGGGGAAACTGCTGGAGATGCTCTAAGTTTAATATCTTCTCTGCCTCATTTATAAAATGATAACTTTTTTCCGATATAAAAATTAAGACGAGAATGATAGTAGTGGATAAAGTAATGTGAATGAGTTTAGTTAGTTAAAATTATATTTAAGATAATATCTATATATGAGTAAGACATACAAAAATAGAACTTATCCCTTTATGAATGAGACGGACGGAATATAATAAACGTAGCTTGACTTCAATCGGTGATTGCGACACATTTAATCAAAAAAATCATAGCCGTTGGTTGAAATGTTTGTGTTATTTATTTATTTATTAATTAGTTCAACAAAATATATTCCTCTAGACATGTTTGAATGAGGATATGTGATGCTCTATTTGACTGCACTCTTCACTCAATTATCAATCCGAAAATGCAATAAAATAAAATAATATAATATAAATTATTTTGGTGGGTAACGACTGTTTAACAAACGTTGATAATTAATTATGATATCGTTATCATTTTTTGGAAGATTTTCTACTTCACGTGTTCTACTAATTGTTGTCTTCCAAAAATATCCGCTATTCATCGTGGTCATATCTGATATATTTACGAATGACACAACGACGGTCACATAATCAAATAAAATTACATTAATAAATTTTTATATCACACAAATGTATAAAATTAATTAAACCCTACTAAGAACAAACAATTGCGAAAAAAAAAGTGTTATTAACGTAACAATACAACATCAGTCGTAAATGAGTATGTATATAATGTGTATACATAAACCGGTATTAAACATAAATAATTGAGCCATTAATTTGACCGGAATAATTGACTACTGACTTTAGTAAATCTTCACATATAAATCTTCCAACATTTTCTCTTTAATCTCTCCATCCTCTCTCTCTCTCTCTCTAGAATACAGAATATGGAGATAATACCATTCAGCGGAAGCCAGGTGAACCGGCGGTGGAGGAGGAGGGGCTACAACAAGCTGTCGTCGCCGCCGACGGGCCGAAGAAGCCTGAAAATAGTGAGGCTGAACGGCTCAAAGCGTTCGTGGCGGCTGAGGCTAACGCCGAAGCTGCGGCTGGCGTCGCCGGTGAAGCTGTGGTGCAGGTTCAAGAACGCCTACATGAAGATGATGCTGAGGTTCGCCAACATCACCGGCACCTCCGACGCCGCCTTCGGCACCAGAAGAATCCCCCCGAAAGCTCGAGGCGCTCCGATGGCAGCATCGAGGACCGAATTCGAGAACCGGCTCGTTCTCGAGATTTATAAATCCATGGTGGCTTCTCTTGAACTCGGCTACAACGTCAAGTCCTCCTAGTTTAACTATGTTTGTTAACCCTAATTTCTTTTCTTTTCTTTTCTTTTTATTTTCAAGTATTTTGATTGGTAATTTGATTATATATCTAAATGTTTTCACGTGGATGGAAGATATTAATTATTTACAAGCAAATCTTGTGCATGTGTCCGTTTTAATTGGAGTAGAAGGTTAAAAATTTGAGGTTCAAGCGGTTAAATTTCTTGTTAATGATTTAAGAAAGATAGCGAATTATAAATGTTTGAATTGAATGATGAATTTTTCGCATAGCAATCAGCTTTTCATTTTCTTGTTTTTTTGAATCGGGATTGAACTTAATAATTGTTTAACTAAAATCGTGAGCTCGACATAGTCTAAAGCTCTGATAGTATAATAGAATCGTGTTTCATTTACAAAATCGAACTTATACAGAGAGTGAAATAATCTCAAATAGATTAGACATAACCCTCTATATTATAGTGTGTTGGCTCTAGAGTACGGACACCTAATCACATGCGCAAGAGATTAGAAATTTGAATCGAGCGCCCACTATTATTTACTTTTCATTTCATTATTATGGCTCTCTTTAATTTTACTTTAGGGTTCCAATATTCAAACATAGCCTCCTCTAATATTAATTATTTCAAACCCAAATAAAAGTAGTCCAAGAAATTATTGTTATGAAATTCATTTCACAGTTACGTATTGACTATCTCACCACCTCTCCCCGCTACGACTGCCGAGGTTTCGGTCCTTCGAGACGAATGCACGTGCATCACGAAGGACTCGAACGCCGAATCTTTAGACTCAATTCTCTATTGTTAGATTAACACATGTATACAATTTGAGCCAAGTGGGTTGGGCTTAACGAAAATAAAGGTCATTCAATTTTTCCACGCAATTGGGCCAAGTAGATTGGGCTTAACGAATTTGATGAGGCCTTTCTATAAATAGATTTGAGCCCATTATATAATCAAGTATAGGAAGGACTCCATCATCCCCCAACAAATTCAAGGTACCATTCTTCTTCCACATACCATTTTTTCTTTACATAGGCCCAAGGTTTTTATTTTAATTGTAATCAATTAATCAAATAGAGCTTCAAACCATTTAAGAATTGAGGTTTATTAGAATAAATGGCTCAATAACAAAACTTCGTAGTTTTGACTTGGGTACACGATTGAAACACAAGTTTGGGGACAAAGGATCCTATCTCATAATATGGTATCTAAGATCAAGTCGCAGAACCGTAACGGTGATCAACAATAAGCTCGTGAAAGCCTAATCAATTGAAGCCTGAAGAAACCTTAAACTCCCCCCGTCCCATTTAAACGAGGATAATTTTTTCCGGCATGAGAATTAAGACGTGAGTGATAGTGGTGAATAAAGTAGTGTGTGAATGAGACTAATTAGTGGGTTATAATTCAGTCATTTAAGGTAATATCCTCGTATTAATAGGACAAACGAAAATAGAACTTATGATGAATGGGACGGGGGATTGCATCATATCATCAAATTTGAAAATAACATAACCATACCAACCTTACATAGGTGGTAAGCAATGAGTCAGAGTCCAACTAGAAACATGAAAGCATACCAATGGATAATCTCAACTTAAAACAATAGACCAAAAGAAATATAAATGAAACTATTAATCCACGAGTGACTATGTAAATAAGAATATTTTCAATGACTATCAACTTTAAAAAAATGCACGAACTTCGCATATTATTTATTTTTATATGGTTTTATAAGGAGCGAATAACTCAATTCTATAAGATTAATTCTTCTTAATTAACAGATCGGAGTCAATCAACCTCGATTTTGGTCGATATTAGTCATCTAATGTAGTAATTCGTGTTCGTTTTCGATCTTTCGTCTCAATATTCATTCATTCATTCATTCATGTTTACTTGCCATTTAAGAAGTAACTAACAAGTTGGAGAGATTAGTTAGTTGGAGTTGGAGGATAGAGAGAAAAGGGCGTTGAAAGAGGGGACTCTCACCTTCACGTTTTAACAAACAAAACATTTGGTGGATTCAACTTTTTGTGGATATATTCATATACATTATTATAGTATTAGTAACTAACACTAATTGACACAACCTCAAAGGAAACACAACCCTTTCGCAATTTCATTCATGGATAGAGATGGTTGCTACTCCTTTAATTAGTTAGACTACTAGTAGTAATAATCAAGCAAACTACATCTCTCTCTCTCTCTCTCTCTCTCTCTCTCTCTCTCTCAAGACATGACATGCGCATATAGAATATTGGGGTGGGTATGGTACGTGAAATGGGAAGGCGGTTGCTTAAATTAGTTAGGAAGGCATATTTTATCAACCTCTCTTATTCTTATACAATCAATCCTCTAATCATTCAATTTAACTTAGACTTGTGTTTCCACCTTACTACTCTTGCATGCCACGCTACCCCCTAATTTATCCCGCTCCGTTTTTTTTAGGTGACATATTTTTTTTCAACACGATATTTAATAAATATAATTAAATAGTTAATATTTGGTATACGTTAAAGATATATGTAATGTCAGGGATCAAAGTGATGCTTTTTGAGCCATAGAGAAAACAGACTAATTCAAGAAAACAACCTAAATTTGCAAAGAGATCACGTCGGAAAAAACGAAGGAGTGTTAGTAATTAATTTGGGGTAATTTATTTTTCCTCACACATAGTGCGTGCGTGCATGGAGTAAACAAATTGTAAGTAACCGCAGAATTTGGCACCGTAGGCACTAGTCAGGTCATTGGCCCCACTTTCCCTATTCGTTACGCCTTTCCTCTTAACGGTTCCAGATCCACTGCTCTGGCCCCCCCTAAACAGCAAGTTTTCCCCGCCAAAAATTCAACTCCACGCAACGTTTAGATCAACGGCTCATGTTCTTCGTATTTAGACCTTACCGTGCACCCGCAAGCACTTGATATTTCCCCTCTCCTGCTTTATATTTCTGCTACCTGCTTTCTGTTTCTATAGTTTTTCACCCTTTCTTCTCCTCTCTTCTCAGTTCTCAATTGGTCGAGATACATTGATTTGTTTGTGAAATGCAGAGGGAGGACATTTCATACGATTCGTTTATAACCACCTCCGCCGGAGATGAATCGGCGGCGGCGGGGGCGCCGCGGCTCTTCACTTCCTGTAACCCGTTCCTTTCCCCGACGTCGCCGACCTACGTGAACTCCGACGCCTCCTTCTATTCCTCGCTCTTCCGCAGCTACTCGTCGAACTCGACATCCGATACTGCCTCCTTCGACGGCGGAGACGCTGATCGCCGCCTCCAGGAAGCGAGCAGCGTCGTGGAGTACCAGCAGCTCTACAACCGGTACACGCTCTGTCTCGCGCAGCTCCACGACTCGATCGAGGAGTCCGACGCCCTCCGCCGCGACAACGAGTCTCTCCGCCTCTCCAATGCGGATCTCTCACACCGCATTGCCCTGCTGTTCTCGCGCGACCGCCTCTTGTCCGATTTCAACCGCCTGAGCGTCGATTCTCCAACAGCCGCCGCGGCGCGCGCCGCTCGTCTGACGGCGGTTCAACCTCTCGCCGAGCGCAATCGCGTGGATCGAAGGAGTACCGAAAGAGTCACGCTTCCGAAGAGCATTTCGGTGCGAGCTAGTGGTTACCTGGAGACGATTCGCCCTGTTCGAGACACGGCTGGCAACAAACCAGTGAGTCAACCAGCTGCTGCATTGGTGAGTCGAAACAGATCACGATTCTCGTGACCTTTTTCAGTAATCGAATTACTTGAGTAAGAATTAATTGTCTCTGTATTTGATTAATTTCGAGTATCTTAACCTGGCCCACGCTCATCCAGCAATTTAGCAACCAACATAGAGCACTTTCTCTGGAAAATCCCTAAAATATGCTTAAATGTAGATCGGAAGTGCAATGGTTACATCTTCTTAGCATATTCACAAATCAATGAATGCAGTATATAGTTAATTATTCTGCAGTGATTTTAGTTGTTATGTGTAAAGATAGTGTTGATAGGGATCGAAATATGCATTTCTTAAGAGTGCATTTTGAGTGAAAGTTAATCATCTCCAAATCTGAATCCGTTTCTAAGCAGAATCCTGATTGTGTGAATGCTTTTGTTGTTTACTGGCATCACATCCTACTGGAAATTAACTTGAGCTGTGGGTTGTTTGATGGCGTGAGCAGCAAAAAGTGCTCGTAGGTGGGTCGAAAAAGGAAGATGGTGAGGAGCTGGATGTTTACAACCAAGGAACCTCGAAAACGGAGCTCTGCAACAAATGGCAGGAGACGGGGGCCTGCCCCTACGGAGAGAACTGCCAATTCGCCCACGGAATCAATGAACTACGGCCGGTGATCAGGCACCCGCGCTACAAGACTGAGGTCTGCCGCATGGTGCTCGCCGGAGACCTCTGCCCCTACGGCCACCGCTGCCACTTCCGCCACTCTCTCACCGATCAGGAGCGCCTCATGGCGGCACCGCCGCCGCTGCGTTGATCCATCATGGACGAGGACTACTGGTGAGAGTTGTGGGTCGGTTGAATTCTTTATTCCATTTGTTTTCTTTCTTTTTTCAAAACAAAAATTCCACCTATACTATACACTAGGTGGGTGTATAGAGAGTAGTTTGATCCTATTGCAGTTTTCAACATGAATGTTGAATGAAATTCATAGTATAGAAATTGGAGATTAAGGCATTATATAAAGCTAATACACTGAATTATTATGCTCCCACCTCTCCGTCTCATTCTAGTTAACGTGTCTCTATTATTTTACACTCATATGAAACATCTTCAAGAAACACGTAATGTATTCAAGAACGCGCTAAATTGGATAGGACGAAGGGACATTGATAAATTATACTCCTTTCGTCTCATTCATAAGGAGATAAGTTCTATTTTCGTTCGTCCCAATCATATAGGGATATTACCCTAAATAGCAAAATTTTAACCCACTAAAACTCATTCACACTGTTTTATCCACAATTATCACTTTCGTCTTAATTTTCGTACCGAGTAGGACGTACCACTAGATTAGGTGGAACTCAAGGACTATTTGTGGGCTTTTCTTGAAATTAAGCCCACCTTAGCGAGCCTTTGATTTCAAGACTCAAGAGGGAATTCAGTAGTCCACTTTTGGATTCAAAACATGGGCCGTCCAAACCCGATAATTTGGTGGGTCTGGAGCACAATTTATGGCCCAAATCATTTGTACGAAAATACTCCCTTATCCATATTTGTAGAGAAAAGTGCAAATCAAACAAATGCTTATTTCCACCTCTGAATTTCTGTCTCTAACTACTACTACCTCCATCCCATTATATTAGTCCACATTTCCTTTTTGGTACATCTCATCTATTAGTCCACTTTCTAAAAATGGCAAAGAATGTGTGGCCACAATTAACTCTCTGTCCTCAAAATGAATTACAACCACATATTCCTCTTTGCATTGACTATTGTGTCAATCTCAATATGGACTAATATGGTGGGATGGAGGTAGTATTAGTTATACCTCTCGTATATTTACACTATGGGACTAATAGTAAGGGACGGTAAGAATACTTACATGAGACTCAAATATAACAATACTTATATAAAATTTTAAAAATTATAATGAAAGATTTTAAACGCATATGTCACATGTTGTAACAGAATAGAGTAATTGAGTAATCGAACGAACAGAAAGCGAGAATAGACACAGATTTATGTGGTTCACCAACGTTGTGTTGGCTACGTCCACGGGCAGGAAACGGAGAACAGATTGTATTATGACGGCTACAGAGTTACAGAGTATTGTGCCCTACTTCTATATAAATAGAGTACATCAGACGGGGCAGCTAGATTCAAGGCATACTAACATCACATAAGGAGGGGGTATATTCTTATCCATATCTATTGAGAAATTAAAAGTGTGGAGTTAAATTTGATTCCATTTCATAGATAGATATGGCATGGGGGAAAAAAGGCAGGATATTCCATTCAGAGAGGCTAAAGTGGGAAGCAAATTAGTCACGATTCTATAATAATTTTGATGCTAACGCTGAGTTATTGGATTTTGAGTTGAATACAAGTCAAGGGGCAAGCTGTACCCATATTCTATATCATCAATTTATGCCCAATATTCCTCATCATATATACATGCATGTGCTCCCTTTGTCCTCTTCAACCTGACCACATTCGTTTGGACCTATGTTGCATGGGTGCGGGGATACGGGTGCGGGGGCGATACGATTCGGATACGGGGATACGGATTTTTAAAAAAGTTAGGATACGATTCGTGAATGATACGTGTATATATTTATATTTTATAATATATATGACACTTATTTATAAAAATAAAAAGTATAAATAGAAAAGTATATTGTAAATATCCCTTAAAATGAAATCTTCGATTAAACCCCATAATTTAAATATTACAATAATTCTATTTATTGTTTAAATTTTAGGCATTGTATATAAAAATAATTACAAAAAAACCCAAAAAAATAAAATTATTACAAAAATAACCCTAAACGCACCGGATTCTCGAGGTGGACGCACCCGATTCGCGTATCCTTCTTTTTTTTTTTTTTTTTTTTTTTTTTTTTTTTTTTTTTTTTTTTTTCAGGATACGCCAGGTGGCGTATCGGATACGTATCCCACGCGAATCCGACGCGCACCCGCACCCCAGGCGTATCCGATACTGCAATAGGGAGTTTTTTGGAGAATCCGTGCATTACAGCATGACCTTTAGACTACGATATTGTTTTGGACACTCCTTTTAAGGAAGAGTGAATTTGTACCTATTGTGTACTAAATTGTTTTTTTTTTTTTCCCCTTCTTCGATTTCAATGTAATATTGTGATTAAGTCTAATATTATTGGTTTTTTCATTCAACTAGGGTATGTAATCATTTTAACAACATTTTTCATGTCTTCAACTAATAAAATTAAAATTAGTAATGTTAAACCCTAAATAAAATTGAAAAACTAACGAAATCAATAAAGAAAAATTAAGAAAAATCGATTTTGATACACAATTAATTAATTAATAGTACAATGTAAGAGAAAAGAATATATATAGTCGTCTCGTCTCACTTGATTTGGAAGTGTGTCGAGGAATTCAGTCCAAAGAACAATATATATACCAGTTTGAACAATAATAGCCACATTATTTCCCGAAGGGGGAGATTCTAAAATTGTGTTTGAACAAAAATAATGCAATAAGATAAAAGTGAAGGTATGGGGCAAAACCACGTGGAAGATGGCACCGTCCCATTTTAGAGAGAGAGAGAGAGAGAGAGAGAGAGAGCAAAAAATCTCCATTGATAAGGGATGTGTGATGGGATTCATTCTTCTTCAAATTCACCAAGCATTTTTTAGTTATGTCATTTTCATCCTATCTCATATCATATCGTATCTTTCCCCTCTCCCGAATTGGAATGTGCAATCGTTATATATATGGTCCCAACCATCTAATTAAGTCCCCATTTGGGGCTCCCGTTTGTTTCTGTTTTTTATCATAAATAGCATGACGACGGACGGATATCGAGAAACTTACTTATTGTATAGATGGTTTAGTTCAATGAGGTGATTGTACTTAATATATTTACAGGCTATGAGCCTATGAGACATATTATACGTGTCAATGTTGGGCAGTACAACATCTATATAAACTCACTATTAAAAAAAAAGTCATTATAAACTATATGAAAATGCGAATAGTTAACGTTGCATTTTGCGGAAACACTAATAAGACGATTCCAGGGTAAAATTTATTACGATAAAATACTTAACGTTACATTTTCATCTATTGTTACATTTTCAAAAATGTCATTATAAATAAAGTGTAACAATAATTATTTTATTATGACATTTTAAAGTGTCTTTATAAGCAAAATTTTTACTAACGACTGTACATGGCATCACAATATCAATAGTGGACGTTTACCGTGAGCATCCTCAATGTGCAGTCCACATCGATATTTTTATTTTTCTTTTGTTTTTTCATTTAAATATATTTGTTCGTTTATTTTAGTTTTGTTTTTTCATATGCTCTCATAAAATGTGGCTAAAATATGTACTTGGTATAGGTTGCATAGGGGAAGTGTATATATACTCCCTCCACCCCAGGTTAGGTAATGCATCAAAAATTAAATGAGAAAATTGTTTATGAATATAATTATTTCCATAAAATAAAATGCATCATATAGAATGAAACGTCCTAAAAATGAAAACATATTACCAGGGACGAAGGGAGTATATAATATATGTACGAAGAGAGAATTGAAATAGAGGAATAATATTTGGTCGAATTGTTGAATTCGCACAAACAAAGCTTCCATCATCTCATCCAAAATTCTTATTCTTTCTACTCACTTATTTTCTTAATATAATATTTCCTTTTCTAGAACCTCTCTTTCTCCAAAAAAATTCTTCTCAAATCATCTACGAATTCCATACACATATAGTAATATTATTTGAAGTAAGTAAGCAAAAGGGAAGGAAGCAGCAGAAGCTACAGTTTTGCCCTATAAATACAAGTGCCTTGCCATCGTACAAACTCACTTCTACATCCTTCTCTTCTTGTTCTTGTTCTTGTTCTTGTTCTTGTTCTTGTTCTTGTTCTTGTTCTTCTCCTTCGATTCGATTTTCTTCGCTTCCTTCTTCTAAGCACTTATATTTGCTGCTGGAGTTTGGGATGTGCATTTCATCGACAAAACCCTAACCATGTCTGCTATTTTTGTAGTGTTTTTATCTTATATATATCATGTTGTTGTAGAGCAAGAAAATGGGGTGAGGTAGCATTGGTGATGTGTTGACAGAAGAGAGAGTGCACAGATGATGAGACAATACAAAATGTGTATGATCAATCCTTTGTGCGCTCTTTGCTTCTGTCATCACCTTCTCTTGCTCCTCACTCCAGTATCAATCCCTCTCTCTCCGAGGGGAGAGAGAGAGGGAGAGAGTGAAAGTGGAGGAGGTGGTGGAGAGGGAGGGGGAAGGATGCTAATGTTGACAGAAGATAGAGAGCACAGACGAGGGGATGCATTATCGAATGCATCTTCCTTCGTTCGTGCTCTCTAATCTTCTGCCATCACCGGCATCGCCCTCTCACTCTTACTACTACCCCGGCCCTGGCGGCCCCTCTCTTCATTTTCAGCTTCCTCCTGAAAAAAACACAGAAAATATAGAGAGAGATTAAACAGATATTTCTTGATTTTGGGGTTATTTTTGTTGTGATATGCATGCATATATTATTTTGCAGGCAATTAGAAGATTTGTTGTTTGTCCCCGCACTGCAGCGTGTTTCCCAGATTTTTGTGCAAGTGGGTTTTTATATATAACATTTAATCAACTGTTGAAAAATATATATGTCACAGAAAAATGTTAGTATATATTTTATGTGGTTTGCCTTTTTTTTTTTTTTTTGGTTTGGTATTATTGTCTTCTCTTTGATTGGTATGTAATTTTCATGGAGAGTTACTTAGTTTGTAGGTTAATAAATTGATGCATGCAGATACATAAATTATATATCCTCTCTTTGATATTCTTACGCCAGTGTTCTAAAAATCCCCACCTAAACGTTAGACGGCACCCCAACGACCTGACTAGCGCATAGCGACTTTTATTTGGTCATACCTCAGTGGATGAGATATTACGCTGTGGAGGAATTTTTTGGAATACAATAATAATTAGTAGTAGCGATAAGTCCAATTTTCTATTGTGTAATTGTTGATATGCAAATACTATTAGTAGCAATTAGACTCCAAGCTTCGAATTTTAATTGTGATTTTTGTAGATTGTATTTTCAATGTTAAACAGTATATTTGCAGTAGTATTAATTTATGAAGACTCATTTCTCTACTCTTATTTCAGTTCATGTAGTTACTTTCATTTTCATATTAATATCAAAATTTTACTTAGATCGATGCATGTAAAAAAAAATAAAAACCTTTTAATAACCAACGCCTTTATACTCGCGACAAAACGATATATAGTTGGATCCATCGATATTACAATATTATTAGTAAAATAGTAGTATTATCAATTCATGCATAATTTATTAGCACAAAAAAAAAAAAGTATAATTGATTAATCAAGTTGATAAAATAGCTATAAAATGGTTAATGATGGTGAAGTGAAGCAAGTTCAATCTGGGCTGGAGTTTTCCCCTCAAATATTCTCCCCCTTGCTTCTGTTGCCTGCAATAAAATGAAAGTTAGCACGTACTCACTTCGTCTCACCCTAATAGTCACGTCTATTGGATATATTAAGGTAGTATACAATTATGAAAGTAGATTAGTAGTTTGGAACGGAGAGAGTACAACTAGTAAAACGAAAGACAATGAACCTTCTTCTCCCAATCCGTGAGGCATGTGACGAGAGAGAATAAGAAACACTGGACTGCTGCTCCGGCTACCAATCCCATCCATAAACCTTCTCCTCTCAACTTCAGACCGAACCCCGTTACCAAAGCCACCGGAATCCCCACCGCGTAATATGCTCCAAGATTCACATATGCCGCTATCTGCTGCCACCCTCCGCCTCTCGCCACTCCTGATACAAATGTAACTATTCGCAATCCGGTGAAGTTTCTGTTAAGGATGAAGGAAATAGTGGAAGTGGGAGGGGGAATACAGGAGAGTACGGCTTGCATGCTGTCCAAGATGATGGAGAGGCAGAGCAAAGGAGCCATTTTTTCAATGTAAACTGCCACTTCCGTTTCGTTTATAAACGCGTAGCCTAACATGCTGCGACAAAAGAATATAGCTGCTGCTGCAATGGCAAACTCCACTGTTGAGAGAATAAGGACTGTGAAGACAGCAAGTTGAGCTGCCTGTGGATTCCCTGCTCCCAGCTCGTTGGAGATCCGAGTGCTGTGAATTTTCATAGCAAGCCGTCGGTATTAGAGAAATAAACGAAGGAAAGAGAGTATGAACAAATAGAGCTCAAACCTTGCAGCAGCACCAAATGAATATGGTACATTAAAATGCAAGGAAGTGATTGTCATGCTGCATTTGCAGAAGTGAAAACACTAGTTAAAACTGTACTGTTCTACAACACAAACACATTCAGGAAACTGATCGAGTGATCAACTGTTGTATATCAGAAGCAGAACGTACCTTATAGATAAAATGTTCACCTCAATTTGCGGATTTGGCAACATCCCGGATAGTAGTATGACTAGTTCGAAGCACCACCATTCTAGACTGACACATACAGCAATAAATATATACTTATATCATTTTCATCCTATCTCATATCATATCATATCGTATCTTTCCCCTCTCCCGAATTGGAATGTGTAATCGTTATATATATGGTCCCAACCATCTAAGTCCCCTTTTGGGGCTCCCGTTTGTTTCTGTTTTTGATCATAAATAGCATGACCACGGACGGATATCGAGAAACTTACTTATTGTATAGATATGGTTTAGTTCAACGAGGTGCTTGTACTTAATATATTTACAGGCTATGAGCCTATGAGACATATTATCCGTGTGTCGGTAAAACATCTATATAAACTCACTATTAAAAAAATAACATGTTGTTACATTGGCATACACTGCACTTTTAAAAAAAATGTCATTATAAACTATTTGAAAATGCGAATAATTAACGTTGCATTTTGCGGAAACACTAATAAGACGATTCCAGGGTAAAATTTATTTATTACGATAAAATACTTAACGTTACATTTCATCTATTGTTACATTTTCAAAAATGTCGTTATAAATAAAGTGTGACAATAATTATTTTATTATGACGTTTTAAAGTGTCTTTATAAGCAAAATTTTACTAACGACTATACATGGCATCACAATATCAATAGTGGACGTTTACCGTGAGCATCCTCAATGTGCAGTCCACATCGATATTTTTATTTTTCTTTTGTTTTTTCATTTAAATATATTTGCTCGTTTATTTTAGTTTTGTTTTTTCATGTGCTCTCATAAAATGTGGCTAAAATATACTTGGCATAGATTGCAAATGGGAAGTGTATACTCCCTCCACCCCAGGTTAGGTAACACATCTGCTTTCGACACAAGAATTAATGAGAGAGTTGTGTAATTGTTAATAAATGAGAGAATTGTTCATAAATATAATTATTTCCGTAAAATGAAATGCATCATGTAAGATGAAACGTCCTAAAAATAAATACGTATTACCTATTCAGGGACGAAGGGAGTATATAATATACGTACAAAGAGAGAATAGAAATAGAGGAATATAATGTGGTCTAACCCATACGTCAAATTGTTCGCACAAACAAAGCTTCCATCATCTCATCCAAAATTCTTATTCTTTCTTCTACTCACTTAATTATTTTCTTATTATAGTATTTTCCTTTTTCTAGAACCTCTTTCCCCAAAAAAAATTCTTCTCAAATCATCTTCGAATTCCATAACCAACCAATTACTTTTTCTAGTGAATTTTCTAATGCTAAGAAACGACTAAATAGGATGAACTTGAATGATCCATACACATAGAGTAATATTATTTGAAGTAAGCAAGCAAAAAAGAAGCTGCAGTTTTGCCCTATAAATACAAGTGCCTTGCCATCGTACAAACTCACTCCTACATCCTTTTCTTCTTCTTCTCCTTCGATTCGACTCTCTTCGATTCCTTCTTCTAAGCACTTATATTTGCTGCTGGAGTTTGGGATGTGCATTTCATCGACAAAACCCTAACAAATTTTGTAGTGTTTTTATCTATATATATTGTGTTGTAGAGCGAGAAAATGGGGTGAGGTAGCATTGGTGATGTGTTGACAGAAGAGAGAGTGCACAGATGATGAGAATACAAATGTGTATGATCAATCCTTTGTGCGCTCTTTGCTTCTGTCATCACCTTCTCTTGCTCCTCACTCCAGTATCAATCTCTCTCTCTCTCCCCCCGGGGAGAGAGAGAGAGTGGAAGTGGAGGAGGTGGTGGAGAGGGAGGGAGGGGGAAGGGTGCTAATGTTGACAGAAGATAGAGAGCACAGACGAGGGGATGCATTAGTGAATGCATCTTCCTTCGTTCGTGCTCTCTACTCTTCTGCCATCACCGGCATCGCCCTCTCACTCTTACTACTACCCCGGCCCGGGCGGCCCCTCTCTTCATTTTCAGTTTCCTCCTAAAAAGAACACAGAAAATATAGAGAGAAATTAAAAGGATTTTTCTTTTTTGATTTTGGGGTTATTTTTGTTGTGATATGCATGCATATATTATTTTGCAGGCAATTAGAAGATTTGTTGTTTGTCCCCGCACTGCAGCATGTTTCCCAGATTTTTGTGCAAGTGGGTTTACATATATAACATTTAATTAACTGTTGAAAAATATATATGTCACAGAAAATGTTAGTATATATTTTATGTGGTTTGCATATATTTTTTTTGGTTTGGTATTATATATTGTCTTCTCTTTGTTTGGTATGTAATTTTCATGGAGAGTTAGTTAGTTTGTAGGTTAATTAATTGATGCATGCAGATTAATTAAATTATCCTCTCTTTGATATTCTTACGCCAGTGTTCTAAAAATCCCCGCCTAGGTGCTAGGCGGCACCCCACCGACCTGACTAGCGTCTAGCGACTTTTATAACATTGATCATACCTCAGTGGATGAGATATTACGATGTGGAAGAGTTTTTTGGAATACAATATTAATTAGTAGTAAAGATTAAGTCCAATTTTCTATTGTATAAATTGTTGATATGCACATACTATTAGTAGCAATTAGACTCCAAGCTTCGAATTTTAATTGTGATTTTTCTACATTGTATACTCAATGTTATACAGTTTATTTGCAGTAGTATTAAGAGGAAATTAATAGGGTATTTTACCCCCTTAGAGATAGTAAAACTAATATTAGGTTTGAGAATAAAAAACATACAAAATTTACCCATATTTAGGGTTGGTGGTCTAAAATGCCCCTCCTACCCTCACTCCTATCCTACTTTAATTTGAATATATGAGATCCACACTATCTCACTCACTCACTCTTCACATTACTTTCTCTCTCTACTCTCTCCCCTCTCTCTTTCTCCATTTCAGATTTGCAGATTTGAAAGGCAGCGAGGGTGAAGACTGTTGGAGACTTGGAGGAGCTCCGTCAAGATTCGGTGGAGGAGCTCCGTCATGATTGTCGGCCGTTGTCCGCCGTCTATATCTATCACCCTTCATCGCTATATCTCTTCCCCTCCATTTCAGAAACGAGGTGAAGACCAAGGTACTACGAGGTAGAACTCTGCCCCCCTTTTGTCTTCCTTCTCTTCTTTCGTTTTCGATTATTAGGTTTCGGCGTCGAGATCTATATCTTGATGTTGTTGGTGATGGGAGGGAAATTTAATGGTTTTTTCTTTGGGTATTTCGATGAAGGGAGAAGAAGGAGAGGATGAGGAAGAAGGGGGAAGCTTCACATATTCCTTCTCGAGGTGGCGGCGACGGCGACGACGTTCGAACCATGGAAACAAAGCTTCAACATTCTTCTTCTTCTTCTTCTTCTTCTTCTTCTTCTTCTTCTTCTTATGTTTTCTTTTTTTCTGCTACTCTTCTCATAGGAAATTTAAATTCAGAATATATTACGAAAATCTTAATTAATTTTCCGGTACGATTTTAACCCTTTCGTACATCTTTATTTTTCACATTCACATGAGTCTTTCTAGTAGAGAAAAGGACAACTTTAAATTCTTTTTTCGTACCGCAATTGTTAGTACGAATTTAACATAAATATTGATCTAGTAAACCTCGGTTGATCCATATTTAAATTTAAATTTGGAATGTATTACGAAAATCTTAATTGATTTTCTGGTACGATTTTAACCATTTCGTACTACTTTATTCTGGTACGATTTTAACCATTTCGATTATTAGGTTTCGGCGTTGAGATCCATCTCTTGCTGTTGTTGGTGATGTGAGGGAGATATTAATGGTTTTTTCTTTGGGTATTTCGATGAAGGGAGAAGAAGGAGAGGATGAGGAAGAAGGGGGAAGCTTCACATATTCCTTCTCGAGGTGGCGGCGACGGCGACGACGTCCGAACCATGGAAACAAAGCTTCAACATTCTTCTTCTTCTTCTTCCTCTGTTTTCTAATTTTCTGCTACTCTTCTCACAGTAAATTTAAATTCGGAATGTATTACGAAATTTTAATTGATTTTCCGGTACGATTTTAACCCTTTCGTACTACTTTATTTTGGTACTTCTTTATTTTTCACCTTCGCATGGGTCTTTCTAGTACAGAAAAGGACAACTTCAAATTCTTTTTTCGTACTGCAATTGTTAGTACGAATTTAACATAAATATTGATGGCGTGAATGAGGAGAGAGGCCACCGGAGAAGAATTTGTTTGGAAGCGTGCAGTAGTATAGAAGAAAAGTAAGCCGCAAAATTGCTATTTAAACTTGCTGAATTTTTACTACTTTCGATCTATGTAATTAAGAACATTGTACGAATTTTACGAATCTTACCATCAAAGTGGTTTATTTTTATAATTATACTTTACGCACTTAACAACATAGTACGAAACTTACAAAATCTTACTAAAACCGTGAAGAATTTTCACCACTTCACTTTATGTACTTAAGAACACAATACAAAATTTACAAATATTACCAGTAACGTAGAGAATTTATATAATTATACTTTATACACTTAACAACATAGTACGAAACTTATGAAATCTTACTAAAACCGTGAAGAATTTTAATCATTTCACTATATGTACTTAAGAACACAGTACGAAATTTACAAAATCATACTAATAACGAACAAATGTACTTAATTTTTTTTATTTCGAAATATATTTACTTGTTTTTCGGTACGATTTAACATCGTATTTCTTTGTTTTGTTACTTCGATTTATGTACTTAAAACATAGTACAAAATTTACAAATCTATACTTATTATAAAAAGTGTCTTGTTTACAAAATTCGATTTGCCTATTTTACCCTTATCATTAAAATATATATTTATTACACTTGTATTATCATTAGTATTAATAATAATTATGTAAAGATAAGATAGAATAAATTTGGGATAAATTATATTGATATTATAATTGGTATTATTAATTATGGACTATACTAAATAATCCTAATTATTACGTCCTCCATCTCTATTTTATTGATCCTAAATAATCAATAAGTCTTTTTATTTCTCAATAAGTATTTTTAAAAGAAAATAAATCATGTATCTCTCAATGGTTGAAAGTTCAATAAAATTAGAAAATTATAAATACTTAGGGAATTTATTTCCGCATGTTAACGTCAACATCACTAATATGAGTATTAAAAATATTAAAATTGTATACTAATATTCCCAATAAAACTATAATTATTTTACCAATAGAACTATGGAACAATATACTACTGTGTATATTAACAATTGGGGTACACTCGTGTGAGGTCGGCCTCACCGTGAGGCCGGATTAAGATTGACACTTTTGTTTATAAAGATTGGCACTTTGAAACATTGGCACTTTTGTTTACAAAGATTGACACTTTTATTCATAATAATTGACACTTTTACGAAAAATACGTTAATAATGAATATTAATTTCATGTTATGGAAATAAATAATATGTATATATATATAATAATAATAATATAAACCATAATATCAAAACATTATAATAACAAGTCGATAAAAAAATATAAAATTTTCGATATCAAATAGATTGGCACTTTCATTCGGAACAATTGGCACTTTTATTCACGAAGATTGACACTTTTGCTGGAGAATTATATATCCTAAGTTTCAATTTATAATCCATATTCAACCTTATAAAATTGAAGTTAAATACTCCCTCCGTCCCATTTAATTGTCCATGTTCTCCGTCCCATTTAATTGTCCACTTACGTAAAGTGAATTACTTTTACTCTCACAACTAATATAATACTAAACCCCACTATCTCACATGACCTTGGTTCCTGTGCCACCTCCTAAGAGGACAATTAAATGGGACGGAGGGAGTACTAAACAATAATTATAAAACCCTAAATTGATATATGAACCCTATAAAGTAATTTTAAAATAACATAACATATAAAAAAATACATATAAATTTTCATGTACAAGATTGACACTTTTATTCATAAAGATTAGCACTTTTATTAATAAAGATTGACACTTTACCTAAACGGGTCGGGTTAATCCAAACCAGGTCAGGTTGACCCGACCCAAAATCGGGTCAACCGGGTCGGGTTGGCCACAGTTGGGCCAGGTCGGGTCGGGTTGGGTGGGCCGGGTCTGGTCAGACGGATCCGGCCGCATGGTGCGGCCGGCCGCATAGGAGTCTTTGCGTTAACGATTTATGCTGTCATGTTTTGTATTTATTTTATATTTGTTTCTCGTATCCAATTCTACAAAGTTTGTATCCTATGGAAAACTCTAGCTTTTCCTCATCCAACTACTCGGCTTCCCTCTCAAGTTAATTCTTAATTCATTCTTATTTGTATTGACTTATAATTGGCATTTATTGATTTATATGTTTGTTGATTTTGAGGTAATGCTCTTAATTTTTGACGTCCTATAATATTGAAGAATTTGCAGAGCTTATTTTGTATTACGACTTTACGAGACGAGACTTGTTGAAATGGTCTTATTTTGTAATTTGTGTATATAAGATATTCTATATAAATTCGGTTGTATCTTTAGAAATGAAATATTCCTTGATGAGCTTTTGCAAATTACTTTTATTCTCTCAAATATAGTCATGTTAATTTTTTCTATCTTGCATGACATATTTGAAATAAGTTAATCGAATCCACAACCGTAAGACCTTTGCAAATCAATCAAAGAATGTATATGATACAATTAAAGACTTTACGACCCGGACAAGAAACAAC
Organism: Thymus mandschuricus; assembly: GCA_029379335.1. NCBI lineage: Eukaryota > Viridiplantae > Streptophyta > Magnoliopsida > Lamiales > Lamiaceae > Thymus > Thymus mandschuricus. The sequence continues at coordinate 33,629,716 of CM057078.1, forward strand.
TTGTGGAAATAACTTGACCGTAAGGATTAGAAGTTACTCCCGTACTGAAAAGTTTTGACTCAAGTTGAAAGGACGTAGGGAGTAATATATAATGACGGACAATGAGGTAAAATGCACAAATATTACATTCATAATATACTGAACCGTTAATTTTTAACATGTTAAGTTTGAGATTTTAATTATATTTCATCATAGACTAACAAATTTTGTACTAGGAAGTTATATCATGTACAATGATGATATAGATATTTGGTATATATCTAATGTCGATATCATAATAGTTAATTGAAATTTTCTCATGTATAATGTACATCCGAAAAAGAATTGGCTCTCAAAAAGTACACTATCTAAAAAAAACAATGGAAAGCATTGACATCAAGCTACATAATAACTTTGTTGAGTTCAAAATTATGGAATTGAAATTCAACATAAATGAATGTGCATACCTGAACATTATTCATCAGATATATATATGAAGCTCTTGTATAAATTGAGGATAGTAAAGTGGTGTTAGTGCAAACTCTATCAAATTCCGAATCTAAGATTGTGAGGAATGTAATCATCGCCAACAAAATTTAATGCCATTTTATAATATACGATATGATGTTGCATATAGATCGATAAGAAGTTAATCATTTAATGTTGTTTCAAGTAAATTTAAAAGTATAACAAGGAAAAATATAAAACTCTACAATAATGCAATTTAATTTGAAACAAATAAAATATGTATTATTGTGGGCCTTGTGGCCTTGGTTTTTGATGGATTTTTTAGTTGATTGACTGTGCTATTTATTTGTAAATTCGTACATTTTATATTGTTACGAATTTAACGGTAGAAAACCAAATTGTTTGTTTGCACAATTATATTTTTTATGCTAATTATAAGACCTTAGGTGGATTACACTCACATTTTTATTCATGGGTTCAATTTTTTTATGAAGAGTCTTTACCTTTTCTTTTTTTTCTTTTAATCTTTTATTTAAATAATAATATTAATTGGAATTGTAATATACAATTATTTGCACTGCAGGATTCAAACTATTGTTTTACATGAGTCATTGACGGGGTTAAAAAAACAAATCATCAATTTGGTATGTGATTCATGTAAGAGATGCTCAACGTTATGTCCCAACAATGGTAATATGCAAATGTAATGTGAAAGTTTTTGAGACGACACTAAGGTAATATAAATAGTTATGTATATATATATATATATATGTTATGATTGTTATCTAAATCACCAGATAGAGGATAACTATGAATGTTATACATTGTAATGCACAAATCACAATGTTCGAAGATGTTGCGACAGTATGTGTCGGGTGCTTCATGGATGACCATTTTCTTTAATAAACCAAGTTAGTATTTGTTATAATACATTTTTCTTTATGGGATTTACTTTATAATTTTACAAAATTTGTAAATATTTCTAATTTTAAGGGGTGTATTAATTTACTTTATAATTTTACACTCTCAAATGTAATTATGTTACAATCTTGAAATACAAGAGAACATTTTGTAATAATTTTTTATATCTTGCATGACAGATTTGAAATATGTCGATCAAATTCACAACCATGAGACCTTAACAAATCAATCAAAGAACGTCTTTGATACAATTGAAGACTTTACAACTCGGACAAAAAAAAAGAGAGATGAATAAGGCATTGGTATATATCTAATGTTGATATCAAAACAATTCATAGATATTTCCCGTATGAAATGTAGATCGCAAAAAGGAGTTGACTCTCAAGAAGTACACTTTCTAAGAGACGACATCAAACTACATTACAACTTTGTTGAGTTCAAAAGTATAGAATCGAAATTCAACATAAACGAAGACTTCGATTAGTCTCCAAATATTATTTAAAAAATTTCTTAAATCTATTATACATGATTAACATATATTGTTTCATCATGCATATATGCATATTATTCATCAAATATATATGGATCTCTTGTAAAAGTTTATGATAGTAAAGTGGTGTTAGTGCAAACTCTATCAAATTCCAAATCAAACACTGTGAGGGATATAATCATCATTAACATAAAGTAATCCCATTTTTAGGTATACGATTGTAGAGGGTGAATCTACAATTGAGTTGGATCCGACTGGTTCGACCCGACTGATCAGATCCGACTGAAGAAGAGGCACTAGCAACCTGTCAAACAAAACAAACGTAAGAGCCCTTCGATGGACACGGGTGGGGGTGTCAGCCGAAGGACCTCCGACGCTCAAGTCAGTAGTCGGAACAACTAGTCGGAAAATAATAATGAAACAATGTAAAACGAATAATTGAAGAATGATAGAAATTCCGATTGAAATAATGGTGGTGAGCGTGGATGATATGGAGGTGATGGTAGGCGGCGCCGTCTGACTGAAGTCTAATAAACGCCGACTGATGGAGCGTGGAGGGTTTCAGAGGAGGAGTCAGCTGGCGAGGGGAATGCTTGAATGAATGAGTGTGAGAGTGCGTGAGATCGTGTGTTTGACCTAGCAGTCGAGAGTTTATATAGGACGGCTTACCCGACTAGGGTGTTTCCGTTTAAACCCTAGTCTGCCTCTAGTCGTTGAGAAGGTGGGGAGGCTTCTTCCGGCTGACTCGCTCCGTCCGTTTGGTCAGTTGAGACTGATCTAGATCCTTCGGCTGGTTAAGTGGACCCTGGGTTCAGTCGGCCCAATAGAAACAAGGCCTTATAATAGTTAACTGGGCCAAACAAATTGTTCCGTCTGACTGATGGGCTGATTATGCTCAAGTGCTTGGAGTTGGGCTGATCAAGTATGAGCAAATGGGTTGGGCCAGTCAGGCGGATTTTTCCCACTACAACGATACGATGTTGCATAGAGATCGATAAGAAGATAATCATTTAATGTTGTTTCCAAAGTATAGAATCGACAAAAAGGAATCGACATCAAACTACATTACAACTTTGTTGAGTTCAAAAGTATAGAATCGAAATTCAACATAAACGAAGACTTCGATTAGTCTCCAAATATTATTTAAAAAATTTCTTAAATCTATTATACATGATTAAAATATATTGTTTCACCGTGCATATATGCATATTATTCATCAAATATATATGGATCTCTTGTAAAAGTTGATGATAGTAAAGTGGTGTTAGTGCAAACTCTATCAAATTTCAAATCAAACACTGTGAGGGATATAATAATCATTAACATAAAGTAATCCCATTTTTAGGTATACGATACGATGTTCCATATAGATCGATAAGAAGATAATCATTTAATGCTGTTTCAAGTAAATTTAATAATATAACAAGGAAAAATATAAAACTCTACAATAAGGCAATTTAACTTGAAACAAATAAATTATTTATTATTGAGTTTGGTTATTGATGGATTATTAGTTGATTGACTGTGTTAATTTAACTTATTTGTACATTTTATATTGTTTCGCATTTGATAGTAGATAATTCAATTATTTAATTGTTTGCATTATTTATCATATTTATGCTATTATAAGACCTTAGATGATTTATACTCACTTTTCTGTTTCCGGCTTTAAATATTTTAAGAGTATTTACCTTTTCATTTTTTTTAATCTTTTATTTAAATAATAATATATATATTAATTGGAATTGTAATATACAATTTACTGCAAGATTCAAACTATTGCTCTATGGTAATTATTGACAAGTTCAAACCAAATCATCGATATAGCATCACTCCTGTAAGAGATGCTCGACATCGTGATTCATGACTGTAATATGGAAGTTTTTGAGACGATACTAAAGTATTATAAATTGTTATGCATACATATGTTATAACTATTATCTAAATCACCGAAGAGAGAGAATAACTTTGAATGTTATATCAATGCGAGTAATGCACAAATCACAATGTTCTAAGATGTAGCAACAATATATATAATTTGCTTAATGGATGGATAATTTTCTTTAATAAACCAAGTTAATATCCATTATAATAAATTTTTCTTAATGAAATTTACTTTATAATTTTACAGAGTTTGTAATGATTTGTAATTTTAAATATTTCTTTAGGATGAAAATGAATGGGTATGCACCGTATGCTATAGGGATTTGAGCTTACAAAATTCAACGATTTGCATTTTATGACCGCAGAAAGTCTAACAAGATCGAATATCATGGGCAACACAAGTACTATAGCCAAGCAATAGTAGAGGTTAACTACATCAACACCGGTGGACAATTATCAATTCAAGAACTTAAAATATATCAAGTAGAAGAAAAGAAACTATCCAAGAGAGTAAAACCAAATGAAGTGGAAACAAATCAAATTAAAGAAGAGAAAAAATCATTCAAGAGGGTAATGTCAACAGAAGATAAAGAAAATAAAAGGGCAAAGAAAAATATCAAGCCAATTCATGTGGAAGAAAATACAAAATTAAAGACAGGTGTGCAACTTGATGAAGTCCAAAGAAAGGGAAAATGAAAGATAGTAATAAAAAAGAAATTTAAAGATGGCATTGATATTATAAGCGACGATGATATCACATTGGACAAGGTTTTGAGTAAAATTAAAAGGAACAAAGGTTTTCTCCTCCCTTCAAAATCAAACAACAAAATAATTAATGTGAATGCATGATTATTCACATTTTAAATGTTTTAGACAATGAAATTAACATTGAGTTTTTATCTTTTATTTTTTTATAAAAATAAATATTAGTTTTATTTTTATTTGTCATGTTTGAAGTTTCCACATTATTTATTATTCTTTTCCCATCGATACATATAAAACACATATGAAAAAAAAAAAAAAAATATATCGGATCCACGTGCAACGCACGTGATCTCGACTAGTCCTACTAAAAATGTGCATAATTTTTTTCACTTCGCTCTATGCACTTAAGAACACAGTACGAAATTTAAAAATCTTACTGTAAACGTCCAAAATTTTTATCACTTCACTATATGTACTTAAGAACATAGTACGAAACTTAAAAAATCTTACTATAAACGTCTATACTTTTTATCACTTCACTCTATGCACTTAAGAACATAGTACGAAACCTAAAAATCTTACTATAAACGTCCATAATTTTTATCACCCCACTTTATGCACTTAAGAACACAGTACGCAACTTACAAGATATTACTATAAACGTCCATAATTTTTATCAGTTCACTATATGCACTTAAGAACATAGTACGAAACTTATAAAATCTTACTACAATTGCTCAGAATTTTTATTAATTCACTACACGCACTTATCAACATAGTACGAAATTTACAAATCTTACTAGAAACGTACATAATTTTTATCATCATATTTTATGCACTTAACAATACAGTACGAAACGTAGAAAAAAGTACTGAACTCGTGCAAAAAGAGAGAGAAGAGAGAAGAAAAATTGAACATAGGAGAGAAGAGTTAGTGGGTGAGAGGAGAGAGAGTGTCAGTTAGAAAAGTATAGAGAGAGGAAGAGAGAAGGAGAGAAAGTTGATGTGGATAGAGAAAAAGTAAGTGCATGGGGATGTGTATGTCAAAAAAGTGAGTGGGTGGAATAGAGAAAGGAAGGGTATTTTGGTACCAATTTTGAAAATAAGGGTAGAATTTGGTTATTTTTATTCCCATACCTACATTTGGTTTTCTTATCTATAAAGGGTCAATATAATTTTTGCCTCTAGTATTAATTATAATTAATGAAGACTCATTTCTCTACTCTTATTTCAGTTCATGTATTTACTTTCATTTTCATATTAATATCAAAATTTTACTTAGATCGATGCATGTAAAAAAAAAATAAAAACCTTTTAAGCATCAATGCCTTTATATTCGCGGCAAACCGATCTATAGTTGGATCCATCGATATTACAATATTAGTAGTATTATCAATTCATGCAGAATTTATTAGCACAAAAAAAAGTATAATTGATTAATCAAGTTGATAAAATAGCTATAAAATGGTTAATGATGGTGAAGTGAAGCAAGTTCAATCTGGGCTGGAGTTTTCCCCTCAAATATTCTCCCCCTTGCTTCTTCTGTTGCCTGCAATAAAATGAAAGTTAGCACGTACTCACTTCGTCTCACCCTAATAGTCACGTCTATTGGATATATTAAGGTAGTATACAATTATGAAAGTAGATTAGTAGTTTGGAACGGAGAGAGTACGACTAGTAAAACGAAAGAGTATGAACCTTCTTCTCCCAATCCGTGAAGCATGTGACAAGAGAGAATAAGAAACACTGGACTGCTGCTCCGGCTACCAATCCCATCCATAAACCTTCTCCTCTCAACTTCAGACCGAACCCCGTTACCAAAGCCACCGGAATCCCCACCGCGTAATATGCTCCAAGATTCACATACGCCGCTATCTGCTGCCACCCTCCGCCTCTCGCCACTCCTGATACAAATATAACTATTCGTAATCCGGTGAAGTTTCTGTTAAGGATGATGGAGATAGTGGAAGTAGGAGGTTGAATACCGGAGAGTACGGCTTGCATGCTGTCCAAGATGATGGAGAGGCAGAGCAAAGGAGCCATTTTTTCAATGTAAACTGCCACTTCCGTTTCGTTTATAAACGCGTAGCCTAACATGCTGCAACAAAAGAATATAGCAGCTGCTGCAAAGACAAACTCCGCTGTTGAGAGAATAAGGACTGTGTAGACAGCAAGTTGAGCTGCCCGTGGATTCCCTGCTCCCAGCTCGTTGGAGATCCGAGTGCTGTGAATTTTCATAATAAGCCGTCGGTATTAGAGAAATGCGCCTGGATATAAACGAAGGAAAGAGAGTATGAACAAATAGAGCTCAAACCTTGCAGCAGCACCAAATGAATATGGTACATTAAAATGCAAGGAAGTGATTGTCATGCTGCATTTGCAGAAGTGAAAACACTAGTTAAAACTGTCTGTTCCAACAACGCACACTCACACACACGCACATTCAAGAAAATGATCGAGTGATAAATTGCTATATACCGGAATTTCCAAATAGTCATATCAGAACATACCTTATAGATAGAACGTTCACCTCAATCTGCAGAGTTGGCAGCATCCCCGATAATAGTATGACTAGTTCGAAGCACCACCATTCTAGACTGACGCATACGGCAATATATATGAAGAGATCAAATATAGATAGAAAAATATATAGGACTTCTTCTAAAGGAAATATTTTTTTCTTACCAAACCATCATAGCAGAAGGGATAGCATATTGGAAGAAATTTCCGAGATAAGAAAAGACTTCCTTCGAGAAAGAAGCATGTGTTTTCTTACAGGATGAAGAATACTCCACATACAAAACAAGTATAATAACATTTAACCAGTATGATATGCCAACGGAAAGTGCAGCTCCAACACTGCCTAGCTTTAACTTAGACACTTACACCCAACAAAGCAGGATGTCGAAGAAAAGTGAGGCTAGTGAGCTGAAGAGAATCGGAAGCATCAAATTCTGAATCTGCAGATAACGAGTTAGAGTCTGAAGGATCGCATAGGCAAATAGCGATGGCACGAGCCAAATTGCATATTTGCCAGCTCAATTTGAGATTGAAGGGTCTTGACCGATAAATATGAATAGCTTGTCTGTGAATACCCACAGAATAGATATCGGTACACAAATCACAATGAGGCATAAATTTGCAGCCTGAGTGAAATTTCCGACTTGTCGGTACTGCTCAGCCCCATAAGCCTGCCCACACAGTGTTTCCAGTGCACTGGCCATGCCAACCTGCATCAAATGTTTCCAAAACTAGTTTAAAAGACATTTGTAAACAGCACGATCGAGGATGATTCAAAGAAAAAAAATACTGTATAGTTCAGCAGAACCAAAACTTGGTACAAAAATCTTACTATGACACTGAATCCAGTAACATTACAGAATGTGGTAGCCATAGATGCACCAGCCAGAGGGAGCTCACCGAGATGCCCCAGCACGAACATGGGGGATAACCGCAGCAGAAACTGTGATAGGGACACCACTATCATTGGCCATGCAATGTAATTCACACTCTTTAGCTCACTTGCAAACTCTCGTGAGACGAAACTAGAACTAAAACTCTCTATACTCCCTTCTCCAATTTGGCTGTACCGTGGTCTCGAAAAGTATGTACACCATGAGGAAGGCAGAATCCACGGCTGCTGCCATACAGTCCCAGCTACCAGCTGATCATGGCCTTCCATGGAAGTTCCAGATTATGCACAGTTCTGACTTTACTTCGGTGTAAGTCAACAGAAAAGAGCATGATGATTATGGAGAGACATAACGTACAAGGACAATGAATAATCCATTATTCAAACTCAAATCAAGACTTAAAATAGTTAATTGGTTCATGACACAAATATTATATTACTAACTACAAATAGCCACACTACAAATAATACAGTAACCTGAAAGGTTTGGCAGCCACTACAAAAAACAATATGGTGGCATCAGAGTCAGATTATACTTTACTAAGTGCAATTTAGCCCATACTTTAAGGCGTAGTAAATAGCCTCTAATTTAGTTGACATTCAAATACATCAAGATAGTGACTTGAAACTCAGGTCATTGGCATCAATTTCAGCATACACACACACATTCTACCACCTCAAAAGTATTATTAAATGCTTATCCTTAAGTAACACGACTAGCTCATACAACCACCGCTCTAAACTCCGCATTACCAAAAGACATATCAGGCATCTAACTATATGGAGGGACAGGTTCATGATCAAGCAATGAATATATTTTTAAGTTATACCACGAAACGTAGGTATACTTCTCTATAAGTGACATATTTAAAAAATTCAAATTTCATAAATATAATGTAACGCGCGTTATAATAGAATAATGATACGTATAATTTGGACAACCTTGGTATATATAACAAAGAGAACAGTAAGAAGTGTTGTTTTATTTTTCCTTCACTAGTTCATGTTAACGACAAACAGAGTGCTCAGTGTGAAAAACTGGTACAGATTAATACAAGAAACTGATCTCTGTTTCATAAGATCAGCTGACATGAGTGGTGATTTTTTCGTGGAATATCCTGCGTCTTGCTTCTATTGCCTGGCAAAGGGATACAATTGATAAGCAAGCTTACCTATGGAAAATTTTGCTTCTTCATCAGATGAATTACATACCTGTTTGTTCCAGTCGGTGCGAAATGTTATAATCCCAAGCAATAGAGATTGCGTTGCAGCTCCTGCTATCAATCCACTCCATAGACCCTCTCCTTTCAAATGCATACCAAATCCAAATAACAGCGCTACAGGAATTCCGACCAGATAATATGCCCCAAGGTTAATGTAGGCCCCTATATGCTGCCATCCACTGCCTCTAGCCACTCCTACAACAAACCAAGACGACGTCACTGAACTTTCCATTCTGGAGTGCGAGAAATGTGGTGATACTGGTCATTCGAAAACACAAAACAAGTTTTTCAGGAAATGTCACCTGAAAGGACTGATTGCAGGCTATCCGTGACGATAGAGATGCAAAGGAAAGGAGTCATGTCTTTGACATAGAGGACGGTGCTCTTCTCGTTACTGAATGCATATCCTAATATGTAACGGCAAGAGAAAATAACGGTGCTCGAAATAAGAATCTCCACAGCTGCCAGAAGCAACACAGCATAGAGAACTAGTCGAGCCGCCTGTGGTTTCCCAGCTCCGAGTTCATTTGAAATACGAGTGCTACAGTACATGAGAATTATTAGAAGGTACAGACATAGAAGCTATGTGATTACGAGGACAAGAGCTAGACCTTGCAGCAGCACCGAAGGAATATGGCACAAGAAAGTGTATGGTTTCAATTGTGAGGCTGCTCATAGAAAACAAGTAGGTGTCGATTTAGATATGTCAAATATGGAATATATCCTACTAAACGTACATACCATACGGACAGTACCGACGTCTCTTGTTGTGGATTCGGCAATAGCCCAGCAAGCAATATGACTATCTCGAATGTCCACCACTCCAAACTACACATAAAGGACTTTAGAATGTTAGTGATCTAAATTATATACACATACATCAACCGATACAAAAGACAGGAGCAACTACCAGACCATCACAGCAGAAGGAATAGCAAATCGAAAGAACTCCCTCACGGTAGAGAACACTTCCTTAGAGAAAGGAGCACGAGTTTTAGCACATTTTGCAGAGTACTTCACATAAATTCCCAGAAAGATCACATTCAACCAATACGAGAGACCAATCGAAAGTGCTGCCCCGACACTTCCAAGATCCGTCTTGAATATAAGAGCCCAAGAAAGTGGCAAGTGGATGCAGAGACTGGCTACCGTGCTAAAAAGCATAGGCAATATCAAACTCTGAGTCTGCAAAAATCGAACCAACGACTGAAGAATAGCATAGGGGAACAGTGAAGGGATGAGCCAAATTGAGAACTTGCCAGCTTCTGCCGACATAGCAGGGTCCTGGCCAGTTAAAACCAGAATCTTCTCTGTGTAGATCCACAAGATAGACACCGGTATACATGCGAGCAAGAGCCATATCGTAGCACCATAAGTATACGTCGAAAGCTTCCGATACTGTCCTGCTCCATAGGCCTGTCCACATAGAGTCTCCAACGCACAAGCCATTCCAGACTGCTCAAAATTCATCAGTGAAACTATACTAATACCTTCATAGAGCAAATTCTTCCCCATAATCACCATGAAGAACTCCATATTCAATTATAATGATGTGAAATAGTTGATTGCACCATAACAACAAATCTTTGATCGTTTAGGAAGCATAACACGGTGGGGAAAAACACAGTTGCAGTTATCAAACAGTTGGCATGCATGAGAAGAGCAGGGGAAGAAGAGGCTTACGAGCAGGCTGAAACCGGTGACGTTGGAGAGAGAAATGGCGATGGCGGCGCTGGAGAGGGCAAGGTCGCCGAGATGGCCGAGCATCATCATGGACGCCGCCCGGAGTAGGTACTGAGACACCGACACCACCACCATGGGCATGGCTATGTCGCTCACCCTCTTCAGTTCTCCCGCGAAAAGCTCCCTCTTTGAAAACCCCATGCGCTCATTTTCCGCCGCGAGGAGAGGCTCTCCTCCTTCTTCCATCGCCGATATCTGAGTATCTTTCACATTCTCGAGGAGGGGTCCGAGGGGAGATATGTATTACAACAAGAAGACAAATACAAGGAAAAGTTCCACGTAAATATGTCGATGAGTGCGATTGATGCTAGAGTGTCAGTAAGGGGAAGGTCGATCTTGCAAACCCCTTCATCATGTTTGCAATGCAAACCCCTTAATCAAGCCCCTACACGTGGAATCCACTATCTGTTTTCTTTTTTTTTTTTTACTTTGCTACTGTAGTATAGTTTTTTTTGTCCTTTTTGATAATTTTGTTTTTACGTTAATTTCAAACTCTTAATTAGATTAAATCAAAAAATTATTTATGCTATGAATTGACCAAAATATATTATAATACCACACACATATATAAATTACTACTAATTAATTGTAAAATTTAATTAAATTAAAGATCTAAAATTTAATTTGTTGAATTTCGAAAGCAAAGAAGTGATTATACTACGTAAAAAAAAAACGAAGGGAGTACTAGGAGAAATTGGAATATAACCCTTTAAAAAAGAGAGAGAAAAACTTTATTTTTATTTATAACATACCACGTTAGAAAAAAAAAAGTAAGGAGTATTTTATATTTATAGAGTTTCTTGTTTTATTATTTTTATTTGTCCTAGATTTTTTTTAATTACATAAAATATCACCCCAATTTCGAATTTTAAAATTAAATATTATGAATTGAATTCATTGCTTGATTCACACTGCACTGATGCCAATGAAGAAGAAAAAAAGGAAAAAAAAAAAAAAAAGGAAAGAAGAGAGGATAGTGGAATACACGTGGAGGGAGATTAGAGGGGGGTTTGCATTGCAAACGATTTCTTGAGTTTGCAAGATCGAATCTGCTGTCAGTAAGTCTGGGCTCCCCCTCTCTCTTAAACTCAGAATTTTATGTGCAGCGTTAAAAGAACGAAAAATAGAATAAAAAGAAAAAATAAAATGAAATATGACAGTTACTTCGAATTAATTTCCTATTTCAGAAAATAGGACTATTAAAAATAAAATGAAGTACAATAGTTAATTTGAATTAATTATTTTCATTTTAAAAAATAAGACCATTCAATGTTACTATCAAAACAATTGAAAAATAACTAATGGAGTAGATTTTTTCACTAAACCCCAACTTTAGTAGTAGTTGGAAATAGACTTTTTACACGTGAAAAAAAGTAGATTAATGGATGGATCCAAAAATGTTTTTTTATCAACTCCCATTATTTTTATTTTTATTGTTATTTTAACCTATATTTTGCGGTATGTAACATTTATAATTATTTTCAAATTTTGCACGAAATAAATTATTTTTTCAGTGCAGCTAAAATAGAATTTAAGAGGAAAAAGAAAAAAGAAAAAGAAAAAAATAGTATGAAGAAGAAGAAGTGGAGAGGGAAAATTTCTGTGTCCTCTCTTTTTACCGCGACCCTCTTTGACCATGGCTTCCACCTCCACCTTCACCTTCTCCTTCCTCCCTTCTTCCTCCGCTCTCTGAATTTCATTTCTTTCCTCTTTTATTCTCCCGCGTTTTCACATTCCTCCACGCGTTTCCCATTTCCTCCCCTTTTTCACATGAACCTGCCGGTCTTCCTCCGACTTCGATCCTCGTTCCACAGCCACAATCCATTCATCGCCGGAAAAATAGGAGGAGGAGTAGGAGGAGGAGGAGGAAATCCGAAGCTTCATCGGAATGGGAATCTGCAATTCCACCACGAAGGAGAGCGCCTCCAGCGCCGCCCCCCGTCCCGCCGCCGACGACGACGAGAAACGCGACGCCGCGAGGCCTGCCGTCAAGATCCCCGCGTTCATTTCGAGGAAGCAGGAGGGCTCTCGCCATAGGCCGAAGGGCAACCAGAAGAACAACCAGCAAAAACAGAGGAATTCCCCCCAGAATGTGAAGAATTTCTCCAGGAAGCCGGCTGGGTCCGTGCCCTGTGGGAAGAGGACCGAGTTCGGATACGAGAAGGACTTCGATTCGAGGTACACGATCGGGAAACTGCTCGGCCATGGCCAATTTGGATATACGTACGCTGCAATTGATAACTGCAATGGCGATAGCGTTGCCGTGAAGAAAATCGAAAAGAACAAGGTGCATTTCCCCCCCTCTGTTGCTTGATTTCGTTATCGCGAACTATTTCGTATTTTGTTGGATATTTATATTGTTGAATTGTTTAATGTTATTGACTCGATCAAATCTATGATTGATTTAATAATGCCTAATGTTATTGCTCTAGTGTTATATTTCAAGATTTTTGATCATTTGAAGTTATTGCTCTGGTTTTAGATTTCAAGGTTTTTGATGAGTTTGTAATGTGTAATTATCTACGAATGAATAATGCCAGATGGTTCTCCCAATTGCTGTTGAAGATGTCAAGAGAGAGGTTAAGATATTGAAAGAGTTGGCCGGCCACGAGAACGTGGTTCAGTTCTATAACGCTTACGATGATGATTCGTATGTGTATATAGTGATGGAGTAAGTCTTGCTCAATACCTTGATTTGTATCGGGTTGTCGTTGCTAAGCATGATCTGATTGAGTTGTTGTCCTTCTGGGTATTCAGGTTATGCGAGGGCGGAGAGTTACTGGACCGTATATTGTCTAAGTAAGCACATCCGAGTCCTAGATTAATCTATATACGAGTTGTATGGATGTAGGTCTATCTGGGAAAATGCATTATTCTAAGACTGGAACTTCGATTCTCTTTAACAGAAAAGATAACCGTTATGCAGAGAAAGACGCAGCAATTATTGTAAGGCAGATGCTGAAAGTCGCAGCCGAATGCCATTTACATGGTTTGGTACACCGTGATTTGAAGCCCGAGGTTTGTGAAAGTAACTTAATACTTGTTTCGTTAATGTACTATGTATTTTCTTAATTCTGATCTGTACTTCTCCACAGAACTTCTTATTTAAGTCACTAAGTGAGGATTCAGCACTGAAAGCTACGGATTTCGGACTTTCAGACTTCATAAGACCAGGTAATCAAATTTTTATCCTCGTGTTTCTTGAGAATATTCATCTAACCTTGAGAGGGTGGCTCATTAATTTGAAGCTCTTCAGTTTTATAATCAATATTTTATTTTAATTGTTAATGTAGGAAAGAAATTCCATGATATTGTTGGGAGTGCATATTATGTTGCTCCGGAGGTATTGAAGCGTAGGTCAGGCCCAGAATCAGATGTGTGGAGCATAGGTGTAATTACTTACATTTTGCTTTGTGGACGTCGGCCCTTCTGGGACAAAACTGAGGATGGCATATTCAAGGAGGTTCGATACCGTACTTATCTTCATTCTCGTCACAATCTGTTATTCGTTCTCTACTTATCAAATATAAACAGTGTTCGAAGGAACCTCTAATCCTAAGTTGTTTTTCTATGCATACGTTGTTATTGAAAATCACATGAACTTGAACTGATGTTTTGTTATTGTTTATAGGTTCTGAAAAACAAGCCCGACTTTAAGCGAAAACCGTGGCCATCCATAAGTGAAGCTGCTAAAGATTTCGTGAAGAAATTGCTAGTGAAAGATCCATATGCGAGACTTACTGCAGCCCAAGCTTTATGTATGTCGCGGTGATTCTTGAATAAATATTTACTACGTGTTTCATGTGTTATACTAAATAATCGGTCCCTAAGGTATAGCATAGCCCCGTTTATCTGATTTCTCAAACTTGTCTAGCTCATCCATGGGTTCGAGAAGGAGGCGAAGCTTCAGATATTCCACTGGACATATCTGTTCTTTCCAACATGCGACGCTTCGTCACATACAGCAGATTGAAGCAGTTTGCACTTCGGGTATTTTGCATTTCTAAAAACTTCTACCGTTTGTCGATTTATTCAAACTACCTACATTCTGATTAATTTATCACTCCAGGCACTGGCTGGCACGATAGAAAACGAAGAACTGGCTGATTTACGTGATCAGTTTGATGCAATCGATGTGGATAAGAGCGGGGCCATCAGTCTCGAAGAGATGAGACAGGTTAGCTAGTTTGGCTTTAACGATGTTAAAATTTCATTTTGCCTTTGTATGTCGCATACCGTCTAAACGAGACACCTCTTACACGCGATCTCATTCCTCAGGCCTTGGCGAAGGATCTTCCGTGGAAGTTGAAAGAATCACGCGTTCTTGAAATCCTTCAAGCGGTATGTTTCTTAATGTAACGGAAACCATATGAGATATCAATAGAAAACTATCGATTGATGTTATATATTTATGTATGCAGATTGATAGTAACACCGACGGACTAGTTGATTTCTCGGAGTTTGTTGCTGCAACCGTTCACGTCAATCAGCTCGAGGAACACAATTCGGAAAAATGGCAGCAAAGATCGAAAGCTGCTTTCGAAAAATTCGACGTTGACAGAGATGGATACATAACACCAGAGGAAATCAAACTGGTTAGTTAGTTGGGTTCACAATTTTCTTGATGAAACATAGCAAATAAGAAAATGCCTGCATTCACCAACACTCATCCTCGTTTCGTTTTTCCGGTTATGTTTACGACAGCACACGGGCATGAGGGGTTCGATAGACATGCTTCTAGAAGAAGCGGACATCGATAAAGACGGGAAGATAAGCTTGTCGGAGTTCCGAAGGCTTTTGAGAACTGCGAGCATGAGCTCAAGAAGCGTGACTCCAAGAGGCAACCAACGTTGGCGAAAGATGTAAAACGGAAATTTATTACTGTAAATTATTTGTAATATTGGTGCTGTTTCAGCATTATTTTGCTCTTACGAAATGTATTAATCTATACTATTATAAAAAGTGCCTTGTTTACAAAATTTGAATTGCCTCTTTTACCCTTATCATTAGAATATTTACCCTATCATTAGATAAATCTCTAGAATATTAAAATTATCAATATTTGAATTATCCGAATTTAAATTATAAATCATTATATACTCTAATTATGTACTCTGTAAAAGAAATAATATTTCAAAATTACTCACTCCGTCTTTAAATAAGTGTCCCCTCCTCTCTCACGGAGGGGGACACTTATTTAAAGACGGAGGGAGTATATCGTAAAACCCGTACTACGCCTCGGTGGAAACGCGTGCCGGAAAAGTCAAAATGTCAAATGTGCCATCAATGAGGGGACGGAGGGAGTATATGTCTTTGCCATTAAATAAAATATATCCTAATTCTATTTCTAATAGATAAAGAATGTTCGAACTATCAAATTTGATAATTATAAAAAATATCGACTATAAACACGTTTGGACTTGATTATTCTAACTAAAAGTCAATGAATCATTATATAATTTAAATAAAGAATAAATATTAAAATATTAAAATTACAATATTTTGAATTATCAAAATTTAAATTATAAATCATTATATAATTGGAATAATGACTATAATTACGTATACCTCTTTGACATTAAATAAAACATATCTTAATTCTAATAAATAACTTAATCTATATATATTGATGATTTATTACAGTTCTTGCACATATAAATTAAAGGCTGATACGAATAATTCTCAGAAGCACACGTAGTTTCTTTTTTGTTAGGCAATGCATAAGTGTTGGGAATTGTTAAGGTCAAACTCATTTTCAGGTAAATTTTTAATTTAGTCATTATAAAATTATTTTTAAACAGCTACAGAGGTATACAGGCAGGTCAATCCATATGCTAAAATATTTCGAAGATTGAAGGACTACAGTTCCATGAACAATGTTCAATTTCTTATTTCAAAAGACGTGAGTTTAGATTAACGTATATATAACTCTTCACAGGCTGATCAAGTAGCAGCTATATAGGTTGAAGGGAATGAGGTTAGTATTCCACTAGAGAGGCATATTGTAGTTCATACTCATTCAGGCGAGAGACATAGAATAAAGCATAATTCCAATATCCACTCCTCTTTCCAAGAGGCGAAAATGGTTGGCATCAAAACATAAAAATAAATATTGGGTCTATATCTTCGGCTCATAGAACAAATCTTGATGCCCATTCTACAATGTCAGAATCACAACTGTTAATGATGTAATCTCCCAAGAAGAACAAGGTCCATCTATTTAAATTTTTCTATAAAAATAATAATAATATGAATTTAATAACGTTAGATAATAGATAACATTCATACCTTCGATCAATCTTTCCTTTTGATCAATCAATATTGATGTAATGAATTAATTGAGTGGTAGATCATTGCCATTGGTATATAAGAAGACACAGTAGGTTAATAATAATCTGAATTTAATAACATATATAGTATATTCTTCATGCACAAAGTTATGCATGTATTGTAGGACAGGGTAATATACATGGGGTGAATAATAGTGCTTATATGATTAGTCGAACCAACAATGCGATATAGATTTTCTGATGTAAATAAAAAATTAGTATGCGATGATTTCTTTACGAGGAGTAGTAGTAGTAGTAATATTAATTAAATGAAAAGGCCTCATGGGCCCATCTTATGAATGATAATATAAAACTCTACCACATCACATGTTATTGTCTGTTTTATCTAGCAAAGTTAAATTTGTAAAGTACATTACAGATGTGAGGAAATAAAATGATTAAAAAAAAGAAAAAAAAAGTAACATGTCGAGAATATATTTGTTACAAGCTACGAATAAGAAATTCAAGGCAATTTGTACATTTATTAGCCAGAAGATTGTTACAGTAGCTCGTTGCATGTATATAAAATTGGAAACGACAAGATTAGATTTCATCCGTCGAAACCAATCAAATGTGAGAGCAGAGTTGTATCAAGGGATAGTGGACAATGTTTTTAAAGGAGAGATAAGGGGAAATGAAGTCCGGAAGAGAATTGTTTTCCTGCAACTTTTATTGGAGGGCCAAGAGATATGCGACGCAAATATCTTGATGCGTTGGCATTGATACAAAAATTTGGAAAACCATATTTATTCATTACAATGACTTGTAACCTGGAATGGAAAGAAATACAAGACTCAATGTATGAAGGTCAAACAACTCAAGATCGTCCAGATTTAACTTGAGGAGTGTTTCGAGAGAAGTTACAAGACTTGAAAGATTGATTATTTAAAAGTTAGATTTTTGGTGACGTAGCCATACACGTGGATGTTATTGAATTTCAAAAAAGAGGTCTACCACATTTACATATGTTGGTAATTATTAAGTCGGAATCTAAGATAAACACTTCAGAAGGAATTGATAAATTCGTGAGTGCAAAACTATCTAATGAAGAGAATAACCCTCAATTGTTTGAATTGGTCAAAAAACATATGATTCACTGTGGATGGGATAATCCAAGTAATTCTTGTATGGTAAAAGGAAAATGCAAATATCATTACCCACGATCATATTGTATATACACAATACATGGAAAAATGGATATCCGGTTTATAGAAGAAGAAATACCGCGACAACAATATGTGTTCAAAATGCATATCTGGATAACAGATGGATTGAACCATATATTTCATACATACTATCCACATATAATTGTCATATTAATGTCGAAGTATGGTCTGGTATAACAGTTGTAAAATACTTATATAAATATATTTATAAGGGCCATAGTATAGTGGTAATCAATATGTCACTAAACCAAGACCAGACCCAAATTGATGAAATCAAGCAATTTTCAAATGCGCGTTGGGTTTCTGCTCAAGATGCAATGTGGAGAATTTATGAATATGATTAGAACGACATTTCTCCTGTAGTAATCAACTTACAGATTCACCTTCCCAATGAGTAGTTTGTAGCTTACCATGCAACACAAAATTTGGAAAGCCTTGTGTCATGTGATCATGTTTCGAAAACAATGTTAACGGAATATTTTTCTATGTGTGCTACAAGTGAAAAGGTAAGAAAATATGTTTATAAAGAATTTCTTGAGCACTAAAGAATTTCATGAGCACTATGTTTGGGACAATAAAAATAGATGTTGGACAGAAAGAGAAAGGGGCAATGTTATTGGATGTATTAGCGTTGTAAGTTCAATTGAAGGAGAAAAGTATTATGAAAAACTACTCTTAAATCATGTTAGAGGACCAACATCTTTCTCTTATTGATGACAGTTAATGGATATAAATGTCTAACTTTTAAAGAGGCAACACAAAAGAAAGGAGTGTTGGAAGTGGATCAAAGTATACATGATTGTTTGAATGAGGCAATTGCAGCTCAAACGTCAGGTGAGTTATGTAGATTATTTGCAATAATCTTAGTGCATTGCGCTCCTACAGATGAGAGAGTACTATGTGATACATACTTTGATGAATTGTCTGAAGATTATAAATGAGAATACAGTTCAATTGAAGCATGCATATCAATGAGAGATTGAAGACCTTAAGTTTTTACTTGGAGAGCATGAGAAAAAGAATTGATTTATATGATCTTCCTAGCATACCTTCTCCACATATGGACATCGGAGATAATGATCGTCCAAGAGAGATATTAGATGAAATGTCCATACACATACTTGAAGAAGTTCATGATGTAGAGCATAAGCTAAATAATGATCAAAGGAAAACATTTTCAATGATTTTAAGTTACATAGAGAAAAAAGAAGGTGCAATATTTTTCATAGATGACTTGGGCGAAATTGGAATGACATTCTTATATCGTGCAATATTAGTCAATCTAAGGTTGAAAAATCTTATAGCACTTGCGACTGCAACATCTGGAGTAGATGCAGAAATAATGCCTGAAGGAAATACTGCGCATTCACGTTTCAAAATACCGATAAATTCTGATGAGTCAAGTGAATGCTCAATTTCTAAACAAAGTGCAATTGAAGAATTATTGCGTAGAGCACAACTAATAATATGGGATGAAGCACCTATGGCAAAAAAATAGGCGGTAGAAAATATGAATAAACTCTTACAAGATATAATGGGAAATGAAAAGAATTTTGGCGGAAAAGTGGTCGTCTTTGGAGGAGATTATAGACAAGTATTGTTAGTTGTTCCTAAAGTTACAATGCAATAGACGATATCGGCAAGTTTAGTTAAGTCATATTTGTGGCCAAAATTAAGAAATTAAAATTGTCAATAAACATGAGGTCAAAGATTGATTCGGAATTCAGTCGGTTTCTACTAAGAATTGGAAATGAAGAAGAAACGATAGATGCCAAAGGTAACATTAGAATTCCGGAACAAATGGTAATTGAAT
The DNA here is from genome assembly GCA_029379335.1 of Thymus mandschuricus. Taxonomy (NCBI): domain Eukaryota; kingdom Viridiplantae; phylum Streptophyta; class Magnoliopsida; order Lamiales; family Lamiaceae; genus Thymus; species Thymus mandschuricus. Next base: position 33,649,849 of record CM057078.1, read on the forward strand.
ATGATAATGAAGAAAATTCCATTAAAAGACTTTTACAAGCTACTTTTCCAAAACCGGAAACACATGGGTATTCAGCAGAGTGCATGAAAAATCGAGCAATTTTAACGCCTAAAAATGACCACCTCGATAGGTTAAATAATGAGTTGGTATTGGTATCAATGTTTCCGGGAGATGCACATGTTTTCAACAATTTCGATGAAGTCATTAATGATACTAATGCAAACTATGATGTGGATTTTCTATGTGCAATGTGCAAAAAATGTAATATTGATGTTTTTGAGACGGCGCCAAGATAATATAATTAAATAATTGTGCATACATATTTTATTTTACTTTAAATATATGTTATATCTATTATCTATGTCACCGCACATACAAAATAACTCTAAATGTTATAGAAGGGGATTATAATGTGCAAGTCACAATGTTTGAATATGCCGCCGCAGTATATGTAGGATGCTTCGTGGATGAATATATATCTTCAATAAAGGAAGTTAGTGTTTGCTATAATAAGTATTCTATATAAATTTTACTTTATAATTCTACGAAAGGTTTGTAAAGATTTATAATTATTAGAAGTATATTTCTCTAGGATAAAAATGAATCGGTATAACTATAGAGGTTTGAGCTTGCAAAATTCAACCGAAATTCTTTTCATGAATGCGATCAAGTCTGTCAAGATTGATAATAGTGGTAACCTATGTATCATAGTCAACGCAATACAAAGAGTTAACTGCATCAATTCAAGAGTCCAGATTAAATCAAGCTAAAGAAATGCAAAATCCAGCCAAGAGATCGTAAAGGAAAATGAAGTTGAAACAACTCAAGTTGGAGAAAAGAAAAAAATCAGCCAAGAAAGTAAAGTCGGTAGAAAATATAAGGCCAAAGAACAAGTGGAAGAAAGTAAAAAATTAAATGCTTAGGTGAAACTTGATGAAGTGCAAGGAAAGAGGAAAAGAAAGATACTATAGAAAAGAAGTTTGAAGATTGCATTGATATTATTAGCAGCAATGATGACATCACGTTGGACAAGCTTGTGCGGAAAAGCAAAATGATCAAAAGATGTTCTCCGTCCTTAAATATCAAACAAGAAAAAAGGATTGATGTGAATAAACATCCAACTTTAATTTGAATGTTAAGTTTCTTAGACATTGAGAATTATATAGTTTTTATTTTTTTATTTTATTTTTTGTAAACATAAATATTAGTTTTAATTTTATTAAGTTAAGTAGATAATTTTTTTTTACAAATCCGACTAACCGGATCGCTTTCATGGGGACGAGATTAGAAGCACGTATGAAGGAGAGGAGATGGTGAAAGGTTTGAAGGCAGAGTTCGATGGGAAAATTTCGCTAATGCAGAAAACTGTAAAAGGGCATACAACCATGTTCGTAGTGATCATGGCAAAACTAGCAGAGATCCCAAAGCCGGAAAAGCCAAAAGATGGTTCGACCAAGGAGGGCCCTACCGCCCTACGGAGATTGAAAAACCACATGGTTCGCCGAACCTTGGACAAGCCTGTGCCTAAAAGCAAAAGGATCAAAAGGTGTTTTCCGTCCATCAAAATCAAACAAGAAAAGGAATTAATGTGAATAAACATTCAACTTTAATTTAGATGTTTAAGTTTTAGACATTGAGAATAGTATAGTTTATTTTTTAAATCTTTCATTTTTTATAAACATGAGTGTTAGTTTTTTTAATTAATTTAAATTTTATTTGTAATATTTTTTAAATTTCGAAATATTAATTGTTCTTTATTCATTGGTACACCTAAGGTAAGGAAATAATAATAAATTACGGATCCACGTGCAACGCACGTGATCTCCACTAGTTTATTATAAGTGTATTTAAATGAAAATCATTTTTGTATGTCCATTTTTTTGTGATACAATTGGAAAAATATTCAATTAGGAAATAATTTAGGCAGCCAAATTAAAAGCATAAACGTTGAAATTCGAGTGTCTACACTAATTCACATTGAATATTTCACCACACGTCGAATATAACATACAATTCACACTCGTCTATTCCACTATTATAATGCCCCTTTTTTCCTTAATAAAATCGCTTTCCTCTGTCAATTGATATATGGATAATATTTTCCGGGTACAAGAATTAATTCGAGAGTAAATAGTAGATAAAGTAGTGTGAATTGATTTTTAATGGGTTAAAATTTTATCATTTTAGATAATATCCGTGTATCAGTGGGACGAACAAAAATTAATTCCGTCTCCGATTAGTCACTTGGTCCACCGGCTCGATGACCTCTTCCGGTCCAACTTTTGACTAATTGATTTGTGCCTTTTCAGTTTTCCCATTCAAATTATATTTCTAGTTGTAACTTAGTCCTATGTTTCCTCGTACTATACACGATAATCCCTGCGTTGACACTTTCAATTCAAACACATTCTAAATTACTACAGAATCAAAATGTAACAAACTAACGCATTCAAAATTTTGAAACTTGACCCGCGTTCTCTCTCTCTCTTCTCTCTCTACAAACATACATACTGTACATTTGCGCGTACCGTTACACTCTTCCATAAATAAATAAAACCAAACAAAAACCCATCAACTTTCATCTCAACATTTCTACACACAAATTCCAAACCAGAAATCATGATCACTTCGTGGAGAAGGCGACGATCGGCTCGTCGGAACGCGAAGAACCAAAATATCGACGACGTCGGTGGTGGCGCGGCGGAGCTCGCCATCCCCAGCCATTTTCTATGTCCGATCTCGCTCCAACTTATGAGCGATCCGGTGACATTGACCACCGGCGCCACCTACGACCGCCAGAGTATCGAGACGTGGCTCGACTCCGGCAACTCGACCTGCCCGGTCACGAACCGGCTTTTGACGAATCTCGACCCGGTCCCCAACCACGCCACACGCAAGATGATCCAAGACTGGTGCGTCGAGAACCGGTCCCGCGGCGTCGAGAGGATCCCGACTCCACGGGTCCCGATGGCCTCGTACGAGGTCTCGGACATCTTCTCGAGGATCGAAGATGCCACCGAGCATGGCGATGGGGACATATGCCGTGAGCTGGCGGCGAAGATGAAGGAGTCGGCCAAGGAGAGCGAGAGAAACAAGCGGTGCTTCGTCTCCAACGGCGCCGGCAGGATCCTCTCCGCCGCCTTCGCCGCCTTCTCGCGAAATATTAACGATGAAGAAAACGTCGCCGTATTGGAGGAGATCCTCTCGGCCGTGGTGTCGCTGACGCCGGCTCTCGAGGAGGAGACAAGCCGGAATCTCTCGTCGCCGCCGTCTCTGCGAAAAATCGTCTGGTTCATGAGGTTCGGAAATTTATCGGGGAGGAGGAATGCGGCATTAGCGCTGAAATCGATCCTCTCCTTCGATCAAAATAAGGTTGATGACGTGGCGGAGATCGACGGCGCGCTGGAGGCGCTGATGAAACTGATCGAGGAGCCGATCTCCCCCACCGCAACGAAAGCTTCGCTACTATCGCTGTACTACTTAGTCAAGCCCCCAGATTCCGACGACGGACGGCGGCGGAGGAAGGAGGCGATCGCTGCGAAGTTATCCGAAATGGGGCTAGTACGGGTGCTTGTCGAGATGGCGGTGGATTCGGAGAGGAGCACGTGCGAGAAGGCGCTGGGGGTGCTGGACGGGATGTGCAGCTACGGCGAGGTGAGAGAGAGGGGGAGACAGAACGCTCTGATGATACCGGTGGTGGTGAAGAAGCTGCTGAGGGTTTCGGATATGGCGACGGAGTTTGCGGTTTCGATACTGTGGAAGGTTGTGAGGGAGGAGGAAGAGGTGGCGGAGGCGGTGGGGGCGGGGGCGTTTCAGAAGGTGCTGCTGGTGCTGCAGATCGGCGGCGACGAGACGACGAAGGAGAAGGCGACGGAGGTGTTGAGGACGATGAATGGGTATAGGAATAGGAGTAGGGTTGAGTGTGTGGTTGATTCTTTGGATTTCAAGTATGTAAAGAAGCCATTTTGAGTTTAGATTAATGGATTGGATTATTAATTTTAATTAGTTTTATTTGTTGCAAACTTGATTCGTTGTATTAATGTCATCTAGTATATAATACTCACTCCGTTTCTTCTGAAACGGTATGTTTTTTTTCGGTATACATATTAATAAGATTGAGGTTTGTTGTATAATATAATAGTGGTGGTCCACATACTTAAAATGATACTCCCTTTGTCCCACTGATATAGGGACCTTTTCCTTTTCGGGACGTCCCACTGATATAGGGTCATTTCCCAAAATGGAAAATTCTAACCGAATAAAATTCTGACACATCACTTTAACCCACTACCTTTCACTTTATCTCACTATCATCATTCTCGTCTTAATTCTCGCGCCGGAAAAAAAAGGTCCCTATCCCAGTGGGACGGAGGGAGTAATTTAGTGTATAAATGTGATATATTAAGGGGTTAATGGGGGGTGCTCATGGGATTGTCGGGCTAAAATAAGAAACATGTCATTTCTCACGAAACGTCTCTATTAGGAAAACATGTCGTTTCAGAATAAACGGAGGGAGTATTACTAAGGTAAAATAGTCTTTCTAAAATTTTACCTCCAAAAACCTCAATATATGAGCTCTATGTTGAATGACCTAGCTCATTAATTTTCGGTCAAATTTCTTGATACTATTTTCAAGTAATTTTAATCTTAAATACTAGTATTAAATATTAATTATTCAATATAGAATATTGAGTGAGAGAAATGTAAATAGAGATATTGATAAGGGTAATCAAAATATATAGCGTACTTTTGTTACCTTACTTTCAAATTACTCGTTGCAGTGGATTTTTGAAATAAGTTTTTTGAAAACAAAGAATGATTAGACGCAATGTATTATCATAAGATTTTTTTTTTTCATTCTTGAATTGTAATTCAAATAATCTATAAAATGATCTATAAAATTCACACATATAGTATATAAAAAATAGGTATGTTTGAACTATGTTATTTATCGATTAAACCTCTGCATCGCAGGATACAATTCTAGTTGTTATTAAATAAAAGATTAGAAAATATCGTTACACTATAGTGTTTTTATTTAAAAGGTGTAACGATACATAGTTTTAAAAGATGTTTTGGCATTTTAATTTACTCCTTCTCAGAAAATATGACTAATATATTAGATAAACAAAAAAGAAAAGATAGACTAGTAGAGACTAGAGAGTGAAACGTCGGGTATATTCTTTTTTAAAATCGAAGCCGTTCAAACCGAAACATAGATTTGGGCGGGAAAGGAGTAAAGTGGATTAAATTGGATTGGACTAAATTATGGGCCAAAAGGCAGCCTAACAAGTCCAGCTTACTACTACTCAGCAAGCCCAAATCATGAGAGAGATGAAACTTTACAAATGTTATAAAAAAAATAATAATAAAAAAATAATAATAATAAAAAAAAAAAAAAAAAAAAAAAATAATAATAATAATAATAATAATAATAATAATAAAAAGGTAAATTAAATTAACTTAACTCTATTTTTGTTTGATGTATATATAAACATCTGGCTAGGCTATTTTCATGTCTAGAAAAGGTTTTTTTTCCCCCTTAAATGAAGTCATAAGTTTAAATTTAAATACGAATACTTGGATAGTCTTTCAAAGATTATAATGGTATAAAATAGTACTCATTTCGTCTCATTATTTCTATCACATTTGTAGAAAAGAAAGAAAATCAGGTAGTAATAAAGTAGAGAGTAACAAAAGCACTAGTCACATTCCATTATTCACAATTATTATGGAAATAAATTAATCACTAGCAAAAATCAGACATAGGTTTAGTATAATAATAGTACTACTAATTATATGCTTGTTTGTTGCAACGAATTCTAAGAATCTACATAACATAAACCATATATTTATTCAGCCAAATAAAACTTTTGTAAGCATTTACTTTCTTTCACAAAATGCATGTAGACTATAATCGTTCAATTTCAAATATTTGTCCCTTTTGTTTTCCCTTTAAACCAACCACCGCATTATTCATCTCAATTTATAGTACCTTTTAGATTTGCATATCTCAATTTTGCATTCTTAAATGGTTGTGATTGCTCATTAAGAGGTTAGGCCTTCTTCAAAAGGAAATTAAAAAATAATAATAATAAAGATTCATTTACAAATAGTTTCTCTGCATTTGACTCGATTCGGTCGTCTATTGCATATTAATTTTAGTGTACCGATTGACAATTGATGATCATCCTGCGTTAATAACAGTGTATATAAATCAGCAATATTTAAAAAAAAAATGCAAAGAAGTTGATTTAATTTTGGAAGTAATTTCGAGGAATGAGGATGATGAAACCTTTTCAAATAATGTCAAAAATTGCATAATCATAAAAGTTGAGGATGGTTCCTATAATTAACTAATTCCTAGTCACTTTGGACAGGTGGCATAATAATTAAGGATGATTTCGACTATACTAAAACAATATCGGTATTGATTAATTAGAATTAATATATGTAGTGGCTATTAATAATCAAAACTTTAGTAGAAAAGTGAAGCTGACTGCAAGTTTAAGAATTCATACACAAATATATGCCTTTTTCTTTTATTTTTGCTACGTGTTGAATTTCAAGAACTAAAATGGGTGGGTTTTCTTTTTGCATGCTGTGCTATTTCCAAACATCGTGCATGCACCATAACCCTAACTAGTGGTACCAAAGAATGATGATCATCGATACCAAACACAGACAAATAATGATGCAATCTTTTCCAAATATTGATTTAGGAATCTGTTGATATATATTGACATGCACACCGGTAACTTAGCCAGGAATCAGATGGGGTGGGCTCGATCGGCTGGTTGTATAGACAAGAGGACAATTGGTCAATTATTTGATTTAGACCAATTGCATATGGATGGCTCCGCCACTGATTGCATAGTGTAGTGTAGTTGGTTAACGTTTTCTGTGTTATAACAATTGTTGTGCTATTATTATTTGATTTAGATCAATTGTCTATACCTAATAGTAGCATATTAGCAAGTACTTACTTGATCTTAAGGTGTAATTGACTTTTAAACTGGATTTAAGGTTGTTGTAATGATGGATTTTATAAAGATGTGTATTCGGAGGAGTAGTGCCTTATAATAGAAGAATACAGAGTTTCAAATACAATACATAAATCAACGGCGTCTAAAGATCGTAAACGGAGGGAGTACTATTATTTTGCGGATCTGCAGCCTATAGTCATCCACATGGATAAGATGCCTTGAATAAGATCTATGTATATAGAGAACATGAGACTTGGTTAATTGACACATGATATGCTCCCTAAAACTGTGATATTCTAATCATAAAAGATTGTCACCCGGTAGGGTAACTCACCATGTGGAATTCTAATTCTACCAACTTCCTCTTCAAATAAATTGGTACACACCTGGTCACATGACTCATCTCTTTAATGAGTGACCCGAGTTCGATTTTTTATAAACATGTAAGTAATCTAGTGATAACATACTCCTCTTTCGACCTCTTCAAATCATTTTAAATGCGTGTGTGTGAGTTGTTTTCGTCTGGCAATAAAGATGCAGAGATATGAAAGTTGAAATACGAAAAGGGCCGAATTCAATATTTGCGGTAGAAAAAGGACAAATCGATGGTACTCCCTCCGTCCTTAAATAAGTGTCCCGAGCCGCCAAAATTTTTGTCCCATAATAAGTGTCCTATCACATATTTCAATGTAAAATTTTGGCTAAACTACCAATTTTACCCCTATTATCATTACGCTTTTTTCACTTTTTCAATTTTCAATGTAATGATTAGGGGTTAATATGGTAAATTTATACAATTCCTTGGTTATTGCACTTTGGCGGCTCGGGACACTTATTTAAGGACGGATGGAGTAACGGGCTATGTTGAGTCCGTTGAAAGCAGTTGGGCCCACATATAATATTTGGGCTGCTTCATGCAGTGCAACACCTGGACTCGAGTGGGCCCATTCTACCTCCACTCTAACCCAATACTATTCCTTCCTCGTAAATTGTACTACTACCTTCACTGCTACTCCAAAAATCAAAAAAATTATTCGAAATTAAAGAAAAATAGTCACCACTTGACCACACCATTCCGCCAATCACCGGAAGGAAAGAATTAGTCGCACCTACTGGCCTAACAATGAACCCAGAGGTCCCAAAGACCAGTATTCCCTCGCTCGTCTCGTTGATAAAGAACTCAACATAAAATATCGAAATATTGTGTGGGCCAACCCGACCTGCCTTGATCGCTGCTTCTATATAACCTGACATTAATAATACTCGGTAGATCCCCTAATCCCAACTATTCTCTCTCTCTCTCATTTTTCTCCACTTCCCTACCAAATCTAAATTTTTTCCTATTTTTATTATTACTTGTATTTTCATCATCTTTGTTAGATTCATTCATAATTCATTCATTCTCTACACAAAAAATGGGCACACAATTTCAACCTCATCATCATCTCTTCCTCATCCTCTTCCTCACTTTCACAGGTTCATATTTTTATTTTTGTAACATTTTTTCTAAATATTTTTATGCTCGCTACAACAAAAATCGGATACAATAACGGTTTTAATCCGTATTGTATTGCAATTTACTATCGTTGTTGTATTTGGTGGTGTTGTAAATATTCGCTCATAGACAACGGTTTATAAAAATGCAGGTCGTACCGCATTATCGGCCACGTTCACGCTCGTCAACCAATGCGCCTACACAGTCTGGCCGGGATTACTCTCCGGCGCCGGCACCGATCCCCTCTCCACCACCGGATTCGCCCTCGCCTCCGGCGACTCCCTCCCCATCCCCGTCCCGGCCTCCTGGTCCGGCCGCATCTGGGGCAGGACGCTCTGCTCACAAGACCCCACCACCGGTAAATTCTCCTGCGCCACCGCCGACTGCGGCTCCGGCGCCGTGGAGTGCGCCGGCAGCGGCGCGGAGCCGCCGGCCACGCTGGCGGAGTTCACGCTGAACGGCGCCGGCGGTCTCGACTTCTACGACGTCAGCCTCGTCGACGGCTACAACCTGCCAATGCTGGTGGCGCCGCAGGGCGGCTCCGCCGGGAACTGCTCGAGCACGGGGTGCGTCTCCGACCTCAACGACTCGTGCCCGTCGGAGCTGAAGGTGGCCGGCGCCGGCGGAGGCGTGGCGTGCAAGAGCGCGTGCGAGGCGTTCGGCGACCCCAGGTACTGCTGCAGCGGCGCGTACGCCACACCCGATACGTGCGGGCCGACGGAGTACTCGGCGGTGTTCAAGAACGCTTGCCCCCGCGCGTACAGCTACGCCTACGACGATAAAACCAGCACCTTCACCTGCACCTCCGCCGACTATATCATCACATTTTGCCCAACTCCTGCAGCCAGGTACTTCCTCCGTCCCGTTAGACTGCGTACAATTTTTCTCGTTTCATAACTGTCTATTTTCTTCGATCAAAGAGAACACAACCTTAATTCAGAAACGGGGCAAAATAGAAACATTGCCACATGGATTAGAAGTGGATACTAACGCAAAAAAGCGAGGAATGTTTAGTATGGGTAACATGTGCTGTTATTTATTACCTAATTAACACCTTATTAATTAAACTAATTAACATCCTTTTTTTTTGTCCAACCCTACTTTTTGGAAATTCCTTTTAATTTCTTCAACTTTTTTCAAGTAGTGATCATGTGCAGTTTCCAAACCCCATCCCATTTGCATGCTCTCTCTCTCTCTCTCTCTCTCTACCACTTTTTACTATTTTGGCGGTTATGAATATGTCACATATTTGATTTAATACTTATATAAATATAAATATTATGGTTGGTTTAATTATTTGATGTCAAATATGTAAATCATGAGATAAGACAATTAAAAAGTTTAACTCTCACAAGTTAAGAGCATGAAACAAAAATGTGACTAGAGTTTTAGACGTCTTTGAATATTCAAATTCGATATAGGACAATTGGTTGAGATCGGAATTGGGTTTTGACCATTTAATTATTTTGTTGTTTTTTCTTAATTATTTTTTCTGTTGGCTGACGTGTCACAATTATTTAATTAATTTTGATTATAAATCAATTAATCTCGAATATAGCAGCACCGTCCAAGATCGAAACATTGCTTAGCTTTTGTGCGATTTGATGTGTGTTAATTAATTAATTCCAATAATTGAGGGACTGAATTGAAGAATTTTTATTTTATTGTAAAATAATACTTAATTAAATAAATAATTAAGGGAAAATAATACTAAATAATTGGTGTTGGAATGAATTTGCAGTAAGAAAGCAAGTGGAGGAGTAACAGCAGGTGCAGGAAGCGTTTCGTTGGTAGAAAGTGGAGCAAATTTAGCCTATTCTTCTTCCAGATTCTTGATTTTTACTGCTGTTGTTTTAGAATTATGGCGATGGTGGCATTGTTGAATTTTTTATTATATTTATGAATAGGGTTTTATTAAAATCGATCATTCTTGTACGAGCAAAGTCGAGTCGAATCGAATCAAATCGAGCCGTAGTTTCGTTTCTCGTGTTGTGTGTGGGTGAAATTTTTGTAGGGCTTATTTGTGGATGCGAGAAAAGTGTTGATTGAAGAAGGTGAAATTAATCAATTGATCAAAATAGTATTTAATCTTGCATTCTTAAATATGGAGGAATTTTTGATCGGTTATTTTATCTGTTTTCGTTCTACTCAACGTGTTTTCTTAATATATATAAATATAAAATAATAAATATGTACCACGCACGAGCAAATATGAAGGGGTGCGTTTAGTATAAACACGTCCGACATGATAATGATTTATATACGTAAACGTCGTACCGTACGAGAACCGATTCTATCGTGAAATTCAATCCGAAAATGCAGTAATGTGAATATTATATCGCGTGCCATTATAATGTCGGCCAAATCCTTAAAACATTAAACAAACTGAATTAATTAATTGTGAATATTACGCAAAAATGATGACTCAAGTTGTAAATTGTAATGAAAGGAAATATACCATTTTTAATACAAATATAGTAAATTGCTTAATTATTAATTATTTAATTAAGAATCAATATTAATTCACACGTACGCACAGTTAGGCGTGAGTCTTGCCGTCTGAATTGAAGATGTTTTATTCACACTAATACAAAAAATAATAATAATAATAAAAAAATAAAATAAAAAAATAAACGTCGGCTTCATAATTTTATTCGATAAAATAAATGATTTTAATTAAATAAGACATTAATTCATGGCTGCTATGTGACATTATATTACAGTTTTAATTACTTGGTGCAAATTTATTCAACTTTATTGGCACTTGTAATTATAATACTACTATTATACTATGAAAGAAACCGTAAAGTTTCTTAACTTGAAGATTAATTTTGGATAATATTGAATAATAAGCCATTGAAAAGTTTCTTGGTTGATTTGTAGCTCCACAACTTGTGCTTGTTGCGACCTTTTGCGCAATTTGAGCTTAACTTACTGAATCTGATCGTCTTACAAATCGATCAGATCCGTAACTAAAACTCGTATTCTACGTTTTTGAATGTTCGTTTCTTAACATTTGATGGCCATCTGAGAGTATAAACTTGTGGACCCGAAAGGAATATGATACAAATGCATTATTCAAGAACCTTTCACTATTGAGCAGTTATTCACACTTCACAATTTGAGTCACGCACTTGTTTTTCGATGTTTTATACCTAAAGAAATAAAGAGATATATTTTAATGGAATAACTGTCAACGTTATATTTACACAAGAATTTTATTTACCCATACACCTTTTATGTGACTGGCTTTCGGCCACCCTATAGGGTTGTACTAGCATTATATTATATTAATAAAGATTAATTAGCATATTTTTTTTTTTATCGGAAAAAGAAGATTTTATTGAAGTTTGAAGAAGAAATGGGGTACGAGGGGTATCAAATAAACGCTTAAACGTTTAGCCATACATTGTAAAGGGTGGTGTTATTCCACTCGTTGAATCTTATATTGGCTATCACATCTCCCCGAATCAAGTACCAATTCCAAAAGCGACACTTAATCTCTTTCACAATCCTTCAGGTTATCCATTCCTTATGTTCGTATCTCACCTTGTTTGGTACAAATCCAAAGGCCACTCATATGAGATCAAGTGTAAGCAATACTCCTCGTTTAAGATAAAATTACACATTATTCCTTTCGAGAAAACTTTATGTAATAACTTATCACCATAGCCGAAAAGGAGGAAATAAAGGATGCGATAAGGCATCTCTACTTAGAGTCTTAGACCATTAATATTTAACTCAAAGACTACTAGCAAACAATTTAGCTTTTCTTGTAAACATAATCATGTTTTAAAATATTGTGGTTAAGCCTCAGCAAGCACTAAATGTTGAAGCTGGGTGAAAAGGATCACCTCCGTTCTCATCGATAAAGAGCTCGCTTTGTAGGAAGTGTCCATCATAATGATCAGCGAGTTCTGTATTAAAGAGACGGAGTGAGTAATTCACACGGCCAACATGCATCGATCATAGTAACTCAAGTGTACAAGCACTATATTAGTGACATAAGCATTTTATAAAGCAATTCAAATTGATAACACATTCCCATGCCTATATAAGTGGGCTATCTTGTTAAAAAATGTGTATGTTATAGCAAAAGAATAAACATAATTCATGCTATCTTTGACCTTTTAGAGAATTATATATTAGAAAATGTAGCAAGTGGTATTCTTTTCTTCACTAAAAATCAATGTCTAAAAATTACTATAATTATAGAGATAAACCTAAATAAATAAATTATGAGTTGGTGACATAGTACTTGATAAAGAAAAGGGTCCAAATCCTACGAACATCCATAAAATAGAAAAAGATCAACTTGCATTATTAAATAATTATATCATCAATGAATAAAAGGTGCAGGTGCAGGTGCAAGTGCAAGTGCAAGTACACTCCTTTTATTCATATTCGACACATTTGTATATTTTATACCTCACAGATCAGATATATAGTTGTTAAATCGGGAATAGTAAAAATCTCTAACGCGATGTTTCTTTCAACTTTCTGAGTGTCGGTGCAAACAACATGTCTCACGTCGAAATATAAGGTAAGTGGACCTTATATATAAAGAGGAGCAACACACGTTACACACCATTAGTATGAGACATTTTTAAAAGGAAGCCTAAAAACAAAACTGTACGAATTCAGCCCAAAACGGAAAATATCAATATCATATAACTGATGTAAGTATTTTGATCTTGATATTTTTATAAGTGGAAATATTTTTGCTTACCACTATTAAAACCCCCCATTCACAAAATACCCCTCCCCCAAAAAGCATACACAAACTACCCTAATTCCCATTTTACAATTTTCTTTATTTTATAAATCCATTTTTCCTTTAATTTTAATACAACAAGTCTAATCAACCTTTGATTAGACTTGACATGTTGTTGGCATCTTCTTCTTTTTTCACATACGGCAAATGCAAATGGGTACACTGTATTGATGCATTATTACTGAAGCTGCATTCATTTTTGTTCAGTGATAAACAGTAAAAGAAGGTTTCCCATGTGAAATATTCAATATATAGTTGTACATTGAAGCTCAAATGACATTCGTAAAAAATATCTTCAATTCGATTCCTCCCAAAAAAAAATTTGGAACAGTTCGTGAAGGAGAAAATACAAGCGAAAGGCGAAGAACATCCAATTCTCAAAGGTTTGTAACTGATAATTCGATCGAATATTTTATTACAAGTATTCCAGCCTTTTTCACGCCGGAAAATGTTGTCCGGAACGTATATCACGCCAGATACATGTCACGCCGGCGTGATATATATTCCGGTCAACATTATCCGACGTGAAAAGCACCATTTATTTTTATTTTTTATTTATGTTTCATGTATGATACTACATGATTTCATTTCATGAAGTATTTGAGATCTGTGAATGAATTATACATTTTTGATATGTATATTAAGAGTTAAATTTATAATTTTTGCAATGTATGTGTGCAAATAAAACGATACTATAGCATAATTTGAATGAAAATTTTATAATGTGAGTACTGGCATTTTTCACGCCGGATGTATATTGCCGGAAAGAATATCACGCCGGTGTAAATCACGCCGGCGTGATATTCTTTCCGGCCACATACCTCCGGCGTGAAAAATGGATAGTGAATGGAAAAAAAGTTTTGTTTCATAATTTGTAGTAAAACCTTTCATTTAATGAGTTATTTGAGACATACGAATTAATTGTAGAGAATTAATGATTATTTTATGTGTATTAGAAGTTCGTTTAAATATTTTTACGTTGTATGTGAGTACATTAAGCCATACTATAGCATAATATGAAGGAAAAAAATAAAAAAAGAAAATTTTTTCTTTACACGCCGGAGATATGTTGCCGGAAAGTATATCACGCCGGCGTAAATCATGCCGGCGTGATATGCTTTCCGGCTACATATCTCCGGCGTGAAAAATGGAAAATTAGTATGAAAAAGATTCTTTCTCATATTTTATAGTAAAACCTTTCATTTAATGAGTTATTTGAGACATACGAATTAAGTTGAGTTCATTTTATATTGTAGATGGATTCCGTCGACGTAAAAGCTTATTACGGAGGTCAATGGAATAGAAGAAGGTACGAGGGTGGCAACGAGGTTGTAATCAAGTGCAGTGATTTCACATATTACGGGCTGAGATATATGGTAGCTTCCTGTTGCAACCTGCTCGGTAGTGATTTCGATATGTTCTATTTCTCGCTATCCGAGAGCACTGGACGTACAAGGAAATCGAAGTTGCAGTCGGACCAGCAAGTGGTTGAGCTATGCACTAAGTACATTAGCCCAGAATTGTACGTGATTCTAAACAATGGAGACTCGTCTTCACATGTTGGGGCTTCGTCTTCACATGTAGGTGCATCTTCTTCGTATATCCCTCAATTCGACCCGTCGTACCAGGAACCGTCTTCGTTCGAATTTGGCAACACGTATGGCAACACGGAGGACTTGCGTTCGACGCTTGATGATATCGTAGAGAACATCAATTCCACCCGTTGGGATGAACAGGTGTATCAAGTCCACAACCTCGGAGGCAGTTCGTCTCATCGTGCCGAAGATGCTCGTGACGATCAAATACCCGACCTGAATCATACATCAGGAAGGGTTGAGCAGGAGGATCCGAACGAAGATGATGTCTTGCGCGACGACGATGACGACGAGGATGAATATGAGCCGTCGCGGGACGTCTCCACCGAGGACAGCGACCAGTCGAACGTATTGAGAGAAGGAAGGCAAATTCCTAGGGCCCTAATGGCCGAGTGGACCGCCTGGATAGCTGAAGAAGGCGGGTTCAACCGACTGTTGGCTATGATGTTTCCGGACCTGCACGGTAGGAGCCAACCACCTCTGGATACTGATACGGAGCACATGAGGAACTGGTTAGTGCCGGTGGTCCCACTCCAGGCTACAGAATCTGCAGTGTTCAACGAGGAAGACGCAAGTATCCTCGATTTGCGATATGGTTCATATTTCAAAAGCAAGGATGATATGTATATTGCCGTTGGTTTGTGGCAGATGGAGAGTCGAAAAAATTTCTACCCCAGGTGGTCGGATACGACGAGGCTGGTCTTTAGATGCACGTCGGACAAAAAATGCCGCTTCAACATTCGTGCTGTAAGCGAGGGCGGGAATTGGGTCATTTCAGTGTTTGAACCCGAACACACATGCGGGCCCAACACTGGGACAGTCGAAAGAAAGAAGGTCCGATCTAAAGTTATTGCGGCGTACTTTGCGAAGAGGATCCTGCGCGACTCCGCGATTATGAAGCCTAGGATCATTGAGAACGAGCTGCTCACGTCGTTCGGCATTAAGGCGAGCTACAACGTCTGCTTGAGGGCGAGGAATCAGGCCGTGGAGATTCTCTACGGGAAACACAAGGAGTCGTTCCAAGATCTGCCGGCCTACCTCCATGCTCTCGAGACTTCAAACGCCGGCACAGTCACCGATCTCGACATAGATGACGAGTGCAAATTTCGACAGGTGTTCGTTGCCCTAGCTGCCTCTATTGCGGCGTACAAATACGGGTATATCAGACCGGTGATATCCGTCGACGGCACTCACCTGAAGGGCAAGAACAGCGGCGTCATGTTCGTAGCTGTAGCGAAGGATGCGAACGAACAACTATTTCCCTTGGCATACGGCGTAGGGCGTAAGGAGAGTCACTATTCATGGACCTCGTTCATGAGGGGTCTGAGGAGGGCTTACGGGAACTTGACTGACGTGCTGATTGTCTCTGACCAGCACGTTTCGATTGAGTATGCCGTAGCTCAAGTGTTTCCGGAGGCGCACCATGGGTTGTGTTACTACCACTTGAGTCAGCACATGACATACGGCATGGTTATCGGTGCCATGTTCCAGTGAGCTGCGTACACATACGATCAGAGAGAATTCCACAGCATCATGGCATCGATGCTCAACACCAACCCCGAGGTGTACCAGAAGGCTATGGGCAACGGACCCGCTAGGTGGGCTCGGAGCATGTGCCCCGTTCGCCGGTTCAGTACCATGACATCGAACGCCGCAGAGTCTTTCAACAATTCCCTCCTCTGGGCACGTCGACTGCCTATAGTTGCTTGCCTCGATGCTACGAAGCTCGTTATCGAGAAGTGGTTCGATGAGAGAAGACTCAAGGGTCGAAACGACACCCACCCCATATGTGAAGAGGCGCGGCGAAAAATCGGAGTCCAGTTGGAAATGTCGCATAGGTACAAGGTCACACGGATCAGCCTCGACGTCCCACATTTCAGAGTGCAGACACTAGATAACGTATACCACGTGGACTTGAAGAACATGTTGTGCGACTGCAAGAGATGGCAATTCGATTGCATACCGTGTGCACACTCGATCGCAACAATGATGTAAGTAATATTTTTTTCAATCAATTATTGAATATTTTGTGTACGGAATGACATTTATTTATTTCAACAGGGAAAATGGCCAGGCGGTAGATCAGTACATTGCCCACTACTACAGGAGGGATACCTATTGCAAGATTTACAACCGTCGAATATTTCCAGTTCCTAAAAAAGAAGAGTGGACAGTGCCGAGTGCCTACCTCGGTGTACAAATTCTACCCAATCCGTACGAACGTCAACCGGGGAGACCACCGGAACGTAGACGGAGGGGGGCACGAGAAAGGACAATCAGGCGTGCCCCTCGGAGATGTCGACAATGCGGCGAACAGCACGGTGCAAGGCAACCTTGTGCAAACCAATACGATTGAGTAGCACCTATTAGTGGAATGTTTATTCTAAAACTCGTTGTTTCAATGTTTAGACAATGTTTAAGTGATATTAACATTATTATTTAACATAATTATGAATAAAAAATCAATATTTATTTCAAACCCTAAAACACGCCGGACAAATCACGCCGGAAAGCATAACACGCCGGCGTGATGTTATCCCGGCGTGATATTATTTCCAGGGGCTTTTGTCCGGCGTGATTTTTTTCACTCTTGTTCTGCCCTTTTCTCGTATTCTTGTAATATAATTATAATTATAATGTAAATGAGTTACACGATTATAATTATAATTCAACTCGAAACGTGCAATCGAATTCTAAACATTTGCAAAGAAGTCAAATCCACGTCGTTTTAAACAGTAGAATATCCAAAAATTCTACAAGCATACAAATTCCTATAGCTGCAACAACGGTTCGTTGCGGCCTCTACGGCTGGACTCCCGCTAAATGCATGCTCGATGTTCAAGCACGTAACCACGGCACTGCATTTGGAATGCTCACTCCCAATTACATTATCTCTCCTCCTAAAGACCAGCTTAAATCTCGCCTGGTCAGGTTCCGGAGCCTTAATGTTGTAGACGTTATTCTCGTAATAACCGCCTACCATCAACCAATACGGTAGGAGTACCATCAATGCACCTAAATCCTTTTGCATTTGTTTCTGCCCAGCATTGTCCAAGCTGTGGAACAATCGATCCAGCACAACAATCTGCTTGTGTGGTATGTTTAGGAGAACCCCAACATAACGACCTTGAACCTCCCAAGGCAAAAAAACCTAAACAATATAGAAGGAGACATTAATGATTATACGAACAAACACCTATGAAAATTAGAGTACTAATAACTATTGTTTCGTTCATACCACTTGTGTCTGCCACCAGTTAGTTGTTTCGTATGTCGGTGACCGGTTTTGCATCAAATTGGATAAGTACGCCGTCGGTTCCCAATTTTGCAATATCCAATGGAACCTCACCGCATTATCGTCACCAAGTCTCTTGAAATCGACGTGTTTCGTAAGGCGTTCATAGGTCGCCTTCAGATCCACCTTAAATGCCATTTAAAAACACAATTAAAACATGTCAATAATAATTTAAACGTAAAATAGGGCTATGAATTAAAATCACGCCGGACAAACACGCACGGGAAGTACATCACGCCGGGAATCATTCACGCCGGCGTGATTTACTTCCGAAGAACATTCTCCGGCGTGATTATAATCCCCGGGTGTATTATCCGACTTTTAATTCATATTTATAATTTTCATACCAAATACAATTTCAAATCAGGGTAAAGATGAACATACCAGAACTTGCGTATTGCATATCATAACTACACCACCCGTGTATGGAGGGAGAACTCGAACACCTTCTTGAAGTTGTTTCCGTAGAGTCATGAGAGCCATATCAAGCACCTGTAACAACGAAAAAAATTTCAGAGCGTCTATTAAGTATAAAACCATGGCTCGACAAGATTATATTAAAAACAACGTACCAGTGGGCTCCACTCTAACTCGGAACGTATCATCGCCTTTAGTTCTCCGGCTTTCACCGTGGCGATTTGATCAGGGACATGCCGCAACCCATAGGAGTAATGACACGTCCAAATTTTGAAGTCTTCTTGGACTCTTGAGGAAGGCCATGCTGGTTCGTACGTCGGTGTGTATACACCCACCGCTTTTAAGGAGACTTCCGATGAACCTGATGCCTAGTTCAAATAAATTTATTAACCTGCTCGATACAGACCAATAAAACCACGGCTAATTTCGGAAGAATACCTGACCCCGCTCGACTTGCGAAGTCGATGAACGAGCTCGAGCACGGATGGTAACGTTTGGCGCCGTCGCAGTAGAATAATCAGCGCTAGAAATGTTCTCCGGAAGTGAAAATCGGCCCGGCTGATAATCTTGGTACGTGACCGGCTGATAATCTTGGTATGTGGCCGGAGGCGTGTACTGCGCCGAGAACATGTCGACGGCTACAAAATTGTATGTCAAATTCGTAATCTTAAACACACGTTTTCTTCAACATTACGCATAATAACATCAAATTATAATTAATAGATTATATAATAAGGTTTAAAACATAAAAAGAGACATTACAGCTAATTTCACGCCGGAGAAAAGTCGTCGGCGACAAAATCACGCCGGCGTGAAACCCTACCGGCGTGATATCGTCTCCGATGACATGTCTCCGGCGTGAAAAACATTTTAACCTTCCAAATTACTTCTTAATTCTATTCTGGTACAGAAATGATAACAAAATAAATATTCTCTATCACGAATTCAGAAGTGAAAATTATTCCCGAACAGATTATACTTGTCCCGTAAATGCAGCCCATGCATCAGAGTATGAAGCATCCTGGTACGTCCCGAGCGTAGTGGAGGGCTCGGAGGGCCCACTGTCGGTGTACAACGGGAGGGTCGTGTCCCGACGGTCCCCCACTTCGGCCGTCACGTGCTGTATCCCGGAGCTTCTAGAACCTCCTGCTCCGGTAGTCGCAGCACCCGAAGGGCGTGCTGAAGAAGCCCGCCCCGAAGTGACAATAGGAGGCCGCCCACCACGACCGCCACGACCGCGCTGAGGCTGTGAGACCGACCGTGGAATACTTGAAGACTTGCAACTGAACAAGGCCTTCACCTCCTCGAACATTGATTTCACCTTGTCCATGAAGCCTTCAAGCTTCCTGTCGATCTCTGCATTCTGCTCTGCTATTTCCTCTTTCATGATCCTCCTAACGTCCTCGGGCGTCGCGTAGCTGGGGATATCGTGTCCCCTGCTGCCGCTAGAAGTGTCCTCCCTCGGCCTCTTCCCGGGATCGCGTCTGCTCCTGGATCCCCGGGCGGAAGTCTGCTCCTCCTCACCCATGTAGCTTCGGCTCTGGGTGCTCCTCCTCGTACGTCCTCCGGTACCGTCGAGTATGTCGTCCTGGTCGTGCATCGGTCGACGTGTACGCGCCTCTGGCGGAAACTGAGAAGGCTCGCCGGTCACGGCTACCGGCACGTAGAAGAATACGTCACATGGGTTCGGGACCAAGGACGATAGGAAATACTCGAGGCCGGCCTCCCACTGGTCCGGTGCGATATTACACATCAAATACTGAGGATCGTCGACTATCTGGAAGAACTTTTCCAAAGTCGTCCCCTCCCGCAGGCTCTTCTTGAACTTCCATCTCAAACACCTCGGGTATGCGTGCTCGTTTTCAAGTACTCCAGCGACTGCACTGATACCTCCGATCACCTCATATCCCCAGACTAACAAGGCCCAGGCCGGCCCGTAAAAGTGGTAGACATCGGAGTCTAGGGCGTGCTCGACGTAATACCGAAGGGTGAGGAAACTGTATGCACCCCAAGGAAACCGGTTGAACTCCTCCGGATCATCGGCAAGCCGCCACAACCAGGCGAAAGGGGCGTTCTTGATATCGTGCCCGAGAATGAAAGTATTGGCAATCAGCAGATTCACCAGTGATAGTAGGGTATCCTGATCGTTTTTAAAGCATTTGGCGTCCGTGTTGATAAGACCCAACAATTCCCTCCCCAATTTCAAATCCTTGCGACACAGCCTCTTGTGGAGTCGAGACTGATTCGCATTCAAATGCTTGTTGGGATCCCACGAGCTCTCGCCAAACTTCAATCCGGTCACCAAGGCAAATTCCGGAGCAGTGAATTCAATGCGTTCTCCTTTTACATAGAAGAACATGCCTCCGTTCTCACTAATAGCTCGACAGAGGATACTGTGCAGTACTTGGGCATTCGACTGCCCCGGGCGCCACCCCACAAAATGCCCAAAAGGCCCATCCCTGAATCGATCGAGCAGTGGATCTCCCCCTGCCTCCGTTAAAGCTTTCTCGACATCCTTCAGTATTTGAGTTCTATGGTAGAGGTTCAACGTCAAAACATTTTGGTTGAAATAGTTCCGGCGACGTAGCGGAACGACGTTCGCGCTCAATTCCTAAAAAAAAATAATAATAATAAGAAGCACGAAATCAGATTATAGTAATAAATATATTCGGAAAATGAAGAATGATACAATAATGTACATTCTGCCCAAAAACACGCCGGAGATAAGCTGCCGGAAAACAAAACACGCCGGCGTGATATGTCGCCGGCGTGATTTGTTTTCCGGCAGCTTATCTCCGGCGTGTTTTTGAGTAGAATGTACATTATTTTTTTTCACAAATAAGATATAAGTTGAAAAAATTATTATGCGTATTACATACCTAATAAAATATATATTACATGCCTAATAACCAAATATCATACTAAAACATATTTAATTTACATAAAATTATTTATAATAACATAAACAACATTAGAAAATTATTCTAAATATTCGTGGAAAAATCACGCCGGATAAAAATGTCGTAGTACAAATCACGCCAGCGTTATTTCACGCCGGCGTGATATGCTTTACGGCGACCATTATCCGGCGTATTTTTTTCCCTAAATACGTATAAAATCAGATTGTATTTTTTTCAACCCAAATACGTATAAAATTATATTTATAAACTGCAAAAAAATTTATAAACTGCAATTGTATATTTTTTATAAATAATATACAAAACCATATATAATACAATTTAATAAATACACAAATATCATTAACTGGACATAAATAACAACAAAAAAATAGATATGAACATGTATGAAAATTTCACGCCCCAATATTGTTGCCGGAAATTAAAACACGCCGGCGTGACATGTAGCCGGCGTGTTTTATTTTCCGGCCACAATTTTCCGGCGTGAATTTTTTATTCCATTTACTAGAATTAAAACATATCATTTTTTGTAGTCAATTGAGTTGTTGTACACTCCCAATTCGTCTCCGGTGTGTAAAATATTTCTTTCGGCGTCGTTCCCGACCCTAAACAATTCAGAAAATATTGAACGGCCAAATTAGCCCTCAAATATGAATAATCTTTTTTAACGAATTAATTAACACTCAAATCTCTTAATTCTAAAGTTCGAATTTAAATTTGAATTCACAAATCTTTTAAAATCTCATAATTATATATCAAAAATTTGAATTTAACATACACTAAAAAACTTATACATGTATAATAAATATACCTGGAACTTTAAAAAAAAAATCTGTATTTTTTGACCAATTTCACGCCGGAGTTAGTTTGCCGGAACACATATCACGCCGGCGTGATTTTACACCGGCGTGATATGTTTTCCGGCAAACGAACTCCGGCGTGAAATTGGTCAAAAAATACAGAATTTTTTCCTACTTCTAATAGTGCAATTTTAATAAATTACCTAATTTTTTTGGAGCTCCGACGAGATTAAACTTGTTCTCCGGTGTGGCCCGGCTTTCCGGCGTGGTGGCTTCTTGCCGGAGAGGCCGTGGGGGTTGAGAGAGAGAGAGACAGAAATTCAATTATGCACAACGGGGGAAGGAGATTTGCCGGAGAGAGCAATTCCGGCAAAGAGAGAGACGTGGGAGAGACTAGAGAGAGAGAGAGAGGGGAGGTTGCGAGAGAGAGAGTGTTCACGGTGGGGGCAGGGTTATAAAAGGAGGGGGAGAGCTTGGGGAAGGGTTGGGGTATCTTTTTTTTTTTTGTCTTGTAGTGTTTGATTAGGGAATAAATTCCCTTCCAATTGAGAAAATCCCATAGTAAAAAAAAATGCACTAACTCCAACAAAATCTTTGCCATTTTTGATTTAAAAAAATACAAAAAAGTGGGACCCACATGTATTAAAATATAAAAGGGGTATTTTATGTATGCTTTTTCAAAGAGGGGTATTTTGTGTATTGATGTTTTTAAAAGTGGTAGTAGAATTTCTCACCCTTTTTATAAAGGGAGTAGATATTATCCCTTAATCCTTTTCTTA
This sequence comes from Thymus mandschuricus, assembly GCA_029379335.1. NCBI lineage: Eukaryota > Viridiplantae > Streptophyta > Magnoliopsida > Lamiales > Lamiaceae > Thymus > Thymus mandschuricus. The sequence goes on from CM057078.1 coordinate 33,672,908, forward strand.
CTTAAATGCCTATTGGTTTAGGGTGGCCCTTTTTCTTCATGTATAAAGGACTTTATTAAGATGGGAATATAAGAGAACAAAAAACAATAGGTCAAATTTAATTTAGCATGGGTTTTTGACAAATGATGTAATAGATTAGGGCCTCTTTCACGTCAAATATACATGTATAATTAATATACTTTAATAATACCTAAGAGAAGACATTGATTTTTCAAAGGATGAAGGGGTGGTTCATCATTTCTAATCATGCCCCTTAATTTTATTTGAATTTCGGCTTTTAGAAACGTTATTAAGGTATATCAAAGTCGTGTATCTTCTAAAATTCGAATTATGTGTCGAATTAAATAATACTCCAAACCTATGATTCAAGATACGTTTATTTGAGTCGACACATTAAGGTCATACTATTGAACAAGTTAACTATTAAGATCTCGAGTCTATTAATACTTGATAGTGGATCGGGTACAATTTAATTGATAAGACATTTTTCTCCAACTAAAATATCAGAGTTCGATTCACCATGACTAAGAAACGGTGAATCACTATTGATCGTTCTTTGAAAAGAAGGATGAAAAAGCTCGCTTGACTACTTTTTGACTTCAATAATCACAACTCATTAAAAAGTGAGTATGAAGAAATAAATAAATAAATAAAAACTCAATATTTTGAGCTAATTTATAAAAGAAATACGTAAATGAAAGTTTATTAGATAAATAAAATACAATAAAGCTTTTGGGCCGTTTTTCAATTATGGTTAACATCTCTAATTAAGCCCAATAGGTGTTGGGCCGTAGCTTTGTTTCTTTTCCCTTGGCTAGGGTAAACCATTATTCCATTCGTCCGCCATATTCATATACGAAATCTTCTGACATGAATTTCAATATTTTCAACGAGTGGATGTCTAAGTAATTTATCCGATCTTCGTACTTTTATGGCGTATACCTTAGTAGTGAGTTGTAAATCCCTTTCAATAGTAGAAAATGAATAATGAATATGAGTTGTACGTCTCAACATAGGCCGTGAATGCTCAAATATCGTATACTCCTTCAAAACAATATTTTACTCCTTCAATAGGTCGTGAATGCTCAAATAACGCATCCTCTCCCCTCTTTTTTCTAAAGCAAACATAATTCACACACATATAAAGTGTTTCGAACCCCGACTTCTTAATTGAAGGGGGGGCGTATTACCATTAAATTTGCGTTCCGTTGATCACGTTCTCTCCTCTCTTGATATTATAAATTTTGGTAAAATGATTTAATTAGTGCTCATTAGCCAAAAGTCCTAACATTAAATTGTTTAGGTGTTGATAATTAATGCATTTCCTAACTTTGTGAGTAATAATATCAATCCAAATAGTTTCGAATAATTATTATGGTGGCTACATGTCTCATAAATACTGTTGGAATTATTAAATATTAGTTGTTGGCTCCAATTTAATTTCGACAAAAATACATAAAAGGGTGAATAACATATATTTATTTCAATGCAAATATTTATTGTATACTACATAAAATTGCATAACAATATAATACTATATATATGTTTTTTTTGTTGATGGAAATGTTGTTGCACCCACAATTGGACAAGCTAGAGAGCGACACGCATATATACGATTTTAAAGTTATAATTTTGTGATAATAAAGTAAATGTGAAAGAAAGAAATTAAAAAAAAAAGGATAAAAAGGAAAAAAGAAAGAAAGAGTGATGAAATGTTAATGAATTACAGTAGAAAGGAAAAGCATTAGGCAAACATCATATCTTGTTTAAGGAATTAATCAACAGACTTATTGTTACGTAACGTCAGACGAGATATCGAACCACATTAGTATGATATTTTATGATATTGTCCGTTTTAAGCCTAAGCCCGTACGGTTTTACTTTTAGGCTCATACCCAAAAGGCCTTATACTAATGAAGTGATGTTCCGCTTTATATACAAGGTCCGTCCACTTATATTTTCGTTTGTGTTGTTCTTGTAACTTTCCCCATTTCCCTTTTCCTTTTTGTGATCATAATTTGTACATTATCTTTCAAACAAATCCCTTGTTTTGTTTGTTTAAAGACAATTTCCGAATTGAGATACAATTATTTGGTCAAGAGCTTTTCTGAAAGGAATGTTTATTTTCATTTTTGTAGTGGATGATGCATGAATGCAAAACTTTTCTCAAAAGAAAGGGGAGCTATCAAAATATGCATGTTAAATTCTACGATTCAAAATTAATTCTTTTCAACGGTGCACATATTCAGAAACCACTGATAAATACTCTCTCAGCCTCGATCTAGACGACCCGTTTTTCCTTTTGGGACGTTTCACTCTTAATGACTTATTTTTTCAGAAAATAATTATATTCATCAACAACCACGCATTTCAAACAAAACACTCTCTCCTTAATTAATTCTCGTGTCGATAAAAAATGAGTCATTAAGAGTGAGACGAAGGGTGCGTATTTCTCTTGCTTGGGAAGCCAAGTTATTAAATTGGTGATATTTAGCAACACGCAGAGATAAAAGTAGGATGAAGAAAGTTCACGATTGCTATTTGCTCGACAATAAATACTTTTTTTTTTTTTTTTCTTTTCCTTTTCACTTTTAAAATTTGTAAAAGATAAGTCTACATTGTGTAAAAAGAATTTGAATATGAGATAAGATTAGTTTCTTTCACTGGCGCGATTAGTTGAGTACAGTAACATCTAATTTCAGACACAAAAGGAATAACGAAGGCAAAAAAATTAGGTGCAAATTAGCTCTGTCGGCTAATAAATGAAACATACAAGTAATTTACGAACAAAACAATCAAGAGATTAAGAGAGTTATACGAAAAAAGATTATAACTTTATTCATTCTTGAATCAAAAGTTAAGTATTTTCACCCATTTTTCTCAGAAAATATTTGGGGAGTACCAACAAAGTAACTCGTATACTTTACACCAACTAATTAACTACTAATAGTAATTAATTAGTAATTAGGACATGATTCTTATTGGAATTTGTAGTCAGCTTCAACACCACACCACGTCGGCCTTAATTACTTGGGATCAACACCACATAATTTAATACACTAACATTAATAAAGCCCAAATTCGTAGGGGTCCGAAAAAAGAAGTTGTCTCGTATAAAGAATCAATATGTAGTAATAGTTGCATCGTTCTATTTTTGGAGTATAGTTTTTTCTCGAGAAAAAGACCGTCGTTGTGTGGGTGTGGGTGTGGGTGGGTGTGGGTGAGTGTATTTGTATCACGTTTATATATATATATGAACACAAAACACAGATGATTAAGATTCCCCTCCCACTCTCTCCTTTCCACTCATTTTTACTCCCCATTCACCCAAATCCCCCACCCCTCCTCCGCCGTCTCCGCCGCCGTCATAACTTTGAGGGAGGAGCGCCACCACTTTCTTGAATACAAATTAAATCATCATGGCTTCTTCTTCCTTCAACATTCTCTTCATCATTCCTCTCCTCTACTTTTCCCAATACAAAGGTAAATTAATTTAAATTCATACAAGTTTTTTAATATAAATATTTAGATAGGAAATAAATAAATGATGATGATATTAATATGTGTGGTGTAGGAGTTAAAGGTGCAACATTTACATTTGTGAACAAATGTTCACAAACGGTTTGGCCGGCAATTTTGGGCAGCCCGAAGCTCGAAACGACCGGATTCGAGCTCCCGAAATCCGGTTCTCGAGCCTTTGAGGCCCCGACCGGCTGGTCCGGCCGCTTTTGGGGCCGGACCAGCTGCAACTTCGACGGGTCGGGCCAGGGCTCCTGCGCCACCGGCGACTGCGGCTCCGGCCAAATGGAATGCAACGGCGCCGGAGCCACCGCCGCCACGCTGGCCGAGTTCACCCTCGGCTCCGGCTCGATGGACTTCTACGACGTCAGCCTCGTGGACGGCTACAACCTGCCGCTGCTGGTCGAGGTCAGTGGCGGCACCGGCCAGTGCGCGTCGACCGGCTGCGTGGAGGACCTGAACCAGCGGTGCCCGTCGGAGCTGCGGACGGGGGACGGCGGCGCGTGCAGGAGCGCGTGCGACGCGTTCAACACCCCGGAGTACTGCTGCCAGGGCGAGTACGGGTCGCCGGCGACTTGCCGGCCGTCGATGTACTCGCAGGCGTTCAAGAGCGCGTGCCCCAAGTCGTACAGCTACGCCTACGACGACGCCACCAGCACCTTCACTTGTACCGCCGCCAATTACGTCATCACCTTCTGCCCCTCCCATCCTAGGTACAACTCCTCAATGCACAATTCCCAATTTATTTTTGCTGAAATATATGCAAATTAATTAATTATAGTTTATGCTCCCGACTTTCGACAAATTTTGATTTTTAACCCTACCTTCGTAGCCAAAAATCGTCGAAACCGGATGACGGGGGCATGACGGATGACTCTGGGTCGAGTACCGAACCCGAATCTGGAACGGGGGCCACGTCTGGAACCGGGTCAAATGGAGGGTCCGGGTCGGTTCAGGAAGCGATGTTGGCCGACGGGTCATGGTTAGCGAATTTGGCAACGGGTGACTCGAGCACAAGGCTCTCTCCCGGTGCTACGGTCCGAGGATTGATGGCTTTGATTGTTGTACATCTCGCAATTCAAGTAGTACATTTTCAATTGTAACAATTTTTTCGACACTTGCTATTCAATTCAAGATACTGACGTAGAGAAAATATCCGTTTACGTGAAATTTGTGAGATGAAAATTAATGTAATATTAAATAATTTGATTCATGCGAAACTCTCGTACGTCTTTAATTCATTTTGCAGTTAGTGGTGCAAATGTTGTTATTTGGAGAAAACTCATTTGTTATTAAACACGCTCGTTCACAGTACTCACAGACGATGCAACATAGTTACATCAATTATTTTTCATTCAGGATTTAAGTTTTTTAATAAAATTACTTTTAAGGCAAAATTTTTCTAATTATATCACTGGATTGTCAACCATAGACACATCGTTCAAAACAATATTGTAGTCTAAAGGTCATGATTTCCAAATTTTATGAATCAACGGTGCGAATATATAGCCGTGTCCTTATAGGAGAATCGATCGAAATATCTCAAAAGAATAGTAAAATATCGGAGTGAGTTAGTATAAAAATCTAAAGTAAAGCAAATTAAGAGGATAAGAGGAGAAAATTACACTTTGTGAGAGACTTTTTTTTGTGATTCTTGAGAAAATTAATTACTTGGTGTGGGAGCCAACCCAAAAGTGGAATTTTGGGTGAAAGCATTTGCACTTAGAGGTTGATGAAGGGACATTCAATTTCAATCACTTTACCACATTTTTCTTCATTCTTTTTAATCTTTTTGAGTTAAAAAATTAGTCATTTAATCACTCATTTTGCTTTCAATCCATCTTAGTAGTAATTAATTAGGTGAAATAATGATTGCTTTGAAGATAAGCGTTATGATTTAATTAATTAAAGTTTGTCTCTACTTGATCTAATTCCTACTTCTAAATTATTCTAAAGTTGAAAAGAGTTCTTGACTAAAATTAGTGCCCTTCTCACTTTTTTCTTTTCTTTTCATTTTTCTAAGTAACGGTCTTCAATTTCTCATTGGCTAATTATTGACAAGTGGACAAACTTTTTTTTTAAATATAATGTTAGTAATAATAATTAAATCATAGAGTGGGTTTTATTCTAATTTTATTGCATTAACCATATTATTAAATCACCGTTACAATATTATTTATCCATGGAAAATATGACCATATATATACTTGGAATACTCTTTAATCACGCAAGTAAGGATGAAATTGAGAAGAAAAAGAAATAAGAAATTGCGGATGAGATCCTCTATCCTCAAATTGGTGTACCAATGGTGTACCCGAACAAAATTATGAAATTTTGAATTCTCTCTCTTAGTTGTCATTTTGAGTTTGGTTATTAATGTATGTCAAAACTTCCTAATTTTGTATCGGTACACCATTGGTACATCAATTTGGGGACAGAGGATCTCATCCGAAGAAATTGAGCTTCGACTGTGATGTCGATTTCTTTTTATTTATATTTCTTAAAAGAGAAACTTTATAATAACTTGGAACTATTTCAAGATACATGAATTTCCTAACCTATTTTGCTAGTTTGATGCTCTAATAAGATTCTTCATAGTTTTATTACTATTTGGTTGAACAACATAAAGAATGTGGGCTTTACCTTCTCAAACGAAAAGGACTTATACTATGAAAGAGCTAAATTGAATTTTGGGCCTCCATTCATATTTACTTTTATTAGTGACTTCTGATATACTGCTGCCCCCGTCTTTTTGCAAGAGAATACGTTTTCTTTCCTAGTATACATCCTAAGCAAGAAGATACGTTTTCATATTGAGTAAAAAATTACTAAAAGAAACGTCTCCTCTTGCTAGGAACGATCCAGAGGGAATCGCAGTGCTACCTTTAAAAATAGCATCCAAGCATCTATCTATCGTCTTAGCAGAATCTATCTCATTATTCTTCAATAATAACTCTGAAAACAATATCTTTTTCTGAGAATCTTCTGCATTCTTAAAGTGTTCCAATATTTTTATTTTTATACAATGTAGGTGCAAAGCAACATTATGAAATAAATTATATAAGCAGTTTATAAACAGTTAAATGGAGAAGGCCGTACTGCTATAGCAAAAAAAAATAAAAAATTGATAACTTTGATAATGATAGATGGTTCAATCAAGGTATGATCGAAAGAGAAAGCTTAGGAGAGTGCATAGGCAGCATGCAAGAAACGGCAAGTTTTACCGTGATTTTGATCAATGGATCGTAGTCGGGCCAGGGTCGATAGCAATTGAAGGGTCTTCTCGATGGTGAAGTGCAGCCACTAGCTTCGATTTTTTCCAGCATAAATTTTGTCCGACGAATCGCCTCTTTTGGGGCCGAAAAGTATGGCTTCGGAGGGACCATCTTCTTTAAGCAAGCATCTGATTGTTGGAGCCAGGCCTTTGTGGAATTTCCTGCAAAAGAAAAAGTGCTACAAAAGGGCAAGCTAAAGTCAACATGCTTGATGCAATGATACAATGTGAAATAAATGTATCAATTAATATATGTGATCGATGATCTTGATCATAATAAGTGGTACGAACTAACATTACACACACACACACACACACAAGACTACTAGGAAATGTTATGTAATGACAAAAAAAGAAGAAGCTACAACACGAAACACACAAGCCTCCGCATCAGGAGGAACGGTGAGGCGGAAGCCAGTTCAAAAAACGGGGCACCCCTCGACAACGATGCCTTTAGCAGTCGGACAAGAAGCCAGAGAGCAACCATCGCTAACGCTTCCCCACCACTCGAGGCTAATATGCTCCATTCCCAGGCACAAATACAGAAACACCCCCATGAAAGCCAGCCCTGCATCGAGGGCCCCTGACAGCACGTAATTGTACTGCCCCCACCACTTCCGGTGGTACCGATAAGCCACGTAGCCTGACAGGAACCCTAGTAAGATCCAGCTGTTGTAGTTTACCGACGTAGCCGGAGGCATGTCGATGACTGAGACCAACATCACTGGCACCGAGACCAGCCGGATCCATTTCTGTCTCGGGAAGGCCTTGGTCGCAGCCCACACTAGAATGGGGGCCACGGCTCCAACTAGGAAACCCCAGTTGACGGATGAGTAGAAACCGAGGTTACCGAAGATTCTCTGCGGTCCGATCAAGCCCCAGAGGACAGATGCGTCGTAGAAGACGTGGTCGGTGGGGCAGGTCCAAGGGCTGCTAGCAGGGAGGGATGCACGGTCGCAGATGTTGGGGATGGTGGCCATGAGCCACCATGCTGTGCCTAGATGCACCAGTGATGATATTAGAGTGCCAACTACCTGATTAAATTTACATTTCAGAATGAATGAGAAAGATTGTGACGAAAACGGCGGCTAAATAGTCAAATACATCTCAAACTATCACCATTTTATCAATGTTATCATGAACTGTCGACTCTTTCTAATCAATACCACAACTAGAAATACTTCTAGCAGTGAAAGTTGAGTTGGCCACGGTGGGGTAGGGGAGGGAGGAACGGGTGTTTCTCGTCAGTCTTACACGACTTGAGTATCAGAAAATTTGTCTCGATGATAGATTTGAATACTTTCTCATAGTTTAGGCATCAATTGGTCAGAGCCAATAGTTCAGGATAGAGATGGAAAAGCGGTGTTTGACTATTTGCATAAATACGAGCTATTTCCGAGGACGGATAAATGAGTTGAGTTAGTAACCTGGGCCATGAACATGGTTCTAGGTGGTATCTTCATGTAATGTCCGAGTTTCAAGTCTTGAAGAAACACCAACGCTTGTTTCATGCTGATGTAGCCGTATACCTTGAAGCACATGTTGGCCACCGGATAACCGGGATAGAGGAATCCAAAGATGTACTCAGTGATCACGTTCAATCCGGGTATCTGGTACGAGAGGAAGCATTTGAGATTAAGATGCCTAAACTACTAAGGATGAACCCAAGCAGCATAAAATTTAGGATAGAAATCTCACTTGGTTTGTCGTGGCACGGATGATTCCAACGGGGAGGGTGAAGCCAAAGGCAAGAATACAAGCTAACAACACGCCCCACCACGGCAACTGAAGCTGATCATTATTGTATCCACAGAGAAATAATGTGGCCAAAATGTTCACGAAAAGAACGCATAAGAACCACCATTCAGGAACTTGTTTGTAGCTTCGCATAAGCTTCGTGTGTACATCCATAGGCTTATCCTTCAAAACACCCTTGCTCAGCTGCCACAGATCCCTGTGCACACAAAAGCTCTCAGTTTCATAAACCAACAACGCAATTCTACGAAACATATACATACAGTAACGCAATATATTAGTTGATCGCCACCGCATTCAATTTCACCAAAATGACACCAAATTGCTTCAGTTTCTGCTTTACCCAAGTCAAGGTGTCTAGTTCAGATCATCAACTAGAAAAATGAAGTCTTGAGTGAAAAGTGATGCCAATAAGAATAGTTTCGAATAAACTGAATCGTTTTAGACATTTTCTGCTAATCTAGATGAGTTTACAATATATAAGGGCGTCCTCAGCTTAGTTTCGAAGTACAGAATCCCAAAAATACAAAGGAAGTCCATCTATCTTTGCTACAACCCGTCATAAAGATCATCAAAGTATGAATGCAAACTCGGGTCATCAGTACAACTTACTTGCCATGGAAAAGGATGACATGAACAATGGTGGCAGTGAGACAAGCGAAGCTGAAACCATAAGTCGTTGCAAACAGAGTGGTGATGTAGAGACGGCCCTCACGCTCATACGCATCCAAATCAATGTGAAAGTTTGAATCTATAATGTTTGAGATGTTATAAACCTGCCCCTTTGATGTGAAGAGCTCGTCAGAGAAAATTGGGAAGGTCCTAGCTTTGAAGACATTGAGCCCATACATAATAGGCGTAACTATGTACACGCAAGTAATATACCCAACAGCGATGTTGGCAGTAGCAAACCACGGGCTAGCTAAAGGACTACCGAGATATGCGGAAATGCTTGACCAGTCAAGGCCAATGGCACCTAGTCCGAGGCCATGGAGCCCGGAACCGATCTGTTGAATGATGATGGAAGCTGGAAATATCCAGCAAAGCCAGGATATTGAAGAGAGCTTCGGGATAAGGTACCCTGGAAACACGTAATAAGCAAAGCTGCAGACGAAGGCGATGAGGAAGAACTGGTTGCGTGTCACTCCGCCTTTCGCCCTGACTTCCTTCTCATGAAGTGCCCTGCAGTTTATATCTCTCATGGTTACAAAACTAGTCACAGAGCAACATAGAAGAAAGACCTCTTGCATTTTTCACACACTATCCTCATTCAAAACAGAATGCAGCATAACACTGAAAATCAATTGTTCTATCACATAAGAGAATTTTCGGTTCTTGCTTTGAACAATGCAACTGAAAGAAGTAATCCAACTTCACCATGGAAATCACATAAGAACTTTTCTGCATTTTCTTATGTGTAATTCAGTTCATGGAAATGGCCTAAAAGCAAATTTCTCAACAAAGATTTGATCTAAAAATTCAAACAAAATCCATGTAGTTAACAATGAGTAGGAATTAACGGCGGAGGTCAAATGTACCTGAAGAGAGAGACCTGAACGAGATTTTGCGGCCACCACATGGCGGCGGGCTCCACCAGGTACCGGCGGAGAAGCCCGGCCCACCCGAAGCCCAGAACCTGCGTCGTCAGAACCACCCCCAGCGCCACCAGAAAGGTCAGATTCCGGCCGTAGAATATCTTGACGGCGCTGACTATATGGATCGAGTAAGGGTTCGCCGCCCCGGAGTTGGCGAAGATCGTGATGAGCACGTGCTCCTTCACATTGAACTTGCCCGGGTTGAGGGTGAACTCCCACCTCCGCCCGCGGAAGAAGACCCGGCTAGGTAGCGCCGCCGCCATGAGGTGACCGAGGGGCACGACGGCGACCTGGGCGGAGATGGCGGTGATGGAGAGCGGCTCGCTGCGGTACCAGAAGAACTGGTTGAGGAAGGAGAGGAAGACGCAGGCCGCCGACCCCAGGACCCACATCCGGAAGGTCACCACCGGCAGCGACGGGTCGTCGGTCTCCAGCACGGTCAGCGCCACCTCCTCCACCATCGAGATCTCTCCTCCTCCTCCTCCACCACCTCCTCCTCCCGAAATGGAGGCATCCCCGGCTGATGTCTGGCCGTGAACTGCAGATTTCGGAACCCGTTTCCATCAATTGAGTAAAAATTAAAGGGATAATCTGGTGCGGGGGAGAGTTGACTTACTGAGTGGAGTGGAGATTCCTTCTTCTTCACTTTCAATCATCACTCCTTCCCTCTATCTCCCTCTCTCTCTCTCTCTCTCCTCCTCCACTCGCGGAAAGTTGCCAAATACTGCTACTACAAACTGATTAGTCAAAACGGTAACGACGTCGCCGATGACGTCAGCAAAATGGGACTCCATCGCCCAATCGTTTCACGTTGAAAATTGTTTGATTTGGAGCAGAGGATGCACTTGGACGAGTATTCGGCCTCTAAATTCTCAGTAAATTGTCAGATTTTACTCCCGTTGAATTGTAATAACCGTAGAAGACGGAAACGGAAGTAATTATGTAATCCGAATCCAATGCGGATAATATTCAATAAAATATGGTAAAATATGTATAGGGTCGAATATTATGTAATCTGAATTGAATTCGAGTCTTATATTTATCTATATGTATTGTATACTATGTTTTTATACCGAATTCAATACCGATCGGATACGACTCCTGATCATCGAAAAATATCTAATTCATTTTCACCCTAGTAATTAGACATAGCCGGGTCAGGTGACCCGAAAAATAATTGGATGAGCTTAGGGCCCATTGACCCGTGGCCCATTAAACAAAAATATCTCTAATGCGGAGTAGTATTAATTTGTGGGTCAAAATACTTTCCGTCCCAAATGAAACGTGCTTACAAATTACAAAAAAGACGCGCGTTTCGTGTGAGACGGAAGGGGTACACGGTTGATGACTGAGGTCAAAGCAAGGAAGATACTAAATACATATGCAACATCATTTTATTTTTAAAATTCCAGGGCTAGATCTATAATTCTGAAGAAGAGTGTGATTTGTGAACTGCATATCCATTTTGAACCCATGCAATATATCCCCCTTCCATATTGAACACATGTTTGAACTCCTGCATTTGCAACACAACATGTACATAAATATTTGTGATTAGAATCATAATTTGTTACAATAACATAAACCAAAATTACAACTTACTGCATTAAGAAGATCGGTAGTTGCATACGCAGATCTCACTCCGCTCCTGCAACCCTGTTATCTTACGCGTTAGTTTGAATCAATTACTACGTAACCGTGCGGAATTATATGGGCCTAACGCAGGCTGAAGTCAACCCCCACAATGGTCGTTGTAATATCAAAGTATATTAGTGCATGTTTCGACATAAGTTAACGTTCGTATTTTTATTTAGATTAGCTCTCTCGGTAATTTTCATCTCCAAAATCCGTCAATCTAGCAAACTAAATCATGTAATTCATTCTGAAGAAAAGAGACTTTACCACAACGAGACGATCTTCCTTGTCACAATGTGAGAGAACTTGCTCAATAAATTTGGGGTTCTTGACCATACCTAATATATTGTTACGTGCCCAAATTCAGACAATATATTATAGCACAAACATAATATATTCACTTGAAAAAGAATGGAGAGAGAGAGAGAGAGAGAATACTAATTAGACCTTCTTGAGAAGTGTTGAGCCAGTAAGGAATGTTGAGGGCGTTTTTCAAGTGACCATTCTTGACTTCTTCTTCGGTCCTGCATAATTTCATTCTAATCCGTTTTAACTTAGTAGTATGAAAATCTGACGATACGGCATAATCTAACGTACCAAAATATAACAGACGATCTAAATCCATTACGAAGAGGATTGGGAGAGATTTTACGACCTTACGTCAAGAAAAATGTGGGCCTGAGCCTGAGTGAGGAGATCTCTTGCGGCATGAACATCGACTGTGTGAGAATTTTCACCATCGCCATAATTAAATTTAATGAACAAAAGGAGAAGAATCCCAGTGTACAAAGCTAAAGCTAAACCCATTTAGACTACAAAAAATGTGCAATCTAATTATTTACTTCAACCATTTATATGAACATTCTATATATATACACGAAAAGCACATTCATATTATATTTAAAGAATCATCTTATAATTCCAATGGGCTGAATCATTGTGTTCCTTTGGGAAATATTGTGGGTTAATTAACCTGTGACCACCTGCACATTGAAAGATAAAAAATTAGCGGTTTGCGTTTTGTGGGCCCAATTAGTGAGAAAACTACTCGTTTGTTTGACCGATCGCAAATGTCTGGTTTTGTCGATGCTAGGTCCGTAGGTCGGGTGCTAATATTAAAATTATTTAAAATATCACTTATTAAAGTAATTTAAAACCTCACTTTCAATATATCTATGTTAAAAAAATTTAAGAGTCGGATGTAATATCGAACTTACTCAAACATCTCATGTATCATCAGACTTTGAAGCAATTTGTATATTAGTATTGCTATCAATATTAAGACCAAGTTTGATTTGGCCCCAAATTTAAATTGGTGGAGAATTGTGGAAATACTGGCCCACTAAAGTTTTTTTAGTGAATTTTTGGGCCCAAATGGGCCTATTCGATTTGGGCTTCGAATTTGTTGGGCCCGACAAATATCTATATACAAAAATTGAGGCATACGACTCCGACATAGGTTTCGAAAAAAAATATTTTTAAAACAAAGATTCGGATTTAGTGATTTATTTCTTCAATTTTATTTTAATATTTCATAAATTTTCTTCATTCTAAATAGTCTTTTATAATTATGGACTAGTTAGTGCTTGCCTTGATTGGTTCAATCCATAGTTAATACATAATTCGTCTCATCTAATAGACCCTCGCTCGAAATGGGACACATCGAGTATTTTTCGTTACTATTCCATGAATCTAAATGATAGGGCATCATTTTTAGTATAAATGCGTAACTTGAAAGCGATTCATGAAATTGGATTCGTTAAAAGTGTGTCCTTATTATTATTATGCTAAAATGAGTATCTAATTCTACAAATGAATCATAATTGGGAATGTATGTTATGTTATGTCCCTCACCAATCTACAATCTAATAGTTGAATTTCTTTATTTTATATACAATATTTTTCTGGTATATCATCATATCAGTTGTACACTCGTTAAAAATACATGTTAATATTATTTCATCGATACATAGTTCCAATGGCGGCGTTTTCTCATATATGTGTAGTATGATTAGTTTATGATATGATAGTTATCATCGGTAATGCTTTCTCTTATCCTTTCCAACCTTTTTATCTTTTTATAATCATTTTGCATTAATCACAACTGCATATTTAATTTTAATATGCTTAATTGCATATTTTAATACGGTATATTTTAAAAATGTTTGTATGAAGAGATCACACTAATTACAATTAGCAATTGAATAAGTGGCCTAATTATCATATTCTTTTGAGTTATATACCAAATTAAATCAAGGGGAAAGAAAAGGATCAACCAGGATCTTAACTTTTAGATTCATATACTCCCTCCGTCCTCCATTTAGTGACGTTAATACTATATTGGGACGTCCTCCATTTACTGACAATTTCCATTTTTGGACGTAGACCCCACAATCACTTTAACACTTTAACACTTTATACATCTACTTTTTATTATTTTAATATTTTAATACTATTAAACAATTCAAATGGACCCACAATTATTCCACTTTAACACTTTAACACATTAATTTATTATTATACCATAAAATGCGAAAAAACGCGTGCCCAATCTCCCTCCGTCACTAAATGGAGGACGGAGGGAGTACATATTTTAGAAGATTCAACTTTATTATATAAAAAAATAATTTAAAAGATTGCCTTTTCATAATTCAATTTTTTTTTCATAACTCAATTACTATATAAACTACAACTTTTTATCACTAAATATCATTCATTTTTAGCTTTAAAAAAATAATAATAATAATCAAACATGAATTATATTTACAAAAAAAAATAATAATAATAAAGAAGAAAACTAGTGGGTTCAAATTAGGCCATGCACAAATTGTAAAAGAAGACAGAGTCACTCAGCTAGTGTAGTAGAGGAGGAAACAAAGTAAAATGCACCATACTACTTATTTATATCGTACTTCCTCCGTCACACTCTGATAAAAAAAATTTGGTACGAGAATTAAAATAAAAATATTAGTGGTGGATAAAGTAGTATGAATGAATTTTAATAGCTTTAAAATTTTGTTAATTAAGGTAATATCCCTATATGAATGAGACAAATAAAAAAAGAACTTACACCGTTACGATTGAGACGGATAAAGTATTATCTTATAAATTCATTAATTATGGCCGTCATAGCAATTAGTGGATGACTAAGTGAAGAGATTAGGATGGTGATATCACCCACTTTTGTATTAATTCAATTATTAATTTTTTCTAGGGTTGATATTTATTTTATCATTTTTTTGGTAGCACTTAGTTTCTTTAATTTTTAAGAGATAAAAAGGATGTGTTGAACAATGATATAAGATGAATGGAGGAAAATTTTCAAATACTTAAAAAAAAAAATTAAATAAAAAAAAAATCTTGCATATGTGAGTTGATTAGTTCATTTGTACTCCATCGGTTACAACAAACTTGAATCGCTTCATTATTGTATAACTTACATATGTTTAATAAGATGTCTCAAGTTCGTTGGAACGGAGAGAGTACTATTGTGTCAGTAACAAGCTAGTCATCTTAAATCAAATTAGATTTTGCTACTAGTGAGTAGTGATCCACTTCTAATTTATAAAATTTTATATCACAACTTGAAAATGAAAATAAAAACACACAAGGAATTCGTGGTGTTGAATTAACCGGAATTTTAAAAAAATATCGATCGTGACAGAAGTTTATATGTATGTAAATACGGGGAAAAGAGTAAGATGTACATGTACCAATTGAGTTAGGACATTATATAAAGAGGCTTTTTATATAAAATCATTAATAAATTTTCAAAATATAAAAACTATATTATAAAGCTTCTCCAACAATTCATTGGTTTAACAAACTTTATTTTGTCCAAAGTCACGTTTAGGATAGACATGTGTAGGATTAAAGAATCTTAATTTCTAGATTCACCTAATTAATCTAGTGGTCTTCATTTCTTAATGCTCCATTTGCGTACCAGTCAAGCCCACTTTCCTTTCCCTTTCTCTTCTTCCTTTTAGGGTTCATCGTCCGAAAAACCTTTATACTCCGTTCGTCTCACTCCACCTGGCTCATTTGTGTATATATACGAGCCTGGTCGATTGGGACGGAGGGAGTATAAGTTCAAAATATTAATTTCAATTAGTTTTATGCATTTTGTTCAAAAAATACAACTCCCTCTTCCAACAGGTTCATTAATGAATCGCTTTGAAATCGGACACTGAAATCAGGACAGATGATCCATTGTCGCTCGTTACGAACTTACCGAAAGTGTATTCATGTTGAGAGCAAGATAGTTCACCAATCCATGACACTCAAAACATGGTAAAACAAAAAGGGAACAAGAACAACACACCACCATTGTTCCACTACATAAGTGAATGTAGCATTAGCATTACAAGCATACCATGCCCTAAGCAAAAAAAGTGGGAATCCACACATTAATTTTCAAATATGCTATTCCAACTATACTTTCTCCCACTCATCATCTCCTTCTTCATCACTTTCCCTCTCGTCCAAACTCCCAAAACTAATCAAACCTAACTCCACATTCATATAACAAACCAATGATGAGCACCAAATTCTCCCACCTCCTCACCTTCTTCAGACTGAAAATGGCCTCTCAAGAAAGTAGATCTTTCCAAAGAGATGTGGAGGAAGAAGAGTCTCAATATGGAACCACCCTTTGCCTCTCCTCCTCCTACTATAGCGTCTTCGTCGTTCGCCTCGCCATCATGGTTATACCTACATATTCATCGATGATCATATCAAACTCTTCGAATGGATGGACTAATAATCGATGTTCTTGAACTTGTTCAATGTGCAGATCATGCTAGCAATCTTGATAGGCTTACTAACTCTACTAACATGGCATATCACAAGAGTCTACACCACTAGATCACTTAACACATTGGCATATGGCCTTCGCCACGAGCTCCTCCAACGACCTCTTCTCCGGATGTGGAACATCCTCAACTCCACTGTCGAAGTCGCCACTGCCCAAGTCAAGCTCTCGGAGTCCGTGATCAAGCGCCACAACAAGCCTTATTCGTCTCAAGCGCAACAAGTTGAGGTTCTTCTTCTTCACTTGATGCCTTGATCTCCAACTTCTCTGCTCCAATTCTTGAACCAAAGATGACTTAATTAGTCTTGTTTTGAACTCTTAGCAGCTTTATGAAGTCATGAAGGAGCTGACATGGGCGTTATTCGCTAGTCGAAAAGCTCTCAACTCCATAACTCTGAGCTACAGAAATGGATTTGTGCAGGCCTTCCACAGGAACCACAGAAGCAACAACACATACTACATATACTCTGACCTCACCAACTACTCCATAAGCAGCTCTTACAATGTTAACCTCCTCTCGTCTCATCAAGGCTGGAACGATCAGTCCATACGCAGCAACGTCTCTGCAGTGTGGTACCGGGAGCCTCTCGACCCGACCACGGGGGAGAAAACTGCCAAGGGAGCCCCAATCCCACCAGATGAGCTCATAAACATTGCTGGGATTTCACAAGTACCTGATGGCACTGCTTCATGGCACATAGCTGTGAGTAAATATACGGATTCGCCCCTGCTCTCGGCTGCATTGCCGGTTTGGGATCCCTCCCATGAGAGCATAGTGGCAGTGGTGGGAGTTACTACTGCACTGTACAGTGTGGGGCAGTTGATGAAGGAGTTGGTTGAGTTTCATAGTGGGCACATATTTCTAACTTCTCAAGAAGGTTGGCTTCTTGCAACTTCGACTAACACTCCGTTGTTGATGAATTCGACAACGGGGCCTAAGCTCATGATGGCTGAGGATTCACAGGAGAAGGTGATAAGGTCAGGAGCTGAGTACTTGCATAGAGTGTATGGGAATAAGCTCCCTCCTAGTCAAGAAATTCATATAGAGAGCGCGAGGCTCGGGAATCAGCTTTACTACATCGACTCGTTCTTCTTGAACTTGAAGAGGCTCCCTATGGTTAGTCAGTCAGTTTCTTGCTTTCTTTGTCATGTTTTCTTGTTTTAGTGTTTTTTTTTTTAATAAAAAAACTTGTTTTTGGATTGTAGGTTGGAGTTATAATGATACCTAGGCAGTATATAATGGGGAAAGTGGATGAGAAAGCTTTCAAGACTCTGATGATTCTGATTTCTGCCTCTGTGTGCATTTTGCTTGTTGGATGGTTCTGCATCTTCATCTTGACTAACGGAGTGTCGAAGGAGATGAAGCTTCGTGCTGCGTTGATAAGTCACTTAGACGCGAGGAGGAGGGCCGAGGCCTCGAATAACTACAAAAGTCAGTTTCTAGCTAACATGAGGTGAGGCTGAAAATCATGAGTTCATTTTCTTGTTACTTCCATTTGCTTGCTTTGATCAACTTTCTTGAATTTTTCCACAGCCATGAACTCAGGACACCTATGGCTGCAGTGATTGGGCTACTAGATATCCTCATGAGCGACGACTGCCTCACGAACGAGCAGCAAGGAATGATCACACAGATCCGGAAGTGTTCCAACGCCTTGCTAAGGCTTCTCAACAACATTTTGGACCTCAGCAAGGTACAATGCAGCAGAAGTATTTGAACTTTTGGAATGAAAACCTCATACTTTGATGTGTAACTCTTTGCAGGTTGAGTCCGGTAAACTAATACTAGAAGAAACGGAGTTCGAATTAGGTAGAGAACTCGAAGGGCTAACAGATATGTTCTCTGTCCAAAGAATAAACCACAATGTAGAAACTGTCCTTGATCTCTCCGGTATGATCTCAATCGAATCCGTACTAACTAACTACTTCGCCCTCATTCGTTCCTTACCATTAGTCCCTTTTCATTTGCAGATGATATGCCTAAGATGGTTATAGGAGACTCCGGACGAGTTCTTCAAATTTTTGCAAATTTGATTAGCAATTCCATCAAATTCACAACATGTAACTTGAGAAAATTCCCATTCATGCAAAAGATTAGTAGAAAAAGTAGCCTAAAGAGGTAAGAAATGATCAATGTTCTTTACTTGTGGCAGCTGGATACATAATCCTTCGAGGATGGTGTGAGAACATGGACGCAGACAGTAAAAAACAACGAGAGTGTTCGTCCCTCCACACGAAGGAGTCGTGGTGCTCCAAGAACTTGAAACGGAAACGAGAGGCGAGCCATGGGAAGACGTGCTCCAAGAAAGACAACAGAATGATCCTCTGGTTTGAAGTTGATGACACTGGCTGTGGTATGTACCAACATACATACATAACATCTTTGCCTATATAATGAAAATTTCTAAACATTCTAAACTTTCTTTTTTAGGAATTGATCCGAATAAATGGGAATCGGTGTTCGAGAGCTTCGAACAAGCCGATCCCTCAACAACAAGGCTGCATGGAGGCACTGGTCTTGGTTTGTGCATTGTCAGAACATTGGTGAGTCTACACTCCCTCCGTCCCTTCATGACACGTTCCGTTCTTTTACATCTCACGTGTATTCAAGAAACGTATCGTTTTGATAGGTGAATAAGATGAATGGGGAGATTAAAGTGGTGAAGAAGAGTGGGCCAGGAACTTTGATGCAGCTATACTTGCTTCTCAGCACTCCTATCGAGGCTACAAAGCAACATTACCAGTTTAACTTCAAAGATCAAAACCTAACTGTGATGCTTGCACTTAATGGCAGAATGACTCGATCCATCATGTCGAGATGGCTAATCGAAAAGGGGGTTTGTACACACGAGGCGTCCGAGTGGAACGAGCTCACGCTGAATCTTCAAGAACTCTTCAAACCAGACTTGGAGAGCAGCATCAAGGCGGTGTTCGTCATAATCATCGATATAGGGCTGCTCGACTTGAGCACTGAGCTGTGGAAGCAGCAGCTCAACTTCCTTGAGGAGTACTGCAACGGTAGAGCCAGCTTCGTGTGGATCCTGAACCACGACACCTCCAGCGCGATCAAGGCCGAGCTCCGGAAAAGAGGGCACCTACTAATGGTTAACAAGCCTCTCTACAAGGCAAAGCTAGTTCAGATCTTTGAGGCAGTCATGAAAAGAGAGAGGGATCAAACTCCAGCACCGGACGAGCTACTTGAAATCGACGTTCTTCAGTCTCCGTCTGCAAGCTCGGACGATTTAGAAAAGCTGGACAATGAGAGCTGCACAATGATCAATCAAAGCTGTCAAAATAAGGCCAAGAGAAGCCAATATTTGAGCAGAACACCTCTGTATGGCGATCACATTCAAGTAAATCTTGAAAACGACGTCTGCAGCCTCAGCAATCCGGTCCAAGAAAGACACAAACAACTACAACACGAAGAAGAACAAGGCGGTGCAAGCTCGTGCAAGACGGTAAACGAGCAAAAGCCACTCGAGGGGCTCTGCATCCTCCTAGCAGAGGACACAATAGTCCTTCAAAGAGTTGCAACCATCATGCTGGAGAGAATGGGAGCCAGAGTCGTGGTCGTGGGAGACGGGGTCCAGGCGGTCGACTCCCTCACCGAAAGATTCCAACCGAACGAAGAGATTGAAGCACAAGCATTGCCATATGACTTGATACTGATGGATTGCCAAGTAAGTCCACACACACCATTGATCTATTCGATTTTTCGACGAAATTGTTGGAGAACATGACATATGTTGTTGATGTGCAGATGCCAAAGATGGATGGATATGAAGCAACAAAGGCAATAAGAAGGTGGGAGAGTGGGAGTGGTTTACACATTCCAATAGTGGCACTCACAGCCCATGCAATGTCATGTGATGAAGCCAAATGCCTCAAAGTTGGTATGGATGCTTATCTAACAAAACCCATAGATTGCAAGCTTATGGTTTCCACCATCCTTTCATTAACTAAAGGGCTTATCAAATACTAGTAAGAGAGAGAGAGAGGGAGAGGGAGAGAGGGAGAGAGAGAGAGCATATATATGAATTTTTGAGTGCTTGATTGTATGAAGGATGAGAATAATATAGAGGGGTTTTGTCCACATCAATTGTAGATGGAATTAACAATAGATCCAAATTGTAAACTTGTAATTAAGATTAAGTATCGGGACCAAAGATCTCGAGCGAGTTTTCTGTAGTTCGGCTTTCAAATTTATGTCGCTATAGCTTCAAAAAAAATTGTACTATTAAATTAAAAAAGATGAAATTTTGAATCTTAATTTGTACTAATAGACTATTAGCTGTTAGGACTTAGGACTGGTAATTTAAAATTAATCGTAAATATTATGAACTAGGGTTCTAACAAATCTATTTTTTTAATATTAAATAAAATCTTGATTTTGCGATACTCCAATTTACTAGCTATTTTGCACAACAATTATTTATGTACTTACGTACGCTATATCCAGTCCTTGTAATCAAATACTACCTCCATCCCACCATACTAGTCCTATTTGATTTGTTGACTTTTCGACACGCTTTTCCACCGAAACCTAGTACGAATTTTAAAATATAATTTCGAAGTATTTTTTCGTTTACGGGATACATCGACACTCATAGTATCCCGTAAACAAAAAAATACTTCGAAATTATATTTTAAAACTCGTACTAGATTTCGGTGGAAAAGAGTGTCGAAAAGTCAACAAATCAAATGAGACTAGTATGGTGGGGTGGAGGTAGTAATTAACTCCGACAATCATTTTTTAAAAATAAAAAACCAGAGACAAAAAAATAAATAAATAAATAAACCGACATGTTGGCGTATTACAAGGGAACTCAGTTCGTCAAGTCTCACCTCGATTAAAATTTCGACATAATTAATGAAGTCGTGGTTTGACGCTAAATCCACGCAGCAAGTTGTTACTAATACATTTTTAATGCAAATTATCTGTTAAAATGATAATTATAGCAAGTGCACAGTGAAATCATGATACGAATCAATCTTCACCTATGCATGACGAGGGATTGGAGACGGATGTAAGTTGAAATTGTATAATCCCTACTTTGGTAGGTAAACGTAACTCAACAAGTAACACAGAATGTAACACAGTTGAGAACACAAGTTGGTAACCCAGTTCGGTGATGAACACACCTACGTCTGGGGGAAGCTATTCCAAGAAATACTTCACTATGATGAGATATAAGGGTTACAAGATATATGAACGTCGGCCACACCGAACGATCTCTCCTCACCCGACTCTACCCCTCACCAATGAATCCTCACGGTAAACTCTCTCTAGTCTACCCGAACACTTTTCACAAATTGAAAAGATTAAACCCGATCTTGAACAAGGAATTGTTCAAGATATTACAATCACTCACCAATAAACAAACAACCCCAATTGATGAATGTAAAGAATAAACTCAACTCTCGAACACGAAGAAGACGAGCTCTCAATAATGTATGAAAACGCGCAGCAGCTCCAATTCAGATCTTCATTCTTATATACTCCACGTAAAACCCTAGGAGATAAATAAGGCATATCTTAAAAGATATCCTTAATAGGGTAGATATAATCTTCATGCAAATCTTCTAATTAAGGTGAGAATATAATATATCTTGTAATCCTTGATCCACAAGGAATTCCACACCACCAAGGATTCCTTCGCATACATAAAATATGCCATATAATAATATCCCATGCAAATCACGCTGCAACAATCTCCCCCTTGGCATTTTATGTATGCAATCACACCAACATATGCAACTCACACAACTCCTCCAAGATACAAAGCACCCAATGCAAAAACAAGTAGGCAAGGAGCGCACCCACATAACCATACTCGAATGCATAGTGCAGAAAACACTCCCCCTTGCTACAAACACTCTCTAAAATGAAGTACTAGCCGAGCGCACCCGAACTAGAATACTACACATAGAGAGAAAATAAAACCACTGCATAACACTACTCAGAACACCACATATAACACCATCTGATCAAGATATGCTTCACCAGAAATACCAAGCATCAAGGCAAAATAACACCCATATCGAATCATCAGAGCAGCAAAAGAATCAAAAAATACCAGCAGCTTATACTCCCCCTTGAGTGCAGACATGAAATGCCAACATAAGGCAGCTCTGCGTCAATCTCCGCAGTATCAACATCAGGAGCAGGAGCACCAGCAGCTCCCCCTTGCGGTGTACCACTAGCTAAGATAAGCAGATCCTCAATCTCCATCAATATTTACTTCATGAGACATCGAGAAAGAAGATGCCTTTTCTGCCATCGAGCTGAAAGGAGGAGACTCAGTCGCAATACCGGTCTGAGCCTTAGAGAACCTCATATAAGAAGCAGCAGGAGCCTTTGCACCTTTAGGAATATCAAACTGCACAAACTTGCAAATATAGGCATACAAGAAACGAGGGAAGCAAATAGCCTTATTAGCAGAGACCACCTTTTCAGCATGCTCTGCAAGAGCCTCAAACACCAACCTTCCAAAGGACACTGGAAGTCCCTGCCCAATCCTTGTACAGCAGCGTTGCCAGAGAGAGATTCACACAGGTCTTGTGGTTCGTACCACGGCAACACGGCAACATAGGGGTCCTGGGCGCAGGCTGAGCAACCGCGAACAGCAATGCAAGATCAATACCCTCTGAGATCTTGAACGAAACCATGGATGCAGCAAGAATTTAGAGATCCGGAGGATAGACGATGAGAAAATCGGGAGAATCGCACAGATATCCGGCGGAGAAGAAGAGAACCAGAAAAGCCCTATCACAGTTGAACACTGAGAGAAAGAGCACTGCAGCACGCAAGAGTCGGTTCAAAACAACAGGAATAGCAAAAAGGGCGCGCAGAAAAATAGCCCTCTTTCAACTGACAAAAATTCCACGTCAGATAAGAACCCAAAGAATAACACCAAACATAACACCATCCAGAACACCGTCCAGAACACCATGAAATCAAATAATAGATGAAATCAAATTAAACATAATCTGAGAAGCTCAGATTATACACATCCCGAGTGACTTTCGAAGAGCCTCAAACCTTTCTCCATCCAAAGGTTTGGTAAAAATATCCGCCACCTGCACTCGAGTAGAGACATGCTGAAGAGATAAAGTCTTGTTTTCAACAAGATCTCTAATAAAATGGTGTCTGATCTCAATATGTTTGGCCTTCGAATGACTGACTGGATTTTTGGAAAGATTGATAGCCCCAATATTGTCACAGAACAAGACATACTCTTTCTCATCGATCCCATAATCATACAGCATCTTGGTCATCCAGATTAATTGAGTGCATGCACTCCCAGCTGCTATATACTCTGCTTCCGTAGAGGATAGAGAGACACAATTCTGCTTCTTGCTATGCCACGAGATAAGATTATCTCCTAAGAAAAAGCATCCTCCAGTGGTACTCTTACGATCATTAGGATTTCCAGCCCAATCAGCATCACTGTATCCGGTAAGCTTCAGAGAACTTCCTTTCCCAAACCATAGACCAATCTTGCACGTTCCTTTGACATACTTTATAATGTTTTTCACAGCCTTGTGATGACTCTCCTTCGGATTTGATTGGAATCGCGAGCAGACCCCAACACTGTAGGCAATATCTGGTCGACTGGCTGTTAGGTACAATAGGCTACCAATCATACTTCTGTACACTGTTTGTTCCACAGGTTTGCCTTCTCCTTCCTGGGTTAGTTTGACTGATGTACCCATTGGTGTCCTTTTTGACTTAGAACTCTCCATGCCAAACTTTTTCACTAAATTTTCAGCATACTTCTCTTGACTTACGAAGATGCCATCTTCGCACTGCTTGACTTGAAGCCCCAAAAAGAACTTCAATTCTCCGAACATACTCATCTTAAATTCAGAGGTCATCAACTTCACAAATTCATTCACAAGAGCCTCTGACTTAGAACCGAAAACCAGATCATCAACATATACCTGGACAATAAATATGTGACCTCCATGTTGCTTAACAAACAAGGTCTTGTCAGCACTTCCTCGAACATATCCCTTCTTCAGAAGAAATTCCGCCAGCGTGTTGTACCACGCTCTGGGGGCTTGCTTCAGTCCGTATAGAGCCTTGTTCAGCCTGTAAACATACTCTGGATGCTCGGGATCTTCAAAGCCCTTCGGTTGCTTAACATATACCTCCTCTTCTAAATTTCCATTCAGAAAAGCACTTTTGACGTCCATCTGGTACAGCTTGAAATCTAAGCTGCTAGCCATACCCATCAGAAATCTCACAGATTCCAATCTGGTAACCGGAGCAAAAGTCTCCCCGTAATCAATACCTTCCTCCTGTGAGTATCCTTGAGCAACCAATCTGGCCTTGTTACGAGTGATGTTCCCTTGCTCATCTGTCTTATTCTTGAATATCCACTTCGTCCCAATCACATTAGCACCTTTGGGAAGTGAAGTTAGATACCATACATTGCAGCGCTGAAATTCCAAGAGTTCTTCCTGCATGGCCGCTATCCAGTTTTCATCCTGGAATGCATCGTTGACGTTCTTGGGCTCAATTTTTGAGACAAAACACACCGTCGCTATGTGGGAAACCAACTTCTTGAAGTCTATCTCTCTCTTCCTGGTCTGCATCCCATCATTGATATGCCCAATCACATCTGAAGCTGAATGATTTTTATGGACTCTTGTTTCGGCAATGTCAAAAGTACCAGTTGGAGTACCATCTTGAGTACCCTCCAGTGTTATCTCCTCTACTTTGACATCCTTCTCCTTACTAGGACTCTGAGAGCTCTCTGCAGTACTGGTGATCAGGACATCATCTTCATTGTTTACATCGCCTTCCACTGAATCATCAAAATTAACATTGATTGACTCAATAACAGTGCATTGATTTTTCAGGTACACTCTGTAAGCACGGCTGTTTCTGGAGTAGCCTACAAAGATTCCTTCTATTCCCTTGTCATCAAGCTTCTTCCTTTGCACTCTGTCATTTACCACAAAGCATCGTGAGCCAAAAATGTGAAGATGTTTCACATTTGGCTTCCTTCCTCGCCAGATCTCATAAGCAGTAACCTCTGTCTGCGGCCTGAGGTACACTCGATTGCAAATGTAGCAAGCTGTTTCAAATGCTTCAGCCCAAAGTCTAAGTGCAATCTCTTTAGCCTTCATCATAGTTCTGGCAGTGCTTTGCAGGGTCCTGTTTTTCCTTTCAACCACACCATTCTGTGTAGGAGTGATAGGAGCTGAGAATTCGTGTCTTATCCCTTTGGATTGACAGAACTCCATGAACTCTTGATTCTCAAACTCACGCCCATGATCACTTCTGATGGCCTTGAGTTTGCTCTCCTTCTCTACTTCCAATCTTAGACACAAAACTCTGAACGCCTCGAAAGTGTCTGATTTTTCTCTTAAGAATTCAACCCATGTGTATCTTGAGAAGTCATCCACGCAAACAAGAATGTATTTCTTTCCTCCTAGACTTTCAACTTGCATGGGTCCCATCAAGTCCATGTGCATGAGATCAAGGACTTTGGCTGTAGTGATTCGGAGTACTCTCTTGTGTACCTCTTGAGTCTGTTTTCCTTGTTGACACGGTCCACAAAAATCAACATCTCCAAATCTGATCTTGGGAATTCCTTCAATGGCATTCAGTTGAATAAGCCTCTGAATATTCCTGTAGTGCGTGTGCCCAAGCTTCTGATGCCAGATTTCACTCATCTTTGAGGTAACCCTGTAGCTTGTGATCTTTGGAGTAAAGATGTAGCAATTGTCTGCTGATCTGTTTGCCTCCAGAAACTTATCTGTTCCTTTGTTGATGATGCAGCTATTTTTCCCAAAACTTACGCTCATCCCATCATCACACAACTGGCTGATACTGACCAGATTAGCTCTCAAGCCTTCAACATAAAGGACCCCTTCCAGAACTGGCATCCCAGGTACATTCAGTGTACCAATTCCACGAATTCTGCCTTTTCCACCATCACCAAACACAACTGACTCATTGGAGTAACTTTGCACGTTAACAAGGAGATCCTTGTTACCTGTCATGTGCTGCGAGCAACCACTGTCAATATACCAAGAGTTTCCCACTCTGGAGCTATTACTGGTATGAACAACATAAGCCCTATAGCCCTGGCCTTGGTTCCTTCGATTTTGATATTTGATCATCTCTTGTCTCTTATCACCCAGATAGAATCTACATCTTGGTCTGATGTGACCAAGTCTATGACAGTAATGACAGAGGGGAATGAATACTTCAGAGTCTGGATTATGCACGGGTACCTTGTCGTGTTCCTTTTTGAGTACCTCATCTGTAGCCACTTGTTCTCCAGACTTCTGTTCGGCAGTGACTGGAATTTCAGTTAGTTTAGGCCTCCATTCCTGTCTTTGAGCTCTTTGTTGATATTGGTATTCAACTTGTTGATAGTTGTTTCGGTTGAATCCAAGACCCTCTTTATCTGCAGCTCTCTTTCCTTGTCTGAGAATTTCATCAAGCTTCTCAGTACTGGAATTCATCATTCTTATCAACTTCTGAATATGACTCAATTCTCCATCTGTCTCCTTTCTTCCGTCCTCACAGCTTCTGAGCTTTTCTTGAAGAGATTCAACCTCGGATCTTAAAGCGTTTCTTTCCTTCTCAAGATTCTTGACTTGCTCAGTAAGGCTCTGGTTCAAAATCAGTGCCTTCTTACACGCATCCATCAGCTCATCATAGTCCTGATCATCTTCCTCTTCATCCACATTTTCAACCTTAAAAGGATCTTGATCAGCAACATCAGATTGAATCCTTGGACCATTAACGGTTGCAACATGAGCAGCATGAGAAGCATCCTGTCCTTCTTCAAATTCCGTATCGGTGACCTCCTCGTCACTGTGAGTGGCTTGGAACGCCTTCTTGCTGACCTTCTGATATTTGAAGATGTTTGCACATTCGCTCTTAATATGGCCAAATCCATCACACTCATGGCACTGTGGTCCCCTATCTCCATTTTCTTTCTTCTCTGAGACGTTAGAAGCTCTGTTCTGAAAACTGCCCTGATTTTCAGTCCGGCGAAATCTGGAGTTACCTTCACCATTTCCTTTTCTAAAAAAATTCTTCCCGAACCTCTTAGAGATATATGCAATGCACTCGGCCATGTCTTCGGCAGTCATCTCCTCTTCAGACTGACTTGTAGATGAAGCTTTGAAGGCAACAGACTTCTTCTTTTCATTAGGATTCACACGCATGCCCATCTCAAACGTCCTCAAGGAACCAATAAGCTCATTGGGTGATAGCTCATCCACATCCTTTGCTTCCTCGATAGCAGTAACTTTGTAATCAAATCTCTCGGGAAGAGATCGCAAGATTTTCCTCACTATCTTAGCTTCCGTGAGCTTCTCTCCCAACGAAAAGAACTCATTAGATAGACTCAGCAACTTAGCATAGAAATCTGATATGCTTTCATTCTCATCCATTCTGAGGGACTCAAACTGTGAAGTGAGTTGTTGCAGCCTCTGATTCTTCACCCGTTTATTTCCCTCATAGGTAATCTCCAAGATATCCCATGCTTCCTTGGCAGATCTGCACGTGGAGATAATAGCAAAAACCTCAACACTCACCCCCGTGTGAATAGCGTTGATAGCTTTCTGATTCATTCCAGACAACTTTAGCTCCTCTTCTGTCCATTTAGTTCTCGGTTTCTCTGAGCCATCTTCGTCTTTAGGAGCACTCCACCCAGTCTCCACTGCAGTCCATGCAGCCTCGTCAATGGATCTGATAAACGAGGCCATTCTGATCTTCCAATACCCATAACTTGTGCCATCAAATAACGGTGGTCTGACCGTAGAACCACCTTCCCTGATAGTACTCATCGCAAGCACCACCAAAATACCAACGGATTATACTGATATCCCAGGATCTAACACCGCACCTCGATGACCTGCTCTGGTGCCAATTGAAATTGTATAATCCCTACTTTGGTAGGTAAACGTAACTCAACAAGTAACACAGAATGTAACACAGTTGAGAACACAAGTTGGTAACCCAGTTCGGTGATGAACACACCTACGTCTGGGGGAAGCTATTCCAAGAAATACTTCACTATGATGAGATATAAGGGTTACAAGATATATGAACGTCGGCCACACCGAACGATCTCTCCTCACCCGACTCTACCCCTCACCAATGAATCCTCACGGTAAACTCTCTCTAGTCTACCCGAACACTTTTCACAAATTGAAAAGATTAAACCCGATCTTGAACAAGGAATTGTTCAAGATATTACAATCACTCACCAATAAACAAACAACCCCAATTGATGAATGTAAAGAATAAACTCAACTCTCGAACACGAAGAAGACGAGCTCTCAATAATGTATGAAAACGCGCAGCAGCTCCAATTCAGATCTTCATTCTTATATACTCCACGTAAAACCCTAGGAGATAAATAAGGCATATCTTAAAAGATATCCTTAATAGGGTAGATATAATCTTCATGCAAATCTTCTAATTAAGGTGAGAATATAATATATCTTGTAATCCTTGATCCACAAGGAATTCCACACCACCAAGGATTCCTTCGCATACATAAAATATGCCATATAATAATATCCCATGCAAATCACGCTGCAACATAAGTGATGAGGAATCGCATGAGGAGGAGGCCTTGGACGTGATTGAGGAAGAGATCGACGTCCAAGGCTCGGATGGGCGGCCCAAGCGTGCGACGAGGAGGCCCGCCAAGTTTGACGACTTTGTTCGTTAATTGGGTTCGGCCCAATTATTTATTTATCGAGTCTATTTTATTTTGTAAATCTTTTCGGGTTTTCTTGTTGATTCTTTCCCGAATCGTACGAGTCGAATCAACCAGGGTCCTTAGTATATAAATAGGGGAATTAGGGTTCTTTATGATTAAGCAAGATATCACAAACCCTATTTTTTCCTTGCGTCTTCTTTGTTTTCGTTCTGCAAATTTGACGTGATCGACGGGGAAAGCCCGCGACTGTCGTGTGATCTATTCGTTCGGGTGTTCTCGATCATCGGGATAGAGATAGGGACGTGCTGCCCTATCAAATCATGACCTGTTTGCAGGACATGAAAAACGAGACATTACCAAGAACACAATTTATTTCTGAACGAAAAATGTACGGCAAAGAGTTTTACGTGGAAAAATCGAACCAGAATCTAGAAATCTTCCACAATGTATATAAGTAGTATTAATATTTCTGCCTAAATAAAAATGTGGAAAACACAAAAATATCCCGAACTAAATAGTAGTTCAGACACCGCAAGAGGACCGAGCTACTATTTCACTGTTTGACGTCATATATATTAATAAAATTATCTACGTATTTTCCTCGCTGACTCTTCTCTCAACTGTTCACATATCGTCATCATTTCTACAACTAGCTTCGTCAATTTTTATAACCACTAGTTTAACCTTATCGATCTAGTACTTAATTAATTACTCTCTCTTCCATTCTTCCATGTATGTATATAATAATCACTATCAACCTATCACCTATACAACAAATTAACAGCCTAAAAAAATCCGACAAAATTCGAAAAGAAAATCTTACTATGGAAACTGAGCTTTCGCGCATGGAAGAAGGAGGCAAGAAATGGGCGGAAGAAACCAAGAGAATGACCTCCATTGCAGGCCCCATGGTGGCGGTGGCGGTGCTCCAGTACCTCCTGCCGGTGGTCTCCACCGTCATGGTCGGCCACCTCGGCCACGTCACCCTCGCCGCCGTCGCCATCGCCACCTCCCTCACCAACGTCACCGGCTTCAGCCTCCTCGTAATATAAACAAACATGCAACCTTTTTTTTTTTTTTTTGAATTTTGTCACGTGTTAAATGTGTACATATAACACGTACAGTCAGGTCTGGTCGGAGGGTTAGAAACCCTCTGCGGGCAAGCCTACGGCGCCAAGCAGTACCACAAGCTCTCCATCTACACTTACAGCGCCATCTTCTCTCTCCTCATCATTTGCATACCGGTCTCCGTTCTATGGCTGTTCATAGCAAAGCTGCTCGTGTCGATGAGGCAGGACCCGGCCGTCTCCGACGAGGCGCAACGCTACGCGCTGCGCCTCGTCCCGGCCCTGTTCGGGGCGGCGGTGTCGAAGCCCCTGGTGAGGTACCTGCAGACTCAGAGCTTGGTCCTTCCGATGGTGCTGAGCTCGTTCATGGTTCTCTGCTGCCATGTTCCTATTACTTGGGCTCTGGTATATAAGCTGGATATGGGCAGCGGCGGCGCGGCGGTGGCGGTCTGTGTGTCGAATTGGCTGTACGTTTTGGTGCTTGCGGCTTATATTAAGTGCTCGCCTTCGTGCAAGAACACGCGCTTGTGTTTCTCGGTCGAGGCCTTCTTCGCCATCGGAGAGTTCTTCCGGTTTGCAGTTCCTTCTGCTGTCATGGTTTGGTACCGTGTTTTCCTTTCTGTGTTTTCTAGCATGCATGCATGTGTTTTTATATTACGTCGTCCCGTTGACAACGAGCCTACTTTATATTACAGTCTGAAATGGTGGTCTCTTGAAGTGCTTGTTTTGGTGTCTGGCCTTTTACCTAATCCCACGCTTGAAACATCAGTGCTCTCTATTTGGTAACTATTACCTCCGTCTCTTCCTAAGTGACTCATTTTATATTCATAACTGACTCCTTTCATATGGAACCGTCTATCAGCCTAACAATTTCGACGTTGCACTTCACCATCCCCTATGGAATCGGAGCTGCAGCGAGGTCCGTTAGCTTTCTCGATTTTACATGCATTTTTTTTTGGGGGGGTTCGTTGTTGATACATAATGTTGATCGATTGGATGTGTTATCAGCACGAGAGTATCGAACGAGTTAGGAGGCGGAAACCCGGACAAGGCACGGATGGTGGTTTGGGTAGCCATGATTCTTGCAGTGATCGAAACCACGTTGGTAACCGTGCTTCTCCTCTGCCTCCGCCGCGTCATAGGCCGTGCCTACAGCGACGAGGCGCAAGTAGTCAGCTACATCACCCGCATGGTTCCTCTCGTTTGCCTCTCCACCATCACTGATTCCTTACAAGCAGTAATCTCAGGTTACTTTCATATATACTACACTAGTATTAATTCATAGTATGTGCCTAAAAAGGGCTAATAGTAGTAGTGTTTTGTTGTAGGAGTTGCAAGAGGGAGTGGTTGGCAGCATATTGGTGCTTATGCGAACTTAGGTGCATTCTACGTCGTCGGAATTCCGGCAGCCGTGGTGCTCGGCTTCGTCGAGAACTTAAAGGCCAGAGGGCTGTGGATAGGAATACTCATTGCTTCACTCTTGCAATCAACCATTCTTTCAATCATAACAGCCCTCACCAACTGGAACAAGCAGGCGACGAGAGCGAAGGAAAGGCTATCCAAGGATCAGTCGTCCCAAGAAACTTGAGTCGTTTCATTATTTTATACCTCAAGTTCGTCGTGACGGAGGCAGTACTAGTCCTTTTTTAGGCAATGAGCTTGTATTATATTAGTATCAAATTATTGAAAGAGACAAATGTCTAATATATCTAAATTGCAATGAAAAATAAGTGTGAATGAACGAAATGTCAACAAATGAATCCAAACTCAAGTAGTTGGACAGAGAGCAAGTTCTATCTCTTCCAAAGATCTCCCCTTTGTTTCCACCACGTTACCGATTATGTAGACGACGGCCAGAATGCAGACGGAGGCGAATCCCAGGTACACTGCGCTGATCCCGAATCTGTTCACCACGCTCAAGAAGTACAACCCGATCACGAAATTCGCTATCTGTTATGGTTTCATCACATTTTTAATTTGTCTGTAAATATTATGCCATCAACAGGAAAATATATCAGAGTCTTACCCAATGAGTCCCCAGAGATAAAGCCACTGCTTTCGCTCGGATTCTCGAGGCAAAAATCTCGGGAAGAAGCAGCGCAGGTACTGGACCGGCACCAAGAGAGAACGATAAAACATAACTGAACATATAATCAAATTTCAGCCACTTTTATGCATAACACAAGAACAGAACACAGACTTGTTATGTACATAAGCTACGAATAAGGAACACTTACAGAACGGTTCCGAGTACAGCAAGTGTGCCCGAGTACGGTGCCAGAGCTGACCAACTGAAGGTCAGGGAAAGTAGCAACATAGAAACGCCCTTCAAAAGAAGAAACGAAGGTTTATACGGACAAGCAAAGTCGATTAATAATTCTGTTCGGGTATTGTTAGATATATGAACCTTACCATTCCTGCAAAACTTGTAAGTAAAAGACTCTTCCTTCCTTGTTTATCCATCAACGACGATGCAATGGTTGTGCCTGGAAACATACACACACGGAGTACGTATAATGTCTGCATAATTTTGTCATTATTCTAGAACCTCGTTAAGTAATACTAACCAAAAACATTTGCAGCCCCAACCAGAGCACTGGCAGCAACATCGGATGTAATACCAGCGCTCCGGAACACTGAAGTGGAATAGTAAACGACCGCGTTGATCCCGGCTAGCTGCTGAAACAGGAAGAGACATGCGCCAACGCTCACAACTGCAACACCGGAGAATTTAGCTTAATTTTTACGTATGAAGACTCTAATAATGCACTGAGTAGCTTCAGGAAAAGAAATTTGATCTCAATCTCATGAAAATTCTAGCATGAAAGTTTTCTACTTTTCCAGTAGCGGCCGCTGAAAAGATCGAGCCATCCAGCTTCTGGTTCAGACGAATCTCGACCTGCTGCAGCTAAATCAGTCATAACCTCAGCGACTCTTTCTTTCCCATACAGCTTCTTAATGGCCACTTCAGCCTCAGCAATTCGCCCTTGCTTCAGCAGAAATTCGCCGTATTTAGCATAGTTATCGCATCTAACCAAAAAAGAGGTGTTCCTATGAATTTCGGAAATGTAACCTGGTAAAGCCAACGAGGACTTTCAGGAGAAAAGACCATTCCTACTGCCAATAACACAGATGGAACGAGCGCGATTGAAAACATCGTCCTCCACCTTTTAAAAACAGAGAAAAGAAAAGCAGCATGAGATTGACAATCACTTGAAAATCGTTGATCCCTCTTTCCCCGTTACCACCATATCCCAGTAATCGAAAACATCGAGTATAAAATACATTTTGCATGACAATAACAACGGCAAGAAGTAAATACCACATCGGATTCCCTGCCAAAGGCAATCCAGCTACCAATGCTGCAAGGATCCCGATGCATATAAATAACTGGTTGACAGATCCGAGAGTGCCACGGATATCAGTAGGCGAGATCTAGTCAACGAAAAGAGTATCATACATTTGATACAATCCTTAAGGAAAAACAATATTAACAGTTGCATAAGAAGAAAAAAAGGGTACCTCAGATATGTAAAGTGGCACAACAGCAGACGATACGCCTATTCCGATTCCAGCAAGCGCACGGCCTATTATCATCGTCTCTACATTTTTCGATATGGCACTGAGATGCACGACTACAGTTAAGACGATGTCGCATCATTTTGTCATCAAGGACAGAATTTAGAAGACAAATTTTGATACAAACCAAAGAAATGTCCCAACTGCAAGTGGAATTGCATCCAGCACAAAAGTCTTCGTTCGCCCGAATTTATCAGCTAACGAGCCTCCAGTAAACGAACCGGCAGTTGCACCAGCAAGAAGTGCACTAACAACCCAGCCTGAGGCAGCACAAAAGAAGAAGGAAAGAAAAAAAAACAACTCCCTAATGAGAAAATAAGCTACTTCTGTACTATTAACAACTACCAACTTATCTACATACATATATTATCAATATCTCAAGCTACCAACGAACATTCATTTCCCAACTAAACGAAAAGTTCGATTTGGATTTAAAAAACGAAAAATACATGTACTAGTTTTGGTTATTTATCAAAATCACAAAAGAGAAATATAAAAGTAAAGTACACCCTACAAAGTTTGCAAGATCAACTTGCCTTGTAGCACCGTGTCCTCTATGATCCCGAGATCCTTGGAGAGGTACTCTAAAGCTCCATTTACGACCCTAAATAAGACAAACGCCACGAAACGACAGCATTAACGAATGAAGTGAATTCAGATCACTAACCAAAAGAAAACGTCTAAATATGCATACCCGAGATGATATCCAAACAGAAAGGCCCCTAAACATGCAACACCAACATATGGAAACACAGTTCCGGATGTTTTCGCCTGGACTTTCGCAGGCGAAAGACGCTCTATATCATCTTCTGCCATTCATCAAAAATGCAATTCTCTATAGAACACTTAGAAAAGGTGGGTGCATTTTAACAAATTCCAAACTTAATTGCATTAAGAAACAACATAAATCAAAGTCACATGATCAAGCACGAGCTAAGACCATCAAGAACATGCTCCCTCTGTCCCACCGAGTTTGACACATTGCGTTATCGTATACCTCATGTATATTCAAATAACGCGGCAAACTCGACGAGACGGAGGGAGTAATAAGCACCTAAAGATATAATCCTTCCTTCAAATAAAATAACACAAATTGAACAAAAATCAACAAAAATTCAATCCAGTTTTATACAAACCAGAAGCTTGGGCTTTGAGTGATCTGGTTTTGGCTGAAGATCCAATCAAACTAACACTCTCTCTTCCTCCCATCGAACCCGGGCCCACTCCGATTCTAGCTCGAAGATCGGCGCCCTCTTTGATAACGACCGGCAACCTGATCCTCCGGTGGCCACACGCGGCCGCGCTGCGCAAGAAACTGCGATTCTGGTGGGGGGAAACCGACGACTTCGCTCTGATTGAAAAAGCGGAAGCCTGCATTTTCCGCTAATATAGCCCTGTCAACGCTTCACCAAAAAAAGTCAACGGGCGGTAAATTCCTTTCCATCGAAGGGTAAATGCCGTACGGTGCACGTCGGCGAGTGACCCCTCAACCACGCCGTAAATGTGACTTTAATTGAGGAATTAAGAAGCAATAAATCGAATGATGCCGGACTATCGATCATCGTCAATTTATTTTTTTTGTAATTAATCCGATTAAAATTATGGGATAATGAGAGGAAATTACGTGAAAAGTGAATAAAATTCGAGAAATTGTTATGTATTTTATTTTTTTTACCCGAGCAGACGGCTGAGGGGGGAAATGCTGAAATTGTATTTTAACGGCCAGCTCCGGCGCGGCGGCGGAAGGAGCAGGGGTGTAGAGTGAGAAAGTGATTACTGTTTGTTCGCTGGTAACCAACTTTGTGGAGATCACCGAGAACATAATTTATTTATTTATTTATTTATTTATTTTTTTTTGCAAATTAAAATTGATATCTTCGTGGATCATGATTTGTTTGAACGAAGGCCTTCAACGAGAAAATATTTTTCAGTTCGTAAAGCATTTCTTATTTTTTTTTTGGATACATGCACGGAAAATGTCGGTTGAGCACGTGGCAAATAACTTCGTCAGCTGCCACGTCACTACTAGGAGGTGGGACCCTTCATTCCGTACCATATCCAAATTTGCACAATCAGCACTCACCTCAAATTGGGCTAGAAGTAAAGCGGGCTAGGATTTTTAAATATTTACATGTTAGCCCATTATAAATTTGGGCCTTTCATTTGGATGTAGCTTAATTTTAATGGAATTTTTTTATAAAAAAAAAAAATCGAAAATTCCATAAATCCTCCATTACTCTGCATTTCTCAATTCTCGCTGCTATCTTCTGCAACTGGCGCGCAGTTCACATTTCACAATCTTCTTCACTGCAAAATACTGTAATTCCATAAACAATTTCTTCTTCGTGCTCGTACTTACAACTAGTTCAGAGACCTTTAAGTAAAGGTTCGTTGTCTGTTCACCGTTAATTTGCTGAGGGTTCCTTCCATCTCCAGTTTTTGTTTCTCAAACACTGAATTTCACAACTGCAGGTCTAAATCTTACCCCCCCCCCCCCCCCCCCCCCCCCCCCCCCCCCCCTGTTTAGTTTTTCGTATAATTTAACTAGGTCGGAATTGGGGAAAACTCTTTTCCTTATGTTAACGATTCAATTCAAGTATGGTAGTTTCTGTTTAGACGGTTTCAGTATCTGATTTAGCTTCGTTGCGATTCAGGTCGATGTTGTATGCAGTTTCTTTTCCTAATACTTGCACCACCAGCGTCACTTTCCCCAGAATCAGAGCTCCGAATTTCCATCAGAAGAATTTAGCTCCATCGAAGCTTCGAGTCTGTGCCTCGTCGGCGGCGGAGCCGAACGGCGTCAAGCCTGAGTACACTCCATGGTTGATTGTGGGATTAGGGAACCCTGGAACCAAATATTACGGAACTCGCCACAATGTATCATTAGCTTCTGCTCTTGATTAGATTTGCTTGATTTGTGTTGTTGCCTTTTTTTTCTGCTTGAAGCTATTTTTTCAGTTATTATCATGTTCATTTGAAGTGAGATATGTTTCTTATCACTAGAATTTATGGAAACTAGGTAGGGTTTGAAATGGTTGATCGCATCTCTCAAGCGGAAGGCATTGTGATGAACACTATACAGTCGAAAGCATTGCTTGGAATAGGTGCCTATTCTTTCCTCTCTCTCGCTTGTTTATCTAGTCCGTTTAAAGAAGTATGTGGATGTGTGAATGAGGAGAAATATTTGCTTTACATTTTGATTTGTCATAATGAAGAGTATTTACAAAGTTGCGTTTCTGATCACAATCAGCGCAGGTTCAATCGGACAAGTGCCTATTTTATTGGCTAAACCTCAGACATACATGAACTTCAGCGGAGAATCGGTTTGTCCTTTACACTATGCTCTGTACATTGATGTAGTTCGTAATGTTTGATAAAGATATCCCATGCTAAGTAGAAAAGTACCATTGTACGATGTAGATGAATAGGAGACATTTTGTTCATTTTAGTGCAAAACTGCAAATCCTCCCAAAGTATATAAATTATACAGAAGATACCCAAAAAATTGTGTTTAATACTGAGATGTCATACATTGAGTGGTTTTCTGATCAGATGGTCTGTCCAAATCAGCTCAGTAGAATCCTCTTTAAGTTCATTGTCGAACATTCTTAATGGTGCATAGAGCCCAAGTTTGGTGGTTATATGTCTGAAGCATGACTTTCCACCAGAATGAACACCACCACTGGCAACGGTGGCATAGATCATGTGAAGTGTGTTAGAACTTAGACGACTACTATCATATTCCAAGGGAATAACCCGTCGTACTATGCTAAGTTAGGTATCTCTGTAATGGAGTTTTAAAATGTTTCTTCCCTTCTGAAACCAGTTCTTGCTATCGTCTTGTGCTACCAGGTGGGTTCGCTGGCTGCATATTATCAAGTGCCCTTGCGCCATATTCTACTGGTAAGTTCATACTGCTTAATACGGAGAATGAAATCTTCCTTTCATTTCTTATAAAAATACCAAAGTATTTCATCCACCCGTACTTTAGAAATCCTGACTTTTGGGAAATTCATTCTAGGTTTATGATGAGATGAGCTTGCCAAATGGAGTTTTGAGGCTTCAGCCTAAAGGAGGACATGGTCACCACAATGGGTATTGTCTCTAGATAAAGCTTGAGAAAAAGAGTGCCGTAGAATTTTTTCATATAAGTTCACTGATTCAATTAATTTTTTTCTTGAACTACTCTGTTGAGCCATACTTGCAAGTCTGGAAAAAATATGCTTGAAGTATGGCTGTAATGAAGTTCTACTCATATATAGTTCATATATCATCTTAAACAAGCTTAGTATGATTTCGGATAGTTGAGCTCAAGTTCCAGCTTGGCAAGATTTCAAATTATGAAATAAAATCAAAACTGGAACTTCTTAATCATGTAAATTAGAATATAATATGAGTTGGACTCAAGCTCCAGGATATATATACCAGCTTAGTTTGGACATGTATTGGAACATGCTTGTCAGATAATGAGCTAATACTACGGGCTTGTGGGATTGGCCTGATCAAAGTTACATGCTTGAAACGAGCTTGAGCTCAGCTCGTTAAAATTAACAACCTAACTCGCGCAAACTTTTCTGGGTTAGTTTGAGGGATTTTGGTTATTTATGACATCTTTTGCAGTTTGCTAGTAATTTCTAATGAAGTGGCTATAAAATATTGACTCATGAGTAGTTAGGACTACTGTAGTTAGTGATACCATATGTTCATGCTTAATTCCAGATTCTTGTGACTTGAACTCAGATTGAACAGCCTATTGAGATATGTGTGGTGAAATTATTGAATTTCTCATGTCATATCTGAGATTTCTCCTCCAAATGACGTATTATCACTAAGCCTATGGTTGTTATTCTACAGGGTGAAGAGTGTTATGGAAAACTTAGATGGGCGTCGTGAATTTCCCCGGTTTTGCATAGGTCACTTTCTTAACTGAAATCCTACTCCTTTTGCAGTTCTGTAATGAATAACTAAAGCATACCTACCTCATTATTCCAGGTATTGGGAATCCACCTGGTACAATGGATATGAAGGCTTTTCTTCTTCAGAAATTCAGCACCATAGAAAGAAGACAGGTATATTCCTAATCTCACTTGTTCCTTCATGTAGACATGTACATTCAAGTTCTCCTTAGTTCTCAAATAAACCTGCTCCTCACACACACAAACACAGACGCCGATAAGAAGAGTATCATCTTTGATCTGCTTCATAAGTTTATCATTAATATATCGTGCCACATTTGTCGAGAAACCTTAGGATGTTGTGAGAACTAACCAAGGTCCTCAATCCTTCCAATCCTTCCGCGCAGTTCTTCTATCCGTCTAGTATTTAAACTCAAATTCTCAGTGAACAAACCGCGACATTCTAATATATTTTTTGGCATAGGTGGATGCGGCATTAGAACAAGGCGTGGATGCAGCGAGGGCGCTCATACTAGAAGGATTCGCAGGCCGAATAAAAAGATTCAATCTTGGGCAGAAGTACAAGTATCATCAGGTTTGAATATTGGATATATGGTTCTTAAAAGTGATGTAGGAGGACAAAATATACACAATGCTATCAATGCTCAATCTCTATAGCCGTTATCTCGATCTATACTTGTGAAAGATAGTCGCATAGATGCATAAAGTACATAAGGTTTGAAGCTTAGGACGACGTCAAAATGAGCGTTATGCTATGTAATTCATCCATCTCATTTTTCTTGATATCGTTTACATTCGAAACGTGTCAAGAAAAACGGGACGGAGGGAATACCTTTACTTAAATCCTTGATTGAGATATCAAGTAGAGCAGCCGGCAAAAAGAGGCGTATTCTATTCGTCGTACTTTCTTCTCTTTGTAGGAGATTTCGCCATTTGGAAAGCCGCCTGTCGATTTTATTAAGGCGATTTCGCCTACTCTAAACTTTTGTCAATCATCCCAAATTTTAGAAAGAACAGTGTAAATTTTTCGTTCCATTTAAAATATCTTGTTTTTTTGGTATTACTTCATTTAAAATGTTATATTCTTTTTTATGGAAAAATAATGTGTTTTTGCATTTTGATAATAACAAAAAAGGTAAAAATTGAGCAATTAATTATAAATTAAACAAATTAAGTACCTCTTTTCGAGGCAAAATCATGAAATTTAAAGCAAAGTCGAGAAAAAGTGAAAACGGGAGCTAATTAAAGCTTCTTTCCTTAATCGTGGATTGACCATCTAATTAGAATCTAATAAATTAGACCCACAACTAAATCAAAATTCGACAAAAGAAATCCTCAATAATTCAAATTATTCAAAGCTTAATGCAAAAACAAATACTACCTCCATCTCACAAAAGTAGTCCCATTTGCATAATAACTTTTTTGGCACGCATTTCCACCGAAACCTAGTACGAGTTTAACGATATAATATTAAAATATTATTTCTTTTACGGGATAGTACGAGTGTCGGACTATCCCATAAAAGAAATAATATTTCAAAATTATATCGTAAAACTCATACTAGGTTTCAGTGGAGATGTGTGCCTGTTATGTCAATAAAGAAATGTGACTACTTTTGTGAGATGGAGGTAGTAGTACTTATCTGTCCACTTTAAAATGACCATTTTACTGTTCTATCTATGTCTATTTTATTGAATAAAATTGTCGTTATAAAATAGACGGAAGGAATATATTGATGGATTAATAATTAGGAAAACAAAAATATTCCAAACCAAGTACTCCCTCCGTCCCTTAATAAGTGTCCGAGTCGTCAAATTTCAATAACTAAGAAAGTGCTTAATTTTACCATATTAACCCCTAATCATTACATAGAAAAGTGAAAAAGTAAAAAAAAATAAAAAAAAATGTAATGATAGTAGGGGTAAAATTGGTAGTTTAGCTAAATTTTTACATTGAAATATGTGATAGTACACTTATTATGGGATAAAAATTTTGACGGCTTGGGACACTTATTAGGGGATGGAGGGAGTAACTTACATTACTTAAAGTGATTTTCGATTAATGAAACCACGACCACGACTTCTTTTAACATTAAATAATTAATTTACAAAAATAGTAGCTTTTCACTCATTATGGAAGGCCCCACATCAATAAGAACGTTGAGAGAAGACACTTTCCCTTCCCTCTTTTACCCTTCCCCCCTTTATTTGACCGTTGCAAAAAATTTCATATACCCAAACTTTTAAAAACAAAAAACAACAGCACCAAAAACCTTAACAAAAACTCATCAATGGCGCAAACGATCAACCAATCTCTTCACGCAGCCCTCGACCCCAGATCTCTCATCCTCTCTCAATTCTCCGATTCCGCAATACCGCAGTTCCTGCAACTCACGACCGAGAGTTTCATCATGGAGCGGGGGCCCAGATTCAAGGAGTACTCCGATCTCAGAGAGAGAAAGCTCCGGATGAAAAACTCCGGCGATCTCCGGATACCGGAGAAGGAACCGGAGTTTAAGATTCAGAATCGGTCGATTCTGACCCCGCCGAAGAAGCAGGTCAAATTCGGTTCGAATTTCGCGACCCCGCCGAGGAGGCCGAAGGCGCAGTCGGCGCTAGCGCAATCGGTTCCGGATTTCTCCTCCGCGCTGCGGAAGGAGAACAGGAAGCCGGCGGCGCTGCCGCCGGTGGCGGAGCGGTCGCTGACGCCGCCGGCTGCGTTCTCGAAGAACGGAGGGAGCGTCTACGGGAAGGCGGCGGGGTGCGGGAGCAAGTCGGCGAACTCGGCGGAGAAGAGGAGCGGCGGATTGATGGCGAGGAAGAGCTACGCCAGCATGGCGGAGCTGAAGGGGCTGGCCGCGGCGGCCGGAAACGCCATTAATGGAGGCAGAAGCACCAGATCAGGTGCTGCCAAAACTGTGTTAGGGTATAGGCATTTCTGAGGATTTTTTGCATTTCATCAGTTGCTTACTTTTTTTCCGTTTCCTCGTTTCGGTATTTTTTCCGTTCATTCTTTGATTTTTTGGATTACGATTTGATTGAGAGTGGTGTTTCTTCTTCATAGAATTTACTTCTGTATAGAGAGCAAGCTTTTTGCAGTATGATTTCTTGTTACTGGAGATGTTTCAATGGATATTGATCAATAATTTCGAAGAGTTCGTTTCGTTTGGGACGAAGAAAGTACATACAACAATGGCTGGTTAATACATGAGTTGTACACTGGATTTCCATCCTTGAAGAAAGCTGTTAGCTTTTTAACTCTTGGGAAACTAAATCTTTCACAATTACTTCAAGAATTTAGCTTCTACCATTAACAAAGATCCATCACAATTTCATCAACCAAAATCTGGAACAAGTTTCTGCTAATCTCAATCCCAGCCTCAAAGCATTCAGTCTCACAGCCTGTCCATTCTTCCAAAGAACACCCCATCTCCCTCTCGATCAGTTCGTCGACACCGAACCTCGACACCTCCTCCCACCTTCTAACAGCTTCCACGATCTCCAGAATCAGCATGCTGCTGTTCATCCGGAGAGGCAGTTTCCTCGACACTTTGGATCGACTCTCGTGAAATTCTTGGTATCTCGTGCCCAGATATTCCATGATCGAGTCAAGGACGAATCTTTTGAGCTGATTCGCCTCCTTGCCATCCTCGACCCCAAGGGAGCAACCGAAGTTCATCCAGAGAACGCTCGCGAGCATGTCCAGTCCGTCGAGGAACAAGTGCTTGA
The DNA here is from genome assembly GCA_029379335.1 of Thymus mandschuricus. Taxonomy (NCBI): domain Eukaryota; kingdom Viridiplantae; phylum Streptophyta; class Magnoliopsida; order Lamiales; family Lamiaceae; genus Thymus; species Thymus mandschuricus. Next base: position 33,715,490 of record CM057078.1, read on the forward strand.
TCGCGGAGCCTTTTCCTACAGCTGAACCGGAAAGAAGCGAGCTATGGAATACTAACTCAGCATTCAGAAGCACCTCCTTTACTTGTTCGATCTCGTTTCCTTTCAAACCAAAAGAAAGGCCACTGCAGCATAGAATTTCAGAAACATTGTTGAGGATATCAACGATCATCTCTTTAGTATTCAATGAGGCTGGAGACTCCAATATATCAGAGTACGAAGAATCCAAAGTTTCGTGCACCGTTTTGTAGCCTGCAGGAAAATCGGTGAGGTTAGATAGTCATAGATATAAATCGATTACATAAAAACTATTTCTTGGAGTAGATGCAGTCACCTATGCCATCGTCTGCACTACTCGAAGGGAAACTCTCCGTCGAAAAGCAGGTTTCAAGAACAGATCCCGGGCTTAGGTGCTCACTGTCGAGCGGTTGATCAAAAGACGGGTTCACGCCCATTGAATTTCCCTGAATAAAAGTAACCAACACGATAGCAAATCGAAACCTGGTATTAGCAATCTTATAGTATCATATTGGCTACAAATTCTATGAGTTCGAATCTAATTGCTAACGAAAAGAATACTCTTTCAACTTGCCTGTAAAGTGATCGAAGGTTTTGAGTTAGAGAAACGACTCCGATCACTCCAACCATTTCTCCTATCAGACATATCAGGCAAATTATCCTGCTGGAATGGAACCTCTGAAGTCAAGGCAGTTATCAGCTCTTGTAGAATCGTAGCAGTGGTTTTTTTCGGTGCATTACCTGTATCCTCACCTTGGCCATTCAATTCCTTCAATTTCTGTTCCAGAAGTGCACCGAGCGCATCTCCACTTATAGGACGTGGCACCTCAAACTTTGTCTTTCGACCACATTCTTCCTCTCCCCCTTCATCACAATATATACCGCTTCTAACCACTGCTTCATCAACTCCGATCTTCTGCTTCACTGATGACTTGAATGTGAAGTGAGGATTATACCCCGATTTCTTTCCTGCCACCGAAGGAGAAGCGATCATCGGTTTGTTGACAGTAAAGCTCGAGCAACCGGTATGTTCACCTTGTCTACAGGTATTACTTGGCCTCCTCTTTCTGCCTGTAGGTACTGAGTCCTCCGTGCTAGTAGGGACTCTCTTCTCCAATTCAAATCTACTGCTCTCAATTCGGGAAGGACCCCTCGACCTAGAACTATAACTCATGTTTTGATTTGCTGAAACAGAATTCTTCATCTCATCATTTGTAACCGATGTTAAAGCTTTAGTATTCGTCAAAGTACTCACATTTAGCCTCGAAGGAACTGTTTCCCTACCTCGTAGCATTTGATTTTGCCTGTATGGCCTCTGGTTAGTACTAAGAGGTAAAGGCAGAGCCCTTTTCGTCTCACACAAATGCTGCTGCTGAATATGTCCGGCACAAAATGGACTTCTATACGAAGCAAGTTTAACGTGAGATTGTGCATTGCCAATGAACGGTTTTGAGTAGCCATCACGAGCCTCTTCTTCCAACTGATGATAAAATGTACTTTGCTGCGACACATGACAACAGGAGGCCGCGTTATTTGAGAAGGGTGAAGCAAACACTATCGGCTGTGAGGCAATCGAAGGTCTACCATTCAAATTATCGAGCATGTAGCCACAATTCATGCAAGACGAATCCCCCTCTGCAGCAACACTTCCAAAACCATAAGATCCTTCCAAATGGCTTGACAACGGGTGCGTCCTCCCCCCCAAATCGGGTTCTTGTGGAGAACTCCGTGAGGCGTTGGAGTAAGTGAGAGCGTACTTGGATCTACTAGTCTGCAAACCAGGTTCCAAGATCCTAGTGGCTGCACCAATCAGTTTAGATGGTCTTTTCCTCGAAGCAATCTTCGGGCTTTTCACCGGAGAAGGAAGTTTTGGATGATGATTCTTTCTCGACTTGGATAATACATTCTTGAATTGCAGTTTCTCGGCCCCGAATCTTGCCACCGGTTCCCTCTCACACACACTCGTCCTTTGAAGCTTCTGAGGCCTTACTTCATGCTTAACCCCGACATTCTCCACATTCGGCTCCTCCCTCTTATCAACTAATTTCTCTGCTTTTCGAGAAACGAAACTAGACGAAGGAGAAACCTTCTTCGACTTATCTCTCTGCAAAGTTGGCATAGAGTCCAAACCCATGAGCCTGGCAACAAGCCCAGGTGCACGCATTTCGTGCTTTTGCCCGATTTCGACATTGTTAGACATCTTCGCAGTTGGGAAACCTCCATTGTTCTCATCAGCAATCTAATTCAATCCAAACAATTACACAAATGAAGAAAAGAGGCAACATTAGCTGAGCTGAAATGCAAAGTGCAAGACTACCATAATCTCTCTCTCTCTCTCTCTCTCTCTCTCTCTCTCTCTCTCATAAGAAACCACAAGAGCAAGAAAGCAGCATTAAAGAAGTATGCATACCAATCGAAGCTTCGGCTGCTTCTCATCCCCACCAAATTTATTCGAAGCTTGTTTGAACCGAACTATACACACCAATGCAGCAAAAAACATATACAGAAAAATCAATTCCATCATTAACATGAAACTTATTTCTTCAAAAAGAAAAACATGAAAAAACAGTAACCTGGTGGAAGTAATTTCTTGGAAAAAAGCTTCTTCTTCGCGAATCTTCGATTCCAATCAAAAAGCTGAAAGAAAATACCAACACAGCCTCCTGGCCTTTGAGGCTTCACCTCCACAATCGCCAGAGAAGGCGCCGCTCTCTCCACTGTATCATTCATCCTCCCCAACAAAACATCAAAAACCCAAGGAAAGGAGAGAGAGAGAGAGAAACAAAACCAAAACCCAATCGAATTCTCTTCACAAAGACAAAGACTCAATCTTTATCCAATAAAAGCAAGTCCCATTGGACAAACAGTGCGCAAGAAACAATCTTTTCTTTCTTTCTTTCTTTCCCAAGCAAGCATCACAGAACAGAAAACCAGTCACATTTCTCTTCTTCCTCCCAAGGCAAAAGCCCAAATGTCAGCAGAAAACGTGATGGAGGTGAGATGGTTTCACAAGAAAGGGCCCAAGTTAGAAAAAACACCAAAAAATCTTCACATGACGGAGGGGAGATCGTAGAAAGAAAGAGAAACTGTGGAAACAGGGGTCTGAGGCTGACAGCAGATGTGCAGGGAGCGAGAAAGAGGGAAGGACAGGAGCGTGCATATACATGCTAGGTATAATGTGGGCTTTGTTTTTACCTTTTACCAAGGCATGGTGAAATGATTACGAATCAACGGGAGCTAAAAGGCATAATCATCTGAAAATTAGTGTAATTAATGGGAATCTTGAGAAAGGAGGCTTTTTACATGAATGAAAGAATGGTGTGTGTTTGGGAGAGGAGAGTAAAAGGAAAAGAAAATGAAAATGAGAGTAGACTGAGTGGGGGGGATTTTGGTTCGGGAGCTGACAAAGCTGTGCTGGTGAAAACGGCTGCTCTCTGAAGTGTGTGACAGTGAGAGGAGAGAGAGAGAGAGAGAGGATAAGACGGAATGGCACTCGTTGCGTGAAAGCCCACGCGCACTGTGTGTCTGTGTATGAACATGAACAGCTGCTTTTTTTCTCCTTTTCTTTTTTCCAGAAAACTGTGTATGTACAGCTTCGAATTGTTTAAAGGCAAGAGGAATACTGTGTGTGTTGGTAGTATTAAATTTTAGAGTTAAAAGTTCCGGATTTGAGTCTTTCGTGTCACGGTCTGCATGGTATAACATTGTATTTACATCGATCGGGAGTTGAGTATTCGGTTCCCGATCGTAGTCCTAATTATATACGAAAAGACAAAATTCCAAATCTAGTGCTATGTTGATTTCAAATTTTAAAAGTGGGCTTTTTCAATTGGGCCTGTACTAGAAATTAATCAAAATTTTGAAATGGGCTTTTTCGATTGAAGTATCTTTTGAGTTAAATAAAAAGAGAAATTGTAGTAAAAAAAATTACTGTACTGCTACTATTATTTGGCGGGAAAGAGGAGAGAGAGAGAGAGAGAGGGTATCGGCACCGTCAAGTCGACGTCTGTCTGCTAACTTGCGCTGTCGCTCTTTTGTTTTGGAGCGTATGTTTTTGCTGCTTGCATGGGGGCCGGAAAGACACGTGGCAGGCGAGTGAGGCGACTCTCGAGCCCCGAGCGTGAGAGGGGGTTTGACGTTGCGGGAAAATTGAAACTGACCGACGGAATTCCTGTCCTCCTGTTTTTTCAAATTCAGGTTTACTCCTAATTTCATCACTAATTCTTTTACTCCCTCCGTCCTTAAATAAGTGTCCCGAGCCGCCATTTTGTGCAAACCAAGGAGAAGGGTAAATTGACACTTATGCCCTTAAAATCCTTGATTATTTATTTATTTATTTTTGTCTTTATCCCACTTTTAGATTTTCAAGAAAGGGTAGTTTTGGTAGTTTTGTGTAATTTTTACTTGGAAAAATGTGATAGGACACTTATTTAGGGACAAAATTTTTGGCGGCTCGGGACACTTATTTAAGGACGGAGGGAGTACCAAATTTTATTTATTTCCTTCGCACGGATTTAGGGATTCTGTCTTTGTTGCTAACAATATAAAATCGGAACGACCTAATTAGGAAAACATAAAAATTGAAGTAGGACGGAGGCTCACTTCAATAGTCTTGAATCTTTAAATGAAAAGAATTAACCCTTATTTGTCTCTTACTTTTTACTTTTAACATCAAATCGTAAATCTTGAAAAAAAAAACAAACAAGACTCTTGATGTTGGATGGAAGGAATATTTATAAGTAGGCATGGTCGTAGCAAAAATTACACAACTCTCCAGAGTCCAGACTACGCATATATTGCTTTCTCGATAACTTTAAGAAACGTTAAGTGAATGTAATATTAGCGGAGAGTGATCTCGGCTCAGAAAGATATCCACTTTGACAATAAAATAAGTTCAATAAGATCTTTTATATAAATAAATAAAAACAAAGATGTCAATTAATTATAAAAAGTGAAGTAAATTATACTTCCTCCATCCCACTCATAAAGAGATAATTTTTTCCGACACGGGAATTAAGACGTGAATGATAGAGGTGGATAAAGCAATGTGAATGAATTTTAATTGGTTAAAACTTTTGCTATTTAAGGTAATATCCCTATATGAATGGACAAACGACAATAGAACTTATCCCTTTATAAACGAGTTAGAAAACAAAATGCAAAATTTAAAGAAGCGGCCCAACAAAGTGGGCCGGACCCCTACATTTTGACAAGGTTCGCTTGATTTTGACTATTGATCAACATCCACAATTTATTCATACAAAAAGTACTACTTTAATTACTCTTACGAGATGTGACCAAACTTCATAAATGAATTGTAGTAGTAATAATTTTGTAGCATGAAATCAATCACTACATCAAGAAAATTTGTACAGTACTATACTACCAATGATTTGTTTATCACATTGTAATAAACCGTTAACTCCACTAAACTTTGACTTAATTGTACAATTCCTCCACTTCCATCTAGGTATAATACTACTACTAATAGCAATAATAATAATATTTAAAAAAAAAAAAAAACACGATTTAGTTATTGCAATTTGCCAATAATTTTGCAATAATAATTATTTAGGTATAACCACCTTATTCAAATAGCTACACGTATACTAAATTTTACTTGTATTTCCTTGCGGCGCTTTTAAATTGTTCATTATTTTGTCTTTCTTTTCCCACATATTATGTTATAAAAAGAAAAGGAAAATAAATAATTAAAATATATTAAGATCATGAATTAATTAATCAAAACAAGGATAGAGCGACACTAGGTTGGTGGTCCTCATCGTGATGGACAGCTTCAAATACTAGGGTGGAGTAGGATGACCAGGTCCATGGACCACGTATGATACTCTCTCGTCTCGTTTCTGCTAGACCTGCTTCTTAATTATGTACGAGTATAAAGTAAGTGGCCGACTAGAACGGGACGTAGAGGTATTCCGTATTCGTCCAAACTTTATGACATTGGAATAAGAAAAATTGGTCCATAGCATTGGAGTACAACTTTGTCAATTCTGCATCTGTTCCTCTGAACTCAGGACCATTGTCTTTGTTGCTAAAGTTCTACTTATATATTGGTGCAAGGCTCCTCCATTTAGGAATTTTGAGGAGAATTGGTGTAAGAATCAATACATATTAACAGTTTTGTCCTTTGTTGAATAAAGCTTTTTCTTGAGACACTTTAAAGGCTCTTTAGTTTGTGGTTTCGTTTTCAATTTCTGATAATACTAATTTTTTAGGTGGAGTTTAAAAAATGATGCAAAATTCTTGTGTGCGCAAAGCTAAAGTAAGTACGAATTCATCGTCGTGGGTAAGAGGCGGGATAGTTGTATAAGGCGCAACAATAAGATTAACCCGGGCCTCCCTTTTCTTCCTGGCCCTAATATAACAATCTTGGGTACCAAACACAAGATAATGTCAGATAATGAATTTTATCTTGGCTTATCAGGCCCACCAGATATAACCTTAATGGGCTCAATCACCATTAAAATATTGCTAATACTTAATGATAAATCTACTAGTACTTATTAATGAAAGTCATGCAACCCTTTTAATAACATTCTTTCTCGAATTCATGTACTCAGAATAAACATGACATTACGAACTAGACGAAATTAGGATCCTAACATCCCAAGTTCAAAGTGCAAACATGGCATGTGATACTTATTCAAATCTTGACAAAGGATTATAGATGCTACAAAATTAATTAAAGCTTGAAAAAAATGAGTAGTAATGTGTTGAATTTTAGTTCCTCCGTTTTTTCTAACGTAGCGTGTTTGCCAATTTGGATTGTTTTTTCTTTAATTGGTCTATTTCCTTTTATGACTCAGCAAACACCACTTTTATGCCTAATATTACATATCTTTAACTCATACTCCCTCCGTCTTTAACTCAAACACCACTTTTATGCCTAATATTAATTGGTATATTTCCTTTTATGACTCAGCAAACACCACTTTTATGCCTAATATTACATCGGGGACACTTATTTAAAGACAGAGGGAATACCATATACTCCCTCCGGTCTTTTACAGTTGAGTCGAAACTTTTCGACACGGAAATTAAGAAGAGTTGTTTAGTACTTTAAGTATGTTTGGTAATTGAGAAGAGAATGATGAGATTATGTTTATAATTGAGAAGAGTTGTTTTAATTAATAAAAAAAATGTTTTTTATTAATTAATATTTTTTTTTGTTTTTCAGTTTATTTTAAATTAATTTAAAATTTTCTGGATTTTTTTTTTATAAAATTATTGTTGATGTTTAAAATTAAAATAAAAAACTTTCCTGGATTTTTTTTTTATAAAATTAAAACTTTTCTGGATTTATTTTAAATTAATTTAAAATTTTCTGGAATTTTTTTTTATAAAATTATTGTTGATGTTTAAAATTAAAATAAAAAACTTTTCTGGATTTTTTTTTTATAAAATTAAAACTTTTCTGGATTTATTTTAAATTAATTTAAAAATTTCTAGATTTTTTTTATAAAATTATTGTTGATGTTTAAAATAAAAATAAAAAACTTTTCTGAATTTTTTTTTTTATATAAAATTAAACTTTTCTGGATTTATTTTAAATTAATTTAAAATTATTTCGAGAGAGACGGCAATGGCGATAATGGAGAAATTGATAAATTGGGGCGTAATCAGTATGTTAATTAAGTAAAATAAGGGGTACAATTAGTTGTGTGAATACTTAATTTTTACCCAAACAGGAAACGACTCAACTAGGAGAGACCGGCCCAATCGGAAAAGTGACTCAACTGTAAAAGATCGGAGGGAGTATTAATTTTTTATTATATTTCTTAAATATTATGCAGAAAAGTAACATGTCACGTCGAAAAAAATGGAGGGAATAGTTGGTTGCAAAGTAGGGGGGGTCAAAACTCAAAAGAGACTTTTCCCATCTATAATGGGGAGACAAACAAATAATAAAAGAATTGACCCACACATATAATAACATGACAAGTCTTGAAGCAACCATCAAAATTCATGCCTATCAATATCATATAATACATGGATCTAAGCTTGTGTTAGTAATTATGAGTTAATCATGTGATTAAGTTACTATAAATAGACTTAGTAGTGACACCCCACAACTCCTAACCATACTTTTCTCTTCTACCAAATCAAGTTCAACCCTACTTTATCTCTCTCTCTCAACCCCACAACCCCCACTTTACAGATTACAATAATGCTATTTGGCCATAATGTGGTTAGCCACACAACGACATTTTTCATAATATATGTAATTTTAAAAATAGTAAATGATAACTATAATTTATTAGTTTAATATTTTAATTTAAAAATATTTTTTCCCCCAAAATTACATATTTTTCTCTTGTTTTCTAGATAAAAAGGTAATAAATCCTTTAAAATAGTAAAAATTAACAAATAATTAAAGGATTAATTTTAAAAAATACCTAAAAAATATGGAGTGTCACATTTTAAGTTTTTTATAATATAAAAAAGTTTGGCATAAATATATACATTATTTGATACTAAAAAAAATAAAAAAAGTTAAATTATGGCCGACCACATTATGGCCAAATAGCATCACTCTACAGGTTACCAAAAGAAAAAAAGTTGATCATTTGCTATCCAAAGCAAAGATTCTAATGGATAATTAAGTGGATTACATAACCAATTAAATACTACTATTACTATTAATTGTAGAAGTGTAAGTGTGAAATTAACCTTAATTGTTCATAACCCCAAACATGTAGCCATACGTTACTAATCTTAATAATTGGCTAATTATGGATCAAACGTTTGTAATACAATCACACAATAGTGACTCTCAAGAGTGTTAAAATTAAAAAAGAAATAAAAAAAAAAAAACAAACGATCAGGATCGAACGTTTGTATAATCTTCATCCCCGCGGCAAGAAAGCACCGATGTATTATTTTAATTTGATTTTAATTTATAGTAATTAATATTAGTAGTTGGTGAATATATTTTGGAAGAAGACCAATTCCTCAATATATTTCTGACAGAATCTGGAGAAAGCAAAAGTGCAGAACATATGAAGAAAAAAGAAAGATTAAGAAATATTATTAAAAAAAAAAGAAAGAAAAAAGAGTGAAAGAAATTGACAACACTGAAAAAAAAACTTTCTTTACCTGTAAAAAGTAAAAAACTATGGTACCCAATTATTGATTTCCACCTTTTTCTTTTTCTTTTTTTGATTTAATTTTGATTTTGAAACTCGCATGCAATAATTACAATCTTAATTAATCACCGTCTAAAGCACATTTACCTTGGAGAAATGGTGGAAATCGAAAACAATCAGTACTTCTTCTTGCTCCGGTCCTTGCCGCCGGAGAATATGGAGCCGAGCCCGAAGAGGGCGGACGGAGGTACGTTGAGTACCGGATTGAATTTGATGCCGCCGCCGTGGGAGAAGTGGCCGTTCTTCTTCAGCGGCGGCTTGGACGATGAGTAATTTCCTTGCTGCTTCTGCGCATGCGAACTGTTCGACGAATTGCTTTTCACGAAACTCTGCTTCTGGTTGCTCGGAGCCGACGCGCGCTTGCCGCTGGCGGTGGATCCCGTGGAGTTGCTTCTCGACAGGAGCGGCAGCGGGCAGAGAGTCCGGCCGTAGCCGCTGCCGCAGTTCAAGCTCGAGCTGCGCTTGAATCGCCAGAACGATTTCTGCTTCTCGTCCGGTTCTGAGATACTTTGCTTAGCTTCCGCCGATTTCGGTGCTGATTTTGGATACGGCTGCTGCTGCGGCAGCGGAGGTAAAGGAGGAAGAGGCGGTTCCTCCGCTCTCGGCGGAGGCGCTAGGCGGCGCTTGATCTCGATCGGCAGGATCTTCCCGTCGAAGAAGAGCTCGTCGGCGGAGGAGGATTCCTGGTCGAAGCTCTCGCGGAAGACGCAGAAGTCGAAATCGATGGAGGAGGAGGCGCTGGAGCGAATGTATTGTTCGATAGGGACGACGTCGGATTGAGAGAGATCGTGCGAGAAGGAGATGCGGGGGCTAATGCCGGCGCTGGGGCTATCGGGGAAGACTTCGATCGCCATTTTCGATCTCCTTCAATTGGGGTAAAGATATGAAGAAGAAGAAGAAGAAGAAGAAGAAGAAGAAGAAATGAAGTGATGAAGTTAGCTAGGGTTATTCAAAGTGAAGTAATAAAAAGCATTAAACCGAACGCCTCCAAAAACGGTCAAATTATAAGACTGGAAATTTTAAACATGATTTCCACAATTTCAAGTAGTCTATGTGAAAAATGACCGTCAAAGTAGACTCTACTTGCTTGCTTGCATGGAAGTTTGATTGTTTCAATTCGAATAATGGAAGAGAACAATGTAAGTCGATATATACTCCACCCGTCTCATTTATACGAGGATAACTTTTTCTCGACACGAGAATTAATAAATGAACAGGATGGAGGGAGTATTATATAATTCGCTCAAGTGAAGTATGGTAGGGTTCGAAATATTTAGAAAATAATTCATATAGCAAGAAATCTTCAAAGTTGGGAAGGAGATTTTATATAAAACATGGAGAGAGTGAGTGCCCTTTTGAGGAAAAGTGATGTTTATAAACAAGTTGTGTTCTTTTCTTTTAATCGACGTGGGGAGATGAATTGTGAGAGCGAGCATGTTATGAATGAAAATGGATTTAGAAAGGGATAGTTGCATTTAATTTAATGGTCTCAGTTTTACGATACGTCTCGTTTGAAATAAGCTCGTTTCTTTTGGTCACGAGTATTTAAAAGAATCATACAAAGCAGTTGAAAAAAGGAAACACCGTTCATCAAACCTTGTCCCGGAACACGGGCCCATGCCTCGACTTGGGGTCGGGGCGGGGCCGGAGGAGGTTGGGGTGGGGAATACAAGAATGTAGAAGAAGGGAGACATGCTTTTGGCTTAGTGCAACAATGGGGTATAAGTATAACACATAACCAAACACCATTGATACAAAACCTCCTCTTATCTGTCAAAGAAGCCCACATCCAGAATGAAATTAGCTTTATACATTGATAATTCTCTCGGCTGCTTTAGTTGGTCGATTTGGCACTCGCAAAAATACAAAAGAGATCGAGCCTTAGTTCTTATCGATTGTTTACCTTTATTTTATCCCTAGTTAAGTGTCTTAACGCATTATCCAAAACCAAAATCTCAGAGGAAATGATTATTTGTCTCTGATACCAACTTTTAAGGTTGGAATTAATCAATGACAAAATTTAGATGATCATGTAATCTTGTTTATGTCCCAATTATCAAGTACAAGACAACATGTGTATAGGGTTGTGTAATTAATAATTATTACTTGAGATATATGCATATATACTTGGCAATGAAGCAATCTATAGCTTAATAATTATCTATCCCCTTCATAAGAAACTGGTGGATCTTCAATTCACTGTAGTAGAGCGTTGGAGAGTGAATAAATAGCATAAGGTGGGCGAGTGGATTGACTCTTTGGGCAGAGGCACCCTAGACGTAAGTTGTTGACCGAACTGGATTACCAACTCTTGTAGTTTATCTGTCTATCATAATAAGTATAATATGTACATACGGATCGCAAAATTTTCGATATGAATTATAAAACAAGATTTGAAAAGGTGAAGGTGTACATGAAGAGTGAAGATCAAGAATTTTAGGTATATAGGGAGAGTATAATTGCATTCATGCCTTAGGAGGAAATTATTATTGGGAAATGCAAGTAAAGTGAATTATGTGGAGTAGATATGAAACAAAGTTGAAAGAAGGAAATAATGAATAGGCAACAGCCAAAGTGGAGCTATCCGTATAACTAAATTGACAAGTATTGAAGGGCCATAGTCATTGAGAGTGATCTTATTTATCATTTTTTTTCTTATTATATTCCCCATCTATATATGAAATGAACATTATAATTCAAAAAAAATTGAAATATACAATGCATGAATCATATATTATAATTGTCCAATCGATCACACTATTTCTTTGATGGAAACTGCTTGGTTTTGAAGGTTGCAGTGATAGCTAGATAGATGTATGTGAGTTAATATGATTACTAGTATACTACTTTTCTGTATCATTGTTAATTTCGCTATGATAAGCTCTAAAAATTCAATTTTCGAACGAGGCACGCTCCTGTAAGGTCGGCCTGTATCACTAACTTGAAATTTGTTTGTTTGTTTTTTTATTTTATTTTTTACGGTCGTTACATCTGATTAGAACTGTTGAAAACGGTAGTTCTTTTGGATAAATGTCACCTTTTAAATATTATCACTCCTTTTCACACTAATTATTATCATTTTGGGATAATGTCTCTTATTTTGTAAGAAATATTAAATGAAAATTTGAAGACCCCATCATAAAGGATTCAAAATTTTGATATTTTGGTTTTAGACGTTAATTGTTACTATTCGGCCACACACGCGTATTATATTGTCATTTTTATTACAAAGATTGTCACTTCTGATCAGGCTAAGCGACGACTCATCCAAATTATTGGCGATTTTAGATTGGAAAGACATGTTTCAAGACTACGGACCATTGTTCAAAGAATTAAATACCACTTCTATAATATACAATGAGAAGAATCCATAGCCTAGAAAAACACTAGAAATGAGCTAAGTAGTTATCCCAAAATCAATCATACTACTAAAATGCAAGAAAATAATAAAAATAAAAGTTAGAGAAAATGCAATATAACCTATAGATAAGGGGTCCAAGTTAAGGGAACAACTCCACTCAATACCCACATTCTCACCTCAAGGCTCAAGCTCTTCATCCTTTATTTTATTGTGTTTTATTCTATGCCACCATCATTTTTATGGTGACCAAAAAAGAAGGGTCCATGAAATTTGATGCTCCCTCCGTCTCATTTTACTCGGCTTCATTTCTTATTTGGAACGTCTCATCTCAATTGCTTGTTCCTAAAATGGAAAAAATTAACTCTTACTTTTCAATGTGAACCCCTTACTTTTCAATTTTAACACTACGCATAAAATCTCGTATCGAAATGAAACATGCCAATTGAACTGGGACAGAGTAATATATACTAATAATTATTCATCAATCTATTTATTTTATTTTATATTTTTTTAGAAAAGGGAGGAAAGCTAATAATTCTACATAAAATGAAACTTTTTCTTTTCCCCTTCCTTTTGGGGTTCCCATTTTACATGTCCACCACATGCCCATGTGACCTAACACTTAAAAGAGTGACTAATAACATCAATATAGTTACATCTTCCACTTCAATGTCCCCACCCCCCCTTTTCTATCTTCTTATCTTCAAATCATTTTTTCCCCCAATTTCTCTTAATTAATTCAATTTGAAACCCTTTTCTAATGTGATGATGTTGCAAAAAGAAATGTGTGATTTGCATCTCATGTGAGCAAGTAATTGGGCACTTGAAAAAGAATCATTCTTGTTAATAGTAACACCAACCTTTTTAGCATGCTGTATATATTCTTTCTGTTCCGATAAAATTGAGCCGTTTCATTATGTTGTGCCTCATATGCATTCAAGATACGACTCAACTGCATTACGTTGGAACATAGGGAACATATATGATGTTTGTGTAAGTAAATATTACTCATCGTATAGATCAAATTAAAGAGGTTTGGGAAAGTGGTAAAAGGTTAATTTGGATGTAATGAAAGGGAAAGGAGAGGTTGAGATGCTTTGTTGTTGTAAATGTCCAAAAAGAACATGTTAAAGTTTTGTGGATAAAAAAACAAATAAAAGAGAATAAGATAATTATTCATTCTACTGATATTATTCTTCTTCTTTTTTTTTTTTTCTTTTTTTTTTATGTAAAGAGAGAATATGTTTGTGCAATATTAATTCTAATTTCATGAAATGTATAACATGTATTAATCATATTGCATATACTTGATGTGTTTACGATGATTTTTTTACTATAGAACAATTTGGTTCGTACACTTGAATTCTTATGAATGGGATAATTACGTAAACGAGTACGACAATGGCGTACTCGGTCTCATTTTCTATATTGGGGTGTTTTTCTTACTGAATAGAAGAAAATGTTTAAAAAGCCTATTATAGAAATGAAATTAATCCAAAAATAAATAAATAAAACCTCGTAATTTCAAAAGGGTTTGCTCATCTTTTCAAAATGTGGCTACAATAACGGGCTTAAGTTTTGAAAGGCCCATTAAAAAGCCCACTTATAAATTCCCCTTGTATCTTTGCCACTTGAAAGCCCATTCTTCAAAGCCCAATCGAGCCCATAGTTCTAATTGAAGCGTTTTATTATTTTAAACCTTATATAGTTACATATATTCAACAAACGCATCAATTGAAATATGACGGATTCCCCTCGTATTCTCATGATGCAATATTTATAAACATAATACTTTCATTTTACGAAAATTTATAGCCTTCAGTCCCATCTCAATAGCTTTTTTATTTCGCCATGAGATTTTATGCGCAAATGTTAAAAGTGAAAAGTGTTCCATATGAGAATGAAGAATTAATTCTTTCAATTATAGGAAACAATACTAGTAAAATGAGAGGGTTTAAAATAATAAACATGACTAATGAAATTGAACGAAGAGATAAGTAATTCATTTTATGCTAAATCATACTATTTTCGTCGTTATATCATGACATTTCTCTCTTTCGTATGTCGGAAGGAGTACTAAATGATACTCCCTCTATTTATTCTGATTTGACCCCTATATATTCAAAATGTGAGGTAGTATAAAATATACAAAGGTACCAAATCAGAATAAACGGATGAAGTAGATTATAAAATGATTGACGATCTAAACATCAGTGACGAACATATTAAGAGCATCTCCAACCCATACTTCATTTTGAAGTATTACTTCATTTTGGAGTATGGAGGCCATTCCAACCGTACTCTATTTTGCAGTTAGAGTATGAAGTATTGAACAGTAAAACTCTATATATGAAGTTTTACTATTCAATACTTCATACTCTATTTTCACTATTCAAAAAAAATTAATTGTAGATATTGAATTATTTAATTATACTTTTCATTGTAAATAATTATACTAATTCGTATATCATATTATTTCATTTTATTTCATTTACTCCTATTTATAAAAATCACATTTAAAGTATTTATAGAAAAAATTAACATTACATATATTGCACTAGCCATATAATGTATGTTATGATGATTAATATAATTAATATTTTTCTTAAAAAGGATGAATTTACAATTTAATAATTTTTAAGAAGCCATAATTTTTTGATTTAGTTATTATTTAATTTTCAATATATGTTAATAAATTATGGTATTATTCATTTAATTTTTGTCAATATTGTTGAGTTATTAAAATTAAATAAAAGAATAATAAATTAGATATATAGAGTACGTGGTTGGAATAGATTTTTAAAATAGAATACGAGATACTGCATTTTGAAGTATAGCATACTGTAAAATAGAGTACTGGGTTGGAGATGGTCTAAGCACAACCTTTCATTTCATGGAAGACTTAAATCAAGTCGCCTCTAAACGACAAAGGTCTGTTCGGGAAGTGCGATGAAACAATCAAAATATTTCCTTTTTCCTTTTCAAATAACATAAAATTGTGAGAAAGAAATGGAGCAACGAATTCACCAAGTCTTACTTTTCTTCTTGGCTCGTGCCCAGTTTTAGTAGTAGTAATATAATAGTAGGACACCAACTCTGCTAATTCCGCGTTAATCTGGACGCATTCAAACGCCCAGCAAGAATCAATCCTTCATATTCTTACCGTTTCATTCGTCAATGCAAAATTCTTGATTCCACAACTGTTACTTTTCAACCTCTTTTCTATTAGTATTTCCTTCCCATCTCGAGGGAGGAAAAAAGGTGAAATCTTGGAAGAGAAGATGGTGGATCCGAACTGGGAACTGAAGAACTGTTGTCAGCGCGAACAGGTTACGTTTCTCGTCACGATCGGCGTCTTCACCCTTGCCATTCTTGCTGTAAGTTTGCTTCTTGCTCATTTCTCTACCTTTTCTCGTTGACTTGCCTAAAGATCTTGTTTTTCTTCCTTTTTTTGTTGAAATTCTTTTAGTTTCAGAAGCCCTTTATTTCAACCATTACAATGATGCAGCGTTTATTTTATTTTATTTTTTGTGCTCATGTTTGTGTAATTTTACGCCTTTTCTGTTTGGTGGGCGTTTCCTCTGCTTTGATTACTGTCTTGGTGTGTGAATAAAAGCTTGGAAACCAGTTTTCATGGCGGCTTTGGGCAAAATGGTAGACAGTGCAGTCGTAATTGCAGTGTTACTGCAAAGGCACTCATGGTTGGTATACTCATGAACTGCAGGAGTATAATATACGGTTTAATATAATACAAACTTACCAATTAATTCAAGTATCATACCAACCTATTAAGCTAAAACTCTAAAAGCTTTCTGCATCAACGGGGGGAACTTGATCATTCATGGTGATTTGATGTTTCAAAGTATCTCAGCAACATGTTAATCATTAATGGCCAAACACAGTTGGTTACCATGATACATTTGTTAGAAGCTAGGTCGAACAGCTTTGGATCACGGTGGAAGTTGGCTGGGACTCGAATTTGGTCGTGCAAGCCTAGTTCCGAGTTATGCTGCTCCGATGTCACTTTTCTTGATTTAACATTATGCCAGAAGTGCATTAGGGAACTCCTAGGAAATTAACAGTGGATTGTGCTTGCCTCACTAGAGCCTGTCTTATTAGATAACATGCCATGAAATCCTGGTGTTTGCTTATCATGATTTAAATTGAGCCAAAACTTGTGGTATGGGCCTCCTATAAACTAGCCCTGGCGTGTGCTTGCTTCGATGGAGGTTGTTCATCAAGTTGCGAATGATCTAACTCTTTAAAATTTCAAGCTTGCGATATCATGGTTCATTCATTTGGTTGGCATCACCCTATGTCATGTCATTTATTCAATGACTACGGTTTCCATCTTATATGTTTGTTTTCCTTTATTTCCTGCCAACAAATTTGCTTGACGCCACTCGTGATTTTCTTATTTATCCTCTTTATAAATTGCAATGACAGCTATGGAGGACATTTCTACTGACACCTTTTAAGCTTATCACTGTATTTCTTCATGAGTTAAGCCATGCCATTGCTTGCAAGCTTACATGTGGTCAGGTAAATATAATCTTCATATATTACTTCACTTTGTAAATTTGAAGCTCGCTTTCTATCTATTGAAGTGCTAGTATGAGATATACTAGGATTTGTCTTCAGTATTTTACACTAGTCATTTGAGCTGTACTCGAAGTTCCTATAACTGTGGCTTATTATTTGAGGAGAAATGTTGTTACAGAATATACGAAGCTACAAATTAGCAGCAAATATGTTCATCAATAACGACTATTTCAGTCACAAGGGTTTTAAAACCATGCATATGTGCGGATGAACTATGAAACTATTAAACTTTCTAACTTAAGAGGACTGTACTGTATAAATGGTTTATCATGCACAATAGCATCGATGAAGTTTCCACCTTATCTCTATTGTAATCACCAAATTAGTTGATCTTTGTGTATCCTGAGCTTTCCGCATTGTGTTTTGCCATCTGTGAGTTTTCAACACTAGGATCCCACATCTCTTTGTACGTGTAGGTAGAAGGCATCCAGGTTCATGCAAATGAAGGTGGGGTCACTCAAACACGCGGTGGGATATATTGGCTGATTCTGCCAGCTGGATGTAATATTCTGTTTCCCCTTTTGTCTGTTTGGCAAAAACGTTGAATCTTTACGTATCTCCATCATTCACTTCCAAATTAATGTGTATTCATTGTCTTTTTGGTTATCTCTGCTCTGTTGTAGATCTTGGTTCATCATTTTGGGGTATGGTTCTCGTACTTGCATCAACCAAGCTTCTCACTGCAAGGATTGCTGCTGGTTGTCTTATTGTCGCCCTTATTGTCGTCTTCTTCATAGCCAAAAATGTAAGACTTGAGGAATGGGGTTCTCATAATCTGCATTGACTTCTAATATTTCTTTCATGTCCTTGAGGGTTTAAATATCTTTCTAACTGCTTTATTGTCAAACCAGTGGACACTCCGAGGGCTTTGTATTGGTATGTTTCTTTGCTAATAATTCTACTTGGCGCGTTACAATTTTTGAGGAGTCGCGGATTCTGATCTTTACATAATACTATCAGGATTTATCGTTTTCATTGGCGTCGTTTGGGTGCTGCAAGAACTAACTAAAGTTCGTATCCTTCGATATGTCATTCTCTTCATTGGTATGGCATTATTTTTGTTATACACTTATACTTCTCGGCTAAACCTGAACTTCATTCATTTCTGTATAGTATCGTCACTTATGACTTTTCTTCTGTGTGACAGGTGTTATGAATAGTTTGTTCTCTGTCTATGGTACAAACTCTAATCCCCCGTAATTCAACAAAGTACGGCAGATTGAAGCACAAATTTAACTATACTCTCCCGTGCAGATATATACGATGATACGATATCTAGAAGAGTCAATTCGAGCGATGCTGAGAAGTTTGCTGAAATTTGCCCCTGCCCTTGTAATGGAGTTGGATGGGGAGTTATTTGGTAAGCTTTTGCTACATAGTTCATAATATTATAAGGGAATACATTCTTAAATTGTTCGATTCATTTATCTGCCCGTAGTCACGGTAATCTTTACTTCCTGAAGATTTATAAAGTCGAGTGATAGACAAGAAATACTTTTTCAAAGTCCATAATACTATTTCAAGACCTTGAACTAAATAGGAATGGCTGTTTCAGAGTTTATCGACTCTTAGCTGTTGCAAATAAGCGAGTGTTCGGGAAAACTAAACGAACCGAGTGGGGCAATAAATTCTGTATCAGTAGAAGCAAATCCATTGTAGTACTAATTGTTTGCATGATACATGCTTGATACAACATAGTTAGTCCCCATTTTGAGCTACTTCTTTTTTTCAATCGAGTTTCGTTTCATGTGATATGTGAGGCATTCGAAATCCTCATGATCTATTGCATTCGTAAATTTATCTATTTAACTTTTTCTGCAGGGGAATGATATCCTTCATATTTCTTGCTTGCTCGATATATCTCGGACTTGTCATCTTGTCATGAGGTACTTTACATTGCAGTATTTCATTCATATAAGTGCAGTTTATTAACTCTTCTATGCTAGCTCCCTTGTATCTTTCTCGCCACTTTCGTTCTTCGTTCTTACCTCGACTCTCACTCACTGCATATTTCGATGACAGGGTTGAGAATCTTGGTTCTTGATAGTGATCTAGACTCTGTACAGCAAGATCCTGACTTGATTGCAGTTCATGTAAAGATTCATTCTTTGGCCAATTCTTTTGATTCTTATCCCATGTTTATTGAGATTTTAGCATTGTTCGCTACCAATATCAGTTACATGCGAGGTGTGAAAAATGGCTAATACTGGGTATATATTGTACTATTTCATTTCTCTCGTTTCATTTAGCTCGTTTCTCGAATACACGTGCTCAAATTGTTCTTTTGGAATTCTGATTCGAGTTTACTTTGACTTTGTGTATTAGTATTTTGATTGGTGCTTATTTGTTGCAACTTGCAACTTGCATTTTTATTTTTATTTAATTTTCCTTCTATTTTTGGATAAATTTTGGAATGTTTATGAAAGTGGTGATTTAATTTAACGATGGCAGTTTTTGGCCCCTTCATTTATTGTAGGATGAAACAAAACCACGTTATTGTTTTGGACTTTTCCCTTCTTCGAATTAATATACTTATTTTGTTAGACAAGGCTTAACTCTGTGATCCTAATTACATAAATATTCTTTCCTTTTTGTCGAAAGAATATAAAAACAAACAAAAGCAAAATCGAAGTCTAAAGGATGAATGGTCAAGTAATTGCTAGCGGAGATTCAATAAATCACATAACGTAATTGGTTATCGACTCTACTCTATGGGTCCAGAACGTTATAAGTGATACGTAGCTTGAAATGGTGAAAATGTGGATGAGATTTCTTTATCTTCATCTACGGCAACTGGCCTCGATGATGAGTATAGTAACATGCCTTTGTCTGCCAATATTATTTTTCAACCATACCTTCATTTTCAAGTAAATATTTTTGCTTTTCTTTCTTTTTTAACATAAAAAAAATGTTTCAAAAAATTTATAATTCCGAATTTCTATGAATATTTTAATTATCACAAGTTCAGAAGCCATGCGAGTTTTGAATTAAATACCAAGTTTAATAGCGATTAAGACAAAATGAGAATATGCCACGAGAATTCCTTTGACGTAATAACTTTATTTATCAAAGTCTTTGCACCATGCACGTCACACACATGTGATATTTTGTTATTTTAATTCATCTTATTAATATTTTGATTACCTCATTTAAAAGATACTACTAGTATGATTGAGAATTCAAATTTATATACGAAAAAGTGCAGCGCAGTCAGCAGGACGCTCAGTCGAGAATCGAGTCATCTCGGGTGTATGTATAAGGGTGTCATATAAACAAAAAATTCAAATTTATCATCATACTATGAATTTCGAAATACATGTACTGATGTGATTTATGAGCATTCGGATCCTTCATTTCATCCGTCGATACAATAAAATATGCAACATGAAAATGGGACAGATGATCTAAATAAATTTGGGGTCAAGTTTGAAAATACCCATTTTTATAAGAAGTATTACTTCTATACCCATCATTTAAAAAGCATAACTTCTATACCCATTTTGTATGAAAAAGTCATTTATGCCCTTTATTCCAAAATTTCTCTTTGTTTTTGTATATTTCCACTCCTAGCCATGCATAATTTCATCAGGCCCATCACTCTTCCGTAAAATTAAAATTTTTCATAAAACCAACTTCATACCTTTTCGACCGAGTTGCTGCCGGGTCCTATCCGTCTGGGTTTTACGGCAAACGCAGTCCAACCACGCGGAGCACCGGATGGTTCCAGCCACGAATTCCTTCAGCAGCAAACAGCACAGCCCTCGTTCGTTTTCTACCCGGGGCGTAGAGTATTTGGTTGGTATATAAAAAATTAAAATTTGGCAAAAGGTGATGAACAAAAGCTCAAACTTTTATTGGGGAATTATAAACTATTTATTACATATAGATTATCTCCTTTTGGGAGGAGACAAACTTGTTTAGCTACCTATGGTAGCGGAAGTAAAAACTCGCATAAACTAAAAACTGGAAAACTATTACAGAGTTTATTTTGAAGAAGCTGAAGAAAATGTTCGATGATCTTCTCCTCCTTCGTTCTTCTCTTTATATAGATGCAGGATTGGTTCTCCTAGTTCCTGCATTATTGCCTTGGATGCCAAATGCGTTGGCATATTCCTCCTTTACCGCAAATTTCGGTAGTGGTGAGGGCCGACCTGTCTTTATCTCCACCGAAAGCTTTCAATAATGCATTCGGTAAGGGTTGGCCTGTCATTATCTTCACCGAAAGTGATGATAATGCGTCTTGATTAATGGAGTCTGGGACCTCCATTTTTGAATTCCACCGAAGCTTTGGTGAAACGTCACTTTCTTGCCATCCACTCTTGGCGTCTTCTTTTTGAGTGGGGCTCCTGTTGAGTAGAGTCACATGACTCCACTATCTTTTGTTGGGAAAGTCTTTCCCCGGGGTCCTTGGTGTTCGTTTGACTGGAACCGTCTGGGACTCCTTCTTGTCGGTGGCTCGGGCTCGACCTGCTCTTGGCATGAATCCTTTCCCGAACTCCAGCTCCTTCTGATTTTGACATGACGAACAAATACGTTCATCCCAATGACCGAAATGAGCCATGTTGCAGTATTTGCGATGAGTTTCTTTGCTCACCACCAGCTTGTTTTCCCATAACAGAGTTCTTTTTCTTTCGAAAGCTTCCTCTGCGAATCTTGTTGTTTTTCCTGCCATAGTGTTTAACAGGAAAGATCCGTTTACCGAGTTCTGGGAGAATTTGAACTGGTATTTGACCTTGTCCATCTCTGTGAGACAGACCCATAAACCCCAAGCTCGTCGCGTTGAGATTTCATCCTCTGAGATGGTGGAGACGAGTGGAGCATCTCCATCTATTGCCTTAACACTGTTTAAGGCTCTCTCGTCGGGTCTCCTTAGCCTTATGTAATGGAAGGCCTTGTGATTCCCTTTTCCTGCTGGTTCAGGAGCTGCACTTATGAAGTATAACTCCAGAACATCACCACGGCTAAGTTGATCATTGTTAGCCCATGAATCGTACACAGCTTCTTGAATCCACCTGGGTAGATTCTTGATTTCTGCGAACGCCGGTGATATGGTTGAAACTGAAGCAAGAGCTCCAAAATCATACCATTGGTTGACATCATGTGGATTTGCACCTGGCTTCATCCACACCCTGGGATATTTTCCAGAGCCATCGATAACACAATAGCTTGGATTAATTCCCCTTCTCGTAAGAAGCTTCTCCCAGCTAGCTTGATATGCCTGCCAAAATGAAGAAACTTGGATAACCTGGTTAGTATCAACCTTAGATTTGCCTGTCATCGGCCTAAGATTGATCTCTCCCTCTTTTACCCCAGAGGTGCTGGGTTGACATGATGATTCAGACTTTGACGCCTGAACCTCATCTTTTCCTTGGGCCGATAGATCTATTGATGCTACCAACTTAGGACTCGTGCTAGAGGTATTTGAATCCTCTGCTGCCGTTATAGGGGCCGGCAACCGAATCACTTCTTTTTCCTTAGAGGACGCCCGAAGGAGTGGCGCTTGTACTGCATTCCAGCACTGGGTTTGTGCCATCCTGCAAGCTTGTATTCTGTCGGTGACTTTCGTCTTATCGACAGCTTGTATCTTTCCGGCTTGTTCAGCCCTCAAGACACACTCGTCCCATTCCTTTGATAACATCTCGAGGTTTTCTCGGAGATGCTTCTGGGAAATCATGATAGAGCTACAC
The DNA here is from genome assembly GCA_029379335.1 of Thymus mandschuricus. NCBI lineage: Eukaryota > Viridiplantae > Streptophyta > Magnoliopsida > Lamiales > Lamiaceae > Thymus > Thymus mandschuricus. Next base: position 33,738,322 of record CM057078.1, read on the forward strand.
TCCGTTGGCTCCATCTCTTGTCAAGAAATCTGCAAGAACATTCTCATGAGATTTCACAATAATAATGTCAAAAACAAAATATTGACATTCAGCTTGCCATCTTAGTAATCTAGCATTTTCAGGTTTAGATTCTATCTTGTTTTTTAAGAAAGCCTTCACCTGCGTGTTATCGACTTTCAAAGTAAATTTCTTTGCTAATAAAAATAAAGGCCATTTTTTAAATGCCTTTCGAACTGCAAAGAATTCTTTCTCGTTAATGTGCCATCTGACGGCTTCATCTGCTGAGAATAACCCGCTGCAATATCTGCATGGTTCTTCTCCATTGGGTGTGATCTTTGTAAGGACTGCTGCCCACCAATGATCACTTGTGTCGGTATGCAGGACTAAATCATCTTCGTCCTGTGGTATAGAAAGTTTGGGGAGATTCCCACATACTCCTTTCAATACTCTCATTCCTTCTTTATGTTCTTCAGTCCAGATGAATGGCACATCTTTCTTTAAAAGTGGACTAAAGACCTTCCTGTATTTTGCAAGATTCTTAATGAATGCTCCTGCAAAATTAACAACTCCTAAGAAGCTTTGAAGTTGCTTCTTTTCTTTGAGATCTTCTGGGAAGTCTTTCACTTTTTGCACGATATGATCCTGCAAAATAATCCCCGTTTCATCGATCTCGATTCCCAGAAATTCCATTTTCCGGGTCACTATAACTGCCTTTTTCTCAGACAGTACTAGCCCTTCTTTGTAACAAACATCTGCAAAGATCTCAAGATGTTTATTGTGTTCATTCATATCTTTTGACGTTATAAGAATGTCATCAATATAAACGAACATAAATGATGAATAATCTTTAAATAAATTATCCATCTTCCTCTGAAATATCTGGGGTGCGTTAGCAAGCCCCATTGGCATCACGTTCCAAACGTAATGTCCTTGTGGAGTAGAAAAAGCTGTGAACTTCTTACTCCCTTCTTCCATGCGAATCTGGTAGAAACCTGACTTGCAATCAAACTTTGAGAAAACCTTGGCATTTCTTATGCAGTTAATAAGGTGTTCTCTACTAGGTATGAAATAACCATCGAATTCCAGAATGTCATTAATACCTTTGTAATTAATAACAAGTCAAGGTTTATTTCTTTTAATCTCACCATGATTTCTTACCAAGAAGCCTGGGCTACTGTATGGTGAGTTTCCTGGTTCGATCAGTTTCATATCAAGGTGCTCCTTGATGATGCCTTTCATGTCCTCTTGATCTTTGATATTCATCAAGATCGGCCTGTATCGAACAAACTCGTGAACCTTGTTAGGTTTGACCGTCAAGGACGCTCTGAGTTGATTCTTCTCCCACCATGCCAAAGGATTCTCATTGTAACAACGTACAATTTTCCTTTTGACATCTTCCAATGATACCTGTGTATCAACTTCAATATCTTTACAAATTAAAGATACCTTTAGGATCTGGATCTTAGCAACGTTTTCCTCATCATTCTCGCTAAGTTCGAGTTCCCCTTTGACCCTAAAATCCAACAATGCTTCGTTGAATCTTCTTTGGTCCTGCATTTTTGGGTTCCGAAGTAGTCCTTCATCACCACGCTTGCTGCGAAAATTGATTGGCATTTGTCGATTAAATGCTCCTTTCAATCTCTGTACAATGATTTTGTGATCACACTTCGTTGTGAACACTAATCGCTGCCTCTCATTATCCTGCATATATCTTTTGAACATCTGCAGAAAATTGTTACCGAGCAAGATATCTGCACCGGTATCATGAAAATAAATTGGAGGGGTTTTAACCTTATACCAAGGCGTCTGACCTGCTCCTCCAATCAAGATTTCCACGGCCTTGATTCCTTTTGATAGAATCAGGACCCTTTTGGAGAAATCTCGTCCTGCAATCCGTGGTAATTCTTCCTCTATTTCTGCTGGGAAAATTTCACGTCTTGCTGTGCATATTCCTGCACCCGAATCAATATAGGCAGCAAAATACTCTGCCTTATATTTCTCATACAACACTCCAATAGGAATGTATATTGAGAATGGAATTGTCATTCGATCAATAGTTTTTTCTCATTGATCGTGATCTCCATTCCTCCTTCCCTGCTTCTCCAGGGCTTGTATTTCTCGAGGAAATCTAGACCGAGGATAAGAATATTCTCTTCTCTCTCTGCTCGGCCTTTGACTTCAACCTTCCATCCACCCATCTCGATCATGGCCTTGTAGTGATAGATCTCCGGTTGTTCCAGATAATACAAGATATTACAAGGAAAATTATTTTCCCATCTTGTAGTATCAAATCTGGTGGTTACTCCTCTCCATCCTTCTGGACATTTGATGGTGATAACCGTCTTGTTGAAGTCCAACAACCTTGGTTGGGCAGGTTGTCTCAGACTCAGGCTCCTTCCCAAAGGTTGAGAAGTAATCTTATCTCCCTGGAATGATAATCTTCCAGAATGTAATCTAAGACTTTGATCATGTCTTATGACTACCCTGTCTTGAATTTGGATATCCACGTCTCTCAGTCGTGGAATCTCAACTCTATCGGGACAAATTGCCGTTGTCACCTTCTTGAAGATATCTGGTATCTCAATGAATTGCTTTCCCAAGAACAATTCAGTATGATGGGAGTTGGAAAGCGCATAGGATACCTGATATGTGATGGAATAAGGTCTATTCCCTTCTTCCACCAAATCCTTTCTTTTGAAGTCCTGATACAACGTCAGGGCTTTGCTGAAGCTGGTGTCGTTAAGATTGTAAGCAATCTTTGGATAGATAATCCCCACCACTTGTCCAGCACATAGGTTTCCTGCGATGGTTCCCATCACCGAATCTTGCAGGTTTCGTACTCGCCTGTCGCATATGGCAATGTCGATTGGTGAATCGACTCCTACGAACAAGGCTGATTTAAGCACGAGTTGGATTGCTCCGATGTGGATCCAATTCATCTTTTCCGCAACCTCCGGTTTCATCTTTGATAGATCTTCCCGGATATCGCTTGCTGGAATCAATTGCATCTCTACTTGATTCCCCGTGAGCTCGATCGGTAGCGCCATTTTTCGTCTGGTGATTCCATAGACAATATGGTGCTTCCGACTCTTTAGACTAAAGTTCCTTAGAACTTGGTCTATGCTTCCTGCTGAAAAACCCTGGTATCTTTGTATACTCAGGTTCTTCTTCATGATCTTATCAATCTGTCTTTGTGAGATAATCGTCCGGCTAGAATATCCGGTTCTATCTTCACATTCCTGATGATGTACCTCTTCTTCAGTTGGATTCTGAATCACTGGATCCATCAGAATCTTCACCGTCGAAGTCCTCTTCGGCTTCATATATACTCTCATCAGAGGGTATATCCTCGAACTGATAAACTTGTATCAGATCTTTGAAATAGATCGCGTCTTCGATGTCGGGTGTTGACTCGAATCTATTCATCCTCCTGTTCTCTGGGCAATTGGTTGAGATATGCCCAAGTGCACCGCACGTCCAGCAGTTGCAATCTTTGAAACTTTCATTGGCTCTAGCATGAGCTTTTCTGAAAGTTTTCTTGCCTGCAAATTTTCCCCGAGACTGGTCCGTCTTCTGGTCCGTCTTTCTGGGTTGAAATCTGCTCCTGGATGGACCGCTTCGCTGTCCATATTTATATGATCCGGCCTTCTGTCTGGACCACATAGTTCTTGGCTTCCAAGATTTTCTCCTGGATTTTCCTTCTTTTGAATAGGGCTGGAACCTATTCTTCTTATACCTTCGTTTTACCGAAGGTTCTTCTCCAATGACCGTTGGTAGATCACTGCCTTCACAGTTGAGGGTGGTTTTGTTCATTCTCCTCAACTTCTTTACGTTCTTCTGTGCAGTAGCTTGTTGACACCATTCCATCAACTTGGCATGCACATAGGACATCCTTTTAGCAACGCTATCATGGATACCCGTAGTATATCCCTGAATAAGCATTTCTCTCCAAGGGCTTGGAAATTTTAGGAAGAAAATTTCTCTGGCCTTCTCTTCATCAATCCTAGATTGATGTTGATATAAGGTGAAGAGTTTTAAAAACTTGTTCAGCGTTTTCTGCTCCAAGACCACGAGCCTCAGATTGTAGAACGCCATTAAGTATTTTTTCTTCTTCTCTTCATCATATCCCTTGAAGTATCCTTCCCCTAGGAAATGATGATCAATACATCCGCCATGGAAGGGGCCATGTTTTGATAGTCTCCCTTTAGGCACTTGTCTCTTATATCTTGGCTCATTCCTTCCCAAGCGATCCTGACCACACCCACGAGGCTCACCTCGAGAGTTTTTGCAAAGCTATCTTGACTCATATCAAGAGTGGCTGCTGCAATAATCATGGAATTTTTCCATTCCTCGATGGCTTCCTCTCTCTCGTTGAAGTTGACATCGTCGAGGTTGAGATGAATTCCATATGGATGGATGGGTTCCATCGTTGCCTTTCCTACAGGAGTGTCCTGTGTTTTGGAGGGCTTCCACCTCGAATTACGCATGTTGATTCTGTGAGCTTCATAACTTCTATCCTCAAGATGCTCATGGAACGAAGATCCGGCTTCAACAAATGGCTTTTGCTCCGGTTCTCTCTCGTTCACCTTTAGATCCACCATTCTGAGGTCAGCAAATGATTCTGCCAACTCTTGTAGATCTTCCAAACCGATCCTTTCAAGATTTGCCATCTCGAATCAGTTTGTTTATGAATTCTTGTTTTGGATCCTTCAGGTTAGGATCCTTAATGGGCAGTATCATCTGGGGACTGCTCGATTCGCCTTTAAAGATGAAATTTCTTCTAAAGGAACTGGAACGGGGTTGTTCCAATTTCTCCACTCGTTGTTGGATATCTTTCAAGATGTTAAGGATTTCATCTTGTTGAGAAGATATCTAGCTTTTCAACTTGTTGTGGTACTCCGTACTGGCAGTTGCCGTAGTTTTGCACCGTCTTCTGGATCTCCCTTAAATCCTTAGAGATTTTTGATGAATCTGGTTCAATCTCTAGGAAATTAGGGCCAACTCCTCCTGTTGACTCCGTCATCTTGTATGAGTTTGATGGGCTAAACTCATAGCTCGTCTTAGAACTCCTTCTAGGTAATGATTTACCCAAAGGCGATCCATAAACATCTTCACGACCTCTTCACAGATCTGGATTCGGTCGGGAGTGGCATCTTCTCGAATGGCTTCTTCGAGAATTCCTCGTCTTACTCTCAATCGAGTAAGTTCAAACTCCTTCTGATCCCTCAATAAATCGAGGTACCATCTGTAACCCTCGCAACTCAGACAGATGTTTGGTTCCATTTTAACTTGGTGTCTCCTCCGTTAGTTAATAATCAAATATATAATAAATAAATATAATTCCCAAATAAACCATGAGCTCTGATACCATTTTAGAAGCGTAGGATCATAATATGCGAAAACAAGATTATTATCCCATTTTTACAAATCATTTTAGTGAATGAATACTTTAAACAAAAGAAATCTTGTCCATAGCAATTTTGGGGTTGCAAATAGACAAGGATAAGGGGCATTTTGGGTAAATGGGTATTTAAACTATATTTCTTAAAGTGTGGGTATAAAACTACTACAATTTATATTTTTGGGTATTTCTAACTATTAACACATAAATTTGTGTAGGGTAGTGATATGTTAATTGATGGGTCAAGTTTAAAAATACCCACTTTTATAAAAACTAATACTTCTATACCCATCATATAAGAAGTATAACTTCTATACCCATTTTGTAGTTAAAAACATAAATACCCTTAGTAATTGGGTCCCACTTGTCTAATAAAACCAAAAAATCAATTAAAATCAATTGGATTGTGGGGCCCTCCCTCTCACGATTGATTTCTCCCTCCCCCTCTCACGATTCAATTGTCGTGAACCAATTCCATAAAAATTCAATTTAACGTGGAAATAAAAAAAAAAAATTGCATTAATTAACTACAACAACCAAATCTGCAAATTCAGTAAAAATAGAATATGGTAGGTGGTTAGCATTGATTAAAAATCAGAAAAAAGTGAACAAAACAATAGCATAGACGTAATTGTATCACAACATTACACTACCTAATTATTGAGAGTGAAAATTTGTAGATTTGTACGCATTCTCGAATTTCTGGAAATTTCGGAAGAGATTCAAGTCGTTTATTCGAGACAGAATACCAAGGTAATATATGATTTTGTATATTTATTGTTAGTAATATTCCAAAAAAATTATAAAAAAGTATTGTTCTTAAGTACACGATATTTTTTCCAAAACAACCGTGTATACACGGTATATTGTATGTTTTTGTCGTGTAAAGTCAAAATAGTCAACGATTGAAAGTCAAAATTGTTGACTTTACACGTCCATTTTGTCAAATTAATCGTGTATACACGATTTTTTTTAAATATTGTCGTGTAACTAAGAACAAATTTTTTTCAGGTTATTAATTTTTTTTTCTTTTTTTTTTTTGGTACAGATGGAGATGGGTGATCAGAGAATTCTTATCCGTCATAGCGGTCGTTGGGAGGGAATATCGTACGTAGGAGGAGACTCTTTTCTCGTCACTTATCCCATAGCGAGTTTGAGCTATGAAAACGTATTGCGAGACGTTCAACTTTAATTGGGTGATGAATCGGAGCACTTGCTATTCCACTTGACGAACCTCAACGAGCGGGAGACGGTGAAGGCCGTTTTAAAGAGCACCGGGGATTTGCTTAGAATGTGCATCGCGAGAAGGGAGATGTCGACGATCTACGTCATTAGTAGAGCAAATCGGGCAGCCCATACTACCCAACGATCGACGATTTTTCAGAACTATAGCGTCGAAGAGGAGCCGATCCCGAGATCGAATGCATTTGAATCCGAAGTACGCGACGAAGAAGAGCCGGAGTCGGAAGAAGAGTCTCTCGAGTCCGAGGGCGAGGAAGCAAGGAATGTGGAGGAACGATCCCAATTACTTGAGAGCCTAACGGCTGAATTCGGAGCATGGATCCGCGAGCCCGGCCATATTGATAGGGTTATCGGGCTTCGTAGCATGCACTCACAAAACCAAGAGCCCCGCGACGACGAAGCTCGTGCTCGCGCTAACGAGGAGGCGGTTCGACATTGGTTGATACCGCACGTCGATCTAGACACCGCGCTCCCTTTAGGATGGATCGATCCCGACTTGGCACCGGCCTTGGGTCAGTTGCGAAAGGACGGATACTTCAAGAAGAAGGATGACTTGCATATAGCCGTCGGATTGCTGCACATGGATCTCCGGAATTGTATCCCTCGTTCCGACAAAGACCGTGTGGGTTTTAGGTGCACTTCGGGGAAGGATTGCGAGTTCAAGTTGAATGCAACGCAAAAAGGCCGGTGGAAGATCAACAAGTACGTGGCCGATCACACGTGTCTAGTTGATTTAAATTCGAACAACAAACGACAGGTGCCGGCCATGGTATTAGGAGCATTCTACGCTCGTCGATTGATCACCGAGGGCGCAGTGTTGAAGCCGAAGGAGATGGTGGAGGAGCTACGGAGTGAGTACGGCATTCAGATTGACTACCCGTTCGCTCTCCGTGCTAGGAACGTCGCTATAGAGATGACGTACGGTGCCTTCGACGAGTCTTATCAGAGGCCCCTTCTTACCTCTACCTTTTGAAGGAGATGAATCCGGGCACCGAGTACGACATCCGCACCTCCCACGTCACCAACCGTCTGAACTACTTCTACCTTGCCTTTGGTCCGTCCATCGAGGCATTCGTAAATGGTTTGCTACGCCCCCGTGATCGTAGTAGACGGGGCGCACTTGAAGGGGAAGAATAATGGGATGCTCTTTGTGGCGGTGACGAAAGACGGGAACGAGCAAGTGTTCCCCCTTGCCATTGGATTCGGCCCCAAGGAGAATGACGATTCTTGGACGTGGTTTTTGGCCAAAGTGAAAGAGAGTTTCGGGGCACCCTCGGACTTGTTGATCGTATCCGATCAGCATGTGAGCATCGCAAATGCGATCGACTCCGTCTTTCCGCATGCTGCTCACGGTCTCTGCTTCGTTCACCTCCAGAGGAATTTCGTTAGGTACGGGAGGCATGCGGGGGCTATATTCGAGTCTGCAGCCTATGCCTATCGAGATTCCCAATTCGATGAATATTGGGGGAATCTGAGGGACCTAAGCAGGGAGGGAGGCAGGATCTACAGGCGGTTGAGCGACATTGGCCTCCCGAGGTGGGCGAGGTGCAAGTGTCCCGTCCAACGTACGAGCTTCATGACGTCGAATCCCGCCGAGACCATGAATGCTCGGTTGTTGTGGGCTCGGAGACTCCCGATAGGTGCCATGATCGAGGTGTATCGGATAGTCGTCGAGAAGTGGTTCGACGAACATCGGACTAGTGCCCTAGCTCGGCAACATGAACTCACGGAGAAGGCATATACGAAGATGTCGGCATCGTCGGAATGGGGCCGTCGCTACTCCGTTAGAGGAACGCCTACGCCCACCCTTTGGAGAGTCGAAGGTGAAAAACAGACTTACCTCGTCGACCTCCAAAACTCGACTTGCGAATGCCGTGAGTTTGAGTTAGACGGCATCCCTTGTCGACATGCTTGTGCGGCGATAAGGTACGCCTAGTGATTCCAATTATTTTAGTTTCATGCTTGTGTTATTTCAATCGGATCTCTAAGCGTTTTTGAATGTTGTTACAGGCATTCCGGTGGGCGGGCAACTGACTACGTGAGCCATTATTTCAGGCAATCCACGTTAGTTGCTACGTATTCTCCTCAGATTCAGCCAGTTCCTCATCCCGAGACGTGGAGTGTTCCCGAATTCATTTCACGATGGATCGTGCTACCCCCGCTTGTCGAGAGGCCAGCTGGACGACCACCGATGGCGAGAGCTCGATCGGCTGTTGAAGGATCCTCCTCAACGAATCGTCAAAGGTGTTCAAGATGCGGACAATACGGGCACAAACGACGGAGTTGCCAAGCCCCGCTTCACATTAGCGGAGTTGATCTAAATGCTCCTCCTCGACGTCCTAGAGGTAAGAAAAAATGTAGCATTTGCAAGAGCGAGGAGCATACTAGGCCCCGATGTCCGTACGATACCGATGCTTGATTATATTTTTATTTTAACCAAATTGACATTTTTAGATGTTAATGAACGTTTTTGGATGTTTAAGAATGTTATTGGATGTAAACATATTAGATTTTGTTTGAGTTGATCATTTGGTGAAAATTGAATGTTTTTGTGTTAAAAAAAGGGAAACCTTCGGCCAAATACACGACATTATTGTTGATTTAAACGTGTGTACACGGTTAAATTCGAGTATTAATCGTGTGAAGTCAAAAAAAAAAGTCAAAATTGTCATTGACTTTACACGATTGAATGATGTTTTCAATCGTGTATACACGATTGGAAATCCAATTCAACCGTGTAAGGTCGACAAAGTCAAAATTCAATAAAAGTCAATGCCCTCTACACGAATGTTGACTCTACACGAATTCAATTGAAATATACCGTGTACCCTTTCCGTGAGAAGTCAAAATTTAGCCTAAAAAAGTCAAAATTAAGCAAAATTTCCAAAAATTGACGTGTTTAATTTGATTTTCTCGTGTATCTCGAGTCTACTAAGTTTTGTAAACGTGTAATCACGTAAGTTATGTCATAATTAAGCCAAAATCAATTGAATTGAAGGATATCTTATGCAAGTATGAAGTATAGAGTGAGTGTCACTTATATAGTTAACTACTAAGGTTACGTTTGATCTAGAACTAACGTACGAACGTAATGTTCTTTCAAACGTGTAATTCACGTAACGTGATCGAATTATAAGATTGCACAATGTATGAAAGTAGCAGTGATTCCAACTCAATTGAGTCCCACGAATCGAAAAAATCAAAAAAAAAAAAATTCAAAAAAAAAAAAAACGGGGGTTCTTATGTACACGAGTACAGTTCTTGAGTACACGGTTGAATTGCTCATTCAACCGTGTACTCTGCCGAGGGTTTGTGGAAAACTGGCCAAAAAATGTTAAATACAATTTTTCCACCATTTGACAATTTTCGATTCTTCACTTGTAATGACCAACATCAACAACATTCGAACAAAATCAAATTCAAACAAATCTAATTAACAAGAAACATCATTCGAATTCAACAATTCACAAATCTAAATAAGCATCAAAATCATTCAATATTCGAAAAAAAATACAATCTATCACCAATCCCTCCATCCCTTCGAAATCATAAAAATTCTCGAAGCCATCTTTTTTCGAAATTTTTTCACGAACAATTTCTCGTCGCCATGGTATAGCTTATGGTTCCCAAGGAGCAAGTCCAAATACATGCACGCGTACACGCCACAACTCACGTCATCGTTTTGGACGAATTGATACTCCGGAGGGGCGAACTGGATGTCCATGAATCGTGTCTTCCAGTTTTCGACGTTTGAGTTGACACGCGTGAAGTATTGGGGATTGTACTCCAAGAGGCGTGAGAAGAGGCGAGACAAGGGCAAGCATTGGATGATCCGTGATTGCCGGAGTGGAAGGTTTTTATTTCCCTCGTACATCCAATAGTGGGAATCGTACACCTCGATGCACCAACAAGGAACGTTCACCCGACACACGATCCAATGGGAGGAGGAGACATGGCAAACGACGAGAAACTGAAAAAAAAATACACGATTTAGCAATACGAAGAATTAAATTCGATATAATCATTATACGATATTAAAAACTTACATATTGGCCGGTGATCCACGGTTGGTACGTGTTAATCCCCTCCTAGCCCTTGATGAAATCGTAGGGGATCTCCCATTGCGTGTACTTCAAAGTCTGGTTTGCCAACCCCCAAGTCGAAGAGTTGGGGTGAAACTTCAAGTACTCGTCTCGGAGTTGTGTCTTTATTTATTTGAAATTGAAACATGGTTTTTATTAGGTTTTTTATCAAATTGAAATACATGAATATGGAAATTGAAACAAATGAAAACGGAAAATGAGAAAACAAACTTACGTAAAACGAAAGGGGCAGAACTATGTGGTGCAGTTTGTTAACACCATCGAGAAGACGGTACCCTTGTTGGAGTCTATGTTGCCAGTAGACCGTGTACAGGTCTATCTCCTGTAATCATTTTCAAAATAATCTTATTAGTACCCTAATGAGAACAAAATCAACCGTAAAAGTAACAAAACAAAACATGTAAAAAAATTACCAGAGCAGTGAGGCACTTCGTCGTGTCCTCGATCGTGGAGAATATCTCCTGTGTAAGGTAGAACCCGGTCCGGCTCATCTCCACGTGGGGCTGTCCCGATTCCCTAAACCTCTGATACGGAGAGGATCGCTTTTTGGGACGCTCTACGACATATGGAGATAGTAGAGAGGCTGAGGGGCGTGTCTCCCTAGTCGAGACACGTGTGACTTCCTCATCTGAGCTCGCTCCCATCCTATCTATCTCGTCAACAAACTTACTCAACTTAGAGTGATGGGAGCCTTGGGAGGGCTCAGGCTCGTCGACGTGACCACCGGAGGCACGGCTCACGGAGTGCCGTTCGTCAGACCGTCTCTGACTCTCGGCACGGTGTACGGTGTGATAATCATCAGCTTTCTCGATCGGGATATCCCTGAGCCCCCCAAGCGAGTGCTCACTGACGTGGACATCCCTGAGCCCCGCAAACGGCTGCTCACCTACACGGGACTGTCCCTCGCCCCCGAAGAAAGAACGGCTGCGGCTCGGACTCTTGGATACGAACTTCTTCAGCTCCCCGGCGATAGCCCTCGCCAATCGGCCTAGAAATCCGGTCCCTGAGCGATCCTGCTCCCATCGGGACACCAGACGGTCCCCGAATCGGTCCAAGAAGTCGTCACCAAGGGGACCGCGCTCGCACGGATCTCCGTGTGCGCAACAGATCAAGCCGGAGGGCCGGGGTTCAGCGTGCTCGCTCCGAGGCCTCTTCGACGCCCATGTTTCGGGCCTCCTCTCAACCCTCGGCCTCGGTATCTCGACCCCGCCGTCGGAGTGAGCTCGCTCCGCTCGTGGAGCACGACGACGAGGGGCCACTGCCTCAGAAGCGCCCTTGCCCTTGCACTTGAGCTTCTCCAGGGCCCTCGCCATGTCGCGCTTCGCCTTCGACTCCCTTCTCTCGGGCGGGAGATTGGTTTGTTCGTGGCGCTTGGAGGGAACGTAGGCCACGCCTATCGGCTCGATGCTCTCGAGACTTTGGAATCCAAGTTCGAGAACATCGTAATCATCCGCCTCCAGTGTCGGATGAACCTCGAGCTACAACGAAAAATAAAACAAGAGGTGTTAGGAGTCAAATTTATTTATTTATTTTTTTTTTTTAAATTTCAATCACAACACACGGTATAGTACACGGCTGAAATTGCAATTTCAACCGTGTGTTACACGGCTGAATTACAATTTCGGTCGTGTAAGGTCAACAATTTTGACTTTAAAGTCAAAATTGTTGACTTACACGACTGAATTGGATTTTAAAAAGGTTGACTTTGACTTTTAAAGCAAATTTACAGAAATCGAACGTGAAATAAATTAAACAAGGTAAAAAACTACTAAATCAATTACCTCGGGATTATCGAAGAATCCCCTGAAGTTGCACGAAGAGGAGGACGTGGCCCATCTTCTGAGGCGGGGGGTCAGTGTCGGACGATCCCGAACCCCGCATGCTTGCCCCATTCGGGGGATCGCCTCGTAGGCCCAAATGTTCAGGGCCCAGACCGGCCCGTACAGGTGATAGGCGGGTCGCACGCCCGTTATGAGGGCGGGGTCCCTCTTCATCACGTGCAGCTGGTAGAGCAAGATCTGGAACGACCACGCTCCCCACAGAAATGCCCTCCACTGCTCCTCGAACTCCACCAGGTGCCATGCCCAGTCCTCGATCGTCGGGTTGTCGTGGCCGAGTAGCATGAGGTAGTACATGAGGAGGTTGGCCGCCTTCAGATACTGGTCGGCGTCTCCCAGTACACTCGTGTCGTCGTTGAAGTCCGCCTTCAACTTATTTATCTTAGGGGATTTGCCCCCGTACTTCGTGTAGAGGAGGCTCCTTTGGGGAGGGTCGTGACGGCCTTTAGGGTTGAAAGGCGACTCCCCGAAAGCCATGCCCGTCACGAGGGCGTACTCTTGGGCACGGAACCGTATCACCTGCCCACCTACGTGGAACCACCTCTCCATCTCGGGAATCGACTCATCCTCGAGCTCTCGGGCTAGAAGCTCGTGGAGGGCGTTGTTCGCGCTCCCGCTCCTCCGAATCTCGAGGAGGTATCCGAACGGGCCTTCCGTAAATCTATCGAGCAAGCGTTGGCCGCCTACTCGACGCAACACGCGGGGAATCGACCGAACCACGTCGTCCCGTATGTAGAGGTTTATTTGCCCTCTAAACCCTTGCATTCGGCCCCGCATCCATTGAAACCTAGGCTGCAAATCGAGAAGAAACAAAACGAATCAAAAATTTTTTTTTTGAAAATTTCATGCATTTTATTCGGCCATGTACACGACTGAAGTGCAATTTCAGTCGTGTACTACACGGTTGGAATTCAATTTCAACCGTGTACAGTCAACGATTTTGACTTTTAAAATCGTTGACTGTACACGGTTGAAATTGAATTCCAACCGTGTAGTACACGACTGAAATTGCACTTCAGTCGTGTACCTATGAACATAACAGTAAAATTTTCAATTTTTCACAAATAAAATAAAATTCGATTCAAACCATAACATGCTCCATGCTTATTAAACAAAGTGCTCGAAACCATAACATGCTTCATGCTTCTTTACATTGAACGTAAACAAATTTAGAAAAGGACATACCGGAGGTGGGGGGTCGGGGTAAACCCGGGCCGCCGGCGGCTGCTCCTCCTCCGCCGGCTGTTGCTGCCGACGACGGGAGAGGCCCCGTCGGCGTGGAGGGGCTTGGTTGGAGGTCCCTGCTTCATCTTCGTTCGACATATCGGCGACGGCGACGACGACGGTAATTTTTTTCCGATTTGGGGGTAATTTCGTTCGAAGGGTACACGGTTAGGATATGAGTCGTGTGGTGAGAGAGAGAGGGGAGGGTGGGGTAGATGAATCTTTAATTTTGAATTTATTAGGGGTGGGTCCCACTTCATAAATTCTTATTTTGTTTTTTTGAATAACAATTTTGTTTTATTAGAAAAGTTGAGGGTATATTTGACATTTCAATTGAAAATGGGTATAGAAGTACTACTTCTTATAAGTCATAATATTTTTCAATACCCCTTTTAAAAACCTCCATGCACAAAATACCCCTTTCTTAAAAAGCATGTACAAACTACCCCTTTTACCATTTTACAATTAATTTTAATATGCATTTCTATTTTTCCTTTAATTTTTTACCTCACTCACTTTGAGGTGAGGTGAGTTGATGTATGGAGATGTGACATAAATTTTGTCAAGTGTTGTGTGGGTGACAAAATAATGAACGAACAGTGTACAATCGATGCATTATTACTGCACTTTCCATTCAATTTTGTTCAGTGATGAACAGTAATAAAGATGGTATCCTATGTGAAATTTTTCAATATATAGCTGCACATCGTAGCTGAATTCACAATTGAAAAAAAAAATTTGCATTCGACTTCACCGGGAAAAAAAGCTCTATTTTCGTGGACGAGCAAATACAAGGAAAAGGCAATCAAAATCCGATATTAAAAGGTACGTCAAGAAGCATTAGAAAGGAAACAGTGTTACAAATTTTCCGGGCGTGATAACGCCGGAAAAAGTTGGCCGGAAAATGCATCACGCCGGCAGCACATAACGCCGGCGTGATGCATTTTCCGGCCAACTTTCTCCGGCGGTATCTAAGCCAATTTTTTTTTTTTTTTTTTTTTTTTGTTACATGTGTCATACTATATGTTTTCATATCATCAAGTTTCCGAGAGCTATGAATGAATGATATGTTATACGTATATTTTTTTTTAGTTTTTTATGTATATGAAGAGTGTTTTTTAATTTTTTTTTGCAATGTATGTGCGTAAATCAAATTAAAATATAGCATAATGTGAAGAAAAAAAAATTAAGATTAATAACTGATTTCACGCCGGAGACATCACGCCGGAATGCACATACCGCCGGCGTTATGTTCACGCCGGCGTTATGTTCATTCCGGCGAGATGTCTCCGACGTGATTTTTTTTTTCATGTAGAATGAATTATTTTGTTTCATTTCTTATACTAAATTGTTTCATTTAATGATTTATTTGCAATGTACTAATTATTTACCGAGAATTATTGTTTTTTTTAATGTATATTAAGAGTTCTTTTTATATTTGTATGTGGTATGTGAGTAAATTAAACCAAAATATAGCATATTAGGAATAAATGAAATGAAATAAGAAAATATGTTGATTTCACGCCGGAGATATGTGGCCGGAATAACCATACCGCCGGTGGGTGAACACGCCGGCGTGATGGATTTTTCCGGCCAACTTTTCCGGCGTGATGTTTTCCAGTACCCTTATTTTAGTATTCTCTATTGATTTTGACATTACTTGTTCTCATACATTGATTTAATTTCTCCGTATGATTAATTCGAGTTCATTTTATATTGTAGATGGATGTAAAAATCAAAGCGTATTACGGAGGTGAATGGGATGGAAGAAGGTACAAGAATGGCAACGAGGTCGATTTTGTGTGGACCGAAAGTGATCTCACACTTTATGGGTTGAGAGTTATGGTAGCTCAGAATTGCTACCTAGTCGGTAGTGATTTCGATATGTACTATTTTACGATATCCGAGAGCACAGGACGTACGAGGAAATCGAAGTTGCAGTCGAAGGCGCAAGTGGTTGAGCTATGCACTAAACACCTCAGCCCAGAAGTGTACGTGATTATCAAAAACGGAGGGTCGTCTTCACATGTCGGTGGTTCGTCTTCACACGGCGGTGGTTCTTCTTCGTATATCCCACAATTCGACCCGTCGTACCAGCAACCGTCTTCGTTCGAATTCGGCAGCACATATGGCAACACGGATGATTTAAATTCACAGCTCGATGATATCGTACAGAACATCAATTCCGCACGTTGGGATGATGAACAGGTGTATCAAGTCCACAACCTCGGAGGCAGTTCGTCTCATCATGCCGCAAACGCTCGTGGCGATCAAATACCCGACCAGAATTATACATCAGGAAGGGGTGAGCAGGAGGATCCGAACGAAGATGATGATGAGGATGAATATGAGCCGTCGCTTGACGTCTCCACCGAGGACAGCGATCAGTCGAACGTATTGAGAGAAGGAAGGCAAATTCCTAGGGCCCTAATGGCCGAGTGGACCGCCTGGATAGCTGAAGAAGGCGGGTTCAACAGACTGTTGGCTATGATGTTTCCAGACCTGCACGGTAGGAGCCAACCGCCTGTGGATACTGATACGGAGCACATGAGGAATTGGTTAGTGCCGGTGGCCCCACTTCAGCCTCTGGAATCTGCGGCGTTCAACGAGGAGGACCGGCATATCGTCGATCTGCGGCGTGGTGCATATTTCAAAAGCAAGAAGGATCTGTATACCGCCGTCGGTTTGTGGCAGATGGAGAGCAATAAAAATTTCTACCCCAGGTGGTCGGATACGATTAGGCTGGTGTTCAGATGCACGTCGGACGAACGTTGCCTCTTCAACATTCGTGCCACAAGCAAGGGCGATAATTGGGTCATTTCAGTGTTTGAACCCGAACACACATGCGGGCCCAATACTGGGACGGTCGAAAGAAAGAAGGTCCGATCTAAAGTCATCGCGGCGTACTTTGCGAAGAGGATCCTACGCGACTCCGCGATAATGAAGCCTAGGATCATTGAGCACGAGCTGCTCACGTCGTTCGGCATTAAGGCGAGTTACGACGTCTGCTTGAGGGCGAGGAATCAGGCCGTGGAGATTATCTACGGGAAATACAAAGAGTCGTTCCAAGATCTGCCCGCCTACCTCCATGCTCTCGAGACATCCAACGCCGGCACAGTCACCGATCTCGACATAGACGAGGAGTCCCAATTTCGAGGGGTGTTCGTTGCCCTCGCTGCCTCTATAGCGGCGTTCAAATACGGGTATATAAGGCCGGTTATATCCGTCGACGCCACGCACTTGAAGGGCAAGAACAGCGGCGTCATGTTCGTAGCTGTGGCGAAGGATGCGAACGAGCAACTATTTCCCTTGGCATACGGCGTGGGGGTCAAAGAGAATCACTACTGTTGGACTTGGTTCATGAGGGGTCTGAGGAGGGCTTATGGGAACTTGACTGACATGCTGATTGTCTCTGATCAGCACGGTTCGATTGAGTATGCCGTAGCTCAAGTGTTTCCGGAGGCGCACCATGGGTTGTGTTACTACCACCTGAGTCAGCACATGACATACGGCATGGTTATCGGTGCCATGTTCCAACAAGCTGCGTACACGTACGATCAGAGAGAATTCCACAGCATCATGGCATCGATGCTTAACACCAATCCCGACGCGTACAATAAGGCTATGGGGAACGGACCCGCTAGGTGGGCTCGCAGCATGTGCCCCGTTCGCCGATTCAGTACCCTCACGTCGAACGCCGCAGAGTCTTTCAACAATTCCCTCCTTTGGGCACGTCGACTGCCTATAGTTGCTTGCCTCGATGCTGCAAAGCTCGTTATCGAGAAGTGGTTCGAGGAGAGAAGACTCAAGTGTCGAAACGACACACATCCCGTCTGTGAAGAGGCGCGGCGAAAGATCGGAGTCCAGATAGAACATTCACAAAGGTACAAGGTCAAACGGGTCAGCCTCGACGTGCCGCATTTCAGAGTGCAGACACTAGATAATGTATACCACGTGGACTTGAAGACCATGTTGTGCGACTGCAACAGATGGCAATTCGATTGCATACCGTGTGCACACTCGATCGCAGCAATGACGTAAGTTATAATTTTTGAACTCAAGTATTAAATATTTCGTGTAAGGATTGACATTTATTTATTTCAACAGGGAAAATGGCCAGGCTGTAGATCAGTACATTTCACACTACTACAGGAGGGACAACTATGTCAAGATTTACAACCGGCAAATATTTCCAGTTCCCAAAAAGGAAGAGTGGACGGTGCCGAGTGCATGGGTTGGTGTACAAATTCTACCGAATCCGTACGAACGGCAACCAGGGAGACCACCGGAACGTAGACGGAGGGCGCCACACGAAAGGACAATCAGGCGTGCCCCTCGGAGATGTCGTCACTGCGGCGAACAACACCGTGCAAGACAACCCTGTGCTAACCAGCACGATTGATTAGCATCGAGAAGTGGATTGTTTAATTCAAAACTCGATTATCAAATGTTTATTCAATGTTTCTGTGCGTCGTTTTAGTCATTAAGTGATATTAACAGAATTATTTATCATAATAAAAAAAAAACACCATGATTGATCCATTCCGGAAGTTCACGCCGGAGTAATAACGCCGGAAAAGCCATCACGCCGGCGTCATGTTTTCCCGGCGGTATTGTAGCTCCGGCGTTAAGTCTCCGGCGTGAAAATTTTCAATTAATTCGATTTATATATATTTTTTCATTTTTCGTTTATAATTAGAAATATAATGTACATGACTTAAACGATTATTCATTTCAGATTTAAAATTTTCACCACGATTGAACGAAATTCGAAACGCGCATTCGAATTGTAAAAATTAGCAAACATTAAAATCAACGTCAAATATTCTTTTTGCATACAAATATTTAAGTATCCGTATCCGCATAACCAAATATTCTTGTTGCATACAACCTCTTATATTTGCAACAGTTATTAGTTGCGGCCTCTATGGAGGGACTCCCGCTGATTAGATGCTCCACGTTCAAGCAAGCAACCACTCCACTGCATCTTGGATGCTGACTCGTAATCATGTTCTCATTTTTCCGAAAGACCGCTGTAAAGCCCATGTCTTCAGGTTTGGGTTCAGTGATCCCGTGGACGTTGTTCTCATAATAACCGCCGGCAACTAACCAATAGGACATAAGAACAATCAACGGACCTAAATCCTTCTTCACAATGAGCTTTCCAGCCTTGTCCAAGGACCAGTACACTGGATCCATCACATGAAGTTGCCTGTCCTTCAACCACACATGAATCGAAATAAACCGATCTCCTTGAACAACCCACGGCAAAATAACCTAAACAGGGACGAACGAGACATAAATTAACATAGGAACAAAGAAGGTATGCAAAAAACCATAGTAATGAAAATAATTGTTGCGCGGAGTACCGTTTCTGCGTTCCACCAGTTCGTTGTTTCGAATGTCGGGTTTATGTTACGAGGCAGATTGCATAAGTATTCCGATGGATTCCAATTTTCCACTATCCAATCGTGCTTTATCAGCGGTGTGTTCTTACTCCGCCTCAAAACATCCCCGTGCATAACGCGTTCATATGAAGCCTTCAGATCCACCTAAAAAAACGAGAAACACGTTCAATCAATTTAATTGGGATGCATAAGTAACACTTTAATATCTTTAATCAGATCCTAGATACATGTTTAACGTAATATGCATCGAGATACAATTGAATATCGATTTCACGCCGGAGACATCACGGAGGAATCCCCATAACGCCGGCGTAATAAGTTCCCGGCGTGATCAATTTTTCCGGCGTGATTCTCCGGCGTGAAATTTGTCCCGACGATTTATAAACTACTTTGAATAACTTATTAAATTTCAGGCCATAATTCATATGATAAACACTCTAAGATGGGTTTGTACGAACATACCATTACGTGCGTGTTGAGTATCATGACATGGCCATTCACGTATTGCGGAAAAACTCGCGTCCCTTCGTGGAGTTGTTTACGAAGAGTCATCAGGGCCAAATCCATTTGCTAGTACATGAATAAAAATTGATTAACCACACAGTACAATAGATCAAGCATATTTCAAAAAACACGTACCAGAGCGTCCCAAGGTACCCCGTCATTCACCATCTGCTTGAGGACTCCGATAGTAATTGGTGCTATCTGATCAGGTACATGCTTGAACTCGAAGCCGTAGGGTACTTTCTCGTACCAATAGTTGAATTTAGAGACCGTTTGTGACTTGGGCCATGCTGGTTCAGAAGTCGGTATATAATCAGACACAGCCTTCAGGACGACGTCCCCAAAACCTGATGACTAATTCATAAAAAGTTATCAGATTTCTACGCCACATAACAATAAATAAAAGCATTGGCGGATACAATACCTGACCACGTCCAATCCGCGAAGTCGATGAACGAGCTGGATCGCGAACAGTAACATTTGGCGCCGTAGAAGTAGTATAGTCGGCGCTAGAGATGTTTTCTGGAAGTGAAAATCGCCCCGGCTGAAAGTCTTGGTACGTGGAGTATTGCATGTACTGCGTGAAGGGGGGGATGTACGTCGACGACTGCAAAATAATGTTGAATACACATTTAACGTCAACTGTCGAAATAAACTCGTAATATTAAATACACGTGTTGTTCAAAATGAGGCACACGAACATCGAAATAAAAGTAATAGAATATAGAATAAGATAAAAAACAATAATATAGAACAAACTACCGAAATAACGCCGGAGAAATATGGCCGGAGAGTACATCACGCCGGCAGTGAATAACGCCGGCGTGATATAAATTCCGGCCATATTTTTCCGGCGGGAAAAAAAACCATGCATACCCAATCCAGTTTTTAATCTAATGGTACAGAAATTAAACACAAAAAACAGTTTATATCACAAAATTATTCCCCAACCGATTTTACCTGTCCCGTAAAAGCATCCCATGCGGCCTCGAGCGAAGACGAAGCCTCTGGTAACGACCCTAGCGTGGTGTAGGGCTCTGAGGGTCCACTGTCTGTGTACAGCGGGAGGGTCGTGTCCCGACGGTCACCGACTTCGGCCGTCACGTACTCTATCCCGGAGCTCCTAGAACCTCCAGCTCCGGTAGTAGCAGCACCTGAAGGGCGTGCTGAAGAAGGCCGAGCCGATGAGACAATCGGAGGACGACCACCACGAGTGGATCCACGACCGCCTCGACTTGGTTGGGAGACCGAACGTGGAATGCTTGAAGACTTGCAGCTCAACAAGGCCTTCACCTCCTCGAAGTACGACTTCACCTTGTCCATGAAGCCGTTAAGCTTCCGGTCGATCTCCTGATTCTGCTCGGCTATCTCCTCCCTCATGATCGCCCTTACCTCATCGGGCGTCGCGTATTGGGGGACGTCGTGACCCCTGCTGCCGCTAGAGGATGCCTCCCTCGGACGTTTTCCGGGATCGCGCCTGCTCTTAGATCCCCGGCCCGATGTGTGCTCGGCCTGGTCCTCACCCATGTATGCCCGGCTCTGGGTGCTCCTCCTCGGACGTCCTTCCGACGTATCAAGTATGTCGTCGGGGTCGTGCAACGGTCTCCGTGGGCGTGCCTCGGGTGGAAATTGAGCAGTTTCGGCGGTCACGTGGGCGGGCGGGCGAACAATAACGCCGGCGTGATACATTTTCCGGCAGGGTTTCTCCGGCGTTATTTTCACCCTAATTTTTTGAATATTAATTACTACTATATTTTAAGTCCGAATATTTTTAAAAACGAATACTACAATTTTTTGAAAAAACTTTTTTCAAACATATACATATATCATTGTATCAACATATATCAACATAAATATGAACAAATTTGCATAATAAAAATCAGATTACAACATAATTAAGAAAATAAAAATCATATAAACAAAAAAGGGCCAATAACGCCGGAGAAAGTAGCCGGAAAAAACATAACGCCGGTGAACAATAACGCCGGCGTTATGCTGGATTCCGGCCACTTTGTCCGGCGTTTTTTTCACACAAATTCATAAAAAAATAAATCATCTTATATTTTGAGTCCTATTATTTTTTTCGCACTAATACTCAATTTTTAAAAAAACCTATTCTCAAACATATACATATATAATTGTAACAACATACATATGAACAAATTTGCATACGAAAAAACATATTATAACATAATTAAGAAAAAAAATATCATTTAAACATATTATTGAAAATCACGCCGGAGAACGTCGCCGGAAAACCAATAACGCCGGCGAACAATAACGCCGGCGTTATGACGTATTCCGGCGACTTTCTCCGGCGTTTTTTCGAGCATATATATATATATATATTTTTCCCTACTCATTTATGTATACTTATATTTTTTTAAACATACCATTATATTTTTTTCCTAAACAATTTTTAAGATCATATATACTACATTATAAGATGCACAAAGATTGGAATTAGGGCATATATAACAACAAAAATTATAATTACACTTCATAATAATAGGGAAAACATACCATTTTTGTTAGTTAAGGATTTCGGTGTTCGAGGGGTGTTCGTCTCCGCCTTCGTCTCCGGTGTGAATACTATTATTTCCGGCCAAGCTCCGGTCTACAAACCCTTCAAATAACATATTACGAATTAATTAGCAAATAAATCACATAATTATTGAATAATTCGAATTTAAATTTGAATTCGAATTAGATTAGAAAAATTTCGAATTAAATTTGAATCTAACATATAATATAAACTTGTAAATTTAAAATATAGATACACTAAAATTCGTAAAAAAAAAAAAAAGGAATTTTTGGCCAATTTCACGCCGGAGACATGTCGCCGGAAAATCCATCACGCCGGCGTGATACCACGCCGGCGTGATGGATTTTCCGGCGACATGTCTCCGGCGTGAAATTGGCCAAAAATTCCTATTTTTTTTTTTACGTAGATATATGTACTTATTGAGTATTACCTAGTTGTTTTCGACCGTCGACGGGATTCGAAAACTTCTCCGGTGTCGGGACGGGTTACCGGCGCGGTTGATGGTTGCCGGAAAAGAGAGAGATGGGAGAGATTAGAGAGAGACTTGAGAGATATGGGAGAGATGCCGGAAAAAAAATTCCGGCCGGTGGGACGTCTAGAGAGAGAGGGCCGAGAGAGAGAGTTGAGAGAGAGTTCAGAGAGAGAGAGAGAGCTGAGAGAGAGTAATGAACCCGTGGGCGTGTTGTGTGGGGTGGGGTGGGGTGTGGGCGTGATTTAAAGGGGTGGTGGTGGGGTTTATGTTGGGTGAAAAATTTGCCAACTTTTTTTTTTTTTTTTTCCGTTTGTTGTTAAATAGGGAATCAAATCCCATTCCCAATGTGAGTCAAAAAAACATCACAAACTCCTATAATTAATATTCATTATTGATTTAAATTTATTTGAATAAGTGGGACCCACCTCTATTAAATAATAAAAGGGGTATTTTGTGCATTCTTTTTCAAGAAGGGGTATTTTGTACATGTATGTTCTCAAAAGGGGTATTAGCAATTTCTACCCTTCTTATAATGTGGGTATAGAAGTTATATTTTTTATAAAAATGAGTATTTTTAACTATTCTCTTAATTGATTTTTATTTATTTTTTGAAAAGAATTGAGTGTATAAAAGTATAAAACTAAGAATAGATAGTAGAGTCTAGAGTGGCCAATGCCAAAAATTTGCCTTGGAATGTGGGCCCATAAACCGTCAATACCACTCTCTCACTTCAACTGCCATTTCTCAACGACCCCCACCGACGCTTAGAGGTCGCCCCCCGCCCCCCGCCCCCCTCCTCCTCCCTCAACCCCCCTCCGCCGTGGTTCCGCCGCCGTGATTTCAAAATTTTCAATTTTTTACGAACTTTTTTCCTCGCGGAAAAAAGCGTAGTAAAATAAGGAAGCCTAAATCCCTCTCCCTCTCATCGTCGCCTTCAAAAAGCCAAACCCTCCGCCCAATTTTCTCCACCCCCATGGAAGCAGTGATCTCGCTATCATTTCCCCTTCTCCTGATGCTATTCCCGCGGTCTCGTCAGATTCCGGTTCCTTTCTCTCACTGAACCTCGGCATTGCATTTACCATGGGTGCCGAATTTCCGGGAATCGTTCGGCTCAGATGCTCAGTGAAGAGGTACGAATGGGGCAAGGCTGGGGAAGAATCGGGCGTGGCGCGCCTGTACGCGTATAATAGTGGGGAGGAGATCGACGGTGACGAGCCGTTCGCCGAATTCTGGATGGGGACCCACGAGTCGAGCCCCTCGACGGTTGTGGCCAACGGCCGATTGCGGAATGGTGGCGCGGAGAGGGAGGGCGGCCGCAAGCGGAATCACTGCAATCCAGTGAGTCTGAAGGATTGGGTTCAGCGGAACCCTAGTGTTCTTGGGGATAAGGTGTTTCAACGATGGGGTCCCAACCTCCCCTTCCTCTTCAAGGTAGCTATCAAAGTTTGTTTGGAAATCTGTGTGATGTGATTGCTATTTGAGCAAATTTTAAGCCATTACGTACCTCGGTAGAATTCGACTTAGTTGTTGCTAACCGTGAAGAGATGAATGAAGATCCGTGTGTACTGAAAAATGATTATTTTGCTCAACGATAGTTCCTTATTCCAGAATCTAGTGACTTGTTAGATTCATTTGTATCAATTCTGTTGCTCTTGTTTATGAATATAGTGAGTATTTGTTTCTTTTAGGTACTTTCAGTTGCAAAGGCTCTATCGATACAAGCTCATCCAGATAAGAGCTTAGCTGCAAGCCTACATAAGCAACAACCAGAAGTCTATAAGGATGACAATCACAAGCCTGAAATGGCTTTGGCACTCACTGAATTCGAGGCTCTGTGTGGTTTCGTTAGTCTTGAGGTATCAGATTTACCATGTTGCATTTTGCGTTATTACTTGTTTCTCATTTGGATCTGGAAATTTTGCTAGTTTTACTGAGGAATCTGCAAATAGTACATATGATGTGTTGAGGGCTTCCATGTTCTGTGACTTTTCTACTGCTCGATAGGTCTGGGATGTAGATAGTCTGGTAAACGTTGCCAATGCTCGGTAATATGGCATAGATATATATCTGGTGGATGAATGGGGGTGATTTTTTTATTACTTACAAGATTTGATAATATTTATTTGTGCATGGACTGACATGTGCATAGAAGATCATTGAAACCCTTATGTTAAAAACTGTCAGGGCAAAAATAAAAATAATGTCAGCCATCAGGTGCACTGATCTAGTTAAGGTTTCCCATTAGTGGCACTCATCAATGGCTTTGAATGGCACAAAGTATCTAGGTTTATGCGATGTTAGCTTTGTGGATGGACCCAGGAATTATGAGTATCGTAATGCATGATCTGATCGAATTATGGGTGGGGGATGCAACTTATCCCTTAAAAGAGTATGGGTAGAGTTTCTCGTTGAGCTTAGAAACTGAAACTGTAGCAGACGTTAGTGCCTAAACTGAAGTTCAACTACTGTATTTCCTAGGTTCCATGTCACATGGAGAGCACTCATCATTGCCATATGAACCATAATGCACTTTATAGCCCTTGGGTTTTCTATGAACAAATTGTTAAATGTTACCGTAGAATTTTATAAAAGTATGTTATTTTTCTAGTATTTCACTTCTTTTAAACATGTTTTCATGATATTTTTCTCTTGCTTTTAGGAATTTAAAAGTGTTCTCCAGAATGTACCTGAGATCACTGAAGTGGTAGGTACAGCATCTACAGATCAAGTACTATGCATAAACAAAGACGACGAGGATAAAAAGCGAGAAGAGGTTCTGCGGACCCTATTTACTAAACTCATGTCTGCTAGCCCGGCTGTCATATCTGATGTTGTTGCCAAGTTGATAAGTCGACTGAACATAAAGCATGAGGTATTTAGAGTTGCATTGTTTCTAACTTGTGTTTGTATTTTCTTGAAAGTGGTGTATTGTTCCTTTAATATTATTCCAGTTACCAGTTGACCGATTTTCTTGAAAGTGGCTCTCTGTGGTCTGATCTTTCATTCCACATGGCCAGCCTGTTGCTAGTTTTTCAATTGAATTTATAAATCAGAGATCTCGCTTCTATTTCACCATTGATGAGTGATTAGAATATATGTCATCACTGTCGGGGAAATACCGTTGACATTTAGAGATTAGTTACCGGGGAAGCACATGTTTACAGTGCTTGGTCCAAGTTGTGTTCTCTAGTATTGCCTTCTCAACGGGCCATTGCCATTGCCATGTACATCAGTCTCCAGTTGCTGTATGCATGCACCATTAGATTCGGAATTATGAAAATGGAAACATATGAATAATGCTTTTAGCAATAAGGCACTCCCAATCAAATGATTTCCATGATGCGTTTTGCACTTATATGAGAATATAATTATGAATGGTTATTTTAATGATTTGCTTCTCTACTTATATATGCATCTACTGATGAACATTGATTTCTGATAGGTGAGGGGGCTGACGGAGAAGGAGGAGCTAGTTTTGCGGCTTGAAAAGCAATATCCAGGAGATGTTGGCGTCATTGCGTCCTTCTTATTTAATTATGTGAAACTCAATCCCGGTGAAGCCCTATACTTGGGTGCAAATGAACCGCATGCATATATACACGGTGAATGTGTTGAGTGCATGGCAACGTCAGACAATGTTGTACGAGCTGGTCTTACCCCAAAGAAACTCGACGTGCAAACTCTATGCTCCATGCTCACATACAAACAGGTAGCTTCCACATCTCATATCATTACTTTCTTGTAGAGAATATAATCCCACTCTGTACTCATCAAAACCTAACTTTCGTGCAGGGATTTCCAGAAATTCTTCGTGGAGTTCCTTCAAATCCTTACACGGTAAAATACCTCCCACCTTTCGATGAATTCGAGGTGGATCGGTGCATCCTCCCCCAAGGAGCATCGACTGTGTTTCCAGCAATCCCAGGCCCTTCAGTATTCCTGGTGGTGAAAGGAAAAGGAACAGTGTGTGAAGAGTTAGTAGCTGAAGGAGACGTGCTGTTTACGCCTGCGAATTCCCAGGTGACAGTGAAGACTACTTCAGGGTTGAGTTTGTATAGAGCAGGAGTTAGCAGCAGGTTCCTCAAGTAATCAAATAGTTTGTGTCACCACACAACTTCAAATTACCATCTGAAGTATGTGAAATTTTTTGTGCCTTTTCTACGGTCCTTAATTTGCTCTGCCCGTCTCTCGTCTCTTGTAATAGTATTTATCATGTACGATTACGATGTATATGTACCGATACTTGTACACAGATCACACACACAATTCATTATAAATGAGATTCATACATATTTCACCTCCTCTCACACTGTTGAGTAGCAGTTTTTCTAAATGATAATAGTCGATTAGCTTAACCGACCGAGACAAATAGGACAATTGATTTGCAACGGAAGGAAGGAGTAGTTAATTAGCTTATCTTCTTCAAACTTATTTTTCAGTTTTCTTAGATCTACTTTTCCCATACTAGTAGATGATTGTTTCTTCACATTGCAATTATTTTGGCTCACTATTCAATCAATTTTTGGTAATAAGTCGGCCAAATTCTGTATAGAGTAAACGCATGAAATCTACCCAGAAAAAAGCTAATAAGAAACTGAAAATAGTCATGATTTTCGTAAGAAAACAAGCATCAAAGACTGAAACTAACCAAAATTCATTAATAGCTCATAAGAATGTCTTGATCAAGTAACTTAAACATAAAAAAAGAGAAACTTTAATTAAGACAACATAGGTTTAACAATTTGGGGGGGAAAAAGAGCACAAGCAGGTAGATCCCAATTCGCTTTCGTCAAAACTTCGAAAAACTCCATACTAAATTGTATATTTCTGGCAATGGAATAACAGATGAGAGGACATCTAGATGGAAGATTTTCAAGCATCTGTGTTGGGGAATTCAAACACGACATCTTTCCCGGATAGCTTCCTGTAAACTCCAGAGAATGTCTCGAGCTTGTTCTCCGTATCATTCCTGGCCTTAGCATCCAAGAAAACCTGCAAACACATGCGGAAAGATACAGTGTTAAAATGGATTTGTGGTTGCACATTAGAGATTTAAGATGGGGTTAATGATTAAGATGCAATCACCTTCATGATCTTGGATCCATCGAGTCTGTATCGGATACGCTTTCCAACAATCTCAGCCGGGTAGACTACGTCCTCGAGCATAGCTTCATGAACGGCAGTGAGAGTACGGGATCTAGGTCTCTGAGCTGCAGAGCCCTTCTTTGGTGGGCGTACAATCCTTCTGGTGGCAAGGATAACAACTTCCTGAATTTCGTACGAAAAAAAGAAGTATTAAAAAAAACATGAAAAATGCTAACAGAACAAAGACAATGTATATGATTTGAAAAGGAAAATCATTGTGTTTTGCAGTAAAGCAAAGTTCATACCTTTCCACTGAACTTCTTCTCAAGTTCTCTCACCAACCTAGAGTGAATCTTGCGGAAAGATTTCCTCAATCGGTAGGGCACATGGATCACAATAGCCTTCTTGCCTCCAGAAACATCAATTTGCCTAAGGAAATTAACAAATCGATTAGTGGTTGATAAAGGAAGCAAACCTGCATCCACATAAACCGAGACCTACACAGCAGAGTTGATGTAGAGGTCCTTCAAGTCGCTCTTGATGTCTCCATTCGTGTTCTCCAGATCAAACAAGGCCTGAGTAGGAGATAAAAGAATAACATTTCATTATAAGTGCATCACAAACTTCAATAAGTGAAAACAAAAGAGCATACAATGCATCTTAAAGTCCTGATCATGCATTACCTGAGCCACATTTTCCTCAAACTCAGTGGGCTCAGCATCCTTCTCCTTGTGAATCTTCTGCAACGCAGTATACATGTTTGCACCTAGACCAAACAAATACGGAAAATACTACAGTTAACAATTGGCAGCGACACGTTCATAAAATGAGAGTAACATAAGAGCTCATTATGACCAAAAAGCAATATGAAATAGCAATGCGTACTTAACTTCCCAACTCTAGGAGTCCAATGAAAACAACAGTAAAAGATACCAGAAAAATAGATTCTTCTATCAATTCATACACATTTGAAGTCTTCCTATAAGAAAGTTATTGCATCAGAACCCAGAGCAGCCTATAACTCTACTCTAATGACAAACAGGGGGGAAACGAAGCAAGAATCCTCAACTTCAAAAATTCATATAAGAACCCATACACAAACATGACAATCCCTCAAGAACAAAAGCCTTCTCGCACAAAAATCATAATGGAATTTCTAAAAAGGATAAACGCCAATAATCTTAACATCTAATTATCATTCAATAGCAAGATTCAAAGAAACAAAGGGAAGTGAAAGGGCACAGATACGCGCATTGCAATTAACAGAGTCCAAAATACACCAAATTCGACCAGTTCGTTGCTGGTAACAAACATAATCTAACCAAATCTACCTAACCAAAGCATCTCACCTCCAACTTAATAAAAATACAGCACAAAATGTTGCTTAAAACGAATCACCTTTCAGAAATTCACGACGAAAGCAAATCAAGCCCAGAGAGAGAAACAAGGGTAAGTACGAATCGCGGCGACTAGAGAGAGAGAGAGAGAGAGAGAGTACCTTTGCAATAGAAACCTGCTACGTCGCCGGAGGCTTTCGGTGATTAACGCTCGCAAGGTTTCTGAAAGAGCAGACTGAGGTAGGCGCAAATATTAGGGTTTTAAAGCTTCACACTTTCAAGCCCTACCTCCCAACGGCTGGGATTTATTCGAGAACAGATCTTGGCCGTCCAATCTTATCATCATGTATTTCGGGTCTTGGGCTGGTTATGGACCATTATACTTATTGGGCCCATATTGTATTTTGGGTCTTGGACTGGTTACGGCCCGTTATACGTATTGGGCCCATATTAATTTTTTTTAAATAAAAAACTTTGGTAATATTTATAGGCGAATTATAAATTAACTGTTGTGACATATATTAGCCCAAATTATATGTGCATTTCGAGATCAAAGGTTTCGATTTCGAGACCAAAGGGGAGAGAGAGTAATTCATTACGAGAGCATGAGGTGTAAAGCAATAAAGACTAGCTTATGCAAAAATAATCCAGAAAGAGTAATGAGCAACGCAAAGGTCTATATATGCTTCTTACATTTTCAACATATATTGATAATAAAATTACTTACCAATTCAAATACTAGTATAATTTGCACCTCAATATATTAAATCTAATTATTTTGAGTTGTAGTATTTTCTTATTCATGTATTTACGAGTGACTCCAGTTGTTAGGCCTTAAAGAAGCAAGAGGGAATGAAGGATTTGATCTTAATCTTTACGGAACAGACTAATTTGCAAAAATTAATCCTTGCGGTTAATCAATTTTGCCTTTTTCATGAGGTTTGCTTTTATATCCTAAAACGTGTATGTGTCCCGTGCGGTTAATCAATTTTGCCTTTTTCATGAGGTTTGCTTTTATATCCTAAAATGTGTATGTGTCTCGTGTCCAAAATTCGGATCATTTACAGTTGAGTTTTCATATCCTAAATTTGTAAAAATCAAGAGTTCGTATCGTATCCTCACACCTGAGTCCCGCACTCGCACACGATTCCGGCACACACGAGTTTGGCTCTAACATTGTATTCGTTTGCTCTTTTTGTTTGTATGTTCATGTTTCGTTTTACTGTTCTTATAAAATATTAGTAACTTACAGGACCGCACATAGTGCAGGGGCGAGTACTAGTCAAATTAGAACAAAAATATATCATAGGTGTGAGATATTGTAGGAATTTCATATTTCAATCGTAGTAGAGAAAAATGAAAAACAAAAACTCTAAAGTAAAAGTCATTTGACCAACAAACAATACCCGAACAAACAATACCCGAAGATTTAAAATGTAGCTAAGAGGAGAAAAATAAATAAAAGTTAACTACTGCTGTAGCTGAAAAAGTAATTGACATGTGAAATATAAAATAATAATGGAAATAGTTTTTTTCTAACAAAATTAAACATGAAATTTAAAGGCAACACCGACCTATTCTCTTATGCATGTAGCTATAAAACTGCATGAACTTGTACTTGATATGTACTCTTAAGTCTTAACTCAACC
This sequence comes from Thymus mandschuricus, assembly GCA_029379335.1. Lineage (NCBI taxonomy): Eukaryota > Viridiplantae > Streptophyta > Magnoliopsida > Lamiales > Lamiaceae > Thymus > Thymus mandschuricus. Next base: position 33,769,130 of record CM057078.1, read on the forward strand.
ATGCGAAATCGTTCATATGCGGGGAAGCCCTGTAAACACTTTGGTTGGAACGATGTAAGTCGATGGTGTCGATTTTATGAGTAACAAGATTGTAGAAATGGCAAGTGTGGCTTTCGCTCGAACAACGACGGAAGGCCAAAACCTCGGGGTATTTAACCCATCCTAGTGGCCGCAGAAGTTCACGATGCTCAGAAGCAAACTGTCTCAAATCAATCATCAAAGGCAGCAAGTTCCATTCTCCGCTTTCCGGTTCCATCTCCCAAACTTCCCAGACTTCCCGTCCCCCACACAACACAGATAGATACCTCCCGCCCGATAGTGGTATAACAGAACAAGGATAAGACTCAGGGGTTTCACTGTAAGTAAAGGTTTCGGTTTCCACATTCAACGTCAACACTCTTCTCTTTCCCACCCAATGCAAGAAACCTTCAGTCACTACTTCAAGCGTTTCAGCGACAACTGTCTTGAGATCATCGGATAAGTGGTGAATAGGAACGTTTCTCCATGATTTATCGACTCTGGCAGTGACTATTTTTATACCTGCACGATTTTCGTCGTCCTCATCAAGATATACTAGAACGAGTTTATACTCCTTGGAGGCTGCAGAATATGCAATGTGGCATTCACCCTCGTAGAATTCTCTATCACCGAGCATAGGAGCCGAAGGGACAAGGAATTGTTGCTTTGTTGCAGGGTTCACTACTTTTAGAATAGCTGTTCTGTCGTCGTGAGAGCATAATACTTCCACAAGCAAACCATTACAAAGTATGAACAAATCTGGTTCTTCATTTGTAACTCAACTTGTATGTCTGGATTTGGCCACTTATGGCTGTGACGAAAATTGGATGTCCGTTCGGTATTGGTAAGAGAAGAAGTCCATAAGTAGAACGGCGAATCTGTGCGTTGGTGAAATCTTCGGAATGGATGATTTCGTACCATCTGCGGCAAACAAACCTTGCTTTTTCGTAGAGAAAATCAGCCGGCAAAAGTTGAAGAATTTGGAACAATAGATCATCGGAGAGGGAACCTATGTTGGTTTTCAAGCTTAATCCTTTTGCCCTAGACATCTGCACATTAGATAGACTTAATTACTATAATTTTATACTACCTCCGTCTCAAGATTCGTGACACATTAGATAGAGAGAGAGAGAGAAGAGAGAGAGAGAGAGAGTACCTTTGCAACAGAAACCTGCTACGTTGCCGGAGGCTTTCGGTGATTAACGCTCGCAAGGTTTTAAAGCTTCGCACTATCAAGCCCTACCTCCCAACGGCTGGGATGCATTCGAGAGCAGATCCTGGCCGTTGAATCTGATCATCATGTATTTCGGGTCTTGGGCCGTTTAAGGCCCATTGTACTTATTGGGCCCATGTTGCAGTAGTATAATGGTTTCGAGACCAAAGGTTTCGATTTCGAGAGAAAGTATTTCATTACAAGAGCGTGAGATGTAAAGCAATAACGACTAGGTTAATGAAGAACTACAAGCTTAAGCTTAATGGGTTTTGGACTGTGGAAAATTAGCAACTACTGAAGCTGATCTCTGTCTAAAGTATGCAGCCATGATAGAATAGCTTGTGCACCTTTCTCCCATGAGCAATCCAGCATCATGTCATGTGCAACTCCTTCAACGCAGACGGGAGACACTCCGTAAAATCTGCCCGTCTCGCTCAGACCCTCTGCATCCTACAAAACGTTAACATATTGTGATTTGGATAACGGTTATTTTATGAAAACGAAATACCGGATAAAGATATTAGCATACTCCGGGGGACAAGAATTTTACCACTATGAAATCATCACTTGCTCCCAAGACCAGGATCTTCGTGGAGGGATCTTTCATGGGAGGAACAGGAAGCGACGCGTTGAGCTTCCGCAGATCAAAAAGTGGCTTCCGTGAACTTTCTGTCATGAGCTTCTGATAACTGGTGAGATTTATTCATCAAAGAAAAGGAAAGAAATAAGACGAAGGGGTCATTGCTCTTTAAGCAATGGAAATGTGGAAATGTCAGAGGTTGGGAAAATTGAGAAGCTATACGAATAGAGGTTTCCATCACTAACCGAAGGACCAGATGATCCTCCATGGCTGCAGAGAAGAAAGTCTCCCTACAAAGTGGAAGAGAAGTTTGAAAAGCTTTTGCTGCCAAACTCCGTGTTACCTGTTCCAGATTGCAGGAGTTTAGATCATTTACTTTGAGAGTGTATTCCGACATTTTCACTTGTTCTCGTGATAGATGATATTTCCTGGAAAGGAGAGAAAAGTTTCCATTGACGGTCATTTCCCCTCCCTTTCACATCAGATCATGATAATAATTTCAAGGGGGGTTGGAGAGATAATATTTTTTCATAGCCTACTTTCCACCTTAGAGAACATCGGATAAAAGGATCGGAGACCACATTACGGTATAAAACGTCCCAATCCTTTCCTTATCCTTCCATACCCTATTCCATCAAAGAGAACACGCCCTCTCAGGTAATAATTTAAATGACAATTAAATAATTTCAGTTTTCAGTATCCTAAAAAGCCTAACTTGTCTAGTTTCGACAGTATAGACAGTCCTGCTCTAATAAGTTAGGGTGGAAATGATTCATTCTTTAACAGATGATGTACCTTAAACGCAGCAATAGGTTTCGAGAATAGATACCGCCAAACTAGGCCGCTGGAAAAAGTTGAATAAGAAAAGGATAAGATATGTTAGTTTAGGAGTAAGAACTTCATGTGTGAAATGAGCACATTATTATGTTAAGAAAAACCTGTTTCCTGAAGGAGGTACAGAGCATACAAGGACAGCTCCAGCTAGATATGGATGTGCGCTTTCCATCTCCGAAACTGTGTACATCGGAGGGAAGTGAGTGCAGAGAAATCTATATAGTAACCTAAAAAAGCAATTTAATTACGATGAAAAGCCTTCTCTTCACAACTCTTTATATCTGTGTTAATACTTCAGTTCAGAAAAAATGGAACATCGATGTGCCAAGGATTTTAGTCCTAAACAGAAGTTAAAACCCATGCCACATAATACATGAGAAAATCATCAAGAACTAGTCCATTCCGAGGAGTTGTGTGAATAAACAAAATATCTACATAACACCACTATACTGCCCTCTAAGAAGGCAAGGAAAACCAGTAGGGGCAAATCCATGCCAAACAGTTCTGGCTATTTAGCTAAAGCACTCATCCTATGAGGCAGTCGTAGAAATTCTTTGAAGTTCAGGAGGAAAAATGACTCGGTCTTGTACGAAGATATCATCAATTTGAACCTCAATATCAAAATTACCCATCCAAAAAACATATAACCAAGATGAAAATGGTGCTAACCTTGCAATTTCTCGTTTCCTACATTTGCAATGTAGTATTGAACAATAAGTCCGCCAAAAGAATGGCCCAACAACACCGGAGGAAACTGGATTTCCTTGTGAATGAAGTCGGCCACGTCAGCTGCGTGACTCTACTGCAGGTACCGAGTTTCCAGAGTTAGAAGGTTGCAAGAATACAGTAAGCAAGTTTCGAGAAGCAACGAAGACCGAAAAACTCCACGAAAAATTAGCTTCAAGAAACAACCACTTTTATCTGTGAAGAGCAAAAGATACCTGGAGTGAACCTGCAACTGCACCATCAGGTGAATCACTTTCTCCCTGCAGAGTCAATAATAGCACACAATTCTTCAGAATCAAAACCCCAACGCAAGAACATTACTGAAATCACGCATTTTCTACATAAAAACTGCTTGATGAAAGTGGTTATATCATGATTTATCAACAGTTAATTGAAGAAAGCCCTCTAAAAACCTAAAATTCACTAATTTTCCCGCGAATTTCAGAAATTGTACACGACAATTCGACTCCCACGCCGGAAAATTGAAAGAGGAGGGGAAGATGAGGAATACCTGAGCGAGCAAGCTGAGAGCGTAGCAGTCGAATCCATGTCGAGAGAAGAAGGGCAACCAGTGCTCCGCCCAGCACCACGCCGCGTGGAAGCTCCCGTGCACGAAAACTAACGGCGGCTTCTCCTTCTCTTCACTTCCGCGACGGGCCTTTTGAGAGACGACCTCCATGTTCAAACCGGAAGGGAGCCTGTGGAAATGGCGGCACTGCCCTTGCTTCAGCTCGTACGCTGCCGGCATTTTGTAGCTACTGCCGGCGAAGGGCTTCACGGTCATCCCGCAGCGAGGATTGCTTGCGAGGATCATGGCGCCAACGGCCGCCATTGTCGATTAACTCCAGCAACAAGGATAAAGTTGCAGGTTCCCTGGGTTTTCTTCGAGATTATTCTTGAACAACAACGCCGTTAGTTAACGGAGTTAGTTCCAGAGTGTTAATGCGATGAATACGTGTAATTAGGGGTTGAAATTATAATTAACTGAAACTCAGAGGACCGAAACGAAAAAATCGAAATAATCAGAAACAAATCCCGCCGGTCGGTCAGAATTAAACAGTATCTGAAGTACAGCATTTCTTCAAAGCTCGACGGCGTAATGTTGTCGGCGCCGCCGCTCCGCTTCCAGATCCGCTGCAGCTCCGATCGAAACAGACTGCAATTTGTCGCCGGAGAGAAGCTTCTTCGCGATCTCAGCACGTGGGGGATTGGGGGTCCCTGCAAATACTTCGTTCAAGTCTTCGATCAGCGCCAGCTTCTCACCGCAATTAGGTTTTTCGATTTAGCTCACTGAGTTCATCATCCACGAAAAAGATTCGATTTTTTAACGCAGTGGGGGTGTTGATGCAGGCGGTGCCGTGAGCAGTCGACGAGATACTTCGTGATCGGCAAAGGTTCGAACTGTCTGTTCGACGACTCTGGATTTGATGGGTGCGTTATTCAAAACAGTATCGTGTTCCTGGAGAGGATCAAGACTGGATTGTACAGGGCGGGGAGCGGCTACCCGTTCAATCGGTTAGGGGTCCAGACTGCGAATGAGGGATTCGCGGGCCTTGAATTCGCCGGTGGAATTCCGGGCACCGTCGGCGGTGCTGCTTACATGAACGCCGGAGCAAATGGACAGGTCCGAATTGCCTTCGTTTTGATCAGTTTTTTCCTAATTGCAAAATATTTTTTGATTCAATTGTTTTACTGTAAAATACGAGTTTAAATGATTCCCGTCGAATTTCGACTGGCACTGACAATTTTTTCGTTCCGACTGTGTTGAAGGAAACTAGTGATGCTGTTGAAAGCGTTGAGATTATCACGAGGGAAGGAGAGCACAAGATTTTCAGTAGAAGAGACCTCAGTTTTGGGTATCGATCGTCGTCGTTTCAAGTCATGAAAGATTTAGCAGCCATAACTGCTGTCACTTTCCGGCTGAAGGTCTCGGAATCAGCCTTGAAAAGCCAGCAAGAATACCTGCAAAGGTAGCCATTTTCCGAGCTCCTTCGTGTAGTATCGGTCCAATGCTAAATTATGCATGTCTACAGGAGGAGATGCAGCCAGCCATTGAAGGAGAGAAGCTGTGGCTCTGTGTTTCGTAATCCGTCTGCAACGGAGTTCTCAGCAGGGCAGCTGATTGAGAGAGCCGGCTTGAAAGGATGCAGAGTCGGAGGGGCTATGATCTCCGAAAAGCATGCTAACTTCTTCGTCAACTGTGGCGGGGCAACCTCTCAAGACGTGCTTCGACTCATAGATTTGGCGAAGGAGGCCGTGCTGAGGCAGTTTGGTGTGGAACTTGAAGAAGAAATCTCGTATGTTCCTCCTTTCTGTGATTAGTTAGATGTTAGGCTACTTGCAGTTATGGTGTAACTTCTGTATCAATAATAGTAGGCAAACTGTCGAACCACGTGAAAACTCGTGTTCTCGATTCTCTGTCTACTGCTCTTTGTAAGACTAAATATCTGTATCGATGTATACATGTAGTAGGATGAATGGATACATGTGAGCTGTATTGTTAATGAATGATCTAAGCTCTAGTAAGAGTTCAATGAAATGGCTATCTAGAAAATGGCTTCTTCTTCTTCTTCGGTGAATTTTGTCTTCGTCTTCGTCATCGTCTTGTCCTCTCTTCTTCCTCTGGTTAGAGCTTTAGTGATGGCATGAGCAAGAATTCCGATGGGGCAGAACAGGAGGCACAGCGAAACCGAATGCCTCGTCTCTATATCGTTATGCAGTCCATCTCCATAAACTTGCCTGCTTGAAATAAGATGCTAGTTAGTAGTTAGTGTGTGTCTATGGGGGGAGAGGGAGAGAGAGAGAGAGAGAGAGAGAGAGAGAGAGAGAGACCTTGCAGCAAAGAGGTCCACAGTCAACAAGTGTATCCAAGCAGAAGCCATTGTCATTTCACTTGAGAACATCTTCACCATACCTGGCAACTGAAAGGATTGTATCTCAGATGAATTTCTGCATCAAAAACTCGAAAACAACGATGATTTTTCCAGTAATTCGAGCTAGAAACGTACCTCCGGTAACAAGTATTTGCTCGCAAACATGATTCGGATCGTATCGGGTGTCCACGAAAGATACAGCAGATAGCCATACAATACTCCAAGAACCACATAAGGTAAGCTACTTGCCACTATTTTCTTAGTCTGTCAAAAATAGTAACAGAAAACGAAAAATTCAGACAAATGTATCGACGCCTCCGTGCCATCATACTTGACACGTTTCTTTAATATACGTACTAAATCTATTCGAAAACGGAAAAACTCTTACGAATTCGGCTCGAGGTGCCACAATCATCAAGGTGTAAAACGGAAGAACAGCAGCAGTCCCCACTGTAAAAGCATGACTAGCAAACTGAGCACAAGGCACCCCTGCAAATTATAACCATGAAACTCAAAATCCATGATAAAAAAAATGCAGAAAAAATCAAAAGATTCGAAGAGAAATGAAGTTCTTACATGAAGCATATATTCTTGTGTTTTTTTTCCTGCATGGAGTAATATTTCTTCCTCTGTGAAAACTAAAGCCCATGCTTTGATTTACTTCCCTTCCCAATTTTAGCCCAAAATTTCCCATTTTCTTTCTTTCAATGGCAGCAGAGAAAGCCTTCACCTTGAAAGAGACACAGACTTGAGAGCTCGAGAAAGCAGAAGAAAACGCCATGTCCGAATTCAAGAAAAACTCTCTAAATATCAGAATTAGTTGCAAAGATCTACGAAGAGGCCACACATATATATATATGTACGTACGTATTCCTCATCGTCCTGCCTAATTACGTCTTTTATTATTATTTTAATAGAGTCGTAATCAGACGGGATGAAAGGAAAAGAAAGTGACGAGGGGTTGTGTGATTCGAAGACACGGAGGCTCACTGCAAATGCGCACTCACTCTCACCCACATTCCGTTTTATTGCTTGGAGCAGTGATTTGATTTCAAGTTACCCAAATCTAAAGCGACAACCTAATTGGATGGAAAAGGCTGTACCCAACTTTTCGCTCTCTCGTGTCCAATGGCGGCGCGACACGTTTCCGGGGCACGTGGCGCACATGCAGGGACGGTGGGGGGCTCCGGTCAACCTCTTTTTATCGATTTTATTTATTTATAATGTATTTAAATTTTATAAAAAGGGTATTATTTTCACTAATTTAAGTTTATAGTATTAGTAAAGATACGTTTGTATGCAAATCTGACTATACAAATTCGTCGTGTACAGAAATTCCCATTTTTATATACCATCACTTCGATGGGATTTCCACCCAATACTACATATACATTACATTTTGTGTCTATACTATGTTGAATATTGTTAGGTAACGAAACATGATTGGAGGGAAAACGTCTTACCAACTGAGCTGCGCTTCGTCGTCTACTCAGAGACCAGAGTTATAATTACAACAATGTTCTTACGGGTGATGTGACAAAAAATTAAATGAACTAAAAATTGCAAACTTAAAAACTTGTTAAACTAAATGACGAACATATAAGAAGTTTGTTGGGGGCAATTTTTCTTGTTACTTTCCGCACTTCATTACCATTCACCACGTGGCGCCTCGTTTAGTGTACACGCAAATACCTGAAAGAAAGGGACAGCAAAAGGTGAGCAACCAACCTAAATATCTTTGCCGCGTTTTTCGGTTCCATTGTCTGTCAAATTATTCTAATTGATAGAATTTTAATTTTAAGATCCTCCTAGTAAATATTCATTGAATATAACCATTATAGTACTGTATTACAATAAGAAAAGAAGGGAAAGGGAAATATAAACACCACATGTTCTAAAGTGCGGTTAGCCTTTGACCGGATCTTGTGATTTAGTGATTGGTTACGTGTTAATATCCCCATCTAAGTGGATTCCTGCACGTGGACGCATCAACCTGAGATATTTGGAAGGTACGCGGGATGAACGACTCGTCTGTGTTTGTTGGAGCATTTGAAAAGCGAGAAACGACAAGATCTTAAGTTGTACAGTCGAAAATATAATGGAATGAGTCAAATTTCGAGGTTGAAAGTGAATGTGTAATTCTTTGTTTTATAAATGGTGTTTTAGCCCGATTGCTTGTTGCCCGACTATTTCGAAACGAGGCAGGATGCTTGTAAGAGCTTCGAATATCCTTTATACTCGCTATTTCACTTTCATATTTCCGACTTTAGAAGATAAAAAGGGAATACGAGAGACTAAATTCCATACTATCTTCTACTATCATTTTTGTAAAAGAACAAGTATAAGAACAATTGAACAAAGCACTTGTTCAAGAATCACATTTCTGTACAAATATAACATTTTTTTCAAAATATAAAAGAAAAGAAAAGAAAAAAAAAATCATGTATTTCAGTTTCATGCATATTCATGCCCAATGGAAGAACCCTCGATCAGGCATCACCGTCTCTCTTCGTTATTTTTCAGGGCTAATTATTTCCCTAAACTCCCATAACATGAAACTATGGTTAGCAGTTGCAGTGTTGCTGGAGCCAAGAAACGATGTCATCGATTACGCGAAGTATCATCTCATCCGGCTCCCCTTCTAGAAGGGAGTGGCAGGAACCTTCGTATAGATTTAGATTCTTGTCTCGACTGCTTGCTTTCTCGTACAGTGCTTTACTCACGGATGGATCGGTTACTTTGTCTTCTTTCCCGTGCAAGATCAACAATGGCAACGACACCTGCATAGTTCAAACTCAACCATCACCAACTAATTATGGAATTAAAAGTTCTCCTTCAAGAAAGATGACAGAAAGAAAGGATACGGCCCATAATGGATCAACGGCAGCAGTATATTGAGAGAAAGTTCAGTACTGTAGAATCATCTCAAGATTTTAAGTGAATATAGACACGAAACTATAAGTTATGTACGTTCAAAGAAAATAACAATAAGCGCTCTATTCATGAGCTGCTAGTGATTATTAGTACTCGAATATTGGTGATTAGCTTTGTACATACGATGTAGGACAGATGGTTTTGGCAATCAGCACTCAATTCAATTGATTGACATTATGTGGTGAAACTTGCTATATAGGTGATCTCAAAAACAACCTAAGATAAGAAAGAAAACATCCAAAAAAGAAGACATGAAATCGAGCAGAGATCATACTAGCATGGATAATAATGTAGTAAACCACGAGGTTTCCATTCAACGTATATATGTTATAGATCAAGCTATTAATAAGCATACCTTCTCCAGTTGCTCCTCTATCTCTTTCGTGGTCCTCAGCAACTCCAAGGCCGTTCCAAGGCGTGGTTTATGCTTGTAAGCAACAATGTTATAAACTGTCTGCAAAGATAACCAGCCATAAAAAAACTGCTCATCAATCATCATATTCTTATCACACAAAGTATAAAACGAAGACGAAGGTCAAACAGAACCACAGCCACAAGCTGCAAAGTCCCATAATTTCTTCTCCTTAGGGGTGTGTTGATTCTCAAAAAGACGAGACTTGGAGGAAAAATCTGACCAGTTTTCTCTTGTTTTCCTCCCTAAATGCCAGCTCAGCCAAATCTTTTTGCGGAACGAGCTTCATTCTTGGAAGTAATTTTGCCATTCCGGTAAGAATTTTGGTAACTAACCATGGCGGAACCATATCATCTGCAATCTAGATTCAAGGTAGGATCAGTCTAATGCATGGGTAAATTACGGAGGGTTGAATAACGTACCTTGCACATTGGTGCAACAAGAATGGCGCCGTTCCAAGCATCAGGTTGCTTGAGGTGCACCTTCAGTGCTACCGCTCCCCCCATAGATTGTCCGAACAGAAAACATGGTAAATTTTGGAGATCTGGGTCTTCTGCATTGGGTACCACCTGACTGTTAAGCGAAAGCCATGAAAAGCATGCATAGTACTCACAGAGAGAAACCTTCTCTCTCTCACATGCGCACAGATACACACACAATGTGTGTGCTAAAACATAACTGTTAGTCCGTCACTGAGAGTTCTTTTAAGATATTTCAGGATCGCTGATGCTCATAAACATGGGCGTTAATCACCTAAGGGAAGAGTGTATTGTTTCTCAACCAGTCCATGTTAGGAACAGAAAACAGTCTGTAAAATGTATTCTGCAAATATTATCATTTTCATCTTATTCATATGTCGAAAAAATGGAGATCTACTAGGAACAGAAAAATGGTAGGAAACGAGGCATGTGCAATAGTGTTTTCTGTTGAGAAAAGTCAGTGGTGGAGAGCGATGAGGCAAAACATAAATAAGAGGTAAACTCCGCAAATCTTCTCATACCATAACAAGAACTTGAAACAGATTTGAAAAATACACCGAAGCTAAATGACATATATTTAAGCTACTGATAAAATTCCCGTCAGCAGTGATGCATACTTCTGTACTATACATGCTAGAAAATCGAGAAGCAATATATTCAAATTATACATGAATTTCATCAGCTGCACAATACTGGAAAGTATGAATGTAGTTGGAATCGCCTCATATCCTACCTTTCACTTTTGAGTAATGCTCAATGACATCGTCAACTATTAAATCAAAGCTCTGGATGTAGCCATGAAGACCTTCTGATAGACCAAATCCCGGGTAATCCATGGCAAAAACACCATAACCAGAAGAAGCCAACTTCCTGGCAATTCCTACAGACATATAGCATCGAACAACTAAGTTTCAATATCCTCAAAATCAACCAATACATAAATTAATCTTGTTAATCACACATGCCTTCAAAGAAAAATGTGCAGGTATCTCCATAACCATGGCAAAAACAAATGATCGCTTTGGGGGAACTGCTGTCCGGCAGCCAACTTTTCGAGAAGATTTCTAATCCTCTGGAGTTCACTTCATATGACTGAAAAGACTCTACATAAGTATTCTTCGATATCAATGTCAGATTTTTTTTTTTTAATTAATTGGGCAGGAAATGCAATACAAGTGCTAAATAATAAATTTTCTTTCGGGGATCATTCTTTACCTTCTCCGGAAGAGATTGAAGTGGATGTATAATGGCTCACACCATTATATTAAAAAGAAATCATCAAGTAATTTCTGGTAAGGGAAAGAAAAGCCGGAATAAAAACAATGACTGTTTGCATTGCATTTAAGCTCGGATGAAAGGCACGATACAAACATGAAGGTATCACGGTCTTAACATTCTAATGCCATATCTTACATGACAATAGACTTAGATATGACATGGCGAAGGCTATCTGATTATCTCCAAGAACACGTGGAGTATGTCAAAAATCGAAAAGCAATTTTCCACTACAGAATCGTGACACAGGACAAAAGGATAATAGATCAAGAGGTTGGAAACATTCAATTAATGTCATTCCAACAGAATGGGGAAGAACTGTAAATTACCTCTTTCATCTTCAATCCAGCATGTGGCATCTGATAAGGATGTAAATAATAAGTTCAAACATACGTATATAGTATATTTGACAGATCAGATGCTTTAATTAGAAAGAAACAGGAAACTAAGGATAGAACTTTTGTGGACCGACTGGTAAAACAATGCGAAACGACAAAAATAAATGACCTTGGATAGGGAATCATCCACATTTCACATAAAACTTAAGAAAATAAAACTTAAACTATTTTGCCCATAATAAACTGTTTCTGGTAACCTTACGTAATCGAGGGGAAACTAGATCAACTTACGCAGATGCAAGATGTGAAGACGAATGCTCAAAATGCAACGATTGCATAAGCCAACATTGTGGAATACATCCAAACTTATTGCAAATCCAATCTCTTCCTTTTCCTAAATACACTTGATCTTAGCCAAACGGCAGAGAAAGACATTTCTCATCAGCATACGTAACCATATATCCTCTCATTGCTCCCACACATACTTTCACACACAATTCTTCTTTCTTATCAACAGTAACATCTACTTCAACACTACATCACGCATCTTGACAAGAGGCCTAACGCGATTAGTTTTCAACCAACAAAATTACCAGTCTGAGTATTCCATTGAGTTCCACTCTCTGTAACTAACTCTAACCAAGTCCATGCAACCGAAAACCACAGCAGGAAATAAGCATATTCCTAAACTACTGGACATCAAAAATCAATTCAATCAAAGAACCTTTTTTTTTTTTTTTTTTTTTCCTTTTCTTTTCGATTTCCACTGTATCACCATAACAAGATTCACCCCAAAATTATACATTATACGTATCCATAACCCAAATCAGATGCTCAATCAAAACGCCAAGATCCATAACTCAAAATGCCAGTTTTTCAAAGATCATCTTTTTTTCCCCACCATAAACCTCAGCGATCCAAATCCACTAAAACAAGCAATCCCAATTCTTCCATTAAAGCTTAAACACACAAAAATCACAGCTTTCTTTGTTCTTGAACAATAAAAAAAAATGGGCAGCAATTCTCAGATACCTTGAACAAGATGTGATCGATGGAGAGTTGAATGTCCTTGAAGGCCTCTCGAGCTCGCCTCCTGGGCACCACCTGTTCCATGTCAGCATCCAGAATCTTCTGCAAATCCTCACTTACACCCTCAAACTTCACTGGATTCCCCATCACCTCTCCTCTCCAATACCCTCCTCAGCTCCACTTCGTTTAACACCAGAGGAACCCAGAAATTTTCATGAACACAATTTCTTCAAAGAATCGGAAATGAAAGAAGGATGCAGCAAGGATGCAGCAGAAGAATGGAGGAATTTGTTCCCAAGATTCAACGCTTGCTTGCTTGCGTAGCTATGAACTTTCTTTCATACGATTATTGAAAACTAAATTTATGAATATTTACTAATTATGCGATGCCCAACCCAAGTCACCTCTACTTGTCAAAAACATGATAAAAGTAAAATACGAAAAAAAGGAAACAAAAGTCTCATATACCTAATGGCTAATGCTATTTATTATTGCCTTCTTGGTCTAAGAAATTGGCTTACATATTTTCATCAATATACCTATATAACGATATGGGCTAGCCCGATAACCGAACGTTTAGGATCAGAGTTCAAAGTCGAAAAAAAAATCAATTAAATTTTCTTTGATGAGACTAGCTTAATTTAGTTTATTTAAAAATTCGTATCTAAAAGAAATTGAGTCGTGTACTTATATATAAACGAGGCAATTGACCGAAAACCGAAGATGCATGCATATAATATAATTTAAATATGAGATCGACACTTGAAGGAAAATTGATGATGTGAATTTGCATTTTTTGTGAATTACTACATCCGTCTCGCTAAATTAGCCTCGAAAACCGTTTCGGTCCGTCTCAACTAATAGCCCCATTTCCGTTTTTGGCAAAAAATTAGACCTAATGGGCCATCACATCACAAAATAATAAGGGGCCCTAATTACACTTAATTAGCATAATTTGGCCCCTAATTGTCCAGCCCAAAATTGAGAAGGGAGGGGGGAACCCATTTTGTGAGGGGTCAAAACCCTACCCCTCACTTCCGCCTCCCTCTCACTTTCATTCATCTCCATTTCTCTCGACCTCTCCGCCTCCCTCTTCTCTGCGAAATCTCTCGAACTCTCTCGAGCACTCCGCCTCCCTCTTCTCTGCGAAACCCTACCTCTCTCACTCGTGCTCTCCGCCTCCCTCTTCTCTGTGAAACCATACCTCTCCCTCTCCCTCTCCCTCTCCCGATCTGTCGCTCTCCCTTTCTCCTCCATCTCCGTCGAACTCTCTCGAGCTCTCCTCCGCCTCCCAGATCTGACCAACCCTAGTTCTCCCTCTCCCTCTCCCTCTCCCGATCTGTCCCTCTCCCTCTCCCGATCTGTCCCGCAACTGAGCCCACGGTATTGAGGAGGGAGGAGGAGGAAGATGACGATTCGAAGCCCGCCGCCGATGACGAGGACACCGGCGCTCAGGTTGCTCCGATCGTTCAGCTGCAGGAAGTCGCCGTCACCACCGGCGAAGAGAATGAAGATGTTCTTCTCGAGTTGTAAGTACTTGTGGCTTAATTCACTTGATTTTGTGCTTACTTGCCACTATTTTGAATGAATCGGATGCGTTAGACTAGATCGGTTGGGTTTTGTGGAAGTCTAGGTGTTGTTGCTTGATCGGTTGTGGATTTGAGTTGTGGATTGATGTGTAGAGTTCCTTTTGATTTGTCTTTCTATTGCTGGATGGATGCTGGTGGATTGATGTGTAGAGTTCCTTTTGATTTGTCTTTCTATTGCTGGATGGATGTTGGATGCTTGTGATGATCGTGTATGAGTGTTGTTGTTGGCGTAGTTAATCATGGGTTTTCACTTGCAATTATAGTTCTGGACTTGATTTTTCATTATGCTTGTGAAATTTTATTCGCTTGATCGAGTGGATTTGATCTCGTTAAATGTTCTTGGTGATTCTGTAGAGTTCATTAATGATTTATGAAATCTGCATTTCTTAAATGATACTAAGTTGATTTAACAGTGTGGTGCTTAAATCATAAGTTTGCAGCAATCCTTATAAGTTTTTTTCGAATGAGATTTGCGTTCGCAAATCTGCGACCGGAGTAGTGAAATTATGCTATAGGAGTTCTTTGTATGCTTGTTTGTTTGATGACTGAAGTGCTGGTTATTTTCATGTTGGATGAAGTACTGCATACATACTCCTCCATGCTGGTTTCTTGAGAGAATATGCAATGCATTGTTGTGTCTTGATGTTGATGATTATGTTTTGATCAGAATAGTCGAGGCGATGCTGCTGTGGCGGCAGAGAATCCCCGAGAGACGCCCAACGGGCTATACGAGGAGATGATCAAGTGCATCTCAACCATATACTGCCATCTCTCTGATCCTCCTCTCTCCTCTCAAGGCTTTGGCTCCTTCACCCTCTCGTCGCCTCTCTCCCCTCAGGTCGAGCAGCGTTGTGTCGAGTTGAAGGAAGTTCCGGGGACGTTCTACACGATGTTGCAAGTGTGCAGCATTGTGAGAGATTCATTGCATTAAGCACTTATTTTTTTTAAATATTTTTTAATTCGATGAACAGTTAAATGATTGAACAGTAACCCCGCTACCGTGCACCTTTGAACAGTAACTGCTCTCCCTAATTTTTTGGTAACGTTGTACTTAAATTCCCTTATATTTTTTTTCTTGATTCTTGGTCCATTGTGGTTTGGGGCTTATTTAATGAGATGGAGGTAGTATAATTAAAGAAAAATATCTCCAAAATTGGCATCTTAATCCATCGCGAGATTAGAGAATAAAATTCAATAAATAAAATGTATGTATGGATTACCGAGTATGCCCCTGAGGTAGAACACAATCCCGAAACTCTCCTTTGTATATAAACGTAATCAAATCCAATTTTATCGCCTTCCCTTCCTCCATCCTCGTAAAACTGGCCACTGGCCTTATTTCTCTCTCTCTCTCTCTCTCTGAAATCAGAGGGACGATATATTATATTTCTTCGAATTTCACGAAATTCTGTTTCTCTGGATAGATAATTCGTCACATGTCACGAATTTGAAGGAAATGGATTGCTACGAAAACCTAATGGCGACGGGGCGGATTCTCTGCCCGAAGCCTCGCCGCGTCGGTCTCTCCAATCTCACCAACACCGTCAAGCCCCTCAGATTGCACTTACGGTATGGATTTCCAGCACAGAATTTTGATTTTGATTTTTAGCAGAGTTTTGAGTGTCGTGTTGATTATTTTTATTTTTTTTTTAACCTTTCTAATGGAGCAGTAATGGCGCCGAGGCGTTTGATTCGAGAGCTGGCGCTGAATTGCTTGATTTAACCCTTTGTAAGGTATTTTCTGTTTTTTTTTTCCCGGTTATTTTATGTGATTTATGTGCGTTGTTTTTGTTGTTGTTGTTGTTGATGATGTCGATTTGAGTTACATCTGAATTAATTGAAATTGTATTTGATTATGCCCTTGCATGTTTCTGAATCTTGATGCATTTGTTTCTTCTCGCTCCATGAAATCGTTGTGTTAACCTCCCTGACTAGTAATCATCCTCGGAGTAAATTCTTCTTTGTAGTGTACCTTTGTCTGATTGTGCTGGGCTTGTGATGAATTACGTTTAACCTCCTGCCCGTTTTATCGGTCCGATTCTCTTTCCAATGGCCATTTAGATAGCTGTATAATATATGATGTTCCTCCCAAGATTTTCGAATTTGAATACTGTCTGATGAGTCAGATATCCATGGACGACGGATATTTTATATACATGTTGCGTGGCTCTGGTTTTGAGATGTTGATTGATCGATGTTTCTAAGGAATGACATGGATTTTAGTTGCCTTGTTGTAATTATTTCTTTTGAGTAGTAGAAGCATTTATCCCCGTTTCTCTGGTGCCGGTGCCCTTTGCTATTTATTTATGTTTTGTCGTCATGTGCTTCGTAAAGCCCCTGCATTAAGTGCTTTACTGCACGAGGCTTCGTGGGTGTAGAAATAAGAAATTGATTCACCTTCTTAACTGAGTACAATTAAATTCCTCGACATGTTTATAATATTAGAGATAGTAATGATTTATTACTATTCTCGTTCATGTTATTCGTATCATCCCACCGGGAAAAAAATATGTTACGAGCATATAGGGTGACAGGTTTCTCCAAGAATCGCTACAAAGTTCAGTGTACATTTCTCCATAGTTTTGGTTTGAGCAGAGCATATAGTTGCATATGGATTGAGTTTTGTTAGTATATTGCGTAAATTAAGATTGTGCCATAAATTGAAGTTGACTGACTAATGATATTCAGATGGAGAAGTTAAAAGAAATTGTTTCTGGTACCGGAGAACACTTAATTATACTTCGGATCTTGCAGTCTTAGAAGTAGAAAACTAAATCTTACATGATGTGCTTCTGTTAAATCCTTTCCTGTCATTTGCTTTGGCTTTCGACTCTTTAGCTTGTAGGCGCTCTGTGCTAAAGAATTATCATGTTAGCCAAAGATTTTAAAAAATCCTTAAATCTTGATTTACAGGAGGGTTTCCTTGGAGAAGGATGTGCATCTATATCATCATCTCCTCCATTTTTCTTTGGGTCTCCTCCATGTCGAGCTCAGAATCCTCTAGCACAAGATGCCCATTTCATGGTTCAAAAGCATGGCCCCACCGTTTCCTCCTCCCCATCTGATTCTGCTTCTCTTCCACCAGCATCCCATTCCAGAGTAAAGTTTGGAAACAAACAAGCAGCCGTAAGAGTGGAAGGTTTCGATTGCCAATCCCGTGTTACTGCTATGGCGTAGCACAATAAGAGTTTTAGCATGTAAAAATTTAGTATTGAAGTCTGCAGAAGGGAATGAAAACCAAAAAAAAAAAAAACATGAACAGAGAGAGAGAGAGAGCTACTTCAAAGGAAGTAAAATCTCGAAAACTTACTGTGAGCTTCTAGATTAGGCTTTAGCTTAGTAATAAAATTAGGTGATCTTGAGGAGCAACCCGTGCTCAGCTTGACCGGAGAGAAATAAGTCAGGTAAATTGAAGCCTTACGTTGAGTTTGTATCATTTTTATTTTTTTCGTCTGTGGAGGAAGATCGATAAGTTGATTGGGAGTTCCTTACGATCACCCCGGAAATATCTGTAAAGAGCGCTTCTGTAACTATAGAAACATGATGTGAAATAGTTGCTGATGATTTTGTGATTGAACAGCAGAAAATGATATGGAACTTAGTTACCCTGTTTATACATTTCTTTGATTTGATTATACCTTTGTACAAAGTGCCTTGTTTCGAGGTTGTAATAATATTGGCAGGAGAAAAAAATAGAAAAATGTAATTATAGGGAGAAATAGAAACTGTAATTAGGCAGGAGAAAGAGAGAGACAACATTGTAACAGCAGCAGTAGCAGTCAATGTTACTATTATTATTATTCAACTTGCCAACATTTGCATGATTATGTTCAAAGGGAAATTGCTGCCAACACCGGTGTCGAAAGTGCGAACGAAACGTGTTTTCATTTGTCAACGGCTAATGTGTCAGTACTAAGGAAAACGAAGGTGTTTTAATTTGTAAAACTGACGTGATAGCCACCCACACCACAGCGTATTATTTACCTTGGTTGGGCCTTGTGAATTTGGGCCACTCTTAATGGGCTTTTACTCACACTTAATGGGCTTCTCCTCTCCTTTGAGAATTTGGGCCTTCCCTTTTTGTTGGTGGGCCAAATATTGATGAGAATCCTAACAAAACGTAACAATTAGTCTCACTTTCTTTTTTTTTCTTATCCAATTTCATTAGTCTCGTCTTCTCTTTTTCATCTATCTTATTTATTAGTCTCGTTTTATAAATAAACAAAAATTAATACACAAAGATCCCGTATTCGTCTACCATTACCATCCTTGCTTTTGTTTATTGAACCAAAAGTAAATAAGACTAACGTCAAACGACATAAGAAATAGTACTTTAATTTTGAAAATATTTATAACACGTGATGAGTATCCAACAGAAACCAATCCGAGCGGCATTAAATAAACCAAATCAACTCTTTTAATCGCATTAATTAATTTTAAGAATTGAAACAACCCTTAAAACCTACTTAAATCCAAACCACTTGACATATAAACAATGGCAATGTGAACACAAATCCACGCGGTTTTGAACATGCTCTCCCAAACAAGATAAACTTGGGAGAAAAATCGCCCCCTTCCCTTTTTCCACATCCCCTTTTAAATGGACTAAATCTATTCAACTCCCACTAGGCTTACCAAAACCGTGAGGAAAAAAAAAAAAAAAACTTTTTAACATTAATTAATATTCCATCATCTTAAACGAATTGACTTGTTTCATTTTACCACGAAATTTTAATGCAACGCTAAAAATAAAAAGTTAAGGTTAGCTCCTTTTATTTAAAAAAACAAATCAATTCAAATGAAAACGTGGGAAGTTCGGATTTACAAAAATATTAACTGAATTGAGACGAAAAAAGTAATAACAGTCGTTTTAATGAAAGTTAGTAGTTTTAAGGAAAGTTGGGAGAGTAAAGAAATGGCAAGTTGTGTGGAGATTAATATAAAGTCCGAGTTTATGGGATAAGCACGAGCGAGTGACGTGACGACTCGGAATCGGCCCATAGGTCCAAACCCGCCCACAGACCTCATACCGGAAACCGCCTTGCCCCACTCGAGCCGCTTGTTTTGGGAATGTTGGGCGGTTTTCCAGAAAACCGGGAGGATGTGGATTTGGGCCCCACCTAGCACAAACCCGTCCCCTCCCCTCGTTCTCCACGATATGTGGCGATTCGACCGCACCCTGACACTATCGTGTGACTCCCACGCGCCCCTTCGCACTCTCCCTCCTGCCGCCACGTGTCGGAGGGCGTGTGACGCACAAGCTTGTATGTATTGGAGAGTTTTTTTTTTTCTCTTTTTTTTCACTAGTTAATCTTTTTTTAAGTTCAAATATATGCTCATTTAAAATACTAATAAAATTCAAAATTTATTTATTAATAATGCTTCTAGATTATTCTTTCTTTTTCATTTCGATACCCAATGAGTTTGCATTGCATGAAAACATTAGTCCTTAACGTTTCATGTAAGATTGAAACAAGTCGTTTGAAATGTATGGGAGTAATATACTAGTTGGTTGATAATAGTATATGGAAGAAAGGACATATAGTAGGAAATGGAATAGTTAAATGAGAAAATAGCGGAGGTAGAGGTACAGCTCCCCTTTCCATGAATGTGGCAAACTGGTTTTCACCAAATACCACCCTTCAAACAACCCTCCCTTCAAACAACTGCAAGCGACCCTGGTTTCCCATTTTCTTGTTTACTCTACTCTACTCTCTACCCCCATTAAATACAAACCCCTAACCCCACTTTCAACTCAACGTTATCTCCCCCCTCTCTCTCTCTCTCTCTAGGATCATCGATCATAGTAATTCAATTCAAAATGCGTCTGAGTTGCAATGGCTGCCGAGTGCTGCGGAAGGGCTGCAGCGAGAATTGCAGCATAAGGCCGTGCCTGGAGTGGATCAAGAGCCCCGAATCTCAAGGCAGCGCCACCGTCTTCCTCGCCAAGTTCTACGGCCGCGCCGGCCTCATGAACCTCATCAATGCCGGCCCCCACCACCTCCGCCCTGGTCCGCCCCTCCTCCTGTTGATCGAATATTAAAGCAAGCGTTGAATTCGTTTTCTGACAGTTTCTGAATTTGTGCAGCTATATTTAGGTCTTTGCTCTACGAGGCCTGCGGCCGGATCGTCAACCCGATATACGGGTCGGTCGGGTTGATGTGGTCGGGCAGCTGGCAGCTCTGCCAGGACGCGGTCGAGGCGGTGCTCAAGGGGGCTCCGATCACCCAGATCGCCGCCGACGCGGCGGACTCCAAGGACGTCCCGCCGCTCAAGGCCTTCGACATAAGGCACGTCACCAAGGAGGGCGACGACCTCTCCGGGTCGGGCGATTTGCACCGGGTCAGGAACCGCTGCCGGTTCAAGCGGGCCGCGTCGAAGGCGAAACGGAGCCGGGCACGGGCCGGGTCGCCCGAGGAGAGCGGGAACGAGGAGCCGAGCCACGGGTCGTCCCTGAGCCACCAGTCCGGGACGGCTGAGCCGGCTCCAATCCCGCCTCCGCAGAGGGAGGAGAGCTTGGGCTCGGCTGAGACTCCCGAGCCGGAAGCCGATCAGGAGGTCTCGGAGGGGATTGAGCTGGATCTGACCCTCGGCTTCGAGCCGATCAAGCGGTGTCTTAAGCCGGGGAAATTGAATCTGGGCCAAGCTGTTGACCCCGGGTTTTGTAAAATGGAGCTTGGGCTTTGATTTGGGCCCGGCTTCGTTAGGAGAGATCGATCATCAGTTTTGACGGCTCGGATCGAGTTTCATTCATTCTTTTTTGTTTTCATTTCATTTCATTTTCTTTTCTTTTTTGTTTCAACTACTCTTCTAATTAGATTATTAGCGATAAATGTTTTTGTTTAAAATTATTGTAAAGTAAAGAGATATGTGTACAAAAAGGTGATATGAATATGATAGGGGAACAAGAAAAGAATTGAGTTTTCTTTTTATTCAATTTGAAGCAAAATTGGGAATATCAGACTATTTACTCATCTACCATTTTAAAATAGTTTCGTGTAACGATATTTGTGCTAGTTGTATAAAATACATACACAAGAAAAGTACTACTCCCTCCGTCTTCCATTTAGTGATATTGTTTTCTGGGCACAGGTTTTTTTGCATTTTTATAGTATAATAATAAATTAATGTGTTAAAGTAGAATAATTGTGGGTCCATTTGAATTTTTTAATAGTATTAAAATGTTAAAATAATAAAAAATAGATGTATAAAGTGTTAAAGTGATTGTGGGGTTTACGTCCTAAAACGGAATACGTCAGTAAATGGTGGACGTTCCAATATAGTAATAATGTCACTAAATGGAGGATTGAGGGAGTAGTAAAAATCAAAGAATAGTATTCCATCCACTCCATTTCAATAATAATATATACTCCCTCCGTCTTTAAATAAGTGTCCCGAGCCGTCAATTTGAAAAAACCAAGGAGAATGCTAAAATGACACTTATGCCCTTAAAATTCTTGATTATTTATTTATTTATTTTTGTCTTTCTCTCACTTTTAGATTTTCAAGAAGGGTAGTTTTGGTACTTTTGTGTAATTTTTGCTTGGAAAAATTGTGATAGGACACTTATTTAGGGACAAAATTTTTGGCGGCTCGGGACACTTATTTAAAGACGGAGGGAGTACTACCTCTATTCCACTATATTAGCAACATTTGAAATTTGCACAAGAATTAAGAAATGAAAAATGTGTGGCTAGAATTAAATAAGAGGAGAGAGAGTTAATTGTGACCAAGTATTTTTTGCCATTTTAGGAAATGTGTCTAATAAATGAAATGGACCAAAATGACAAATGTTGCTAATTTAATGAGATGGATGTAGTATTATGTATTATATTGAAATATTTCACTTCAATAGTTATGTTTTTTAAAATATAAATAATTATATGACGAAAAGAATTAAAGTAGGACGATGTAATGAAAAAGAACATGGTTGTTGAAGTAGGACGCGCATTGGTGTATGTTTATAAAGTTATACCAGTATTCTTTGTCCCACTTCATTAATTGTATTTTTTTCGATACGGAATTTTATACACAAATATTAAAAGTAAATACTCCCTCCGTCCTTAAATTAGTGTCCCGAGCCGCCATTTTGTGCAAACCAAGGAGAAGGGTAAATTGACACTTATGCCCTTAAAATCCTTGATTATTTATTTATTTATTTTTGTCTTTATCCCACTTTTAGATTTTCAAGAAAGGGTAGTTTTGGTAGTTTTGTGTAATTTTTGCTTGGAAAAATGTGATTGGACACTTATTTAGGGACAAAATTTTTGGCGGCTCGGGACACTTATTTAAGGACGAAGGGAGTAAAAGGTAAGAGGTTCAAGATTATGTCTTTCCATTTTAAAAAACACAATTATTAAAGTGGAACGTTCTAAAACAATATACCAATACAAAATTAATATAGTAGAACGACGGGTATAATTTAGAAACTATATCCTCGTTATAGTAGTGCATAAAAAAGAGTATAAATATTCGTTTATTTAAACGTAGAATTTGTTTTCTTTTCAACCATATCTAGAACCATGACTATTAGAAGAATTTTATCTTAGCTTGACAATTAGACTAACATATATTTCTTGTTCGAAAACAAATCAAGATTATTGTCACGGACTAAAACTTTTGCTTCACGAAATTTCATCAACCCGTCATGTAGTTCTAATTAGCTTGCCTCGACATTAGGTAGGCAACCTTTCCATTAACTTGGGAGAGGGGTTCTAGATCTTTCTCCATTCTAGATCTTTCTATGAGACTAGAGGCTTCCACATCCTTCGACGATATTCTAGAGAATTCTACAAGTCTTTATTACGTATAAGAAGATTACAGAATATTTCGTAATGTATCGGACTCATCAAGTAAATTCTTAATTATTTCAGAAAACTTTCGAGATTCGATCCCCTTTCGTACGGGGCAATCACAATTTAGGACACAAACAATTTAAGCTTTAAAAAAAATAAAAAATAAAAACCCTGAAGCGGGGCCCATTCCAAAATATTTAGATAATCAAGAATCCATTAATACACTCCATTTTTCTTGTCTTAACTTCCCATAATCATACACCCAAATTACAAAACTGCAAAATCACAAGAGCCCTAGCTCAGTCGCGCTCTTCTCATTCATATTGGCGATGGAGAAGGTGCAGAATCTCTAACAATACTCCACTTTCCAATTCAGACACTGCTATTGTATGATGTTAGCTCAGATTATATTTGCTTTTAGCATTTCTGGGTTTTCCCCCCTTCGCGAAAACCTAATTTAATCAACGTTCAGCTGAAACGTGATGATTTCTTCATTGGTTATGCCATTGTTTTGATTAAAGAGAGAACATGCCACTTGTATTGAATGTGTTGAAGGAATTCGCATTTTCTTCGTTTTTTTCCCCCTCCTGTTTTACCTGAGAATATGATTTTAGGCGTTTCGCATACAGTTTTGAGCTTGAGCTAGGTCACGAGCTTACTCATGATTTATGCATCGCTTACGCTTGTAGTGGAGTGGGGCGGATCATTTTCTCTAGCGATGATGGTAATGCAGGCTAGGGGAATCTACCGTTTTGTAGTTTTCTGCTGTTTCTGGGTTTTGTGTCGATTTTCGGAGTTCGTGAGGGTGTGCAGGGGTAGTCTGAAATGGGTTTTCAATAGTGAGGGAGCTACTGGATGTGTTGTGGATGCTGCTTTCTCTTCTTCTCTTGGGTTCTACTAGTATATTGAATCGCTTTTTGTAGCTCTGAATCATCTGGTGTTTGAGCTGAGCTCAAATCGATCTGATTAGAAGTTTTTGACCTGATTTTTGAGCTAGAACTGTGACTTCAAGTATTGACAGTATAACATGGGAATTGGAGTTACTGTTAGTTAGTTATATTGATCTCTTCTTTACTGCAAAACGATCCACAAGAATGTGTTAATGGAGTATGAATTCCTGTTCTCATATTCTCACAACAATACGATATTGATGGCTCATTTTGGCTGTAAAACAAAAATTAATTGGTATGAGACATAGTTGAATGTCTGTTATATGCTACTGAGAAATGATGAGCATCGTATGCTATAACTTCTGAGTTCATAGGTAGCAGACCCCACTGTTTTTATCTTAAAAGTGGATCTGATTGGGGGTGGGGACTAGATCTTCAAGATATAGGGTTTCCTTTCCTCTTTCATCTACATTTTATTACGTTCTTTGAGAATGCAATGACGATATTCAATTTTATGGTCTTTTTTGCTCTTCTGCTTTCAGGTTTCAATATTTGTCCTTTAGTTTTAAGCAAGGTAGAATTGTGATATCCAGCCGAAGATTTTATCTAGTCATGGAAAGAAACAGAAGAATGTCTCTTAATAGACATTCTAATCCACAATTCAAGAGGACATCAGGTCTTAGGAAAGGAAACCAATATGAATCCATTCGCGAAGAATTTTCTGAGAACTCTCATGCATCAGATACTGTTTACCGAATAATTTGCCAGTCTAAAAAAATTGGAAGTGTACTTGGAAAAGGTGGTAACATAGTGAAAGCCCTCAGGGAAGAGACTCAAGCAAAGATTACTGTTTCCGACTCTGTTCCTGGCTCAGATGAGAGGGTAATAACAATTTCTAGTCCCTCTGACAAACAAGCCAAAAGACACAGTGGCTATAATGGCCGCCAAGTTGAGAGAGATTATGACGTGTTGGAGCCTCGTTGTGCTGCTCAAGATGCGCTCCTTAAAGTTCATGAAAGGATTATCGAGGAAGATCTTGGCGGAGCACAAAATAGCCATGGTAGTGAAACTGTTGTAAGCGCTCGACTTCTGGTTTCAAACCATATGGTTGGATGTCTTTTGGGAAGGAAAGGAGACGTAATCCAAAGATTACGCAGCGAAACAGGTGCAAACATACGTGTTCTTCCTGCAGATCATCTTCCTGCTTGTGCCATGAGTAGTGATGAACTGGTCCAAGTAAAATTTCTAATCTTTCTCTTACTAGTTACTATAGTATGTCCTCTAGGCTCAAGAATAGACATTGGCAGAATAATAATATGCTTTGATCTTATTTAGGATGCCATATAGTAATCCTGTCATTCTAAACATTTCTAATGCCTAAGGTTGCTAATGCAATTAAGTAAGTTGCATTGACAGTTGTTTTGTGCTACAGTAAAACGAATGGATCATGCACTTTTGTAATCTGATATTAATATTTTGTTCAATTAGGTATCAGGTAAACCTGCTATTGTGAAGAAAGCTTTGTTTGAAGTAACAACTCTCTTGCATCATAATTCATGGAAGGACAAACCTTCTTTAAGTCATCCTGCAGCCTACGATAGGCAAGAATTTCATCCTTTGGGGCCTCCGATGAGAACCATGACCCCCCCAGGAAATCCTCCTTGGCTAGATCGTACTATGGATCCACACACGATGCAACCTACACGTTTCGATGAAAGATATAGAATTCATCCATCTGCACTTGTACCTGAAGATCTTGATGGTGTTGCTCTGCTTGATCGTGAAACTCCATGTGAGTTCACTATCAAAGTACTCTGCTCTGCTGAAAGGATCGGTGGTGTGATTGGAAAGGGAGGCTCTAATGTCAAGCAGTTAGAACAGGATACAGGAGCTAGCATCCATGTTGACAATGCATCTAAAGAATCAGATGAAAGAGTGATTCGTGTCTCTTCATTTGAGGTTTGTATTAGTTTAGTAACTAAGTTTAATTTATAGTAGTAATTTATTAGCCCTTCTGAGCTTAGCATTGTTTCAGGATCTTCGGAGTCAAAGATCACGTACAATCGATGCCATTCTTCATCTTCAAAATAAAACTAGTGAATATTCTGAAGATGGAACCATTACAACAAGGCTTCTTGTACCGTCAAGCAAGGTTGGTTGCCTCCTTGGACAAGGGGGTCACATTATTAATGATATGAGGAGGAGGACACATGCAGATATACGTGTTTTTTCTAAGAAAGAAAAGCCAAAATGTGCATCAGAAGATGAAGAGCTAGTGCAGGTGATGCATCTGCTCTCGATTTTGAATTGCAATGAAAGGTGCCTTATGGTGCTTGGTGCTGATATGTTTTTACTAAGATAAACCAGTATGAATGTATGCTTAAGCTCTTCATCATCAGATCTCTGGAAGTTTTGGGATTGCTAAAGAAGCCTTGATAGAGATTTCATCAAGACTTAGAACGAGATATCATCGTGATGTAAGTACTACAGGGGAAGCAGCTTCAGCTAGGCCACTACCAGGATATGGCCCACCAGATGATTTACGCAGTGGTGGCTTCCCTCTATCAAGTGCCGCTGCAGCTGGAAGCTCAGGAAGATATGAACGTATGCAGGTATGATTTCTCTGATTTAACCAGTATATCACTATAGATTGACAGTTCTTTCACAAGGTTTATCCCCTGCAAGTTTTCTTGCAGCAATTGTTTATACATTTCTGCCTATAACATCATGTCAGCTACGTATACTAGAAATAAAGTTTTAGATTCATTGTGGGGGGTTTTGTTTGAGAGTTGCTAGTCCTCAAGAAAGCTTATGCTAACTCAGCAAATCCTGAATGAACACTGTTTTTGTGTTTTTTTGCTTAAGAGGCGATATTTGTATTAATGAATTTCTTTGTGTTGTCATGAAGTTTTTCGAATGTTGCTTAACAGTTCTCTTGTTGTTCCTCAGGACAGTGTTAGGGAGTTTGATTCTCCAAGTTTTCCGCATCCTTCACGAGCTACCGGGTAAGGACTCTGCACTTGATGTCAAGATTTTTAGTCAGAGAAAAAGCCCCAATTGAGTTTATAAATTTCAGTTATTCCTTTCCCATGCTTAGGATGCATGTAAGATGATCTGAATCGTCAATGGGTTTTGCAAACTATCAAACCTTGAGTACTTCGCAAGTAATACTCAGCTGTTATCAGCAAAACTCGCCCCATGGGCATGCATCATGAAAATATTTAATTATCTGCACTAAATAATAGCTCCAGTTAAAGTTCGAGTATTATTCCATGATAAATTTTAATAATATGTTTTAAACTCGAAACTAGTACGAAATAAAATTTTGATCTTAAGTTTTTTTTATCAGGTATTATTTGGAGGGAAATTACTTACGAAATAGCTTTTAATCAATGTTTTTAATACTAATATATATAAAAAAAAAGAGACTAACGGATCAATAATTGTTAATGTAATATCACCATAACCTGCTCATCGGCTTCATCTCCATGTACTTATTTGTTTGATTTCAATAATTTTGTATCTTGAACCATGATTGTTTCATATTTTTCTATTTCAGTTACTTGGATGTCAATGAGGCTAGATTTAGTTCTGTGTCTGCAACCAGGGGGAGTCGCATCTCGGAGGTGAGATATAATTTGGACGTTTTAATCACCCTATCATCTTTTGGTGTAAAGCTTGTCGATCATGAACCCTTTATTTATTTTGTTTCTTTGAATGGAATTCATAAAGCCCTAGGCAAACAACTCACAGTCACAGATAAGGTAGATCATTTATCCACAAAGCATTTAGTAGGAGAAACCTTGCTCTGTTATAACTGTTATCAGAACGGGACCTCACCTCTTTCTGACTAATAATATAGCTAGAACGAGCTTTCTGTTTCTAACTAGAATAGAACAAAGCTAGTTTGTCAATTGTCGTTGGAACAACTACTGCCTTAAGTTACTTGCATAATTTATGTTCTCTTCACGACATACATTTTTAGCTGAAGATATCCGCGTATTGTATTCTGCATTAATTTCTACGATTTCAACTCCAAAACTTAGTTCTCTTCACGTATAAGATTACAACCAAATTGTTTCAAATTTAACCTTGGACGTTTTATAGTTTGCTAGGCACCAGGATCCATATCCAACTGGTCGTGATTTTGGCTCTTCCGAGGATTACAATTCATCACGGTATATTCACCCGAGTGGCCCTAATAACTATCCTCCACCCAGTGGTTATCGGGGCTATGAATCCGAGCGTGGGATCTATCCAAATAATAACGTGTCTCCAGTGCCCTACCGGACCTTGGATCGATGGACAGATTCCCGTGAAAACAGCTATACACAACAAGATCCATATCAAAGGGTAAGAGACCATGGTTCTTACCGATACTAACTATTGCTGAGTCAGTACTTTGTACCATAACATTGCATAAAATCACATAATTTCAAAGTCCGAGTAGCTGTTGAAATTCATACTAATTTACTGCCTTCGGTTGGACGGAAAATGATCTGTATTGTTTTTAATGATGGTGCATTTTAGTGAGGTCGAAATAGAAAACTGAATGTTATAGCCATTGTTTCTTATTCTTGGAGAGATTGCTCTTTTTATACCCTCCGACATCGTCCGTTGTCTCCGCTGTGTTCTGCTTCTTCATCCCTTTCCTCCCTTCGACTCTGTTTTTATAATCCTTGCGTTCTCTGCTCTTGAATTTTTTTTTTTTATCGGATCCGCTCTTCCCCTTCCCTCCAGTCTGATCCCAAGGGGCGACGCCTGGCCTCTTCTTGCTCGACCTCTCAAATGCCTTTCCGTCTTCAAAAGCCAAACTCAGGTCACTGCCATCCGCGAACCCCCTTTGCTTCCTCCAGTTCTTGATGGATTCAACTTCTGTTTACTCCTCTCCTGCTTCTGCACCTTTATCTCCTTGGCCAACTTCTTGTTGTCCCTTGGCTTCCTCCATCCGTCTCTTCTCTGCCAAGAGCCGGGCCCTTCACCTTCTCCATGTGAGAATCGGATTTCACCATCTCTGCATAATAGTCGGACAGCCTGAGGAAAGGAAACTCTATTTGAGAATGCCTGCCTGCCTTGCACCCTCGAGCACCTGCGCATAGAAATCTAGCTCCCTATTAAGATCGTCGTTCAAATCCATGTACCTTGTCTTGATTGATATCGAGCGAGAGATTCTGTTTCCAGTCCACATTCTCAGCCCACACGATGTCCCCGTGTTCATCGAGTAAGCCAGCTTTGTTATTTACAGCATTCTTCGAAGGCTCGCTCAATTTCACGTCTCCATCTTCTTCCTCCGACTCAGACTCGTAGACAACAGGATCATTCGTAATTAATAATTATCTACTGTATTAATACGAAGAAATACAACGTCCACGGTGGGTAGGGGAGCATTTCTCGTATTATTATAGCATCTTTACTTATGGCATGACTAAGTCAACCATGCCCTATATTCCGTTTCTCGAATAATAAAGGAGAGAAAACGACGTACGTACTACAAAGTTACGTAAAAAGATAGAGTAATCTCCCCATCTAATCCCCAACTAAATAACTAGCTTAACCCAAAACACATCTACTAAAAGGGTAAACCATATTTAAATCCCCCACGAATATTCGCCCTTAAATGAATACTCCATTTAATTAATTCAATACCCCATCTATAATTCCGATTACGTAATGAACGATCTCAATCACCAAGCCACCAGTAGCGGCGGCGCCACCATAACTACACGGCGGCGCTCAATTGATTATATCACTCTAACACACAGCTAATTAATTAATTAATTAATTAATTTAGCAGAAAAAAGAATTTAGAGAGAGAGAGAGAGAGAGAGAGAGAGAGAGAGAGAGAGAGTTGGTGATTGCATTAACTAGGGTTGCCCAACAAGAGTGATGATGAGTCAATAACCCCCAAATCCACTTTCTTGAGACAGCAATTGTGAAAGCTACATACTATTTTTTCATAAAAAATTTCATGTGTAGTTGTTGGGTCCTCTCCTTCACTTGTCTCAATCCTCTACAACTGCATATTTTTCATCATCCCCTCTCTCCTCTCTCTCTCTCTCTCTCTCTAGGTTTTACGTAAAGAATTCAAGAATTGCTGGAATTAATTGAATTCAGCACGCAGCAGTAGTAGAGTAGTACTCTGATTGTTATACAGCTGGGCTCGAGAGAAAACAGATTGTAAAAGCAAACTGAAATAAATGAATTCGTCAACCACCCCCTTCAATTTTTGCTGCTTTTCAAGAAACCATTAATTTTACTCGACGCGTTTCTTAAACATACGTGAGTGTAAAAGAATAAAAAACGTGTCAAGTCGGATGAAACGAAGGATATAACTCATCATGTGCATATAATATTTCCCCAAATGATACACCTTTCCTCCATGATTGAAGATGCTATCCCACTCTAATTTCTGGAAATTTCCAGAAAAAATAAAAAAAATTACAGAATTCCCCTCACAGCAGCAGTAAATACCCCATGCAGCCCTAGTAAATGCATGCAGACCTTTTTTTTTTCCAGATTAAAAAAAAAAAAAAAAAAAAGAGCTAAATTACCAGATAACATTAACAATTGATCGATCACGGCGAGTGAAACTTTATCAATACAAGCACATATATATAATATATATAGAGAGAGATATAGAGCTCTAATTAATTAATGGTGGGAAGAAAGAATGGGGATCTTGTTCAGAGCTTGACGATCTCCGGTATGTGCACCGGGTACCTATCGATGCAATCCTCCCACGGCCCCTCCGTCGGAGTTTTAATCGTCCTGTTGCATTTCCACACGGCGCTGTTGCACTTGAATCCGCTTCCGAAGGCTATTTGCCACACTCTATCCCCTCTCTTCATCCTCCCCTTCGCCTCGATGTACCCTAATTCGTACCAGAGTGAAGAGGATGAAGTGTTCCCGAACCGGTGCAGGGTCATCCTCGACGCCTCCACGTGCTCCGCCGACAGCTGGAGGTTCTTCTGCAGCTCGTCGATCACCGCCCTGCCGCCGGCGTGGATGCAGAAGTGCTCGAACGCCTGCTTGAAGTCGGGGATGTAGGCCTTCCACTTAGGGTTGAAGATTTTCCGGCCGATTAGGGTGAAGAGGAAGAGGAGCTGCTCCGACGCCGGGAGCACGAGCGGTCCGATGGTGGTGATGTTCGACTTCAGCGCCTCGCCGGCGATCACCATTAGGTCTTTGGAGAGGTTGATTCCGACCTTCCCCTGTGGGTCCTCCTGCTCGTAGACGCACTTGTAGGCCTTGTCGTCGCCGCCTTTATGCGTGCGGACGACGTGCACCAGCTTGTACTTGGCGCGGCCGGCGTCGCGGCGCTTGTTGGAGAGGAGGATGGCGGCGCCGCCCATGCGGAAGAGGCAGTTGGGGAGGAGCATCGCCCTCTCCGAGCCCTGGTAGTAGTTAGGTGTAATGATCTCAGTACTGATCACGAGCGCGTAGGAATTGGGATGGACTTGGAGCAAATCCCGAGCTAAATCGATGGAGATTAAGCCGGCGCTGCAGCCCATGCCGGAGAGATTATAGCTCTTGATGTTGCTCCGGAGCTTGTACTTGTTGACGATCATGGCGGAGAGGGAGGGAGTGGGGGAGAAGAGGCTGCAGTTGACGATGAGGATGTCGATGTCCTTAGGCCTAATGCCGGTTTTCTCCATCAACGAGTCGATGCTCGAGAAGATGACCACCTCCGCCTCGCCGCGGGCGGCCTCCATGGTGGGCGTCGGAGGGATGTAGTGGATCGCCGGCGGGAGGCAGGTCTCCTCGCCGAGGCCGGAGCGCTCGAGGATGCGCATCTGGAAGTCGACGCTCTTGGGGTTGTCCTTGAGGATGAGGCGGGAGTGCTCCATGAAGGTGGAGAAGGGCACGCGGCAGGTCACCGGAGGCTTGTAGCAGGCGTAGTCGACGAGGTAGATCGAACGGGGCTTCGACATGAAGTAGACGGTGGCGACGAAGACGGCCAGGAAGGAGCAGCAGAGGAGGTGGATGAGGTCGAGGTAGAGGGAGTTGTAGACCCCGAGGAGCTCTTCCGGCCCCGATCGGAGGATCTCAACGGCGACGGCGACGCCGGCCGGGATCAGGCACAGCCCGACGATGTGGTTGACTAGGTATTGGTACCCTAGCTTCACGTACTTGAGCCTCACTGAGGTCGAGGGATTGGGCGGTACTGTTTCTGGCATGGTTATGACGTTTTTGATTGGTTGAAGAGGGGGGGAGAGAGAGAGAGAGAGAGAGAGGGAGGAGGAGGCGGCGGCGGAGGTGGAGGAGGTGGCGGAGGAGAGGGGGGATTTAAAAGGAAGGAAATGAGCAATGAATGAAGGCAGGTAGGGGGATTTAATGAACAACTTGATGACGCACACAATGCTTCCTAGCTCTCTTAGCTGGAGTTTTATGTTGGCACCTCCCCCTCTATATATCCACATTCATTTCTCGCCCCGCAACCAGCTAGAAAAGTCGACCACGTCAAAAAATCATAAACGAGGGAACAATCTCGTTTCATTAAGCATCGACTTTATAAAGATCTTGACTTTTGTAATAATTCTTCGAACTCTCTTAGTGCATGTATGATTAATTTACGTATAGTTGTCGATTGTCAGTGACGAACGACGACTAGTATATATAAATAAGCATGATCGTAAAAAGCATCGTACCGGATTTATGGTTTAGTTTTAGCATTGTTCTTATGAGGTTTGGTGGGGGTGATGGGATTAATAAATTTGGAAAGTGTTTTGCTTGGTAAAAATTGCAATAGGGCAATTAAACTTGATTAGACACGTGGCATTTTAAAAAAAAAACTAATTAAGCTAATTAATCGTGCATAATTAATTACTTTTCATACAAATATCTAATTGTAATTAACAATGCTCCATTAATTTGAAGTTTGAAATAAGTAGTAGCTTGGGATGAATTAATATAGACACTTATATATTCAAAAATAGCAGCAAAAATTAAATAATTTGGCCACTTTTTGGACCATATATACGTATAAAAGCATTTAATTATTTGAGAATTAAAAATTCCAAATAGTTTCCTCCAAATTTAATTTCCTTGATTAGAAAAATATTATTATATAGTTCAAAATTAAATGCCACCATTGCCCTAACCCATAACAACCAACCTCTTAGTAAATATAGATAACGAGAGGCTCATAATTCATGAACTCAATTTTCTCAACGCATATTAAATTACACCACCATATTTTATAGTTTTATTTCATTTACAATGTTCTTTAATTGTATGTTTTGAGATCAAATTAAGATGTTCTAAGTAAGAAAGTAGAGAAACGCATATCTACCCACCGTAGTTACTCTTAACGGGTCAATCACGGATATAACAATATTATGGTTTACTTTATTAAATAGATTATGGTGTATATTTTAATTAATTTATTTATTAATAGTATGTTACGTCATTTATTAACATATTAAGAATGTTCAATGTGGATAACGGATATTCTTAGATAGGATAATAGTAATAATCTAATCATGTGAGAATAAATGCCACGTGGCGGCTAGCAACTGGCCCACATTTATCACATTGTGAACAAGAGATCATATTAATATTAATTAATATTAATATTAATATTAATATTTTCCCACACTATCCATTACTCCCTTCGTCTCACTTCAATCGTTTCATTTTAGCACATAATTGATTTTAGGTACAATGTTAAAAGTGTAAGTAAGAGTTAACTATTTTCATTTAAAAAAAAACAATTCATATAAAAACGACTCAATTAGACTAACATGACAATTGAAATGAGACATTTTCATTAAAAAAAACAATTCATATAAAAACGACTCAATTAAACTAGCACGACAATTGAAATGGGATCGAGAGAGTAAATATTATTCAATCAGATGCTAAAAACAATTGGCTACAAGATCACTCTTTTTCCAACCAATACCCATAAATGAGAGGGACACATATAATTAATTTGCCAACATTTCTTTATTAAATTCTTTTTTCTATTGTGTATATAGTTGTACAACTATTCTTCCATCTACTTCTTTCTTCTTATTTTCTTTGCAATTCAAAATAATTCTAGTTTCTAGAATAGCAAACCCTCCAATTATAATTTAGTTACATAAATTAAAATCTCTTATTTTTCTACATATGTAGTATTAATTACGTACACTACATGCAGAAAGTGGCAACACTAGTGTACTAATAATGCAGAAAGCAACACATACATACACTATTTCTAAATAAATGAAAAATTATGAAATGTGACACACATATTAATCAATAATGCAAAATTAGAAAAGGTCACTTTCTTTTCAATATTTTCCCAACCAATATTAATTTTAAACTAATGGAATTGACACGTACACTAATACTAATTAATTGAAGTAGTGTACATAAATTAAAAAAATAGTAAGCTACAATTCTATTTTGATATATATGCATTAGGTTTGGCAGTTCAGTTTAGATTAGAATTATCAATGTTAGTTCTTTTTTAAAATAAAAAATAAAAAATTAAGACCTAATTTCCTTCCAAAATTTGAGGTGGAAGATCACCAAATCCTAATGCATTAGCCACAAATAAGTAACCCCTTTCTTGCCATTTATATACACTATTTGTCGACGAAGCGCAATCTAATGGTAAGACGCTCCCCTCCAAATCAAGAGGTCAACGTCCGGGACACATTATTCAGCGTGTGAGTTGTTTGTCTGATCAAAAAATATGTACTATTTAGATTTTAGTCTCATCGACTTTCTTGGTATATGTATCCAGACGATGGGAAACACTTATAAGAGAACGGAACGAGTGTATCGAAGTCTCCATCAGAGTGAATTATAGTACTTCTGACAAAACTTAAAAGAATCTAACACGAAAAATGTAGAATATTAAACAAAATTGGGTTTCTTGTAGTGAGGGTTGGCTAATCCGTGGGGCTGTATATTAATTAATTGATTAATTAATCACATTGGCTGTCCACACAATGAGCATAAGCCATGTGTCCTTAGAATTATAATTACCATTAATAACTTTAATAAACACATTTACAATTAATTAATTAATTATCACACTTCATCAAGTCAACAAAGAACTATTAGCTAGCTAGCTAACCAAATAGCTATGGTAATTAGCGTTCTAATTAAATTTTCACCGATATATATTCACTGATCGATCGGGAATGTTTTCCTACCATCACGGACGTTATTGAATGTGCACTACTCGGCTGACGTGATATTTGAGCTCATAATTGATTCGTGCAAAGGTGATAAAAATGGTGGATTCGATTGTGACTAGTGTGAAGGAATTAATGATGATGGAAATAGATTTGTGGGAACATGATATTGTTCGATATGAGTCACTCACACGGCCTCATCACAGTTCACATGTATATCGATGAACTTTTCACATGTGATGGTATTAATTAGGGGGAAATAGTTGTTCATAAATAACAAAAAGGAAATCGGAAAAGGGTTATTAAAACGATTACAAGGGTAGTCGGATTCCTGACGTGAACTCTCTTTGTTTTGTATGCAAATGTTTTGTGAATGTCAAACTTTTAGCTATTTTACTACTCGATTTTAAAATGTACGTTGGAAAAAACGGAGGAAGTAATAGTGTACAACCGCCCAATCAATTCATATATCTACTTGCGTGAGCTATAGCAAGATAAATAATAACAATATTAATTCATTCAACACACTAATTAAAGCCTACTAATAGAATAAATAGTCATATATATTTACACACACATATTGTTTAATTTTAATTAATTTCAGCATATTCTGAAAAATATTTTTATTGCACAAATTAGTTCAAACATAGTTGTTGAAGAGGTAAGAGCTGTCATTCGATTATTTGCTTTGAAATTGGCCTAATTAATTACTATTACTTCTAAGTTTTCACTCTTGACTGTCACAATCAAATAAAAATGGTTTCTTTTGTCAAATAATTATTCATATTTATATTCTAAATTAGGTTTGATGCCCACAAAAGAGGAGTGATATATTAGTATATTATTAAGAAATAAAACAAGAATAGTATTAAGCTAATAAAATTGAAGGGAAAAAAAAAAGAGAGAGAGAGAGAGGAGAGAGAGAGAGAGAGATTATACCCATAATTAGGTAATGAAATTAATTAGACTAGTACTAAGTACCCAACACTTTCGTCACGTTACAAATTATTTAGATAATATTTCCATTAAAATTAATGATGTCTTGTCCAAAAATGTTTAATTTGAAGGGAGGAAAACAATTGCAATTATGTTTATATAGTTCACAGTTACAAGTAGTTTTCTTGGGTCCGAAGTGTGAGAGAAACCGAATAACCGATTACTTTTCCGTTTTCTTTAAGTGTCTTATTTGCCGTTTTTATTATTTACATTTATGTG
The DNA here is from genome assembly GCA_029379335.1 of Thymus mandschuricus. Classification (NCBI taxonomy): domain Eukaryota; kingdom Viridiplantae; phylum Streptophyta; class Magnoliopsida; order Lamiales; family Lamiaceae; genus Thymus; species Thymus mandschuricus. The sequence goes on from CM057078.1 coordinate 33,805,462, forward strand.
TTCCTCTTCTTCAAAATTGGATGGTAAAATTGATAAAAGTTTACCATTATACTCTTATACGTAATCAATATCATGTATAAGTTGACGTCATGAGTATAATTTGATAAAGATGACACTTATAAAAAAAATGGATGGCGTATATTGCGACATGAGATCCTCTATCCTCATTCATATGTACTAACCGAGTATAAAATGCCGAATTTTATTATTTTTATTCGTTTTTTTTCAACAATTTCAACTTATTATGATTTAGAATAATTTTATAATTATTTTCTAACATTTAATATTAATTTATCAAGTAAAATACGGTTGATAAATCAAAATTTAGGATATATAATTTCTTTAAATTCTAAATTTTTGTCATAAAATTTTATTTTATTTTGTTATAATATTGCATTTTTATTATTGCAAAAAATATTAGCAAACTAATAAAAATAATTATTCGATACACTATTATTACATAAAAATGGAGACAGGTGATCATATCCGGTATATTGTAGTCACAATTAATGATGAATTTATACATTGTATAGTATATTTATCTTTAAAAAAATAATATTTTTACTTATGTAGTTGTATTAAATAAGGTAGTGACCACATGTGAACAAGTGTAAGAGAAAGAGAAATTGCCGCCAATTAAAAGAGGTAGTTATTTAGATTTATGGGGTAGACTTCTGCTTTTTTGGCCAATTAATGAAGTTAAATAGTGGCCCCTAACTACCTATATACATTTGATTTTAGGTTGGTTATTTACTGTTTGTTTATTTCTTATTACAACTATAATAAGTTATAAGAATATCTAGAGATTATTAATAATTACATATATTAATACATCGAAAGAATGGTTTCGATTCGTATAAAAATAAATTCTGACCCGAGAAATATAAATTGTATGTGAACTCGGATCGATCGTTCTCAATCCTCTGCAAAATATTTATACTACTACGTCACCTAATTAAATGAGTATGTATGGTGGATGTTGGTTGCACCAATGAGATGACATTATCTTCGTTAATTTAATAATCTACCATAGTTTCATAAAAAAGAAAAAACACAGACATCCCCATACTCCGAAACTTACCTCGAAGAGGACTCATCAGTATACGACGTCATAATTCTTTTCTTTTGAGAAAAGAAGAAAAGAATTGCGACGTCGTTTCTTACTTGAAATTTTTTTATGCATCTTTAAGCCTGATAATATTCCAATCGTGCACGATCGAGTTGATGTTCAAATCATTAATTGAAGGAGAATGAAATTGTTGGTGGTAGTACTTTGGTTTGGCGTCATATCCAAATCAAGTTCAAGAAGAATTACATCTAAATGTGCTATTTTTAAGAGTAAATACAAAAGGGTCAACACAAATTGGTCCAATCTAGCGATTTATATTTATCACTAAATAGGGTTTTTTTCTTTTGTTATAAAATAAATAAATGAATGAGATGGGTTTGTTTTGTCAACCTACAACCTCCAACCACTTATAACCAACGTGATTATCTTTAGTGATGATGTTAGCCTCTCCTCGTTATCTCTATCGTATACATGGACAGTTCGATCCGATTCTTAACTTACTAGTGTTGATTTAATTCTCTTCTACCCCACACTTTCATAGGCTTGCTTAGTTTTATCATATATTCCGGCCATATAGATAAACTTACACTTATGTAGCTATTGTCTCTTTGAAAAGTTAACTCGTCAAAAAGCATCGAGCCTGCTATCTAATTGGAGAGATTGTTTAAATAACGAACTGCACGAGATATCGAAGCTCGAATTGGACTAGACAAACTCTTGATGAAGATTTCCAAAATTAATGAATATACCGGAGAGAAGAATAACACGACACGGTCGAAATTTAAATGTTGCAATAAGGAAGCCCTATATTTATGCATTTTGCAACGATGAATAAATGGCGATGCGTTGTCGGTTTCGTAGCGGTGCCACGTTTCAAAGTATATTTATGAAGGCTTCTTCCTCCAGCAGTCCAACTGCTTTTCAGAAATCAAGAAAGTGATTCACTATATGAGGGGGACAATGCCATTTCCATTGCAAAATTTATTTGACGAAACAAATGTTGTCTTGAATCAGACCTACCTAATAAGGAAAGTCTGAACGCTTCTACACAGTTTCCATCTCTTGATGTGGAGGACTATGGAGTATGGACCCCATTTCATTCAATTGAGACTCATCGTTGGCATAATACGAACATAAAATTCCTTCTAATGTCCGTTAAAGCTTCAACCCACGCTCGTCCTCAACATAAATTCATTCCAGCAACCACCTTTGAAGCTTCAACCTACACTCGCCCTTACGTAAGTCCGCCCCTTAAGCCAGGGGTGCGCGGCTCGTTGGTTGAAAGTATTTTTCTATTTTTTCTTTCATATTTTTATTTAAAAATTTGAGAATTCTTTTGATGAATTTTTTCATATATTAACGATAATATGTTTTTTATAAAGCGACAAAAAATACAAATTAAATTAAAATCGAGAGAAACTCGAGCGAAAACTCTACAGACAGCCCAGAAATGAGCGAAACTCGTAGAGCCCACAAACAGGTTAAGATGAATTCAATCAGAGACACATCTTCAAGTCTAGAGAGGGAGAGAAGTTTAAATATAATTCACAGTCTTGCCAACACTGGATGGTATTCAACGACGGTATTCGAAGACTAGACTCATACAGAAGCTCGTGAAGATTTAAAGAGAGATTAAAAGAATAAAACGAAGCAGCATTCATACTCGGGCGACAGTGCTAGAAGCGGTGGAAAGCCAAGTATAAAGCAAACAGAGACACGAGCAGTTTCAAAGAGGGGGAAGAAGTGAGAAAAGAAGGTAGGCACTGAGTTGAGAACCACAGATTTGAAGAATGGTGGTCAGGGACAAAGGCCACAGGAACGATATTTAAAAAGTTAATCCACGCGGCAAGGATAACTTCATTTAACTACGAAGCCCACTCGATTGCAACCAATACCTTCTTCATTCATCAAATTCATGCATATGGTCGAGCAGGTAGTTTGCTGCCAGCTCTTCGTTCTTGTTACATGCAAAGAATACTTCCAGCACCAACGCTCGATCAAAACCCATTGCTTCAAGCTGCAGATAAACATACATAAGCTTAAACTTTAGGACCTGCTCTCTTATCAGATAGAATTCGAGTCATGATCATTGTATAAGATAGAATTTAGGAAAGTAAAGACTCTGTTCGACACAGCCTCTCAGCAAAACCGAACTAATTGCTTCAAGACATAACATGAGATTGGAAAGCCCTAGAGAATACTAAATCAAAATGGGATGAAACTCATGCAGTCAAGGAACAATTAGATTAGACAGTACGTTTTTAACTATAACCAACCTGAAACAAGAAAAATAGCTAAGAAATTGACTCAAGGGGTGTGTACTTTGGTTGATAATAACTTATAAAAATGTAATCCACCACATTCTTTGACGGGTTATGTTTTGAAAGTTCGGTATTCGATGTGTCTGTCACTCTTCTTCCTTCACTTTCCTTTTCTTTTTCTTTTTTTAAATAGCATATGTGCAGCCACTACCATAGAAGGGGTAAACGATATCTTGATCTAGACATGTTAACTAGAAGTGCATTAAACCAAAGAAAGGGACTATTTCTACCCACCAACTTAAGAAAAACATAAACAACATATCTGACATGAGATTATAAACCAAAAAAAGTTCAGCTCTGTTGGTATTCTCATGCATTCTCCAATCCCATGCCACTAGATGGGGACTTATCCTCCCTAAGTCCAAAGATTAGGGATAAACAACTAAAAAAGATTGATTGCGCTGTTGAACTACAACCACATGAGTAAATAACAAAACTATCCATAGAGAAGAAGGAAAATCTTACGCGTTCAATTGCTTCCCGCTCTTCAGGAGTAACAGTCACAGCCTGTGGCATTGCTTCGGCAAGTTGCCCAAGTATATTCCTACAAAAAGTTATTATTGGCACTACTTCAGAGCTAAGGATTTCATACCATTAAAACAAAACCCAGAAAATTGTTTTAAATACATCCTCAACACTCTTTCAAGAGACCTAGATATTTCATTCAAACACAACATCATAGTGACAAAATTCAAATCCTTACCCCTCGCCTTCAACGGGTTCATTAATTAGGCGTAGGAAATCGGCTTGATGTTCTTGTATCAATCTTACTAGTTGTGGATTTTGCTTTCCAAGCTCTTGAAGCATAGGCTGCAAATAGAAACATGACACTGTTAAAAGATTGCTACTAATGCCATGCCCACAATGGAAGCCTAATGACAACTACAAGTACCTGCAAAATTTGAGGATTTGCTTGCACCATGGCTCTTAGAGCTTGAAACTGAAGATGTTAAAAAGGCAATATACCTTTAGATAACAAGAAAACAGCAACAGGAGTAACAGGATACAAGATAAATATCTAAATATCCAACTCCCAAATCAGTATAGTCCATGTTAAGAAGCGTATCTATGTTACCTGCTGACTATTGCGAAGAAAATCTAGCGTACCAGCACCTGCTGGATTAGCGCCCATATTTGGAAGACCCTGATTCCAAGGAATAACAAACATTTAACATCTGCTTTATATTTTTTTTATATCAAATTCAAAATTCTTTTTGCTTTCTAATTAGCTGATTTATCTGGAAAAATCTAACCTGAGGGAAAAGATCCAATGGATTAGCATTGGGACCACTAGGAGTTACAGCTGGCTGGGTAGCCTGGGATGAAGGATTTACAGGTTGTCCACCTGCAGGAGGTTGAGCCACAGGAGGAATTTCGGCTTGCTCTGGAATACCCTGAGATAAAGTGCTTCTCCAGGTTATATGAAGACATGATTTAATCTTGTAGCACAGCAGTTCTACTTGCCCCCAAACATATCCTTCTAACTCTAGCAGGCTACTCATCACATAAAAATGAAACAAGAAGCACACGGATGGAATAAAAAAAATTCATGAGCAATATTCATTCTGGAAGAAGACTCACTGAATAGAGGTATTCAAC